>OU745246.1:10000-2510000 GCA_916618015.1 Xestia c-nigrum | reverse complement strand
GCCGTGCCCTCCACGCTGAAGGCTTGCATCACAGAAGATCAGCTAAAATGCCCTTCTTGACAGAAAGACATAAAGAAGAACGATTACGTTTCGCACGGGAATATTTAGACTTTCACTGGATTACTTCCATTTTGTTCCGGTTCGCGGTCGCCACTCCAGAACTTTTCGACCCCATCGGCCATCCGTTCTGCGAGCAATGTGCCCTGCCTACTACTGCCACTTAAGTTTAGCAATTCTTCGAGCTACGTCGGTGACCTTGGTTCTCTTGCGGATGTCTTCATTTCTGATGCGATCACGCAAGTAAACTCCGAGCATAGCCCTCTCCATTGCCCTTTGGGTGACTTTAAGCCGCATACGTCTACTTGACTACATTGAAAATAATGGGGGTTATACAAAATATTAATCCCTAATGTTCTAGTTTTAATTAGACGTGTTACAAAATATTTAGCGATATTAATAATTCCTAAATTGAGGTTTAGTTTCAATCTTCTTTTCTTCAGGAAAATGAACACTTAAACTATAACCTCAATATGAGTTACATTTATTGTGACGTCACATAAAAAACATATTCACGAAGTATAAATTATGTATTAGTTTTCAGTAAGCTCTGTTGAATACCGATAGATAGAAGTGGGTATCAACAATTATATTTGTGTTATTAGAATATCCTTGTTATGTTAATAAAAAATAACTTCAAAGTGGGTATTCAGATACACAAAAAAATCTTATGAACGGTTACAAGAGAACTTCTTATATCTAGGTAGGAATGTGACGTTACAAATCTCATTAAAGTTGTTAATTATATGAATAAATGAAACGAATAAAACAATTGTTGTTATCTGTCAGCACGACTTTTTTTTCCAACTTCCAACACCGAAAAAATATTACACAATCACATAAATCGCCCATGACTATTAACAAAGTCGGATCTGCAAAATCGTGTTTTTTTGTTTATTGCATAAAACGTGCCTAAATATCTAAGGCTATCATCAGCGGAAATAAAAAGTAATATATTATACATAGTTTTTAAAATAACTATATTAAAAATGTCGGAAGTTACCTAGATAGTCCGCTAACAATGTCGGATAATAACAACCGACGTTCTTAGCGGGGCGCGCGGGCGGGTGAGCGCTCGCTATCTGCCAGTTCCGACTGTGTTCACGGGATGAAAGTCTTTAGATGATTGTCTTTATTTGAATAAGTTTTCATAGTCTGTTCATTGTCAATAAATATATTTAATTTCTTTACATTTTTGGTATTTTCTTCAGTAGTTTTTACATACGACATGCAGTTTTAACAAATATAAAAATTTAACAATGTCGTAAGTGGCACTTCCGACAAGCAATCATTAATTTTGAACAAGCAACAATGTCGGTTCTGGTACTTCCGACAAATCATTATTAGTTTTACCCCGTTAAAAAAGTATTATGTGACTTTTCTTATATTTACACATTAAATACCGGCTATTCATAATATTGTCCCGAACACAAATAAATAATAAAGCAATACTCTAAAATTTCATAAGCCTACTTTAATTAAGAACAAAGATATATGCAATTAATACTTTGCATCTCTCTCCTGTAAAGTTGCCGTTTTTCACATTCGACATTGTTAATAGTCATGGGCGAAATAGTTATGATGGGTTATTAACTTATATTTAAATCCTTATAAAAATAAATAATGAGTATGAACCCATTTCAAAATAAATACCAAAGTAAATAGTTTTTGCATAAAATACAAATATTAATTAAAGTGGTTACAAAAAAAAATAAAAAACCCTTATTATGTAAACGGGATTTGAACTCAAGACACGTTGATCGTGAACCCACTGCTTAACCTAAACAGCTATCAACGCCTGGTAAATATGGTCGAAATTTAGCTATCCAATGCAAAAACGATCATGCGTTTGCTGCGTGCATAACAAAAGAGACGGTAATATATTTCGTTATGTTTCGTGGAGAGCGACGCGACAACTTGCGACAGTAGGCGACTCTGTGGCTGTGGTGTGCGTAGGTACTGTATTGAGACAGCTTACACATACAGCCGCACGGACGCTCGACCGTGCGTTCACAGCAATATGATCCTTCGCGTGCCTGTGCGCTTATGAACGCTTACTGTACAACTCTTTACACAAATTTTCAATGGTCGGACGCTCCAGCATCTTCTCCGAAATCTACCTCCTCCTGTGGCTAGCCGGAGGGATAAAGTCTAAAGTAGCTAAAAGAAGTAACAGATCTTAAGGAGGATGGTCCAAGGTTGCCAGTAGCCGTTTTTTGCAATTTGCAGGGCAGTGTTAAGTTTTATGTTGATAAACATATCTGTCGCGACTGTAAGCATTATTAAGTTACAGAATTATAATCATCAAAATCATCAACACAACCCTCCAAGTTCATAAGAGTCGAAGATGGAATTTGACCGTGAAAATTTCCTTCATCGACTCTTATGAAGTTATACGTTTTGACCTTAATATATTTAAACACAAGTAAAAGTAATTAAAAAAATTAAACGTCCGTCCGACCCATAATAATGTACTTAAAGTTCAATTTAAACTAATTCGTTATGGTTTCGGTCATCATTCCACTTTCCAAATTTCATTTCGTTAGTTGGTATTCTAAATTCCCTATCAATATACTTAGTGTATATTATCTAGCGGTCATCGTAAATTTTGAAATTTATCACAGTGTATAGTGTTCTACTAGTCAAGCCCTTTCATTTGATGCCCATATTGAAGGAGTTGTGGAAATAATAGTATATTTTATAACGAGGGACTAAACGAAGCCATTATATACCCGAGGTGGTTTGACTCCCGAGCTTGCGAGGGAGGCAATGAAAGCGAGGGTATATTATATTGGCGTTTAGTCTCGAGGTGCAAACTGTACTTTTCACTTCGAGTGCGAGAAAAATAGTCATTTAAAAATGAACAAATTTACACTCGACAAAAATTCTGTACTGAGCGGTCAGTTTTTTCTTCTATCAGATCAGTCACAGATTAACCATTGAAAATACAACACAAACTCACAACGTTTTTGCAATGAAGATGATCTACACTCCACAGATAATTAGTACCTACCTACATTACTGCAGCAGCTAGCAACAGTGGCATTGCTTTTCAAAATCAACGATGCACACAAACAACCATATTTTTTTCTCGCGTTGAGTTCATTTGTTTTTTTTCAATAAACCGCTTTCTATTTGCATGCCAATTCGAAATTTAAATAAAACCTTCGACAAGTTACTCATTTGTGACCATGTTTCAGAGTAAAAGATCGTTCCATTTTTAAATTACTTTTTACTCCCTAGGGAATAAACGGTCACTTTAATCCCGCTTTGTAGGGCTATTACGGCGTACTTTTAGAGCATGAGAAGTGAAAAAGGTATTACGCCTTCCTGTGGTGGCGGCCATCTTGGATTTTTATTCTACTTGTCAAGCGCTTTCAATTGATTCCCATATTGAAGGAGTTGTGAACGTATGTAATCCGGCACTTTGTGGCGACGGCCATCTTGGACCGATATTCATCAAACATAGCTAAAACACTCCGGATTGATTCACCGTTCAAACAAAAAACAAACAAATATAAAATCGGTTCACCTGCTTGGGACCTGCCACAGACAGACACACACAGAGACACGTCAAACCTATAACACCCCGTCGATTTTGCGTCGGTCGTTAAAAAATAGAATGAGTTATTAATTCAAGACATAATTTTCCATTCATAGATACTCCAAATTAACTTATCTCAAAAATCAACGGTTTCCGTGAACCAAATTATAAGCTACCAAAGTACGCTTCTATGATAAATCCAAGTCTCACTTATCCAAAATAATCTTTATCGCGAACTGTAATAAGTATAATATCGTTTGAACTCATCAAAGCATCATTCCACATCAAATATTAAATTAATTATAACATTCCATGTAAAATTATTGAAATGCCAACGTATTAATAGGCATTATTAAACTGGTGATACAAGGCTTAACTTTGATCAAAATATCATTATCTTCGTTCAACATTGTACAGGCTCGGAAAATTTTCCAACGCTGATGGTTCAAATATTAATAAGTTCGACGAAAAGAGATTTTAATTGAAGAGAGCGTAGTAACAAAATAACTTAACATAACGCGTGTAGGTAATCCTCGGTAGGTTAGGCAGATGTGTACCTATTGTATTGTATTGTACAACAGGCTGTTGTCCGCAACTCCACGTCAAAGCGCGTATTTTGCGTATGTCTTAGAATTTTTGATTCTAGGACTTGTCGGTTTTTGCCTGTCATTTGCCTATCTTTGTCAGTCGTTAGAGTATTCAGTGGCCCAAAAACTCTGACAACCAGTCTTACCACGTGGTATCGTATTACCCAGTATTAACTGGGTTGTGGAAGTCCAGAAAAGTCCAGAAGATAGGCAGTCGCTCCATGTAAAATACTGGTATTCAGCTGCATCCAGCTAGACTGGGAAACAACCCCAACAGAGTTGGGAAAAGCCTACGCAAATGATGATTGTCAACTTAAACCATACATTCAAATAAGGTAGAATACAGGAAATCATCAAAATTTCTAATCCACCAGCTCACAATCTGTTAAAAGCTGCCTGCAACCCGATAATGTTACAATTACAATCAAAGTTAAATTACATTCCCCGCTATTCAGACCCCTACAAAACACACCCTTATCCACCGTTTCTGCTTCGAAACTTTGCATAAGGTAAACTTGGGTAATAAATTAATTGTAAGGAGATAGGTACAGACGATAGCTGTGCCGTCTCTTATTAAAATTTTAAACCAATTACAGTAGGTACAATTACAGGTGAAGTATGAGTTTGTTTTTGTTGTATTTATTTGTAATTTGGTAAAATAATGATAGTTGAAGACTGATTGATTCTGTTTACTGTAATGTTTGTGTTTTTATACTTACGTTTTTGTCTATTGTAATCCAAAATTTTATTATACGTTCTTTCCGAATAACTGCATAGCCTTTATGCGGAGGTTTAGCATGCCTTTTCCATCTTTTAATTAGTATTATTTATAACATTTCTGTATATTTTAGTGGTTCTAAATCTTTGTTTACTTTTGTGATGTCATAATGACAATGACAAGCCTAGTTTTTCTTTTAATTTTATTGCTGTAACTTGGAGTTGTAGGTTTTATACATTTGATGTTTGATACCTTCTTTGTTAACCATTTTATTTTTCTATGTTCTAGAACCAACATTTTGAAATTTATGATTTCTTCATGACGGGAAGCCGAGTCGAAAAGATTCAGTCTGCGTGTGGTCCTTGAGCCAGCAACAAGCTGGATATTACTCTGAAATATTTAACGTGGTCGCGCCTAAGTCTGCAAAATCTTGCCCTGGCGTCATAATGAAGTCCTGACGGCCTTGAAAACGGCTGCTGCTGCTGCTGCTGGTGCTACTACTATTGAGAGCCCCTGGACCGTCGACTACCTTGAAAACTTACTGCTGCTACTACTGCGACTGCGACAACTGCTGCTACTCCTACTATACTTCTGAGCACCTGGACACGGGACAGCGGGTGAGCCTCGACCCTCGAACCATCGAAGATTGGCGACTGCGAGTGAGCCTATCACTGCGGCGAGCGGTTTCTGTCAACTGCGAACTTCGGACCTGGACCTGGACTCGTATCACCATACTACCGGCTTCGTATCGGCTTCCATAATTTAGCAAATTTCTATTTCCTTGTATTATTAAACCATCATATTTTCTCTTGCCATTTTTCTTTAAACTTTACACAATGCAACCTTACATTTTCCTCCCCAGGAAAATGTAACGTTACATTACATGATTAAAGAGATGTGATAGCAAGCATTTTACTATAGCTGGACTTGAAAGTAAACCTGTATAATTTATTTAATCTCGGTCTGGTCAAAAGTTGGAGATATTAATAAAACTTAAAAAAATACACAACAACAAAAAACTGCCACAGTACAACCAAAGTTAGTCTTACGCGTTTCTTGAGTAACGAAGATGAGCTTAGAAAGGATTTTTGAAAACCAATTAAATACGCGAATTCATAATTTTAAGATACACCTACATTTGTCATCATGGAAGATTTTGATGAACGAAGTTTGCGTGGCTAACAAAAACATTTAAACTTTTTGCCATTAATACCCTAAGAAGAAAACGCGGTCGATTGGAAACCTTTTGAGGATTCAGCCTTGTCAATAAATAAATACGTACTGTCTCGTTCACGGCCTATCCCTATTCTTATTTAGGCCTATTCTAATTCTTCAACGGACCCTTGAACACCCCTATAAGTAAATACACTCTCAAGATTGCATTCACATCTTCTTTACGATGTATCAACGTCGACCCGCCTCTGTACATTCTATAAGGAATTTCCCTATTTCACGCTAAACTGGATTCTTTTCTTTGGAGAATGTTTACCTCATACGACAGCAAATATTGTAGTACGAGAAACGTTTTTGCTTTGATGCAAATATTTGTTATTGTTATTGTTTGCGTTCGGTTGGAGCGTGTGTCGATTTTTGACGGAATAGTTTCTTTTTTCTTTTGAGGCGGAAGTAGTGGCACAGTTTTTGTAAGTGTTTTGCATTTTGTGGGAGGCAGAAAATAGGTTATGGTTTGTATGTACTTTGAGTTTTGGTGTTTATGATCAAGTTTGTGACAACAACGAGGCGATACATAAGGGCATAGACAAAGTGTTATCTTAAGACTTATCATCGATAGTGATAATTGAAAAAAAAAAGTTGATGAACATTTTGGGGTAATGAAGAACAGGATGTAAAGTTCTTCAGCCCTCGTAGAAAAGATAGTCCGCTGACGAGATGGCAGTAGTATCTGGTGGGCAACTGCTCGACAGTTGTCAGGTTTTCCTAATATAGTCTTCAAGTCGCGGATATCTTTTAAAACGCGATTCAGAATCTTGATGATAGTTCTTCTTTTGTGGCAACCTATGCCATCCGGCGGCGCCACCTGGCGGTGTAGTACTTTGTATACTGTCCACTGAAAAAGTACTAAACGATTTTTAAGCTATTGCATAGCTTCTATTGCGGGCCTTGAGCGTGGAGACCGAATCCCGAAATTCCGTAACGAAAATAACCTAACACCCCATGTCACCCCATGTCAGATAATGACAATGACAAGCTAGTTTTCTTTTTAAAATATTGCCGTAACTAGGAGTTGTAGGTTGTATACATTTGATGTTAGACCTTCTTTGTAACCATTTTTTATCAACTTATGCAATTATAATTATTTATGTATTTTATTTTTCCCCTTGTTGACGGCTCGAGGACCAAACGCAGACTGAATGTTCAGTGTGCGTGTGGTCCTCGAGTCGGCAAATATAATTGCATAAGTTGATAAAAAATGCTATGCAATAGCTTTACCGCGGCAGTCCCCGAGTGCCACACGTCTTTTTATTATTTTATAAGACGAAACAATGAACGAAGTGATTCATTTCTAGACTCCATGAATGAATCTGGAACAACCACATGGATCAACTTTACTTGGTCACCAATGTTCATTTCTTCTCTAGCTAAATTGTGACACGAAAAAGTTTGAAGTTTATTCATAATCCATTGCTCCATTTTCTTTTAAAGGACATGGCCAACTTTTGTATCGGAGTGTGCATACCTATCAAACTGAATGTACACCAACGATTTTTGTTGTTTTATATTCGTCAATATTGGCACATTAAATTACTATAAATAAAAAAACTCATAGCACTTTTCATTACAACAGACTGGACGTGAAAAGTTTCACTTAACCTATAATCAGATCACTGGCAATAAAGTGAACTCAATAAGATTTGCTATTAAAAAACGTATTTTAACAGCAAGGTAAACGATTGGTAGAAGGTAACAGTGCGTGGAGAGAAGCAGGGGTCAAAAATATTAGGAAATAATCACAAAAACACAACACAGAAACAACGTAACTGAACGTAACGAAGAATGTGCATGTGCAATGCAAATCGCAATGACATTATGACATGACATGACATTTGACAGTTAAAACACACTGTCAAACATGAAAACGCGTTCCGTTATAAGTGTTTTTTTTTTTGTATGAAATAGATATTAATTTAAAAAAAATCTTTATGAACATTATATTTGATTAAATGCATGTTTTTACGAAATAAATATTTTATTTAAATGAATATTATTTTATAAAAAAAGACAGTTTTGTGTGAATAAAATGTTCTTAGTTGCATTGTCGTCCATATCGTATGTAGGTAGAAAGCATGACATGTTTTGGAACGTATTAGTTTTTTCTATGTTCCATTATGGCGGGAGCTGACAAATGGCGCATTGAATTTATCTTGCATTACTTAATATTTTGAAATAAATACTGACTCTTCCAGTGAAGCTCAAAACTACGTATTAATTCATTTTTCTATTTCTATTTTACGTCATATTTACTAAGTGTGTGTACATGGAATATACTTTTTTGTCCATGTCCTTCTGTAAAAATTAAAAACCGCAATGAAAATAACGCAGGAGCACTATTTAAATGAAAAACATATCCAATGAAAGTGTATGATGCTAGTTCAGCTTACATAAGAAACGTCTAGTCTAACATTACCTTTACAACCTTAGCATGAAGTTCTTAACCCACACACTTACGTACGTTATCCACTTTTTGCGAACATAAAACTTACAATAACATACAAAATGTTTGCAAGGAAACAGAGTATCTCTGCGGAGCCATGTTTTGTAAAACGTACAAACTTTTAATATTGTTCACACATTCCTATAGTGACGGGGCGTGTTTCCACTTGCAGCCACAACATTTTTCATAGAAGAAGTTTGTTTACATGATAAAGTTTTTTAGTACACCGGATTGTTTCAGGGTGAATAGGCAGATAAAAACATAGTCAAATTTAAAAGCATCTTATTAGCATACAAGACACTTTTCTTTTGTGTTTATAATATACGCTAAAAACACTCAAAACAGAATGCAATGGGGCGTGGCGCTGCCGGCGTGGCCTGCGTTCACACAAAATATGGCGATGTACGGTCGGTCGCGTACGGTCGGTCGTGACGACAGTGAGAACAAAAATTATGGAAATCGGTCGCATTTGACGTCAGCGTCGCAATATGGTGTTGTAAACAACACAATGTATACTCGAAAACGACCGACCGTGCGCGACCGACCATCACTGCGACAATAATTCAGGCCTAAGAGTGATTTCGGAGATGCGATTTTACTGGCGTTGCTTAATATACAGCGTTATTTGCGGCGGAGTTCGCAGATGACATCGCAGCGACGAACGCAGCGTAGCCGGCCAGTTTTTGCAATATTCTGCTCACAGAGAAGGACTGTGGGAAACGTAGCGATAATACCCGCGACGTAGCACGAGGCGATGAACGCGCCTTGTCTTGCCCTGTGCACCCTGTGTCTTCGTAAACAACATCGTAGATTGCCATAAAAAAGGGTCTGCTTGAGAGTGGATGAATGCACGCATCGCTTCAACGTAACAGAAAAAAAAATCCTGCAACGTTACACAGATAATTTAAGAAATGGAAGGTTCGGTTAAAACATTCATCTCTCACTGGGACCCCACCATAACTTGCAATAACAGTTTCCCAAAATTCCCACGTAGGATTTCATAAAGGAAACAGAATGCCTTAGACACGGCTGCTCCTCGAATGCGCCTCGCGATCTTCTGCCGTATCAACTGTTTGAAAAACTTTGCCTAGCTGAAAATATCTTGGATGCATTTTTGTTCAAAATTTTTGTGGAAGACTTTCAGGTATTGAAAGAAATGAAAAGGGTTATTTGCTACAAAAACACATGGCGCATCGCTGCATATTTTAAAACTAAGTCGACAGCAGCGTCTGTCTGTCCCTATGTATGCTTAGATCTTCAAAACTAATGCGGTTTTTTTTAATAGATAGAGTGATTCAAGAGGAAGGTGTTAGTATTTGCGGGCGGGCAAAGCCGCGGGCGTCAGCTAGTATTAGATAAAATAATTATTTTTACAAGAGTTAAGATCTTAGCTAGTGGACGAAGGATTTACGAAAACCGAATGAGATGTTTGTTGGTCGAGGTTCTTAGGTGGTTCAGTGTTGCCAGTGAAAGTTATGGCACAGATTAGCGAACAGTGTTCGTTGCGTGGGGCGTAGGTGTAATTATTACTTTCTTCTTATTTATTATACTTCACATAATAATATGTTTTAGTCGTATACACTTCTTTTTTATTGTTATCTGTATCTGACCTGACCGCGGCATCACTTTCACTTTGGGCCCTATCAGAATACCAGCACTGAGACGTTTTTTTGAAGTTTCATTTCTTTTATTTTTTATTTTTATCTGTTTTTAATGTTTATTAAAACTAAATACTGATATTTTTATGTGTACAAAACACATAAAAATATCAGTATTTAGTATGTGCGGGCTAATAAATGCTTTATCTTTCTTTCTTTCTTAACCATTAGGCCAGCATTTGTTACCATGGTTTTGAGCTATCGTGGGACTAGTTTCTTTTCATATACCTACTAAAATTACTCATCATCATCATTTCAGCCGAAAGACGTCCACTGCTGGACATAGTCCTCCCCCAAGTGTCGCCACATTGACCGGTCCCTTGTGACTCGCATCCAACGGATTCCCGCAACCTTCACCAGGTCATCGGTACACCTAGTGGGATGTCTTCCGGTTCGCGGTTGCCACTCCAGAACTTTTGGGCTCCATCGGCCATCCGTTCTGGGATTAATGTGACCTGCCCACTGCCACTTAAGTTTGGAAATTCTTCGGGCTACGTCGATGACCTTGATTTTCTTGCTCTCCGAGCATAGCCCTCTCAATTGCCCTTTGGGTGATACTAATACAAATAAATATACTAATTACTCACAAGGTAGTCGTAGTAATTATTATGAGGGTTCTCGTATTTTTAACTTTTTGTATGTATTTTAATATGTATTAGTTTATTTCATATTATCTGTAATATATTACATTGCGCGTATTGGTATATACATATACTATTTATTTATTACGATTTGTTAACAAAATTGTATTTTTCTAATTGATTTTTGTACTCTATCACAATGCTGTTTTATTTGACCCAAAGGTTGACTGACCTAGCATTAAGTCCGCCTATGTACCATTCTCGTACATGAAGTTTAAATAAATAAGTAAATAAATTAATATAATACTCACAATAACTAACATCCTTTTCTATGGGGGTTAGCAGTAACTTTTTTTTCATATCAATATAGTCAGCTGTGTATATCTGTTTCGGCTACCTGACTCTAGAGTCAAGGTACCTGGGACAATCTCCCAATAGTAGACGGGCGCTCCTTGCGGAGTAGGCTGGTGACGCTCGCCTCCACGCACCCCTGAATGCGTAGGGGGGGGGGGGGGTACCGGCGACCTCGTAGACTATACTCGGAGACCTCGGGGGAAGAGGGGGCAGGCAGGAGCAGGGAATAAAACCCGGATTTTCTTCTAGCTGGTTATCCCTAGGTTTCGGCTTCTTGCTTGTTCTTGTTTCTTCCTCGATGGCTGGGCTGCGACTGACGATCGTTCGCCGTTGTTCCCGTCTTATATACGGCCCTGTCCGCCCATAACGAGAGCCGCGATTTTTAAGCCCAATTTCGCGTTTGTTTTTGCGAAAGCCGAAACCTTTGGAGCCCCATATTTTATTTATTTATTTAAAATAACCCATACAATATATACATTTTTACATAGCTTATTATCTATATTACCTTATATTTTCTGAACCACTGGGCCGATTTGCATAATTTTTGCATAATTATCGGTTTTAGACCAAGTTCAACCTTTCTACACTAATTAAAAAGTTCTAACTTAATAAACAAAAATTCACATTTTCAACTTACGTAATTATGAGACAAAAATTCTAATTTGCAAATTTCTATGTCTTATTGGAATTTAAAACTGGTATCGTGGCATTTTTTCATTATTCTATGATGATTCTAACTAGATTCCGTTAAAATATTTACATATTTTCACCATCAATTTTCATAACAAGTTTTCAAAACAAACAAAACTAATTTCCTACTACGAGTAAAACGACTCACGATGCATTATTTGCACGTCCACTACTTGCACCCTGGTGTGGAGATATGGTCTCGTCGCCGACAGTCTCCCCCTCGTGCGTCGCACCATCCTCCAGGCTCGGCGACACTCCCGGCACCAACAGCACCACCCTCGAACTGGGTCTTCGCAGTACTCCTCCTCGCGTTCCGACGTCGACGATTCTTGTTCGCCCATCTGGTCCAGGATACACCTGCAGGATTCTGCCGCGTGGCCAGGTGTACCTCGGCAGGCTGTGGTCGACGATAAGCACGATGTCTCCTACTTGCAGGTCTGTGGCGCAGGTTCTTCCCTTCGTCTTCCTCGGCAGTAGTGTGGGCAGGTATTCCCGCAGCCAACGTTGCCAGAAGTGATCGGCAAGTCGCTGCGTCGTCTTCCAGGTGTGTTTGCCCACGAGCTCGTCGTCTTGGAAGCTGCCGACTCTCGCCGCGCCGCAGGATCGCCCGATGAGGAAGTGGTTTTGAGTGAGTGCTTCTTCTTCAAGGTTCTCGGAGAGATGAGTGAGGGGTCGAGAATTGACAATGTGCTCGGCCTCCAGCAGGAGGGTGTGTAGTACTTCCTCCCGCGGATGTTTTTCGTTGAGTGTGGCGCTTAGTGCGGTTTTAATTGATCGCACCAAACGTTCCCATGCACCGCCCATGTTAGGTGCACCAGGAGGGATGAACTTCCACTGCACGCCAATCTTCTCCGCTTCTAAGGTGAGTGTCTCTTGGTTCATGATGTCTAGTGTTTCTTGCAGCTCTTTGTTGGCACCGACGAAGTTAGTCCCGTTGTCACTGTAGATTGTCTTTGGCATTCCTCTTCTTGCGGCGAATCGTCGTAGCGCCATGATCATGCTGTCGGTCGAGAGGGAGGGAGTGAGTTCGATGTGCACAGCCCGTGTTGTTAGGCATGTGAATAGGGCGCCCCATCTCTTCTCTTGACGCCTTGCTACTGTGATGATCATGGGGCCGAAATAATCGACTCCAGTGCACGTGAAGGGAGGTTGTCCGTGCATCAATCTTTCAACAGGTAAGTTACCCGTCGGTAGCTCTTGAGGTTTTCCTTTCTTCGTTTTGCACCACTGACATTGATGTTGGACTGCCTTGATAGCTGACCTCAGCCCCAGTATCCAGAAGCGCTGCCTTAACTCGTTCATTACTGTCGCGTGATTGCCGTGATTAAAACGGCAGTGAAATTCTTCCATGATGAGTCGCGTAGTCTTATCCTTGCTGTCGAGTACGATGGGTCGCTTGTAGTCTCTGGTCACGCCCTGTATCGCGTCGATTCTTCCTTTCATTCGTAGGAGGCCCTCTTCTAATACTATGTCGAGTTTCTTTAACTTGCTGCCGGCTTCTATCTGTTTTCCTTGTTGTATACTTCTGATATCTTCTTTGAAGCTTCTTTCTTGACTTCTTTGTAGCAGAAGAGTTTCAGCTCGTTGAAGCAGGTCTTCGTCGATAGGTATGCATATTCTTTCTGGTACTTTTGAAGGTCGGTGTCGCTTCTCCATCACCTTCTTTTTTCCTTTCGTCAGTTTCCAGGCAGGATCTTCTCTGCTGGCATGGACCTTTTCCTTCGTTCTGCAGAGTTGTATGAACTGCAGTACCCTTGCTGTGGCTCGCCAAAGTCTCTTCCAGGAGGAGAACCGTTCAGGATCTGGTGTTGGGTGCGTGATTCGTGCTGTTGTCACGACGTCCGTAGCTTTTTATTCACCGGTGGTTTCCTTCTTGAAAGTTCTTGCCGCAGGCCAGTATTCTTCTGCTTTTCTCAGGAACTCTGGTCCAGCATACCATCGATGATTGCAGCTAAAGTGTTCAGGAACGTCGCGTGTTGCGTCGTCGGCAGGGTTCTGTGCCGTGGGCACCCATCTCCATTCCTGTGGTTTGGTGAGATCTTCTATTTCCGCCAAACGATGAGCCACGAACGTTTTGAAAGTTCGGGGGTCAGTCTTGATCCAAGATAGTACGATGCTTGAGTCTGTCCAAAACGTTTTCTTTGCTATCTTCAGGTTTATTTCTTCCGCCACAGAGTGTGCTAATCTGCTTCCTAGGAGGGCTGCTTGCAGTTCGAGTCGCGGGATCGATACTGGCTTCAGTGGAGTGACTCTTACTTTCGCCGCCACCAAGCTGACGTGGTAAGTTCCATCTTGATCTTCTGTCCTCCAATATACAGCCGCTGCATACGCTGCTTCACTCGCATCTGTGAACGTGTGCAGCTCCCCCTCGGTGCGATGTGGCGCCAGACACCTCGGAATCTGAAGGTCTTGGAGCAGCTTCATCTTCTCCAGGTAGATTTTCCAATCTTCGTACTCTTTATTTTCTATCTCTTCATCCCAGCCGACGCCGCTTCTCCATATGTTCTGCAGCAGCTTCTTGCCCTGGACGAGGACTGGTGATGCTAGGCCCAGCGGGTCGAATGTTGACATGACTGCGCTGGTGACTTCCCTTTTTGTAGGTATCTTGAAACCGAAGGCTATTTCTTCAGGCGTATTACGTAAGTTTGCCCTGAAGCCGATGGAATCCCTTTCCGTGAACCAGCGTAGTCCCAGTGTCTTTTCTTCTTTTTCACCAAGATTTACTTCTATTTTCTCTGTTGTTTCAGTCTTCACGCCTTGTAATAACTCAGGTTGATTTGATGCCCAACCTCGGAGTTCGAAGCCTGCCTTCTTGTGTATGAAGTCTACTTGTGCTATTATCTTCTTGAAGTCTTCTTCTGAGTGGAAACTATGTAGATAGTCGTCCATGTAGTGGTTCAGTTCGACAGCCCTCGTAGCCTCTGGATATTGTGTCCGCTGCGTTTCGGTTCTTCACATATATTGCTGTGCTTGGAGATGAGGTTGCGCCGAAGATAACTGATGTCATCCTATACTCTTTCGGCGGCACGTCGCGGCGATCCCCACGCCACAGGAACCTCAGGCTATCTCTATCTTCTGGCCTGATGCGAACTTGTAGGAACATTTCTTTGATGTCGGCTGCCACTGCTAACGGACCTTGTCGAAACCTCAATAGTACCCCGAAGAGTGACTGCAGTAGATCTGGCCCTGGTAGCAGAGCGTCGTTGAGACTTCTTCCTTTTGATTTTGCTGCAGCGTCGAAGACGATCCTTATTTTCTTCTTTAATGGATGTACCACAGAGAAGTGAGGGAGGTACCACTTCTTCTTGGAGTCTTCTTGTCCAATTGGTGCTTCTTCTGCGTACTTGCTGTCGATTAGATGCTGGATCTGTTTGTTGTACTCTGCTTTCAACTGAGGATCTTTGTCGATCTTCTTTTCTATGTTGGTCAGTCGGTTTCTTGCAGACGTGTAGCTCTCTGGCATTTGTTCATCTTCATTTTTCCACAGAAGTCCAGCTTCAAATCGTCCATCTTCTAATCTTCTGCAGGTTTTCTCCAGGATGGTGAGTGCTCTTCCTTCTGAGTCTGTAGTGGGTCTTCTTGGTTGCACACCTAGTGCCTCGATCGCGAAGTGATCCTTGATAGCTTGATGCATCTCTTCTTCTGGCGTGTTGATGTGTAGACACGTGTTTAGGAAGTGTACTACTTTCACACCTCCAACGTCTGACCCGTGGAGCACCCATCCCAGCCCCGTTTTTGAAGCTACTGGTTCTCCTGGTTTCCCTCTTCTTACTTCTTGTGTCACAATCAGCTCCCAATTGTCTTGACCGATGAGTAGCTGAGGTGACTCCCCTACATAATATAGAGAGTCGGCGATCTTCTTTAAATGTTGTCATTCTTCTATTCTTTTCTTCTCTAGGAACTGTGGTGCAAGCTTCAACTCGTCGATTGTGCGAACTCTTCTCAGGATCTTCTTATTGTTTTGATGAACCCCTTTGACTGTGAGGTCCAGCGTTTGAGAGTTCTTCTTCCTTAGTAGCCTGCCCCCTACTGTCTCGATGACCAGTTCTCCTTTATTTCCTTGAGCGCCGACTTCTTGTGCCACCTTTTCGTCTAGGAGTGACACTGTTGACCCTTCATCCATGAGGGCCAATATCTTCTTTGATCCTTTTGACCCGAAGACTTCTACAGGAATTATCTTCAGGTATGCCCTTGCGTTGTTGACTGCATTCACTGATACTGTAACGGTCGCTACTTCTTGTGGCGCTTCCGTTTTTTCCCCCGAGGTCTTGTCTTCTGGCTCCACGTGCAGCAGGTGATGATGCCACCTTTTGCATTCCTTGCACGGCGGCTTCCTGCAGCTCTCCTTCCGATGTTTCCCTTGTAGACATTTGAAGCAGACGTGACTCTTCTTTACTATTGCCCAGCGATCTTGTACCGACGTCTTCTGGAACTTTGGACATTCGACGAGGAAGTGTTCACCCTCACATACAGGGCAAGTCTTCTCTTGTTGTCTTGAATCTCTTCCTCTGGTGTCCTTTTCTTTGGAGTCTTTTTCTTTCATAGAATGTGTTGCTTGTCGAGTGTTTCTTCGAGGTGCACTCTTCTCTTCTGATGTTGCAAAGGCTCCACACTTGTCCGCTTCTATGTTCAGGAACCTGGATACCAGTGTCAGGTCGGAGAACTCGCCTTCTTCTGATGCAGCAGTGAAGTCGTACCACCGGAACTTGAGGATTGTTGGTATCTTCTCGATGATTTGTTTCACCATTTCAGGTGAATGCAGGTACTGAGGCTTCTTTAACCCCTTGATTGATACCACACTGTTGTTGATCTGACTTGCGAAGACACATATGTCCCTTGGATTTTCAGATATCTTCGGTAGTGCCTTGACCTTGTCCAGTTCAGCCAGCACCAGCGCATCAGGTCTTCCATATCTTCTTCTAAGGGCTTGCATCACTTCCACCGGAGAGGCTTCGGAGTACAGCAGACTCTTGATAGCTTCTCTTGCGTTGCCCTTCAATGCTCTTCTTAGTCGAGCCATATTTTGAACTTCGTTGAACATAGGTGCTGTATCTTCATAGACGACTTTGAAGGCCAACCACTCGCTGCTGTTGCCGTCGAAGTAGGGTAACTCGTGGATGTACTTCGGCTGTGCCACTGGCCCTCCTCTTGTGGTGAAGGCTTCTTTCAATGCTGATGCTAGAGCTTGAATTTCAATCGTAGCTCCTTTCGTTGAAGAGTTCTCTTCTGGCTTCACTTTCTGGGATTCCGGTGGCTGCTGATCTCGTAGCTCTGGTTGTTCTTTGTTGCCTTCGCCTAATACAGATTTCTCGATCCAGTTCTGCACCTGTGCTGTTCTGTCTTCCTGGTCTCCATCCACGGAGTCCTCTTCGTCACACTGTGCCAGCTCCAATCTGACACGAGCTAGGTTCGCCGCAGCCCGTGCTTGCTTCAGCTCCAGGCGTGCTAATTCTTCTCTGGCTTCCAGCTCCCGTCTTCTGGCTGAGGAACTTGTGGTCTTCGTAGACCTGGCGCGACGACTGACCCCCGTCGGCTTCAGGGTCACGTCTAAATCGCGAACCCCTTGTTCCGGAACATCTTCTGGGATCTTCTCGGTCGTCTTCTTCTGGGCGGTGTCTTCCTTCTTGCTCTTCTCTGACTCCGCTGTGGTCGTGGTCGCAGTCGCAACTGTGTTCTCCGTCGTAGTAGTCTCTGTGGCCGTGGTTCCCGAAGAAGTGTTCGTGTTTGAAGTAGCTGCTGTTCCTGATGACGCGGACGCTGACGTGACCCCTTCTGACCCTGACGTTTCTTCTGTCGTGTCCCTTTCGGAAGGACGTGACTCGGGCCGGGAGGAGGCATCCTTCTGCTTCCTAGTTACTGGCATCTTGAAAGGAATCTTCTGTTTCTTCTGACTCTTCTGAACTCTTCTGTCTTCTTGCAGGGATCCGACGCTCGAAGGACCAACTGTTTCGGCTACCTGACTCTAGAGTCAAGGTACCTGGGACAATCTCCCAATAGTAGACGGGCGCTCCTTGCGGAGTAGGCTGGTGACGCTCGCCTCCACGCACCCCTGAATGCGTAGGGGGGGGGGGGTACCGGCGACCTCGTAGACTATACTCGGAGACCTCGGGGGAAGAGGGGGCAGGCAGGAGCAGGGAATAAAACCCGGATTTTCTTCTAGCTGGTTATCCCTAGGTTTCGGCTTCTTGCTTGTTCTTGTTTCTTCCTCGATGGCTGGGCTGCGACTGACGATCGTTCGCCGTTGTTCCCGTCTTATATACGGCCCTGTCCGCCCATAACGAGAGCCGCGATTTTTAAGCCCAATTTCGCGTTTGTTTTTGCGAAAGCCGAAACCTTTGGAGCCCCATATTTTATTTATTTATTTAAAATAACCCTTACAATATATACATTTTTACATAGCTTATTATCTATATTACCTTATATTTTCTGAACCACTGGGCCGATTTGCATAATTTTTGCATAATTATCGGTTTTAGACCAAGTTCAACCTTTCTACACTAATTAAAAAGTTCTAACTTAATAAACAAAAATTCACATTTTCAACTTACGTAATTATGAGACAAAAATTCTAATTTGCAAATTTCTATGTCTTATTGGAATTTAAAACTGGTATCATGGCATTTTTTCATTATTCTATGATGATTCTAACTAGATTCCGTTAAAATATTTACATATTTTCACCATCAATTTTCATAACAAGTTTTCAAAACAAACAAAACTAATTTCTTACTACGAGTAAAACGACTCACGATGCATTATTTGCACGTCCACTACTTGCACCCTGGTGTGGAGATATGGTCTCGTCGCCGACAATATCCTTCTACGACATCTCCTCCCGGCGTTGACACACACATATTAAACGATTTTTTTAAAGCGTATATTGGATTAAAAGTTAGATAGTTCGTTAATTGTTAGGTTCTAGGTACTAGTCATCACTGTACTTTCCTCGTCTCATTTCGTTACTTGGTATTCCTTATTCCTTATCAAAATAGTTTAAATTTTTTATTGTATTAGTCAAGCTGTTTCATTTAATACCCATACTGAGGGAAAAAATATATAATTTGTCATTTTGTGTCGGCGGCCATCTCAGACTGATTTTCATTAAACATATGTAAGAACATTTCACACCTTTCAAACAAAAACAAAATCGGTTCATCCTTTCGGGAGCTGAGCTACGATGCTACAGACAAATACACACGCAGACACGTCAAACTTATAACAGCCCGTCGTTTTTGCGTCAAGGGTTAAAAATAAAGTAAAACCATTCAATTACTCAGTGGCTTCCTAGATTTAACAGTACAGTTTTCTTGTCATGCGAGATGCTACACCCACGTCAGCTTGGAAACTAATATCACGTCTTACTTTACATGTAAAATGATTACAGTACAGTTTTCATAAGTTGGTACCTCCTACTTAGCTCATACGAAGTTGGGCGATGCGTGAGACTCACAACTTTGTGCTTTACTGAATAAATATAACGTTTTGATTAGTTGTTACGATGGCAAAATGTGGTGAGCATGTTGGGTGCTCAAACAATAGCTTAATTTTACAAATCTGATAACCAAAAAGTAAGAGTTCTAAGTTTCAAGTAGGGTGCGGTTTTGAAACCTGGGGAGTTAGACAAAAATATATTTTGTCAGTCATAACGGTGATAGAAAAGGTTGAATTGTGTGGGTCTAAGATAAGCTACCTAACAGCTAATTTCTGTAAATCGCTTTCAAATCGATTGTTGCTTGTTGCAGTCTTTTAGGAAAATAATTTAGAGGAGGCCTTTTGTAAGCACAAGTACTGTGTTTTTTTGTAATTAGAATGTCCATTGGCACCGGCCGGCAACTGCGAGTTAGTGAAGAGAGCTGTAAAGTAAGTAAAGTTACTAACCACTGTTCAAAAGACACTTATGCAGTGAAGAGATGCCATAAATATCAACAATTTCAAAATATCCAAGAGTATTATTATTTTATTAATAACACGCTGACCCGCGCAACTTCATCTGCGAGTGAGAGTTAGTTTTTTTTTTAAATAAAAAGTGTCCTATGTTACTTCTAATACTTCTAA
The DNA here is from genome assembly GCA_916618015.1 of Xestia c-nigrum. NCBI lineage: Eukaryota > Metazoa > Arthropoda > Insecta > Lepidoptera > Noctuidae > Xestia > Xestia c-nigrum. The sequence continues at coordinate 2,490,083 of OU745246.1, read as the reverse complement.
TATGTGTACAAAGTTGGATGATGATCGGTGGAGTAGTTTTTGCGTGAAAGCGTAACAAGCAAACTTACATTCACATTTATATAATAGTAGGGAATAGGGATTATCGGTCTTACGCTGGAAGTGCTAGCAGAAATTACGTGGTCATTGAGTCGATGGCTACTTCTTACTATGGACATGTTCTAGTTTTTATGACATCATGTGCCTTTTCCCAACAATGTTGGGGTCGGTTTCCAGTCTAATGTGCTTATGCATAATGGGTTTTAACCAGTCTGGTTTACAGACTTTTTGGGCCACTGACTACCTGTAACGACTTTCAAAGATCTACAAATGACAGCTAGGTCAAACGGCATATCGTGCTTTCCGAAGCACGGAGGAAACCCGGTCAATTCAATGGGTAGTTACCCATCCACAGACCAACCTAAGCAAGCATGGCTTAACCTAAAGATTAACCTGAGCGGCTGTTATTTTCTACCACCGCCTTCTCTATTCTAAAATGCTCCACAAAATATTTCCCCGTATCTTCCTCTTAAATAGTTAGTACAATGAGTTAGAAACTAGTTAGTAACAATGCAACAGCCCGCTAGGCCGCTACCTCAGCCAACTTGCGGTGTCTTCAGTAACATTGGTCTTAGTAACTTTTATCGTGTATGTGGCTTAAATGTTTGGAGGTAAAATGTTTATGGAAAATTTTGGAGATGAATTTTAGCGACGGTTCGTGCATATTGTAGTTTTTGTCATACAGTTACCGTTGTTTTTGACAAATTCGTATGCAGAAAGTGACAGGGCACAGTTTTGTTGATAGATATTGTTACGAGCTGGGTATGAGATAAATTAATTACTACCGATTAAACAACGCAATAACTTCATTAATCACAAAACAACTTAAACTTAATCACAAGTACACTACTGATCACTATTCGCTTAGATATCGCACTTTTAGTTCACTTCGATTCGCTTCGTTGTGTAGCCAAAACAAGACTGACGGTCGCGGGCCTGAGCGGTGTATTTATACTCGCCAACAGAGACACCAGAATAACCACGAATATTCTAGAGGGTCATAAAAAACACTAACAAAAGAATAGGTAAGTAGATAATTATTATTACTAGCTACTTGAACAAACAAATATGAACCGTATGCCCTAGGCGTATGGTCGAAATTCTAATGTCTTTTTATAAATAGGTCGCGAGTTTCTACCTACCTAACTTTAAAACTAATAATAATACTCGAATGCTCTCGAACTTCTAACGTACACACACTGTAATCACTTGCTTTCTCAGATAATCTAGTAGGTCCGATGTAACAATATTATGATCAAGTCACCGTGTGCAGACGGCTGCACGTCTACGGCAACACTTAAGTTAGCGTAGTACTGATTTGCAATACAATAAGAGGCCATACTTTACTAGATTTATCTCTTGAGGACGGTGTAACAGTACCAGCAACCTGTTACCAAGTAAGAGTTCAGGGTGCTACTCAATATTTTTCTAGTCTTATTAATCCAGAAGTCCATCTCAAGGTTTGCCAACGGGGAATGGAGCGCAGCATACTTAACGTCAAATTTACCAATCGAATAAGGAACACCACACTCCACACTCTAAAAAGTAAATGGGCAGGTCATGACTGCCGGATGGTGCAAAGCTGTGGGCCTGCATATCACAAAACTGGAGCCCTGAGACAGTTAGAAGTGGTCGCGGCAGACCGAGGAGAAGATGGCGGGACGCTTTGGATGGTTTTCTCGTTAATTGACGAGAAGAGGCGCAACATTGAGAGCAATGGATGGAATGAAGGGAGGCATTTGCGTAGGAGTACAATTCAGGTAAAAAAAAAGTACTAATTATTGTTAGTATTTTTTCGTATTTTTTATTTTTTCTTTAAAGAAGAAAGATAAAGCATTTATTAGCCTGACGGGACAAAACATAACCAATAATAATAAAAATTGGTTTAATTGTGATAGTAACACTAATAAAAAGTAAATTATATCAATGATGTGTGATGTAATCTGAATCTGAATCTGAATAGTGATAAAAAAAAAAAAAAATAAAAATGGCAAAACCTGGATTAAAATTCTTGATACGTTTTATCCCGGTAGAATTATGCTGTGAGACAATAACCAAACGCCACGCGAGCGAAGCGTAGAAATGAAAGCACTTGAATTGAATTTGAAGCAAAAATAATCGCTGTTATACTTATAGTAGTTACACGTCTGCATAACCTTTTGCATAACCTTTTGAGGATTCAATATAATGAGGATTTAATATTATGTTATGTAAATTGCTATTTCAGTGGTGTTTCAATAAAACAATGATTACGTGTTGTGCTATTGTTGATTTTAATTGGATACTAACATTATTGAACCAAGCCTTTAAGTGGTATTGATGTTAATTGAAAATGGGTGATCAAAGCCACGTGGAAGCCTAAAATATAAATTAAATCCGAATACGATAAACCTTAAGACTGTGACTGAGGTAGTTTTAGCATTCATTGCAACATATTCAGTACGTAAGGAGGGATTAAAGATGATAATTATAGCCTCGCGGACATCTTTTGAAGCTCTCGTTTGGAAATCGGAAGCAGAGCCTAATTCAGAAGGCAGTACTCTATGGTACTCAATAGTACCTCAATACGAATCGCATTGCGAGAAGGTTTCTGTTTTTAGAGCCATAACCAACAGTAGGCCCTTGTTCACTATTTTGTAGGTATGTTTTTTTATGTTTTGGTTTGTTTAAAAAAAAATGTAAAACAGTTGAATTAACGAAACAAAACAGTGACTACTCTGCTAGCTGCACCAATCAGCAAAATAATATGAGAACATTTTATCTTATAAGAAATTGCTCTGCATGGCTGTCTGTCTTTTCGTAATTTTATCGCGTTTTACCACAAAACAGATCTTGATGAAAAAGCTCAATAGAAGAAAACCTTAGGTTGGGATATAGGGCACTTTTCTCTCCGTAGTGTGTTCCCTTAGAATTATTTTTGACAACCACGCGGGAGAAGCCACGGGTTGAATCTAGCCTGTCATATTTTTGACTGTCAGAGTATCATAGCTAAAGAATAATGATTGTAAGTGTGATTATTAAGTGACATCTATACGTATGAAAGGAAGACCCTATAAGAAACTGTTAGACATAAGAACGAAGTGAGTGGCTGTATGGTGTGGTGCTCGAATGCACGAGATAAGAAGCGAAAGGGTGGTTTATGTGAGAATTATGCGTGAACTAACATAGCCTTTGGGTTCTGTTGTTATTTTTGGGGAAATTTATTTGTATTTTCATTGTTTTGTTTTTCTTTTCCTTTTACAGGGGTTTTGCACGCTTCGAAGTCTATGCTAGCCACATTTCAATCATCATATGATTACAACACCACATGATGATCACATGATGATTCATGTAGCCCTTTCTCTGTGGTGCGGCTTCCAGTCTTAACGGGTGCGGCTTCCAGTCTTAACGGGTGCATCCGAATACCAGTATTTTACATGAATCAACAGGCTGGTTGGCCTCCAAAACTCAGTTACTGGATTACACGATAACTCTTGGCAAGGCTGGTTTTCAGCTTTGTATTGTATAACGGGCTGGTGTCCGCAATTCCACGTCAAAGCGCGTATTTTGCATACGGGTGGGAAATTCACTAGATCCACCGACCTCCTCGAGAAAGCCCAGCAGCGCCCCAATGTTGCCGACAATCTCGCGGAAAGTACCTGAGTTACCAAAGTACTTTGCCCTGTACGTAGCAACCACTGTGCAGTGTTAAACCACGTGGGCTGCTGTCTCGTCTTCCTCCATGCATGCACGGCACAGTGGGCTGTCTGTGATTCCTATAACAAAGATGTGTTTATTAAAAGAACCGTCTACGGTGATGGTGGCTGTAACTGCATGTGCGCATGTGTGGCTTGGTTAGCCGAAGCGCGTTGTCAGCTTTTCTTAATAATTAAAAATGTAAAAAAATGAATAAAGGGAGTAACAAAAATCTCTATTTCCAGGTTACAATTTCAATGTTAGAATCTACCCAAATTAATTACCACAATAACATCAATATCTCGATGTCACAACCTTCTCCAGTTAATCAAACAACGGACAGACAAACCTACGTTATATTTTATTAGTAGAGGAAATACATTTGACACTATCTCTGTTATGATGGATTGTGTACGGAACTCTCTTGTGTATGAATAACCCGTTTATTTCTGAACATAAAAGCACTAGTGCAGTATTTTTTCATAACATTAGGTTCATTCACATCATACTAGTTATTTTTTTAAGAACTAGGCAAATATGAAGTGACATTTTTCAGTTACGTTTTTGTTGTATTTAACCGGACACGGTCAAACATGCACTCTGTCTAATTACTGTTAGATTCCAAAACTCAATAACACTGCCTAATCTGGATATTCATGCAATCATGTAACATCTAATGCTCTTAAATATATTTATTGTACAAGTAAAGTTTAGACCTGGAAAAGGTGTAAACTCGGGTGTGGGGGGCTCGTGAAATCAGAACTTACTAAAAATTATACCTAGTCATGACGTATTTAGAACTTTATACGCGTCGTATCTTCGTCAATTTTGGTTTACGTAAAGAAAAAAAAATACGGCTCAAATATTTTTTGATAATCTAAATTACGGACTAATATAATTGTTTTTGGTGGTCTACCCTAAACTTATTTACATTTTGAATTTTTATTAATACGGAATTAATTAAACTTCAGTGAAAATTTCAACGGAAATCGAAATCAAAGATGTCTTAAAATAATTGGACCAAGTAATCGCATTACTGACAAAGTCCTTCAAATTGTGAGGAAAAAAAAAGGAAAGAATGACGAAAATCAAGGAAGGAGTATCAGTACCAATTGGACATTGATAATAATAATTATTTCTTCTTTATGTTATTTATTGAGGTAATTCTTTATAAAGGGTGTAAACAACTCTTAACGAAGCCGAAAGGCACTTGTTCTCCCCGTCATTGCGATATTTTTTTTTGTTTTACACCATACGTGTAACTGTCAGTTACGGAGATATTGGGGGGTCTTAGTTCCAACTTTTTGAAAAGTTTTTTTTTGTAACATTTTTACTTTTAACACCTCTACGAGCCCCGTACTATTCAATCCATCCATAAGCACAACGTTTTGAGTGCATTACGTTGAGTTCTACCACAAAACAGGATTCTTCACCCCAAAATAAAAAGTCGATTCCCAGCAATAATTTTTGCGTAAAGTTACTTAGTTTGATGTACAGAATGCTTGGTTGACGGCTTCGTGATGAGGTGGTTTCTAAATAATAACAGCCGCTCAGGTCGATCTTTAGGTTAAGCTGCGTTTACCTAGGTTAGTCTGTGGATGTTCCTCCTCTCGAGTTTCCTCCGTGCTTCGGAAAGCACGTTAAGCAGTTGGTCTCGGCTTTCATTCATATATCTTTGACAGTCGTTACAGGTAGTCGGTGGCCCAAAAAGTCTGAAAACCAGTCTTACCACGAGGTATCGTATTATCCAGTAATAAGTGGGTTGTGAACGTCAGATAGGCAGTCGCTCCATGTAAAATAATTTTGTATTCAGCTGCATCCGGCTAGACTGGAAGCCGACCCCAACATAGTCGGAAAAAGGCTAGGCAGATTATAGTGTTAGATTACAGTGGATTTCGGGTATAACTACGATGAAAGCACCACTCTATTTTCGTTGTTATATCCAGAAGTCGTTACAGGCAAAGGTAAAGAGAAACAGACTACGTGTCTGTATCTCTATACACACGTATAGTTTATATTCATTTATTATTGAAATATATGTACAGTTAATAAAATGTCAACCATTTTAACTCCGAAATGTACACGCTTCCCTACGTACTTAGCTGATATCTATAAACAAAAGGTAAAGGTCTCCACACTTGCTGACCATCTGTGTGGACGTAAACAAAAGATAAGAAATGTTTGTGCAAGAAAGAAATCCACGTGTCTTTGGCGGCCGACTCCGGTCGCAATATCTGCATAGGAATTTTGAACTAAAGTATGCTTTAAATTCAGGGGGCTTAGATTTAACGTCGCTGTAGGTAAATGGTCGCTACAAGCAAGGTCGTAATAAATGAAATTCACTGTATTTATCAAAATTTTGAATAGTTAACTTTAGAGGCCATTATGTGAAAACTAAAATAAAGACCTTTAAATCTTACGGTATACCAACTCTATTCAAGAACACTGCCATACTATGTTCATTGTTATCCAAAGAAATTATGACACAAATATTCCCGACTAAAGCGCATCTATAAAAAATGGCTAGATTATTTTAATTCATATGAGACGGCTTAATTGCTATCCTCCTCCTACTGAACAAAAGACTAGCGACCGAAAGCACGAAATTGTAAGACAAAACCTTAGTGGTACACTGTGGGCCTATTTCACTGTTACACGCAAAATGAGAATTATTTTCTTGCCTTTGGTTTCTTGTTCATGTTCAAGGCTTATTAAAAGGGGAAAGAGGATTTCGTAAGGATATAAATTTTTGGTTAAGGTCTAATTATTTTTTAATGAGATGATGTTTCATTGCCATGGGTTTTGTTATGATGATTTGTATTGTTTTCACTGACAATGGTTTGGATCATTTACTTTGCTTAGTTATTCTTACGTTGATTTATTTATATCAGCTTTATGTGATTATAAACTAATGGACTCTACACAATTATTTTGTGTTACGTTTAATTCCAAGGGTTAGTATTTCCTAAGATATACCTTCAACATCCATCAGCTCCGAGACCTATTTTACAGCATGCGTTCCCTGACCGCGAAGTATAAAATTTACCTTCACAATTTGTTGTAAATCAGATGGGGCCCCCATATGATTCACAACTAATGGTGTAGGTAAATTGGCAAGTTATATATACTTGGTAATGATAAGCGATTAATATGCCCGGATGAAATTGGCATCATAAAGAATGACTAAGGTCCATGTTCACCAAAAAGATGACGGTCTGATTATTTAAAACAGCTGTTTAAAACAAATTTTTGAATGGGAACATGTCACAGTGACAGCTGGTTTTAGATAATCAGAGGGTTATATTTTCTGTGAATATGTACAGTAAGCGTTCATAAGCGCACAGGCACGCGAAGGATCATTTTGCTGTGAACGCACGGCCGAGCGTCCGTGCGGCTGTATGTGTAAGCTGTCTCAATACAGTACCTACGCACACCACAGCCACAGAGTCGCCTACTGTCGCAAGTTGTCGCGTCGCTCTCCACGAAACAAAAAGATATATATTACCGTCTCTTTTGTTATACACGCAGCAAACGCATGATCGTATTTGCATTGGATAGGTAAACTTCGACCATATCTACCAGGTATTGATAGCTGTTTAGGTTAAGCAGTGGATTCACGATCAACGTGTCTTGAGTTCAAATCCCGTTTACATACGGGTTTTTTTTTGTAACCACTTTAATTTATATTTGTATTTTATACAAAAACTATTTACTTAGGTATTTATTTTGAAATGGGTTCATGCTCATTATTTATTTTTTATAAAGATTTAAATATAAGTTAATAACCCATCATAACTATTTATGAGATTGTGTAATATTTTTTCGGTGTTGGAAGGTGGAAAAAAAAGTCGTGCTGACAGATAACAAAAATTGTTTTATTCGTTTCATTTATTCATATAATTAACAACTTTAATAAGATTTGTAACGTCACATTCCTACCTAGATATAAGAAGTTCTCTTGTTACCGTTCATAAGATTTTTTTGTGTCAGATACACAAAAAAATCTAAATATACCCACTTTTAAGTCATTTTTTATTAACATAACAAGGATATTCTAATTACACAAATATAATTGTTGATACCCACTTCTATCTATCGGTATTCAACAGAGCTTACTGAAAACTAACACATAATTTATACTTCGTGAATATGTTTTTTATGTGACGTCACAATAAATGTAACTCATATTGAGGTTATAGTTTAAGTGTTCATTTTCCTGAAGAAAAGAAGATTGAAACTAAACCTCAATTTAGGAATTATTAATATCGCTAAATATTTTGTAACACGTCTAATTAAAACTAGAACATTAGGGATTAATATTTTGTATAACCCCCATTATTTTCAATGCAGTCAAGTAGACGTATGCGGCTTAAAGTCACCCAAAGGGCAATGGAGAGGGCTATGCTCGGAGTTTACTTGCGTGATCGCATCAGAAATGAAGACATCCGCAAGAGAACCAAGGTCACCGACGTAGCCCGAAGAATTGCTAAACTTAAGTGGCAGTGGGCAGGGCACATTGCTCGCAGAACGGATGGCCGATGGGGTCGAAAAGTTCTGGAGTGGCGACCGCGAACCGGAACAAAATGGAAGTAATCCAGTGAAAGTCTAAATATTCCCGTGCGAAATGTAATCGTTCTTCTTTATATCTTTCTGTCAAGAAGGGCATTTTAGCTGATCTTCTGTGATGCAAGCCTTCAGCGTGGAGGGCACGGCGAACAGTTTGCGGTGACTCCGAGTGTGTCGTAGGTGTGAAACCATTGGTTTCATACTCGCCCACGATATGTTGTCGCTGCGCTTCGCTAATAAGCGACGACCTTCCACTTCGCTGTCTACTTGCCAGGCTCCCTTCTTCCTCATACCTTTTGATCCAGAGACTTACTGCATTTCTCTAAACAAAAAAAATGATGTTAGGCAGCTGTAATAAATACTAAAGTGACTTCATTCACTCTGCATTTATAAATCCAATAATAAACACTAATTATTTATCTTGCATGAGAGATTGAAAAAAAAAATAACGAATTAAGTAAACCACAGGTCACCAAATAAATGAACAATTTATAATACCCATTCGTTTTTAAATTTTTAATGTTTAAGTTACAATTCATAAATAATTATAATACTCACATTTAGTCCTATTAAGGCCACTTTTATGAAGCGCGGATAATTCGCGATAATAGTCGCCCTCGCCTTAATATTAATATTTGCCCGCATTTTAAGAATCACACCAACAACAATACCGCTATCTATTAAACCACACGTCACTGACCATCAAATATCACATTTATATAGTGTATTCTGTATGACTACAACCAAACGACAAAGTTCATTCCGATCAAGTTAAAATATTCATAAAACTCATGTCTACCTCACAGAAATCTAACAAAATTCTTGATTTATTTTTCTATCTACCTCCCTAACTTTACGAAATGTGTGAACAAAGCAAACAAGTTAAATAATATAATATTTCTGTAGAGTAAAAACTTACAAAAAGACTAAAAGTAACTGTGCGGGATTTGAACTCACGGCTTACTGATTCGCTCTTAATTCTGGACGGGCTTAACCGCTAGGCCATCATGTCTTAGATATTGGCATTGAAATTATGAACTACAACTAGTTGCTGACAATATCTATTTTGTTGAAAGTAGAAGGTCGTAAGTCAAACTAAACGTCAAGCTATTGCTTTGTGAGATTGGTTATCGACTTTTGGTCGGCACTGTACCTTAGTATTCCAAACAAGGACTAAATGATATGCTTTGCCGGCGACAAGTTTCAAAGAAATAATTAACTTTTTGGATAGTAAAAATATTATATGTTCCCTTATTTCGACCACTAAGTGTAAAACGAAAATAAAAAAGCTATGTGCTGTATCCCGAGCGAGCGTTATTGCTTCCTGGTGTAGTAGCCGTTATCGTTCGCTTACTTAGCGCTTCTAGTAACTGTAGACGTTGCAGATACACTGCGAGAACAAAGTCACTAAGACTTTGTTTACAAAATATCCTTGTCGTTTCGTTTTATTTTGAAGAGAATAGTATTTTTTTGTTCAGGTTCGCTGTTTCGCACTGTTACTTTAATGCATTTGGGAATAGGATATTGACACGGCAGATGTGAGTGGAAACCCTACCGTGGCTGCGGGACTGTTCGAAAGTGATACCGTGGCCCGGGAACACAAAGGGTGAGGATAGAACATGGATGGGTTTTAGTCAGTAAAAGTCTGAAACTCCGCTACGCCCTAAGTGGGAGAATTTGATGGTTTCCCATCCGAGAAAAGAAGATGTGAGTGGAATCAACGGGAGGGGAAACCAAAGAGGACATACGCCTTTTGTTGAGGTTCTGACACCTTGTCAGGTCCGTGCATGGTACTCGCAATCGACAGTGTGTTTGTAAAAAACAGTATACACGTGGACAAAGCACTAAAGAAGATGCACGTCAGACCATCTATCTAAAAATTTATTTGAGGTCGGCGCAACACGTTTTAACAAAAAAAGACGCATAAAGGTTATAAAAAGACAAGGGTAGGGAAGGTAAGGGTACCGAAAGACCTTTCTTCTCTATAAAGATATACGCTAGGGAATGGGCAACTACAGCACTTTCACAATTTTTTATGTCTTGTGACTGGGACTGTAGCTATATACAAATAATGGTCACCTTTGTTTCGACAGTTCAAAAGTGTGTATATTATCGGAAAATAATGGACACATAGTTATACATTTTACATATTTTTTATTTTTGTAAATCACAAAAGACAAAACGCATCCAAACTCGGGAGTGGGGGCTCGTGACGTCCTCGCTAAAAATTATACCTAGGCGTTACGTATTGATAATTTCAGAAGCGTCGTATCTTCGTCAATTTTAGTTTAAATAATAAAAAAAATACGGGTCACATATTTGTTGATAATCTTAATGACGGACTAAATAGATTTTTTCGGTAAACAAGCCTATTTGTCTTTTTACACAAAAAATTCGGATTCATAACCAATGCTACCACAATTTATCGTAGTTTGTGCTCAAAATATTTTAAAGATCGCAATTAGTAGGACAATGGTCAAAAAGGTCATACCCTAAAGGTTACAAGCGTGATAGTGTCCCTGTTAAAATCGCAGACGCGTCACGTATCACGTCGTCTCGCTAACTTGTACTAACGATGTGAACGAGCTTCTCATTGTTGCCGCCATGTTTTTTCTTTTAACTAGGACATTTTCCGCTGTGTGGAGATGTGTTTCTTGAGGGTGCCTAGTTTTGAAGTAACAAGATCGTGGAAAAGACGTATCTCCTCATATTGTTACTGTTTTCGTTACGTTTTACAGGGATGATAATCAAGGTACACGAACGTGGATCTCGTGGCTAAATACTTGCCAACGTTGGTCTTTGGATGGGATTAAGAGGCCTGCGGAGTATGCGAAATTCATACAAACGTAATACCAAAATATTTTGTAAATCAGTCATATTCTTAACGTAATGTGTATTTGTTTCGATTGGATTACAGAATGTATAGGTTCACAAATACATACTATTTTGAATGTACACTGATTTAAACAAGAGTTATGAGAAAAATAAACTTTCTATAAAAAAAAAAAATTCTTCATATCTCGTCTTTATATCATTCTTCTTTCAAAATATTTATTTGCGGACATACGAGTAGATATTCTGTAATCCAATCGAAATAAATACACACTACATTAATAATATGTTTGATTTTCATATTATTTTGGTATTACGCTTGTATGAAAAATGCACCTTGCCCCTTAAGCTGTTGGTCCCGGCTGTCATTGGTCCATCTTTGACAGTCATAACAGGTAGTCAGTGGCCTAAAAAGTCTGACAACCCGTCTTACCAAGTGGTATTGTATTCCAGGCCAGTATTAACATGTAAAATATTGATATTCAGCTCAGCTGAATCCGATTAGACTGGAAGCCGACCCCAAGATAGTTTTTAAAAAAGGCTAGGAAGATAATGATACTCAAGGTATACAAATAACGTATCGCAGTCCATCGAAATACGTCCACTTAGGTCCAAACATTGCCGCAGTGACCGGTTTTAACATTCATCAATTTTTACATACATTTTTTTCCTCAATAGCTGTGTAGGCAAATACAACATAATGCCACCTTCTACGTTCATTAGACACTTTCGCTTGTGTGTTTATGAAAATGTCCAATGCTTGCTCAACATTACGAACCGTTTTTTATGAAAATGTTTGTGGTGAGCATGGACATATTTTGTTTCCGAGTCGTAGCTGATGTCTAGGTGTATTGTACACAAGTACACAAGAATGTATTTACAAAAAAAAAATCGTATGTAGTATGTCAACCATGTAGTGTCCACGATGCAAGACTCGTTGCTTAGTGGCACTAGATGTCGCTGTGTGTAACGTCTATCGATATTTATATTGATGTATTTATTTATTTCAACCTCCGCCCCGTAAGGTTTTTTTGAAGTAAAAACTTCTTTAGGCGCGTTGAAAACTTTTTGAGTGAACAAAAATCATGGAACTTTCAATTCTATCATCAGTCGCCAAAGACTGCCCCAAAGGTTTTTTTATTGGGACTACCCCACCACAATATTCACAAACCACTGCAACTCCTCAAAGTCAAAATCAACACTCATTAGGTTCATTTTACAAAAGAACTATGCATAAAATGTTTGCGCAGTTGTCCCTACATTTCAAAAACCACAGTCACCGCGCCACTCGACCCGACCGCTCTCTCACTGCACTTTTTTACAGCTAATGATTCCTATGAGAATCTACTTTGTACCCCTTTTTCTAGTATCAACTCTGGAAAAAACTAGTCTTATAAGTGTTTGTGTTTTAACGTGTTTTCTTTTTATGTTAGACGAAAGTATGGAAAGGTCATTATCACGTACCATTATAATAGTTTTGCTACTAATTTGAAGTTTTACTGCAAAGGTAGAATCTGTTTTATATGATTTTGATATTTTACTATGAGCAGCAGTGATCGGAATAGGTAGAACTATGTTAATATGTATATATCACGGGATTCCGACTGATACTACGGGATTTCATTATTATGTTATTTAAACACTGTTTTAGGCTTTCACGGTTTAAAACTAAACTTATATTGTCACTTACGGGATATCTTCCGTGATTATTAAAAAAAGAGGGTAGACCGATTTGTCTGCTCGTAACAATTTAATTTCCTTCCACCCGCATACTCCAGTCAACCCGCGATCATGGCGCTTGCAACAGCGTCGAAATATCGGGAGCTCAACATAATAAATAGTCACGGAAGATATCCCGTAAGTGACAATATAAGATTATATTATTTGTTTAAATAAGTGAATAAATAACAAAATAATATACGCTTCAACTACTGTTGAAGCGTATATTATTAAATACGAAGCGAATCGGCGGATTGCGTAGATTATTTTAAATAAGATTATGTTGTAAATATAAATTATTCTTGATAATGTTTAGATTTTCTGAGGAACTAATAATTTGCATGGTAATATGTTTTTGTACCTACAACATCATAATAAAAATGTTTAAATGATTGTTGATTCTTGAATAAGAAATTGTTACGTAAAAACATTTTTGTGGTTTAATGAATCAAGTTTTATCTATTTATCATACTATCCTTAATCCCTTCATTCTTATATTTACCCATCAAAAAGGAAGTGTAATCTTTAATTAGTCCCATAAGCGAGAATAGTTTTTTTTTTATTTTGCTACCTACTTAAAAACCAAATCCCGGGACTCGGGAAATATCCATAGTATTCTAACCCATGGCAAGTTCATAAAACAGCTCTACCTATTCCGATCTATGATGAGCAGTAATGTAATAGCCTCATTAGTCTAGTAGTCGCTAGCGCAACTGCTAAACATGATGGTCTGGGTTCGATAGTTGAAGGGGGGCCCCTTTGGACTGTTCGAAAGAGATACCGTGGCCCCGGAACATAACGGGCGAGGAAGGAACATGGATGGGTTTTAGTCAGTAAAAGTCTGACATTGAGAGGGGCGCCGCCCATCAGGGGAGAAGTTATTTGCAAAAATCCCATCCGAAAAAAAAAAGAAATTTTACACCTTAGTAAGTAATTAGCCGAAATTGAGCCTGAAACCGGTCACATTTATAGCCATTCACCGAATTAAAACCCTAATTGCTTCCTCACCCCCCATAAAAAGGTTACGATCAAATCTCGCGAGCACAATAAAATCTTCTCATTTTGAATCAATATTTCATTCGAGTGTAAAACGCAAAACCTGCAGAGATTGAGTTTCATGTATTATGCAGATCACGGCCTTGGAGTGTCAAATATAACCGGGTAGGAACCGGGTTGGAACCGTCTCTGTTTGTTCGGGACTGAGTGTTTAGGCACATTCACATGGCGCACTGCAATAATGTGTTGGAAAAATTGACCTAGTTTTAAAATTAACTTTGGCTTTTGAATAATTAATGTTATTTAAACGGACGAATGGACGCAATGCGTTAAATCTGCTTATTATCCAAGATGTCAACGGACCTGCCACAAAGCCGTTAATCAAGCATTCTGAAGTAAGAACCTCAAATTATTGCTTGGAAATCGTCTCTTTAAAAAAAAGACACTTTTACAGCTGTAGGACTAACTACTACATAAGATGTAATGCACTCAAGATATTGTGCTGGTGGATGCATTAGGAGGTAATTAAGGTATTTAAAGTTAAGGTGTAACATTAAAAACTTGTATTTATAAAAAGGTCCCATGTGTCCCATAAGGGGCGAATTTATTACCATCAACAAAACTCAAACGCATCAAAAGGCTTAAAGTCACCCAAAGGGCAATGGAGAGGGATATGCTCGGAGTTTTCTTGCGTGATCGAATCAGAAATGAAGACCTCCGCAAGAGAAGCAAGGTCTCCGACGTAGCCCGAAGAATTGCCAAACTTAAGTGGCAGTGGGCAGGACATTGCTCTCAGAACGGTTGGCCGATGGGGCCGAAAAGTTTTAGAGTGTTAGTGAAGGTTGCAGGAATCCGTTTGATTCGAGTCGCACGGGACCGGTCAATGTGGCGACACTTGGGGGTGGCCTTTGTACGTCTTTCGGCTGAAATGATGATGATGATGATAAACAAAGCATGAACTGCTACTGATATTTTTTTTCGGAAAAACCCAATAACTCTTCAACCAACCCAGAAATCAAACCCAGGAGCTCCTGCTCAGCAGTCATAGATGCAACCACAAGACCACTGAAGCAATTTTCTTTTAGTTCAATTTCATCACACTCAAAAACAGCTCCGTCCAACTAGAAAATCACTTACATCCAAAAATAAAACACCAAAAAAATATCCTCTCCACAAATTGTGCAGTAACATTTGTACATAGACCCTGAGACCGTCCTAAGCTCCTTATATTTATGTAAGACACGGGTGAAGTTAAATAAAAACGCTGACATATCTCTTAGGAGGCCACGTGTTGTCGTAATTGAGTTTCTCGCTCATATTCGCTAGGCTTTCGGCTGAACGGTTTTTTCTCACGTGTATTTGTCGTATGTTGTCGTGTACGTATTTTGGTGTTGAGTAAAGGTTTTTGTGCATGAAAGTGTATTGGTATTGAATGCTTCAAAGATGTTTATTGTTAGCTAAAGTTTTTCCTAATAATTAGAAATTCTACTAACAAGGGAAGACCAAAGAAACGAAGGATGTGTTTTAGTGTTGGGTAAGGGTTTTGAGGGTTTTGTGCATGGAAGTGTATTGGTATTAAATGTATAAAAGATGTTAATTGTTGGGCAAACAAATTTTTAATAATTTGAAATTCTATTATGAAGACTAAAGGAACAATAAAGAAACGATGGATGGACTGTTTAAAAAATCATGTACCAAATATTATGGTGTTTGATTAGATCACGAGTATGAAAGCCTGTGTCCTTGTAGAAGAAACGTTATAGTTTGATTATGTTTTGCTGGGTTGAGTTCCTTGCCCGTTCTTCTCCATAGAAATATACGCTTTGAAATGGGCAAGAGTACTTTCAGAAATTATTATACGTTGTGTTACTTCGCCTGTAGCTTCGTCTTTTTTGGTTTTCTGACATTCAAATGTGCTTGTTACGGTCCAATTGAAATAAATGTTTTGACTTTGAGTTTGAATAACATTGGGTTTTATAATAGAGCCGAGTAACGTCACATTTTACTTTAAACAGAAACTTCATAATTTGTTTTCATCTCCTTCGGTACCGCTGTGGTATTTTTCTGGTAAGGACAACTCAAAAGAAAATTCAATTAGAGCACAACATCCAACAAAAGCTAAGTAAGACACTAAAGTAAACTAAGTACCTTCAAACATTTATTACGCTGCAGTGAATAGTGAACCTTAGTGTCAATTGTACAAAATGTACAATTTCAGAGAAAACTCCGAACGAAAATAGAAACAATTTTCGTCTGTGATTGTGTCAGATTCTGAAACAGGGCAATTTTCACTGTCCATCTGATAACAATCTAAGTGTTTTCTTTGTCAGCCTAAAGTAGAAATAACTATCTGCTACAATTTATTTTAAGAAAATTTACCTATTACGTTGCCTCAAAATTTTATTTGTTTAGAAACTTTTAGTAATGCTTCATGCTGACAGTGGTGATATTTTGAGAACCTGCTTAACAAATTCTTAAAGTCATCAGACAGGTTTGGAAGATTTTTGGAAACCAGAATTAAATCAATTCTCTAAAATCACAAGAAAAACTATCCAAAGGAAAAAACCCTTTGATTTATAATAATCTTTATTGTACTAAAAAAACTTGTAAAGTCCCTGACTCCTGTACTAGTTAAAATAGCAGAATTAGGGTCTACCTTAATTCTGATGTTTTAATAAATTCTCCACTCAAACACGATTCCATTCTCATTCCATTGTCATTTTGCTTAAAGTTTGTAATCTGCTAAATTCACACTGGTCGGTCAATGGTCTTGTAATAAAATTGTGTTTTATGGGCATTGTCATTATTATAAAACCCTTAGTACAAATGCAAAGGTAAGCTTAACTTAGCTTAGCTTTTGTGAATATTAGTATTTTTTGATTTTTACAATAATTAAGTGTAAAGTATTCTGATATTGTTTGTAAGTTTTAATGAACCTACGATGTAATGAATTACTGTACTGAGTGAGTGAGTAACTTCCGGTCACTCTAAAAAAGACGCATTGGAGACGCGGTGCCTCGTTAGCTTACGACGAGTAAAACAATTGAATTATTAAGTAAATAATAATGGCTTTTGAAGTGAACATTACGAGCTTGTGTATGTGACAAATGTAATATGCTTTAAAAGAGTGTAATTAATTCCTTTGTCCATTCTTCTCCTTATTAACAATATTTGCGAACGTGCTGCTCGACCCAGAATGTTTATTGCGCCTGAACCTAAATGGTTTCTTAGAAATAAACGTTTGGAGTTTGAGTAACCTGTTGTGTGTGATTTCAACTACCCATCTACCTATCTACAAACAATGAAGAGTCGTGTCGCACGGCGATGTGATGGTTAGAGACTGCAATACAATAAGTATGGCGGCGAATGGCGCCAATATTCCAGGACTGCTCCTGTCCAGGGTTTCCCTGTCGTGATATATACATATAAACATTCATGAATCGGGAACAAATGTCCATGCTCATCACACAAACATTTGTTCCTACCGGGATTCAAACCCAGAACCCTAAGAACGTAAGGCAGCCTCACTACCACCACTCCAATCGGGCCTTCAAAAAAATGAAAAATGACAAATTAACGAATTATTTTCTATTAAATTTTTAGTATATTATGTGTCGGGGGTTTTTTTTAACTTAATTTAACTTGTTGGATTTTAAAATTAAGGCGATTAGACGAGCTAAATTATTAGTCTGCTTGGGGTGATTTAAACTTCGTTTGAAATGATGTTAGAATCTTTATTCTAACATCATTTCAAACGAAGTTTAAATCACCAACAACTATAACAACAATATACAACAATAATACAATATAATACATAACAATAGACAACTTAATTCTAGAACTTTTTCTAGAATTAAGTTGCACTACAAAGTGGTTGTTACGTCAGTCACTGCGGGCCAGATAGCGCAAAATGAGTGGTTTCGATCGATTTACAAAAAAACTATTGATTGGATTAAAAAAACTAAAACACTATCATGCTAATATATTTCTTGTAGAATTATTTGAAAAATCAGAATGATCGCATGCATGTTAGTTTGTTTTTTTTTTGTTTAAAGATATTTTTAGAGTTAAGTTCGTGATTTTTTTTATCGAGTCAAATTAATTGTATTATGTTTTCAAAACCCTACCATGCTAGCATATATCCTGAAGAATATCATATATTTTTCTGGTTTTTTTTATAGCTGTACGAGTCATGTATCGTACATGGCACGCGCGCATTGCATATATCAGCACCTTTCCGTCATCTTGCACAAATTATAGTGTAAAGCGACAGTACTGAATCAGCGTTCATAGTCAGCTGTACTCATTCACGCATTATTCATATAGCATTAGGTACGTGGTAGTTAAATATATTCAATAAACCATCATCTTTGACTATCCGTGACTTATCATTCAAGCTATCAATCAAGTTGTGTGCGACCCATTCAGCAGCGCATACAATAGCAGTGAATCATATACTTTTAGCATTTAGCTCATGTAATCGCCTTAAGAACTTTAATGAATGTAGATGGGTCAATGACCCCAATTACGATATAACTGGCACTTACTATGCTACAGCTCTAAGCGAATTGCGTTACATTGAATGTTTTCAGGCGTCTATATAAAATTATTCCTTAAAAAGAAGTAAACACAGCATCTTATTGTCACAGCATAAGCCAAACACACACACACTTACGTACTTCATTGAAGTACTACCACATTTCACTCTTATGTTCTTAGTATTAAGGTTGAAATTGTTGAAAAGTTGTGGACCGTCAGTGAACTCAGTAGTACTTACAGTTATGCCCAGAACTGCACACATTTCCACCAATTTGTATGTATGAGTCGACACTTATTTCCTTCTAAAGGCACGTGTGTATTGAATTTACAGTCCAAAGTCGTTTATAAACACCATTGAGTTCAGCCATTACCTTTAATGTTTCAGCATTATAAGTGCTGTGTTAGAAAAAATAAGGTTGCTTTTATAATATCTTCTTTTTAAAGTGCAATGTTAAGGACAAGAGTTGAATAAATAAGTTCGCTTATGATGAGTGTTGCAGGAATCGGTAATTAACAACTTTCCTTAAAGTTTCGACTTAAAGTCAATTTGTTTAATCTTTTGGACGCCATTGTCATATATACGTGACAAGCGCATGCCTTGCATGCCAAACGACACAAATATGTGACAAAATAGTAGATGAAATTGTGGCTTGGCGTGGAGTTCACGCACGAGCGTTTATGCTGCGGCGGTCAAAAGGTTAAAGTACCTATTATTAATTTGTACTTCTGAAGTAAAGCATTAACATTTAAAAATAAAAAGCAAAGAAGAGAGAAGTAAATTGATTATCAACATAATTAAAATAACTCAATCCCCGAAGATTCAAGCAGAGGTCAGCAATCATTTTGTATTAAAGCAGTTCCAACACACTCTACCATACGGCATGCAAAAGTAAAAATATATTTAAATCTACTTAATTATAAAATAAAAAAAATCAAAGCATTTATCTAAACAAAGATGAACATTTAAAGTAGCTACAGTCCCAGTCACAAGACATAAAAACTGTGAAAGTAGGTACTGTAGTTGCCCATTCCCTAGCGTAGATCTCTATGGAGAAGAACGGGCAAGAAACTCCATGGACAGTGGACACTCTTTTAAATCAATTTTTTTTTATACGAACAAACAAACTAAAAAAGAAATTACAGTAACACTACACACAGCCTTCTTTACATAAACAAAACATCAAAAACAACAATATATATTCCTTCTACAAATGATTGATTAAATCGAATATTTTTCCTACATTGTTGAGGTGTACCTAGTTATGAAATGTTTTTATCACATTTAGGTCCATGTTCACGGAAAAATAACAGTCCGATTTATCTAAAAACAGCTGTCACTGTGACATGTTCCCATACAAAAATGTGTTTTAAACAGCTGTTTTTAGATATTCAGACTGTCATCTTTTTGGTGAACATAGACATTAGCCAGTTATGTTTAAGTGCCATGTGATAGAAGGCGAGAGAGGAGGAGCTCGTGGCAAAATAATAACAGCCGCTCGGCCCAATCGTTAGGTTAAGCCGTGCTTGCCTAGGTTGGTCTGTGGATGGGTGACCACCCTTACATACCGAGTTTCCTCCGTAAGCAGAAGAGTGATAGAAGGCGAGACTACTGCGATCAACCAGACACAAATCCAGATTCCGTTGCTGCTACTCAAAAAAAATCCTGACCCAATAATACTTTTGCCCCACCCGGGAATTGAACTCAGAATCTCATGCTCAGCAGCACGCTTGTGACCACTAGACCAACAAGGCAGCACAATAACTAAGGCCCGTTATCTATAACTAACTTACGTTTTACTGTCAGTTAATTTGCCACGTTTTATAACTATCGGTGTTTCCATAAACAAAATTAAAGCTTGAAATATCTTATCCGCGTTACCTATGTGTCACTTTTATTCAAAGAAAGATTTTCTGTGATGTGTTGTTTCAACAGTCGACAAGCAAAATGTCAAACAGACAGATAGCAACTTACCGAAACCGAACAGTAAGTTATTGAAAATATCAACCTACTGCATTCCCTTCCGAAACAGGCATGTTCTACAACAAAAAAATCGAAGACTCGAATCGAAGAAGAAGTTGATGTCACATTCAACTAATCCGCACTGGGCCCGCGTGGTGGATTATATAGTCCATTCCTTCTTATAGAGAGGAGGGCTGTGTCCCAACAGTGGGAACGCTGATGATGATGATGACTACATTCCCTTTAAATGAAAGACGGTGATTTTCAAAGTCATCTCTGGTGTTCCTTTTTTTTTCTGAAATTTAATCAAGCAACCTTTTATAGAAAATCTTGCTAAAAACGTAACATCCCAGAGTACACCTAAAAGTGGAATTAGCACCACAGTGTCTTCGCTAAAACGCCCGTCGTTTAACTTAATTTCTGTCTAAAAAGGGATACTTAACTCGTTTTTGTTTGTATTTTTTTCCTGTGCGGAATTTCTGTCCATTTTCCGAGAAAGTTGGCGCAATTCCAGTTGTATTCAAGTCCAGGGAATATTACTGTGATACTATTTAAGTTGAAACGCTTCTGTTTTTTTTTTGACATCGTGTGGCGACTATTCTTTTCCAGTTTGGACTCATATTTTGATTAAGAAAACGATAATTAGATTACACTATAATAATCTGGCTACATGAAGCGGTTTTCATTTTTGAATTTATTCGAGAAAATCCCGAGAAGATTTACGTATTTTCTGCCTTTTTTTTCTATTTCTTACTTTAAAATTATTGTTTCTCTAAAATAAAAACTACCTGTAACCATAAGAATGTCCGAAGAGGTAAAAACGTCTACAGTACTACTCGTATATTTTTGCAATCTAATTACAAAGTTTATAAATTATTTTTGTCTGAAGAGGTACCGACCCGAATTTTGGGTCGATTTAGGAGCACCTCTACTTGTGCCTCCGGCTTAATTTGCAAAGTTTTTAACCTTTCCGGGAACTGTAGCTATCTCTTAACAGTCAGATTGGTAGTTTAATTAGACTGATTAGATAAGGCTTCAGACAATATGAGGTCTTCTTTAGTTAGACCGTCATCATTATTCTTATACAAATTTATTTGAGGTTGGCGCAGCATGTTTTTTTAGGGTTCCGTAGCCAAATGGCAAAAAAACGGAACCCTTATAGATTCGTCATGTCTGTCTGCCTGTCTGTCTGTCCGTATGTCACAGACACTTTTTTCCGAATCCATAAGAATTATGCTGTTGAAACTTGGTAAGTAGATGTATTCTGTGAAGCGCATTAAGGTTTAAATATATTTTTTTCTAAACTGAATAGTTTGCGCGAGAGACACTTCCACAGTGATAAAATGTGTGTGTCCCTACCTGTAACTTCTAAAATAAGAGAATGATAAAACTAAAAAATATATATGATGTACATCTCGCAGACTCTGTAACTACCTATGTTGACAAATAAACATTCTGATTCTGATTTTATATTACCCTGTAAATTTCCAT
Source organism: Xestia c-nigrum (assembly GCA_916618015.1). NCBI lineage: Eukaryota > Metazoa > Arthropoda > Insecta > Lepidoptera > Noctuidae > Xestia > Xestia c-nigrum. Next base: position 2,468,248 of record OU745246.1, on the reverse strand, counting down.
CGAAAATTGGTTTGTACGAGATCTAGATCTGTACAAATAAGTTGTTATTTTTTAATATGTCATAAATCGTAAACCGCAATTTACCTTTCATTTACAACGAACTACATACATGAACTTTTATATAATACTACTTGCTGCTACGGAACCCTTCATGGGCGAGTCCGACTTGCACTTGGCAGATTTTTTTCTAACTTCTTTGCTGCCACCTCATGACTTACCCTCATTCTAGCTATACTAACGTCTTCTCTTATCATTCAAACACTTTAGTAATATTATTTATTGTCTCCTTACTTTGTACACCATTTTAAATTTTATTTATTAAATTTTTATGCACAATTAAAAACTGTACAAAGGCGGACTTAATGCCTTGGGCATTTCCACTAGTCAATTTTTTTGTTGAAAATTTTGTATCAGCATCTTTTGTAAATTTTCATTTTTCGGAATCAAACATAATATTAACGGACTCAGCTTTAATTTGCAAACATATGCTATGCTTAGAAGAACTCCTAGTTTATGATTTTCATCACGATTACCATTTTCCGGGTCGGGCTACATGTTATATTCTTCTTTACTTCTTTATTAATCAAACCGATTTTTTTATCTAACGTAAACTTTAAAAAAATCTTAAATAACGTTCGCCATTTTCACTAACGAAGTAAAACGTTTCAAGATCTCAGAGCAATTAATTCTTGAGCCTTGTTTTTACAAAACGGCGAAGCTTTTCAGCGGCAAAAGTCCTCAAAATTATTATTCGACCGTAAATTGGATTCGGTTTCTTTACAAAACCTTTAAAAACATGTTTGTTGTTCGCCCGATGGTGCATTAAGTAACTCAATAATGGATGTTTTTACTGTTTGTAAAAGCTCTGTTTAAGTGTTTTGGGAACAGTTTCGATTGAAAACATAAAACGTATTGCTTGCCAGTCCTCCCCGAAGATAAATTATAAAAATATATTTTTATTGTTAATTTGAAAAATCTATTTATTCTGTGCAAGAAAAATAATTCCTCAACTCAAACTCAAATCAATTGTTTCAACCATTTCGGCACTTTTGAAAGTCAAGAAAACCAAAAAAAAGCGAATCTTTAGTAGTACACCCAAATGTCAGAGGCAACCCAATTGGCATCAACTGGGCCAAAATCCAGGTTCTGTGGCTGCTACTGAGAAATTCCTGATGAAAAATCAGATAAAAATATGTATATGACTTAGATATCGAACTCTAGACCAACGAACCTATCAAAGAACGAGAGGAAGAAGGAGAAGCGAGTTAGTTTAATGTAGTGCGGTCAAAAATATAGGCAAGACATTATCATAATTCTTATTTACGGTAATAGTACAAAAACTTCCCTTACCAAAAACCATTAAATGTAACCACTCAGCTAGAATACGTAAGAGGATACAATAAAATCCAGACGGCTCAAAAATACATCAATTTGAGCACAGCTCATTGTGCAAATTCACCCAACGAAATGGGTTCCGTGAATTGACCTTAAAATGGACAATGTGGAACGGACTAATCGGAATATTGACAGGCATAAGGTGTAAGCTGTAGCGGAAAATTAGGTACTCCAGGAAACATCAAAGGGTAAGGGTAGGAGTCTTCAAGGGTAAGGTTATCCTTACCCTTACCCTTGAATACTACACAAGGTTTTTTTGACAAACGAACCACGGAACCTCGTGACTGTTTCTTTACAAGGTTCTTTGGTTTTTCAACATACATAAAAATTGCGCTTTTAGCTATGCGGTGCATCAAAATTTTGACAGTTACGTTTAAATTACATGGTAGTGTGGTGTTCTTGAAACTATTTAATTATCTCTTGCCCGTTCTACATATTTTGGTCTGATAGATGTAAAAACTTTTATGACTATTAGACTAAGTCAACACTATTAATATTATTTCAGATCACTACCACAGAAGGCTCGGGTAGGTTTTAGTAAGAACAAGTCTGACACTCTTTTCCGCTCGGCCCAGAGTGGGAGGAACCATTGGATGATTTCGCTTCCAAAAAAAAAACCGCATGTTACTAAAAGAGTGATCAATACAAATGTTGATGGATGGAGAGGGAGAGAGAGGAAGAAAAGATGGATGGATTATGTGAGGAATGAGCTGAAGAAAAAACCTCCTGTCAATCGTCACGCTTTCATTTACAATACGTTGGACAAGGGCAGGAAAAAAAAATGATGCTCGGGGGTGAGAAGGATCTTAAAAGAATAACACGTATGGTATGTCTCCAAAATATTAGTATGAAATAAACAAAATATATAAATTAAATAAATAATTAAATATCGCTGGACATTAACACACAGCGCTACCTAGTGCCACACTAAGCAGGACTTGTGTCGTGGACACCAGATAGTTGATAAACGACATATTATATACCTTTTTGTTTGTAAATACATAGTTATTATACATATAAACATCCATGACTCGGAAATGTCCATACTCATCACACAAACATTTGCTCCTACCGGGATTCGAACTCAGGATCCTAAGACCGTAAGGCAGCCTCACTACCACCATGCCAATCGAGTCGTCGATATGTTGCTGCAGGTTCCCAAAAATTACAAAACAAAATCGCTGCCGCTTATACTTTAGCCACCAGCCATTAAGGGTGAAGGGACAAATAGCATCAGGAAAGGTCGGTAAAACCACTGGCCTTACCCAACCCTATAAACGTACACAAACCGAAGGTGTTCTTGTGACTCGTACGTGTTAAGTATTTCATTTATTTTGTCATGGTAAAGATTTTTAATTGCGTTTTTGGGTTAAATGACAAATTAAATCGTTTTTAAATAATTAATTTTAACAAAAAATTACGCTTGTAATCCCAGAAGGGTAATATCGAAGGGTTGCATATTCCCTAAGGCGAGGGACAAACACGAGTGGCGTATGGCGTATGGAGGTGGCGCGGCGCTGCCGAGTTGAAGGCGTGGCGCCGCCGGCGCAGAGCAGAACAGGCGCACTAATGGCGCCGGAATGGCGTGGCGCGGGCGCATTCTAGTCTTTAAAGTCTAAATTGTTACGCATTTTCGTTGTATTGTTCCCGCCCTGTGCATGCCACTGGTAACTGCGGGTGTGCGGATGGCGAGGAAGTGGCGCCCGCGCCACGTCATCTCATTATGTGTCGCGCCACACCTCTTCTTTACATTTTGTATGAAAAATCAAAGAAGTCGCGCCACGCCACCACCTCGCCAGCGCCGCGCCTAAGGTGGCGCGCCTAATGCCATCACGTCACAAATCTAGACCCTCTACTTTCAGTTTACCCTTCTTCTGGATATTTATTTATTAAAAGGAGAACCAACAGCTAAAACAAGTGAGAAACAATTTTATTGAACAAGCGACACAGAGCCAATTACAGGTTCCCACGAGTAGACACAGAGATGATAGTAGAAAACTTAGATCACTAAATACCAAGCACGACAATAATACAAATTAAGATGATTAAAAACCTATTCCTTATCTCTTATCTTGCTCATCCTGAAGATCCACCTGCAACTTTCAGGATATAAACGAAGCCAACCAACGAGCAGTGGCTAAGCAAGCCACTGACACGCAAAGAAAAAGTAACAGTTATAAATTAACAAACTTTTAAAACTTCGGATTCCTTGTTGATAACTGTATCACGAACATTGTTATCGAAATTCATTACAAGTGCTTAAAATTAACCTAAGTTCTGGTAAATAGCTTTTCTATTTTACTGCTACTTCCGTTAAACAAAACATATTATAGAAAATATACTCAATTGATTAAACAAAAACCACCACCACAAACATACGTACCCTAGTCTAAAATAATTACATTTGTAACTACCCCTATAACGGTCCACTAAACGACAGTATAACAGTTCTACTCCCTTAACAGAACTAAACACATCAGCTGGTCTGAATGAACGGAAACTGTTCCACTGACACACTGACAGAATAGATAATCACAGAAGGCTCGCACTAGGAAGTGGGTAAGGGCGGTAACTGTCGTACTCATTTTAACATAAAAAAAATAATTTTGCACAACGAGTGAAAGGGTCGCATGTTTATTATTACGTGTAAAAAACAGAAAGGATCATCTATTAATAAATACTTAATACTCGTACATACACTAACCGATAGTATTCCTAAATTAGGAGTACTATCAGAGTGAGATTAAATCTCACCCTGATCACACACATACACGCACACACACACACACAACACACACACACACAACACACACACACACACACAAATCTAAGTTGAATCTTGTTTGAATGTGCATTGTTACCAAGTTTTTGTTTTTAATTTTCTACTAAAACACTTTTAATTATATTTCCTTGTTCTTACTCAGGTTTACAAATTTTATCTTTAGTTTAATCTTCTTAATAATCGTCGTGTACGTCCGAATAATTTAATGATGTGCAACTCTGATCCAAGATTAACGTCTAGTTTGGGGATCACCGTTAAACCTGATAAATAACAAATAATGTGTGTGCAGAACTGCAGACACATCATTGTGTCTACGTACAATCGTACATACAGCGAGTAACTTGAACTGGTTGGTGATATCCGTGTCTTAGTAGATAGTACTTTTAGCCGATGGTCATGTGTCTTGTCTCTCTACAGTCGTGGTGGTTGCCAGCTGGAAAGATTTCATTTTATTTTTGGAACCATCGTACGTACGTGTCTATTTATGCGTGCTCCTGTTCCTACTCGTTGTTTAGAGGATTTATTCTTCGTTTGGCCCACTGAGTTTCGTCCCACATAACAAAATCTTGGGTCGTCGCAAACAATATGCTTCACAAAGCTGTCCTTCTGTATCCATCTTCGTATTCGTTGACTGACACACTACTGGTGTCAGCTGCCTCGTTCACCGCACGTCGTAAAACTTGATTGAGGGGAAGAATGTCGTGAGTAAGTGTCACAGCTACCAATATGTCTCAGTCCTATACAGTATTAGATATATATGTGCAATATGAACATAGGTGATGTATTTCTGGGGTTATAATATGTATGTGAAACACGAAAAATGTATGAGTGAAGATAGGAACGAAATAATTTGAGGAGTTAAGCTTAATATCCAGGTCGGGCGAAGTGTCTAAGTAGCCGCCTAGAGTCAAGATTTGTGATGATAATAAAGTTGCCCGTTGAAAAAAGTCTGCTTAAAATTTAAAGGAGGAGAAGGAGTCTCGAGGTGCAAACTGTACTATTCACTTCGAGTGCGAGAAAAATATTCATTTAAAACTGAACAAAACACTCGAAATAAATTCTGAACTTGGTGGTTGGTTCTATCAGGTCAGTCACAGATTAACAATTTAAAACACAACACAAACTCTCAACATTTTTGCAACAAAGATGATCCACGCTCCACAGATAATTAGTACCTAGCATTACAACAGCGACTAGCAACAGAGGCATTGCACATACTTTCCAAAATCAATGATGCACACAAACAACAATATTTTTTCTCGCGTTGAAGAGTTCATTTGTTTTTTTTTTTTAATAAACCGCTTTCTCTTTGCAAGCCAATTCGAAATTTAAATAAAACCTTTGATAAGTTACTCTTTTGTTACCATATTTCAGAGTAAAAGATCGTTAAATTTTTAAATTACTCCCGCTTCGTAGGGCTATATTGGCGTATTTTTAGAGCATGAGAAGCGAAAACGGTATTTACTAGGCAAGTACTCACATTAGTAAACACACAAACAAGCATGTTCTCAAATTTTATTTTAGTTAACTGGTAGAAAATGCCTATGGCAAAAGTATTGAAATAAGTGCTAAGTAGTAAAAGGAATATGTAAGGAACATAGTTGGTCGCGTCCTGGTCCAGTGCGAATGAGTTTATGTAGTGTAGGTTCACCGTAACGAAACAAAAGCACAAAAATAAAAGACTTTTCAAACAGTTTACTTTTATTCCTATTTCTCAAACTATAATTTGTCAACCATTACCACAAAAAGCAAAATAATTCCCTGGAGCGATTCAACAGAAACTTTATACAATAGAAACATAACCGCAAACGACTCAACAAATTAAACATCAATAGCAGACTTTCAAACACAGCAAGCACAACTCGGCAACATTATGACAGCAAAATAATAGCTCCGAAACTCAACAACAATCAGGCAGCACCGCACTCAAAATTAAGACGAGCCTTTAAATTTTAAGCGCAAAACAACAAAATAGCGATTCTCTTTAAGGGTTGTTGCAGACGTGACATATTTAGCATTGGCGATTTTTGATTTTTGATTTATGCCCGTTTTGAGTAACACTAAAAAAAACACTTAAATATTATAACAATTAGTCGCCACTGAATCGAACGTTTAAAACTCATCAATGTTCTTCTATTATGGCATTTTGTTTAATTGCTTTATATTTCTTTATTGATAAAGATAAAGATAAAGATAAAGATAAAGATTTATTTATTGCGTAACTGTGTACATGAAGTTCTTAATAAAAAAATAAAAAAAACATTACAGTTTATAGTCTCAACAGTCTACCCAAGTCGGATATGCAATAGAATTTAAAAAAATAAAAAAATGAAGTTCAAATTATTTCTTATCAAAAAACTCATGCAGATTATAATATACATTATTAATTAACATTTTTTTCAATTTATTTTTAAACATGTTTCCATTTAATTCCTTAATTGCCGGTGGTAAATGATTGTACACACGAATAGCAGTAACATATGTACTTTTATAATACATCATATTGTTACTTACTGGTAAATTAATGTTATATTTATATTGTTTCCGAATGTTCCTTTTAGAGTTTGATTTAAAATTAAAATATTGCATATTGTTTTTAATAAATAAACATAATTCAAGTATATAAATACCAGTCAGTGTCAGGTAACCCTCCGTTTTGAATATTTCTTAATGATTCCGTACTATGCATGTTATATATTGTCTTAAGACATTTTTTTTGGAGAATGAATGTGGATTGTACATTTGTCGAGTTCCCCCAATATATGACACCGTAAGTTAACAGTGGGTACACATTTCCAAAATAAGCACTTCTCGTAACACTTAGATTTGTCGTTTCTGCCAGAACTGACAATGCGTAGCAAGCACTGGATATTCTTTTATTAATCTTTTCAATATGTGCCTTCCAGTTTAGATGTTGATCTATTGTTACTCCTAGGAAATTTGTGTCTCTTACTTCTTCAACCACTGCATCAGACATGGTTACATTCAATTTAGTATGTTTACTTTTATAATTTCTAAATTGAATCAATTTGGTTTTTGAGCCGTTGACTTTTAAGTTTATTGACTGCAACCAATCAGTCACAGTTGTTAACGTTCTATTTATTTCAGTTTCGTAAATGAGGTCATTGGAATATTCATTTGAAATAAATATAGTTGCGTCATCCGCATACATTACGCAAAGATGTTCAATTATATTAGGGAGCTCGTTGATATACAATAAGAACAAGGGAGGTCCCAATATACTGCCCTGCGGTACGCCTAGTATTACAGACTCGAATGAAGATGTCACAACCTCAACCATTTTTGTACGATCGTTATATACCTCAATAACAGTGCCTTGCATTCTACTACTTAAATAATTCTCAATTAATTTGAGTGCTATAAACTTTATGTACAAGAGTGGTACATAGGCGAACTTAATGGCTTTATTCCTATTGTTATTAAAATTGGGCACAAGTTACTTTTCAAAAGCTAATACAGCAATTAAAAAATAGGTTTTTAGATTCCGCACAGATTCTAAACCCTACTCGCAGCTCTCTGGATATACGTTATATTTATTCCACTGCCCTCAAAATTCACGATTTTTGCGTCTTGTATGCAATGCAGCATTGATGCATTCGGACAATTTTATTGTAAATTGCCGATGCTTACCATTGACACAACAAAACCATAAACACAATTATTAAAACCATCATATTCTGCCGTTTTCATATTTAAACGATTAACAAAAACCCAGAACTAACTAAACTTCGTTTAGAGTTGAATGTATTAGTGATGATGCATGTGGGTCTAAAAGTATCGTGTCTGCTATAGCCCTAATAGATCTCAATTATTTTTCGACATAGTGAAGTTGAAATGGCAGAAACGAAAACCATCACGGTAGAATGGCCAAAACTGTTCTGGAAACTTCTATAGCGTGATGCCACGAGAAACGAAAATAAACGAACTGTTGCAATTAAACTTTACGTGGCTGAGAGCGGTTCGGGAATTATTCGGTTTTTGGGATCCCTGGTTCAAGCTACAGTTTTGTTATGCGGTTTTGCAGTTATGATCGACTGCGTTTTTGAGCATTTTCTATTTGTAGTTTCCTTTCTGGTATCACTCAAACTCAAAGCATTTCAAAATATCATTTAAACTATACAGAGGAAAGAATATTATATTTTATGTTTTCTTGCGTGTTTATTACGATATAACTCAAGAACTACTCGACTGATAAAAAAAATAAGTTACATCTTAATCGAGTAACATATCTATTGATATCATGCAAATTTTACAAGTAATCACAATTTTTCCGGACGAAGTCGCAAACGAAGTGCAAGTTTAAAAATAAAGCGGTGGAACTACTGTCACTTTACAAGGCATATTAACTACGAAAATAACTACGAAGTGCTGTTAGGGTCACTATTCCAGTGCAATGATAGCACTGACTCTTGAACAAGATTAGGATGCTGATCGCGTTTGGTTGTAATATCAAAATTGGGTTTTAGTAGTCTTAATTCAACGATCAAAATCTTCTGTATTGTTTCACACTTCACTTTTAATCATCATCATCATCATCATTCTCTTGCCCTTATCCCAATTTATTTGGGGTTGGCGCAGCATGTCTTCTTCTTCCATACTCCTCTATTTTCAACCGACTTCCAAAAAGAGGAGGTTATCAATTCGTCTGTTTTTTTTTTTTTTTTTTTTTTTTGTGTTTGTTACCTCAGAACTTCCGACTGGGTGAACCGATTTTAATGATTCTTTTTTTGTTTGAAAGCTGGCGCTTGTCGATTGGTCCCATTTTAATATGTTGAAGATCTGATGCTGATCTTCCGAGATATACAATGGAACTCTTCAAAAATAGACGGCAAATCTGCAGTAATTGCTGCAATCGCTTGTAGGTTCATTGTTCATACTATATCATGACGTAACATCACGCCTGAATGCTCTGAGGGGGTACCTAGATGTGTACAAAACTCCCAGATTTCGACAATGTTTGTTGCCTCTGAACTTTCGACTGGGTTAACCGATTTTGATGATTCTTTTTTATTTGAAAGCTGGTGCTTTCTGTATGGTTCCATTTTAATTTGGTTAAGATCTGATGCTGATCTTCGGAGATATAAATGGAACTCTTCAAAAATACACGGCAAAGCTGCAGTAATTGCTGCAATCGCAACATAGTGACGTAACATTACGCCTGTTTGCTCTGAGGGAGTGCGCAGAAGTGTACAATACACTCAGATTTCGACAGTTAGATATGTTAAGTTCTTTTTAATGGGATTCTGGAGAAATAGGCACACTAGAAGCGATTTGGGTAGTTTTAGGAAGAGTACGTTCTTGGAGTGATCCCATTTCAATTTGGTAAAGATCTGATGAAGAACTTCGGAAGATAGGCGACGGGAACTCCTCAATAAATGATAGCAAATGTACTGGGATCGCTGAAATCTCATATCTGTCTATTGTTTACACCAGTTCATAAAAGAAAATCACGCCGGTACGCTGTGAAGGGGTAAGTACATGTGAACCACTAAAAAATTAAAAATAAAAACTTTTTTACAAAAAATAAAACCGACTTCAGAGAAAACAAAAAGTGAAAAATAACTTTAGCTTCAGAAGTCGGTGACAAAAAAACTAAATCAATCAAACAAAGGTCACCGACTTCTGAAGCTAAAGTTATTTTTCACTTTTTGTTTTCTCTGAAGTCGGTTTTTCGTCATCTCATCAGACACTTCTTTTCTTACTATATCCTTCTGAACACAGTCCATCCATCGTTTCTTTATCTTTCTTTTCGTGTCTTCTTCACACTTCACTTTTAATATGTAATCAAAATATTATACCAAAACTTTCAGCAAAAAGTCAGTGTTAATTCTTTAATTTTTTTACAGACCACATTTTAAATTCAGTGACAATGAAGTAAAAATCCTCTTTAGTTCATAATTTACTGGTGGAACAACTCCGAACATTTTGTGGTGAGTGATATCGCAAAAAAATGGACACTAGCAGCGCAACAGGCGGGTTGGACGCAAAAACTATGTCTGGCGGCAAACTATGGACGTGGAGTTACGGTCAAAGGCGTATGTATTTGTGATACTATTATATTTTGTATATTATATATTGACCAAAAAGGGGATATGCAGATACTAGTGTGAAGTTTTGATGAGTGTGTTGTATACTATGTCTACCTATTTATACATCCTCGGTTGAACGTGAATTGTATTTGCATAGGATGCTTACGTAGTCCCGTGTACTGTAATTATTGGTGTTTTGAAGAGTAAGTGAAAATGTACTAATGAAATAATAACATCGGCACTTATGAGTATACAGGGTGTAAACCACCTCATCACAAAGCCGTTAACCAAGCATTCTGTACATCAAACTAAGTAACTTTACGCAAAAATTTACGCAAAAAACTTTTTTTTTGAGGTTATAAATCAAATAAATCAAAATCATACAAAAAAAAATAGTATTTAAAAAAAAAAACTCGTCAAAAAGTTGGGACTTTGACCCCCCATATCTCCGTAACTAGAAGGTTCCCAGGTATGGTGTGAAACAAAAAAAATATCGCAATGATAGACAGAACAAGTGCCTTTCGGCTTCGTGAAGTGGTGTTTTACACCCTTTAGGTACTTACAAGAAAAATAAATCAACTGACGAAAATACTTTAAAAATGTTAGTTACTCAATGCATAATAATATAAACCCATACCTACATGTTTTTTATTATCTCAGTGCTTTTTGCTTGAATTCTTTGGTTAGACATACTGAACGCTGTGTTAAAATTTGTCTATCTATTTTTATTGGAACCATAAATATCCTACAACAAAAACACTACAGCCACCTTTAAAAAAACATTGACATAAAAACACAGCGCTCTTTTATCAAAGACTCTCGTTACAATCACCTAACACAGATAACAAAGCACCCTGTGAACCGGCGCTTCGCCACGTGGTTAATAAATAAACGACCGCCAGACTCGCTATTCGATAGCGGCTCGATGAAGGATTTTGTAAAGTATAGGGTATACCTGTAGGTATACAAATAGGGATGAAGGAATATGTATACATACATGTTGTAAACAATTAAGGCTGACGACAGTATCAAAAAATACAAGTCTGTTTAGTCCATCCAGAATATTGAAATATAATAGACACAATTTTTTTCTTTTTTTAAATCAATGAATATTGACACAGATAAAACGCATTAATACTCGGGAGTGGGGTTCATGACGTCAATACGCTCTAAAAATTATAAATATCTAGGCGTAACGTATTGAGAATTTCAAAAGCGTCGTATACAAGTACGGGTTAAATATTTTTAACCGACTTCTAAAAAAGGAGGAGGATCTCAATTCGGATGTTTCTATTTTTTTTTTTATGTTTGTTCGGGCATAACTCCGTCGCTTGCCAACCGATTTGGAAAATTCTTTTAATGTTGGAAACGGTATTCTTTCCAAATGGTCCCATAGCCACCAACTCTGGATCAGATGATGGAATCTTGGCAAAATCGAGGGAACTCTTCAAATTTTACAAGATAACGTGTTGCGATTTCGGTATTTTTTACAACAAGTAAAGCATTTGCGTTTGATAAGAACCATTCTACCATCAGATCTGATGATGAAGCCAAGAGTCACAAAACCCCATAATGAGACAATGTATCCTAGTCGTGTTTGGGCTTGTTGTAATTGTAACGGTATGCACTTTCCATGTATATCAAGCACAGTGAACCACTAAAAAGTGAAAAATAAAAACTTTTTTGCAAAAAATAAAACCGACTTCAAAAAATAAAAAAGTGGAAAATAACTTTAGCTTCTGAAGTCGGTGACAAAAAGACTAAATCAATCAAACAAAGGTCACCGACTTCAAAAGCTAAAGTTATTTGATAATCTAACTGACGGACTATTTTTTTTTGTCCTCTACGCTATTGCAACTTATAGAATCAAACAGGATTAAGCAACCGTTCTCAGGACCGATTCACCATTGGACTGTTCGTCGAAAGAATGATTCATTTATTTCCGTTTTCCCGGCAGAGTCTATCACCTACGGGCATTTTACCGACAAAACCTTTCATATAAATGTCACTTTCAACGATAGCCCTTTCCAGCTACAATTTTTTTTACTGCCACGAAAATAAACCTATGACTCTTATAGCTACAGACCTTTCCATGTACGATGGCACGAGATGTGAGTTTTAACTGACATCTAAATTAACGCCTAAATGTTTTTGAGCATGAGGTCCTTGGTTCTATTCCCAGGTTGGGCAAAATGTTGGGTGTAAGGTGGAAAAAGCCTAATAAACTTAGCATAGTTTACATTAGGAATTTCTCAGTAACAGCTACCAATTCTTGATATATTTCTGGCTGATGACAATTAGCCTCGTCCGGCAATGTGTGGCCTCAACAGAACTGATAGCTGCAAGGATTACTTTAAAAAACTAAAAATACTTACCGTGCCATCTTTATATATTTTTGAAGTGGCCCTCTTTATAAGAAATCATCCATCACTACTTACACTAGAGCTCAGATCGCGAAATAGAAGGCATTTGTATAACAACCTTACGAGTCAATATAGAACTACCCTCTTTGGGAAAAGTGTCTTTGCAATGGCCACGAAGATCTACAATAAAATTCCTAATGACGTAAAAGAATGTAGCAATATTAATATCTTTAAAAACAAATTGTTCCAATTTCTTGTGGAGAAGTGTTACTACTTTGTACATGATTTTTTATTTTTTATCGACTAGAACTTTTTAAAAGTATCGTGTCCGCTCGACGATAATTCATTGTTGTTGTTTGTCTTGTGTCTGTCATGCATGAATAACAGTAATAATATAATCAATATTTAGTCTTAAATGTAATTAGAATTTCGACTCATATTTTGATTGTTATTTAATAATTTGTATGCGCAAGTGGTTGATCATGGTATGAACATTATTAGTTTATAATTATGTAATGAACACCTGCATTTAACCCATGTATCACAAATAAACGATTTGATTTCCTCTTTTACATAGGACTTAAATATAACTGGGGAAATTAATGTAACTGTACTAATGGGTACACCTCTACCTGAATCATCGGGTATTACAGGAGTAATGTTGTTGCATGCCTAGTGAAAATCTACTCTCAAAAGTGCTTTGGAAATCAAACAGAACAACACAAGCATGACAGTTATTTATATGATTCCATTTTAGACTTGAATCTTCTGAACAGTTGATTCGAAACTCACACGTAGTCTAGAATGTACTCGTAAAACAACCGACATAACAATACTTAGGTCCATGTTCACCAAAAAGATGACGCTCTGATTATCTAAAAACAGCTGTTAACGGTTGGTAGCTGTTTAACAGACAATTTTGTATGGGAAAATGTCACAGCGACAGCTATTTTAGATAATCAGATGTTTATATTTTCGGTGAACATGGACCTTAGATGTCCAATTTTTGTGAAAATAGTATTAATGGCTAAAACTTTAACGAGAAAATCATTGATTACATGGCAAAAGGTAATAATCCCTTGAGGATTTGCAGCCAGTTTTATTTTAAAACAACATAATTATAACATGAAAAAAAAAACAGACCGACCAGAGCTTGCGAATGCGACCTCCCGTTTAGTGCAGACTCTTTATAATACTATTTCATGAAAATTTAATAACGTTGACAACCGCACTGAAAATACTGCAGTACTATTAGCCAAAGTTCAAAGAACCCAAGCAAAAACAAAGCTTATACAGCAATACACCACGTGGAACAAAATAAACGACAGTACCATCACCCTATCGGATATTGCCTCGATATAAAATTACTTCGAAGCACGTGATCCGACTTCTAATCGAGTCTGTAAAGGTACAATTCGAGACCGACCACAAACGCAAAACGTAGTAGGAAAGCTGATATAACAGACCACAGGTCTTGCTATCTCGTTTCTAACTTTCTATAAAGTAAAAACAGGGTGAAAGTATTGGCTTCACTAAGGAGTGTGGTGTGTCAAGGGCTTACTGCCCAATAGTTGGTGTCGGCGATTTTTATGTTTTTAAGTGGCGGATAACTTTAATTGCGCAATACAGAATTTTGTTCTTCATTTGTATTATAGATGACGCTATAGTACGTTTTGTGCCTTTGCCATGTTGCTTCATGAATTCGCACAGTCCAGCGCATAAAAGAAAGGAGGCCTAAACTCCTCAGCGGTTGAAATAAGGCTGCAAATAATTATAATAATGGTTGAAAACAAGCGGGAATGTCGCCATTTGCGTAACACAGACAAGTCGTGTCGATAAGATTTCAGTTTGCAATCGTTTTCGGAATCTTACCTTTAGGAATCATGCTTTACAAAGTGCTCTTAAAGAATAATATAGAACAGTTCACTCCTTCTGTCTGGCCAGTGTTTCATACAGGTCGTTTTTTTTTAAGTGAGATATAAATGTATAATGTTGGGACATTTTGTTTTGTAGAGCAAAAAGTTTTGAATGCAACTTTTCTTCGAAAATAAAGTAAAATTTTCCTGAAAATGTTGTAGTAGCTCCGCCTAAATTTATTTTACGTTTAAGATTTTCTGATTGTTAATTTTAATTATTAAATATTGATTGTCATGTTCACGTTACCTAGGACGTAGATTTAGCCCACAAATAACTGTTAGGGAAGTAGACACAATAGTCATCGCGTCAGACCGAATCGATCGGGGTTCACAGATGAAGGGTAAGCCTAATACGAACACACTACATTAAAAATAGCATTCGGACCATAGAATGTCTTACGGCAAGACTAAATCATTTCAACTTTTTTGCAATTCAAATATCTCTTTCTCAGCAGTTACATTTGCAATGTATGTATTTACCTACAAGCAGTAAACTTTCGACCAAAGTCAAAGTGCCAACTAACTTTCTTCTTTACGTTCATATTTTTTTTTATTTCTGGCTGGTCGCCATGACACTTACTGGGATAGTTATTAAACCGTCGCGTAGAAACTTGTTGTTCGCATACTTTTTAAGTCGACTTGATGAGACTAAAGTTTTGTTAAGATTTTTTTTATGGTAGTGCAAAATACGTTTAGTTTAGTGCTACTGAAGTTTATAATTTAAACGCGTTGGGTTGCTTCATTTTAAATAGTACCGCGTGTTAGGTTTAGATGATATGTTATTTTTGGTCACTTAGCCTCTATTCACCTTTGAGTTTGTTTCGGCTGTTTCTTCACAGAGTAGTCAGGTACGAAACACCAGCTTCGTCTAGTTTTCAAAAAATATCGTGTTTGAGAAAACTTACTTGCTGAATAAATATAATTTATCATTATTGTCCCACTGCTGGACAAAATATGATTGATGTTAGTTTTTTTTTATGAATTTGTTAGTCCTAGATAAGTTACCGTGCTAAACAATCACTGGTTATGGAAGTCAGCTAAATAGTCATAGACTGACTCCTGTTCTGTAGGCGCTTTAGTAAATTGAGCAACATAGCTCAAATGAAAAAAAAAAAACAAGCAAGACTGTCTTTGGTCGAATAATAAATAATAAATATAATAAATATCGCTGGACATTAACACACAGCGCCACCTAGTGCCACACTAAGCAAAGCTTGTGTCGTGGACACTAGATAGTTGATATAATACATATATACTTTTTTTTTGTTTGTAAATACATACTTATTATACATAATTATAAACATCCATGACTCGGAAACAAATGTCCATGCTCATCACACAAACATTTGCTCCTACCGGGATTTGAACCCAGGACCCTAAGAACGTAAGGCAGCGTCACTACCACTACGCCAATCGGGTCGTCAAATGCCGATGAAGTGAAAACTAATTATTCCAAAATATACCTTATCTTAATTAAAGTTGGTTTGAAAGAAGAAAGAAAGAAAAAATATATTTAGTCGTCGCAAATTCATGACGTGCATACAATATTAATAAAGTAAACATAGAACAAATTAATACGAACACAAACATTTAAACTTAAACCGAAAATTAATAATACAACATTAGCATTATAATAATTGTAAGACAAAACTATATATTAAAAAAAAATGGATGGATGGATGGATTAACAGTTCTCCCTCCGTCTTTCGAATTTCAGGTCACGTATCCTGACGCGAGTTTACATTTTTATCCATCCCAAAAAGTGCATAATGCTCCTAAAGAAGTTTTCACTTAAAAAATTAACGGAAGAAGAAATACTGCAAAAACAGGTTTTATCAGTACGAATGGTCGGTGAAATAGTTATACTCGTATGTTCGTAGTTTTACGAAGACCTTCGTTTAAGTTAAGAAGTCCTGAGAAAAACTCCATACCTACAAAGACACGAGATAAACCACAAAGACTAATAAACGAGGGAAACCTAAACCAAATCCTTATATGGACTAAATCGAAGGCAATACCGCGAATATATTCCTCGATCCGATTGCTAAACGGATTGGTATTGCAACCCAACCCAACAATACAGTTTATTGCAAGCACATCGCGAGGACCACAAATCCTCTGAAAGTGGGGATAAAAGCGTTTATTTGTTCAGACTAATGCACATTTTATGCGGGACCCCCGCTCCTTATGACTTACGTGACGTAATGTTATGGTACAAGTCACAAGATGAAGAGTTGGATTGGTATGCTCATCATCTGCCTAGCCTTTTCACAACTATTGTTGCGGTTGGCGGCCAGTCTAACTAGATGCAGCTGAATACAATTACTATACTATATCGTATTCATTGAAATTTCGGACTTCGCTAGTTTATTGTTGATTCTTTTACTTTATTTACTGTGACATTGAATGATTTGACATGAATACTTAGTTCAGTATTTAATGTTTTACGTTTTTTATTTATTTTTTATTTTACGTGTGTGTATTTGATATAATCGTATTTTTATTGACATTCGTTTTGCAAATTAATCATTGTGAATGTGATGACCATGTTGCTCACATTTTGTTTTTTTACCCACGACTGTCTAGAAGTTTGAGTACTATAAGCGACCTACCCAAATGTCCTTTCTTTGGTATTGCTCGTCGTTTCGTTGAGCTCCTTGAGTTATAAGTCGAGCTACACCATAACTGACAAATGCTTGCACTGACTGGACAGGTCCACTCAAATCTGTGTGGTTCTTTCTTCAAAAGACCATCCCAGACACTAATCTGCATAGTCCTCATGTGAAATAAGCAAGATTGTCTGGACTTAAAAAGAGACCTCTGAGTTTCTTTCGGCTGTTTCTTCTCAGAGTAGTCGGGTATGAAACACCAGCCCCATCTAGTTTAAAAAGAATGACGTGTAAAAGTGTTTGAGAAAATCTACTTTCTGAATAAATATCATTTATAGTTTATAGATAGACACACCCATCAGACCTCCATAACCTCTTTGGAATCACTCAGCGATGCGCTATGCGATATCCTTCCGTTCTTAGACTTTTGGGCCATTGACTATTTGTAACGACAGTCAACGATAAAATAATTATAATGGATGTTCGCCTACGGTTCTATGAGCCTTGAAGATTAAGGTAGACTGGTAGAAAATGCCCAAGGCATTAAGTCCGCCTTTGTACAGTGTTTACTTGTGCATAAAGTTTTAATAAATAAATAAATAAATAAATAAGATTGACCTTTTATTTAGCAACGAGCGCATAGCTCATCGAATTAGAATTTGGCAGTGCAAATTACTCGCAAATGAATTGCTGTTAAACAATAGACTCTCAGAGTCAACGTAAAGGGAACCATTCCGTTAGTCCAATTGCTTTGCAGCTTTGCAAGGCCCTCACTAGGTGGTTCAGTAACTTGGTGAAAGCTGCGACAATCCACTGTGACCATCCAAGATGCACAGAACGACGGCCGATAAGAAGACGAGGTTTACGAACTGCCTGATCGTTTATTACAAAAACTGCCTACTGTGACGTCACGTATTTTGCAATTTTACACGGTCATACAGATATGAGTTGGAAATAAAGTTTTACGTTAATAGTTAAAAAAAAAAATGTTAAAAAGAAGCTAGTAATTGACAATCCATTCGATTATGTATTATATTCAAATTAAAGTGTGTTTGTGTGTGTGTGTATTGTTGCCCTAAATATAATTTACAAACTCGCTGTAAGTCTCTCGTTTACATCTATCGCGAAATAGTCAGGACGCAAAGAATAGGCCTCCTCATAAAATTCGGACCGTAAATATGAAAAGAAAAGATTTCTGTGAATAATATAACATGATACCTATGTAACGTGACTTAGTCCCGCTGAGTTATTGTCATATTTACCATTGTTGTTGTGGTAAGATGGGCAAAAGTTTTGCTAAGATTTTTTTACTTTTTAAAAGTGAATATGTATCAAGATTCAATGTTTTAAACTAACCGTATTTAGTATGTGTTATACTCGTACTTTTTTGCTTATTTCGAGTTGATTCCTACAATTTTTTGACTTGAAAGAAAGAAAGAAAGCAATTAAAAGCAAAAAAAGCAAAAGTTTTTGTTAGAAAACAAAAAAATATGTATAAACAGGAACGCAAAATAAAAAAAAAATAATGGAAAAAATGAATGGAAAAATAGAAATTGATAAATATATATATTTATGGATGGATATATGGAATGGGAAAATTTAAAAGAATGAAAATTCATCGCTAGCCGGACGTCAATATTTGAAATTATGGCAGAGGTATCCAAAAAGTAGCACGTCGACGGCGGCGTCTTTGAATTGATTTGATTTTCCCATCACTAAATAGTGCTTGTACACATGCAGCCGAAATGACCTTTGCGCTGCTATCGACGACGCGGTGGAAGACGAAGAAGAATTTGGAATATAACATTACTAGCTGACCCACGCAGCTTCGTCTGCGTCACACAAGAGAGAAAAACGAAAGCAAAAAAAAGCCCCCAGTTTTTGCAACATTTTTCATTCCTACTCCGATCCAAATGGCCGTAGCGTGACGTTATATAGCCTAAAGCCTTCTTCGATAAATGGACTATCCGACACAACAAGATTTTTTCAATTCCAACCAGCAGTTCCTGAGATTAGCGCGTTCAAACAAACAAACAAACAAACAAACTCTTCAGCTTTATAATATTAGTATAGATTTTAAGTGAAGAAAATGAAAACCAAACAAAAGCAATGGTGGAATTTATTTCTTATTTTAAGTACTTCAACAAATAAATTCAAAAAGTTTTTTTTTTTTAATTAGATAATCGTCTTGGTTTTTTATTTGACTACTTTATGAACAAACGCAGTCGTTTTGATGTCATCTGACCTCAGCCTCTGCCCGGAATTGGCTTGGTCAGATTTTAAGAGAACTAGGCAGATATTGACAGTCTTTTGGTGAGAACTGTGGTTCACTGTGGTTAATACATGAGATTTTTTGTATCAAAACTATGTGTAGTTTTGATACAAAAAATCTCATGTATTCATTATTTCCAAGTTAATTTCCATAATTAACTATAACAAGTCAGTAGAATGCCGAGTGTACGAAATTGTTGTCATTATAAAACAATATTTTAAGTTCATTACAGTGAGTAATGACTTTAATAGCCCCGGCTTTTATATTGTTTATTGTCTGGTTTAAAATTTGTTGTCTGTCCTTTGTTATTGTATTTTTGTTGGAACACTGGATGTTCATCTTCAACTGTCCAGCCTTTTCCCAACTATATTGGGGTCGGCTTCCTGTCTTACTGGGTGCAGCTGAATACCATGGAGCGACTGCCTATCTGACCTCCACAACCCAGTTAGTACCGGGTACTATAATACCCCTTGTTAAGACTGGTTGTGAGACTTTTTGGGCCACTGTCTACCTGACGACTGTCAGTGATCTACTAATAACAGCCAGGACCAACTTGGAAGACTTTATGTCGCAAGCTCGAAAATCAGATTTGAGTACGTAAGTACCATCAAAAATAGTTCTCCATAACAAATAGATATTATATTTCTCTCTTGATTGCTGTCGTTTATATCCGCCTCTGGAAATATTGTAGTGTATACGTGTGAGCTCAAATATGTACGTACATTCTCCAAATTACCACACGCAGTCCAACGGGGCGGCAATCTGACACGATCGATCGAAGAGAGATGATGGGAACAAAACCAACAGCTGAACGTGCTCTCCGAGGGAACAGGAGCATCACTCCGTCAGCCTCCGAACTCGAGAATGCTAATAAGAAATTCCTTATGGTAAAACCCATTAATTATTGTTTGATTTAGGAATCCAACCCAGATCTACGAGCTGTGTAGAAGCTCTTGAAATAACAAGACAGACCAGAAAAATCTTTATTTATGGCGGGAACATGGCAAACAAGACAAGCAAAACATGCAAGTCAAGCAAGGCAAGCAAGACTAGCATGACAACCCAGGCAAGCAAAACAAGCAAGACAAGCAGGACAAGCAAGACAAGCACGACATGCTTGTCGTGCTTGTCAAGAAAAGCAAGAGAGGCAAGACAAACAAGGCAAGGCGTCATTAAATAACATTCCTTATTTATTATTAAACTTTAAAAAATGAGAGGAATACTACATTTCACGATTATTGTACTAAAATGCCATACCACTCACCCATGACAGGCGGATTAGTTAGTGGCCGCAGAATGACGTTATTATAGTCCGCGCAGTAATTGTACTTAAACCCTCGCTGAAATCTATTACTAGATAACACTAATTCAATTTGTAGTGATACATGTCGTATGTCGTTCACGTCAGAGTTCATTGAATAGTTTGAACTTCCCAAAAATTAAGTTTTTAGATATACAAGATGGAAACGGTAAAATTTCCCTTACTGGGCAGTATGTAAGGGAAATTTCACGAAAAATTACGGAAACTACTAAGACCATTTCCGTGTAGCTGGTCACTGCCGGCTGAAAGTTCTTTTTTGCAATTTCTGACTTTTTGGGGACTCCAACCTGGGTTGGTCTGGAAGAACTTTTTGATCAGTATTAGAAACAGGGTCGATTGAAATCAAAACATGTTTCATGTAAAATGGTAATTTTTGTACTTTTTATTTATTTCCGTGAATGGGATCAAAACTTCACGAAAAATACTCAAACAATATAACTCATATTGTAAGGCTTAATTTTCGCTTACCTCAACCAGTTTTGCCCAGCGGTTTAACATGACATAAAGTAAAACTAAACATAAAACTAGTACACAATATATATACAACAATGTCAATAGGACACTTAGGCGTCAAAATACTCCTCCGCATCGCTGTCATCGGGAAACGTGCCCAGAAGACTGGCAGCATTGCCACGTTGAATGGCAATGCTAATTCTTTGGCCAAAGAAGTAGCCAGCCCTCTGGTCGCGCGAAGTGTCGATCAGTCGGCGGGAGATTTCCTTAAAAAGGAGACGCGCACTCGAACCCCATGACCCGAGCGTAAAGTTATATGTCCTAAGTATTGTATCACAATAATGTGTACCTATTATTACGAATGTTCATTTATAAATTGTTAGTATTAAAACACTTGCTAAAAGTTAAGTTTCAGTGGCGGAAATGAATCTCATACTTATTAATTGTATTATGGGATTTAAATTTTAAGGCATATGATATAAAGTACGGGTAAAAAAAATGTGTGCGTGTACTAGCGTACACTCGTAAGAAGTGAAACTTCTTTATGACGTTATTTTTCAAAAAAGATGGCGCGTAACGGAAAAATGTGACGCGTAACGAAAAAATGTTACACTACATTTTTTTCCAAGCCCGATAAAGAAGTTTCACTTCAATTATCATTCGCACAAACGATTATAAGGACAAAAAAAATATGACATTTTAGATTATGGATAAAAAAAGTTAGGGCACAATAGAGAACCAAAACATATTTGTTTTTTTTTATTTCATTACCCTTATAATCCTGAAAACAAAAAATTCTACAACTCTTCACTTCTCTCACCAACTCTCATTAAATCATTCCCAGTTGTTGTCATTATGAACAGTATCGGCATCACAAACCAAATGCGGTGTAATTCAGCGCTGTATACATTTTGCATGCAATTCATCTGACCCGCCGAGATGCCTCCAACCAGCTGAAATTGCTTTACATGCATAATTCACCAGCTGATGTTTAACGGTATGGCGTTTTCAATTACCTTTTTAGCTTATTATAGGTGGTTTATTGGATTTTCTCGATGGTTTTTATAAAATTGGCAGTGTGTTTTATTAAAAGGGGGTCGTATTTGAATAATCATTCTTATTTTAAAAATGCTAAAGTTTGTGAAGATGTATGGATGTCTGTCTGTTACTAATTAAAGCAAAAACTATGAAACGGATTTGGATACCGGTAAGAAGCCAATGGAAGCCAACCCCAAAATGGCTGGAAAAATGCTAGGCAAATGTTGAAAAATAAAAACTTCACTATGCATACATTATCCCGATTGGCGTAGTGGTAGTGACGCTGCCTTACGTTCTTAGAGTCCTGGGTTCGAATCCCGGTAGGAGCAAATGTTTGTGTGATGAGCACGGACATTTGTTTCCGAGTCATGGATGTTTATATCTATCATAAGTATTTATTTACAAACAAAAAAGTATATATGTAGTATATCAACTATCTGGCGTCCATGACACCAGCTTTGCTTAGTGTGGCACTGAATGGCGCTATGTGTTAATGTCCAGCGATATTTATATTTATTATAAAGTAAACTCATGTTACTTACACATGGACACGTACTGAATGCATGTTACTTTATTCACTATAAACTCAACGTACCGTGCTTACAGCACCAACATTCGATTAACGCTATATTGACCAATATATTCCCTACCGACCAATCTAAACGCTCCAACGGGCCATTATTATTGCGCTAAATTAAACTTCAACTATATTTTCTGGCAAAGAAATACCGTTGAAAAAAGCTCCGGGTTCTAACAGGGCACTGGGTAACGATTCGTGAAACACAGAGTTATTGCAGGGTTCCTAATTCTGTCCTATTTAACGAGAGGTTACATGTGTGAATGTTCAATGGGCGTTTGTTGGTCGTAATCATAGTCGCCTAGTGGTGAATGTTAATAGAAATGTTTGTAGTTAGGCGTAATAACAGTTTCTACATACAGGGTGTTAACCACCTCATCACAAAGCCGTTAACCAAGCAATATGTACATCAAACTAAGTAACTTTACGCAAAAAAATTTAATCAACTTTTTTTTTGAGGTTATAAATTTATAACCTCATAAAAAAAGTTTTGTGATGAGGTGGTTTGGAACATTGAGTTCTACCCCAAAACGTAATTACGTTTTGTGGTAGAACTCAATGTTATGCACTTAAAACATTGTGCTGATGGATGGATTGAATAGTACGGGGGTCTTGGATGTGTTAATAGTCCAAATCTTACAAAAAAAACTTGTAATTAAAAAAACTTGTCAAAAAGTTGTAACTTTGACCCCCCATATCTCCGTAACTAGAAGGTTCCCAGGTATGGAGTAGAACAAAAAAATGATCACAATGACCGGGAGAACAAGTGGTTTTCGGATTCGTTAAGAGGTGTTTTACACCCTTTATAATAGTAAAGATGCGGTAGTAATTATGTGTGAGCAGCGGTGGCCCAGTGGTGGCGGCCTCGACTTACAAACAGCAAGTCGTAGGTTCGAACCCAGGCAGGCGCATTACTTTGTGTAATTTATTTCATCACCGCTGCTCTCAAAACTGTGAAGGAAAACATCGTGAGGAAACCGGCATCTCCTAGAACCAAAAATTCGAAGGCATGTGACATCTACCAATCCGCACTGGGCCCGCGTGGTAGATTATAGCCATTCCCTCTTATTGAGAGAAGGCCGTGTCCCAGCAATGGGAACATTATAGGCTGATGATGATGATGATGAGTTGTGTGTTCTGGATTTCATTATTTAATGTAAATGGCATTCAAAATTCAATTCACTTTTTTTTATTTAGCTTGTACTGTCCCACTGCTGAGCAAAGGCCTCCCCCAATTCACTTGAAAACTCAATTAATTTATCATTAGGTACCTCCCCCTAGCCTTTTCCAAAAATATGAACCTCAAATCATTTATTTCAATTAAACCGGTGACAGGCATTAAAATAATATAGAACTGTTAATCAGTATTAGCTTAATGGTGGGACACGTCATCATCAAGATCATTCACAGCACGAACTCACCCGCTGCTGGAAAACATAGTCAGGAAAAATCATGCCTGAGAGATATTTCTGAATGTGCAGCTAAATCAGCACTAACCACGCAATAAAGAAGAATCTGTATTGACAGTCCCATAATTCCCATTGGTAAGATCCCAAGAGAACCAAGGTTACCCATGTAGCCGGAAAAATTGCCAAACTTCAGTGGCAGTGGGCAGGGCACATTGCTCGCAGAACGGATCACCGATGGGGTTGAAAATTTCAGGAGTGGCGAATGCGAACCCGAAGACGATGCGTAGACAATCCTCCCACTGGGGTTGACCGATGAACTGGTGAAGGTTTCGGGAATATGCTGGATGCGAGTCACACGGGATCGGTTAATGTGACGACGACACTTGGGGGAAGCATATGTCGAACAGTGGAGGTCTTGTGTCTGAAATGATGATGATAAAGAAAATCCCATTTTTCTCTCCATACAGAAAAGGAACAAACATTATTCATTGTAACACATTCGTACAACAGATTAGTGGAAAAATAATACCTGCGGATTACCTGGTCTGTTCGAAAGAGATACCGCGGCCCCGGAACGTAAAAGGCGAGGAAGGAACATGGATGGTTTTTAGTCAGTAAGAGTCTGACACTCCCTCCCGCTCCGCCCAGAGTAGGGGGGGTCATTTGATGATTTCCCATCCTTAAAAAAAAAAAAAAAAAAGGATTACCTGGTACCACATTGAAATTATAATGAAAAATCCTTGTCGCAATTCTATGTTAAGCTCGCCTTTGTACATTTACGCTGTAATATTGTCTCAATGTATCTTGATGTAGAGGAGCTCGTGGTTAAATAATAATAGCCGCTCGGTGCGATCTTTAGGTTAAGGCGACGACATCAGCTAAATAAGCAACTCTATTTGTGGTGGTTTAAACTTCGTTTGAAATACTGTAAGAATAAAGTTATAATTAGCTTGCACTACAAAGTGGTTGTTACTTCAGTCACTGCAGGCCGAATAGTGCGAAATGAGTATTTTCGATCGATTTAAAATGAGAACTTAACTATTTAATAATAAATAATCCATCACTAGATGTAGTTTAGCATTTGAAATTGTATGTTATATTTTTAAATATAATTATCATTATAAATGGCTAAACTGCTTTGAAAGAAAATTAAGAGGTATGTTTGAAGATTTTTTTGGTGCATTAAAGTTTGTCAAATTATGTTTTGAGTTCCATCAGTGTGTCAGGACTTCAAAATATAAAGTTTTTTTATTTGTCGAAATTATTTACAGTTTTATAGATATACTGCTTTTAAAAACCGCCTTTTGGACCGTTTTCAAGAAACCTCCGCCTTAAGCCGTGCTTGCCTAGGTTGGTCTGTGGATGGTGACCCGTCACATATCGTGGTTCCTTCGTGTCTCAGAGAGCATAATAAGCAGTTGGTCCCGGTTGTCATTTGTAGATCTTTGACAGTTGTTATAGGTAGTCAGTGGCCTAAAAAAGTCTGACAACCAGACTTACCGAGGGGTATCGTATTACCTACCCAGTACTATCTGGGTTGTGGAGGTCAGATAGGCAGTCGCTCCATGTAAAATACTGGTATTCAGCTGCATGCGGTTAGACTGGAAGCCGACCTACGTAGATGATGGTTGTCCCAATGTATCTTTAATGTGTAAACAATAAATACTAAGACCTACATAAATTTTATGTTGCAATGGAAGCTGTATACGTCAATTCAATACAAATAACAATGGAATTTAAACAGGATTGTACGCCGAGGTGATATAAAATATGCAAGGGTAAACAGAATTCGATACGGGGTGGTATCACCGTGTCGTAACAGCAAATAAAGTACAAAAGGCGGTATCGAAAATTTTTAAATTCATTTACCTACTCGTGTTCTTGGATTGCGTGAGTTTGGAATAGAATTGTAATTGTATTGTGAATTGTCTGTATTCGTTTCATTTTTGGCCTTCGTAAATACGATCACATCTCTTCTTATCGCTCTCAGCTTAAATGGCTGCCTATCAGACTCAGGAGGTCCCTCAGATCTGTCTGCTTACTTTTCACCACTATGAATGATCCATGTGCTCCTGAATACTTAAAAACCTATTTCAAGGTGTTGGGTAGTTCTCACAGTCGGAACCTTCGAGCTTCCAAAAACCTAATCCTTCAAATTCCCTCTCACCGTACTGGTTTTATGTCCTCTTCTTATGTTGTCTCCACTATTAAGCTCTGGAACGCGTTACCCCTTGGCATTAAAAAAACCGAAAGCAAATTGGCTTTCAAAAGAGCAGTTCGGAAGTTTTATTTGAAGTCTGTCTAAATTGTTTACCAACTAGCCTATATTAGAGTTGTAATAATAAATTATCATAAGGTTTCTCGTATTTCGGACTATTTGTATGTATTTTAATATATATTAGTTTATTTTATATGCTTATTTATGTATTAGTATGTAGGTATCTACCTTTATATGTGTTTATTTTAGGATTACAAGATGGTATGTTTATTTTTATTTTTATTGTACTCCACAATGCTGTCTATTTGACCCAATGGTTGACTAGTAGAGAATGCCTTGTGGCATTAAGTCCGCCTATGTACCACTATTGTACATGAAGTTTAAATAAATAAATAAATAAATAAAATTGTTTATTTCTGAAATCATTTTTAGATCTGTAGTTTTATAAAGAAGTTTTAATTTATTAATATCATCATGAAATTGATAGTTTGATTGTTGTTTCAGAAAACAAGATGTTGTGTGATATTTTTTTGTACCCTATCACCATGTTGTCCTGTTTATTTCAAAGGTTGACTGGCAGAGAATGCCTTGTGGTATTTAGTCCTTCTATGTACCACTAAACATGAAGTTTAAATAAAGAGAGTTTTTTAAAATATTTATACTATAGGGAATATGCAAGAAATACAAAACGCTTTTTATTTATTAAAAAATGTCTTGTATTGACACTTATAAACACTATGATACATTTGTTTAAGTTTCTAAAACACTTGTTTTTGGTGAAAAGGAACTCACTCTCAAATCACGTCGTCCTCGATAGCGGCGGTATCTGTCTGTGTAAAAAAAAACACTTTTATTTGAAATGTAGTTTCACTGCGTTATTATTGTATTATCGTTATCGTAATTTTTGCTTCAATAAAGCACAAAATGTGATTAGTAAAATAACTTTATTAAGGTGATTACATGACCTAAACGCGATTTTTATAATTACTAAAAGTATAATATGATTCACTGCTGTAAACAAGACCAGAAAAATATATGACATTTATCAGGATATGTGCTAGCATGATAGTGTTTTGAAAATATAATACAATTAAACTGACTCGATAAAAAAATCACGAACTTATCTCTAAAAATTACTTTAAACAAAAAAAAAACATATTAATATGCAGGCGATAATACTGATTTTTTGGCAAATATTTCTGCAAGCAGCTTATTAGTATGATAATGTTTTAGTTTTTTAATCCAATCAATAGTTTTTTTTTTGTAAATCGATCGAAACCTCTTATTTCGCGCTATTTGGCCCGCAGTGACTGACGTAAAACCACTTTGTAGTGCAAGCTGATTAGAACTTTATTCTAACAGCATTTCAAACGAAGTTTGAACCACCATAAATAGAGTTGCTAATTTAGCTCGTCTAATCGCCTTAAGGCCAAAAAAATGAATGTAAACAAGGTAGATTAATAAATGACGTCATTATTATGGCCGCGACAAACACGGACGTTTGAACTGTCATAGAAAATTGCAGGAGTTTAATATTATTTTTGAGCGACAAACAGTAGTTGAAATTAACTTTCAATACTTTTTTTGGGTTGATAATAGTGTATTTTACTGATTTAAGTGAAGAAAAAATTACATTCATAATATATTCCATATTATTAATTTTATTCATTTGACTAGTTGTGACAGACAAAATACGCCTAAACACAACCATAACTTATCACAAACTAGTTCAGAAACTACTTTAGTAAGTCGCATCGTATGCGGACCGCCATTAAAATACCAAGTGCTCATTATTTTGACTACTCATGGGTGGTTTTGAGTTTGTAATCGGTTTCTTTTGAGTTGCGTCTTGGGCGACTGCAGGCCATAGACGAATATGAATAAATTATAAAAAAATGTGAAAAAGGGTATTATGTTTTTTTTTCTTATTTAATAATTTTAATCATTTTTCTTATTTAATCAGGAGTATGGAAGAAGAAGACATGCTGCGCCGACCCCAAATAAATTGGGATAAGGGCAAGAGAATGATGATATAATCATTTTTGCCCTGTTTTCACATATGTTTAATAATGTGTACTAATCGCGAAAATGAATATAGGTAAATGAAATTATAGTCACAGTTGTAATTATATTAAAACTTCGACCTTAACGACCTTTGATACATTTAATAAAAGGTATCCCATTATTTGAAGATATTACTGATTCGTAATCTATACTAATATTATATAGAGGAAAATTGTTTGTTACGATTGAACTCAAGAAATACTCGACGGATTAAAATAAACCTTTTACTATTAGAAAACTACAACTTTATCGAGTAACATAGGCTATAAACTAGAATTTATTATTGCGGGCGAAGGGCTAGTGCTCAAGTATATACATAGTGAGGAAACCAGCAAGTCTGAGAGATATGACTCGACGGCAAGTAAAGGCAAGTCAGAGGACCATGACGGGCATATATATGTCACCGTAAAATTGTCAAACACGTTAGATTGTAATCTCTCCAGAGATATTGTAAACTCTCGAAATATTGTCAACTTACGGAACGGAACTTGTGAACATACGGAAGTATCTCTGCCCCCATAATCGCTACTTAGATCTATCCCCGTTAGGTTAGTTAGGTTCCCTTAAACCCTGCTCTCGGAAATAGTTTTAGTGGAATATAAAGTGTTTTAAGGTTAGGTTATATTAATCGAGATTTCTCAGGAATGGTACATTATCTTTTCATGAGAGTAGTATCATTATATCATCATCATTATATCAGGGCAAGGAGGACCCCTCCTTCCCTACACACCGCGTGGGTTGACTACCATCGCATGCATTTCACGAAAAATAATGCGTTTTATTGTAAGCAGTATGTTCGTTTGACAATATTTCGAGAGTTTACAATATCGCTAGAGAGATTACAATATAACGTGTTTGACCATTTTACGGCGACATATACATTGACACCAGTTTGGCAGGTCCACCAACCACACGAAAATGAAAGAATGCTCAGATACAACACAAATTAAACCTTTACCTGCCCTTAATAGTCCTATCCAATTCTTACTACTCCAAGGCCAGTTCGCAATATACATGCAAATACTAACCACACGCGTATTTGTCGTACGATTTACGTCCGTCATTTAGGCAGTTAAACGAACTGGGTACAACCGGGGTGGTGGGGTGCAGGCCGGGGGGTACAGGTAATTTTTCCACGACCCGTGAGAAGAAATGACTGGTAATAATCGCGGTATTTTCGTGTGAAATCATGAGTTTTTATTTCTGGGGTTCCGTATGGAAAGAGTGCGAAATTCTATTACTTAACTAAATATAGTTATTAATGTGTATGGATAACTGAAACGCGGTAGTGATCTCTATAGTTCAGTGAGACCGGTTCAGGGACCGGTCAATGTGGCGACACTTGGGGGAGGCCTATGTCCAGCAGCAGACGTCATTTGGACTGAAATGACAATGATGATGAATATTCAATAACACGAATATTTATCATCATTCATGAAAGGTAAATAAGCGCACTATTGCATTTTCAACACTCAGCTAACGCTGTACGACCTGGTGAAAAACACCGAAATACGATCCTTACGAGGCTTACGGACATTGCAAAAAGAAACTGGGAGTTAGCAGGCCATATTATAATATGCCGTAGACTAGATAGAAGATGAACGAAGAAAGTGCTGAAGTGAAGACCACAGATGAGACGGAAGAATGAGGGAAGACATCCAACTAGTTGGACTGACGATCTCATTAAAGTGGCCGTAAGAAACTGGACAGCCATGACACAAAACCGCTAAAACTGGCGAGATTTGGAACATACTTACACTCAGCATTAAGTAGCCAAAGGTTGAAAGAAAGAGAAGAGAGAGCAGACTCTTTTTCGTATTGTTGTTGGTTGGTGGTCGCTGAGATATATTGTCACTCTCATAATTTCTAAGTTTCAAAAGTTAAAAGTTTGAAATTTGCGACGTGCACGGTTCTTCTTAGTCATTTCTCAGAAAATTCTTAAGGCAATTAACGGTGGTTTCATCCATTCCTGATTAGGTTATTAATAACTGTCAACTACAATCAAACAGTCGATAATTAGCTATTAATTTTCTCCTGTCAACTGCAGGTCATAATCACTCTCAGATTAGTATACCTATTTTTCGGAGAATAGTCGTACGTTGATGATGTTGCTGACTTGTATTGAAATAATGTATTTTCTTCTCCAATCTTCTTTCATAATTTTCGCTGAAACTCCAGTCACATAATCTAAACCGACACCTTCAATTTCGACAAGAATAACGCCTCACTTATTATTTCTCACCCCGGAACAAGCTTAAAAGCAAAATACGTCATCCGTAGTGGAAAATATGAGACATTTGCGTTACAAAGACAAATTTGCAGCAGAACAAACAAATAAATTGGCACAGAAGATCCGCTCCGTCCATCAAGCGAAAACGCACGCACACATAGTTGTTGACACGGTATTGGTTAGAGCCAGTTAAAAAAGTTTAATAACCGAGACATAGCCGGTGCATAGCAAATGTATAGTAGTCGGACGAGTTGGCGATCCAAAATGAGGTGGCAACGTCTTTTCCGATTGTAATAAATCGTTTTAGCCGATTTTTCGAAACGATGAAAGTCTTCGAACTTTCCTATTTCAAATGCTTGTACGTTCGAGTATATTTTGTGGACGAACACTTCTTTTCGCTCCTTGAACGTAGGAAGATGACCTTCTGTCACTAATCTGTTTTGTGACTCAGTGGTGGTGACAAGTTCTCGGGTATTAACGGGGATTTATGTCCGGAATGCATTGTGAGACGTACGTGTAACGCGGTGCATCGCAAATGGGATGCCGCAATCGCGGGTTTTTCCAGCGGTGAGCTCCTATTTGAGCTTCTGATTAAGTTTGAGCGCTGAATTTTAAGTAACAACGTTTTTCTACTTTTTGTGGGAATTGCAAATGAAAAGTCTCATGTAAGAATCGTATTTTGTTATTGTAAGTCCTTAAGTTTGTCAAATAATTAAATGCTCTTTAATCAGCTCAGCTCCTTGATGTCCCCACAGGTGAAGCATACATTTTTCTTCGCCGTTTTGAGAACAATGATCATGAAATAATTAGTAAAAACTTATATTTCAGGTATCATATAGGAAAACATATAAAAGCACCCAAATAATTAATAAATTAATCAATAAAATAATAAATACAATATTTTTGGCACGCGCATTGGATTGCACCTCCTTTTTACAATTCATAATTCACGGCCGTTTCCACCGAACCACCGCTGCTCCTCAAAATATTTGGAGCTCCACTATTTTGATTTACGACTGCGGTCTATTATCCCCTTTTCCAAACGTTCCCAGGTTTAAGCCCCCAAACCAATTCTAACGTTCAATTTCGCAAAATATGCCCGTCTCTACCATTACCCACAGTTCTTTTCCTATCACAAATTCAACGTTTCGTGACTATAAAAATGACACATGTTACTTCAACTTTCTCTTAACCATGCTCCATATATCAGGAACGAACTGGATCCCTGTGCCCACTCGTGCATTCCAGATTTATGTCTACATCTGACGATTCTCAATGCTTGTTATACATATCTTCGTGGTCGTATGTTTTAATCTCCTTAGTTTGGATTTATGGTGGTAATATTGAATTATTTTCTACTGTATGTTAAAATAGCGGTCTGTGGTAAAATTTCTGAATGGTAGAGGGGTTTGTTTTAAAATTTGGGATAGGTTTCAGTTTATTTTAGTAGATTTCCAAGTTCTAAGAACTAAAACGATATTCGTTTATTTTATAGATACCTTGCTACACTTTTTCTACAAGCTTTTATTTTACTTTTAACCTTCCGAATGATTTAACCATTCTAAGGGCCAGTTTCACCGGTTGCGGATAAAGTATCGGTTAGCCTATTAGGAACTTATCTGCCAGATAAACTAACACTTTTGGTTTCATAGGTGTCGGATAGCGATATCTGGTAGATAAAGTATTAGTTATAACCAGCCTTTAAGTGGCAGATAGTATCAGATAACTAACCGACACTTTATCGGGAACCGGTGAAACTGGCCCTAAGTGAAATTAAATAGGCACCACATTATAAAAGCACACATCGACGCACGATAAAAAAAAACCAGATACTTACTAATTTTTACTACATCTTCAAAACATGTAATTGCATGCAGCCGTGAGACATACAATATTATCTCTTTTGTTTTCTGTTCAGTTTGAAGTTTCTTTATTGACTTTTTAATATTTAGTTTTTAGCTTTTTATTTTATTTAATTTCTATTTTTGTTATGTTGTGTGCACTTGCCAAAGCCAAAGCCAAACCCAAATAAATATGTTTTCTTTCTTCTATTTTTTTCATACGTTCTAATTCTTCTCCTGGGAAAAGACTTGAATACGAAATTAGGTACAATATTAAGACTATGTTATCATCTTTTTCAGATCACATTTAAATGCACCACTACAAAATTCTACAAGCCCCAAATGAAATTTCACGTCTCTAAACTAATTCTACACAAGCGCTGGAACAAACATAAACTGTATCCAAAAGTTACTTAAAAACTCTTGAACTTTGTAAGTGAACCAAGCTAAACTTCGTGCATTTGATAATAAATAAAATAAATCTGAAATATGTTGGAATTTGCAGAATTCTTTCACATCGGGCGAGACCCGATCAAAGTTTGACACTTACATGAAACATGGGCCAAAGTTTTTGTTCATGTCTAAAAAGCAGATGAATAACGTATAAAATATTGCGTGATTTAGCGATACTTTTGGCAGAGGAAATAAATGCTTTTTGATATCAAAAATGATGATAATATAAAAATAATGTTTCAATTTGGTCCAAATAAAAGAACTATAGCCAAAGATGATTAAGGTTTTCTTCATCAAAGTCGTTTCAGACGGAACACGTCAACCGCTGAACAATTTAGAACTCCTCTTAATGTTGCCTGAATAGTCCAGAGCTTCTTAAATCCACCAGAGTCTTCTGGCTTTTACAAGGTGCTCGATCCACCTCCTGGTAGAACTTTCAGCCCCGCCCAACAACGTAAATAGATAATAATCTCACAAAAGGTAAATAAGTATGTCATGACCGCAGAAAAATAACAAATTCAGAAATCGAATCGCATTAGTTTGCAGTAAAGAAAATCTTTTTCCAATACTATCTCAAATTGTTTTTAAAGCTAAACTTAGGTTTACAAACAACTTTATGAAGTAAGACAAAACAAAAACTTGTTCGACCCAATTACGTTCAGTGCGAACAGAATAATTTGAACAAACTAACAATGTTTTGACAGTCAGTGAAAAGGAAACTACATTAGTTTACATTTGCCTTAATTCTCTGAAGCGGTAAGCAGAAGCGTACTGTAAATATTATATTGAGGTCTAGTCGTAAGATTTATTTTCGTTATTGTCCACTTGTCCAGGCGTAAATCCAGATTTCGGGCTTCTACTGATATGATGCAAAATCTCAATAACTATAATTAGTGCCCAACCCTAAGACCAAAGCCAAAGGTCACTGAAAGAGGGCCGGATTCCAGTCTCATCGGATGGAGCTGGATACAAGTAAATTAAATTGAGCGACTGCCTATCTGACCTCTACAACCCAGTTAGTTAAGTAAAAAAAACAACGTTTTCTTGGGAAAATGGTTGTCAAACTTTCGAGCCACTGACTAAGACCGTTTCGCTCGAAAAGTAAAGGCTCCAGAAAGAATTGTTCTGCCTAAAGCGTCAAGGACTTCTCCATCTAGAAAGTTCAAAATTATTTATAACTAATAATTTATTTAATAAAATGTTAAAATTAAGGCTTCTGGAGAAACGATTTATAAAAAATGATCATCATCATCTGCCCCAGCCTTTTCCTAACAATGTTGGGGTCGGCTTCCAATCTAACCGGATGCAGCTGAATACCAGTATTTTACATGGAGTGACTGCCTATCTGACCTCCAGAACCCAGTTAATGCTGGTAAATACGATACCACTTAGTGAGACTGGTGTCAGACTTATGGGGCCACTGACTACCTGTTACGACTGTCAAATATGAACAAATGACAGCCGAGACCAACGGCTTAACGTGCTTTCCGAGGCACGGAGAAAACTCGGTATGTAAGGGTGGTCACCCATCCACAGACCAACCTAGGCAAGCATGGCTTAACCTAAAGATTGACCCGAGCGGCTGATATTATTTAGCCTAGAGAAAAAAAACTGTCGATCAATCTATTGTAATAAAAGTTTTTTGTACCAAAATTTTGAATGCTAGGAACTTCAACTGACTAAGACCATAAGAAAGTAAATAAAATGATTATGATTATGACGACCTGTAACGACTGTCAAAAAAGAAATAAAGTACAACTAAGGTATCTACGACCAATTACTGCTAACATAGTTACAAGCATAGCCACCATAAACAGCCAAGATAATATTATATTAGCCACACAACAAAACCTTGGTCTTCTGAAATAATGCAAGACACGTTTATGCCACTTATAGTTGGCCCAGCTCCAAAAGCACTAACGCGGTACCTTGGACGCTGGATGTAAATATTTTTCAATTAAGTTTTTGTACTGAGCTCACTCTCGTACGCCGTGCGATACAGGTTTAAGTGGTTGTAAATAAGTAGCACGATGATATGAAAGGAAGATTTGAAAAATTAAAAAAGTGGGGAGGAAATTGGGCCGGGAGTATTGCAGAGAAAAATGTCTTTCATGCCTGTTATCATGGATTTTTAATCTATACTAATATTATAAAGCAGAAGAGTTTGTTTGTTTGTTTGGTTGAACGCGCTAATCTCAGGAAGTACTGGTTCAAATTGAAAAATTATTTTTGTGTTGGATAGTCCATTTATCGAGGAAGGCTTTAGGCTATATAAAATCACGCTGCGGCCATTAGGAGCGGAGCAGGAATGAAAAATGTTGCAAAAACGGGGTTTTTTTTTCCTTTCGTTTTTCTCTCTTATGTGACGCAGACGAAGTTGCGTGGGTCAGCTAGTAAATAAATAAATATGACTGGACATTATACACCGCGACATCTAGTGGCACAATAATCAACAAGGCTTACGTCATAAACACCAGATAGATGATTTAGTAAATAGGTGCTTTTTGTTTGTAAATACACGCTGAAATTTTAGTGGTTGTTTTCCCGAAACGAAATGAGATTGTATCGGTAATACAATCGATTAATATAATAATAAAAATTAGACTCTATAAATGGCAGATTAACAATGTGACAAACAAAACAGAAAGCGACTTGAACCAACAGTGATATCTACGCGGAACGCGGGCCGGGCACGGGGGTGTCCAGAACAGCCGCGCGGTCGTTGCACTTCGCGTATAAATCAGCTGATCACTACTCCTGACTTAATACAACACAAAACCTAATAATTCATAATAATAATTTGAAAAGAAAAAAACTTTTTTTTTATGTTTACCTTTGCTTTTTGATAGTGCTACTGATGGGTAATCGTCCTGCCGCGGGAAAACAACCATTAAAATTTCACGCTGTATATACTTATCATATCTAATAAACATCCATGACTCGGAAACAAATGTTCATGTACATCACACAAACATTTGCTCCTACCGGGACCCAAAGAACGTAAGGCAGCCTCGGTACCGCTTCACCATTTGGGTCGTCAAATTAATG
Source organism: Xestia c-nigrum (assembly GCA_916618015.1). NCBI lineage: Eukaryota > Metazoa > Arthropoda > Insecta > Lepidoptera > Noctuidae > Xestia > Xestia c-nigrum. Next base: position 2,432,209 of record OU745246.1, on the reverse strand, counting down.
GATTTGAAGTCTCCGACATTTATAGTTAATCCATTGCTTTTTTATTTTTTTAATTGCATTAAAACCGTTATAGATATGAGGTAGGTACAATTTGCTTTGCATCAATCATGCTCAACTGTTGCATTCAATTTGCCTCGCATTTGTGTAACTGAAAATATGAAAGTTAACAATGTAATTTTAAAATTTATAAAGCCTGTATGTAGACTGACGTGCAACTGTATAGTATCTAAACTTAACTACCTGCCCCAACTAATCTTCTAAGCTTCAAAGAAATTGTAAGCTTCTTTAATTTCCTGTTCATTAGACCGTCAGGCTTCTTAACTCCATAGGGCAACTCAGTAAGTCTTCCATCAAAATAGAAATCCTCATAAAAAATACTTAAGCTCCTAACTTTTACAAGTCTCGTTCGCTGGAAACTTAATAATGAAAGCTTCTTTATATGAAACAAAAAGCAAGAAAGTTGCCGATGTACCTCCGCCTACGATAGACTAGTGAAAGTTGTAAACAAAAGGTAATTCTGAGATCCTAAGCCTCATCGTACACGACGCTACTGAAAAGTAACTTGTAACAGACGTATCTTAATTGAGTAGCTAGAATGTCACAGCACTTACTAGTGTATACAATACTTTGTATCCGTACACGACACAACAACACGACACAACAACACATCACAACAATGCACACAACAACAACAACTTAGAACACAACACAAAACAAAAAAGACACAAACAACAACTACTACTCAGCACAACAACAACATTCACATTCATCATCAACATTAATTTATCACTAATAAAGTACAGACTGCATAAAGAAAGCGGAAGAAATGGTATCACAGTTTAGGAGAGCACTAAGCAGCCAGCATTGAACTTTGGGCCGAATTGATTGACGTCATGTCGTGTACGCCGCACCATTTATATAGAAGTTTTGTGCACTAGTGCTACCAACTGAAATCATGTTGCTTTTGAGTAGCGTCGTGAACGACGGGCCTAACCTTATTAGCATGATTTATAGACAGCCGAATAACAAACGTTATTACATTTAGCAAAAGCTTCTTTATTTGGTTTCGGGACATCTCGTCGGGTCGTTTTAAAGGAACGGTTGAGTTGATAAATGAATTGGTCTCGCATATACGTTATTTGGAGGTAACAAGTATAAAATAACAAGCTTGCTATTTAATAGTGAGTTCTGTGTGATTAGAGTTTAGTCTGAACGGACCAAATCAAATAGACCGCGGTCGAGACGTAGATAAAAACTGTTTAAGTCCGAGGTCATAAAATAAACAAATGAATGAACTTAATTAAGTACATTCGAGTGCAAAAGTAAAAACATGACATAAAATGTTAAGTTTTTTTGCAACACCGTTTTGCTTTTTGTTTAATCTCAGGAACATTAGTTCTTTTTAAGCATAAGTCGTGCCACTCCTGCTGTTAAAGATTGTATGTAAGTCTTCTTCACTTTAAATTCCCAGAATGTAACACTGAAATCTTCGAGGCATAAAGAATCCAAAATCAAGTTAAATGCAATCAAGCTTACACTGCCAACAGCAAAGGGACACCCAAGAACCCCATTCACATTCGATGTCTCAATTTAGAGTAATCAACATCAAAAATGGCGACGTCCCGCTTCGCTATCTAAGCATGATCGATGTTCTGTCACGATTTTTTGATATATTTCTTCGAGAGGGTGAATTTTCAAGTATTTCGTTAAACTTAAAGCGTGTTTTGATATCCTACTTCGAGTAATCACGTCAAAAAGGCCTTTGTTGAAAACTTGAAATACAGGGAAGTGTTTTTGTGAGAGAAAGTCAAGGGGTGCCAAAATGAGGTGCCGGCTATACATCAAGTTGAAATACGTTGGCTTTAACTGAATTTACGTTTGGGAAGTATCGAATGAATGACTTAGGTTGAAGTGTAGGAGGAAATAAAAGATACTGATAAACAAATTGTGGACTGCAAAGAAGAATAGTTATTATAGGAAGGTTTTATTTAAAGCAAAACTCAAAATTCCGTATTTGTTTGGATCAACTGGACATGTGATGTGGAGAAATGAAGAAAATGTTGAGTATGAATGTGGATGAGTGTGGATGGCCATAAGAGTAGAGAAAGAACAAATAACGGAGAGGAATGACTGTGTGAAGGATGATTATGGTTAGAAAAGAGGTGATTGATGAGATGAGGAGTAACAGGCAAGCATAGAAGAAGAAAATATGCTGCGCCAACCATAAATAAATGAGGCAGGAGAATGATAATGATGATGTTGGTGAAAGAAACAAAATATAAGTTGCAACCTTATGATCAGAAATAATTTTAGTTTACAGCCTAAAAAAATAAGGAAATATCTTTTCTTACCAAACAACGTTGAAAAACAACTAACATAACTTGGAAGAACGAAGTAAGAATCTTTCTAATATTCCAAATCAACAAGATTATGTTCAAAACGTAGATTGAGTAAAGTTACATCATTAGGAAGACCAAACTAGGGTTACCCGGAAGTCACAATAATATTATTGTCACTCAACTTGTGAGTGTTATCAAAATTCTCCGATTCGAAGTAATTTTTACTTTTAGAAATTCAATACTCTTCTGATATACTGATTACTGACAACCCAAATTCCGACTATTAACAGTATCATGGAGAAGCATGACAGGATACTATTTATGATTGACAAAGAGTAACCAATGCTTCACAACAAAAAACACTCCAAAATCAATGACACAAAACGACCAAATGACTGCCTTTGTATCATCAAGAGACTGCCCGGAAATTTCACTTTGTCCATTTATTAGGGTTGCGCAACCAAACCGTTTGAACCATGTAAGACGAAGCTTTAAATTTTTATAGAGTGTGTTTTACTACGGCCACTATGACACCAAATGATTTGCCTAGCCTACCCATTATGTTCAGTCTAACTCGATGCAGCTAAATACCAGTATTTTACACGGAGCGACTGCCTATTTGAACTCCACAACCCAGTTAGTACTAGGTAATACAATATGACACCATATAAAAAAAAAGTAACAAATTAATAAAGGGCTTCCCCATCATCATCAGTCTAGCTATCATGAGCTCGTCTCTACCCACTGCTACGTACAGGTCTTTCATGGTTCGTGCCACTGTCCTCGCTACCGTGCCAGCCTCATGCAGGTTTTATCAGCAAAGACAACTTACCGCGAGTCGTAGAAAAAAGTATTTATTCCGCTATTTTTGTTCGATATTAATAACAATAATAGCTCTTTTCGGTCACGGCGGCCAATCTAAACGGCGCAGGAGATATGACACTGCACAAGCGTGTGCGCAGGCACAGGTGAACTCTCTGTTACCTTCATAGTCCGATGGGACGGCATTCCAACACAACCGGAGCGTGATCAGGCGCAGAATCAACCAAGGCACGGGGGTATGATACCACCAACTTCCAAACTCCGGGCTTCTCTTCAGATATTTTTTTTTGCTAGCCTACGTCGTATCCTACTACTGGGCAAAGGCCTCCCCTTTTTTCTTCCATGCCTCTCTATCTTGTACGATCTCCGTTCATGTTGGCCCTGCAAACGTGATCAGATCGTCACGCCATCTACGTCGAGGTCTACCTCACCGCCGGCGCTGTCCTTCCTTAGGCGTCCAGTGTGTGTGTGTGTGTCATGATTTGCCAGCGAGCAATGAAGCGCAGCATAATAGGTGTAAAGAGAACAGATCGCGTTAGAAATACCACCCTACGCTCCATAACTCAAGTAGCAGATGTTGGAGAACAGCCAGGCTGAAATAGGTGTGGGCGGGCCACGTAGCACGGATGCATCCGGAGAGATGGGCAAAGATCATCACACAATGGACGCCTGAAAAATATCTAATGAAAAATAAATCCAGAACAACTTTTTGCTCGACCCGGGAATCGAAACCAGGACCCCACGCTCAGCAGTCGCGTTTGCGAACAAGAGACCAACGAGGCAGTCACTGTTAGTACGAAACCGTTCGTATGCGATTCCAACTCGAACTTCACCGGTTTTTCTATTTTCAGAATTCGCTGAACCCGGGTCCCGAGAAAATGTCAGCTTTCAACAAAGATCCCACTTTAGGCTCTTCCGGCATTTGGAAAACTTTTATTGACCTTATCTGGCAGACACTAATGGGATTAAGAGGAGCAAGTAACTTTCTTAATTTATTGACAGCGTTACCTTCATTAACTTAAGATTGCTTTTGACTTGAACTGGGAGCGGTCAAAGTTGCGAATGTCACGTTGTTGAGTAAAATATGTATGGTGGAGCATGTTTTATGTAAGAAACCGGGATTGAGTTATAAATATAGGATTGGTTTCTGAGTTCTACTAGCATTTTATAAAGTTTGAAAGTTTCGTTTTCAATTACGGTTTTAGCTACTCAACTTATGTTGTAATCTTAACTTTTTAATGATCAGTTTCACTATTCAATCTATATGTCACCGCAAAATTGTCAACCATGTTAGATTGTAAAATAACTAGAGAGATTATAAACTCTCGAAATATTGTCCAACGAACATATTGCTTACGCTTCTGCCTGATTTGCTGCTACGCGAGGCCCCTATTTCTGTCTGCAGGATTTAAAAGAACCTAACTAACCTAACGAGTGCCCCAAGTTTCGGTTATGGCAGCAGAGATACTTCTGTCGTATGCATTTCACAATATTACGGTTACACTTCGATAGAACCGATAAATAATGCGTTATATTGTAAGCAGTATGTTCAGTTGACAATATTGCGAGACTTTACAACCGCGCTAGAGAGATTACAATCTAACGTTTTTGTCAATTTTACGGTGACATATACATCTAACTATACATCTATACAAATAAATAAAATCGAAACGTCTTTTTGTAATACCAAAATAATAGCTTTTTACTGAATGCATATGAAAGTATATTCGGTACTCATGACAAAAACTTTTTTTTTTCAATTTTTGTGTATCCGTCTGACGGTCTGACTGTCTGTTAGTTCCAGCTAATCTCCGAAACGGCTGATTTTGACAGGACTTTTAGAGGCAGATAGTTGATGTTATAAGGTCTGACATAGGCATAGAATTGTATTGTACAACGGGCTGGTGTCCGCAACTCCACGTCAACGCGTGTATTTTGCGTATTAATAATCCACCACGCGGGCCCAGTGCGCATTGGTAGATGTCTTCCAATTTTTGCCATTGCATTGTATATTGCCAGTGCATTTTGTAATTGCATTGTATAATATCTAATCAGTGTCAACAGTGGATAAAATATCTAAACTTCGAGGCGCTATCTTTACTGTCTTGACACATGTGGTGAGTGGTGACAGAACAAAGATTGCTTGGAGAACGCTTAGGGATCGAGGATCGAGTTGGATTGCTGGTGATAAATTTAGAAATACCACCGCCGTGAACCTGCTGCTAGAATATAATTGTCAGGCAAACTAATTATTGTGAAATGTTGTCAAATGACTCCCACTAAACTCGTGAACGCTGATGATGTCGAGAAGGACGCTGCTCCTCTGACACAAATATTTGTTAAAATTTCAACTCGGTACGTTGAACTAAGTATTGAACACCCAATAGAGCTTTTTAATTTAAACAAATACGTTGTGAAACCAAGTGACAGTGAAAATTGGCTCATATCACCTCTTTCTATTGTTCATCCATTCTGTTCATCATCAATAATTACAAAACCGTATCATTTTATTCATACATTTTGAAATAGATATTTGCAGTAATAAATTACTGCTAGGTACAGTAATATTAAGTTCATCCTAATAATTAGTAAAATACACATTTGCAATATCCATAGTGATGCCAATGACCATTGAAACTAGTTCAGTGGATAACGATATTACCATAGAATAGATAGGTTCAGAAGGATAAATAAAAACAATGTGTGAAATTGCACGCTCAATGAAAAAAAAAACGCAGCTGCAACTGCGGCTGATCTGTAAACAAAGAAGCTAGATGCTCATGGAAATATAATAAATGAATTTGAATTCATTCCAAAATGAAAAGAATTTGAAGTTTCCTTTTTCAGACTCCACACACACGCTCACCATTTAAAATTGTCTGTAATTGATTTATTTCAAATATGTCAACGTATAATTGCAAACACCGATACATTATTAATCTATTTCGCGAGATTGTAAACTGTCGAAAGATTGTGAAACGTAACATAACTGCTTACAATTTAACGTAATATCTTTCGGTAGATTATAATCTATTGAAGTGAAACTGTAAGCAGTATGTTACGGCTTACAGTCTTAAAATCTTATGAATTAAAAGGTTTCAGCATGCAAACTTACAAATTAAAATACCTAAAGTATGAAAAAATAACGTAATTTGAAGTTCAACTAGAATAAGAGTTTTGTTTCATATTTTGTACCTAATAGAAACCAACCAATAATAGCCGTAATGCTTTTGTAATAACTATGTCACAAAATAGTTTGATAGTTCAAGATATAGATTATTATAAAATAAACATACTATAAAGAATAGAGAACCAAGGTCACCGACGTAGCCCGAAGAATTGCTAAACTTAAGTGGCAGTGGGCAGGGCACATTGCTCGCAGAACGGATGGCCGATGGGGCCGAAAAGTTCTGGAGTGGCGACCGCGAACCGGAAGACGATGCGTTGGAAGACCTCCCACTAGGTGGACCGATGACCTGGTGAAGGTCGCGGGAATCCGGTGGATGCGAGTAGCAAGGGACCCGTCAATGTGGCGACACTTGGGGGAGGCCTATGTCCAGCAGTGGACGTCTTTCGGCTGAGATAATGATGATGATGATGAAACATAGAATTTAACAAACCTTGAAATATTTTGATAGCGCCCTCCTTGTGCGTGTATTTTTAACGTATAAACTTGAGCTTCTGTGCTTATTTATTGAATGACAATACTGTTAGATGCTGTGTGATATTTGTTCTCATCTGCATTATTGGATTGTACGCTATCAGTTGTGAGAATATTGTCCTAATTTAATGATGTCTATTGTGATGTATCCTACATTTGATGGAAGCTGTTTAAGACAACCCAAATGAAATTTTAGAGGAATAACTGACCATAAATAAAAAATATTAAACTAAATAATGTAGTTAATAAAAAAAGTTAGATTGCAGTTCAACTTTTCTTCTCCCTTGGTGAGGAAACTTTAAATTAGAACCACCAGTGAAGTTAGTAACCGAAGAATAAATATCAAGGAGTGCGCTTTTTAAACGCTATTTTTTTTTATAGAATAAAATAACTCTCATTACTTTAATGTAGACTATTTACAGGTCTAAAAAAACTTCCTTTGAATAATTCCACCAAGTAAATTTTCTTCTAAACTTCCACCATCATTATAATTCATCCTCACATAATTATTCCCAGAGACGAATATAACCCCAAATCTTGAAACTCCACGCTAAAACCATTAACTGTAACAATCCCTTGAATAAAAACAAAAGCCACGTAATCTTGTTAAGGAAATTTTAACAATTATAGCTATTGTTATCATAGTATCAAATTAATATTAGACCCCCAATACTGTTTGCACCACAGCCTAAAAGAACTTCTCACTAAATATTGTTGTACTGAATCACTACCATAGAGAAATTCATGAGCCTTTTTACACTGTGGTCGAATGAAAAGGGGAGCAAAATTCAGGCAATTCACAGAGTTTGTAAGTGGATCCTTTTTATGATAATAATGTCTGTTTAAAATGGCATAAAGTTTCTGCATCGCCTTATCTTTGGTCGCTTGTTTGATAATTTATTCAGTGATGGTAAGTGGGGTTGGAACTTTCTTTGGTTCGTTGGGAATTACTCAAGGTTTTTTTCGTGTAAGATAATTGAACAAGCCATAATCATGAAAGTTGTAGTATCTTTGTAAGATTAGAGAATCTGACGCAAGTTTTTTTACGTACCCGATGTTCATGTTTTTTTTTTTTCAGGCACATGTAAACATGACTATATTAGGCTATGTCATGTCAAAACGCGCTAAGGCTTTGTTTAGGCTTTTAGTATAAAGAAGTTATAAATAAAACAAAAAAGTGAAAAATAACTTTAGCTTCTGAAGTCGGTGACCTTTGTTTGATTGCTTTAGTTTTTTTGTCACCGACTTCAGAAGGTAAAGTTATTTTTCACTTTTTTGTTTTTTTTTGAAGTCGGTTTTATTTTTTGCAAAAAAGTTTTTATTTTTCACTTTTTAGTGGTTCACATGTGCTCGATACATGGAAAGTGCATACCGTTACAATTACAAAAAGCCCAAACACGACTATGGTACATTGTCTCATTATGGAGTTCCGTGACCCTTGGCTTCATCATCAGATCTGATGGTAGAATGGTTCTTATCAAACGCAAATGCTTCACTTGTTGTAGAAAATACTAAAATCGCAACACGTTTTCATATAAAATTTGAAGAGTTCCCTCGATTTCGCCAAGATTCCATGATCAGATCCCGACTTGGTGGCTATGGGACCATTTGGAAAGAATACCCTTTCCAACAAAAAAATAATTTTCCAAATCGGTTGGCAAGCGACGGAGTTATGCCCGAACAAACATAAAAAAAAAAAATAGAAACATCCGAATTGAGAACCTCCTCCTTTTTTAGAAGTCGGTTAAAAATATGTTTGTTTTCACCCTCATCATAAACAGTCCCCACTCCTCCAGTGCTTTTATTAGCTTGGCAACACATTGCAGAACTAACTCCTAAATGATTAAGTAGCTCCTGATTTTTTCTTTTGGTAATTTACAGTCTTCGATAAGCTAATAAAGATAAGTATTTTTATATCCATAGAGGGTGTAAAAAACCTCTTTGCCGAAAGGGACTTGTTTTTTCCCGTCATTGCAATATTTTTTTGGTTCTACACCATACCTTCTAGAGAATTTTCTAGTTATAGGAGATATTGGGGGTCAAAGTTCCAACTTTTTCCTAGTTATTTTTAATACTTGTTTTTGGTGTAAGATTTTTATTTTAAACACCTCCACGACCCTCGTACTATTCAATCCATCAATAAACACAATGTTTTGAGTGCGTAACATTGAGTTCTACCACAGAACAAGATTTTCCACCACAAAAAAATCGTTTCCCAGGAAAAAAAATCACATAATTTGATAAACAGAATGCTTGGTTGATAGCTTCGTGATGAAGTTGTTCACGCGCTGTACAAAAAACTATTAAAAAGAAAAGAAAGAAAAAAAAAATTGACGCGAAAACAACAACACAAACACAACAACAACACAACACCACACAACGCGCACAATGTTTTATAATTATCATTTCGACCCCATGTCGCATTGTTACGCACTCAAAACATTGTGCTGATGGATGGATTGAATAGTACGGGAGTCGTGAAGGTGTTTAAAATAAAAAAATAAACTAAAAACTGCATGCCAAAGGTTCTTCTTTCTATTCATTTAAACTGCACAACCCACTCTTAAAACTATTCAAACAAACTTCGAAAACAGAAAAAGAATCCTTTTACCGTCACTATCACAGTCGATAATCAACCGGCGGCCATCTTGTGGAACGAAATAGATTTAAAATGTCGCCCGGCCCATTTTACGCGGGAATCTGAAGATAACGCAGTTATCTTTCTGATATATATTATTGGAAGGGATGGGACTCTGTTTTTTGCTTTCGATAAATTCGTTAGATTATGGACTAGATTTTTTTTGTTTGTGTTTATTTAAAAGGTCAAACAAATCTATATATACTTACTTATAATATTAAAGCAGAAGAGTTTGTTTGTTTGTTTGGTTGAACGTGCTAATCTCAGGAACTACCGGCTCGAATTGAACAATTCTTTTTGTGTTGGATAGTCCATTTATCGAGGAAGGCTTTAGGCTATATAACATCACGCTACAGTAATAAGGAGCCGAGCCGGAACGAAAAATTTTGCAAAAACGGGGATTTTCGTTTTCTCTCTAAAGTGACGGAGGCTAAGTTGCGTGGGTCAGCTAGTCATTGATGTTCTTGTTATAGCTGGTAAACGGGTGAATCATGAGCTGACTAATAGGGGAACTATGGAAGAACACGTGTCAGGAGAATGATCATCACCATCATCATCATTTCAGTCGAAAGACGTCCACTACGTCATGTCGCCATATTGACCGGTTTCGTGCGCCTCGTGGGCACCAGCAGATACCCGCAGTCTTCACCAGGGGCCTAATTCTGCTATTTCTATAAAGTCGTCACTCCAACACGAATCCATTCCCATCCCATTATAATTTTGCATAAGTTCGTAATCTGCTAAATTCACAATGGCGATCGATGGTCTCGTAATAAAATTGTGTTTTAATGTCATTGTCGTTTTGCCATTATTATAAAACCCTTACTACAAATGGTTTTTGAAATCTGCTACTAAAAGCGAACATTTACTCATGCCAGATTTTATTAATGTACGAGATTGCCATTCTTTGACATTTCTTTCAATAGACTGTCAGTGGTTAACCATTGAAAAGTCATAATGACGCCATTATATTAGTAGATTACCAAACTTGTCAAAACTTGACAGAACTTGATCATTATGAAATCAATGATCGACTATTCTGACACTATTGTAATAGTAGAATTGAGGCCCAGGTCATCAGTCCACCTAGTGGGAGGCCTTCGAACACAACGTCTTCCAGTTCGAGCAGGAGCATGCTGGTGCTTAATTTAGCTGGTAGTAGCTGGTTGGTAGTACTGAACAAAGGACGAAGTAAATGGTGAGTGACTGGATTAACCAATAAAACATGACATTAAATCAGAAATGCCCGGAGGGTTAGTCAGAGGTGTTCCAAATAGGAGACTCCCATTTCGCCATTTATGTTCAAGTTCCATGTTGACGACCCGAATGACGCAGCGGTAGTGAGGCTGCCTTATATACTTAGGGTCCCGGGTTCGAATCCCGGAATAATACGTATTATACATATAAAACATCCATGACTCGGAAACAAAATTGTCCATGCTGATCACACAAACATTTGCTTCTACCGGGATCTGAACCCGGGACCCTAAGTATGTAAGGCAGTCACTAAATATAATAAAATAAACCACATATATTTTCAGACTTTTTTGTTGTATTTACAAACAAAAAAGTATATATGTTGTAAATCAACTATCTGGTGTCCACTACACAAGCCTAGACACTAGATAGCGCTGTGTGTAATGTCCAGCGATATTTACAATCTGAATATACATGTAAGGAAGCAAATGTCCATGCTCATCACACAAACATTTGCTCCTACCGGGATTCAAACCTGGGACCCTAAAAACGTAAGGCAGGTTTACTACCGCTGCACAATTCGGGCTGTCAAAATAATATTATGTACTATATACCACATTGGAGGAGATCGTGGCTTATTTAGCTACGAGCTTCTCCAATTTGATATACACCTTCACCATCAATATCAACACTAACCTCTTTAAACAAATTATTTAAATCGCACCGTTTTACTCTCCAATTACATATTTTCAATATAAACAGCCGGTCGGGTTGATGTTTATGTTAAGCCTTGCTTGCCTAGGTTGGTCTGTGGATAGGTGACCACACTTAGGCGGTCTTCACACTGCCCCGTATCATGCTGCATATTGCGTGTCGACGCACCTACACGCGTTTCTGCGGGAGTGCAGATCTGCATCATCGTGCGGGTTTTTTGCGCACTCACGCGCGTATTACGTTTTGTAGATTCACGCACGGCGGCTCTCATTTATTCGCCGTTCTCTGTGGTGGTCGCGCACAGTACATTCAAAATCACGCGCGGCACTGCGGGATTCGGTGTGCCATACCTTGCGTCTCGCCCCGCACCTACGCGCGGTGGTGCATGTTTCTCCGCGTGTATGCGCGTGATCCGCATGAACGCGCGTGGATGCATTTTCGGTGTGTTGGACTGTGCGTGTTTTCCATACAAACGGAGATACTTACAAGCAACGGAAGAACACGCATCCACGCGCTACGCTGCATCATGCGGGGCAGTGTGAGAATCGCCTTACACACCGAGTTTCCTCCGTGCCTCGGAAAGCACATTAAGCTGTTGGTATCGGCTGTCATTTGTAGATCTTTGACAGTCGTTACAGGTAGTCAGTGGCCCAAAAAGTCTGACAAACAGTCTTACCAAGTAGTATTGTATTACTTAGTAATAACTGGGTTGTGGAGGTCAGATAAGCAGTCGCTCCATGCAAAATACTGGTATTCAGCTGCATCCGGTTACTCTGGAAGCCGATCCCAACACAGTTGGGAAAAGGCTAGTCAGTCGTTGTTGATGTATTTACCAAATCTATTTACCACCCAATTCAACAACTACCTAAACTTTGCCTTGATACTATTTAATGCTACATAAAGCAATAATCTCACGTGTTCCATATTCACGAAGTTTCGTAATTAATTGGGGAGCGCTGTTCAAGACTGTTCGCAGTATAATAAATTATCTGGTCTTATGTGTTGCACTTGCTTGCTTGTGAAGCGAGTCTTGTGCTGCTGTTCGCCGTTTTAGATCTCCTGGGTGTTGGATGATAAATGAAGTAGAATTAAAAAATAATAACACAATATCATACTTGTAATCGGCAAAGGATAAGGCATAGGTGTATCTGTCAGCGTCACATTGTAAAAACCGTTAAATTGTAAAATAACTAGAGGGATTGAAAACTCTCGAAATATTGTCAAACGAACCTACTGCTTATAATAAAACGCATCATTGTTCGTGAAATGCATGCGATGGTAGTCAACTCACGCGGTGTGGAGGAACGGGAGGGAAGGAGGGGTTCCCCTTGCCCAATGGTACCTCTCTCATGAAAAGATAATGAGCATTGACCTGAGAAATATCGATTAATATACCCTAACCTCAAAACACTTTATAATCCACTAAAAAGCGTGCGGCCCGCGGGGCGGGGTATTTCTGTCTGCAGGGTATAAAGGAACCTAACTAACCTAACGTGGGGGTGCCCCAAGTCCCGATTATGGGTGCAAAGATAATTCCGTCGCATGCATTTCACAACATTACGGTTTCACTGCGATATATTACAACCTACCGAAAAATAATGCGTTATATTGTAAGTAGTATGTTCTGTTGACAATATTCCTAATATTCCATAGAGATTACAACCTAACATGTTTGACAATTCTACGGAGACATATCCATTACGACACCCACATTTCGCCAGTTTTGATAAAGTTTCATGTAGCAGGGAGCGAGCCTATTTCATCCAACTGGGTACAAATCCGGATTCAGTGGGTGCTAATGAGAAACTCCTTATGGAAAAACGCAAAAACACTTAGTTTGACCTTGGAGTCGAACCCATAACCTCAATGCACAGCAGTCGTGCTGGCGAACACTAGACCAACGCAGCAATAAAAGTAATCTAACAAAAAATAATGTGTGTACTATTTTCAGATGTGCCGTGCATTTAAAACCTTTGGTGATTTCCACACCCTTACGTCCTTTAAGGTTAACGAATGTTAACCTTAATTGATTATACACTTGGCCATATACAGGGTGTATTTCACCTCATCACAAAGCCGTTAACCAAGCATTTCGTATATCAAACTAAGTAACTTTACGCAAAAATTATTGCTGGGAAACAACTTTTTTTTTGAGGTTGTAAATAATGTTTTGTGGTATAACTCAATGTAACGCACTCAAAACATTGTGCGGATGGATGGATTAAATAGTACGGGGTCGTAGAGATATTTTAAGTAAAAATCATGCGATAAAAAGTGGTATTTAAAAAAAAACTTATCAAAATCTTGCAACTTTGACCCCCAAAATCTCCGTAACTAGAAGGTTCCCAGGTATAGTGTAGAACAAAAAAAGGATCAGAATGACGAGGAGAACAAGTCCCTTTCGTATTCGTTAAGAGGTGTTTTACACCCTTTAGACTGTATAAAAGCATAAATAATGGATGAACGTAATATCAACGTGTGGTCTCTCGGACCATGAAATAGAACATTTTTTGTTCTACGAATTCTGAAAATTCGCAAAAAAAATACTCTATAGGAACTCATACAATCATTTGATCAACCTGTATGGTGAAGCTAAAATAAAGTTATTTTTCAAAACTATTAGAACAGAAGTGGTTCAGTATTAGAAGACCGTCGTCTTGCGTTTATTATGTGATATAATATATACGAGGCTCAACAAAAGGTTGAAGAATAAAACCTAAAACTTTAAATACAATGTTAACCTTCCCAGAATGAGGCTCTATATAAACTTAAGGCTTATATACTTTATCCTTGGTGTACTGTAAATACATTCAAAGTAAAAAGCACCCGCTCCTACAAAATAACTATTTTAACAGTCCCTAATATAAAATGCAAAATATACAATCAATGAAAACGATTCGATCGTCATAATACGTAACGTTTACATGAATGGCGAGTAAAATAACATTTCTATTTGACTTTCGTGTTTGTAGAAGTTATGTAAGGGTGAGTTTACACTTGCCTTGTTGGATTGGCAGCTTCCTGGTGATCAGTGTTCGACGGAAACTTCGATTTCGGCCACTTTCGGCCAAAAAAATCACCTTCAGCTAAATGTTCGGCCAGTGCCGAAAATGTCGACGTTGGCAGAAGTTTTGGCAAATGCCGACTGTTGCCAGTAAACGCCGAAATTGCACGAACTGTTACAAATGCGCGAAAGTGCGATAGAAGAGGTAACGCGCGAATTAGCCATTTGTGACTAGTTGCAAAGTCATTTTGATCATCTCTTTAAGTATATACAGGGTGTGTTTTTTTGGGCTGCGGGACTGTTCAAAAGAGATACTGCGGTCGTGGAATAATAAGGGCTAAGAAAGAACATGGATAGGACAATCCCTTGCGGTCCAACCTGTAATGTTACATTTTCCTGGTTAGGAAAGTAAAGTGTAAAAGAAACATAGCAAGACATGAAATAATTAAGTTACTTTATTAAGACTAGGGAAGCCGATACGAAGCCGGTACGATAATAAAGCATTAAGTCCGCCTTTGTACAGTTTTTACTTGTGCATAAAATTTTAATAAATAAATAAAATAAATAAATAATGATCAACGTCCAATGCCTGCAGCTGGCAGTGTCAGGCTCGCTCGCAGACGCCAATCTCTCAGGGTATAGATGCTACCCAAGGGCCTAGGGTTCGAGGGTCGAGGCTTACCCGCTGTCGAGTGTCCAGGTTCTCAGTAGTAGAAGTAGTAGATGCCTTTTCAGGGCCGTCAGCGTCCAGGGTCGGTAGTGGTAGCAGTAGTAGTAGTAGTAGTAGTAGCAGCTTTTCAAGGATGTCAGGGACTTTAACATGACGCCAGAGCTAGATCTCGCCGGCTTAGCGACTACAGAAAAGCTTTAAATAATACGAATTAAAAAGCAAAAAGGCATGCTAAGCCTCCACATAAAGGCAATGCAGTTACTTAGAAAGAATGTGATAAAATTTTGGATAACAATAGTCAAAAACGTAAGTACAAAAACACAAACATTACAACCCAGAGCGGGAGGGAACATGTGATGACATAAGTTTGATGACTTCCAATAAAAAAGCAGAGATGTTCTATTATGTTCTGTTTTATAAAGTCACTCCACGTCATCGCAACATTGCGTCGTGTGTTTACGCCTTTTTTTTTTAGGATGGAAAATCATCAAATGACTTCTCACACCCTGGGCGGAGCGGGAGGGAATGTCACACTTGTACTGACTAAACCACCACCCTTACATACCGAGTTTCCTCCGTGCCTCAGAAAGCACGTTAAGTTTTTGGTTCCAGCTGTTATTATGCATCTTTGGCAGTAGTCTGACAACCAGTCTTACCAAGGGGTATCGTATTAAGGGGTATCGGTAAGTTATAATTCGTAAAATCATAAAAGGTCCATCAACCTAGATTTAATTACAGTCAAAAAGCCCCAACGTTTTCATATTTCGTTTCCCAGTGAATACGGGACTTAACCCTCATATTTACATTACAATATTGAAAGCAAGAAAGGTTAATAGTGTGTTTTGTATCGTAAAGGTTTTACCTTTTAGGGTTGGCTGGGTTTTAAGCGATATTTGCGTAGACTATTTACTATAAGTAATGTCTAAAACCTTGTGAAATTATCAACTGGAAAATAAGGTATCAATAACGGTCAAGTGAAGGTTACCAAAACATCAACTAGACTTTTTTTGAACATCTTCTGTAGGACTGCTAAGTTGGTCTGATGGCAAATAGATAATAATAAGCAGATATTATAATAAACTAGCTGATATATGCAACTTCGTCTGCGTCACATAAGAGAGAAAAAGCTTACAAAAGAAATAAATTCGCCATGTGTTTGCAACAATTTTCAATTATGCTTGGCTGCTATTGGTCGAAGCGTGGTGTTAGCGAAATGTTAACCTATAGGCTATTAACAGTCACACTATCCCACACAGACAAACAACACAACAATAATTTTTCATTTCCAACCAGTAGTTCCTGAGATTAGCGCGTTCAACTAAACAAAAAAACTCTTCACTTTTATAAAGGGTGTAAAACACCTCTTCATGATGTCTTCGAAATGCACTTGGTCTCCCCATCATTGCGATTTTTTTTGTTCTACACCGTACCTGGGAACCTTCTAGTTACGGAGATATGGGGGGTCAAAGTTACAACAAAGTTTTAAATACAAGTTTTTTTTTGTAAGATTTTGACTTTTAACACCTCCGCGACCCCCGTACTATTCAATCCATCCATCAACACAATGTTTTAAGTGCGCTACATTGAGTTCTACCACAAACATGATTTGTAAGCTTAAAAAAAAAGTTGTTTCCCAGCAATCATTTTTGCGTAGTTAGTTTGATGTACAGAATGCTTGGTTAACGGCTTTGTGATGAGGTGGTTTACACCCTGTAACGTTAGTATAGATTATTACATCACGCCTGTAAGCACCGAAGTATTAGGCAGAGGTAAAACCTAATAGTACACCCACATTAAACCAGTCATTTTTAAGGCGATTACATGAGCTAAACGCGAGTTTTATAATTACTAAAAGTATATGATTCACTAATAAACAAGACCAGAAAAATATATGAAATTCTTCAGGATATATGCTAGCATGATACTGTTTTGAAAACATAATACAATTAATTTGGCTCGATAAAAAGAAATCACGAACTTATCTCTAAAAATAGCTTTCAAACAATAAAAACATACTAATATGCATGCGATCATTCTGATTTTTTGGCAAATAGTTCTACAAGCAATATATTAGCATGATACTGTTTCAGTTTTTTAATCCAATCAATAGTTTTTTTGTAAATCGATCGAAACCACTCATTTCGCGCTATTTGGCCCGCAGTGGCTGACGTAACAACCCCTTTGTAGTGCAAGCCGATTAGAACTTTATTCTAACAGCATTTCAAACGAAGTTTGAACCACCATAAATTGAGATGCTAATTTAGCTCGTCTAAGCGCCTTAAGTCCCATGTAATTGGGGCAACCCTATTGCCATCAACTGGGCGAACTTCTAGACTGTAGCACAGATTAAACCAGATAACTCACTCCATACAAAATTTTCAATACCTACCGCTATAATAGCCTACACTTTCAACTCGACAGACGCTGCGAACGAAAATGTACCTAACCTTACAATCGTAAAGTGGGTTTTGCTTTGTAGATCGCGCAGCCGCGTGGATATGGTGAATTGCTAGGGCTGCCTCTGTCGACGAAGATGACGGGATTTTTAGTATAGACGTACAATATAAAATAAAACATGTTCTATAATGTATCAAAATTTATAATTGTCTTAAAAATAAGTATAACAACGAAATATGTATGAAAAAGAATTGTTAAAATAAATAGCGTGGAGGTGTTTTATTTTGATGTAATGATTAATGTTTTTTTCCCTTCTTTAAATTCCTTATTGTTAAAATTTAACGTAGAGAATATGCGAAATCGGTCAAATAATTTTAATAAGTTCAAGTTATCTTTGGGGAACGTGCGTACGTGCGCGCCACGTGGCTTTTGACAACCCACTGCCACAGATTACGGAATAGTTACTATGTTAAATATAGTTAAAATGTTAGGTGTTTATCCCTTCTTTTGCTTGATTTACACCCATCTACAGCACACAAGGCACCACACGGCATCGTAATACGCGTACGAACGAACAGCACTATTAAAATTGAACGGCGTGCGCGCGCTTCGCTTGCGAAAACCGCACTGAATTTGATCCGCCGGCGGACCGAGACCGCTCGGCTGGGCGGTAGGCACTTATAGCGCGCAAGTACATGGAGTGACGGAGGCCTGACTGTAGCTGCTACTGAAAAAAATCTCATCATCATCAACAACATCAGCCTATTAATGTTCCCACTGCTGGGACACTGGCCTCCTCTTTTTGAGAGGGAATGGGCTATAATCCACCACGCGTCACATGTCTTCGAATTTTTTGGTTTTAGGACATGCCGGTTTCCTAACGATGTTTTCCTTCAACGTTTTGAGAGCAGTGATGATGAAATAAATTACAAAAGTAATGCGCCTGTCTGCGTTCGAACTCACTACTTACTGTTTGTAAGTCAGGGCCGTAACCACTGGGCCACCGCTGCTCTCAACTGGGCCACCGCTGCTCTAAACTGGGCCACCGCTGCTCTCAAAAAAATCTAGACTCCAAAATCAAATACCTGACAAAAAGCCTAATAACAATTTCCCTATATTGTATGTATTTGTATTATTAATACAAATATCGTCATACATTTAACGTTTTCGGTGGGCGTAATAAAATACTTAGAAGGAGGGTAGACAGATTTGTCTGCGCATAATAAATCATTTTCGTCCTACCCGCATATCTCTTCAGTATTCCTGCGATCATGATGCTTGCAACAGCGTCTAAATATCGGGAGCTCACAGAAACAAAAGAAAATCACGGATATAATCCCGTAGTGAAAAACCGTCACCGAAAGTCTAAAACAGTGCATCGTCATACATAATTTATGAATTAGTTTTGTAAAATGTCCTCTGTTGTGAGTTAGCTAATCCCACAAAGGGATACTGCCATAAAGTTTACACGGCTTGCTGCTGTAATTGCTATGATTATGACGATAAGCCCTCATAATCACATTTTAATGTATTAAAAGAGTGCATAGTGAATAAAATAGAAAAGAAAATTTAAGTAGTTGAATAATTTGTTTAAAAATTTTGGTTCTCACAAATTCAAAGGTGAGAGAGAGCCTTTGAATTTGTGAGAACCTAAATTTTTAGATTCAAAAGTAGGGTTGAAAATTTTTTTTTAAAGAAAATTGAAATGCCGCAGTTTTTACAGATTCCTTGCTTCAAAGTATGTAATATAATATAGTTATAGTTTTATAAGTGACGCTAATGGTGCGCTGAGGTGGTTAGACCACTGTGTTGTTACTGAGTCGGCTTTTCAAACTGTAGTCGATACACACATCAGGTATGATCCGGTGTGGTCTGACCACTTACCACTCATTATAAAGTGCAATTTAGGTTATGTAAAATCAAAGACTTTGCACGAAAATTTTAAATGTAATAAAATAAGGTGGGGGGAGAGAACCCTCGAACAGATAGATTTATTTAGAAAATTATGCAATGATAGTTTAAAAGAAATTGATTTTCCGACTGAATTTAATAATTGTGGTGATAAACGTTGTGATAATCAGGACCATATGCGTATAATTGACAGTATGTATCATGACATTGTTAGTGCATTGTGTAAAGCCGCCTCTGAGAGTCATACTATTGTTAAACCGAAGAAAAAACAACCAGTGATCGGATGGAACAAGCATGTGCGTGACGCTCACGGGATAGCTCGGTGTAAATTTATGGAATGGGTACTATGGGGTAAACCAAGTGAAGGTCGTATTTGGGAGGAGATGCGGGAGTCTCGTAAAATCTTTAAATCACGCCTAAAGTGGTGCCAAAATAATAGGGAGCAGATAAAGATGGATATCCTCGCGTCTCACCATTCGAAACATGACTTTCGGAATTTTTGGAAGACCACTAGTAGGCTTAATAATAAGCCGGGCTTACCCGTGAGCGTTAACGGTGTGAGTGAACCAAAATGTATTGCGACCATGTTTAAGGATCACTTTATGGTGAAATCGCCATTGGGACCATCACGGTCATTCAGTGTGGATGGGTCACATGGACAGGAGATGGACACTAGATTTACAGCTAAGGATATTCGGCGAGTTATCAAGTCAATGTCGCGTGGTAAGTCTCCTGGCCACGACAGCCTGAGCATTGAGCATTTAAAGCATGCTGGCGTCCACCTCCCCAGAGTTCTTGCCATGTTGTATACTTGTTGTTTGGGACATGCGTACTTGCCAGCAGAGATGATGAAGACCGTGGTGGTACCAATCATGAAGAATAAAACCGGTGACCTGGGCGACACGAGCAACTACAGGCCAATCTCACTAGCCACAGTGCTTGCTAAGGTTCTTGACAGTTTGCTTAATACACAGCTTGACCGGTATATAAACACGCATGACAACCAATTTGGTTTTAAACCGGGACTGTCTACTGAGTCAGCTATCTTGTGTTTGAAGCAAACTGTCAGGTACTACTCCGATAGGAGCACACCTATTTATGCGTGTTTCCTCGACCTCTCGAAAGCGTTCGACCTGGTTAGTTATGACATCTTATGGCAAAAATTAAGGAACACCTCAATGCCGCTGGAACTGTTAGAAATTTTCAAGTACTGGTATCTTAACCAGGTCAACGTCGTTCGGTGGTCCGGTGCTCTGTCGGAGCCGTACAGGTTGGAGTGCGGGGTAAGGCAGGGCGGACTGATCTCGCCAAAGCTCTTCAACCTGTACGTCAATGCACTGATAGAGGAGCTCAGTGGTACTCGTGTCGGCTGCCATATTGACGGTGTTTGTGTCAACAATATTAGTTATGCAGACGACATGGTGCTGCTGAGCGCCTCGGTGTGTGGCCTATCCAGGTTGCTGGGCATCTGCGAGCGTTACGCACTAGGTCACGGTTTGCTCTATAACGCAAAGAAGAGCGAATGCATGGTCTTTCAGGCCAGGGGTCGGAACTGCCCGGATTCTGTTCCACCTATAAGATTGAATGGTGTCAACTTACAAAGAGTTCAACAGTTTAAATATCTCGGGCATATCGTGACCTCTGACCTGAATGACGATGCAGACATCGACAGGGAGCGGAGGGCGTTGTCTGTGAGGGCCAATATGATCGCGCGCAGGTTTATTCGCTGCTCGGGGGCCGTCAAAGTAACGCTTTTCAGAGCGTTTTGTACGTCCCTGTACACGGCCAGCCTTTGGGGTTCATATACCCAGAAACAGTACAACGCTCTCCGTGTTCAGTATAATAATGCGTTCAGGGTGCTGTTGGGGCTGCCCCGGCACTGCAGCGCGTCGGGGATGTTCACTGATGCTGGTGTCGACTGTTTCTACGCGACGATGCGAAAGCGGTGCACATCTCTGGGGCGCAGGCTCCGGGCTACCTCCAACACTATCCTGAACGTATTTTCGAACAGGTTTGATTGTTGTTACATTAGCCATTGTTATATGGTTAATGTAATGACAAACAAACAAATGACTCAGAGGCAGGCGTATTATTAGTCTTTCATTGTAATTTTAGTTTAATGACATGTTTATTATTTAATTAATTATTTTTGTACTTTTTGCGATTTACATTTTAATTTTTATAATTGTTAATTTTATTTATAATATTAAATTGTTGTTTTAGTTTCAATTTACACTACCTAATTGATTAATATTTTTATGTACCTACTGATTGAAATTTTAATTTTGTAATGGTTAATTTATATCGAATTATGTTTGATTATGATCCTAAAGGGATTGAAATAAATGATTTTGAATTTGAATTTGAATTTGAATAATAACCTAAAAGTGAAAGTTTTACACATAAAAAGTATGAAACTAAATAAGACATTAATACATAATTATATCTTCTATCTTATCTTGCTACTCGTACTAGAAATGCGACAGTTTGTAGATCTTTCAAGCAAAACCTAATTAAGCACACGGATATTAATTCATAACCTGAATTACCACAATTTATGATACAATTTTTCAAGAGAAAACTTCTCTAAGCGCGTTGAGCACTTTGTGAGCGATCAAAAATAATGGAGCTCGCGTGACCGTCACCTAACGCTTTGTAGCACTCGTAGGCGATCAGCTACGGCGTAGGACCACTAAGAGCCTTATCACACTAGCGGATTGCGAGCGGATTCAAAGCGGAGCGGTGCCGCAACGAATTCGCCGCAAATTGACAAACAACGCACAATACACTCGGTAACAAAATGGATTCCGAAGAGGAAACACTGCTGTTGGCTTTGTTACTTCGAAGACGCCGGAGACAAAAGCGAAAGTATCGAAAAATTTGGGAAGATCCATTATCAATCAATCAAATGGAAGAGAGCGACTACTTTGTGTTGTTTTGCAAACGAATAAAGAATAATCCACAACTTTTTTTTTTTTTAACCTTCTTTATTTAAGGGAGTTTTGTTCACAATTGCGACGATGTCAATCTCATCGTACCTTTACAAGTATTAACTTACTTCCTAAACTACACAACAATGTCGATCCTACCTACGAATGTCACGCCCTACATTTAATCATGTTTACCTATGATATTGAATTTATAAGCACAATTTGAATATTAGCTTTAATTTGCTTAAAATTAATGTTCTTCGAACTTTTGACTGGCGAGTGGCGTTTTGTACGAGACAGTACAAATGGAGTCCACGCTGCTATTCACGACGAATTCTTTGCGCACCCGCGGCGAATCCACTGCGCCTCCGCGGCGAATTTGTTGCTCCACCTCTCCGCTTGAATCCGCTGGCAATCCGCTAGTGTGATAAGGCTCTAAAGGTCGTGGCTCACTTGACAAGCACCGCACCAGCACCGCTCCAACCCAGCAATTTACTTGCCATTCAAATAACAGCATTAAATCGTGTGTCGCATAACATATTTTTTAATGTCCATATGAAAAAGCTTACGGCGGGTGGTCAACGCGCTTGCCGCTACCATACGCCTCGCCTCGCGGGCGGCGCGGCGCCCGCGCGCGGCCCGCGCGCCGCAAGCGAGGGGACCGCGCGCGGACGCCGAGTGGCCCGCGAAACAACGTCATTGCGCTGTCGTGCTTCTCTACGTCGTTGCTACTCTTTGTTTAATGTATTGCCAGTTACAAATTTAGTTAGAGAGCCCACGACACTAAACCTAGTTCGGTTAGACTCCCAGATAATATCTATATATATAATTGGTCACGATGCTGCAATGCATAAACCTGGCGGCGCTATTAAAAAAACCATTACTATTATGATAAGACTCCCAAGTTATGTGAAATTCAGTACAAATCGAAAGTTTGTTGACACTGAAGTAGCACAAACTAGTTGCTTAAGAGCTCTGGAGCCAATCCGATTATTCCTAAAGGCGTGTAAGTCCTACGCGTGTTCAATCACACCTTACAATTGTGTTCGCGGTGACAGCAAGCTCTTATTCCGGGAGGTAGCGGTGCAAATAAAAATGCCCTAATAAACCGACTGATATTGTTGTAATCGAAGGTTGATCTTATAAGATCTTAGAGACCATGATCTTATAAGATCAACCTTCGATTACAACAGTATCAGTCGGTCGGTCGGTCGGTCTGTAACCAATCGTTACAGTACACCGGCTGAAACTATTTTTAAAAATAATTTACGTATACTGAACTTAAAAAAATCACAGAACTGTAATGGAAAGAAAAATTAAACCACGAATCCACGTCAACAAAATATAATTACTAGAGATAATTCCCTAAAATAAAATGCTACCTCCTGGACTATTACTACCAGCGTGCGGACTGTGAGCTTGCGCCTTGCGGACGGCGAGGGGACCGCGCGCGGCCCGCGCGGCGCAAGCGAGGTGACCGCGCGGCGCAAGCGAGGCGACCGCGCGCCGCAAGCGAGGGGACCCCGTGCTTACACCTCGCTTGCGCCGCGCGGGCCGCGCGCCGTAGCCTATATTCGAGGCGACGCCGGTCAGGAGCTGTGCTGGTGCTGTGCTGGTGCGGTGCTTGTCAAGTGAGCCACGACCTTAAGGCGTGCACGGGGACCAACCCGTAGCAGATATTATGTTGCAGATAGATTACTTAGTTTTCACTTAAACTTATATTGTCACTTACGGGATATCTTCCGTGATTATTTTTAATGTTGAGCACCCGATAAAATAAATAATCACGGAAGATATCCCGTAAGTGACAATATAAGTTTAGTTTTCACTTCTATCGATAGTCCCCAAAAGACTAAACCACATGTTGTTTTTTTCCCATTATAACGATTCCGTGAGACATTTACCAATAAATATCGGTGGACATTAACACACAGCGCTATCTAGTACCATACTAAGCAACGAGACTTGTGTCGTAGTCACCATGTAGTTGGTAGACTACATTTATATTTTTTTGTTTGTAGATACATACTTATTATACATATAAACATCCATGACTCGGAAACAAATGTCCATGCTCATCACACAAACATTAAAGCAGCAGGAGTAAGCTAGCAAAACATAGAATAGAATAGAATAAATAGCAAAAGGTGCCAACGTTGTACAAGAATCACTATAAGAGTCACAAAAACTTGTACTGAGTAGGGTTGACATGTTATTTGCAAAGGTCTTAAAAAACTTCAAATTTATTCTACGGTCATGGAATGATATGACAAAAGTGAGTGAGGATTTGATGGGGGAGAATAATTGGTTTCCGTGAAGATTTGGGACTGACGGCAAAATGATGGGTCAATCTTATCTTGTTAATGCAGAAAGAACCTAATTCTATTTCATGATTTTTTTAAAAGGCTGTATCTTTCGAGTCTAAATATGCTGAGTTTAAAAAACAGACTGTGCATTCCGCTCTCCTGAAATATTCTTCTATAAGATTGCCAGCAGACGGACTGTATTGCAGCAATATGCAGCTGCATGCAATTGTACGTTTGACTTCGTTCGGTCGTGATATCTACTTCAACATACTGTTGGTGTGCAGTTGCAACTGTACGCAGTTAGCGATTAACTGCATACAGTCGCGTTGCGCGGTTGTTGCGATGCATTGCGTCTGCTGGCAGCCTAAATCAAAAACTTAGCGAACTCAATCAAAGCACAGACTAAATCCCGAGAGGCAAATTCATCTATGAATTTAAAACAAACATAGAGAAAACAAAGAAAGATCTCAAGCCAATAAAACTGCGGAAAATGAAACACCCAAGGATTCTTTCCAAGAACCAAAACATGCAGGGACCAAACATAATTGTAGGGTACCGCCTCGAGGGATGTGATGTCACCGTTTCATAATTAATTATTTCATTATAAATTTCACCTAAATCATTAAAAATTCTCCCCGCGCCGTGTCGTCTAATTACTACGGTTGGGTTCGGGGTGCAGGTAAAGCGAGGCTACTGATGTAAATATTACAGAGAAGATGAAAAGTTAGTTCGGGGTTTCGAGAAAAAAAAATTTACTGGGATTTTATACACCAAGTTTAAAAAATAAAAAATACTTTTCTCTACAGCCGTGGCCCATAAGATTGAAACAGAACTTGATATAAAACTTACCTCACCTTACCAAAACTTCAGATTATTTTAACAGAAGCCAAAAAAACCCACCTTCGACAAAACATAACATAGGTTTTATTTAAGAGGCCTGCGGAGCATCCGTTTTTCATCCAAACGTAATACCAAAATAATATGAAAATCAAACATATACTTAAGGTGGTGTGTCTTTGTTCATATTTTGAATGGACACTAATTTAAACAAGAGTTATGAGAAAAATATTTTTTCTATGGAAATTTGAAATTCCTCATATTATCTCGCCTTTATATCATTGTCCTTTCAAAATATTTATTTGGAAACATAGATATTCTGTAATCCAATCAAAATATATACACACTACTTTAAGAATACGATAGATTTTCATGTTATTTTGGTATTACGTTTGTATGAAAAACACATGCTCCGCCGGCCCCTTAAGTGAGCATGTTTCCTTGTTTTTGTAGCACGATAATAATTTATCTAATATTATTCAAACTTGCAAAAATCATGAAATCTGATGTTTACAAATCATCCTATATCCAATCACTCATATAGGGTGATTGGGAATGAGTGTACGATACTTAAGAGGCCCGCGAAGCGTCCGTCGTTCATACATACGTAATAAAAAAATAATTTGATAAGCAAACATTTTCTTAAGGTAGTGTTTATTTATTTGGATTGGATTACAGAATATCTATGTTCCCAAATATATATTTTAAAAGGACAATGATATAAAGACGAGATATGAGGAATTTAAAATGTCAAGAGAAAACTTATTTCTCTCATAACTCTTGTTTAAATCAGTATTCATTCAAAATAAATACTTGGGAACCTAGATATTCTGTAATCCAATCGAAATAAATACACACTTTCTTAAGAATATGTTTGATTCACAAATAATGTTGGTATTTGTATGAACGACGCACGCTCCGCCGGCTCCATAAACACATGATTGTGCTCAAAATAACACATAAATTTTACTACGGCACTAAACCTAAAATCGGATATTTCGTACTCTAATTACCAGTCATCTTATAAATGTCATCTCACTTTTCTCACGTTTCTCCAAAGTTTAAAATTATCGCAGCAGTTCTTCATTGCACCAGAAGCTTAAAGCGCTGCTATTAAACACAGAGAAATTGTTGTATTATCATCTCTGGGGCTATTAATCTTCCACACGATTCAAACGTTTCATTAAAATCTATTTGCTCTGAGCACGCACTTCCCCTGATATTTCTCGGGAGTTCATTATTTTATGCTCTCGTGTTAGAATGAATTGTAAGAATGAAGTGCAATTTTCTTTTGAACGTTATAAAATATTTCTGGCACCGAGACTTACTTTTTAAAAGTCTTTACATAGTTTCTCACACAAGAGGTGTAGCAAATTCTAGCATGATCACTCTAAAAGTTGTGGAATAATTCTAAAAGAGCTTCCCAATTCGTTTCAAGACAGAATAAAGAATTTAATGTAAATCATGAGCCACAAGTTACAAACTAATTATGATGTTCTTGAAAAGTTTTAAAGGTTCCAGCACAAAACTTTTATTACGCAAAGATTTCAAGATCTTTCTACCAACTTGCCAGTCCGTAACTTCTTCATCCTAGTTTATTTCTGCTTCGCCAAATAAAACTTATCGTGTGCTGAAGTGAATAGTAAGCAGCAACTCGATAGAAATCCGCTATGCATAGAAAACTTTCTATTCCCACTAGCAAGCCTAACTTCACTGCAACTGAGGCAAAATAACAAACCAGATGGTACAAACTTTTTCTCAACCCTGCAATCAGACAGGAAACCCCTCCAAACAATCAGTAACTGGTCCAATTATATTCTGGAGTGTTCTCATTAAGTTTTAATGGAGGATCTTCAGGAAATCAGTTTGGACAGCTGGATCCTAGCACCATTTGACCTCTAGGCGTAATTAAATGAGCCCGGATAATCTCCGTCAGTCGAGACCCTTGGTTGTAATGCAGTTATTTAGAAGACCCTACTAGTGGACTAGTGGTTTGTTAAGATTTTTGTCATCAGTTTAAGCCTATTATGGGTACATTAGGATTTACGTGTGTCGAGTAATGAGTGTTCGGATTTGGGGTAAGTAGTACTGGTTGTGTTAAAATTAAGTTTAGTAGGTTTCGCTTTAACTTTAAGGGGCACTATTATCTTCCCTTCCCTTCAGTTAAAGCTGCCTTTTCGTTAAGATAATACGTAATTCATAGCTTACCTTTTCACAAATAAATTCGTTAATTGTAACGGTATTTATTTAAAAGAGGCAGAACAAAATAAGTTGTTTTTTATATTAGAACCATACCCAAAATAGTCTCCTTGGTATCGATCGACTACTGCAATTTTGCAATCCTTTTTATAAGAGTAGCTCACTTCAGAACTTTTAAAAGTTGAGCATGGTAGGGGTAAAATCTCTAATCTATTCAATCGTGGTGGCGAGTGCAGCATCTTACCTTCGGGTAAGATAAACCATTAGAAGGTGAACGTACTATCAGCGAGTATGTACAAAGTCTGCTCCTTGAAGTTTTGCTGCTTCTTAGTGCTCAATGGGATTTAGAAGCTAATTCGTATGGATGGAGGGTATAGAATTAGCTCTCTGTTTTCATTGGTGGGTTGATTTAGAATGCTTTGTTTGTGATCAATGATCGATGTATTCTAAAGTAATTATTGAACTAGGCTACCTAAGTTTTGATAAGCCCTTGCTTTAAATAAGCTTAGGGTTTCCAATAAAGTTACATGCTGCAATTTTTTTATATGTTTAATATGGGATACACTATACATAATAATATACTTGGAATAAAGGCATTTGCCTCCAAAGACAAATACAAATGCAAATGGCTCCGGCCCATTTTGTAACTTTCCCATTTCGACAACTAAACTCAAAGACGTGCGAAACAAGTGTAATTTTTTTTTTCTTTTTTTAAATCTTCATACATTGAATCCCCCTATCGTCAACCATAAATTTCAACTGTCCTTTGTACAGTAGGTACAGTCGGTTCCCAATTTTGAAAATCTGTCGACAATCGGCTGAGTATTCGATGAACAAAAATACAAAAAAAAAACAATCAGCCGAACATGGTACCCCCACCTTTTTGTGAAGTCGGTAAAAATAACGAGTTGCGTTTAAGCAACGAAGAGGCTCACCGTACTGACGCGACGAATGGATGGAAGCGAGATGGGTATCGTATTCCAGTGAGGTACAGAGATATTGTGACCGTGTTGTAGCTGTCTGCACTCTGCACGACTAATAAGACAAAACTCATTGGTATAGGCCGAAGTTTGAACCCGGGCCACCAAGTTTGAGAGAGATGCGTTGCGTCGACTACCTACGCCGCTACTGCTGCGCAGCGCCGGCGCGCGGCGCGGCCGCGGCGGCCACTTGGCGGCGCTTTACAAAGTATCCTTTGTAAGCGCCGCCAAAATAAATAAAAAGAAACATTACAGAGGCGTCAACAGTTTTAAATTGATGCACTATGTCGTGCATTTAATAACAGTTTTTTATTATGTCGATAATCGATAGTAAATGAAATAAATTAAAAGATCGTCGACATCAGCTGTGATTGACTAAAAAATTTTCATCGCATGTACAGTTTAAAGCAACCAGCGCGCGTGAATCAATTGAATTTGAACTTTATGTCAATGCAATTAAAGTCACACGATGCGCGTTTGTTTATTGCAAGAACTGGATCCTTCATTTAGTAAGTAAACCAATTTAAAGTGAATAATTTAATTAATTGAGTCTAAGAAACCGGTTAAATCTTATTTAAAAGTTAGAAAATGAAAACAGTTTGTAATAGCATAAGTACAATTTCCTAACAATTAAAATGAATATTTTAACATTTTCGCCTCTGTAAATTGTTGGTCTTTGCACATCGCAACGCGGCACGTGCGGCGGTAACGTTTGTCGGTAGATCAAACGACTGCGGCTCTTCGTATGATCTTCATAGTACTTCTTTAGTAAATAATAGTAATCTAGTCAGTTCCTTTCCGACTCGGTTCCTGAGCTAACGTACTGTTACATCGGACCTACTAGAACATTCGAGAAAGTCGGCGATTACAGTGTGCGTACGTTAGAAGTTCGAGAGAATTCTATTATTATTAGTTTTAAAGTTAGGTAGGTACAAACTCGCGACCTATTTATAAAAAGACATTAGAATTTCGACCGTACGCCTAGGGCATAAGGTTCATATTTGCTTGTTTTGTACAAGTAGGTTAGGTAGGTTAGGTAGGTACTTGTTTTTAGTAGGTACCACTATCTACCTGCTATTTTTTGTTAGTGTTTTTTTATGACCCTCTCGAATGTTCGTCGTTATTCTGGTGTGTCCGTTGGCGAGTATAAATAGAGCGCTCAGGGCCACAACCGGCAGTCTTGTTTTAGCGACACAACGAAGCGAATCCAAGTGAACTACAAGTGCGATATCTAAGTGAATAGTAAACAGTAGTGTATTTGTGATTGAGTTTTGATTGTTTTGTGATTAATAAAGTTATTGTGTTGTTTAATCGGTAGTAATTAATTTATCTCATACCCAGCTCGTAACAAATTGGTGTCAGAAGTGAGAGATAAATTATGCCAATCCTACCAAAGGACGACACGGACGGTATCCGTACCAGAAGTCAGCGACAGCAGGATATGGACCAAAGGCGGTTTGGGGATTCTCCGACACAGACACCGGGTGGTGTCCAGCCTACGTCACAGCCAGTCGCTGGCCCATCCGGAGTTTCTCCAGCATCAGGGGCGCCAGACTTGTCAGCTTTAATGGCGCTGCTGCAGGATCAAGCTCGCCGTCAAGAGGAGCAAGCTCGCCGTCAAGAGGAGCAAGCTCGCCGTCAAGAGGAGCAGGCTCGCCGATTGGAAGAGCAACTGCAGCGAGACAAGGAGGAGCAGGCTCGCCGTCAAGAGGAGCAGGCTCGCCGTCAAGAGGAGCAGGCTCGCCGTCAAGAGGAGCAGGCTCGCCGTCAAGAGGAGCAGGCTCGCCGGTTGGAAGAGCAGTTGCAGCAGGACAAAGAGGAGCAGGTCCGCCGCCAGGACGAGCAGATGCTCCTCATAAAGGATCTGCATGCAAGTTTTGGCAAGGACATCAAGTTGATGAAAGAACAGGTCCACCAGCATGAGAATCGCATCACGGAGGCCGAAGTTCAGATTGCTGGGGTAAAGAAGGCTTTGGGCGAACTGAAGACTGAAGGCGGGTCTGTAGCTTCGGTGATTGCTGCACCATCTTCGCGTGGTTTTAAAGTGCCTCCATTCGACGGCACATCTTCGTGGTCGGCTTACAAAATACAGTTTGAGGCCGTCATGAAGGCGAATGGATGGACAAAACCACAAGCCATGACCGCGCTCACTTTGGGCCTCCGAGACCAGGCTTTAACTATTCTCGAAGCACTCGGCAAGGATGTAACCTACGAGCAGCTGCTGGAGGCGTTGGAGTCCAGATACGGCGACGCGCATCTGGAGCACGTATTCCGTGCTAAGTTGAAGGACCGTGTTCAACGTAGTGCCGAGAACCTACAGCAGTGGGCCCTGGAAGTTGAGAAACTCGTTCGGAAAGCCTACCAGTCTGCCCCTGCGCTGATTGATGGAAATCTGGTACAGGCCTTCGTTGATGGAATACGTGACTTAGAAGTTAGAGCTGCCGTGAGACTGGGGCATCATGAGACCTTGAAGGACGCCTTGGCCCATGCCTTAGAAGTAGAGGCAGTGAGGCAAGACCACCGAACGCACCGTGTCAGGGAGGTTGTTGCATCACCTGTACGCGACCGCCCACAGGGGTATAGTCCTAGGTGCTACACATGTGGAGAAAGGGGTCATCTTCGGTCCAGCTGTCCTAAGCGCAGCATCCCGAGAGAAGATCAGCAGGGAAGAGTGGCTGAAGTGACTGCCCAGCCACAGCAGGGAAACGAGTATATGCCAGGACTGGGGGGCGGGTGCTGGCTGGTATTGAAAGAGCCCCGAGAATCTTGATCTCGCAAGCACATGACGGGAACAGCCTGACCATCAAAGGCGAAGTCAATGGAACACCATGCAAACTGACGTTGGATACTGGAGCTTCTCACACGGTCGTCAATTCTAAACTAGCAAGTCGGTTTCTTGGGGACTACTTCAATAAGCACGACCGTATACATTTACTAACAGCTACTGGTCAGCACATTACCGTCCGAGGCAAGAAGGAGGTGGAGTTAAAATTGGGTGACAGATTTTACAAGCAGAATGTCATCGTGGCCGACATAGTGGACGATTGCATCTTGGGCTTGGACTTCATGCGGAAATATCGTTGTGAGATCGACGTTGATCAAGGAGTACTGAAATGTGGTTCAGAGGAAGTCTTCATGGAAGGTGCACCGTCAGGGAAAGTGTACTGCTTGAAGAAGATTGTTCTTCCTCGCAGATCAGAAACGATTGTGCCAATTTGTTTGCCACGGAATTCTGGACAAAGAGATCGAAGTGTACTGATAGAAAGGGTGAACAATGACTTTCCATGGAAGATGGCACGAACTCTGGTCAAGGCCACCAACGTCTCAGCAGTACGTATACTGAATCCAAGTAACCAGGAGCAAGTGATTAAGAAGGGCACCTTGATCGGCACTTGCGAGGAAGTAGCTTGGATGCGTCAATTGCAAGATGTCCCTACCGGAAATGAAATTCGCAGTTCAAAATTTGACGTGTCAACGCTTTTGGAAAACTGCGATTTAGCTAAAGGAGAAATGGACAAGGCTAAGAAGATGTTACTTCAGTACGCCAACATTTTCTCTTCGAATGATGCTGACATAGGGAGAACTGGACTTGTTCAGCACCAGATTAATACAGGTAACGAGTTACCTATCCGTCAGCGACCAAGAAGACTGCCAGTTGCACGAGAAAAAGAGGTAGAAACCATGATTGAGGGAATGGTGAAGGACGGTGTTATAGAGCCTTCATCGAGTCCATGGTGTTCTCCTGTGGTCCTGGTAAAGAAAAAGGACGGCAGTATGCGCTTCTGTGTGGACTATCGACGATTGAATGACGTCACGAAAAAGGACAGCTACCCGCTGCCTAGGATCGATGACACACTGGACACGCTGACTGGTATGAAGTGGTTTACCACACTTGATCTGAAGAGTGGCTACTGGCAAGTAGAAATAGACCCCAAGGACAAGGAGAAAACTGCATTCTCAACAGGAAAAGGGCTATGGCAGTTTAAAGTTATGCCATTCGGTTTGTGCAACGCTCCTGCGACGTTTGAAAGGCTGATGGAGCAAGTACTCGCCGGATTGATTGGGGACGCATGTCTTGTCTATCTAGACGACATAATCATCGTGGGCCGTACATTTGAAGATCACCTTAAAAACCTCAACCGAGTGCTGTCGAAAATCCAAACAGCAAATCTCAAGTTAAGTCCGAAAAAGTGTTCGTTTTTCAGACAGCAAGTGAACTTCTTAGGACACATAGTTTCGGGGGAAGGTGTTCAAACAGACCCAGAAAAAGTAGTCGCCGTCAAGGATTGGCCAGTTCCGAAAGACAAGACACAGGTCAGAGCATTCCTGGGTTTGTGCTCCTACTATCGAAGGTTTGTCAAGAATTTTGCCGACATTGCAAAACCTCTGCACAAACTCACTGAGGAAAAGAGGCAATTCTGTTGGGACGATGACTGCGACGTCGCATTTCAGGAATTAAAGAAACGTCTGTGCAACACACCTATTTTGGGATATCCTGACACTGAAAATGACTTCATAGTTGACACAGATGCCAGTAATACTGGAATTGGGGGCGTGCTGTCTCAACGGAAAGGAGACCGGGAGGTTGTAATAGCTTACTTCAGCAAGTCTTTATCTAAGCCTGAAAGAAATTATTGCGTTACAAGACGGGAGCTACTCGCTGTAGTAAAGACAGTGCAGCACTTCAGTAAATATTTGCTGGGACGTAAATTCCAATTACGAACTGACCATGCTGCACTGAAGTGGCTATTACAGTTCAAGAATCCAGAGGGGCAAGTGGCGAGATGGATAGAACTGCTCCAAGAGTTTGATTTCGTAACTGAACATCGCAGTGGGAGAACTCACGGTAACGCAGACGCCTTATCAAGAAGACCTTGTCCTGAAGACTGTAAGCACTGTGCCAGGCAAGAGACTAAGGAAGTAGTGCCCGTGAGGATGCTTAGAACGGATCTCAGCGATGAATGGAAGGATACCCTACAGCAGGCTCAGCAAAGGGATCCGGACATCAAACCGATCTTCGAATGGATCAAAGCTGGTGTTCCTAAACCCAAGTGGAGTGATGTGGCTGCGATGAGTTCCATTACAAAGAGTTATTGGGCGCAATGGAACAGCTTGGTGATCCAGGATGGAGTCTTGTGCCGTAAATGGGAAAACGCTAGAGGGGACAGCTGTCATCTACAAATGGTTGTTCCTAAAGCTAAGGTACCGGATGTTCTACGGCTCTACCATGATGGATGTTCTGGAGGACATATGGGGGTAAAAAGGACTCTCCTAAAAATTCGAGAACGCTTCTACTGGATCCACTGTCGAGATGATGTGGAGGACTGGTGTCGTAAATGTACCAGTTGTGCGGCCGTGAAAGGACCCCGTACACGCAGCAGAGGTGCATTAAAAGTGTACAACGTTGGAGCCCCTTGGGAACGGATAGCACTAGACGTTGCGGGACCATTTCCAGTAAGTGAGAGCGGAAACAAGTACTTCCTGGTGGTCATGGATTACTTCACAAAGTGGCCAGAAGTCTTCGCCATTCCTAACCAAGAAGCAACAACTGTCGCAGATAAATTAGTTCAAGAAGTATTCTGTCGTTTTGGAGTACCCTTAGAAATACACAGCGATCAAGGAAGAAATTTTGAATCGCAGGTATTTCAAGAGACTTGTCGGTTAATGGGTACCCATAAAACCAGAACCACCTCTTACCACCCACAATCCGATGGAATGGTGGAACGATTCAACCAAACGTTGGAGAGATATCTGGCGAAAGTTGTGGAAAGCCGGCAAAGGGATTGGGACAAGCACATACAGCCGTTTCTTCTGTCTTACCGAAGTGCAGTCCACGAAAGTACGACTGTGACACCAGCCTTCGCGAACTTTGGAAGGGAACTACGGTTACCTGCTGATTTAATCACTGGAACTCCCCCTGATGCTCCATGTAGCGTAACAGAATACGCGAATGACTTGCGTAATAAGTTAAACGATGTTTATGAGCATATCCGACAGTCCGGCCAACAGATGTCTGAGAAGATGAAGACCCGTTATGACCGGAAAGCCAACGGTAGGGGTTTCGACGAGGGTTCACTGGTGTGGTTGCATAACCCAGTGCGGAGCAAGGGGAAGTCTCCGAAGTTACAAGCAAAATGGGATGGGCCATACCGGGTCGTGACTAGGATCAACGATGTCACCTACCGAATACAGAAGGGCCCACGAGGTGCGCCTAAGATTGTGCATGTAGATCGGTTGGCGCGATACTACGGGACTAATGATGCTCGGGACGAGCATGTCTAAGGAGGGGGCAGTGTTACATCGGACCTACTAGAACATTCGAGAAAGTCGGCGATTACAGTGTGCGTACGTTAGAAGTTCGAGAGAATTCTATTATTATTAGTTTTAAAGTTAGGTAGGTACAAACTCGCGACCTATTTATAAAAAGACATTAGAATTTCGACCGTACGCCTAGGGCATAAGGTTCATATTTGCTTGTTTTGTACAAGTAGGTTAGGTAGGTTAGGTAGGTACTTGTTTTTAGTAGGTACCACTATCTACCTGCTATTTTTTGTTAGTGTTTTTTTATGACCCTCTCGAATGTTCGTCGTTATTCTGGTGTGTCCGTTGGCGAGTATAAATAGAGCGCTCAGGGCCACAACCGGCAGTCTTGTTTTAGCGACACAACGAAGCGAATCCAAGTGAACTACAAGTGCGATATCTAAGTGAATAGTAAACAGTAGTGTATTTGTGATTGAGTTTTGATTGTTTTGTGATTAATAAAGTTATTGTGTTGTTTAATCGGTAGTAATTAATTTATCTCATACCCAGCTCGTAACAGTACGTTACGTTTATCCGATCGATATTGAATCGTATTTAATTATTGTTTTGTTAGTTTTAAATTTGTGTTTAGTTATTATTGTTACGTTTTTAGTGCTGTTTTATTATTTTTAGTTATTATTTTTTGTTGTTTTAAACAATGCCTCAGGCATACGTGTACAGTGCTCGTGAATACGGCAACATGTTGATGTGTTTAGGAGAAGCCCTTGGGAATGCATCTCTAGCGTTGAGAATTTATCGAAACCGATTTTCAAACGTCCGGCATCCGTCTGATTCTCGCATGATAACGGCAGCTTTTTAGCGAGTCTTAGAAAATCGACCGATTGCTCCGATGGCGGCAGGTGGTGGACAACAAGTGAATGTTCAGACTGAGGAGCGTATTTTAAATGTGATTCGCCAAAATCCACGCCTAGGCACACGAAGTGCGGCGAAATTATTGCGGCGACGGGGTTTACCGACAGTTTCTCACTGGACAGTTCATAAAGTCTTGCGCCGGAACAGAATGCGGCCCTACAAAATACACAAAGTACAAGCTTTGCTGCCCAATGATCGCATTCGTCGTCGTGCGTACTGTCGTTGGCTGCTAGATCAACAACAGCGTGCGCCTGGCTTCATTGAGCACATTATCTGGACGAACGAGTCCACATTCACGAGAAACGGGATGTGGAACAGGAGGAATGCCCATGTATGGTCAGACGTGAACCCGTACGCCACTCAAGAAACCGGCCATCAGACCAGATGGTCCGTCAACGTATGGGCTGGTGTTTTTAATGGACAAATTTTAGGACCAGTGTTTCTACCGCAGCGCCTCAATGGATCAGCATATCTTAATTTTATAAATGAACGTTTAGATGATATGCTAGACAATGTGTCGCTGGCTGAATTTCGTCGAGCATGGTTCCAGCACGATGGCGCTCCACCGCATGTTACGCGTCCCGTCCGCGAGCGTCTCACTGAACTTTTTAATGACCGCTGGATCGGAAGGCTGGGGCCGCACGCCTGGCCGGCTCGTTCACCCGACTTAACGCCACTGGACTTCTTTTTGTGGGGGTATGTGAAAGAAAGAGTGTTTGATCGGGAATGTGACAGTGCTGATGAAATGCGGGGCAGAATAGTGAGCGTTTTTAATAAACTACGAGAAGAATGTGTTGAGGATCCAACACTAATGCCTCGTGTTCACGGGTCGACACAGCAACGGGCCCGGCTTTGTATTGAAATGGATGGAGCCCAGTTCGAGCCAAACCTCATAAGGTCGCCAAGGATTTAGACAGGTATGTAAAATGCCTCTGTCAGCTTTTCACAATGGACTACAATTGCGATTAAAATTCATAATTTTATGAAGGGTTGTAGGGGGCGGCGGCCTAGGTATTTTGAAAGTGATGTTTGTAAATTCCGTATTAAATCCCGCGACTCGGCCGGAGCGCTCGGCGGACGCGAGCGCGGGCGCTCGGCGACTGATAAGCGCGGGCGCGCGGTGGCGCGACGTTGCTTTGCGTGTCAGTGACCTCACTTTTGTACTTTCGTTTCCACTGCGCGTTTTCGAAATATGAAGTTTTGAAAATAATCAATTTAAAGCGAAAGGTTATTGGTATTCGTTTGCATTTAGGTTGTATATAATCTACGTTCTGGCTTCGGAAGCGTTCTCCTTACACCCTGTATACCTAGTCAAACATAATATTTTAAACTAAGGGATAGATTAAAATATTTTTATGAAATTATTGATTTAATTTCGCAGTTCCGCACGGTAACTTAGTATTATGTAACTTAAGTTAAAATACATTTTAACAAATACTGTGTTAAAATGTATTATATAAAGCACATATGGGGCCTAATTCTGCTATTTTAATAAATTCGTCACTCCAACACGATTCCATTCTCATCCTATTGTTATTTTGCTTAAAGTTCGTAATCTGCTAAATTCACAATGGTCGGTCGATGGTCTCGTAATAAAATTGTGTTTTAATGGCATTTTCGTATTGCCATTATTATAAAACCATTAGTACAAATGGTTTTCGAAATCAACTACTAAATGCGAACATTTATTCATGCCAGATTTCATGTACCTACGAGATTAATATTCTATGACATTTTTCTCAATGGAGTGTCAGTGGTTGTTTAATGAGAAGTCATAATGACGCCATTGTATTAGTAGATTACCAAACTTGTCAAAACTTAACAGAACTTGATCATTGTGACTTCAATGTTGGTGAGCGAGTGGACTGTATTTAAGGATGTGAATGAAACGATGTGATGGTGGCTATTAGAATCAATATTTAATTAAATTAGAAAAAACTAGAGAAATTACAGCGAACACAAAGGACGACAAAAGTGACAGAACACGTCAAATTCAGTATGAAAAAGAACCAAACAAATCAATAAAAAATATATTTAAAAAGAGGTAGTAGTTTATCCAGCCAGTCGCCAACATTCCGGGCCCCTAGTGGAACACTAAACTGTGGTGGCAACTGACTGGGGTTCAGCTACTAGAGGTACGAGCTTGCGGACTGGTCGGCGTAAGGTACCTCCTTTAGTGGCCACGTCTGCGACACGGACCAGCCCGTCAGGTCCCGTAAAAGTTTTGGTTACCCTGCCTAGGAGGAGCCAAAGACCCCTAGGCAGTGAATTGTCCGCGACCACGACCACGTCACCTTCGCTTACATTCAAATTGTTTCCGTTACCAGCGTAGCGTCCACGTGGAATTAATGTAGGCACGTATTCCGTAAGCCACCTTTGCCAGAAGTGGTCAGCCAGCCTGAGAGCGTGTCTCCAGTTAGATTTTTGAAGTAGGTCTGCATCCGAGAGCTTAACTGGCCATGGAGCCACCGATGAACAGCCAAGGATAAAATGAAACGGAGTTATAGCTTCAGGGGCGTCTGGTGTACTTGGAACGTAGGTGAGCGGTCGAGAATTAATAATGGATTCAGCTTCGATCAGCAAAGTATTAAAAACTTCTTCGCGTGGGGCTTTGTTTTTTAATGTAGCACGTAGGGTTGTCTTTACTGAACGCACTAATCTCTCCCACGCACCTCCCATAAATGGAGAGGCGGGCGGTATGAACCGCCACGATATTTTGCGGCTTGTTGCAAAGTTCTCGACATCTTGATGGTAGAGTGATGCTAGTTCGCGGCTAGCTCCAACGAAGTTGGTTCCGTTGTCGGAAAATATTGTTGACGGAGTCCCACGCAGAGCTATCAAACGTCTGAGGCTCATGATCGCCGAATCTGAGGTCAACGATGCAGCTATTTCCAGATGTATGGCTCTTGTGACTAGACATGTAAATAGGGCTACGTATCGTTTTTCTCGTCGGCAACCCACTGCCACTTCTACGGGGCCGAAGTAATCAAGGCCCACATGCGTAAAGGGCCTCTTATGGTGATCGAGGCGCTCAAGTGGTAAATCCCCTGTAGGTGGTGTCACAAGGCGGCCTTTCTGTCTCCTGCATAGCACACACCCCTTGACAACGCTGCGAATCGTTGCTCTTGCTGTCAAAACCCAAAATTGTTGACGAATTTCGTTCAGCACCATCTCATGGTTACCATGGCCAGCTTCGCAATGCATGTGTAGGATCATAAGGTGTACAATCCGATGACGGCCATCCAGGATGATGGGCGACTTCATACTCTCACTCACACCAGGAACGGATCTTATGCGTGAATTTAATCGTAACAAACCATCTTCGTGAAGGATCGGAGCAAGCGCGGCTATCCTGCTACTCTTCGGTAATGGCTGGGAGGCTCTCAGCGTCTTCAGTACTTCCGCAAAACTGTCCATCTGAACTCTCAGGTAAAGCATCTTCTCTGCTCGCAATATATCCTCGTTCGAAATTTGCGAAGGTGACGTGGAATCGTCTGAAAATTTTGCAATTAAACGTGGTGAATGAGACAAAGTCATAAAAATTCTTATGGCTTGGAAAACTCGAGCCGATGCCCGTAATAATCGCAGCCAACTGCTAAAACGAGATGGATCTGGGACCGGTGGTACAAGTAATGGAGTGTCCGTTAGAAGGCCCACGAACTCTGATTTTAACTCAGAAATTCCTGGAGCTTCATGGGTACATTCTGGTTCGGATGGCCATTCTGTAGAAGGGTAAAGTAAAAATGAAGGGCCAGTAAACCATCTGTGTGATGACGTGAGTTCTATACGTTTTGGCTTCATAGCATCGTCAGCAATATTGAGATCGCTTGGAAGCCATCTCCAGTTTGATGGATTTGTAAATTCTAAAATTTCGCCTAACCTGTGAGCAACAAACGCTTTAAATGTGCGTGCGTCGCTGCGGATCCATTTCAGAACCGTAGTGGAATCAGTCCAGTAAAATACGGCAGAAGCTTGTGTCCGGTGTGCACTAATAATACTTTGTGCAAAACGCGTCGCGATAACAGCACCTTGCAATTCGAGACGTGGAATTGAAAGTGGCTTCAGGGGAGCAACACGCGCTTTGCTGCCTATTAAAGCAAGGCTGACTGAGCCATTCATAAAAGTGTAGCGCCAATACGCAACACAAGCATAGGCTTGTTCCCCCCCATCTGCTATGATATGCAGTTGAGTGTCACACTGGTTTGGTCTGCCCATATACCACCGCGGAATACGGAGACTAGCTGCTGAAGCAAGTTGTGCAAACCAGGATTTACATTCAGCTTCGTACTTTGCGGGAATTGGTGAATCCCAGGCCGTACCCTCCCTCCAAAGTTTTTGAATTAAAATCCTGCCCTGAATCACTACTGGCATAAGCAAGCCTAAAGGATCATAAACACTCATTACACTGGAGAGTAAGCCTCGTTTAGTCAGTGGTGAATGTGAGCCTATCAATTTGTGGTCTGTGCGAAAACCTAGGGTGTCATTAAAAGGATTCCACTTTACTCCTAATGCGCCTACATCACGATCTGGAGGTAGATTGATATCGGATCCCGAATTGTTATGCAGCTCTTTAGGTACCAACGCAAGTGACTGTGCCTCTGGTACATTTGATGTCCAGGAACGCATTTCGAAACCACCCGATTTGTGGACTGTGACTATTTCGGAAGCCAAACGAGTGGCATCGCCGAGGTGAAACTCGCTTCCAATATAGTCATCCATATAATGATCATGGATAATGGAGTGGGTGGCCTCAAGATATTTGCTTTCAAAATCTTTGGCATTTTTGTTTTTGATAAAAACGGCTATAAAAGGACTAGAGACCGCACCAAAAATTAAAGACAACATCCTGTACTCTTTGACAACATCTTGAGAGTTGCCGTCACGCCATAAAAACCTAAGTGCATCACGATCAGTTTCTTGTATTTTTATTTGGGGAAACATTTCTCTAATGTCAGCATTTAATGCTATTGGGCCCTCCCTAAAACGAAACAATATATTCAACAAAGATTGCAGTAAATCAGGGCCCTGCAGCAGCATATTGTTTAAGCTGACACCCCTAGTAGCGGCTGCAGCGTCATGAACAACTCTCAACTTGCGCTTCTGCGGATGGTACACACCAAAATGTGGTAAATACCACCTTATAGATTTGTCGGTTGAAGACCTTACATAATTTTGATGATACGATGACAATTTGCACTCTTCCGCAAATCCTTTTTGAATGACACCGTCTATAAAATCTTTATATGCTGACGCGAAAGTTTCATCTTTAGCCATCTGTTTCTCTAGAGACTTAAGGCGAGATAAGGCTTGAGGATAACTGTCAGGTACGTTATCTGTTGCCTCTTTTTTCCAAGGCAATCCTACCTCAAAACGCCCTGTACTTAATCTCCGAGCTAAAGACTCAACTAAACTAACCGCTCGTGCATCATCACTGTTTTGCCTGATCACATGCTTTTGAATACCTATAGAATCTATTTCGTACTGTCTTTTTACGAGAGCCTCAAGAGAATCATCAGTTCGCGATGCGTAATCGGTTTCAGAAATAGCGTGAATAAAATCTATAGGTTTAGAAACTGTGGAAATAGCGCCATGCAGAACCCAGCCCAAGAGCGTTCTTGACGCTACAGGCTCGTTCTTCCTCCCTACGTGCATCTCACGGCTTAAAGACAGGGGCCAATCAGCGGCTCCAATAAGCACGTTTGGCACAGCGTTTTGGTATACTAGCATATTAGACAGATCGAATAGATGGTCGTATTTTGATATTTCGTCAATATCAAAAGTTTGCGGACTAAGGTGAAGAGGAGTGATGCTGCGTGCGCCCTGAATAAAATGTTGTTCAGGTAAGCCTCGCCCCCTAATGTGAAAGTTCACGTAACATACCTCTGTATCGAGGAACATACCACCTACACCTGTGACACGTAGTTTTTGTCGGTCGGTGATCTCTGCCCCGATACGTGTGGCTATGTCACCGTCGATAAGTGTAGCAGTACTGCCCTCATCAAGCAGCGCGAAGGTATTGATAGTGCCTCGCGGTCCTTCTAATGTGACTGGCAGTATTTTGAGTAGTCCTCGGACGCCCGTTGCAGGTACACCGCATGTAGTGGCCACGACGTCGCCACCTTGATGAAGCTCAACGACATTATTTTTCGACAATTCAAAAGTGCCTGTTATTGGCCTACTTGAAATAAATGCTTTGATTTTGATTTTGATTATTGGAAGCGTCCTGTGTTAAATTGGAAATATTAGTGGAAACTTTATTTGTATTATTTTGCGATGATGAATCGCCATGCAGAAGGGTGTGATGACGCCTGGTACAATTATTAATACCGCAACGCTTAGCTCGGCAGTTGTTCCATGTATGCGGGTTGGATTTTAAGCACCTATAACAAGTTTTGGTTTCTCGCACCCAGTGCCATCTATTGTCAACAGTAAGAGATGAAAACGCCTTACATTTATTGACTGCATGGTTACCTTGTTTACAGTACGTACATTCAGTATTTTTGTCTTTGGAATCGGTGGCATGAACATTCAAAAAGTTTTGGATCTTACTGTGTAAAGGACTTGGGGCCTCACTCTGCGAAGAGCTTGCTGTTACGTCTATCAGGAAGTTGAAGTTTAGTTGTCGTTCCGCTTCAATAACTAAAAACCTAGAAAGCAGCTCTAATTTAGTGAGTGTAGGCTCGAAAGGTTTGTGTGTGGCAGCATAGTCGGTAAAACGATATCTAGTGTTCTCGCTAAGCTTTGAAAGCACCGTGCGAAGAAGCTCGATCGAGGACAGGTACTCGGTTTGCTTTAGCCACTTAATGGTAGCAACACAGTTTCGGAGTTTGTTAGCCAGGGTATTTAAAAGTTCTGGGCTACTTATCTTTAAGCTTCGAAGTCCAGCAATCTCATGTGCGACTAACAGCTCAGGCCGCGCGTAGTTCTGCTCCAACGCAGACATTATCTCCTCCGGGTCTTGTGCTTCCCACAAAATAGATGAGATAGCAACCTGCGCCGCACCGCGTACATTAGTGATAAGACGTGCTAAATTCTCTGAAGGGGAAAAAAAGGTTTTAGTTCGCTCATAAGAACATTTAAAGGCTAACTATTCATTAATGTTTCCTGAAAAAGGAACTAGCTGAAGTCTTATCTTGCGGTCGTTTTGTGAAGAAATGGCCTTCGCTAGTTGTGAAATAGGGTCAGCTGGAATGTCAGCTGACGTAAAAGCCGGGTTGCTAACTTTTGGTGTGTGAACGTTGTAGGTCGCCGTTTGTGGGGGATTGTCAAGTTGAGGAGCAGGTGTCTTTTGATTATCCACCCATGCATTGACACGTTCTTTATGTGAACTACGAGAACAGCTATCGTACGACTTATCAGAATGTCCCTCCAGGGAGGCTAATTTCGCACGTAACTTTAACTCGTCTGCTTCTTGTTGCAGACGTGAAAGTTCTCGTTCACGTTCAAAAAGCTGACGTTCACGCTC
Organism: Xestia c-nigrum; assembly: GCA_916618015.1. Lineage (NCBI taxonomy): Eukaryota > Metazoa > Arthropoda > Insecta > Lepidoptera > Noctuidae > Xestia > Xestia c-nigrum. Next base: position 2,388,966 of record OU745246.1, on the reverse strand, counting down.
TACACGCCGTTGCTGAAGTTCGGCCTCAATGGCCAGTTTTTGTGCATGTATAGAAGATGTGCGCGAATGTGTAGCGCTGTGTCTTGACTGTCCTTTGTCGACTGGCTTGGTTCTGACACCGGAGCTCGTAGGGAGTACTATTGTTTCTTGCTGGAGTGCAACGTTTCTAATACTTCCCTCTGGTTGTGAGTCCCTTGTCCTGGTGGCCGGTCGATTAGTTCCGCTCCCACACGGCGTTGGCTGGGCACAGTCGCGGAGAGAGGTCGGAGTATTTTCTTCGCGATGTGATTCAGCGGGATTTTGTGCCGTCGGGTTCACAGCTGACCTAGTTTGGCTACGCGTAATCACCATCGTGTGAAATTGAAGTAATGGAAAAAAAATGAACACTAAATGTGATGGTAAATTTAGGCGACGAATGGACCAAAAAATGTTGGTGAGCGAGTGGACTGTATTTAAGGATGTGAATGAAACGATGTGATGGTGGCTATTAGAATCAATATTTAATTAAATTAGAAAAACTAGAGAAATTACAGCGAACACAAAGGACGACAAAAGTGACAGAGCACGTCAAATTCAGTATGAAAAAGAACCAAACAAATCAATAAAAAATATGTTTAAAAAGAGATAGTAGTTTATCCAGCCAGTCGCCAACATTCAATGATCGCCTATTCTGACACTATCGTAATAGCAGTATCGAAGCCCTGCTCTTACGTAATCAGTATATCCATATTTCCATCAACAAGCAAGCAGGGTTTGTAAACCACATTCGTATCAGATTATATCAACAATTTCGTGTAAATCCGGTTCAGTGGTTACCGTGTTATCTATCAATCGGGCACGCTATTACACATCCGTACGGATGGGATGCAAATAGATTTCATGTTTTTGGGGTGGAAAAGGAAAAGTCGAAAAAAAATAAGAATGGAAAATCTGGCGAGAAATATCGTGGTTCTCATTATTTCCTTTTATTTTTCTGTCGATATATGAAGTACTACGAAAAACAGCAGGCTTGAATGGATTACGGTTCAACACTTTTAAACAGGTTCAATTCTGACAATATTTGCAAACTATCCTACGACTGCAAATTGTCTCGTTTAGCCAGACTTTCTAAGCAAAGCAATTTTTAGACTTTGCTAACAGTTATGGGAAACGACGTAAAGCAAAGTATCAGCTTGTAATGGTCAAAAGATCTGTCTAGGTCAATATGTAGGTACCTACTGGTCCTACAAAATTTGAGTGATTGATTTCAAAAGAAGTAGATAATAGTCATAAAACGTTGACCCAGAGGGTTAGCGTACAAATCCGATGAGCACGCTATTCTCCTCAATTTCTTCTTAAGACGTCTAAAGGAGTTTTATAATGCCTGAAAGTATATGGTTCACTGCAATAAACAAAACCAGAAATATATAAGATATTTTTCGGGATAAATGTATGATAGTGCTTTGAAAACATTATACAATAAATTTTATTCGATAACAAAAATCACGAACTTATCTCACCATACCAACCACTCATTTTGCTCTATTCGACCCGCAGTGACTGACGTAACAACCATTTAGTAGTAAAAGCTGATTAGATCTTTATTCTAACAGCATTTCAAACGAAGTTTGAACCACCAAATATAGAGTTGTTAATTTAGCTCCCGTAGGCCCCTTAATATGGGAAGAGGATTTCACTTTACAGTAGGTTGGTTCCAATAAAAAGTTACATAAAATTAAAATATCCCTGGAGGTGAGAAACCAATAGGTGGTTTTATTTAAAAAAAAAGGAAATCTACCTAAATTTTAAAAAATCTCCCGACACACGGTATACTTTATTCTAATAGTCAAGCCCTTTGTTCGCGCCGACACCACCGCGACGAGAATATCGCCTGCGCCGCGCTTCGCGTCACTAGTCGCACACCCCGCGCCTGCCTCACACCCCGCAACGCGTCTGCGTCGAGCGAGCCGCGCCCTCGCCCTTCTTGCTCCGCGACCGCCAACGGCAACACACGCGCTCCGCGCTCCCTACCGCGCGCTAAACGATCAACGTTATTGTTCATAAGTCTTCATCAAACCAATATTATTATACAAAAGTAATTAAAGTAAAATAGTTCAACTGTCAAATGACTTTTACTTCTAACTACTCAACATAAGTGTAAGTCGTGAAGGAACCCGCGCTTACACCCTTTAATTTGATATCCATATTGAAGGAGTTGTTAAATAAATATGAAATTCGCCATTTTGTGGCTGCGGCCATCTTGGAATGATATTATCAAACATAGCTAAGAACACTCCCAACAAATTCTCTTTGAAACAAAAAAAAAATAAACAAAATTAAAATTGGTTCATTCTTTCGCGAGCAACGATGCCACAGACAGAAACACACACACACACAGACACGACAACCTTATAAAACCCCGTCGATTGTGCGTCGGGGGTTAAAAATATAAACATTAAAATACACCTGTCTTAACGTAGAGCACATTGAAATATTTTATTAATAGAGTACATCCATATATGTATAACACAATAGGATAGAATTATGTTATCAGTAATTGTGTTCCGCCAAACGGTAATGAACGTACGTTACCTGATTTCACTAAAACTATGCAACGACTAAATGAAGGCTTATGTATTATTGGAATTTCAACTCTCAACCCTGCAGATGGAGTTGAAATTCAAACAGCACGATTTTATTTAGGCATTGCATAACAGGCATTAGTGTAGTATTTGTATAATCTGTTTAATAGGTAATGGAGGTATGTTCTGTAAGGATCCTCGTGTGTATAACGTGCTCTATTAAACGCGTAGGTGGATCTAACTTAGTTAATTACTTTATGACATGATTTATTGCTAGTAATTGAGATTAAGCTACATATATTTGTACGTAACTTTTCAAGAATACAACGACACGACACGTGTCATTGAAATGATTTTTTCTTGTGTAAATCAATTAGTAAACAATTAAAAGTTCTAGTGACACAAGAAGCAACAAAGCTTGTGACACCAGAGTGTGTATATGTCACCGTAAAATTGTCAAACACGTTATATTGTAATCTATCTAGCGATATTGTAAACTCTCGAATTATTGTCAAATGAACATACTGCTTACAATAAAACACATTATTCTTTGTGAACTCCATGCTATGGTAGTCAACTTACGCGGTGTGGAGGGAAGGAGGGGTCCCACTTGCCCAGTGGTACCACTCTCATGAAAAGATAGTAGATAGTACATCTGAACTAAACAAGTCTACGACAACGCTTGCTGAGCTATCGCAGCGTGAGTCATTTGCCGATGCGCGCGATTCACTTCTTAGAAAGGGACAAGTAATCAAAACTCACAGGCCAGTGCATACATAAATATGCAACCTCCAATACGCCCCCTTAATCTATTACACATGCGTATGATTCATGTGGCATCGTTGCTCGCGAGTTACAAAATCTTGGTTACATCATTCATTTTGAGATGGTAGATTATGTGAGAACAATGTAGCAAGATGTGCATGTTAAAAGTGTCCATAGTAAAAACAAAATAATTCATTCAAATAAGCCATGGCAACTAAGAGATGACCAGTCACAACTGACAGCACCCGTTCACGAACATGACGCATGGATCAGCACCATTCAGCTCAACCACTTTGAAGGGAGCTAAATGATCCGACACACGCGCCACCATCAGCGAGACATTTGAGTGAGCATGACATACTCTCAACCGCCAGGGCACATTCAAGTCAAAACTAAAGTAGGTTTCCAGTGAATGATAGCTTTCTAGTACATAGTACTCACACAATATGGGCTATGCTATTATATAATACTAACATTGAATCTATACAATGCAAAGATAGTTGTACAATCTTCAGCAGCTCCAACAATACCATTTAATGCTATCAAGTTTTGCGCCCCTGTCCTTGTGGAGCAGGACCAGCATTGAGCCAAGCATTTTTATCAGCGATATAATCGCTCAACTTGTAATATGCTTGCTTACATAATGTGCGTTTAATACATGTTTTAAATTTCGTCTCATTCAGTTCAAGAATACTTTGTGGAATTTTATTATAGCATCTCAAACAGTACCCCATGAAAGATGAGTCTACTTTAGCGAGTCTAAAGCCTGGCTGAACTAGTTGGTCCCTATTTCTAGTACTGTAATTGTGTCTGTCGCCTCTTTTACCGAAAAGATGCAGATTTTTTCTGACGTACCTACATTATGTTTTCGTAGATGTATTGGCAATGAACCGTCATGATGCCAATATCCTTAAATAGTTCCCTTAGAGAATCGCGCCTACGAAGATTGTATATGGCTCTGATGGCTCTTTTCTGCAGAATAAATATAGACTCAATATCAGCAGCCCGTCCCCATAGCAAAATACCGTAAGACATTATACTATGGAAGTAACTAAAATAGACCAGTCTAGCGGTATCCACATCAGTGAATTGACGGATTTTTCTAATGGCATATGCTGCTGAACTTAAGCGCCCCGCAAGAGATGTTAAATGAGAACCCCATTGTAGCCTTGAATCAAGCGTAAGCCCCAGGAAAACCGTTTTATCTACGAATTCGAGTTTCTCTTTATTCAATATTATCTCACAATCACTACTTTTAACATTCGGTAATGAAAATCTTATGCATTTAGTTTTTTTTTCATTTAATACCAAATTGTTTGCTGTGAACCAATTTTGGACCAGAAGTAGGGCATCATTCACGTCATCTAGATTGTTGGCCCGTCTATTTATCTTAAAAATTAGAGAAGTGTCATCAGCAAACAACACCATATTTTGAGATTGGTGTTTCAACAAATAGGGTAGATCATTTATATAGACTAGAAAAAGGAAAGGACCCAATATTGAGCCTTGCGGAACCCCCATTTTTACATTCAAACCCTTTGAATTAACACCGTTTATTTGAACATGTTGTTTTCTATCGCTCAAATAAGATTTTAGCAGGCTAAGTGCAAGTTTACCCAGTCCGTAATGCTCCAGTTTCAAAAGCAATGTGTCGTGATTTACGCAATCGAAAGCTTTGGAGAGGTCACAGAAAATTCCTAATGCGTCTTGGGACTCTTCCCACGCAGCAAATATGTGCTTTAATAGGGTTACACCGGCGTCAGTTGTACAACGTCCCTTGGTGAAACCATACTGTTGATCATGGAAGATTCTGTTGGTGTTAAAATGATAGAGCATTTGATTAAGCATTACTTTTTCAAAAACCTTGCTAAAAACTGGTAACACAGATACAGGTCTATAATTATTGGCATCTTTACTGTCCCCGGATTTGAAAAGAGGTATGACTTTACTGTATTTCATTAAATCAGGGAAAACTCCTTGGTCTACACATAAATTAAAAATTAAAGCTAAGTACGGGGCTATGGTCTCAAGTATAGATGTGCAAACTTTGATAGACATTCCCCATAAATCTTCAGTCAGTTTGATTTTAATTTGCCGGAAAGCTTTAATAACTGTCATGGGGTTAATGTGTTTAAATTTAAATTCAGCCAGGCAGCCAGACACATTCGCCTTTAATAAGCCAATTGAGGCTTCAGGTGAGGAATTAAGAGCCTCCGTAGTTTTTATTGGTATTTCGGTAAAAAAATTAACAAATTCTTGAGCTACTTCCTGATTAGAGCTTTTAAGACCACATGCTGTATCTAATGTAAAAGTATTATTACGTATTTTCTTTCTGTTGGTCTCGTTATTTATAACTTTCCAAACGGTCTTTATTTTATTTTCCGCTGTTTTGATCTTGTTGCTAATGTGCAGGGCTTTAGCAACCTTGCAAGTATTTCTAAAAATCTTTGAATACGTAGCAACATACTTGCTAAAAGTTTCAGTGTTTATAAAAGGCTTAAGGCTGTAAAGCTCAAATAGCCTTTCCCTACTTTTTCTGATACCTCTAGTTGCCCAATCACTAAATATAAACTTAGGGCAAATACTCTTTGTCTTCTTTTCAAAAGTTTTGTTGAATTCCGTGTGAACTAATGAAAAGAAACGATCATACAATTGATTTATATTAATATCCTCTTGGCTCATTACACTTAACTTGTTCTGTAGGGAAGTATTATACCTCTTTAATTTGCAAGAAGTTATAGGTCTAAATTTAATCTGAACTTTTTGCATTGGAGTTTTACACCTAAAAGTTACAGTTTGTCCGCTATGGTCAGACGGCAAACAATTTATTATGGCTTTATCTAAGTAATCACAATCGCAGAAAACATTATCTATACAAGTAGCAGAAGAAGTTGTGATTCTAGTGGGTTCAATAAACACGTTAGTCAAGTCAAATGACTTAAAAAGATTTAATAACCGACTGCTATTTGAATTTTCTTCTAAAATATTGATATTGAAATCACCACAAATTATTTTATATTTATTACTGGCTGCAAGTTTTGCCAGGACATCTTCCATTATAGATTCAAATATGGAAAAGTTTTGATAGTTTGGGGGTCTGTACACACACACAATTATATGCTTATCTAGCTCAACACAGGACAGTTCGACACAATGTTCAACCGAGAGACCTACTATGTCATTACGTTGCTTATATTTAAAACTATTTTTTATTAATATTAGGGAACCTCCACGAAGCATAGTTTTACGGTTAAAGCAGCTACCCACCATATAGTTTTCATAATTAATAAGCATTTGGTAATCCTTTAGCCAATGTTCAGTAAAACAAATAATGTCAAACTTACTATTTTCTAAAAACAATTCAATTTCTAATAATTTGGAAGAAATGCCTTGGATATTTTGGTGGAATAATTTTAAGGTGTTCTGCTGAGGCCCTTTTTTACTAACTAATGGAGTGCAAGAAGATACCTTGCTGTTGGTAGGATTAACAAAAATATTGTTAATGGTATCTTCTGTTGTCTCACTTACTAGTTTAAATTCATATTAAAATTTGGAGTGAGGCCGGAGACACCCGTGCCATCCTCAGACAACAAGACCCTATCACTAATAAACCCTAATTGAGAATTTTCCATGGTGACAGATGGATCCTCCCCAGTAAAATGTGTGTAAACATTTATAGCACTAGTGCTATATACATTTGTGCCAGTCACCTGTACATTAGTAGAATTACTAATTGTCGCAGTGTTAATAATATAACTAAACTTAGACATACTATTTATGTCTGTGTGAATACTATAAGCTAATAGCCGAGCTATTTTGTGTCTACATACAATAGGTAGATACACCTTACCCCGTGATGACTTAAGATTACCAACTATAGTGTTGATATCCAGATACATAAGCCTGTCACTATAGTGACCTACTAAAAAATGTACATGTTTATTCAACATATGTAGAGGAAAGTCACCAAATATGGAATAGTATCCTAATATGGAATCCCTTAATTTCTCTAAGACTATAAGTATGAAACGCAACACTCGACCATCTTCTGTTTCATTCGGTCTACTAACTATGGCACCCACACCATCGAGTCAGTTGCGCGAATGCTTCACGTGTGGCAGGCGTGTTATGTTTTGTTGTCGTGCAGAAAATTTTAAAGGTAAGTAATAAACGAGTATTACCAGCTGTTATGTTTGTTTACATAAGTGTTATACTATTTAGTATATCGGTATTATGTTTATTTCACCATTTTGTGATCTTTTGTCATTAAAACATTGTGACTTTAAAAAAAAATTATAAAAGTTTGAACTAGTATAAAAATCCAAATATGGACAGTCGTACTTTTACGTACATTTGATACTTGGATCTGTGTCTTTTGCAAGTAATTATGTAACTTCTTTCATTTATCACAATATATTATATTCATTGAATTGATCTCAAAGATATTAATGTCCATTTTTGTTATTGTTATGTTGATTTATGCTTATATTATTTATTTATTTATTAACACTTCAAGCACAAAAGTACATAGGCGGACTTAATGCCATAGGCATTTTCTACCAGTCAACCTTTAGGTGATGCAGAGACAAGCAATGGTGGGTGTCATTTCTGAAATATACATATATATATTCCATATATGGATACCTATTCCATATTTGGTTACTCATTTGTGATTTTGTTTTTTGTGTTAGATTTTAATTTGATAATTAATATATTTGATTAAAGGCTTTTAATTACTACATATAAATGTGTGACTGATTAGTAAAAACATTAAACTGATTTAATTTATATGAAGTTTTTTTATTATATCCCAAAAACAAAATGGTATTCCATATTTGGTGACTTTCCTCTATATAATCGTTTTTCCTACTACTTAAATTTTCAAAATATGGAAAAGCACACAATATGATTTTATTACAACTTAATTTAAGCAACTCAGAAACACAGTCGGTGATATCTTCCTTTTTTACATTAAAACTATTACCAACACATAGAGTAATGGTAGTGTTAAGATAACAATCATTTTTTACTACTGATGCCATTACTTGTTTGTAGCTTGAGCCTGGCATGCAATAATTTTGGGTACAGTAACTCAGGTTATTACTGATCAATTTACCTAGCCCTCTACCCATACTATCAGAAAACATAACTGAATGATGACAATCATTACAATCAGGTGATACAAAATGACTAATCTCAGGCTGTACTACTTGTGAATCAAGGTTTTGATGGATGATGAAGTTCTGAGCACTCACAGCTTGGGACGGGTCCTCCGTTGCCTCAGGCTGGAGGGCATCAAGACTGGGTTCACTCCGACAAGTACAATGAGTGTTGCTGAGAGTCAGCAAGTCTACTTTGTCAACCAACTCATTTGTGACAAGAATATGCTCCTTAATTTGTTTCTTAGAGCTTTCATATTTATTATATAAAGATTTTAGTGACTCATTCAGTGCCTCAATTTCAGATTGTAAGCGCTGAGTGTCTATTTCATAAATACTTGTACTGTCTTCTAACTTAATTTGATAGTTATTTAATCTATTAACAAGAGAAACACGTTCTTTCCTTAATTGAATATTTTTGGAATAGTGTTTTTGTTGTTTCTTGTGTTTATTAATTTTTTTAATGATTTTATTCAATCTTGCATATTTTTTTATTTTATTTTTACTTACTTTATGGTATGAATTATGTTTCAGTAAGGAGTCCTCTGTAAGGTCTATTGTTATGAGGGAATGAGGGTTACAATTTGTATTTACTAGTTCGTTATACAAATGATCAGTTTCCATAACCTGAGTACGATCCTGTTCCTTTTTTAAATTTAAAAGTTTAACATTAGCATGGACTAATTCCTCCTCTAGGTCCCTAATTTTACACAAAGCCTCCTCATATAATATATACATACTTAGTTCTATGTACAGAATGCTTGGTTAACGGCTTTGTGATGAGGTGGTTTACACCCTGTATTTGGAGCAGCCTTAAATACTAATTTAGATCAGTAAAATTCTGTATATTTACTAACGTTTTGAATTAATGTCTACCCACCGTGTATGAATCTTGCAATATCTGAATTAAATGTTATATTTTTATTCAATTTTGAAAGAATACAGTTATTCAGTACTTGCCTTGGCTGGGTGACCGTCTATTACATTCACAATATCCTCCGTGTCCTGAAAATTACGAAGCCCTTGGTCTCGGCTGTCATTTGTAGATCTTTGACAGTCGCCCGAAAGTCTGACAACAAGGCTTACCAAGAAGAAACGTATTACTGGTTCATCCATGCCTCGGAAAGCACGTTAAGCTGTTGGTCGCGGCTGTCATTTGTCCATCTTTGACAGTCGTTACAGGTAGTCAGTGGCTCAAAAAGTCTCACAACCAGTCTTACATAGTGGTATCATATTTCCCAGTATTTTCTGGGTTGTAAAGGTCAGATAGGCAGTTGCTCCATGTAAAATACTGGTATTCAGCTGCGTTCAGTTAGACTGGAAATCGACCCCAAAACAGTCGACAAGAAGTATTTACGCAGATGAGAGAGAACTGTTGATTTGTTAAACAACGAAATGCATACCTACCTACTAAAGTTTATAGACTAGAAAAAAAAGGCTCAGACCATACGAAAAACGTTTCAAATTACATTTGCTTGAAATTCTAGCACAATAAAATTAGCCCATTCTATAAATCCGAAAACACCATTTTCTAAGTAGACAACAAAGACAAATAAACAAAATTGGATCTCATAATTCCAAAATCTCTTTTGGTTAAATTATTATTCTTCTCGATAAGCCAGGGGTTGTCAACCCTTAGCAATAACGTGTCGCAGGTGTATCGAAGTAATTTCATACGTTTGCTCGCGTTCAGCAATGATTACTGAAGTAGTGGCTTTATATTCAGGGACAGTATTCGTACTAAAATATGGTATTTCATGGATCCAATAGAGGTCGATTTTGGATGAAGGGACGGGACCTTGTCTGGCTGTAGGTCGTTTCTATGTTCAAATTGCCAAAAATGGACGGCACACTTCGATTTCGAATTTCATTGTTACTCATATTTTTGTTACTTTCAAATGACTTAATTTAATGTCTATAATATTTAAATAACAAGTAACATGGGAGAAGGGCAGGAAGATGAGATGATGAATATTAAATTAAGATTTATAATTTATTTAAAATCAGGTTTGATCATCCGTTTTTTGTAGTATTATACTAGAGGAGCTCATGGCTAAATAATAAGAGCCCCTCGGGTCGATCGTTAGATTAAGCCGTACTTGCCTAGCTTGGTCTGTAGATAGGTGACCACCCTTACATACCGAATTTCCTCCGTGCCTCGGAAGTCCCGGCTGTCATTTGTCCATCTTTGACAGTCGTTACAGGTAGTCAGTGGCTCAAAAAGTCTGATAACCAGTCTCACATAGTGGTATCATCTATTCCCAGTATTAACTGGGTTGTGGAGGTCAGATAGGCAGTCGCTCCATGTAAAATACTGGTATTCAGCTATGCATCCGGTGAGACTGGAAGCCAACCCTAACATAGTTGAGAAAGGGTTAGGTAGATGATATACTAACACTGTCACGTACGGTATATCTTCAGTGATTATCAATAACGCGCTGCTGCAAGTGCCATGATCCAATCACCCCACGATCATCGCGCTTGCAACAGCGTCGGGATGAAACTCAGAATAATTGATAATCACGGAAAATATTCCGTAAGTGACAGTGTAACTTTAGTTATAAACCGTGTAAGCCTAAAACAACGTCTTGTACAGTTGTAGAAAAACCGGTTTGATCGTCTAATTTTGACAAGATTTTTGTGATATGACTTTTTGTGATTTCAACAATATTACACACGACACAACACACACAAACGCACACACTAAATTGAGCCAAGTTAGGCTGCCAACAGGGGGACTGCATCGTAGAACTGCATGAATTTGGACGTTCGACTTTGTTCAGTCATGATATCAACTTCACATGGTCGGCTGCAGTCGTGTGCAGCAACTGCATGCAGTCAGTGAGCAATTGCAACTGTTTACGGATAGCGATGGACAGCGTGTGTTAACAAGCCGACCGCGTGAAGTTGAAGTCACGACTGTATGCAGTTAATATTGACTTCACGCAACTGCAGCCAACCGTTGATATTCACACGGTTGCTGCACACGACTACAGTCGAACACGTCAATAAACGCGTCATACTGACTGGACAGGTCCACTCAAATCTGTGTGGTTCTTTCTTCAAAAGACCATCTCAGACACTAATCTGCATAGTCCTCATGTGAATTAAGCAAGATTGTCTGGACTTCAAAAGAGACTATGACCTCTAACTTTGTTTCGGCTGTTTCTTCTCAGAGTAGTCAGGTACGAAACACCGGCCCCATCTAGTTTAAAAAAAAATTGACGTGTAAAAGTGTTTGTGAAAACCTACTTACAAAATAAACATCATCTATCATTTATCATTCATTGATATCGTGACTGAACGAAGTCGAACGTATAACTGCATGCAGTTTAATATATCGACTGCGGTTGCTGCGATGCAGTCCGTCTGTGTGCAACTTTAAACTTTGCTTACCAACATTAAGGTAACACTACATCAAAATACTACATTACTCGCCGAAGGTGTTCGCACGTAATTTCCACATGTTTTCCCGCTATAAGCACAGATTACGGGAATAGTGGCCATATGTTGGAGTCTGTTGTAAATCTGTTCGCGCAACCTTAGAATTTGGACTAGAATTTTAGGAATTTAAATTGGATTTGGAAGTTCTGTTTTATATAGGTTGGGTGAATAAAAGCTAATGTCTGTTTCTAGGTGTTGAGGTTTTCGTGCAGAAGATTTTAACCAGAATGTAAATAGTAAATATTGTTGATTAGTGTAACGTAGTAGAAACTCAAAAATGTTTCTATCGTTACTTTGTTTACATAGACAGATTCAACGCTTACAATCTAGTCAAATGTCAAAATAAACGCCACAGATTATGTAAAATCATTAGGGCATTCTCGTTACTAAACGACTAAATTAGCTTGTTCCAGTGAAATGCGCACCGCGTTCCGTGTATCCGCACTAGTGAGTGTGGACTTGTCTATGCGTGGGCGCGGGTATATAGGTCATCGCCCCAGATGACCAGCTCTTTTTACTGCTACCGAAAATCAGACGCGTTCACCGGCATTTTATCCACCGTGACCTCATACGTGATCTAGAATATTCGGCTTGAAGCAGGCAGTTTAACTCGTTTCTTTAACGACATAACCTAAAAGTGATTTTATAACCCCAATACTGGGTAAGTTGTTGAACAGTAATCGTTTTCTTATTTTCCTTGTACCATCTAGCTACGTGGATTCGAGATGTGAATCCACCCTTCATCATTCTTTTTGCTTAGCACTTAATTTTGTAAAAAACATGTGCCTTCAGCTGAGTGTATTTTGACATTGTGTTTTCCTTCATGACACTCAAAATGTGCAACTCATGTCGTGCCTTCCATCACTACCTTGTAAACTCCGTACTGATTGTGACTACCACACATCACCTGCATGGCGCATGGGTACTCCCCGCTTTGCTTACGCCTTGGTGTCATAATCAGCGGAGATGACCATCAGCCATCTCGTGACACGCTGGACGTTTTTTCCAGGGTCCAAAGTTCCGGCTGAGACATCCAAAGTTCTGGCTGACATCTAAGGTTCCGGCTGAGAACCAGATACGGATAGCTGTACGTTAGCACCGGCTTACCGGTTATCAGCGGGCCAGCGTCGGGTACTTTTTTTACCTGCGTGGCCGCTACCGACATCTTCGGGTCGGCGCGAACACCTGCCGACCGTCACCCTTCCTGGCGTCACCAGCGTGGCACACCGCTACGGTCTTCGTCGCACCGGGCTGAGCCAGGAGAGTACCGCGCTAACCCCCCAGGCGGGCTTGGAGAACATAGTGACCATAGACCTTCCCACACCCGTGTTAATTGTTTAATTATATTTTTTATGTTGACAAGGTTTCGTGGTTTTTAATTAACCTTCCCCACGAAAACCCCATCTGTCACATTAGGTAAACTTTATTTTGTTACAAAGTCGTTTTTTTCAGCTTTATTTGCGTCAGAGGTTCAAAATAATCCCTCAAAAATGTGATTCAAGATTTCAGATTCTTCATTTGTATGAAATGTGGTATTGTACATGATGGCCTTATGAATTAAAAGGTTTAACATATTTTGCTGACTTCTTTCAGCATGCAAACTTAAAAAATAATGAGAATGATGATGATTTTGATGACATCTAGTAATTTCGGCCACAGCAACTGCATTCGATAGCTTTCTAAAAACTTCGAGCACAAAGTACATGTCAGAACACCATTGCCAACATTGTCGGGTATCGCTGTAGGTAGCCTAGCTTTAAGGTCATCACAAAAAAGTACTATTTGTATAAAAATATTCTTTTTTCCTAACAAAGGTAATAGTCTATCTGAATGCCAAATTGCATCCAACTCCATTTAATAGTTCAAAGTTATCTCCGTCTGCTTATTTATAAATGCTTTAATTCACTGTTATAAATGGGTACGTCTTTGTGGATTATCTCTTACCTATTTAAAATTGTTATTTTTACCAGGTTCATCCTTTACAAAGACCAAAACTCAAGACTTCTAAGGCTAGCTTGCAAATCGCTTTGTTAGATCTTTCCACAAAAGAAAAGTATTGCGCCACCAGTAACCTACATAGACGTTAATCTTTGCTATCATCTCCCAAATTCCTCTAAACCAGATTTCCAAGGTGAACGCTTCAGACGAGATTATACTGTAAAACAACGTTAAGTCAGTACTAAGTCTGCTTTCATTAAGACCTAACTCCTAAGCCCTAAATCCTGCTGAGGCCAAGTTCTGAAGGACTAAACCTAGTCACAATGTCTACTACTAATACTGGAGGCGACGGAAAATATAATATTAGGTCGGAAAAGAAAATATGTGGAAAATCTTTTTAATCTGACTTAAGAAAATGTAATGTATGTGTATGTAATGTGTTTGACGCGTATTTTTTAATCAATTTATCAACTAGGACTTTCTCAGCCATCAGCTGGATGTTGGCCTTTCCTAAGCTGTGCCACCCGTAATTTTCTCTTCTTGCGGATATTCACCTATTTTGTTGTATTTGTAAAGTTGCAGAAAAGCTCCCACCAAGGCACCAACTGCCATGGCCCACCTCGTAACTCCTAAACCGATTGCGAAGCCAGGCGGGCCGCTGCAGGTACATCCTGGTCCGGTGGGGGTATTTCAATGGAGCCATATGTGACTTCGGTGTTCCAACGCAAACTATGGCTCACCTTCTGTCCTGCACTATGTGTGGTTCCACACGCACCTGTTCGAGGCCACGACCAACGCCGTCGAGGTGATAGACTTTTGGTCAAAACTAATTCAATTAAAAAACGAAAAAACATCGACACGACCAAGTATAAGAAGTCACCCATTTTAATACTTCAATAACTATTTAAATCAAACCGATCAAGCATTCTGCCAAATATAGAACTTTTGAGCACTAATATCAATATCGTATACATACAGGGTGTAAACCACCTCATCACGAAGCCGTTGACTCAAACTCAAACTCAAAGCATTTATTTCAACTAGACCATTACGGCACTTTTGAATGTCAAATTACAAATAAAATCAAAGCTACAGTCACAGTCACAAGGCATAATAACTTGAGAAAGTACTGTAGTTAACCAAGCATTCTGTACATCAAACTGAGTATTTTTACGCAAAAGTTATTGCTGGGAAACAACATGTTTTTTGGTGTTGTCAACAAGTTGAACTTTAACCCTCAATATCTCCGTAACTAGAAGTTTCCCAGGTATGGTGTAGAATTAAAAAAGGATCGCAATGACGGGGAGACCAAGAGCCTTTCGGCTTTGTTAAGAGGTGTTTTACACCCTTTATATGCTGTGATGTAGGTAAGTGATGCTGTACCTATAGTTGAGCACTAAATACACCTGCTTTTAAAAGCAATCTTAATAATTATTCAAATACCTTCAAAGTTCCACTTTAACTTTACCTATTTCGTTTTAACGTGATAGTATACGATAATACTTAACGCAAGCGCAAATGGACGTGCCGCAACACTACATACTGCAAAAATCATCATTCACTAAAGTGCGGGTTGCATTGCAATACATAACAGTGGCTGCAAAAGTAAGGCCTAACAAATTAACGACCAACCAGTAGAGTGTAACTGTTCACAAAATCGACAAAAGGGACGTAGGACGTCACATTGTTTTACTTTTGCAAGGCAATGTGACTTTGCATTTCCCATTGCACTTAACTTGAAGATCATATAACTTGCTGACTGACAAAATTATTGCGTTGCAGTGTGACCCAGCGCAATTCCCAATCTTCGATGCGCTGCAGAATGCTCCAATGCGCGCTGAACTTTACAGTATAGAACCGTAGTGTGGGTGTGTGAAGTGGTTTAAAACTTTTACGAGACTTGAAGCAGCTGATGCTTCACTCCTTCAATTCCCAGATCAAGGAAGAACTTGAAGAACTTCACAAATTACATAATTCCAAGATTAAAATCCCTCCTCTCCCCGCTAGCAATCTTTAAACTATCTCCTTCCGAATAAATTTAAAAAAAGTTCATTGCTTCGCTAGAAAGTCTGGTGTTTTACAATTCAAATATAATCCGAAACTTTAAATAAACTGAGTTTTTTAGTGAATTTTAAACAGTACAGTAGGTTCCTGATTTATTGTGGAACTGGTGTTTTGCGATAGTTTCAAATTGCATTACTAGTTCGCGAATGTTAAACTTCGTGAAACAAAGAAGGGAAAAAAATCTGATTATTGATGCGTTTAGTTTTGTAAATAGCGAATCTTTTATCGAAAAGCAACGCGTAGAAGGTACTATTTCGAAAGTGAGTCTCGTCTCAGAAAAAAACGCTGATCCATAAATAATTGTAATATCAACTTTAAACACACACAAAACCGAAATTAAACTCGCGACCAACCCGTAAACCCAAAAGTTAAGCAACCCTCGAAGTATTTCTTAGCGTGAGTCACTTCATGATTTCCAACTCAAATGTTTCCATTGTACTTTGTTGGTAAAAATGGCCGCCATTCCCCGTTATGAGGAAAAAGTGATCCGCGACTAAGAACAACCGTTTCCTTGGGGTGTGGAGAACATTTCTCAGCTTTAGTAAAGAATAATCCAGAAGGTTTGCTCCGTTCGATAATACATACATACCAAGTTTGCAGTTGGTCCTGGCTGTCAATTGTAGGTCTTTGACAGTCGTTTCAGGTAGTCAGTAAAATTTGGTAACCCTAGCCGGGTTGCCAACAGTATAATTTAGTTAAAAACAGTATAATTTAGTTAAAAACAGTACAATTTAGTTAAAAACAGTATAGTTGGCAACCCTATCAGTGGCCCAAAAAGTTTGACAACAAGTCTTAGGCGCGGGACAAACATGAGTGGCGTATGGCGTATGGTGGTGGCGTGGTAGTGGCGCCACTTCCTCGCCCCCCACGCACCCGCAGCTGCGCCAGCGCCTCGCCACCGCCATACGCCACTTGTATATGACCCGCGCCTTATCAAGGAGTATCCTGTTACCCAACTTATAGTACCTGGGTTGTGGAGGTGTGACAGGCTGTCGCTCCATGTAAAATACTGGTATTCTGCTGCCTCCGGTTAGACTGGAAGTCGATCCTCGATCGATCCAATATTGAAAACAAGACTAGCACATGCTGGCGCGTATGGTGATTTCACGGCAGGATTCATCGATATCACATAGGCTTTACTTTGCTTAGTAAGCATTGTATACGAGTCACAACTCTTTTTTCAAAGCACAGCGTATTCAGACAAGTGAACACAGTCTTCGTCCTTGTAAGAAGAAGTGGGTTTTTAAGGGCTGAACCTCATCTCTCAGCTCAGAATTGCATTAAAACAGAATTTGCTATTGTCAGAGCAAAAATGAAGAGCTGGAATGATAGGTATTGCCCGCGGTAACATCGATGATGCGATCAGCAGCACATTCTGTTTATCGCTCTAGCAAATGTCTGTTCCGAGCGACAGAAAAAGATAGGAGCATGAAAATGTGCAATTCCGGCTGCCAGGTGGAGTTCAATAATCCTTATTTCAATACGCGAGGCCAGTTCTGGTTATATGTTCTATCTTGACTCTCTAACACTCTTTGTATGTTATTACTGTATCATTATCTTCTTGAATTTAGTACCTATGGGTAAAATTCATGTCCGTGAAAGCGAACGTGAGTAAACTTAACGACAGAATTTGAAGATCTAGTGTTCTTATTTAAGTACAACATTTACCTATCCTTGTACACATTTCATTGTGAGAATTCAGAACACTTTTCCCACGCAGCGAGGCGTCTTGCTGCCAACCATTTGACATCACTACCCTCTTTCAGTACCGTCGCGCCACGTCGCGACTCGGTATCAACTGACGCTTAGTCGAATTTATGACCGTCTTGGGTGCACTTGCACTCACTGTACGTGCAACATTGGTGTATGCGAACGTTTTCACGTATTGTACAAAACAAACCTTCTGAACTCTTCTCTGCCTTCACATACGATATATTATCGTGTCTGTTTGGGATTCCCCCTAATATATAGCGGCGGCTGATTGTTTTGGGTTTATTTGGGTATATCGCTGGAGCTGAGGGTATCAGGCACGAGCTTGTAATAGATCCTTGAAGATTTTATAAATGAACTGTTTCCTAGCAGGAAATGAATTTGGTGCGGGCTTCGTAACTGTTTGCGGTCCGAACGATAGTCCCAATTTCAAGTTAGCTGGTTTATTGTACACCTGTGTTAAATAAGACACGGCCTTCGGTAACAAGTCCTTTATTTGCACTGAGCGTCGGAGGCGTACGCGCATGACACGCAGGTCACACTTCTATATCTATAGCTACTACTAGTCACTAACCTAACATCCCTCCACCCTTATTTCTTGATTTCAACAGTATCATCTTCATCATCATCATCTCAGCCGAAAGACGTCCACTGCTGGACATAGGCCTCCCCCAAGTGTCGCCACATTGACCGGTCCCTTGCTACTCGCATCCACCGGATTCCCGCAACCTTCACCAGGTCATCGGTCCACCTAGTGGGAGGTCTTCCAACGCATCGTCTTCCGGTTCGCGGTCGCCACTCCAGAACTTTTCGGCCCCATCGGCCATCCGTTCTGCGAGCAATGTGCCCTGCCCACTGCCACCTAAGTTTAGCAATTCTTCGGGCTACGTCGGTGACCTTGGTTCTCTTACGGATGTCTTCATTTCTGATTCGATCACGCAAGGAAACTCCGAGCATAGCCCTCTCCATTGCCCTTTGGGTGACTTTAAGCCTTTTGATAAGGCCCATTGTGAGCGACCACGTTTCGGTCCCGTATGTAATCACTGGCAACACACACTGGTCATAGACTTTCGTCTTGAGACACTGCGGTAAGTTGGACGAGAAGATACCGCGCAGCTTCCCGAACGCTGCCCAGCCGAGTCGGATTCGACGATTGACCTCTTTCTCGAAGTTAGACCTACCTAACTGGACCGTTTGTCCTAGGTATACATAATCGTCTACAATTTCGAGTGAAGAGTCTCCGATCTTGATAGGAATGGGTGTGACATGGGCATTCAACATGACCTTCGTCTTGTCCATGTTCATTTTTAGACCCACTCTTTTGGAGGCTCTACTGAGGTCATCGAGCATTGTACTGAGGTCCTCCATGGTCTCAGCCATGACCACAATATCGTCGGCAAACCGAAGGTGAGTGATGTACTCGCCATTGACGTTGATGCCTAGCCCTCTCCAGTCCAGAACCTTGAAGACATCCTCCAGTGCAGCGGTGAACAGTTTCGGAGATATGACGTCTCCCTGTCTTACACCTCGCTGCAGAAGGATAGGTTCCGAGGCTTGGTCCTGAAGTCGGACTGACATGGTGGCGTTTTTGTACAAACACTTCAACACCTCGATGTACCGATAGTCAATTTGGCACCGTTGGAGAGACTGCAGTACAGCCCAGGTTTCGATCGAATCAAAGGCTTTTTCGTAGTCCACAAACGCTAAGCAGAGAGGCAAGTTATACTCTTCGGTCTTCTGTATAACCTGCCGAAGCGTATGTATGTGGTCCACGGTGCTAAAACCTTTTCGGAAACCGGCTTGTTCGGGTGGCTGGAAATCGTCAAACCTGCGCGCGAGACGATTCGTGATGACTCGTGAAAACAACTTGTAAACATGGCTTAGAAGTGAGATGGGCCTGTAATTCTTCAACCGGGCATTGTCACCTTTCTTGAAGAAGAGCACCACCACACCCCTGCACCATGCCTGTGGCGTTTTCCCCTCGAGTATGACGGAATTGAATAGCTTTTGAAGGGCCTTAAGTACCGGTTTTCCACCCGCCTTCAGGAGTTCGGCAGTAATTCCGTCATCCCCCGGTGCCTTGTTGTTTTTGAGTTGTTTCAGAGCCATCCTAATCTCGTACAGGCTGACGTCCGGGATATCTTCGGTATAGTGTCGGGTTAGTCTAGCTCTTGGGTCGTTTGCTAGATTGACAATGGGTTTGCTGGTTGACGTGTACAACTGTCCATAGAAGCTCTCGATCTCCCTCAGTAGCTCCGGTTTGGCGGATAAGATCCTGCCATCGTCGGTCTTCAGTTTCGTGAGCTGGCTCTGCCCAATAGCCAGATCTCTTGAAAATACTTTTGAGCCTTTGTTCCGCTCGATCGCGTCTTTAATACGCTCGGTATTAAAGCGGCGGAGGTCGCTCTTTAAGGATTTAGAGATCCGTCTATTGAGCTGCCGGTATTTCGACGCCTCATCTGAAGACTGCAGGATCAACTCACGCCGCTCCTTCATGAGCTCGAGGGTTTGATCGGAGAACCTCTTTTTCTGATCTGTACGACGTGTCTTGAAGAACTTAGACCCGGTCGTATGGACAGTTTCCACGAACCCATCGTTATATTCGTCCACTGAGCCGCCTAGGCACTCGAAACGATTCTGGAGTTCGAGCTGAAAGCTTTCGGGGTTTTGAATTTGGATCTGTGCTGGACGGAGCGTAGACTTCATCAGTCGAGACCTTTCTAGCTTGATATTGATGTTCAATGTGCCTCTTACCATGCGGTGATCGCTCCCGGTTTTCACCGAATTGATCACAGAGACATCATTGAACATTTGCTTCTTGGTTGACATGATGAAGTCGATCTCGTTTTTTGTTGCACCATCTGGGCTCTGCCAGGTCCACTTCCTGTGCTCACGCTTTTTGAAGAAGGAGTTCATCATATAGAGCCCCTCCTTCTCCATAAAACTAGCCAGTTGGTGGCCCCGGTGGTTCCGACGTCCAACTCCAAATTGCCCCACCTGCAGCTCATCCCCGTCTCATTTGCCCAGTTTCGCGTTGAAGTCCCCCATGACAACGGTGAAGTGAGTTTTGAAACCATGCATGGCTTTAGAGATATCCTCATACATGGTCTCCACTTCGTCGTCGGGGTGTGCCGAGGTCGGGGCGTAGACCTGTATGACCTTCAGCGAATATCTTGAGGATATTCTGAGTATAAGGTACGCCACCCTGGTCGACACACTCTCGATCTTCACCACGTTGTTCACAAGGGACTTGTGGACGATAAACCCAACACCACCCTGGGACTGGCGGTCACCCTCTCGGAAATAAAGCAGGTTGCCGGATCTTAGGATTATCGTGTCCTCCCCCTCTCTTCGGACTTCAGATAATCCCACAATACTCCATCGCAGCCTGCTCAATTCCTCTTCGAGCTCCGCTATCTTCTCGTCGGTCCGGAGTGTGCGCGTGTTATACGTTGCCAGGTCCAGTCGTTGGTGTTGGCAGCCGGATCCCATCCGGGGATTCTTAGCACCCCTTGCCACGCCATAACCTCGACCGCTGCCGTAGTCGAGGGTAGACGGGCTGCCGGGCACTAGGGGCCATTTATTCAATGCGGTGTTCATATTGGGGGGGTTTTGCCATAATCGCCACGCTTGGCAGGCGGGTTGGCGATCGCAGTATGGTTGTTACAAAAGCACAGAGAACGCTGCTGCCCATTCTCTGGTAAGTCCCTTAGTCGCCTCTTACGACACCCACGGGAAGATATGGGATGGTGCTATTCTTTACGTCCGGCACCATGCGGACAACAACAGTATATAACTAAAAGAATAATAAGAATAACAATAGTACATAACTAGAAGAATTTACGGTAATCGGCTCTAGTAATATTCCTTAATTTAGGACGAGCTTCCGTATCCGTTCGGTGATCCGGCTTAGGATCAGCTGCCCTAGATCCTAGCTCAGCTGTTGGTGCCGCTCTTGGCTCAGCTGTTAGCTCAGCTGTTAGCTCAGCTTCTGTTTCAGCCGCTGGCGCTCTTATCGCTTCTCTAAGCTCTGAGCTTGCCTCGCTCCACTCTTCCTCTTCTCCCCTTGAGTTGTGGCTTTGCTGGCCTGATTCACGACCACCTTGTGGTAAAAGTTGTTCTCCGTCGATCTTGGAGTCCGGGAGAGCCCAATCCATGTCGTTGTCCTGCTGGGGTGCCTCGTGAGATTTTAATTTATATAATTGGTTTTTATGCTTTTTAATGATTACGTTTTTCTCTGGTATATACACGTCGTATAAACTTTTACCAATTGTTTTTTGAACTGTACCCCGTACCCATTTATTATTACTTCCTTTTACCCATACTGCATCATTGATATGGAATTTAATTTTTCTCCTGCCTTTATAGTTTGTGGCTTGTATGATTTGCTTTTTACGCACTTTTTCTTTCAAGTCTTGTGGCGATAATGAGGACGTCGGTGACACCTCAAGCGCGGGCGGCGCCGCCACCACTGAGGTGTCTAATAAATCAAACCTGCAACGCAATTTACGTCCGAGCATTAGTTCGGACGGAGAGCTGTCCGTCGTCGTATGTTTTGAGTTTCTATATCTGAATAAAAATTCTGAAAGGTGTGCTTTAATTTCGTTTTTGGGGGTGCCCTGTGCTACTAACCCTTTTAAGAACTTTTTAATTATCTTAACATAAATTTCTGCTTGCCCATTACTAGATGGCGAATAAGTTGGCGAAGTAATATGCTTTATTCCATTGAGGTGGCAGAAATCTTTAAATGTTTTGCTAGTAAACGAGGTTCCGTTGTCAGTGACAATCGTATGAATTGTTCCAAACCTAGCCATTGTTTCTTGCAGTTTCACTATTACTGCAGCTGTCGAGTAATCACTGCTAAGGGAAAAACATTCTACCCATTTTGTGAATGCATCGATAATGATTAAATACATTTCTCCTTGCCAAGGACCAAAAAAATCTAAATGTACTCGGTGCCAAGGGCGCTCTGGATATGGCCAAGGTGTTAATGGAGCCCGTGGCGGTATGGGCCGTAAGCTTAAACAAACTCCGCAGTTAGCTACCTTGTTTTCTATATCCTTATCTATCTGAGGCCACCAGAACCTAGATCTTGCCTCAATCTTCGTTTTTAAAATACGTAAATGTGGTCTATGTAGCTCTTCTAAAATTTTGTTCCGCAATGACTTTGGTATTATCAATTTGTGTCCCCTAATCAGACAATCACCTTCCCTAGTTAAATCATATCGACATTTATAGAATGGCAATAAATTAGTGTCATCTGATTTAATTTTAGGCCAACCTTTTTGTACATAATGTAAAACCTGCTGTAATATGCTATCCTTACTTGTCTCTAAACGAACTTCATCTAAAGATATAGGTAATTGCCCGTCGGCAACAAAATGAATGTAGGTGGCCATGTCGTCTAACTTATTATTGTAAACAAATGAGTCATCGGTACTGACACCTACGTAACCTATTTCGGAGAATGAACCGGTGTCACTGTTATCAGTGATCGGCCGCACACTACGCGCACCTTTGATGGCAGCCCGACTGAAATAGTCGGCACAATTACTAGCGCTGGGTATGTACTGTATCTCATAGTTATAGCTTGACAAAAACAAAGCGTATCGCTGTAACCGGTTAGCGGACACTTCGGGTATGCCTTTGTCGGGATGAAATATAAACATAAGCGGCTTGTGATCGGTGCGCAATATAAATGGATTTGCAACACCGTATAAATATTGATGAAATCGACGAATGCCGAAAACTATTGCTGTTGCCTCTCTTTGGATTTGACTATAATTTTTTTCAGCACTGCTGAGGGACCGTGACGCATATGCGATGGGTCGTTCTACCCCATTAGCTTCTATTTGTGCCAAAACTGCCCCTAGCCCTGTTGGTGATGCATCCACTGTCAAAACCAATTTTAAAGAAGGATCAAAATGTGCCAACGTTTGAGCTGATGTCAGCTCCATCTTAATTTGATTGAAAGCAGCTTTATGAATGTCTGACCATGACCAGTCAACATCTTTTTTTAGTAAATCGTTTAACGGACTAAGTATAGACGACGCATTTGGAATAAACATTCTGTAATAATTAACAAACCCTAAAAATGATTTTAGTTCCTGCACATTACTTGGGGCTTTGGTGTTAGTCATTGCTGTTACTTTATCCAGTGATGTGTGTATCCCTTTATTATCAATAAGAAATCCTAAATATGTCACCGAATCTTGAAACAATTTACATTTGGTTTTATTTAGAACCAACCCAGCTTCTTGTAAACGGTGGAAAACTTGTTGTAACCGATTCGTATGTTCTGTTTTTGTACTTCCCGTTATAAGGACGTCATCCAATAGACAAAGTACCCCCTCAATACCGTTGAGTAAATTTTCCATGGTTTTTTGGAAAATAGCCGGAGCATTTGCTAGTCCGAAAACCAACCGCGTAAACTTAAATAAGCCCTTATGCGTATTTATTGTGGTGTAAATTTGTGAATCCTCATCTAACATAAGTTGTAAATACGCATTACTTAAATCTAACTGCGAGAATTGTTTACCCCCGTGTAATTTAGAAAATAGTTCTTCTGTTCTTGGCAATGGATATTTATCTATGTGTAAACATTTATTTAATGACACGGAAAAATCCGCACACAAACGAATTTCACCGTTTTTTTTCAGTATTGGTACTATTGGGCTCGCAAATTCGGAATGTTCGACCGGGATTAATACACCAGTTTCCACTAGTCTATTCAATTCCTTTTCCACCTTACTTTTTAGGGAAAACGGTACGGTTCTAGCCCGAAAGAAACTCGGTTTACTGTCCGGTTTTAAGGTAAGTTTTATTTTATACTTGTTAAATGTACCTAATGTATTGGAAAACAGCTTTGGATAGCTGTTTTGATAGAAGTCAAGTTCTGCCAAAACTTTAGATAACTGTAATTTATATAACGATAAAAAATTTCTACCTAACAATGCTGGCCCGGCCCCTCTAATGACATATATTTCGATATTCTTTTGTTCACCCGCATACGTAATCGGAACCTTCATTACTCCCACTACGTCTAATTTTTCACCCGAGTATGCTTTTAGCACCGACTTTGGATGCTCTAATGACATATTGCTAAAATATTTCTGGTAAATATTCAGTGGGATAGCAGTAGCACAAGACCCACTGTCTACTTCGAAAGATATCAATTGGCCGTTCACGTCGACCGACAGCGTCATAGGCTCGCCGCGGTAACTACGTATGTTACACACTAGAACATTCTTACCGTCGTCATCACTTTCGCCATTCGACGCTTGTAGGGAATTTACATGTCCACTTTTCTTGTTACACATTTTTTTTAAGTGCCCTTTCACTCCACATTTTTTACACTTAAACGTAGCAAACCGACACTTGTCCGCTGTATGATTGCTATAGCCGCACACACTACACTTTACCGACGATTTTGCCGGTCTTGCCGCTATCTTGAATACGTCGGTGCTGGTCGCTGTTGATGATGCAGCCGTGGATGACTGGCGTGCTGCTCGTTTTGCACTATTTACAGCCACTGCTATTTCTAACGCCTTGGGCAATGTAACAGAAGCCTTTTCGTCCATGAATAATTTGTCCCGTTCTGGCCCGGGCAGCATCCCAATGATGAACCGATCCCGTAACATTTCATCCATGGCTGTTCCGAACTTGCAGTCCACTGCCAGGCGCCGCACTCGGGCCGCCCACTGCGTCAAATCTTCGCCTGCGTCCTGCGCCGCCGTATGAAAAATATATCTTTCAGCTAACACTGACTTCTTTGGCACGAAGTGCTTATCTAGCTCAGTAGTTAACTCCTCATAAGTTATTTCCTCAACTGTCTTTGGCGCAATTAACTCGCGTACCAACTTATACGCGTCATTGTTGAGTGCACTCAGAAGTACCGCCTTTCGCAGATCATCTTCCTTTCCTTCTGCTTTTATCAACAACGTGTTCGCTGTTAACCATTGAGAAAGCCTTTCTTTAAAGATGTTCCAGTCCTGGCCGAGCTCAAAAATAGGAACTGAACCAATAAAATTCGCCATTACTTTATGAGCGTGCGTGGGTAACCGTAACTCGTCGCCACTGTTAAATAAGACACGGCCTTCGGTAACAGTAACAAGTCCTTTATTTGCACTGAGCGTCGGAGGCGTACGCGCATGACACGCAGGTCACACTTCTATATCTATAGCTACTACTAGTCACTAACCTAACAACCTGAGAGGTTGGTAAAATATTTGCGAGGGTTATATCTTTTTTTTCACCATCTTTAATTGGGTCTCCGAAATTCTGTCAATAAGCTCTTTGAAGTTTCAACTAAAATACTTACCAATCAGTAAAGTAAGTAAACTGTTATTGGTTTAACTTATTTGGATAAAAAGTAAAAATCAAATCGAAGAATTTATTTCAGTTCTCTTATCTATTCAATGGATAAATGAAAACACAAAATGTGTTGAGTGATGATCATGTAAAGTACGGACAGCTAACAGCGCTTTTGTGTAACCTTTTTTTTGTTTTTTTTGTGTAAACTTATATTAGGTTTGAAGAAAAGGCTGTAAAGTTCTGCATCCATGTAAAAATTCAGTCCAGTGGCTTGAAACTTTTTTATGAAAATGACCCAAACAAGCCACTTTCAATCCATTTCAGTGTCCGTAATATTTTACAATCAATTCATTTAACGTTGTCAATGCTAGTCACTAAATTATTTGACACAAAATATGGAGCCGATGCCTCGCGGCAAACATGTCCCATTTTACCGTATGGATTTTTGGCTCATGTTTTAACCACGATGACACAGGATATATCATTTTCCGTTGTATCAATATCTACTGGAAATTCAAGTACTTTTAGGTTACAACAATGGATGTGCTAGCCGACGGCAAAAGCTTTGTTGTATTAACATTTCGCTAACGTTTATATTTCACGTCAAGTCCGGAGGTTAAAAACAAACAAATTACTATTGAGGAAGGTATAGTTTTAATTGCGAGTGCCAAAGAATTTGTAATTCATAAAAACAATACAAAACTGTTTGTTACTTAATATACTTTGGTTATGATAAGATGATATATTTTTTATACAATGTAATGTACAATGTATAATAAAAAGTACAATTATTTAAAAAATATGATGTTTTCAAAATTTTGTTTAATTTAAAAGAAAAAAAAATGTTTTATGTACGGTCGACCAAGCTATTTGCTTTACATTTTACAATGTAATTTGCATGTTAAAAATTAAATATAAACCAAATAGCTTGGTGGACCGTACTTAGTTATTAAAGCCATTTAAAAAAAGGGGAGGTGTAGTGTGCAGCTCGCCTAACCTTATATATGTAACTGCACACACCAATTATTGCCATTATTATACGAATCGTCGAACTAAACAGTTCTCTTTTATTTCGACAACATCACTATTATACAGTTATACAACATTATTTTTTGTTTATACTAAACCCGAAAAGGGGTCATTGTACTCATCATTGAACAACCTTTTCTATGGGACGAACCTTGAAATCGCGAAAAAAAATCAGCTGTTCCCTACATTTTGACGAGTTATGCGAACATATATGTAGGGAACAGCTGATTTTTTTTCGCGCTCCAATGTTATTTGTTGCAAGAGAAGTTTACTCTTTCTTCAAATTTCTGCAAACATGACGTTTTATTAAATTTTAAAATTATCTTTATCCATAGACCCTTAGAGAATCTTTTTGTGTGGGTCCTTTATAGGTTTTGTATTTTAACTAGGCTCATACATACAGTATATTACCGCAATGGGAACAATGTCGTCTGCCTATCTAGCCGCCGGAAGACCAACACTTCTCCAGCCATTTCTTGGACGCCACTCGGTCACAGTTTTACTCCAACACTCCGCGCCTTAATTGCTAGGAGTCCTGCCCAACCCCGACCCTCTGGATGTCGACACGTGGAACTGGGTCTAAGTACTTGTTCGAAACGAACTCGAGCAAACGCCTGGCGGCCAATGTGAACACGATCTCGGCACGTCTCCGCGCCCGCACCCGCTACCGCGCCCACGCGTTTCTACGTGAACAAGTACTAATAGTTTTATGCCAAACATGGAATCTTCTATGGCTCTCTCATACAATTGACTAAATTGTCGAAGAGTTACCTTCCCTCAATACCACTTACGCATGCTCCTCAGGCCACCCGTGTGTATTTATTTCGATTGGATTACAGAATATCTAGGTTCCCAAATATCTATTTTGATTTAACTCTGGTTTAAACAAGAGTTATAGCAAAAATAAGTTTTCTCAAGAAATTTTTAATTCCTCATATTATTTCATCTTTGCATCACTGTCCGACACCTTTTTTTTTTTTTTTAAGGATGGGAAATCATCAAATGACCCCCCCACTCTGGGCGGAGCGGGAGGGAGTGTCAGACTCTTACTGACTAAAAACCATCCATGTTCCTTCCTCGCCTTTTACGTTCCGGGGCCGCGGTATCTCTTTCGAACAGGCCCGCAACCCCGGCAGGCTTCGGCCCTTGCAGGCCCCTCTCCTTTTGCTGACATCTCTTTGAGGCGCGGCGTGGAACACGAACGCGCCGTCGACACGGCCTGTCGTCGTCGTTAGACGGCCGGACGGCTAGCTAGCCCATAGCCAGCCGTCCACAGGCCCGCATCTACGGTGGCCGGTAGCTACTACGTGGCCCCCGACGCCCGTTGCGTCTCCCGCGGCGGCCGGGAAGAGAGGATCTCTCCCTCTCTCGTTCCGCCACCTCCTTCGCTAGCATGACTGCTTCGCAGAAGGAGGCGACGGCTTCCCATTCCGTCTCGCTCCGGACCATGGATTGAACCAGGGCCGGACGCGAGAGGTCGCCGCCGCCGATCGCCGCCGCCGATCGCCGCCACGAGGACACGGCGGAGCTCCGCCCACGCAGGGCAGACTTCCACCGTGTGCTCCACCGTGTCCGCCGGTCGATCCTCGCACCCGGGCGTTTCCTCCCGCCCGATTCGGTGCAGGTACCTCCCGAAACATCCGTGTCCGGTGAGGACCTGCGTCAGGCGGAAGGTGAGGACGCCGTGGCGCCTCTCCAGCCACTCCTCAATGAGGGGACTTACCGCCACTATCGTGGCGTGCCCTGACTGTCCGACACCTCCGTCCAACAATCCCCAACGAGTCCGAGTGCTATGTTCCACTTCCTTTCTGTGAGGGGAAAACTGTGTCCTAGCAGTGGGACTACAGGTTGATTATATTTTTATGTTGGACATTAATCGATCATTCCAATATTTACCCACAATCTCTTCCAATGTTTGCGTCCCTGCTTCCTCGAGAGTACTATCGACGTAAACAATTAACAAACACTTTTCTACTGTCGGTAGCGTGTAAACCAAGATTAATCGTTCGTCAAACCATCCGTCTTCTGGCGTCAAAACGCAGCGTGTCGTAGAAATAAGGTTCGGTGTAGACGTGCGACTGCAAAGGAGTTTTTAAAAGATGTGTCTTAAAAGTTTACAATCTTTTTTTTTAAACAAGCAAACAAGGTGTAAATTGAAATTCATGGCGGTGTCAACCAAGTGTACAGTTGCCCTACGCAAAAAACAGTGCTGTAAAATAGAATTTTTATTTGTGTGAAGAATGACGGTTATGTTAGACCTCAATGTGCTTACTCAAAATATTGTGCTGATTGATGCATTTATCAGTACTTAGGTCATGGAGTTAAAGTAAAATTGAACCATTATAACTTGATCTATTAACTTGAAATATCCGGACCTCAATTTAAATAACAATAACGAAAGATATCCCGTAAGTGACATTTTAAGTTTCATTAAAAACTTATATTTTTGTTTGCTTAATAGTTAAACCTCCATTACCTCGTACCTAGGAGGTCCTAGGTACAGTCGGACGGGGAGAACAAGTGCATTTCGGCATCGTGAAAATCTTTTTACACCCATTATTAACCCCCGACGCAAAAACGACGGGATATTATAAGCTTGTCGTGTCTGTGTGTGTGTAGCTGCCAAATAGCTGAACCGATTTTGATTTTGTTTTTTTTGTTTGAAAAGTCGAGAGTGTTCTTTTGAAAATATCTGTCTATGTTTTTATAAATATCAGTCCAAGATGGCCGCCATCAAAAAAAAAGGTGGATTACATAATTTATTTAACAACTCTCTCAATATGGGTATCAAATGACTAGTAAAATACTATGCGCTATAATAGATATCAAATACAAGATGGCCGCCATCACAAAATGGTGAATTACATTTTTTTCACAACTTCCTCAACATGGGCATCAAATGAAAGGGCTTGACTCCCGTAAGCGGCGATAACGTTTCATTCCAAAAAAAATACCATAAAATTATGACTCTATACGTCAGGGGTTTTTGAAAATTTTAAATTTAAAGTTCCTTGTAATATCTACTAAATATCTACAGCCGTGAAGGTATGAAACAGTAATTCTCAGACAGTTCCTTGTATAATTAGACAAAAGGCATGAATTAGTATGGATATGTAAACGAACACTCAGTTGCAGTCCCTGTCAGCTAAAAGTTTTCTTCTTTGCCATACCATAATTATCTGTCTCGAAAATGCTGCCAAGATTGTTGGTAAAAGTCATGATGATGGTTGTGACGCCAACGACAGTCGTGTCGCAAGTCTGTCCGACTCCATCGGTAAATAAACGATACTATCAGCTACTGTTCACGTGATTTGCACATTTTGTGACGCGTTCGTGACGTCATAAGGAAGCGGATGGCGTACCAGTAAATTTTACGATGTATTACATAACATATTTCTGCAGTAAAGTGCTGGTTGCTCGGACCGACTGTTACTCTTGTTATGGTGCTTTTAGCTGTGTGCTAGCTACAATGTATTACTTTTTGTCTTACTTTGTTTTTCCAAACTCTCAGTGTTTAAAATGCTTTGGATAAAGTAGTGTATGGTGTGTATCCTCGGCGTTGGTGGCCTTGTGACATTGGTAATATTGTTCGAAAGAATGATAATATTATATAGATACCCACATATCCAAGAATCGATAATTTCTAGTCATGAGACATCTGTTATAATATGTACTTTGAATCCCTCGCCACGCGCATCCCTCGCTATGTTCAGGATTTTATTCTGGAATCCATTAATTCTAGTATTATAGAAAAGCGCCCTCGCAGTGAAAATATTATTTTACTTACACTTTCAGAGAAACACTCGAAACTCGCCTCGTGATAATGGCTGGCTTATTATTCGTTGGCCGTATGTTCGAAAGAACAACAATAGTACAAAAATACCCACCTATCTTAGAATCGATAATGTCTAGTCATGAGAAACTAACACGTACTGAGTTAGCGTAGTGAATGAGTAGCGATAGTAGTGATTTGAAAATAATTTATTTAATGAACTGTATTATTTTTTTGTTTCATACCAACAAACTTATTAATGTACGTATATGTTTAGTATTTTAAACAAACCCATTTTCATGAACGGTATACGTGGAGTGCGATGTTATTAGGTTCTATGTCAAAATGAAGAATGCGATTTTAGAACACGTTTTCTCACATACATTGCCAAACTACTGCTGTTTTCATATTATCCCAACGCCATACAAAACAGCGTTAATATTGCCAAAGCTTTATTACACCAATATCCATAAGATAGCGACCTAATCCAAGACATTAACAATGATTTAATACCAACACATCCTCACCTTCAGTCTCGATGGGTTTCCTTGTACAACCAACCTGACATCACTGCAAAAATCGCCCTTACTGCAACGGCATAAAGGTGATTACTATAGACGGTGGGCTTACTGTACCACAATATATCCTACGGTTTAATGTTCACGAAAAATGTTCGGCAGCTGTTATTTTTGATGTTGGACTATTAGAGTGCTAGTATTACATTTGAACATGATATTTGGACATCGTTTTTGATGGACATACATTATTTATTATGACCTTTAGAAAGGTCAGGTGGTAAGAACTTGAAACTGCTACACGTGTACCATACACGTGCGCAGGTTTCATGTTCTTCAAAGTAAAAGAGGACATTTCAAAAGTAGATATAATGGGAGTGAAAAGGCCCTTAACAAAGACGAAAGGCACTTGTTTTTCTCGTCATTAAGATTTTTTTTTTTTGTTTTGAACCTTACTACAGAAAAGTCTAGTTACGGAGATATTTGATTTTGAAGTTCTAATATTTTCACAAGGGTAAAAATACAAGCTTTTGGGTCCATTTTCATCGAAAAGATGAACCTCCGATGCAGATGACCTTCGATCTTTTTGGTGAATCTCTGAAAAATTTGTCAGAAGTATTACAGTATTACAAAAACACTTTTTGGGGTCGCGCAGCATATCGTCCCTTTCCATACTTTTCTGTTACTCTACATCTCATCAGACACCTTCTTCCTCCACATAGTCTACCCATCGTGTTTTTAGCCTTCCTTCACTCTTAAACCCATTTACATGAATTACTCAAAACTTTCCTCAAAATATTTCCTCATTCCTCGTCATCACATGCCAACTAATTACCACACAGCTTTTCAGTCATATCCTAATACAACGTTAACCATCATCATCATCATCAGATGATGATGATGGATGTTGGGCTCGGCTTCCAGTCTAACCGGATGCAACTGAATACCAGTAATTTACATGGAGCGATTGCCTATCTGACCTCCACGTCCCAGTTTAAATACTGGGTAATACGAAACCACTTAGTTGGACTGGTTGTCAAACTTTTTGGGCCACCTGTAACGACTGTCAAAGATGGACAAATAAATAAATAAAAATCGCTGGAAATTACACACAGCGCCATCTAGTGCCACACTAAGCAAGGCTTCTTTCGTGGTCACCAGACAGTTGATATACTACATATATACTTTTTGTTTGTAAATACATACTTATTATACATATAAACATCCATGACTCGGAAACAAATGTCCATGCTCATCACACAAACATTTGCTCCTACCGGGATTCGAACCCGGGACCCTAAGAACGTAAGGCAGCCTCACTACCGCTGCGCCATTCGGGTCGTCAAATGACAGCCGGTACCAACAGCTTAACGTAGTTTCCGACGCACGGAGGAAACCCGGGATGTAAGAGTGGTCACCCATCCATAGACAAACCTCGGCAAGCACAGCTTTGACCTAAAGATCGACCCGAGCGGCTGTTTTTATTTTGCCACGAGCTACAATACAACGTTAACCATCATTATTAATTTAACAGACACTTACCTTGGACATTCGCCATAATTTCCTGGCTACCCCTATAATATCAGATGGGACAATTTGTTTAATGTTCATGAAAAACGTTCGGCATTTGTCATTTAGGCGTTATTCTGCGCTATTTGTGGAATTGTGAGGATATCTCGTGTGTAATGTGCTATTTAGGTTAAGGAAATGGCACGTGGGTTTTTTTGGGTTTTTGTGAAAACTACTGCTGTCAATATGGTTTTTGTTTTAAGTTACTGCTAATGGTGTCTACATGATTATATATTTTTGAGTCTAAACAGGTAAAAGATATTACTACTACGTGTAACCAATACAACAACAACATTTTCCTGGATAGGAAAATGTAAGGTTGCATTGTATAAATTTGAAAGAAAATGGCAAAAGAAAATAATAGCAAGATGATTTATTAGACTAAGGAAGCCGAGGTAACGTGGAGGGGTCCAGGCCTGAAGCTCGCAGTAGGCAGGAGCGGCTCGCCGCAGCGTTAGACTCGCTTGCAGACGCCATTCTTGCGAGGGTTCGAAGGTCGAGGCTCACCCGCTGTCAACGTCCAGGTTCTCCGTAGTGGTGTAGCAGCAGCCTTTCAAGGTTTAGGGCTGGATTTTGTGAACTTAGCGATCACATCAAATATTGTTCAGAGCGCCGTCGAGCTTCTTACTCGCTCGAAGACCAAGGATAGACTTTGCAAACTTAGCGATAACATCAAATCTTCAGAGTAATGTCCAGCTTGTTGCTGGCTCAAGGACCACACGCAGACTGACTATTCAAGCTCGGCTTCCTGTCATCATGCAGTTATAATTTTTTATAGAGTGTTCTAGAACATGGAAGAATAAAATGGTTACAAAAGAGGTCTAGCATCAAACGTATACAACCTACAATTACTAGTTACAGGAATAAGTTAAAAAGAAAACTAGGCATGTCATTGTCATTATCTGACATCACAAAAGTAAACAAAGATTTGGAAACACCAAAATGTACAGAAATGCTTTAAATAATACTAATTAAAAGGCGAAAAAGGCATGCTAAGCCTCCGCATAAAAGCTATGAAGTTATTCGGAAAGAACAAGTGATAATGTTTTGGATTACAATAGTTAAAAACGTAAGTACAAAAACACAAACATTACATTACCCCGAAAACCCCGGAAAATTTTTGAATACAATGAAAAAATTTTCTTTATCAATAAGAGCATTACGAGAGCATTAAAAGCACCATAAATTACAACTTAAATGAGTATTTACAGTGTTATAGAAAGATTAAAAAATTAAGACTAAGATTCCCCATAACCCCTGAAAATTAACTAGAAAATTTTTGTGGTTTTAAATAAGACCTTGCTCTTTCATACACCTTTCATCAATCTACCCCCCTGCAACCTTCCTCAATCATACATCACTAGCATACTTAGGGGATATGGTTCACATTCCATGACGCATACTCCTCAAGGAATTATTATTGGGTTTACGAAGGCTTATTTTTTTTAATTAGGTGTCGTAACCCGCACCTTTTTAATAACCCACTTAAGATTAAAATTAATATTTACAGATTTTCCTGCTTTAAGAAAAACAGTCAAGGCCTAGCATGAACAGCTAAAGAGAAGCCTTCAAGGTTTAAGAGCCTTAAGAGAAGCCTTTAAGTTCAAGTTTCAAGGATACAAAAATACAATCTAAGTTATTATCTAAAAAACAAAATCAAGAAATAAAATAGGGGATTAACAAGCCAAAAGTCCAAAAGTTTGAAGGTAATATTATGAAACTTAAATCTAAATGGTTTTTACAAGAATTAATAAAAAATATATACATAAAACTGCCATTTTCTTTTTACCATTAAAAAAAAATCAAGTAAAATTAAATATTAGCAAAAAAAAAAAAAAATATAAAAAATTCTGCAGAGGACTCCCAAATGAGTGAGTGAGAGAGTAAACGAGAGAACTCCCAAATGAGTGAGTGAAAAGAGGTTAAGTCGAGAGAGGGCTCAAGTCGAGAGAGGGCTCTCAAGTCGAGAGAGGGCTCTCAAGTCAAGGGAGGGCTCTCAAGTCAAGGGAGGGCTCTCAAGTCAAGGGAGGGCTCTCAAGTCAAGGGAGGGCTCTCAAGTCAAGGGAGGGCTCTCAAGTCAAGGGAGGGCTCTCAAGTCAAGGGAGGGCTCTCAAGTCAAGGGAGGGCTCTCAAGTCAAGGGAGGGCTCTCAAGTCAAGGGAGGGCTAAGTCAAGGGAGGGCTAAGTCAAGGGAGGGCTAAGTCAAGGGAGGGCTAAGTCAAGGGAGGGCTAAGTCAAGGGAGGGCTCTAGTCAAGGGAGGGCTCGAGTCAAAGGAGGGCTCGAGTCAAGGGAGGGCTCAAGTCGAGAGTAAGACGTTTTAAATAATGATCTACGTTTAAGATTTAAAAAAAACATTCACCACGAAAACTCTTGAAAATCGTAAAAATAGGTAAAATCGGAACTATCCTTTGTTAGTACCTATTTTTGCCACGTCAGTAGGCTAGTACAAAGACTATAAAACTCTATGGCCTATTCCTTAGCAACCATGTTAGCAACTATGCTTATTAGTAACAAGGTCAAAAACATACTGTCAAAAATGAAAATTTAAGTATAAATAGTAAATTTTCTTAAAAATGAGGACTTTCGAGTTATGATTTCAGGTTAGAGTTGATCAAGGTGAAGTATTTGAAATGAGTGTAATGTAAATTTAAAGGTTTGTGCAAACGTTTACAGGATACTCTCCTGTATCGGTCGTGAAGTATCCCAACAACCAACTTGGGAGTGTCCACGAATGGATTAACACATCAAGCGGCCATTGGGTACGAATACCAGTGGGTATTCGCTGTGGTGTGCAAGTCTGTGGGGATGCAGTGTCGTGGTGTTTTTGTAGGGAGTAAAGTATTAAGTGTCAAACGACTACAGGATATTGTCCTATAGCCGTCGTATAGTGACCGATCTCCTACCTTGGCAGTGCCCACAAGTGGGTTAACACCACCAAGAGGCCGAAAGGGTGCCAATTATCTTTCGATAATGGAGTGTCTGTGGGGGTGTAGAATTGAGTGACGGTAGAGTAGAATAGAGTGGTGATAGATGAAAAATAAGATGCCAAATAGAATAGATTACTTGTGGAAGTTTATTTTGGAATTTTGGGAAGGATGGAATATTAAAGAGCACAGGGCCCCACGTTGGGCGCCAAACTGTAACGTTACATTTTCCTGGATAGGAAAATGTAAGGTTGCATTGTATAAATTTGAAAGAAAATGGCAAAAGAAAATAATAGCAAGATGATTTATTAGACTAAGGAAGCCGAGGTAACGTGGAGGGGTCCAGGCCTGAAGCTCGCAGTAGGCAGGAGCGGCTCGCCGCAGCGTTAGACTCGCTTGCAGACGCCATTCTTGCGAGGGTTCGAAGGTCGAGGCTCACCCGCTGTCAACGTCCAGGTTCTCCGTAGTGGTGTAGCAGCAGCCTTTCAAGGTTTAGGGCTGGATTTTGTGAACTTAGCGATCACATCAAATATTGTTCAGAGCGCCGTCGAGCTTCTTACTCGCTCGAAGACCAAGGATAGACTTTGCAAACTTAGCGATCACATCAAATCTTCAGAGTAATGTCCAGCTTGTTGCTGGCTCAAGGACCACACGCAGACTGACTATTCAAGCTCGGCTTCCTGTCATCATGCAGTTATAATTTTTTATAGAGTGTTCTAGAACATGGAAGAATAAAATGGTTACAAAAGAGGTCTAGCATCAAACGTATACAACCTACAATTACTAGTTACAGGAATAAGTTAAAAAGAAAACTAGGCATGTCATTGTCATTATCTGACATCACAAAAGTAAACAAAGATTTGGAAACACCCAAATGTACAGAAATGCTTTAAATAATACTAATTAAAAGGCGAAAAAGGCATGCTAAGCCTCCGCATAAAAGCTATGAAGTTATTCGGAAAGAACAAGTGATAATGTTTTGGATTACAATAGTTAAAAACGTAAGTACAAAAACACAAACATTACATACGTTAGACGACTATAAAGAAAAATCACGTGGGAAGTCTGCAAGGCGAATTTCTGTTGTTTTTTGTTTTTTGTAAACATTTAGGTTCCAATAAGTTTGTTAATAGTTCAATTAAATGTTACTTAATAATAAGGTATGACGACAGTATCAATTGGAGTGTTGGAAAGTAATAGACATGTAATTTATTTTTTGTAAATCAATGTATATTGACAAAGATAAAACCCATCAATACTCGAGGGTGCTCGTGACGTTAGAACTTGCTAAAAAATTTGCGTTGTATCTTCGTCAATTTTGGTTTATATCACAAAAGAAAAAAATACAGGTCAAATGTTTGTTGATAATCTAAATGACTAAGGTCCATATTCACCAAAAAGGTGACGGACTGATTATCTAAAAGCAGCTGTTCTCTGTCAATTTTTAAAAGCATGATAAAAAAACTGTATCTCTCTACTTAAGCAAATTTTTTGTTAGGTATGTTCGCTCGCACTTGTTTTATGGAAAAAATATATATTTATATGAGTGTCTTATGTATGTATATGTATGTATTTATTTATTGTATACGTAAATGGTACACCACAGGCTACCTGCAGTATTGTCTCTCCTTCCCCTTTAAATCCATCCAAAGGTTGTCTTTAAAAGATCGCTTTTAGCGATAAGACCGCCCATTGTGTTACCCCTTGTAAAATGTTTAAAACTATTGTATTTTAA
This sequence comes from Xestia c-nigrum, assembly GCA_916618015.1. Lineage (NCBI taxonomy): Eukaryota > Metazoa > Arthropoda > Insecta > Lepidoptera > Noctuidae > Xestia > Xestia c-nigrum. The sequence goes on along the minus strand of OU745246.1, from coordinate 2,351,468 downwards.
TTTGTATGGTGTACATAATAAAGAGTATTCTATCTATCTATCTGTTTAAAACACTTTTTTGAATAGGAACATGTCACGGTGACAGCTGTTTTTAGATAATCAGACCGTTATTTTTTCGGTGAACATGGACCTAATCTTTCTAGTCACAAACGAAAAGGCAACAAATAGCTAGTTTTCAATAACGCAAAAAACATTCACTCAAAACCTCCCACAAAGATTCACAGCAAATCAAAAATAAACATTAAGCTACTAACAAAGATAATTTTGCGTAGGTTTTCACCGCAAAGCTGAAAACGTTAGCAATGAAATAGCAGGCACTATGCGTCCCAAGGGCTCTCTCCCATTACGACCAGCATTCGGATTAGATTTATAAACGCCACTGAAAACGACGTGTGAAATGCTGGCAAAATACGAGCTTTGACGGTGTTTAGGGGTTGGTGTTGGAAATATGGAAATGGGTTGAGAAACGAGGAATTACGTTCTAGAAAATTTTCTTCTACCTTTTGGAAAGTTACGAAAAATTCCTTGCTTATTTCAAAGTTCCTGTTGCAATTTCAGTGAAAATTACGACCGGCCTCAGATCGCACTTATTTCTAAGCGCAACCATCTAAGCGCAACTATATCATTCCTTCGAGCGCAACCATAAGTTGCGCTCAAAAATTGAAATTAAAATATTAAATGTTTATTTCTCAGAGCGCAACCGGCAACCGCTCCGAGGAATGATTTAGTTGCGCTTAGACGGTTGCGCTTAGAAATTTGTGCGCTCTGAGGAATACCTCGCCCTGCGGGACGGTTAAAAAGAGACACTGTGGCCCTGGTACACAAAAGGCTAAGAAAGAACATGGATGGGTTTTAATCAGTACAAGTCTGACACTCCCTTTCGCTCTGCCCAGAGCGGGAGGAACCATTTGATGATTTCCCATCCGAAAAAAAAGTCGAAATTACGAACATAAAATGTCTCTTAGTTATACTGTTGCAAAGACTTGTGCCGAAACGTAGTTTAGATAAGCATCATTGAGCATATGTTAGTATTCTATGATGGACACGAAACGAGACCAATTAGAGCAATATTAAAGTCATAATAAAATCCATTTAGTGTACCGCAAACCTGTAAAATTCTGTAGTCACCCTATAATGTAAGCTGCGCCGGTGAATGAAAAATTGCTTGTAGTTGTGGTACGGGTATGTGATGCGGAAGAATGAGGAAAGCGTCGTGAAGAAAATTTTGAGTATGAGTGTGGATGATGAGTAGAGGAAGATCAAAGAAACGACGCGGATGGACTGTGTTAAGAATGATATAATTATGTCAAAAAAAGTAGTTAAAAGATAACGCAAAAAAGAGAAGTATGAAAGAAGTAGACATGCTATGCCAACGAATTGAATAAAGGCAAGAGAATGAGGTCTATTAATTGAGCATTTACTTATATGTTTTTAAATCACGGCCTCAAAAACAAATCTAAAGATATAGATGAAATCAAAATCAAAGCATTTATTTCAAGTAGGTAGGCCAGTTACAGGCGCTTTTGAAATGTCGAAACAAAGATATAAATTAAATGTAGCTACAGTCCCAGTGACAAGACATAAAAACTGTGAAAGTACTGTAGTTGGCCATTCCCTAGCGTAGATCTCTATGGAGAAGAACGGGCAAGAAACTCCATGGACACTCTTTTAAATCAAATTATTGTTACAAAAATCTTGGTTACATCATTCATGTTGAGATGGTGCATTATGTGAGAACAAAGTAGCAAGATGTGCACGATAAAAGTGTCCATAGTAAAAACAAACAAAAGCAATTCAAAAATCAAATAATTCATTCAAAAAAGAAAAACAAGCCGTGGCAACCAAGAGCTGACCAGTCCCAACCAACAGCGCCCGTTCACAAACATGACGCATATATCAGCACCATTCAACTCAACCATTTTGAAAGGAATTAAATGACCCGACACATGCGCCACCATCAGCGGGACATTTGAGTGAGCATGACATACTCTTACCCGCCACGGCACTTTTAAGTCAAAAAATAAAACGTAGGTTTCCAGCGAATGATAGCATTCTAGTACATAGCACTCACATAATATGGGATATGAGGTTATATGAAAGTTGCAATATAATGGTTTAGGTCTAAAATCGACCTATGTAGGTCTCATGTCTGGGAAAATTCGTCGTCTCTTTTTTCACCTGAGCAGAGCTCAATCGCCCAGGTACTGTCACGTAATATTGAGTTAATAATTTAGAGATTGCCTATATTCATAGCAAGAAAATAAACATTAACTAAAACACAACAGCTGAAGCCAAAAACTTGAAGTGTTTGATCTCTTCTGCTTCTTAAGTTTCACAAGAACCAATTGAAGAGAAGCTTCAAATGGTTTTGGTAAGTACTGTTGAAATCAAAGGCGAGGCTCAATGGGACCCCAATTGTATGAGCACTTTCAAAAGAATTCCGAGTACAATATTTTGATTTGTTTCTCACAAATCCATATGTAATTTGTAACAAAAATTATTTGGTATAAAATTATGGTGGGATGTTTAAAATGGAGTTTTTAGTTTTCCAGATATTTCACTATTATGCAGACGGGATCAGGCTATCGACACCTGCAATGCCAATGGTTTACCTTATAGCTGTCGAATGCTGATGCCATGCCGAAAGACGAATATCATCATCATCATCGTTTCAGCCGGAGCCATTTCAGGCCTCCCCCAAGTGTCGCCACATTGACCGGTACCGTGCGACTCGCATCCAACAGATGCCCGCAACCTTGACCAGGTCATCGCTCCACCTAGTGGGAGGTCTTCCAACGCATCGTCTTCTGGTTCGCGGTTGTCACTCCCGAACTTTTCAGCCCCATCGGCCATCCGTTCTGCGAGCAATGTGCCCTGCCCACTGCCACTTAAGTTGCTACACTAATAGTTGCTTCCAGTTCAGATTGCAATAGCGGTCATCGACCCATAAGTCATAAGGGATATCCCAACCCACCTACCTGTATTAAAGTTCTTAAGTTTGAAATCCTAAACTAAGCCTGTTCAAGCCTTAAATCGTTATCTATCGTGATCTTCAGCATTGTTTTATGAATAACGATACAATGGTTCATTATTTTGGTTCGTACGAAAAGTCAGACGTCAGTTAGAGTATTGGGAACTAATGGAAACGTATTTTTTGTTTTAAAAAACAACGAATATTGACAAAGTTAGAACGCATCAAAACTTGGGAGTGGGGGGCTCGTGACGTCACAACGCACTAAAAATTATAGCACGGCGTGACGTATTGAGAATTTTAAAAGCGTCGTATCTTCGTCAATTATGGTCCACGTAACAAAAGAAAAAATACGTGTCACTTATTTAAATAAAATCTGACGAACTAATTAGACTTTTTCAGGACACAATAAGCCTATTATGTAAACTTCTAAGTACATACTAAGTTTATTACTCAACAAAATAGAGTAGAATATACATTTAAATCTCCATTTTCTTTAATACTAGGAATATAAACAGTACAATGGTGTACTTGCTAGTTCTTTCAACGTTTAAGTGCCGTCGTAAACCTCAGCTGAGACTTTATAGCGGGGGTTGATAACTTTATTTACTTTCTTCCCCTTTTACTTTAAATTGAATCATTTTAGTGCGGAATACTAAGGAATGTAATTTGTAAGAAATAAATTATGTCGCATCAGTGGTGTTAATACCTTAAACTCACCTGGTCGTGGAATGCATAAAGGTGGCATGCAAAATTCAAATTGTGTATTCCCAATTAGTCCCAAATATAAATATACTCGTAGTATAAAGTATTAATCATTAAAATCATCAATAAAATAGTGATTCAATAGGGTTTAATCATCAAAACGGAAGGTATTGATGATTATAATTCTGTTAATATATTAAGGGTGTAAATAGAACCTTAACGAATCCGACACTTATACATACTTTTTTTTGTTCTGGACTATGCCATTACTATATTATACAGCAAACCTTCTAGTTAGGGTGATATTGGAGGTCAAGTTTCCAACGATCACAAGTATATTTTTTTCATATCAGTTTTAATGGCCATAACTTTACTTAAAATAAAATTCATCCATCAGCACAATTTTTGAGTGTGTTACGTTGAGTTTCATCGTTAAACGTGATTTTGCATCCCAAAAAATATCGCTTTTCATCAATAATTTATGTGTTAAGTTACTCAAACTCAAACTCAAACTCAAATCATTTATTTCAACTAGACCATTACGGCACAAAGAAATGTCGATAAAACGAAAAAAAAAGAAGCTACAATCACAGACACAAGACATTATAACTTGAGAAACTTGCCCATACCCTAGCGTAGATCTCTATAGAGAAGAACGGGGAAGAAACTCCATGGACACTCTTTTCAATCAAAAATGTTGTTACAAAATCTTGGTTACATCTTTCATGTTGAGATTATACATATATGTGAGAACGATGTAGAAAGACCTGCACAATAAGAGCGTCCAAAGTAAAAAAAAAAATCAACAATTTACTTATTTTGATGTTCAGAATGCTTGATTGACGGCTTCGAGATAAGGTTGTTTACACCCTGTATGTACGTCACGGTCACGAATCATATAATTATGTAACCCACAGCCTGAAAATGACCAGGTTTTCTGTAATGGCCGCCTTAGCAGCTTCTTAATAAAATGAATGACTTTAAATGTTTTTTTTTTAAAACAAATTAATTAATTTTTTAGATTACATTTTTCACGTAATTCATAATTATGATTCTGCTAAAGCGGCCATTTTAGGCTCGCTGCAATTTGCGAATAATGTACGATTATTTGAATTTTGTGGGCTACCCCTGCGCTTGTTTCATAAGTCTTCATTTATTAGTCATCATCATTATCATTCTCTTGCCCTTATACTAACTTATATGAGGTCTGTGCAGTATGTCTTTTTCGTCAATACTTCTTCTATTAGTATTGTCTCAGTATATTAATCATCATAGAAAAAAATGCCAATAGAAGCGAAAACTTCGGATCGCCAGATCGGGTCGGCATTGAAGCGTTAGGCGACGGTCACGCGAGTTCCATGATTTCTATTCACTCAACGCGCCTAAAGAAGTTTTACTTAAAAAAATCTAGCTGTATGAAACAAACTACCAATCTATATTATAACTCCAAACTGTTCACCCAAATATTCTCACTCAACATTGTTACATCGGACCTACTAGAACATTCGAGAAAGCACGTGATTACAGTATGTGTACGTTGGAATTTCGAGTGCTTTCTATTATTATTAATTTTAAAGTTAGGTAGGTACAAATTCGCGACCTATTTATAAAAAGACATTATAATTTCAAATATGTACCGTACGCTCAGGGCATACGGTTCATATTTGTTTGGTTTGTACAAGTAGCTCATACCTACTACTCTTTTACCTACTACTCTTTTGTTAGTGCTTTTTATGAATCAGTTCTATAACCTTCTAGAATATTCGTGGTTATTTTTTGTGTGTCTGTTGGCGAGTACAAATACACCGTTCAGGGCCGCGACCGTCAGTCTTGTTTTGGCTACACAACGAAGCGATTCAAAGTAAACTAGAAGTGAGATATCTAAGCGAATAGTGAACAAAAGTGTAATTTATTGTGATTGAGTTTTATTTATTTCGTGATTAATAAAGTTATTGTGTTGTTAAATCGGTAGTAATTAATTTATCTCATACCCAGCTCGTAACAATATCTTGAATCCATTACCAGTCAATCTACAGCAGATGCAACGTTAACAAGGTCCGTATGTATCGATGTAGTCTATGTACATAGTTTAACTAGAAACTAGGGAGGATACAGGCGGGTATCATTAACTAAAGTTATTGGAAGTCATATTTGGTGAGCGGAATATTCTACCAAATATTGCAAGCTGGATTAAAATTCATCACCTGTTAGCCTTGTCAAAACTATGTTGCGGTCGGCTTCCAGTATAACCAGGTGCAGCTGAATACCAGTATTTTACATGGAGTGACTGCATATCTGACCTCCGCATCACAGGACATGCCGGTTTACTCACGATGTTTTCCTTCACCGTTTTGAGAGCAGCGGTGATGAAATAAATTACACAAAGTAATGCGCCTGTCTGGGTTCGAACCCACGACTTACTGTTTGTAAGTCGGGGCCGCCACCACTGGGCCACCGCTGCTCCTCACGACGATACCGCTTGGTAAGACTGGTGTCAGACTTTTGGGCCACTGACTACCTGTAACGACTGTCATAGATGGACAAATGACAGCCGAGACCAATCAGCTTAACGTGCTTTCCGAGGCACGGAGGAAACACGGTATGTAAGGGTAGTCACCCATCAAAATCAAAATCAAAGCAGTTATTTCAAGTAGGCCAGTTACAGGCGCTTTTGAATTGTCGAAACAAAGGTGAAAATTAAATGTAGCTACAGTACCAGTCACAAGACATAAAAACTGTGAAAGTACTGAAGTACCAAGGACCACTCGACTCAACCATTTTGAAGGGAATTAAATGACCTGACAGACGCGACACCATCAGACCAACCTAGGCAAGCATGGCTTAACCTAAAGATCGATCCGAGCGGCTGGATATTATTTAGCCACGAGCTCGAAATACTAAATCATTCATTAATTTTCATAGTTCATTGTAAAGGTTCAACAACTTTTTTCTCTATGGTTCCCGGTCGCTTCTTGGACCGCTTCTGCCCAATTTCCTTTTATCCAAATCCGTACAGTAGTTTTTTGCCTAAAAGTATTACAAACATCCATACTGTTACTCACATTTCACATTTATAATTTAGTGTTACTTCCTGTATTACAAAAAAATATGCATGCGCAGTAGTATTGTTTCTCATTCAAAGGTATAGTATTATTAGTGCTGATAAGTAAATTAGAACTAATAATGTACGAGTATATATAACAAATGCACGTTGTTTACGTTGTGTTGTGTATTGTTGTTATATGTTGTGGTGTTGTTATTGTGTGGTGTGGTGTTGTGTTGCGCGTTGTTGTTTTTGTGTGTGTTGTGCTGTTAAAAGTTGTACTAGAGTAAATAAGTTAATATTTTTTAGTTATAATTTTTTTTATTTTTTTTATTTAAACTTTATGCACTTAATGTACAAAGGCGGACTTAATGCCTTGGACATTTTCTACCAGTCTACCTTAGGGTGATGCAGAGATTAAACTGTAGGTGCAAGAGTGAAGAAAATTATGAAGACTATAATATAACAATAAATACATATATACATACATACAATAAATTATAAAAAGTGAGGAAAGATAAAAAACAATAAAAAAAAAAAAGTTGATGAAGAAAACAAACAAATTAAATGTAAGATAAGTCTGCCAACTTTTTATGTAAGTGCTCGCGAGCTTTCATTTTAAATGTGAGCCGACTGGTTGCCATCCTGATATTCAAAGGGAGCGCATTCCAAAGAAAAACCGCCTGTACAGGAAAGGAAGATTTGAGAACACCCGAGCGGTGAGTAGGACATCGTAGAAGGCGATTATTGGAAGAACGAAGATCCTTGCTGTGCGCAGAGCATAAATACTGGAAGTGAGAAGTCAGATAAGAAGGAGAAGTGGGTTTGTCTAGAAGAGAAAACAAAGTTGTCAAAGCCCTTAACGCTCTGCGCTGCCTGATGGGTAACCATTTTAAGCGCAACCGATGTGCGGACACATGATCATACTTACGGAGATTAAATACGAATCGAATGCAGTTATTTAGAAGTTGGTCCAGTTTATTAAGGAGATCTGCATTCAGGTGGTAGTAACACACATCACCATAGTCTAGTATGGGAAAGATTAGGGACTGTACCAGCATTACCTTCATTTGGGATGGGAGAATGTTTTTCAAACGATAGAGCGACCGCAACGTCCCGGTGACTCTCCTGCTCTATAATAATCATAATAATCATCATTTTGGGCTTTCAAGAGAGACATGATGGCAAAATGCTTATTTGGAACCTAAAAGTGTTTGGTAAAATTTGTCCCAAATCTCACAAAACTTTGAGTAATTGGAAAGACTTAATCACCACACGCACCAAGTTGGTGGAAGCCACATGATTAAATACTGGTTATCCTTCACACCTTATCCATTATTGTAATTAACTGGGGGCCCAACACACGTTAATAAAGTAAACCATTCCTGATTATAACCCATAAACAAAAATAAGAAACAATGAGAAGTTCATCCTCGTATAAATGTGGGGATAAACACAAACAAAGAGTAATAGCAGTGCGAGATTAAGATGTAAAAAATGACGCTCAACGACGAGATGCAATGTATCAGGCTTATTTATGTGACATACGGTTGGGCAGGTTGGAAAAAAATGATTTTATAATGCCATTGAGATGCTTGCTATGCTGCATTGAGATGATTTGTGTACAGCATTTCGGTTTTACAGTCTTGGACTTACACAGTCACCACTTACAGGTTAACCAGTCCAAAATTCACAAAAAAAGAAAAATAGTGGCTATATTAAATACAATAATAAACCTTACATTTAAGATTTTACGCTAAAGAAACAAAATACAAAGAAAAACATTCGCTGTGATTACCTGTGTCACATGTCTTCGAATATTTGGTTCTAGGACATGCTGGTTTCCTCACGATGTTTTTCTTCACCGTCATGAGAGCAGTGGCGATGGAATAAATGACACAAAGTAATGCGTCTTACTGCTCGTAAGTCGGGACCGCCACCACTGGGCCACCGCTGCTAAGACATACACCTGAGACACTCCGACGTGTGTCTTAGCATCGAAACAATACTTTTAGTAGGAAAATGCTGGATATTTACACAAACAGTGTCTCCATTTGCAATGAGATTAACAAGAGAAAGCAACACTTATCAAGGTTACTATTTGTGCAGATATTAACAAGAACTAACAGTACGTAATAATATTGGATTAAACTGAGTTTGTTTGCAGGAACTAAATTGTTATTAATTACCTTACTATGTTTCCATTTGTATTAATTGGTTACAACGTTTAATTTTAATAAGGACTCTTCTGAATAAATTCGGAATTTCTGGTGGGACGTTATTTTTATTTCCAGTAGAAAACGTTTTAGTAACTGTTTCTAATTTAAACTAAATAACAATAGTAATGAATGAAGATTTATTCGGCCTTTCAATAATAGTAGTCTTAGAAACTTACAATAAATAGTTAGGTTATGATTCTAGGTTTCATAATTTGCATTTAATTATTCTTATCATAGTTTCAAATCTTGAAGTTAACAAACTATCTTTTTGTCATAACATCAGCTAAATCTTTTATTAAATCATATTAATATTATCAACACACTATACAAAACTAAAATTATTTTTGTTTGACTAAGTTTTTGTTCCGAATATTAAATTTTAACTAACATTTTCATTATAATTATTTGACAAACTCCTGTCTATCAGTAGTTGCATTTACTACTAAAGATTGAGGAGTAATGCATGTAGTTTTAGTTGCATTGACTTAAGTATCATCATTGCCCTGCTCATGTATCATGTTACTGAGGGGTCGACTAACACGTTTTTTCTTCCATTCTGCCTGTCTAACATCACGCTATCTCATTCTCCTTTTTTTTCATAGCAATCCCTACACAATTTATTCATTTTTTCGTTAGTATACTAATAACACTTTCATTTTATTATTTGAATAAATATTAAAATGACAAAAACCGTACATTTTTAATGATAATCTTTTCAAACGCTATAAGTACACTTCACCATTATTATTTCTACCCCGAAAAATACTCGCATGTAACTTCGTCCAAAAATCCCACAACTTTCCTTTTAATCCAACCGTCACGCTTTCATCCTGACTTTCCATTTTTATTACTAACGCATTTCCAAATCCGGACGCTTTGAAAGTCGGACGAAACCAGTCAGTTAAATCCGGACAGATGGCGAGCTCGACTTCAGACTCCGGGGTGAATTTCGAGAGCCCACATGTGATTTACTCGGTGCGAATCTCGCAGTGGGATTTATACTGGTGCAATTACTGTTGGAGTATTTAGATATGGTTTAGTTTACGCTGGTTTCAGTGTAGGTAAAACCGGATTAGTTTCATGGGTACTGTGAATAATTGTTTTACGCTCTTGATTGACTCATGTTGGGTTGGATGACTAAGAATTAATTTTCAGTACTGTTTTAACCGAGGTAGTGATTTTCATTGTGATTTTTAAACTACCAGTTTGTACTCAGCCATTGTTTCAACCATGCTACCTGTTCCTAGAAAGCAAAGCATAACTAGAGAGAGTGTACTATTGTACTTCCTTATTTTTTCTCGCTCCAGGACTACTTCTAGCTCGCTTGACTTGCGGGCCTTTGTCCCGGTGGGAATGAGGTCTAAAACTCCCCCCACTACGTCTATGAGAGAAACGCGTGGAACACCACGCGCGCCACGCGCCTTCTCGGGACGATTGTGATGCGGAGCGACGGTAGTCCCCAAATAACGCCCGGTGCGTCTGACTATGGTACAATCTGCCCTAACCTTCCCACCTTGTAAGGGAAGGACGTACCATAGTGCACCCTCCTTAATTATGTTTATGCCTCATCAATCAAAATCAATGCATTTATTTCAAGTAGGCCAGTTAAAGGCGCTTTTGAATTGTCGAAACAAAGATGAAAATTAAATGTAGCAACAGTCCTAGTAGAATTCCCGTGTGTGTAGTAGTTTTAGTAGGAAATTAAGATCATGACAGTACCTTGTCAATACATCTATGAAAACATCATGTATGTTAGGAAAAATCTGCATTTATTCAGTAAAAGAGGTGACAGACATCACTATAATACTAGAAATAGGGACCAACTAGTTCAGCCAGGTTTCAGGCTTGCTAAAGTGGATTCATCTTTCATGGGGTACTGTTTAAAATGTTATAATAAAATACCTCCCCACATTCTACAACTGAATGAGACGAAATTTAAATCTTGTGTAAAACGCACACTATGTAGGCAAGCATATTATAAGCTGGGGGATTACATTGAGGATAAAAATGCTTGGCTAAATGCTGGTCCTACTCCGCAACCATAGGTGCAACCTTATTGGACAACTATTGTGGTAGCTGCAGAAGATTGTAAAAGTATTCTTGCATTGTATAGAGTCCATCTATTAGTATTGTATAATTGCATAGCACATGTGTGAGTACCATGTACTGTAAAGCTTCCATTTGCATTTAGTTATCTTTCATTGACTTGAATATGCCTTGGTGGCTGAGAGAATGTCATGCTCGCTTAAATGTCTTGCTGATGGTGGCGGGTGAGTCGGGTCATTTAGTTCCCTTCAATATGGTTGAATTAAATGGCGCTGATCCATGCGTCATGTTCGTGAACGGACGCTGTCAGTCGGGACTGGTCATCTCTTAGCTGCCATGGATCATTTGAATTGCTTTATTTTAAATTGTTGATTTATTTTTTTACTCTGGACGCTCTTATTGTGCACGTCTTTCTACATCGTTCTCACATATATGTATAATCTCAACATGAAAGATGTAACTAAGATTTTGTAACAACATTTTTGATTGAAAAGAGTGTCCATGGAGTTTCTTGCCCGTTCTTCTCCATAGAGATCTACGCTAGGGAATGGGCAACTACAGTACTTTCTCAAGTTATTATGCCTTGTGTCTGTGACTGTAGCTTTGATTTTTTTTTCAATTTTTTGACATTCAAAAGTGCCGTAATGGTCTAATTGAAATAAATGATTTGAGTTTGAGTTTGAGTTTTTTATGTTGTTTTCACTTACTTAATTTTTGTTTATTTGTTGTGTGCACTTATGGCATGTGCTGAATAAATATGTTTTCTTTCTTTCTTTATTTCTTTCATTATCATACCCTAGCGTAGATCTCTATGGAGAAGAACCGGCAAGAAACTCCATGGACACTCTTTTAAATCATAATGTTGTTACAAAATCTTGGTCACATCATTCCTGTTGAGATGGTGCATTATGTGAGAACAATGTAGCAAGATCTGCACGATAAAAGTGTCCATAGTAAAAACAAACAAAAACAATTTAAAAAATCCCTCCGGAAAGAGAGAGGTAGAGCGTCCGACTATTGAAAAGTTAAAGAGTAAGTACTTATGTGTATAATCTACAAAAAAAAAATGATTTCAAAATCGTTGTCCTGTAATGGAAAGTTTACCCTTTTTAAATCCTCTCATAAGAGTTTAGCATGGAAACGCCCTGAATGTTTTAGTTATAATTTTTTATTTCTTAAACTATAAGTTTTATCGCTAAACTTCAAAGGTAACAACTGCAGAGTAAACAATTTGCTTTAAAAAAATATTGCGACGCTTTAAATTTTTACTGTTTCGGAGATATGATTTTTTCTCGCAGAAAAATTGGAAATTTCAACCCTCCCAAATTTAGGGGCTGCATTAAAAAAGTTTTAATTTAAAGTTGTTCGTATTCTTACTCAGAATGATAAAAATTAAAAACCGTATAATTTTTTTCTATAGGAAAACAGTTATGGCGAAAAAACTGTTTTTAGAAAAACCGCTCCCCCCCCCCCCCCCATGGACGAATTCCGCCCATACAGAAACTTAGCCTAAGTTTAGACATTTTCAATATTTTGGCCAAGTTTGAAAGCAATCGGTTCATAATTATTGCGACCTGTAGAGTGTGGCTAAATTTTGCTTGTCACCCATATACATAGGTATAATTATATATCAACGTAGGTGATAAAATAAAATAAGTAATTAAAAAAGCCGTGGCAACCAAGAGCTGACCATTCCCAACCAACAGCGCCCGTTCACAAACATGATGCCTGTATCAGCATTATTCAACTCAACCATTTTAAGGGAACTAAATGACCCGACACATCCGCCACGTAATATGAGGCCGAGCCTTTCCATCAGTCCTCAACCGGGCACTATTGAATCTAGGTTAAGAACGAATGCATAAACCGATATAACACTTTACACAATCTAGGTTAAGAACGAATGCATAAGCCGAGAAAACACTTTACACAATTTAGGTTATGAACTAATGCATAAGCCGATATAACACTTTACACAATTTAGGTAATAAACGAATGCATAAGCCGATATAACACTTGACACAATTTAGTTTATGAACGAATGCATAAGCCGATATAACGCTTTACACAATTTAGGTTATGAACTAATGCATAAGCCGATATAACACTTTACACAATTTAGGTTATGAACTAATGCATAAACCGACACTTTACACAACCTAGGTTATGAACTAATGCATAAGCCGATATAACACTTTACACAATCTAGGAATCGAATCTACGATCCAGCGCTTTCAACCATGAGACCAACGAACAGTTATAATTGCAAATTTCTAGAAATATGTTCAACACTTAAAATTTCATGCCTTGTTTACACTTGTTCATGAAATAACCTATCAATCAACCGTGACAGCATTTAAATAGTACTTCGAATTAAAACAATACATGACGTATTCAAACATGTAAAGCCGTTGCTTCAGTGGTAAGCCGATTTGCTGGCAGCTACGCACAACATGCTAATTTGTGTACTTGTATTGCAAATGCATTCAGAAATCAACCGTACGAGTACTTGAACGTAATACAATGTCGGTTTCAAATATTATGTTTCGCAAATTAGCAAGCTATCATTAACCGACTTAAAAAAGGAGGACATTATGTGTATTCAAACAAGATTTTCAATCAATACACAATTACAGGCACTTTTGAATGTACAAAAAATAATCGACGAGCTGGATTTTTTTCGTATCTCTCGCTGTTTGACGACCCAAACGGCGAAGCGGTAGTGAGGCTGCCTTACGTTCTTAAGGTTCTGAGTCCGAATCCCGAAAGGAGCAAATGTTTGTGTGATGAGCACGGACATTTGTTTCTGAGTCATGGATGTTTATATGTATAATAAGTATATATTAACAAAAACCAAGTATCTATGTAGAATACCCACTATCTAGTGTTTACAACACAAACCTCGTTGCTTAGTGTGGCACTAGATGGTGCTGCGTTGTAATGTCCAGCGATATTTATTATTATTATTATTACTAGCTGACCCACGCAACTTCGCCTGCTTCACATAAGAGAGAGAAAACCGAAAGGAAAAAATATCCCCGTTTTTGCAACATTTTTCAATCCTGCTCAGCTCCTCATGGTTGTAGCGTGATGTTTTATAGCCTATAGCCCTCCTCGATAAATGGACTATCCAACACAAAAATATTTTTTCACTTTGAACCAGTAGTTCCTGAGATTAGCGCGTTCAACCAAACAAACAAACTCTTCTGCTTTATAATATTAGCATAGATAAGAGAAGCGACGTGCCTCGATTTTGTTTTGGTATGACTTTAATTTATGCTAAGAGTGTTCTAAATTTAAAATAAGGTGCCGTATGAGGTCAAAACTGCAAAATGCTTACAACTTTGGTCTATAATTGAGAATGTTTTAAACTTAGCGTCGCGGCGCGACATTATTGAGAGATGCCAGTGATTTGGCATCCGTCTCACAGTATCTTTTCGTGTCGTAAATAAAGTTATATTTTGAGTGGCACTATTAAAATGTGCGCGCAGCGTCTTTGGCCTCAGAGTGAATTGACCCTAAGTTTTCTAGTTCATCATAAGGTTGTGTGTGTGCAAACACATGACTGACCGGCTAGCGTACATTGACGGGTACTTGAGTAGTATTTACATGGAGGTGTCTTTGAACGGAGTCTCGTCTACTGTTTCTCCGTATTAGTTTAAAAAAAGTAAACTTATATTGTCACTTACGGGATATCTTCCGTGATTATTTGTTATTTTGAGCTCCCGATATTTCGACGCTGTTGCAAGCGCCATGATCGCGGGTTGACTGGAGTATGCGGGTGGATGGAAATTAAATTGTTACGAGCAGACAAATCTGTCTACCCTCTTTCTTTGTCTTTTGCTACGCGCACTATTGGAACTCGAAAAAACTCTTTACTCTTTTAATTTCCATCCACCCGCATACTCCAGTCAACCCGCGATCATGGCGCTTGCAACAGCGTCGAAATATCGGGAGCTCAAAATAACAAATAATCACGGAAGATATCCCGTAAGTGACAATATAAGTTTAGTTTTAAACCGTGAAAGCCTAAAACAGTGTTTAAAAAAAGTAATTCTGTAAATGTACCTAGTTTATAAATTGTAACTCTAATTTCGTCTTCCACTACTAATGCCTTAAGCACCGCAATTCTAAGAGCAAAGACCGTTGGTAAACGCAGCTAATCCAGCGCTCAAGTGACCACATTACGTGGGACATAAACCGGGACTACTCCGACGGTATAAATCCAAAACAGCCACCGTGTTTTATGGCCACTTTCCTTTTATGCTGTGCAAGGTACAAGCGGAAATTACTAGTATTGTAATAATCTTTATTGAAATGATTAAGTACCTATTTTTAGTTTAGTGGGCATGTCTGTTACGGTGTTTTTAAATTTGATTACGTTTAGATATTAGTTTTCGCGTTATAACATAAACGGCAGCTTGGTTTTTCTAAGTGAAGAAGATTTAGCTCTTGGAACGGGTGGCTGATTGAAACAAAAAGTGGAGTGGATACAAGGGCATTCGCAACCAGATTCAGTCCCATAGTGAACATTTGGGAAAACCCGGGTTTTAAAAAGTGACATAAACCGGGTTTTCGCGTGGCTTTAAAATAAATCAGCTGTTCCTCACATTTTGTCGAGTTAATGCGAACACAATAATTGTAGGGAAAAGCAGATTTTTTTTCGCGATTCAGGGTTTTGGTCCCACAGTAAAAGTTGTTCATAATTATGAGAACAATGACCTGTCGAAGTCGAAATATCGATATCGATATATACACCTGGATATCGATCGGAAACACGAAGTATATGCCATCTTTTTCTCGACTTCCTATAAATAAATTTTTGTATTGTTATTTCGTCTAAAACAATAATAATAGATGATTTATGACATATAATGAGTTTGTCGAAGCAGATTTTTTTGAGACTTCCCAATCATCACAAAATTAACGCCCGCTGTAAGCGTATAAATTGCGTCAACTTTCAATTACAACGTGTGGCGGTACGAAATGCATTACATATTTTATTTCAGTGTGTGACGCCCCTATAGATAAGCGTTGTTGCTAAAATACCGACGATTTGCTGCATTTTACTAAATTGGAATGTCTGCATTTAAATTTTGTAGGATATTGTGTGCTTTGAAGTGTTCAATTCACAATTTTTATTGTAGAAACATTTATTTTTCGTGGTTTTTGTATTCTTTGCTTTATGTAATATAATTAGTGCATCTTTACATATTGCCGATAATATGAGAATGACTTCAATGTTTGTTTTTTTTTAATTTTATTGTTTAAGTTAGTCAGTTTAGTTTATTCTAATTTATAAATGCAAATAAAATGTATGGCTGATAAAAAAAAACAAGATGTTTGTTGTATTTTGTTAAATTACCTTAGACCAATATAGTCGTTACTTATTTTATTTAAGCTTATTATTTTCCAAGTGACTAATAACTTAAAAGTCGACTAAATGTTTGCAACAAATAAAATAACTTGCCAGCGATTAAATATTTTCGCGACTTTTATATTATGTAAGATTCAAAATTAAGGGTGTTATAAAAACTAAAAACTAGCAGCTGCGTTTAGGTAGCAAATAAACTATACCAGTAAATTGAAATATTAGGCGAGGAGCTATATATAATGACTTGGCGACTAATAATGTTAGTAGGGTAGCAAAGATAATAATATTACCAACTATTTCGTGCCGTCTAAAAACCCACTTTCAGGCTCCGCTTTGCGGGCAGCTCTAAATGTTAAAACGAGTACAATAAAAAGGAATAAGAGTTAATTATTAATATTTTTTTATCATAATTTCATGAAAACGGCGGAAGGCATGATGGTTGGATACGAGTGTAGTGCGGGGTGGCGGGTTAGTTTTACGATGCGGGAACGTTTTCCACTTTCACGTTTCCTTGTTGTGGCGAGTGATATGGTCGCCCAATGGTCAGACCAAATCTCTGAAGACTTATTCCCAGAGACACACAACATTGAACTCAAAGAATGGACAGAAGGATATTATTGGGCAAAGCAGAACATTAAAGTAAAGACTTTAGCATCGGATTATACAAACAATGTATATGTCACCGTAAAATTGTCAAACACGTTATATTACAATATAACGTGTTTTTTCTCGCGATATTGTAATGTCTCGAATTATTGTCAACTCAACATACGGAAGTATCTCTGCCCCCATAATCGGGACTTGGGGCACCCCCCCGTTAGGTTAGTTAGGTTCCTTTAAACCCTGCACTCGGAAATAGGGGCCCCGCGAAGCGGGGCTCCGTCGACTACGCATTTTAGGGGGAATATAAAGTTTTTTAAGGTTATGTTATATTAATCGGTAGGTATTTCTCAGGAATGGTGCATTATCTTTTCTAAAAATAAATAAAAGTAATTACTCTTTTTATGTTTTTAATTTATTCACCTATAATTTTGAAAATAAAAGCCGCAAAATATGTTTTATTCAAGCCATTTTAGAGTTTATTTAAAGCTATTAAAAGTCACACAATATATGTATAATATAAGCTAGTTTATATTTATTCTTCATACAAACAATTTTAAATTTAATTTGATTTGTATTATTTATGAATGCCCATTTTCTATTTTATTTTCATCATTAAGTTTTCGCTTAGATATTAATTCAGTTCCCAAAAGAAAAACTTGATGCTAGTTTAAATTAAAACGGAGCTTATAACTGATATATTAATATGCTACCTTTTACTTATTACGATACTCCTTATTAGCTGCCAACCCATTATATATGGTACCCATTCTATTTTTTTTTAAAACCTATATTCATTTTACTTAGTTGCTGCATTAAATACATGCCTTTTATTTATACCTGTCACGGGTTTATGAACTTGTTTATATTGCCAACAGGTACACCAGTTGCCAAGCTTCGATGTAAAGTCCGAATAAGTCTCGGAGCTACGCCGTTGACAAGTTAATAATAAATAAATATCGCTGGACATTAACACACAGCGCCACGTAGTGCCACACTAAGCAAAGCTTGTGTCGTGGACACTAGATATTTGATATACTATATAATATATACTTTTTTGTTTGTAAATACATATTATACATTATACAGTTGGTGCTACACCGTAGACAAGTCGGTGCTACGCCGTAGACAACTCGGTGCTACGCCAATCGTCGTCCAATCGAAATATTTTACGACTTAGTTACTCTACTCTGGCAAAAATGGTTATTAAAATATTTCAACAATTTAAAAACTAACAATGGATAACTCTTTATGTATATTTTTCTACCTTTTCAAATAAATTAAATGTTTAAGCCCGTATGATACGCAGTGAAATAATTACAAAAAAGCAAATGTAAACTAGACGATTTTTTTATTAAACAAAATGATTCAATTAATTTTATTTTATCAACGTGAATTTCGTAGCTGTTTTTAATAGAAAATATTCCTACCTGGCTGTTCTCAAACCAAAACACAGTCAAGGCATACAAAATTCAGTGTAACAAAATTGTTCCAAAATTTTTGTATACACAAGTCAAGAGTTGGAGTGAAATTAAAAAGGACAATAAAACATTCGTGGCTTTTTGAAATTTCCCTTGAGAAATAAAACAGTACGTCAGGACAAATTGAATAAAATATACATAGGAATTAGTTTCTATGTGGAAAATTGAAGGAAAAAATAAGCTGAAGTTACTACATTCATGTACCAGTTTAAGATACTCAAAAATCTATCAGGAAATTTTCCACTGAGGCACGCGATGCCCTGGTCGACTTAGAAATCTCTAAACAGACACAAGATGGCCCGAGCAACAACAATATCTGCAGATAGGGGTTCATGGACGGCTTAAGAGCCTATACAACCTCAGCTCGAATTCTAATTTCGCCCCCACTTCACCGCTCCGCCTAACTCTTTATCTCGCTCGCACAATGGGGCTCGCGGTCACGCGGGCTCATCGCGAAGTCGATGCAATTTTGTTAGTTTAACTACTTTATTTATTGGAGTTCTAAGTATTAAAATTATCAGTATTAATATTAATTTGTCACTATTATCAAAACAAAATTTTATATCAATTTAATTTCAATCTAGGTAGGTACCTTTTTATCGTGGTAATAATTATTATCCTCCCACCCTGAGTGGAGCGGAAGGGACTGTCGGACTCTTACTGACTAAAATCCATTCGGGGTTCATTTAATAGCCCACTAAACCTACAGAAAGTTGATTTCCAAGCTAAATTTTCAAGTATAAGCTGACCTCTTATTGTACGGAAAGCCTATACAATGCGAGATCAACTTATACTGGAAATTTGCTACAAAATAATAGACGAGCCAACGTAACCGTGTGGGTTCCGCGCATTGAGTTTGTACTACGTATGAGTTTTATAGTTTTATCCTTGTAATGTATTTGTGACAGCCGTTTTTGTATAGTAAGTAGGCCTAAATGCAAGTATATTATAAGAAATAATTAACCTACTAAGTTTTTACGGATGCTGAGCCACTGCATACATTCTATTGTTACAAAAAACTAATCGAGTGCGAGTCACCATTGCATTCAGGGTTCTGTCAGTAGGGAATGTAATCCGGACTATCCTTAATCCGAAAAATCCGGATTCCGGTACATTTTTATACGACTTCTAAATCCGGGTTTGAAAATCGAATCCGGATTTTCTGAACAATAAGAAATTGTTATTCGTGGGCTACATTTCCGCGAGAATATTTGAAAATGTGCTCATCAGCCGAAAGCCTGAAACTGATATTTCTCTTGGAGGCCGCTTATAAACATATTCAGTGCATTCGACGTCGATTCAGAGCGAGCTTTTTCCGCAGCAGGAATTGAGTGTAACCAAAATCGTAGTAGGTTAAACGACGATAGCACTTTAGATGCCTTATTATTGGGTCATATTTGGTCTCCAAAAATTACATAGCTTTTTTGTTTATTCCAGGGCGACAGTCTGACTCTACAAAAAACTTAGTTAGTTTAGTTTTGTCTAGCCCTGAATCCCCATAGCACATTGAGGGAGGATTCAGGGCTAGGCTGCCGGTTGAGGAGAAGTGGTCAGGTACCACTTATCCTTCTTCACGTGGATGATCCAAAACTCTTTTCCGGCAAAAAATTGCGACTGATGGAAATACCTAACTAATAGTAACTGAAACTTTTAGTAACGCCATTGGGATAGAATTTGGTGTGGACAAAAGTGCAGTCATGTATGTAAAGCGAAGAGTGATTATGGCATCCAAGGGAATTCAGCTCTCGGATTCCGTACACCTGAGATACCTCTCCTCTTCCGAAAACTAAGTACAAGTATTTGGGTATGTCGAAAGCATTAACGTAACTGATATGAAGTTGAAGGAGCGCTACCTTAGACGTCTGAAGAAAGTATTAAATAGCTTTCTTCCAGACGGGAACAAGGTGCGTGCTATCAACGGTTGGGTCATGCTGGTTTTAATGTACTTTTTTGGCATACTCAAAAGGACTCAGACGGAACTCGATGTTCTAGATAGGAGAGTCAGAGAGACAAGGTCAATAGGCACAAAGAGACGTTTACAAGTGAGATAGGCCCAGACGACCAATGTCTGTCGAGGCTTTCTTTAGGCCGTTAGATCAAGGACATTTTTCGGGAAGCAGTTCTCTTCGATATGGCCCGTATTGTGAGGAGGTTCTTGTGTCTGGATCCCCGATAACCACTGGTAGCTTGGACTCCGCTCCGGGCGGACCACAATAATGTTTTTTTTTTATAATATTAAAAAATGCCAATATCTCACAAATGCCATTCAAATAGCTGCCTCACACCCTCTCGATCCAGAGGTTCGACCAACCACCCTCATCCGCCGGATATCATGCAAAGAATCCTAGAAAAACGTAGACTTAGAAGAATTTGGCATCAGTCCCGTCATCCGCTTGATAAACTCCACTTTAACAAGGCAGCTATAGAATTAAAGTCTGTAGTCCAGGAATCTATTAATTCAACGGTGGCAACAAACCTACAGACGATGTCACCTACGGGAGTTGGTGCACACTCGCTCTGGAAGGCAAATAAAAACCTAGATAAACCTCAAGAGTCTTATCCCCCAATTAGGTCACAAGCTTCCTGGGCAAGAACTGACTTGGAAAAGCCGAAGTATTTGCAATGCATTTGAATTCTGTATTCAAACCCAACGAGAGCATTGCAAATGAGCGACATATTGATGCAATATTAGAACAAGATCTGCAGATGTGTCTGCCCATTAAGCCAACAACACCTAAAGAAATTGCGAAGGAAATCGGACAGCTCAACTCGAAAAAGCCCCCGGATTTGACCTGATCACACCTTCAATACTTAAAAATCTTCCCAGAAAATGCATTGCCTTCTTGGCTAGTCTGTTCAACGCAATCTTTCGAACATCTCACTTTCCTGATCTTTGGAAAATCTCTGAAGTTGTCATGATCCACAAATTAGGCAAAACAGAACATGAAGCGTCGTCGTATCGGCCGATAAGCTTAACTCCTGTACTGTCCAAACTGTGGGAGAGGATATTCCTTAACCGACTAAAACCATGTATGGACATCAATGATGTTGTTCCACCTCATCAGTTTGGTTTTCGGAAATCCCATTCAACAATAGAATACAAACGACTGCCCAAAAAAAAGAGTGTTATGTTTTCAGGGTTCATGTATGTATGTATGTATGTATGTATGTTTGTGAGTTTCTTTATTCCACCATAACTTCTAAACGCCTGAACTGATTTCGATGTGCGTGGTATCGTTAGAATCCTTGTGTAGGCCCGGGTAACATAGGCTATAGAAAAACTTTGAAAATAATGGGGTTGCCATGATTCGTGAAGAAACATATGGTTCGCCTAACCATGTACCCAAACCCACTAGTGACTGAACTGCTAAACCCGACAGCGGTGGTGGAAAGGCTGAAGAGGAACCACCTTCTATAAGTGGGAGGCGCAGCACTGGCTGCTACACCACAACGCCATGTAGCTTGTAAAAAAATCGCTTATGGTCTGACGACCGATTGCAAATATAATATAATAATAATAAAAATATATATATATATATATATTAAAAAAAACATTAAAATATATATTTACAAAGAATAAGCAGTCGCTCCATGTAAAATACTGGTATTCAGCTGCATCCGGTTAGACTGGAACCCGACCTCAACATAGTTGGGAAAAGGCTTCAAAACCAAACCAACCAAGGTATTGAATTTGAATAATTTCAAATAACAAAATTAAATTCCCATTCACACAAAAATAAGAAACAGAATATGGGTAGATTTGTTTATTTTCGTGAAAAATCCGTAAAATCCGGATAATCCGGATTGGATCAAACATCCGATCCAAAAAATGGATTTTGAAACAGAGCGGATTTGCATTACTAGTTCTGTGAATACATTGACGTGGTAGTAAAACGCTTTGCCACTATAAAAAAATAAAAACGAAATGTATGACTGCGCATAACAGCATATTGGTTTTTTTTTTTGTTGTGTTCATGATTCTCAAGGCATGGTTAGTATGACTATGAATATTTGATAGGTAGGTAAGTGTGTGTGAAACAAGCAATAGTTTGGTTTCTTGCAGCTACCTACAATTATATTTTTTTTACTTTCTAAGCGCTTAGCGGCTGCAGTACGAGTCGCAGGTTCGATTCCCGCACGGAACATGTGTTATTATGTGATGGTCTACAAATAGTTGTGAAGACTTGAGTTTGTAACTGCACCGTCTTTTTCAGGAGCAATTGGAGAAATAGGTAAGTATTGGAGTAATAAAAGTATAAAATCTACACTTTGTTGTATGTGTAAAAAAAAAAAAAAACTTATTTAGGATTTTTTTTAATATTTTCGAATCTGGAATTTTTATGGTGTAAGTACATAATAAAGAGAATTCTATCGTCTAACTATCTACCCTAAACTGATTGCTCCAATGTTCCAAACGTAGACGGTGCGATTACAAACACAAGTCTTCACAACTATTTGTAGACCGTCACATAATATACCTAACACATGATCCGTGCGGGAATCGAACCTGCGACCCGTACTGCAGCCGCCAAGCGCTTTGAAAGTAAATAAAATATAATTGTACGGTAATTATGTACCTGGTCTACTCACACAGAAACTGCTCCAAACGTGTGTACCTACTACATATTCACCTACATGTTTGTAATCACTAATATTGTACCTAAATAGATCGGTCAGTAGATACTTAATTTCGATCATATGTTTGAGAAATTCTTTACGCCAACCCTGTCGCTTCTAATTTTTATTTCGGTTATTTCCCATCACGCAAACACTATAAACTCATGTATTTCATTATTTTTATTTGTTGAATTGCGTAATGTGCCCTGAGCGCAAACTGACACAGCCCTCCCGTACGGAAGCCGGAGCAGGACTGAGCGCGGGTGGCGCGCGGCAGGGAACCAACTTTGATATGACCGATATTATAGGCTATTTATTTTTCGGCGAAAAAAAAGGAAATTCAAAAAAATAAATAATATAAGACCTGCTCTATAGATGGTTCAGTTAGTATAAAAAGTTTCATGATCTTATTTTAAGTATTATAAGATTGCCAGCGGTTTATTGTTCAGTTTAGAGGTAACTTTGGATATTTTTTCTATCGAGAAAATTTTATGGAATCGTGTTTTCGCCAAATATAGGACTTAACAATAATCCTCAACTTTACCATATATTTATTTCAAAATTTATGCTGCAGTATTTTCGGCGTATCGAAGGATTCTGCTAAGCCATTTGAGGTAGTATAGGCTCTTAATAAACCGCGTATGTTGTACGAGTGCGTTGTTTCCCTACAGACAATGGCCCACCTGGCGTCTTGCACTGCATGCCTTATTACCTACGCACTTGATGATCTATTCCTGCATCAGTGAGCTGAGTTTACGTGGCTGAGGTTTGGGCTAAACACATTTGAACTTTTTGCCACTGAAACGCTAAAATGAAGATTATCTGTCTAGCCTTTTCCCAAATATCATTCGACTTCTAGTCTAACCAGATGCTGCACTTCATGAAAAATACTAGTGTAAAGCAGTTTTTGATGAAGTGACTTGCTGATTGATGGTTGTCTGTTATTTTCACTTAGAGCACGAGATAAGTTTAAATACATTTCAAATAACTGAGTTCACTGAACAATGAAATTGGACTGACTAAACAGTCATTCAATATCTAGAATAATCTAAAATAATCCTTCACCTACCAGCATTTATTCAAGCAAAACCGTTTTTTCAGAAATAGTTTCAGTTACGCAAATACCGTCCCTTTGCGAAAAAGAGACGTACCTAGTCCTACATGCTTCATCATCATTACCCTTAGGGACATCTGAGCTGGACCATTACTCACGAAATGACGACCTTAGTACCCTCATTTGTGAGATCTAAGTTCATTCACCTTTGGCCTTACATTTAGTTTAAATGTGAACTCATTATTCTACGTATTCAGGGAGATAGCAAGTCGCAGGATATTCTGGCACTGATTTATTTAGGTAATTTAGGTCTAGAATGATCTGTTACTTAGTTTGGGATTGTATCTAGACGTGATTGATTAAGCAGCACTATAGTTTTGTCTACAAATAAACGTCTAAACTGCGTTCAAGAGTTAATCATTGGTTCAGATTCAATTGTGAGATTTGCCATAAAATGTGGTTTTAGATGCCCAAGTCCCGCCTGTTGTATAGAGATCGTTTCTTGAAGTGGCTGAGCGATTAGCTACTTCGTTACGTGTCACGTGTTGGATTTCCACATGGAACAAATATCTGTATGGCCTACGGGCTGCTCTTCCGATTCTTGTTATGTGTGTTGATGAGTTTATATGTTTATCGCCGATGTACCTGGTGTCTAAGCTGCAAGTATTTGATAAACACTAACGAGCGTACTGGATTTTGAATCTTTTCGATCATATGATTGAGCTGAAATTACCTTAATAAAACTGTTTTGATTTAAACATTGGCATTGCAAAAACGAGCAATATGTTTACCCTCCTTGGAAAAACATAGACCTTTTAAAATTATATTTAAAAAATACGTGACATTTTCAAACACTATATAAATACTAACAATTACAAACAATGTCAAGGCCAAAACTCCACCTTAAAATTCTTATCCCCGAGAGTACAAAACTAACAGTCATAAAGACATAACAGCCGAAAAGCCTGGTTTTATGTACATAAGCGTGACCCAGACTATTGTTTACGAGCACGCAAAAGTTATAAATAACGTCAATGAATCTAGAATGTCTTTCTCGATAGGCTGATGTAACTTGTCTTGTGTACGTAACTTGCTGTAGACAAACATATATTTTCAAGGGAAAAGTCTAAAAGACTTATGAAACCCACATTTAGACTGCTCCACTAATATTATAAAGAGGTTACTGTTTCAACATTTTGCAAATTCAATAATTTGGGCTTCATCATTTTGCTAATTCAACACGTAGGTATGCCACATCCACTTAGCTTTAGCTTTCACACAATTTTTATATCGTTAGTAAAGTTATAACAATATAAATATTTATT
This sequence comes from Xestia c-nigrum, assembly GCA_916618015.1. NCBI lineage: Eukaryota > Metazoa > Arthropoda > Insecta > Lepidoptera > Noctuidae > Xestia > Xestia c-nigrum. The sequence goes on along the minus strand of OU745246.1, from coordinate 2,326,033 downwards.
TGTTTACGGAACGGCAATTGTAAGTATTTACTAATTGACTACCCCACCAAAAAAAAGTGTTGAGGATTTGAGTACAAATGTAGCACACCGAAGGCTGAGTGGATGAAGAGTAACTCGAAAAAAAAACAATTCTCAAAGTCGCCCCCTCCTCCCCATTTTAGGCGGATTTCGGAAGTTAAGAGAATTAGAACATATTTTTTCAGACTCATACTAAGGGGCCCCGAATCAGTCAAAACCATTTTTCATAACTCCCCCTTATCCTCCATCGTATCTCCGCTATAAGAGAAACGGAAGACCAAAGAAACGATGGATGGACTGTGTAAATGGCTATGGATATGTCTAAAAAGACAACTGAGATGACGAGCAATAGAGAAGTATGGGAGAAGAAGACTTGGAGAGCTGACCATAAATAAATTTACATGATTGAAAACTTTGAGTTATAGAGACTTTGAGTTTGAGTTTTTACTCATATAAACATTCACGTGCATAGTAGCAAGGTACGTTATGACTTTAGATTTCATAACATCATCATCATCATCATCATCATCATCAGCCTATAATGTTCCCACTGCTGGGACTCGGCCTCCTCTCAATGCGAGGGAATGGGCTATAATCTACCACGCGGGCCCAGTGCGGATCGGTAGATGTCTCATGTCTTCGAATTTTTGGTTCTAGGACATGCCGGTTTCCTCACGATGTTTTCCTTCACCGTTTTGAGAGCAGTGGTGATGAAATAAAATACACAAAGTATAATGCGCCTGTCTGGGTTCGAACCCACGACTGAATGTTCGTAAGTCGTGGCCGCCACCACTGGGCCACCGCTGCTCCGCTGCTGATTTCATAACAACACCCCTATAATTTCTGCATTTGACTTTGACTGTTTTCGGCACCATACGAGTTCCGACATTCCCATGAATTATGACTCTTTATTTATCCTGTCGCCGACATGCATCACAATATCGATGTGTTCACGTTCGTGTTTGACTGTTGGATCAACGAGCTTGTGCGAAATGTCTAAAACATACCAGCCAGTAGTTAGTGGTGTTCTGTTGATTGGTATTCAGTGATTAATTGGTCCTATTGTCGGTAAATTGATATTTGTTTCTGTAAGTCTTCTTACCTTTGGGTAAGATCAAAGAAATTTCCTGGATTGTTTGAAAATACTATTCTTAAAGGGTGTTTTCTTTTGTATTAAGCGGTTATTTAGTAGCATTAATGTTTGGAGATCTGTCGTAACTTACTTTTACGTTTTCATGACAGCTCGTATGTATTCCAAGTAGGGTTAATTGAGACGTACCTAGATTCGACCAGCCACCACACACACACCACCACATTCCCCTATATTTTGCCAGTAATGTTGAATTGCTATGTAGCACTGGATAACAATTACGCACAATTCTAGATTCCCTGGCCATGCTAAGAAATTAATCTATAAATCTACTGCTTTTTTATCAAAACGGTGTATATTTTTTCAACACACTTGCTCAAAAAGTGCATTTACGATGCCTGTATACATTGTTCGATAGTTAAAATAGGTACTCTCACCAAGTACCTATTTTACCGCACTCCCCCTTGTATAGCACCGTGCGTATTCTCTACGATTTTTTTTTAATTTCCAAAAAATAAATAGTATTCCACCAAGGAGTTTTACATTACGAGAATAAATAGGCTGACTGATCAAACCTCATAAGAAGTGCTTTTCCTCAATACGTTTGTCTCACTTTAATACAAATGAGTAAGCGAGACGAAAGATGTAGTACTAATTTTCACCACGTGCATGTGGCGCCATTTGCAAATTCGCGCCATTTTTATAGTAGCGTCAAAGATTGTTGCGACTGTCCAACTGTTAAACAAAATAATGATGAGTTCAAGCGAGGAATCAGATGTTAATAATTATGGAATTAACTCCACCTGAAATTTTGAATGAGGTGCAAATTGCAAAAAAAAAACAGTTTCTTGCCGCCAAAATCGCGATAGCGCTATTTATTCATTTACAAAAAAAAATATAGTGTGGTTTTAATATAGGTACTTAATGAATAATTTTCTCGCAAATGTGTTGTAAAACGCTGTTTGACACACGTGCAGAAATTGGTATTTACAAACTCGTGACTATGGTAAGCCTTCGACTTCGTCTCAGGCTTACATTCGTCTACTCGTTTGTAAAAACCAACTTACCGCACTAGTATCATAAATAACTATTCTCGTACATAATAGCCCGATTACATCAAGCTGAAAAAGATCAAATTGTATACCACAAACAAACAAACATCATAACGAATTCAAACAATAAACAAACATGAATTCGCTTATTAAAACGAGCAGCTTGTATTACATATGTACAAACATTTATTTAACTACTGCAAAACTAAAACTGCAATGGAGCGTTTGTATTTCAACGTAGAACTACGAATTTGTTGAAAAATTTCGACAACTCCAAACTAATTTTAGAGTTCTGGAGTAATTTTTCGTATAAATAAAATCTCTTTGCTCCATTTTGTCGATTGGAGAGCATCCTAATAGTAACTTGTAGTAAGTAATTGTATTGAAAAGTTTTGGGGCATTTGTATTTGTAACGTATCTTTTGGAAATTTTATACATTTTTTATTTTGAAATTGTATTGTTTTGATTTCGAAATTGTTGAAATTGAACCTCGTAGTTTTGATGTATAACTAAGAGAAATAGCAGTTGACAACTGGGCGTACAATTTCAAAAACCAAGTCTTTGTTATACCCGATTCCGTTCACAGAAACAGTCAACTAAACAAATAACTACGGTACGTGTCACAACATAAATATCCAAACAAATAAAATGTGGCAGATCTGATTCAAAATCAACGTGGTAATGTAGCCAGCCATTTGGGTAATAATCCCGTTGACAGTGTTGCGTGGGAATATTTAGACGTCCTTTTTTCTGCTTTTATACGTGTGCATCTATCAATTATGTATGGATTTCTATGTAGTGTGACTCGTTTTTTTTTTTAGGATGGGAAATCATCAAATGACTTCTCCCACTCTGGGCGGAGCAGGAGGGAGTGTCAGACTCTTACTGACTAAAACCCATCCATGTTTCTTCCTCGCCCTTTATGTTCCGGGGCCGCAGTATCTCTTTCGAACAGGCCCGCAACCCCGGATGTAGTGTGACTCTCAGGTAGATGTATTGTTAGCGTTTCCGTGATATTTGGGAAAGCAGTTTGTTACCTAGACAAAATCTCGCAATACCTCACAATACTTCCAAAATACTTAACCAGCTTAACAATCGTGGAAATTGCGAACTTAAAATACAATTTTAGAATACAAATACAGCATTATTTATTCGCTATTACGTTGAATTTATTCGCAGCCGCGGCAAGTAATGCTGCAACTAGCACGATTTAAATCTACGTTGCTAGCGAATTGGGTGAGCGGAAACAATAATTCATTTCGATTAACTACTGCTTTTCCCACCATTTTAACTCTTTGGAAAATTTAAAGTATGACGTAGTTCACCTACTATTGAAGAAAATTTTAAGATTTTGGCTTTATAAACACACTAGGAGAGAACCAAGGTTACTCAGGAAACCCGAAGAATTGCCAAACTCCTCTCTCGGAAAAAAATGCGCTGGAAGGCCTCCCACTAGGTGGACCGATGACCTGGTGAAGGTTGCGGGAATCCGTTGGATGCGAGTCGCAAGAGACCGGTCAATCTGGCGACACTTGGGGAAGCTTACGTTCAACAGTGGTTGTCTTATGGCTGAAATGATAAAGAAACACACTAGGACGATGCGGTCTGAACAATATTGAAATAAGTAGCAGAATAGGGGAAACTTGTTCTTGAGGGGGATTAGTTCAAAATAATGTGAGGTTTATTTTCAATTTATTCTTGCGATTAGAGTTTTAAACTACGATATCTTGGATGGCATCTTGGGTGCTTCCAGTAGAGTCTGCCCTATCTTTTTGAAGTCACTCTTCGCACTGACTGTTCAAGTCAATAATGTTCTGTCCCTTTCTGGGATGGTAAGCTACCCCGCTAGCTGATTTAGATTATTTAATTTTAAGTTTAAGGAATAAATAATTATAATACACTCGTTTACGATACCAGCGGATGTCACGCAAATAGGTACACTCGCGTAGTTCCCGTTTCAGTGGGAGTACGGGGATAAAATGTAGCTTATGTTACTCAGGGTGAATGTAGCTTTCCAATGGTGAAAGAATTTTTGAAATCGGCACGGTAGTTTTTGAGTTTATTCATTACAAACATACAACATTTTCCTCTGTATAATACTCGTATTAATAGTGTAGAAAAATATATAGCTTTTCGTGAGTGTGTTAATGGTTTGGGATTTCTTCATCATCATTCTTAATGAAATCTTTTCGCAAAAATATTTTTTTTAATGTTGTAATAATAATTGTGATACAGTTATTATTTATTTTTGTTTTTGGATTCCTAATTTCCTGATTGGCTGTTTGCTGCTAATTCAAGCTGTCAACATTGATTGGCTATTGTAATTGGTTATTGGAAACTGAGAAAAGCCAATCAGGTCAGCTGACATTGAATTTGACAGGTAATTACTTTCGTTAATGACTTGGTTAGAACAAGCAACACAGCGATTGCATACAATTATAAAGACGTACAGTCGACATCGCATCAAGTTACTACAAATTGTCTCATGAGATTTTGAACTTAACCTTCAACAGTTAATGGTTTAAAACCATTTGGAATTTGCAACACTATCATAATATAGTTAAACGAGCTAACCCACGCAACTTCGTCTGCGTCACATAAGAGAGAAAAACAAAAGGAAAAAAGAAACCCCGTTTTGGCAACATTTTTCATTTCTGCTCCGCTCCTAATGGTTATAGCGTGATGTTTTATAGCCTGAAGCCTTCCTCAATAAATGGAATATCCAACACAAAAAGTTTTATTCAATTCGAGCTGGTAGTTCCTGACTTCCTGAGATTAGCGCGTTCAACCAAACAAACAAACAAACTCTTCTGCTTTATAATATTAGTATAGAAGTATAGATTAAGTATAGAAGTATAGATTTTATTTCCGAAGCATGGCTGACATGAATGACAAGCGCGTCTGTTGAGCATGAGATACTGGGTTCGATTCCCGGGTCAAGCAATTTGTTATTGGGTTCTTCCGTCAGATTATAGGCTGGCCACCTTATTACATGGGACTGAAGGATTTCAGGCGTGATCTTTTTTTTTTGTTTACGAAGCTATTCGGATTTTTTAAATATATTTTTTTTGTCAAAATAATTTAAAATCAGATCACTCTTCAAATAACCATAAAAACTTGGACGAAACAAAGCCAATATGCGTCGTAAACGACTAATAAACTGCACGGTTAAAGTCGGCAGTTAAATTTAACTGTAGTCGAAGTAACAACAATAGTTTCCATCATTAGTCGTTACCGCCGGGACTTTGGTCTCGTGAATTTTGTATTGTATGAGATTGCGGGTACTTAAGGCTTCATGGAGTATCTTGGTTTATTATTCGTATGATAAGACAGTGTTATAGGGGTACTTAACAAAACTTTTGCCTTTTCAAAGCTAGGCGATAGATACAGCCTTTTATGTTCGCAGCTTTCACAGAAACTTCAGGGGTGCTACACATTTGTGTTTAATGTTTCCTTCGATTGATAGCGAGAATGGACTTAATATGTTTTTTTTATAATCTTTGTTAGAACAAAAACACAAAAAAAAACACAATTCACAATTATTCAACTATGTTTGCTAATTAAAAGACATTTATCGAAAAGAATGATAGACAATAATGTGGATGGATGAAGTGGGAAAAGAAAGCCAAAAACTGGATCAATTGTATGAGAACTGATATGAAGGTTTAAGGAGCAATGATTTCGTGACGTCTGACAAAGGAAAATTAAAGAACAAAACGTCCTGACACCAAATATAACACAAGGACAAGGACAAGGGCAAGAAAAATGACGAGTTAGCAACGCCCACCTTTAAAACAGACACGTATGTCGTGTCTGTCGTGTTCGTAAACTTTCCAGATTACGAATTGTATGGTTGCCAAGTTAAGCTTACTAGAATTAAGCTCCGCTTTTTTTACAACGAGCTTGAATTGGTGTATGTGTGTATTGGGAGGTGTGTGTGTGAGAGCGGGTGTGGGTGGGAATGAGTGTGGTGTGAGTTTGAGTTGGAAAGTTCGATCGGCACGAACTAAAATTAAATGGAAAAACGAATTATCTAGACTATAAAGAAAACCTCTATGCAAAGCTGCTGCACTTTTCGCGGCAAAGATACGAGGTGGCAATTTATAAAATCGGAAATGTCTCAATGGAAAAGTCTAAAAAGTCACCAAATTTCAAAACTCACAGAATCGAATGTGTTAACCCGAACAAGACCTATGGAGTGGCCTAAGGTGACAAGGTTTTGTCATTATGTCTTAAACTTTCTTTTATTTTCAGATCAATTAGTGAGATTGTTAGTTTAAATATAAACATTTAGATTAACATGTGACTTCGACTTGTAATATCATGAGTGGTATTTAGTTTATTGGTATTTAAAGTAAATTGGTCAATATCCTTCAGCTTTAAATATAGTTATTGGGTAGGTATTAGTTTTGCCAAGAAAGTGCTGTCTACTTCGTTTGTACTTGCTTAACTAAACGAGTATATTATACTAAGACGTTCACTGCTGGACATAGGCCTCCCCCAAGTATCGCCACATTTACCGGTCCCGTGCGATTCGCATCCAGCGGATTCCAGCAACATTCACCAGGTCATCGGTCCACTTAGTGGGAGGTCTTCCAACGGTTCATCTTCCGGTTCGTGGTCACCACTCCAGAACTTTAGGCCCCATCGGCCATCTGTTCTACGAGCAATGTGCCCTGCCTACTGCCACTTAACTTTGGCAGTTCTTCGGGCTACGTCGGTGACCTTGGTTCTCTTTCGGATGTCTTCATTTCTGATTTGATCACGCAAGAAAACTCCGAGCATAGCCTTCTCCTTTGGGTGAGGATAAGTGAAGTGAAAATAGAATATCTAAAGATTTTGGTTTATTTCCTTTTTTATTCAAATTTGATGATGTGTGGCGAGAATTGGGGTTAAAAACTAGTTTAATGTTGAGCAGGAAGCAGGGCTGAAGATGGATTTCAAGGGCATAGTACCATTTATAGAGACTATTGTATGTTGTACCTTTATTTCATCAATGTCCTACTACCTAAATTCAAAAAAACCTTAGTGGACATTTAATCTTTAACCGAAAGAAATTGCTGGTTAACTTGGCTACTAAAACTACAAAAATATAAAAGGATTTCATAGAAATTCTTGAAAAATGATTTGTGTGGTTGAACGAAATTTATGATCTTTAAACCAAGACTATAACTCGCGAACGTGCCTTCAAATAGTCAGTTACATAAAGTAGTATATCGATATCATTTACTTTGGAACTCTGCCCGTTTTGTAAATTCTCGTAATACTTTGATAAAAGAATGTTCTATAAGTGATCGTAGTTTGGTAAATATGTTAATGCGTTAAAAAGCTGAAACAACAATGATAAAGTAACGGTTAACTGAGGAAAAAAAAACAACGTGTTTTGCTGACTACTGGTAACGTGGGACAAAGGGACAGGATGATGATGATGATGTAGTAGACAAAGCAAGGCTCATTCAAGTCAAATTGTAAAATGTAAGATAAACCAGTTTTAGCTACTTTTTTTTTTGTCATCTAGATGTTATAAGTTAATACCGTACCTACTCATAAAATCCAAACTGATTTATTTTTGTCTGAAAGTTTTGCTTATACTTTTTAATATTTTACAATTACCCTCACAATTGTTGTAATCAAGTCACCAAATGTCCAAATAATTACCCACTGTATAGTTTTAATATCCAAACTCATATTATTCTTTGTTCATTTAACAACTAAATGTTAGTTCTGTATTATTGTGAAAGTGTGTGTGTTTGTGAACGAGGAGGACTGTCCTGCCGTGATACAGTTTTCACTAGTACGGAGGTCAGTGTGAATCAAGACCAAACAACCGCATAACCTACACAGGTATTTGTAGTACGTAATTATATTTGTTTAATAGCAGACACAAATCACAGGATTGTTGCGATTTGTATGTTAAGGTTGTTCTTTTACTGATCAATAAACTTTTTAAACTTTAAACTTTAAAATTAACCCTAGCTCACTAACCTTAATTTCGATTAACATTATCAGTAATTCGTAAATTTACGACACATTAAAACACCAATATTTATTTAATCAACTTTAAATAAGACATAAAATGATTTTAACCGTCTTAGTTTCCTCTTAATCAAGTAGCATATTGCTGTTTTAGAAATATTCTACATTGAGCAATGATTACACATAGAAACAATATGCTCCCTGCAAATCATTTTTTTGGAGCTCTTGGAGATTTTTGTGGTCAAACGACGTATTTTAGCAGGACAGATGCTGCAAGTTAGCGAGTAGCAACTAGGAGCGACTGCCTATTTGACCTCCACAACCCAGTTTGTGCTGGGCAATACCATACCCCTTGGAAAGACTGGTTGTCAGAATTTGTAGGCACCACTTGTACGGCTGTCAAAGATCTACAAATGACAGCCGGGACCAACGGCTTAACGGCTTCCTAAAGCCAACAATGAAAACCTAAAAACTCAATTAATACAATTTTATCCTTTTCTTGTCGCAGCGAATTATTTTAGTTTCAATATCAAAACGGCATGAATTCTTAACGATCTCATTAATATTTGAATGCTCAAAAACTTTTGGTGATAAAATATAATTGCTATTATAATAGTTCTTTCATTACTTTTAGAGAAAGTAGTTAAATGTTTTAATTACTTTAGGGCCCTTAGAACAGTTAAAAGTTAGTTTCGTTATATTTTATTTTTCATATAATTTCATTTAAAGGATTGTTTCTTAATTTTTCTATAAGAAACGTTTCGCAATAAATTTGTTCTACGAGTATGTATGTCGAATAACTATCAAAAACTACCTAATACCTAGTTTCTCTAGTATTGAGCATTTTTTTGTTGCAGCCTTATGGTAACTATAAAATTTCCTCTTCTATATCGTAATTAAACACAATTGGCTAAATGTATGTGGTACTAATAGATAGGTACTCGTATATTTTTGCTAAACCCTCCGGGAAACCAAGCGTGATTTGTATGTATCATCATCTGCCTAGCCTTTTCACAACTACGTTTTGCCATATTTTACATGGAGCGACTGCCTATCTGACCTCCACAACCACTAAAAACCACCAAATCCTTGCCCATGAGAAGCACTATTATAAGAGAATGGTTCGGGAAGCGATTGAGATCAAGAAGTACCCTAATTTCAATCGCGAAGACGGCTTCAAACTCTCTTCAGCTTGGAATCCAGTAATCACTAAGTGTACTCGTCAAGTGAAATCGCCTCAATTTACGGACACTGTTAGTGTAGTGTGCTGTCGTAGTGTGAACCGGCCCTAATTAACATTTATGAAGATGAGTGAGGGTAGTTGAATAAACGCCTTCACTTTGCTGTCGCGGTACCTCCAGTACCTCAGTCTCCCCACGACCACGGCTGGTGCAATCCGGTCGAAACGTCGGGATTAAATTAAAGGTAAATTCGCGATAAATACCCGTCTTCTTAAGTTTAATAATGTCTCCACAACCCAGTTGGTACCGAATAGTAAGATACCCCTTGGCAAAGCTGGTTGTCAAACTTTTTGGACTACCTACTGTCAAAGATCTACAAATGGCAGCCGGGACCAACCGTTTAACGTGCTTTCCGAGGCACGGAGGTAACTCAGAATGTAATGGGTGGTAACCCATTCATAGACCAACCCAGGCCATCATGGCTAAACCTAAAGATCGACCCGAGCGGCTGTTATTATTTAACCACGAGTTCCTCGGGCTCTTTTAGGTATGTTTCAACAATAAACTTCTCTTCGTCTAGAAAAAATAAGACTTTCTTCGTGTTTAAAAAAAAAAGTAAAATGAAATTAATTGTAAGCATACAAAATGAAAATGTTCTTCAAAATCAGCTTTTGAAGAACTTTCCTTTGACTTCAAATAGTAGTATTGTAGGTACTTATTTTACTCAAACTCCTACATAATATACGTCACGTTCACCTACAAAGCACTTCCATTGCTTCATAGAACACCACAGGGATTTAGTCTTCAGCATGTAGGTAAGCTTTATCGAGACGTAATCGACTACCAGACAAAAGTAATCTTCTACCCAGTCTCAAGTGGCCTCTCTATAACCTTGGTGGTTAGATGGCAATGAACTATTTTTCTATTTGGCGTAGTTCTCTTTTCAAAATTGATATAAAAACTTTATTAATGTAATCGCGATAACATCAGTGAGCTGACTCATTTATAGCATAGTCTAGAAAAGCTCAACTCACACTGGACATAATCATCATAATTTCAGCCGCAAGACGTCCACTGCTGGATAAGGCCTCCCCAAGTGTCGCCACATTGACCGGTCTCGTGCGACCTGCATCCGACGGATTCCCACAACCTTCACCAGGTCATCGCTCCACCTAGTGGGAGGTCTTTCAACGCAACGTCTTCCAGTTTGCGATCGCCAGCGCCAACTTTTCGGCTCCATTGGCCATCCGTTCTCCGAACAATGTGCGTTGGCAATTCTTCGGGCTACGTCGATAACCTTGATTGAGGACATAATATTATACCATATAACTAGCTGCTCTCAAAACGGTGAAGGAAAACATCGTGAGGAAACCGGCATGTCCTAGAACCAAAAATTCGAAGACATGTGACATCTACCAATCCGCACTGGGCCCGCGTGGTAGATTATAGCCCATTCCCTCTCATTGAGAGGAGGCCGTGTCCCAGCAGTGGGAACATTATAGGCTGATGATGATGATGATGATGATATAACTAGCTGTTTGCCTGCGGTTTCGCCAGTGTGGAGGTCAATGGTTGAGGTCGGGATTAAAATGTACAAGTACGTAATACAATAAAATACAAATATATTTTGTTCTATTATTACACGTTGTTAGACATAACACAGTTTAGTGGCGTCTCTTTTTAAGCATAGAGATGCCTGTGCCAGGAGGCGCCGCTCCTTTAAATCTTACTATTAGTGTAATATGACACCATGTTATTAATTAAGTTTTTTATTTTATTTATTTAGTCTGTAAGTGTGTGCGTGCGTGCGTGTTTGTGTGTGGTGTGGGTATGTTTGTGTGTGTGGACAAGTAAAAGGAACATCAACGCACTAACGGTTTGCATGAGTTCAGTACATCATTCTAAACACCCACATTGGAAGGAAATCCTCCATTATAGGCCTAGTTTAACACGAATCAGATAAGTACGAAAATAATCTACTATTTTGCTGAATAAACACATTTAAACCGTAAGTAACCTAAAATGTTAATATTCGCAGATTTTTAGTAATTTGGCCTTCCCAAATGCTCTAATTTATGGCAAAATTCTAGCCTTGTAACGCCAGGCCCATGTTTGTATGGAGTTGGGAACTTCTCCTTTTCATTGGTAATTTTAAAAAATCGGTTGTGCTCCTACAAAAGATATTTTAAGTCATATTCAGCCCGGAATCACCCAGTATTTTTAGGTACCCAATTTTAAACTTGCCGCTGACAACCAGGCACTAGGTATGACTACCTTTTTCTTGAAAATGTTGAAAGAAACTTTCGGACTCTGGACTTGGGTAGGTAATTAATTACTTTTCACAAAAAAACGCGTACGGAACCCGGCTTTTTCACTGCAAAATTTTCAGTGTAAAAAAATTATATAAACTGCCGAGGTAAAATTTTATTAAGCCTGATTATTTAACACCACAAAGGGTATAAACCCAGCAAGCTTATAATGAAATACAACGTTTTGTACCCAAAAGAAGAATATGAAAGTTGAATAATATATTAAGTTTTTGATTAAAACTAAAATGTACACCTTCTTTTGTTCGGAGGATATTTGTTTAGGGTGAGCCAAGGATTTTTTGGTCCAACATTGCTAGATTTATTATATCGTTTTAATTATAACTTTAAAAAAAGTCTAGATTAAGGATTATTTTACTCCTGAAATCATTACTTGTAGAGTTTAGCTTATATGTAACTTTATTTCTGTCAATGATTTTAGAATTACATAAAAAAAAATGATTTTTCATTGTCCGGTCACTCCCTAACACATCAAATGTGGCTGTGTCATGAGCCACGTCCAGTGTTTGTCGTTACCATTTATTTATTTATTTAAAGATCCAACAAAATATACATACAAAGCATTTTAATTAATGGAAAACACAAAGTATTAGATATTATTTATTATTATTGTGAATGTTGTGGTCTCCTTTAATGAATAAATGAAAAAGTATAAGTGAAGGAGTACCTACCTTTATTTATAGGAGACCACAGCATTCACAATAAAGTAAACAAATTGAGCCCTTATTTAAAAAATAATGGAAATTAAAAAATATGAAACACATAATTTTGGTAGGATATAGAAACATATAAGAATAAATAAAATGATTAACAAAGATTCGAATGAAAATAAAAAAAAAATATTTAAAAAAATAAAACAATCCAGCTGACTTTAATTAATTATTTTTGATATATGCGGGACTGGGTGTATTTTTTGCAGTATTTAAAAGGAGGATAATATATTCCAAAGGTCTGAAACAGCTTTGAAATATTTTCCTAAAATTACCCAGGGACCGTATTTTCCTTTGATTTCTTTCAGATTGTAACTGAGAATCATCGTCTACCTACTCTTTTGTGAATCATGTTGGAGTCGGCTTTCAATCTAACCGGATCCAGATTAATACTCGTACTCGTATTTCATGGGGTGCCATTGCTGTTTGACCTGTACTACCCAGATGTAGGGTTAACAATACTTGCGGGCCAGTGGACGGTGAGCTATGGGCTAGCTTGCCGTCCGTTCGCCTTATGACGACAGGCCGTGTCGACGGCGCGCGAGTGTTCCACGCGCGCCGCAAAGGGATGTCAGCATAAAGAAGGCGTCCGCATGGGTCGACCCCTGCCCCCCGGCAGGGGTCGACCCATGCGGACTTTTTGAATTTTGTGGGACTATTTGAAAGAGATACCGCAGTCCCGGAACATGGATGAGTTTTAGTCAGTAAAAGTCTGACACTTTCTCCCACTCCGCCCAAAACAGGAGGAGCCATTTGATGATTTCCAATCCAAAAAAAAGGGTAATTGATACTGATTAAGAGCAACAAATGACGTCCGGGACAAACGGTCTATCGTGCTTTTCGAAACTTGAAAGATTCTTAGTGGTATTTGTGTAATTTAAGGTTACCCATTTTCCAGACAGACATAGGCAAAAATTGCATTGTTGATCATCATCTGCCTAGCCTTTTCCCAACTATGTTGGAGTCGGCTTCCAGTCTAACTGCATGCAGCAGTATTTTACATGGAACGACTACCTACCTAACCTCAACAACCCAGTTAGTACTGGGTAATATGATACCATTTATGGTAAGACTGGTTGTCAGACTTTTTGGACCACCTGAAACGACTGTCAAAGATCAACTAATGACAGCCAGGACCAATAGCTTAACGTGCTTTCCGAGGTATGGAGGAAACTTGGTATGTAAGGGTGGTCACCCATTTACACACCAACCTAGGCAAGCTCGGGTCAACCTAAAGATCGACCCGAGTGGCTGTTATTTTTTAGCTACGAGCTCCTTACGACTATAACCGAGAAATAACTATAATAAGCTATTGTAAAAACAGCACGTTAATCATAATATAGCACACAACTAAGCATTCTGCGAATTAGAAATGAAAATACGCGAGCATATTACGTTGGAACGTGCCCGCAGCAATAAGTGAATTTAATTTGTTTCGGTGTTTATTCCGACAGGTGAATTTATGTGTTTACATAATTCATAACGGTAAATAGGCTTATATTTTGCGAATATGGCGTGCCCTATAAACAGCCACGTCGAACGATCTCATTGATTATGAATGTATAATTTTATTAGCTTCGTTATTTTGAAGCTTGTTAAATGTAAAGGAAATTTTTGTAGACGGTTTTTGTAAAATTTAAAGAGAGTGTGCAAAATTTAGAGATTATTTAAATGAGAATGATAGTAACACATGTTTAGCATTAAGAGCAAGATTATAAAGGGTGTAAAAAGAGACTACACGAAGCTAAGATTCACTTAAGAGTCCCCGTCATTTTGATTGCTTTTAACCCCCGACGCAAAAACGACGGGGTGTTATATGTTATTTTATAGTTTGATGTGTCGGTTGTGTGGCATCGTAGTGCCCGAACGGATGAACTGGTTTGGGTTTTGTTTTTCTGTTTGGAAGGTCAATTATTCGCGAGTGTTCTTAGCTATATTTGATAAAAAATGGCGTATTATATATTAATTCAGCCACTCCCTCAATATGGTTTCAAATGAAAGGGCTTGACCAGTTGAATATTATACACTATGATAAATTAAATATCCAAGATGGCCGCTACCACAAAAAGGTGAATTATTTTCCGTTTAACTTTTGGTCCTTTTTGTCGGGGGTTTTAAAAAAAAAACGAATTTTACTCCGCAATATACACACATACTGATTTGCAATCAAAATTTAGTGTAAACACAAATTTAACATCACTGGTACCCCATCTGCTCACCGTCCCCGCTGAAAGCAGCACACCGTACACCCCCAATACCCCGGCACACCCCAGGGTGTGTTACGTTTAACTAAAGTTTGACGGCTCGCAAAAAGAACTGCTGCATTGGGACTGGAATAACGCTTTGTTTTCTAACTGTGTTGCTATGTAATGGTAGTTAAGGTTTTTTTTTGGTTGCTCTTTGTTCTTTTCGGTTTGTTACTTGGGTAAAATATTTCCACTATTACGTTTTTAGGCTTATGCTCATTTGTAAATTTGTAACCAGATGGACGTCTAACATTATTGGCGAAACTATACGCTTCAGATGATCGCTTTGCGAAATTCAGGGGTGATAATTTTTAATGTTACTCCATTCGCCGTCCCATGAGCATACTACATGGGTCTGGGAGATTATTCAGCTATTGTATCCACTTTGTGAAGAAGACAAATACTCACACTGTTTTAGGCTATCACGGTCCACAAATTACAATGGTTGCAGTAGTGCGCGTAGCCAAAGACAAAGAAAGCGGGTAGACAGATTTGTCTGCTCCTAGCAATTTTTCCATCCACCCGCAATCTCCAGCTAACCCACGATCATGGCGCTTGCAACAGCGTTGGAATAAATATCCGGAGCTCAATTGTAATAACAATCACAGAAGATATTCCGTAAGCGACATATTAAGATATTATGACAAATGCAATTTTTATTTATTCCAGATCTGTTAGAGTATAGTCTCACAGATACTCCAGACGCACTGGCAAAAACTTCGTCCATTCGTCCAAGAGTAGGTTCACCACAGGTTTAACGTCCAAGAGAGCATTGAGCGCGGATAGTGTGCACTCCCTCGAGACTGGAATCAGACTCGACATTTTGACTCGCACGACGCCGACAACAGCGACTACAACATGAGCCTCTTTTTGTGGCTTGGCTAGATCAGAGCAAAAGTATGTCACAGTTCGGAATTTAGTCCAGAAGTCAAAAACGGAACCCTTATGATTCGTCTTGTCTGTCTTTCCGCCGTATGTCACAGCCACTTTTTCCCGGAACTATGCTGTTGAAACTTGGTAAGTAGATGTATTCTGTGAACCGCATTAAGATTTTCACACAAAAATTAAAAAAAAAAAACAATTGGGGCTTCACCATATTTCACACTGAAACTCAAAAAAAATATTTCATCAAACATACGTGTGGGGTATCTATGGATAGGTCTTCAAAAATTATTCATAGGCGAGTCCGACTCGCACTTGGCCGCTTTTTCATGATAGGGTCTTGTCTGAGTTCTACTTAAACTGGTGTAGACCTTGAGGCCTTGTTCCCACTATGTCGTGAATATTAATTTATGGTTATTTTTAGTTTGCAAAAGTCGTGGACGACAGTAATCGCGTCGTTCTATACAGGGTGTAAACCACCTCATCACAAAGCCGTTATTGGTGACGTTTTGTACCTCATACTAAGTAACTTTACGCAAAAATTATTGCTGGGAAACAACTTTTTTTTTTGAGGTTTTAAATCACGTTTTGTGGTAAAACTCAATGTAACGCACTTAAAACATTTTTCTGATGGATGGATTGAATAATACGGGGATCGTGGAGGGATTAAATGTCAAAATCTTACAAAAAAAACTTGTAACTTTGACCCTCCATATCTCCGTAACTAGAAGGTTTCCAGGTATGCTGTAGAACAAAAAAATTATCGCAATGATGGGGAGACCAAGTGCCTTTCGGCTTCGTGAAGAGGTGTTTTATACCCTTTATGTGAGCACCTCCATTTAAATACAAGCAACGACACTTAAAACTTTACGATTATCTGTCGTCATGACATAGTGATTACGAGTACTCACGCAACAAAAGCTTTTCCTTCCTCCTCCTTTCCTTTTACGACGTTTTACTCAATCCTCGATTATTAATCCACCCGATAGATTCTAAACCACGAATGTTTTCCAAGTTACAGCCGGCTATCTTAAGTTTATTTATTATTTAAATGTTCCGAAACGTCTTCATGAACTTGAGCGAAGTTTTTAGCGACAAAGAATCTTTTAAGCCTCTGCTGAGTGTTTTTATTAAGGGGAAGACGTTAGGATTAAAAGTAACAAAAAATGTTAGTTTTGGTCCTCACAAAATAAAACAATAATAAAATTGTTAGTTATGGTCCTCACGGAATAACAAAAACTGTTAGATTTGGTGCTCACGTCTTTCCCTTATGATTACACGTGTCAGTTTTACTATCCTGTTGTTCGATTTTATGATTTAACCGGTATGTACCTTTTTCTGAAACCATTATAATTCAGTTACACAAATTCCTTTGTTTTGCAAGGAACTGTTATTTACTCGCTTACCCCTGTCCAATCAAAAAGCAATAACAATAACGGAAAATTTAGTTAAGCTGCCAAAAAACTAATAAATATCAATGCTGCAGAAATTTATATCTAGCCTCATTCTTAGGCTCTTAAAATGTAGAAATAACATAATTATGACAGTAAAATATCTACTGAAAAAACTATAACAATAAAATAAACATATTCACACAACGAAATATCTAGCGTTGACGTCATTACTGCGTCTGGTAAAGGACATACTGTCACCACAAGCCACTCTATAAATCATAAATCCTTTCCCAAGCTAACTATTATTACTTCCGTCACCTGATCCTAAGGTACGCTCGCAGCATTTCAGCAGCCGGAACCTTACGTCCCACTACGCATACATCATCTTAACCACGTTCCGGTGGTACATTAGAGGGCGTTCGTACCTCTGAGTTCCTCTTTAAGAGGGATGTGGTAAGGAAGCTCAGGATTGCAAAAAAGTATTACGTTTTTTTACAATTTGATGATTAGTTTTAGGTTAGTATTTTTGTACTTCAACTTGGGTTGGTCTCTTAAATGGTTTCGTAGTTATCAGTAATGAAGACAAAATCAATTACTATCAATATTTTTTTGTGTAAAGTTGTCATTTTCTTCATGATTGTACTTTTTGCACTTTTTGACGGCCTGTATATGTAATAGTACTAGTATTAAACATTAGAAAGTTAATTTAGTTTATTGTCTGTCACGCTTTCTTGCCTAAACAGCTCATCACATTTCGATGCTATTTCCCACCTAGATAGACCATGTCCTAGATTAGAATATAGAATCGAAGCGATGCCGCAGACAAATACCAGTTATTATTTAATAAATGTCCTTTTACTGATGTGTATTTCCAGAAATTAAAATCAAAATCATCAATACACCTCTCCAAGCCTCAAATATGATACAAAAAAATGAGGCAAGAGAAAAGAATTTTATGCATTTGTAATTTTGATTAATATACTCGTATTTATAATGGGCTCATACTTTTTTACCTTAAGGAGCCTGCGTTTTTCATATAAACGTAATAAAAAAAAAAAAATATGATAATCAAACATTCTTGAAGTAGTTTGTATGTATTTCGATTGTATAATGGAATATCTACGTTCGCAAATAAATATTTTGAAAGGCGAGATATGAAGAATTTAAAATTTATAAAATTATTTTTTCTCATAACTCTTGTTTAAATCGGTGAACATTCAAAATATGTGTTTGGGAACCTATATATTCTGTAATCCAATCAAAGTACACACCCCCCTCACACACACACACACACCCACACACTCCTTTAAGAATATGTTTGATTTATAAATTATTTTGGTATTACGTTTGCATGAGATTCCCATGCAGCGCAGGTCTCTTAAACCCACGAGTCCCAATCTAGTGAACTAAATATTGCTAAAAAATAATAAGACTTGAGTTTCCCGGGCTACCTAAACGCTTTCGCCTTAAAGGACCATTTATTTACCGGCCTAAAACCGTTGACAATAGCATCGCATATTCATGACGCTATCCATTGTTGCCTTTATGAATAAGGGAGGGAATTTATGCCTAAATAGTCAAGTTATTGAGAGGGCTAGCTTGTAATGAAGTTCGTCAGTTATTTTTGAGTTTATGAGAAGTTAATGAGACAGACTTGCAATGCGGTATCACTTTCTGTTGCACTTGGCGTAGACTACATATAATGTCACACTGTCCTGTAATCTTTAGAGGGTTAGGCAGAGATGTACTTAATAGTACACCCACATTTTGACAGTTATCGCTGGACATTACACACAGCGCCATCTAGTGCCACACTTAGCAAGGCTTGTGTCGTGGACACCGGATAGTTGATACACTACACAATATATACTTTTTTGTTTGTAAATACATACTTAGATCTATATGTTAAAGTCACATGTAAAACGGAGCGAGCCGGTTGCCAGCCCGGGCATAATTCAGACTTCGTGACTGCTACTGAGAAATTCCTGATGAAATAACCCAGTGTTATCACTTTGCCCAACCCAGGAATCGAAGCCAGGACCTCATGCTCAGCAGCACTAGAACAATGAGGCACTCGTGTTTGTGTCTTCGTAATCTAGTTAATTTAATTGTAGGATTTAATTGAATTAAAAAATTAATTAAATATGGACATTATACATGGCGCCATATAGTGCCACACTAAGCAAGGCTTGTGTCGTAGACACCAGACAGTTGATATAACTACATATATACTTTTTTGTTTGTAAATACATACTTATTATACATATAAACATCCTTGACTCGGAAACAAATGTCCATCCATGCTCATCACAAAACATTCGCTCCTAGCGGGATTCGCCATTCGCCATTCGGATCGTCAACTAAAATACTTTATTGATTTGTTCATTTATTTCCCGTCTTAACAAACCTAAGTCTCAAACACAATTAGGAAACCAGTCAAGGTCAATTTTCTATAAGAAACAGTACAACAAGCAATTCAGGCCGAAAGATTATGTAGATTTGAATCACACAAATATTTTCCTTTGGCATGCAAACATTGTCTGCAACAAATGAAAACAAAGTTAGACCTCAAACGACCTTTCATTTGAGTCCTAACCCTAAAAAGAACAAAAACTTTGCCCACAGAATTTCAACATGAAGTAACTTCTTACTGCCACAAAATTCGCGGCTCTACGGTCTTCCCTACAGTGGGGTTATTACTACAAAATAAATACGCTACCCACCAACCCATAATTATGTTTACTGCAAAGCCAAAAAGGTAGTCCCGAGGACAGAGAATAAACTCATTAATTTATGTGCGAACTGATTACAAGGGGTTGTTTTAAAAATATTAGCGTTACGTCAGGAATAACCTACAAGGTTATTAATATTTGAGTGGATTGGTATGTTTGTGGCAATGCAATATTATTTAAGTGGTAATAATTAACCCCCGACGCAAAAACGACGGGGTGTTATAAGTTTGACGTGTGTGTATGTGTGTGTGTGTTTATAGTATCGTAGCTCCCGAACGGATAAAACGATTTTGATTTTGTTTTATTTTGTCGTGAAATAGTCGGGAGTGTTCTTGGCTATGTTTGATAAAAATCGATCCTGGATGTCTGCCGCCACAAATGGCGGTTTACATATTTATTCAACAACTCCTTCAAATTGGGTATCAAATGCTTGACTAATAGAATGCTATACACAATGGTAAAATAAAAATCAAAGATGGCCGCCACCACAACATGGCGAATTAACGAATTATTATCTATTTTACATTGAGTTGCGGTTTTTCTTAAATTATAATTTTATTTTACTTGTTGAGTCATGCATTTGATGCTGACCGATTGAATGCTAAGCTGCGTGCATCTGCTTCGATTCCCGTACGGAAAAAATATTTGTATGGTTTGAAGATAATTGATACATACTGAGTTTTCATTTGTCCATCTTTGGCAGTCGTTACAGGTAGTCAGTGGCCCAAAAGTCTGACACCAGTCTTACCAAGTGGTACCGTATTACCTAGTATTAACTGGGTTGTGGAGGTCAGATAGGCAGTCGCTCCATGTAAAAGTACTGCTATTCAGCTGCATCCGGTTAGACTAGAAGCCAACCCCAACATAGTTGGGAAAAGGCTAGGCAGATGATAATTATGTAGATAGTTGATCCGGTTCTGACTGTTCGTGTATATGAGTTTGAATGTGTTAAACACATCCACGGCAAAAATTGTAACCATTTTTTGAAAAAGTGCGTCATTTGGTTGGTAAATTTGTAAAATAAAATTTATTTCATTTAAAAAATGTCTAACATCATGTTCGTTTTTCTAAAACGTGAATAGTGGACGTTGGCATGAAGGCTACTAGGCTAAAATAGGATTAGTCGGGTCACGTAAGTCGCATTCACGATGACCGTTGGGCAACGGTCTCCACACGATGGTTGCCGGAAGACGGACGTCGCCGCCGACTCGAGGCCGACCCCGAAAAATGTGGCGAGACGATTTGGACGCGTTCCGTGAGGGTTGGTCCAAGGCGGCACAGGAAAAGAGCACATGGAAGGAATTGGGGGAGGCCTTTACCCAGCAGTGGGACAGTACAAGCCAGTCAAAAAAAAAAAACTTCGTAATTACTTGGGTAACACAAGTTGAAACATCAAAGACATTCTCGACATTTAATTTTTTTTTTTTAAGACGACAATGTTCTTTCACGCCAGCTTCACTTAACATCTCAAAAATTGATTTAAGAAATAATTACAACGTAAGTCATTTCTTAAGTCCAAAGCTCCCAATTCACTTTTATGACACGACTGTGTGATGCCCCATATTTTCTCCCCAAAAACAACCATTCATTCCGTCCCCCATTAAAAAATAATCAATACAATTTGCGTTTATAGATATTTATGTATCGAATAAAAACCGAGCAAGTGCCAGTTGGACTCCCAAATGAAGGGTTCCGTTACCAGCATCGTATTATTAAGGTCTGAAAAAAACATGTTTCTTTTTACTTATATGATTAATCATAGAGGTATCCTATTGAAATGCGATAATTTATGAGGACAAACGGATAGATGGATGGATGTTTGTTACTTTTAACTGTCTTATAAAAAGTGGTTCTCAATTCGTCGGAACTTTTATTTTTTATGTATGTTCCCTGATTACTCGAAGATGGCGGGAGCGATTTGAATTATTATTTTTTGTTTGAAAGGGTATACTTACCAGGTGGTCCCATAATCATCAAGTCGGGATCTGATGATGGCGAAATTGAGAGAACTCTTCAAATTTTATAGGCACATTTGATGTGATTTTGAGCAGTTTTTGGAAGAATACTTTCTTAAGTGGTCCCTTTTCAATTTGGTAAAGATCTGATGAAAAACTTTGGAGATAGGTAACGGAACTCTTCAATAAATGATAGCAAATGAACTGGGATTGCTGAAATCTCATGTATATCTATTGTTTACACCAGTTCATAACATAACATCACGTAAGCACAAGTAAACCACTAAAAAGTGAAAAATAAAAACATTTTTGCAAAAAATAAAACCGACTCCAAAAAACACATGAAAGTGAAAAATAAAAACATTTTTGCAAAAAATAAAACCGACTCCAAAAAACACATAAAACTGAAAAATAACTTTAGCTTCAGAAATCAGTGACGTTTGATTGATTGATTTACTTAGTTTTTTGTCCCCGACTTCTGAAGCTAAAGTTATTTTTCAATTTTATGTGTTTGCGTGGGCGTGAGTCGGTTTTATTTACGCAAAAACTACTGACCTTATGGAACAAAGGGGTTTGAACTTTATGGCCGGATTTTCTTCCGCCATTTTATTTTTTATTTCAAAGTACACACTATGCGAACAAGTATCTACATATTACGGTTCAAAAGACATAACCCTATGACAGATGAGCAAACAGACGGTCAAGCCAATAATAATAGCCACCCGTCTCCACCCTTTGGTCACGGAACCCTAAAAAGCAGCCTTGAAAATTGATCCAGTTTACTTTGCCGAAATAAATCCACGGGATCGGGTCGAGCTTTAATGGATAGACAGTCAGATCGATCGTTGTAAGCTTATCCAGAGTTTTTATATCGTATCCCTTTTAGTTATTCTAATTTGTAGTAGGTTTTATGATGATATCGTATTTATTGGTTGGTTGATTAGTTAGGTTTCTCTTTGAGTGCTGGAGTAAGTTTATGGCGAAACAACAGAAGTGAATTTTAAATGAAAGGGAACAGCCGCTCCTGCCGAGGTTGCGGGCCTGTTCGAAGAGATACCACGGCCCCAGAACATAAAGGGCGAGGAAGGAGCATTGATGGGTTTTAGTCAGTAAGAGCCTCACACTCCCTCCCGCTCCGCCCAGAGTGGGAGAAGTCATTTGATGACTTCCCATCCTAAAAAAATTAGTTCATTCTTGCCTTGATTGATTTGTGAATGGGTGACCACCCATTATATAGGGTGTAAAACACCTCTTAACGAATACGAAATGCACTTGTTCTCCTCGTCATTCTGAACATTTTTTTGTTCTACACTATACCTGGGAACCTTCTAGTTACGGAGATATGGGGGGTCAAAGTTACAACTTTTTGACAAGTTTTTTTTTAAATACAAGTTTTTTTTGTTAGATTTTGACTATTATCACCTCCACGAACTCCGTACTATTCAATCCATCCACCCGCACAATGTTTTGAAAAAAAGTTGTTTCCCAGCAATATTTTTTGCGTAAAGTTACTTAGTTTGATATACAGAATGCTTGGTTAACGGCTTTGTGATGAGGTGAAATACACCCTGTATAACAAGTTTCCTCCGTGCCTCGGAAAGCACGCTAAGCCGTTGGACCCAGTCAGTGGCCCAAAAAGTCTTACAACCAGTCTTACCAAGGGGTATCGTATTACCCGGTACTAACTGGGTATTGGAGGTCAGATAGGCAGTCGTTCCATGTAAAATACTGTGCTGTGTATTCAGCTGCATCCGGTTAGACTGGAAGCCGACCTCAACATTGTTGGGAAAAGATACAAGACGCAAGTGTTAAAAAGAGATAAAAAAATCAAAAGCAAATTGTAGTACTTGGACTTACTTATCTTACTACTTTATAAATGCAAAAATATTTGTTACTCGGTCACGCAAAAACTACTGAAGGAATTTTTAAATAAATTTGTCACACAGATAGATTATAACCTCGATTAACACATGTATAGGATACGTTTAATCTCGATAATACGTGCTTCGGTTGTGTGGTGTTTTTAGTCCTTTATGAAACTTCACCCTGTGCTCTTTCTATCCAATGTAAACATAAGTCAATAAATCCACTCAGTCAATTCCAGTATGCTGATGCTGTGTGTGGGACATCGTCCTCTCCCAAGCTACTTCACAACACCCTGCCCTCCATATTTGACATCCAGCCTGACCCAGCTACTATTTTGCAAGGTCGTCGTTACAATTAATATAATAATAATACAATATATAATATAATTATAATTTATAAATTTTATTTATACTTAAGAGCCCTCTTACAGTCCACTAGCGCCGCCAATCGACAAAATGTCATAACTCGTAAATAGAATCAAAAATACAAAATGTGGTATATTATTACTGTAGAAAAGGCAATAACGTAATTTTATAACACATTGTCACCACTTGAAATATAGCTGTTTAGCTAAATCGTGCATTTGTAACAAAAACGGCCGTTTATGTTTTGAATGCACGATTTAGCTAAACAGCTATATTTCAAGTGTTGATAAGGTGTTATACAATTACGTTATTGCCTTTTCCACAGTAATAATAGAACATATTTTGTATTTTTGATTCTATTTACGAGTTATGACATTTTTTCGATTGGCGGCGCTAGTGGACTGTAAGAGGGCTCTTAATATTACAAAGCAGAAGAGTTTGTTTGTTTGGTTGAACGTGCTAATCTCAGGAAGTACTGGTTCGATTTTAAAAAATATTTTTATGTTGGATAGTCCATTTATCAAGAAAGGCTTTAGGCTATATAACATCACGCTACAATTAGAAGGAGTGAAGCAGGAATGAAAAATGTTGCAAAATCGGGGATTTTTTTCTTTTCGTTTTTCTCTCTGTGACGCAGACGAAGTTGCGCGGGTCAGCTAGTTTATAATTTATAATAATATTATAAAGCAGAAGAGTTTGTTTTTTTGGTTGAAGGCGCTAATCTCAAGAACTACCGGCATGAATTGAAATAATATCTTTGTGTGGGATGATCCATTTATCGAGGAAGGCTATAGGCTATATAAAATGTAACGTTGCTAGAAGAAACACACACAAGACACACACACAAGAAATGTTGCTAGCGGGAAAAAGCTTCCGTTCAGCAGGCGATGCGTTGCGATATCAAAACTTCACGCGAACGAAGTCGCGGGCAGAAGTTAGTTATTTATTTTTAACTAACTGGTGAAAAATTGTATAAAATATGACTTTCCATTTTGAATCGGATTTTGTTACCAATTTCAAGGTTTTCATGTTTCTTCACGAATCTCTAATTATTTTTCTAAAATGAAAGTAGCCTATGTTACTCCTTCCAACCACAACTACTTACCTCAAAAATTCCATCAAAATCGGCAAAGCTGTTTCGGAGATTAACCGGAACAAACAGAGAGACGAACAAAAATAAAAATAAAAGATTTTTGTTTATAAGTACAGTATTTATTTTCATTGAGTGAAAAGCTGTTATTTTTAAATTAATTAATAATACAAATGAAGCACACAACCTCTCTCCCGCCAGTCGGTAGAGTATGGGCTGACTAAAAGCACTGAGTTCATTATTCCTACTTAGGTACTTAAGTGTGAAAGGTTTTATGTAAATCACTGGAGTAGGCTTTTATTTATCGATCCAGCGATAAAACAAAAGGGATGTACGTGTTCTTGGGAATGTGCGTATTTAGAATGAAATATGGCCACCAACATTTTATTGTCCTCGTGTAAGAAAACCATTTTTAAAGCGAATAAAAATGCCTTCAAAAGACACAAAATGGGTACTAAGCTAATGTATCTATAAAAAATGGTAGACAATTTTATAAAAGCAAGTAAATCATTTTTTAACGATCAATGGTATTTATCAAAAAAGGTTGATAACACCTGAAAAGGCACCGATCACGGCCTCGGGCGATCCAACTTGGGTCAAGCGACACGTGCCTGCTTCTCTTGATTTCTTCACAAGTCGAGCAGCTAAGACTTGTAACTTGCTCTAAGACGCGTATACGAGCTCCAATAAGCGCTCACACACGCATTTTGTACGGGTGTTGACGCACTTATAAGCTTGAAAAGGCGCGAGCCTTGAGAGATACCTACTGACAAATTGCTACTGACTGCACCCGGTTTGAGCAAACGCGCGTTCGAATTTTTGAAGCGCTAAGGTCCATGTTCACCGAGAAGATAACAGTTTGATTATCTAAAAACAGCTGGCAATGTGACATGTCCCCATACAAAATGTGTTTTAAACAGCTGTTTTTAGATAATCGTCCGTCATCTTTTTGGTGAACATGGACCTAAATGTGGCAGAGAGGTAAGCGCGTCAGCTAAACGCTAGTACTTGCTCATAGCGTGGGTACTGTCACTTCGCTTATAAACAAATTGCTTTAACTAGGCAAAACAATTGAATGCGAACTTGTACCACAAATTCGTAGTTGCATAATGATATTTATCGCAACCCGTATTAACCATCGCTAAATATCATTTCTCATGCGTATCATAATACAGGACTTGTGTGCGATACGATGTATGGCAACAGTTTTTATGTGTAGTAATAATAGTATAGGATCCCGCTATACAACGACCTTCACCGAGATGCTTATTTAATGAGACGTATTTTTTATGTTATTAAATATGCCAATAAATATATCCTATATGGGTTGCCTAACAAATTTCAGTCCAGAGTATTTTTAATTAATAATTTAAAAACATTTTTTTTTTAAACATTGCACCGGTGTGATTATTAAATAAATTTGATACCAATCGAAAGTTTGAAGCCCATAGAATATGCAAACGTTAGGTTGCCTATTTTTTTCCGGTCACAACCACGGGTTGCCAGGTGTAAACAGGTAAATCTATAGGTACTAGCATTTTGCAACGGTCTGATTATTGAATCAAACTTAGATAAAATGAAAGATTATTTCATAAGGAACACGGTGGTATAGGGTTGCCTGCGAAAAATCAGTCCCGAATTAGGGTTGTCGAATTTTAAATAATAAAATATCGCTGCGAGTGAATGTGTGTGAGAGAGAGGTCCCAGACCAACCATCCCACGCGGTAGAAAAGGACGCAGCGTAGCAGCTGTTTAAAGTCCGCCCATTTAAAGAAGGAGAGTGCGCATGCTATTTGTGCTTGGAAATGAAAAGGATAGCGATAGACTCGTATATGCTGTGCATTATTTTGGAGTAGTTAATTATTAACCCTAGATAGATAACCTACGTCGAAACGACGCAATCGATTTTCAAAAATCGATGTAACTCGTTTGTTTTTCGCGTCACTATCCTGCCCGTTCCTGTCAACTCAGTCGGCCGTCGAAGCTTGTAGGACACACCCGTATCGCTCCGGTAAGTGCAATACTTTCGTCAATATTTACCTACCTTACGTCGAAGTGACGTATGGTTCTCTTTAGTGTTGGTTTTAGATTTTTGGGAAAATGTGTTATTGTTTTTTTTTTGAGAATAAATGTACATGTTTTTTATTAGTTTTTTTACTTGTTATAGGCCACGATAAAAATAACATTATGACGTCACCAAACTGTGCAGACGATGCAGCAATCTGTCGGTTGTTGCTTGAAACAAGCGATGAAGAGATTGAGAGATCGGGCAGTGAAACTGAAGACTGTTTATTAGAAGATGAAATACAGAGTGATGCCGAAGACTTTGAAGACAGTGCACCGGTGGAGGTAAACTGTGATGCTGAAGACGTGTCTGAAAATAACCCTGAAATTTCTGAAAGTGCTTTGCCAACTATGGCGAGTTGTATTGTCATGCCACAGCGTCAAATTCTTAGAGGCAAAAACGATCATCGTTGGACGGCGACTAAAGGCAGAACAAGGGCACAGTATCTGCTGCTAATATTACACGGACATCTAGGGGTCCCACTCGGATGAATAAATGCCTTAATGATCCATTAGAATGTTTCAGTATATTTATAACTGATGACATTGTGCAAGGCGTCAAATGGTCACTTTGCCGACAAATATCAAAGAAAAAATATGTAGTATACTGCCAAAAAGACCAGCCGAACCTTCCACACAACATGAAGGTGTACCTGAGCCAAAAAAAAGGAAATATTGTGCCTTTTGTCCTTCAAAAATTAGAAGGAAGACAAATACAATGTGTGACAGCTGCAAAAATCCCATGTGTGGAGAGCACAAGTCTAGCGTCTGCCCTAAGTGCCTTTGATACCAATATGAATAAAAATTGTGATTTAATTTAATTTGTTATATTTTAGAGATTAAAAAAAGTTGATTTTTAAAAGTTTATATAGTAAATTATTAGACTGATGGAAAGATTCCTAAATTTTTAAGTTTCGTAAAGTAAGAATTACCTTGTTTTGTACTTAATTTTTTTTTCTAATAAAAATATAAATAAACTTTAATGTTTTTCATTTAATCACAATATAATTAAAGATATTAAGACATAATATCACATTCATAAACCTAGTATATACATAATCCAAAATATGCTCACTCAAACATTCGCACGTCGAATCGACGTATGGTTATCTTTAGTGTACAGTGAAATATGGTTATCTATCTAGGGTTAATATACAGAAATAGTTATTTAATTTTTTATTTTTTAATCAATTAAAGTCACATCGGTTTTTTATTTCTGAAATCCGAAAACTGAAAATTTGTAGTTCCACAAAAATTTTTTTGCGGGAACTGTTTTCATTGGTAAGTTTATACGGAACCCTCGGTGTGCGACTCCGACTCGCCCTTCCCCGGTTTTCTTTCTGTCGCTTTCGATGACACAGATTTCATCGGTCTAAACTTCAGGCTTTGTGTAGGTACCTATTTCTAATTTTATCACTAATTATGGGGTACATTTTTCCTACTAGTACTAGTACTTTTTTTTTGTCCCTTTCAGCGACACGCTTTCTCGCCATCTATATAATACTATATCTATGACTCCAAAATAATGCACAGCATATTCGAGTCTATCGCTATCCTTTTCATTTCCAAGCACAAATAGCATGCGCACTCTCCTTCTTTAAATGGGCGGACTTTAAACAGCTGCTACGCTGCGTCCTTTTCTACCGCGTGGGATGGTTGGTCTGGGACCTCTCTCTCACACACATTCACTCGCAGCGATATTTTATTATTTAAAATTCGACAACCCTAATTCGGGACTGATTTTTCGCAGGCAACCCTATACCACCGTGTTCCTTATGAAATAATCTTTCATTTTATCTAAGTTTGATTCAATAATCAGACCGTTGCAAAATGCTAGTACCTATAGATTTACCTGTTTACACCTGGCAACCCGTGGTTGTGACCGGAAAAAAATAGGCAACCTAACGTTTGCATATTCTATGGGCTTCAAACTTTCGATTGGTATCAAATTTATTTAATAATCACACCGGTGCAATGTTTAAAAAAAAAATGTTTTTAAATTATTAATTAAAAATACTCTGGACTGAAATTTGTTAGGCAACCCATATAGGATATATTTATTGGCATATTTAATAACATAAAAAATACGTCTCATTAAATAAGCATCTCGGTGAAGGTCGTTGTATAGCGGGATCTTAGACTATAACTTACACGATTGTTTTTGGTACAAGGTCACATTCAATTGTTTAGTTACAGCGATTTGACTACACTCTCAGTTGTTATCTCGAGTTGCAGCATGCGTGTCTTTTGAGCGTGCTCAAGAGGAAATTCAGAAAGAAAGAATAAATATGTATTTGTCGAAAGGACATGATGTACACAATTGAGAAAATTCAGAAAATATGGGGCATCAGACAGTCGTGTCATAAAAGTGAATTGGGAGCTTTGAACTTAAGAAGTGACTTACGTTGTAATTATTTCTTAAATCAATTTACATACATACAATATTAAGAAAAATAAACAATAAACAAACAACGCATTTGGAAAACCACAAACATTTAGAATACAACAGAACCACATTATAAAATTGTACGACAGAAGGGAACAAAAGCAAAATAGTTGCACGTCGTGAGTGCGACATACAGGTTACCATTCAGCATGATGCTGTGCTATGGGGAGCCCACAGCTACACTGGTATTCAGCGGTCACCCGTGAAAAAATACTACACAACTTCCTGATCTTGTCCCATTGTCAATGGGGTCGCAACACGTTTAAAAAAATAATGACAGGAGGGAGCGGAAGAAGAAAAAAAGTTGGCGCAACATGCTTTCTTCTTCCATTGCCCACTGTTAGACGTCATGGAAAAAAAATGACATGCAATGACAAGGGGGAATGGAAGAAGTTGGTGCAACATGCTTTCTTCTTCCATTCCCCACTGTCAAACATCATGGGAAAAAAATAATGGCATGAAATGACGGGGGGAATGGAAGAAGAAAGAAAGATGGCGCAACATGCTTTCTTCTTCCATTCCCCCCTGTCTGACGTCATGGAAAAAAGTTAAATAAATGAAATAATATAAACCTGTTTGAGATTAAACATTGAGCGATTAACAACGCCAGACTTCACTTAGTTGCATGCATTCTGCGTAAAACGCTGTGCAATCGATTATCAACTTTTAATTGAACCCTGCCGGAACAAATAATAAATAATAACGGGAAATTCGCATTTCCCGAAATAAACAAATAAAGTAAAAAAATATTAAAGTTTACTGAAATTCAGGCCGACATCATGTATATCACGTGGGTCATAATGAATGAGTTAATAAAATGTTTCGGCAGTGTGAATTTGAAACTTTTTGATGGTTTTTACTGTTGGTAATCATGTTAAGTGTATAGCTGAATTTGTATTCCTTCCTCGTTTGTTTTGTGAGCTGTGTCTCGAAATGCACGTTAAGCCATTAGTCCCCGTTGTTGATTGTAGATGATTGACATTTAAAGTACTTACGGGACAATATTCGTGATTTTTTTCGGTTTCTATGATCTCCCGATACTTCGATTCTGTTGCAAGCATCATGATCGCGGGAATACTGACGAGGTATGCGGGTGGGTTAATAATCCCGTAAGTACTTTAAGTGTAGTAAACATATCTTTGGCAGTCGTTAAGTAGTCTGACAACTACTCTTACCAAGGGGTATCGTATTACCCAGTCTAACTGGATTGTAGAGGTTAGATAGACTATGCATCCAGTTAGACTGGAAGCCAGCTCTAGCATAATTGAGAAAAGGCTTAGACAGTTGATGTTTGTTTTAGTGATCGAAGTGAAGCCCTACTGCCGAGCATGATAAATGATAAATGATTTTTATTCAGCAAGTAAGTTTTCTCAAACACTTTTACACGTCATTTTTTTTTTTTACTAGTTGGGGCCGGTGTTTCGTATCTGACTACTCTGAGAAGAAACAGCCGAAACAAACTCAGAGGTCATAGTCTCTTTTGAAGTCCAGACAATCTTGCTTAATGCTGGTCCCTTGTTCGATTCCGAGGTCGATCAAAGCGGTAAGCATTGAAATTTAACATCAGGAATTTTTCAGCACCAGCCCAGAGTCTGTATTTGTGCCTCGTTGATGGCATAAATGCGCCTCCTAATACGTAAGGCAAACATGACTGACTAAAAGTGGGTGTAATATTAAGGAGTCACCTCTGCCTAACCCTTTACGAATACTAGCCTTCATGTAATAGGTTATGAGTTCTCTATACTATTATCACAATTATATAAATTTAAAAATTTAAAAGAACCTCCGTCACAATGGCCATAGTTTCAATTTTTTTGTCGTGCTATTTAGTTAGAAATCGTCACGTAACTAAATGACGTATGTTGTGCTTGTAATTTAACCCGTGAGAAGGCGCGCTATGAGCAATTTACTCACATAAAAGTTTAAAGCAAAACCTTTTGGTGACACTGACGCCCTAACGTCTCAAGCGCCTAGGTAGCTTCCTAACTATTCATCCCCTCCCCCCTGACGCAACTCTCTTACCAGTCAGTTCTGTTGCGACCGCGCAGTGAAGTGTTTGTGGAGCCCGTGGAACATCATGTGGTAATTTGCTCATCACGCGCCTCCGTGTTAGTATTTATTTTTCTAATAAAAAAAGTATTATTGTATTTTCTAGAATATATTATTTTATTTATTTATATTACATTGGTTAATTATTACGTTTTTTGTTATGTAAGATTTTTTATTGTGATTTTTATGAAGATGTCAAAATTAGAAAATAAAAATAAGTTGATTTGATAATTGTTTTAGAAGTTGCATTTATGTTTCATAGTTTTAATTAAAGTACTTATTTTCTTACTTATTAAACCTTGTTTTATTTATATAAATCCATTATAACCCAATAGGTACTATAAAAGTAGAAATATGAGCATTTAAAGTAGTGTGAGTAATTTGCTCGCGTGCGCCTCTCCGTGTAACTAACTGAGGCGCGCCTTCTCACGGGTTAATAATATAATATTCCTCACCCCTTTCGTTATAGTGTACAATATTCTACTAGTCAACCAATTTCATTTGATACTCATATTGAGGAAGTTTTTGAACAAATTTGTAATGCGCCATTTTGTGGCGATGGCTATCTTTGACAGATTTTTATCAAGCATAGCTAAGAACACTCGTGACTAATTCACGTTTCAAACAAGAAGAAACAAAATCAAAATCGGTTCATTCGTTCGGCAGCTACGATGCCCACAGTCAGACACACACACACAGACACGTCAAACTTATAACACCCCGACGTTTTTGCGTCGAGGTTAATAAATATCAAAGAACGAAAACTAAAATATCAAACTTCGAACAGGAAAATCATAGGAACGTTAGATAGTAGTAAGTACTATCTACCATAGATATCTAAACACAGATCTATTCTACTAAAGTTCTCCGATACGAGGAAAGTGTTATGATTTCACTAATACAGTACTTATAAGTTCCGCAGTAATAACAACGGCGTGCAGTCTATTAAAAAGTTTAAATTGAACGGTACGATGGGAGTAATTAAAAATAATAGCTCCGGTGCGGGTAAAGTGTGTGTGTTTTATTGATTCGTTTGTTTTGCTTCCTGAGCTCGGAATTCGGTGGGTATAAAGCATTATTGCTTCAGTTGTTTTAGTATTAATCAGTTAATTAGTAATTATGACTTCTATGTCAATGTTAACCATAAGATAACAGTCTGATTATCTAAAAATAGCTGTTTAAAACACTTTTGTATGGGAACATGTCACATTGACAGCTGTTTTTAGATAATCAGACTGTTATCTTATCTGAATGTCACCGAGAAGGTAACATTCTGATTATCTAAAAATTCAGTGTGTCTGTTCACCAAAAAGATAACGCTCTGTTTATCTGAAATCAGCTGTTTAAAACACATTTTTGCATGGGAACACGTCACACGGTCATTCATTCAGTCATTTTACCCGAAAGAAGTTCATTGCTGGACATAGGCATCTTCTAAGTAGAACGAAACATGGGCTAGAAGATGATGATATTGTGGTTACTAAGTTACTAGAATTACTACTGCTTCGTCATCATTCTAGTGAAAATTATAAAGATTATGAAATATACTATATATACTATTTTTATGTGGAACTAGCTATTGTCCGCGGTCTGAAGTTGTGGATAATTTCTGGCCTACTAGAAGCCACACTATCTTTGTTGAAAGTAGATATACAATATGTCATTATCAAAAGTATGGGTCTATCCTTATACCTTTTGCATGTTCTGCATGGCGTTTTTAGGGCGTCAAAAGGCAGAGTTATAACTTATGTATTTTATTGCATGAGACGATAATGGATTGATAGAATGCGATCCAATGCAGTATTTTGGCACAATTTTGAGTAAAAATGATAATCCTTTCAGCATATTATTGGAAAACCACTTTTCTGAGTTTTAATAATAATTATTACGAAAGGGAAGTTGCAATGTGCCAAGCTTAATTTCATACATTGTGTTATTTTATCATTAACATTTTGTTTTATTGCATGCTCTTTTGTATAATTATAACAACGTTAATCGGAAGTCATCCAGTTACTCAAATTAAAATAAATTTTAGCAAAATTTCATTCAACACCGTCTGTTATCCATAATTGGAGTTAATAAATGTCGTTGCAATTTCAAACGATTCATATTCGCGGCAATAAAGTCTATCGCTCACCCTAACGATGTCTGTTCGTAAGTTTTATGGCCAATTATTAAAATGTGTCGCTCGTTATTTGATAGAAACGCATTAGGGTTGCTTCATGATTGAAAATCAACAGGCAGAGGATCTTCAATGTTGTTTAAAATACTTAGTAACTGTGAATGTTTCAAAGTAACTAAGTATTTTCATTTGTAAAATCAGTTTATCCTCTGAAATAAGCCAGCTAGCATAACATCCCACCTATAATCTCTAAAGTGCTAGGTAGAAGTGTATTTAATAATACAGACACATTTAGCCAGTGATTTTTAAATCACATGTAGTAAGACCGAGACTATAGCTTCCAGGCGCAAATCCAGACTCCGATGGTTCAGTGGACGAAACAAAACTTGAAACTGTATATCACATTTTCTTTTATCAAGGGGAAAACGGCAGGGTGGCCCGCGAAATTCAAATTTTCTTAAGTTTTTTGCAATGTGTAACTACAGACGTCTTACTGCCGCGACCGATATTTACATTAACATACAACTTAGCACTGCCTTGCAAATTGCAAAAAACGTCAGAAAATTTGAATTTCGTGGGCCACCTTGGAGAACCAGCCTTAAACAGGTCATTTTTATAATGAAACTGGAACAAACCTAAACCAATAAAAAATTTCAGCAGTCCTATCTTCTTCTTTCAAATTATTTCCATCGGGCAACCCTTATCACATTATGCATGACATAGTGTTATGAGTTTAACTTCGGAGATGTAACAATTATTGTGTTAATTTGGTTTGAGTAATGGCGGCAAGATTGCGTGTTATATCAAGTGATTTAATATTCAAGAGGAAAAGTGGGTGGGCTTGTTGCAAATGGAGGCAGCGATGTATGTGGTTGAGTACATGATCAACAGGTACTGATATTGAATTTGAAAAGTGAAGTGGGAGTACGCCGAAGATGGATGGTTTGTGTGAGGAATTATATGAAAAAGAAAGGAGTAAATGATGCCTAGACGTCCGACAGGCTCCCTGTGTCAATGGAAGAAAACAACCCCAAAATAATGGGACAAAGGCAGGACAATGACGATGATGAAGAAACAGAGGTTAGTTTTGGTATACAAGATATGGAGATGACAGAAATAAATGGCAAAAGAAACTTTGCAACTTTATATCAGCTCAAGAAGTCACAAGAGATCTCCCAGTAACATAGCATCAGACTTTCAAGTCTGGTAGTGACTTTAGCAGTGGTGTATCTTTAGTATAAGTTCATTTTTCCAGGCTTGCAAACACCAACGAAGTAGTCTTCCAATTCAAGTCTACATCCGCGTAAATTGTCAGCTATTCAAAATTCAAACGGTCATTAGGCATCAATACACGTTAGGTGCCCAATTTAAAACCAGCCATCCTATCCAATGACCCGTAAAAATAGAAAACAGTCCCATTGAGGATTTTTGGAACAATGCCAGGATACGGCCTAAAAATGTTAGGTTTAGGAAAATAGTCTGATATTTTTTTCCGTGTTTGAACATAAACTGCGTGATGAATCCGTTCCAATGGAGCATGACTTTTAGTATCCATCCTGAAATGTATTTGCTATGAGTCTGTGACTGATATTTGAGGACAACTATAACAGTGATAGAACTTTGGGATATATCTACAAACTAGCTGTCCCCGCGCGGTTTCACTTTCGTTTTTCATACGTTGGTGTTTATGAATTAGTGCGAAATTTAATGCAAGAAAACAGATCAAGTGCAACTTCGGGATGATGTTACTGCGTGGCTTGATTAACTCGAAAATTTATATAAATTATCTTCGAGGCAAGTTTTGGAAACGTCATAAACGATAATGCGCTCTAAAAATATTCCACATACAAATCGGGAGCAAAAAAAAATCAAAATATTTTTTGTTACCATTTTAATCAGTAGTGAAGGGTAAATTTTTGTAACAGGTAAGCCGGTCCGGTGTATATTTTTGAAACATTATTTTTATGTTTGAAAAAACCATACATTGTATCATTTGTAGTTTTAGTCATGTTTGGGCAATCACATCCTAAATGAATTAACTAC
Source organism: Xestia c-nigrum (assembly GCA_916618015.1). NCBI lineage: Eukaryota > Metazoa > Arthropoda > Insecta > Lepidoptera > Noctuidae > Xestia > Xestia c-nigrum. Next base: position 2,290,425 of record OU745246.1, on the reverse strand, counting down.
ATTGTTTTACTTTTAGCAATAGTATACTCCTACACGAAGTCCAACTTATTGTTTTGTATCTTTTTTATTTATTATTGTGTGTGTGCTTTATTAACTGACGCCAAATAAATATTTTTCTTTCTTTCTTTCTTTCTTTCTTTCTTTCTTTCTTTCTTTCTTTCTTTCAGTATAGTTCCGAAGGGAAGCCTGTAGGTTTCGAGTTGAATGAACCCCTCGCCACTGCTATTTACCTACGTGCCGCACAATGCCGGCTCGAATTAGAGAAGCCACGTTACCGTTCACCAAATAGGATAGGGATGAAAATAAGCATGCGCCGTCACGCCAAGTGATAATAATTGGATTTATCCATTTTAATTTAACAATGCTCACGAAAGTTACGAAACGTAAAAAATATTACTTGGGACATAATTTTCTTTATAGCTACTCTTTAACAACACCAGCCTAAACCATAGATACAAACGTAGGAATTCTAAAAACACAATACCATAAAGGCTCAGGCGAGTATTTGCATTTCTGCGTTTCCGGGTGTCTGCGTCCTGCGATATTGCGATAATGCGTCCTAGTTCTATTGGGGCGTTAATGGTGTCGATTCTGTTGTGCACAAACTAAACTTAATTTAGACTATTGCTATCTTTTACTTAAAAGCAGTGCGAGAAAAGGACGGCTATAGCTATGCACTAAGTTAAAGATGTCAAACTAGTTTATGCCCTGCGCTTCACCGTGTTTTTAGTCGACATGTTTTTACGTGCACTCTTCATTTGTATGGAAATATTAGTTCATATTAAATTTGACAGCTCTAAATTACGTCCGTCTCTTTCTCGTTTTATTAGTGAGAAAAAGATAATAATAGCCTACATTAAGTTTAGTTTGTGCACAACAGAATCGACACCATTATCGCGGAAGTATGTAACTTCGTAGGCGTTTCAACACATAATGTACTAAATACAGATATCGCTATATCGCAGTCGGAGAAACACGGAAACGCAAAAACGCGACTGTGTTTGGGAGCTTTTTACCTTTCAGCAGATGCCTGCATACCCCTCTCTATTTTTTTATCATGTTTGGTTGCGCTCTGAGGAACGATTTAGTTGCGCTTAGATGGGTGCGCTGAGAAATAGATGCCCTCTGAGGAATACCTCGAAATACTGGCCACCTAGAAACTGGCATAAAAACTTTAGAACGTTATAAAACCTCATTTCATTACCGACTGTGTTTGGGAGCTTTTTATCTTTCAGCAGACGCCTGCATACGAAACGTATTGGCCACCTAGAAATTAGCATAAACTGAAGATAAGCCATAACTGAAGATAAACCTCAAGGAACTTTCAAATTTTTATTTTAATGTAAAATATGCATTAACGCGTTGTCGTAAAATTCAATTTGGATCTTCGAACTTTAGCTCGATTTAAAGGAATGTTTCCTTTGAGTAAAATTGGCTATCTCTAGTATTTCGAGTACTTTTCCTCCAGATGGCATTGAAGAATTCCAACCCGTATATATCACATTCGAGTGTTTGTCAGACGAACGATATGATCTTATAGTTGGAATATTATGTCTCTGTAACAAGAATATAATGATTGTATTTATCTAATTTTGTGGATTTTCAAAGATAATAATTAGCATCGCTAGAATGGCCACTTTCTGTCAACTATATCTTATACCCGCACATCAATTAGTTTTTTCTTCTTCACAAAATGTACAAAACTTTATTGAGATGGATAAAACCTCATTTATTGACCACATCCTTCGGGTCTAATAAAATATGAAAATATAAAATTAATGCTGTTTTCTGATAGTGCAAATCCAAATAAAAACTGTGACCTTCAATTCTAAATTAATTCGGCAAAAACCTATCCGAAAAAGAATTAACCATGTTTTTTGTTCCCGATGTGCCAATCGACGCCAATTTATTTGCGGTTATATTTTACTCACAGCTCCCCCTAAAGGAACCTTGGCAACTTGAAACAGATGCAATTGACAAGCAGGAAAAGTGTGATTTATTGTTTCTGATTAAAAGGAACGAGGGTTTCAATTTAATATCAGCGACGTCTTGAAATTTTGAAGACAGAAGCATGAAACAGTTTTTGGAAATCATTAGGCAGATTGTTAAGGATAGATAGATGATGGAATCTAAAGGGTGTGAAATACCTCTTAAAGAAGCCGAAAGGCACTTGTTCTCCTCATCATTGCGATATTTTTTTTGTTTTACACTCTACCTTATGTATATTGGGTGTCAAAGTTCCAACTTTTCGGCAAGATGCTTTTTAAATATAAGTTTTTAATGTACGATTTTTACATTAATCTAAATTTGGGTTGAATAGTACGGGAGTCGTAGAGGTGGCTCTACGACTCCCGTACTATTCAACCCATTCATCAGCACAATGTAAAGTCGTTTCCCTGCAACAATTTTTGCGTAAAGTTATTTAGTTTGATGTACATAACGCTTGGTTGACAGTTTCGTGATGAGATTTTTTACACCCTGTATATATAACTAGCACTTTGCACTCGACTTGGTTCGTAAAAATTGTGATAGCTCGGCTAATATGTATGATAATAAAATTAATAATATTTAAATATTTTTTAATATTTTTACAAAATTTATAACATTTAAAGAGAAAGTGTTTTTTGGAATTGAATCTTTGGCTTCAGAGATTATTTCCTACATAAAAACTTAAATACATTACCTTTTTACACTATTTGAAAAGTTTATACTGAAGCAAATGTAAGTGGAAACGTCCTAGAACCTAGAATAAAATTGTACGGATCTTGTTAATGTTTCTGAGCAAGGTGAACTGCGTGGTACTGCGAGTACGTCACACCATTATCATTTTCATTGTCATACTGGTTTCGCAACCAGTGTCTGTTTATTAGCAGAGATATAGGTATGAACGTTGACGATGCAGAAGAATTAACTCTGGAAGATCCTAAATATCAGATCGCGATCAGACGTGAGTTTAACTACAGTACTGCAACTATTAATACTAGGTGAAACTGTCGTTTTTATACAAATAACGTTTTCACCACTTACAAATCAATTTTAACTCTTTGTAATGTGAGTATATAGATATTACGGAAGCAGGTGTGAGTCAAAACGCCGCGCGCCGATAGGATACACCCTAGAACCTAGAAGAAAATACACAGACCTTGTTATTGTTCCAAAACAAATTCAAGAGCGTGGAACTCTCAACCATCGTCTGTTTATAAGCAGAGAAATATGAACGTTGACGATGCAGAAGAAATTACTCTGTAAAATCTTAAATATCAGATCACGTTCTATAGTTTCTTCCTTTCTGTAAAAAATAGTACTGGGATCAACACTGCTGGGTAAAATTGTCGTTTTGTATGCAAATAACGTTCTATCCATTAAAATGTTCGTAGTTATTAAAATAACAACAACATGTTTATCATTTTATAATGAAACCTTGGTGAAGTAGAACGTATAAGTAAAATAAATACAGTGTAGTTGTAGCGTTAATTAATAAATGGGTTGGATATTTTTAACAAGATGGCTTTCGGCTGAAATGATACTGCTGTAACCACACTAATATCTGGAGTATAAGTCTGTGTTTCATATCGCATCATTAATTGCATTTTTTTTACCAAATTAGAACCGTGTATCACTTTTTCTACAAAGTAGTAATCAATGCGCACCTTCTGTTTAAAGTAATCAAATGATCGAATGCTAAGCTCTTGTTCAAAATAAGTAATAAAAGAACAACACATTATATGACGACCCGAATGGCGCAGCGGTAGTGAGGCTGCTTTGCGTTCTTAGGGTCCCGGGTTCGAATCCCGGTAGGAGCAAATGTTTATGTGTTGAGCATGGACATTTGTTTCCGAGTCATGGATGTTTATATGTATAATAAGTATGTATTTACAAACGAAAAGTATATATGTAGTATATCAACTATCTGGTGACCACGACACAAGCCTTGCTTAGTGTGGAACTAGTCGGCGCTGTGTGTAATGTCCAGCGATATTTATTATTATTTATTTATTTATTATTTATTATAATGTCACCGAGAGCAGCTGTGGCCCAGTGATGGCGGCCCCGACTTACGAACAGTAAATCGTGGGTTCGAACCACACACATACAGGCGGGTGCATTTCTTTGTGTAATTTATTTCATCTCCACGCCTCTCAAAAAATGATGAAGGAAAACATCGTGATTAAACCGGCATGTCATTGAACCAAAAATTCGAAGACATGTGACATCCACCAACCCGTACTGGGCCCGCGTGACGGGTTATAGACATGCGCAAAATACGCGCTTTGACGTGGAGTGGCGTACACCGGCCCGTTATATAATACAATACAATATAATGTCACCGCCTTATCAGAAACTCTACGAACATCCATCTCCTCATCTCATTAAATTACATTAAAATAACCCTCAAGCGCATCCAAATTCATCAAACTTTAAATTCAATTAGCGGGTAATTCGATTGTCATTCGCTCTCCTGTCGAGTGTTTGAATCCAAATTAATTGAAATTTCAGCTCAAGTGCCATCCATCTAGGAAGAAAAATAAACTAGAATCGTTTCCAATAATAAAAAATAAAAAACTCTATTGAAAAGACGCTACAAGTGGAATGAAAACGAGTGAGAATATTTTATAAAAATTCTGTTAGATTCTTGCCAAGAAACTGTTGCAGTTTGTGCATTAGTTTAAACAGTCGCTATTGTCGAATGACGGAGTAGTAGTGGTCCAAATAAACCCATTTTAACTTTACAAATTAATGAAGTACCGGTTTTCGCTCTGTTGGTTGTATGGGAAAACAAGGTCCAATCCGTTAGGTCAATTAGTTGAAACACAGTTTGATAATGATTTCATAGGATAAAACTATAGACAGGTATAGTCAGACTCACGTCAATGGTAACAGATCTGATGGTTAGATCTTTTATGCATGAAAGATCTATCAATATTATTTTCAAGACTAAAGTGACTGTTAACTTGTATGTTTTTTTTGTTCATTATTCAAACGTAAAAAATGTATTACATAGTCTTGTCCCAGTCTATTTATACAAGACCTGACACATCCAACATTCAATCCCGTTCCATCAAAAAAGAATACACAAAAGAAATGTCTAAGCCGTCTTCTCAATGCAAAAATCATTTTTATACCCTCATCAGAGACTGGACATGTAGATTACCATACAAAGGGGGTCCAAGTATGGTGCCTTGCGGAAGGGGTCTCAAAAGCCACTTAATCAGAGGGTCCTTTTATATTTTCAATTTCCTTCAACGGTATAACAACACACTTCACTCTTTGATAAGGAACAGAGTCTATTATGTTTTGAGTCAACTTTGTGACAGAATTGTATTTTTATTAGCATTGTGCCGCTCGAAGGCATTGTCTTAAGAAATGAAAAATGTAGGCGTTTGTTTTATGTCTGCAATTCAATTTAACTTGCAGGGATGGGAAATGCAGTGAAAGGAAATGTTGTTTTAGAGTTTGTACACAGTTTTTTTTTAACGTTCTTCTTCCACTTGTTAGGATTGTTTGCGATTGAAGACGTATTGTTTGTAACCATAAAGTTGTCAAACACGTTAGATTGTAAAATAACTAGAGAGATTGTAATCTATCGAAGTGAAACCGTAATATTATGAAATGCGCGGTGTGAAGGAGAGGGAGGGAAGGAACCCTCCTTCCCTCCCTCTCCTTCGCAGCGCTTTTCCCTTGCCCAATGGTACCTCATGAAAAGATTATGTACCATGCCTGAGAAATAGCGATTAATATAACCTAACCTCAAAACACTTTATAGTCCCCTAAAAAACGGTGGTTGACGGTGGGCCCCTATTTCTGAGTGCAGGGTTTAAAAGAACCTAACTAACCTAACGTGGGGGTGCCCCAAGTCTCGACTATGGGGGCAGAGATACTTCCGTCGCATGCATTTCACAATATTACGGTTTCACTTCGATAGATTACAATCCACCGAAAAATAATGCGTTTTATTGTAAGCAGTATGTTCGTTTGACAATATTTTGAGAGTAAATAATCTCTCTTGTTATTTTACAATTTTACGGTGACATATACAAGATATTAAGTTTTTAAGCTGACATCGTTAGTACACATCACACTTTGAATTTTTCCTGCATCGTGGATGCGTTTACAAACATTTAACTCACATAGACAAATACGTGTTTTGAGCTAGCTTACGATATTTCGGTGCTGTTGAGAGCACCATGATCACGGATAAACATGGTTTACAAATTGTATAGAACACATGGTGATTATTGGTGATTAATTGTCCTGTTTTCTGTTTTAATTTTCGGCGTACAGGGGATATCGTTACACACATTTTTGCAAGGGATTCGGTACCTAAAATGGGGTGAATATGGACAAAATCGAGCTTGTCACTGAAATTAATCGATGTTGTAGGACGAATGCAATATTGATAACTCTTTCCAAGGGTTTCCGGCAGTTAATACTTTTCGTAAATGTTAAAAATATCCCCAGAATTAGTTAAAATTTAGATATTTTAACAAAAATATAGGCTGTCCCTATTCATGCTTGAAGTGGGGTGACCTGGAACGAGACATGGGTAAATTGGGAAAAACTAGTAGGCTTGTCTCTTTACTATTTAAAAAAGAACTAATTACCTTCTGCTAAAAGATTAATTTTCTTCATTAAATTTAAAATTTTTGGAAATAAAAATAATACAATAAATCCAAAATCTTTTATTGAAATAAAAGAGCATAAACATTTTACTTAACAGGTTGTTACACTCAAAGTTTCGAATTACACTTGATTGATCTCTTATGGATAACTTTTAGTAATACTCTGTATAGAAAAATAGCAAATTATGAACCACCTTATAAAATAAACATCTCAAAAATTAACACTTTTAAAATCTACTCATCATTTTAAGCAAAGACTAGGTTTAGGTATCTATATAAAAAATATTTTGTCTGTTATCTAGGTATTTATGACAGAAATCACGTATTTTTATTATAGTACCTTATATTATACTTGTAGAATTTGGGTACCTAAGTAAAACCTATCCCTATAACCAATTTAACATATTTTTTATCTAGACATATAAAAATAACAAAATTAGGAACCATCACTCGTATAAAAATAAAAATTAGGAACAATCAGTATTATAAAAATAATTATCTCAAAAATTAACACTTTCTTAATCTTCAAAGTTTTAAACAAAGAGTATTTCTATTTATGTTATTCTTACGAACCTATCCAAGTTTAGGTACTGTCCATGAGATCACGTAATATGTCTTCATCTTTGGTATAATATTTTTTATTATTCCCTTTTGTCCTGGGTTTAAGTGGATCACTCAAAGATATCTTCCTGTATTGACTTAAATCTATTTTAACATTTTTGTTATTAAAGTTTTCAATTGAAGTGACTTTTATATTGCTTATGGTATTTTTAAGACGTATGTCTACAACATCTAGTTTCTCCTTTGTGTTAATAATTTCTCTTTTTGTATGTTCTTTTTCTATTTGAGGAGTCACTACTTCTATTTCTTTTACGACATCAAAATCACTGTCGAAAATTAAAGGCATATTTTCAATATCGAATTTGTCGAGATCATTTAGTAGCTCATAGTTGCTTACATCGTTAAAAATAGTCACTTCTTCTGTATTATTATCGGTGTCCATTCTTACTACTCTTCCCTTTGTTTCCTGATTTGGCTTATTTATTCCTTCGTTTTTATTTTTTTTATACACTCTTAGAGTCGTTGGCTTTTTAAAAATGTACTCGTCATTGAGATTTTCCTGATCTTCAACCATATGACATGACTCTTGTTTTAGTTTAATCGCTTCGTTACAAAGTTGTCCTTGTTTAACTTCTTTATGTGTTTCTTGTGTCACAATCTTTTTTAAATTTGATTTCGCTTTTTTATTTATAGGTTCCGTTTCAAATTTATCCGTACACCCTGGTTTTGATAAAGTTCTTTTGTTTTGTTCCCTTTTGACATAGTTCTTCTGTTTTTCTAGTTTTTGATTAGGTTGATTTGAAGTGTTTGAAACGATGGTAGGTTCCAATTTAGGTTTAGTCATGTTAGTCATTGCCATTGAAGCTTTTTCTTCGAATTTCCTCTTTCTATCTTCTGGAATCAGTTTTGCAATTTTGTGTTGAGGTTTATAATTTTGCTTAAGTGTAGACTTTGGTTGAATTTCACTGTCTTCGTGACATTCAGATTCATTATTAGTACTGGATGCAGATATTCTCTCTGATAATTGTAGGTTTTCTTCCAAATCAGATTCATTGCTCAAAAAGCTACTTTCTTCCTGGTCGCTATTGTTAGCAGTACTTAGGATTACTTCTGTATCACTTACTTCTGTATCAGTGCACACGCTTTGACCTGGTTTTATTTCAATTTTCTTTCTCTTGTTGCATGGTTTGTTATTTCCAGTGCCATATCGCATTTCTTTTAACATGGTTACTACTGTCTCATCAAGAGCATCTCTATCAAAGGATTGTTCACCACAGGCGTTTCCTGGTAATCTTTCCAAAACTTTAATTTTATTTAAAGGGCTTATGCCAGATTTCATGAATGTTGAGAGTATATTTGATTTTGTTTGGTTTGCCATGCGATTTAATAATTTTTTCAAAAGACTAGGGAAGACACTTTTAGGAATAGTAGGTAAAGTACGGCCATCGGTCTTTTTCCACTGAAATAAAATGTCCCTCCAGGCACCTTTTATTGCTCTAAAGAAAGCTACATCCAGCGGTTGCGTTAGATGTGTCGAATTTGGAGGAAGAAAAATAAAATGCACGTTTTGTTCTTTGCATTCATTAATCAAGTCTAGAGACAAATGGGATGAAAGATTATCTCCGATGAGTATTTTTTTTCCATCTTTGTTATTGAAATATGGCAACGCGACAGTACGGACCCAGTCCTCAAACGTGATACTGTCGAACCACCCAGAAGTAGTACAGTTATACCTGCAACCTTTCGGCCCATTTTGAACCCAAGATTCGTATAAATTTTTAGCTTTGTATACGACATAACAAGGTAGTAAAGTTCCATCACTAGCAGCTGCCATCATAATTGATGTAGACGCTTTACTATGGTTTAAGACTCTCTCCGGGTATTTTGCGCCTCTTTTTGTTATAACTTTTCTTCTTCCGGGATCGTCCGATAAATTTGTTTCGTCATAGTTTACAACGTTACACATTGGCACTCCTTCTAAGGATTTCTCCAATTCAATAAAATATTCTTCTATAATTTGCGGTGAAACGGACGCTCGGCATCTTTTTATGTTTTGGCTAATTCGCAATGAAATTTTGTTTTTGTTTCTTTGTAAAAAACTTTTCACAAAATCTGGACCAGGTAAATTATCTCGAAATCTTTTCTCAGTTATGCGAGATCTATCTAAATAACCTTTAACCAATACCCTCAGGTCGTAAGTATCTAAAGGGTATCCCCACTCAGCACAATGATTAAGATTTTCGACTATGTATTCCTCGGCTTCTGCACTTAAAACTGGTTGACCTCCTGGCTTTTTCATAAACCTGGTGTTATGTCTTTGTAAGACCGATTTAGGAATATCATATTTTGCACTAATATTTCCCAGTGATAAATTTGAATTATTATATTCATTAAGCGCAACTTGCATAGTCAACTCATCATATTTTTTGTAGTGTTTTGTACCACCCGGTTTATATACACGAGGCATTTCTGAAAATAACAACAATCAAGGTTAGGTAAGTACCTACGTCGCTATTATTTACTGTAGTAGGTGAGTACCCATCTATTTTATAGAAATCACGTATCCACATACCCATTTTTAACAATCACATAAGACAAAATTTTGTACGCTAAAAACGTTAAAACCGATCGACTTCGATATCTTGCAGAAAGCTACTTAGCGTTATAATATTATAAAATCTCTGTAAAATGTGCATACATGTTTATCTTTTTCGTCAATTTTCTAAAAAAAATGATGAACCAATTTTGATAAAATTTATTATGAGGCCTGCTCTGATGTTATATCCTATCATACAAAAAAAAAATCATCAAAATCAATTCACGATAATGACGGAGTAATAGCGCCACATACAAACCAAACAAAAAACATACAGTCGAATTTAGAACCTCCAGGTTTTTTTTAAGTTGAAAATAAAAGCGTAAAGAAATTTAAAGAATATAGAAACCTATAAATGTAAAATATTAAAATGCATAAAACAACGAAGACCCATATATTGTTAGTTCAACACACTACGTATTTTTATTATTTGTTTGTAGGCTTGTTTTTTAAATCAAACAAGTTCGTCATCACAATCAATCATTAGTTCGCCTTGTACGCATGCTTGTATATAAGTTTCAAATAAATAAAATGAAAATGCCTTATTTTAATAAAAAGTGAAATCCTGCAAAACAATGCGATAAAATGTTCAATTCATGTTGTAGCAGCCCTGACCCTATTCAAACGTTACCGTTCCTAATCAACTTTCATATGTCCCTATTTACCAAGTATAGGCGACTCTATTTGTACTTTAGCCGTCCCTTGTCACCCCGTTACCGTATTTATTCACTGTAATGTTTGTGTTTTTGTACTTACGTTTTTAACTATTGTAATCCAAAACATTATCACATGTTCTTTCCGAATAACTTCATAGCTTTTATGTGGAGGCTTGGCATGCCTTTTCCGCCTTTTAATTAGTATTATTTAAAACATTTCTGTACATTTTGGTGTTTCCAAATCTTTGTTTACTTTTGTGATGTCAGATAATGACAATGACAAGCCTAGTTTTCTTTTTAATTTATTCCTGTAACTAGTAATTGTAGGTTGTATACGTTTGATGCTAGACCTCTTTTGTAACCATTTTATTCTTCCATGTTCTAGAACACTATGAAAGTTCATATCTGCATGATGACAGGAAGCCGAGCCTGAAGGGTCAGTCTATCCTTGGTCTTCGAGCGAGGAAGAAGCTTGACGGAGCTCTGAGCTATTTGATGTGATCGCTAAGTTCGCAAAGTCTAACGCTAATATCCTTGAAAAGCTGCTGCTGCTACACTACTACGGAGAGCTTGGACGCTGTCGGCCTTGAAAAGGCATCTACTACAATTTCTAAGAACCTGGACATTGACAGCGGGTGAGCCTCGACCTTCGAACCCTCGCAAGATTGGCGTCTGCAAGCGAGTCTAACGCTGCGGCGAGCCGCTCCTGCCTACTGCGAGCTTCAGACCTGGACCCTCCACGTTACCTCGGCTTCCTTAGTCTATATTAAATCATCTTGCTATTATTTACCCTTGTCATTTTTATCTTATTTTACACAATGCAACCTTACATTTTCCTCCCCAGGAAAATGTAACGTTACATCACCTCGAAAAAATAAACAATCTCAGAGGTTTTAAAGAAAACGATTTCAAACAAAAACTATGTAAAATCTAGACTTACCTCTTTTTGTGTAGCTTCTTAAAGATATTATATCGTTGGCTAACTCCTCACGTTGTCAAAAAAACACTAGAATTTCCAAAAACGGTCAACTTAGGGGACAATACCGCAACCTCACATCTACAGTCTTATTTGAAAGAAGATTTTTGACACCTTTTACTAACTTCACAACGCTTCGGTGTTGCCAGTTAGAAGATAATATATTCTACTTTTAGAAGAAAAAAAAGGTAGCAATTGGAAGTTCTTGTTTTTTTATTTTGTGGCTTCGAAACTAGATTCCTCGATTTGACCCTATTTACCCCTGAGTCCTTATTCACCCCGTTTTTACTTAAGTTATAATGACTAAAGGTGGATATCAAATTATCAACTGAGTCACAGTTTTTTGTGTTCCTGATCCATTTATCTTGGATATGTGTTTGCTTGTATTTAAAAATATTCATTATTATTCTTACTATGTGCATTTACATTACATTCTAAATTAAACTTAAAAAAAAACTACGTTCATACAATGAAATAAACGTAATAAATACAGCTTAGATATTATTATATTATATTATACATACTTATAAAATCCGATATTTATATACATACATACATATTGATCATGTTGACAGGAAATGGTCCTTTATTACCTTCTTGAACACCTCTAACGAAGGGCTATCCCGCAAGGAGGTAAAAATATATTGAGTTAGTGAATTTTCACTCACACCTTCCTTGAGATGAGGTTTTTGTCTTAGGGGGAACGTAATAAGCATGGAATATATTATTTAATTTATTTAGGGACAAAAAACAGTTACACGTTACAATTTGTATGTCGGAGCTAATTATGTTCTTTTAATAAACGTATAACCCACACTATTGTCCACAGATTAAAAAAAATACTAAAAAGAGGAAAGAACGGACGCATGTCTAAATTATGAATTAAAAGAAGACAAGGAAAATATGATAGGTTGTAGAAATAATATAACTGTAGCGTTTTTTTTTTTAAATCTTGTGGGAGACAACGCAAAAATATCGGTATCAGTAAAATGTGTGTTATAATCAAGTTACTACAAGGCGGCGGATATAAGCATCTCATTCAAAGTGACGTACGTAGAACGGACCGAAAAAATCGAACAGTGACCATTTCAAAGGAATCTAAAAATACTTCGTTTGTTGTGGATTTCCAGCAACTCATACAAAATCACGTACGTAGAATGGAACGAAAAAATCTAATTTCCTTATAGTTAGATAACATTTCAAACAATTCTAAAAGTACTTCAACCGTACGGTTCAATGTACGCAATAAATAAAAGAGGAGGCAATAAATCTATCATTGGACATTTATTCCAACAAAGTTATCGGTTAATCTACTTAATATTCCTTCATAAGTAATTCCGTATTTCGAAGTTGTATAATCGAATCAGCAGAATCAGACCAAAGTTTTGCTTCAAACTTGGTACAGATATCAGTTGACTTGAAATACTTTAGATCCTGGAGCAATGATCAGAACTAAAGCTAGAGATGGTCTTCGAATTTAGTTGGAAACCCGACTTCAGAATTGGTTGTGGGTATGCGCTGCTGAGTTTTGAAGTTTACAGAGTTGTTGTAAGGAGATGCAAGTTGCTATGATACAAGGATTATAGTAGTACAAGGATCTTTTGGCATGAGTCTGACACCGAAATGCTGTAAATTTTGGTTTCGCCAAGAATTTAACGTTGGCACATTTTACTCGTTATGAACTAGAATTAGTAGTGCGTCGTTGGTCTAGTGATCAGAAGCATGACGGCTGAGCATGAAGTCATAGGTTTGATTCCCAGGTCAGCCAAAGTGTTATGGGGTTTTTCCATCAGGTTTTTTTTTTGTATCAGCTACAGAGTCTTGATTTGGCTGGTCCTATCAACATCATTATGTGTAAATATAAATATTCTGTTATATTTCCACTGCTGGCACACGGGTCTCCTTTCTATGAGAAGGAATGGGCCATAATCCACCACGTGGGCCCAGTGCGGATTGGTAGATTATTATTTATTTATTTATTTATCAAAAACAAAGTAAGTATACTTAAGACTAAGCCCCACAAAACCGTTGAAACAAGAGAGAGAGAGAGATGTCGTTGAGATGTCACAATACATCTCTTTGAATTTTTTGGTTCTAGGACATGCCAGTTTCCTCACGATGTTTTCTTTCACCGTTTTGAGAGCAGTGGTGATGAAATAAAAACTACACAAAGGAATGCGCCCGTCTGGGTTCGAACTTACGACTAACTGTTCGTAAGTCGGGGCCGAAACTATTAGGCCACCGCTGCTCTCGGCTGGTCCCGGTGGATTACAATCAGCTCTCCCCTTTTTACTTAAACATAACTATCAAAATTTGGATGTATGTAAGTAAGTAAGTGGTTAAATATACCGTGATGTTATGTAATAAGTAGTAACTTACAAACGTTTATCACATCTTTCAAGATTTTTCCCATCATTATCACTTAATTACTTTCCTAGAATCGTTTCCTATATTAAAACAACTTGAAGCTTATTCTAACGTTTTTCCTCAAATAAATACGAATTCGTAGAAACACGCTTTAAATAATACGTATGATGTATGTGCCGGCTGTAAATGGAAACGCCTGAAGATCGATAGGGTTCTTCAGTGTTGTGTTTCCCGGGAATAAAATCCGGGATTAGAAAAAGCGGGATTTTAAACACAATAACAATTTCGAGGAAAATATTATCAGTGGTCTTATAGGATAAGGCGTTTCATAGATAGCAAAATTGAAAACATTCTTATAAATTGCAGAATACAATGTAACTTGTGTTTTGATGACACGGATTAGTCTCAACACTTACTTTTAACCAAAGTCAACATTTTATAATGAGCTCTAGATCGTTTTAGAAGGGGTGCTGTACGTGCTTTCTAGCTGGGCAAAGCCCAACTCCTGGTTGCTATTGAAAAAATTCCTCAGCTCCTCAGCCACTCGGGTTGATAATCGGGTTATGATGGACGGGTGACCACCCATTACATACTGAGTATCCTCCGTGCCTCAGAAAGCACGTTAGGCTGTTGGTCCCGGCTGTCAGTTGTTAATATTTGACAGTCATTACAGGTAGTTAGTGGCTCGAAAGTCATACAACCAGTCTTACCAAGGGGTATCGTATTAGAATAGAATAGAATACTCTTTATTATGTACACCATAAAAATATAAACGTACGTAGGTACGTATATTATGTACTAACTGGGTTGTGAAGGTAAAATAGGCAGTTGCTTTAAGTAAAATACGGGTATTCATGCATCAGGTTAGACTGAAAGCAAACCCCAATAAGCAGATAATGATGAGATGGTTTTCTCACGTAAGATTGTTTAAAAGACTTTAAATTGGAAAACAAAACACATAATAATTTGCTGTTTTAACCTCTTGTATGCCGTAATTATAGAAACAATTAAAAAGCCATTGTGTCTCGCGTGGATCTACGTTCCGGCACATGAAGGGTTAATGCAGAAGCGAATTCGGTATTCCGGGATACTATTACCCTAGCCCCATCCCTACTCGTCCGGTCTCCGAGCGTTGATTGATTGCCTCGTATCGGTCCCGGCCCGAGGATTCCCACATTTGTCACAACTTGACGAATACGAACGCTGACGAAGAATCCCGTTTTATGGAACTTTTTGCTACCCACTAGTCTTTTGATGGGCAGACCTATGGTAGTTCTTGCTGGAGTTTGGTTAGATAACATTGTCGTGGTAAAGGCTTTATTGATTGGATCACGTGCGGTTTTTGTTATAAAAGATATCTTACAGGGAAACTGTGTTTTTTGAGCTAAACTTAATTCCAATAATAGGTATGGCAAAAACGCTTGAACGCACGAAAACTTCTAGTTTCTATAAGGTCCGTATTGTAAATATCTCCGGATATAACCTGTACACTATCCAACATAATATTGCGTTCATTTTGCCAAAGACTGCATTCCCATAAAATGTGATGTGCAGATTGTTCATATCTGCAGTCAGATGTAGAACATTGACGAAAAGCGAGTCAATAAGCTTGAGGGAAAATAATTTACTCTTAAAGTTACGATGACCTGTGAGAAATGAGGCAACACAGTGATCAACCTCCAGCCAAGTCCTGTCCACTATCCACTCACGAACGGATGGAAAGAACTGGTGGACGTGTCGGCCCTTGGTGGAATTATCACACCTACTACACCTATTGCCATTCAGATAATAGTTCCTCCCAGACGTCAGTCTGTGGTTTGAATAATTTGGAAATCCTTCCTGCGTCCGAAGTTTTTGTCTTTCAAAACTTAACTTTTAGACATACGTAGGTATGCTAAAACCCTTTTCGTTTGTCAAATATTTTAAATGAAACGTAAATCTGGAGTTTAATGTCATCAAAACAAGATGTTATCGGCACCCACATTAATCTTGAATTGTATCAAAATCAGATGTATTGTGATTGACTTATGTATTATCGCTCTGCTTTTACAAAATCTGAATTACGTACCTGTAATGAAAACTCTGTAGCGTCCATTAAGCTTCCAATGACACGTCATAAAATGCAATTAGTGCTAAGTGCCGATGTTTCCTTTTCCATCCCAATATTTTGCAACCGCAGTCCTCGAGCTAATTAACAGTAAATTGTAAATTAAAGTGGCGATCCGTTAACAGCAGTAAAACATGAACAAGGCAGTTTGTTCGTGTATATCGTGCGCTGTTTCACGTTAAATTACTTTTACTTATCTGTTGGTTTTTGACTGGTAAAGCTGCTATAATTATAAGAGTATTCATTGGTTATTCTTTAACGAAAATAATTACCATTAACAGTATAAATATATTTATTTATTTGGTATACCAACAGCAATACATACCAAAATTATTAATGTGGAACAATGAAAATAATATAAAAGTGCTGGTATGTACGTCTATTAAAAGTATAAGCATTCACCATAGGACAAAAACAATATTTTCAAATCTTATTAATAAAAGAATACAATTTAATTTACTTAATAGTAAATGAGATGGTATGAATTATGATGATATACATATGTATTGCGAGTGTGATATCTAAAGATTTACACATTTGTTAAAAATTAAATTAATTCAATGAAATTAATAATACTCAATCATTTCAAAGATTGGTTCATTTTACATGGTCACAGCACATAAAATGACATGATAACGATCATTCTTTCTTCGTTAGCATTATCATTCGGAGTGATAATGCTAACGAAAGAAACCGAAATGCATCATCGTTATTGACAAACATCCAATAAATTCAAATTTCACTTTTGATTCACTTCGAATGAAAGATGCGAAATAAAAAATTATAGGTACAAACACAGACTGTGCAAATTGAGGACAATAACAATTACCTGAAATGAACGAAATTAAGTCATGTAAATACATTCAGTCAAAAAAGTATCGGGAAAGGATAATTTGTTTTTTTTTTGTTTTTTTTTTTTGTTATTGTTAGATTGGCACAACTGTTTTCCATTCTGGCGCGGAGTTTGTAGTTGTATCTGTTATTAATATTAAATACAATACAGTGCTGTTTTTAGTTATATCATATCTAGTGTGTATAGCGAATTTCAATATGGACAAAAACATCGAACAAAAAGTTTTTCTTAAATTTTGCATCACTAATATAATTTCGTGCTCGGAGTCACTGAAAATGTTACAGAAGGCTTACGGTAAATCGACTATATCAAAAACACGTGCTTGTGAATTATACAAACCGTTTAAAACCGGTCGAAATGTGATAGAAAATTTGCCTCGCTCTGATAAGCCACCAACGTCTGCAACTGAAGTTCACATCGCAAAAGTGAAGGAAATAGTGACTGAAAATCCTCATTCAACTTTGAAAGAGATAGCCGCTGAACTTTCTGTATCTCACGAGTATCCGTATCATTTTAACTAAACATTTGGATATGAAACATGTTACCGCTCGGCTAGGCCCAAAAGACCTGAATTTTCTCCAAAAACTTGACATGAGAGTCGCTGAGGACATGCTAGAACGAGTTTATTCCGACCCAAAATTCATGAATTGCATTGTTACTGGTGACGAGACGTGGGTTTACGAGTTTGACATGTAAACTAGTCAACAAGCTTCGGAGTGGCGCCTTCCAACTGAACCTAAACCGAAAAAAAAAGAATTCGCGGCGAGAACTGAACTCAATTCCGGAAACAGCGTTTACAAAATGTTTTGATGATTTGGTTATTCGTTGGCGTAAGTGTATCGTTTCTGAAGGATCATACTTTGAAGGTGATAAAATAAATTTGGATGAATAAGAAACATTTTGTGTATCATTGATTTTTTCCCGTTACTTTCTTGACAGAGAAGTAGAAAGCAAATTAGTACCTATTACATAGAAATTAGAGCATACCAGCTTATCAGTGTCTTGTATGATTTGTAGACTAGATACTGATACTGTCAGCCTGCGTCATCTAACGGATGGGCAAAGGCCTCTCCAAATAACTTCCAGTTGTTTCGATCCAAAGCTAGTGTAGATCATTGGTCGTAGCATAGAAAGAAAAAAATACAATAAATAAACAAGATATGACTGCGTCAAGCTTCAACTCACCATAATGCAGTGCTATGATATCTCGCAGCACAGTGTTGTAGGCGGGCATCTATATGTCTGCATACATGGTTAGAAATCAGCAACGCAATTCAATAAGAATACCTACTTATTTAATAATAATGACTCAATAAACGTGAAAGTAGAAATAACAGTGGAGTACGCATACACCCATCGCATAAGTAATTTAATTTTGCTGAAAGAAACGACATAAAAGTAAAAATTACCCATAAAGTGGAGTGGGCGAATTAAGGTTTGGAGTAAACCAAAAGAGCGAAGCTTCATAGGTACCCACTCATTTGCGCTTGAAATGAACCTGTATGTCACTTGGAAAATGTCTCCCTTCCATCGTTTTATTTATCGCTCTCTTTTACGATATCCTAGATATAAGTCTGATTTGTCTTTTCTAATTTGCATTTTTTTTGATAGTCTATTTTGTGTCCCACTGCTGGGCAAAGGAAAGACTGGTGATAAGAGGAAATATTGTGAATTTTCATAGTTTATTATTGTGACTCGCTGCTGGGTAAGGTAGGAATGCGCTAAGAAGAAGAAGAGAAGAACATTGAAAAGAAACCAGGGTTCGACAACCAGACGATAGCAAGAGACATTAGTGACCGAATAGTGACTAAACCTAAGTTCTCCACGTCGTTACAATTTCTCGCCGCCTCCCATAACTTGAGCCAAACATTTTACTAGAAAGTTAATGCCGCCGAATGTCATAATACCAACGTCTCAGTTATGTCCTACGTATTTCTGTTCGCGCCATTTTATCGGCATCATGTAGATCTGGCCTTTCAACTTAATGCTTACGGCGAAATACTGAAAGTTTATGGTGGCTGAGGAAACTGCCAGTTTAGATCTTAGGTAGTAGAAAAGGTTTTATCGTGAGGTGTAAAAAAGAAAACTAGGTAACTACTACCTAGTGCTAACTACTTTTTCCAAATACTATTTTTGAAGTGAAAAACTTATTTTTGAGTAAACAAAAGTCATGGAATTCACGTCATCGTCACGCACGCTTTTCGTCGCACTCGTAGCGGCTCGTGTACTAGTTTTTACTTCTATCAGCGGTCCCCAAAAAACATGCGGGGTAATGTTAATTCTATTAATTTTATCTGAATTGTGTTTGGAACTTCACTGAATTACATAAAATGTAGCTGAATAAAAAATATTCGATTTTTTTCCACAATTTTTTTTTTTCGTTCTTTTTAACCTTGCTTAGTGTGGCACTAGATGGCACTGTGTGTAATGTCCAGCTATATATAAAAAAAAACAACTATGAATCAATAGATTGGATGCAGTCATTCTAGTTCCCCGTTGCCAGTTGCCAGTTGCCCGTTGACATGGTACGGATATCTCACATGAAACCTCAATTATCGATTCCAAGGTCAAAAGATAAAGACAAAGGTACTGTCAGAATATTAGATTTTTGTGAGAAGAATGCATGACTGTGTTAAATAAATTATAAGTAATTGGCTTCGGCCGTTCTATTTACATAAATAAATAACGTGTTATTGTATCCATTAGGAATTTCGCAGTAGCTGCCATGAAGTTTGGATTTGTGCTCGGTTGATCGCATGCATTTCACAATATTACGGTTTCACTTCGATAGATTACAATCTACTGAAAAATAATGCGTTTTATTGTAAGCGGTATGTTCAGTTGACAATATTTTGAGAGTTTACATCCTTGCTAGAGAGATTACAATTTAACGTGCTTGATAATTTTACGGTGACATTTAGACCGAAAGCCAACCCTAGTAGACAAATAAACTACGATTAAAGTTTAAAACAACCGAATATCTCTATTTTCTGAACAATTGTTTTGTGAGAAAACGATATCAATTAAGCGATGACGTCACATAAATTCGTTCACAACAGACGAGGTCGCGACATCGCACTACCTAGTACACTTTCGCGCGCTCTCTTTGAGATAACGCGAGGGACGTTTATACTCACGACTGATCGCGATTTCACCTGATGAATGAAGCTGAACTCGATAAGTACATCTTAACTAACTTCAAGACTTTTCAGCCAGTGTTATTTTTTGTTTTGATAAAACATGAATGGGACAGGGGCTGTAAGACGAGATAATAAGAGTCCGTATAGCTATCCACCTATTTCCTAACTGCCATCTATTTCTATTGCCAAGCAAAACTCTATTACATTCCTGGTTTCCTGAAAAATAGAAGAAGTGGAGGGAGGCGTTTGCCCAGAAGTGGGACACAGCAGACAAGTGAAACAAAATCCTAGAATGTCCCACAACTCCTCAAATACTGACTTAAAAAATGGCAAAGAACAGAAAAAAAAATAAAAAAATTACAAGAATCGTGTCGGTCGCGTGTCGTCTATAGCAAATAAGTTCAGTAGAAGTGAATTTTCCGGAGACATTAGGCCAAATCGCACATCTCGGGGGCGAACAGATAAAGCAGCATAAAATATAATGCCAGACGCGAATGTTCCACTTATTTTAGATAAAATTCTGTATGTACTCAAGTTTCGAGGAGACCGGATTAATTTGGTAAGAAAATACCCTCAATTGTCATACTTCGGATCGTGAAAGTTTAAAAAAGACAAGTTCATTCTTAGTTAGTTCTTGTATTTATGTTTCGTCTCTTCTTGGCATAAAACTATCGAATAAAATGTTTTTAAGAACTACTAGCCTGATAGCTCATTTCATGCCACTGTGTCTTGCATGAAATGAGCCATAAGGCTAGTAGTTCTTAAAAACATCTTATTCGATAGTTTTTTCTCTTCTTTCCAACAATGTTGAGTAAGGCATCCAGTATAACCGATTGTATATTGTACCTAATTCTTTAATTATATGATTGAGTGTAAATTTTCGATACAATGTAAAAATTGTTACTGAAATAAATGAAGATGAATACTAGTACTTTACATGAAACGACTGTCTATCTGATCTCCCCAAAGCAGTTATTCATAATAATAAAATAATATCACTGGACATTAACACACAGCGCCATCTAGTGCCATACTAAGCAAAGCTTGTGTCGTGGACACCAGATAGTTGATATACTACTTAATATATACTTTTTGTTTGTAAAAACATACTTATTATACATTTAAACATCCATGAATTGGAAAAAAATGTCCATGCTCATCACACAAATATTTTCTCCTACCGGGATTCGAACACAGGACCTTTAAGAACGTAAGCCTCACTACCGCTGCATTAATTGAGTCGTCGTATTGGGTAAACTAATAAAAATAATAATAAGACTGGTTGTTAAAGTTTCGGGCAGCTGAATTCCTGAAACGATTGTCAAAGATCTACAAATGACAGCCTGGGTCAACGGCATGTTGAGATGATTGATATTTTTCCACTCTAACACTTTTACTACTGATTGTACGTTTTAGTGACCTGGGACGAGTTGCAGAATGGAACTATTATTTATTTTGATTTTCATCAACTCGTCCCAAATGGGCCGTGGGCATGTGGGACGAGTTGCTGAATTACTCACGGCTTAGCATGCTTTCTGAGGCACGGTGGAAACGTAATAGATGATTATCCATTCACGTACTAACCTAGCCTAGCAGGGTTTAAACTTGTATGAGCCATGCGTCTGTTCTTATTTAGAAACTACCTCTTCTATAATGTTGAATCCAGAAAAGTCAATATTTTTGTAACATATATCTTCAACGGCACTTAGATACGTTACCAATTTCACCATTTTCATGTCCTAAAACACCTACTTTAGCCTAGCCTGGGTTAAACCGTACTGATCGTTTAAATAATACCTCAAGACCTTATACGTTTACTTGAGAAACCTAAGAGTGTGCAACCCTGTGCAGAGCGTGCATGGAGGCGGAGGAGACGGTGGCGCGTGTGCTCTTCGAGTGCACAGGCGTTACCAAGATTCGCGAGGAGACCCTGGGAACGCCAAGATCACTTGCAGATGTCCTGAGGAGACCGGGAAGTTTATTCTGCTTCTGGAGGGAGGTGGACTGGTTGGAGTAACTGGCCACCATGGCTCACGCACACAATGTTACATCTTACGGACTAAGTGCGGAAACCTAAACCACCATGATAGATAGATAGGAAACTAAGAGTTCTTAAGCAGTCTTTAATGCCTACAATAACAAAATCAGAGAACAAACAAACAAAAAAATTGAACCAAAAAACCAAAATGAATATTAACGACTAAGGAATTTACGTCCAGATCACGTACACCAACAACGTGTTAATCTTTTTAAAGGAAATGAGAAAACTTCGGACTGCGCCGTGTTTAAACGTGGCTAACGTTTTTGTTATATTTTTGGCCCTTTTATTTTATTTTATTGTTATTTCTTTGTTTTTTGTTTTGTTTAAGATACTGTGGTCGTTTGTCTTCATTATGTCTGTTGAGGAGTTTATCGGTTAAGTAGTGTTCCTTTATTAAAGGACATTCTAGACTAAAAATACATCTGCATTCCTCAAATAATATGTTGATAATTAGATGTTATCTTTTTAACACATCGTTTCACCTTCGCTGGTGAAAGGAGATCATTTTTTTTGGGCCCACCTATTCGTTGCATTTATTATTCATAATAACACCAAAAAAAGTAACCATTTTACTATGGTATTAAATGAAATATTACGTAGAAATGAAAACGGAATCTTAAAATCATACTAAAAAAGCTATGTTATGATATTTTTTTGCGAGTCAAATCATTCCTGTCGTGGTCAATGTCATTTGACAGCAAATACTTACTTGAATAGGGGCGTTTTTTTCTGTTTACTAAAAAAAGTACGGTACCTACCCGTTGGTAATCATATCTGCTATAATTATTATAGAATCAGAAAGAATATAAAAATAAATATTAATAAACTGGGAGCATTTTTAACGCTATTTTTAAAGGTTTACACTAAAATCGCATAGATGGTTTAAACAATCAACGTGGCACGGAACGTTATACACTCACTTTTTAGTGATTGACAGACAATTTCATTACTTTGACATTTACTTTTTCAGTTTATTTTAGTTTTCGTAAGTGTTTTTGCCGATTTTTCGCATTTATTCCGGTTAGACAATGCTTAGCTAATTTAAACACTGGAATCTAGAGGTTATAAGGAAGAAATCAATGTAAGTGTCATTATTAAATGCTACAATTTATGTGGGTGGCCTAATCCCCGAACAAAAAAAAATTGTCTCCTTTACTCGTAACAGTGCGTTAGGAATATGCCAGCAATGTTTAAATTCCATATAATAGGAAGTGAGCCTATTGCCAATAATCGTGCCTAAATCCAGACCGTTCTTAGTAGCGTCTACAGCTCAAAGTCTTCTTTGCACGTCCTATGAGTGTCTCATACAAGAAACTAAGATGGAAAAGTCGCCGGTAGCCCTTTACAGGCCTCTCAAACTTTTCAGTACGAAAAACTACAATCACTAACACTTGTTAAAAAAAAATAACCCCGTTTTACATATTTTTTATGCTATTACCATAAAACTGTGTTCGTCTATTTTCAAAATTTAGGCGACGGATATACCCTAAAGATACTGTTTGATATAGTAAGACGTATTTCTCAATTATACACCCAACCGGATTTCCCTATCCAATCTCCCTCTTGCTTCCTTTATTAACATCAACCCAGTAATTACGTGGGTTGATTCATCGCATCCATACACGCCGCACAACGCCGCAACAGGCATCTGTCTGCAAACAAAATGTTGCGTGTAAGCACTTATTAAAGGCGGATCTATCACTGTCTCAACGCCGGCTCAATTATCTTTAAGGCGAACGGTTTAAAACAACGATTATTGAGCCAGATAGGACAAAGAAGAATCGTTGTTGCCTATTTTAGTTTGGTTGGATTTTTTAGTACTATCGGATTTTAGAGAAATATCTCTCAGGCATGCTGGTTTCCTCACGAATGTTTTCCTTAACCAAAGAAGCAAATTATTATTTTGCACTAAAGGGAACTATTTAATTCAGGCTTTAAAAACGTATTATTTACTAATACCTTTTTAACTAAAAATTTCCTCTATTGTATTTAGGTCTCCCCTAAGCTTGACCACATTATCCGATCCTTTTTTTTTTCGGATGGGAAATCATCTAATGACTTCTCCCACCGGGTGGGGTGGAGCGGGAGGGAGTGTCAGACTTTTACTGACAAAAACCCATCCATGTTTGATGATGACATTGTCCGATCCTGTATTTATCGCATGCAGCTAATTTTCACGGCTTCTACCAGGTCATCAGTACACTTTGTGGCAGGAAGGATTTCCAACGCTGCGCCATCTGGTAAGTAGTCGCCATTCCAGAACTCTCTCCAGAGCAGCATGCCCGTTTCATTAATATGTGCAGGGTGTAAACAAACTCATCAGGAAGCCGTCACATCAGCATTCTGTACATCAAACTTTACGCAGAAATTATTGCTGGAACATGACGTTTTTTTTGGGGTGAAAAGTCATGTTTTGTTGTAGAACTTAATGTAACGCACTCAAAACATTGTGCTGGTGAAAGGATAGAATAGTACGGGGGTCGTGGACGAGGACAATAGTATATAATATTACACTCAAAACTTGTCTTAAAAAAAGACATGTCTAAATTTGGAACTTTGGTATGGTGTAGAACAAAAAAAAAATTCAATGACAAAGAAAACAACTGCCCTACGGCTTCGTTAGGGATTTATTATAGGGATCCCTTCTTTTCGCATAATGTTTTTTGTCCTAATATACTTCGGCATAACGATTTTGGCATAATAATACTTTGGCATAATTTTTTTAGGCATACATTTTATGTTGGCATAATCATGTTAAAGACTAATTTGTTTTGGCATAAATTTGATTCGCATAACGTTAGTAGGTCTAATGACTATTAGCATAACGTTAGTAGGCCTAAAGACTTTTAGCATAACGTTAGTAGGCCTAATGACTATTAGCATAATAATATTTAGCCATACATTTAATATAAATAACAAAATAACTGTAACAATCAAATAATATTGTTGGTTAAAAAATTAATATGCTGTGCAACAAAAGTTAGTGACAGAACCGAATTGCTGCAAAACCGACTTCACGTAGTCTTGTTTGTCCTACCCCTAGAGTGTTTTTTAAAATCGCGTAGGCGCGTGGGGCCGCCGGAGGGCCGCAGCGCCGGAGCCGTCTCAGAAACCCTGCCTGCTGCATGCTGCTTGCTTGCTTGCTTGCTTGCATGTTGCATGCTTGCTTGCATGCTGCATGCTTGGTTACATGCTGTATGCTTGCAATGCTTGCTTCCTACAGCGAAAAAATACTCACAAAATAAGTTATAATCAAGGAAAAATAATTTCTATTCTACCTACAATATCAAGCGCCTACAAATTTCATTAGAGCAATATTGTATAAACGTGTATAGTGTCTAATATTTTAGGTGTTAATAATTATTTCACTGTTATACCTATAAAAATATGTTTTAATATTTTTATGCGTTATGTATGCTTAACTTTTATGCTTTAGGATATTATGCTTAAAAAAGTTATGCTTAGAACTTTATGCTTAAAAAAGTTATGCTTTAGAACTTTATGCTTAATAAGTTTATGCTTTAAAATATTATGCCTAATCATTATTATGGTTACAGACATAATGCTTAAAAAAATTATGCATGAGCTGTTATGCGTAATTATATTATGCGAAAATATAATTATGCCAAACAACATTATGCTAAGTTATATTAGGTCTTAAAATTTTATGCTAATGGATAGGGAACCTTTATTATAGCCTTTAAAATCAAACGTTTTCTCCAGGTTCACCTTGTTTTTAGCTATATCGTCTTTCCTACAAAGTATCCAGTGTTACCTTGTTCAAAACTTTTCCTGCGACATGGCCCCCTTTTCTCAGCTCAACCTCTCAAGGTCAATGTACTTTACAGACTTTTATTACCTGTACCATTTACCTTGTCGTTACTGCTCCATTTAACAACTCTTTGGCATTACCATCCACGGGTATAAATCTAACTAAGTGTCAATTAAGAAGAAAATACGGAGGCGCGAACACCTATAAATACGACTGTTGTGACCTTTGGAAACTTTCAACGATTCTGCGAGGAGGATCTCTCGATATATGGTACTTAACTGCTTAATGAAGATCGAGGATCGGGATCGGATTGCTGAGATAGCGAACCTTAACGTAAGCTCAAGGTTAGGTTACTATCTTGATTTTTTTTCTTGGGATTTAGTTTCTGTATTTTCTAGTACCTAAATAGTTTGAAACAAAGACTGCTGATATAGCGAGTAATAGAGTAGTTTGGAAGAAAAAGACATGCCGAATAAATTGGAAAAGTACAGGCAAATAATGAACATTCAAACTCAAACTCAAATCATTTATTTCAACTAGACCATTACGGCACTTTTGAATGTCGATAAAACGAAAAAAAAAGAAGCTACAGTCACAGACACAAGACATAATAACTTGAGAAAGTAATGTAGTTACCCATTCCCTAGCGTAGATCTCTATGGAGAAGAACGGGCAAGAAACTCCATGGACACTCTTTTCAATCAAAAATGTTGTTACAAAATCTTGGTTACATCTTTCATGTTGAGATTATACATATATGTGAGAACGATGTAGAAAGACGTGCTAAATGAGAAGTTTTCATAGTTGAAGATTTATAGTTTGAAACCAAATCTGTACTGTTTTGATCTGTTCAAAAAACTTGATGAACTTACCACCATTATTTCAAGGCTTTTTGGGGAAGAATAATGAATACATTAATATTTTTCTGTAACTAGTTTAATAAGATTAGTCGCGGTTGATTTAGGGCAATTCTTTTATGCATTTTAACTCAAAAGTTGTAACTTTCAAATAAATAATCCTACTAATATTATAAATGCGAAAGTTTGTAAGTATGGATGTATGTATGGATGTTTGTTACTCTTTCACGCAAAAACTACTGAACGGATTTGGATGAAATTTTGCACACAGATGGTTTATAACCTGGATTAACACATAGGATACTTTTTATCCCGGTAGTAAGATCCCGTGGGACAATTTCAAACATCACGCGGGCGAAGCCGCTGGCAGAAGCTAGTATCCTATAAAGACAAGATTGGATTTGTTAAACCTAATCTCGCCTTAAAAGGAATTAATTCAACCAACAATTAATTCCACTTTCAACTTCATTTTCCAATCAAGATTGTATTTAAACGGCATTGAAAGTAAAAGATTATCTTGTACTTGGGATAAAATAGTTGTCAAAGGAACTATTTTAGAGAACGATCGGCTTTTCGCTTGGGTCCTATCATACGCTTTTGAACAGAGACTACTAGATACTTAGCGGCAGAATTATCGTAACAGATATTTGATCAATTAATTTAAATAGAACTTCTGTAGGCACATAGTAGAGGAATTCGTATCATACGCTTCCTAACTATGTTGGGGTCAGCTTTCAGTCTAACTGAACTGAGTACCAGCGGGTCTAAAATGGCCGCTTTAGCAGAATCGTAAACGTCATGTTAAAAAAAAAAAATCTTAGAATGGTTGAAACCATTACAATAAAGTCCATTTTAAGAAATTTAAATTTTGTTCAATAAAATGAATCACGAAAATTGAAAAAATCTTAAAATGGACTTTATGTTCATGGTTACAAAGACCATTCTAAGAATTTAATTTTTTTAACGTGACATTTACGATTCTACTAAAGCGGCCATTTTAGACCCCCTGTACTTTACATCGAATGACTGCCTATCTGACCTCCACAGGTAAGACGATACTCCTTGGTAAGACTGGCTGTCAAACCTTGGAGTCACGGTAAACACTGTATAACGAGTGTCAAAGATATACAAATTAATTACCCATTCAATTGCCGACCTTGGCAAGTACCTTGAATAATGACTTCTGCGGATGTTATTATTTAACCACGATATTTTTATGTATATTTTCTCTGAATTTTATTAAAATTTGGTTCAATTTTCGGCACCAAAAGTGAAAAACAATGCAAAACTCACTTTCGAGTTTACAATTCGTTGGAGAGTGAATAATATTAAAGTAATTCACTTCCTACTTCGGAGTCAAAACACAATGACGTCACCAAAATGGCCGCGTAAACATGTTTTTGTCGGCATTAAATAAGATTTATAATATTGTACTTTTGTAACGCACAACTGTCAAACTTTGGACAGAAGAATGATGAAGTAAATGGTGGTGAAATCGGTTTGGATGAGTTCCTCTTTACAAGGTTACTCTGTTTTGAACTTTATTATTGGTGACGGAAGAAGCAAAGTTGTTTTTTTGCATTTAGCTTGTTGATGGTATTGTTATAGGCTTAATTGCCATTAACTCTTTAAAATCGACTGTTAGAGGCCTTTTCTGGACTACAATTTTGTACCTAACAGACTGTGCTTAAAGAATTTTAAAGGAAATTCTTAATCTAAATTATTTTCACACTGGCTTCTATTATAGAAATAATAAAAACTTTTTTGCCAAAAATATAACCGACTTCATACAAAAAAGTAAAAAATAACTTTAGCTTCAGAAGTCGGTGACCTTTGTTTGATTGCTTTCGTTTTTTTTGTCACCAACTTTAGAATCTAAAGTTAGTTTTCACTATTAGGTAAATTTCCTTCTTTTTTTTTTAAATACGGGGATATATATTTTGTGTGAAGTCGGTTATATTTTTTGCAAAAAAGTTTTTATTATTTCTATAATAGAGCCAGTACCCAGTACCAAACTTCCATGGCAGTATGTTAGTGGGTTCTAATACAGCATTTGGTTATAGACTTTTTTATTGAGGAAGGAGAATAAGTATTTTTCCTCCATATGACGAAGTTTGGGGAAACCTACTTTTATGATTCATTCAATCTAGTAGCATAGACTTCAAATAAATTCGCAATTCTTTGAACCTTTTTCGTGGAAAATTAAATTTCCCTCACCACAAATACTTCAATTTCCTTCAATATTGGAATCCATGCATCCATTTGAACACCGTTTGACACCAATACAGTATTGTACACGAATGCACAACAAATTGATAGAACCGCTTCCGCAGTAACGTTGGAGGAAATTTTCAAATAAAATGGTCTTCTATTCGAAAAATTTCGTATACGAATAAAGGGTCAAATCGTTTGTAAAATCGTGAAGCGGATTTGCGGTGAAAATTTAATTTTGAAATAAACGGAGAGCTTTTTTAATGTACACAAATGCAATTGTTGGAAATGCGAAAGGATTTTTTTATATATTTTTTCGATGTCACTGTGTATGAGAATGTGGAGGAGAAAAACGGAAAATATGTAACAAGCGTGCTGAAAATGCTGAAATTATTCAAAAGATAAAAATGTTCGTAAAGTTTTATGTGTTTTAGATAACTTTGCGCTAAAGTTTGATGTACTCGGTTTATCTATCGACTAAGAGCTCGTTGTATAAAAGTAACTGTAGTCTATTGGCTGAAGTACTGACATCCAATCTTTTAAGTTTAGCATAAGATTTTACGACCGATTAATTTATTTACTGGTTTCAGATAGATAAAAGATATCTGAGACAGTATAAGAATTTCAATGAGGCCATTTTATTTTTTAAGTACGAGTTTAATGTGTGTAAATTGCCTCAAATTCACCATTTCATTATTTTTGACATTGATATTAGGTGAGATGAGATTGCGACCATTGAACGTCTTAAAAATACGAGAATCATCCTTACTTACGAATACATCTATACTAATATTATAAAGTGGAAAAGTTTGTTTGTTTGGTTGAACGCGCTAATCTCAGGAACTACTGGTTCAAATTGAAAAAAATCTTTTTGTATTGGATAGTTCATTTATCGAATTTCTATAACGCGCCCGTTTCTATAACACGACCATTAGGAGCGGAGCAGGAATGAAAAATGTTGCAAAAACGGGGTTGTATTTTCTTTTATGTGACGGAGACGAAGCTGCGTGGGTCAGCTAGTTATTCATATATTCCTACAACAATAAAACAATTGATTGTCTCGTTGGCACAAGAGTGACTGCTGAGAATGAGATCCTGAATTCGATTCCCAGGCATAGGGTTATTTCGAGGGCCACGTGGTGGATACCGGCCACCGAAGATCCGCGGTCCTGTGGACAGTGAGCTATGGGCTAGCTCGCTGTCCGTCCGTCTAGTGACGACAGGCCGTGTCGGCGGCGTGTTCCACGCGCGCCTCACAGCGATGTCAGCATAAGGGAAGGTGCCCGCAAAGGCCGAAGCCTGCCGGGGCTGCGGGACTGTTTGAAAGAGATACCGCGGCCCCGGAACATAAAGGAAAGGGCGAGGAAGGAACATGGATGGTTTTTAGTCAGTAAAAGTCGAACACTCCCTCTCGCTCTACCCAAAGTGGGAAAAAAAGGCATAGGGTAATTGGATTCCATCAGGAAATACAAGTGGTGGCAAGTGAATTTTCGAAAATCTGTAAATGCAGACTTGTTTCTTTTTTTAAATAAAGGAAGGTTTTTTTAAACCTAACATTTGCTATCTACAGTATTAGTACTTCCCTCCAGGTGGCATTGAAAAATTCCACTCTGTGTTTGATTGGATTTTTTAATGCAAACTGGAAACTTCTTGAGGTATTCAGAGTATAATTTTATTATTGTAGTTTCCACCTTATGTATGTAACAATTACAAGTTTATACACTGTTCTTGGTTCCAGTTTCCTGTATTTAAATTCAAAATTAATGCCAAATTTAATTTATTTCCCTCGACACAAAATTTAATACCATTATTCAAACAATTTAATATGAAATCTAGTCCAATTTAGTCAGGACTGACACTTAGGGAATACTTTTAAAACAACTCGAGTAATAAAGTTGAAGTGAAAAAAATATAAAAAATCTAATTTTCTTCAAAGTATGAAACGAGAAATATTATCGTTATGAAGTTGTGCGTTCAGTTTCAATTTTTCTGACGGTCTGTTGGTCGTCTCTTGGGAAATCAGAGCTCAGGGTCTTAGCACGGTCTCCCGTAATACCAAGTCTTCATTACCCAGATAGGAACTGTTAAAAATACTTTTGCTTTTGCGGCAATTAATATGACTTTTTTGGATTTTAATTTTGGGGAATGTTTTATTGAGAAAATCTTTACGGATGATAGCTTTCTTAGTGAGGCAAGACGCATCATCTGTTAAATTCATATTATCTATATCTATATAAATGATATAAAGAGGAAAGATTTTAGGTTTGTTTGTGTGTTTGCTGCGATTTAACCCTAGACCTACTCGACCAATTTTAAACATTATTCACCATTACAAATCCACGCCTTTATTGAGTACTAGCGGACGTCACGCGGTTTCACCCGCGTAATTCCCGTTCCCGTGGGAGTACGGGGATAAAATATATCCTATGTTACTCGTGGATAATGTAGCTTTCGAATGGTGAAAGAATTTTTAAAAACGGTCCAGTAGTTTTTAAGCCTATTCATTACAACCAAACAAACAAACAAACAAAGTTTTCCTCTTTATAATATTATTATTATTTTATTATAGTGTAGACTAACTGATTACTGACTTGATCAAAATGTTTAAACGTTCTTTTTGGTTTCAACGCAGTTAGGTAAAAAAAAATCAAAATACAAAATTCAATTACAATTAACGCATGACCTTAGTAACTAAACTTTTAGTGATCATTTTACACAGCCCTTTACAAAAATCACATCAAAGAGCCCTCTCTTTAATATAACATTTCTACAAAATATCGCCAACGAACCAAAAGCTCGCATCAACTATTAATGAACGAAAACTCGATTCGCTGAGCGTCACTCTTCGTTAAAACTTTATTCGCATTGTGTGCGAAAATGCTGAAAACCAACCCTAATCAATTGGACGTATAAAGTCGTAGATGTTTCATTTTTAAATAGTTGTTAAATGATTTTGAATGTAGCTTTGATTTTGTCAGACAACTTGTAAACTAATTAACTCTTAACAGATTGGTCGCGTGGCTAAATGGAGTACCCTTGATTCATTCTAAACAGAATGCCAGTGTGGAGCTTCTTTGCAAAATATATACCACGTCCTATCCTGCCCATCCTGTACAACCACTTACACTTTTCTTGATCATCATCATCATCATCATCATCATCATCATCACCATCATCATCATCATCATTTCGGACGAATGATGTCCACTGCTGGATATAGGCCTCTTCAAGTGTCACCATATTGACCGGTCCCGGTCCCGGTTCATGATTTAATTGTTGTTAAATAGTAAATGTTGAGAGCTGTGCAGATAGCTACATACTAGTCTAACAATTTGTGTCTTATTCTTTCCTTCAACCCTTGGACCCTTGGTCTTTTCCAAATCTACCCCCTTTTGGCGGTTTTGCGTCATGGCTATCCATTATCTTTTTTGAGTCTCATTGACATGTGAACAATGTTGAACGCGATTTAACTGAAGCTACATTTTCGATAATTGCGTTTGTGAGTCTTAAGGCCGTTCCTCACTAAGAGCAACTGTAAATATCACTTGAGATTAACTGAGATTGATAAATTACTGCCAAATGCTCTACATAAACGAATACAAAGATTGCTGCCCAGAGACTTGCAAGCTTAAACATCGTCCACCACTGATTCTCTTTTGTACCAGACGGAACCCTTAGTGCAATTTGAACTCAAACGTGGCTTGAAATACTGTACATTATTATTACGTTCATGCATCTACTTGCTTATTTAATAGCAAACACTTTCCCAGCACTACAGTTACAACCGTATCCACTTAGCGGCATGGTGGCACAATATACATACATAATTACATGCAGAAGGTCCATTCCTACACCTAATGAAAATGCACGCAAACATAGAAACGTGCCTAAATAAACGTAAGAGGACGTTAGTAGTAACTACCTCAAAATGTTGTAAACAGGTCCTCAAAGTTAAATTATCATCATCATCATCAACAGCCTATAATGTTCCCACTGCTGTGACACAGGCCTCTCTCAATGAGAGGGAATGGGCAATAATCCACCACGCGGGCCCAGTGCGAATTGGTAGCTGTCACATGTCTTCGAATTTTTGATTCTAGGACATGACTGTTTCCTCACGATATTTTCCTTCACAGTTTCCTTCCAAGTTAAATTATTACCATGGAATGGTGGTTCACTGTACATGAGCGGGTGAAGTTTGAAATGAATGGTCGTAAATAAATGAAAGAGGTGACGAGATGATCTGGACGCGTACCGAGAGGGCAGGTTCCAAGAAGAACAGAGAAAGAGCTTATGGAATTAATTTGGGGAGGCTTTTGCCCAATAAAGTAAAAAAAAAAGATGCGGGGCATCAGTCTTTGGGAACTGCCGATAGAAGTGAACTAGAAATCTATATCTGCTACGGGTTGTGTCCTGCGCACGCTTAAGTGGTACTACGCCGTAGCGGATCGGCTACGAGTGCTACGAAGCGTTGGTGGTCATGATTTTTGTTCACCCAAAAAGTGCTCAACGCGCATAAAGAAGTTTTCACTTAAAAAAGTACTCGTTTGTGTTCACTCGCTGTATGAATTACTCGTAGTTCTTCTGTTAAATTGTACAAGGATCTAATTGTATTCGACGAACATTGGATAAAGTAGCTATCAGTGTGCTTGAATCAATTGAATAATGTTTATTATAATTACAGTATCTTAAAATATTAACGCTAAAATATTTTCGAACCGTGTACAGTCACTTTGCAATTATTTTAACTCTCAATTGGCTAGCATCAATTTTGAAATCAAATTGATCTCTATTCTATTAAACATTAAGATTGCTATTGTTAGTAAAAAAAATACTGTGAAGCATCTATCTATTTTGTGACGGTTTTCTCCGCCATATTTGCGGTATGACGTCACTTGTTGTTAACTCGTAATCACAAAGTTTGTAATGTTCGTTAATGTTTATTTCGTTTGCTAAACCGCTTTATGGCTAACTTTGGTAATGAAATAAGAGAGTTTACTGTATACACGTCTAACGGAAATGGTATTGTTTTTATTTAAGTAGTGATGTATTTCATCGCATGTAAGTGAACTGTGTTTATTACAAATTAAGATTCTTACGAATCTGAGGACCCCGATTCCCAGGACCCATTACTGAGAGTCCCCGACATGAGCTAATCTTCTCTTCTGCCTAAACTTGGAGTTGTGAAGCCTTTTTTTTTTTTTTTTTTTTTTTTTTTAAGGATGGGAAATCATCAAATGACCCCCCCCACTCTGGGCGGAGCGGGAGGGAGTGTCAGACTCATACTGACTAAAAACCATCCATGTTCCTTCCTCGCCTTTTACGTTCCGGGGCCGCGGTATCTCTTTCGAACAGGCCCGCAACCCCGGCAGGCTTCGGCCCTTGGGGGCCCCTCTCTTTTTGCTGACGTCTCTTTGAGGCGCGCGTGGAACACGAACGCGCCGTCGACACGGCCTGTCGTCGTCGTTAGACGGCCGGACGGCTAGCTAGCCCATAGCCAGCCGTCCACAGGCCCGCATCTACGGTGGCCGGTAGCCACCACGTGGCCCCCGACGCCCGTTGCGTCTCCCGCGGCGGCCGGGAAGAGAGGATCTCTCCCTCTCTCGTTCCGCCACCTCCTTCGCTAGCATGACTGCTTCGCAGAAGGAGGCGACGGCTTCCCATTCCGTCTCGCTCCGG
This sequence comes from Xestia c-nigrum, assembly GCA_916618015.1. Classification (NCBI taxonomy): domain Eukaryota; kingdom Metazoa; phylum Arthropoda; class Insecta; order Lepidoptera; family Noctuidae; genus Xestia; species Xestia c-nigrum. The sequence goes on along the minus strand of OU745246.1, from coordinate 2,255,989 downwards.
ACCATGGATTGAACCAGGGCCGGACGCGAGAGGTCGCCGCCGCCGATCGCCGCCACGAGGACACGGCGGAGCTCCGCCCACGCAGGGCAGACTTCCACCGTGTGCTCCACCGTGTCCTCCGGTCGATCGAGTTGTGAAGCCTATCACAGAGTTTTGTGTCCCAACTTGTCTTTTAGTGTTGTGATATTTTTTTGTTCATTTTCATCACCACGCTTTTTTCAGATTTTAAATCATCAAATGACTTCTCCCACTCTTGGCGGAGCGGGATGAGTGTCAGACTTTTACTGACTTAAAATCATCCCTGTTCTTTCCTCGCCCTTTACGTTCGTCCGGGGCGGTATCTCTTTCGAACAGTCCCGCAGCCCCGGCAGGTTCAGCACCATGCCGAGATAAGAGATTTCTCGTACAGAACCAGTTTAGTTTGAGTATGACTTTTTTCTTTTTATGATTATTTATTTGGTCCTGTGCGAGTCAATTAAATATTTTTTCGTTCTTTTTTTTTTTTTTTTTTTTTTTTTGGATATGGCATCTCGCAGTTCAGTCTGAGAAGACTGGCTTCTGCTTAACCGGGCTAATCCTGTGGATGCCTTGAATCTAAGGCCTCCAGCCAGGGCGAAAATAACTATAAACTAAGCGACAGCGCTCTAAGGGCACCCCCTGTGGGGTACGAACCTCGGCTTAGGGCGTCGCTGGGGGCAGCAAAGGGACAGGCTGGATCTGATTGTCCTTATTTAGGGACTGATTTAATACTACAGGCTCAGCGTCGCGGGCTGGCTCGAGCAAGGGTCGGGGAGGGATTGATCGGGGATTTCGCGCCGGACCTCTGCGGCGAGGTCGGTATGTTTTCGGTCTGTATTTGTACGCTCTGCGAACCGTACTGGTATCTTTCCTACTCTCTTGCAAGATAGTGATCGGATCGTCGGGGGCGACTAGGGTGTGACGCGGACGTTGGACGGAGCTAATACGCGATGGGTCGTACCGGGCGGCCGATGCGATTAGGGGATTCCGATGCTTAATAGCAGAGTCGAAGTAACGCTTGGAAAGGCGTTTCATGAACTGCTTAACGGTGGGGATTCTGAGGTCTACGTGAAGACTATCGTTACGGACGTAAGGGGGGGCACCGGTGATCTTACGGAGATATCGGTTCTGCAAGGTCTGCATCGTGTGGATATGACGCGGGTGGGCATGCGCGAATACTATGCAAGCATAGGTCATGATGGGGCGGATGACTGCGGTGAAAAGACGCAATTTGCACTTGAGTGACAATTTGCTCTTCCTAGTGATCATGAAGTGGAGCCGGCCCATAGCAAAGGCAGCCCGGTCGCGAGCTGCTTTGATGTGGGCCTTGAACGACAGATGGTCGTCCAGAATAACTCCGAGATACTTGGCTTGCCTCTCCCAAGGGATAGGCTTACCGAACATAGTGATGGGGGGACCTGGCGAACGCTTAAGGCGTGCCTTATAGTATAAAACTGCCTGGCTTTTTTCGGGATTAACTTCTATTCTCCACTTACGGAATTTTTCGTTCTTTTGCAAGCCTTTGTATTTATATTTATGGCTCAATTTTATCGCAATCTCTCTTTTCTAATGAACCTAACCAAAATTTAGATACAATAACTACCAAACAGTTGTTTGTTACGTTAATTTTCTGTACTCCACAGTCTTCGTTAGTCATTAAAACATTTGCGTCCTAACGCATTCAGTCTCCGTCGCAACGGAATCCGTCTTATGCTCAGATTTCATGTCTGATCGAGCCAATAATTTAGCTTGTCTGTGCACGATGTTTGCTTCAGCCATGTCAATTAGTTGTGACTGATAATAACATGGTGTTCGCTACGGGAAATAGGGCAGTTTTGTGTATTAATTAAGTGCTCGAATTTATATTGACTGGTATCTACGGCGACGTTTAAATATTCTTCTAGAAGATGGGCAGCGATCCTCCTGTGTCTTTTAAAATATTTTATGAGAAAATATTTTCGGACGCCATGTTGAATGGCGCTATCACATGACCTCATTTGACTGTTTGTATGACACGGAAACCGCAAAGGATATCGACGTTTAATTGATTAAACCGACGCACATAGACTTCGGTATTTTTTTTTTTCGCCTGTTTTGTTTGCCACCTACATGCCACCTGAATGCATGAAACAACGGTTTTTTTAATGGTGTTGATATTGTATGTGCTTTAGGACTAATTTTAACCGACGTCGTGTGATTGCTGTGATTTCTAGAAATACTAATCATAGACATGCTTTAGCATGATTTTAATACGACGCCATCTACAACTAAAAGAAGATAGCCAAAAATATACAGATTTAAAAATCCAGAATGAACAGAAACAAACTGTGAATGAAGTACGACATTTTATGGTTTACGTCAGTCTTTTCAAAGTTTTTATGCCTTTTGGCTGGACTGTAACTTCATAGTTATATTTTTGATAATTTAAAGTGTACCCTGAAGCTGAAAACCCAAAATTCGTGGGGAATTGAAGTTACAAAAAAAATCGTGATCATCTCAAACTTTGTGAAGCTTAAACTCCAAACAATTCCCTCAGTAGTTAATGCTAAGGCGTCGATAACCATTCCAGCATACAATCAGTTACGGTCTCCAGCTAATTGCCATGTCTGGCGCAACTGTTTGCCACACGATTATTGGAGCGGTCGACGATGGAATCGGAGCACAAGGATCTGTGGAGACGATTGATTAAATTATTGGCTTCACAATGCACAAGTGTTTAACAATGCACTTTATGGTGTTGACAACTGGAGTCGTTTAATAATGGCATGCACAAGTAGGCAATCGTATTGCAAATAAGTCCTATTTTAGATCAAGTTCTTAAAAATGTTAATAAGTCCGCTACATACTATTTAACCCGTTGTCCCAACTATATTGGAGCCGGCTTCAAGTCAAACCGGATGCAGCTGAATGTCAGTATTTTACTGGAGCAACTGCCTATCTGATCTCCACAATCCAGTTAATTCTGGGTAATACGATACCACTTGGTAAGACTGGTTGTCAGACTTTTAGGGCCACTACCTGTAACGACTGTCAAATATGGACAAATTACAGCCGGGACCAGCAACTTAACGTGCTTTCCGAGGCACGGAGAAAACTGAGTATGTCACTCATCCACAGACCAACCTAGGCAAACACGGCTTAACCTAACGATCGACCCAAATGGCTGTTATTATTCAAGTTCGAGCTCCTCAGTTGTTTGTTAATCTATAAATAATTTAAAATCATCATAATTTAGTCAGTGGCCCACGTTGGCCCTGGATAGAAACAACTGGAAGCCATGGGGAGTAGCCTTGACCCGGCAGTGGGATGACCTAGCTGACGAAGCTACCAGTCTCATTATCATAATTTGTGTTACTAAACTAATACCAGCATATCGGTGGTAATAATTAGACTGCGTCTTTTTCTTGTAGGAGCAAAGCTGATTTTGACGTGACAACGTCTTATAATTCGATAGAGCCGGCTGCACGCACGAAAAAACATGACTCATGCGGCGTTACCTCGCTGATCGCTCTGAGGCGTTCCATGTAAGGCTTGAAGTACAAGCGAGAGCGCGGAACGAGTGACAAAGAAGCACAATCGGCCTTTGCGTTTGGCAGCGTTCGACATCCGTCTCTCTCCTACTTGAGTGAACGATGCGTCTGCGTGGACAGCTGCTATACTATAGTACATTTACATGTTTTGATCGAGTATCAAGTGCAGTGAAAAGTGAATGTGGTGTCAAAAAATGCTACCATTCCATCAGTATTTTCTTAAGACGTTGTCACGTTCAACTATCGTCAGTAAACCGACTTTACAGCCAACCAGTTTTTTTTAAAGAAGCTGACTTTTGACTATTCCCACTTAACTGCATTTATTTTTGTTCTATTATAGTGTCAATTAATATCTTAGTAGTTATTTTATTAGATTGATCAAAACACTGAAAAAAAATAGACGAACATAATTTAAGAAGGAGAGGAGACAAAATCATGTTACTAAGTCTTGTTCAAAATGAGGCGTTGTTTGAGATTCTCTGTAAGTAACTTTATCCTAGACACTTAGATTTATTATAAAATGGTGCGAATAATAGACTTCTTCTTGCGACGAAAAAGTGTAAAAGGACATTTTTTCTACGGAGAAAAGTGATCATCAATTTTACTGTGATTATTTTTATGTAGTTTTAATTCCGCGACAATTACAAGAAACGCATTTGCCGTAGAGAGGCAAAACACGTCTCGAGCATGGGATTTGGTAGATGGCATGCTAATTATTATATCCATGCATGTGCATATTTTTGGCAAGATTCAAACTTGGATTTTTATCGAGGCTTTTTTTTATTTACCAATTTTACTGTTCAAAGTGAATTCAGAATAAAATCTTTATTTTAATTCTGGATATTTTTTAGTATGAATATACCATCGCACAAATTGTACGTTCCAGTTTGAACAAAAAAATTGAAGAGTAGAGACAGAATAAGCGTCTCGTTGCGTCTAAACCGATGTAAAAGTAGGTTTATTCGTCATCTGGTAACTATAAATCTCGTAGAAAAGTTATTAATGTTACGCATGTTAAAAAAAATCTGGGGCAGAAAAACAGAAGGATACGGATGGTAATGGCAGCTACTTTAAAAAAAAAAGACATTTCTCCATTGTCTCTTGGGTAGTCGTATCGTAGATGCCTATTGTCCTCAATAATCTTCATTACGAGGAATGTCTACAAATAGTTTCCTTTACCTTTTAGGAATATTGAAACAGGTTTTAAAGTTCTTCATTCCCCATAGAAGAGGGAGGATCTCGGTCGGAGGGGGGTCTGGGTTTCGCCAAAAATTGTTGTCGGGTTTTGTCTAAATTATCTTCGACGTCGCGGATAACTTCGACTGCGCGATATTATAGAACTTTGATGTTAGATCATTATTTCTATCGTAGATAGCGCTGTAGTGCTTTTTGTACTATGTTAGTGTAGTCATAGTTAGTTGTAGTGCGCTACAACACTTTTATTTCGAAAGCCACGTTGAGGAGAAAAATCTTCCCAAAAAAAATACCGCTCCATTTTCTCCAACACCAGATTAAAACTTCAAATTCTTTTACACTGTTCCATTGCAACACTAAATACAAAAAAGGGAATTCCCGCTGTTCGCTCATAATTCATATTTCTACACGTTAAGCTGGACTGGGTACATGCATATTCATGTTTTCGAGCTACAAATATTTTGTGTTCACCCATCTTGCTGGCTTATAGATTTAGTACCGAGATGCAGTGTTTTTTTTTCGTTTGTTGTATTTTGCTAAGCCAGTTCGTTTTCATTAAGGCGACGACATCAGCTAAATAAGCAACTCTATTTGTGGTGGTTCAAACTTCGTTTGAAATACTGTTAGAATAAAGTTCTAATTAGTTTGCACTACAAAGTGGTTGTTACTTCAGTCACTGCGGGCCGAATAGTGCGAAATGAGTATTTTCGATCGATTTAAAACTAGAACTTAACTATTTAATAATAATTAATCCATCAGTCGATGTAGTTTAGCATTTGAAATTTTATGTTATATTTTAAATTATAATTATCATTGTCAATAAATGGCTAAACTGCTTTGAAAGAAAATTAATAGGTATGTTTGAAGATTTTTTTGGTGCATTAAAGTTTGTCAAATTATGTTTTGAGTTCCATCAGTGTATGCAAAAAGGACTTCAAAATAATATATAGTTTTTTTTATTTGTCGAAAATATTTACAGTTTTAGAGATACACTGCTTTTGAAAACCGCCTTTTGGACCGTTTTCAAGAAACCTCCGCCTTAAAGGAAATGTAATTATTCCATTCAGAGTTAACTAACTTTTTTTGGTGAAGTAGGCCTAAAGGTCGTGGCTCACTTGACAAGCACCGCACCAGCACAGCACCAGCACAGCTCCTGACCGGCGTCGCCTCGAATATAGGCTACGGCGCGCGGGCCGCGCGGCGCAAGCGAGGTGTAAGCACGCGGTCGCCTGGCTTGCGCCGCGCGGGCCGCGCGCGGTCACCTCGCTTGCGGCGCGCGGGCACCTCGCTTGCGCCGCGCGGGCCGCGCGCGGTCCCCTCGCCGTCCGCAAGGCGCAAGCTCACAGTCCGCACGCTGGTAGTAATAGTCCAGGAGGTAGCATTGTATTTTAGGGAATTATCTCTAGTAATTATATTTTGTTGGCGTGGATTAGTGGTTTAATTTTTCTTTCCATTACAGTTCTGTGATTTTTTTAAGTTCAGTATATATAAATTATTTTTAAAAATAGTTTCAGCCGGTGTACTGTAACGATTGGTTACAGACCGACGGACCGACCGACTGATACTGTAGTAATCGAAGGTTGATCTTATAAGATCATGGTCTCTAAGATCTTATAAGATCAACCATCGATTACAACAATATCAGTCGGTTTATTAGGGCATTTTTATTGGCACCGCTATCTCCCGGAATAAGAGCTTGCTGTCACCGCGAACACAATTGTAAGGTGTGATTGAACACGCGTAGGACTTACACGCCTTTGGGAATAATCGGATTGGCTCCAGAGCTCTTAAGCAACTAGTTTGTGCAACTTCGGTGTCAACAAGCTTTCGATTTGTACTGAATTTCACATAACTTGGGAGTCTTATCTTAATAGTAATGGTTTTTTTAATAGCGCCGCCAGGTTTATGCATTGCAGCATCGTGACCAATTATATCGATAGATATTATCTGGGAGTCTAACCGAACTAAGTTTAGTGTCGTGGGCTCTCTAACTAAATTTGTAACTGGCCATACATTAAACAAAGAGTACCCACGACGTAGAGAAGCACGACGGCGCAATGACGTTGTTTCGCGGACCACTCGGCGTCAGCGCGCGGTCCCCTCGCTTGCGGCGCGCGGGCCGCGCGCGGTCCCCTCGCTTGCGGCGCGCGGACCGCGCGCGGACGCCGCGCCGCCCACGAGGCGAGGCGTATGGTAGCGGGAAGCGCGTTGACCACCCGCCGTAAGCTTTTTCTAATGGACATTAAAAAATATGTTATGCGACACACGATTTAATGCTCTAATTTGAATGGAAAGTAAATTGCTGGGTTGGAGCGGTGCTGGTGCGGTGCTTGTCAAGTGAGCCACGACCTTAAGTCGTTTTACTCAAACGATCGCAAAAAGGGTAGAACACTGGTCAATTCATCAAATAATGATCTATTACACTGTTATTGTGAGTAAAAAAAACTGTGACACATAAAATCAGGCGTATACCCGTGAGGTAGGTACAGTCAGCAAAACAGTTAGGTATGCAGGCTAGCAATCTTCTTCCGACTATTATAAATGTAAAAGTCTGTAAAGATTGATCTTGGTTATACTTTCACGCAGAAACTACTGAAAGGATTTGGATGAAATTGCAAACTTGAATTGCAAGATTGATTATAAACCCTTTTCCATTTATAATAGTAGTAAGATGATTGCTAGCCTGTAAACCTAAATGTTTTGCTGACTGCACCTAATGGTACCGAGAGTTCGCGAGTTAATTAAGTCCCACGTAATAAATAATAAATAAATATCGCTGGACATTAACACACAGCGCCATCTAGTGCCACACTAAGCAAGGCTTGTGTCGTGGACACCAGATAGTTGATAAACTACATATATACTTTTTGTTTGTAAATACATACTTATTATACATATAAACATCCATGACTCGCAAACAAATGTCCATGCTCATCACACAAACATTTGCTCCTACCGGGATTCGCACCGGTTGTCAAGAGTTACTTAACTTTGTTTTGGTAAAGTAAGTCTAGGTCGCATTACTCAAACGATCGCAAAAATTGTAGAACACTTTGGTCAATCCATCAAATATTGATCTACACTGTTACCTATTGTAAGTACAAAAAAAACTGTGACACATAAAATCAGGCGTATACCTGTGTGGTATGTACAGTCAGCAAAACAGTTAGGTATGCAGGCTAGCAATCTTCTTCCAACTATTATAAATGAAAAAGTCTGTAAAGATTGATTTTGGTTATACTTTCACGAAGAAACTACTGAAAGGATTTGGATGAAATTGCAAACAGATTGATTTTAACCCTTTTCCATTTATAATAGTAGTAAGACGATTGCTAGCCTGTAAACCTAACTGTTTTGCTGACTGCACCTAATGGTACCGAGATTTCGCGAGTTATATTAAGTCCCACGTAATAAAGGGTGCATCATGCAGGCCATCAACTAGTCACAAATCTTGATTCCGTGGCTGCTAAAGAGAAATTCCTGATAGAAAAACCATAAAACAATTTTCCCAACCCGGGAATCGAACCTGGGACCTCATGTTCACGCAGTTGGGATAACAACCACTAGACCAACAAGGTAATTTTCTCTTCGTGACTTCTATTCTCTTCTTGTGTTATTTTGGCTGCATCAGTGATCCACAAAGTGCGAGATTTTGGCCCACCGCTTCTTCTTCTCAGTCGTTCACTCTTGACAGAGTGGTCGTGGTCATGAGGGGTCGTTCACAGCTGCGGTCGCTGCCTTCGCGATCCTTTTCCACCGGTCTCTATTGGCCGCATGGCGAGTATATTCTGCCAGAGGGATCTTGGTGACAGTTTTAATGGAATCTGTCCAACTGGTTGGTGATCGACCACGTAGTCTCACCCACCGCTACACATGATTAATTCTTAAAAGTCTCAGTATTATTATTTTAGTTATTAATGCATGAATTATGGCGTAGTGGTGGGACGAACTGCCAAGTTATAGTCACGAGTTCGAACCCAAGGCACACACTTCTGAGTTTTCGTATTCATGTGCGTGTTTTATAACTTTTATTGGCTTCAGTGAAGGAAAATATCGTGAGGACTCTAACTTGATGACCCGAATGGCGTAGCGGTAGTGAGGTTGCCTTACGATCTTAGGGTCCTGGGTTGGAATCCCGGTAGGAGCAAATGCTTGTGTGATGAGCATGGACATATTTGTTTCCGAGTCATGGATGTTTATATGTATAATAAGTATGTATTATTAGTAATTAAAATACTTTTTATAAACAAATTAATCCTTTTAAGCAGTTTTACAAAATATAATCACTGGAAACACTTTTGCCGCCAATTCGTACAAATGTCAAGTGGTAAAATTAGTGATGTTCCACATAGCGTCTTCGTGTAGTGCTGTGCTGTATCGATTTAGTAGATTTTCGGTTTTCTTCCGTCTAACAGTATTTACAAACAAAAAGTATATATGTATTATATCAACTACATGGAGTCCACGACACAAGCCTTGCTTAGTGTGGCACTAGTGCCACACAAAGCAAGGCTTGTGTCGTGGACTCCACTCCATCTACATGGCGCTGTATGTAATGTCCAGCGATATTTATTTATTATCTTGAAAACTAGATCCCCAACGGCATGTTAAACCGAATCAGCTCTGGACAGGTTAGGCACTAACCAAAGAAAAAAGAGAAGAAAAATTATAAGATAAAACCAAAGTCATCCCTCTGAAAGTGTTAGTAATTAAACATTTCTGTTTTCAATCCCATCTTAATCCAATAACTTACAAACTATAAAGCCAACACTATTTTAATAAATGAGAATTTTTCACGACGCATAATAAAACTAGCACAACTTTTCTGCCATGCATTTTTAATTGCAATAATAAAACAGAATAATCTCTTTGACCGCGAACGAAATGATTACCTCGCTTTGAACTTCAGACATAATTGTGTTGAATTTCTTTTAGCGTTGTTACGTTTCACGAACATCCCGATTTATACCTTATTGCAACGATTTAAGAGTCAATGGCTAGCTTGATTTGCAAGGAGTATGCTCAACTCAGTCTTTTTTCCAACTCTTTTAAAACTAATTAGTGATTTAACTACACTTTTAATTCATTTTTTCTACGCTTTGTAAGTAATGTCCGTTCAAAAGATCTTCAGGTTTTTGTAGGTCATTAAAATGAATGAAGATTCTAGATTGAGTTCTTTTCTTTTCAAGACTACGGCAATGGGGTTATTTCTTTTGATAGAGTAAAATACAAAGTAAAAAACATCATGATTCTTTTAACATTACATTAGGCTTCTTAACTGCACTTAGTTTTCGAAATAATTATATAAAATCTAAATAGAGCTGAGTTTTTATAGTCATTAAAGTAAAATCGTGTCAATGAAATCGAAACTAACCAATTTTTTTTACTAATGAAATCCCTCATGGATTTTTACTCCGGTGTTTTCACTAAAAACTACGGATAGAATGGTTTACACCTAAAACACATCACGTTTTCGCGTTTATAGGTATTCAAGTAACAGAATCTAGTTTGAATACTGGTATGGATTTGAGGCTTGCGTGGTTGAAAATGTGGAAATATACGGGAAAGAAAAATGCAGAACGTGTTATTTAGCTTGGATTTTTGGATAATTAAAAAAATTAGAAGCTATTGATAATATTTTAAATTTGAGAAGACACGGTAACAGTCTTTGCCACGGTAAACCACAAGTTTGGTGGTAACACATTAACTTTGAGCTTCCAAACTTACTAAGTTTCAATAGAATAAGATACCAGCTAGTACTGGTTCCGTTGACACTGTCTACGACTGATGTGCGGTGGACATCCCACATCTGTTTGGGACAGCCAGAATTTAATAAAACCAATTTAATTTCCACAATCTTGTTCGCTTACCCATTGAATCCTAAATTTCTAAAAGGTTCAAACTGCCAACGATAAATTCTATCAGAATTCATGCGTTCAATATCTGTTGGGGTTAAAATATGAGACAATAAGATTGGGTGATTGCAAAATCATGAATTTCACCAATGCCTAGAAACATTCTCAATGCCATCTGCTCCGATAGAATTGAGAACTTACTTTGAGAGGAACAATGACCTTTGCCCTAAACCAAAACTTAAGGTTACGCAATATAGCTAAGAATTTCTCTTGCGTTTGTACATGTAAATGGTACTAAGGAGTGTCCTTTCAATCACACGTCCCAGTGGACGTTGATAGATGTCTAATGTCTTTGAAATGTATGACATTCCGATTTTCATTTGTAATTTTTTATATTACGGTTCACTCCTCTCAAACAGAAAATTTGTGTCCACGCAGTGGGAATGCTATACATTAAACGTGCGGCACTAAAGTGTTCTTAAAGAAAACACAATAGTAAAAACACCTCTACTAGGTTTGAGTCCTGGGTCGGGGAAATTGTTAATGGGTTTTTTCAGTTACAGCCACAGAGTCGTGTTCGTGCCCGGTTGATGTCAATAGGCTCAGCCTTTATTATATGGGACTTAAACATATTTGATGACGAAATGTGAATGTGTAATGAAGTGCAGGCGCATTACTTTGTGTAATTTATTTCAACACCACTGCTCTCAGAAACGGTGAAGGAAAGCATCGTGAGGAAACCGGCATGTCCTAGAACCAAACATCCGAAGACATGTGACATTTACCAAACCGCACTGAGCCCGCGTGGTGGAGTAGTAGCCCATACGCAAAATACGCACTTTGACGTGGACTTGCGGACACCAACCCGTTGTACAATACAATACAATAAGTACCTCTGCATGATTACAGACGTAATGTTATATGCAATAAGAAGACCTACACTCATGTTTTTAACATATAAAAATTATCTTATCTTATCTTGTCTTTGCACAAGATCGCGAAATGTGGAAGGAGGGAAGGTAGGCCTTTGCCCTGCAGTGGGACAATCTAGGCTTATAATAAATAATAAATAATTAAATATCTTACCTTAACGATCAGTGAGCTCCTAGAAAAGGTTTTACCTGTATGGGTTCGGCCCAAGTTTACTCTCGTTAAAATTTTAACTTATACTCATAGCTACGGCAATTAGATAGCCTGTTGCTTACAATGAATTGATGCCATAATAAAGTTGTACTACCGGAGCAATCATTAGATGGTACAACTTTTGTTATAGCTCCAATTTATTGCATTCAACAGGTATAACGATTGCTTGATCAAATGAACGTTTAGCTATGAGAAATTCATTTGTTTGAGAAAGACTGCATGCTAACCAAAACAATCGTTGCCCGAACTCGTGACGCGTTCATATTGTTTGCCGGCCCTGCAGTACCCAGAGATAACTACAAAATCGTTAACTTTCGGTTGCAATATATTTTTCTTTTTATATTTGTATAAATTTAGTAAATGTCGTGATCAGTTTCAAAAACTTAAATACTTTAACATAACCTGGGGAGGGGCAGAGCATCCTAAAACAAGCATACTCCTTGCTTAAAAGGATTCTCTCCGTTGTAAATATAATAAGTTATCTAAGTTGAAGCAATAAACTTTTTATTTTATTATTATATTTATAATAATGATGCTTGCAAATAATGAAAGTCTCTACATACTAGACGCTTTTCTAGTGAGCATAATTATTGCAACCGAATGTATTCGTTAGTAATCAGCGATCGAAAGTTAGCAATTTTGTCGCTATCTCTGTCGTGACTGCCGGCCCTGGGAACCTTCTAGTGACGGAGATATTGGGGGTCAATGTTCCAACTTATCGGCAAGTGCTTTTTTTTAATACGAGTTTATAATGTACGATTTTTCCTTAAAACACCTCTACGAACCCGTAAAGTTACTTAGTTGTATGTACAGAATGCTTGGTTGTCGGCTTCGTGATGAGGTGGTTTATACCTTGTATGAATGCGATGATCATGTATTTACGTGGTAAGATATATACACGGGTAAAATATCTCGTATCAAAGGAGAATGCTCAAACAAATCATGGAAGCTATTTTAAAAGGGTTTCTGGAACATTTTGCCGATAAAACTATACACACTCTTTCTCTTTTTTCGTACACTCCCGACTTTCATCGAATTCACAGTAGTATTTTGTTAGGAGAAAACATCGAGGAAGATAGCAATAAATATTGCACATTTTCAACTGAGGGAGTATTGAAAGGTTTTCTTTATTTTCCTGTTCAGAAAGCAAAAGAATGAGCACTGAACGACGTGCTCGGTATTGCAATCGCATGAAGTGAGTCGAATAAAACTACGAGTAAAAACGTTAACTCTTTGTTAAACTAGTATCGCCGAGTTTTCCGCACCTCTTGTAATGATAGGAACGATAAATCTGACTACTTTATAAAAGATCTTGCAGCGCTCAATTTGCATTGTAAATTCAGGGAGCGACTCTGCTATTACAATAGTGTCACAATGGTCTATCATTGACTTCATAATTATTGATTTTGACAAGTTCAGTTTATGTTATGTTAGTGGCCAACCACTGACATTCCATTGAAAGAAACGGCATTGAGTGTTAATCTTGTATAAAATGACAAATTAATGACTGGGGCTAATTACAAACTTTCACTACTTCAGATTACTTATACTTAACACTAATAAGTAATATATAAAAATATGTATAAATGACATCTGGCGGTTTTTATAATAATAGCAATACGATAATGTCGTTATTCCACAATTCTATTACGAGACAATTGACCGACCAATGATCGACCATTATGAATTTAGCAAATTACGAACTTTAAGCAAAATGACAATGGGATGAGACTGGGATCGCGTTGAAATGACGAATTCATAATTTTTAATTCATTTGTTTGTCATTTGCGAAACGTATTATAAAACCAAGATGACTGCTGTTTTTGATGGCGCCAAAACATCCATGTACCTACACATACAGGTTCTGCACGAAAATGATTAAACATACTTTGGTCTAAAACTAAAAGTAATTACGAGTTTAGTGAATATAACAAAGACACTGAAATGTTGGGGTTTCAAGGGTCGAGTAAATCAGACAACCAACTAGATTGAATGTGCTTTAATCACTCTACAAAAGGAATATATTTTATAATGAATTAAAGTAAAGTGCTTACTTAGCATGAATAGATACTTATATTCTAAAGGAGCGTACTTACTACGTTATACACTGTTAGGGAGCATACATACACTTCACCTCCGGGGGCGAAGGAAAAAAAAAAAATAATTCGATTAATATTTTTTTTTTTTTTATAAGTAAGTACAAACCAATTCTACTAATAATAGTGTATTAATATTGTCTATCCAACTAATTTTAATATTTATTAAAATATACGTATTAATTACTTACTACATTGCAATTTATATAACTATTACACCTTATCTTTAGATAATAGTCTTAACTATACGAATACTATAGCTAAACAATACAACATAAATTTTATTGGTAGTACGGTCTTGTCCTATTTTTATGTACTAAATCAATCTTATTGTTTTTAAATATCCTAACGTTACATCCTAAATCTTCTTTTACTCTAAAAGGTCCTTCATATATAGCATCTAGTTTCCGACCTGTTTCATTTTTTATCAAAATTAGATCATTTTCCTGATATACTATTGATTTTACTGATTTATCGTACAATTCCTTGCGTTTATATTTGTTACACAATAAATTATTTTTTGCGTCGGCATGGGCTAACTGTAAACGATATTTCAACTGCAATGGATAATTATCCCTATTATACAATGGTTCGACTGACTCTGAAATTCGACTAGGAATTCGACAAAGTTTACCGAAAACTAGTTCGTAAGGCATGTATTTTGTTTCTGAATGGACTGTATTGTTGAAACTAAAGCACCAATATGGTAACCAGTAGCTCCATGTATCTGTATGGTTTTCACATTGGATCCTTAAAAATGCACCCAAACCTTTGTGAGCATTTTCAAGAGCTCCTATCGATTGGTGATGATAGGCAGTTGACGATAATTTTTGAATTTCAAGAAGTTTACATACCTGTTCCATAGTTGCGGAGATGAACTCGCTCCCTCGGTCTGTAGCTATTATTTCTGGTATTCCAAATATTAAAATAAAATGTCTCACAAATGCATTAGCTATGGATACGGTTTTTTTATTTTTTAAGGGAATAGCTTGTACAAATTTAGATAATTCGCATTGAATGGTCAATATATAACAGTTCCCCTCTATGTCTCTATCTAACGGTCCCACTACATCTAAATATATCTTTTGAAAAGCCGCCGACGCCGTAGTAGTAATTACCATGGGTTCTTTTATGTAGCGGATATACTTTGACTTCTGACACTTCGTACACTTTTTTACAAATGTTTGTACGTCCTTTTCTATGCTCGGCCAGTAATATCTTTTCTTTATTGTATTTACCATTCTGCGCACTCCAGCATGACCACTGGATGGCAATAAATGAAAGTCATTCATTATTATGGTTTTTTCTTTGTCATCACTTATTCTTTTTACTCCTCTTAGTATGCATATTCGCGGTCCTGACCAATTTTCTAACTTCGATATCTCATCACAAACGTTTTTAATAAAATCTTTATTATCTTTATTTTTAATGATACACACTTCTTCAATGTGTAAGTTTTTACAAAACATACTTAATTTCTGCACAAATTCGGCTCGCGTAAAATGTGCCTTGAAATCAAGATTGATGTAAATAACCTTTCTTTTTGCTAAATATACAAAACATTCACAGACATCTGTTATCATGTCATTGTCTCTCAATCTAGTTAATTCGCTACTTTCAATGAAACTCATTTCGACTGAGTCGCACGGTTTTCTTAATATATCCACAACCCTTGGTTGGCCAGACCAATTGTCAGGAGATTTATTAAGATCCGCCTTCTCATTGTCATCCTTATTTTTACTTAACTCATCATCAATCTTTCGTTTTTGTGCCCTAGTCATAACAGCAACAACTTGTGTTTGCATTTCTTTTAGTTCGTCTGATGTTATACATATCCTAGACAAAGCATCTGCAACTACATTTTCTTTTCCTCGTTCATAAATTATTTTGAATTTATATTCTTCTAATGTCAAACGAAACTTTAGAAGCCTACTTGAAGGATCTCTCATGCCAAAAAGATAAACTAAAGGTTTATGATCGGTCATTATTGTAAATTCTCTACCATATAAATACGGTCTAAAATATTTCACTGACCAAACTATCGCTAAAAGCTCTTTCTGTATTGTAGGGTAATTCTTTTCCGCTTTATTCAAAGGTCTACTTGCATACGCTATTGGTCTGAGATCTTTATTGCACAGTACAGCACCAACTGCAGTGTTTGAAGCATCTGTTTGTAATATGAATTCATTATTTTCTGTAAAATCTGGATATTGTAAAATTGGTGACGTAATTAATGCATTTTTTAGATGCTCAAAGGCATGTTTACAATCATCAGTCCAAATAAAGGGTTCACTTTTTCTGCATAATTTATTTAATGGCAAATGCTATGTCTGAAAAATGTTTTATAAATTTTCGGTAATAATTACAAAATGCGACGAAACGCTTAACTTCATCTGCTGTTTTGGGTATTGGGTAATTTTTCAATACGTTAGTTTTTTCGGGATCAGGTAATACACCTTTCTCTGACACTACGTGACCTAGATAAAGAATTTCTTTCTTTAGAAATTCGCATTTCTGGGGATTTAATTTTAAATTTACCTTTCTCAATCTTTCCATTATGTTTATTAAGTTTTGATTATGAATTTGCAAATTTCTACCAAATACTATTAGATCATCCTGATATACTAAACATTTCTCGTAAGTCAATCCAGACATTGCTACTGACATCATACGGCTAAATGCGCTCGGACTTATTTTGAGACCCATGGGTAACCGCTTCATTTGATACTGACCTGTATTGGTAGTAAAAGCTGTTAATTTACGACTATCTGGTTCTAAGGTCACTTGATAATAACCTTGGTGAAGATCAAGGTGTGTGAAATATACTGCTCCAGAAAGAGAATCTAATATTTCATTGATGTTAGGTAAAGGGAACTTATCGTCACAAACCGTCTCATTTAATTTTCTGTAGTCTACAACTAATCGCCATTTTTTATCTGATCCTTCTTTACTCTTTTTCGGTACTAATAAAATCGGGCTTGACCATTCGCTGTTTGATTCTTCAATAATATCATCTTCTATCATTTTTTTAATCTGTTTTGCTATCTCTGACTTTAACGCTTGGGGTAACCTATATGTTATATATATTTGTTTTATGGTAATGGATTGCTTATAAATATTTGTTGTACTTAATTTATCTCCGTCTATGTAAAAATTATCGGAATATTTTGCGCAAATTGCTTCAATAGAACGTCTCTCTTCTTCGTTTAAATAATCTAATTTGAGTTGAGATAACAGTGTTTCAATCCTAGACACGTTGTTATTATTATTACTGAATTGACAAATGTTATAATCACTCAAGGATTGCGTATTTGGTATTAAATTTGATAAGGTTATTTCCTTCTCAGTTACGTTAAGTATCTTTATAGGTATTCTGTTATTTTTTACCGTGGCAATCGTATTTGCCAGATACACATCCTTCGCTAATTCACGTCCACAAACAATAACATCATCGTTCTCATTTTTGTCTACGTATATAAAATGAATTGACTCTGAACGAGCTGGAATAATCAGGTTATTACTTCTCATTACATTTTCATCAACGAGATTAAAATAATATTCTTTCTTATGATAATACAATGTTAAAATATTAGTATATAGGTTTATATTTGCTTGATACTTATTCAAAAAATCTAACCCTATAATGCCGTCTGCCTTTAATGGTAGTGATTCAAAAATAATAAACGGATGCTGAAATATTTCATTGTTATACTCCATATTTAAATCCACTAAACCTCTTGAACGCCTTTGTCCACCGATTCCATTTATCAAAGTTTCATCTTTCCGAATGATAACGTTTCTTGGTAACGCTTCACTTTTAATGATAGACAAAGAAGCGCCTGTATCAACGAGCCAATAATATTTAATGTTATTAACGTTAAAAACTGCATATTTTGCATTGCCTAAATTTGATAAAACACTATGTTTAAGAACGAAAAAACTGATTTTCCGGTTCCTTTTTGTCTGTATTGTCCTTTATGCATGGCTTATTGTTATCATTTTGATCTGCTAAACAAACATTCCGATTATTATTTCTAAAATATCTTGAACCTCTAGTATGTCTTTGACCCCTATTATAATTTGATGATCCACGATAGTTATACTTATTTCCGTTATTTCCTCTGAAATTACCACGCCATGTATATCTTTGATTATTGTAATTACCGTATTGACCACGACTGTAACTATTATTATATTGACCACGACTATTATTGAATTGACGATTACCTTGTCGCCTCAAATTATTATAACCTCGTCCATTTCTAAAAGCATGCAAGACATTACCTGGCATTGGCTGGCATTCTGTATCTTCATCTTTGGCAGCTTGGATTGCATCTTTCAGGCTGCTGTAGTTCCTAGCGGAGATGACCGTGCCCAATTTTGAACTGCGTAGTCCTTCTGAAAACCGTTTTATGGCAAGCTTTTCATTCAAAGGTTTTAACACTCCAAATGCAGTAGAATTACCATCTGCTTGAGATATAGTAAGTTCAGTAAACAGCTTTTCAACTTCTGTGGCAAACTCCTCGATACTACTTGAACCCTGTTGTATATTTTGCAAACGCGTCTGTAGGGCCGTAAAGGATTTTTGGGTCAATAGATGGCATCTCAAGTCTTTAATTAGGTCTTGAATGGTCTTATAATTCCCTGTAATGCGTATCTTGGCATTTTCGGACAATCTACTTTTAAGGACGAATGTAATAAGTAGTGTCTTACCTTTCTCATCCAGCATATCTGCATACATCTCGATCGAATCTATCAAGCGTTTAGTTGTCCCTTCAACACCGTCCATTGCTGGAAGCAAACTACATGCCACTCTAAGGTCAAACTCCATTTTGTCAGATTTTATTTCTGGGAAAATACATAAACTATTTATTTCCTCAAAAGTTATCCTAATATTCTGAAAAATATCCAATGCCGATGCAACTAATTCCGTATCCTTGCCTTTTTCTAAAAGTAACAATATTTTTCCACATTCGTTAAATATATTTTTTGCCTCACCTAACTTTGTCTCAATAACTTGACCTTTATACCTAGCCTGTCCTTTCTTAATTAAGTATTTTCTAATATCTACCAGAACATTATATTTTTCTAACAAAACATCAGTCATAATAGAATATTACCAACTTAACATTATCAAACCTTATTTCCTAATGGAATAAACAAAAGAATCATGTTAACATAATTACTGCGAAACGGCACACAAGTATTTCACACGTTGCACTTTTAGCCGCGAGGTATCATATTCACTGAGTCTTCGTGCACTGTTTTACGTCGTTTAAGTTTTTGCGTTATAAAACAAATTGATAGGTATGAGTCTGACTGATTGCAATTCACTGATTTATGGCACTGTTTTTTGGTTTTATCAGGCTCTGATGCTGCATTAATTAGTTTGCAGGTGTACCTTCCACTCTTCCACGTAGAGATGCCCTTATGCGCTGAATTGCGCTGAGTCCGATTTCTTCTTGCATCCATTGACGATGGCAGCTGCGGTAGTACTTCAGGAAGAAGTAAATTACCAGGAGAGTTATGGCTGCGAGAATAATTATAGTGATCGTGCTCAGCCGCTCCATGTGTCCTCCGATGTCCTTTAGAAGGGCGTCATTGTTTCCGCCAGCAGCATTTTGATTTAGGAACACCTCGTCCTTTTCCACCTTGGAGTTACACATCTTAACTTTGCTTAATCTGCCCCTTGGCAGACCTTAAGGCAGGGTCGCCATGAAATGTTGGGGTTTCAAGGGTCGAGTAAATCAGACAACCAACTAGATTGAATGTGCTTTAATCACTCTACAAAAGGAATATATTTTATAATGAATTAAAGTAAAGTGCTTACTTAGCATGAATAGATACTTATATTCTAAAGGAGCGTACTTACTACGTTGTACACTGTTAGGGAGCATACATACACTTCAACACCCTGTAAATAAAGAAATGGGAAATAATAGTGTACTGTTTTAGACTTTCACGGGTTTTACTTCATTTAATTAAAGTACTTACAGAATAATATCCGCGCATCATGATGCTTGCAATAGCGTCGAAAGATTGGAAATTTGGAAGCTCATAGAAACCAACGAAAATCACGGATATTATCTCTTAAGTACTTTAAGTGTAAGAATAGTGTAGCAGAAAACTTACTGATAAAAGAAGTATAATTTAACTAAAGATGATAGTGATTAAGACAAAATAAAACAGCGAGCAATTTAATATTTTCAAATAATGAAATATTGTTGTATAGAAATCCAAGAAAAATTTCAACAAAATCTTCCCCAGATTCTCACAAATAATTCTAATAACTAAGCAAATCATCTGAAATACGAGTACGTTTCTAATATTTACATCAAACAATTCGATTCCAATTTATTCGCCACCACGCTGGAAGGTGTTGAAACGGTAAAACTTTCCCCATTCAGTATTCTTAGTGTCCCCACTTCATCAAATTCAATTTGCTCTGTTTTATCATATTCTTTTACTTTGCCGTCCGTTACTAGTTCTTTTTGGATGTTTATTTTTCAGATCTTTTAAAAGATTTTTATGTCGTGGTTTTATATTATCTTAGTTCTTATCGAGATCATGTTTACCTTCTGGCCATGAGCATCATCGCACCACAATGAAAATGGCTGTATTTTCGAAAACAATTAATAGTTACTTAAGTTTTAATTTAGTATTTCTGATATACAAGATGTACAAGCATTTGACGTTTGCCGTAATAAATCAAGTCGTAACTTCCTTTTAATTAATTAAATGCCAAAGATTTGAGTCATCAATTCTGTAACTATTTTTATTTCATACTAGCCGATGCCCGCGGCTTCGCCCGCGTAAAATTATATACTAAAACCTTGCTTTTGAATCACTCTTTCTATTAAAAAGACCCGCATCAAAATCCGTTGCATAGTTCTAAAGATCTAAGCATACATAGGGACAGACAGACGCGGCGGAAGACTTTGTCAAGTTTCATAATAAAATATGTAGTGATAGTGAAGTCGTGATAGTTCAGAGGTTAAGGCCTCGCCTCTCATGTATAAGGTTGTGGGTTAAAATCCGGTCAAGTACCAATGTGACTTTTTCAATTCATATGTTCTTTTCTAAGTATATCTTAGACATTACAGACATCGGTGAAGGAAAACATCGTGAGGAAACCTGGACTCATAGTTAATATAAGTCTGAAATTCAAGTACCTTATTGGTGAAGTTCCTCAGAACGGTTAAGTACGTGGTACTCGCAACCGTTTTTAGAGTCTAGACTCTAAAAACAGTCAAATACACGAAATACAAGAAAAAATTGTGATGTTTATTTAGAACTCTCCGGAGAGAAAAAAATCAAGCTTTCTCTGGCCTATATTTTTTAATTTTGTGGCCATGTCTTTAAACCATAATCAGAGATCTAAATTCTTAGTTTTGATGACTGATTATAATAACTTGTATTAGAGTGTTAACCTCTAAAACACTCAAATACAAGAAAAAGTGTGAGAGACCTCTTAAAGAAATACAGTTGAAGATTATACTATATTAAAAATAATATTTGTTTTATTATTTATAAGAATTGTTAGAGGATGTTGAATTGTTGGAGATTTTTAAGATGAATATTTTTTTCTTATCCAATTCATATTAAATTATAATCATTCACTATTAAATATATAAAATTCAACGAAAAGTATAAAATATTGGTAATCCAGTTGAAAGATAATATATATAATTATATATATTTTTTATTTAAATTTTAAATTTATCTTACTATTTCTAAAATTAAATCTTATGAATACAATCCCGCTAAAAAGGGAGAGGATAGTTAAACTGGTTCTATGGTTTCTGTCTATCGCCGTGGGAAAAAGGCATCAAAATACACCCCTGACATTATAATAGATTGGTCGACAGATACATCAAAACCGCTGTCGTACACAGTAACGCATTGCCAACGTGTTGCGGCGAATTATACATAAGTAATGACACCCATACATTATTATTAAATTCAGTGCGAATAATGAGATAAAACTAGTTTAACTTTGGTATTCAGAAAGCTAATTTTACACTTGGTTTATTCTAAAAATTAAGGCAGGATGACAAGCGCTTTACGAAAATGAGGCGTTTTTTTACGATTCATCATGAATTAATTTTCATAGCCGAATTTTTTTGTTCTCCCCTCTATACAGTTACTTTCTGTATCAAATAAAATCACTCAACTTTAGAACATAACTTTATGTAGGACTCTCCTGTCCTGCACTATGTGTGGCTCCACCTGCACTCTGAGGGACCTTTCCGAGGCCATCCCCAACGCTGTCAAGGTAGCAGAGTACTGGTCGACAATAATTTAAAAATAAAAAGGGGAAATCATCGAGACGAAGAAGAAGAAGAAGTAGGACTATAACTCATCATCTACCTAGCCTTTTCCCAGCTACGTTGGGGTTGGCTTCCAGTCTAACCAGATGCAGCTGAATACCAGTGTTTTACATAGAGCGACTGCCTATCTGACCTCCACAACCCAGTTAATACTGGGTAATACGACCCCTTGGTAAGACTGGTTGTCAGACTATTTGGGCCATTTACTACCTGTAACGACTGCAAAAGATGGACAAATGACAGCCGGAACCAACAGTTTCTGGCTGCCACGGAGGAAACTCGGTATGTAAGGGTAGTCACCCATCCACATACCAACCTAGGCGAGCACGGCTTAACCTAAAGATCGACCCGAGCGGCTGTTATTATTTAGCCACGAGCTCCTCAAAGTAGAACAATTACGAAATTAGATTGCAGAAATTCAATAAAAACGGTAAGATGCGAATATATACCTACTTACCAAAAAGACAAATTAAAAAAACATTTCCTCCAAAAACTCATTAGTAACATCCAAAACTTTAAATTGACCTGACCTTTGACAAAGAGTCACTAAAACTGAATCCACTACATAAAAACCAAAACTATACGTACAAAGACTAGAAACTTTTGAACAAGTTGAAACAAGTTTCTAGCAAAACGATTCAACAAGACAGAAACTCCGTTCCACTCATTGAAGTTGTTCAGTTTCAACGCAACTGCACAGAAAAGATGGGTGAAAAAGGCCAAAGATGAATAAAGCTTACGCACACATTTACGCGTGCCGAAAGATTTAAAACGCTAGACATAAGTCACCCCAGAGCATTACCAGATGGACCGATCCTGTACTTTTCACAACTTGCAAATTTTTGCGGCTTTTACAGAATGTTCCATGTAGAAGGCCTTCTAACGTTTTATCTTCCAGTACGCGGTCAGCAATCTAGAATCTGTCTACCCTGCAGTACAAGTACGTAGGAATCGATTGGACTCGGAAATGAGTTTTTATGGAGTCAAAATCTCATTTTATATCGAGAATTACTGTCAAATTTATCTTATCGAGTCCTATCAATTCCTACATACTTGTGCTGCTGCTATCTGTTTTATAAGCAATGCCACAATGCCATTCTACAGGCTAAATTGAATATCGACTACCCAAATTTCTGCGGATCTCTTTATTGTTAGCTCGATCACGCAGGGAAAAGCCGTTGTCTTCTCGGTAACCTTTGGTCGCAAGGCCGTTTCTAAGCTACCATATTATTTTGCCATAAGTCACATAGCCTTCGTCAAACTTTCACAAACAAATGACGATTATGAGTACCTTGCACTCGCTGCATATGAAGCCTGTTTAAGGTCCATTGTTCACCAAAAATATGACGCTCTGATTATCTAAAACAGCTGTTTTAAACACATTTTTGTATGGGAACATGTCACAGTGACAGCTGTTTTTAGATAATTAATCAGACTGTTATCATGTCGGTGAACATAGACCTAAGTGTATGTGCGTTTTCGCAGTCGTTGTATAGAGTTCGACTTCTGCACCTACCTATCTATTTTGTGGCGAGTCCTTCGTGTAGCAATCACTTAACTCCGTGACAATGTGTTTGATCGATTGAACTAATTGGATTGCGCAAGTTCCTGATTTGTAATCTATACTTATAATAAATCTGTAGAGAGGTCAATTCCGTACATGAAATATATTTACAAAATAACTATCGGGGGGTGATTAGTGATCGATACTGATGCCAAAAATGCAATCAGTAAAATTTTTGTCTGTCTGTCTGTCTGTCTGTCTGTCTGTATGTTATTTATAGAAAAAAAAACTACTCGACGGATTTTAACGAAACTTGGTACAATTATTCTACATACTCCTGAGCAGGTAATAGTATACTTTTCATCACGCTACCATTAATAGGAGCAGAGCAGTGAAAGGAAATGTTGGGAAAACGGGAGAAGTTACTTGGTTTTTTAGCTTCCGTCGCGTGTGCAGCCTTAATGGTTAAAGCTACATAGAAATCATGTATAACGGAAATATTCCACATAAAATTATATAAAAAATATCCCAAGACAGCATATGTCTATCTTTTATAGTTGACTCACAATAACACGTGTAACTCCCGATAGCTTAGCAGTTCGGAGATTTGTTATTATTATATTTGTTTACTCTTACGTTTATAATATTCTCACTCAACCCCAATTTTGAAACTTCACGCGGGCGAAGCCGCTGGCAGAAGCTAGTTGATAATAATCGAGTGGATGGGAGAATGGATAGGTTAATGTTTAAAGTTGTTGAAGATGTAAGGTGCTGATTAAGTTAAACGGAAAAGTCTTGACTTAAATACGTCGTCAACAAAAAAGACAAAGTGACTCATGATCGTACATAACAGAGATGTAATAGTGAGTAATTCAGAGTGAATAGGATAGTCAACAATGTGTTGGATTGACAAAGGCTACTGAAAAGTGCGAAAGTGCTTTGAAAACGAATTTCACTTTTACATCCTTGATCTCACTTTAGAAGACAAAAGAGTGGTAAGAAACTATAAACATGCCAAATTAAATATAAACTTTCTGGAGGAAACAAAACTCATGTTTATGTCACTTCAATTTTTGTAGTTGTCTCGGAGTATTAAACAGTTCAATCATAGTATACGGTATTTCAGATGACGTATATAACAATTTTCACTAACCCAGATGCATAAGTGCAAGTCCAAGAACTAACGACCTAAATCCAACATTAATTAAGTTTAATTCACCATCTATAGACGATCGCGTGTCGTGCTTCCACTCAGCATATAAATCAACCCCGCGGTGACACCTCATAATTCAAGGAGCATCCTCGTAAATAAGCCTAAAACATAATCAACAATAGACCCACAGTAACCCTAGAATATAATAAAAGACGTGGATGTGAAGTAGGAAGGAAAAATGAAAGAATATGTGGCACTGATATTATGAAAGGATTTAAAAAGGATGACGGAACGGCTTCGTTAAGAGGTATTGAAAAATGTAATCCTAGTCGGCCATTGTTGAAGTTGCTGGTGTTTTATGTGTCCGGATTGAGATGAAAATCCGTTGGTATTATGATAGCGTATTATTTCTGTTGTTTTAATACGAATTAAAGGAGATGTTCTAGAAACGTATGGAGCCTGGGCCAGCACTATTTACACTATATATAGATATCCCTGTATAATACAGTAACCGTTTTTCATTGTTAATTTTCTGTAATTTCACTTCGTTTTTATGCATATTAAAAAAAACTTAGTTAAAGAGAGCAACACAACATAGACAAAGACGTCACAAATAACTGTCAAAGTTGTCAAACGTCATGTCACACAACTGTCATGGCTGCCCTAAAACAGGGTTATCTTATTAAAAAATATCATTTTTGTACGCCTGCACCCGTCTTCAAATTAATTTATTAGTATTTTTACGGAATTCCCCAACTTTTATTCTATTTATCCATGTAGTGTACATAGTGGTGGCCCAAAATCAAACATCTCCTTTGTAATGACATTTGATATGGTACGATTTGATTTATTAATTTCAGTGTGGCAGAAAAGTAAAAAAAAAAAAAAAAATCTTCTTCCCCAAAGAAAACTCAATAACACTTTGTCAATCTGGGAATCGAATCGATGACCTTATTCTCACAGCACTTGTAACTTTGAAACCAACGAGACTGAAAAAAGTTTTCCGACATACAAAGCGAAAATTTTTACGTAGGTGCCTGAAACCAAACTTAAACCCCACCATTACGGTAATCATTTCAATAAAACCCCGGAGTTACACAAACACTCATTTCCCAACCCGTAAAAACTACTTCAACAAAAAATCCGACCCTTATGTGCATTAACCCTCCCTCCACAAAACATTTTAGTACAACCCTACCTGTTGTTGAACTATAAACTACCGCATCCATTCACCTGTACTCGACAATACCCTTTAGAAGCGAGTACAATGGCGAACAAAAGAGTTGTGCGTGACGAACTCCCAGAATGATTTAGTACAGTTGCGTGGAAGAGAACAATGTACGCACTTCATCTCCTCAGTGTACATTTTGATGTAGTATATAATGGAGTTGGTGGTGCGGTCACACGACGGTTATTTACTGATATTTTGTTTGTAACAACAATATAGGAGATGAAATGTGCGTAAAGTGGAGTAAAAAGTTGTTTGGCAAAAGAAATCTCACAGCAAACGTTGAGGTAAGGTTGAGGTTTTACAAATTCATTTTAATCTTGTGTATTATGTTTCAGGCTGTGGGCCTGTGTATCGTAAGACAGGAAGCCCCGAGACAGCTAGACGGAGTCGGGGCAGACCGAGAAGAAGATGATGGGATGATTTTGATGACATCGAGAGAAATAGAATGAATGAGGCAGACCTGTGCCCCGGAGTCACACATAGTTCAAGTCTCAGTCTTTGGGAATTGCCGATAGAAGTTAAATCTAAGTAATCTACAGGGTGTAAACCACCTCATCACGAAGCCGTCAACCATGAAAGAAAGAAAGAAAGAAAAAGCATTTATTATCCCGAGAGGACAACACATAAAAAAAAAATAATAAAATGGTAAAATTTCTGATTATAACACTAGTTTAAAGTAAACATAATGAGAGAAAAAAAAATACGAAATCAAAAGAAAAAACAAACAAAATACAAAACAGAATTTGTCCTGAACAAGACCAAAAGACTCCTACTCGTATCTCAGCACGGTGCTGTAACATTTAAAAGAAAAACGTCACAGCGCTGATATTGAACCATGCATTATGTACATCAAACTAAGTAACTTTTCGCAAAAATTATTGCTGGGAAACTAATGGCAAAAATAATGAGATGTTGTAGAACTCAAAAGTAACGCACTGTAAACATATTGCTGATGGATGGATAGAATAGTACGAGGGTCGTAGAGGTGCTTAAAGTAAAAACTTGTATCAAAAAAACTTGACGAAAAGTTGGAACTTTGACCCCCAATATCTCCGTAACTAGAAGGTTCCCAGGTATGGTGTAGAACAAAAATATGATCGTAATGACGGGGAGAACAATTGCCTTTCGGCTTCGTTAAGAGGTGTTTTACACCCTTTATATCTGCTACGGGCTATGCCCCGCGCACGCATAAGTGGTGCTACGCCGTAGCAGATCAGCTACGAGTGCTACGAACCGTTAGGTGACGGTCACGCGAGTACCATGAATTTTGTTCACCCATAAAGTACTCAACGCGTTTAAAGAAGATTTCACCACAAAACTATCAATTAGATACAAATAAGTGGTTCCTCCACTAGAAACTGACTTACCTGTTGAGTTTAAAGATCGCGGTGGAACACCTTTAGCTACTGACAGGCTAGGATTTCCGTACATGGCTGGGAAACTGGTTACCTACTGTACTACTTATACTACATTACAGTAAAAGTAAGAACAGTCGTATGTTTTGTCTTGTTTTCCGTGGAAAGTGTTGCTGTCTGTTATTTTGAAAGGGTTATAAGCAGTTTAAATTATGAAGTGACTAAATTGAAACTGTTACTTTGTCATCATTTCAGCCGAAAGACGTCCACTGCTGGACATAGGCCTCCCCCAAGTGTCACCACATTGACCGGTCTCGTGCGACTCGCATCCAACGGATTCCCACAACCTTCACCAGGTCATCGGTCCATAGTGGGAACTGGGAGGTTTTCCAACGCATCGTCTTCCTGTTTGCGGTTGCCACTCTAGAACTTTTCGGCCCCATCGGCCATCCGTTCTGCGAGCAATATGCCACTTAAGTTTAGCAATTATTCGGGCTACGTCGGTGACCTTGGTTCTCTTACGGATGTCTTTATACTGTACTGTACTGTACGGTACTGTTACTTCTTTTTCACAAGTTATGAAAAGATACATATCACAACATCATGTCTAGCACTGTTCGTCTTTCGGCTGAAATGATGATGATGATGATGACTCCTAACTGGAAACACAGTAATTTTAATGTAATCGTACTTTTATTTACGGGGGGGAGAACCTTTAGGTAGTAGGCGCGGGCCTGTGAACGGTGAGCTATGGGTTAACTCGCCGTCCGTCCGTCCTATGACGACAGGCCGTGTCGATGCGACGGCGCGTTTGTGTTCCACGCGCGCCACTTACAGATGTCAGCACATTGAAGGGGGCCTCAAGGCCCGAAGCCTGCCGGGGCTGCGGGACTGTTTGAATGAGATACCGTGGCCCCGGAACATAAAGGGCAGTTTTAGTCAGTAAAAGTCTGAAACTCCCACCCGCTCCGCCCAGAGTTGGAGAAGTTATTTGATGATTTCCCATCCGAAAAAAAAATCTGCTAAATACAATAGTCAGAGATTAATAATGTTGCCAAAACTAGACAGAATAATTTATAATGGAAACATCAATTAATCTATGTGCCATGGGTATCAAATCAAAAACCGTTTATGTCCCTCACCCGAGATCGATGTCTTCGGAATAAGTCAACAAGATGGAACTAAAAACAATAATATTGATTTTTACACCTATAGTGTTTGTACCCCCGGGGCTCTGAATCTGTTTACCTAATTTTAAACTTCAAATTACTTCGTAGTTTCCGCTTGAAATTGCGAAGTCCAAACTATTATTTTGATTAGTTAATAATATCCCCTAGTGGTTTTAAATGTAAATGTTATTTTGGGTCGGTCCAGGTGTAATAACTAGATTTGGACCAAGGCCCAATTGGGTTCAGGGAGGTATAGTTTTAGTAGAATGTTTTACTGTTCTGGTTGTGCATAGTTTAATAAGATATTCGATTGAATGTTTATTTTTTTATGCCTTGCATTGGTTTTAATGTTATTGATGCGCAACGTTGCCAAACTATCGTGAGCAAATACAGGGATATTATACTCGTGCTTTTTAATGAATTTTCTGTGCTGAAATAACAATAGTCTTATAAATATTTGTGTTGGAAAAACTAGCTTTTCAATTTTATTATCGAAAGAAGCTAACTTGCTTACTTCATTCACAATTTTTCAGGCGATAAAAGTACGTATAGTAAATACACTAGAATATAGAAAGAAAGAAAGAAAGATATACAGACAATGTTAGTAAACACATGCCGCGCAATTTAAGAGCTCGTGGCTAAATAATAACAGCTGCTCGCCTAGGTTCGTCTGTGGATGGGTGACCACCCTTACATACCAAGTTTCCTCCGTACCTCGAAAAGCAGGTTAAACTGTTGGTCAAGGCTGTCATTTGACCATCTTTGGCAGTCGTTACAGGTAGTCAGTGGCCCAAAAAGTCAGACAACCATGTTTTACCAAGTGGTATTATATTAGCCAGTATTAACTGGGTTGTGGAGGTCAGATAGGCAGTAGCTCCATGTAAAATTCGGGTATTCAGCTGCACCCGGTTAGACTGGAAGCCGACCCCAACATAGTTGGGAAAAAGCTAGGCAGATGACGATGATGATGACGACGCGCAATTTATTTGTTGTTGCCCAAATAAATGATTCACATACTGAGATTTTGACAACAATTGATCTATATTAATATAAAAACAAACAATAATTATAAACTCTTACCAATAACCATTTTCGATTAAACAGAACAACATCAAGCTTCTAACCGCGCTCCAAAATACAAAGCCAAAGTTTAATAGTTTCCGATCCATATCTAGTTGATTGTAATTAAATCTTTAATGAACTGGTGCCGATCAATCAAAACTTCGATTATGTTTCAACATATTTAGCCACATGTTTATGTCTTGTCGGGGAAAATTTGTCAAACTAATCTAGAAATAAATTAACAGTTCACATGTGGAAGCTTCTCAATGGCACCAAACAAAAGGCTTGATTCAAACGAGAAACGGTTTTGTCAGCATATCATCATTTGCCTAGCCTTTTTGGAGTCGGCTTCCAGTTTAATCGGATGCAGCTGAATTTAAGGAGCACTTTAGATGGAGCGACTCAAACTCAAACTCAAACTCAAATCATTTATTTCAACTAGACCATTACGGCACTTTTGAATGTCAAAAAAATTTAAAGAAAAATCAAAGCTACAGTCACAGACACAAGGCATAATAACTTGAGAAAGTACTGTAGTTGCCCATTCCCTAGCGTAGATCTCTATGGAGAAGAACGGGCAAGAAACTCCACGGACACTCTTTTCAATCAAAAATGTTGTTACAAAATCTTGGTTACATCTTTCATGTTGAGATTATACATAATGTGAGAACGATGTAGAAAGACGTGCACAATAAGAGCGTCCAGAGTAAAAAAATAAATCAACAATTTAAAATAAAGCAATTCAAATGATCCATGGCAGCTAAGAGATGACCAGTCCCGACTGACAGCGCCCGTTCACGAACATGACGCATGGATCAGCGCCATTCAATTCAACCATATTGAAGGGAACTAAATGACCCGACTCACCCGCCACCATCAGCAAGACATTTAAGCGAGCATGACATTCTCTCAGCCACCAAGGCATATTCAAGTCAATGAAAGATAACTAAATGCAAATGGAAGCTTTACAGTACATGGTACTCACACATGTGCTATGCAATTATACAATACTAAGAGATGGACTCTATACAATGCAAGAATACTTTTACAATCTTCTGCAGCTACCACAATAGTTGTCCAATAAGGTTGCACCTATGGTGGCGGAGCAGGACCAGCATTTAGCCAAGCATTTTCATCCTCAATGTAATCCCCCAGCTTATAATATGCTTGCCTACATAGTGTGCGTTTTACACAAGATTTAAATTTCGTCTCATTCAGTTGTAGAATGTGGGGAGGTATTTTATTATAACATTTTAAACAGTACCCCATGAAAGATGAATCCACTTTAGCAAGCCTGAAACCTGGCTGAACTAGTTGGTCCCTATTTCTAGTATTATAGTGGTGTCTGTCACCTCTTTTACTGAATAAATGCAGATTTTTCCTAACGTACATAATGTTTTCATAGATGTATTGACAAGGTACTGTCATGATATTAATTTCCTTAAACAGTTCTTTTAGAGAATCGCAACTACGTAATTCATATATGGCTCTGATGGCTCTTTTCTGCAGAATAAAAATAGACTCGATGTCTGCAGCCCGTCCCCATAGTAAAATACCGTATGACATAATACTATGAAAATAACTAAAATAGACTATCCTCGCCGTATCAACATCAGTATATTGACGGATTTTTCTAACAGCATACGCTGCTGAGCTCAGTCGGCCTGCAAGAGATGTTAAATGAGGACCCCATTGTAGCCTGTGGTCGAGCGTAATTCCCAAGAAAACCGTTTTATTGACAAATTCAAGTTTCTCTTGATTCAATACTATGTCACAATCACTACTTTTGACATTTGGTATAGCAAATCTTATGCACTTAGTTTTCTTCCTATTTAGTACTAAATTATTAGCGGTAAACCAGTTATGAACCTGCAGTAGGGCGCTATTTACGTCGTCAAGATTTGTGGCACGTCTGTTTATCCTAAATATTAAAGAAGTATCATCAGCAAACAACACCATTTGCGGATGGTTGTTAAATAAATGGGGTAGGTCATTAATGTATACTAAAAAGAGGAAGGGACCCAATATCGAACCTTGTGGTACACCCATTTTTACTTTTAAACCCATCGAATTTACACCCTTTACTTGTACATGCTGCTGTCTATCATTAAGATATGAATTTACTAAACTAAGCGCAAGTTTACCTAAACCGTAATGCTCAAGCTTCAAAATCAGGGTTTCGTGATTTACGCAATCAAATGCCTTCGAGAGGTCACAGAAGATTCCTATGGCATCTTGTGCCTCTTCCCACGCAGTAAAAATATGTTTTAATAAAGTGACACCGGCGTCAGTCGTACAACGTCCTTTGGTGAAACCATACTGATGTTCGTGTAAGATTTTATAAGTGTTAAAATGGTTAAGCATCTGATTGAGCATTATCTTTTCAAACACCTTGCTAAAAACCGGCAACACGGATACGGGCCTATAATTGTTGGTGTCTTTAGTGTCCCCGGATTTAAAAAGCGGTATTACCTTACTGAATTTCATTAGATCCGGGAAGACCCCTTGATCCACGCACAAATTAAATATTGAGGCTAAATACGGCGCTACAGTCTCAACAATTGAGGTACAAACTTTGATAGATATACCCCATAGATCTTCGGTTAATTTGATCTTGATTTGCTTTGACTGCCTATCTGACCTTCACAACACGGTTAGTCGTGGGCCCATAGTAAGACGGGTTGTCAGACTTTTTGGGCCACTGACAACCTGTAACGACTGTCAAAGATCTACAAATGACATCCGGGACTAACTGCTTAAAGTGCTTTCCGTGGCACGGTGGAAACTCGGTATGTTATATTAGTCACCCATCCACAGACCAACCCAGGCAATCATGGCTTAAACTAAAGATTAAATGTGAGAGAGTGACTATTATTATTAAGCCACAAACTCCTTTTGTGAGCATATCCAGCCTTTCGTGTTCTGGGAGCTGGGACACAACAATATTACTGCTTTCTCTTTATGAAATCGTAATCTATCACGTGAGCCTAGTATGGCTTTGTGGATGTGACTATGTTTTAAAATTTTCTGTTCTAAATCATTTTTCATCGAGAGGTTTTCAGGCACCGTTTTTGCGACAGCAGTATTGATGAACTCAAGTTATGTTAAGGACTTTCTACTTAAATTCAGAAATCGTTTTGGAAACGCGTTGTTCATTGTGCGTTTATCATGGAACTCCCTGGTAAAGACTGTGCTACCCAATAAACGTAGGTATTTTACTTATCGACGCCTTAGAGTGAAAACCTCGTAAGTGTAAAAGAGGTAACTTTTCAGGAGGAAGAAAAAACTGCGATAATCGTTGCAAGGTATTCACGGGGAAGCTGATAGATGCGAGTATTTACGAGGTTCTCATTTACTGTCATAGGTGGCGCTATGAGTATTGAATGAACAAATGAGTCAGATTTGGACGTGCGTAGCGAGGTTTTCTTCCTAGAAACGTAATAAAATAAATTTGAGCAAAAATGCATTCCCGAGATTTTCACTCTAAGGCGACGTTATGCTCTTAGGAGAAGACAACGCAAAGTGAAATGAACGCCTTTAGGTCAGTTGGAGCAACTGTCTCTGTAACTTGGTTTGTAGCAGCCGAATCCCTGAATAAAGTTAACCCACAGGTTGGAGAGGTATATGACCATTTGTGGCCTATTATATAGTTTCGATAACGAATAATATTTCTTGTTCCTTCTGTTGCAGACAGAAAGGACAATCCAGTCATGGCCTCTAAAAACCAAAACCAATAAATCATTCTTCCATAATTTGTCCCTTCCCAAAAATTTCGACAAAATGAAAACTCGGAAACGTGACGGCATTAAATAAATTTCAAGCAATCCCAAAACTTTTGAACTAAAGGTCCTTGTCCTTTAAATTATGAATAACGCTGTCAAAATACGGAAACAGTGATAATTTAGTGAGAGGTCGCCGACTAAAATTATTTTATTGTTTTAGTTGTGGCAAAGTTTTGTTTTAGTTTCAGCAAAAATGTTTTGACTACAACGGAGATAGTTTTTATTTGCCATAAAGTATTCAATTTGGCTGTTTTTATTAGTTTTGGAGTTTAGTATGACTAGAGGAACGACATTGGATTTGTTTTGATATTGAACAGTTGGGTTTCGGGGAACTTATTTAGAAGATTCTTATTCATTACTCTCATTTTATCCAAATTCATTGTTTTGTGTTATTTCTTTCATCACCACTGCTCTCAAAACGGTGAAGAAAAACATCGTGAGGAAACAGCATGCATAGCACAGCATGTTCTAGAGCAAAAAAATACGAAGACATCTATCAATCCGCACTAGGACCGCGTGGTGGATTATCGCTCATTCCCTCTCACTGAGAGGACACCTTGGTCTCAGCAGTGGTAACAATTATAGGCTGATAATGATGATGATCATATTTCTATTAATTTTATATGCTAACGTGGCCCAAAAAGCTTGGCTTTAAGTAGTGACGTCAGAATTGTTATTTTAGACAGCAGAAAACCATCCTCTACTGGTCCAGTTCTACGCCTCTCGCATTCAGGGGATCAATTACGGGCGCAATCCGACACCAGCCCTGTATACATAAAGTACTAGACAACACAGAGGATTCCGTAACCATTACAACCACGGTTATCTCTATACAAGTCCGTCCGAACTATAAGAAGGACGCGCAGGTTCGCGAGTAGTGAAAGAAGTGGAGAGAAGCCTTTGCCCAAGAGTGGAACAGAGCAGGATAAGAAAAATAAATCATCTCATCATCATCATAATAATTCCATGCTGGACATAGGCTTCCCCCAAGTGTCACCACATTGATCAATCCCATGTGATTCGCATCCAGCGTATTCCCGCAGCTCTCACCAGGTCATCTGTCCAGCTAGTGGCAGGCCTTCCAACACACCGTCTTCCGGTTCTCAGTAGCCACTTCAGAACTTTTCAGCCCCATCGGCCATCCGTTCTGCGAGCAATGTGCTCTGCCCATTGCCACTTTAAGTTTGGCCACTCTTCGGGCCACGTCTGTAACCTTGGTTATCATCTGAACTTAGATAATTAAATACACGAAAAAAAACTGTATTTTGTACTTGCTTAAAAAAGGAAAACCTTTCATATACTATTTCATTTTGCTTCAAAACGATAGAATTTCACATCACATTATTTATTACACAATGCACCAACATTTCCCAAATTTAGAACCTACAGCGACACTGAGTGCGAAATCTATGGGGCCCGAAACAAAAGAGATCTACCCCGTAACAACGTTACCATACATGAATAGAATTTACGCTGAGATTTTAACATCCGTGTTACAGCCTCCCATGTATAACACCTCTGGGAAATTTGCATGAAAATTCACACCCAGATTTCCATTTGAAACGAAGTCTGGCTTTGAAACGGTCCTTCTCGGTATACGGGACATATTGTTGAGTACATTTTGCTATATTTCTGCTGGAAGCCCCCGATCGAAAAACCGTTGTATTTTCTGTTCAAATTATATTTTCGTTCTTTATTCGTGTTTCAAATTGTTTTAGTCTTCTCGTCACTTATTATGGTTTCCGAAGAATGAGTATTAATGTTTTCGATGTTTTATTAAACAACACGACACCTGTTATGTTGTTGTATATTTTGAACTGTTCCTGTCCTTTTTGTTCCTATATTGTGCCATCCTACTAATAATATAAAATGCGAAAGTTTGTGATCATAGATAGTATGGATGTATGGATGATTGTTTCTCTTTTGCGCAAAAACTACTAAACCGATTTAGATTAAATTTTGCGCATAGATATTTAATAACCTAGATTAAAACAGGATACTTTTTTTTTCTAGTATTAAGATCCCATGGGCAATTTCAGACTACACGCGGGCAAAACCGCCGCTGCAGAAGCTAGTTGATATAAGGTCCTATAATAAGAAAACTGATGATAAATTCCAAGCGGTACCCTGTGCCAAAAACAAAAAATTCTCTCTTTATAAAGGGAGTAAAACACCTCTTAACGAAGCTGAAAGGCACCGGTTCTCCCCGTCATTGTGATCATTTTTTCCGTTCTACACAATTCCTTAGTACCTTCTAGTTACGGAGATATTGGGGGTCAAAGTTCCAACTTTTTGACAAGATTTTTTTTATTGTAAAGTTTAATGTAAGATTTTTACTCTAAACACCTCCACGACCCCCGTAGTTTCCAATCCATCCATCAGCACGATGTTTTGAGTGCGTTTCGTTTAGTTCTACCACAAAACATGATTTTTCACACTATAAGGGCTAGCTAGCTGTCCGTCCGTCTAATGACGACAGGCTGTGTCCACGGCGCGGCGCGTTCGTATTCCACACGCGCCTCAAAGAGATGTCAACATAAAGGGAGGAGCCGGCAAGGGCCGAAGCCTGCCGGGGTTGCGAGACTGTTCGAAAGAGATACCGTGGCCCCGGAACGTAAAGGGCGAGGAACGAACATGGATGGATGGGTTTTAGTCAGTAAAAGTCTGACACTCCCTCCCGCTCCGCCCAAAGTGGGAGAAGTCATTTGATGATGTCCCATTCGAAAAAAAAAAATGGTGGGCCATGGAGATGAGGCTCCATAATAAAGTTGTTTCCTAGCAGTTTTTGTGTAATGTTACTCAGTTTGACGTACAGAAACTTGGTTGACGGCATCGTGATGAGGTTTCTTACACCGTGTAGTAATTTCGAAATAGAAAAAGTTTTGATGACGTGATTTCAAGTCGCTTAATGGACCAATTAGAAACTTGTCATTATAACTTAGTTCTTTGCTTCAGTTGCCGCTCTAATCACGCTAAAAACTTTATATAAAAGAATGTCAACTTGTCTCAATTTTCTCTAACAGCTAAACTAAAGCTGAAATGTTCGGAAGAAAACTTATAAAAACTTTGCAATAATAAACCAGTAGTTTCAACGGTAACATATTATACTAGTTCAATAAAAAAGGTTGACGATACCGAGTATTTGTGTCAGTTATATTGATAGTTGTGTCAACGTATTAGGTTTTGTTAGTTTATTTTTGTGTTTCTGGGAGCAACCAGTGTAGTACAGCTATGTTATTGTCTCTAGAAGATATGCTTATAAATGAATACACAATGTTAACAAACATGTCTTAATTATGGTCCTTGAACAAACTTACAACAGCCGCTCGGGTCGATCTTTAGTTTAAGCCGTGCTTGCCTACCACATACCGAGTTTCCTTTGTGCCTCTGAAAGCACGTTAAGCAGTTGGTCTCGGCTGTCATTTGTAGATCTTTGACAGTCGTTACAGGTAGTCAGTGGCTCAAAAAAGTCTGACAACCAGTCTTACCAAGAGATATCATGTTCCCCAGCCCCCATAGCATGACCACCGTAGACCCGACAGAGCGACGACATATCTATTTGTTCATCTGTCATTTTGTCGATTCAATGACAGAATGAACAAGAGATTTCTCGAGTCTCTCTCGTTTCTCCGGTGGTCATGCTAGGCAGGCAGTACTAAGTGGGTTGTGAAGGTCAGAAAGGCAGTCGCTTCATGTAAAATACTGGTATTCAGCTTGCATCCGGTTAGACTGGAAGCCAACCCCAACATAGTTAGGAAAAGGTTATGCAGATGATGATAAATATATGAAGTGTTTAAATCCCTCATGAAAATGTTGTTTACCTCTTGCATAACCTCTGGCTGACAATATTCATATTAAGCAAACAAAGATTATGTGTAGCTTTTCTAATGTAATTCTTCCACTATTAGGAAGTTGGCAAACGCTCACCGTTATATTTTCATACCCAACTGAAGTTATTTTTACAATTATTTTGCATCGATGGTAGCAATTTATAGGCGAGTAATTCAGCAACTCGTCCTACATGTCCACGGCCCATTTGGGACGAGTTGATGAAACTCAAAATAAGCATGATGACAGTATCAAAAAATTATAAATCTATTTAGTCCGTTTGTTGGAGTATTGGAAAATAATGGACACGTATTTTTTGTTTTTGTAAATGAATGAATATAAATAAATAAATAAATATCGCTGGACATCAACACACAGCGCTACCTAGTGCCACACTAAGCAAAGCTTGTGTCGTGGACACTAAATAGTTGATATACTACATATATACTTTTTTGTTTGTAAATACATACTTATTATACATATAAACACCCATGACTCGGAAACAAATGTCCGTGCTCATCACACAAACATTTGCTCCTACCAGGATTCGAACCCAGGACCCTAAGAACGTAAGGCAGCATCACTACCACTACGCCAATCAGGTCGTCGAATATTGACAAAGATAAAACGCATCAAATGTCGGGAGTGCAGGCTCATGACGTCAGTACGCTCTAAAAATTATACCTAGGCGTGACGTATTGAAAATTTTAAAAGCGTCGTATCTTCGCCTATTTTGATTTACGTAACAAAAGAAAAAATACGGGTCAAACGTTTTTTGATAATCTAAATGACGGACTTATTAGTTTTGTTTTGCTATCATCGATGCAGACAGGTATTGGTGCCTTTTTTTTTCGGATGGGAAATCATCAAATAACTTCTCCCACTCTTAGTGTCAGACTTTTACTGACTAAAACCCAAACATGTTCCTTCCTCGCTCTTTATGTTCCGTGACAGCGGTATCTCTTTCGAACAGGCCCGCAACCCCACGAACAGGCCCGCAACCCCGCGAACAGGCCCACAACCCCGAGATGTTGGTGCCTACTGATATACAAGCCTCCTGTTTATGAAAGGGATTGGTTTATTATGAAATTGGTCTATCATACAGGTCCCTGTCAATCACTTGAGTTCAGTAAGGTCACGTTAATCACGGCTGTTTTGGTTCAAGTAGACAAAACTCCACCGACATGCCACACACGAAAAATTCCGATCCAAACTAAAACTTTATGATATCTTCGTAAAAATATTTTATGGCGTTAACGGGCCTATAAACCCAAAAACTTAATACAAAGCAACTGACCGGAATTCTACGTGACGTATTTTATGACCCTGTTTACGAGTTAGATCCGAACTTAGTTTGAGCACGATCCGTATTTAATAGTTGAGAGACCCATACGTCATACAGTTCCGGGCACTAGTGATTAATGAAACTGGCGTGATAAAATTTGATTGCTCGTATAATTATTAGAAGTAACTAGTAAGAACTTTATAGGGCAACACTGGTTGAGTGACATGTCATAATTTCGCTCCGTAATTTAAAATTAGATTTAATTAATTTTAAGTGTAAAAAACATGTATTATTGTAATTAAAATACTACTAAGTGCATAAATACCCAGGATTATTGTTTTCACAAAAAAATACGCTACAAAACATAGTGTTTGGTTGCCTACCTCAACCGGTAACCTACATCATTACCAGCTGATGTTCCAGTGGATCAAAAATCAAAATCAAAATCAAAATCAAAATCAAAATCAAAATCAAAATCAATCAAAATCAAAGCATTTATTTCAAGTAGGCCAGTTACAGGCACTTTTGAATTGTCGAAACAAAAATGAACATTTAAAGTAGCTACAGTCCCAGTCACAAGACATAAAAACTGTGAAAGTACTGTAGTTGCCCATTCCCTAGCGTAGATCTCTATGGAGAAGAACGGGCAAGAAACTCCATGGACACTCTTTTAAATCAAAATATTGTTACAAAATCTTGGTTACATCATTCTTGTTGAGATGGTATATTATGTGAGAACAATGTAGCAAGATGTGCACGTTAAAAGTGTCCATAGCAAAACAAAAATAAAATACAACTCAAAAACAAAATAATTAATTCAAATAAACCATGGCGACTAAGAGATGACCAGTCACAACTGACAGCGCCCGTTCACGAGCATGACGCATGGATCAGCACCATTCAGCTCAACCATTTTGAAGGGAACTAAATGGTCCGACATACGCGCCACCATCAGCGAGACATTTGAGAGAGCATGACATACTCTCAACCGCCAGGGCACATTCAAGTCAAGAACTGCCGTAGGTTTCCAGTGAATGATAGCTTACTAGTACATAGTACTCACACAATATGGGCTATGCGATTATATAATACTAACATTGAATCTATACAATGCAAAGATAGTTGTACAATCTTCAGCAGCTCCAACAATACCATGTAATGCTATCAATTTTTGCGCCCCTGTCCATGTGGAGCAGGACCAGCATTAAGCCAAACATTTTTATCAGCGATATAATCGCTCAACTTGTAATATCCTTGTTTACATAGTGTGCGTTTAATGCATGTTTTAAATTTTTTCTCATTCAGTTCAAGAATACTTTGTGGAATTTTATTATAGCATCTCAAACAGTACCCCATGAAAGATGAGTCTACTTTAGCGAGTCTAAAGCCTGGCTGAACTAGTTGGTTCCTATTTCTAGTACTGTAATTGTGTCGGTCACCTCTTTTACCAAAAAGATGCAGATTTTTTCTGACGTACATTATGTTTTCGTAGATGTATTGGCAATGAACCGTCATGATGCCAATATCCTTAAATAGTTCCCTTAGAGAATCGCGCCTACGAAGATTATATATGGCTCTGATGGCTCTTTTCTGCAGAATAAATATAGACTCAATATCAGCAGCCCGTCCCCATAGCAAAATACCGTAAGACATTATACTATGGAAGTAACTAAAATAGACCAGTCTAGCGGTATCTACATCAGTGAATTGACGGATTTTTCTGATGGCATATGCTGCTGAACTTAAGCGCCCCGCAAGCGATGTTAAGTGAGACCCCCATTGTAGCCTTGAATCAAGCGTAAGCCCCAGGAAAACAGTTTTATCTACGAATTCGAGTTTCTCTTTATTCAATATTATCTCACAATCACTACTTTTAACATTCGGTAAGGAAAATCTTATGCATTTAGTTTTCTTTTCATTCAATACCAAATTGTTTGCTGTGAACCAACTTTGGACCTGAAGAAGGGCGTTATTCACCTCATCTAGATTTTGGGCCCGTCTATTTATCTTAAAAATTAGGGAAGTGTCATCAGCAAATAACACCATATTATGTGGTTGGTTTTTCAATAAATAGGGTAGATCATTTATATAGACTAGAAAAAGGAAAGGACCCAATATTGAGCCTTGCGGAACCCCCATTTTTACTTTCAAACCCTGTGAATTGACACCATTTATTTGAACATATTGCAGTCTATCACTCAAATATGATTTTACCAGGCTAAGTGCAAGTTTACCCAGTCCGTAATGCTCCAGTTTCAAAAGTAATGTGTCGTGATTTACGCAGTCAAAAGCTTTGGAGAGATCACAGAAAATTCCTATTGCGTCTTGGGACTCTTCCCACGCAGCAAAAACGTGCTTTAATAAGGTTACACCGGCGTCAGTTGTACAACGTCCCTTGGTGAAACCATACTGTTGATCATGCAAGATTCTGTTGGTGTTAAAATGATAGAGCATTTGATTAAGCATTACTTTTTCAAAAACCTTGCTAAAAACTGGTAACACGGATACAGGTCTATAATTATTGGCATCTTTACTGTCCCCGGATTTGAAAAGAGGTATGACTTTACTGTATTTCATTAAATCTGGGAACACTCCTTGGTCTACACATGAATTAAAAATTAAAGCTAAGTACGGGGCTATGGTCTCAAGTATAGATGTACAAACTTTGATAGACATTCCCCATAGATCTTCGGTCAGTTTGATTTTTATTTGCCGGAAAGCTTTAATTACTGTTATAGGGTTAATGTGTTTAAATTTAAATTCAGCCAGGCAGCCAGACACATTCGCCTTTAATAAGCTAATTGATACTTCAGGTGAGGAATCAAGGGCTTTCGTAGTTTTTATTGGTATATCGGTAAAGAAATTTACAAATTCTTGAGCTACTTCCTGATTAGAGCTTTTAGGACCACATGCTGTATCTAATGTATAGCTATTATTACGTATTTTCTTTCTGTTAGTCTCGTTATTTATGACTTTCCAAACGGTCTTTATTTTATTTTCCGCTGTTTTGATCTTGTTGCTAATGTGAAGGGCTTTAGCAACTTTGCAAGTATTTCTAAAAATCTTTGAATACTTAGCAACATACTTGCTAAAAGTTTCTGTGTTTATAAAAGGCTTAAGGCTATAAAGCTCAAAGAGTCTTTCCCTACTTTTTCTGATACCTCTAGTTGCCCAATCACTAAACATAAATTTAGGGCAAATACTCTTTGTCTTCTTTTCAAAAGTTTTGTTGAATTCCGTGTGAACTAATGAAAAGAAACGATCATACAATTGATTTATATTAGTATCCTCTTGGCTCATTTCACTTAACTTGTTCTGTAGGGAAATATTATAACTATTTAATTTGCAAGAAGTTATAGGTCTGAATTTAATCTGAACATTTTGTATTGGAGTTTTACACCTAAAAGTTACAGTTTGTCCGCTATGGTCAGACGGCAAACAATTCACTATGGCTTTATCTAAATAATCACAATTGCAGAAAACATTATCTATACAAGTAGCAGAAGATGAAGTTACTCTAGTAGGTTCTATAAAAGTGTTGGTCAAGTCAAATGACTTAAAAAGATTTAATAACCGACTGCTATTTGAATCCTCTTCTAAAATATTGATATTGAAATCACCACAAATAATTGTTGACTTATTACTGGCTGCAAGTTTTGCCAGGACATCTTCCATTATTGATTCGAATAAGGAAAAGTTTTGATAGTTTGGGGGTCTGTACACACACACGACTACATGCTTATCTAGCTCAACACAGGACAGTTCGACGCAATGTTCAACCGAGAGACCTTCTATGTCATAA
Organism: Xestia c-nigrum; assembly: GCA_916618015.1. NCBI lineage: Eukaryota > Metazoa > Arthropoda > Insecta > Lepidoptera > Noctuidae > Xestia > Xestia c-nigrum. Next base: position 2,213,652 of record OU745246.1, on the reverse strand, counting down.
CGTTGCTTATATTTAAAACTATTTTTTATTAATATTAAGGATCCTCCACGAAGCATAGTTTTACGGTTAAAGCAGCTACCCACCATATAGTTCTCATAATTAATAAGCATTTGGTAATCCTTTAGCCAATGTTCAGTAAAACAAATAATGTCAAACTTACTATTTTCTAAAAACAATTCAATTTCTAATAATTTGGAAGAAATGCCTTGGATATTTTGGTGGAATAATTTTAAGGTGTTCTGCTGAGGCCCTTTTTTACTAACTAATTGAGTGCAAGAAGATACCTTTTTGTTGGAAGGATTAACAATAATATTGTTAATGATACCTTCTGTTGTCTCACTTTCTAGTTTAAATTAATATATGGAGTGAGGCCGGAGCCTCCCGTGCCATCCTCTGACAACAAGACCCTATCACTAATAAACCCTAATTGAGAATTTTCCACGGTGACAGATGAATCCTTCTCAGTATGTGTGTAAACATTTATAGCACTAGTGCTATACTCATTCGTGCCAGTCACCTGAACATTAGTAGAATTACTAATTGTCGATGTATCAATAATATAACTAAACTTAGACATACTATTTATGTCTGTGTGAATACTATAAGATAATAGCCGAGCTATTTTGTGTCTACATCCAATAGGTAGATACACCTTACCTCGTGTCGACTTAAGATTACCAACAATAGTGTTGATATCCAGATATATAAGTCTATCACTATAGTGACCTACTAGAAAATGAATATGGTTATTTAACATGTGTATATAATTGTTTTTTCTATTACCCAAATTTTCTAAATAAGGAAAAGCACACAATATGATTTTACTACATTTTAACTTTAACAACTCAGATACACAGTCAGTGATATCTTCCTTCTTAATCTTAGAACTATTACCTATACATATAGTTATGGTGGTACTAGGATCACAAACGGTTTTTGTCGCTGATGCCATAACCTGTTTGTAGCTTGACCCTGGCATGCAATTGTTTTGGGTACAATAATTCAGGTTATTGCTAATTAATTTACCTAGCCCCTTACCTATACTGTCAGAGAACATAACTGAAAGATTACAATCATGACTATTATGAGAAATAAAATTACCACTCTCAGGCAGACTATCATGAGTAAAATTATTTGATTGTCGGTTTGGTAAACTGTCCTGAGACAAATTCTCAACCTGGGACGGGTCCTCCGTTACCTCAGGCTGGAAATTGTCATGGTTGGTAACGGTCTGACAACTACATTGACCCATTACCAACTCATTTGCTGCAAAAATATGTTCCCTAATTTGGTTCTGAGAGATCAAATACCTACTAGAAAGGGAACTTAGTGAATTCTGAAGTACCTGTATTTCAGACTGTAATTGCTGAGTATCAATTTGATAAATTTTTACACTGTCTTCCAATTTTATTTGATAGTTATTTAACTTATTGACTAAATCAACACGCGCGATCAATCTGGGGAGTATAATTGTTTCCTTTTAATGTATAAATATCTCACATTAGTTAATTAATAGCTTTCAAATCATTATTCTGATTAATCTGGCACTCTTTGTAGTTGAACTTTGGTTCAGTGTCAGGTATCACTTGTTAAATAAGTAGTTGTGTAGTTTGAAAGTAATATGTTAATTTTATAAATATCTATCTATTTAATCAACTTAACACAAAACAATAGAGAAAATTGCTTATTTTTTTATTAGTTTTTAGCATTTTTAGTCAGTAAGGTCCAATATTTTTTTTTGCCAAGAGTCTTTATGAAAAAAGTAAAAGACATAAAATTATTGTAACTTTAACTGAATTAAATCATGTTATTGAAGTATTTTGCATAAGACTCACAAGCCTACCTCAATTACCAGTTTATTAATCACATAGTCCACTCTTTTCTCATTTTCTCCTTTCATTTCTAGCTTTCCTAATTTTGTCCATTCAATTAGTTTCTCATCATTCTTTGTACTTCTACTTTCAGTTCTATTCCCTGAAACCATGCCTGTGATGACCCGTAAGGCTACTACCCAGGAGTTGCAAACTAAGTTGAGAACGGCCCTTGATGAACTTAAGGAATCAAACAGCAAATGTCAGCAGCTGTTATTGGATAGAGAGGAACATGAGGTTGAAATCGAGAAAGTCGTTCACAAAAACACTAGCTTGAAACGGGAGCTAGTGAGCCTGCACCAACAATACTTGGAGGTTGTTGATGAACGGGACAAACTGCGGGTGGTCACACATGGTTTCAACGACTGCAGTAACTATTATGAGACGGCTTTATGTAAAGTTAGGGACTTAGAAGATGAACTGCTTTACGCTAACAATCAAATTGTAAAGTTTCAGAAAGAAAGAGAATGTACTCAGGTTAGGGAAACAGATTACCTTTATAATCAATTGTTAAATTCTAATTGCAACCCACATTCTTTAACAACAATAGATCTTACTGAAGATTCTATTTTGAAAAACACTAGTAGTACTTATAAAGTAAGCCAAAATAAAATAAAGAAATATGCAAAACTAAATAGAATTATAAAGAAATGTAATCAATTTAAAAAGCATCAAAAACATAGTTCCAAAAACATTAAACTAAGAAAAGAACGTGTTTTTCTTATAAACAAGTTAAGTAATTATCAAACCAAATTAGAGGACAGTAAGAAGTTTTATGAAATAGACACCCAAAACTTACAATCTGACATTCAACTACTAGAGCGTCAATTACAGTCATGTTATGCTAAGCATGTGAACTCTCAAAAACAAATTAAAGAACATATTCTCGCTGCAAATGAGTTAGTCAATAGTTGTAATAGTAATGCAGACTGTGTCGACATGATGACCTTCAACAACACTCAATATACATCACAAAGGGAATCCAGCCCGGTCACTCTCTTGCCTGAGGTAACGGAGGACCCGGCTCGGTTGGGCAGTGTTCCGGACTGTATACCCATTCAAAATTCACTACACAATGTACAAGGGTCATCACCGGTAGAAAACACAGAAAGTAGTTCACCCCTGTGTTGTAGTACTCAATGTGGTTGCTCCATAATGTTTTCAGATAGTTTAGGAATAGGGTTAGGAAAATTAATTAGTAATAATCTGAGTCATTCTTTTCAAAATTATTGTACACCTCAGGCTTCTTACAACCAGATAATTTCATCCATTACTAGGAAGGAATTAGATCCTAATGCTATTTTAACTATATTTGTTGGTAACAGTTTGAACATAAAAATTGATGATATCACTGACAATGTCACTCAACTGTTGAAGTTAAATTGTAAGAAAATAATTCTGTGTGCCTTTCCATACTTTCAAAAATTGTCAAGCAGGCAAAATCATTACATCCATAACCTGAACAATCGCATGTGTTTATTAGCTAGTCACTATAGTGACAGGTTGACATTTTTCGACACTAACAGTTTCGTTCAGAAACTGAAGTCAACTAGGAGTAATGCGTACTTGCCTATTAGTTTTAGACGTCAAATAGCTCGGCTATTAGCTTTTAGTATAAACTCAGACATATGTGGTATGTCGCAGTTTTCTGTAAATAGGTCTACTGAAATTAGTAATTATACTAATTGTAATTATACACATATTAATTTAGATTTAAACTAGTCAATAAGACAATAGAAGGTACGAGTGAAACTTTAGTTAAACTCGTCAACAACTTCGAGGTATCTTCTAGCTCTCGATCAATTAATTGTAAAAAAGGGGCTGAGCAGAATTCCTTAAAATTGTTTCACCAGAATATTCAGGGACTTTCTTCCAAACAATTAGAAATAGAACTATTTTTAGAAAAAACTAAGTTTGATATTGTCTGTTTAACTGAACATTGGATGAAAGATTATGAAGTTATGCAAATAAATTATGAGAATTACAATGTGAGCAGTTGCTTTAACCGTAAACTTAAGATGCGTGGGGCTCATTAATCTTAGTCAAAAATTGCATTAAATCTAAGGCTCGTAATGATATTGTCGAACTATCGGTTGAACATAGTATTGAATTATCTTGTGTTGAGCTAGATAAGCATGTAATAGTGTGCGTTTACAGACCCCCTAATTACCTAAACTACTCTATCTTTGAGTCAGTAATGGAAGATGCTTTAGCAAAACTTGTAACTGGTAATAAAATAATAATAATCTGTGGGGACTTTAATGTTAATGTCTTAGAGAATAATGCAAACAGCTGTAGATTTTTAAGTCTCTTTAAATCTTTTAATTTGTCAAACGTTTTTTCAGAACCAACCCGAATTACTACAAATACTGCTACATGTATTGATAATGTTTTTTGTTGCTGCGACTACTTAGATAAATCTATCGTAAATTACCTTCCTTCAGATCACAGCGGGCAGACAGTTACTTTCGCGTACAATAAACAATTACAAAGAATTCAGATTCAGACCAGACAAATAACACCCAGCAAGTTAGAAAAGTTTAATAATAATTTAATTAGCAAGCTAAATATACCAGGCCATATTAGAAACAATGTAAATGAATTGTATGAAGAATTCTTTTCGGTAGTGCACACTGAGTTCAATAACACTTTAAAAAAGAAAACCAAAACTATTGGCTCAAAGTTTATTTTTAGTGACTGGGCAACACAGGGAATTAGAAAAAGTAGGGAACGATTGTTTGAGCTGTACGGCCTTAAGCCTTACATCAACACAGAATCTTTTAATAAATATGTTGCTAATTACTCGAAAATTTTTAAAAACACCTGCAAGGTAGCCAAATCCTTATTCATTAGCAATAAAATTAAATCAGCCGATAACAAAATAAAAACGGTTTGGAAAATTATCAACAGTGAAACAAACAGAAATATAAAACATAGTAATGACTTCACACTAGAGACTTCAGGTGGCCTTGTCAGCTCCAATAATGAAGTTGCTCAAGAATTTGTAAACTTCTTTACCAGTATCCCACTTAAAACTACTGAAACCTTAAATTCCTCTCCGTTGCTCTCTATTGATTTATTAAAAGCAAACGTTTCAGCCTGTCCAAATGAATTTAAATTTCAGCATATAAACCCCACGACAGTCATAAAAGCTTTTAAACAAATCAAGATCAAATTAACCGAAGACCTATGGGGTATGTCTATTAAAGCTTGTACCTCAATTATTGAAACTGTAGCACCGTATTTAGCCTCAATATTTAATTTGTGCGTGGATCAAGGAGTCTTCCCGGATCTAATGAAATTCAGTAAGGTAATACCGCTTTTCAAATCCGGGGACAGTAAAGACACCAATAACTATAGGCCAGTATCCGTGTTGCCTGTTTTCAGCAAGGTGTTTGAAAAGATAATGCTCAATCAAATGCTTTGCCATTTTAACACCAATAAAATATTACACGAACAACAGTATGGTTTCACCAAGGGACGTTGTACAACTGACGCCGGTGTTACTTTATTAAAACACATATTTACTGCGTGGGAAGAGGCACAAGATGCCATAGGAATCTTTTGTGACCTTTCGAAGGCATTTGATTGCGTAAATCACGAAACCCTGATTTTGAAACTTAAGCATTACGGTTTAGGTAAACTTGCGCTTAGTTTAGTAAAGTCTTATTTGAATGATAGACATCAGCAAGTACAAATAAATGGTGTCAATTCAATGGGTTTAAAAGTAGAAATGGGTGTACCACAAGGTTCGATTCTGGGTCCCTTCCTCTTTTTAGTTTATATTAATGACCTACCCCATTTATTTAACAACCACCCGCAAATGGTGTTGTTTGCTGACGATACTTCGTTAATATTTAGGATAAACAGACGTGCCACTAATTTTGACGATGTAAATAATGCCCTATTGCAGGTCCATAACTGGTTTACCGCTAACAATTTAGTACTCAATGGGAAAAAAACTAAGTGCATTCGATTTGCCCTACCAAATGTCAAAAGTAGTGATTGTGACATAATGTTGAATCAAGAGAAACTAGGATTCGTCGATAAAACAGTTTTCTTGGGAATCACGCTCGATTCAAAGCTACAATGGGGTCCTCATTTAACATCTCTTGCAGGACGGCTGAGCTCAGCTGCATATGCTGTTAGAAGGATCCGTCAATTTACTGATGTTGATACCGCGAGGCTAGTCTATTTTAGTTATTTTCATAGTATTATGTCATACGGTATTTTACTATGGGGACGTGCGGCAGACATCGAGTCTATATTCATTCTGCAGAAAAGAGCAATCAGAGCCATATACGAATTACGTAGACGCGACTCTCTGAGAGAACTGTTTAAGGAAATTAACATCTTGACAGTACCTTGCCAATACATCTATGAAAACATCATGTACGTTAGGAAAAATCTGCATTTATTCAGTAAAAGAGGTGACAGACACCACTATAATACTAGAAATAGGGACCAACTCGTTCAGCCAGGTTTCAGGCTTGCTAAAGTAGATTCATCTTTCATGGGGTACTGTTTAAAATGTTACAATAAAATACCTCCTCACATTCTACAACTGAATGAGACGAAATTTAAATCTTGTATAAAACGCACACTATGTAGGCAAGCATATTATAATTTGGGGGATTACATTAATGATAAAAGTGCTTGGCTCAATGCTGGTCCTGCTCCACAACCATAGGCAAACTAACTGATTCCCAGGTTACGTTATTGTGGAAGCTGCAGAAGATTGTAAAATATCCTTGCATTGTATAGAATCCATTTCGTAGTATTATATAATTGCATAGCACATTTGTGTGAGTTCTATGTACTGTAAAGCCACTATTTACATTTAGTTGTCTTTTTTTTTTTTTTGACTTGAATATGCCTTGGCGGCTGAGAGATTGTCATGCTCACTCAAATGTCTTGCTGATGGTGGCGGGTGTGTCGGGCCATTTAGCTCCCTTCAATATGGTCGAGTTGAATGGCGCCGATACATGCGTCGTGTTCGTGAACGGGCGCTGTCAGTTGGGACTGGTCATCTCTTAGCTGCCATGGTTAATTTTAATTTCTTTTTTTTTCTTACATTGTTGATTTAATCTTTTCTCTGGACGCTCTTAATGTGCACGTCTTTCTACATCGTTCTCACATATATGTATAATCACACATGATTGATGTAACCAAGATTTTGTAACAATATATTGATTTAAAAAGAGTGTCCATGGAGTTTCTTGCCCGTTCTTCTCCATAGAGATCTACGCTAGGGAATGGGCAACTACAGTACTTTCTCAAGTTATTATGCCTTGTGACTGTGACTGTAGCTTTGATTTTATTTGTAATTTGACATTCAAAAGTGCCGTAATGGTCTAGTTGAAATAAATGCTTTGAGTTTGAGTTTGAGTTTATTCCAGGCAGTCTAATATTGTAGTCTTTCAGCTGCTGTCCTTGACTTTGTTTGAGTTTACTGCCGGGAAAATATATCTGATATAAATGAAATACGGTTTGACTTCGATATGTCATAATCTACCCAAAAGTAATACGTTTAATTGTAAGCAGTAGGTAAGTATGTGCGGTTGTCAATTTTTCGAGAGTTTACAATCTCGCTAGTTAGATTACAATCTAACGGTTTTTACAATTTCATGCTGTCATTATATACAGGGTTATTTTTTCGAAAAAAAAAAATCAGCTGTTCCCTACATTTATGTTCGCATAACTCGTCAAAATGTAGGGAACAGCTGATTTTTTTTTCGCGATTTCAAGGTTCGTCCCATTGAAAAAGTTGTTCAAAATGATGAGTACAATGACCCCTTTTCGGGTTTAGTATAAACAAAAAATAATGTTGTATATAAGTAGTAACAGCTTTGTGAAACTCTAAGTAGTTTTCCAATGGAAGTGTTTTTTAACACCTAGCGTTGGACGTGACTTCCGGCAACGATGTATTTTGAACTTGCGTTCAGTTTCACCAAAAACACGCTACGTAAAATAATAAATGTAAAATAAGTTTTGTATTAGAAGGTGTACCACAATGTTAATAACGGCCAATACAAGGCATTTTTGAGGAATAAAAATATAATCTTGCTTATTTTCATCCGAATCCGTTCGTTCACCTGTTTTTCGTGATTTACTCACAAACTTTCACATTTATATATTTTACTAGCTTGTTTCTGTATCAAGTTGCCAGTCTTCAAATCCCAATCCATTCGGTCAATAGTCTCACTTCACATCTGCTGTGGACCACACCACCTTGCCTGTCCAATGATCATGCTAACACTGCACTGCTGTCTCGCATATCGAAGCATGAAGTTTCGAGAAATGAGGTTATGGTTTCATCGCTGAATGCCATAGGTTTCTACATATATATGTCAAGCTACATAATTAAATTTGCTGTTGTCTGACACTACTTTGACTATGTAGCGTGGCCAATACCTGTATTAAATACAGTTTTTAGGCGGTTCTGTAATAATTTTACTATTTCTTCCTCGCGGAATTCAAAACAATGTTACCAATAGCAATACCGTAAGTAATTACTAACAATAACTAAACTGTTTTCCTCCCAATAACGAGCAATCGACGGTAGCTCACTTTTCAAATGGCGAGCGAAACATTTCGGCGGACGCCGCAGTGTTTCAAGTTCTCACAATACGGTTACCGCAAACGATTCGTTACAACAGATACCTTTCGTTTCCACATTAATTACTCGCGTGACTTGCTATACGCGTAGGGTTGCCGCGTGTATTGGAAATATTGGATTTCTAGAATGTTCTGTAAGATGAATGTTGGCTTTTTGTCGCAATTTCATGGCGACCTCTTAATACATTGCAAGCTACATAAGGATTTTTAAGCAGATCAAGGGAATCTCTGTTGCTGATACACAAAGCGCTGGAAGCGATTGAGATCAAGAAGTACCCTAATTTCCATCGCGAAGACGGCTTCAAACTCTTTTCAGCTTCGAATCCAGTAATCACTAAGTGTACTCGTCAAGTGAAATCGCCTCAATATACGGACACTGTTAGTGTAGTGTGCTGTCCTAGTGTGAACCGGCCCTAATTAACATTTATGAAGATGAGTGAGGGTAGTTGAATAAACGCCTTCACTTTGCTGTCGCGGTACCTCCAATACTTCAGTCTCCCCGCGACCACGGTTGGTGCAATCCGGTCGAAACGTCGGGATTAAATTAAAGGTAAATTCGCGATAAATACCCGTCTTCTTAAGTTTTATAATGTGTTCTGATCGTGAAAGTTTTAAAAAGACAACAGCTGATACACAAACTCTTTCTCTTACTAGCACTTACTCTCATTTTATTTAGCTACAGTTAAAAACCAGTTATCTTGGTACTTCAGTTATTAAACGCAGTTTAGTGCTTTGTTATCCACAGACTGTTTATAAGCATTTTTAATTAATTGAACGTTTTACCAATTTCATCATCTGCCTAGACTTTTTGCAACTATGCTTGGGCCGGCTTTCAGCCTAACCAGACGCAGCTGGATACAAGTATTTTAAATGGAGCGACTGCCTATCTGACCTGCACAACCCAGTAAGCACTGGGTAAGACAAATTGTTTAGCGATTTATGAAAAGTAAATCACCAATGCTCTAAGAAAATAAGAGTGTTTCAGCAGTGAATGGTTTTCTAGATAAAATACTTAAAAGCAGGAGCTTTTATATAGGGATGGCAAACTGTGCCATCCCTATATAAAAACAACGTGTTCATCCAACAGCCAACGGAAGAAACACCATTTAAATAAATAGGCCGAGTGGGGACCCTAACCAAACAGGTCTGAACAGGTCTGAACGCGTCTGAAAGGTTCGCATTTTGAGCCAGAAACAATGGCACGCTAGTAATTAATTATGACAAGTATTACTTCTACGGGAGTACATCACCTGTACATGCGGAGAGTATTCACCCTGTATAGACGGAGCGTTCTCATTGTTCTTAGTTGTGTTGTGTTTGTCACTTGCAATGCAGTATTCATTTGTATGAGTGAGTATTGTGTCGGTAACGAAAACGGACAGGAATTTTATGAAAACATGACCTAATGACATTGTGAATGAAAATGTGAATGTAGAATCGGGTTGTGCGAATGAAAAAATAATAAAAGACAAAATATTTATTTAAGCCCGCACAGGACAAAACACATAAAATAAAATGGTGAAATTATCAGTACAAAAAATTAAAAATAAACAGAAAAAAAAGAAACAAAAGTTGGTCCCGTACGACGTCAAAAGGGTATCTCAGAATGGTGCTGAAACATTAAACAAACGACACAGCGCCCGTATTCCGATAAGGCCCAAAGTGAAAGTCGCCAAGATTAGGTCCAAGAAACCAGGGGTTCGTAAATAAATCACGATAAAAAAAATAAATTCTTAAAATGGCCTTTGTAACTATTACCATAAAGGCTAAAGCCGCTAGGGCGGGGCGGGGGGGCTAGGGGCTTAAGGTTGTACTGTATGCAAAAATGTAATAGTGTACTCATTATTGAAGAGCCAAATAAAATAAAGACCATTTTAAGAATTTTAAAATTTGGTTCAATAAAATGAATCACCAAAATCAAAAATTAATAGACCCCAGCGCCGTCCCAGAGCTGCAATCGCGTGAAACACCTGGATAGGGAACACACAGAACCGGTAACTTTGGTACACAAAAGGGGGGACCTATAACCTTCAGTGGGTGATTCGGGGCAGATATGATGATAATGATGAGAATCGGGTGGTTTCCTGATAGAATCCTCATCATAGAGATAGTAGACATGCTTGCACTAATGGTCGCCATACATTTTAACATTTTATAGTACGCTTCATCATTATTAGGGTTGGCAGCAAGTTTTGGCGAATGCTGTTGAATATCATTTTAAACAGACTGCCTATCTGACTTTCACAACCAAGTTACCGGGTAACTTAGTTCACTTTATTTTGCATCTATACTAATATTATAAAGCAGAAGAGTTTGTTTGTTTGGTTGAACGCGTTAATCTCAGGAACTACCGGCTCCAATTGAAAAAATATTTATGCGTTGGATAGTCCATTTATCAAGAAAAGCTATAGGCTATATAACATCACGCTATTACCAATAAAAGCGGAGCAATAAGAAATGTTGCAAGCAGGAAAAAAGCTTCCGTTGAGCAGACTATGCGTTGCGATATCAAAACTTCATCGCAGGCAGAAGCTAGTAATTATATAATTTGGAATTGTTGGTGCCTGGACAAGCCACTTACCTCGCCATGTTTTCCTCCACCGCTTTAAAAGCTTTAACAAAAACATCACTATAAAATATCGTTTAATTACAAACGCCGCCGAGTGTTTTCTTCTATAATCTGTAATAGAGGGTTGTCATCTGTTTGCGGGCCTGTTCGAAAGAGATACCGCGGCCCCGGAACATAAAAGGCGAGGAAGGAACATGGATGGTTTTTAGTCAGTAAGAGTCTGACACTCCCTCCCGCTCCGCCCAGAGTGGGGGGGGTCATTTGATGATTTCCCATCCTTAAAAAAAAAAAAAAAAAAAAAAAAAGGGTTGTCATCTGTCAACGTCGAGGTCGATCGACGAGGGCTTATCCTGAGAAATTGCTCTGATGTTGGGGATTTTGTAGATAAGATATAGTTTTAAAGAGCTGAGTAAAGTGCTTTTGGAATTCAGTAAATTTAGGTAAACATGATGCTTGTAATCCTCGAATAGTTACCTAAACAGTACATCCACATTTCGCCAGCTATGTTTAAGTCCCACGTTAGAGGGGGCGAGCTTATTGCCATCACATTACTGTTACTGTTAGCTTGTGTTATCCCACTGCTGGGCAAAGGCCTCTCCCCATGACTTCCAAATTCTTCTATCCAGGGTCAATGTGGACCACTGGTCGTTGGTTTTGTCTAGCACGTCCCGTCATCTCCTGCGAGGTCTACCGCGTCGCCGTCAGGCATACGGCAGACATGGCCAGCCCAGTCAAATGCCATCAAATAAGCTCGATTATAGACTCCGTGGCTGTTACTGAGGAATTCCCAATGGAAAAACCCAAAAACAATTTGCCAAACCCGGAAATCGAACCGAGTAGCCGCGATTGCAACCACTGGACCAATGAGGCAGTAGGTACCTTTAGGTACTTTAAGTACTTTTATAATTATAATTTCAGTGAACTTTCTAGTTAAGAATATTTCTAGCTAATAAGTTAAACCTGCGCAGATAATCTTATATCTGTGTTATTTTGATAAATAATTAAGATTTCTTGGAGGTTAAAACAAATTAATTTGTTTTAACAATCGCTGAATTAATACACAAAAGTCGCTTTCAGAAATGGCTTTCGTTCTTAAAGTTAAGAGTTTAGTTTTAGGCTTAAGGTTTATTTAGTGGGTTTCATTCGACAAACACTGCTAAGCGCGAGCATAGGAGTAGACGTGTGCCAAATTATTTAAAAAATTAAATTATAACTCATCAACCCATTCTGAATCTTAATGAAGTGAAATACAATATCTTTCACATAATCGACTGTGAGTGAGTTACACTAATATCACAGATTACCAGATAACTCACTCCATACAAAATTTTCAATACCTACCGCTATAATAGCCTACACTTTCAAGTCGATAGACGCTGCGAACGAAAATGTACTTAACCTTACAAACGTAAAGTGGGTTTTGCTTTGTAGATCGCGCAGCCGTCTGGATATTGTGAATTGCTAGGGCTGCCTCTGTCGACGAAAATGACGGGATTTTTAGTATAGACGTACAGTATAAAATAAAACATGTTCTATAATATATCAGAATTTACAATTGTTTTAAAAATAAGTATAACAACGAAATATGTATAAAAAAGAATTGTTAAAAAATCAGCGTAATTTTGATGTAATCTAAATATATATAACTCAAAGGTGACTGACTGACTGACTGACTGACATAGTGATCTATCAACGCACAGCCCAAACCACTGGACGGATCGGGCTGAAATTTGGCATGCAGGTAGATGCAATAACGTAGGCATCCGCTAAGAAAGAATTTTGATCAATTCTACCCCCAAGGAGATAAAATAGGGGATGAAAGTTTGTATGAAACTTTGTCAATTTTAAGCCGATCGGGCTGAGACCTTGCATGCATAAAGCTACTATAACGTAGGCATCTTTTAAGAAAGGATTTTGACAAATTCCACCCCTAAGGGGATAAAATAAGGGATGAAAGTTTGTATAAAACTTTGTCAATTTTAAACCGATCGGGCTGAGACTTTGCATGCATAAAACTACACTCTGGGCAGAGCGGGAGGGAGTGTCAGACTGACTAAAACCCATCCATTTTCCTTCCTCGCCCTTTATGTTCCGGGCCGCGGTATGTCTTTCAAATAGGCCCACAACCCCGGCAGGCTTCGGCCCTTGCAGGCCCCTCCCCTTATAAATTCTACTCCTAACGGGATAAAATAGGGATGAAACTTTTTCAATTTTAAACCGATCGGGCTGTGACTTTGCATGCATAAAGCTACTATGATGTAGGCATCCCCTAACAAAAGAATTTTGATAAATTCTACCCCTAACGGTATAAAATAAGGGATGAAAGTTTGTAAAAATCTTTTGAGATTTTCAACTGGAAAAAGTAAACCCGCAAAAAATGAACCTAATTAATAATAATACTTCTCAACGCGAGCGACGCCGCGGGCAAAAGCTAGTGATTAATATTTTTTTCCCCTTCCTTAAATTCCTAATTGTTAAACTTTAACATAGAGAATATTCGAAATCGGTCAAATAGTTTTAATAAGTTCCAGTTTTCTTTGGGGAACGTGCGTACGTGCACGCCGCGCGGCTGTTGACAACCCAGTGCGCTATGGGCTACCGGTTGCCCGGCGCTCGGTAGGTGATTAGCGCGTGTAAGTACATGGAGTGTAGTATCTGTCATCTGTGCTAATATTCTACTAAGTGTTGGACCCTGTTCAGAAGCAACGACGCGGCGCTGCTCTCTTCACCCCCTCGAGTAAAAGAGACGGGCTCATCATTTTTTGTATCCTTCACACCTCGCAGTGCGCGTACGATCCACGTGAGTAGCCACTGAACATAGATATACAATGAGTCAACTAACCTCACCAAATGGAGGTGGCATCGACACAAAACTTGGAGGTTCACAACCAAACCTATCTGAAATACACACGGACTCTTCACCACGCATTTACATTACACTTCGCAACAAACGAAAGCAAACTGATGATAACGACTTAATAAGAACCGAGTTATCTGAATTGCGAAAACAAATGTCTGAAATGATGTTACTTTTAACAACTTCCAAAAATGATCAAGCACAAAATATTACTAAGCTTTGTCAAAATGTAACTGCAATAAAGAATGAGGTGGGGAATATTAGTAGTACAATTGAAAACATAATTACAGAAAATGCAAACCTCAAGGGCAAACTAACAAACCTAACAACTCTTACTGAAAACACAGAAAAAAAAGTTATGCTCCTAGAAGCCGACGTCAAAAACCTCAAAAGCATATCGCCATTAGCTCATGTCCAATTGCCTGCGACTTATGAAGAAATCGTAAGCGAAATCCAAGAGCGAAATACACGAGGCAAAAATATTGTAGTTGCTGGTATTCCTGAACCGACAAACAAGTCAGCAAAAGAACGACATGAATACGATAAAGCAGAAATCTTGAAAATAACAAATCTTGCACACAGTGACTGTCCCGAACCAGAGAAAATGATGCGTCTTGGAAAATATAAAGCTGGATTTACCCGATCAATTAAAGTGTGTTTTTCATCTGAGAAAATAGCACAGGCTATATTGCGGAACAGAAATGAGCTAGGTGTCGAGAAAATAAAAATCTATTCCGATCAAACACCAAAACAACAAAAATACATACAGACCTTAAAGGACGAGCTACAAAGACGCACTGCGAGCGGAGAAGTTAATCTCAGCATAAGGTATATTAAAGGAATACCAAAAATTATTTCTACCGATGAACACCCGCCCACACAAGCACAAACATCAAAAAACTAATTTCTTCCCCAGCAAAAATAATACACCAAGTTGCAAGCAATTACAATGACATAGTCTCATCAAGAAAATCCCTGAAATGCTTTTACGCCAATGCTCGTAGCATTGTTAAACCAGGCAGATTTGATGAACTCAAATGTATAATAACTTCACTCCAAGAAACCACACACATTAAAGTACTTTCGGAGACGTGGATCAGAAGCGAAGATGAGGCAAACAGCCTTCAAATTCCATGCTACACGCACTATTATAACTTTAGACATAATAAAAGAGGAGGCGGGGTCTCAATATTTGTCCACAACAACCTGAAGCACAATCTTATAGAAGACCATTGCATTGATGATACTCATTACCTCTGGGTTTACGTGAAAAAATTCTCTTTGAGCATAGGTGCGATCTACAAACCAGATAAGACTAATATGAACAACTTCCTTGATATATATTTGCAACAATTACAAAAGAATAAGAGAGCAATAGTATTTGGTGATTATAACTTAGACTTACTAAACCCGGATCGAGCAACTCGTGACTACAGAAACACACTAAAAGAAAGCAACTTCAAGATTTTAAATAAAATTGATAGAAAATATTGTACCCGTGAAACATCCTCAACTAAAACAATACTAGATCATATATCCTCAAACCTACATGAAAATAACTTCCAAATGGCCATTATTGAATCTGCAATGTCCGACCATAAGCAAATATTCTTAGAAATTGAACAGTATCAACCTCCCCCTCTCATAAAGACAGAATACACTGCTTTGGATTACCCAAAACTTTACAAATGTTTTGAAGACCTTATTATAAATAAAATAAATAAATTCATTTAATTCAGATTTCACAATATCCATATAAGTACAATCATAATAATCCACATACACAAAATTATATTAAATCACAATGTTAGTAAAAATACAGAACTTACTTAGCTACGTTAGTATTTAGGCTTAAATGTAGATTGCTCCAAAACTTATGAAACCGACTGTCCAGTCTGTCACTAAACATCGCCAGAATGCTGTTCGGGCTGGCGCGGACTCTGCAGCGCAAGGCGGCGCACCGCTTGCGCAAGATGGCATGGAAACCGTCTACCTGTGCATCCGCAAACATCCCTGATGCGCTGCATGCCCGGGGCAACCGTAACAACACCCTAAACGCATTATTGTATTGGACGCGTAAAGCATTGAACGATCTTTGCGTATAGTTACTCCAGAGATTGCAGGTGTATAGCGATGTACAGTAGGCTCGAAAAAGTGTAACTTTTACTTGAGCTGTACACCGATTGAATCTACTGGAGATCATATTCGCTCTTATCGCCAATACTCTACGCTCCCGTTCAATATCCGGATCATCGCGTAAATCCTCTGTTATCAAGTGTCCAAGGTATTTAAACATTTCCACCCTTTTGAGAGGTGTACCATTAAGTGAGACTGTGGGTACATACGATGGACACTTGGTACCAGACTTAAAAACCATCAGCTCACTCTTACAGGCATTGTATTTCAGACAGTGATCTGCCGCATACCGTTCACATACCCTCAATAAGTCCCTCAAACCACTGATTGACGGACTCAGCAGCACCATGTCGTCTGCGTAACTTAAATTATTGACGCTGACGCCGTCTATTCTACATCCAACACGCATGCTGCTCAGCTCGCCAATCAGGGTATTTATGTACAAATTAAAAAGCTTTGGTGAGGTCAACCCGCCCTGTCTAACCCCACATTGTAGCCCATACACGTCCGACCTGGCATCACCCCATCTAACTGTATTAAGCTGACCCAAGTACCAGCTTCTAAATATACGTATAAGATCCCTAGGTACATTGGCCCCCTCTAGTTTCTTTCACAGGATTTCATAATTTACTAAATCAAAAGCCCGTGAAAGATCCAGGAAACACGCATATATTGGAGTCTTCCTTGATGTGTAATATTGGACGGTATGCTTTAGGCTTAGAATAGCACTCTCGGTCGACAGCCCAGGCCTGAACCCAAACTGTGCATCGTGCAATTGTAGGTATTGATCCAATTGCATGCTAAGCAAACCATCAAGGACTTTGGAGATCACTGTTGCTAAAGAAATGGGCCTGTAATTGGACAACGCAGATATGTCTCCACTTTTCGCCTTTAATATGGGAACGACCTCGGTCTTTGTCATTTGAGGCGGCAAGTAAGAGTGTGACACACAGAGAGTAAAAAACATTGCCAGCACGCGCGACAGATGAGGCCCAGCATGTTGAAGATGTTCGATGCTAAGGCCATCGTAGCCAGGTGATTTTCCACGCTTCATGCCTTGAATGAAACGAGCAACTTGTTTTGCATTGAACTTTAGCGTGTACTCCTCCCCCTCGACTGCCCTAGCATCGAACGTCGAATCAACAGAACTCAGTGACGGCTTCACAGAAAAATGATCTCTAAACAGGTTTGCAATAGTTTTAGTGTCCGTCACACCCTCAATGCTAGTGGACAAGCCTGACCCATGATTCAGTCCCTTGGTACACTTCCAAAAGCTCCTAAAATCATTTCTCGAATGGTGAGACGCAATGATGTCCATTTTAATCTGTTCCTGGTGTTGCTGGCACCACTTGAGTTTAGATTTAAAAGCTTTCCGACTTTGTACCATGTCATCATACACCTGACCAGAGGAAGGTCTTCTACAAAGTACCCATGTCCGAAACCTAAGCCTGGCTTCCCCGTGAGCCTTACTGACGTGCTTATTCCACCCCATTATACGACCTTTCTTACGACCTGTCCTACCCTCGCAACCACACTCAGAAGCCCTACAGAGCGCACTAATAATATCACAGTACAATTGGTCTAATATTTTCTTATGTTCTACATCATTACAACATTTACATAAATCACTAGGGAAGTCAATTAATCTCAATAATTCATTACATTTTTTATTATAGTTTTTAATTTGCGTCGAATTTCTTTGGCCCCATAAAATATTTTTATTAATTAAATAGCATTCTTTAAAACATTTCTTTGGCTTAATGGATTCTAAATTACATTCAATAATTAAAGGATAATGATCCGACCAATACACATCATATTTAACATAAATATTAGAAATACAATTCCAAGCTGATTTCGTAACCACGCAGTGGTCTAGTCAACGTCTACTACCGTGAGCCTCACTCACGTAGGTATAGGCTCCAGACTGCATGCCTAACATCTGTATGTTAGCGCAAATCCACTCCTGCTCTGCACAAAAGCTAAGCAGTTCGTCACAAAAAGGTTCACCGGGATGCGCATTAAAGTCACCTAACATATAGACTGTCTCAGTATCACTATTCTCTATTAAGGTGTTTAAAGTACTTACACATTGCGTGAAGTCCGGTAAATTGTCCACACAGTCTGTTGGCATATACACACTCACTACCACAATAGATTTATCACAAGCCTTTATTTTGATGGCACATAACCGTGGGTTATCACATTGTAGAATCGTAACCGACGTAAAGGAACGCTTGCGCCATAGCAGCGCCGTTCCTCCGTGTGGTCTTCCACGTAGCAGTCCAGCAGAGGTATTCACCGCTGAGGTTCCAGTACACTCAAATTCAGTGGAAACGCTATGCAGGAACGATATGTCATGCGGCAACAACCATGTCTCCTGAAGAGCTATGATATCAGATATACTACATAGATCTCTGATGTTGTCAATCGATCGTTTTACATTTTTATAGTTAAAACTTGTTATGGTACATGTGTGTTGCTTATTATCCATTATGTTTGACTTTTATTCTCGTTATTCGAACAAGTTTTCTCCACTGCACCTCGTTCTATTATTATACGATTCGTAGGTACAAAACGACGAAAGATTATACCCACTGGCCACAAGTTCTCATCAAGAAACATATATACTTTGTTCCGAGAAACATATAACTTATAAGCATTATGTTCCTGCCTTTTGTCCTTGATTTGTATTTGTTGTAGCTCCACGGTTTCCAAGGTATTTTTCTTTATGTAGTTCTTAATGTCTACCTCTGTCACATCTTTATGCACATTAGTGATGAAAACTGGGACTTTAGACTCCGCTGCCTTAAACTTTTCCTTTAAGTCCAAACTAGCTCGTCCCGTTTTACCAGTGTACCGATAGTTATTAATTACTTTTCGTTTGCGTTTTTCCACGATTTTCCATTCTCCTTCCTTGACAATTTCCGCCATTGTGCTTCTCGATTTCGCTTCACAGTTCGGAGTAGTTTGCACCGTCGCTAATGTTGACGAATTTAACAGCTGACTAACGGCGGCCGCCTCAGAACCGGTTTGCGTCATAGATATCGTTGGAATTTGAGAATGACTCACTTCGTGCGATGTACCTTCACCATCATTGAATAGTGCTCGTTCTCGCAAGCTAGGAATATCCGTGCTTCCTTTTATGTTGGATTCAGTAGACACAGCTTCTATGGTCGACTGAATCTCATTGTGCAGTCTCGAGTCATCAAGTAATTCCATTGGCCCACTGTCGAAATACGCGCCTCGTCGATTATTCACATTAAAAACATCTGTGCTCTCATGAGTGGGTACCTTCGTAACTTGGTCTTCTTTGATGATCATAATGGTTTTCTTGATATCCTCGACGTGTTCTAAAGTTGCATACCGTGATTTCACTTCTTCCAGGCCCGTTTTCAGCTTCAAAATATCTTTCAGAAGACTAGTAACATCGACATGGTCGAAAGTTACTGGTGGCAGTTTATTCAGATCCCAGGCGACGAACATCGGAATCAATTCTGGATCTGTCGATTTAAACAGAGAAATAATATCCTCAACGTCTCTTTGCTCCTTCCCGTCCTTTCTTCTGTTTATTTTTCGTTTATCCGTAGGTACAGATTGAAATAGCAATTTTTTAGATTTCACAATCTCCTCCGCCGTAAACGACGTAATACAGATTCGGCACATACTCTCCTCGTCCATAACTCCATACTTGTTTTGCACAAAACACAACAACTCGTCAACAACAATATTGCAACTGTTACATTTTAAAACAGACGGCATTTTTGCGCGAGTACCGATACACGTCAGTGCGCGGCGCTTGCGCTGACTGGACTCCTGGGATTATAACTACCCCAAATGATGAAGAAACGAGAGATTGGCCGACAAACTACAGTCTGTTTTATTGAAGAGCAAAATAACCAAAATTAAAGTCTTGAATCCCCCATGCCAGGATTGGATAAAAAAAGACATAATACACGAAATCAACAACCGAAACGAATTATGGCAAAAATATAAGTCAAACCCATCAGACCTGACATTAAAAACTGAATATGAGAAATCAAAAGCTGCAGTTACCCATAACATTCAAAAGACTAAAAACGTTTACTACTATAAATGTTTTAAGGACAATATGACCAAACCTCGAAAAATGTGGAAACTAATAAATGATCTATCTAAAAATAAAATAAGAAGGAAGACTGGACCGGAGAAGCTCGAAATTGATGCTGGTACAATTACAGATCAAACTGAAATATGTGAATGCTTTAATTCTTACTTTTCCACTGTAGGGTCATCGCTAGCAAATTTGATCGCCGACAGTTTAAAGAGGGACCAAGTTACAACAAACCCAGAAACAAATGGCTCAGACGAACTCAACTGCATAAGACCAGCAAGCATAGATGAAGTACTCAAAATAATTGACAACCTGGATCCAAATACTAGTTCTGGCATTGATGGCATAAGTACGAAATGTTTAAAATGTGTTAAAGGATTAATAGCTAAAAAACTAACGGAATGTATTAATTACTGTTTCGAAAAAGGTACCTTTCCTGATTGTTTAAAGGTTGCAAAAGTAGTCCCTATTTATAAATCTGGAAGTAAGTCCGACCCCTGTAACTACCGTCCAATATCAGTACTACCAGTGATGTCAAAAATTTTTGAGAAAATCCTATACAATCGTTTGGAAAGCTTTCTTAGGTCAAAAAACTTCTTATATCATAAACAATACGGATTTCGACCACTTTCAAATACTCTTTCGGCAACAATTGATCTCATTACTAAAATTAAAAATAAAATCGATCAAAAACAGTCAGCACTAGGTATTTTTATCGATCTCAAAAAAGCTTTTGATACTATTAGTCCGGAGTTATTGCTGCAGAAATTGTCTGGCATCGGTATTGTGGGAAATGCCCTACAGATTTTTAGATCATACTTAGAAAATCGTAAGCAAGTAGTCAAAATAGGTCAGTATCAGAGCTCTTCTAGTCTTGTCACTTTCGGTGTGCCTCAAGGCTCAATTTTGGGACCGCTGTTATTCCTAATTTATATAAACAGTATATCGAAAATCGGTCTTACGGGAGATATTTCGCTTTATGCAGATGACACAAGTCTTTTTTACTTTGGAAATTCAGTCGAAGCTATGATACCTCATATTCAAAATGATTTAAACTTGTTAAATGATTAGTTCCGATCTAACCTTCTCACGATAAATACTGCAAAAACAAACTATGTGATAATTGCTCCAAAAAACAAAAAAATCTGCGACAATATTCAATTAAAAATTAACAACGAAATAATCCAAAGGAAAACTAAGGAAAAATATCTAGGTTTAATTTTAGACAACTACCTGAGTTGGCAACCACACATTGAAAAAATTAGATGTAAACTAATTTCGCTTACTGGTGCTCTTCATAATATAAACAAATGTCTTCCCAAAAAAGTGCGATACATAATCTATAATTCTTTAGTTAAACCACACATTGACTACCTAATAGAAATCTGGGGGACCGCAGCTAAAACTAATCTAAAACCACTACAAACAGCACAAAACAGATTGATTAAAATTTTATTTAACTACAAATTTAGAACACCAACTCAAAAAATATACGAGGACACAAAAATAATGAACATCTTCCAAACTTATAAATACTACACGTGTATACTTATACGCAAAATATTACAAAAAGATATCCATACAACAATTAATTTCATTAAAAAACAACACAAAATTACCTTACGTAATCCTAGCTACTTAGTAACGCGACCCCCCAGAACAGTTAATTTCGGGAAAAAAAATATTGAATATGAAGGCGTCAACATGTATAATAAAATTCCAGTCGAGATAAGAGAAACAAAAAGTATGTCTAGTTTTAAAAAACTATTAAAACGTCACGTCACCGAATAACATTTCATTTAATTTCATTTACCTATTTATTTAAGACTCATCAATTAAAATTATAAAATAATAAAAAAAAAAAAAACATAAATACATACAATTACTTACTTTGCCATAGATGCCACATCTAGTTATTATCACTTTTTAGATCCGTGTGTATTATCATCGCTTACCCGCTTATTTTTCGTTTTTGCAAATGTATCTTATTTTTGTACCCAAGTGTTTTAAACGTCTATTACTATGTATACGCTTACACATTTTATTCTTGTATTTAAACATGTTTTCTCAGTAAGTGAATTATTGTAAATTCTTTATGAGAAAAATAAAGTTCTTAAACCACATAATTATAATTTGAATATACTAAGGATTATTAGTCATTAAAAAATATGATTCTGTCCCTCAGTTAGATTGTCGATAAAGTATAGGATAGTTGTTATTTGATTGACGAAGATAAAACACGTCAAAGATCAAGAGTTGGGACTTGTGACGTCACTTTCCTGTAAAAAAGTACTCAAACGTGATGTCACACTAGTTTTATACACACTGTATCGTCTTCATTTTTTGAGCTACGTATGGTATTCCGAAATACCGCTCACCGAAAGGACGGTTTTCCGATAACACTCTACTCCGACGGTTAGTTGAACGAAAAAATAATTGGCCGATGAAACGTTTCGCCGATAATATTATTCATCGACGGTTGGTAGTCCGAATGAATCCTTCGCCGATGTAACGGTTCACCGAAAACACTCTTCAACGACGATTGGTTAAACGAACGAATCTTTCGCCGATAGCACTCGTTGTAGGGGAATTCTTTTGCCAAATGGATAGTTTTTTTTCAGCTTGACAACACCCTTAGGTCTTGTAGAAGTCATGTTAAAAATACTGGTAATAATAAAATAACACATGGAAGAGTGGCAATAGAAAAAAAACAAAGTTTTTATTTAACAATAAGAAAATTAATCAAAAAGGCAAATTCATATTGTTTTTAAACGGTTTTATTTACAAAAAACAATATGATTATGATTATTATGATTTCTCTATTAGAGCTGCGACAATAGACAAAAATTAAATAAACTGTGCGAACAAAGCAAAAAACAAATAAAAGTAACACAACGTGATACATTTTTGAAGTTATAGTAAATTGTGAGTTATTATTATTATTTGTACTTATAATAGTTATAATTCTTTAATGATATAAAAAAACATATTTATTTCTTGTTTTTCAGGTATAGAATATGGGGCAATCCACCAAAAGAAAGATTCAATATTCATTTCACTCTTTTGTGATAAGTGTGTTTTTATCCTAGCATCATGCATGCAAGCACCTGTGCATTACGTCTACGCTTTGGCATGGGTTCCGAGGAGTTGATTCGTTCAAAGACACATTCTGTATGCTTCTGCTCTTTAGCAAATTCAATAATTGTTATATAAATGATCCATTTTTTTCTATGGAGATGGGTGTTCTATCGTTCATGCCACGATTCTAATGCATTTTGTGTCCTTGGAACAGAAAGTGTGCGATCGTAAACTGATCACATAGGTGGTGGAAATAATGCCTGATTGCTTTTATTATCAAAACCGTGTCAGTTCCATGCTGCGTGTGATGTGATCCAACATAATATTTCTTAAACCAGTAGGCAATTTCAGCTGCTTCTGTCGGCATTATTTTATTTTGGATGATTTCGAAGGCTTCGGATATCTCAGCGGGCTCAAGAAAAGCGAGGGCAACTAAGTGTCTGATTTTGTGCGCAAATGTGAAATCTTCAGCATATCGCCTTGCGAGACCCTCTGACTGGACATGACGCCAAATACTTTGGGTCAAATGAAATAAGCAGTTTATTTCATTTGACCCAAAGTATTTGGCGTCGCCCGCTGAGATATCCGAAGCCTTCGAAATCATCCAAAATAAAATAATGCCGACAGAAGCAGCTGAAATTGCCCACTGGTTTAAGAAATATTATGTTGGATCACATCACACGCAGCATGGAACTGACACGGTTTTGATAATAAAAGCAATCAGGCATTATTTCCACCACCTATGTGATCAGTTTACGATCGCACACTTTCTGTTCCAAGGACACAAAATGCATTAGAATCGTGGCATGAACGATAGAACACCCATCTCCATAGAAAAAAATGGATCATTTATAAAACAATTATTGAATTTGCTAAAGAGCAGAAGCATACAGAATGTGTCATTGAACGAATCAACTCCTCGGAACCCATGCCAAAGCGTAGACGTAATGCACAGGTGCTTGCATGCATGATGCTAGGATACAAACACACTTATCACAAAAGAGTGAAATGAATATTGAATCTTTCTTAGGTGGATTGGCCCATATTCTATACCTGAAAAACAAGAAATAAATATGTTTTTTTTATATCATTAAAGAATTATAACTATTATAAGTACAAATAATAATAATAACTCACAATTTACTATAATTTCAAAAATTTATCACGTCGGTTACTTTTATTTGTTTTTTGCTTTGACAAAAATTAAATAAACTGTGCGAACAAAGCAAAAAACAAATAAAAGTAACACAACGTGATACATTTTTGAAGTTATAGTAAATTGTGAGTTATTATTATTATTTGTACTTATAATAGTTATAATTCTTTAATGATATAAAAAAACATATTTATTTCTTGTTTTTCAGGTATAGAATATGGGGCAATCCACCAAAAGAAAGATTCAATATTCATTTCACTCTTTTGTGATAAGTGTGTTTTTATCCTAGCATCATGCATGCAAGCACCTGTGCATTACGTCTACGCTTTGGCATGGGTTCCGAGGAGTTGATTCGTTCAAAGACACATTCTGTATGCTTCTGCTCTTTAGCAAATTCAATAATTGTTATATAAATGATCCATTTTTTTCTATGGAGATGGGTGTTCTATCGTTCATGCCACGATTCTAATGCATTTTGTGTCCTTGGAACAGAAAGTGTGCGATCGTAAACTGATCACATAGGTGGTGGAAATAATGCCTGATTGCTTTTATTATCAAAACCGTGTCAGTTCCATGCTGCGTGTGATGTGATCCAACATAATATTTCTTAAACCAGTAGGCAATTTCAGCTGCTTCTGTCGGCATTATTTTATTTTGGATGATTTCGAAGGCTTCGGATATCTCAGCGGGCTCAAGAAAAGCGAGGGCAACTAAGTGTCTGATTTTGTGCGCAAATGTGAAATCTTCAGCATATCGCCTTGCGAGACCCTCTGACTGGACATGACGCCAAATACTTTGGGTCAAATGAAATAAGCAGTTTATTTCATTTGACCCAAAGTATTTGGCGTCGCCCGCTGAGATATCCGAAGCCTTCGAAATCATCCAAAATAAAATAATGCCGACAGAAGCAGCTGAAATTGCCTACTGGTTTAAGAAATATTATGTTGGATCACATCACACGCAGCATGGAACTGACACGGTTTTGATAATAAAAGCAATCAGGCATTATTTCCACCACCTATGTGATCAGTTTACGATCGCACACTTTCTGTTCCAAGGACACAAAATGCATTAGAATCGTGGCATGAACGATAGAACACCCATCTCCATAGAAAAAAATGGATCATTTATATAACAATTATTGAATTTGCTAAAGAGCAGAAGCATACAGAATGTGTCTTTGAACGAATCAACTCCTCGGAACCCATGCCAAAGCGTAGACGTAATGCACAGGTGCTTGCATGCATGATGCTAGGATAAAAACACACTTATCACAAAAGAGTGAAATGAATATTGAATCTTTCTTTTGGTGGATTGCCCCATATTCTATACCTGAAAAACAAGAAATAAATATGTTTTTTTATATCATTAAAGAATTATAACTATTATAAGTACAAATAATAATAATAACTCACAATTTACTATAACTTCAAAAATGTATCACGTTGTGTTACTTTTATTTGTTTTTTGCTTTGTTCGCACAGTTTATTTAATTTTTGTCTATTGTCGCAGCTCTAATAGAGAAATCATAATAATCATAATCATATTGTTTTTTGTAAATAAAACCGTTTAAAAACAATATGAATTTGCCTTTTTGATTAATTTTCTTATTGTTAAATAAAAACTTTGTTTTTTTTCTATTGCCACTCTTCCATGTGTTATTTTATTATTACCAGTATTTTTAACATGACTTCTACAAGACCTAAGGGTGTTGTCAAGCTGAAAAAAAACTATCCATTTGGCAAAAGAATTCCCCTACAACGAGTGCTATCGGCGAAAGATTCGTTCGTTTAACCAATCGTCGTTGAAGAGTGTTTTCGGTGAACCGTTACATCGGCGAAGGATTCATTCGGACTACCAACCGTCGATGAATAATATTATCGGCGAAACGTTTCATCGGCCAATTATTTTTTCGTTCAACTAACCGTCGGAGTAGAGTGTTATCGGAAAACCGTCCTTTCGGTGAGCGGTATTTCGGAATACCATACGTAGCTCTCATTTTTTGCTTAAGTGAAAAATGAAAAAAAATTGTATCCATGTTTTTAAGAAACTTGTTAAACGGATAAATAAGATTAAGATCTTTCATCATCTACCCTATTTATAAGTAAATAGGAAATACAGGTGGAGTAAAGCTGCGAGTGTATTTCGAGAACTGGGAAAAGAAGTTATAATATTATCCGACACCGCGATGTGCATCATATGCCATCGCGAGTATGATCACTCAGCAGTAATTGAAGTCGGAATGATGAGAAAATTAAAGTAACTATCAACTGACACTTACATTACCATAGCAAATTGGTTAATCACCATTCCAATTCCATCAGACTCCGCCAAATGTCCTGCACTCACAAAACGGGTTAGTGTCAAATCTATGGGGTCGGTTCACGACCTTTCATCGTAAGGTCCCTTCCCATTACATAAGGTCAGATTCGAACCCAAGACATTCCCATAGGGATTCCACGCCCTAATCGTTTGGATAAAACTTTAAGTCAAGTCGTAGAATAACTGTCTACTTATCTTTTTGAAAGACAATTTTGGGAGTTTACCTATACTTAGCCTGCTTTTTTTCTTAATTGCCTGAATAATCAGTTGGAAGACGTGGGCCGTTATACACCACACGGCCCGCGGGACCAATGTCGTGTTTTCTTTAGTTTTGCTCTCAGACCAAATAAAAAAACCAAGACAAAGTGCTTTGAAGAATAAAGTGAGGCGTGCGCAAAACTACGCCTCGTTATGTGCATACACGGTCACACGCACACATTTACATCAAACTACAATTGAACTACGCCTCAATAAATGTACACAAGTTTATTAAACCAGCCTCACTTCTCTGATCGCGGAGTTTCGTTTTAATTTTGGCCGCTTCAGCAAAATCCTAATAGGATAATACACTGTGAATCACGTCAGAATTTTTAAATGGTCACAGGCACAGTTAATTTTTTTTTTTTTTTTTTTTGGAATGGTCATCTCGCAGTTCAGTTTGAGAAGACTGGCTTCTGCTTAACCAGGCAAGTCCTGTGGATGCCTTGAATTTAAGACCTCCAGCCAGGGCGAAAATGTAGGCACAGTTAATTTATGATTTGTCACTTTGTAATCATTTTGCGAATCGCACAACATCTAATTCGGGTTGTTGCGAAGAACTTGGCGCTCACTATTATACGAGAAAAACGACTTGGTTTATTCTTTTCATTGATTTTAGTCGTAAATTTTAAGTCAATTGTTCCCACAGGCCTAGAAAGAGATGGAACTGGAATTATATTTGAATGATTGGGCTGAAATAGCTCCAGATGCCCTGCAGTGGGACAATACAGTTTCACAATTTAGACAGAAGACTTTTATCGATTCAACCCTGAACCCAACCATATAAATAAGACTATATCTTTCGTTTCTAGTATCCACAGATCAGTAAAGTAAGCTGTTTGTGGTATTGAGCCAGTTGTGTAGTAAAGCAAGTAAAATAATGTGGTTGCCAGACAAAAGGCTTTGTTCCTTGTAGTCGGTAAGCTTTGTATCGCATTGCTACTGAGGTAGTCGGTGAGCGATTAAATTCTAAGTTTGCGTTGGTTTTATAATACTAATGTTCTTTTATTACTTACTGTTCGTAGGTATCATCACGTCAGAAATTTGTGAGCAGGACATCCACACTATCTACAGCCATGTTTGAGACCCGGTTCACTAATGTTTCACCAAAATTCCATTGACAAATTTTCGTTTTACAACCAACGTTTTGTACACTATATATTCGCAAACAACGAATTCCGCAAATGTTTTATTTTAAAAACATTCGTTATATATGATTATATAACTAATGTTTTTATTATATTATTAATATTAATATTTTAATATTTGGTAAATACTTCTTTTATCAAATACATCAGTTGATTAATAATAAATATTAAAAAAATATACATTTTTCATATTTTATTTAGATACATTTGGATAAATTACGTTTCTACAAAATGTTTCAGGGGCTGGTATTTTTTTTTGCTCTTTTTAAGTTTTTTTTTATTAATGCATAGTTTTTTCACAACATGCAAACAAGCATACTCCATGCACGCAGCAAGCAAGCAGAAAGTATGCAACAAGCAAGCAGCAAGCATGAAACAAGCATACAGCAAGCATGCAATAAGCAACCAGCAAGCATGCAAAATGCAGCAGGCCTGGTTTCTGCCACGGCTTCGGAGTTGCGACTTGACTGTTGTTGAATTGTTGTAATATAACAATTTGCAGTGCACTTTCTTGTCAATAGACTTTGTCAAACCTACACGAGCACATTACTAGCTCGATACCAAATGTATGGAACTGCTGATTTATTTTTCACGATTCAGGCGTTGATCTCAAAGTAAAAGTTATTCACAATGATGAGTACAATGACCGGTCTAAGTTTATGGGTATCGTTCGGGAATACGGTGTATACTCGTAGTAAGCACGTCTAACAGAATAAAATCTCATTATCATAAAATCACTATACTCAAATTAAAGTCTCTATCAATAATTACATCAATCTAGGCCGGAGTTTTAATGTGTGCCAGATTTCACACAGATCCGTTCAAACCATAAAAGTTTACTCGAGTTTGTAACAAACATCCAAGCTCGGATAGCAGGATTAACTGCAAAAACTTTCGTAGGTTCAAGAACGTCACTAACAATTTCTTCAACTTCAACGTCTTCAAAAGAACCTTGTAGATAGTTAAATTCTGCTGCTACCCTGACTTCAGTGCCCGGCTTATCTTTTCCGACTAAGTCGAGGTAACTTGGTTCCCACTAAAAAGTTGCTTCATTCAAATCCAAGATGGGTGTTCCATGGAGTTGATTAACGTATTATCAAACTCCAAATCCCCGCTGGCTAGAGACTGGTCTGTGGTTGACCATTATTCTCAAACTTTGTAAGTTTCTAGACTTATCTTGGCCTTTGCTTCTTTGAGTACTTTTAGGTTGTACGATTTTGGTGTCGCCCTTATTTTTATCTTCATATTAATCATGACTTAGTGTAAGTAAAATTTTTATTTATTTATCGACATACTTGCGGTAAATGTGCCTGAATAATTATTAAACTTAACTTATTAGTTACTTATAACTAATATCTATAATTAATAACAAACAAGGTATTCGTTTTGAATTCAGTATAAAATTAAGCGTGCGAAGTCCACGCGTCAGCGGCGCCTCCTTTAAATGATTGGTCCTAGCCCGCGGTTCCACTAACAGTCGCGGCTGCCGTCACCACCACACGTACCCGTCTGGAACACACAGACACCTGTCATGCTCGTGTACATAAGAGTCCTTGAATAGTATAAGAACGCTACTGATTCCACGATTATCCGGGCCACCACGGGCATATACTAGACCTGCGTTATTTGACAAAACGAAGGTACCATCAAGACGAAGAAGCACAACAATGAAACTATCATCACAGTTTAGTAATATAATTTAAAGAACGGTCATTTATGTCCACCATACCACCACAATCATCATCATTATCATTTTCTAGCCCTTGTTTGTGGTTGGCGCTGTACGTCTTCTTCTTCCGTATATCTCTTCTTCTTGTATATTACTCGTCATCTTAGCAGGGGCCTAATTCTGCTATTTTAATAAATTCGTCACTCCAACACGATTGCATTCTTATTTTGCTTAAAGTTCGTAATCTGCTAAATTCACAATGGTCGGTGAATGGTCTCGTAATAAAATTGTGTTTTAATGGCATTGTCGTATTGTCATTATTATAAAACCCTTAGTACAAGGTTTTCGAAATCGACTATTAAATGCGAACATTTATTCATGCCAGATTTTCATGTACAGTGAAAAGACTGTATTAACAAACTTGTCAAAATTTGACAGAACTTGATCATTACGAAATCAATGACCGACTACTCTTGACACTATTGTAATATCAGAATCGAGGCCCAGATCTTGTTTAATATGTCCAATATATCAACGATTAATCGTATCATGTAAAAAGCTTCCCTCGTTTAAATATTCAAATGTATACTGAATCCAAAACTTTGTTATAAATAAATAATGAAGAATAGTTTCGAACTTTCCACAGTTTTGTGGTAATCCAATGTAGCCGATTATTTGAAAATAATTTCGTACTTCATTATGAATGCTCATATTGTTAATTCATTATGACAAATCAATAACTCAGTGCTGAATCGTGATTGCAATACGATTTAGGACTGTGATAATTATTTTCGTGTCATCTATTTTCATTTTGGTCATTCATTAGATTAAATATGATGAATTATGCAGCCAAAGTTACGACGCGATCCAAATTTGAGTTTCACGGCGAATTTCGGGCTAAAAATTGTTTTGCCAGCAACACGAAGCAGAATCTGATCAAAATGAATATTGAAACTATTTATGAGCTCAAAATGCAGGTAGGGCTTTCAAAGGAATTACAGAGAATCTTAAAACAAATCCTATATTTCTCTTATATTACAAGAAATGATCAATACTGAAACTCGTTGTTATAAATAAGTAAATTTACACCTACGAGTATAATAACTCTGTAACTAATAAAAACCTCTTCGGAATCAACAGCAAATCCACATTTAACTTAGTAATTATTACTTACTTCATCTACCCATCCAGTTCGATTCACTCTTCATTATAGTTCAACTTCGTTGGAGGAGAATAGAATACCTATTTTGTCAGTGCTTTAGCCCTGCTTTAGTATAAGATAAAGAAATATGTCTCCATACTCTCGGCTTGAAGACTAAGTGCGGTTTGGGTTCAGCTCAGCAGAGCGTTAAGCTCGTTGCAGATTGCTTGATCTAGAATTTCGAATCTTGGCATTTGGCTAGAACACATAAGTATATTATTCTTCATACAGCTGAATGTAAAATAGACAAGTGGTTTTAAATCCTTTTGAGCATAATCTTGTTTTGCGACCATTAAATGTTTTTAAGTTAATTTTATATATTTTTAAAAAACATTCGTGATGACACAGAATTTTATCAATTTTGCCACTTTAGATATAAAAACCACGTGTTAGTATGTTCGTACACGCTAATCTCTGAAACCACCCAACCAATTGCAATGTAATTTTGGGAATATAAGACAGTCCAGCTTGAAATATGAAGTAGATAATAGTTTTGGACTCAATAAGCACTCGCTTGATTTCAAATGCACTTGTGGCAGGTCCCAATAAACATGATATCTTTCTTTATTTTAACTTACGAGGAACTAACTTTTAACAATCTATTATCTTCCTTTTAGGTGTTGCTTCAGTACAATAAATAAATACCGCTGGATATTACACATACACCGCCATCACGACAAGGAACAGTTCGTGCCGTGGACACCAGATAGTTGAAAAAAAAGGAGAATAAATATTGTTTTATATTTCCCAAATATTCAGCATCATCTTTATTCAAGAGGTAGTTGAGTAATATATACAATTTATAAAAAGTTAACTATTTACTTTAGTTAACTTTTTAAAAAGCTGAAAAAAAAAATTCCCCTTCGTTAACCTAATAAAAAGGCCTATTTAAACAAGCAAGAACGTAAACAAAATTATGAATACAAAAGGAGACGGAATTAAGGGCCGCATTTTGACCGCAATCGTAAATTAAGACGAAATTCTGAATGTTAAAAGAGTTCACAAAAAAACCTGTGAGATAATTTCAGACTTGAAAACCAAGTCTGGCTGAAAATAAGATTCACGTCGCAAGATGATTAAGTCTGTTCAGAAAAAGATGAGTTGCATGACGAAGTCAAAACTTTTCTTGGAGCTTTGTCATCAGAAAATCAAAGTTATTCGATAAAATCGATTACGATTTATTACTACCAAAATAATTACTACAAAAATGATTTTGAATATTCACTCAAACCATCACATTTTAATTTTATTTAATTAACAGAGAAATTTTTGGTGCAAAAACACCACATCACTTTGCCCAACCGGGAAACCGAATCCAGGAACTCTGGTTCAACTGCAGCTGTTGCCTTCAACTAGACCAAAGAAGAAAACATTACAGATCAAAAGATATTTAAAACATCTATCTTAATGTATTCCTTGATCGATGGTGCAAGTTTGAAAGAAAGAAGAAAAGAAAAGTATTTATTAGCCCGACAGGACAACACATAAATAAATAAAAAAATAATAAAATGGTAAAATTGTGATTATAACACTAGTTTATAGTAAACATAATGAGAGAATAAAAAAAAATAAAAAAATAATAACGAAATCATAAGAAAAAACAAACAAAATACAAAACAGAATTTGTCCTGTACAAGACCAAAAGGCTCCTATCTCAGCATGGTGCTGTAACATTTAAAAAAAACGTCACAGCGCTGATATTCTGATAGGGCCCAAAGTGATGCCACGGTCAGATACGGCTAAGAATATAAAATAAATAAATTATAAACAAAGTATAAACGAGCAAATATTAATAAAAATAATAGTTACATCGAAACCCCACGTAACCGAAATGTTCGGAGCATAAACACTTAAACCACATTTCAATTGAAACCAAGTTTGGCATCGTCAAGTACTTTGTGATTTGAAGTTTATTTAATATCTCTGTGAAACAGGTGACATCACTTGAGATGCGAGTAGGACTTTGCGTGATAACTAGGTCTTTTAAACTATGTAATTCGAGAGTTGAAGTGACTGAGTAGAGTTGAGAAGTTGAGAGATATTCTCTCTGGAATTTCTCTGAAGCAGCGAAGGAATCTGGATTTGTCCTGGGTTGATGGTTATGGCCTTGCGTCCTATTACAGGTAGGTTAAATATTAACTTAACTGTTAATATATGGGTGAAGCGGGGATCCGTATTAGACAACATTCAGAATTCCAAACTCAAGGTTTGCCAACGAAGCAATGGAGCGCGGTATACTAGGTTTTAAATTAACGGATCGTGTTCGACCCACAATTCTTCGCTCCAAAACAAATATAGTTGACGTGGCTCAAAAGGCTGCCTAACTGAAATAGGACTGGGTGGGTCATGTTTGCCGCATACAAACTGTGGGCCAAAATAGCAGAAAACTGGTGCCTTGACACATTGAGGTGGGGTCGCGGCAGGTGACAAAAGAGATGGCGGGACGAACTGGACAAGTCCCGTCCGAACTGGCGGCCTGTATTTAATGATGATTTTGTCATCAGACTAATTGAAGTAAAAATAATAAAATGGATAGGTAACGGTTTCCTATGTATGAAGGTCAGATTCATTCAGGCATTCGCTCCATGTAAAATACTAGTTTCGAACAACATCCACATATAACTAACAAAGATGGGCAAAATATTAACATGTGATGATACGATGAATGAAAAAGATTAATCAGTTCAAACAAGCGTCTTTGTAGACGCAAGCTCTTATAAAGCCATTCACGTTTTCAATTCCATCCCTCCACCCTCCTTCGTGCTCACAAGCACTCTAATTTACCCCTCATCCCGAAAATCATCATGAAAATTTAACACACAAAATTAACTTCAGCATTTTGTTGAGATGCTCGAAGAACGTTTTCTCGCATCACTACCCTTGGCCAATCTCTGGAAAGTTAATCTCAAAACATCGTGCACTTGCGAGCTATGTATTTTAATTTAGCCAGTTCACGGCGTGACACGTGCCTCTTAATTAACTCGGAAGCGAGTTTATTACCTACAACGTTTATTTTATCTTTGCGAAACGTGAAGAAAGTGTGCCTTGGGAGCGTTTACTGGGCTAGTAAGTAGAAGGAAGACGTCGTCTAGGTACGCAAAACGCAAATAGATGTTGTTATGCTGTTTACTTATATGAGTACGTTAATGGTGGATAATATGGAGATTATGGTAAAATAAGATGGGGACTTAAGAACTCCACTTAAGGAAATTCGATGCGTTTTAATCGGCAACGGCGCGTTCGTGTTCCACGCGCACCTCCATGTGATTATCAGCAAAGGAAGGGGTCCGCAAGGGTCGATGCCGAGGCGGCAGGACTGTTCGAAAGAGATACCGCAACCCTGGAACACAAAGGGCTAAGAAGAAACATGAATGGGTTTTAGTCAGACTAAAAAAAAGGCATCGGGAGGATACCTGCATAGATAGAGAGATATTTCTCAACAGCATGTAAAGCCAAGTCTGAGGCCCATGGACGTCATAAAAACTCTGATACCAAAAGAAGAATATCAGGCTCCTATTGAACCTGAAGGTTTCTTACATTCATATAAAAATATACAAAAACTAGCTGACCCACGCAACTTCGCCTGCGTCACATAAGAGAGACAAAAGAAAGGCAAACACGTCCCCGTTTTTGCCACATTTTTCATTCCTGCTCCGCTCCTAATGATTGTAGCGTGATGTTATATAGCCTAAAGCCTTCCTCGATAAATGGACTATCCAACACAAAAATATTTTTTCAATTCGAGCCGGTAGTTCCTGAGATTAGCGCGTTCAACCAAACAAACAAACAAACTCTTCTGCTTTATAATATTACGTAAAGATATGCTCGTAAGTTTAAATACCAAATTCATCAGATTTATGTATTTAAACCTGTATGGGAGATTCCCAGGATACGGGTATCCTGCGGGCATATTTTTACACATACAGTAACGGGTTACTGTATCCTACCCTATTCTGTCTCGATATGGTGGGCTACTACAAATAAGAGATTAGGCGTGAAGTGTCACTGGCAAGTTATCTTTTTAAAGTTTTAAGAGGAATTACACAACATTCAGGTATCCTATCAGAAATAAGAATTAATTAACCGGATAGGTACATGGAGCGATGGCGCAGGCCCTAGCTGCTGGTGGAGCCAAGAGCGCGCACCAACCTGCTGGGGCACGCACTTATGACTCGCGCGTTGTTCGCTCTCAACAAGGTGGCGGATACCATAGACATATTCACCTGCACACTGAATGAATTACAAAGGCGTACTATAAGCATATCATATTTTTAAGTTACTTTGTAGCATTAAATGTACCATCTGTAATGGCAAAGGAAACATGTGATCATTCATCATTTGCCTAGGCTTTTCCCAACTATGTTGGGGTTGCCTTCCATTCTAAACGGATCCAGCTGAATACCAGAATTTTACATGGAGCGACTGCCTATCTGACCTCCACAACCCAGTTAATACTGGGTATTACGATACCACTTGGTAAGACTGGTTGTCAGACTTTTAGGGCCACTGACATCCTGCCGGGACCAACAGCTTAACGTGCTTTCTGAGGCACGGATGAAACTCAGTAAGTAGGTATGTAAGGGTGGTCACCCATCCACAGACCAACCAAGGCATGCACGACTTAACCTAAAGATCGGCCCGAGCGGCTGTTATTATTTAGCGATAATAAATAAATAAATGTCTATTGAGAAAACGCAATAAATGGCAAGGTTTTTTTGTAACAAAGATAATGGTTACGATCTTGACAAAAATTCAGACACAAAGATTTAGGTGACTATCCATAATAACTAATAGTCTCCCAATTACATGTCTGTGTCGCTGCAACGTTAACAGTTAAGGTAGTTCCCCTTACTGCCCCGCTAAGAGTTTCCACCAGTAGAGTAGGTGTAGGCAATTGCTGTATCTGTTCAATTTCCCATAAGGTTTTGAAGAAACGCAGCTATTCACCCTAAAAACGGAACTTGTAAAAAGATGGCCATTTATATCACTAACCAGATTAAAACTCAAGTAAAACCATGCTACCACCTGTTTTTGCAGTAAAACCATACATTTTTGAACCTTCATTAACTTTATAGCCATTCAATCTCCAGTACAAAGTGATCGGAACTATTAAGGGAGCGCGCTGGACAAATTTTCAAGTTTTCAGGCAAAGTACGAGCATCTATTAGGTTTCACACGTGAAGGAATGATACGATTCCCATTACCAGATACTTTGGCGAACAATATTGAACCTTAATGTTACAAAATAAGATCCATGTCCAATTTTTTTCAACGGCACATTCCGATTTTGTCAAATCATTACCCAACAAACTTGAAATTGCTATCGGAAAACTAAATTTTCGCTCTTAACATTTTCAGCGATAAGGTTCAATGATAGCTTGATTTACTTCGAGTCAGGTTCTGGTAGTCGATCGTTAATAAATTTTAGAAAACTTTTAATGGCCGCCGCCGCCGAGAAGTTTTAATTTTCGATGGATGCAACTTTTTTCCCTTGACTTTGTACTTGGGAAACATTTTGAGCGATGTTATAATTTCGTGTGGTAAGTACTGACGATTCGGGCGAAGTTTTTAATTTAAATTTGTGATAGTACAAGTTTTCGTGTTATTAGATTTTCGCGATATAATTTGGAAATGTCGATGATAATTTGTACTTTGGGGACTTAAAATGGGCAGATTTTTACCCACCCACTGAGATTATATACCTATGTAACTTTGTCAGATTATTGAAGACCGTTTTCATCTACTAATGTATCAATAAAAAAGAGAAAGACGGTACAAGAATAGCCATCTACAAAAGGAGACATTTTTTTTTGTTTCGGGAATTAATAGGCCACCCACATAAGTTGTAGCATTTAATAATGAAACTTACATTTATTTCTTCCTTATAACCTCTAGAGGTTATAAGGAAGAAAATAATAACTAATTTGACCACTAGAATCTAGATTCTAGTGGTCAAATTAGCTACGCATTGTCTAACCAGAATAAATGCGAAAAATCTGCAAAAACACTTACGAAAACCAAAATAAACAGAATAAGTAAATGTCAAAATAATGAAGTTGGCTGTTAATCACTAAAAAGGTGGGTTTATAACGTTCCGTGCCACGTTTATTGTTTAAACCATCTATGAGATTTTAGTGTAAACCTTTAAAAATAGCATTAGAAATGCTCACAGTTTAAAAATATTTATTTTTATATTCTTTCTGATCCTATATTAATTATAGCAGAATGATATGATTACCAACGGGTACTTACCAGTACCCGTACTTTATTTAGTAAACAGAAAATGCCCCTATTCACGTAAGTATTTGCTGTCAAATGACATTGACCACAACAGGAATGATTTGATTCGCAAAGAAATATCATAACATAGTTTATTTATGGGAAATAATAAGTGTAGCCACAAAATTATGTATTGGGACACGTGATTAAACTTCTAATTTTATAACTAAGCAACGCGAAAATGACATAGCCTCTAATAAACTAATTCGTCTTTTTTACAACGCCAACTAAATATTCTATAGAAAGCGTCAAGTAAAATCATCAATTATTGTGACTTGTCCTTCTTATTTATACATGGCCACTTAATTTACTAACTCGGCCACGGATTTTACATCACGTTACCATTTTACGATAACGCAATGTCCTCAAAAAATAGATTTCAAGCTTCCACAGAAAGCATCATTTATTATAACTTAGCATGTAAAATAATACATCATATTCTTTTATCGTCAAAATAGCCACTGCATGATTTGGCGCGAGTACGCGAGATGAGAGCGACCGGTCATTTGCGCCAATCAGAGAGCGCCATTCGATTCATGTAACGACGAGTTGAGTTGATCTCGTGTAATTGTTTATTGTAGTTCGTGCGTTACGTTATATTACAATATAACGTGTTTCTCCCTAGCGATATTGTAAACTCTCGAATTATTATCAACTAAATATACAGAAGTATCTCTGTCCCCATAATCGGGACTTGGGGCACCCCCCCGTTAGGTTAGTTAGGTTCCTTTAAACCCTGCACTCGGAAATAGGGGCCCCGCGAAGCGGGGCTCCGTCGACTATGCTTTTTAGGGGAATATAAAGTGTTTTAAGGTTAGGTTATATGAATCGATATGACAATTTTACGGTGACATATAATATAAAGTGGCCAATAAGTACTATTTGATGACATTTTTAGCAAACTTTTGACGATCAATTAATATGGGATGAGTAACATTTAAACGTACTGAGTTACAAAAATAGAAGCTAAATAAATATAAGTTTTGATGTCATTTAATAGTATTTTAGAAGTTTACTGTTAGAATGCATGTTACAAATTTAGATGCTAAAAAATAACCATCATACTGAGTTGTATTTAGAGTGGTTTACATAGAAGATAACTAGTGGCTAAGATAGTATTATTTAGATGCTCGTTAATTGTAGCTGATTTAGTAATTTAGAAGGCAACATACATTTTCGGAGGCAAATAATGATATTAAAAGAAGCCTGTTTAATTAGCACCCTTTATTTATTATGATTTTAAGATCCCATTTAAAGAAGAACGGTCACGTCCCATATAAAAAAAAACCCAGATCCGACAGAAAAGTGACATATCTCAATTTTTTTGTTATTATTTATATAATCATTTTATATAGTTTTTATATTCGAAATCAATGGCTAACACCAAAATATTGCCTTATGTTTTTGTTCAGGGTTTACACTAAAAAAATACAAAATGCCTACTTATCTACACAATTCGTAATGTATGTAACTAAATGACGATAAATAGTTATGGGATGTATCCTGGAGACCTGGAGATACAGCTGTATTATATAATTTTTGAACTCCTAGTACAACATTCAACTTAGGATTTTTATTTTTTAAGGTGGTTTAAAATCATCTAATGACATCTCTCGCCCTTGGGTGGAGC
Source organism: Xestia c-nigrum (assembly GCA_916618015.1). Lineage (NCBI taxonomy): Eukaryota > Metazoa > Arthropoda > Insecta > Lepidoptera > Noctuidae > Xestia > Xestia c-nigrum. The sequence goes on along the minus strand of OU745246.1, from coordinate 2,174,767 downwards.
GAGAGGGCGTGTCAGACTCTTACTGACTAAAAAATAAAATAAAACCACCTGAGCCGTAGTAGGTATGCACACAGTACGTGACCGTTTTTATACATACACACAAATAACTTCCTATACAAACATGTTTTTTTTTTTAATACATCCCATAACTACTTACTTTTCTACGTCATTTAGTTACATAATTATATTTACGAATTGTGTAGATACGTAGGCATTTTGTACTTTTTTAGTGTAAAGCCTGAACAAAAACATAAGGCAATATTTTGGTGTTAGCCATTGATTTCGAATATAAAAACTATATAATATGATTATATAAATAATAACAAAAAAACTGAGGTATGTTACTTTTCTGTCGGGTCTGGGTTTTTTTTGCCTGTTCTTCTTTCTACGTAATATTTCGTTTAATACCATAGTAAAATATTAAAATATAGTAAAATGGTTACTATTTTTTGGTGTTATTATGCAACGACCAGGAGAGTCCAAAAAAAATATCTCCTTTGAAAAAAAAACTGCGATAAGCTTCGCCTTCGATCAATAATAATTATTGATCGAAGGCGATAAGCAAATTCCCTTTCAAAACAAAAGAAGAAACAAAATTCGCCATTATAAATATTTTATTATCATAGGCCCATAACAAAGATGCAATAATCGAAAAATATGTGGGTGAGGTCGCAGGCGATGCGAGTGTATCATAAAGTTTTATTACGTCGCATGACTATGAAGATAGTGTTTGAAACTGCTTCCAAGGAAGTTTATATTTTATCGATAAAATGATTTAATACTGCTTTACGTTATCCTGTTTTGTGTGTTTTGCACGCAGCTTCGGATAAAGACTTATGTTTTGTCGTTGTTTTCTTTGAAGAAAAGAAAAGGGTTTAAATCCAATCTACCTACTACAACCACAAAAGTTATTTAATTTTGATGTTACTACGCAACGGTGTACGGGTGGTTTTTTGAACTGGGACAGTTTGGGAAAATCCGAGTCATACGGAAAGTTGTAAAAGGAAAATAAGTTATTTTTCCATAAAACTTTGGCGGACTCAATATTTAATATAACTTGACTCCCTTTTCCTGGACGTGTCACATTTAATGTATTATACCCTGATGCACAGAGTACAATGATACAATTCGGGTAGATGGCACAAAACAAAATGTACATTGGAATAGTGCATGACGTAACAATACTTTTGGAGTCTTTAATGTAATCAAATCAAGTAAATTGTAGATTTCATAAATACTGAATTCAAAAAAGGGATGGATGTATGGAGAGAAATGAAAGTGAAAGGAGTAAGAAGAAAGCGTGTTCCGCCGACACCAAATGAAATGATAGGGGCAAGAAAATGATGATGATGATGATGACAAAGATTAAGATAATAAAACAGCAAACATGAAACATAATAAAACAAAACGAGTGCTAAGACATAATAAAGAGACAACTACGGTCAAAGAGCAAACAAATTGTAGAATTAATTCAACGCGAGATGAGTCTTAATTTAATAACTAACTCAATCGTAAAACTGCAGGTAATATTTAACACAACGAGTTAGAAGCTCCATAGTATCTACTTAAGGAAAAACATGGCACTATTTACCATTTGTTAGCGCTAAATAGTACTCTGGAGGACATTCATAATACTTTAAACCGCGGAACTAGTAAAGTATGGCGTTAGCATCGTGCAACCGCTTTTTCGGCTTCGCAGGCGAAAGAGGGTTTCCATGTTTAATGGGAATTTAAATATTTATAATTCGGTGAGAAGCCCGGGTTTTGTGTAACTGCATTATTAAACTGGAATTTTGTTATAATTGGGTTGTACTAGACAACAAATTGAGAGAATTTAGTGTTTACTATTGTTTTATTATATGATGGCAAAATAAACACAGAACCGTAACTTTAACAACTGTCAGATATGCAAGAATTTGTTACTAAATTCACAATATATTAAGTGTTATCAATTTTGCATTTACTTAAAATATAGATAATGACTGGGTGATAAAAAATACCGTGTTTGATACCTATATATTTTATTAACTGACTTAAAAAAGGAGGACGTTCTCAATTTGGGTATATTAATATAAATTTTATTTTGATGAAAAATTATCCTTGTTATACTTCTAGTTACGATGTACAAAATAATTCATATCAAGAATTTGTGTGATACTTTATCTTAGAAAGTCGGTAGCCAAAAGTCACTTCTGAAACACATAACACTTCTGAACGTAAAGTTACTTTAGACTTGTTAAGTAATTTTTTGGAAGTCGTTTTTTTTTCAGAAAGCTTTTATTGAGCAACCAATTGAATAGGTCTGTAGGATTGATATAATTATGAACACATTAAAGTACATTCGTTTAATACGAATACCCACATATTTATTTATTTTGTTTTTTGTTTTCAATACAAGTATTCTATTCCAGAAGTCAGTTTTGTTTCTGCCACAAAATTACTCTGCCGTCATAACAAAGAAGGCCGTAACTAACAATTTTGTCAAAAATGAGTTATAACAATATTTGGAATCAGCAAAGAAAATGCTATCTTGTGGTGTTACTCACAAAGCTGTATCTCGTATGAGATCAAAGATAGCATAAGCATTTTAGCCTTAACTACGACATAAATTATGGTTTTTGAATCTGAAAAGCCTTAATTACACAATAACGGCTTTTTTTGTTAGTATTTTCGTAATTATAGTCTGGAAGGCCGCAATTACCAATTAAACATAGTTAAGCTTTAAATATTAAATAAATTTACTACTAGAAAAAGCCCTAACTACGCAATAAGGGCTTTTTACATAAGTATTTTGAAGGAACGCTTCCTCATTCAGAAGCCATGCCAAGCCAAGCTAAGCCGTAATTACATTCTACGCAATTACGCCCTTTCAGATAAGTATTTCACAAATTATAATAATTTTTTTACTAAGACAAAAGGGCAAAAATAAAATAAAATGAATACGCATGTCTGATTTTAAATAAATTATGGTTCAACATATAGCCTATATTTTTTGACGTTTTATAAAATAAGCATCACTAACTAAAACCATTCAGTAAACCGCGGGCCTCCGTTTTAGATAAAACTTCAATTATCTCGGAATCAACGTTGACGTAGTTACGGCCTTCTTTCTTATAACGGCAGTACTACTGTTTACACTGTAGCCGAAGCGACTATCGTCTCTTCGTCCTTAATACCCGTTCAATACTAAAAGTCTGGCGATAAAGCGATTTATGGTCTACAAGATACGTTTTAAATTTGCAAAACGAGGGTAGCAGTAATAGATTTAGGTCCTGAAGACCGACTTCAAAGATTCGATCAATTACATTATTTTAATCTTTTCGAGCCAATTATGGTACTGGAATTTAATTCTGGATTTGAAAATCGTCGTATCTCTAATAGAAGGAGAAGTTTTATAATGTTTGTGTGGTAGTTATATGACTGTTATCAATGAGTTTAGGAGGTTAATGAGAAATGGACTAGAAGATTATCAGAATAATATCCTAGGGGATGGTAAAAGAAGCATAGGTCGACAAATGAAACGATGGGAAGATGATCGTAAAAGAGTAGCCGATACAAAACATACCAGAATTGCGATAGAGAAATATAGGTCTGGTAAGTCTTTGGAGGAGGCTTTTCTGGAAGGACAAACGGTTATTAGAAAAAACGATTGTCAGTAACATATTATACCTAATGTAATAATTGTAAATCAGCAATATAGTCTTATTAACCCCCGACGCAAAAACGACGGGGTGTTACAGTTATAAGTTTGACGTGTCTGTGTGTGTGTGAGAGAGTATATGTGTCTGTCTGTGGTATCGTAGAACGAACCAATCCGTCGGATGAGCCGATTTTGATTGAAAGGTGAATTAGTCGGAAGTGTTTTCAGCAATTTTGATGAAAGATAGATGATCGCCTAGATGATCGCCGCCACAAAATGGGCGATTACATATTTTTTCACAATTCCTTCAATAAGGGTATCAAATGAAAGGGTTTGTCTAGGTACAATAATGTATACTTTATTGAAAGGGAATGAGGAATACTAACTAACGACATGAGACGAGGAAACTGGAGTGATGACGTCTGGTACCTAGGACCTAACGATTCATGAATTAATTTCTATTTAACTTTTAGTTTATTATGTGTCGGGGTTTTTTTTTAATTTAATTAATATAACTTTAATTATTATTAATAATTATTGTAATTTTTAATTTGGTTTTACTTTGTTTTTTAAGCGATTGCATAGCTTCTATCGCGGGCCTTGCGCGTGGAGACCGAATCCAGAAATTCCGTAACGAAAATAACCTAACACCCCATGTCACCCCATGTCCGATAATGACAATGACAAGCTAGTTTTCTTTTTAATATATTGCCGTAAATAGGAGTTGTAGGTTGTATACATTTGATTTTAGACCTTCTTTGTAACCATTTTTACCAATTTATGCAATTACCAGCTGTTGCCCGTGACTTCGTCCGCGTAATTCTTAACAAGTCTGAGGCTCGGCTTCCGATCGCGATGAAATTATGATTTTTATAATGATGGTTCCACACACACATACACAGACACGTCATACATATAACACCTCGTTGTTTTTGCGGCGTCCGAGCGGCGCGCAAGTGGGTGGACCGCGTGCTTGCGCGCCGTCCGTGCGCTGGCTGCGCGCCGACCGCGCGCGGCATTCATAATTTCACCGTGATGGGAAGCCGAGCCTGAACAATCAGTCTGCGTTGAGTCCTCGAGCCGGCAACAAGCGGAAAAATAAAATAAATAAATAATTATAATTACATAAGTTGATAAAAATGCTATGCAATAGCTTTACCGCAGCAGTCCCCGAGTGCCACACGTCTTTTTTTTTATTTTTAATGTGTATAGGTTGTGAATATGTTCTTTTCGTGCAATAATTCTAAAAAGTTAATTTTGTGCCAAAAGTATTTACTTAGTAACGAGTTCAAGGGCAAAACTTTCGAAGTGAAACTTTGTCACTTATTTGTGAATTGTTTTCATTATAATAAATTAAAAAAAACGATATTATATAATTGTGGAACTTAACTAAAATAGTACCTCCCGGCACAGAATAAATTATCTTCTTCACTCTACGTCCTGAATTCTCTACAAGCATAAACGTGGTGTTCGTATTTCTTAACATAAAGAATGTTTATATTAAAAGTTTTAAAATACTTCCGTAATAGCCACAAAGTTAACCATGGAGGCTTCATAAAACGATGCTGAACGATGAAAATTCTCAAACGTGTTCCGCGTCGCGTTTATACAATATCTTAAAACTATAAATTTTAACCAAAAGTATGGAAGCGATATTCTTGGAAGGCTTTTAGGGATCAAGATTTTTGAAATAAGCTTTTAGATTTTAGAATTTTGTTTGAATTAGAAAGATGGGTAATTTAGAGTATGTGATGCTACAAGGGATGTTTGGACAAGGTTTAATCGTTAGGTGTGCATTCACATACTCAACGTACTTAATGGTCGCACGAAAATGATTTTTCATGAAGAGTGAGCTTTTCAGTATAAGTTCCTCAATAAAACAATACTATTGAAATGTTATTGTTAAAGAAACATAACTAATTATGACCTTCTTTTGATACATTAGGGTGAATATGACGATTGGAATCTTTGGCTTAGAGGCTATAAATATCCCTGAATTCGTAAATTCTGAATGAAAAAATTATATCTTAACTGTAGCCAATTCAGCCAGTAGCTGTCGTACTTGTTGCCAAAGTTGTTACTTTTGAAAACATCGTTACATTCTTAAAATAAAGTCCAAAATCGCTTTTATCAAAATTAGATGTAAAACTGTGGGGCATACCTAGATACTTACAATAATCCCCTCACAAACCGATACACCAAAATAACGACCGTTTGCTGATTATAAGCACGTCGCCGGTAAAATCGACCACAATTCCTGGAGTGAACCATTCGAAAGACCGTACACTAAGCTGATCAATTGAGTAGGTTTTCGAACATTTGACGCGTAACACTAAAGGTTTCGAATAGCCTCTTTCCGAACAGAGAAGGAACATGTGTGTATACGGTGGGCATTGGGTACCCCTGCTTCGAAAGTAGGTACTTTTAAGGGGGCTAACCACATCGTTAAGCTGACTGTACTGTCGAACAATCTATATGGTTTACAATTTACAATGTAATTTGTGGGTTATACTGTAAACCAAATAGCTTAATCGACCGTACATTATAAATAAAAAAATATATGACCATTTTAATTTCAGGCATTGCGCTTAATCACATACACCCATAGCAGCTACGTAATGTTATTATATATAAGTGATTGAAGATTAAAGTGGATTAGATTAGATTCGATTATTATTATTAAATTAAATGACATAAGCTTATTATTAAATTAAATTATATTCTATAGATAATTATTGTATAGATAATACTGAAATTATGCATATTACTTACATCTTAGAGTATTATCATTAAGTAATTAAATTAATGTCATTATTATTCGTCATTGTTATTTCCTGGTTACATTATAGTCAGTGCTGAGATTAAACAACTCGGTTCTAGTCCCGAAAATTGTGCGTAATACAGTCATTACAATAATATTTTGAGATTTCATCAATCGTGTTCGAAATGAAGCTCTCGACCTTCTTAGAACGGAAAAGAAGTCACCCATACGGTTTTCAAAGAACATACCAGACGCACTACACCACCAGCGCAGGTTAAACATGGCGCGAAATGCATTGTTGTACTGTACACGAAGCGAGTTGTAAGCTCTTTTCGTGTACTGGTACCAAAGTTGGCTAGTGTAGAACGCCCGTCAGTAGGTTATGCAACACTTAATAGGCTTGCGTATGCGGCTGCAACTCGCCTGAAGTGAAGCGGTGTATTTTGTGATTGCCTGATATATAGGGTGAAGCGCGCTTATCTAGACAAACCGTTTCACTCGTTTGAAGAGATTCAGATTTTAAAGACTGAGAAACAGAGAAGCCGACAGAAAATTGTATGGATTGGCGGTTTTCATAATAAATGTGGAAGCGAAGCGCTTTGTTCGGGTCCGTGGAACTTCAACCATAATCATTTTTTTTTTGCAATACTTGTCATGGTACAAATTGGTCTTAAAGTCAGTTGAGGGTCACAGAACAGTCGAACAAGCTAATTGGTTTACAGTTTAACCCACACATTACATTGTAAAGTGTAAACCAAATAGCATGTTCGACCGTACATACATGCCGCGTGTCGACGGCGCGTTCGTGTTCCAAGCGCGCCTCAAAGAGATGTCAGCAAAATGGAGGGGGGCAAGGGCCGAAACCTGCCGCGGTTGCGAGACTGTTCGAAAGAGACACTGTGGCTCCGGAACATAAAGGGCGAGTAAGTAACATGGATGAATTTTGGCCAGTAAAAGTCTGACACTCCCTCCCGCTCCGCGCAGAGCAGGAAAAGTCATTTGATGATCAACGCCTTATGCCCTAAGTGCTAAGGTTGAAAAGTGATCGACCGACAGTGAGTGCAGTAGTATCTACTTGAAGATTTTTATGAGTAAAAGAATTTTTAAACAGTTTAGGTAGTATTTCAAAGTTTCACCTCTATAAAATATCAGTGTGTACCTACAGCCATATCGACCGATTATTGTATTTTTTTAAGGATGAACACCGCAGTCCTGTTCGTGATAGATCTGAACTATATTTATTTAAGAATCCCTTCATCCCTTTTCCTTGTGGCATTAAGTCCGCCTATGTACCACTCTTGTACATGAAGTTTAAATAAATAAATAATAAATGCACCCATTAGAGTCATTAGACATTAGACACAAAATTTTCACACACGGAAGTTGATAACTTCATAATTATAAAGTACTAACCGGATCGTTTAAAAGTAAAATTAAATTCAAAATCTTATAAAAACTCCGACAGATAATGTGGTAAACGCAATTATGTAGTGTCGGCCATCATGGAAAGACCATCTCAGACACTAATCTTCATAGTTCTCATGTGAGTTGAACAATTTTGTCTGGACTTCAAAAGAGACTATGACCTCTGAGTTTGTTTCGGCTGTTTCTTCTCAGAGTAGTCAGGTACGAAACACCGGTCCCATCTAGTTTAAAAAAAATGACGTGTAAAAGTGTTTCAGAAAACCTACTTGCTGAATAAATATCATTTATCATTTATGGATTTTTAATTTTTCATAGTGTATTGTGTTCTACTAGTCAAGCCATTTCATTTGATACACATGTTAAGGGAATTGTTAGAAAATATATAATCCGCCATTTTGTGGCGGCGGCCCATGTTGAACCGATTTTCATTAAACATAGCTTAGAACACTCCCGACTAATTCAGCTTTCAAACATCCGGGAGCTACAATGCCACAGACAGACACACACACACATAGACACTTCAAACTTATAACACCCCGTCGTTTTTGCGTTGGGGGTGAAAAATCATCTGATGCTTATTCCACGCTGAACGAAACACTGACAACTCAGCTTCAGATATTCAGTCACGTTCCATTCGTTCGAACATTGGTTTACAATAAAAATTAAAAACACAATCGTCACGCAATCGCATCATTTCAGGAATGGACGCCCCAAAAACATTGCATACTGAAAAATGACATCTGAATAATTGAACATTTAAAACTTTCATATCCTGCCTTTGAATGGTTTTTCATCGACTGATATATTGTGTCCAAGTCTGCTTTGTTTTTTCTGTTTCATGTTTGATTTAAACTTAAAGTATAAATCCCACGCGTTCTCACTGAAACGATTGGTCATGTGAATACACAATAATTGGTCGTGTGCATAATGTCATACATTTGTTCCGAAAATCAGAAAGACTGTTGCTTGCGACCACGCGTTTGGTTAGCAAAAAAAAAGATTCGATAGCCTGCGACGATTGCTTCGATTAGGACACGGTCATCCAATGTTGTTTTAAAGCTTCTCAGCTCTTTTCTTATAATTTAGCGAATTTTTCAATAATTATATTGTTGAAATATTTCATTATTCCAATAGATGACTCAATCCCTATGTCGCAGCCAAATCGTAAAACACGCCGCTATAAATAATGGCGCGCCACATTGTAAAACGTCGACGTTGCATGTTAGGTTACATTAAACCATGCAGACAGAAATAGGAGCCACGCGTAGCGGAGCTGCATTTAATACGCCTTTTTTTTTGAATTTTCAGTATTTTATTCGGTCGTTTTACAATACGGCTGAACGTGATGACGTCGCATTACATAACGGCGACATTTATCAATCCAGGGCGTCATTATGTAATACGGCGTGTTATTCGAATTGGCTACGACACTTATACACCATCGATATTAAGTCGTTGAAAGAGGAAATATTGTTCACGAACATGTAACCGGTGTTGCACATACATATAAAATCGTCACGTATCCGAATCGTGCCGTATAAAACACCCATATCGCACAAACCGCACGGGACTCGTACCGTTCGCCGCTGTTTTGGAAAAATATGACTCGATTAAAGTAAATTCTCTGCGAATGGTAAATGTTAAAACATTGGCGTTGTACGTTGTTGTTGATGTTAAGTGTTAGTGGGAGGATCGTTCTGGCTTGGTTTTTTTAGGGCTAAACAACTTTTTTTTACGAAATGTATTTGTCGATTTCGAACTTAGGATTTAACTTTAAATTTACATTTTCTTTACTTTTGCACTCTATTAAAATCTGGTCTTATTTACCCAACAGGTTGATGATTGCTTTGTGCCATTAAGTCTGCTGATCTACCAGTATCTTTATCGTCTGCCTAGGCTTAATTTGATCATCACATCCCAGTACCGGTAAAATGGGCGGAATAGGGATGAATGGAAACAAAACTTTGGAATGGATTTAAAAGTTGAATTCACATGATATGGTATCAACAAGTACTCTACTGTGTTAACTAAATTACACTTAATTATAAAGGTACCTTGTTGGCAATATACAATAATGGGTGTAAAACACCTCTTAACGAATCCGAAAACCACTTGTTCTCCCCGTCATTGCGATCTATTTTTTGTTCTACACCATACCTGGGAACCTGCTAGTTACGGAGATATGGGGGGTCAAAGTTACAACTTTTTGACATTTTTTTTAAAAATTACAAGTTTTTTTGTAAGATTTTGACTATTAACACTTCCAAGACCCACGTACTATTCAATCCATCCATCAGCACAATGTTTTAAGAGCGTTACATTGAGTTCTACCACAAAACGTGATTTATAACCTCAAAAAAAAAGTTGTTTCCCAGCAAAAATGTTTGCTTAAAGTTACTTAGTTTGATGTACAGATTGCTTGGTTAACGGCTTCGTGATGAGGTGGTTTACACCCTGTATATGTTCAGTGAAAAAATCCCTTTCAAAGTTTTGTTCCATTCACCCTAGGATCCCTATTCCCCCCATTTTACGGTACCTACTGTTTTAGACTTTCACGGTTTTTCACCACACTTAAAGTACTTACGGGATAGTATCCGTTTTTTTATTTTTTTTCCGTGATTATCCCGTAAGTACTTTAACTCCAGTACCTATTCCTTGAAAATACTGGCTGTCTGACTTTCAGACAAGTAACTGGTCAAACTTATACAAATTACAGCCGGGATCAACGGTTTCTTTGTCACGGAGGAAACTCCATATGTTGATTAAAAAAAAAACTTATTGTTCTGTTGTGTAAGTGAAACAGCTAAATGTGATAGTGCCCGGTTGATGGCAATTGGGTCGGCCCCTATTATATGGGACTTAAACATAACTGGCGAAATGTGGGTGTACTATTTAGGTACAACTCTGCTTAACCTTTCTGGGATTATATACCGTGACTTTTTAGTCGTCTTACAAAGGCAGTCTAGTTCATGTATCCAATGACTAGTAAACTTTCATAATAAAAAAATAGATATTTATGAGATTTAATAATATAAAAATAAAATGTGTTATTCATTATTATGACGCAAGGCGTAGTTTTGTCTCGTTGAAAATGGTGATGGAATGATCTGCTCGACTCGTGCGCTAGGTAGGTATACTCTACAGTTTGTACACACGTAAACATTTTTAACAGGGTGTTTCATATTTCTAATGTATTATTTATTTTTCTTCGTACCTATTATCTTAATTACTTAAAGATAAAAAAATTATAATCGCCCCTAGAGGTATTTTATGTCGGGTACAATGAGTGGACCGCTTTTGTAAGACGACTAAAAAGTCACGGTGTAGACACCACATCATGTTATGTCATTCAAAAACATTGACACAGATGCTAATCTCTTTACCTACATTCTAGTCGGTGCGTTCAAGCAAAGGTACAGCCAGGCTTAAGTTGACACACTTTGCTGAAACAAACCAGCAGGCTTGAAGTCTGTCTAGCTTACTGTTCCTTAAGTACAACTTAGAGGTATAAGTTGTTGTGGCACAACTTCGGAGGCTTATCAGGTCGGACGTGTATGGGCTACAATGTGGGGTTAGACAGGGCGGGTTGACCTCACCAAAGCTTTTTAATTTGTACATAAATACCCTGATTGGCGAGCTGAGCAGCATGCGTGTTGGATGTCGAATAGACGGCGTCAGCGTCAATAATTTAAGTTACGCAGACGACATGGTGCTGCTGAGTCCGTCAATCAGTGGTTTGAGGGACTTATTGAGGGTATGTGAACGGTATGCGGCAGATCACTGTCTGAAATACAATGCCTGTAAGAGTGAGCTGATGGTTTTTAAGTCTGGTACCAAGTGTCCATCGTATGTACCCACAGTCTCACTTAATGGTACACCTCTCAAAAGGGTGGAAATGTTTAAATACCTTGGACACTTGATAACAGAGGATTTACGCGATGATCGGGATATTGAACGGGAGCGTAGAGCATTGGCGATAAGAGCGAATATGATCTCCAGTAGATTCAATCGGTGTACAGCTCAAGTAAAAGTTACACTTTTTCGAGCCTATTGTACATCGCTATACACCTGCAATCTCTGGAGTAACTATACGCAAAGATCGTTCAATGCTTTACGCGTCCAATACAATAATGCGTTTAGGGTGTTGTTACGGTTGCCCCGGGCATGCAGCGCATCAGGGATGTTTGCGGATGCACAGGTAGACGGTTTCCATGCCATCTTGCGCAAGCGGTGCGCCGCCTTGCGCTGCAGAGTCCGCGCCAGCCCGAACAGCATTCTGGCAATGTTTAGTGACAGACTGGACAGTCGGTTTCATAAGTTTTGGAGCAACCTACATTTAAGCCTAAATACTAACGTAGCTAAGTAAGTTCTGTATTTTTACTAACATTGTGATTTAATATAATTTTGTGTTTGTGGATTATTATGATTGTACTTATATGGATATTGTGAAATCTGAATTAAATGAATTTATTTATTTATTATTTATTTATTTATTTATCATAAGCTGATTGGGGAAACTTGGACAGTTCTGTCACCACTCAATGTTATGAGTATTACTATGTCGGACAAGCTGAGAGAATCTTTTTCGTAAGTAGTGTGGAGCGATGAGGTTTATTTTAAGTGAAATGTAAAAGCTTTTTTCTATTTCTTTTATACAAGCTTATGCCTGCTGCTTTACCCGCGTAAAGTTCGATAATTGTCCCACGAGATCATGTTATCTGGATAAGTGGTAATTTAGGTGTTATTCCAGGTTATAAACTACCCGTGTGCTAAATTTCATATTGATCCATTCAGTAGTTTTTGCGTGAAAGAGTAACAATCATCCATCCATCCTTACAGACTTTCATATTTAAAATATTAAATACGGCAATTATGTTTAAGTTATGTTTAAGTCCCATGTTATAGGGATGACCCGATTGCTTTCAAACAAATAGACTGCCAAACTGTTGCAGTTTTTAAGAGAAGAGTAAAAGATCATTACCTATCCATATCGTCATAATTGCATAAGTACCTATTTATTGTTTGTTATTTTATTGTTTTTATAGTAAGTAAGTAAGTAAGTAGTAAGTTTGTATAGTTAGTATAGTATATTTATAGTATGTATGAGTATGTATTCTTATATTGTATATGTCGCCGTAAAATTGTCAAACACGTTATATTACAATATAACGTGTTTTTTCTCGCGATATTGTAATGTCTCGAATTATTGTCAACTGAACATACGGAAGTATCTCTGCCCCCATAATCGGGACTTGGGGCACCCCCCCGTTAGGTTAGTTAGGTTCCTTTAAAACCTGCACTCGGAAATAGGGGCCCCGCAAAGCGGGGCTCCGTCGACTACGCTTTTTAGGGGGAATATAAAGTGTTTTAAGGTTATGTTATATTAATCGGTATTTCTCAGGAATGGTGCATTATCTTTTCATGAGAGTTGTGCCACTGGGCAAGGAGGACCCCTCCTTCCCTCCACACCGCGTAAGTTGACTACCATCGCATGCATTTCATGAAAAATAATGCGTTTTGTTGTAAACAGTATGTTCATTTGACAATAATTCGAGACTTTACAATATCGCTAGAGATATTACAATATAACGTATTTGACAATTTTACGGTGACATATATATTTAATTAGTTTTATGCTGTATGTATTCCATTTTCTCTCCTTCTTTTACACACTATGTCTACATCTCTTTTTTTAGTATCTCATTTCGCAGGTATGCTGGAAGAGATTTCTTTAGAAATAACCATCACCTTTGTACTATTTTCTGTTCCTTTCTTCTTCTCTATATTTAGTGTGTACATAAGTTGTTAATCTATACTTATAATAAATCTGTAGAGAGGTCAATTCTGTACATGAAATATATTTACAAAATAACTATCGGGGGGTGATTAGTGATCGATACTGATGCCAAAAATGCAATCAGTAAAATTTTTGTCTGTCTGTCTGTCTGTCTGTCTGTCTGTCTGTCTGTCTGTCTGTATGTTATTTATAGAAAAAAAAACTACTCGACGGATTTTAACGAAACTTGGTACAATTATTCTACATACTCCTGAGCAGGTAATAGTATACTTTTCATCACGCTACCATTAATAGGAGCAGAGCAGTGAAAGGAAATGTTGGGAAAACGGGAGAAGTTACTTGTTTTTTTTAGCTTCCGTCGCGTGTGCAGCCTTAATGGTTAAAGCTACATAGAAATCATGTGTAACGGAAATATTCCACATAAAATTATATAAAAAATATCTCAAGACAGCATATGTCTATCTTTTATAGTTGACTCACAATAACACGTGTAACTCCCGATAGCTTAGCAGTTCGGAGATTTGTTATTATTATATTTGTTTACTCTTACGTTTATATCATCACGCTATGACCCACATAAAACATAGGATACATTTTATTCCGGTAGTAAGATCCCATGGGACAATAATCAAACTTCACGCGGGCGAAGCCGCTGGCAGAAGCTAGTAAATAAATAAATTAATACAAATTCATACTCCAGACTACTACTGGATAATCTCTGACGAAAACCTATTCATATTCGTATTGATTTTATTTTGCGTACCATAAGTTTTAAAAGATGTTACAATCAGCTTACAGCTAAGAACAATTATGGACCCTGTTAGGGAACAGCAACAACCTCCATAAGTACATAAACTTGACCGTAATTGTATCCTCATGCACAGCAATAATGCACAAAAACAATGACACATTTGACAATGTTGTGTCTACACCGCTGCTTAACTATTCAGTAATGCTTATAGTTGAGAATTCGTAATATTTTATGAAACTTCGTTTGATTGCAAAAACCCAAAACATCAACAAAGGTACCGGAGAGGGACATCGACCGAAAACATTATCGTTTTGCGGTCAGCCATTGCAGCTACGTACAAAAAGAAGAAAATTCAGGTGCTTTGTATTCACATTCACAAACAGGTCACACTTGAATGTGGGCTCGTTTTGCAGCAGCAACGTGAAACTACACTAACAATTTATTTCTTGATACTATAAGGCCTCGTCCTGGGTGTGGATATGAGCGTTAGCGGGCGCGGTGGCGCGCGAGCCTTATTATTTGGTTGTCACCGAGTCATTTGCAATCTTGTTAAGACACTGTGTGTAACTTTGACCCCCGATATATCCGTAACTAGAAGGACGAAAAAATCTCGCAATAACAAGGACAACAATATTGGCTTTCGGCTTTGTGAAGAGGTGTTTTACACTCTATACATAAAGGGTGTGTAAACACCTCTTAACGAAACCGAAAGGCACTTGTTCTCCCCGTCATTGCGATCATTTTTTTGTTCTACACCATACCTGGGAACTTTCTAGTTACACGTTGTAGAAGCGAACAGCATTTTCAATGAACTATTTAACACCCGTACTTCGTACTGGAAGAGACCTGACATTTTCGTATCAATTTCAGTTAGAAAACAATGGGAAACGAAGATGTTGGGTTTCTAAGGTAAAGTGACATTATTATTATATACCCTTTTGTTGGACCCGCCAATTAGTATCCTTATTGCTTCACACATAAGTTTAGGGGGATGCTCCAAGGTAGCCCGCGAAATTCAAATTTTCTTACGTTTTTTGCAATTTGCTGCTACGTAAAGCCTTGAGGCAACTACACGAGCTAAGCGTTAGTTTTATAATGCCTGAAAGTATAATATTATGATTCACTGCAATAAACAAAACCAGAAAATACATGATCATTCTTCAGGATATATGCTAGTATGATAGTGTTTTGAAAACATACATATATTTCACAAAAATCACGAACTTATCTCTAAAATCTTTTTTAACGGTTAAAAGCCATACTACAATACATGCGGTTATTCTGATTTTTAGCCCCATCAATAGATTTTTTTGTAAATCGATCGAAACCACTCATTTCGCACTATTTGGCCCGCAGTGACAGACGTAACAACCACTTTGTAGTGCAAACTGATTGGAACTTAATTCCAAAAGTATTTCTAACGAAGTTTGAAACCACCACAAACAGTTGCTTTAGCTCCTGTAGTCCCCATAACATGTTCCTGACGAATTGTATTTGCGGAATGAAAACTACGTTTTAATGTCAAGGAATGCCGCAAAATATTCCATAACTTACCATTCTCTTAACGTAACGTAACTAATAAAATAATGATCACAGTTTATATGAGTTTAATCGGAGCCCATTAATTAAAACGCTTACGTCACAAAGGCAATAAATTTTAACAGTGAAACAAAACGATGCCAATCCACATTTTCACAATGCATCAATGATTAACATACTCAATTCAGTCCCACACTACTCCCACTACATACGAAATTACCTGTGAAAATAAACAGAACCGCGGAAACAAAAGAGGTAATCGCCATTTTGGTTTAACGCCAAGCGATTCCAATTTGTTGCAACTCACACGAGCGTCGGTTGAAGTTAGTGGCAAGCTCTTTTTTATTTGAGGTTATGCGGATCATGCGGTCATGGGTTTTTTTTCTGATGTCTGGTCTGTGCTGGCACATTTGGCTGAAAACCCTTTTTATTTTTCGGTAGCTGTCGTTATAATCCGGACACCATTTAGCTGGTTGCGTGTTAAACTTATCAATTATGTATTTTTGTCATTTTGGAATCAGTATGGAATTAATTACAATGCGATTCCATAGTAATCTATGGAATCGCATTTCCCAGACATTTATTCAGATCAAAAATGTTTGGTATCTTTAAACTCTTTGGTTTAACAACTCATAAGTTTCAGTTTTAAATACGCACGGTCATCATCTTTCTAGCCTTTTACCGACTTTTGGGGTCGGCTTCCACTCTAACCAGATGCAGCTAAATACTTCTATTTCTGCTACGAATATGATCAGCTCAATTACTACTGGGTAATAATTATGATGCACTTTAGTAGACCGGCTGTCGGACTTTAGGGCTCCTGACTGTCTATCAGTAGCAACTATCAAAGATCTTCAAATGACAGTTCTACTGCTGGAACCAACCAACCAGTGGAGGGTCTGACATACACAGACCCACCTTGGCGGGCGCTGCTTAACTTTGAAGATTGACCAATGCAACTGTTGTCAATTTGTCACGAGCGAGCTTAAAATGTTGTCTAATTTTTTTTGAATTAGTTATCTCTAAAAACTACAAAAAATCTTAAAACAAGACAAACCAACCGAATTCAAGAGTGGTTGTCTTCTTAAGATTACAATTTATAATTGGCCAAGTTTTTGGAGAGGCGCGTAAGGATCAGGGGCTAATTGGCATGAGCAGTGATGACGGGGTCCTTGGTTGGCAGTCATGACTCAAGAATTACACTTACAAACTCGCTCCACGATAACGCTGCTGGATGTAAAGTTTGTAAGTGTTTGAGAGCGGTAAGTTAGAAGAAGGAGCGGTAAGCATAATATTTGTAAAGTTTCAAACTGTGCAGGCAAAAAATGTTTTTTGACTGAAAACATCATTGGTATTCATATTATTATTGTCACTTTGGGGATATGTTCCGTGATCCCGATATTTTGACACCGATCGTTGATATTAATTTCTTCCACCCGCATTCTACAGTCAACCCGCGATTATGGCGCTTCAAAAAGTTTCAAAATATCGGGAGTTCAAAACAATAAATAATCACAAAAGAATCCCGTAAGTGACAATATAGCTTTAGTTTTAAACCGTGAAAGCTGAAAACAGTATCATTGATTTGTAAACCATAAGCATCAACATTGTTTTAGGTTCAACTTTAGTTTTTGGCAATAGCGACTAGTCTATACTATTCTATTTTGTAAGTTTCCATAACCTTTCTAATAATCCTATCGCAGAGGATATTATTAAACTCAATACTGAAGTACCAAAGTATAACTGTGCAGTGTTTTAACAGTTCTTCGTTTACATCTATTTGTTATATTCAAATTACTGAAGTTTAACAAAAAGCTTCTAAGCTGAAGTGTGACTGGGCTTGCTACGAGTACCGTTTGTCCGATGAGCTGAAGGCCAAAATAAACACGATGTGAAGCCCTGACACAGCTGGAAGGCGACGCAGTAGGCCTCGTAAAAGATGGCAGAGCGAGTTAGACCAAATTAACGACCAATGGTCCACATTAGCCCTAGATTGAGAGAATTGGAAGACTTAAGGAGAGGCAAGGGTTTCTCTCCATGTCTTGATTTGTCTTGTTCTACTCCTCTCCCCCTGGGATAGGGCCCAGCAGTGACGTGACGCAGGTTAACTATTGTCATTCTTTTTTCATAATAAATTGTTTATTTAAGACTTGCTGGTACCGTCAACAGCACATCCGTGATAATATTACCAAAATCTGCAGGTACAGCTACTGAGGAATTTAAAAGTTGTATGAATCTCCTAACTTGCACCACATCGAGGATCAAAGTATAATTCGGGACATTTAGGAAGTAACAACGTTTTCAAAAGACAATAAGAGATTTTGCGAAGCCGGGAATATCGTTTAATACTTACTGCTGGTTTTATTGTTAGGATTCAAAAGCAGGCTATGAGAAACTTGCGATTGTGTACTCATAAAATATTGTGCAGTATTAAGTAAAATAATTTAATATCTTGTTTAATTTGATTGATAAAGCTATATACGTTGGTTAGTGTGCTGAAGTTAAGACACTGGATCAATTTAAACACAGATGGGGGTTCAAGAACGGCTCAGGTCTGAGGTGCGTCTACCGATAGACAATGGCCTATCTTTAAACTTGCGCTGCATGACCTGACACCTGCGCATTTGTAAATTTTTTAAAGCGTCATTGAGCAGAGTTCGCGTAGCTGATTTTCAACTTTTTTAATTTATACACCAAGAACTTGACAACAGAATAATTAAACAATGCATTTTTAATTTTGTATAAATCTTATATTTTCTAAATGCATTTTTACATAAATGGTACTTTGGCTTACATTTGGTCAGATATCTTAGACGTACACGATACATTCATATCATACACAGTACTTACATAATTCTATCATAAAACTATACATTACCACAGTAAATCCACTAACCTACTACGTAGGTACTATAATATTTCTTATCTTAAACTATAGTAAATGTACGAAAGATATGGCGTGAATAAAGTAGCACATATTTTGACATTTTTATGTGGCCATTAATATGAAAATAAACAATATTTTTATACAAGACATACCTATTTAGCTCTTGTTCGGAATATCACTTGAATTTCGCCGTTTAGGTTGCAATGTACTACAGTAATTCGATTTCAGTTCATCCTGTCTACATAATCTACCTACGTTTTTATGTTTAAAGGCCAATTATTTCGAATTGTTACAGGTTTCATCTATCCTCAAAATATCTTGTAACGCTGTTTTAGAGAATACTTCATTAACTTTATCTATTAAATCTATAGAGATCTTACTACTGTTTGTTCCTACAGCTTAAATTGCAAAACGTTTAAATAGTACTGGGATATTGAACTGTGAACTTATAACTTAATGACTAACTGTTACTTCTCAGTCTAACTTATGTTCAACCTTTCTTGAATTCTACCTTTTTCACGGTTCCTGTGCTAGTTTCAGTATCATTGGAGGAACCAGAGTTAGAATGTTCCAGTTTTACTGAATCACCTTTACTTTTATCACTACCTCTTTTACCCTTAGAATTTCGGTTCAAAATGGAAGGCGTTCTAATGCTTTTCCTTTGTTTTACTTTAACCGCCTTTTCTGGTGGTCTGTTAATACTATCTGTCCTATGCTGCAGTTTGTTCAAACCAAAATTTGGTTTTATTTGGGCTGTTTTTTCTAAATCACTCACATCTGGTAAAAATAAATCACTTACACATACGTAATCATCTTTCTTTTTAGGAACTAAAATACCGGGATTAATTTTTACAGGGACTATTTCTAATTTCTTCTCAAAAATCGAATCTGGACCCTTAGAATCTAAAACATCGTCCATATTTGTTGGCGAATCAACGCCACCAACCAATTCTTGTATTAGTTTATCTTCAAATTCTTCATCAATATCAATGTCGTCATCGTCATCTTCATCAGAGCAAAACGATGAAAAAGATGTGACTGATCCAGCTTGGACGTGAAAATCAGCGGGCAGACGAACTCTTGGCGCATTTGTAGGTATTTCAACCTGGCTGGGTGATGGTGTGATTACTATTCTTGGTTCTTGTGCTAAAGGCATGTCGCTAGACGCTATAATCACTCGAGGTATCTCTCTGTCTTTTGCCAATATAATAGACGATTCTGGTTTACTACTATCAAATGATGCATTGCGAGATGTTGCAGCAGAATGCAAATATGGTGACAAACTATCAATGTTTTCATAATTTTTAACCACAACATCTTCATTTATTCTTTTAACGCTAGAAGCGTCAAACGAAGACAAAGGTTTGGTATTTTTATATGCAAGACGTCGCTCCAAAGTTGTAGTTCTCGGCGGGGGCTGCGGTGGGACTCTAGGTCGATCATCCATAGATGAATATCCACGAAAAGTTTGCAATGATGTTGGTTGTAGTGATAGCCGCTTCTGGGCTTTTGGCAAATCTGGTAGTACTTTAGGAAAATTCCTCTTTTTGATAGTGAGTAAAGCTTCTTCAGCCGTCATTGGATTTGCTTGTAAACGTTCTTCTCGAGAGGTCACATTAATGTCATTTCTGAAAGTGACGGGTGGCAAGATATTCGCAAAATTAGCAGACTCCATCTTTTCTCGTAACTTATCATAATTCACATCAGTAACTGGATCAGATGAGGAATGCTTGTGAGAAATTATCAGAGGTTTATCTTGAACTGCCAGAGTCACCACATTTGTGAATGTTCTTTCATCTTGTTTTGGCTCAGTATTACTCGGAGACTTAAATTCAACCTCCGAAGATTTTTCAACTTTATTGGAATGTATTTGGTCACCAGCATCGAATGATTTAGATATTTCTATTGGTTCTTGAATTAATATAGAGTGAGTTCGAGCGGCAGGTGTCGCATCGATTGCTACTGAAACTTTCTTAGACGTAATACTCTCAGTAGCTTTACTTTTTATGGAATCATTAGATTTATTTGTTTGCTTATTGCTGTTAAGTGATTGTTTATGACTGCCAATTGAAGAGTGTGAGCCAAGTGCTGATGTAGATGTAGTTTTCTCCGATGTTTTAGTTTTACTGTACGTTTTCGATACAAAACTCTTAGAATTCACGCTATCGTTCATCTGCAGGCTATCTTTTTTATTTTTCTTTGTATCTGAAAGTAGCTCTTCTGATCTTGTAAAAGGTTTCGCTACAGTCATATGTTTTTCATTTAAATCAGAATTAGATTTTCTGAGTATGCCTGGAGAACATCGGTGCATCATTTCATTGGCAATCCAGTCCCTTACTTTAGTATGAGCATCCAAAGTACTCGTCGATAAGTGCCGTCTTAGCTTAAATCTCTCTCTAAACCCTCCCGAGTCATCTGACTTCGGTGTTTTACAGGTATCCGATTTCTTTTTATATTTCTTGGAATTATTTTTCTTTTTATTAAAACTCATCGACTTGATGACGCTGCAGCCGTTTTTTAAAGTTTGCAAAGCGCTTTTGTCATCCTTGGAGCTCTTTTGACCGATTACATCCACTTCGCCTATTTCGGCGCGCGGCTGATGAGAATTCTCGAGTGTTTGTTCCCGTAGTCTGAGCTTACGTTTTTTGAAATACAATATAGAGCAAATTCCGACGTTGACGGCGAGAAAGAGAATAGCTAACGAGACTATCAATGTAATGGTTGCACTGGACGTTTTTACGGACATGTTGTTGGCTTTCGGTTTTGGCGTGGTAGTGTAAACGTAGGTTTTTTCGATTAATCCCGATGGAACGGGTCGCGATGGCTTCTCGATGGACATAATCTCCTTGTATATAACGTTGGTGTCTGGCCTGCGTACTGGCTGCGAATATGGATGCATTTTTCCGTATATCGATGATGAAGAATAGTGTGAAGTTTCCGCGGCTGGCGGTGTCCATGTTTTGCGTATGGGATCTGTTAAAAGTAAAACGTTATGATGAAGATTTCCAGACATATTTTTAAAAGGTAATTATTAAAGAGTTATCGAATTTATACTTTTCGTTTAAGTTTTGGTCATCGATTTCATAAAAAAAAGTATACTGTCATCAATTCCAACTTCTATATTATTATAAAACAACACAAAAGAATGGTTCTACCTGTATGCCCTCCTGAATTTCCTCCAGCATTTCCAGTATTTCTATGCGTTATCTTCGGCCTTGGCGAAGAAGGAAGTGGAGTATACTCGTACAGTGGATCTACTACGTATTTGCTCATCTTGTTTGGTAATGTGTCCATCCAGAACTTGGTATAATTGGATCGGTATGAGGTATCTACTTCAGGCGGAATATCTGCGTATAAAAATAAGATAATTTTAATAATGATTTATATGGCTAGGCATAAGCCCTAAAACTAATTTTCCAGTTTAAAAAGCCTTCAGAAATGTAGGTTTGCCTGAAAAACATCTTGACTCGTACAGAACTAAGATTTTTGATATTCTTTTGAGACTCACCAAACCTCAAGTAAGTCTGTCGAGTACCATCATATTCTGGCCAGTCCAAGTCATAAACACTCCATTGTCTTCTGTCCAAGTTATAGAACTTGACCGGAGCCTGTGTGTTAGGAGATCTGCAAAAAGAGCCCATATTAGTTGCTAAGTAATAATCATACAGAAACGAGTTTATTATACACTAGTTTATGTTTGTGAATTCCTCTGCATGAAGTTTCTTGTTATGACATACATGAAATTAGTTCCTATACTAATTGATTTTTCTTTTAGTATCAATTATAAGTATTTGAAATATTATTTCTATATCCAAACTTTTGTAAGTTTCAAAAACATTTTTCATTTTGACTAGATTAGCATTATTTGCCCAGCCTTTTCCCAACTATGTATGTTAGAGTCGACGATGACCTCTTCAACCCTAACTGGGGACGTACTGGGTTTTATAAAAAGGAAAATATTTATTAGACTCACAATGCATAACAAAAAAAAGACAGAAAAAACAATATGACGAAATAAAAAACAAAAATATTAAACGATAAATTGGTCCAATGGGGATGCACACTGTGGAATTAATGGCACTATAGCTGGTTCCCAGCATCGTCATTGGTTGAAAATAAAGGAATGTCATTTCATATTTTAAAATACCTTGACCTCATTGGTCCGATTGAGACCAGCTGTGGTAGCGCCATCTACAATTAGCTTTTAACGGTCTTCCTCATTGGCCAAGTTGTTAAATTTGTATCGGTTGGTATTTTCACTAGATTATAAAGGAATATTTACCCATATTTAACAAAGTTAGTCCACATCCTCATGACGACCTCACTGAGTAACTTCTCCTGCTGAGTGTAGTCTGGACTGAAGTGGGTGTTCATAGCTCCAAGTGGAACGCCGAACACGAACGGCAGCTCCTGACCTGGGACACTTTTGTTGAGCTGGAAACAGAATAATTGAAATAAAGTAATATAAGGACGAATTTCTCCAATAAAACGACTCGACCAGCCTAATATTATAATATCTAAAATGAAAGGCCGTGTATTTATTTTAGGGGCGTATATACACGTAGATCTCTGGTTGCCGGCGCAGACCTGCAAGCGCTTATCGGCACCGGTCCGCGCATGTATTCGGCGCAGGTAGTCTCTATACTTTGTGCAGACCCAGGGCCCATAAGCGCCGACAATTTCTGATGGCGTAAGCAGGTCGGAACTTGACAGCAAAGTTCGGCGCTTATCGGTGCTGATAACTAGCGTTCTACATGTAAACGCACTTAGAAACGAAATTAGTTAAGTTTTAATAACAAATCGTCCCAAATATTTTGTAGTAGCAGCAATATAAACTGTATGGTAGCAGCTTATTGCAATTTATTGTTCAAAACCCAAATAAATGGGTATACAGGGTGTAAACCACCTCATCACAAAGCCGTTAACCAAGCATTCTGTACATGAAACTAAGTAACTTTACGCAAAAAATATTACTGGGAAACAACTTTTTTTTTTGAGGTTATAGATCATGTTTTGTGGTAAAACTCAATGTAACGCACTTAAAACATAGTGCTGATGGATGGGTTAAATAATGCGGGGGTCGTGGAGGTGTTAAAAGTCAAAATCTTAAAAATAAAACTAATATTTAACAAAAAACTTGTCAAAAAGTTGTAATTTTGTCCCCCCATATCTCCATAACTAGAAAGTTCCCAGGTATGGTGTAGAACAAAAAAAATATCGCAATGATGGGGAGAACAAGTGCCTTTCGGTTTCGTGAAGAGTTGTTTTACACCCTTTATAAATGTATTCAAAACCAAAAAAAACTATGTCTCCCAAAATACTATTTCGCCTAAGGCTTTGAACACAATTACGACATGCTCAACAGTCGTGCTTGCGACCACAGAGAGCCATCGCTCAGAAACAACTGTAAAGTACTGCTCTGATATTTGTCATAGATATAAGGTAGTTGTAAGAAATACTAGGTATATTTAAACAAATCTAAGTACATGGTCTTGACTTGATGTTCATTATATTATTGACGACAAGTTGGCGCAATGGATTAGTGATTGGTCGCGTTTCGTGTCGCAGGTTCGATCCCCGCACCGGACAATTATTTGTATGACCTAAAGGTATTTATTCGAGTTCTGGCTGTATTATTTAGTTATTAATTATTTATGTACACACAAAGTACTTAATAGGACATTACATTAACGATAGAAGAGCACAAAGGTACCACTTATTTCATAAGAAATCTTTTTCTTTTTTTTCCTTTTCTTTCTTTCTGTGTTATTTTAATTGTCTTTAAATGCGCCCACGATATAGGAAAAATTCCTAGTCATGGGCTGCATAAAAAACAATATTACTAGTTTTTTGAGGGCAACGAAACCTATCGAAGTGGTGGAGTAAAACTTGTTTGAAGAGGACAATGCTTAAACTTCTGATAAACTAGTAAGAGGATCCAAGGATAGAGATCATTCATCATCATCTGCCTAGCCTTTTCCCAACTATGTTGGGGTCGGCTTCCAGTCTAACCTAATGCAGCTGAATATCAGTATTTTACATAGACCGACTGGCTACTTGACTTCCAGAACCGAGTTAGTAAAGGGTAAACTTTTTGTAAGACTGGTTGTCAGACCGTATGGGCCACTGACTACCTGTAAAGACTGTCAAAGATCTACAAATGACAGCCAGGACCAACTGCTTTACGTGCTTTCCGAGGCACGTAGGATCACCCATCCACAGACCGCCATGAGCTCTAAGGATGGAGTTCGTTCATTACATGTATACAGGGTGAATTTTAATAAATGCGACAAAATGAAATTGGAGCTTCAGTTACAGTAACATAGTAATTATAAACTGTTTTTTCTACAATCTAAATCGTAAAAAAAAATGCGATTATCGTTTTCAAAAGGTCCATTGATGTTATTATCTTTATTTAAGTACGAATTATGGGTATTCCAGTAATATGCTAAATAAATAAGAAAAATTAAGGCAAAATTAGGTAAATAACCGCTATATTGAGCACTGCGATGAAGCGGACGAGATTTTTTGATACTTTTATTATTTTAACGGTTTTCGTAACACTGATCAATTATTTTTTAATTTTACATTTGATATTTTATACATTTTCTTGACAACACGTATTATTGTATATTTAAATTTGTCGCATCTATTCAATTTCACCCTGTATTAAACCAGTAGCTTATCTTTGATGTAACAGCTGATACCAGCACCTGGCCGGTAGTATCTTTACACTAGTTTACGATATCATTATAGAAACTAATTTCATAACCCTAACTTTGGAACCCGTATTAATGAAGTTAGAAAGTAAATAGGTTGTATAGGACTGAACGAATAGGAACCGTCAGCAAGAAAAACCGATTAAACTATCAGTTTATAAATACCTATTTTACTAAACAAAAATCAGAACGGCAGTTATAGAAAGAGAATACAATTTAACCCTAATAAATAAATCAAAATTAATCTAGGGCTGCCTCGTTCGATCATTTACACTAAAACTATATAAATGTAATTATTTTTAAACTAGATGAGTCCGGAGTTTCGTACCTGACTACTCTGAGAAGAAACAGCCAAAACAAACTCAGAGGTTATTACATAATATCTAGGTTCCCAAATATATACGAGTATAATGAAACATTTATTCAAACATTTATTGAAACAAGAGTTATGAGAAAAATAACTTTTCTTAAATTTTTAATTCCTCATAGCTCGTCTAGATATGTCACAAGCCTTGCTTAGTGTGGCACTTGATGGCGCTGTGTGTTAATGTCCAGCGATATTTATTTATTTTATTTATTGTCCTTTCAAAATATGTATTTGGGAACCTAGATATAATGTAATCCAATCGAAATAATACACACCTTCCTTAATAATATGTTTGGTTTACGAATTATTTTGGTATTACGTTTGTATAAACGACACACGCTGAGCCGGCCCCTTAAGCAACATTGTCTGGACTTCAAAAGAGACTATAACCTCTGAGTTTGTTTCGGCTGTTTCTTCTCAGAGTAGTCAGGTACGTAGTCATATATATACGACGCAAGAAAGCAATCTTGTAGTATTTCGAAAAGTTAAACTTTACACCAGAGCCAAAAAAATATTTCAAAAATTCGTAACTCGTAAACTAGCTGAATCAGAGTGGTCATTTTTGGAACACTTATTTCTTATAATGGAATTTATCATCGCAGCGCTAGTTAGTCTAATTGCGTTTTATACTAGTTACAGCAATTGGTATTTCAATTTGAAGCAGCAATTTTGCTGTATCTGGGTAGTTGGAAGTTAAGGCACAATGAAATAGGTGTGGACTGCGAAAAAAAATACTTATAGCGATTTTGATGTATCTATGTATAACTTAAAAATAGTTGATTTTATGGTATTTACAGCATTTTGAAGTATGTTTTTTTTTAAAGTTTAGAAAAAGTCAACGACGCGGCGACGTATAAAAAAAAAACACATCGTAGGAAAACGTTGATCAAACCGTCTGACGCAGTATTTTTTTTCTTATTTCAATGATGCAATAAAAAATAATGCCGTTTTTCGAGATACGACAAAATCGCTTTCCAGCGTCGTATGAACAAGTAATACACTTTTGCTGCTGAATGTACGATACCGTACTGCAAGGCATTAGTTTGCCCAGTAATGCTACACTGTCAGTGAGTGCTTGTGCATGCATGATTTGTGTACTTAAACGCACTTAAGGTTGGTGTGCACCGAACATAATTCAGTGCAGTTACAGTGCATTTCCTGTGCTTATTGTGTGACTTTATCACAGTTTAACACACTGCAAGTAATTCTGCTTGCTGTTTCTGTAAAAAGTTCGCCAGCCTTGACAATACATGAGTAATACTAGTTCTCAATAATATTTCGATGCAATTTTTACTCACGCTACTGAGGCGAGTGTTGTAAATCAAAGAGAACGTTTTTTATGCACATTTTAGTGATCGGTAACTTAGTTTACAATAACGGAAGCCTTATAGGATCAGTTTGTAATCCGTCTGTCTGTCCATCTGTCGATATCCATTTTCTCAAGAACGCGTGGAGGTATTAAGCTAAAATTAATATCGAATCCTCAAGTATGCTACCCCGTGAAGCAGCAATATAATCAAACTATGACACTTTAAAAAAATATGTAGGTTCTAGTCTTACAGTATAAAAGGAACCTAAAAGTCGTAGGTATTATATTATGTGAACAAGTAAATAACCAAAATCTTGCAAAGGGCTACCTACTGGATTATAACGAAAATGATCACAACCTAAAAAACCAAAACATTGGAATTAATCCGAATGAAATCGTAAAGCGACCAGAACATTAATTTCTCGCAATTACACGATTTTCATTCATATAACTTCAACAATTGCTACAATATGGTTCTTTTGTAACTCAAAGAACTTAACTACAGACCTTTCGAACTTTTTAACAGACCATTGTTCAATAAAACAAAAGTCTTTCGCAATACATTTCTTGCAACGTCTACCGCTTTCAAGTAGAACGTGAAAGTCGATTTGACATCAAGAAATATATTTTACTCTTTGAAATCTTTCCATTTGCATGGACTATTTACTTATTTTTCTCTTTGAGATTTTCTGAATAGACATAGTTTGTGGGTATACTACAATATAAAGAGTAGTAAGCGGAACGAATATATTTTTTACTTCATAAAATTAAATTGAATCCGATGGTGATGTGGTGGCATAGCCACATAGTAAATGACTATCTTCTTCTTTATGAAGATAACTTTAAATAATTTTCATAAAAGCTACAGCTTCAAAAGAATTCCGAATCAAACGCGTTCATAAGACTTCGCTATCCTTCACAGTGCAAAACACTATTTGTTTAGATGCAAACAATATCACACATACAGAGAACACAAAACCAATTCACAGAGGTATAAAATGCACTATGAATGTCATAAAAACTCCTATCTCTTTTCTATAACAGCACTCCCCATTAACACTACTCAGTCAAAACATCCGATTGAGGCACATCTTTTTCTTCGTGCGAACAGTATTATAATAAGATTTTACTAAACCAATAGTTTTACAGTCCCACGGCATGTTTGGTGATAGTGCTCAAGTTGATTGCAGTTTTAGAGACACAGAGGGTAGGAAAGGAATTGAAACATAATCTACTACGTAGAATTGAGGTCTCTAACACTACTTTCCAATTTTGCACTTTTTAACATTCTGCGATTACACGGGTAAAATACGAATAGTGTTAAGTGGCTCGTCAATTTAAGTCCTCGACTGTACATAGTTCTACAACCCTTAGGGCGCTTTCAATTTAGATGTTTCGTGTCGCACCGCTGCGAGGCGGAGGTTTCTTGAAAACGGTCCAAAAGGCGGTTTTTAAAAGCAGTGTATCTCTGTAAATAATTTCGACAAATACAAAAAACTTTATATTTTGAAGTCCTTTTTGCATACACTGATGGAACTCAAAACATAATTTGACAAACTTTAATGCACCAAAAAAATCTTCAAACATACCTCTTAATTTTCTTTCAAAGCAGTTTAGCCATATATTGACAATGATAATTATATTTTAAAATATAACATAAAATTTCAAATGCTAAACTACATCTACTGATGGATTATTTATTATTAAATAGTTAAGTTCTCATTTTAAATCGATCGAAAATACTCATTTCGCACTATTCGGCCCGCAGTGACTGAAGTAACAACCACTTTGTAGTGCTAATTAGAACTTTATTCTTACAGTATTTCAAACGAAGTTTGAACCACCACAAATAGAGTTGCTGATGTCGTCGCCTTATGCCGTTTTAAATACGAAACTTCTTACAAAATAAACCTTCTCCAAAAAAATCAAACTTACTGCAGCATAATCGGAGCTGATGGAGTTATGCCCGAAGACATAGAAGTAAGACTGTCTGTTGGCCTTCGACTGGTAGTTGGCGAAGCGGATGACGGGGGCCAATGTACGAGCGTCGCTGAACATGTTCAGAATGACGTCACGGTTGGTCTCCACGTTCCAGCGTTGAGGATCTAGCTTTGATGGAGAATATCTGGAAAAAAATTAAGTATTTTAATTTAATGAGGGTTTTTTAAATCGCTTGAAGGTTTTTTTTTTTAATAAATTGTCACCGCGGCAAAAGTCACAAAGTAGAATTATTCATGACGGTCGGTAGTCAGAAAAGTCATTTAAAAGAAAAGAGTAGGAGGCAATGAGGGAGAGATCTTTGGTCAGCAAGTGCAGCAATCGTTACCAAAAATACTTCTTGGTTCATGAAAATGGCGGGCGATGTAAAAGCTCTTTAATCAAATTAAAATGGCAAGTAATCTTATGAAACCACAAAACTTTATATGGAGTTTAAGTAAAGCGAATTTGTCATTTAAAGAATTTGACATTGTGAGTAGTGGACATTTTGAGAAATTTGACATGAGCTGATACGATTTTTGACAATCATTCATGAGGAAACTTAACTCAAATCGAAAAGCAAATTTATCGAAAACTCACTCTTTCAATATAGATTTCAGTGTTTCATCCTCAGCTCCATCGAAAATGATCTTAGCGTACTTCCTGATGAAGTCATCTCTCTGATTTTCTAGGACTCCGTGTTCTAACTCTATGACACCAAAGTCGTGGTACCTTTCTATTTCTGTGACACCGCTAAGGAGTTGGTATCTGAAAAATATTTTTTAAGCGATTATGTTTTAAGTTAGTCTGACTTAGGAAATATGTTTACACAAAAGGTTAAGGGGCCGGCGAAACATGCGTAGTTCATACAAACCTAATCTAAACTAATATTATATAGCAGAAGAGTTTGTTTGTTTGTTTGTTTGGTTGAACGCGCTAATCTCAGGAACTACCGAGTCGAATTGAAAAATTCTTTTTGCGTTGGATAGTCCATTTATCGAGAAAGACTATAGGCTATATAACATCACGCTTTGATCATTAGGAGCGGAGCAGGAATGAAAAATGTTGCAAAAACGTGGGTTTTTTCTTTTCTTTTCGTTTTTCTCTCTATGTGTCGCAGACGAAGTTGCGTGGGTCAGCTAGTACCAAAATAATTTGTAAATCAAACATGTTCTTAAGCTAGTGTGCATTTATTTCGATTGGATTACAGAATATCTATGTTCGCAAATATATATTTTGAAAAGACAATGATATAAAGACGAAATATGACAAATTTAAAATTTTCGTAGTATACTTATTTTTCTCATAACTGTTGTATAAAATCAGTGTCCATTAAAAAATGTATTTGGGAAACTAGATATTCTGTAATCCAATAGTATATAGTAAGTTATCTGGTCGAACGTAAGGTCGTGCGACTATACTTTCTTCGTGGTCGCAGCTTCAGCGACCAAACAATTGGGGTCTTCGCCGTGTATTACGCAAGGTCCCTATTGTAAGTAATTATACTAACAATAGATGTTTGTTTTATTGTGGTAAATTTCTGTAGTTTTGAACAAAATAAGTCTGATCATATTTTTTTTTGCCATAGGGAAATAGTTTCAATACTTGCACATGTTCATGGATCTAGGCTTCAGTGGTTATGTTTCCATACTATCTCAACTTTAATACACAGGGTGTACCAAGTATTATATGTATATCAAACTAAGTAACTTTACGCGAAACATTGCTGGGAAACAACTTCTTTTTTGTGGTGAAAAATCATGTTATGTTTTGTGGTACTCAATGTAACGCACTAAACACATTATGCTGATTGATGGATTGAATAGGGTCAATCCATCTCCAGGGGGTCGTATAGATGTTTAAAGTAAAAATCTTACAAAAAAAAAGCTTTTATTGTAAGATTTTTAATTTGTATTTTAAATAGAACTTGTCAAAAAGTTGTAACTTTGACCGTAACTAGAAGGTTCCTAGGTATGGTGTAGAACAAAAACATGATCGCAGTGATGGGGAGAACAAGTGCCTTTCGACTTCATTAAGAGGTTTTTTACAGCCTGTAAGTACAATCATCTATCAACTACGTACGACTTACATCCCACTTTACTAACTCCACACACCACACTGAATTATTAACATAACTTACTCTCCTATTCCTAGATTCGGGCAAAGTTAGGGCAAACAAACAATGACTACCAGAGCTATAACCATCAATATCTGCCCAAGTATAATGCGCTCAGTGATACATTCTTTAAATACACGCCTCTTGCCTATGATTTACGGCCATTTTCAATAACTTACTGTTCGGTTTCGGTAGGTTGCTATCTCTGTCTGTCGGATATTTTACTTACAGACGGTTAGAAAAAAAAACGTCACAGAAAATCTTTCTTTGATTTTTTTATGAATCAAATGACATGTATTCGTGACATGTATTAGTCTCGATATTGTTAATATTAAGGGAAAGAGCAAGATACCCCCAACACAGGGATTATTAATTACCTACTGGGGATGTCTCATTTATAAACTCTGTAACTGTTTTGAGACAAATAAACATTTTTTTTTCATGTCTATGACGCTTCCCCATGAAATCAGGATGGCAACCAATCGTTTATCTTTCAAGATTCAAGTTCGAGAGTATATTCGCAAGAAACTGGCAGGTTCATCACAACAGTAGTGTTTTCTCCATTGTTTGTCTTTTTATTTTAGTATATCCGTGTTAATTTTCTTTTTACAGTAATATATATGTAGTTTGATATTTATTTATAGTATATATATATAGGTATATATATATATTTATAGTATTTTATATATCTTTGTAGTTAACCTGAGTATTAATCGAATTATTTTCAGATGTACATCTACCACTGCTTGTCTCTGCATAACCCAAACGTTGACTGGTAGAGAATGCCTATGTCATTAACTCCGCCTCTGTACTATGTGCTTGAAGTGTTAAATAAATAAATAAATATGACGCGGATTGGATACCGATAGCTGGGAGACATGAGATATTAACTGACAGTTCTAAGTAACTTAGTTATAGAAAACGGGCCTCATTGTATTGGTGCCGAGCCCATAGTACACGTAACAGTATGGACATACAGAATTACAACTAGAAACCATTGGTAGGTGCGGCTCACATTTAAACAAATAAATAAAATTGAAATATCTGTTTGTAAATTCAAAATAACAGTTTTTTACTCAATGCTTATGACACAGTACTTAAAACAACGATTTGAAAGTTCTCAATAGCAATAGTATAAAAAGATAGTAAACAGGGCTTTATGTTCAACTAGCTGACCCACGCAACTTCGTCTGCGTCACATAAGAGAGAAAAACGAAAGGGAAAAAAATCCCCGTTTTTGCAACATTTTTCATTCCTGCTCCGGCCCTAATGGTCGTTGCGTGATGTTATATAGCCTAAAGCCTTCCTCAATAAATGGACTATCCAATACAAAATATTATTATTATTATTAAATATATTTTTTTGATTTGAACCAGTAGTTCCTGAGATTAGCGAGTTCGACCAAACAAACAAACTCTTCTGCTTTGTAATATTATTGGTATAGATTAATATTATAACGGAACAGTTTTTTAGATAAGTATCTTTGTTAAATTTTTTGTTCATAGACTTTCGTTTCTCATTCTAGACTTTAAAGTATGGTGATCAGCGTATTTTATTTGTGCACATTATAAAATAACACGCATGTTTGAAAAACGAGCTAATCAAAATCAAAATCCCCCATTGACTTTTTCTAGTTTAACAGTTGAATCTAACTATGAGCGAATAAGAGTTGTTTTCAAAACAAAACCCTATTTACTTTGAACACAAAGAAAATAAACCATTCATTTTTCAAGCGAATTAAAGATCAATCTGGTGGAGGGATTTAATATTGACAGATCAATTTATTTACGACGTAAATCCTTGATTTTAATTTATTACTTTCTTAAGCTGATAGGATGACTGAAGCCGTTCTTAACAATTTTGGTTTTTGAGAACGATTTATTTGGGTTTGGTTATCAAAGTTTCAGCAAAGAAATTAATTAATTTTTGATTGCGTTACGTCGAGATTTAATATTCTATGATTAGCTATTTTGGTGGCTATTTTTGACGGTAGATAGGAATCACTAATCCAATGTTAAAAAAGTGATTGATTATCTACTTACAAAAAAGATGATTTCTATGGAGACACAATCATGTAACATCATAAGTACGTATGAATTCCGAAATGCTCATTTATTTGGTCACTTGGTTGAAAAGGCATAATTATAGGTAAAATGATCACATGATAGGTGATTGCGATTGCGACCCTTTTCAATCTTGAACAAAACTCTTTTACAAGCTTAGGCCCTGTCCTAGGCGAGCAGTGGGCGGCTGACTGTATGCTAGCTGACTCTGAGAATCAAATAGGTCGTAAAATCAATTTTGAGTGAGTGGAGCTAAGCCGGAATTTTTTTGTATGTAATTTTACAGCAAATCGGCCACTCACAGAATAAGTCAGCAAGCGAAACGCCGCAAACTGTATACAATACTTGCTTGCTTATATGGGTTGAATTGGAAGCAACTGTAGGCCTAATCCAAAATCAAAATCAAAGCATTTATTTCAAGTAGGCCAGTTACAGGCACTTTTGAATTGTCGAAACAAAAGTGAACGTTTAAAGTGGCTACAGTCCCAGTCACAAGACATAAAAACTGTGAAAGTCCTGTAGTTGCCCATTCCCTAGCGTAGATCTCTATGGAGAAGAACAGGCAAGAAACTCCATGGACACTCTTTTAAATCAAAATATTGTTACAAAATTTTGGTTACATCATTCTTGTTGAGATGGTATATTTTGTGAGAACAATGTAGCAAGATGTGCACGTTAAAAGTGTCCATAGCAAAACAAAAATAAAATACAACTCAAAAACAAAATAATTTAAAAAAACCATGTTGACTCCTTAGTCGCCATGGTTTTTTAATGAGACGGTTATCTGAAACCAGCTGTCACAGTGACATGTTCCCATTCAAAAATGCGTTTTAAACAGCTGTTTTAGATAATCAGGCTGTCATCTTTTTGGTGAACATAGACCAAGAGATCGTACTCACTTGCTCAACAGATTAGGGTATGATTCCATGGTCTTGGCTGGCTCATTCGGGATGAAAGATCCGGCCACTACTGGACCCAGCGGAGTCTCAAACTCTCGAGCTAAGATCTGCACCTTCTTGATTTCTGATAATCTGGAAAAGAAAGTCTCATTTATACAAATGCTCAACTTTGGTCTAAATAGAACTCAATGTACAAAATTTACTACCAATTTAAAAAAAATAAACCTTGAAATAATTGATTGTGTAAAATGAATAATAGATGAAGTTGTTTATTCCCTCTATAAGTACTGTTTGAAGATAAAACAGCACCATAAAACATAGTGAAATGATTTGTCTGATCAAAATAAACTTTAATGGTAAAAGAAAAGCATGAATAACAAATACTTGGAAAAGAAAACAATGCCTGATTATCGAGAAACAAGAAACAGAAAGGTCAACCTTGTTTACAATATTTTTTATAAACCCTTTGTTAAATACGTCGAGGTCGAAAAGACCATTATTTTAACTCGATGGAAAAAAAGAACAACCACAATTAGTCAGTATAATATTTAATTGGGTATAGCTATGTAGCTACAATCTAGAACAAAATATTGCAAAATCGCTTTTCAGTTGCTTTGTTTCAGACAAAATTCTATGTCACGCCCATAAGAAAGTGAAATATTTAATGGACATTTAAATGAAGCAATAATTTACGGAAACAAGTTACGTTCAAGTAAAAAATTAAAAGTCCCTGACACAGGGTCATAATCTCAAGGCATTTTTTTGAAACGATGTTAGAAATCGTCACGTTACGAAATGCCGTATGCTGTTTATTCTACTAGTCAAGCCCTTTTATTTGATGCCCACATTGAGGGAGTTGTGAAAAAAATGTAATTTATCATTTTGTGGTGGCGGCCATCTTGGATTTAAAATTTATTATAGCGTATAGTATTTTACGAGTCAAGCCCTGTCATTTGATACCCATATTGAGGGAGTTGTTGAATAAATATGTAATCCGCCATTTTGTGGCGGCGGCCATATTGGACAGATTTTTATGAAATATAACTAAGATCAAAATCAGAATCGGTTGATCCGTCCGGAAGCTACGATGCCAGACAGACACACACACACACACAGAGACACGTTATACTTATAACACTCCCCCGTTTTTACGTCGGGGGTTTAAAAATAATAACTTTCGCTACAATTTCAATGTCTGAAATACTTCCCCGAAGAAGTATCTGCAAGCTATATTAGTATTTGTTCTGTACAGAAAGCAAACCGCTAATCTGCAACATCAGCTGAGACACCAAATGAGAATAGAACAAAAGCCTTCAAATCATTTATGACTTTGCAAACATGGGTAATAAGTACATAGATGGTGTAGTATAAAAAGGTTCTCCACATTTTGCCGTCACATGGGCATGCAAATAGTTGTTTTACAATTAATCTATACTAATATTATAAAGCAGAAGAGTTTGTTTGTTTGTTTGTTTGGTTGAACGCGCTAATCTCAGGAACTTATACTGGTTCAAATTGAAAAAACTCTGTTTGTGTTAGATAGTCCATTTATCGAGGAAGGTTTTAGGCTATATAACATCACGCTGCGACCATAAGGAGCGGAGCAGGAATGAAAAATGTTGCAAAGACGGGGTTTTTTTTTCTTTTCGTTTTTCTCTCTTACGTGACGCAGACGAAGTTGCGTGGGTTAGCTAGTTAATTTATATAATTAGAATAAGTGTGAGTGGTGTAACTATGTTGGAGTCGACTTCCAGTCTAACCGGATGCAGCAGAATATTAACGTGAAAAAACTTCATCAATATCTCCATTCCAAATAAATACAGCACAAATAGGTATGCGTAATTGCGTAACACACAAGTCAGATGCTAACAAAATCAGTTCTCTCGAACATTAAAACCGGGACGGACTCTGCATATTTTATAAGGCTTTTAAAATTTTCTATAAACCGTAAAAGCTTTTATCGCTTGTGATGAGAAATAGGAACTGTTCAATGAGGAACATTGCGTGGTTTATTGTTCGTTTAGATTTAAAGACCAGTTTAAACGTTATTCTGAATATGAAGGGTTTCAGTGTTATGTATTTTCTTGTGTGTTTTATATTGAAACTATAGATGGCGAACCAGATTTAAAGCTTGACAATGAGAACTTCTGAGACAATTAATCTTGATTCCAAGTACGAAATATTTCAGCAGGAGACGCACCGGGCGTCGGGGGCCACGTGGACGAACGGTGAGCTATAGACTAGCTCGACGTCCGTCCGTCTTATGACGACAGGCCGTGTCGACGGCGCGTTCGTGTTCCACGCGCGCCTCAAAGAGATGTCAGCATAAGGAAGGGGGGGGCAAGGGCAAGGGCCGAAGCCAGCCGGAGCTGCGGAACTATTCGAAAGAGATACTGTGGCCCCGGAACAAAAAGGGCGAGGAAGGAACATGGATGGGTTTTAGTCAGTAAAAACCTGGCTCTCCCTCCCGCTCTGCCCAGAGTGGGAGAGGAGCTATTTTGATGATTACCCATCCGAACAAAAAAAAGGGAAGAAATATTTGTGTGTATTCTGTGTTAGCTTATTAAAATCTACGTGAAATCTATTAAATCTATTTATTCCTTGTTCTGCTACTTTTTTGGATTGCCTTGTTGCTGTCATGGCCGCATACACGACTACTGAGTACTAAGTCCTGGGCCCCTTAAGTCGAGTAAAGTGCTAATAGGTGTGCTATTTCTAGCAAGAATTGGATTCAGGGTGTCTTCTTCTTTATTTCAATAAAATGCGGAGATGTCAAATATGGTATATTCTTTAACAATGCGTGAATTGAAGTTAAAAAAATGGTAGTTAAAACTTAAAGCTTAAAGTATACATGTGCGTAAGGATTGGTTACACAAAGCAACGCGATTGGCTCTTCATGACGTGATAGGCGGTCATCATTAGTTGATGAAGATGACGTGATTAGAGGTGCGTTCATCAGCTTCAAAGTTCACCTCTGTCTTACCTTAAAAGGATCAGCTGCGTAATTTGCGTGTTGTTTGGTGACCTTTCGAATTGAAGAACTGAACAGAGAACCAGAACTGCAGCAGTGGGTTTCCCAAGAAAACATTAAATTAAACATTTATGCAAAGTGGTACTTAGTAAGAGTACTTACGGTTTCTTTTGCAAACAAGCCATCATGTTCTTCGAGCTAGGATTGCATCCCAAGCTCTGGGCCACTTGAAGTGTATACGGCGTTGGGTCTTTAGTCATCGCCCAGTCTGATAACGCAGACCCTGACATCAGTATTGCGCGGTGAAATAACCCTGAAGATACAAAACGAAACTAAAATAAGTAAGACAGGAATATCGACCATAACGCTCCTAAAAGAAAAATCAAGAATCATAATTAGGTCCCAGCTAATAAAAATTCAAATCACTAATGAGTGAATTTTAGTGAACATCTTTTCACAGCACAATTACATGTCTATCAAAAACAAGAATCAAAAACAAGTTAGGAAAAAAACATCAACATTTGAAACATCGTTTTAAAATCACACTACGTTCTTGTATCGATATCTAAAGATTCTATCGCACTAATGCTCGTTTACCAAAGGCATTCAAAGTCGAAAGTACGAAAGCCGTTTGAAGGGTAGTGCGATATCGCCTTCAAAACGATTAAGGAAAACATGGCGAGAAAACTCATACGTTCACAATAAAATATAGCCTGTGTAATGGCCCGAACACGATGATAGGTAAGTCTCTGAAGAATGAAACATGGGGGCTGTGTGAACACGGCAAGTGTAAGGAATTAAAACTTGGAAAGCGGCGCATTGCTGTTTTTCTTTCAGAAGTTTCGCAGCAGCTGCATCGTAAACTACAGCGAATGCTGCAGAATTTTCCGTTAAATACTGAAAACAAAGACTTTTGTAAACAAATATCGGGTTCTCATTTTTTACATATTATTGAAATGGTGAGCTCCAACCCTCACTCACTTTATACTAGAGCTCAAGATACAGGCTTGTCTAATTTGGTACTCTCTTGTAATCTTATTGGTTTTAAAGTTTTTATTCTTCTTGACTTGTCGATGATCTCAAATTGTTAGACACCTGCACAGTTCTAACATTTCTTGTTTAGAGCAAGTGGCTGTGCAGAATGGGCAGTACAGGAGGTTGAGCATATCCTGCAGAGGGGCTCCGCACTATTAATTATTAGGTTAAATACTGGATTTAGGTATAGTTCTTCTTGCATCATAGAAAAAGAGGAACTCTCGATTTGACCAGTGCATATCTGGTGGACCAAAGCCCGATTTGCTTCCGAGTTTATCAGTAAATTTAATTACGCTGACAGCTCTGCTTGGGTAGGGGTCAAGTAGCATAGAGAGAAGAGGAGAAGAGTGCAAAACCGAAAAGAGGCCTTTGTCTTCTAGTGGGACATAACTGGCTCATTATAAAAACAGTGACCGCGCGATGCAGGATTTCAAGTCAAGAATAAAGCATAGTTCCTATGTGGCGTTGTAGACTCACCCACACTTATATTTTGGTTACGTGCCTATTGAGAAGTCACTCTAGGGCTGGGAATGAAGTCTTTGACCCATTTAGAACACTTTGGACTATAACTTGCAACTTGGCAGAAAAGTTTTGGAGTGGTCACCACGAACCAGAAAACGTTGCCTTGGAAGGTGGATCAAAGACCTGAGTGGACGTCTTTCGGCTGAAGTGATGATTATGAGGTGAAAATTGATTGCAAATGACTATAAAGGTCGAGCTGTCGGATGAATGCCCGACAGTTAAATACTGTATTTACCATTTGATATTGGAGAGAGCATCAAAAAATTGACACACGCAGCTCCAGTGCCATGTCCCATCAGAGTGACGGATGATGGGTCTCCGTTCAGATCCTCAATATTGTCTTTGATCCACTGGAGAGCTGCCAACTGGTCTAGTAACCCATTGTTACCGTAAACGTGTTCTGTTAGACTTGGCTTCATGAAACCTGAAATTATAAAATACAAACTGATTATCGGCAGGACCCATCGAGTTGATTTAAAAAAAAAACGTGTGGAAAGTAACGAAAAGACAATTAAAAGTCAATGAGGCATGTGTGCCATATGTGTGTGTGTATGTGATATAATCAAAAGTATTTGAAATTCCGGAGATGGGCTGACAGTACAAATATGAGTTACTAGCTTCTGCCAGCGGCTTCGCCCGCGTGAAGTTTCATAATTGTCCCATGGGATCTTACTACCGGGATAAAAAGTATTCTATGTGTTAATTCAGGTTATAAACTATCTGTGTGCAAAATTTCATCCAAATCCGTTCAGTAGTTTTTTTGTGAAAGAGTAACAAACATACATCCATCCTCACAAACTTTCGCATTTATAATATTAGTAGGACTTTATCGTCATCAGTCTTCAGTTTAAACCACTTTTAACCACTGTGTCATTGTAACTCAATCTTCTACAAGTTGACGGTCGAATAGTTCAAGAACGTCATAAAGGAGGCACTTACCCAGAATCCCCAGCCTGAAGTTGACTGTGATGACCATGACGTTTCCGTACGAAGCCAGCATTCTACCATCGTAAGGGTTCCCAGAACTCCACTCGAAAGAGTCGCCGTGAATGAAGACCAGAACGGGGAACTTCTTTGTTTTTTGTTCTGTGGACAATAATTTAATTCTTAAATATTATAATTTTATAGTCAAGTAGCAGTGGGAATAATACAGACTAGAATTGCTTGTAATCTGTTCCCTGTGTTGAGTCTGATACTCTGAAGACTAGCAATTACTCATGAAATTTTCAACTTTTCTAATTGTAAAAGCTGGACTAAGCCTGAATTCCTCAGACACCGACGTCGATCGCGTACCTCGATCGCACCGTGTATATGTCACCGTAAAATTGTCAAACACGTTAGATTGTAATCTCTCTAGTAATATTGTATACTCTCGAATTATTGTCAACTGAACATACGGAAGTATCTCTGCCCCCATAATCGGGACTTGGGGCACCCCCCGTTAGGTTAATTAGGTTCCTTTAAACCCTGCACTCGGAAACAGGGGCTCCGCGAAGCGGGGCTGTGTCGACTACGCTTTTTAGGGGAATATAAAGTGTTTTTAGGTTAGGTTATATTGATCGGTATTTCTGAGGAATGGTACATTACCTTTTCGTGAGAGTGGTAAGTTTAATGATATAGAATAAGAAGTAGTTAGTAACCCGACCCGAATGGCGTAGTGGTAGTGACACTGCCTTACGTTCTAAGGGTTCTGGGTTTGAATCCCGGTAGGAGCAAATGTTTGTGTGATGAGCATGGACATTTGTTTCCGAGTCATGGATGTTTATAATATGTATAATAAGTATGTATTTAAAAACAAAAAAAGTATAGTATGTAGTATATTATCAACTATCTAGTGTCCATGACACAAGCTTTGCTTAGTGTGGCACTAGGTGGCGCTGTGTGTTAATGTCCAGCGATATTTTATTTATTTATAATTGAATTTGCTGTTGTCTGACACTACTTTGACTATGTAGCGTGGCCAATACCTGTATTAAATAGAGTTTTAAGACGGTTCTGTACTAACATTCGTTACTATTTCTTCCTCGTGGAATTCAAAACAATGGTACCAATAGTAATACCGTAAGTAATTACTAACAATAACCAAACCCGATATGTAATAGTAACTTACTTTTTTTTTTTACCCACAACAATGTAAAATTGTGTGACCAGTGTCTCCTACTCAACTTATTTATTTACGAGTACCTACCTACGTTCTTTTTTATAAGTAATTCTTTTATTTAGTTTTAAGATTACCTTGTATTTCTCATATAAAGTGAATTGTATTTTTTTTTGAGAAATAAATGTCTTAAACCGTATAATTATTTATTTTTAATTTTATTTATTCCTACGGGGTGTGTAATCTTCGGAACTACAGATTTTATTCAGAAAATTATTTCACTAACAGATATTATATATTATCCCCCAGTATCATAGGTCTAGGTTTCTGTGGATTCATTTACGTACATAACGAGAGCGAAGCAGCGAACAAGGCTAGTATTTTTATAATGTGAATAAATAATCTAAAACACTATCTAGGTTTTGATTGACCTTGTAAGAGCGCTGACACAGCATTTTGTTTTCGTCATACGTGCAGCGCTCGGCGACACTAGGTTTGCCCGTAACCGCCATCAGATATAAACATACTTTTAACCCATAATTATGCCATTGTAAAACTTATTTATTTAAGACAGCCTAAACCATTAACACCTGAACGTTTTACTCGGTCTTCTCGCAGAACCACAAACATTCTAACATTATCGTTTTCATTCATCAGCAAACAATTCCAACTCAGGGTTGGCGAGCCATAGGACAGACGGCGAGCTATCTCGTAAGCTAGCTCGCCATCCGTCCGTCTTATGACGAGATGCCGTGTTGGCGGCGCGTTTGTGTTCCACGCGTGCCTCAAAGACTTGTCAGCACATTGAAGGGGCTCGCAAGGTCCGAAGTCTAAAGACATACAAAGATATACCGTGGCCCCGGAACATAAAGGTCGAAGAAGGAACATGGATGGGTTTTAGTCAGTAAAAGTCTGACACTCCCTCCCGCTCCGCCCAGAGTGGGAGAAGTCATTTGATGATTTCCCATGCGAAAACAAAGGGGTGGGTCTCCACGAGTGCGTTGAGCATCGTAAGCATACGCGGTATATGGGAAGTGGATCGAACTACAGTGCGACTACATGACACATTAAACATTGTATGGCCCATAGCTGTTGCTCTAAATACTCAATTAATAGCGTATTTCTTTTCTCTCCATAGATAAATAAATATCTTGATATAAAGTACAACGTCCTGGGAGCAAAAAAAAAAGAAAACTTCAGTGGTAAACATACAATTATAACGATACAATTTTCATTGTGTTATTTTTCTTTTTTATTTTGTAGCATCATTTCATGACTGCATTTTGTTCTTGTTTTTGTTCATGTTTGCATTCCGTTTTCAACCGACTTCCTTGTATCACAATCACATTTAATTATTGTCAACTACTGTAAACTTATTTAATTTATTTTGTAATTAGTTTGTATAGTGAACTGCTAAGGTTACTATAATTTTGCAAGTGCTGTGCACTCCTTTAATTGACAAATTCACTGTAATCTAAAAATTCTACTGTGTTTATTGTATGTGTATTAGTGAATAAGTTGTTGGAGAGCCACGAATAAATAAGTAAATAAAATAACAACAGTTTGTTAGTTAACAACTATCGTCACATTCCCCGATAGGACCATCACCACATACCGAAATTCCCAATACATCCATCCTCATCATCATCATTCTCTTGCCTTTATCCCAATTTATTTGGGGTCGGCGCAGCATGTCTTCTTCTTCCATACTCCTCTATTTTTCGTCATCTCATCAGACACTTCTTTTCTTACCATATCCTTCTTAACACAGTCCATCCATCGTTTCTTTGGTCTTCCTCTACTCAAACACCACCACATCCATCCACAAAACAACACCACACATTCATACTCAAAACTTTTTTCACGACATTTCAATACATCCATCCTATGATCACCAATTCCGTATGGAAATCGAGAAATACGTTCAAAATATTCCCTTGAAGTATGCAGCAGCAGATAACTTCAGGATGCCTAAATATGCAGTTTGCACGTTTCGCAGATATTCCTGATTTAGTGTCAGCGTTTGACCGATCGACCGTTTCATATGCGTTGCAGTGAAACTGACCTATTTATTTTTATGTTATTTATTACTGGAAGAACTGGATTCCAGTTCAAATATTGAGCTATCGCATAACTCAAGTTTTTGATTGCTTGCTTGATTTTAGTGGATGAACTATTTGTTTTTCAGGTGCAGTTAATAACACAATTTAGTTGAGATAAAGATTTCAATTAAATCTCGAAAGTCAGTTTAGAAAATTTGAAGAGAAAATTATGATAAGAGACCTGTCATAGTTCTTTCTGTCGTAATACTAGTAGTAGACATGAAGCGACTGCGTATCTGACCTCCACAACCCCGTTAGTACTAGGTAATATGAAACACTTGACATACATATTTTGTGATTGAGACTCTTTAAAAGAAATATAGAACCATCCCATTTTTTTTTGCGTTTCTAAGAACTTTGTGATTCACTCTAGTATATCACCAATTCTGAAAGGATGGGCTACAGTAAAATTGTGCCAAGTGAGTACTATGATACGCAACCCAGTGCGGATTGGTAGATGTCGCATGTCTTCGAATTTTTTAGTTCTAGGACAAGCCGGATTCTTTGCGATGTTTTCCTTCACCGTTTACAATATCATTGACCCTTGTAAATCATAATAGCCTTAACGGGAATATCATGTAAAAGAACTAAATTCTCACTGTATAATTATCTCTCTAAAAAAGCTAATCTTAATTTATTTGATAAGCTCCCCTCTGAGTGGATGAAAAGGGAAAAAAATACTAGTTAATTGTACATTATTTTGGATTCGGGAATTTCAACTTTAAGTAATCCGGCTAAGGTATGTTATTGAATTGTAGTTGGGTTTATTTTTTTGGCTCTGCTGTCTGTAATCGTTGTAAAGATCAAAGGAACCTTTCCACAAATCAATCCTGTCTAACCTTTTCCCGTATCTAAATAATGTTAAAGCATTGTTGCCTTTATACTTCCGTTTTATGTATTTTCCAAATATATATTTACAAAAAGTTTTGTATATAGTGTAGTGTAAGTTGGTAGTGGGTATAGTTATACAAATAAATAATTATAAAGGGTGTAAAACACCTCTTAACGCAGCCGAAAAGCACTTGTTCTCCCCATCATTGCGATAATTTTTTTGTTCTACACCATACCTGGGAACATTTTAGTTACGGAGATATGGGGGGCCAAAGTTGGAACTTTTTGATAAGTTTTTTTACAAATACAAGTTTTATTGGAAGATTTTGACATTTACCACCTCCAAGACCCCCATACTATTCAATCCATCCATCAGCACAATTTTTCAAATGCGTTACATTGAGTTCTACCACAAAAAATGATTTATAACCGCGAAATAAAAAGTAGTTTTACAGCAATTATTTTTGCGTAAAGTTACTTAGTTTGATGTACAGAATGCTTGGTTAACGGCTTTGTGATGAGGTGGTTTACATCCTGTATAGGATAATCCTAATCAACCACAAAATAAAAGACTAAGTATTTATTTATTCTCTATAGTCATACCTTTGCATTTTTTCTTATTCCCGAATCGGATTTAATTTTGTAAAACAGTACCATTTTTATTTCAAATCACAGAAAACTTTTTCATGAAATCGCAAGCGGGCCTACTTTTTACATATCCGGATTATGGGACTCGTAGCGTCATCTAGTATCAATTTTTTGAACCAACTACTACTGCTGGTTACGGTAATAAAAACGCGGTTGAACGTTGCATGTTCAATCGGAATCCAAAACTGGAGCAAGGTAGTAACTTAAGGAGTTCCACGTTACATTCATAGATGGCAGTGTTACCAAAACAACATTTGTGAAAAAAATAACTTCTTGTGTATT
Source organism: Xestia c-nigrum (assembly GCA_916618015.1). Taxonomy (NCBI): domain Eukaryota; kingdom Metazoa; phylum Arthropoda; class Insecta; order Lepidoptera; family Noctuidae; genus Xestia; species Xestia c-nigrum. The sequence continues at coordinate 2,130,028 of OU745246.1, read as the reverse complement.
CTTTATTAATGTTGGCTGCTACAAAAGTGTACAAAATTGCCACGAATTATCAAAATAAAAGGAGACTTTCTTTAACGTTTCATTTTAGAGATGATCATCAAACAAATAACCATTTACATAAATGGCTTTTTCCACAAAATCAAAAATCAAAATCAAAGCATTTATTTCAAGTAGGCCAATAACGGGTACTTTTGGATTGTCGAAACAAAGATGACATTCATATGTAGCTACAGTCCCAGTTACAAGACATAAAAACTGTGATAGTACCGTAGTTGCCACAAACAAAGCAGGTAAGCAGATATTTAAACACTAAACCTTATATATCTGCTTCTTATTATTTATGTGTAAAAGTGTGAATAGTAATGAGGCGAAATAAAACCATCATTTAGATATCTACGCAAAATCTTGACATTCAAGATTCCTCACCCCTACCTTAACATCTAAAAACATCGTAACTAAACTTACCGTAACTTAAAAGTGAACGAAAAGGACATAAACCAAAGCATGAGTAACGCGAGCGGAAATGAGAGAATTCTAGCGGCGCGGCGACGGCTTTTAGCACATTACTGTGCCATTAGTAAAGCTACGGTGTGTTTTACGCGAGAATGACCAACCAAATATCTCGCAAAACTTAAAACGCTCACAATCGCAATTATTTTCTTTTTGGTTTTAGGCGTAAGTAAAGCCACGGTTTGTTTTGCGCGAGCACGAGTAACAAAATACCTCGCGAGCAAAACAATCGCAATTATTTTATTTTTATTTTTATTTTATTTTTTAAGCGTTATTAAAGTCAAAGACACAGTTTATATTTCAAGCGAGTACGACAGTCAACATACTTGTGAATGCAACTTGAAACGCTTACAAACGACAATGGAAATTATTTTTGGTCTTGAGCACTTTGTGAAATCTGGTGCAGTGGGTTTGGGTAAATTAAGCATAATAAAAATACAATTTAAATTATTATTGTCATTAAGTGAAGGTGTTAACTTCATTAACTGCTCAAAATATGTTAATGTTTCCGTTGAGAAAACTTGAAAGTAGAAATGTGGATTAGTATGATCCTCTAATGAGTTTTCCTAAGTGGTACGTCGTTCAGAAGAATTCCTACCTTCTGATTAACAGTTAAACGCTACACTTGTGTGTAATTTCTCAAATTCTCAGCCATCACGATCAGCACAAAAAAAAACAAATTGGTCGCGTAAAACAAACCTCTCCCTCACATTCCCTGTAACCGGAATATCTCTATCCTTGTCAGTCATTTAAAAATAAACAAGGAAAGAGTATTTTTACGAACGCGGTGTAAATCACTGGGCCTGATTAGAAGTATTTCACGCGACGAAAACTAATGAATAAAGCTGTAAAACTTCCACGATTATTTTTGTTCTGATTGCGACCTTAGCAGGATGAAAATAAGGATCTGTGAAAATAAAACTGTCAAAGAAACTCTGTAGTAAAATGCATAGTGAGTGCATCTATGGTGAGGTTAACCAGCCTCATATTATCGTTGACCTTGTCTATGGGTGCAATAAAAGAAACATGTGACTTTGAGATGCTCTGCGACAGATGACAGCGACACTGCAGAAAAAGTCGCCAAGAATAAAATACTTTTAAAATACTTATACATAATATACCAAAAAGCAGGAGTGTTTGTGTATAAGTAATTGAGTAAGTTACCTCCAGGGCCGGATTTCCCTATAGGCCAAATAGGCTCAGGCCTAGGGCGGCAAAATTTAGGGGTGGCAAGATCAGTCGTTTTTTTTTAATTAGTAGTTTCCCACGCGCCTACGTATAAAAACTCAAAAAACTCAGATATAGAAATTGTAAAATCAGTAACTGAAATACTGATTGAGATAATTAAGTCATTTACTGACTATAGTTTTTTTAATTTAATTTCTATAGTTTATTTAATTTTTCATGCTTCACAGCACATAGGGGGGCGGTAATCTTTCGTAGGGCTAGGGCAGTCAACGTATCAAATCCGCCCCTGGTTACCTCATAGGTTTAAAATCTATACTTAATATTATAAAGCTGAAGAGTTTGTTTGTTTGTTTGAACGCGCTAATCTCAGGAAATACTGGTTCGAATTGAAAAAAAATGTGTTGGATATTCCATGTATCGAGGAAGGCTTTAAGCTATACATCACGCTACGACCAATAGGAGCGGAGAATAAATGAAATATGTTACGAATAAGGGGGAAATTTACTCCTTTTGTAAAGTAAGCGTTCTACACGAATAATTATGAATCATTTTCGTGTGAACATAAAATAATTGTGAGCGTTTCATTCGAACATTTAGGGCAGGATTCATAGATTGGACTTTGACTACACCACTGGAAATGTAAGCGTTCTATAAATTACCTAATTTAATCACATTTCTAGCACAAGGTTCGTTGTGAGCAAGACTCGCAGAACTCACTTGGAATTTACCTTGAAGTTAGAGTAAGCGTTTTCGTTACGCGTTTATTTAATGTTCATATTCGTATTAAATTATGAATCCTATTTATGTGGCAAAACAAGGTTCAAATACGTTTATTTTAATAAGGTAATTGTGACAAAGCGTTTTATTTGAATCATGTCTTAAATACGTCGTGGCTCCGCCTGTATTGTGTTCGGTAATTGTCCCCCAGATCGTACCTCACTCAGAAAAAGGTAACTCACGTGATAATGCAGATTCTAAACTATCTGTGTGCCAAATTACAACTAAATCTATTCAGTAGTTTTTGCGTAAAAGAGTACCTAACAGTAAATTTATCCATAAATCCACACAAGCTAACACATTTTTATTTACTTATGCATTTATAATAATAGTGCGAAATGCATTATACTATACGAACTGCGTACAAAATTCACAATTACATTAATCGCTAACTTTACTTACCAAAGGACAGTCAACGAATCTCGCTCTAACATTTTGCGGTCATACGCCTCCGACGCAAACCTCACTCGCAACCACAAACGGCGCGACAGTTCCGTACCACGAGAAACCAATTCAAAATGGCGACGCTACCCATGATCATTGTCTTCTCACTCGCACATCCCTCCTGTGTCTCACGTGCGAGTGAAACGACAGTACCAGTCAGCGCGGCTGCCGCATTGCGGTCGACGACACTGCCTTCTCTCGCTTAGTAGTGCCGCGTGCCGCAAGCAACATGGATGTGTTTACTCCCGAAGATGACGAAAGATTCATACATTTAGTTTCTCAGTATCCAATTTTGTATGATACCAAACATGTGGACTTTAAGGAGTTACATTTAAAGGACAACATTTGGAAGGATATCAGTAAGGAGCTCAATAAAAAAGGCAAGTTTTTTCGTAGAACTATTTGTTTCGTCGCCTGTGTTCTGATTGGTCGATTGATATTGAGTGAACGTGTGTGCATGTGCGTGTGTTTGTATGTGTGCGTGATACTTTACGATTCGAGATAATTAATAATTATGCGAAATTAAAACGACAATAATGCAAAACGTGGCACAAGATTTGTTTCACTGACGTCGTTTGTTGTTTCAACAATTCTACATTCAAGTCCGTTTCCAACTGATGTTTAGGCAAAATAATATCAATGCTTCGTCTCTGTACATAAAGTTGATTTTTGAATGACTTGGTAACTACTTATGTTGAATGCGCTACTGCTGAGCAAAAGATCCTGGGTTAGATTCTCGGATAGCGCAGTGTTAGGTACACCACGCTAGTTGTAGTGCAGCGCAAATTAAACCTTATTTTGCAGCTGATAAGGTTTATTTTTCCATGTGAATTATGAAAATCAAGTTACATACACAAGATAGTAATTAAAGATGATAAGTTATTATTAATTGCTATTATCTTTTATAATGTATGTGTTTATATTTATTTTACTTACCTAAATTAATGAGGTTTATTTCTATGTTTAGTGTTTACCGTTGTTCAACTTATTTTTTATTGCTGTCTCTTTCACATTCTGTTTACATGTCTTATCCAATTCTTCTTCAATTTCAGATTACAGCATCTGCAAGAGACACTGGAGAAACATCAGAGATGGCTACGCACGATTCAAAAAATGTAAAAGTGCGAATTCAGAAACCAAACATCCCCGAGCAAAATGGCAATTTTACAAGTTACTAACTTTCTTGGATGGGGTAGCTCAAGACAAATCTGAAGCAAATTATGCCGAAGAATTATATAGAAATGAATGCGAGTCCCAATCTCAAGATATGTCGTACAACGTAGAAGCAGAATTCGTCAGTATGGATACTATTCAGATAAACAATACGCTAACAGAAACTACGGAGAATAACACTACATCGTCAGCTTCGGTCAACTTCGGCAATGATCGGAAACGTCGCCGATTGTCACCTGACTCGACCAATTTTGATAGTTTGCTGAATTACTTCAAATTGAGGGACGAAAGAAGACAATCGTTAGCTAACAAGGATCAAGAAAATGACGTAGGATCTTTTTCCACGCATGTTAGAGATATTTTAAATAAACTGCCTCCTGTCTTGCAGATAAAGGCGAAAAAGGACATTTTCGATGTGCTTTTCAGGTACGAATTGATGGCTTTGCAACAATCGAGGAATTCTAATTTAAATTCTGATGAATGATCCGTCAAAATTGACCGTTTTTACTCGAGAAAGAAAAAATGTGATGAAAATTAAAACATTCTACAATGTGAAAAACTTTTCACTGCCTTGGATTTTTTTAAGTTACTCATAAGTTATAAGTTTTTGGTCTAAGATGGTAACTTAAGCATTAAAGATAGATTAATTATGATAATGGTTTTATTTATTTTGTTCCTCTCTTTTCCTCATCTATTGTTTCTATACATTTACCTACCTAGATTTAATTTGTTAGATTTCTTTGAACATTAAGGCATTGAACCTATTTCTAACGGTGCAAGACAGATTTTCAGATAAACGATGATTAAGTACTATTTTGAATTATGGCCTCTGTGATGTAGTGGTAGCAAGCGCTACCGCTGGGGATGAAGCCTTGGGTTCCTTTCCCAAGACGAAATTTCGCAATTATAGCATCAAGTCTGGCTTGGCACTGAGTAACAATAGGAGGCACTATTACCTTAGACTTTGTTAACTACAGGTACCTACACCTTCGTTTGCTATTCGGCGATAACAAGCGTGAAGCGCGAACAATTCTTCAGATGCGTAAGACCTAAGAATAACCTGAAATCGGGTTATGATAGCACTTGTTTGTAATGAGCTATTAATTCGTTAGTGCCTATAAAAATTTGCGATTTCTAAACCTAACACATTCACTGCTCTGTTTATGCTTATGAATGATTTCAAAATACTGTGCAGTGTGGGAGAGTATATAAGCTCGCCACACTATTCCCAAACCACTGTAACTCCTGAAAGCCAGAATCAACAGTGGCGACCACCAGCAAATCGCCAAGACAATGAAGATAGACGAAGTCCCAGAGAAAGAATTTAAAATCTCGGATCCCGCAACGAAATTAATCAGAAAAGTACAGTACAGCCAAGGAATTGAAAAACCATAGTTGCCACCTCGTGGGAGAGTATAAGGCGATTAGGGAGTATTCGTCCGACTGATGATAATACCAAGTGTGCTGCGGTTAGCTTCCAGTCTAATCGGGTACAGTATAAGCATATCTAACCTCCACAAATCAGGTTATGCACAGGTAAGATGATACTCCTTAGTAAGACTCTTTATCAAACTTTCGAGTCTGGTTGACGGTATAACGGCACTACTAAAAGTACTACAACCACATCATCATCTGCCTAGCTTTTTCCCAACTATGTTGAGGTCGGCTTCCAGTCTAACCAGATGCAGCTGACTACCAGTATTTTACATGAAGCGACTGCCTATTTGACCTCCACAACCCAGTTAATACTGGGTAATACGATACCACTTGGTAAGACTGGTTGTCAAACCTTTTGGGCCACTGTTAAAGATGGACATATGACAGCCGGGACCAACAGCTGAACGTGCTTTCCGAGGCACAGAGGAAACACGGTATGTAAAGGTGGGTGGTCACCCAACCACAGACCAATCTAGGCAAGAATTATATAGAAAACCCGACAACAATTGTCTAGCAGTAGTCCACTAGACACAACCCCCGTCAGTCAGAGGATCTTCTCTTTTCTCTACGGGATGAAGAACTTTATACCCTTCATACAACAGCGAGCGGTACTCCTAAAACGGGGATAAGCCTCGTATTTATTGGAAAACAAAGTTGTACAACAAACTTTTTGCGTCACTGGTAACAAGTTGCTATCAACGTATATTGTTGATGTTTTATAATAGCATTAAAGTGCTGCTTTCAACATTGTTTCCAATAATTACGAGGCAGTAGGCCAACCCTCTTTTAAATAGGACTTAATTTATCGCAGTCTTAAAGCATCATTAACACGATGAGTGTGTAAACAAATGAGTGCGATAAATCGTCTAACGATTCGTCGACGAGTTTCGCATAACTCGACGGTCGAGTAAAAAATCTCTACGTACGTAAACGAGGCATAACTGACTAAATGAAGATGTACGCTGTTTATATCTCTGACAATCCCCTCGGGTTGCATAAGCGTTATGTTGTACTAATTTTCTTTTAAAGGGCTAATAATGACGATGTTTTATCTTAGCTACTACAGAAGTCTAAATATAAAACAGGAAATGTTTATTTTAACTAGTTCAAAATGTTTATTTGTAAAACATTTATTTACTGGCGAAATAGGTTAATTAGTACAGCTTGTAGGCAATTAGCCAAGAACAGTCTCCAATGATAAATCGCAATGGCTTAGTATATTACGCCAATGTTGGCCGTAGATGGCTGATGGTGTGCTGAACTCAATCAGGACAGTAAATTAATGTTATAAAGCCTATGGCATCCTAAAATCGTTAGCAAAATTTGGGCGATTCAAATTACGTTTTTTTAAATATCGCACTTCAGGCTCGATATCCATACAGCAGAGACAAAAGAAGCCTTTATATTCTCTAGATGAGGAGTTCTAATATCTATGAATGTAAAAAACTAAAAAGACACACGCGGAGCCCAGATACAAAGAGCTAGTGCGTACATTCTGACCAAACGCACGAATATTTAAAGCGTAAAATCTACTGACGAGTAAACAAATGAAAGAAATGGTCTAAAAGGACTTTTTCTTTCATTTGTACTTTTAAGCATTGATCTTTTTGAGAATTGGGCTTTTAAGAATTGGGCATTTTGAAAATTGAGCTTTTTAAGAATTCGGCATTTCTAGAAAAAGGTTTTTTCAAATTTTAAAAATTGCAGAAATAGGTATTTTCAGAATGAGATATTTAGCAAATTTGTCTTTTTTTTAAACTGTTGGATAATTTACAAAATGGGCATTACTCGATTAAGCCGGTTGACGTCTTGATAATACGCAAGAGTCTTAAAACCAGAGTCTAATTGACGCCTTGTCTGAATATAATGCTGGTGGTGTAGAAAACAGTCGTAATATTTTTAAAATGGGTCAGTAATGTATGTAAAAGGAAATGTCAAAGATCAGGGAAAACCACGGGGTTACAATAAATTGTGAATTAAGTTAAATGTACCGAGGAGCAGTCATATTTTATATGGAAGAACGTGCGAGATGATTGCATATTAAACTGTGAAAATATCTTTTTAGAGTCTACTTTATGAAAACTCGGTTGTGATGACCATCATTAGATGATAAACGAGACCGAAGCCGAGTACTATTAGAGATCGAGTTCGCACTATAGAGATTGATAATTTCAGTGAAATCATTATAGTTTTAGTTGTCCTTCTAATGGTGAATCCTCACCGCATATGAGGTAACATTCTCTAACAATATTATCAATCTTTAGCACGTGTTGACTGTTTTTAAAAGGCCGACGTATTCCAGTAACTAACGTTTATTAGTACTAACCTTATATAAGACATTGAAATTTTGCGCTACAAAAAGTAACTGCGGTGTGGATGCACCATAACATTTCACCATTCCAATTTCGAAAGAATCTACAATTTTTCAAAGACATTCCCTTGAAAAGAGTTTTGTTTTTCTATAACTTCTTTCAACAGGATTAACAGAACCTTTTAATAGCCTTTTTCAGTACCAAATACTTCGACCGACATCCGTGCAGATTGTAAAGTTTGTAAGAAATTTTACATTTTGTGTTGCATTTTTTTCGTCGACAAGTAGTGCCATCTTCAACTGTAAACTCAGTTCTAGTACTGTACTTTTTCCACATTTGACTTTATCACTAACGTTATCACTAAGAATAATTTTAAGGTTTTCAGAAATACTATACTCCCACACGGAAAAAAAAAATTGTTTTAAACTAAGAATATTTCACTTGGTCAAGACATTGCGTGATTCATATATGGGGAAAACATTTTATTCTTAAAATTAGTAAATATTTGTCTTGTTATTCATTTTTCTTCCAAGTATTTATACTCACTAACCAAGGCAATATCCTATTCTTGCAATCAGAAAGAAACGTTTTCTTTGCATAAGTAAGTTTTTTTTTTAAGTCTAGAATATTAAATTCTCAAATTTAAGACAATTATGTCTTAAATCTAGATTGTACTCCTCGAAGTTCTCCGATTACTCCTCCGACTATGAAGAGCAATATCTTTTATCAAGAATATATTTATTGGACAAGAAATGTCATTGTTTCTGATCAAGAATATATCTATTGGTCAAGAATTTCCGTGATTCATATATGGGGAAAACAATAAATGGTTGTATCAAAACACAATTATTCTCAATGCTAGTAAATAAATAGTTAAGTCAAGATATTTGTCTTCCTTCTAGAATTTACATACTTGTGATTAAACAATATATTTGAGAATAATGCTTTTCTCAGTTGAACACTTTGTCAAACGGATCCCGGAGTTTTCTTACAAGAAAATAAATTCTCAGTATGAAAAATAAATGAGTTGTCTGTATGCTACGGCATATTTCAGTGAAGCAGCTTTAACTCTTGCATCAATTTAATTCTATTTTCACACTGAGAAAATTTATCTCTAATGAAAAATACCAACAATCTTAATTACTAGTAGATACTCTTCAGTGAAGAAGTTTATGGTACTAGTTCAATAACAATAAGTTATTCTCTGGAGATCACGTTGTTTTAAAAAGATAGTCTCAATGTTCTTAGTTCAATAATCATGCGTTTTTAGTGAAGAAGTTTTATTTCTTAGTTTAATAATTTAATCGAATTTAAGCGGAGATCACGTTGTCTAGAAAGAACAATATCAATGTTCTTAGTTCAATATTTATAGCGTATTTCAGTGAAGAAGCCCAGTTCTTAATTCAAATCAATAAGCAATTGATACGGAGATCAGATTGTCTCCAATCAATAATGTTAATATTGTTTATTTAAGAACGTGCAGGACTGCAGGTACTTAACTGAAGAAGTTATAGTTTTTGATCTAATTCATTGCATGTTTCATTCGGAGATCAGAAATCTCTTAGCTCAATATTAGTGTATTTCACTGCAAGAAATCTCAGTTCTTGGTTCAATGCATGTCATGTTTCATACGAAGATCAGATTGTTTCCAACAAATAATGTCATTATTATTGATCTAAAAACCCTGTACTTCAGTAAAGAAGTTTTAGTTCTTGATCTAATTCATTGCATGTTTCATACGGAGATAAGAGATCTCTTGGCTCAATAATAAAGTATTTTACTGTAAGAATTTTCAGTTCTTGATTCAAATCATGGCATGTTTCATACGAAAGTCAGCTTGTCTTATTTAAAGAATTACAATAGTCTTGGTTCAATGGTTGAAATGCGTTTCAGTAATTTTTTTTCAGTTCGTCGTTCGATTTTTCAAGTTAAAGTTTAGTCAAAATGTAATTAAACAAAATGTTCACATTGTGACTAAACTTTAGCTTGAATAAATCGAACGATGAACTGAAAAATATTGACTGAAACGCATCTTAAGCATTGAACCAAGACTATTGTAATTCAATTAAGACAACCTTAACTCCGTATTTAACAAAGCACTTGAATCTGTACATAGAACTGAAACGGCTTCACTAAAATACCATGATTATTGAGTACCATTTGAAACATAAAATGAACAAGAAAAAGCACTAAAACTCACTTACAGAATTTCGAGTCTGATGCACCATCACATCTTTCAATCTGATCTCCGCGTGTTATTTCATGCCTGTAAATAGAGGTAGGTAAATAAGTGGGAGGTACTCAAATTAATAATAGATAAAATAATACAATGGATTTAATTCTATGAAATCATTTATTAAAAAATAAACTTCCTAAAACAAAAGTATTGATCATTTTATTTAAATATATTCTAGGTATTAATCATATTACCTAATGTTATTACTGTGAATATTACTTAAGGGGACATCGCAAACTATTGTTTACATTAGCTGCCTAGCTGCACTCGTAAGAAGTATAAATTAGCGCCGCCATTTAAGATTTGTTTCTTTATTGGACCTATACCATCAGATTCTTATACGTAATAATACGAGTAGGTACCTAGGAATTCAGTAATTATCATCTTAAATACAATACTTAATATCTTGATAATATCGCTTTATCATGATCATTCTTAATCTTAAGGTGCTGGCAACCCGCCTACTATCACATTTTTATAGTCATACAAAATATTTGTCAAATCCTATCAATAGCAACTGAAATATAATGTTAATATCTTAATTTAATCATAATCGCTTATTCATAATATTTTGAAGTTATTTGACAACTTTATACATTTTAACATTATTTTGTGTGTTATTTGGGTAGGTATTTGACAACTTTATACATTTTAACATTATATTGCAGTTTAGCAAAAAAAAATATTTTAATCCAAACACGTTTTTCTACCAAAAAGTTTGCCTTACTGATTTTCATACTTTTGCAAACTTTTTGGAAGGCAAATTTGTTTGGATCAAAAGTATGTTTTTGCTCAACCGTGTTGCACACAACATCGCTACTTGCGATTTTTTATAAACTGATGACGGTAATATTATGGCCGCCAATAAACATACTTATGATCACTCATTATGTGAATTTTACTTTATATAACCCGCCTCAATAAAGAAACGAAACTTAGTTCGTTCCTCTATTGGCGCAGGTTATTATTATACCATCAGATTATTATGCAAAAATTGGTTAGTAAATTTCCACCCCTGAATATTATTTACACATAATAAGCTTTAGCTATAACCCACGCACGTCAATAAAAAAAAAACAATCTGAAATGGCAGCGTAAATCATTACCTCTCACTTATACACTATTGCTTACTCTAGTACTTTAGAGATAGATTAACGTCGCTATTTAAGATTCGTTAATTGCTTTATTGGCGCGGGTTATACCATCAATTCTTATAAAAAAATGAATTCAATCTTAAAATTGTAACAAACAGCTATTCTCGTTCATATCTACACAAGATACAATACGGCCGGCTGATCTTGGCCGGGTCTGAAGTTAGCCGTTTTGCGAATCTTTCGTCAGTCATTCATTGGCCATTTTCGCACCAATGACTCACTTCAGAACTGCCAAGATCCGCTGGCCGTATTGTATGTTCCATTTTGTATTGTTAATAATCATTAATAATGAATCAACTTCTCAAATCAACATATTGATTCATACCTATTTTATGAATTATATTCGGTGTTGTGCTATAGCAATCTTGTAAGGAAATAACTTCAAAACTACTTGTACAATTGACCAAAAACGCCATGTAATGAGGAGAATAATTAATTGTTTTAAGAACTCTACACTTAAAGTAAATTTTACTTTTATCAGATTCGTTAAATAACACTTGTTCAATTTTCAAAAATAATGGTAGATCTTGGACTGCATACCTATACAAGATAACATTTTTTTCACAATATGTTATACCATTAATCTCTATAAAACCAACACAATTATAAACATCACCATCAATTTCTGTCATATTATTTAGTTTTAATATTTTTCCGTGTAAATAGCGATCAGTAAGTCCAGTATTAACAAGTAATTTATGACTATTCGTCAATTGATGTCTTGTTGCAAGTGTTAGTGGCAAGTTTTTACGGCTAGCTATTGATTGTGCTATTTTTTTCAACTCTTTGTGCTTAGCCTCAAATTTAAAGGCACTTATTAATATTGGTGGACCAACTTTTTGTATTATTCTTGGGTAATGTAGGAGAAAATGATGTTTCGGTTTTAATGTACAGTTAAATAATTGAATTAAATTTTCCAAGTAAGCTTCGATTGAAGTTTTCAAGTAATCAATCAAGTGTGAAGTGAAAATCTGAGATGTTAATATCTCTGTAATTTCTAACAGAGTTAAATATTGTTTCCATACTGGATCATGCTCCGCAATTAAGTCACCAATTATGTACCTAAAATTACGAACAAGACACAACATCTCAGAAGCCGAAAACATTATTTTGCCATTTAACAAGTTTTGTTTTGTGACAGGTGGAGGACAATTTTTTTCAGACTTTAAATAAGTATAGTATTTTATTCTTGAATTTAAGTTGTCCAAATCAAAAATATTGTTATCAATAAAATGTTTGATTATTAAGCACATGTCATAACGGTGTATGCCCTCACACAAATCGTGCATAACATCGCACGTGAAATTGTTGTAAACATGGAAATAATTTAAATCATGCCATATGCATTTTTCTTTAACGCCAATTTTGTTAGTATAATGTGCATTATATTCTTCTTTTTTACGAATGTATTCAGATCGCTCTTTGGTGTCAGTTTTTGTTTGCTCTTTTTGTACTGTGCAAAATCTACAAAAATTATTGGAAGAAAAACTTTCGTGAAAACCTAAAATTGAATGAAGCCCTAAATTGTCTCCTGAAATATTGGCTACACAAAAAGTAACACATATACTAGATTTCTTAGATTTTACGTTTATCCCTTCCTCCTGTAAAAACTTTAATTCTTTAAGTAACGGTCTGAAAACAGGTTCATTACCAAAAGTGTTTCTATCTTGTGTATAAAACAAAAGAACTGGTAAGACATTATCTAAACGACTGCAGAACTGTGGTGGTATTGTAGATATAGTTACATATACAGCACCTATTTTCTGATTTCCAGCGTGACTGCCTAGTGGATTGCCAGATTCAAAATCATCATAATACACTGTCAAAGGTAGAATGGTTCCGTGATTACATTTTTCTTTTGTATCCTGCCAAGATGTGCCATTTATTATGTTTCTAAGGACATCTTTCTCTTCGCTTACTTTTTTCTGGTAGTTAATTATAATTTCTAATGTATTTGCTGCTTCGAGAAACTCCTTAAGAGTGTCACGCAAAGGTATAAAATAAGAAAATCTATTTTTGATTACCATTTCAACAGTGTTATTCCTACGATTACTATCTTCGGAAACACCAATGGTTTTTTTAATAGGTTTGACATACGATCTTAATTTTTTGAAATGTTCTATTCTTTTATAATCGGTATTGATGTTTTTAAACGAATCTTGAAGTATTGATAACATCAGCAAACTATCATTATTCAAATCATTCTTTGACATTATTAGGGATTGTCTAATAATGTTAAACGGCTCCGATATAAACAGCTCAGACACGATTTCAATTATATTTTGGATAACACTTCTTGGCAAATTGGACATGTTATATAATTTTGCAATAAATGTAAGTAACGCATTATCGACTTCTATTTGAAAATCAGATAAATTTGAGGTTTCATTTTTAGTATTATTATTCAATTTAGGGGCTTCATTCAAAGGTGTTAATTCAGACGTTGAACCGGAATTACAGTTTGCTTTACCACTAACATCAAATACATTGGCATCTGAGACGAGATTGCTACTCGAGGTTTCATGATAATGAGTTAAATGCTTCTTTAGATCACTCTTAGAGTGATATAACCTGGCACAATTTTCTTCAGGACATTTAAAATAATTAACAATACTATGCGCGTAACGCAAATGCACAAAGTATTGCTGAAAATCTTGATATTCGTTGCGACATTCAAGGCACTTCATCGTGCAATTATTTATAGTTAATTTCAACAAGATTAAACAACAATTTTGTTTACATTTTCGCAAGCGACAACAAATCTGCGATGTATGGTACTATCTTATCATACTTTGTTTCTATTTGATAGACACAACGCTGAATCAGCACGTATAAATGCGCAGCAGCTGCTGGATATGTGGCGTGAAGCGCATGGTATGATTTGAACAATGTGTCAAAAGCTTTCATTGGCGAGGTAAACTTCCACATAACCTTGTCTATTACCAAATAATAGATATCGTTACCATCATCGGCAGCACCACATTTAATTACGTACGGTTGAACACTTTGCTTGCTGCGTAGAGCCTTGTCTTTTACTTCATCAATTTTCGTTTGTATATCTCCAGGATTCTGAAAATAATAGCAAACATATAAAAATTGCAAAACTGATGAACATACCTACAAAGCACGCGTGTTTACTACTAATATTATAAATGGGAAAGCTTGTGATTGAATCTGATCTGAAAATTTGGATGAAATTTGGTATGAATGTAAATTATACCCTGGTTAACAGATGTTACTCTTTATCCAGGAAAAAACCAAAACATTCCATAAAATTACGTAACCGCGAGGTATAGATATTAAATACCATACCATTCAACTTAATAAAATAGTACCCCAATATATTTACCTGGACGTAAATTATGAAGTTTTCGACGCATTCTAATGTGGAAAATTTTCTACGCTTGTTCAGTCTTCCTCTCGGGGGAATCAGGTAGGACAACAGTTTTATTTGATCTGGCACTTTTAGATCTGAAATGTATAAAACAGGTGATTTATTTTGAAGTAAGTAGGTACCATGCGAGCGGAGCCACGAGCGGATGCTAGTAACGTAAATAATATAAATAAGAATAGTGACGGTGACGCTGAAGGTAAACCTAATAAATGAAAATTAAACTGTTTATTACCATCATCAGGCTGCTCTTGAATACTTTCATATAAAGTACTCAACGTGTCATCTTTTGATTCTCCAAATTTGAGGCTGATGATTTTATTAATAAACCATTTCCAATTCCTGAAAAAGCATGTTGATCTTTCAGGATACAGTCTTTCAAAGTCCAGGTTTATCTAGAAACGTAAACAATTTTTCAGAAACGTATTTGGCATGCTGGAGTTGGACCAATCTAGTTACAGACAACATAAACAAATAAAAATATTTGTGGGCAATCCACACAACACTATCTAGCCCTAAATTCCAGTAAATGTAGATTCAAATTGGCTAGTGAACAGTGAAACATTGAACAGCTCTAAATAACAATAATGAAAATGTCAATCTAAAAAGAAATAAACATAAACAAACTAAGCAAAGCTCTGATATTCATATTATAGGTACTTTTTTTGTAAATACATAACTACTTTTATTTATTAACAAAACCCATAGCTGTACAAAATGTATCTTATAAATACAACTTTAAGCCAATAACGGTTTCAAATAGGTACCTACTGTTAAGAAAATTAAAAAAAAATGTGAAAGAAAATAAACTTTTTGTATTTTTTGTACAAAAAAAAATACTTACCAAACTATCACTCCTTGGATCATTTAAAATGTTCCACTCATCAATAAAATCCGAAATGTTGTTGTTGGTGCTACACTGCCTCACTTTGAATGTTTTGTTCCAACAGTCCATGATTTCACTCCATGGCTCATTGTTATTCTTAAGAAAAATTATTTGGTCTGTGTGATCTTCTGTAATATAGAAAAATTATGTTAGCCAATATGTAAGACAGATATAAATAAATTGGTTGTAGGTATTACTGAAGCAAACTACCTGACAGGGCACTACTGCTTACCCTATAACTTTTATGATCTACAAAGTACTTACCTACTTATTAAGTACCTAACTACCGACTACACAATAATTAGATATTAATAACAATATTACACACATTTTGCAAAAATTCGCCATCTCATGTATACAGACAAGTAACTACTCTAGCTACTATTTATGTAGGTCAAGTAATCATTTAAAACCTTTCAACTCCTCATATTTTTTTGTTTTATTTGGAATGACATTCTCTTCTGATGTTGATTTTTTTCTCTTTTCACCAGACTTATACAGGGTATTCCGAATTTTATCAACCAGCTTGCCTTTAGCAAATGAAGGTTTACCGGATATGGACTGTCTTTTTTTAATTGGTGGTACAAAGTATGTGCCAGTGTTTTCAAATGGAAATAAAGCTATTATTTTTGCGGTTAAAATGTTGTATTCTTCATATGTTATTTTACTGAAATAGGTAAAAAATAAATCTAAGTATAAGGGTTCATTGTTCATTGTTGGACTTCGGAATCTTAAGAATGATAAAAAATATTTTTTAGATTAGAACTTATTAGTTTCGTGCTTTGCAGGTCAGCTAGCATACAACATAGTATTATCATCATCAGCTAGTGAATACATACTGCCTTCCCGTTTATCTAAAATGCCACAATAAATGATCCTTAGGCCCTCTCCATCCACAAGGTCCATTAAGAGAAGGGATATATGCTTTTATTGCTTCCCCCAGTTTGTGCTCAAAGAACCACATAAAAGTATAGTGGGAAAATGAATGAACGAGTATGTACTGGTAGGTACTTACTAATTTACGACACGTGTGAAGAGATGTCTAACAATGATATCAGTGAGTTGATTTCGGTGCTTGTTTGTCAAGGTACTATTTGCAGTGTAATAATTTAATATACTCTTGCCACATGGTGTTACTGTTAGAAGCGTCTTGAGGTCAAAATCAGGGAAATTTGGTCGGACATAAATATCGCCTGTAAGGATATCTTGTAAGTCTTCCAGGTCCTCGTTCTCCGTGAATAGATAAGGAGCAGTGATGCTGCTATTTGTTACTGTATTAGTCTGAAAACATTTAAGTAATAATTGTAAGAAAGCCGTTCTTCTCCATAGAGATCTACGCTAGAGAATGTTCACCTACAGTACTTTCTCAAGTTATAATGCCTTGTGACTGTGACTGTAGTTTTTTTTTTGTATTGTTGACATTAAAAACTGCCGTAATGGTCTAATTGAAATAAATGCTTTGACTTGGAGTTTTTGCCTGTAGATCGGCTTTGATGTTTTAAATCTAACTGTTTTAAACTAAGGTAGGTACTTAATTTGTTACAAAAAAAATAAACAAGAAAAAGCAAAGGACCTGGCCGACCAACTGAAAAAATACCTCTCGACCTCTCCCCCCCCCCTCTGACTTTTGACGAAGTTTTATATTTATACGTATGTACCTACATACATACAAAGATACGATGCCAAATTGTCCCCTTAGAAAACCCCATAATATAAACAGGATAATAGAATATTCAATAGGTAGGTAACTTACTGTGCTAGTCGCTACTAAATACTCATCAATTTTTTTTTTTAGTTCTATTCTTAGTCCAATCTTTGGGCACAGTTCTTTCAGGATATTGTCATTGATTTCCTTTAATTGATCCACAGTTACATCATTTTCTAAAACAAAATTTCCATAATCACTAGACAAGTTTAAACAAAATACTAATTACCTAAATTTTATAACATTCAAACAAGCCCTAATGCTGATGTATCTGAATGTATCTTAATTATACCGGCTGTTAAGCAGCCTAAAGTTCATTAACACATTAAAATTGTGTTTAAATGAATTTATCTGTTATTATTTACAACTTTGTACATTTCTTTTTGGAATAGTAATATTATTAGTACAGTTAGAGTACTCACTTGATGGCCTTTTCCGGACAAAATGTTTATAAGTATAAATATTCACCTACCGTTGAAATTTGTAATTATATCCTGTGGGATATTCCATTCCCTAAGAAGCAACTCCATTTTAATATCCTCTATAAGTTATTAAAGATAGTATGGTATGCTGATACAGGTTTTGATTTAAATCTGCAAATAGACAGAACATAAATTAGTGATTATTCTAGTACCTAACTAAGTATGTAAAAAACAGCCGGGTAGGATAAACATTCAGCAGGTTTAGCATTGTAGCTACGGTATAGCCTTTATTAAAGTAACAATAACCTCATGCTCATTAAGTTAGGTAGTGATTACATTTTCCATCACCCAGAGACATAGGTACCTAACGTGAAAGGCAGTCCAGCAGCCTTTTCCACCATGTTTGGTGAAGTTCACCGAGCTTACACACCTCTGATTCTGACCTACCAGATTGGAATCAGAAGTTGCATAGGCTCGGTGAACTTCACCAAACTTGGCGGTCAGGCGGCTGGTGGTATTTTCACCAGCTAGATGCCTACATCTACCGGCCGGGTCTGCCTAGATTCTGAACGTAAAAAGCAGCTTCCTATCACAGTGAGAAGAGAATGCCGGGAATGCGGTTGCGTGGTAGGTAGGTACCTACCGGTAAATTTGAACATTGAAGCGCAAAGCATTTTTTTGAGCAGAATTCGTAAGGGAACCGCGAAATGTCTACCGCTTCGCATATCTACCTACTACCAGCCTATCATTTTACAATTAGTGCACCCATAATCGAACCGAATAGGTAGGTACATTGAGTTATTTAACTATGGGTAGGTAAATAGGTAGTAAAACAAGTAAGATGATTTTTGCTCACAACATGGCGCCTAGCCGGCCCCGGTGCCGTCATTCATCGTGTGTTAGTCGATCTTTAAAATGCAATAACTTAATTAGATGTATATTCCAATAATTAAACACTTACCTAAGCACACACAACACAACACAATCTCCAACAACGCAAAAGAATCACTCGACAGAGCAGAGTCACCACGAACGAACTGACACTTGCAGAAGACGTAATGCCGGTAATGAATTTCATGTGCACTGCGCCGGCACATCCAAATCCAAGTCCACAGGGCACAGAGTACACAGACAAAAAGTGTGTTGCCTGCTACGAAATGTTATTTACCAAAAATAAGGCCGAATCTGTCACGTCCACTATTTTTCCGACTTACTACGAAATTTATTATTAATAACATTATGCATACATAAAACCTATTTCACGGTGTCTGAGTAACGATAATCATACTCCACGTTTACTTTAAAAATTACTTTTAAAATAATGTTATGGCAAGATTGCTTAGTAGTTTAGAAGAGCACCTACCAGCTTTATTTTATTACCACAATGCCATGATTACTCTTGATTTCCATTTTGTAATAATTTATTTTTGTAATGGTGATAAAAATAGTTATACCTACATAGACTATAACTATTATGCTTTTATTGATAAAAAAACCTGGAGTAGATAGGGGTAGGTAGAGTTTAATGATAGTAACGTATGAAACTACTTATTATTGTTTTTTTTTGTCCATGTGGTGTTTACCTCTAAGTAATTGTTGCGCTTTGTAGAGTTTAAAGGCATGTTTTATTTTTGTTTGTAAATTAGTGTAAACAATTGTTGGCAGATCTAATAAATAAAATAAAATAAAAAATAAAACCTATTTGGAGAACTTGGTGGAAAATACTAAGGTATTTTCCACTAAGTTCTCCAAATAGTTTTTATATTATTTAAGTTCATTACAACCAAACGGAACGAATGGCTTTTGTACCTACTTTATTTCATACACTACTAATGATCGAACATCGTGCCTCTAAAAACAGATTGGTATAAACATACTCCCAAAAATTGGGGAAACAATTTGTGAAATTGCAACCTTTTTGTTGACGACGGTTGTGACGTAGCATATTTTCAAAAAACGCGAATTTGGTTTAAGAATAACGAGTCTTAAATCAAATTCGTGATTCTTGAAAGATGTAGGTACTGTTCTGGTGCTAATTGGTCGCCCAGTTGTCGAAATTCGACCATAATTAATTTAAATTATAAGTTTGAACATTGATAAGGTTCTATTATCAAAGACTATACCTACCTACTTCTATAATCTCAGATTTCGCTTTTCGATTTTTTTATAAGTAGGTACATATCTTTACTTTATAAAAATATTAGCATTTTGCACTGCTTCTCTTTAAAAACTTTAAGTGTGCGAAATTCATACTCCTCCGTCCGCGCAATTTTCGTAAAAAGGGGTAGGTAGGTACCAACCTACCTAAGCAAATTTTTTGCTTCACGTAGTTAGGTATTAATTAGGTATATGTAGATTAAAAGTCTTGTACGAGTTTGTTGTCTTTCCTACGACTTGTAGGTACCTATAAAATTTCGACAATATTACAGGGAATAAAATGAGGGTTTATTATAAACTTTAAAACCTATTTCCGTTGTCTCCGTATGTACCTTTCTAATTAAGTTTTGGTCAGCAATCAGGCTTCACATTTGATAATCATTTTTATATTGTTATAAAATTAAATAGGTAGGTACTTAGGTAGGTAGTTAGTTACCAACATACCATAGGTAGGTACTTAGCACTGCCATAGCAATAAATATTACGTAGGCTGTACATAATTTCAGATGTTTAAGTAGGCCTAGCTGGTAGGTACCTAATTCTTTTTGGATTATGGAAGGGAATAGGTACCTGCTATTAGGGTTTTTCGGTCCGTCCATTTGTCACAAATGTGGCTCTCGAAAAATAGGTAATTATGTAGATACGCGGCAGTGTAATAGTTCTATGTAGGATATTTATAGATATTAATAGAGGTACTTGCACGTTATTGTAAAAATATTATTTTTAAATAAAAATAAGTAAGCATAGTACCTTTTGACTTAGGTAGGTACATACATAGTATTAATTCTTCCTTACCTAATAGGTAGATAAAAAACTTTAGTAAAGCTGAAGCAACCTAAATACTCGTTACTGTTAGCCTGTGTCATCCCACTGCTGGGCAAAGGCCTCTCCCCATGACTTCCAAATTTTTCGATCCAGGGCCAATGTGGGCCACTGGTCGTTGGTTTTGTCTAGCTCATCCCGCCATCTCCTGCGAGGTCTACCGCGTCGCCTTTTGGTTGTGTCAGGGCTCCACATTTTGGTTATTTTGGCCCACAGCTCGTCAGGCATACGGCAGACATGGCCAGCCCAGCCCCACTGTAGCCTGCGGCATTTTGAGCAGTGTTTATTACCTGCCTGCCTAGTCGGTGGCAAAAAACTAAAAAAGATCAAAGTTCCAATGAAGCACCGACGTGATTACCTAGTGTGCCCTCCCGAAAATAATTATTTTGCCGTGAATAACCACCATTTATGTTATGTTATTTTTCGTTTGTAATGTGTTTAGGTATGCTACTATATTTAAATTACATGTAATTCTGTTTTAATTTAATGGTTCTGACTAATATTAAAATTACTGGATAATGGTTGCAAGGATGTTGTTATATTTCCAGATGGTTGTACAGCACATAGGTAATAGAAATAATTTTGTAACGAAACTGATTTCGATGATAAATAAGTACATAATATTTTTGTTAGATTATATTGTTTCAGGTTTGATTTTTCGAATAATAAATACAACACTCGTAAATTATTTTATTTCAAAAACACGTACCTTCAATAAAAATCTACTTATTTTGTAATCAGTTAAAAAAACCGCGTAAGTGACTACACAAAATGTAAGCCAACTACGAGTAAATTTACGTTATTTTCCATTAAAGACAGTTGTAAAGAACTAGCTGTTAAGTTCAGTAGGTAATAAGATTTGAAATCGCTGAGATATTAAGTTTTTTCTTCCTCCTGTAAAATGACCAAAAAGTAAATACGCGGTCTTAACAAGATGCTCTTACGCGGATTCGCAAGCGCAGCGACGAAAGGTGAAAACAACCCTATAAGTTTTGTTGGCAATGCCATAGGCTACGGCTACAATTGAAAGGTCATTCAAAAGATGATCGAAAACAGATTAGATTAGGTATTATGGGCTTTCTTTGCTCACTGCCTTACTAATAACCGTTGCATAGCAGGTGAATAATTTATAGTTACACACTGATTTCTCCACAGATTTCTCTCTTTCAGTCGTCAGTAATTTGACATTCGAGAGAAGAAGACAAATCGTTGTGTAACTATTAATACAGACGCTATACAACGTGTATAGGTACGGCTGTCAGTGTAAAAACTTGTTGACAGTAAGAATGTGACCCGGCATTAAAAAAATCTGATCAAAACATTATCGTACTAAAAAACGTTAGTAAGTATATCTTATTTTGAAACAATTTATATTCCTAGTTCAACACCATAACTTATTTCCACAAAACAAAAATGTCTTATTCGAAAACATTTGAGTACCTACCTTTACTTGAATAATTTAGTGTCTACGTCAATGCAACTATTTAATACTTAACCAGAAACAAACTTTTCTTAAGGCGCTTATACGAGCTAAATTAGCAACTCTATTTGTGGTGGTTCAAACTTCGTTTGAAATGCTGTTAGAATAAAGTTCTAATCAGCTTGCACTACAAAGTGGTTGTTACGTCAGCCACTGCGGGCCAAACAGCGCGAAATGAGTGGTTTCGATCGATTTGCAAAAAAACTTTTGATTGGATTAAAAAACTAAAACAGTATCATGCTAATATATTGCTTGTAGATTTATTTGCCAAAAAATCAGAATGATCGCATGCATATTAGTATGTTTTTTATTGTTTGAAAGATATCTTTAGAGGTAAGTTCGTGATTTCTTTTTCTCGAGCCAAATTAATTGTATTATGTTTTCAAAACAGTATCATGCTAGCATATATCCTGAAGAATATCATATATTTTTCTGATCTTGTTTATAGCAGTGAATCATATACTTTTACTAATTATAAAACTCGCGTTTAGCTCGTGTAATCGTCTTAAACTAAACATATATTTTCATACCAGAAAACGTTAGAATATCTTATTTTAAAACAATTTAGATTCCTAGTTCAACACCATAACTTACTTCCACAAAACAAGAATGTCTTGTTCGAAAACATTTGACTATCTTTACTTGAATAATTTAGATTCTTACGTCAATACAACTATTTACTTACCCAAAAACAATTTTTTCTCAAACCAAGCATATTTGTTCTTACTAAAACACGTTAGTATATCTTATTTTCAAACAATTTACATTCATAATTCAACACCATAACTTCTTTCCTCAAAACAAGAATGTCTTGTTCGAAAACATTTGACTACCTTTACTTGAATAATTTCGATTCTTACGCCAATGCAACTATTTACTTACCCCAAAACAAACTCTTCTGAAACCAAACTTATATTTTCTTACTAAAGCACGTTAGTATATTTTATTTTGAAACAATTTATATTCCTAGTTCAACACCATAACTTATTTCCACAAATCAAGAATGTCTTGTTCGAAAACATTTGGCTGCCTTCACTTGAATAATTAAGATTATTACGTCAATACAACTATTTACTTACCCAAAAACAATTTTTTCTCAAACCAAGCATATATGTTCTTACTAAAACACGTTAGTATATTTTATTTTGAAACAATCTACATTCCTATATCAACACCATAACTTCTTTCCTCAAAACAAGAATGTCTTGTTCGAAAACATTTGACTACCTTTACCTGAATAATTTAGATTCTTACGTCAATGCAACTATATACTTACCCAAAAACATTTTTTTCTCAAACCAAACATATACTTTCTTACTAAAATACGTTAGTATATATTATTTTGAAACAATTTAGATTCTTAGTTCAACACCATAACTTATTTCCACAAAACAAACATGTCTTATTCGAAAACATTTGACTACCTTTGCTTTAATAATTTAGACTCTTACGTCAATGCAACTATATACTTACCCAAAAAACAAACTCTTCTTAAACCAAACATTTATTGTATTATTACAAAATGTAAGTCTTTCGTGTTTCGAATCATTTTAGATTCTTCTTTCAAATCCGTTATTTTCTCACATTAAATGGAGTTTTTTCTTACTAAAACACGTTAGTATGTCTTATTTTGAAACAATTTAGATTCTTAGTTCAACACCATAACTTATTTCCAAAGAAAAAAAGGCCTTGTTCGAAAACATTTGACTACCTTTACTTGAATAATTTAGATTCTTACGTCAATGCAACTATATACTTAACCAAAAAACAAACTCTTCTTAAACCAAACATTTATTTTATTATGATAAAATTTAAGTCTTTCTTATTTCGAATCATTTCAGATTCTTCTTTCAAATCCGTTATTTTCTCACATTTAATGTTTTCTTCTTAGAACAAAAAATATTTTTCTCCATCGAAAACGTTCCTGCTTTCTGATTACGAGAATAGTAAATACTTCTATGAAGAATATAAAACTTTTCTCACAATAATATTATTGTTGAACGAATTTACACATTTTCTTGAACCAATAATTTATTTTTATTCTTGGCCCTAATCTCTGAGCTTCTTAAGCTAAAGCCTTTTATATTCAGAGTAAGAATTCTTAATGACTTGTTTCAAAATGCAAATGTTTTCTACAGTCAAGAGTAAATATCGTCTTGATCCAAAAAAATATTCTTGATGTAAATAAATAAATGAAGAATAATATTATATATCTAGAAGAATTCCATTTTATTTTATTCAAGATATTATTGTTACCTTAAGTAAATATATGCTTGAGATTAAACAATATACTTGAGAATAATTTTATTCTTGAATTAAAACTTTGCCAGACCCCATTTTTTTCCGTGCAAAGGGCTTCGTTACAGTCGGCAAAAAAAAAACAGTCTCAGGGACCTCGCCTTTTTGCTCTCGCTGGCGGTGGAGTAATTTAGTATCGCAAAGCTGCGTGTTTAAGTTGCGATTCAAAATTACAGCGTTCTGCCTCCATCATTGAATCTTCTTCCTACTGATGTAATCAAAAACAGTCGCGAGCTTGCTTTGCTTCCGTCACGCGTTGCAAATGCGACTAACGCGATAGCAGCGATTCTGACGGGCGTTGTCGAGGTAGGTACTAAACATTGCAGTTGGTTTAAAACCTTCGAGCTGATACAGTCTTCAATAGCCGCAATAAGCAGCAAAGATATTTCCCATTGCTGTATCCATTTAAATACAACCGTCTCCCTAAATCTTATCTGACACATTCAGTGGCAGATAATTACAGTTTTTTGGACATTAAAAAACAAGATTAAAACAATAGTGTCGCACCCTTGCAGTCAACACGTCTACTGCGCATTGTTCACCGGATTTCTTTGTTCCTAAAGGCCTTTTGTTTGTAGGAAAATTACGTGAAAATTTTACTGAGACACTGTGGAGGTTATGGGAGTAGTAGTACAAGTTATATCATGTTCAGGCAATTATTTTGAACCTTGGCCTTTCGTGTGATTTAAAATTGGTTAGGATAATTATGTTTTAGTAATAGTTTAATCATCTGTTTTGTTTTTATCTGACTACTAAAAAAGGAGGTTATTAATTTCACCGGAATATTTTTCTTTCCATGTCTATTACACGGATTACACCATAATCACTGGGCCGTATTTTTCTTTGTGGCCTATTAGATGTCAGTCATGATGGTTTCTTAATAACTTCTAGTTAAACTGTAATATTATACACACACTGAGAATTCCGCCTGCATGAGTGCGATTACAAGCATTTAAAGTCGCATACGCAAAAGCCATGCCCGGAACAACCACTTGTGCGTTATCTAGCGTTCCTTTTAAAAATGTTATCTCATATTTCTCAATTTTATCTTCTTCTTCTTTATTTAATTTTATTTTAACTTCCTGAGTAAAACTATGATTGAATTTACCTAAATAAGAAAGAAATCTTTTAAAATTCAGTACGTTAACTCAGTATTACATTTATCAGATGAAGTCATTTCTAATGTGAGGTAAGACTGAATAACTACTATTTCGTATTACAAACTTGATGAGCAAACTTTTACAAAATAAAAGTATTGTACGAAATTAAACTACTGCCACTAAAATTTTCAATGACTCACGTTTGCTAGGATACGTCTGGAGTTGACGGGACGTTTCCTCCATCCACGAGAATTTAAACCTTAACCACTACCATTCAAAGTCCAAAATAGACTGCCTTACAAAATTTAGTAATCCCACTTTTTTCCATTTAAGATTTTATCGAGTTCCTTATAACAAAGGTATTATGTTGAAGGGTGCTTGTATTCCTAACGTTTGGGAAGTGAAGGCAATGTACTTTATCTTAGACTTAACTAGCGTCTCGTGATCTGTGAATGAAAGGTCTGATTTTGAACCTTGTTGTATTATGTGGTAATTCATTAATGTTTCACGCTAAACTGACGAAAATGTGGGTGTACTTATTGGGTTAATTTCTGTGTAACAATTCGATTATAATAGTCGTGATGTTTCAGGTCGTTCAATCCGTTGAATAGTTTGTTAGGCGTGGGCCAAGGCGAGCAATGGGCTAGCTCGCCGCCAGTCCGTCTTTTGACGACAGGCCGTGTCGACGGCGTGTTCGTGTTCCACACGTGCCTTAAAGAGATGTCAGCAAAAAAGGAAGGGCAAGGGCTAAAGTCTACCAGAGCTGCGGGACTGTGCGAAAGAGATACCGTGGCCCTGGAACACAAAGGGCTAAGAAGGAACAAGGATGTGTAGACCGAGTGGTGGCCTAAGTTTGGTCAAAGAAATCAGAGCTGTCCTAAAGCTCGTTGGGTGGACGATATTGTCAAGGTCGCGGGGAACACCTGGGTAGGCATATACCCAGCAGTAGGTGATTCCGGGCTGATTCGATGATGATGGATGAGTGAAACATAGATGTTTGTCACTAAAATTTGATATACCTATTTGGTCCATTTGTAAAATAGTAACGAAGTTAGAGTAGACATACTAATGAAAGAAAGAAAAAAAGACGTGTGGCACTCGGGGACTGACGCGGTAAAACTATTGCATAGCATTTTTTATCAACTTATGCAATTATAATTCTTAACTTATTTTATTTTTCCGCTTGTTGCCGGCTCGAGGACCAAACGCAGACTGAATGTTCAGGCTCGGCTTCCCATCACGATGAAATTATGAATTTTATAATGATGGTTCTAGAACATAGAAGAATAAAAAATGGTTACAAAGAAGGTCTAACATCAAATGTATACAACCTACAACTCCTGGTTACGGCAATGTATTAAAAAGAAAACTAGCTTGTCATTGTCATTATCTGACATGGGGTGACATGTTGATGACGTGTTAGGTTATTCGTTACGGAATTTCTGGATTCGGCCTCCACGCTCAAGGCCCGCGATAGAAGCTATGCAATAGCTTAATAATGTATTTTTGAGCTAAAAATGACGCGTCACACAAAACGTAAGACAGTCTGATGTAAACTAACCATGAAAAGACTGTTACCATAAAAATGGCGGCCATTTTAAATCACGTGACGTCACGGCCTACCCCTATATCTACATCTATAACAGGTCACGTCAGCTGCGAACTAATTCCAAATCTAATTCTGTCACTTCCGTCGTTAACTATCTAAATTCTAAGACAAAAATAAACATTTGGAACTATTAGAAGTGGCGCGTGAAACGAAACTTTGTTGTAGAAATGTTTGTGTGCTAGTGTTTTGAGATGCTGTGGAGTTGCGACGTGAATGGTTTTGTAGATAATGATGTGTTTTAGTGAATGTAGGTTAAACTGGCGATTTCGGTGTGCAAATCTTACCCTAATTAACGTGATCATTAACACGAAATGGAGTCACTATGTAATATTATTATCAATTGTTATTATTGTCATGGTTTGACTGGGCCTATTTTTTTTTCCTTTTATTTATCTGCAATCAGCATTTGCTATAAGCAGATGTGTTGTAGGATGTGGCAGTTTGAGTGTGTCCTCCAGTGAGGTCATCTCCTCGTCAGTAGACCATAGAAGTGGATTATATGGTCA
This sequence comes from Xestia c-nigrum, assembly GCA_916618015.1. NCBI lineage: Eukaryota > Metazoa > Arthropoda > Insecta > Lepidoptera > Noctuidae > Xestia > Xestia c-nigrum. Next base: position 2,102,421 of record OU745246.1, on the reverse strand, counting down.
GTATGTCTTTCCGTTTTAGCCGTTTTTTGTAGCGTCTAGTTGTTAGCTTAGTCGCCAATTTGTTGGGGTGCCTTTCCAGCTTCCCTTTATATGTCTCTGAAGTGTTGTGACTCTCTTCCTTCACCGTGCTCATGCCCAGCTGATGGTGTATTTCTGCGTTAGTGGTGTACCATGGGACATTGCTTAGGTTTCTGAGGATCATGTTCTGCATCCGCTGTATTATTATGATATTGGAGTCACAAGCGCCCAGAGTAGTGATTGGGCCTATTTGGCGCAGCCGTGACGCACACAGTGTCCTTAAGTCACATTAAGGTTTTTTAAGTAAGGTTTTTAAAACTTTTAAGTTATTTTTTTGTTGGTTTCGTTTTATATTTATATATTTTCTTATATTGTATACACTTGTGGTGTGTGTATTTTCTTTCTTTCTTTACCAAAATATCGGGAACTCAAAACAAATAGTAAACATGATGAATATCCCGTTTCAAGTGATAATCACCACCACCATCGTGGTCTTTGATCAGCAACATTCAAAATAGTCCTTTCTACCTGTTGTGACAAAGCAATCAAATGTTGGTTGATATTAGAAACAGTAAAAGGAGTCTAACTATTGTTCCTGGCCTTTCGCCCATCTTCTAAACTAGCACAAACTTAAAGAAAAGTAGATAAATTCTCGTAATTCCCTACAAAACTGTGTAAGCGAATGTCTACAGTTCTTCACACTATTTCGGTATTTTCGTCCGACATTTCGCATGATTGACATATATTTACTCTTACAAATCTGTGAGATGGCGCCAAAGTTATTTTTAACAGCTTGAACCTGTATTAGTTTTCTTTGCTAATGTTTTTTCGAGATATCGGTTTGAATTGGTTAGTTACGGAAAAATAAGCTTCTGTTTTGAAGTTTGAAGGTTGCATTCTCAATGAACAAGATGGAAAAGAAATGTCACTGTGATCGGATATGCCTGGACAGACATTGGTGGTGACACTGGTGAATTTGTTTTACTATTACTTTTACCACAGTTAGCGTCTAAATAACCAACGAACAGATTCAAGGGAGATCAGGGCAGAATCGAGAGCATTTCTAATAGTCAGCTTGCTTTGTTATTCTGTACCTGTTTTTTATTTTGGCTGGGAAATCATCAAATGACTTCTCCCACTCTGGGCGTAGCGGGAGGGAGTGTCAGACTCTTACTGACTAAAACCCATCCATGTTCCTTCCTCGCCCTTTATGTTCCGGGGCCGTAGTATCTCTTTCGAACAAGCCCGTAACGGTAGTGTTATTGATAAAATAGTATTATTTTAAGTTTCAAGATCATTTCCCCAGTTCGGTAAGATAGGTTGGCTTCAGACAACCCTTGCGCTGTCAAAGATTTAACTTAAAATACCGAATGATAAAAAGAAATCAACCTAAATTTAACCTAGCACCATACAACGCTAATTATTTCCTAAAAAGCCTCCTTTACTGAATAATCTCATTCCAGACCTATTTCCTGCTTACAGCTTCACAAACAGACGTCAGTAACACATCTAAGCTGCAGTCAACAAATCGAGTGCACGGCGCTTGTCATAACTGTGAGATCAAAGACTCGTTCATATATAATGAACTGGTACAACGCTATTAGCTGTAGTGTTACTAACGTTGGTGGTTCTTGTATTGACTTAGTCCAGATTTAGGTGGTAAACCAGTGATGGTAATTAGTTTAGAATGGAGGACGTGATGTCTTTAAAAGTACCGCGTAAGAAATACTTTAATAATAATAATATCAGCCTATAACTGTCCTGTACTGGAGAGCAGCGGTGGCCCAGTGGTGGCGGCCCCGACTTACGAACAGTAAGTCGTGGGTTCGAACCCAGACAGGCGCATTACTTTGTGTAATTTATTTCATCACCGCTGCTCTCAAAAACGGTAAAGGAAAACATCGTGAGGAAACCGACATGTCGTAGAACCAAAAATTCGAAGACATGTGACATCTACCAATCCGCACTGGGCCCGCGTGGTAGATTATAGCCCTTTCCCTCTCATTGAGAGGAGGCCGTGTCCCAGCAGTGGGAATATTATAGGCTGATGATGATGATGATGATGATAACTGTCCCACAAAGGCGTCATCTCAACGGAAAAGACATGAGCATTGATCACCACGCTTGCTCAAGATGGGTTGGCGGTTTCTGACTTCATATGAGTTCAAAAGTCACGTTGGTACTTGTCTATATTTGAATTCACAACCTCATGTATGAGAGGCGAGGCCTTAAGCCGGAAACACACTTACGTGGTGTGGCGTGTCACACCATAACCCCACCACCGCTCTGGCCAATCGGTGGTGAGCATTCAACGCCACACCAGAACGTGCCACGACACGACACGACCTACAAATATGTCTCTAACCATACTAAATGTATGAAACCGTTATGCTTCTGGCGCGCCACGCTACGCCACGCCACGTAAGTGTGTTTCGCCGGCATTAACCTCTAGGTCATCACGACACCAAATACTTTACAGAGTTAAAATTCGCTTTTCGTTTTAACGGACTCGACAGTTCCTAAACGTGAAAGGCTTCGACGTGTTCGATTCTGACTGTAACTGCACTGACTGGACTGATTACTGTCTTGGATCCAAAAAATCTTAGAAATATGACATCACTGGTGGATTTTTCTCTCTCTAGGGACACAACTGTCAACAAATCGAGTGCATGACGTTAGTCATAACTGGAAGATCAAAGACTCGTCCATATGTCAGAATCGGTACAATGCTATTAGCTGTAGTACTAACGTGCTTGCGACCACCGTGATTGGCTTATTAGGTTTCGCGATTTGGGTGGAAACAACAACAGTTCTCTACTAAAACGAAAACTGGTTTAGTTAAGCCAGTTATCACGTTACACTACACATCCTTGAATTTAGGCGGGAATAACGATCTCACATGACATTCATTATCATCTGCTTAGCATTTTCCGAACAATGACAATGTGTATGTATTAACTGGGTTGTGGAGGTCAGATAGGTAGTCGCTCCATGTAAAATATTGGTATTCAGCTGCTTCCAGATAGACAGGAAGCCCACCCCAACGTAGTTGGGAAAAGGCTAGGCAGATGATGATGATGCTGAGGTTGAAGTCAGTTAGTCGGATGCAGCTGAATACCGATTTAAAAAAATGAAAAATGCACATTAATTTCTTCCACCGCATCCTAGCAGCTAAAATAAATAAACTTGAACCTAAGTAACAAAACAACGGGGTTTGCGGGCCTGTCGGGGTTGCGGGCCTGTTCGAAAGAGATACCGCGGCCCCGGAACATAAAGGGCGAGGAAGGAACATGGATGGGTTTTAGTCAGTAAAAGTCTGACACTCCCTCCCGCTCCGTCCAGTGGGAGAAGTCATTTGATGATTTCCCAACCTAAAAAAAAGGAACAAAAAAAAATAAAACTTTTTGCGAACCAACTGAACACTGCTTGAATTCATTAACATCGGACAATGAATTAAAACCACGCCAAATATTGCAAAAGAAAAAGAAAAAACCGCAGAAGATTTGCTCCTCAGCAGTCCGCCCTTGAAACAATCTCGAAGTAAACGGTGATTATATTTCTTGACGAATGCGATACGATTAGGTGTACTTAAAACTTTTCGACGCTCATCTCTGGCGCTAAATAGGCAATCCAACTTTTTGATGAACAACACACCATCCATTTGGGCTTGTTTTCTTAGGGGACGCAAATTTCTGGGGAGTGGAACAGTATTTAGATTGCCATTAGGATTAGTGGATTAGAACTAAGTAGAAGTAAGTTTTTGGAAGTTTGGGTCTAAGTGGGCCTTCTTATTAGTTGTTAGAAATAATTTTCTATTGAAAAAATTTCTTCAGTTTTTTAAATGATTTTGCCTTAGTTTTTTCTCTTATGTTTTGATTGTGATATAAAAAAAGTCGCATCGAAATTGGAATTTTGTTGCCTCAGTCCACAATTTTTTAGTAAGGGCCGATTGTGTGCTGGTTTGGTTTCTTCAGTATGTTTTACAATACTCGCATGAATCCAAAAATTAAAGGAGGGTGACTTGGGGTCGACGTACCACCGCGGCACCGCTTGTAAAATTACTCACTGCAAAACAACTAAACTTGTCGCAGAGATTTTCAAAATCCAACATAAGTTACAATCACGTATTCTTTGTCCGTTCTTGAAAACGTTTTTGTTACAAAAGTTTTCATACATTCATCATAACTTTAATGATTGTACTATCTACAAAAGAAAAAAATATCCGTCTGAATTTGCGGAGATAGTACGCTTGGTATTCAGGTAACGAAATGTATTTATGTGTTTATTACTACTATGATCGTAAAATATAACGAGAAACACATTTATTTTTACAATAATGTTGCAATTTAAAAAAAAACCGGAATATGTAAGACAATAAAGAATATTGCCAATAACAAAGCAAGAATCTCTTTTTTATAAATCAAAACTAAAAGACAAAGGTGACATTTTCAAATTGGATTTTCAACAAAATCTGCTTGTAATTTATACGTTTTTAGCACATGTTAGGCCGATCACATTCCTCAATGATTCATTCGTGGAATCTTAACAATTTTAACGCAAGTGCCAATTTTGTTTACCATTACTTTCCGTGGTTTAGAAGGCAGACGATTAGAGCATAAATTGTGAGCCAATTTGAAATAGTTATCTTTGTTCCGTCCATTGTCTATGCATTCTAGTAATTCATGTTGCACATAACTACAGTCTGAAGTGAAAACTGATGTACTTATTGAAATAAATATGAAAGAAATGCTTCTAATGTGATGGGTGTGTCTGTGATGGTAATACCCTAAGATTTTAATCTGTCTATCATTTTATCATTTCAGGCAACGTAAGTTCACTACTGAAGCGTGATTTCTATGGTCTGCACAAAGTTTACAGACCGTTCCATATTATGCGGTTTCGTTTCATATTATGGGAGACCTCACAGCGCCGTCCAGGTCCATGGTTTGTAATTATAATTTATGTTAACTTGGGGAGAACTACAGCGACCTAGTACAAAAAACACTAAAACATATATGATAAATGTAGAACGACCTTCAAATTCCTAAAAGGCGATATTAAAGTCCTCTACGACTTAAAAGCATACAGAAAAACCCGACAACAACCGTCGGACAGTAGTCCATAGACACAACACCCGTGGGGTCGGAGGATACTCTCTTATCTATGGAGGATGTAGAACTGGTACAAACTCCACAGCATATCCACACTTTTATTCTGTGGCATAAACTAAACGCAGAGCGCGAGCCACTAGCTTCCAGTCAATGCCGATATTGATTAGTCACAATATTATACTAAATAATCTCTTTCGGCCGTATCCACAAAAATCCAGACATGATCCGTTATAGAACTAGAGTAGTCGTCGTAGCCTTCGGAATAAGCAGGCTGAAGTGGCTATAAGCCGGCTTTATTAGCCGTAGAACCTACTGCCGTTGGGGTAAATGTGATCTTGACTGGAGACCGCAAATCGGCTAACGTGAGGTAGGACTCCCGCCGACTACAGAGAGCAATGGCTTTCGTAGGGTGACTTGTAGCGTCTACATGATTGAGGCTGAGATCTGTTAGCGTGAGATGTGTATACTTTGACATGATACTTTCTCTTTCTTGCACTAGCAGTTTGACAGTTGTGAGACAGTGACAAGAATAACGTTACAAGCTATAATAATAAACTCGGAGGTCACAGTCTTTTTTGAAGTTCGGACAAATCTACTTGTTCGAGTAATAATTAGGATAATGCAGATAAGAGGCTGGGATGGTGTCCTTTTTTTTTTAAAATAGCCAATTCGGAAGAGGACTAATTCTTAAAATAGCCAATTCCGAAAAGGAGTAGTTCTTAAAATGGGTAATTCGCAAAAGGACTAGTTCTTAAAATGGCTAATTATCAAAAGGACTAGTTCTTAAAATGGCAAATTCGCAAAACGACTAGTTCTTAAAATGGCAAATTCGCAAAAAGACTAGTTCTTAAAATGACAAATTCGCAAAACGACTAGTTCTTAAAATGGCAAATTCGCAAAAGAACTAGTTCTTAAAATTGCCAATTTGAAAAAGGTCTGTTTCTGAAAGTACTTCCAGACATACATAAATAAGACGTGTCCAGATAGTGTAAACATTTTTCAGAAATCGTGTAGCTCAATACATTTAAGGAGCTCCTAGTAAAGTTCGATCTCGACTGAAGAGTAGCTTACGAGTTTTATGAAAATGATAACTCTGTTCATAAACTCAACTTGTTTATTCCAAACTAATAGACAATTCACAGTCTTAATATCCAGTAGGTGTAGTCGACACATCTTAATGCTACGATAGCCAAGCATGAACTGGCCCCCGACTGCCGAAGCCGGTCTGTCCCCACTCCGCCATAATGATACTCGGGTTCGTGTTAGGCTACAAAAGTGACAGCTAGTGTTGCCATATTTCTTAGTAAAATTATGTTACAATGCAAAATCACGACACGAGTCGACTAGCGTATAATTCTAGAGGCCTACGAGTATGTCTAGGAGTGAGCTACTCAAGAGCATCTTCTAGAATAAAACATCTCCACAAAAAATATTCAAAACCTTACATTTTTCCATTTGATCCCATTATTTATAATATGATTCATCTGAAGCATGTGAAAACTGTGGAACTCCTGCCAATTTATGTGATAGTACGAGCGTTGTGTACTATTGCCAATAATAGGCGCCGAGGGAATTCTAGTTCAATAGTTGACAGACATTTTTAGAGCTGCGTTGGGCAACCATCATCGTTGAGCTATGAGACTTTCCAAGTATACTGATACTTGTGCTAGGAGAGCTATGAGACCGTACAAGTCTACAGATACTTGTATGGTCTCATAGCTCAACGATGACCCTGTGATGTAAACAATCTCATCACGAAGCCGTCAACCAAGCATTCTGTCTATTCTATTCCATTCAAGCGTTCTGTCAATTAACTAAGTAATAGTTTAATGCTTCGTTGACGGCTTACAAGGCGTAAACAGACTTTCCAAACTAAGTAACCGTACGCAAAAATTATTGTTGGGAAATCACCTCTTTTTTGGGGTGAAAAATTTGGGGTTTACGTTAAAACTCAATGTAACGCACTTAAACATTGTGCTGGTGGATGGATTGGATAGTACAGGGGTCGTGGAAGGAAAAATCTTACGTTAAACACTTGTATTTAAAAAAAAAACTCGTCAAAAAGATGGAGTTTTGACACCCAATATCTCTGCAACTAGAAGGTCCCAGGTATGGTGTAGAACAAAAAAATTATCGCAATGAGGGGAAAACCAAGTGACTTTCGGCTTCGTTGAGAGATTTTTTACACCCTGTATGTATTTTCATGTAATGAAAAAACAACCTTAACGCTAAACATATTAAAAGGTGACTTGGGAATTGGGATCAAATTCGCAGTACACTTTAAAAAATCGCCGTGCAATTCCAGGGCGCCTAATATGATAAATTGACACTTTGTGACCATTCTAAAACGTAAGTACACTTATATTACTGTCTCATTATCATTCTGCATTTAGCAGAATGATAATGAGACAGTTTAACCCCTGCAACCGACGCGGGAACTGAGATTTGATCCAGAGATCAAGCAATGTGCAAGCTATTCAGTTTTTTTCCTTCATATAATTCTAAAAAGCAGCTGAGCGCCAAATAACCAAAACAACTGTAAAACTATCATATTATTTCTTCATTCATTTTCAGACAATTCAAATAGCGCTTCAGTGGAAATTGAAACCAAGAAAAGAAATAGTTTTCCTAGCAACGAACAATTCATTTTCATAACTAGAACTAAATGCAATAGGTTCCAGTTCCAGTTTCACTCTCAGGTAGAATATTATTTTCAGTGCAGTCAACTCCGAGGAATTTACCTACTGAAAATATTTTTAGAAACCACTGCATATTGGTGGCGTTCATATTTTCATTCACAACGTTGTAATTCTGTCACTCAGTGAAATGTTGTAGAATTGACCGTTGCTTGCATTTAGTTTTGTAATATTTTTTATTTGTTTCGAAAAAATAATAATAATAACAATTTCCAAATCAGGTTTTGTTTTTTTTAATTTTTATGAAATGTTTTACACTGAGCTCAGAAAATATTTATAAAATGTCTTAAACTAATGTTGGAAGAATTTGACTAAAGGCATTATTTTATCGACAAATTAACTCTCAAAAATGGTGAATGAAGACATTGTGAGGAAACCTATGTCCTAAAACAAAGAATTCCAACACATGTGACTTTTACCAACCCGCACTGGGCCCGCGTGGTGTATTATAGCCCATTCCCTCTCATAGAGGGTAGACCTGTGTTCCAGCAGTGGAAACATTATAGGCAGATTATGCTTATGCTCAAGTAACAATTTTTAGACAACAATTAAATGTATTTTTTATATTTAAATTGGCAATAAAATATCGCATTGTAATCATCCAGTCTATCTGACTTTCCTAAACTTATTCGGTAACTTTCATGTTAGATTACCAGTAAAAACGAATATTTTTTCAGCTGAACTAACATGAAAGTTCGTCAAACAACTACCTACACAACATCGATATAAACCATTTTTATTTGTAGTCGAATCTAGGCGACCTTGTGACGTCATTTTGGCGCCGCTTTATGTCTATCTAACCACATCACAGAAAAAAACGAAAAGTCTACTTCAGAAAACAATATTAGCCTTTTATGTTCTGTAGGTACCTCTGCCCAAAGAGATCATCATCATACACAGTCCGACTTCAGGCGCTTAGACGAGTTAAATTAGCAACTCTATTTGTGGTGGTTCAAACTTCGTTTGAAATGCTGTTAAAATAAAGTTCTAATCAGCTTGCACTAAAAAGTGGTTGTTACGTCAGCCACTGCGGGCCAAATAGCGCGAAATTAGTGGTTTCGATCGATTTACAAAAAAAGTATTTATTGGATTAAAAAACTGAAACAGTATCATGCTAATATATTGTTTTGTAGAATTATTTGCCAGAAAATCAGAATGATCGCATGCATATTAGTATGTTTTTTATTGTTTGAAAGATATTTTTAGAGGTAAGTTCGTGAGTTCTTTTTATCGAGCCAAATTAATTGTATTATGTTTTCAAAACACTACCAAGCTAGCATATATCCTGAAGAATGTAATATATTTTTCTGGTCTTGTTTATAGCAGTAAATCATTTATACTTTTAGTAATTATAAAACTCGCGATTAACTCATGTAATCGCCTTCACTCACTGCTGGGTATAGGTGGTATAGGCCTCTTTTTGTATGTGCCAAGCTCCTCGCTCTTGTGCCAACCTCATCCAGGATATTCCCGCAGTAGCAACAATATCGTCTACCCATATCGCCGCTAGATGACCAACACTTCTCTTTCCATTCCTAGAACGCCACTCAAAGAGATAGTGGGTTTCAATCCACCAAGACCCACTGCGGGTTGGTGAATTTCACATAAGTATCTATCGTTCATGAACATGATATATCGGTTTCCTCACGACGATCTCCTAGAACGTTTTAAGAGCAGTGATAATGAAATAAATTACAGCAGTGCCTTCCAGTGCTGGGTATGTAGGTAAGTGTGGACAGTCACCACCCGTCCCCAAAAGCACTACTACTTCATAATCATCATCAACTGCCTAGCCTTTTGACAACCATATTGGGGTCGGGTTCCAGTCTAACTGAATGCAACTGAATACCAGTATTTTACATGGAGTAACTGCCTATCTGACCTCCACAATCAAGTTAGTACTAGGTAATACGATAATACCACTTCGTAAAGCTGGTTGGCACTTCGTCAATCGAAATAAATAACTACTTACTTTTTAGGGTTCCGTACTTCTAAGGTAAAAATAGAAACCTTATAGGATCACTTTGTTGTCTGTGTGTCAAGACAACTTATTTCGAGAACTCGTGGACGTATCGAGTTGAAATTAAAACCATATACTCAAATTTACAGTCCCTTGAAGCTTTAAAAAAATAAAACGTCTAAGTTATCGTAAACGAAGCCGCGAAAAAAACAAAAATTTGGACACTCAAGGGAAAAAAATGTGTTAAAACTCCGTTGAAAAAACCTGAGAATCGTAAATATTTAGTTTAATAACAAAAACGACTACAGATCATTTCGCGAATAAGTCCAATGTCTACTAAGCCTACAATACCTACAAGTTTATACGGAATCTTCGGTGCGTGAGTCCAACTCACTTGGTTGGTTTTTAGGGTTCCATAGCCAAATGGCAAAAACGGAACCCTTATAGATTCGTCATGAATGTCAGTCTGTCTGTCTGTCTGTCCGTCCGTATGTCACAGCCACTTTTTTCCGAACCTATTAGAGCTATGCTGTTGAAACTTGGTAAGCAGATGTATTCTCTAAACCGCATTAAGATTGTCACAGTTGAAAAAACCAATAAATATTGGGGGTTCCCCATACTTAGAACTGAAACTCAAATAAAAACAAATCCTCAAACCCATACGTTTGGGGTATCTATGAATAGGTCTTTAAAAATGACATTTGACGTTTCTAACATAATTTTTTTTCTAAACTGAATTATTTGCGTGAGAGACACTTCCAAAGTGGAAAAATGTGTGTGTGTGTGTCCTGTAACTTCTAAAATACGAGATAGATAAAACTAAAAAAAAATATATAATGTACATTACTATGTAAACTTCCACCGAAAATTGGTTTGAACGAGATCTAGTTAGTGGTTATTTTTAATACGTCATAGATCGTAATCAGCAATTTACCTTTAATTAAATCTGCTACGGAACCCTTCATGGGCGAGTCCCACTCGCACTTGTTTTTGTATCTTTGCTGTTCAGTTTTGTAATAGTTACTTTATTTGATACTTATTTTAGGATAAAAACCAAACCGAAATTAATTTACCTGGAAAAGAACAATAGAGTCCATTCCGAGAACTTCCATTACAGTAAATTATTTTTGAACACTCTAATTAAAAAGGTATTCGCAAAGGTTTTCCTTTTATCGAAATGTGTTGCTACCTTTTAGATGGTATTTTTGAAGGTGTTGACTTAATTTAGTACTTTGATAAAATATTGAACTTTGATTATAAATAGTTTCTAAAAATAAAAATAAATAAATCTATAAGTACTAATATATATAAAGCAGAAGAGTTTGTTTGTTTGGTTGAACGCGCTAATCTCAGGAACTGCTGGTTCGAATTGAAAAATTCTTCTTGTGTTAGATAGTCCATTTATCGAGGAAGGCTTTGGGCTATATAACATCACGCTACGATATTAGGAGCGGAACAGGAATGAAAAATGTTGCAAAAACGGGGATTTTTTTCCTTTCGTTTTTCTCTCTTATGTAGCGCAGACGAAGTGGCGCGGGTCAGCTAGTAATCTATAATTCTATATTTCACTATCACTATCACAAAGTCGGCCGCGTCTGTCTGTCCCTTTGTTTGGATCTTTAAAACTACGCCACGGATTTTGATGCGGGTTTAACTAAAACATAGAGTGATTCAAGTAAAAGGTTCCAGTACATAACTTGTAAGTGGGCTAAACCGCGGACATCAGCTAGTACATTATAAAGCTTAAGAGTTTGTTTGTTTGCTTGAACGCGCTTATCTTAGGAACTACTGGTTGGAATTGTAAAAAAAACCTTTTTGTTTTGGATAATCCATTTATCAAGGACTACATACCTCCACGCTACGACCAATAGGAGCAGAGCATAATTGAAGAACGTTGTATAAACGGGGAAAATGTATTCCTTTTGCGAGCTTTTTCTGTCTCATGTGACGCAGACGAAGTTGCGTTGGTCAGCTAGTAAATAATAAATATCGTAATTGCAAATCGCTTGTCCTCCATAAACTTTTCATATTCAAAAATGTTTTTATGTGATCCTTTTGCATTTAACTTTCTTGTGGCATTTCCTATGTATTCTGTTTGCCTACAAGATTTTATTTGAACTAAATTGACGTAAATTGAGTAGTGTATTTTTATGTGTTGATTAATTTTGAGGTGCTGACATAAAGTTTGCGTCTTAATCGTACAGTTTATGTGTTTATGATTAACTAGCTGACCCGTCGTCTGCGTCACATAAGAGAGAAAAATGAAAGGAAAAGAAAAACCCCTATTTTTGCAACATTTTTAATTCCTGCTCCGCTCCTGATGACCATAGTGTGATGTTTTATAGCCTATAGCCTTCCTCGATAAATGGACTATCCAACGCAAAAAGATTTTTTCTATTCGACCCGGTAGTTCCTGAGATTAGCGCGTTCAACCAAACAAACAAACAAACTCTTCTGCTTTATGATATTAGTATAGATGGTAGACAGTATAACATAATATTAAAAGTTTTAGGAACTTCCAATATAATAGTTAATGCCGAGCGCTTCCAAATTCTAGATGGAATTAATGGCTACAACCTTATCATCCAACTACATATAATACGTGTTATGATTGAAATCCCTGGGTGATCGAGCTCTGCTCAGGTGAAAATAGGAAAAGGATTTTTCTCAGATAATTATGAGACCTAGACAGGTCGATTTTTCGCCCCATATTGAAACTTTCATCGAAATCATTGAACCGTTTTCGACAAAGCGTTTTTTTTTACAATTAACCAACTATTATGTTGCACCTTACATTTTGTGTAGGCAAATTATGAAACAGTTTTAATTTATTGTCATTTTAGGTGTGCGTTTTTAATTATTTGTTTTGACATTGCACTGTCATGAAAAAAAATCGATCACACACAGATCAAAACACAAAACAATCATCATCTGCAAGCCTTTATCCAACTATGTTGTAGTCGGCTTCAAGTCTAACCGGATGCAGATGAATACCAGTATTTTACATGGAGCGACTGCCTATCTGACCTCCACAACCCCGTTACTTCTGGGTAATACGATACCCCTAGATAAGACTGAGTGTCAGACTTTTTGGGCCACGGACTACCTGTAACGACTGTCAAAGATCTACAAATGACAGCGGGGACCTGTTTTAACGTGCTTTCCGAGATACGGAATAAAATACAAAACAATATAACTATACTAGCTTCTGCCAGCGGCTTCGCCCGCGTGAAGTTTCAAAATTGTCCCATGGGATCTTACTACCGGGATAAAAAGTATCCTATGTGTTAATCCAGGTTGTAAACCATCTGTGTGCAAAATTTCATCCAAATCCGTTCAGTAGTTTTTGCGTGAAAGAGTAACAAACATACATCCATCCTCACAAACTTTCGCATTTATAATACCAGCGGCTTCGCCCGCGTGAAGTTTGAAATTATCCCACGGGATCTTATTACCGGGATAAAAAGTATCCTATGTGTTAATCCAGGTAATAAACTATCTGTGTGCTAAATTTGATCTAAATCCGTTCAGTAGTTTTTGCGTGAAAGAGTAACAAACATCCATACATACATCCATACTTACAAACTTTCGCATTTATAATATTAGTAGGATATTACCTAACTGTCACATCTAACTCACGTCATACCGGCGCCATCTTTAAAAGTAAACAGTCGTCACTTATTTATATTAATACTCCTCTAAATTACAGAATATCTGTTTGTATATTTTTCTAAGATCAAAGGGAAATATTAAAGAGGGACCGCTGGATTTCTCGAAGGAGATCAATTCTTATGAAATGGATGGATATTGTAAATATTTCTTTTCATTCAGCGGTGTTTATTACGGTACGCGTTGATTTACATGGGCTGTTTGATCAACTGTGCCTACGCATTTTAATATATCTCAGTTAAGTATAAATTGCTGATTTATGACTATTGATAGATTGATAACTGAAATGAAAAAGGGCCAACTGTGTTAGCCGTAGAACTGATGACCTGTTGGGGTCACCGTGATCTTCAATGTAGACCACAAATCGGCACTAGTAAGGTGGGCCATCTGGCTTGGTGGAGAGATGATCATTGCAGGGTGGCTCAATTGGATGTGAGTTCCCGAAGTTCGAGTTAATTGCTATATCCAGCTGATGATGATGATGAAATATTGAAAGTAGTATTTTTGCTGTGGCTACTCAGTTTTAGGAGGAATATTAACATAAATAGATATTATTTTTGATCTTTTGTTACCAAATTTATGGACGAAACGAAGAAAATTGGTGGGTAACAAGTCAGTCTAGCGTGATTTGTTAAGTAGCAATTGTGTATCAAAATCATAAATGTTCGGGAGACAATATTTGCATGTAAGTAATATTCCCAATGTACGCTGTCATTTACATCTTTTTTTTTTAATCCAAAGTTTTATAAAATCTTGCCAAAAGAATATGGACTTACCTCTATACGGAACATAAATATTTAAATACAGGCAGTCTTCAGACTCGTTGGTGAGGAAGGCCTTCAGCTGGTTCAAATAGTGCTGGCGACCTGATGATGGCGGGTTTCCCTTCTTGATCGGAGGGAGTGACTGAGGGCAGACGGGTGCAAAGCGCGTCGCCATCTTGACTCCCGGCCAGGGAGGGGCGCTGACTGTAACAAGGAGATTAGGGGTCAATTTAAGATGAAAATCATTACAGGGTATAAGTAAAAAGTTAAGTCGAGCTATAAAATAATTGACAATTTATGCTTGCACTAACTGGACAGGTCCACTAAAATCTCTGTGGTTTTTATCCTCAAAAGAAAATCTCAGACAGTAATCTGCATAGTTCTCATGTGAGTTAAGCAAGATTATCTGGACTTAAAAAGAGACTATGACCTTTGAGTTTGTTTCGGCTTTTTCTTCTCAGAGGAGTCGGGTACGAATTACCATTGCATTATAAAAAATGTCGTGTCAAAGTGTTTGTTTGCCTTATTTGCAAAATAAACATCATTTATAATTCAGTAGCTGACCCATGCAACTTCGTCTGCGTCAGATAAGAGAGAAAAAGCTCGCAAAGGGAATAAATTTCCCCCGTTTTGCAACATTTTTACTTATGCTCCGCTCCTATTAGTTGGTGTTTTATAGCCTAAAGCTTTCTTCGATAAATGGACTATCCAAGACAACAATATTTTTTCAATTCGAACCTTTTATTCCTGAAATTAGCGCGTTCAAACAAACAAAAAACTGTTCAGATTTATAATATTATAAGTAAGTATAGACTTAACAAAGTCGCTCCTGCTGTCTGTGTGTGTTTGTGGATTTTAATAGCTAGTATGATAGGCCTGATTCCCGAAAGGTAAGGCAGAGGTCCAAATTATCAGACCCTGTTTTTTTTTTCTGATGGGAAATCATCAAATAACTTCTCCCACTCTGGGCGGAGCGGTAGTGTCAGACTTTTACTGACTAAAAACCATTCATGTTCCTTACTCGCCCTTTATGTCCGGGGCCACGGTATCTCTTTCGAAGAGTCCCGCAACTACGGCAGGCAAATTAAGCCACGAATATTTATAACTAGCGGACGTCGCTCCATTTCACCCGCATAGTTCCCGTTCCCGTGGGAGAACGGGGATAAAATATAGCCTATATCACTCGTTCATTATGTAGCTATGTTGGTGCTTCTACACTGCCCAGTGGTTGCAACATATAGGGCAAAGTACTTCGGCCGTCCAGGTACTCTCCGCGAGATTGTCGGCAACATGGGGGCGCTGCTGGCCTTCTTTGGGGAGCTGGGATGGATCGAGTGAAGTTCCCACCCGTACGCAAAATACGCGCCTTGACGTGGAATTGCGGACATCAATATAAACGTTATACAATACAATATGTTAGCTATCTATTGCTAAAAGAATTCATAATTAAGTTTATTCGTTACATACAAAAACACAAATCTTTCATCTTTATATAACTTCTCTTTAGTATAGATTTCGATAGAATAGACGACTAGGACTCGTGCCATGCCATAATCACGAGCAGATTCCAAGTTATGGTAAAAGTAGCACTTAGTCTCTCGACTTTCACTTTTAGACATCAAACCCTGTTGCAACTGTGATTTCTACCACAGGACAACCACCTCTATAATAAACACAGGCGTTATTTATTCACAAAGCTTAACAAAATATTACTATGCAACAAATAATACCGCCGTTTAAAAAACTACGCAGCGCCAAAACCACTAAACGAAAATTGCTGACACGAAAACATTGTACATAACACTAAACTTTAAGATCATGTGCAAAACAACTCACTTTCCACCTCTATAAAATAAAATGCCAATATTTTTATTTCACTAGGAAGAAAATATCGAATCCTGGGAATCTCGTAAAGCCCCGCTAAAGTGTTTTACTTAAACGCCAGCGGATTTTCTTGGAAAACTGCAGTACATTCGAGATACTTTAGAGATAACTGTTTTTGCTTCACAGATAGTTTTAGAAGCCAGCCAGTTTTGGATAGAATGTTACCTCATCAGTATACATTATTGTACCTTGTTCATTTGGTGACGATTGAACATCAAGCCTGTTTTTCTATGAAGGTTACCGACGTAGCCCGAAGAACTGCCAAACTTAAGTGGCAATGGGCAGGGCAGATTGCTTGCAGAACCAATGGCCGATGGGGCCTAAAAGTTCTGTTGGAAGGCTTCTCACTAGGTATAAATATAAATATCGCTGGACTTAACACACAGCGCCACCTAGTACCACACTAAGCAAAGCTTGTATCGTGGACACTAGATAGTTGATATAGGTACTACATACATATACTTTTTTCTTTGTAAATACATACTTATTATACATATAAACATCCATGACTCGGAAACAAATGTCCATGCTCATCACACAAACATTTGCTCCTACCGGGATTCGATCCCAGGACCCTAAAAACGTAAGGCAGCGTCACTACCACTACGCCGTTCGAGTCGAACAAATGACCTGGTGAAAGTTACAGGAATCCGCTGTATGCGAATCGCATGGGATAACCGGTCCCGTGCGACACTTGGGGAGGCCTATGTCCAGCAGTGGACGTATTTAGGCTGTAATAATGATGATTGATGATTGTGGGAGTTTTGGTTAAAAAAGAAAGATATTCGACAAAGGCATCAAACGGTTCAATTTATTCCAAGATTCTAAACCATACTAAATTCACGCCTATAACCTATTGGGCTTGGCAGAAACCCCAGCTAGCTGCGATACTTATTTCTTTTGCTTCGTTCACAGTCACACATCTGGTCACAAACGCTACTTTATAATGTTAGAATAAAGTTCAAATCAACTTGCGCTACAAAGTGGTTGTACCGTCAGTTACTGCGGGCCAAATAGTGCAAAATTTGTGATTTCGATGGATTTACAAATAGTGCGGCTGCCTTACGTTCTTAGAGTCCTGGGTTCGAATCCCGGTAGGAGCAAATGTTTCTGTGATGAGCATGGACATTTGTTTCCGAGTCATGGATGTTTAAATGTACCAGGTGCAAGTATCGGATTTTATAGGTATGTATAATATATATCTATGCTGTATGTATTACATAGGTTTTATTGTATGAATGTTTTTTTTTTTTTTTAAGTTTAATTTAGAATGTAATGAAAATGCACATACGTAAGTATATCCTCTTTTGCAAATCTCGCTTTCAAAATTAGGTTTGCTGTAAGAAAACCCAACTCTGGGTTAAGCTCGCCTTTGTACATAAGTTATATGATTGCAAGTTATATGTATATTTGTTGTTTGTTTTGTGTGCAATAAAGAATAAGAATAAGAATAAGAATACTACGCGTCTGATGATAATTGTCAGACGATTATTCTGAATATCATCATCACTGAGGTCAATGTCTATGTTCGTTGGATTCTAATATAAAATGTTCAAGACGAAAAAAAATTACTTCATAATTGAAAATCTTAGGTTACGATTACGTTTTGGATCGTGGCCAAACTTCTTTCATCACTCTGCGATATAGTCAACATCCAACGCAAATTGAATCGAAAAATCGATCGAATTTAAAAATCACAGGCGAACTAAAGTCTCGTCCAAATAGTCACACAATATTCTTCCTTTCCCACAACTATTATAACTAACATCCTTCCAGATTCTACTTCTTGATATCGCCTCTCTTATCATCATTTCAGCCGAAAGACGTCCACTGCTGGACATAGGCCTCCCCTAGTGTCACCACATCGACAGATCCCGTGCGACTCGCAACTAACGGATTCCCGCAACCTTCACCAGGTAATTGATCCACCTAGTGGGAAGTCTTCCAACGCAATACCTTCCGGTTCGCGGTCGTCATTCTAGAACTTTTCGCCCCCATCAGACATCCGTTCTGCGAGCAATGTGCCTCTGCCTCTTAATCTGTCAATTCTTCTACTGACGTAGCCATTATGACCTCTCTTATCTATACTAATATTATAAGGCAGAAAAGTTTGTTTGTTTGTTTGTTTGGTTGAACACGCTAACCTCAGGAAGTACTGAATCAAATTGAAAAATTATTTTTGTGTTGGATAGTCCATTTATCGAGGAAGGCTTTAGGCTACATAACATCACGCTACGACTATTAGGAGCGGAGCAGGAATGAAAAATGTTGCAAAAACGGGTTTTTTTTTCCTATGATTTTTCTCTCTTATATATGTGACGCAGACGAAGTTGTGTGGGTCAGCTATTCCATTATAATATGAGAATCCAATAAATAAAATTAGTCTCATAGTCCAGGAGCCAAATTAAAACATGCCAAATTATCTTTGCACGGTTGTCCTTTTTACTTTCCATTTACCGTCTGCTAAATAGGAAGAAATAAAGGTAAAAAAGTAGAAACTCACTAGAAACAATACAATATATCACTTAGCCCGCAATACTATGTTAAACAGTGCCTTGATAACCACCATTTTGCATTCTCAGGCACCAGTCCCACCGCATACGAGGAAGCGAGCAACTATCTGTTACGAAATATTTTAGCACAACCATTTTAATTCCTTAAAATATGCGAAGGTGGCGCTGTATCACCTGTCACTTTTACGTCTGTGAAACCATGGTCAAATAAAACAAGGTCTGGCATTCCGGGAGCGACACGTATCTACGTCATTATTCAGTTGCCACTTTATTGCAACAAAGCACAAAATTATGGAAACATTTTCAGTCACCATTCTGTTAAAAAAATATAAATTGCATTTAAATTGTTGTTTTCGTTTGCTTGACCAAACAAAATAATTCAATTTAGTCATAAACCAATGTTATTGTTAATTAAAACTTCAATGTTTGATCGGATTCGCACAGGAATTATGGGTGGTTAGGGAGTTATTCTTTCACACTACTGGTAACACTGAAACGGGTTGTCTCATTGACATTCTGACAATTCGTCGTGTATCGCTATTCTTTTCTAACATATGTGCCGGTCTCGCTCAGTGCCACTAAAACAGTGATTCCCAATATTATTTTGTGGACTTCCAACAAATTTGTTTTTAACCGACTTCAAAAACGAGAAGGTTAGGTATTCAATTCGATCTTATTTTTTTTTGTCCTATGAGTGTTCGTTGTTTATGAACCGATTTTGATGATTCTTTTTTTTGGAAAGGATATTTCCCAAGGGTGGTCCATCAGAAGATAAGCATCTCAGAGAAATCGAGGGAAACCTTCGAAAATTGCAGTGGCGACTAGTGCGTTCGTTAATATTTTCAGTAAAGCACTACTAGTTTCATGAAGGTCTGGAGTGGATCTAATGATGGAGCCGAAATACAGTCGAGTTAACTCCGCGACGATGTACAGCAATTACCTGGTGTTTGGGCTTGACTAATTTATATTGATGAGAAATTTACTTCTAGGTGGGTTGGGACTGTCATTGGGGGTGTGATGATAAAGAGGAAGGACAGTCAAGGGAACTCCTTAAAGTTTAACAGTAGCTACCTTGTGTTTGGACTTATTAATTTAAATTGTTACACTTTAAAAGTAGCTGTATTTAATCACACGTTAAATTACTGTCTTAGCGGCAAATTAAGGAGCAAGAGTAGGAGTTTTAGTGGGAAGTAATCGAATAGCAAGTGAGACGTTCGTTCGACAGCAGTCCAGTTGGAAGGTTGTCTTGACATACTTTATACAACTGTTCAGTCCTCGATCGAGTGTTGAAATTCTTTCAAGTGTGTGATTTATTTTGGAACAATAACTATACATAATAACAATAACTTATTTAATAAGTTGGTAAATTTCCTTTCCCCTTCAAATATTTCATGTAAACCGCATTAATAGAAAAATGTTCGAAATTCTTCCTGCTTCGCGACTGGATTTTAGCAGAAACAGTAATCTTTGCCGTATCTGACCGTGGCACCACTTTGGGCCCTATCAGAATACCAGCGCTGTGATCGTTTCTTTTTCTTTTTTTCTCTTCTGTTCAATTTTTTTTCCCGACTTACGAACAGTAAGTCGTGGGTTCGAACCCAGACAGGCGCGTTGCTTTGTGTAATTTATTTCATCACCACTGCTCTCAAAAACGGTGAATGAAAATATCGTGAGGAAACCGGCATGCCCTAGAGTCAAAAATTCGAAGACATGTGACATCTACCAACACGCACTGGGCCCGTGTGGTGGATTATAGCCCATACGCAAAAATATACGCTTTGACATGGAGTTGCGGAAACCAGCCCGTTGTACAATACAATACGGTACAATGATATAGTGAATGCTAAAGTAGATTTGTCTCTTTAGTACCTTTGTTCACATAAAAAGACTACCAAACCTTGGCTTGTAATTTGAAGCCTGAAACCCTAGCATGGATATAGGATTCTTTTAGTCCCCGAAAACCTACAATGCGGGTAGAGCTAAAGGCAAAAGTTAGTAGGAATTTAATAATTATATCATTGTTTTACTAGATTGAATTTCCCCAGATTATAAAGTTTGAGAACCATTGATAGCGGTTATGACGTAGATACGTGTCACCCACGTGACTTCTGTCTCTCGGAATGCTATACCTGGCGAAGTATATTATTGTACCATGTGTGAAACGATTGTTGAAAGTTTAAATTCTAGTATCTCTATTTTAGGGTTCCGTAGCCAAATAGCAAAAAGCGGAATCCTTATAGATTCGTCATGTCTGTTTGTCTGTCTGTTTGTTTGTCTGTCTGTCTGTCCGTATGTCACAGACACTTTTTCCGAAACTATGAGAGGTATGTAGATGTATTCTGGGAACCGCATTAATATTTTCACTCAAAAATAGGAAAAAAAAACAAAACATTTTTAGGGTTTCCCATACTTTGAACTGAAACTGCATTTTTTTTTCATCAAACCCATTACATACGGGTGGAGTATTTATGAATATGTCTTCAAAAAATGATATTGAGGTTTCTAATTTTATTTCTTTCTAATCTAAATAGTTTGCGCGAGAGCAACTTCCCCCCTGAAAACGATATCTAGTAAGTATTTTTTTTTAATATGACGTCTTAAATCGTAAAATCGTAACTTTTATATTATGTTACTTGCTGCTATGGAACCCTTTATGGGCAAGTCCGACTCGCACTTCACCACTTTTTATTTAGCACAATCACGCAACTTTCCTTCACTATCGTCTATTTTTAATCTTTTTTTTATGTATGTTCCCCGATTACTCGAAGATGGCTGGAGCGATTTGAGTTATTCATTTCTTGTTTCAAAGGGTATACTTCCCAGGTGGTCTCATAGTCATCAAGTCGTGATCTGATGATGGTATCCTGGAGAAATCGAGAGAACTCTTCAAATTTTATAGGCAAACTTGATGTGATTTGGGTAGTTTTTGAAAGAGATCTGATGAAGAACTTCGGAGATAGGCAACGGAACTCCTAAATAAATGATAGCAAATAGACAGGGATTGCTGAAATCACATGTCTATCCATTAATGTTTACACCAGTTCATAACATAATATCATGCCGCTACGCTGGGAAGGGGTAAGCTGAGGTGAACCACTAAAAAGTGAAAAATAAAAACTTTTTTGCAAATAATAAAACCGACCAAAAAACCACGGCAAAAAACACACAAAAGTGAAAAATAACTTTAGCTTCAGAAATTGGTGCCAAAAAACTAAGTCAATCAATCAAACAAAGGTCACCGACTTCTGAAGCTAAAGTTACATATTTTTCATTTTTGTGTGTTTTTTGGTCGGTTTTATTTTTTGCAAAAAAGAATAGTAATAAGAGAGAATATAAGAACATAATTATAATGGTTATAAAAATACCCTTCTCGAAGTTGGAAGGTAGTGGTTTTCACCACCCTCATCACTGCAATAATATTTTTTGTTCTGGATCAAACCTAGAAACCTCGCGCGGTCGCCGCCCAATTCAATTTTCGCTGACAGTTAATTCCTCCAACAAGAACGCAAAATAAATAAATAAAAAATGAATATCGCTGGACGTTAACACACAGCGCCACCCAGTGCCACACTAAGCAAAGCTTGTATCGTGGACACTAGATAAGTTGATATACTACATATTATAATTATACTTTTTGTTTAGCAAGCAAACATCCATGACTCGGAAACAAATCCGTGCTCATCACACAAACATTTGCTCCTACCGGGATTCGAACTCAGGACCCTAAGAACGTAAGGCAGCGTCACTACCACTACGCCAATCGGGTCGGGTCACTGTCAAACACATAAATTATTATTTCGATTCCAAATACTGTTTTTAGATAAATAAAGGGATCTCAAAATTAATAATAATCATGGAAGATTCTAATTGCTAGCTCACTGCTCGCCAATCGCTTACTGTGGAACATGTTGCCATCTCTATGCAGTGGCATACTCATTGTTTTTAATATTTATGTTGATCCTTGCTTCTCAGTTTTTATATTGAAGTTATAATTCAAGTTTATTTGATTCAATTTGCATCTGTTTACGAAGTGAATTTTTCTGCGTGGATGCAGGATGTTTTATTTTGCGTCTGTTATTTTTATTGGGACTGGATTAAATGATCTAAGTATCGCAGTTTAAGAATAGCCCAACAGCGAACATCTCATGTCTTAAATTTAACATTATTTGATGACCATTGCACCTGCGGAATCCAAGAGTTAACAATAGGAAATTGAATACCTTGTGAACAAGGCATTCTTAATTAGACAGTGTTAAAGGCGGTGTAAAAAACGAAAACTGACCATACTTTGGCTTGCACAGAAATATGTTTACATCTTGAGTATTAGCTACTACCGTCTATGCATATTATAACGCATTTTCTTCCCCAAAAAGAGTGAGGCAGTGGTGTATCGCAGGGCACATACATTTCGCCACTTAAGTTTAAGTCTTACGAAACCATTTATAACGAATCATTGTTCCCATCTTCTCCGTTCTATTATAACCATGCCCTACTTAGTATAACCGCATTCATTTATATTTTTAAGAATAAAGTGTTTCCCCGAAATAATCTCTAAAGCTCCATAGTCTGATTGGCATGTTTTAAATAGATTTAGGTAACCGGTGGATTCTTTACATTCTAAAGAATGCAATTCCAGTGAGTTCTACAAAGTTTGCTCTAAATTACACGAACAGAACAATCTAGTGTAGAGTTTTATGGTGCATAAATTGTTAGCTCCTGAAGTAGGAACGGAAATGGAAAATGTATTAATATACAAAGTGTTAGAATAATGATTGTAGGAAATTGGCAACTAAATTAGCAAACTAAAATCCAGTTTAAGTGTGTGCTCAGACTTGCTTCCCACTAATTGGGTATAACTAATAAAATAAGCATTTCATAAACAACCTGAAGGAGAGTTCGGTGCTAAATAATAAAATCATAACAGGCGCTCGGGTCAATCTTTAGGTTAAAGCCTTGCTTGTTTGAGGTTGATCTGTGGATCAGTGACCACCCTTTAAATGCCCAGTTTCATCCGTGCCTCGGAAAGCACGTTAAGCACTTGGCCCCGGCTGTCATTTGTAGATCTTTGACAGTCGTTACAGGTACGAACTGGGTGGTGGAGGTCAGATAGGCAGTCACTCTATGTAAAATACTGGTATTCAGCTGCATCCGGTTAGACTGGAAGCTGGACCAAACATAGTTGGGAAAAGGCTAGGCAGATAAATAACACGAAGTGTAACACTACACCTGTTATCCCATGTGAATGGATCAGCAGAGGTGTATCTATGTATATGAGACCAAAATTTCGCTAGTTATGTCAAAAACTTCAGGCTGCTACTGAAAAATTCTGGATGGAAGAACCACTGCCCAATTTGGGCATCGAATTCTGGATAGTGCTCAGCTGTGGTGCTTGGCAATTTATAGACCAAACAGGCAGTTTTCCAAAAAAATATATATAAACTAACACAGTAAACAAGCTAATTCTGTGAGCGTAAGAAACTGGATAGCCATGACACCAAACCGCCAAAAATGGAGAGATTTGGAAGAGACAAATACACTCAGCATTGGGTGGCCAAGGGTTGAAGAAAGAAAGAAAGAATATTACCATACTCTCTCTTTCTTTATTCAACCTGTTTCACGACCTACGATTAAATACCCGTGAACTTTCTTGGCAGACAATTTCATACAAATTCTGTTTCATTTATTCAGTATGCAATGTCTATTCGGATTTCGTGAATTAGTTTTCAACGTTAACTGTTATGGCAACGGATATGTCTGCATCCTTTAACTTTAAAATTCATACAATCACAACAAATACACTTTAGATAAATACTCCAACATGTTTGCATAACAATAAACCGGTACGAGAATCGTATCGCTGGATCAAGCTTGACCTGGCACTGATCCCAAAACTGATCTTATCGTGTTATGGTTTGAATGGAACTGCCAGAATAAAGTCCTAACTACCGACAAATTTTACGCTGATACAAATAGTACTGAATCTACATTAATATGAACAAACAAATTTTGGATATTGGAGGTGATCTCTGAAATTACTTTTCCATCTCCATTCTCCTGCTCTTATTCCATTTTTTTGGGACTTGGACGACGCAGAATGTCTTCTTTTTCCATACTTCTTCGATTCATCCATCCATCTTAGCAGTCACTTCTTTTCTAGCCATATCATCTTTCACTCAGTCCAGCCATAGTTACTTTGGTCTTCCTTTACTATTTTAGCCATTCACATTCATACTAAAAATATTCTTCACAGTTTCCTCGGTCTAAAATGTTTGCAGGCCATAGGATATTATGTTTCTTCAACGAGCAGCGGTGTCGGCCCCACTTACCAACAAAAGTACGTAAGTCGTGGGTTCGAACGCAGATAGGCGCATTACTTTATGTAATTTATTTCATCATTACTGCTCTCAAAACGGTGGAGGAAAAGATCGGGAGGAAACCGGTATCCTGGAACCAAATATTTTGAAGATCATATGTTACATCTACCAATCCGCACTGGACCCGCGTGGTGGATGATAGCACAACCCCTCTCATAGAGAGGAAGTCTGGGTTCTAGCAGTAGGAACATTAATAGGCTGATGATGATGATGATTCTTTAACGACAACAATGTTGCGAGAAAAAACTAGTTTTGAAGAAAATTGTATTGTTAAATTCTTACCTGGTGGCATAAACCTTAGGTGCCCCGTCGGTGCAGCAGCATATGGTATACCAAGAAACATTTCCACATACTGAAAATCATACTGTCGACTTGGCTTCACTATCAATCCTCTAAGAGCACCCTGTCTCAGGTGGTATTCCCTCGTCAATCGTTTCCCTCCGTCGTCGTTCAGAAAACTTCGGCTGTCACCGTACACATTCGCGGCACCTTCGTTAGCCATCGGCAACAAGAGCGAGACGAAAATACAAATAAACATGTTGTGATTTATAAACGAAGTCGCGTGCCGGTTAGTGGCCATTTTGTTTATGAGCAACGGTTTGCTCGTTTTATGCTCAGCGTTCTCAAAATAGTTGCCGTTTTATTGTTTGTTTGCACTCAGCTTTTATTGTCCACTGTACTCTGTGAGTCTGCGATCTTAATCGTGATTTATTTTTAACTAGTGAACGATCATTTCCAATAACTAAAAAATCACACAACACTTAAAAATAAGCTACCGTCAGACTATTTAAAATTTTCAAAAATTCTATTTTTGAATTTTCAAATTTTTTTAAATATTTTTTTTTAAATTGATTATTTTGAAAATAGTTTTAACCTAAATATTATCACTGTTTATTTTTGTTTCGAGATGTTTTTTGACGATCGATAAACGGCGTTTGCGCGTTCCCGGCGCGTGATTCCAACTGGATGGCGTCCAAAGTTGTCCCCGCGAGACTCTAATACCGAAATACTACGGCATTCGAAGCAGAGGGGATGTGCATTGCTGAGATTGTTTCTAAAGACGAAACATTCCTTTTGGTTGCTTCTCTTTCGTGTCAATCTGGATTTAGTCGTGGAAACAATTGCTTCAAGTGCTAGACGCTATTTTATTTGAGCGCTCTGACATGTCAAGTGAAAACATTTTGTTGTGTTGTCAAACTTGGTCATGTGGAATTTCAATGCCTCGTCTATTTGATATGAAAATTATCAATTTAGAATGTGTATTTTATTGTTGGTACCTATATTTTAAGCGATTTAAATTGAGCCTAAAAAAATATACTTTTTTAATTCATTTTCTTTCTTTATTGTATGGTTAGTACCTAACCAGGTGTCACAGTTTTTATGCCGCCCATGGATGGGCCTCTAACTTAGCTTTACATGCCGTTAAGCAATATTTCTCAGGCATTATGGTCTCATCACGAAGTTTTCCATTACCAAAGCAAGTGATAATCATACAATAAAATACATTCTCATGAAGTTTACCTAATATGAACGTAGTTGACATGGTTTTGTTTGAGCTTTTTATGATTGGACATATAAACAGTAATTTAATTGTTCGTTTAAGGGAATAGAGATGTTGTATTTTTGCTTTTGGTTTTTGGTTTGACTTTTTTTATGCTTTTAATGGTATTTACTGATTACATTCTAATAATAATTGTTTATATTTCGTTTTTTTTTGTGCATGATGTTGTATTTGATTACTGCTTCTGTTATGATTTTAAATGTAATTTGTTGTATAATTCCAACACAGTGTAAATTGTTTGATGAATGAATAAATGAAAAAATGAAAATACGCACATAAATTCGAAAAATTAGAGGTGCGTGTCCTGCGTTCGATCTTGAGACCTATGGCACTTGTCAGTCCAACGGTCACAAGGCTACCACTGCGCGGTTTTCGTCTAAAACTGTATTGGCCACCAATTTGTTAATAATGCTTTTTGATTGTGTAACAAAATTAATTTAATTATGTAGGTTTCCATTTCGTTGATTTTAATATTAAATCGCATTGATTTCAAACTCAAAGCAATCATTCAACCAAATACTATTTTAAAGGTCTTTGTGAATAATCGATTAGTTTCAACGTTTTTGGCTGAAAATGATACAATACGATCACATAGTTATTTGTAATTTTATTAATGAAACAAATGCATTTATTGAAATAATTTGAAGTTGGCAGAATATTGGTAGACCTTTAGAAAGGTCGGGTTATCGTACAAGTGGCGTCCACGTATAGCCAGAAGACATGGACGTGAACGAAAAAATAGAAAGATTCACAGGATCGCTTTGTAATTTCTGCCTTTTACCCCACGGGATAAAACACGTGAAGTTTCGTATGCTTGTAGTAGACTATAAAGGGTGTAAAACACCTCTTCACGAAGCCGAAAGGCACTTGTTCTCCACATCATTGTGATCATTTTTTTGTTCTACACCACACCTGGGAATCTTCTAGTTACGGAGATAAGGGGGGTCAAAGTTACAACTTTTTGACAAGTTTTTTTTTAAATACAAGTCTTTTTTCTAAGATTTTGACTTTCAACACCTCCACGACCGTCGTACTATTCAATCCATCCATCAGCACAATATTTTAAGTGCGTTACATTGAGTTCTACCACAAAACATGATTTATAACCTCAAAAAAAAAAGTTGTTTCCCAGCAATTTTTTTTGCGTAAAGTTACTTAGTTCGATGTACAGAATGCTTGGTTGACGGCTTTGTGATGAGGTGGTTTACACCCTGTATTTTTCAGTAGCAGTTACTTGTTAAATATACAAACTGCTTACTACAGTATTTACAACTGAAACCCGAGAGGTCTAAAAAAATTAATTTTGCCCAAATCTTTGTATCGTGTTGACTCAGGGCTTTGATTTTTATACGTCTAATACTATACGATGAGATGCGTTGTGGGACTATAGACCTCAGTGTCTGGTGTAAATTTGAACTTGCTAGATTAGCCCGTTCCTAAGAAAATCTGTGGTGAGACACGGACAGACAGACCTCCTTTTATATATTTTAAGGTACGGAACTGTAAAAACGCGCTTCTAAATTAAAAAACAACAACAGCACAAATTTCTATCACCAAAAATTATAAAATTTATCTCGCGATCTATCCCCACAACGCATCTCGCGTACACGCGCATCTTTCATCGTCGCACGCGCATCATTATAACCGTTGGACTAACGCTCGTCTATTTATGTCGCCGCACGTGGCATTCCGGATAATGACCGGGCAGGAAGGAAACAATGCTTTGATCCGGATGTTTGGGGGCTTGGAAAGGGTAAGCAGAGGTGTAGAGCTGTTGAAATGAGGAATATTCACGACTGTTGTAATTAGAGGTGAACTAGAGAATGACGACGTTGAGGTTTTTTTTCAAATTCTTGCTTGTTATCTTTAAACACATGCCTGTAATATATCCCATGTCCAGAAAAGTAATACCATAATACAGATTGTAGCAGCATTTTGAGTAGGTACTCTAGTTTTTTTATAAGTAAGGCCTCTATAATATTTAAGTTTTTCATTTGTTTGGTTGTCTTTTATTATTTTTTTATACCGTGTGTGCTTATAAATGTATAATATTCTATCTTTTTTGCTTTCTTTACTCATCTTCATTTGTTTATCTTTTTCCTAATTATGGTGGGGTCAGACTGGAGTGACTGCCTTCTGACATACCCAATCGCTGGGTTAAGCAGGTCAGATTGGGAATACGGCTGGCTACTACGTTATCTACCCAAACTCGAACTCACCCTTACTATGACAGGTTGTCAGAGTTTTAGGTTTTTGACTACCGGTTATGACTGGGTACTAATAATCTGATATTTTCAGCGATAACCGTTTGCTTGAATTTTGTCAGCTGAGAGAATGCTGGCACACGATTGTGTGTTTTTCATAACAAACTAGCTGTACAATGCATTACAATGCAATGCATTTTTTCCTACCTGCATATCTACTACTTACCTACTACTTTCTATCTACTAATACCTACCTACCTACTTCTACCTACCTACCGTTTCTCACCTTTTAAACCTTCCCTGGACTTCCACAAATAATTAAAACCCAAAATGAGCCAAATCGGTCCAGCCGTTCTCGAGTTTTAGTGAGACTAACGAACACCAATTGATTTTGGATAGATGAAAGTGGTCCGTCGATGAAAACCAGTTTAAATTGATTATTAACGCCTTTTAAATTCCGAAAAATTTGGTTATATCTATAGAAAGACTTTAAACATGTTAGTAGCTTTATTCTATTTTAAAACTGATATCAATATTCCCTTCTAGGTACTGTTTTTTTTTTTTCTGATTAGTGTCAGGGTTGAATATTGATTAAAATATGATTCACGGCTGTACAACGTATGTAGTTTCAGAATTATAATAATTAGAATCATCAATACAACCTTTCAAGTTCATGTAACTCGATTTCATGAAAAAGTCAATCAATCGGCTAAAAACGTAAGAAAATTTGTATTTCGCGGGCTATCGTGGAGTTTTCGCCTTAAGCAAAATTGAAATCAAGCTCTGTCAACAATGCCGTATAAGAACGCAACACTACTGTAGAAAGAACATCTAGCTTCAAATAAATTCTAAGGGCATTATATTATTTACTTATTCGTATATAAACAGGTCCGTTCTTTGCGCGGCTGAAAATAAATTGGCAAAGAGTAAGTAGTATATTGAGTTAAGCTTATTATGTCACCAGCTGTATTGAAAATATACTGAAATACTTTGTTTCAGTACAAATACATGCTGCATGCAGACGGAACACCGAAAAAAAGATAAATAATAATTTTCCAACTTGATGATTGTCTAAAGCTTTGGTGTGCTGCTCTTTCATGTCCTCTCAAGTGACTAGCATATCCAACTTTGCCCGTAAAACTCCGAACACAAAGCGACACCATTGATAATATTTATGTCCTACAGAAGATTTATTCAACACAAGCCCTCTCCCACAATACATCAGCCGCACACAAAATCATCCACTATTACTGTTATATTACCATATTTTCGCTTTTACCGCACAAAAACAACATTACCCAGATTCAAAAAGACACTACTACAGACGCTCCCCGCATTTTAAAGGTCCCAAAAACGCCGTCAACTTATTAAACACATAAATATGTCACATCTGCATAATTTCGCACTTGATCATTGTCAGGCCGCTCCGCCATCTTGAATGTACAGAACAGATTTCCAGGAAAGTCGAAGATGAATCGTCTAGTCGGTTCGCCAATTACGGAATTAATTTTATGTTTATTTTAAGTGCTGTGATTATTCATGTGAACAATAAAGGAGTATTTTATTGTTTTGGTTTTTCTTAGAAATTTTTGTGTGACTAGAAAAGTCAGGGGTCAACAGCCCCATTATATAAAAAATTAGTCCAATTAAAGGAGATAATTTTTTTTGGGCCCACCTGGTCGTCGCATTTATTATTTTAAAAAGTAACCATTTTACTATGGTATTAAACGAAATATTACGTAGAAAGGAAAACGGAATCCTAAAATCATAATAAATAAGCTATGTTGTGATATTTTTTAGCGAGTTAAATCATTCCTTGTGTTGTGTCAATCATTGTTGTGGTCAATGTCATTTGACAACAAATACTTACGTGAAAAGGGGCGTTTTTTTCTGTTTACTAAAAAAGGTACGGTACCTACCCGTTAGTAATCATATCTGCTATAATTATTATAGAATCAGAAAGAATATAAAAACAAATATTATTAAACTGCGAGCATTTTAATGCTATTCTTAAAGGTTCACACTAAAATCGCATAGATGGTTTAAACAATCAACGTGGCACGGAACGTTATAAACCCACTTTTTTAGTGATTGACAGACAACTTCATTATTTTGACATTCACTTTTTCCGTTTATTTTGGTTTTCGTAAGTGTTTTTGCAGATTTTTCGCATTATTCCGGTTAGACAATGCTTAGCTAATTTAACCACTGGGATATAGAGGTTATAAGGAAGAAATCAATGTAAGTTTCATAATTAAATGCTACAATTTATGTGGGTGGCCTAATCCCCGAACAAAAAATATTGTCTCCTTTGCAGAAAAAAAAACGTCTTTTTCTTAAAAAGTTACAAGTTTCTAAACTGACATGGTCATTAACACTATTATTTGCGGGTCCACGATAGATTGGTCTGTGGATGGGTGAGCACCCATCACATACAGAGTTTCCTCCATGCCCCGCGGTCCTGGCTGTCACTTGCAGATCTTTGGCAATCGTTACAGATGCCCGAAAATCTGACAACCGGTCTTACTAAGGGTATCGTATGAAATAAATAAATAAATATCGCTGGACATTACACATAGCGCCACCTAGTGCCAGACTACGCAAGGCTTGTGTCGTGGTCACCAGGCAGTTGATATACTACATAATTATATACTTTTTGTTTGTAAATACATACTTATTATACATATAAAAATCCATGACTCGGAAACAAACGATGTCCATACCCATCACACAAACATTTGCTCCTACCGGGATTCGGACCCGGGACCCAAAGAAGGTAAGGCAGCTTCACTACCGTTGCGCCATTCGGGTCGTCTCACCCAGTACTAACATAGTTGTGGTCAAATATACACAGTCAGATAGGCAGTCGCTCAATGAAAATTGCTGGTATTCAGTTACGAAAAGTTTAGGCAGATAGTGAACTGAGATATTATCTCCCTGTTATCAGCTCTTAGTTTTGCTGCAGCTTTAATTGAGAAGCTTAAAAAGCAACGAAAGGTCTTCTTTGCTATCTGTTAAATATTTATCGATATCTTTCACCTGTCTGCAGTTTTGTTCACACTAGAACTACCAAGTTCAACTATTTTAAAGATGTCAAGTTTCTCACCGTCTGTATAGAGACTAGAGAGTAACTCGTCAATTTCGTCTGGTACTTCATGTAGTGGTTATGATAAATAGATTCCACTGAAACATTAATCTTCAGTGCCTTATTCATGTCGTGCCAGTTTACTCGTTAAGAACATGAAGATCGCAAAATAGTAACATTTATGTTCTTTAGCTAAATATTGAAAATTGTATGTGTTTTACAAAGAATACATAATTCAATAATGCATTATCGAAATCGTCTTCAATAATATTACTTTCAAAAGTCGGTGGCAAAATGTCAAGGAAACCAACAAAGTCACCGACTTTCGAAAGTTTGTGGCTAAAAAAGCCAATGAAATAAACAAAGTCACTGACTTTCGAAATTACCTCAAGTTATTTTAAACTTTTTTAAATATAATTTAATTTTTTTAAAGTTATTTTTTTTTTTAAATCACGTTACTTTTGTAGATTTTACCATCATCGACTTTGCCAAGCGCTCCTACTAAAAAAACATTGTACACAAAATATTAAGCAAAGTCAGTTAAGCAACTGACAAATTGCTCCAAAAATAAGCAGTTACAACTTCGCGGATGCCAGGTGCTTCATCTAAGAGGACAAGAATAGTCCCGAAGGAGTTACAGATATAGCAGTTTGCACACATGGCTTTAATTGTTTTTTTTCCAAGACTAACTATGATTCATCATGAGAATATGATGGGAAAGATGTATCTGTGTTTGTAGGAATCGGAATGATTCATTTATAATTTGTTGATCGTGATAGTTTGGTGTCATCTGTTATTGAAAACTGTATTTATGTAATTATGGATTTTGCGTAGCTAGCTTCTTTATTTTTATTAGAAGCAAAATTATCGAGGTTGGAACTTAAGAGCTATGTAAAAGAAACCCGGCAACGTTGCAAAGGTGCATCCGACACTGAAGTTACTTATCTGGTCCTTTTCGTATAACAAAAAGTGATAATAATTATATTGGAAACTTACAAACAATAAAACCACTGACTGGCTGGAGTTCAACTTACGACCTACAACTCATTAGTTTTGGCTGTTACCTTTAAATCACCAATATACTGCTAAGCTCTTACCCTATTTTTTGCCATTACAAGACAAAAATGGTGAAAAACACTTCTTCTTCCACTACATCCAAAATCTTACAAACATCATCTCAATTTTCCTCCACTTTGATTAACGTTTCATCCTAAAATTCTCAAGACAGTTCTAACCGAGATCTCAGTAGCTTTGACGACTAGTCACCTGTCAACCTGTTTTCAAGCGTCGCCAATGTTATAAGGTAGGACAGCGTCGGTACCGGATTTAGAAGTGTTTATGCTCGAAATATAGCTGCGACATGATATTATGGGTAGGGTGAAGGAACTTGGTGGGTTATTACGGTACACGTCTATTAAGTGACGTTTCCTGGGTGTAATGTAGGATTGCACAGTTTTCTAATGTTGCAAGTTTTTAGAAATTATCATCGTCATCTGTGTAGCTGTTTCCCAATTAAGTTTTTCAGTCCGTCCGTTTTCAGTCCGACCGAAAGCAGCTGAATACCAGTTTTACGTGAAGCGACTTACTATCTGACCTTAACAACCGTTGTACCTGGGTAATATGATATTTCTTGCAAATAAACAAAAAATCAATGATAAATATTGGACATTTTACAAATTTGACATTTTGCGACCTGGTCATTCTGCAAATTGAACGTTTTGCAAATTGAACATTCTGTGAATGGCACATTTTGCGAATTGGACATTTTGCGAACTGGGTATTCTGCAAATTGGTAATTTTTCGACCACTGGACATTTGGTCTAAATGCTATTATATTGCTATATTGCTGAATGTTCTTTTCCACCAGTACTATTGTCTTATCCTTACATTTGACAGTAGTCTCCAATAAGCGTTGCCGTCGACACAATGACTGTTCCTTGGATGTTTGCATTTATCAAATTCCCACAACTTGTTCTTAGTACGTGCGTCGTTTTAACTTGCACGTCTTTTCTACTGCTACTCTTTCCTTACTTCGCTAGTTTTATAATTATTTGAATACGTAAAAAAACCTACAATCATCATCATTTCAGCCACACAACGTCCACTGCTGGACATAGGCCTCCCTCAAGTGTCACTAAGTCGACTGGTCTCGTGCGACTCACTTCCAGCGGAGTCATGCAACTTTCACCAGTTCATCGGTCCAACTAATGGGAGGCCTTCCAACGCAACTCAAATAACCTACGCAAGTCCTATAATGGAACTACAAAATAATAAGTACAAAGCATGAAAAGCTTTTGTAGAAATGAATTATTCAATTCCTTGCATTTTGCGAAAATACAACAGACAAAAATGTAAATGATTGATGACACCAATACTGATTTATTACCTTCCCTGCCAAAGAAAATGAGATGGTCGGAAAGGCAGAAACCTCAAATTAATCAACTCATACTGGAAGATCCAAATCCACTCCCCAATCTGCAACAGAAAATCCTAGCTCAATAGCTTATCAAATGTTCACATGGGCAAACGAAACAAAAGGGCGAACGTATGCATTCAGAATTTCAGAACGTCACTCGAGAAATCCGTTTCAAAATATCACGAGCTTGAAGGACAGGAACAAAAAGTTGTGTCGCAGTCGCCACAGCTGCTCGTTTCCAGAGATATCGATTGCAAAAAGTACAGACAAACAGACAAGCTAACGGCTTGTACACAAAGGGGGATCGTGTTTCGTGTGATTTTCGTTTTTGGTCTTTGCTTTGCTGACCATCGTTTGCGTTTTGGCATTGTTCTGGCCAATTAGGTGGTCGGATTAGAAGTATTTGTATTGCTTTTAATTGAATTCTACTGTGTTCATTTTGTTGTGTATCCGTGCTTTAAAGGCAACAATGTGGGGCTTTGTTATTTATGATGTTTATTTAGGGTAAACAGGTACCTACTGTTACTACCT
This sequence comes from Xestia c-nigrum, assembly GCA_916618015.1. Classification (NCBI taxonomy): domain Eukaryota; kingdom Metazoa; phylum Arthropoda; class Insecta; order Lepidoptera; family Noctuidae; genus Xestia; species Xestia c-nigrum. The sequence goes on along the minus strand of OU745246.1, from coordinate 2,067,635 downwards.
TGAGTTGGTTTAAATGAGTTCACAGTTTGCGTTATTTGACTGTGCGTCTGTTTTGGTAATTAGTCAACAAACCCTTTTCGTTCAGTTCATCTATCGGTTCTAGTTTATTCATGTGCTTCATAATAAAGTCATCACCTGCCCAGCCTTTTCTCAACTACATAATAATATGTTGAGGTCGGCTTCCAGTCTTACCGGATTCAGCTGTATACCAATCTTTTACACGGAGTGACTTCCTATCTGACCTCCAGAACCCAGTTAGTTAAGCACAATATGATACCTTTAGGGCCACTGACAACCTATAACGACTGTCAAGAATCTACAAATAACAACCCGGAACAACGGATCTGCATAGTTTTTGAGGTACGGAGGAAACTCGGTATGTAATGGGTGGTCACCCATCTATTGGCCAACCTAGGCAAGTGCTGCTTATCCTGTAGATCGATCCTAAAGGGTGTTATTACTTAGCCACGAGCTACTCTTCATTAAATTGAAGCAACAACTCAAAATAAGTCCCAATACTTTATCTTAACTTAGTGTCCATAACAGACCACTTACAAAAGTAGCTAGATAGTACTTCTTTATTTAACTTTGATTTTCGTAGCTTTTGTGGGTAAACAAACATTTCTGAGAACTTAATATTTTCTTGTATTATTAGTTCAGTATGGAAACAAATAAAGAGAGGTTTACTACATAATATTTTTCTCCTTATTTCGCCTCAATGGTCGCGACCTATTTAGATAATAATCTTCTTTACTATTTCGTTTTGGCTGTTTTATTTTTAGCCATTGTTATAGTATGGTTAAAGTCAGAGGTATTTTTTGTGATTTTGATGAAGGAGATAGTGTGGAAACCTGCTCTGATCATATTTTGATACGAGAAATATTTTTTTACGTACTTGTATCTGTGTTAATATTATTATGCTGAAGAGTTTGTTTGTTTGGTTGGATGGTTTGGTTGGTTTCAGGAACTGCAGTGCAAGTACGTAGGATTCCATAGGACTCGATTATTTCGGATTGATGTAGTTATTTCCGATAAAATGAGTTTTTGTCTCCATGAAAACTCATTTTATCGAGAATAACTGTCAAATTTATCTAATCGAGTCCTAACAAATCCTACGCACTTGCACTGCTGGTTCAAATCGAAAAATTATTTTTCACTTCTCATGCTCTAAAAGTACGCCGTTATAGCCCTACGAAGCGGGATTAAAGTGACCGTTTATTCCCTAGGGAGTAAAAAGTAATTTAAAAATGGAACTATCTTTTACTCTGAAACATGGCCACAAAAGAGTAACTTGACAAAGGTTTTATTTAAATTTCGAATTGGCATGCAAATAGAAAGCGCTTTATTGAAAAAAAAAACAAATGAACTCTTCAACGCGAGAAAAAAATATGGTTGTTTGTGTGCATCGTTGATTTTAAAAAGCAATGCCTCTGTTTAGCAACAGAGGCATTGCTTTTGCAGTAATGTAGGTACTAATTATCTGTGGAGTGTGGATTATCTTCATTGCGAAAATTTTGAGAGTTTGTGTTGTGTTTTCAATGGTTAATCTGTGACTGACCTGATAGAAGAAAAAACTGACCGCTCAGTTCAGAATTTTTGTCGAGTGTAAATTTGTTCAGTTTTAAATGACTATTTTTCTCGCACTCGAAGTGAAAAGTACAGTTTGCACCTCGAGACTAAACGCCAATATAATATACCCTCGCTTTCATTGCCTCCCTCGCAAGCTCGGGAGTCAAACCACCTCGGGTATATAATGGCTTCGTTTAGTCCCTTGTTATAAAATATACTATTAGAATTGTTGTTCCGCAATTGCAAAACTCAGCCTACCTTTTAAGATTGACTCACACTCTCTAACCCTCTCTGTGTCTCTTATGTGATGCAGACGAAGTTGCGTAAGTCAGCTAGTATTTTAATAAAATCTTATAAATAAATAAAAAATAAATAAAATTCATTTAATTCAGGTCATTGACCCATTTTAGACACAAAAACAATAGTAAGTATACAAAACGGTTGCTAGCTGATTGATAAATAATTAAATAAAGTTAATTCAATGACAAAAATAATTAAAATATCAGAAATAAATGTCAGATCAAATCAATAAATGTCAATGGTACAAAACACAACAAAATAAAATAAAAACATTAAATTTAATAACAAATAAATACGACAATGAATTAAATTGGAGAATGAAATTGCAATTGATGAATTAAAATAAATGAATATATCCATATGACTTGACATGTACAAAAGTGTAGTAAAATAAATATCAACTTAAGCAACAGCAATATGCCTGCTACAACAGTGGCCAACGTAGGGGCAATCTAGTCTCTGAGCAATCATCGCTAGGACCGTGTTGGAGCTACCCCGCACCCTGCGCACCAAGGACGCGCACCGCTTGCGCATGGTGGCGTGGAAACAGTCGGTGCGCGCTTCCGCAAACATGCCCGAGGCGCTGCAGAAGCGGGGCAGCCCCAACACTGCCCTGAACGCGTTGTTGTATTGGACACGAAGGGCACTGTAAGCAACTTGTATAAGGAGGTGCAGAAAGCTTTAAAAAGCATGATTTTAACCTGATTTGAACAACGTGCAAACCTACGGGCTATCATATTTGCTCTCTTGGACAGTGCCCTTCGCTCCCGCTCAATGTCAACATGGTCTTTCAGGTCGGCTGTTACCCAGTGGCCTAGGTATTTAAATTGATCCACCCGTTCCAACGGTACACCATTCAAGCGAATAGGGGGCACTTGCTCTGGGCATTTGGCGCCTCCCTGAAATACCATGAATTGGCTTTTTGCGACGTTATACATGAGACCATGACTGCCCGCATACTCCTCACAGATATCTAGCAGTTTACGTAATCCACAAACCGACGCGCTCAGCACCACCATGTCATCCGCGTAACTAAGGTTGTTTACACAAACATCATCAACATGGCAGCCTACATGCCGACTACTGAGCGCGACGATGAGTGCATCCATGTAGAGATTGAAAAGTGTGGGTGAGGTCAACCCACCTTGTCTCACCCCACATTCAAGTCTGTATGGCTCCGATAATGCACCCGCCCATCTAACATTGTTAACCTGGTGTTCGTACCAATACTTGAAGATATTAACAAGTTCATGTGGCATGTTTATGCCCTCAAGTTTTTGCCACAACAGATCATACGAGACCAGGTCAAAGGCCTTGGACAGGTGGTTATGGAATCTAGAATCCCATATTAAACAAGTGTGGTGATCTTTACACTGCAAAGAGAAGTGATAGGCTGGTGCCACAAATTTGCCTAGTCTTCACTTCTGTCCAACCTTTTGTGGAATACAAGGGTAATGTTATGATAATAAATATTCGGAGGTCAGATAAGCAGTCGCTCCAGGTAAAATATAGGTATTCAGCTGCATCTGGTTAGACTGGAAGCCAACCCCAACATAGTTGGGAAAAGGCTGGGCATCAATAAATTATGTTTTTTGTTTGCGTATACTGTTTTAAGCACCAAGCGTTGAAATCTATACTAATATTATAAAGCAGAAGAGTTTGTTTGTTTGGTTGAACGCGCTAATCTCAGGAACTACCGACTCGAATCCAAAATTTATTGTGTTGGATAGTCCATCTATCGAGGAAGGCTTTAGGTTATATAACATCACGTTACGACTATGAGGAGCGGAGCAGGAATGAAAAATGTTGCAAAAACGGGGATTTCTCGTTTTTTTCTCTTATGTGACGCAGACGAAGTTGCGTGGGTCAGCTAGTATCTTTATAAATTTCAAAATGGGCCTTCTCTCTTGACCTTGATCACGCCTGATGGAAAGCGATCGATGAGGTTCATGGTGGATCGAGCGTGCCCAAAAGATGCTTGTTCACTCTGGTGATAAGTAAATCAGTTTTTACGAGTGGTCACCAAGCATAGAAATCGTATTCCGTGGAAATATGTTTTCAGTTCAAAGGAGTTCAAATAAGTATAAAATAAAACTTCAAAAAGCTCTTGTGAGTGAGCACAAGTACCAAACGGTTGTCAGCTACTATTGCAACCAGAAGACTTATACGGCGATCAATTGAGGAGAGCTGTAATATATAGCAACCGCAGGAAGTATCCGTAAATCATTTTTATTACATACTGTTCTACTTCTATTTCACTTTAAAGGAAAATTATGTGCCCATCTGTGCAGGTTCTTGAAAAAAAGTATCGATGGACGTTTGTAGATTCGAAGAAGGAGGAATTATATTTACTAAACGAGAGAGAGAGTAGGAACTTATGCTCTGAATGTGCTAAAAAAATGTACTTTAAGTCAACACTGTAGACCTTAAGTGCATTTTTTTTTCATCTGTGTCTCTGACCTAGACATTAACTGACTTTGTTGGGGTCGACATTCGGTCTTGTGGCGACCCGATACTTAGCAACATAAAGTCGAGTCAGCAAGGAGGCCACAGGCCAGCACACACCGCTTCGCATCGCCACAGTCGGTCTCCCATCGCGGTACACATAACATGTTTTAACTCTCGTAATTAACTCAGTATAAAGGGTGTAAAACACCTCTTCACGAAGCTGAAAGAGCTATCTTTGCGATCATTTTTTTGTTCTACACCATACCTGAGAACCTTCTAGTTACGGAGATATGGGGCGTCAAAGTTACAACCTTTAACAAGTTTTTTTTTTTAATATAAGTTTTTTTCGTAAGATTTTAACTTTTGACACCTCCACGGCCTTCGTACTATTCAACTCATTCATCAGCACAATGTTTTAAGTGCGTTACATTGAGTTCTACCACAAAACATGATTTATAACCTCAAAAAAAAGTGGTTTCCCAGGAATATTTTTTGCGTAAAGTTACTTAGTTTTATGTACAGAATGCTTGGTTGACGGCTTCGTTATGAGGTGGTTTACATCCTGTATACTCGCAACAAGTAATTTGATTTCATGGTCACCACCTATCTCCAAAGTCACAGGAATTCTTGAGCAAATTATAACACGCTAACGCTACAGATTTGGCCGAATGCAGCTAAATGCCAGCGTGTCAATTGAAGTTTCAGCCTCTCTGGCGTCTGCAACCAATTTTTTTAACAGTACGTCCTATTTCGCTTCAATATCTTTAGGGTTATTTTCTACAGTAAACGTAGTAATGCTAAAATAATAAATCACTCCGAAGATTTGGTCTGAGTAACAAGGAAAAGAGAAAACACATATATTACAGCTTATTGGTTAAGTAGTCTACTTACCGAAGTGATTAATTTGACACTCAATTATCCGACGAAAAAAACAAGGAAACTCCAACAAAATAAAAATTAAACCAAAGCAAATCGTTCCCAAATCCGGTGAACACAATACAATCGTACATAAAAATATAATCATATTTCCCGACAATGCAATATCAGCTTAAGAACAAATCTTTGTCTGCCATCTTCGCCAGATTGTACGCACCCTAATAGGATGGTATAATAAATATTTGCCCACAGATTTGAGCAGATGCGTCGTGGCTGTGGGCGTTCTCCTTTACTTGGCTTTGATATGAAACATGGCTGAAAAAGTCTTGTTTCTTGAAAAGATTATTGGGGTGCTTGACGAGGACTTATATTTTTTTTTTGTTTTGGTTTAATAGGTTATTTTTTACTGATGTAGGTATACAGTGTGTAAACCACCTCATCACACAGCCGTCAACCAAGCATTCTGTACATCAAACTAAGTAACTTTACGAAAAAAATATTGCTGGGAAACAACTTTTTTTTTTGAGGTTATAAATTATGTTTTGTGGCAGAACTCAATGTAACGAAATTAAAACATTGTGCTGATGGATGGATTGAATAGTACGGTGGTCGTGGAGGTGTTAAAAGTAAAAATATTACAAAAAAACTTGTCATAAAGTTGTAACTTTGACCCCCCATATCTCCGTAACTGTAGAACAAAAACATTATTGCAATAACGGGGAAAACAAGTGCTTTTTGGATTTCGTGAAGAGGTGTTTATATTATTTGCGACCTGCTCAAAATCAAAATCTGTCAAGTCTTTATTTCTGATGCTGAGCATGATGTTCTGGGTTTGATTCCCGGGTCAGGCAAATGAATATCTCAGCAGAAGCACGGAGTCTGAATTTGTGCTCGGCTGGTGGCAATAGGCACGCGCCCTATTAAATGAGATTGAAATATCACTGGTGAAATCTAGGTGTACTATTAAATACGGTCGACCAAACTATTCGGTTTAAATTTTATAATATAAATTGGCTTTTCGGAACATTTACGACATGAATATTAATAATAATTCTCAGTAAAATATTAATGACTTGACCCACGCAACTTCGTTTGCGTCACAAAGGAGATAAAAACGAAAGCAAAAAAAAACCCCGTTTTCGCATCATTTTTCATTTCTGCTCCGCTCTTAATGATTGTAGCGTGATTTTATAGAGCTTAAAGCCTTCCTCGATAAATGGACTATCCAACACATTTTTTTTTTCAATTCGAGCCGGAAGTATCTGAGATTAGTGCGTTCAACCAAACAAACAAACAAACTCTTCTGCTTTATAATATTAGTATAAATTATACTTACATCGATTAGCATTCCCAAATAAATGGCATAACACTTAAAGTACTTACGGGATTATATCCGTGAAAAACCGTGAAAGTCTAAAACAGTGCATTAAATGGCATAAGTTATGTTACGGAGGCACGATCGCGTTCACGTAAACTTAGTTGATAAGCAGTGATAAGATTTTTTAGGACGTAATGTTAAGTCCAACCTGTGATTAAATCTTTCTAGCGTTCCCGGGCCCCCGACCTATCTCTATGTACAGCACTGTGACGTAAGAGTGTAGGCCACACCTACCTGATGACGCGCGGACAAGTTTACTTTTTGTAAATTCATTACCAAATATGGTGACGGAGCAGTGCTGTGCAATGCTATTGGTCAAGATCGGGAGCTCGTGAAATACAATTGTGGCCAGCGCCGTGTCCCGCGAAGGTTCATGAAGTAAATTCGTCGCCAACGCCGTGTCACGCGGGGGTGAAGGGCATGAGCGGGGGTGCGGATCGATGTCATAGGTCGATATGGAAATGCACCCGCTCCCTCGCCTCATGCCCCTCTCACCAGTTTAAAAGCCCTGGACACGAGGGATGAAGCAGTCTTGTTCCCGCAAAACTTAGCCCGCTTTAGTGGTCGTAATGTCTGGCCAGTGCGTCGCGTAAAACAATTGTATATATTTTCTGTATTAAGTGTGATATTCTTGTTAAATTAGCTTAGTTACATCAGTCAGATTGACATAGAAAAGAACGTAGTGTAAAGTAAATAAAGTTTAAAGGTTCACGTAATATTGTTAACTCTGGCTCCGATATGTGTGATAATCATGTGTTAGCGTCATAGTAATATTCAAAAATACAAGTGTGTTTATGTGGAATCTGCGTATAATTTCACCTCCTCCTGACTCAACACCCCCGGCACGTACTCTGCACAAACTTCTGTGTTATAAACGCACCTCGCACCTCAAATCTCTAAGTAGCACTCACCACCAGCCGCGTTATCAAAGGCATATTGCTACAAACACAATAAAATACAGTCCACACAACATAGCTCTGAAGCTTCGAAGAAGGGTGCGCTAACTGCCCACCATAGGGAGGTTACCGTCAGAGGTTTCCCTACAAGTTATGATGAATATTGCAACAAAATCTATTGTGTCATTTAAAAGATCTAAGTGATCAAATAAGCATCACGGAAACTGACTTTGTTTTGTGTATCAAGTTGGGAATAACAATGGTTACAAGGAACATTGTAATCAATCACTGCTTATACAATACGTACGTGTCTAATAGCCAAGAGGATAAAACTCCAGTACTCCAAAAAAAAGAGGAAGTTAAGTATTTTATTATTTTATTCAGCCGCCATCTTTTTTTTGTACTTTCACCTAATTGTCCTGGGTTACTGTTTCGATTGACGCGATTCATCTTCATTTGGTAGGGGAAACTTGCACGGTGGTTCCAAATATAAAATTAAGCCTGCTTAGGTAATTTTTAATTGTAAAGGAAAACAGGGTGAGGAAACCAGCATGCCTTCTTTTTTTTTTTTTTTTTTGTAGGATGGGAAATCATCAAATGACTTCTCCCACTCGGGCGGAGCGGGAGGGAGTGTTAGACTTTTACTGACTAAAACCCATCCATGTTCCTTCATCGCCCTTTATGTTCCGGGGCCGCGGTATCTCTTTCGAACTGTGCTGACATCGCTATTGGTCGCGCATCTATGACCAACCTCCGTAGATGTGATTGGTGGTGTGACTACTTAATTGAACAACGTAAAAGCTATCGCCGAGCGCGTAGACATTTAAACAAGCTTAAAAAACAAAAAGTCACCGGAGACCCATATACCATTGCTTTAAATGCGTTTAGAGTTGCCAGGTCCCGCTACAGAGCATCGACTGAAAAATCTAAGGGTAATTTACTGCGAAAAATTGTAGAAAAATTAGATAAAGAAGGACCGTGGTCTCCTTTGTATCACGAGTTCAAAGCTAATCGATCGGTCGACCTAGCGTTTATCCAAAACATTAAAGTAAATAATAAACACACCACCGGTATTGAGGAAACGACCGAAGTTCTATTAAATACTCTGATACCTGATGATTCGCCGGTTAATGACAATGACTACCATCAACAGATCAGAGCGTGGGCTGCTGTGCCACCTGAATCACCAGCGTCAGACCTTCCATCCATTGACGAATTCATTAATGTTGTCAGGAAACTGCCTCTTAAAAAATCAGCAGGTGAAGATAAAATATCTAATCGGATGATAATAGAAGCGTGTAAAACAGCGGGCGACGCCATTCTATCTGTTTTCAACCGATGTATTGCGGAAGGCGTTTTTCCTCGCGTATGGCGACGTGGCTTTATACGAATAATTCCAAAAAGTGGTGATAAGCCACCGGACGACCCTAAGTCGTACAGGCCCTTAACCCTACTACCAAATTTGGGAAAACTCCTGGAGCGCCTTATCGTTCCGCGTTTGCTACCGGACGGACCAAAGTTTCATAATAACCAATTCGGATTCACCGTGGGTAAATCTACTGTTGACGCGGCACTTTCTGTTAGAAAAATTGTTAATAACTCTGAACACAAGTACGTGGTTGGAATCTTTTTAGATATTTCCGGGGCTTTTGATAACGCTTGGTGGCCGATGCTACTACTTAAAATGAAAAATCGTGGCTGCTACAAAAACATATATAATCTTGTTCATTCATTCTTTTTAAATGGTACCGCGCAACTAAAACTCGGACATCATTCTATGTCAAAGTCCCTTACCATGGGATGTCCACAGGGTTTTTCATTCGTAGATCACATAAAAAATGTCGGTGAAAAAGCTAAAAAGAACTTTTATGCCTTAACGAGGATATCCAAATCTACGTGGGGATTGTCATTTTTAACTTTAAAGACCATCTACGTGGCTACTTACTTGGGTTGTATGTGCTACGGGGCACCTGTTTGGGCCGATAGGGCCACCATAGGAGCGGTGCGACGTAAATTGCTTCAAAGCCAGCGTTTGGCGTTGATATTCTTATGCAAAGCGTACAGGACGGTTAGTACCGAAGCTCTTCCGGTGCTTGCGGGTGTACTTCCAGTCGATCTGGAGGTGCAGCGGCGGGCTGCAATGTACTATAACGCGCGTGATTCCAATAATAGGTATGGCAAAAACGCTTGAACGCACGGAAATTTGCTCTAGTTTCCACAAGGTCCGTATAGTAAATAACTCCGGATGTAACCTGTACACTATCCAACATAATATTGCGTTCATTTTGCCAAAGACTACACTCCCACAAAATGTGATGAGCAGATTGTTCATATTCGCAGTCAGATGTTGAACATTGACAAAAAGGCGAGTCAACAAGCTTGAAGGAAAATAATTTACTCTTAAAGTTGCCATGGCCCGTGAGAAATTGGGCAACACAGTGATCAACCTCCAGCCATGTCCTGTCCAGCCGCTCACGAACGGATGGAAAGAACTGGTGGAGGTGCCTGCCCTTGATGGAATTGTCCCACCTACATTGCCATTCAGATAAAAGTTCCTCCCAGACGTCGGTCTGTGGTTTGAATAATCTAGAAATCCTAGCACGATCACGTACGGTTAAAAAGTCTGCGTCCGTGGTTTGGCTTTTGTTGGGCAACAAAGCGAACAACAATGGCACAAAACACACAGTTCCTGATTCATGCGTAATGTCGGCATGCACAGAAAATAACTGATAGACTGACTGATGGAAAGGAACCGGGCAACATCTAAACGTTCCATCAACGTACACAATATCAACTTTCTTCAATGTTTCTTTTGCCAGATGATTACCAAAAATTATAATCTTCTCTTCGACACCATCGTCAAATAAAAAAAAATCACTCACTAAACTGTCTGGCAACTGCACATCTTGTGGCCGCAAAAATTTACTTTTCTTTACATTTAAATATTTATAACGTGCCCGATATAGCGTATCCTTTTTTGAACTGAATAAAGGCAATTCATCCGGGGAAAGCATTTCGTCCTGAGAAAGTGTATGATCACAATGATCAGAATTGTTTCCTTTTTCCTGTATATTAAGTTTGTAATAATGTTTCTCAAATATTTTTGGTATAGGCTCCATATTAAGACGAACCTCCTGTTTTGCTAATGACATTGTGTAATCAATTTTGTTGCGAGCAAAATCTGGTAAACAAACATGTTTCGCTTCTTTCATAATTTCTTTATTTTCCGACAATGTTATGGATGTGCTACAAATGTTTTTATTGACGCATCGCCAATTAGTTGTACCAGACATATTTGTCTTAACAAAATTGTATTTATGGCCAGCGTGCAGAAGCACCATTCCTTGATTTGGTAACCGGCCTTTACCTATAATAAAAAAGTACCTACAGAACTTTATTCCCCTTGCCCACTACACAAAAAAGTTCCAACATCATCGATACCTACGGGTCTCCTCCCTAAAGATAGATAAGTAGATAGAACCCTGGACATTTTTCATGACCGCCCCACTCGGCTCAAACAGAAGTTGTTGGAAAGGAAAGGGAAACATAATTATAATCGTAATTTGTGATTTATTTGATTTAGATAATACCTTTTATTTGACATCACTCCATATCCAATTAATTAATTTCCAATTATTATTGTATTATTCATGTTACTTTAATTTCTCTATTTATTTGATAACCATATAACATTCTGATATTTGTCTTCCTATCTTAATTTAGAATATTACTTTTTTTTTAATGTGTGAGTTATTATTCTGTAAATGTTGTGCACGTCTATTATTGACACTAACACTAGAATAAGACCTCTAAAATGTAAAATAACCATGTCTGTGTTTGTGTTGTTGATGTGCCTTAAATAAATAAATAAAAAAATAAAAAAATAAAAATAACCCGTTACACGTTTTGAGGGTGTTGGTAAAGTGCACAGAACGACTCTGCTGGCCGTCGTGGTGTATTTAGAATCCCTTAGTCGCCTTTACAACACCCACGGCTATTAAGGTTTAACAAATAAAAATGTTTACAAGAAAGTCGTACCTTTATTTCCTTCAATGAACACGATGTCATTTTTCCCAGAACTAGGGCCCGCTTTATCCATTTTTATAAAATATCAATGTAATAAAATAGCTTTGATTTGGCCGCACGTACATTAATAATTATTTTCAATGACAATATGTATGAAATCAATGACGAGTTTTATTTAATCACCAGTAACAAAACAAATTGCATAGCAAGGAGACTGTATTAGTATTGCAATGTATCCTCATTTAAATTTATGAATAGAAGCAATCTCAAGTTTTAAGTTAATGTAATTAACCTTATTACTTAATTTATTTCCTTCTATTAATTTGTGTGTGCACCTGTACCATATTCGGTTTTTTGAGAATCTGTCCTTTTGAGAATCCGTCTTTTTGAGAATCTGTCCTTAAGAGAATCTGTCCTTATGAGATTGATTGGTCCCCGACGCCCGGTGCTTCTCCCGCGGCGGCCGGGAAGAGAGGCTCTCTCCCTCTCTCGTTCCGCCACCTCCTTCGCTAGCATGACTGCTTCGCAGAAGGAGGCGACGGCTTCCCATTCCATCTCGCTCCGGACCATGGATTGAACCAGGGCCGGAAGAGAGAGGTCGCCGCCGCCGATCGCCGCTACGAGGACACGGCGGTGCTCCGCCCACGCAGGGCAGACTTCCACCGTGTGCTCCACCGTGTCCTCCGGTCGATTCTCGCAGTGGAAACACCCGGGCGTTTCCTCCCGCCCGATTCGGTGCAGGTACCTCCCGAAACATCCGTGTCTGGTGAGGACCTGCGTCAGGCGGAAGATGAGGACGCCGGGGCGTCTCTCTAGCCACTCCTCAAAGAGGGGACTTACCACCACTATCGTGGCGTGCCCTTTATTCAACTACCCTCACTTGATCTTCATAAATGTTAAATAGGGCCGGTTCACACTAGGACAGCATACTACATTAACAGTGACCAAAACCAGCATGCCTCAGAGATATTTCTCGATAGCATGTTTTGCCAATAGGGTATTTTAGTCTGTATGAGAAAAAAATTAAAAATATATTGTTGAGATAGCTTATGCAAAAAGCAGTCGGAAAACGTTAGTTTTAGTTCATAAAATAGCAAACTAAATTTTAAAATTCAATTCAAAGGTTTCAGCTTTTTTAATGTGTTTCATAACACCAATAAATAGTAGTCGCCAGTCATGTTACCTATTACGTCATGAGATTTAGTAAACATTAAAAGTGTCAACTGTCAACTTACTTTATTCTGTTATTATTGTCGTAACTAACTAATGAACTACTAACGTAATTTTAATTGAAATACTACCATGGAGGACGATTTTGTAAAAGGATTGATGATGGATTGATTCTTGCATTCACGAACAACACACCAACGATCAAAAACTTATTTTTAAAACATAAACAATTATCACACTGTAGTTTGTTTACTAGTCCGCTGACGTCATGACCACAGAGCAATATGGCGTCCACTGCGTCCAGCGTTTTCGACAAATTACGCGCGAAATTTGAAAATGCCAAATTTAAATGCATTTTTATGGCACATAACGTTTGAATACAAATTTTGTGATTTTTTAGTGGTTCATTAGCACTATAGAATCTAAATGAGACACTTTTCAATAGAAGTGTAATACCCTATTCAGAGGCTCATGGGTAGCATAAAACTCTGACACTAAGTTAAGCACTAAAGACGTGAGAAAGAAAGATAAAGAAGGTCATTTAAGAGTTATCTTCCATAATACGTATGTTTTTTCTACTTCTATGTTCACGTGATCTGCTTATAACTTCTAGTTATAATGTAAAATTAATACCTGACAAGTATATTAGTGTGCCATAGAAGCTCGTGGCAAAATAATATCAGCCCCTCGGGTCGATCTTTAGGTTAAGCCATGCTTGCCTAGGTTAGTCTGTTGATGGGTGACCACCCTTACTTAACGAATTTCCTCCGTGTCTCGGAAAGCACGTTAAGCCGTTGGTCCCGGATGTCATTTATCCATCTTTGACAGTCGCTACAGGTAGTCAGTGGTCCAAAAATTCTGACAACAGTCTTACCAAGTGGTATTTCCCGGTATTAACTGGATTGTGGAAGTCAGATAGGCAATCACTCCATGTAAAATACTTGTATTCAGTTGCATCCGGTTAGACAGAAAGCCGACCCTAACATAGTTGGGACAAGGCTAGGCAGATTATGAAGTATTAGTGTGCCATACCACAATGGACTCAATTTAGAACCATTTTTTTAAGTGAAAACTTCTTTAGGAGCGTTGAGTACTTTTTGGGTGAACAAAAATCATAGAACTCACATGGCCGCCACTTAATGCTTCGTAGCACTCGTAGCCGATCCGCTACGACGTAGCACCACTTAGGCGTGCGCGAGGCACAAGCCGTAGCAGATATAAATTACTTAGTTTTCACTTCTTTTGGCAGTCTCCAAAGACTGTTCCGCATTTTTTTTGTTACTTCGGCGTCATCACGCTTCTTACTCCTAAATTATTGAATTGATTTTCACGACACCCAAGAGGACATAGCAAAGTTTTCAAATGGCTATATAAAACCGTCGAAAAAAGAAAGGTAATTAATAATTAAAGGAGAAGAGAATGACTCCATAGATTCCTGGGCCCAGGTGTTAACTGAATCAAACTTGCCTTATTTGTAAGAGGATATAAAAACAAGACCTCACTGAAAATTTTGTGAAATTTGGCTATCCAGGAACCAAGTTATATGAATTATAAGAAAAGTGAGGTTATATTATAGCATTGTAGTTTTTTTATGTTATTTACGAAATACTTAATATTGAAGCAGTGGTGGCCGAGTAGTAACGGCGCTGACTTACGAGTTGTAGGTCTTGAGTTCAAACCCAGCCAGACGCATTACTTTGTGTAATTTATTTCATCACCATTGCTTGTAAAACGGTGAAGGAAAACATCGTGAGGAAACCGGTGTGTCTAAAATTCGAAGACATATGACATTCACCAACCCGCAGTAAGCCCTCGAGGTGGATTACGGCCCATTCCCTTTCCCAGAGAGGGCTGAGTTCCAGCAGTGGGAAAATTAAAAGACTGGTACGAAATACTTTTGAATGGTTGTCTAATGGTTTTATTCATGGAACGTGTGTAGTCGCAAAGATCTGATACGTTTGGCTCTCACGCGCCCTGGACAGTCGCTACAGTCGAAGACTAGTTTCTACATACATATCTTGTAACCTAGAAGCAGTAGGCACCAACCTAAAACAAAAAACCCAAAACTTACACGCTGAGATGCACGTCACTGACGAATAACTGATAAAATCGCCTCATCTTCCAAGACTCTTCTACCAATAGAGTTACTGCGACCAGTCGCAATCGTACAATTTACACAGCGATCCATGTCGTCAATATCCGATCGATAGGCGTAAACAGTTGTCCAAAACAAAGAGCCAGGTAATATAGAGTAGTAAAATCCGTCAAATAGTCCGATAAAATATGCAAAGCTGAGGTTAAACAATTAAACAAGAAAAACGAGCGCACTCAGAACGAAAAAAAACGAACGAGTGGATCTGTCAGTCAGTGATTGACGCAGACGGATGTCAGACACAAGTGTTGCCGGAAGAAAAAAAAAAGAACTAGGAATCGATTCAATCGATTCCACGAAAGCTTGATAATATGCTCTTGTCACTCGATTGTCATACATATTTTCAGATTTTACCGATTTATTCAAACGCGCTTGCGTTTGTTTTTCCGATAACCTTTATTTGGCAAAGTGGCAACCGGCCGCGTTACAGTCGTTTACGACATTCTTCTACTGCGCTTAAAAACGTTTGCTAGAGATTAGGAGGGATATTTGCATTTCGTTGATTTCTCTTATTATTTCGTGAGGTTTGCTAAGGTTAGCAGGTTGTAATTATAACAATTCGAAGGTTTGAATAGGTTAGGAATTTTATGAAGAAACAGTACTTCGAAAATTCGCTAATAATTTGATTCGCGAATTATTGCCTATTAAGTCAAAATTTGAGATCATACCCCGGGCACGTGTACAGAGAACAATTCCCAACCTGTTTGGCGTATACCCTAACAATTCACTATAGCCAAGGTCTAAGTCTAAAAAATGCCCTCATGGACATTGGCACCTCTATATTCTCTTGTGGCCAAGCCTACGTGGCGTTTTCACGAGTAACCAATTTTTATGGGGTGCACCTCATAAATGTTGACTTCAAGAGTATAAAAGCTCAGCTTCAGCGATCACCGAATACAACCGGCTTAGGCGTAAATACCGCGCCGATCTTTCAGTAATTAAACCGTCTAAAATAATAAATAATGAACGCAAATGGGTAATACAAAAAACTGTTGCCACTGTACAAGAATCTGAACCAGAAAAAGAGAAAAGAAAGAAAATAATAAAGAAAATAATAAAAAACTACTCCTAAAAAGAAAAAAAAAACTGTGTCAAATAAGAAAATTTAATAAAATAAATCAATATGCTCACGTTTCTACAAAAAGAAGTGAAATCCCACCAAAAACATTCTGTAAAATACTAGCCAAGTTTCGATGGAGCTGCTTGTTTATTTCTAAAAAGTAATGAAATCCTGTTTTTTTTTTATTATTATAGTTAATGTTGTGTGACTTGGCCGCTAAACAATCTTTATACGTAAGAGGGTACAAGTCAGTTTTGTAGTTACAACAGATAATTATAACATTACGTGTAAACAAAATTTGTCTAGATTTCATTACTTTTTAGAAATAAACAAGTTACAGAATGTTTTTGGTGGGATCTAAGTGACATAAATAATTATTATGTATTTTAAATTGAATTATTATTTTTGTGTAATGATTGACATGCCACCTTAATTGTAATTGCTTGATTATTAATTTTTTTCGCCATTTTGTACGTCATATATTGGCACCCAAAAAATGTTGGTAATTATAGACCGATAAGCCTACTACCGAGTCTATACAAACTGTTCTCCGCAATCATTAATGCAAGAATCGGTCCTATAATCGAAGACAGACAGCCAGTGGAACAGGCAGGCTTTAGGAAGGGGTTCTCTACACTAGACCACATCCACACCCTTGAGTTGATCATAGAAAAATACCAAGAACAGCAGAGGCCTCTTTACCTAGCATTTATTGACTACCAAAAAGCTTTTGACACGGTAACACACGCAAGCATTTGGGAAAGTCTGAAAGAACAATGAGTCCATGAATTATATATTGACGTCCTCAAGAGCATATACAAGAACAATATGGGAAGAATAAAACTAGAATCTCTAGGGCCAAGCTTTCCCATAAGCAGGGGCGTAAGACAAGGCGACCCTTTATCCCCGAAAATATTTATTGCTATTCTGGAGGTCATACTCAAAAAATTAAACTGGAGTAAAATGGGAATATATGTAGATGGTGCCTTCTTAAGCCATCTAAGGTTTGCAGATGACATAGTGATACTATCGAACACAAGCTCGCAACTACAGAATATGATTGAGTCCTTACAGATAGCTAGTACCAATGTTGGACTGGAAATTAATCTCACCAAGACCATGACAATGACTAATAGTGTGAAGGTACCAATAAGAGTCAATGGAGATCCACTCGAATACACGGAACACTACATTTACTTGGGAAAAACAATCAGTTTTGACAGGAAAACCAATGAAATGGAAATAGACAGGAGAGTGCAGCAGACATGAAAAAAATACTGGAGTCTCAAGGGAATTTTTAAGAGTGATTTGCCTATTAGTCTGTGTTGTAATTTCTAGGAAAAATACGAAACGTTATCAGCACGAAAAGCGCTCATAGGAAATACAGTGAATCTTATAACAAATAGTGTGTAAAAGGTTATTTTGTGTTATTAAATATTTTCGAAGATTTTATTTTGAGATGTCCAGTGGTGATTCTGTTGCGATCAGATGGTCTTCATCATCAATACCCTCGCTCCTCCTATCTAATAGAGACGAGTACTCTTCGTGGAAGTTCAAAATGAGGAACTACTTAATTCATGAAGATTTGTGGTGCACAATAAATGGGTACGACGAAGGAGATGCCACCTCTGAACAGGTAAAATCTCGAAATGATAAGAGAGCACTAGCAAAAATATGCTTAACAGTAGATGGCTCTGCAATAACGCATGTTAGGAGTGCAAAGTCTGCTCTAGAAGCCTGGAAGGCATTGCAGGATGCTTATGAAGATAAAGGCATGGGCAGAAGGTTGGCTTTAGAGAGAAAGTTATATAGGCTCTCGCTGAATGATTTTCAAAATATTGAAATGTACATTAACGCTGTTTTGAGTACTGCACAGGATTTGGCTGACATCGGCAAGGTAATTGAAGATGCTTCGATTGCTGCGATCTTATTAGGAGGTCTCTCTTCTAAATACGAGCCTCTAATAATGGCATTGGAAAATAGCAATGTTGAAGTAAGTACCGAGCTAGTTAAAAGGAAGCTACTGAATGAAATGTCAAAACTTGACTCCACAGAGACTGTTGCAGCTTTTCAACTGAAAAATCGATCTGACGTTGATGTTCATAAAACCAAGAAGAAGAAACCTGTTGTATGTTATGAATGTAACAAACCTGGACACAAACGGCCTGACTGTCCTCTACGCAATAAGGCAAAGAAAGGCGCTAGTCTATCAGACGGAGGGACCACTTCTTTTAGTGCCCTTGGTTCTTCAAGTTTGGAGGTAAACAAATGGTTCATTGATTCTGGTGCATCAAAACACATGACCCCTAGGCGAGATTGGTTCAAAGACATCAAACCATTAGAAGGTAGCACAGTTACTGTTGCCAATGGTCAAAAGATCGACTGTGGTGGTATTGGTGACATATCTATTAATACTGTGTGCAATGTAGTAAATAGAATCAAAGATGTAGCGTATGTACCTAAACTTACAAATAATTTGATTTCTGTCAAAAAGGTGGTAGACAAAGGTTTTACAGTACTTTTTGATAAGAATGGTTGTAGTTTTTATAAAGATAACGATTTTTCTTTTAAAGGTGAGGCAATTCTACATGGTTCGGCCTGTGGTGGACTGTACACCCTCGATTGTACTACTAATTCCCACCAAAATGTGGCGTACGAGGTGCACTCTGACACGTTGAGCAGGTACCTGTTATGGCACAAACGGTTAGGTCACTTATGTCGCATTGGTATGAACCAGTTAAAGAATTCTCACGTAGGTATAGATTATACTGAAATAGATAAATCAAGTTGCGTTGCCTGTGTTGAAGGCAAGCAGGCGAGAAAACCTTTCAAGACGACTGCGTACAAGAAAGCTACCGCAAAGTTAGAATTGATCCACTCAGATTTATGTGGACCAATGTCTGAGACATCATTCCAAGGTAATAAGTATGTTCTCATTTTCATAGATGATTTTTCGCGGATGATCTATCCTTACTTTATTGCTTCTAAAGCACAAGTTAAAGAAAAGTTTTGTATTTTCCAAGCATTAGTGGAGAGACAAACCGGCGCTAAAATCAAGAGATTAAGAACTGACTGCGGAAAGGAGTATGTCAATAAAGAGCTTGCGGATTACTTGGCTACAAATGGAGTGTCGCATGAGACTACAGTAGGGTATAGCCCTCAATCAAATGGAGTAGCAGAAAGGACCAATCGTTCCATCGTGGAAAAAGCACGGTCCATGCTAGCTCAGAGTTCGCTATCCAAAGCGTACTGGGAAGATGCTTTCAAGACTGCTGTATACTTGAAAAATAGGTCACCACATCGGGCTCTTGAAAGAAAAACACCATTTGAAAAATGGAATGGCAATAAGGGTGATTTGACCCATTTGCGTGTGTTTGGGTGTAGAGCACTCATTCAAGTTCCGGCTTGTCAGCGGAAGAAACTAGATCTGAAGACTAAAGAAGTAATCTTTGTTGGATACTCAGAAGATCCAAATGGTTATTATTTCAGAGATTCTTCAAATCCAAGAAGCATACAGAAGTCAAGAGATGTAACATTTTTTGAAAATCATTTTTCACAATTAAAAGGTAATGCTGTTGAATCTGTAAAAACGGAACCAGTCATTTTGATTAATGAGCAGCAGCAGGGTGAGAATGAAGTTCGTCAAGAAATTAATTCTGTATGTAGTGATGATGAAAATGATTATAATTCGGCAGAATCAGAGGTTCCTACTAGTCCTGAACAGATAGAGGCAGCTGTGGATCAGCAAGTTAGTAAATATCCTACTAGAATTCGTAAACAACCGGATTTCTTTACCTCTAAGGTATTTTCTGAAGAGATTATTGAACCGAAGAGTTATCTCGAGGCAGTGAATGCAAATGATGCTGATAGATGGCTTTTGGCAATGACTGAAGAACATAATTCTTTGATAAAATTAAAAACCTGGAAGCTTGTTGACCGACCCAATGGAAATAAGAAGGTTATTCCTTGTAAATGGGTCTACAAGTTGAAGATGGATGCTGACGGAAATATTATGAAGTATAAGGCAAGACTAGTGGTTAAAGGTTTCAGACAAGTAGAAGGTGTTGACTACACTGAAACGTTTGCCCCTGTAGTTCGTCATTCTTCACTCCGTACATTGTTTGCTTTAGCTGTAGAAATGGATTTAAAAATGAGACACTTGGATGTTGATACAGCATTTCTAAATGGAGATCTTGAAGAGGAAGTTTTTATGGAACAACCTCAAAGTTTTGTGAAGAAAGGACAAGAAGCTCAAGTTTGTCTGCTGCAGAAATCCTTATACGGGCTCAAACAAGCACCACGAGTATGGAATAGGATGTTGGATAAAACACTGTTGAAGTTAGGTTTTGAAAAAACTTCCGAACCATGCGTGTATAAGAAACTATTTGGTATTGAATTAGTCATATTGGCAGTTTTTGTCGATGACATTATTGTCTTTTACCAAAATGAAATAACATTTGACACTGTCAAACATGTTTTGAAAAATATTTTTTCAAATAAATTTTCACAACTATAAGTCGTATTTTTCCTAGAAATTACAACACGTTATTTTTCCTAGAATTTACAACAGTCTGAAAACTAAGATTATGAACTCGAGCCTCATACTGTGTTTGACGTACGGATGCCAGACGTGGAAATTCACTGCCAAAGCAAAACATAAAATCACCACCTGCCAAAGGGGAATGGAGCGAAGCATGCTCAAGGTAAAGAAAACAGATAAAATACGCCACACAAAAATAAGAGGTATTACAAAATCTAAAAATGCCTTGACCTATGCACAAAAGCTAAAGTGAAAATGGGCAGGCCACCTTGCGAGGCTTTCAGACCAACGATGGACTCTAAGAGCAACCTTATGGAAGGGCCCGCAAGGCAAAAGAAGCAGAGGCAGACCTGTAACACGGTGGGAGGACGAGATTATTAAAACAGCTGGCTCAAATTGGAGCCAAATAGCAAAGGACAGAGACACTTGGACTGCTTTGGAGGAGGCCTTTACCCAATCTGGGGTCCTAGCAAAAGAAGATAACTAACAATACTAACAACTACATATAATACAGGAAACTAACCTACTAACACATTCCAACTAGAAATTAAGTTTAAACCACTGTACTTGAAGCAAGGAATAAACAGGCTTTTTATTTATTTTTATTTTATTTTATTTTATTTATATTGGCAAAACATAGTGCATTTATTTTAGACGATATACTTTTCTGTGATCACACATTAAGTTTCAAAATATATTGATTGATTGAACTTATCGTGTAACAGAACAAGAAATCTTTTTGGAACACTTGCCTTTGCAATGTTTTTTCTCTTAATTAAACGAACTCTGACTATAAAGTACAATTACAACACTTGTAAACGAGAGGGTTGAAAGCAAATGAATCCAAATTATTTAGGCCATAGACTACGGTTAATTTAAGTACTAATTAAAATAAACAGAACTTATTACGTCTAGTAACAGTCGACAAAAAAGGACGCCTCATTAAGTAAGACTAGGATTCTAATTAATTATTTACTTTTCATTTTATTCAACGAAATGGAATTTCACTGTAAATTGGGATCTGTTTTCTTTTTTGCTGAAAACTGTAGACTTGAAAAATGCTATAAGAATTTGAGATACACCTTTACAAAAAATAAGATGAAAAGAGACCAATATTGAACCATATTAAATGTTTAGACAGTGGTAACACTGAACATTTTCCAATCATATTCAGATTATATTTCAAAATGGTTTTAGACTTAATAATAATAGCTGCACGAGGTTAAGGTTAAGCATCGCTTGCCAAGGTTAGAGCCAGGATGGGTGACCATCGTTTACATACCGGGATTCCTCCGAGGTTTGGTAAGCACGCTTATACCGTTGATCCCAGCTTTAATTTGTAGATTTTTGACAATCACTAGGAGTAGTCGGCTGCGTGAAAGTCTCTCTGGACAGTCTAACCAATTATAAAAATAGCTGAGACTATAAGTTAAATTTAGACTTTCAGGATGCTTAGGTGAGATACTGAAGAAACTACAGGTAACAGGGAACACAACTTTATTCCTTCACACGACCTTCTCGTCCAACAGCTTGTTCAGAATGTTTAACCAACCCTTTTTCGCCTGTCAGGTTTCAAATAATTTACGCAGTAAAATCGGGTTCTGTGATTGGTTAACGATTTAATGTCGTCAACCAATCACAGATAACAAACTGCTGGCCTCTGATTGGTTAGACAATAAGTCATAAGTAAGTCATAAGTTATTTATTTCAGAACAATATACATTGTATCATCACAAGCATCCAACGACCAACTGATAAAATAAAGTGTTGCCAGTACGAAATATTCAAATCTAATAGTTACTGGTCTGGAAAATTGTTTGCGTTTCAATTTAATTAAATAAAATGTAAAATGTGCGGGAGCAGCGGTGGCCCAGTGGTGGCGGCCCCGACTTACGAACAGTAAGTCGTGTGTTCAAACCCAGACAGGCGCATTACTTTGTGTAATTTATTTCATCACCACTGCTCTCTAAACGGTGAAGGAAAACATCGCGAGGAAGCCGGCATGTCCTAGAATCAAAAATTCGAAGACATGTGACATCTACCAATCCGCACTGGGCCCGCGTGGTAGATTATAGCCCATTCCCTCTCATTGAGCGGAGGCCGTGTACCAGCAGTGGGAACATTATAGGCTGATGATGATGATGATGAAATAAAATGTAAATTAGCGAACCCTAACACAATGTATCTTATAACCCAGTGACTAAATTGTGGAGGTCACATTGGCAGTTACTACATGTAAAATACTGGTATTTAGCTGCATACGGTTAGACTGAAAGTCGACCCTAACGTAATGTTGGCAAAAAAATCTAGGCTTATAATTATGTCATAAGTCATTTATTTCTTAGCAAAAACATTGTGTAGAAAAACTTAATATTTAATTAAATTAATAAGGTTTCGACAGTAATAACAAAATAAATATAAAAAAATAAAATAACAACAGCTCATTTTTACAAAAAATAAATGAATAGTCGAATACATTAAAAATAATAATACGAATGCAGGCATTAAATATTATTGTTAAAGCTAAGTTAAAAACACAAAATTTCTCTTAATCTTTTATACATCTGCCACTCGCGAGCCAACAATAAAAAAATTCATTGTCAAAAAAATAAAACGTGGAGATTTTCAACGGTCGCCATAAAAAAGCAATTAATTTGAATAAATATAGGGAGCACAAAAATACAGTTTCTTTAATGGGACATTTGAAATTCTGTCCCGGTTTTATCTGTGGGCACCATCGGTAATGGCCGCTTAATATCTTAGGGACAGTTCACACCTCCTGGTTTTCTCCTCTTATCATTTTTGTTGAATAACATTTGAATACCAAATACTACTACTGTGTGGTTAAACGCCATATATTTCTCTTGTAACGGCCTTGTTGAATTTTGGTCGCGAATCTTTTTCAAAGGCGAGTGTGTGAAACTGTTGAAGATAAACTTTTTGATATACACACACCGGAAAAATTTGTGATACACAATAAAACTGTTTTTATTTAACTTACGGGTACAGTCAGTCAAATGTTGGGTGTGTCAGCAGCCGTAATCAACAGTAATGTGCAACAATACAGACACACAGGACATGCCAGCCTAAAATGGCCAATTTTGCAGAATTATAATCTGAATGAAGTTAAAAAAATAATTTCATGCATTTCACAATATTACGGTTTCACTTCGATAGCTGATTACAATCTACCGAAAAATAACGCGTTTTATTGTAAGCAGTATGTTTGTTAGGCAATATTTCGACAGTTTACAATCTCTATAGTTAATTTGCAACTAGCTTCTGCCCGCGACTTCGTACGCGTGAATTTCTCGCTTGCAACATTTCTTATTGCTGCTCCGCTCCTACTGGTCGTAGCGTGATGTTATATAGCCTATAGCCTTCCTCAATAAATAGACTATCCAAAGCAAAAATATTTTTTCAATTCAAGCCGGTAGTTCTTGAGATTAGCGCGTTCAACCAAACCAACAAACAAAAAAACTCTTCTGCTTTATAATATTAGTATAGATCTAAAGTGTTTGAGAATTTTACGGTGACATATGTTATATTTAGTTGACCGTGCTACGGCCGTCATCCTTTAATGTTTGTAAACCCACGATAAATGAAAAAAATCTAGTGTGCCACGTTTGTTGGACAAACAACCCTTCAATATGACAGAAGAGTTCATTAAAAAAAAAATAAGTAAAATTGGGTCAGTCTCACAGTCCGTTTCATAAATTTATCAATAATATTTTCTCTGCTCCAATGACAGAACAAACAAAACAAGTACAGACACTTTCCTAATTTCAAACAGCTTAATAATTAAAAAAACGAAACAAAAAAAAATCAAAGTCAAAAAACTAACTGGGAAAGAAAAAAAGATAAAGAAGAACTCCTTTGTTGTCCATTCTGTCATAATTTTAATAAAAACTCCTAATTAACAATTACGTCGAGGAATTAATTCTAACGTTCCGTTTTTTGCTTTTGTTCAAACGATTCTGGAATATTCACGAACATTTTCACTTATTGGTTGGACAAAAAAGTTTTGTGTGGATCCAGGGGGATTTTGAACGTAGTACTTAATATTCAGTGATCATAGAGCAATGAAAAGTGGAGATAGCTTTAACTTATTTTTTATTGAAATACTGGCGGTTTTGCCGTGACTCCATCCGCAAGAAAATTCGTTTTTTTTTTTACCTTCAACAACTATACTTTTTTATTCTCTCTGAGCGTAGGAACCCTGATTTAAGAACCTCCTCCTTTTTGAAGTTGTAGTAGGTGTTAATATATTATAATTTGAATAGGTGTTAATTTATTATAAATTGGTAGGTGTTAATATATGTTCGGTACTTTTGTATATGTACGCACAAATACTACGTATTTTCTTTTTCTTTTTTTTAAATCGATTAATACTTAATCGACTAGCATATTCCAAACGGGACATGCCTAAAACGGAACGTTTTTGAAAGCGCGCAACACTGAATGCTCAGGTGTTGCTTAAAACTCTCTTCTCAACGACCACGAATTGAGAACACGCGTTTGCTAACCGCTCGCTCCGATAGCTTGAGCCTATAAAACCAACCATCAAGAGTTCAGCACAAATAGCAGACGTCTACCGACGCCAGCCTATGCGTTTGCTACGTTCATCATCGAAGGACAGGGGCCCCTGAGGAAGTTGGCTTCGTCATACCAGGTCAGTCCCAAACTTTCGGTCTATGCTAGCCAAATATCTCCATTTACTCCACAATATATTGTAAGTTAATATATTAAAAATTGATAATAACGATGTTATGGTAGGTGACTCAAATATCTGGGTAGCCTGTTTAAAGATTTGGCCGAGTACCGTAAATTTGCTCCAAAAAAATGAAGAGTTCCATTACTTTGTCATGGATCCCATAATCAGAACCTAACCAAACACTCATCAAACTACCCTTGTACACCCTTTCCAATAAAATATAAAAACAGTACATCCCCAATAAATGGAACTTAATGTAATGTCTGTCGTGTGCTTCTTATCTTAGGTTCGGCATCAAAATGAGGTAAAATCATTCACATCTTTTTTGTATGAAATCTTACTACTATTATTGATGATGAAAAAAAACAAAAATTATTTTTTTCGCAGTACTTATACAACGTGTAACAGAAAGGGTATAGTCATATGAAAGGGTGTGCTACAGACCATCAAACTACCATTAAACATGAACTCATTTCCAACAAAATTAACAAGATGACTTTTTTCATAATTGTTGGGAAAGAGTTTTTAAGAAAAACTCAATCTATCCTTATTCAGAAAATACAAATTATTTTAGAAATGGCCTTTTATTTGACCGCTGTGCCGTAAACTGAACTTTGTTTTTACCTGAAGAACTAATTTTCCTTAATATAAGTATGGAAAAGATCTTAATCTATAATTAACTCAAATACTAAATTATCAAAACATTTCCATTCCTTATTTATGTGCATGTATTAACTATTTATGCGTAAAACAACTCATAGTTTTTAACTTAAAAATAAAGTCATCATTCATCATCATTTCAGCCGAAAGACGTCCACTCCTGGACATGGCGTCCCCACTCCAGAATTTTAGGCCCCATCAGCCATCCGTTCTGAGAGCAATGTGCTCTGCCCACTGTCACTTAAGAACATAGTAACTGTTTGTAATTCCTAATAAATAAAATATGTTTCTATCTAGGAAGCGAGAAAAGTAGCATTAAAGTTTTAAACAAAATAATCGACTCACTTAGTTATCTAGAATGAATACATCGGGAAAATCTTAGAAAGTGTATGGAAATCGAGTGACTAGTATGAATCAAGTTCTTTTAAATTCTATCTTAGTCTAATACTTATTAATTCCATGACTATTTTACATGATGACAAGTCTGGTCATCGACTGGCAAACTAAATGACAGACACATACAGTGAAGGGTTTCGTAGTTGGGACGAAAATTAAAATTAACGCACCCACAGTATTTTTTAAATTACCGCAAAAGAAAAGTTTTGTTCCGAGCACAGACCATTAAAACCAAAGCCCAATAAGTCATACCTAGTTTTTTTTTTTTAAATTATAATTGTTTCGTTTTACCGTTTGGCTATAGAACCGTAAAACGCGACAATGTATATTCCACTTAACTCGATTCCTTGGTAGCCAAATTTTCAGTGAGGAAATACTATTATAATTATCCTCTCTCAAATAAGGCTACTTTTATTTAGTTAACACCGGGCAGGGGGGGTGAAGCTTCCATACGTATTGGCTTCAAACAAAATTTTCATAGATAGTGCTGCCACCTGTGTGGTTGAGGACGCCAACCTTTCAACTGTCATAACCAGAACTGCTATTTTGGACACCTTGTCAGTGGAATAGATAGCCTAGTATTTGTATTTTGTTTGTTTTTTCTTTCTTTTTATTCTCTAACTATGTTTACTTTAAACTAGTGTTATAATCACAATTTTACCATTTTTTTTTATGTGTTGTCCTGTCGGGATAATAAATGCTTTTTCTTTCTTTCCTAGTGGTGACAGCCACTGCAGTCTTCAGTCAGGTATTACTTTTTCCAGGGTTGCGGGCCTATTCGAAAGAGATACCGTGGCCCCGGAACATAATGGGCGAGGAAGGAACATGGATGGGTTTTAGTCAGTAAAAGTCTGACACTCCCTCCCGCTCCGCCCAGAGACGAGTGGGAGAAGTTATTTGATGATTTCCCATCCTAAAACAAAAGGTTACTGTTTTATTTATTTATTTATTTATTTAAACTTCATGTACAAGAGTGGTACATAGGCGGACGGAGGCATTCTCTACCAATCAACCTTTGGGTCAAATAAGACAGTATTGTGTGTGATAGAGTACAATAAAAATAAAAATACCATTTATAAGCATGAAAATTAAAACACATAAATAGGTATACATACTACATAATATATAGGCATATAAAATAAACTAATATATAAAAAAAACATACAAATAAACCGAAAAACGACAAATTTTGTATTTTGTATTTTTTTTTTTGTATTTATTTTGTTGATCAAAAACTAACAGCGCCTTCTAACAGCTTGGCTACACAGTTTTAAAAACGGAAACCACAGTTGCGCATCTATCTTGTATCATATAGTGTATTATCTATGACACCTGGGTCCAGGGGCCTAATTCTGCTATTTTAATAAATTCGTCACTCCAACACGATTCCATTGTCATCCCATTGTCATATTGCTTGCTTAAAGTTCGTAATCTGCTAAATTCACTATGGTGGTTCATTGGTCGGTCGATGGTCTCGTAATAAAATTGTGTTTTAATGGCATTTTCGTATTGCCATTATAATAAAACCATTAGTACAAATGGTTTTCGAAATCTACTACTAAATGCGAACATTTATTCATGCCAGATTCATGTACGAGATTAATATTCTATATCATTTCTTTCAATTAAGTGTCAGTGGTTGTTCTTTGAGAAGTCATAATCACGCCGTTATATTAGTAGATTACCAAACTTGTTTCAACTTAACAGAACTTGATAATTGTGACTTCAATGATCGCCTATTCTGACACTATCGTAATAGCAGAATCGAGGCCCAGGGCAGTATGGAGCCGTCCCTTTCTCCTTTGAGCAGTAAATAAATATTTTGGTTTGACCGCGAGCGCTATAGAAAATATTATATCCATTTGTATTCAAACTGTAACTTCTGTTCTTTCGATTCATTTGGGAATTGTCTGACTATTAGAAATAATTCAACACTAGAAAGGAGAAGGGGACTTCTGGGCCCAGCAGTTAACTAGTTGAAATGTGTATTAAAAAACCGTTATATTTTTCTAACGGAAATCACAAAATATGGTACCATGTTTTTACCCAGGAAGCGAGAAAACTTAAATTAAGTTAATGAAACTAAATAATCGATTAAATAATGCCTGAATTACTAGTAATCGATTATTAAAATACAGTCAGCGCCATCTAGCGACGTTTGCGGGTATGAAATTATAATATGCAATGCATTATATTTTGACAAAATTTTGAGCGAAATTAATCAACATCATCATCATTATCAGCCTATTAATATTCCCACTGCTGGGACACAGGCCGAGGAGGTCTGTGCTAACTATACGAAATTAATATTTTAGTGTAATTCGTTTATTTAATTTGTCTAATGTTCGACAAGAATAAAGTTAATCGTACGACTATTAATTTCTTCTTGTAAACTTGTAAGTATGAGTATAAAAGCCAGTCTAGTCTTATCCAGAGTTTTCCTTTAATTTTATTTATATGCGTATTTAAGCAGCAGTAGTAGAGGCATTCGCCCAGCAGTGGGACGCTATAGGCTAGATTAAATTAGAAGATGTTTCCCACTACGCTGGATTTTTGCCATGATAGTCGATTTTTCTAATGTACCAATAGTAAAAGGGGGCATTCCCATATCTATACTCATATTATAAAGCAGAAGAGTTTGTTTGTTTGTTTGTTTGGTGGAACGCGCTAATCTTTTCTTTTTTGCGTTAGATAGTCCATTTATTGAGGAAGGCTTTTAGCTATATAACAACACGCTGTGACCAATAGGAGCGGAGCAGCAATAAGAAATGTTGCAAGTGGGAAATTCATGCCAACGAAGTCGCGGGCAGAAGCTAGTCTCTAATACAACTGAGACCAGCTGAGGGTTCTTCATCAGATAGTTCAGACCTTCGATTTTTGACATCAAATGAAGCGGCCTACCAAGTTGAATATATTTTATACAGGCGGTATGTCGATCTCTCTAATAGTTTGGTTGGGCTCTTGTGTTTTCTAATCAGGGTCACCAGGTACTCCAGATCTTATAGTTATAGTTTTACCTTTATCTGTCAATTAAACCCTAACTCTGTACCAAATTTCAGCTCTCTGAGTTTATGGGAAGTACTAGTTTTATTTTGATGATCATGAGTGAGTGAGTGAGTGAGTGTCATAAATGCGAAACTTTGCTTTCGCTTAACTTCGGAACTAAAAGACATACAGACTTAAAATTATGGATTTTAAGTATGTGATTATAGCTTACTGGATGACGAAAATTCTGCGTTCTGGTTTTATCCAGAGGTTCTCAAAGAGGGGCCTGAAAATGCGGCGAAATGGTTCCAGGAAAAGATGGTACGGCAGGGCAGTGTTTGCTTCGCCCGCGACTTGGCGGGGGCACTACCGTGCCCCCCGATAAACATGTCATACAGTTTTAACCCCCGACGCAAAAACGACGGGGTGTTATAACCACGTATTCTCCTCGTCATGGTGATCATTTTTTTGTTCTACACAATACCTGGGATTAACCTTGTAGTTACGGAGATATTGGGGGTCAAAGTACCAACTTCTTGACAAGTTTTTTTAAGTTTTTAATGTAAAATTTTACTTTAAACACCTCCACGACCCCCATACTATTCAATCCATCAGGACAATGTTTCAGGTGCGTTGCATTTAGTTCTACCACAAAACATGCTTTTTCACCCCAAAAAAAAGTCGTTTCCCAGCAATATTTTTTGCGTAAAATTACTTAGTTGGATGTACGAAATGCTTGGTTGGCGGCTTTTTGATGAGGTTGTTTACACCCTGTATAAATACAAGTTGACCCAGTGACTATGAATATATACATGAAGTATACCATTTTCCCACGAAGGTAAGCAGAACCTACCACAATCCTTACATACTTATTTCGCTACGTCGACTTTCATACATCTGGTCAGAGTGTAAATTGACCCTTCAAGAAGACGTTGACAAAGCATTCTGTACAGTGTACATCAAACTAAGTAACCACGCTATAATTATTGCTGCGGAACGACTTCTTTTTTGTGGTGTAAAATACGTTTCACGGTAAGGTTCAATGTAACGCAATCCTGACAGTGCAATTAAAAACCATGCGAATAAAAAATACCGTGCAAAAAAAAAAGCGGCCAAGTGCGAGGCGGACTCGCCCATGAAAGGTTCCGTAACAGCAAGTAACATATTATAAAAGTTCTTGCAGTTCGTTGTAAATGAAAGGTAAATTCCGGTTTACGACGTATTAAAAAAACTACATTCTAGATCTCGTTCAAACCAATTTTCGTTGCTAGTTTATGTTACGTTTGTTGGTTGTTGAATTAAAGACACCGTTGGGAAGACTTGTTTTATTGTACAGGACACATAGTAGTCGACATCACAGACGGGGTTCACAATTAGACAGCCATTAGGCAAGTGAAGACAATCATAGACAAGACATAGAAAAGACATAGATAATGATAGTGATGTGTATACTAATTACATACTAATTAGTGATGTTACAACATCCCCCTTGTTGAGTTTAACTTTAACCCCTGACAATCACTACTATGCAAACGACTTAACTTATAAATGACAACATGCTTTAATTCTTATAGCCATGCCAAAACTAGACAACATTCTTATTAATACTAAGACCAACATTAGATCTTACTTTAATTATAATTCTAAGTTAATCAATTTCTTCAATTAACCTTCTTGTTGGTTTAACAATACGACCTGACCTTGTTGTGACTTGTGAGGATTTTTGAGAAGAGGCTTGAAGTCTAGACTCCTGTCTGTCACCTTCCTCTCTCCCCTGTGACGAGTTGGATTGCATAGGAGGGTTTGTGAAGTTATCAGAATACTTATGTCTTAAGTGTATTCTGTTTCTCCTATACCTCACACCATAGACATCCTCAACAACATATGACCTATTATTCATCATTCCTTGTTTGACAACGGCTTGTTCCCAATTACTTTTGGGATTTCTTTTAAAATAGACATGGTCATTATAATGTAACATTGACAAAGACTTTGTATTTCTATCATAATACCTAGATTTGTTACTATTATTTTTCCTGACCGACTCTTTGTAATCCTGAAATGTTACAACCTTTGGTTTCAATTTTTTATATGACACTGGAATGTTATCTCTTAAGTTTCTAGACATTAACAATTGTGCTGGTGACGCTAAATTGTTTTTTGACGTATTTCTGTATTGTAATAAAGCTATATATGGGTCTGTTTTATTTTCTTTACATTTCCTTAGCATGTTCTTTATTATCTTGACAGAAGATTCAGCCTGTCCGTTCGACTGTGAATGATATGGGCTAGTAACTACATGTTCTATGTCCCATTCTTCTAAAAAGTTTTTAAACTCTATTGACTGGACCGGAGGACCACCATCGGACACCAATGACAATGGTATTCCATGACGTGCAAAAATTGATTTTAAATGAATTATTACATTTTGAGATGTGCTGTTTTTATTTAATAATGCAATCTCTATGTATTTTGAGTAATAATCTGTGACTATTAGATAAACTAAATTATCAAAATGCATTAAATCAATACCGACTTGTTGCCATGGATATTTACATATTTCAAAATTTTGTAGTGGTTCCTTTTGGTTACATGGCTTGAATTTTGCACATATAAGACATTGTTCTACTAAATTCTTAATACTACTAGACATATTTGGCCAATACAAAGATTCTTTAGCTAAAGTTAAGCATTTATTTATACCTTGGTGACCTTTGTGAATTTTTTCTAACATTTCACTATACATAGACTGTGGTACTATTAATTTTGAACCTTTGAATACTAAATCTTTAATGACATGGATTTCTCCTTGAATGTTCCAAAATGGTTTTACCAGTGGACTGACATTATTTTTGTTTTTTGGCCAACCTTCATAATAATATTTGATTAATAATTGCAAGGACTCATCTGTTTTGGTTTCCTGTGCCAATTTCTTGCTATATTCATCTGTGATTGCTAAATTAGCATACATAATATTGACATGACATGACATTTCTGACTCATTTTCAGGTGTATAATGGTCTTTTAAAGCGGCTCTTGACAAAGTGTCTGATATAAACATTTCTTTACCTGGGACATGTATAACTTCCAAATCATATTTTTGTAAAGTTAACATCATACGCTGTAATCTAGCGGGGACATCATGTAAAGGTTTTTTAAATAAATAGACTAAAGGTTTATGATCAGTGTGCACTATGACTCTATTACCATATACATATTGGTGGAATTTTTCACAACCAAATTGAATAGCTAGCAGCTCTTTTTCTATTTGAGCATATCTTTCCTGGGTTTGTGTTAAGGTTTTTGAACTATATGCTATAGGCTTGTTTGCTTGTAATATGACTGCACCTAAAGCTGACTTTGATGAATCGACTGACAAGACTAATGGAATCTTGGGATTGTAATGAGCTAAAACTGGTGAGTTTGTAATCTCATCTTTTAATTTATTAAGACTTTGACTATGATTGTCATCCCAAGTCCAGACTGAATCTTTTTTCAAAAGATTTCTTAATATTTGAGTTTTTTCTGACAGGTTACTTATAAAAGGTCCTAAATAATTAATCATACCTAATATTCTCTGTAACTCTTTGACATTTTTTGGTGTGGGCATGTTGACAATGGCTTTGACTTTCTCTTTGTCTGCCCTGGCACCATCTTTACTGAAGACATAACCCAAGAAACAAACTTCAGAGACTAAAAATTTACATTTTGACTTATTAAATTTTAAATTGACTTGACGTGCTCTCTGCATGACTTTATGTAATCTTTCATTATGAACAGATTCATTTGGGCCATAGACTAATATATCATCAATGAATATTAAGACTCCTTCAATATCACCAAATAAATTCATCATAACTCTTTGAAAGATTTCTGACGAAGCATTTATTCCATATGGTAATCTTAAATACTTATATCTACCAAATGGTGTTTGAAAAGTACACAATTCTGAACTATATTCATCTAGACGTATCATCCAGAATCCAGAAAAAGCATCTAAATGAGAAAAACATACAGCACCTTCAAGCTGTGACCTAATTTCATCAATTGACTTGAGTGAATAGAATTCCCTCATGATATTTTTATTTAGATTCCTAGGATCTAGACATATTCTTAACTGACCTGTGCTTTTTACAGTAACAACAACTGAATTAACCCACTCAGTAGGTTTTGTGACCTTCTCAATAACATTCATCTTCTCCATGCGATCCAACTCTTCACGTAATTTCCCTTGTAACGCGAATGGAACTCTCCTGGGCGGATCAACGCATGGTACTGCTTCAGGCTTGAGTTTAAGATGACAGACTGGAGGTAGACACCCAAGACCCTGAAAGACATCATTATATTGTGTTAGAATTTGTTTACAAAAATTTTGTTTTGTTACTGAAAATACACGTTTTATTATACCTAACTTTTCACAAGTTGGTAGACCAAGAACATTTGGACAATCTAAGTTTGCTACTATGAATGTTATACATTCGACGACGTTATTATTGTTTATACACAAATTGCAATTTAAGCTGACTTTGCCTAAAATCGGAATGGATTTTCCACCAAATCCTGTGACGTTTATCTGACATTTGACAAGCAATACTTTTGACAGATTGTTTTGACGTTTAATGTTATTGTATGTTTCTTTTGACATAATGTTGACATCTGCACCTGAGTCTATGATGCATTTAATTTGTTTATTACCCATTAATAAATTTATTTCCCAAGACTGTTTAGAATGACTACTTTCCAAAGTGTTGATTCTATGTTGATTATGACTGTTTGTATGTGACTGTGAATGCTGACTTTGAGTATGACTGTTTTTGTGGTGATAATATTGTATTTTGTTGTGAGATCCCTCAGACTTGTGACCATTTTCATCTTTGAGATGTAAACACGGACACTGACATTTTATATTTTGACTATTTGATTGAGGAGTGAATCTCTCAGACGTGTGATTGCTTTCATCACTGAGATGTTGATATTTTTCAATCCATCTCTCAGACATATCACCATTTTCTTCACAGAGATAATGTGAATGGGGACGTTGACTTTGGGACTTTTGACTGTTTGAGTCTCCGTGAGATCTCTTTGACTTGTCACTGTTCTCATCATTGAGATACGGTGACTGTGACTGGTCTAAATATGACCACTGTGACGGTGACTGTTTAGACTGACTGACTGGTGACTTTACTGTGTGTGCCTGTTCGGTGTGACTGTTTGACTGACTACTATTTAAATGACTTTTATGACTTTGACTCGACTTTGACTGACTGTTCAACATTCCAACAAAATATTCTTGACTACTATCTGAATTAAACGATTGCAACTGACTGACTTTTTTATTTTTAAAGCAATATTTAGCAAAATGACCAAAAGATTTACATGACCTGCATTGCATGCCTTTAGCTGGGCATTTGTAGCGATGTGACTGCCCACAGCGGCTGCATGTCTTCGAGTTGCTGGTGTGGTCGCTGTTTGAAGCTGGACCACGACTGCTCGAAGCTGACTGGCGTTTGCTCGAAGCTGATTTGCGACTGGAAGCTCGCTGTCGGCTTTCACCTCGACCACGGCTCCTTCGACTGAGATGCATGACGTTTTCACTGGCGACGCCGCTCCCTTTGACAATTTTCTCGGCATCCTGCTGTGCGACTATGAGAGTCATCGCCAGCTCTTGCATTCTCTGATATGTCAAATCCGGTTCTTGCAATAACCTCTGACGTACATGTGACAAATCAATATTTAGGTTTGCAATAAAAATATCTTTGATGAGCGATTCCCTGAGCGTGCCAAACTCACATTCCCTGCTCTTCGTTTCCAAATCCGTGAGGAAATCATGGATGTTTTCAGATTTTTCTTGCTTCCGTGTGAAGAATAGGTATTTGCACATCGTCACGTTTCTCCTCGGCTCGAAGAAATTGTCGAATTTGGACTTGACCTCGCCGAGTGTGCTCGAATCAATTTTCAGGTTGAACGTGTTGAATATATTGAGACCACGTTCTCCGATTAGATGTAAAAGAATGGCTATTTTGCGTTTTTCGGTTGACTTGTCCAGGCCTGTGGCTAAAAGATACAGATCTAACTGCTGTTGCCATTTTTTCCACGCCTCCGCGTTATTGTTCGCTGGATCCGACGAGATGTGGAGTTGTTTCAGACTCGTGCGCAAACCTGAATCGCCATGTTGGTCGTCACCACGCGCTTCGCTGCTTGGAGGATTCGGCATTTTCACGTGCGTTCTCTCGTTTTCATTTTAAATGACACACTTCTGACATCATGTTACGTTTGTTGGTTGTTGAATTAAAGACACCGTTGGGAAGACTTGGTTTATTGTACAGGACACATAGTAGTCGACATCACAGACGGGGTTCACAATTAGACAGCCATTAGGCAAGTGAAGACAATCATAGACAAGACATAGAAAAGACATAGATAATGATAGTGATGTGTATACTAATTACATACTAATTAGTGATGTTACAACAGTTTACATGGTACATGGTAAAGTACATCATTTATTTTTTTTAGTTTTGTCATTCTCTTATTTTAGAAGTTACATTTTACCACTTTGGAAGTGTCTCTCACGCTTGAAATAAATAAATAAATAAATACTTATAAATATTTTTTTTTGAGTTTCAGTTCTATGTATGGGGAACCCCTAAATTTATCGTTTTTTTTTTTCTATTTTTGTGTAAAATCTTAATGCGGTTCACAGAATACATCTACTTACCAAGTTTCAACAGCATAGCTCTTATAGTTTCGGAAAAAAGTGGCTGTGACATACGGACGGACAGACAGATAGACAGACAGATAGACATGACAAATCTATAAGTGTTCCGTTTTTGCCATTTGGCTACGGAACCCTAAAAACCATGTCTTTGGGGACTGCCGATAGAAGTGAAAACGCCTTAGCGGATCGCTACGAGTGCTACGAAAAGCGTAGCGTAGCGTTCCATTATTTTTGTTCACTCAAAAAGTGCTCATTATAAGTTTTCATTTAAAAAAAGGCTTCCTAGATGATAATAACAAGAGTTGTTGGTACATTTTTTTTTTGTATTAAAAAAAACACACCAGAAAAACAGTTAAGCAAATATTTCCGTAGCTTAGTACGGAAAAAATCTAATCGGAATTCCTGTTATCGACACAATGTAAAGTAAATTGACTTTGAACAACGCTTTATCGGAAATCAGTAATTTCTATAGAATGAGTGAATAATCTCGTTTCTGTATCGACTTAAAAATTGACGCATTTTGCACGTAGAATGATCTTTTTCTGCCGTAAAGCTTAAACAGTTGGTAAATAAATACGTAACATAAAAGCCTGAGCGTTGGTCTGTGGATTGAGAAGAGAGCGATACGAAAATAAAAGTAGGAGCAAATCTGTCAATCAAACTTAAAATGTTAAAGCGCTACCATCAAGCGTCTGTGGAGGAAAAAGTGGCGTACGGCGGAGGCTCCGTACAAGTTTGGGCTGGGATTTCTGCTGAGGTCCGCACCGAGCTGGTACTCATTCAAAATGGAACTCTAAATGCAGGTCCTTTCATGGCCAGGATGGACCGGCATGGCATATTAATGCATGATAATGCGCGTCCCCATACCGCCAGAATTGTACATGACTACCTTGAAGAGGTCGAAATCGAACTCATGCAGTGGCCTGCGCGAAGCCCGGACTTAAACCCCATCGAGCACGTTTGGGAAGAGCTTCAGAGATGCGTGAAAGGTCGAAACCCCCCACCAATCACGCTTCCCGAGCTCAAACAAGCACTGGTGGAGGAATGGGAAGGTATTCCTCAGCACCGGCTCCGAATTTTGCTGTACAGCATGCCTAATTGCCTGGAAGCTGTCAGAAGAGCTCGTGGAGGCAATACAATTTATTAAATGAAAAAAGTGATGAAAAACAGCAAAAAAACAATCATAACAAAAATGTAATCTTAAGAAAAATATGACTACTTTATTTATTTTTTTATTTAGAGATTAATTTCGTGGGTGCAACTAAGTTTTATTTTCTTTTTATCTGTATAATTAAATTCTTAATTGAACAGTCTTCGTTTCATTAGGATGGCAAACGTAGTTCGGGAGATATTCGGGTTTATGTGACTGAGCCGTTATTTTTGGAACCGAGTGTAGGTTTTTGGTACAATGTTTTATTCAGATTCTCTGGTGACCTTTATGTACTTAAAAAAACGAATACTGATTTATGTAGATTGCAGTCAAACACCAAACACTATCATCTACCCAAAATAATATTCAGCCCTCATTTCTAATCCGCTTGTCTGTTCTGACTTGTACCATACAAAAACTCCCACATTGTCGAATCTTCATTACATGAAGTTGTTTGCTAAGGGCCGAGTAAACAGGGCATGCAATTTGACTGCCCGCACACTGTCGTGTTTTTGTACTTGACGTCTATTAACAGAGGCACAGCGATGGTTCATTACTGATAAGCTGAAATAACATTGCCGAAGCATGGTTAGATTGGTCACCCGATGTTATGTTTATAAAACCTTGAATGAACTCTTAAACTCTTGAACGAAGGTCACATCATCGCCTGCCTAGCCTTTTCCCAACGATGTCGGGTAGGGTCGGTCTATCTGACCTCCACAGAGCAGTTAATACTGGATAATACGATACCACTTGGTAAGACTGGTTCTCAGACTTTTTGGGCCACTAACTCCCTGTAACGATATCGAGCGTCAAATGTCTGCAAATGATAGCCGAGACCAACTGCTTAAAATGCTTTCCAAAGCGTGGAGGAAACTCGGTATGTAATGGGTAGTCACCCATCCACACACCAACCTCCAATATTGACCCGAGCGGCTGTTATTATTTAGCCACGAGCTCCTATACAAAAACTTAATCAAGAATAATTCACCAACGAAAACTATAACTTCTGCTCGTCCCTTTCGAACTATCAGCGCAACAGCCATCTCCAGTTAACGAGAAAAAGCGTAATATCGTACAAATACACAAACAAACTGACCTATTTCTTATACTCATTCGCGATATTACAGAAACTGGATGGCAAACACATAAATCTATGTTATGCTGTTACTTTTAGTTCAGGAGATAGTGTAGGAATTTGCAGAAATGAGAATTCGAGTTTTTACTTTGGATTTGTAACTCAAATGTTAGGTACAGAATTAAATAAAAGTTGTGTTATTGTATACAGAAAGTAACACAGCATTTTATTTTTAGTTTAGCAGCTAGTGTAGTAAGTTGCAGAATTCAGAATTTGAGTTTTAAGTTTGCTTTTGTAACTCAATTGTTTGTTATTGTTTACGGGAAGTAACAATAATTTTTATTTTCATAAAATGCGTGCATTTCTCCAATGATGTAATGAAACAAATGCTTGATATACATGAAGGCTGTCACATAGGAAGTAAAGTAGGCACGCTGTGCTCTGAGGAACCCACAGCACAATGCTCATTTTCAGTCATCCAAAAAAGACTTACAGAAATACTTTCATGTTAATAAGAGTTTATATGTTGCAATATGAATTGTTTATTAGTTTATATGGGCAATTCGAGATTTTCTGAACATATCGCATAAGGTTTAAGGCTTATTTTTCGAATTCTGCACCTCATGAAGTCGATAACGAGTTTTTTTCTAAATCTACAATCAAATCAGTTTGCTTTTTGAAAGCTGTCTAATTCTCAGTTACAATACCAGTAAATCTTTTTACTTTGCTAGGTAAGAAATATTAAAACAAGCATCCTACTTATTTAATTAAGTAGGTAACTAGCCAGTTTCTCAGTTTCGATCCTAGACAGTTTATTCAACTGTAAACCGACTAAATCCTCAATATTGCGGCACTGGACTATCAATCTCCACAAACGTCAAACTATCACTAATACCATCTTCGATGGCATAACTTGCAGCGTGTCTGTCTCCTAAACTAGTCGTGTTTGGACAGCGAAACTGCAAATCGACCGGATGACTGAGTAATTATGTTGGATGTTTCGCATGCTGAGATAAACAGTTGCTAATATTGAGTGATCTATTTAGTAGTGTTTAAACAAGAAGGCAAGTGGTTCACTGAACATCGAAATGTCTATTGGCAGTAACGTTTGATTCGAAATCGATACTTGCAAACTTAGCTGTTACGATGATATATTATTGCAGCAAGTAATTTATCTCACCACCACCTTATTTTCATCACCACTGCTCTCAAAACGGTGAAGGAAAACATCGTGAGGAAACCGGCATGTACTAGAACCAAAAATTTGAAGACATGTGACATCTACCAATCCGCACTGGGCCCGCGTGGTAGATTATAGCCCATACCCTCTCATTGAGAGGAGGCCGTGTCCCAGCAGTGGGAACATTAATGGGCTGATGATGATGATGATGAAGTAATTTAGTAGTATTGGAATTTTCTTCACCGAAATCGGAGTCAGTCATCTCGAAAAAAGGAACAGTTTGCTCACAGCATTTAGAAAATAATCCTCGAATTGCGACACAAAACCGCAACTAAAACGCTAGGCGTTTCACCAACCATTCATTAATCCACATCTGTATTACTTTTCTCCTCTAACAGGTCAGCTTTTAAAGCAAGAGTAACAACCACCGGCTTGCTACATTCTTATATACCCATTATTCCATACTGTCTACTAAATTCCTTTCACATTTTATTATAACTTCACCTCTGCATTAAACACAACAAAAGAATCTTCTATCACAGATTATCCGTAAAAACAAACTGTCGACACACATAATTCGGCTAACACAAACCCTGTGACGTGATTGAGAGCCATTTTCCCTGAGAAGTCCGACAAAACTTTGTTTCTTGTTAACTCTCAAAGTGGGATTTGTCGCAGATAGAGCCTCCGAACGACACGATAAGGACTGTCTTATCTGCGTCTGATTTAATATTATACTATGTCGGGGTAGGACTCGGGTTAGGATCTGGTTTATCTGATAATATATTTGGTTTTTTTTTGCTTGAGTTTTGAAGTAAATAAAGCCTTGTTGGTCTTGAAGTGGGTCTTATTTTGTGTGTAAGTGTCAAGTCGTTGACATATAAGCAGGTTTTATATGTGAGGTAAGAAAAAAAATAACCGAAAATTGTAATTCGGTGACATGGGTTTTTTTGTTTTACTGTGTTTAGCAACAGAAGTTAACTTCAAGTAGGGTTCGTTAACTAGTAGTTGTACTTTGCTCCCAAAGTTTAGTTAAGCGTCAAGTTATGTATTGGTGAACCAATCACTCATCATTTTTAAACATTAATCAGTGTTAGTGGTGTTGTGTATTTGCTTTTCAAAATGCTACGCTTCATCACTCTTTGGCAAACCCTGAGTTTGGACTTCTGAGACTCTGTCAATAACCAAGAACACCATAGGTTTGGATAGGCAAGATACACAAATGTCGATGAGCTAACGTTTAAGTGAGATAGAAACTGTTGATGAATAAACTCCATAAACCAAAGTTCTACAACAAACAAGTATTTACAATGTAGAAGCAGATTCGTCTGAACTATAAAATAAATGACTCGACATAATACCACACAGCCAAACTCCTACTGAAACCAGTCAAACACCACTCCCATGATAAAAAGTAACCGATTTTTGAAATATGTCCACTACGGAAACCAATTGAACCGAGAAACTTGAATCCTCATTCGAGACTGACAAGTGTCCACTGACAGTGTAAATGAATAATGAAAACGTAAATGGAAGCAACGGACAACATATAAAATTGATGGACGGATCGGATGGATGTTCGCGTCCGAGAATTTACAAGTGGGAAAATGTTCGACTGTGCTTACTGAGTTTTCGTCTCTTCAGTATCTGATTCTAGGGTGCCGGGTTCGAATCCCGGTAGGAGCAAATGTTTGTGGTAACATTTGTTTCCGAGTCATGGATGTTTATATGTATAATAAGTACGTATTTACAAACAAAAAAGTCTGGTGACCACGGCACAAGCCATGCTTAGTGTGGTTCGAGATGGCGCTGTGTGTAATGTCCAACGACATATTTTATGCCAATTCACATTAATACCACACGGGGGGTATTCGGTAGCCGTAACTAATTACCTTCTCCTGGACATAGACCTCCCCAAAAGATCGCCATAACTGGACTTGCATTTTGCTTATTCAGCGGACTCCTCCTAACTTCACCAGGTAGATTCTTCAGTAATGTATTTTCAGCCATATGTACTTGTAGATGAGACTGAAATTGCAGGAAGCACGTCAAAAGAGGTGGGAAATAATTATCCTGTTAAAAAGTTTCACAGTTGGCATTGTGTATGACGGGGAGAACAAGTGCCTTTCGGGTTCGTGAAGAGGTGTTTTACACCCTATATAAATATAAACTGAAATAGAGACCAATCTTCGGCCTTAGAATGGGTAACCACTGACGCTTAGCCCACTAACGCCATCTGTTATCACTAGTAAGAATCATTACTCATCATATCTATAACTATAGCTATACCTGTCTATAGAGACGCTATATGCATACCTACTACTTGTTTAAATCATAGTTTCATGGATACTGCAGATTTTAAGGATTTATAAATTAAATGATAAATGATAAATGATAAATGATATTTCTTTTGCAAATTGGTTTTCACAAACACTTTTACACGTCCTTATTTTATAAACTAGATGGGGCCGGTGTTTCGTACCTGACTACTCTGAGAAGAAACAGCCGAAACAAACTCAGAGGTCATAGTCTCTTTTAAAGTCCAGACAATCTTGTTCAACTTACATGAGAACTATGCAGATTAGTGTCTGAGATGGTCTTTTGAAGAAAGAACCATACAGATTTGAGTGGACCTGTCCAGTCAGTGCAAGCATTTGTCAGTTATCGTGTAGCTCGTCTTTTAACTCAAGGAGCTCAACGAAACGACGAACAATACGAAAGAAAGGACATTTGGGTAGGTCGCTTATAGTACTCAAACTGCCAGACAGTCGTGGGAAAAAAACAACAAAAAGAGACCCACAAGGTCCTCACATTCACAATTATTAAATAAAATAAATAATAATTTACAAAAACAAATGTCAATAAAAATACGAAATGTCAAATACAACACATAAAATAAACAAAAAATAAAGTAAAAAAATAATAAAATACTGAACTAAGTATTCATGTCAAATCATTAAATGTCATGACAGTCACAAGTAAATATTCATGTCAAATAAACACACACATAAAAAATAAAAATAAGTAAAGTAAAAAAATAAAATAAAAATAAAATACTGAACTAAGTATTCATGTCAAATCATTCAATGTCACAGTGTATAAAGTTAAAGGAATCAATAATAAACAAGCGAAGTCCGAAATTTCAACATTCACAGAGCAAATTGGAGCAGCTTAATCCCAAGCCTTTTTATCTTCGAGATAGTGATTAACATGATAGAAGGCTTTCAGGCAGAGCTTTCGTTTTATAAACAATTTGAATTTATTTAGGCTTAGTGCCTGAATATGGGTCGGAAGTTTATTGTAGAAA
Source organism: Xestia c-nigrum (assembly GCA_916618015.1). Classification (NCBI taxonomy): domain Eukaryota; kingdom Metazoa; phylum Arthropoda; class Insecta; order Lepidoptera; family Noctuidae; genus Xestia; species Xestia c-nigrum. Next base: position 2,025,032 of record OU745246.1, on the reverse strand, counting down.
CGTATACATTGGCATCTGAACGTACCCTCTATTTTTTTGAGCCTCGTTGCAGGAACAACAAATTTATGTTTGTTCCTCGTATTTATGTTGTGAATATCACTGTATTTTTTAAACAATTTAATATTTTTATGCGCGTACAAAAGGTTTTCATATATAAACTGAGAGGGCACAGTGAGAATATTAATCTCTTTAAATTTTTCTCTGAGGGGGTATCTGGGACTTAATTTATAAACAGAACGAATAGCCCTTTTTTGCAAAACAAATATTGTCTGAATATCGGCGGCATTGCCCCACAAGAGAATACCATACGACATCACGCTGTGGAAATAACTAAAGTAAACTAAACGAGATGTCTCTAAGTCAGTTAGATCACGAATTTTTCTAACGGCGTATGCTGCTGAGCTAAGTTTTTTTGCCAATTTGTCTATATGTGGGCCCCACTGAAGCTTATCATCCAAAGTTATGCCTAAGAACACTGTGTTATCCTCCATTTTTAATTCTTCATCCTTGATTAGTACCCTAGTTTCCACTTGTCTTACGTGGGGTATCGTAAACTTAATACATTTCGTTTTTTTCTCATTAAGGAGTAGATTATTAACATTGAACCAATTAACGACTTTTGCCAGGGCGCTATTAACATCGTCCGTAACTAATTGCTGGCGTTTGAGTTTAAATAAAAGAGAAGTGTCATCTGCAAACAATACTATGTCATGGTTATCCTTTATGAGGTAAGGCAAGTCATTTATATAAATCAAAAACAAAAACGGGCCGAGAATTGAACCCTGGGGCACCCCCATTCTAACTACGGAACCGGGAGATCTTTTCCCGTTAACATCAACTCTCTGAATCCTATCACTCAAATATGAAGTAAGAAGATCCAGAGAGGCATTACGGATCCCGTAGTGGTGTAGTTTCCTGATTAATGTATGTATCAACATTTTTGATGTATGTGTAAACATTTTTTAAACAAAACAAGTTTATTTGTGTCTTTTATAGCACTTATTTAACTTCTTGGCTTTTATTTGTAGCTTGTCCTCATCATCATCAACCTGTTTTCTCCCAGCTAATATTTTATTAATATATTTACAATAATTAAAAATCATACATCGAATCACAATGTTAATCAAATAATCGACTATTTTGTTTTTATGGGTTAAACATTTTATAAATTCAAAATCAACAAATACAATTATTGCGGTTTTAATAATTTCTTTTAAATTACATTTTTCTAAGTTTTCTTTCATTATTTCATTTAATATGTCCTGCATATTGTAACGTTTCGGATTCCTGGATAGGAAAACGTAAGGTTGCATTGTGTAAAATAAGATAAAAATGACAAGGGTAAATAGTAGCAAAATGATTTAATATAGACTAAGGAAGCCGAGGTAACGTGGAGGGGTCCAGGCTTGAAGCTCGCAGTAGGCAGGAGCGGCTCGCCGCAGCGTTAGACTCGCTTGCAGACGCCATTCTTGCGAGGGTTCGAAGGTCGAGGCTCACCCGCTGTCAACGTCCAGGTTCTCCGTAGTGGTGTAGCAGCAGCCTTTCAAGGTTTAGGGCTGGATTTTGTGAACTTAGCGATCACATCAAATATTGTTCAGAGCGCCGTCGAGCTTCTTACTCGCTCGAAGACCAAGGATAGACTTTGCAAACTTAGCGATCACATCAAATCTTCAGAGTAATGTCCAGCTTGTTGCTGGCTCAAGGACCACACGCAGACTGATTATTCAGGCTCGGCTTCCTGTCATCATGCAGTTATAATTTTTATAGTGTTCTAGAACATGGAAGAATAAAATGGTTACAAAAGAGGTCTAGCATCAAACGTATACAACCTACAATTAATAGTTACAGGAATAAATTAAAAAGAAAACTAGGCTTGTCATTGTCATTATCTGACATCACAAAAGTAAACAAAGATTTGGAAACACAAAAATGTACAGAAATGCTTTAAATAATACTAATTAAAAGGCGGAAAAGGCATGCCAAGCCTCCACATAAAAGCTATGAAGTTATTCGGAAAGAACATGTGATAATGTTTTGGATTATAATAGTTAAAAACGTAAGTACAAAAACACAAACATTACAATATTTGAAATTAGTTGAATTAATTCTTTGCTGGGAGTGCAAAGCCATCGTCGACCTGCATATTCCCCATATTTTATATATTCGATTTCATTTTTTGAAGATAGATCTTTAATGCAATCTGAGCATGATTTAAAAATATGGGATTTTGTTTTTTTTAGAAAATATCCGCTCATGTACTGTATGGGAGCAATAATGCGGGGATCCCTTTCTTTTACTTCGAGTGGAGTAAAATTAAATTCGAAAATTTTCGAAAAATCGAATGAGGAGCAGGTCGACGTGTCTTTTGCATTTTCGTTGATGATGAGAGAATGCAATGCAGCACAAAAGTCCCCTTCGCAGTTACCACGGGTGTGAACACTGCTTAAATTATTTATTAAAAGAGTGGTAAACGCTGATTCGAATTAATTGGTCACAGGTGGGGTTAGTGTTGCGACACCCTTGGCTTCTCACTGCGCCAAAGAAATTCTCTAAGGGGTCCTGGTTAAGGTGCCGCAACCATACTGACGACACGTTAAAATCAACTCTTAATTTTTTTAATAAAGTTTGTATTCCTTTCAGTGTCCACACCCAATTGGTTATAGAGGGAACAGTTTCTTTTTTACCAGTCGAAGTTATAAATTTCATAAAATTAAATATTTTTATGCCTTCCACCCATGTTTTATGGTGGACAGAGTTCGGTGTTGCTGGGCCAAGTAGGGGTTTCGCGTCTTTATTTTTTAAATTGCTTCCATTGACCGAGTCAAATATTTCATCCATGAAAAGTAGCAGGTCCGCAGTTTCCTTGCACTCTGAAGGAATGATGTTCTTATCTAAAACAAAAAGAAAATAAAATTAAGGACAATACTCAATAAACAAGCGAAATATCCCAGTACATGTTTTTCAGTGTGGGTTTTCTTGTATTAAAATACATTTTAAGAGATCAATTGGTCATCAAGCACAGACATATATTTTACAATTGGGTATTATTAACTCTCAGTAATAAGTATGCAGTGCAATGTTATAGCAAATAAATGAAAACTATTCTTTTCACCTAATTAAACATAGCCGCAGGCAATGGCAATTCAAATCCTAACTGAATCCTAAAATTATTATTAATAATTATTATTATAATCTTTTATACATCGTCTGTTTATATAATAAACATATGTAATTGTAAAATAAGTCAAACATTACCTGCTAGATATCCCATGTTAGATGCCACAGTACAGCTGAATATTTGTGAGGCGAATTTAACTTTCATTTTATTTAGTTTTTCAGGGTTGACATGATTTTCAGTTAGCTTTGGGATCAATCTAATGCCCTTGTAACCCGGGTTTTCGTCATACAGTTTTTTTATATGAGACCATTTTGCAGTTTTAATAACACCCTCTTTTGTGGTGTATTCCAAATTTTTGTTTAAAAGGTTATTTCTAATTCCTTTGAGAAGGTGTGGGGGGTCATAGAGAGGTATAATTTCTTGGTCGTTTAATAGAATTACGTTTTCCTTCAATTTCTCTCCTTTTCTTAAATAAATTCCTCTGGTCTCATTAAGTAACAGTTTGAGAGCCTGTCTATTATTGGTTCCCTGGTCACATACTGAAGCAACCACTATCAACCCTGCTTCTTGCAAGCCTGTAATAACATCTTTGATTTGTTTAGCTAGTTCTGGTCCCTTGGTTGCACTTGATGAAAATGTGTATGCAACTGCCTGTTTATAATTATAAATAAGACCACGCACCATAAAAACTTGGGCATGATCTGCAAAGTCACATTTTCTTTCTTGCCCATTGTCAACCAGACCTGTTATTTTATTTTTACGCTCCTGGTATGTGACATTAGGTTTCAGTGAGACTTCGACAAACATTAGCACACACAGCTTTTGTTCGGTTTTCATTAACTGAGCTTTGGCTTTTAATTGAGAGAAAATATTTTTGTTGATCCCAGGCTTTAGATTACTCATTTGTATTAATTTAATAAGAGTTTGCTGAGCTGGCAAAATAAAAATCTTCCTGAAGAATCTGTATCCTTTAGGGCTTTGCTTGAAGATTGATAAGGCGGCAATTTTTTCCTGCAATGTAAAGCGTCTTCCTTTTCCCTTTTTTCGGTCTTCCCGCCATTGCATTTGCATTAATAATTTAGCAGTACTTGTGCAATTTTCAAGGGTTTCTAAGACTGCGGGACTAGACGCAAATTTTTTTGCCGTTTTCAAGTTGAGTGACTGTTGTCTTGCTTTATTTTTTATTTTGCTTATTTTTACTCTTGCAGCAATAAGTTTTCGGTGTAGGTCTTTTTCCACATTTGTAAGGAATACCTTTTTAGTGGTTTTCCTGACATCTTTTTTTCTTTCTGAAGGTAAAATTGAAAAAAAAACATATTAATTATATCACATAATATGTATGGATTATTTTATTCAATAATTAAAATAATGAATACTACGAATGAAGATTAAAGTGCACATGATGATAATAGATGACCTTAAATGTACAATGGCAAATAATGGCATTAAATGTGCAATGGGCTTTTCGAACAATAAGAGTTCAGCTTATACTGAAAATGATGTTGTTGTGCGCACAAATTGTAAATTCTCAGAACTTTTGCTAAATTTAATTTCATTCTAAACCATCTTTGGCGATTCCAAAAGTCAAATAATCCTAATCTTAAATTAAAATTAAAACTTACCAAGATTATGTTTTATATTTTTCTTGAGAATTGGAGGATTTCCAAGTGGTATGATTTTCTCATGCACTGGAGTGTCTGGATCTGAAATATTAGGATAATTAATTTTAACAGTTTATACAATACTGGAAGAATAGAAGAAGTTTACCCTGCAGTGGGACAACATAGGCTACAAATAATAATGTATACTCATACATTTTTAATTTGTTCATTAATGACCAGTTTTCTAAGATATCTAAATAATTATTGCCAACAAACGGAGTTTATTATTATTTAAAAAATATTATTTTGATGAAGTTTTATTTGATAAAAGTGTAAGAGAAGAAAGGGTCCTATGGTTCAGGTTTTTTATCTAGTAGTATCATACTGTGATTTGACTTTATAAGAAACTTTTTTAGGAAGATTATTTCTATTTCATTCAATACCCTTTGTAACGGGTCTTTTAAGCCTGTTACATGAAAGCGGATTTATTTCTTTAAAATTATTTTTTTTGTGTAGTGGTCACACTGATTTTGCTTAGCTGTGGAGTTTGTCTTTGACAACTGTCACTTTCCGACTGAGAGTTTTGGAAGAATGGTGGTAATCTAGATCGCTCGATAATAAATCCGTATAATCGGGTTGCAAGACACCAGAAATTAGTCCGAAATGCGTTAGCTGCCGGTACTCTTCCATGATTCCCCCTAGGATTCCGTTTTATTTCAATGGTAAGCGAGTTCTTCGTATTTTCCAATACAAATTCAAAATTGTGTTTGCGTGGTGTCCGACGCTCATCGATGCAAATATTACATTGTTTCAGGAATCATACCCTTATTAGATAATCTGGATGTCCTGCATGAGGAGGACAATAATTTGAATTTTGAAGGAAACAGTAAGTAGTATATTTGATAGATTTTCTCGGGAGGTGTGCGACGCCATATTTTTGGTAATAGCGTCATCTAACAAAATTGTTCGTATTTACAGCCCAATGAGGTGTTTCCTTTACCTTCTACAAATTAAAACTTTGGACGCGCGGCTCCTACCAACTCACCTGGGACGCACGCCTGAGTGGAGGACCCAGGAGATGAGCATCGTGTGTGGTGGGCTGGTTATTCTGGCCCTGGTATAATTTTAACTGTATTATTCAAAAAGTGCAATAATGATCTGACCCTCTTTCTTAGTTTTAAATACTCTTTTCTTTAGGAAGGAATCTTCAATTGTTTTAGTTTTAAGCCCAGCAGCCTACGGGCAAATAAAGTTAGATTTTTCTTATAACTTTGTTCGACTTTTATTGATGCCCCCCGCTAGCAGATTAAAGGTTTTTAATGCCTGCTGCCTGAACAATCCGTAAGCATGGTGTGTGCTCTGGCGCCCGAGGTTCATTTTTAAACTTATTTTTTTGAGCACACACATTATTCATATTTTATTTTCACCCAGTAGCTTCACAACAGGAAAACACTTAGCATCCATCTAGCATCAATATCAATATATATATTTTTTTTTATTATTACAATTGTCGCTCAGCGAACAGGGACTTGAAGTAGGTTGTCTGGTGCTTGTTTATGAGTATATACGGTCATTATTGCACAATAATTAATTAACCTATGAGTCTTTTGTTTGTTCATCATTGTTATTTTAATAACTTTGTGTTTATTTTAGTTTTTGACTCATAAGTAGTACTTAACTTATTTTGGTGAATCTTTGTAAACAATGTTTGGCGTTTACAATTGATAATTTTGTTTATTGACTTGTTTGTTTTAATAACATGTTTTTTCTTAGCAAAACCAACATATTTATAGTATAGACCGCGTTTAGTTGTTGCACTCAACAGGAAAGTTATTTTAAAAAACTAAGTTTAACTTTGTATGTAATTAATTTAATCTAATTGTTAAATACAATATTGTACATTTAATTTAACTAGACTTAAGCTGTTTGTAAGTGATTATTGCACTTTTTTAAAACAATATTTAACTTAGTAATTTTTCATGGGCAAACCACATTGACTTTCATACTTAACCTCAAACTTGAGAATTTATTTTCAAATCTTAAAACTTTTTGACGTTTAGTTCTTGCTTATCGCTTTTTGTTCGACTTGCTGTTTTGTTAATCATGGACAAGGGAGTTCAGTTTCCGCCGCTTCAGGAATCGGGTATTGTTTGTTTTAAGTGTCAGAAGGCAAGAGTCAAAAAACTAGTTCGGTTGCATCGAGCCCACATTTTTGATAAAAAACTTCGCGTGCCTCGATATGTGAAAAATTAATTAGAAGCCAAAAGCCGGATGATGTTACTCGTGACAAAGATTTTTCAAGCTGGTTGGATTATTTAAAAACCTTTTTTAACATTTACCGTTCAGCTCCTATTCTTTTTACAAAACAAAGTGATGCTATCCGTTGATATCATAGGAATTCTACCTAAAACTTATTCTGGTCATAGATACATACTTTCGGTTGTAGATGTTTTTACTAAATATTGCTGGTTCTTTCCAATGATCAATGCTACCACTAGAGTAATTTGTAAACATTTTGAAAAAGAAATATTTCTTAAGTTTGGTTGTCCAAAAATAGTAGTCTGTGACAATGGAACCCAATTTACTTCGAAACATTTTGTAGATTTTATGAAAGGTTTTAATATAACCAAAATATTTTATAATACTTTGTATACACCTCAAAATAATCCTGTTGAGAGGTATAATAAAACGGTCGAAACCTGCATATCGTGTTTTGTTAAAGATGATCATAGAACTTGGTCAAGTTTTTTGCCCAATGTTCAATTAGCTTTAAATAATAGTGTAAACCTTGCTACTGAGTTTACTCCTAACTTTCTGATGTTTGGTAGGGAGCTTATTCTTGATGCGTCATTACATCATTTTAGTAGTTCTGTTGAAGATTTAACTCAACTAGAAATTTCAAATAGGAATGCTTATGCAGTTTCTCTTAGTTCACTTAGTGATATTTTTGTTAAAGTTCAAGCTTACTTGTTAAAGGGGTATAAGCGAAATGCCGCTTATTATAATAAAGGTCGGAAAGTCATTTCTTTTGATGTGGGTGATATGGTGTGGAGAAGAAGTTTTGTTCAATCTCATGCGCCTGCATATTTTTCGGCTAAACTTGCACCTAAGTTTGTAAAGTGTAAAATAACTGAAAAGGTTTCAGATAACGTCTATGTTTTGAAAGATTTAAATAAAGGTTCAGTGGGGCGTTATCATGTTAAAGATATTATTAAATTTTAATTTTGGGAACTTTTAGACTTTGTTTTGTTATTGAGTATTTTTGTGTGAAGATCAGTATTTGTTAGAATGATGTATGAAAGGCTATTACTGTTTGAAACTTATTATTATGTTAGGTAACTTCACTATAATTTATTAGATTCCAATTCGATTCTTTCTAAAATAAAGCTTAGGTCATTCTGGTTAATTTAATACTAGTTTTTTTTTTCACACTAACTATTTTTCACATCGAAGGATCTTATTTATGTTTTGTTTGTTTTTGTTGGATTATATATGATTCTATTTTCTTTTTAAGGGTAACCTTTTTACCTGTTTACATTTTATTAGAATCTTATATAATCCTACACTTCAGGTAATTTTACCTTGGGATTAAAAGACTTAAATTCAATTTCAAGTTTTTGTAATCTTAATTTTTTTTCATAGTTTAAAATCATTCTATTTCCTCTTCGTTATAAATAGTAATCGATTTTTAAATCTATTTTGTTTTGTTCATTGTCAGATTTGTTTCTCATTTTTACTAGAGTTTCATTCTTTTTAATGAACGGATTTGACTTTGTTAGTACGCGTTCATCCTGGACTTTGCTTTTTAGGGTCATTCTGTAACTTTTGTTGCAAAATGCCTTATCATTTTTTTTGGATCTTGGTGTAATTTTTGACCTTGATTTCGACTCTTTTACCATTGTGCTCGGAAGGTCGGTGGTGTTGTGCCGGTCACAATGTGGGATTTTGGCCCCGGCCATATTTTTTCCTTTTCCATTGTGTTGGACATTGTTGTTCCAATCACAATGCGGGATTTATTTTTTTTTGACTTTCGTCATTCTTTTTCTTTGCGCTCGGAAGTTCGGTGGTGGTGTGCCGATCGCATTGTGAAACTTTGGGTTTCGCCCTTTTGTTATTGAGATTTCTCATTGGAGATCTCAATGTTTTTTGTGAATTTGTTTGTGTCTGGGAGATTGGTAGTGTTGAGCCAGTCACAGCATTCACATTCTTTTGCAGCTGTTGTGCTCGGGAATTCGGTGGTGATGAGCCGATCACAATACGCTTTTTCTTTGTTTTGTTGCAGGTTGTTCCTGTAACAATATTTTTAAATAAAGTCCTTCAGCTTTATTTGAAAACTTTTGTTTGGATTTTCAAATATTTTTTGGATTGTAGAACACGGAGTTAGTCAGTGGCGATAGAGCCTAACTGCACTCTAGAGATGGTAGAGTTGGAAGCAGCTGACCTAGTAGTCAGTGGCGATAGTGCCTAACTGCACTCAAGGTGGTGCTGTTCCAAATGGATTGAAATTTTTAGTCAGTGGCGAAGGTGCCTAACTGCACTAAAAATTGTAGTTTGTTTTGTGTTGGTATATTGTTAGTTCGAAATTTTTGATCAGTGGCGAAGGTGCCTAATTGTACCAAAAGTTGTAGTTTGTTTTGGTATATTGTTCGAGTTTGTTCGAAATTTTTAGTCAGTGGCGAAGGTGCCTAACTGCACTAAAGGTTGTAGTTTGGAAGCGGTAAGAGATTTCTCTCTTCGTTTCATTTATCTAAGTTTTATAACTTATTTTTTTATTCTGTTTTTCACAGATTTCTTTTTTGTTATTTGTATTTTTTGCTTTTATAGAGTTCTTGATACTTAGTCGCTTGACGTTTTCAGAATTCATTTACACTTTGAATCTTTTATGATTTCTTTTATTTGGAATTAGAAAGTAATTAGGTTTGGTTGAAGATTTCTTTCTAATAAAAGAAAGTTCCTTTCTTTTATTTTTCGGGGAGGGATGTAATGTAACGGGTCTTTTAAGCCTGTTACATGAAAGCGGATTTATTTCTTTAAAATTATTTTTTTTGTGTAGTGGTCACACTGATTTTGCTTAGCTGTGGAGTTGTCTTTGACAACTGTCACTTTCCGACTGAAAGTTTTGGAAGAATGGTGGTAATCTAGATCGCTCGATAATAAATCCGTATAATCGGGTTGCAAGACACCAGAAATTAGTCCGAAATGCGTTAGCTGCCGGTACTCTTCCATGATTCCCCCTAGGATTCCGTTTTATTTCAATGGTAAGCGAGTTCTTCGTATTTTCCAATACAAATTCAAAATTGTGTTTGCGTGGTGTCCGACGCTCATCGATGCAAATATTACATTGTTTCAGGAATCATACCCTTATTAGATAATCTGGATGTCCTGCATGAGGAGGACAATAATTTGAATTTTGAAGGAAACAGTAAGTAGTATATTTGATAGATTTTCTCGGGAGGTGTGCGACGCCATATTTTTGGTAATAGCGTCATCTAACAAAATTGTTCGTATTTGCAGCCCAATGAGGTGTTTCCTTTACCTTCTACAAATTAAAACTTTGGACGCGCGGCTCCTACCAACTCACCTGGGACGCACGCCTGAGTGGAGGACCCAGGAGATGAGCATCGTGTGTGGTGGGCTGGTTATTCTGGCCCTGGTATAATTTTAACTGTATTATTCAAAAAGTGCAATAATGATCTGACCCTCTTTCTTAGTTTTAAATACTCTTTTGTTTAGGAAGGAATCTTCAATTGTTTTAGTTTTAAGCCCAGCAGCCTACGGGCAAATAAAGTTAGATTTTTCTTATAACTTTGTTCGACTTTTATTGATGGCCCCCGCTAGCAGATTAAAGGTTTTTAATGCCTGCTGCCTGAACAATCCGTAAGCATGGTGTGTGCTCTGGCGCCCGAGGTTCATTTTTAAACTTATTTTTTTGAGCACACACATTATTCATATTTTATTTTCACCCAGTAGCTTCACAACAGGAAAACACTTAGCATCCATCTAGCATCAATAACAATTTTTTTATTTTTTTTTATTATTACACCTTTGAGATTTTTATTTCCCCTATGAGAGAAATAAAGACTTACCAATATTTTCTTTTTGGACTATATCCTTTCCAATGTTCATTGATGTATGCGGCAAGTGTTCAAAATTTGAAGTTAGATCTGGAAGAAGAGAGAGAAATATTGTAAGCACAAACTTTACTGTTGGATGTGGCTGTAACCTCTCTCTCTGGTGAGTGGTGAAGCCAAATGAAAAACAGTTTTTTATTAGTTCAAAAAGTTATTGACGACTTTTTCAAAGTCCAAGACGTTCCTCGACCTTTAGGAACTTGTTTATTATTTTGATGATTTTGACGATTATAGTTCTGTAACTAGTTAACTACATACGTCTTACAGTCGCAACAATATTTTCATCAACATAAAACCTAGCACTGCCCTGCGAATTGCAAAAAAAACATAAGAAAACTTGAATTTTGCGGGCCACTCTGACGCTTTCACGTTAAATCAAATAAATCAGAAACAGTGACTCACCAATACTTTCATTTTGCACTATGTCTTTTCCAATATTCATTGTAGTCTGCGGCAAGTATTCAAAAGTGGGATCTGGAAAAAAATACATCATGGTCCATTTTAGTATTATTATATGCAAAAGTAACTCTATCTGTCTGTTACTTTTGGACCACTGCTGAACCACTTATCAGATAGGGATTACATACGGCATGCAGGTAGACCATTTAGCAGTATGGATTTAGTCCCTTGATACATTCCTTTGGGATATTTTTAACTTTATTTTGTAGTCAACCAACTCCAGTACTGGCAAACATGCTTCAAAAGCTAGTTAGGATTAAATGCTTATTAAAAATTAGTAAATTAAAAAGTAAAAATAGGCACCTGTTGATGTTGATGGCTTTTCCAGAATTTGTTGTAATGGCTTTCTAGTAACATATGTTAATCTCCTCAGTGACCATGACGCTGAAAGACAGAACATATCCAAATAGAGCAACTTATTGAAGTATCAACATAAAATGCCACAACAGGAATACATACAGCACAGTGGTGTATATTTCTATAAGTAAAATTATGATTTATACAAACCTGACATATTTAATGTTGGCACAGCAATGTTGCTGATTTTGTTGTTACGACATAGATATTTATCATCAAAGTGTGAGCGACACACACGGCGGTATTTAAATATGCGCTCATTTTCCAAGCCCAAGATATCACCACCAATTGCATAAAGCCATGTGTTGAAGCGTTCCTTATCCCTTTCAGGGTTTGGGAATCCATGGAGTACTCGATGCATACCTAAAATAAATAATGAGGTCTTTAAAGTTGTTGGAAAATAACAAAAAAAAGTTATCTTTACAACCTCCAATTTTGTGGTCAGTGGGTTGTTTTAGGGAATTTTGTTATATTGTCAATATCTCAATCATGTAAACAAAAGCACTATCTGAGAGCACTGTCATGTTATCCTCTTTGAACAATAGATAGCGTTGCTAAGATTTTGGTTTACTTTGGGCCAATAATGGGTGGAAATGGTACAGTAGGATATGATTTGGATTTAAGTTCAGTTGCAGTGGTTTGTTGGTTGGTATATTTTTGTTTGTATTATATAATACACTGTAATTATACAAGTTTGTATTGTGACAGTATGTTGATTCCTTTTGAAGTTAGTGTCGAATTCATTTTTTTTTGCTATGGATGTGTTCCATTGCCTAGAAATGAGAGTACCTACTTTCATAATATACACGGTAAGGAAATTATTGATTTACTTTATGTCTGGTTGCCTGGTACATAATGTGATATGTGAAATAATAAATTAAGTCTGACAAACCTCCACTCTCCTTGCAACCTGGAACACAGCAGTGCTTGTCCGAAGACATGGTGCAATAAAACAGATACTAAAAGAGTCCTATCTCAACAAACACAACACAAAATCCTTTCTGGTCACAGTTATGGATTAGTCGGAGGAACTTTCGTTCGACTCAACGACAAAATGCACAACGAAACACAGACCGATCGCAAAAATGCAAGAAAAACACATGAAACCGGCGCAAGCGTCGACATGTATTTGACATTTGACAATTTATTGAGTATCAATTGATACATTACACGCATTTGGTGTTACCAGTTTATTGATAAACAAACCACCAACGAAATTCAGCGAAGTTGTAATAGAAATTGTTAAAATATTTTCAGATTTTTGTTTATTATATCCTAGTATGTAGAATTTGTTTGGTTCTAATAATCTTTGGAATTGATCAATAATGTTTACCCCAAAATTAACAAAATCTACTAGTGCAACCATGAATATTCGGTTTTGTTTAGCGCCATCTGTACGACTTTTTAGTGAACATAAGCGCAGAACTGCCATGCCTGCCATCTCTTATCAGTAGTTGGCAAAACCTTCGCGTAGTAACCCGGCAAAATTAAGAAACCATATTTCAACTTGCTTTCTTCAGGTCTGACAAACACTTCGTGATTTAGTATCATTGTAACCACTAACTTCCCCGATATTTTGTACTAAGATTGAACCGCCTGGATTAGACTGCGCGCGGCGCATTGCCACGCGCTCCTTCCAACGCGCATCCTACAGCACGCATAACTCATTTTTTAAACGCTCGACTCGGAAACAAATGTCCATACTCATCATCATCACACAATTATTTGCTATTTTTTCATGTATTTATAAGCTTCTATTTAACTTACCTTGTTAGTCAGTTTGTTTCCTAGAAAATGTATTGGCCAAATCCAGCAACTGAATTTTAAACTAGTTTCCGCCAGCCGATTGAGCTGAAATTATGCACACTCCTTTGTCGTTGGTGACAATTTTTTTTTATGACTGACATGTCTTGATCCTGCAGCCAGGATCGTCTCTACACGAGAAAACTCCTCAACTGTTAATAGCGTGAACACGACACTTTGTAAAAGAAAGAAAGAAAGAAAGAAAAATATTTATTTGACGTCAGTTAATAAAGCACACACACACACAATATTAAATAAAAAAGATACAAAACAACAAGTTGGACTTAGTAGTAATGTGCTGTGTGCCTTTTTTTTTTTTTTTTTAAGGATAGGAAATCATCAAATGACCCCCCCCACTCTGGGCGGAGCGGGAGGGAGTGTCAGACTCTTACTGACTAAAAACCATCCATGTTCCTTCCACGCCTTTCACGTTCCGGGGCCGCGGTATCTCTTTCGAACAGGCCCGCAACCCCGGCAGGCTTCGGCCCTTGCGGGCCCCTCTCTTTTTGCTGACATCTCTTTGAGGCGCGCGGGGAACACGAACGCGCCGTCGACACGGCCTGTCGTCGTCGTTAGACGGCCGGACGGCTAGCTAGCCCATAGCCAGCCGTCCACAGGCCCGCATCTACGGTGGCCGGTAGCCACCACGTGGCCCCCGACGCCCGTTGCGTCTCCCGCGGCGGCCGGGAAGAGAGGATCTCTCCCTCTCTCGTTCCGCCACCTCCTTCGCTAGCATGACTGCTTCGCAGAAGGAGGCGACGGCTTCCGTCGGCGTCTTTCGATTCCGTCTCGCTCCGGACCATGGATTGAACCAGGGCCGGACGCGAGAGGTCGCCGCCGCCGATCGCCGCCACGAGGACACGGCGGAGCTCCGCCCACGCAGGGCAGACTTCCACCGTGTGCTCCACCGTGTCCTCCGGTCGATCCTCGCAGTGGAGACACCCGGGCGATTCCTCCCGCCCGATTCGGTGCAGGTACCTCCCGAAACATCCGTGTCCGGTGAGGACCTGCGTCAGGCGGAAGGTGAGGACGCCGTGGCGCCTCTCCAGCCACTCCTCAAAGAGGGGACTTACCGCCACTATCGTGGCGTGCCCTATGTGCTGTGTGCCTCACGGCTGCGCCAAAAAGGTCCATTTTAGCATTCATGCCAGACAGGTGTAGAAGCTGTCTGACGCTGGTCTTCCAATGAACCTTGAGAGGGTACGTTACAGAATAAACGGTTTCAACAATATATAAACAAATGGTTAATAAGAATAAATAGATAACGAGTAAATTAATTCACGCTTATTTTTCGCTTTCAGTTATCATCAGCCTAGCCTTTTCCCAATTATGTTGGGGTCGGCTTCCAGTCTAACCGGATGCAGCTGAATACCAGTACTTTACATGGAGCGACTGCCTATCTGAGCTCCACAACCTAGCTAATACTAAAAAAATATGATATATACCACATGATAAGACTGGTTGTCTGACTTTTTGGGCCACTGAATTACGTGCTGTAAGCGCGTACAGTATTGATAAACAAACCTTATTTTATTATTTTTATTTTAATACTAGCTATGGCCTGAGCCACGTAACTTCGACTGCGTCACATAAGAGAACAAAACGATAGAAAGTAAAAACCCCGTTTGCGCAATATTTTTCATTCCTTCTCCGCTCCTAATAACTGTAGCGTGATGTTGTATAGCCTAAAGCCTTCCTCGATATATAGACTATCCAGCACAACAAAAATTATTCAATTCGAGTCGGTAGTTTCTGAGATTAGCGCGTTTAACCAAACAAACAACAAAAACTCTTCTGCTTTATAATATTAGTATAGAAAAGACTTTAAAAAAAAATATGAAAACAACACAAACTTGTTTGTGTTGTTTTAATTAATGGTCAATGCGAGTTTGGGTGTTTAGTCTGAATGGACCAAAATTAATGGACCCCGGTCTGTTCAGAATCTTAATAGGCACCACTTCTTCTCTTTTGTTTTGATCCTGATGTATTCTGCAACATCCGCCTATGT
This sequence comes from Xestia c-nigrum, assembly GCA_916618015.1. NCBI lineage: Eukaryota > Metazoa > Arthropoda > Insecta > Lepidoptera > Noctuidae > Xestia > Xestia c-nigrum. The sequence goes on along the minus strand of OU745246.1, from coordinate 2,009,555 downwards.
TACTTCCTTATGTACATTGGTGATGAAGAGCGGGATTTACACCCCAAGTTGTACCTAGCCCTTAACAAGCGTGATTTTATATTACATCTTCACTAAACGTGACAAGAACAACTTTTCCACACCATCCCCCACTAACCTCAAAATGAAACAATTCCATTCGTACCCGTCGACAGGCCCAAACTTTCTAGTACAAAAACCGAAAAAACAAATTCTAACACTAAATTGAAAAACGCACGGAACGTTCAAACGGCCGTGTTTCGTTGACAGTCGAGGAAAAAAGAGCTTTGTGTGTTCGTCAGTCAGAAACATAAAGAGATGTTGATGAGGGTTCTCTGTGAACAGTGCTGAGTTTTTTATTGATTTCGACTGTACATGACTTGTGCTGTTGTGTCTTAATGCCTGGCGTTAAGTAGATCTGGTGAAGATTTATTTGAAGACACGGTAAAAAGTTAAAAGAAAAAACCAAATTAACACAATTATTTTGTAAATTTGGTTTATCCTATTAAAATTTTATGGAAGAAGCTTCAAGATTTCATACTAAAAATCTCGAAGCTTATTTACAAAAAAAAAATGATTATTTTAAACAATAATCTTGAATTCTTGATGTCATCTTCGTACAAATACGAATAATCGCATAGGCCATATTGTGTGAGTACTATGTACTAGGAAGCTATCAATCACTGGAAACCTACTTTAGTTTTTGACTTGAATGTGCCCTGGCGGTTGAAAGTATTTATTTATTTATTTAAAGTTTATGCACATAATGTACAAAGGCGGACTTAATGCCATGCGTATGCATGAGTATGTCATGCTCACTCAAATGGTGGCGGGTGAGTCGGGTCATTTAGTTACCTTCAAAATGGTTGAGCTGAATGGTGCTGATCCATGCGTCATGTTCGTGAACGGGCGCTGTCAGTTGTGACTGGTCATCTATTAGTCGCCATGGTTTATTTGAATTAATTATTTTGTTTTTACTATTGACACTTTTAACTTGCACATCTCGCTACATTATTCTCGCATAATTTACCATCTCAACATGAATGATGATACCAAGATTTTGTTACAATAATTTGATTTAAAATAGTGTCCATGGAGTTTCTTGCCCGTTCTTCTCCATAGAGATCTACGCTAGGGAATGGGCTACATTTAATTTTCATCTTTGTTTGAGCCTGTAATTTCCTACTTGAATTAAATGCTTTGACTTTGATTTTGAATCATTATTATTAAAATCAAGCTACGACCAATAGGAGGGGAGCAGCAATAAGAAATGTTGCAAGCGAGAAATTCACGCGTACGAAGTCGCGGGCAGAAGCTAGTTGTAAAGTAACTATAGAGATTGTAAACTCTCGAAACATTGTCAAAAACACGCTATGACCAATAGGAGCGGAGCAGCAATAAGAAATGTTGCAAGCGATAAATTCACGTGTACGAAGTTGCGGGCAGAAGCTAGTTGTAAAGTAACTATAGAGATTGTAAACTCTCGAAACATTGTCAAAAACACGCTATGACCAATAGGAGCGGAGCAGCAATAAGAAATGTTGCAAGCGGGAAAAAAGCTTCCGTTGAGCACGCGACGCGTTGCGATATAAAATTTTCTTATTATTATTATTTTTGAATTAGCCTTTTCTGTTCCATTGCTGACCAAAGGCTTATCCATATCTTTCCATCTCTCCCAGTGGATGCCTGAAGACGTTCGCCGTCACCGAGGCAGGCCCAAGAAAGAAAGCTGGCGTGATGATTTGAACTCATTCCTGACTGATAGACTAGAATTAAATAACTAAAAAGACTATTATCTGAAACTTATTATAAAAATAATTGCACCACAGAATTATAGACACAATTAAAAAACCATTGTGTCTTGTGTAGATCTACGTTCCGGCTACGAATGGTTAAAAATTTGACTGAAACATTACATCGCAAATACAGAAAATGAGTATGACAGCGCCAGTGATTGGGTTGCCCGAGAACCGGTATTTTTCAAATTACCGAACATTTTCGGTTTTACTGACGTTTATTACGCTTTCAACTCCACGTGAATGTAATTGTTTTTATTTATTATCAGACCCGGCGTAATTTCGCACAATTAATGGCGACATCAGTTGAAATCCGACCGTGGTTTATTTGCTGTGATGTGGTTAAATATATATAAATATTTTATGCGTCCATGTAACTGATCTTCATCAATGATTTTACGTTGAAAGCTTTCAATCTTATATGCTGTTTTTTTTTGTTATTATTTTAATGTCTAATTGATTGAGCGGCCGCAAAAAGGTAAATCATACGGAAGATTGGAAAGCTATGAGAGAATTTTTTGCCTAGTAGTGGGAGAGAAAAAGATAACGTAACAAAAAAAATACAAAAAAACGTGAAAAATTACTTCAGCTTCAGAAGTCGGTGACCTTTATTTGGTTTGGTTTTATTTTTTGCAAAAAAGTTTTTATTTTTTAACTTTAAGTGATTCACTTGTGCTTACCCCTTCACAGCGTAGTGGCGTTATGTTATGTTATGATCTGATGTAAACAATAGATAGACATGAGATTTCAGCTATCCCAGTCCATTTGCTATCATGTATTGAGGAGTTCCGTTGCCCATCTCCGAAGTTGTTAATCAGATCTTCACCGAATTGAAATGGGACCACTTTAAGAAAGTATTCTTTCAAAAACTACCCAAATCACATCAAGCGTGCCTATAAAATTTGAAGAGTTCTCTCAATTTCTCCAGGATCCCATCATCAGATCCCGACTTGATGATTATGGGACCACTTGGGAAGTATACCCTTTCAAACAAAACAATACTAATTCAAATCGCTCTAGCCATCTTCGAATAATCGGGGAACATACATAAATAAATAAATAAAAATTTTAAAAAGTTCCGACGAATTGCGAACCTCCTCCTTTTTAAGTCGGTTAAAATACGACTGCAGTACACTGTCCAGAATGAGGTCCCAATTGATTTATTACTACTGTACATTGAAAAGAAGAAGGATCTTTTAAATTTGTATGTTGTGTAAACCTACTTATCTTTTGCTCATTTGAACTAATTCTTCATTAATTTGTGAAGCAGCAGTACTACATTAATTAAACCAATCTACATTGTTCAAAGTAATCAAAATCAAGAATCATAAAATGTCCAATATTTCATTGTCTAACTCACTTTATCTTCTACTATCAAATTTGAACCTTCTTCTAATTAAAATAAAGGTGATTTCGTTCTCAAGTCCTTTATAATTAATAGAGGGTCAAAACTTTGCCCACTTTGCGACATTTTCGTTGAAAATTGACGATTGTACTTGTCTCAAAAATTAATGTGACCTATAAGAAATATTTGTATGGAGTGAGGATTAAGTTGATAGCGATTTTGATCTTTGTTTATAAGGCCTTAGAGATTAATAAATTATTTAATATAATATATGGTTTTTAATACCTGCGGCTTATTTCCAATGAACGTTCAAGGATAAAAGGATCCAGTGTTTTAATCAAAGTTGTGGTCTAACTGTTTATCAATTTCACCGAAATCTGGTCAGACGATGAAGCGTAAAACGGTCACAAACAGACAGAAATACAACAAAGACGCTTGGGCAAGGCTTTTTTCCAAGAATAAACGTCTTTCGGATATAATGCTGATATTTGATAAAAAAATGCCATAACTTCGAATTTCTAAATTATATTATTATACACTTTTCACAATGAGAAGCTCTGAAAAATAGAGGGCAACACAATTTGATTATTTTATGTTAGAATATACTAAACTGAATCTCTTGATGAAATCAGATCCAAGTATATTATTATGAGGCTTACTTTAGGTCACTTTTTCATTTAATATTTGATTTCATGACACTAATAATCCTCTTTATCGTTTTCGGCCATGGCGGTAAATTTTAACGGACACTAACCACCGATTTGGGAAATATCTTATACTAACTGACTCACGCAACTTCATCTGCGTCACATAAATGAGAAAAACGAAAGGAAAAAGACGTCCCCGTTTTTGCAACATTTTCATTCCTGCTCCGCTCTTTATGATTGTAGCGTGATGTTATATAGCCTAAAGCCTTCCTCGATAAAAGGACTATCCAACACAAAAAGATTTTTTCAATTCGAGCCGGTAGTTCTTGAGATTAGCGCGTTCAACCAAACAAACAAACAAACTCTTCTGGTTTATAATATTAGTATAGAATATAGATGAATAACACTTCGACCGCAACTTCGTCCGCAAAAGTTGTGATAATAATATACGAGTAAATATAATGTATAGCCTATGTTACCTAGGTAAAGAAGCCTTTTAATGGTATATATATATATATTTTATTTGTAACAAACAAACAAAACATTAAATCTTTTCTCTTTAAGTTTAGATGTAGATTACAACAAGTAGTGTGCGAAAACAGAAGTGTTATATCTTCCCTCACTTTCATAATTATCTACGCAACTTCAAGTGGTGTCATTCCTCAAAATGCAATTGAAGTCCTTTTTCCATGATTTCCAATAATAAAAAATAATAATAATAAAATCATTTTATTTCAGGCATTGCACATAATTACATACAGTTCACCTATAGCAGCTACGTAATGTTATCTTCTTCTATATATATAAAAGAAAGTCGTGTTAGTTACACCATTTATAACTCAAGAACGGCTGAACCGATTTGGCTGAAAATTGGTGGGGAGGTAGCTTAGAACCAGGAGAAGGACATAGGATACTTTTTTTTGTTTTTTTTTTTTTTTTAATTATTTTCGTCGGTATTTAGTGGGTAGGTAGTGGGTAGGTAGTGGGTAGTAGTAGGTAGGTAGTAGTAGGTAGGTAGTAGTAGGTAGGTAGTAGTAGGTAGGTAGTAGTAGGTAGGTAGTAGTAGGTAGGTAGTAGTAGGTAGGTAGTAGTAGGTAGGTAGTAGTAGGTAGATAGTAGTAGGTAGGTAGTAGTAGGTAGGTAGTAGTAGGTAGGTAGTAGTAGGTAGGTAGTAGTAGGTAGGTAGTAGTAGGTAGGTAGTAGTAGGTAGGTAGTAGTAGGTAGGTAGTAGTAGGTAGGTAGTAGTAGGTAGGTAGTAGTAGGTAGGTAGTAGTAGGTAGGTAGTAGTAGGTAGGTAATAGTAGTTAGGTAGTTGTAGGTAGGTAGTACTTTTGACGCAGACGAAGTTGCGTGGGTCAGCTAGTTATATATAAATGATTTAAGATTAAATTAAATTAGATTAGATTCGATTATTATAATTAAATTAAATTAAATTACATAATAATAATCGAATCTAATCAATAATAATAATAATGAAAAGTGATACAATCTCGAGACTTGCTAAAATATTTGTAGCAACCTCTTCAAAGTTAATTGTTCCATTCATCATCCTTCACCTAATCTCTTGGGTCTATTTCTCTTGCGGCTTGCGTTGTTGTTTGTATCTTTTTCATAACTTGGACCATTAAAATTTCTAAGTCGCCTGAGAACCCAAGAGTTTCGGCGGATTAAGATAATTAAAATACTTGATGGCAAAGTTACGCTCCCGCTGCCGAGATTAACGGAAACATGTATTTTTATCATCTACCATTAAAATTTGAGTGGATAATATTTTTGGGAATAGTAAAACTGCTCTTTTTGATTAATATTAGCCTGTTAATATTAGGGTTGGAGATGAAAATGGTGGTTTAAACGGATGAAATATTATAATGCTGCTCTTAAATCCATGTTCACCAAAAAGATGACGACCTGATTATCTAAAATCATCTGTTTAAAACACATTTTTGTATGGAAACATGTCACAGTGACAGCTGTTTTTAGATAACCAGACTGTTATCTTTTCGGTGAACATGGACCTTCGAGGTTTACAGACATTCAAACAGTTTTAGCATAAAGCTATATAATTTAATCATAAAAGTTATAATATAAGTAGTAGACTATATAAATTTATTATACGTACGTATAACACGACATTATAACATCACGTCTGTTATTCTAAAACGGTTTGGCCACCTCATCATAGAGCCGTTAACCAAGCATTCTGTACATCAAACTAAAGTATTACGCAAAAATTATTGCTGGGAAACAACTTTTTTTTTGAGGTTATAAATCATATTTTGTGGTAGAACTCAATGTAACGCACTTTAAACATTGTGCTGATGGGGTCGTGGAGGTGTTAAAAGTCAAAATAGTACCAAAAAAACTATTAAAAAAAAAACTTGTCAAAATGTTGTAACTTTGGCTCCCCATATCTCCGTAACTAGAATGTTCCCAGGTATAGTGTAGAACAAAAAAAAATGGTCGCAATGACGGGGAGAACAAGTGCCTTTCGGCTTCGAGAAGAAGTGTTTTACACCCTTTATAGTACCTACCCACACCCAGTATTGAATGCAAGCCGACTGCTATCAAGTAGGCACTAATTCAGCCCCTAGAAGCCCCTTCTAGAACAAAGTATAATGTAGGTATTATCCAAAAATTTACTTTTGCCAGAACCAATAAAAAAAAGGCTTTTGTATTCAATCGAACTGAGGTAACTCCACTGAGTGTAACATTGAATTTATCCAAGTAATCCAACACTCTTGTAAGTAGGTACCCTATTTCTTTTGACTTAAAAAAACAACTACACAATTCAGCGGATTGGAAACAACTGAAACAAGAAACAAATGCAGACGAAGCGAAAGGGTCGGGCGGGTCGAATTCGGACACAAAGTGACGTAATGAATACGTCCCTCCTAAGTGGTAGGTGACGAGACAAGGGTCATGGAGGTCAACACGTATTGATAATAGTACAAGGCAAGGGTTTGAGTGACTTCAGTTTGGCATTGAGTGACCTTTGGACATTGCTTTGTTCAGCTCGGGACCTTCATCTCTGTCACTTGGATGGCTCTTGTAAGGTAATAAACTATACTCGACATTACCTACTGGCTCGTTGCCTAATAAACAGCGTGATAAGTGAAACAAAGGACATACTTTACAGGACTGGAATACTCATGAAAATAAAGAACTTTTTTTTCTAAAACAACATTGTTTTTTTGAAATAATTTTTGTTGTTTGTCAAATTACCTCATTACATAATATCGGTTGGCATAGTGCAAGTGGTGGGGGTCCCGACTCCGATTCCGACCCCCGAGGCGAATTACTTTGAGTAATTTATTTCATCACCACTGGTCTCAAAACGGTGAAGGAAAACATCGTGAGGAAGCCGGCATGTCCTAGAACCAAAAATTTCCCTTTCATCTAAAGGAGGCCTGTGTCCCAACAGTGGGAATTAATAGGCTGATGATGATGATGAATTACGTTTCGAATATAATAATTACATGAGTAAAGTATGTACCTCGTTTAACCAAACACCATTGTTATATGTTATTTTTTTCTAAAATGAAAGTACTTACCTAAGTTAGACCATATAACATCAGTTAGTTGTAAGTGAAAGTCATGTCAAAATGTGTCCAGCCGTTTTGTAGATTAGCCGGAACGAACAGACAGACAGACTAAAACAAGCATCATACAAAAAACTCCAAAAAACTTGGTGATACTGTGAGTGCGTTTTGTCGTGACTTAGTGTCGAGTTGCAATAGTGCGCGTAGCAAAAGACAAAGAAAGAGGGTAGACAGATTTGTCTGCTCGTAACAATTTAATTTCAATCCACCCGCATACTCCAGTCAACCCGCGATCATGGCGCTTGCAACAGCGTCGAAATATCGGGAGCTCAAAATAACAAATAATCACGGAAGATATCCCGTAAGTGACAATATAAGTTTAGACTAAAACAAGCATTCACAAAAAGCTAATGCGGTTAAACAAACACACAGTGAAATAAAATTTTAAAACCTTTAGATTAGATTCAGCAAGAAATTTACTTGATAGAACGTCTCTTCTACAAGCTAAATCTTTCATTTATGTCCGCTCGAGTACTGCAAATTACTTTTCCCAACTGAATTGTTTTTGAAAATGACATTAACAGTAGTTAACGTTTAATTGCTTTACCGATACAGTTATATGACGTAGTTTTAAAGTTCAAAATCCGATGGAAGAAATGGTATAAAAAAATTTCGCTGGGCATTAACACACTGCGCCACCTAGTGCCACACTAAGCAAAGCTTGTGTCGTTGACACTAGATAGTTGATATACTGCATATATACTTTTTTGTTTGTAAATACATACTTATCTATCTATACTTATAATAAATCTGTAGAGAGGTCAATTCTGTACATGAAATATATTTACAAAATAACTATCGGGGGGTGATTAGTGATCGATACTGATGCCAAAAATGCAATCAGTAAAATTTTTGTCTGTCTGTCTGTCTGTCTGTCTGTCTGTATGTTATTTATAGAAAAAAAAACTACTCGACGGATTTTAACGAAACTTGGTACAATTATTCTACATACTCCTGAGCAGGTAATAGTATACTTTTCATCACGCTACCATTAATAGGAGCAGAGCAGTGAAAGGAAATGTTGGGAAAACGGGAGAAGTTACTTGGTTTTTTTAGCTTCCGTCGCGTGTGCAGCCTTAATGGTTAAAGCTACATAGAAATCATGTAGAACGGAAATATTCCACATAAAATTATATAAAAAATATCCCAAGACAGCATATGTCTATCTTTTATAGTTGACTCACAATAACACGTGTAACTCCCGATAGCTTAGCAGTTCGGAGAATAAATGTGAATGTAAGTTTGTTTGTTGCGCTTTCACGCGACAACTACTGAACGGATTTGGATGAAATTTTGCACACAGATAGTTTATAACCTGGATTAAAACATAGGATACTTTTTATCCCGGCAGTAAGATTCCATGGGACAATAATCAAACTTCACGCGGGCGAAGCCGCTGGTTATACATATAAACATCCGTATATCTTATTGATTTTTTCAGTTATTGGATAAATAAGCAAAGTGAAGATCTGTATCGCTTGGAAGTTAGTTTAATTTTAAACTTAAAAAAACAGTATTTTTTCATAAAAGTAAATAAACCTTTATTGTTACCTTGTGTTGTAAAAAACGTGATAGCCTGTTGGTTTAATTTTGTTAACAATCACCGTATACTACCTTTTTTTTGGATAAAATCAAAATCAATCAAAATCAAAGCATTTATTTCAAGTAGGCCAATAACAGGCACTTTTGAATTGTCGAAACAAAGATGAAAATTAAATGTAGCTACAGTCCCTGTTACAAGACATAAAAACTGTGAAAGTACTGTAGGTGCCCATTCCCTAACGTAGATCTCTATGGAGAAGAACGGGCAAGAAAATCCATGGACACTCTTTTAAATCAAATTATTGTTACAAAATCTTGGTTACATCATTCATGTTGAGATGGTAGATTATGTGAGAACAATGTAGCAAGATGTGCACGTTAAAAGTGTCCATAGTAAAAACAAAATAATTCTTTCAAATAAGCCATGGCAACTAAGAGATGACCAGTCACAACTGACAGCACCCGTTCACGAACACGACGCATGGATCAGCACCATTCAGCTCAACCACTTTGAAGGGAGCTAAATGGTCCGACACACGCTGATAATTTGACTGGTAATATGTACAACTCTAATCCCCAAGATATTATGTGTATAATAACACACACACACACACACACACACACTCACTCACACTTATATATAACATTTTTCTTATTAGTCTGTAAGCCTTCTTTAAAATAAAATAAATAAATAAATAAATAAATAAATAATGATTATCGTTGATTAGCGTTGTACAATTATATAACGTCTAGATTGTGGAAAAAAATAAAATACAGTAAAAAATGTAAAAATGGTTGTATCTTAGCTATAGAAAACGCATAGTCGATAATTTGATGTATTAACGATTTGTGTTGAGAAAATTATTTTCCCACTGTATACTAACCAGTACATTGTAATAATCACCTACAACCCATTCATTCCTAAAAATAAACAACGAAAACATACAAAATCTCAAACAGCCTTTCACTACGAATTCTCTTTAAACACTCGGGCGGCCAAATCGAATTTGTCCAAGTTTCTCATCGTGAAACGTTATCAATCAAAAACACTGAAACTAACTTGCGAAGAGACAATTTTCTCTAGATTTCACAGGAAATTATTAATAAATCCTCCTTCGAGTTGTGGCGGTAAATATTTATAAGGGAAATTGAAAGTTGCAAACAGGATTATGTACCCAATGATTAGGTTGCATAAATCCGTTGGTAAATAATAAATAAATAAATAATAAATATCGCTGGACATTAACACACAACGCCATCTAGTGCCACACTAAGCAAGGCTTGTGTCGTGGACACCAGACAGTTGATATACTACATATATACTTTTTGTTTGTAAATACATACTTATTATACATATAAACATCCATGACCCGGAAACAAATGTCCATGCTCATGACACAAATATTTGCCCCTACCGGGATTCGAACCCAGGACCCTATGAACGCAAGGCAGCTTCACTACCACTACGCCATTCGAGTCGTATTCTGAATATGGTATTATTTATGGATATTCGTTTTAAAAAAATGCATTAGCCAATTTTACTTAGTAAGAGTATTTTGAAAGCAAACCTCTTTTAAATAAAAAAAAATAAAATGGCAGGTTGTCTTTTGCATTAAATGCACTTCGAAAAAAGCATTAACAAAAATCAGTCAGAAAGTCGGTTTACAGACGACAATTTTACGTGATAACGTCATTTTTCTTCATATTAGTGATTTAACTTAAAAAAAAAACATACCCTTTTCACCCCCATTAAGAATTGAAATTATAATAACACCGTTGCGTTAGCCTTTAACCCTACGCCTATATATTTTGTGATTTTACCTTCAAAAATTAGTAATTATTATTATTATTACTTTCCATACACAACTTCATCCCCTTTTCAAGACTTTGGGGGTAGATAAACGCTGAGACACGTATAAATTATTTTTAAACGTCAGCTTAAACACAATTTTGAGATCCTAACTTACAAACTTTCATACAAACTGTCATCCCCTATTTAACTCCTTTAGAAGTTGAATATGAAAATTCTTCCTTATTCCTTGTCTACATAAAGCCTACTGTGCATATTTTAAATTTTCTAGGTCCTAGGGTTTAGGCGGGGCGTTGATCACCGAACCGGAACGGTGTGCCACTTTTTCGTGCGTGAAGCCGGTGTTCATCGATTTACAAGACGTTATCACGTCAAAATGCCATGTTTAGGTGTTGCCTTTTTGTGCGCTTTAGGTACATTTCCTTTTTTTTTTTTAATCTATCTCTCACCTACGGGGCTATATATGTATACGTATGTTTATGGGTGACATGCAAAATTTAGCCACAATTATGAACCGATTGCTTTCAAACTTGGCCAAAAAATCGAAAAAGTCAAAACTTTGGCTAAGTTCGTGAATGACGGGAGGGCAGTTTTTCTTAAATCAGTTTTTTGGCCATAACTTTTTTCCTATGGAAAATTTTTGAAACGATTTTCATTTTTATCATTCTGATTAAGAATACGGACAACTTTAAACTAAAACTTTTTTGATGCAAGCCCTAAATTGGGGAGGGGGTTGAAATTTCCAAATCCAGATGAATCATCATCATCGTTTCTTTGGTCTTTTTCTACTCTTATAAACATTCAAATAATGATTAATGGGACTAAAAGAACACTGTCGAGACAATAATAATTGCTGATGTCCGCAAAACATCCTAGTATGCTAGATGCCGATAAAATAATTTACTAAGACTTATCAAATCAAGCCTAAGGCCTATCGAAGTCGGGGGAAAAAACGTCATAATTAAAAGCTTAATTGACTAGAATTATGATAACAATAAATAAACATGGCTTAGTTCTTTTCTTTCTGGCTTGACTTCATGACTTTTGGCTAAGCTATAATTTTTTAATAGTTAGAGAACCCATGACACTGAACCCAGTCCGATAAGACTCCTAAAGTACAACGTGTTTCCAGACAATATCCATAAACTTCAACCAGTCAACAATTTAAATTATTAAGAAATTTAAACAGAGTAATTACAATTTCTAGGTAAATTTTCAGTATCCACAAACTTGAAATACATAAACTACGAAAGATCTTTGCTTGGAAATCAACATTAAAGCGTCAACTCCTAACTTGAAGAGATAACGATAGTTCTGCCTGCTCCACTTAGTACTGTAAATAGGCCGCGATAAGTGTTAGGAACTTACTTAGAGAACTTTAGATTTGTGCTGGATATGTTTGATTTATAATTCAGGTATAATTTGGACTTTTTGGTTTCTGTTTTGTGTCTTTTGACTGGTCTTACCTTGCTGTGTGTATTACTTGCTTTGGTGAAGGAAAACATCGTGAGGAAACAAACATGTTTGAGAGATATTTCTCGACAGCATGAAAGCCTATGGGCGGCATAAAAACTCTGACACCAGGCTAGGCAACTAACCACAAGATAAAGATATAAGACAGTGTGTAACCAAATGTAACAATTCTAAAACTTAAACCCGAATACTGAATGAAGTCGATTAAAATGTAGCTTATGTTACCCGTGCTCAAAATCGAATTAACAGTTTAGGCACTACGGTGAATCATACGTAAATACAAACATATTACATAGACTGCTAAAATCATGACCCTTTTTTTTGGCTTCGCCGTAGTTGGGTGAAAAAGGTATAGTCATATTTAAGGGTGTGCTACAAACCATCCAGCTATCCATACCCTTTTTGTCATGTGTAGTGTTGAAAAAAATTGTCACTCGAAATACGAAAAGTTCACAGCTGGACATATGATTGCTACAAAGACCGTCGCTCTATCAAGATGGAGGACTGAAAATACCAAAATGATTGCAAAATTTAAAACAGAAGTAGAAGCTCGTGGCCAAATAATAACAGCTGCTCGGACCGATATTTAGGTTAAGCCGTGCTTGCCTAGGTTGGTCTGTGGATTGATGACCGCCGTTACATACCGATAACCGAGTTTCAGGCTGTCATTTGTAGATCTTTGGCAGTGTTTACTAGTAGTTAGTTTCCCAAAAAGCCAGACAACCATTCTACCAAGTATCGTATTCATCATCATCATCATCATCATCATCAGCCTATAATGTTTTCACTGCTGGGACACGGCCTCCTCTCAATGAGAGGGAATGGGCTATAATCTACCACGCGGGCCCAGTGCGGATTGGTAGATGTCACATGTCTTCGAATTTTTGGTTTTAGGACATGCCCATGTATCGTATTACCCGGTATTAACTGGGTTGTGGAGGTCAGATATTATACAGTCGCTCCATGTGAAATACTGGTATTCAGCTGCGTCCGGTTAGACTGGAAGCCGACCCCAACATAGTTGGGAAAAGTCTAAGCAGATGACGACCCGAATGGCGCAGCGGTAGTGACGCTGCCTTACGTTCTTAGGGTCCCGGATTCGAATCCCGGTAGGAGCAAATATTTGTGTGATGAGCATGGACATTTGTTTCCGAGTCATGGATATTTATATGTATAATAAGTATGTATTTACAAACAAAAAGTATGTATGTAGTACATCAACTTTCTGGTGACCACGACACAAGCCTTGCTTAGTGTGGCACTAGATGGCGCTGTGTGTATTGTTCAGCGATATTTATATTTATGATGATTACGAAATATAAAACAAAGGTAAAAATAAAAAAGGTAAATGGTAAAAAAAAAAATCCTATCAATTTTTTTACCATTCATACATCCTTTAATTATATCAGAGAACAACCACCCGATACTTATTAAGGGCTTCCATAAATAAACATAGCCTGGAGTACCCAAGGTTCAAGTTTTATAGCTCCCTGCATAACAACACAGAATAAATTAATTATTACCTGTTCGCTTGCATAATTTCATGGCTTCAAGTTTATTTAGGACTTAAGGGACGTTTTTACTGTGTAAAGCACACAGCTCAACATTAAACATTTTGTAATTTGGTTTTTGTTATACTTTGTAGAAAAGAGGTTTTGGTGATGAAGGTGGGTATGGAACATTAATTGGTGTAGCTTTAAATTTTTATGATACGAGTGGAAAACTGCTGTGAAGGCGGGATTTTTTTTAACAGTCTATTCTCGCCGATATTTATTACACTGATGAGAGGGGAATGATATATCAAAACATCTCTTGGTTATATTTTTGCTGAAGAAAACATTGAAGATAAAGCATGCAAGTAAGCAAGGAAACAAGCAAGCAGCAAGCATCACGCCTTTAACTCCCGAAAGTTCAACATTTAGAGGGGAAGGTAAATGATGAATCAAAACATCTCTAAGTTATATTTCTGCTGAAAACACCATTGATGGTAACCGAGCACAGTAAGCACAGCTTAACCTAAAGATTGACTCGAGTGGCTGTTACTATTTAGACACGAGCTCCTCAGTTTCCACAAACAATAACATTAATTGATATAAATCTGAAAAGTTATGTCCAATATAATTTGATATGTGTAAAACTTGGCCAATATCCGTGTCTTGCGTGATGTAGGGGCGAAGTTGCACATAAAATGTTTCTATTCGCTAATAAACAAGCTTGGTTCAGTTCATTTGTCAGTGGTGCCACGGCATCAGTTTTGGTATGGTAAGAGTTACGAGCTTTCGCGATTTAAGTTTTGTCTTGCCAATTCATTAAGCTGGACTGGATAAATGTATGCTGTCACTTACGGGATATCATTCATGATTGTTCAATATATCGCTGATGTCATGGCGTCTGCGACAGTGTTGAAATATCAGGAGCTCAAAATAATCAACAGTGACGGTAGATATCCCGTAAGTGACAATAATGTCACTTTAGTTTTAAACCGTGAAAGCATAAAACAGTGCAGTGCTTGCAAAAGATAGTTTGTCGCGTTTATTTTGCTTATAATGCCACAGAGTGGCAAACAAGCACACCGACTGATGTTATATCGTCACCGCCAGCTACGGACCACCAGGCACGATTGTACTGATATCTATTGTACTTTCAAACTCAAACTCATTTATTTAAATCAGACCATTACGACACTTTTGAGTGTCAATAAAACGAGAAAAAAAGCAAAGCAACAGACACAAGGCATAATAACTTGAGAAAGTACTGTAGTTGCCCATTCCCTAGCGTAGATCTCCATGGAGAAGAACGGGCAAAAAACGCCATGGACACTCTTTTAAATCAATAATGTTGTTACAAAATTTTGGTTACATCACTCATGTTGAGATTATTAAGAGCGTCTAGAGTAAAAAAAAAATTTTCAACAATTAAAAAATAAAGTAATTAAAATGAACCGTGGCAGGTAACAGATGACCAGTCCCGACTGACAGCGCCCGTTCACGAACATGACGCATGGATTAGCCCCATTCAATTCAACCAAATTGAAGGTAACTAAATTTCCCGACCCACCCGCCACCATCAGCGAGACATTTAAACGAGCATGACATTCTCTCAGCCACCAAAGCATATTCAAGTCAATGAAAGATAACTCAATGTAAATGGTAGCTTTACTGAGTACATGATACTCACACGTCATGTGCTCACACATCATGCAATTATACAATACTAAGAGATGGAATCTATACAATGCAAGAATATTTTTACAATATTCTGCCGCTAAAACAATAATTGGACCAATTAGTTGACCAAATGGTTGGGGAGGCGGTCCAGCATGTAGCCAACCATTTTTATCCTCAATGTAATAACTATAATAAATGTAATCCAACTTATACTATGCTTGCCTAAATGCCTCCATAGTGTGCGTTTTACAGAAGATTTAAATTTCGTCTCCTTCAGTTGTAAAATGTGGGGAGGAATTTTATCGTAACATTTTAAACAGTACCCCATGAAAGACGAATCTTTTTTCTTAAACCTCTCACGTCTTATCTAAGCATTAAGGTTCTTCCTTAGTAGGAAACCCATTACATATATGCAGAAACATGGTGAAAACAATCGTGTAATTGAGTTTTGTGCTTAGGTATCTACAACGATCGGATATACTGTAATTGGTTTTCTTGCGATAGGGTGAAAATTATGAGAAGTGAAGGTGGAATGAGAGTAAAGAACTCTTCAGTGCTCTCCCTGTTGAAGTATTGGAAAACGTTGGTGTAGATTCAGGATCTGCAACCTCGAAGATTCACCACAGAAGAAGGGCTATTATATAACAAAACATGGGTCGCGGAGAAGTTCGTGTAACAAAAATACAATTGGTGGATCATTTTTATTTGCTTCGATTGTTTTTTTTATGTTACTATAATCTCTTAAAGAATTACTCGTAACATTTATGAAAAAAGATATGAAATACAAACTTGATGTTGTTACTGTTTAGTACAACAATCTACTCAAATTGATGAAATTAAACAATTCATGAACAAATGTTTTGCTCTGTTACAATTTCAGCGGGTACATGGGGAAGTTGCCAAAACGTACAACAATTTCAATTGTCATTAACATAGTCTGAATGCTACAAAATCCGATCCTATCTGTTGAAGTTCTAATCTTGCAACTTGTACCATACAATAAACACAACGGTGCGGTCTTGGTCGCGTATGTGCAAATTACACTCGAAAATTTATTAGAACATTTCGTTTCAAAATTATTGTTGGTGTTTTTGGTTTCAACGATAATGTAAAGTCGGGGGAAATAATTGTTAAGCAACTTGATTACCAAGTTAAACAGTCCGTTTATGTTTACCTACAAATCATAACTGACCATCTTTGGCAGTTTGACTCGTATATAATGGCTTTATAACGCAAATTGATAAAAATGTAATTATTGTTTTTATTTTCTTTCTTTATTTTCGTTCCTTCTTTACTCTTTTTGTTTAAGAATGTGAGATCGCTAAGTGCCTTTTAGATTTATAGAGGTTTCGATTTCCTAACTTTTCTTGTTTTGTTATACGTTTATTCGTGAATTAATTTCCCCACTTTTTGTCAGCCTACGCTATCCTCTCATACTTAAATATGAACACCTTTTTGAAACCATAACCTTTTTTATTAAACCATGAAGTTTCTTGCCGATTGTTTCTCATAAGAAACGCCCAAACCGAAGTGTATACCCAAGTAGTAGGTTTATGTAAAATATCATCATCATCGTTCTCTTGCCCTTATCCCAATTTATTTGGGGTCGGCGCAGCATGTCTTCTTCTTCCATACTCCTTTATTTTTCGTCATCTCATCAGACACTTCTTTTCTTACCATATCCGTCTTAACACAGTCCATCCATCGTTTCTTTGGTCTTCCTCTACTCAAATACCCATCCACATTCATATTCAAAACTTTTTCAAAACATCATCAGCTTAATATAAATGCTGGGACACATTTCTATGAGAGGAAATGGCCGATAATCCACCACGCGGGCCCTGTGCGGATTGGTAGATGTCAAATATTATGGTCTTCGTATTTTTTGGGTTTGGGTTATGCCGGTTTCCCTACGATTTTTTCCTTCACCGCTTTGAGAGCAGTGATGATGAAATAAATTACACTAAGTAATGCGCCTGTCCGGGTTCGAATCAACGACTTATTATTCGTAAGTCGAGGCCGCCGCTACTAGGGCACGCCACGGTAGTGGCGGTAATTCCCCTCTTTGAGGAGTGGCTGGAGAGGCGCCACGGCGTCCTCACCTTCCGCCTGACGCAGGTCCTCACCGGACACGGATGTTTCGGGAGGTACCTGCACCGAATTGGCCAGGAGGAAACGCCCGGGTGTCTCCACTGCGAGGATCGACCGAAGGACACGGTGGAGCACACGGTGGAAGTCTGCCCTGCGTGGGCGGAGCACCGCCGTGTCTTCGTAGCGGCGATCGGCGGCGGCGACCTCTCGCGTCCGGCCCCGGTTCAATCCATGGTCCGGAGCGAGACGGAATGGGAAGCCGTCACCTCCTTCTGCGAAGCAGTCATGCTAGCGAAGGAGGTGGCGGAACGAGAGAGGGAGAGATCCTCTCTTCCCAGCCGCCGCGGGAGACGCACCGGGCGTCGGGGGCCACGTGGTGGCTACCGGCCACCGTAGATGCGGGCCTGTGGACGGTTGGCTATGGGCTAGCTAGCCGTCCGTCCGTCTAACGACGACGACAGGCCGTGTCGACGGCGCGTTCGTGTTCCACGCGCGCCTCAAAGAGATGTCAGCATAAGGGGAGGGGCCCGCAAGGGCCGAAGCCTGCCGGGGTTGCGGGCCTGTTCGAAAGAGATACCGCGGCCCCGGAACATAAAGGGCGCGGAAGGAACATGGATGGGTTTTAGTCAGTAAGAGTCTGACACTCCCTCCCGCTCCGCCCAGAGTGGGAGAAGTCATTTGAAAATTTCCCATCCCAAAAAAAAAAAAAAAAGGCCGATTGATATTTTAATTTCCCCTGACGGTACATCAAAAACTACAAGTCTATAGTTGTATTTATTTAGTTAATTAACAAGTTGTAGTGGTGTTTAATTATGTAATTCTGTTTGTATTTAGGAAACTGTCGCAGCATTAATGGGTAGCAATGCTTTTGTAATGTTAATTTGTCATTTAAATGTGATTATTGATTAGCAATCATAGTGTTAAAGCAAATTGAATTAGAGCTGTTTGTTGATATACGCAAATTGTTATTGCTTTGTGTATAAAGGGGCTTATGTGTTAGGCTGGTATTTGTAATGTTAAATTCAGATTTCGGATCCGTGATTGCTGTTTAGAAAATTATAGAGGAAATTATGTTGAAATAAAGCTTTTGTCATACTAGTTTGTAATTCAAATGATACTATCTAATGGTTTAGTATGCAGATTGTAACGTTTTAATTAATTGTAATAGGTATGGATTCCTGGGTTTCCAAATCTTACTAAAATTTTCAGCAAGTACTTGTCATTATGATCTCTCTCAAATGGACATATTCATGTCGCACTAGTGTGATCTATCATGGGGTTTAGGTTTCGGCACTTAGTCCCTAGAGTGGACCAATAAATTGTGCGTGAGCACGTGAGTTACTCCAACCAGCCAGCGTCTCTCCAGAGTAGCAGATCAAACTTCTCACAGCACTAGTATGATTTCGACCTTCTGTTTGTCACACACGGTCCGTTTGGATCGCGTCCCGTTTTACTAAAAACATGCTACGTAAACCAACAAATTGTAAAATAAGTGATGTTTCAGAAACTTAAACAATCAATCAATCAATCATATAATTTATTGTGGATCATAGGTACATAATACAGGTCTTAAAATAGATTGTGATCAGCCATGTCCCGCCCATTGGGCATACAATAGTTAATTAAATTAAAATTTACATACATTAAGAATATATTATTACATTATTGATACAAATTATTGAAATGTCACATAGAATATAATAAAGAGAATTAACTATAGGTAGGTGTACATCAATGGGCCACTAGACGCATCATGACTGAGCGAGACTGTATTGGAGTAAAGATTTGTCTAATAGGAAGTCAACAAGTGTACCACAATGTTTTTAAGCGATAAAAAACAAGGCAAATAAATAAATGACGTAAATATAATTAATTTTGAACTCAAGTGACAGTAGGCAGAGCACATTGCTGGCAACGTTTTGCCAGCAATATGCTGTGATAGCCGATGGGGCCGAGAAGTGGCGACTGCGAACTTAAAGATGTCGTATTGAACGGCGGTGCTTTGTTGTGGTGAACAGATGACCAGGTGAAGATTGCAGGGATCCATTGGATGAGATTCGCACGGGACCGGCCAACTTGCGGAAGCCCCATATCCAACTGTGGACGTCTTTGGCATGAATAAATGTTCCCATTTAATGGTAGATTTCGAAAACCATTTATACTAAGGGTTTTAATAATAATGGCAATAAGACAATGGCATTAAAACACATTCATTACAAGACTGTTAACCGGCCAGTGGGAATGGAATCGTATTGAAGTGACGAATTTATTAAAATATTAGAATTAGGGCCCTGGGTCCAAGCGCTGACGAGTAAGTCAGTGGTGTAAACCCACATGTCGCCGGTTATTTAATAGGGGACCAGCCAATTACCATATTACGGCCATTGGTATTTTACACGTTTAAAATAATTCACAGTAACTACAAACATAATACTAAATCCTCTAAGCAAATGAAATCCAGCAAAATTATAATTCCAGCAGCTTTTAGAATGTTTTTTGCTGGGTCTAAAGTTCAAAAGTGACTGTACAGGCTTAATCTAGAATTAATTACTAAGCGTTTGTGTTTAGTGCAAACGCAATTAAAGAGGCCGCATGCTCCGCATAATTGCGGAAGTAGGGACGTGCTTGTAGGTTAGGAAGTTTATCGATATCGATATTTATAATCGATTTTTAAGAGTATATCTATGACATCTTCACTGATTAGTATTAGGCTCCCGTTATTTCGACGCTGTTGCAAGCGCCATGATCGCGAGTTAACTGATTTTAAGTTTACTTGTGAACCGTGATGGTTAAAAACAGTGTTTGAGTTTATTTATGTTGTATTTATTATTTTATGGTTACAATCACAATCACATTATTCTGTTGGGGTCGTCTTTCAGTCTAAACGGACGCAAATGATTATCAGTATTTCAAATGGATCCACTTGGCAGCTTTTAGAGATCGCGAGGCATCTGATCTAAAAATACAGGTTTTCCTACTTTCGGGCATCTGATTGCCCATAACGACTGACTAAGATCTACAAATGATAGCCGGGTCAAAGACTTAACGTGCTGCTTTCCGAGGTCCAAAGGGCTGTCGATATTCAATGGATGCAATTAACTGACTGCTATTATTAAACCTCGAAACCTTTAAAAGTTTTTTTTATTCTCGTCTCTCGACTGTCGACAAACACTCTTTACTTTTGTGGCAACAAAACATGAAATAAAGAAAGAAAGAAAGAAAGAAAAATATTTATTTGACGTCAGTTAATGAAGCACACACAATACTAAATAAAAAAGATACAAAACAATAAGTTGGACTTAGTAGTAATGTGCTGTGTGCCTCACGGCTGCGCCAAAAAGGTCCATTTCAGCATTCATGCCAGACAGGTGATGAAGCTGTCTGACGCTGGTCTTCCAATGAACCTTGAGAGGGTACGTTACAGAATAAACGGTTTCAAACAATATATAAACAAATAAACAAATGGTTAATAAGAATAAATAGATAACGAGTAAATTCATTGAACGTGTAATTACGAGTACGAAAATAGAGAAAATATATAAATATATATAAAAAATAAGTATTTTATTGTGTTGGAAAGTATAAATCGGTGTTTGTGTAGGCTAAACAGAACATAGAATAAAATAAAATAAACCCAGCTATAAAAAACAAATATATCAAACTATCCATAAAGTTTGTGACCTGTGGGTTGTTTGTGTGTGTGTGTGTGTGTTTGTGAGTTTGTGTTTGTGTGTGTCTCTGAAGTACTATATCTATTGCATAAGATTGTTTGTATGCTAAAAACATGTTGGATGCATTACCTGTAGTTTATGCAACAATAATTATGTAAAATGATTTAAATAGTAAAAATAAAACATTAACTTTCCACTGCGGATATTAATATCTTGCGGATACTGCGTCACATCACTACGTGGAAGCGAATATCCGCCCGCTCCTGTTTGCTCACAGAGTGTTTTATTTTTTAATTCAGTGCACCTTAAATATGTTATTATGTGGTTTATTTTCTTAGCTTTTAATTTATTTATATTAATTGCTTTTGTGTTTACTGGGAAAAGTAATTTTCAAGCTTGAGTCTCTTTAAAATTGTTTGCGAGGCTACTCGTAGCAAATTAAAAGTATACAGTTGGAACTTGCTTCTGGCAATTTTTGTGTTTTCGCAGTAATCATAATAGCATTACTTAAATTAGTCAGATAACCTTCCCGATGGGTAGACCGAGCATATAATGTTTCCGTGGTACACCAGTTATGTTGAGTGTACTATTAACTACCTCTGCCTAAACCCTCGGAAATTACAGGTGTGATGATGTTTTATGGGATAGATATTATATTCCTGTGGGATATTTTCAAAGCAGTTCAAGCCGAGGGATAATGTCATTTATAAAATAAACAGTAAGTAAAATAATGATTTAAAAAAAGGGGGTGTAAATGCCCCCTAACGAAGCCGAAAGGTCTTTTTTTTTTTTTTTTAAATGGGACAAGCCCGCCACACACGCCCAAACCACTGTAACTCCTGAAAGCCAGAATCAACAGTGGCGACCACCAGAAAAGCGCCGAGACAATGAAGCTCGACGAAGTCCCAGAGAATGAATTTAACTGTCTTGGATCCCGCAACGAAATTAATCAGAAAGTATAGCGGAGGAGTAGGAAAGAACTGTAATTTCCACTTCCCTCCATATCAGCAGGAGACAGAACGAAACAAGGCCAATAGGCACAAAGGGACGTTTACAACTGGGATAGGCCCAGTTGCCAAGCACCACGGATAAATATTAACGTTAATGGGTCCTAGTTGAGAGCTGTTATATTGGATCCAATAATAGGTATGGCAAAAACGCTTGAACGCACGGAAATTTGCTCTAGTTTCCACAAGGTCCGTATAGTAAATAACTCCGGATGTAACCTGTACACTATCCAACATAATATTGCGTTCATTTTGCCAAAGACTACACTCCCACAAAATGTGATGAGCAGATTGTTCATATTCGCAGTCAGATGTTGAGCATTTACAAAAAGGCGAGTCAACAAGCTTGAAGGAAAATAATTTACTCTTAAAGTTGCCATGGCCCGTGAGAAATTGGGCAACACAGTGATCAACCTCCAGCCATGTCCTGTCCAGCCGCTCACGAACGGATGGAAAGAACTGGTGGAGGTGCCTGCCCTTGATGGAATTGTCCCACCTACATTGCCATTCAGATAAAAGTTCCTCCCAGACGTCGGTCTGTGGTTTGAATAATCTAGAAATCCTAGCACGATCACGTACGGTTAAAAAGTCTGCGTCCGTGGTCTCACGAGCGTTATAGTACATTGCAGCCCGCCGCTGCACCTCCAGATCGACTGGAAGTACACCCGCAAGCACCGGAAGAGCTTCGGTACTAACCGTCCTATACGCTTTGCATAAGAATATCAACGCCAAACGCTGGCTTTGAAGCAATTTACGTCGCACCGCTCCTATGGTGGCCCTATCGGCCCAAACAGGTGCCCCGTAGCACATACAACCCAAGTAAGTAGCCGCGTAGATGGTCTTTAAAGTTAAAAATGACAATCCCCACGTAGATTTGGATATCCTCGTTAAGGAATAAAAGTTCTTTTTAGCTTTTTCACCGACATTTTTTATGTGATCTACGAATGAAAAATT
This sequence comes from Xestia c-nigrum, assembly GCA_916618015.1. NCBI lineage: Eukaryota > Metazoa > Arthropoda > Insecta > Lepidoptera > Noctuidae > Xestia > Xestia c-nigrum. Next base: position 1,986,456 of record OU745246.1, on the reverse strand, counting down.
CCTCTCTAAGACCAGTCCAAGGTAGCACACGGACTGCTTTCTTTTCACGGGGACGTTATTAAATTTAATGCTCGGCCACGATTTAAGATCACCTTTTAAAATTAGTTGAAATGTTTTATGCGGTGCAAAGGTCAGACGGTTTCGATCGCCCCACTGAGATATTAATCGTAGGCAAGTGTCAGCTAAATTCTGGAGTCCAGCCCGGGTACTTGACTGAATGAGCAGCAGGCCGTCGCGCGTCGTCCGCGTAACCGGTTAATGAACAGCCCGGTGGGAGTGGGATCGCGAGGAAATCATCAAAACCTATATTCCATACATACGGAGAGATTACCGAGCCCTGTGGACATCCCATGGTAAGGGACTTTGACATAGAATGATATCCGAGTTTTAGTTGCGCGGTACCATTTAAAAAGAATGAATGAACAAGATTATATATGTTTTTGTAGCAGCCACGATTTTTCATTTTAAGTAGTAGCATCGGCCACCAGGCGTTATCAAAAGCCCCGGAAATATCTAAAAAGATTCCAACCACGTACTTGTGTTCAGAGTTATTAACAATTTTTCTAACAGAAAGTGCCGCGTCAACAGTAGATTTACCCACGGTGAATCCGAATTGGTTGTTATGAAACTTTGGTCCGTCCGGTAGCAAACGCGGAACGATAAAACGCTCCAGGAGTTTTCCCAAATTTGGTAGTAGGGTTAAGGGCCTGTACGACTTAGGGTCGTCCGGTGGCTTATCACCACTTTTCGGAATTATTCGTATAAAGCCACGTCGCCATACGCGAGGAAAAACGCCTTCCGCAATACATCGGTTGAAAACAGATAGAATGGCGTCGCCCGCTGTTTTACACGCTTCTATGATCATCCGATTAGATAGTTTATCTTCACCTGCTGATTTTTTAAGAGGCAGTTTCCTGACAACATTAATGAATTCGTCAATGGATGGAAGGTCTGACGCTGGTGATTCAGGTGGCACAGCAGCCCACGCTCTGATCTGTTGATGGTAGTCATTGTCATTTACCGGCGAATCATCAGGTATCAGAGTATTTAATAGAACTTCGGTCGTTTCCTCAATGCCGGTGGTGTGTTTATTATTTACTTTAATGTTTTGGATAAACGCTAGGTCGACCGAACGATTAGCTTTGAACTCGTGATACAAAGGAGACCACGGACCTTCTTTATCTAATTTTTCTACAATTTTTCGCAGTAAATTACCCTTAGATTTTTCCGTCGATGCTCTGTAGCGGGACCTGGCAACTCTAAACGCATTTAAAGCAATGGTAAATGGGTCTCCGGTGACTTTTTGTTTTTTAAGCTTGTTTAAATGTCTACGCGCTCGGCGATAGCTTTTACGTTGTTCAATTAAGTAGTCACACCACCAATCACATCTACGGAGGTTGGTCATAGATGCGCGACCAATAGCGATGTCAGCACAGTAAGTGAAGGTGTCTGACATAATTTCAGCACTTTGCAGCTGACAGCCCATCACGAGTGAAGTCTTTGGCGTGACTTGCAAACAGCGAGCCAAAGAATTCCCAGTTCGCGCCTTTACTTTTATATCTAAAATTACCAGTGATATGAGTCGGACCTTGAGTAGACATCGGAACAAATTCGTACACGATCAGGCGATGATCACTACAAGACGCATCTGGTAAGACACGCCACCTATCCAAGCGAACGTCTGCACTAGAAAGTGTGACGTCAATACAAGATTCGCCCATTAGGCTGCAAAAAGTAGGTGGTGCATCAGGGGTATTATGAATCGATAGGTTCATTTCAGCAATAAAATCTTCAACAGCACAACGTCGGTCGGAATCCGTTGACCTAACCTTGCCATACCACAGAGACGATGACGCGTTAACATCAGCGCCAACGATAACTTTACAGCCCGCGAGTGACTGCAAGACGTGACGGAGGTTATGTATATGAGGAGCAACAGGATCTGAGTATTGAAAGTAACAGCTCACAACGTAAACTTTGAACGAAGCTGATGAGACTTCCGCAACGGCACAGTGGGGCGTCATGAGGTTACGCAAAGATGTTACTGTAAAGTTAGAAGAACGCGTCACGTAAATTCCGGCTCGTGCTTTGCTGTCCAGCTGAACTACTTTGTGACGTAAGTGTGCAGCCGAAAGGTCTGTGTGGTATGAGTTTACTAAAGAGCCAGGCACTTGTCCTCCCCATCATTGCCATACTTTCTATTATTGTAGACCATACGTGGGAACCTACCGATTACGGAGCTATTTAATATGTAATCCGCCAATTTGTGGCAGCGGCCATCTTGGACCGATTTTCTTCAAACATAGCTAAGAACACTCCCGACTAATTCAATTAAAAAAAAAAAATATCAAAATCGGATCATCCGTTTGGGAGCTACGATGCCACAGCCAGACACACACACACAGACACGTCAAGCTTATAACACCCCGTCGTTTTTGCCTCGGGGGGGGGGGGGGGAAATAACCAGTAACTAAATGACTTACGGCCACTTTCAATAACTTTAAAAAAGGTGACGGAATGTTGCTATCTTTGTCTGTTTGATTCTGCTTACGGACTGTAAAAAACAAAAAGGTCACAGAAAAGTTTTTTTTGATTTTTATATGAATCAAGTGACGGTAGGTGAGTGACGCGGATGGGATATTTCAAGCTAACTGTGTCTATAGAAACAGCGATAATTATGAGACTTACGGTTGAATACTGAAAAGTCTCTCAAAATTTAAGTAGCACTTATATTTAACAGAAACTCAAAATCAACGTTTGGCCATACAACATTTAAAGTTTAGGGCCTGCTCAAATTCGAGGTTGCGGGACTGTTCGAAAGAGATACCGTGGCCCCCGAACATAAAGGGTGAAGACGGAACATGGATGGGTTTTGGTCAGTAAAAGTATGACACTCTCTCCCGCTCCGCCCAGAGTGGGAGAAGTTATTTGATGATTTCCCATACGAAAGAAAAAATATGTTAAACAGCCCTTAAATTTTAAGTGACCTTACAGTATCCTCCCAAGGGTAAGTATAGTAACTGACAGTTATACGTAAGTAAGTTATAGAAAACGGCCGATAAAATATAAAGGGTGTAAAACACCTCTTCACGAAGCCGAAAGGCACTTGTTCTTCCCATCATTGCGATAATTTTTTTGTTCTACACCATACCTGGGAACCTTCTAGTTACGGAGATATGGGGGGTCAAAGTTACAACTTTTAGACAAGTTTTTTTTTAAAATACAAGTATTTTTTGTATGATTTCAACTTTTAACACCTCCACGGCCCCCGTACTATTCAATCCATCCATCAGCACAATGTTTTAAGTGCGTTACATTGAGTTCTACCACAAAACATGATTTATAACCTTAAAAAAAAGTTGTTTTCCAGCAATTTTTTTTTGCGTAAAGTTACTTAATTTGATGTACAGAATGCTTGGTTAACGGCTTTGTGATGAGGTGGTTTACACCCTGTAGACACCTAAGCTACCTATCAAAAATGTATATCTAATCTTATGGATATGATGCAGCATGCAGTTACAATAAGCATTTACCCGTCGGCATGGCTGCCACTCCTTCGTCCCATGAGAAATAAAACGAAGAGCAGATGTAGTACATTGTATTACTTCGACCGTGTTTGTTCCGTATTGGTTATTTGAAAACTTTGGCCAACGCTCTTTGAAAACTTATGTCCGAAACGTGGAATTTCTAAACTTTTAGATACAACTTTAATGTTACCGTCATGCCGTATACTTTTGCTGCGTAATGGTGAAAGTACACTTAGTTGTTTTCCAGGATTTTTGAGGAGCTCGTGGCTAAATAATAACAGCCGCTTGGGTCGATCTTTACGTTAAACCGTGCTTGCCTAGGTTGGTCTGTGGATGGGACCCGTACAAACCGAGTTTCCTCCGTGCCTCGGAAAGCACGTTAAGCCCTTGGTCTTGGCTGTCATTTGAAGATCTATGGCAGTCGTTACAGGTAGGCAGTGAGCCAAAAAGTCTGACAATCAGTCTTAGCAAGGGTATACCGGTATTACCCTGGGCATTCTCGTACTGGTACAAACTGGGTTGTGGAGGTCAGATAGGCAGTCGCTCCATGTAAAATACCGGTTTTCTCGGTTAGACTGGAAGCCGACTTCATCATAGTTGAGAAAAGGCTAGGCGATGATGATGTTAACCAGGATTTGACGCACGTTATGAAACAATATATAAATGTATTGAAAAAAAAATCTTCTAAAAGCTTTAACCAACTAACACTGCGGAAATCGTCCCACAGTGCGGTCGGTCCCCGCAGTTTTAACGCTACTACCATTCGTAGAGAAGACCCTCTGATCTAGCAGTAGGCCAATATTAGAAGCTGCAGTTTTGTGTCCACCTTCATTCCAATGCATTTAAAAAGAGCTTAAAGAAAGCTGACGATCATCCTGAATAAACAATATAGAACATCAAACACAAACAGTATTTGCTTGCTAAGATTTCATGGTTTAAAACTTAACTTACATTGGCACTTACGGAATATCTTCCGTGATTATTTATTGTTTTGTACAACAACAACAAATACAAACAACGACAAAAAAAAACAAAAAACAACGACAAAAAAAGCACGAAAGAAACCCCCTAGGTGACAATATAAGTTTAATCTAGTATATCACTCATAGTACTCTGAACAAAATGATTCGTATCGATTATCTTATTTTTAATTTAGAACCAATTCCATCACAAAACATCATGCCCCTTGAACTATTTCCCTCAAAGCCAATACTTTATTAGAAAAAGTCTAAAACAAAGAACTTGTTTCTTCCATATTTCACCGTCGAAGATAATCCAACGCCACTTACATGAATTTCCTCTGGGAACTGATCGCTGCATCGTGTTACATGTGGAATATTTTCTATAAGTCATAAATTCCACATTGATTTTGTATATTCGAATCAAAAATTTAATTTCGGATAGTGTTATTGAGATATCAACCCATCTAGGTTGTAGAGGTCAGGTATAGGTCTAGCTGCAACCGATCCGGTAAGAGGTCTATCCTAAAATAGTTAGAAAAAGGCTAGGCTGGGGACTTTAGGATATCGTGTAATCTAGTAACTAGAGTCTGAGAGCCTACTCCAACATTGTTAAGAAAAGAATTGGCAAATGATGAAAATAATAGTAATTTTGGCGTATCGTGTTACCTAATTACTAGATTAAGAGGGCAAGGTAGACGCTGGCTCTATTCTTATGAAACACAAGCACTTTGCGAAAATTGTGATAAATTATATCGTTATTTGTACAATATCAATGTAATTTATAGCCTATGGTACTCTGTGGAGATGTAGTTTTCTAATGGTGAAGAATGAATTTGAAAAATCGGTTGAGCAGTTTTTGAGTTAAATCGTAACAAAAAAAACAAACTTCAGTAATACGTCCATTCCCTCTCATAGAGAAGAGGCCTGGTTAATAATAATGATGGTGAAACAAACAAACAAAAAAACTAATGTTCCTCTATTATTCAACTGCATCCGATTAGACCAGAAGCCGATCCCAAGTTAGGAAAATGCAAGGGGCAGGTATAGACGGTGGAACTTTCGTATATTCAATGAGATTGGACATAGTTGTAGAAAGTTCTGGAATATAAGACTGTCATACCTACTTATCTGCAGGTCTCTCAAGCATGCTTGAACTATAGTTTGAATGTTCGACGCTCAGTTTGCATGAAATGCCTGGAAGATTGAGTATATGACCTTAGATAACAAGAATATTTTTTCATTTGATCTGTAATTTCTGAGATGATGGAATAATATTATCATCAGTATTCATCATGTCTTCGTCTTCCATGTTTCACTGTTATTCGGCATCTCATGATTCATCTAATATGACGTCTCATGGAGAAGTATAGTAGAACAAGACATTTTGACCGCAAATTATTTTTTTATTGATGAAACCCCTTAATAGGATCTGTGCGGCTTGCCTTCTGTTTCCATACTTCTCTGTGACTCGCCATTTGTCAGAGAAGTTAGTGCCGGCAAAACACTGGAAAACGCGTGAATTTAAACGAGTTAAACATTGTATGTTAGGTAGGTAACCAAAGTTACCGACGTAGCCCGAAGAATTGTCAAGCATAAGTGGCAATGGGTTGCTCGCAGAACGGATAGCGGATGGGGCCGAAAAGTTCTGGAGTAGTGACCGCGAACCGGAAGACGTGTTAGAAGGCCTCCTACTAGATGAACAGATTATCTGGTGAAGGCTGCGGTCAATGTGGCGACACTTGGGTGAGGCTTATGTCCAGCAGTGAACGTTTTTCGGCTGAAATGATGATGACGAATGATGTTGGTTCGGTAAGTCACCCAAATGAAAACATTATGAAAGGATTTAGGACAACAAACCTCATTTTACTCAAAAAATAAACCTGTTACAATCTGCTTACCATTCATAGCAGCATAAAAATAATATGCAGTTCAAGCTTGATTGCGCCCAAATTAAGTTTAAACAAGCGAGCTTTATGCTTTGGTCGAGCACATAATGAAAATATGCAGTTGTGGCGGGTGGAAAGAAGTATAAAAGTTTAATTACTGAAAAAACCGGTGACTGTTTAAGTAAATATAAAACCCTCACGTTACGGTTTATTTGACCATCTAACCTTAGCGAATGCGTATCAATATTAGTTCCATTATTTTCAGATTATTTTAGAGCTAAATAATATCAGCCGCTCGGGCCGATCTTTAGATTAAGCCGTGTTCGGCTAGGTAGGTCTGTGGGTGGGTGACCACCCTTACATTTACCGAGTTTCCTCCGTGCCTCGGAAAGCTCGTTAAGCTGTTGGTCCCGGCTGCCATTTGTCCATCTTTGGCAGTCGTTACAGGTAGTCAGTGGACCAAAAAGTTTGACAACCAGTCTTACCAAGTGGTATCGTATTCCCTAGTATTAACTGGGTTGTGAAGGTCAGATAGACAGTCGCTCCATGTAAAATACTGGTATTCAGCTGCATCTGGTTAAACTGGAAACTGACCACAACATAGTTGGGAAAAGGCTGGGCAGATGATGATTTTCAGATTCTTTTAAAATGGAACTAGTTATTAAAAAAAAAAAGACGTGTGGCACTCGGGGACTGCCGCGGTAAAGCTATTACATAGCATTTTTTTATCAAATTATGCAATTATAATTATTAATTTATTTATTTATTTTTCCGCTTGTTGCCGGCTCGAGCAACAAACGCAGACTGAATGTTCAGGTTCGACTTCCCATCACGATGAGATGAAACACCATGTAAAATTCTAGGATTCAGCCGCAATCGAATGGATTAGAGAAGACTAGGCAGATGATGTCAAAAAGCAGATGACGATGTCAATAGGCCGACATCAATTTAAACAAAATCTAAGCTGTTATCAATAACAAAAGGTATAAAGTACAGTCATAAAAAAACTCTTTATTAACTACTACATTTAAAAGGAAATGAAACCAAGAGCTTTCGTGATATATGACTTGCCTCAACGTCCCTCCCGGGAAGCGATAAAGTGGTCTTCTCGACAAATTATACAGGTTGGAAAACTTGCTTTAGTTCTCCCTAGACAAGCATTCTAGGAGCGTTAACATTATGCCATTCAACGTACAACAAGTGAAGTTAGTACGTGTATTATGAACTAAGAAAGTTGATACATGTGCAGTGAACGGACGTGGGACTATCGCGGCCTCAGACTGTTTAGATAAATGCTATCACGAGTTCTCGAATGAAGATTGGATTATTAAAATAATTTTATCTCGTTTTTGGGTCTAATAAAGGGTGTAAAACACCTCTTCACGAAGCCGAAAGGCACTTGTTCTCCCCATCATTGCGGTCATTTTTTTGCTCTACTCCATACCTTGGAACCGTCTAGTTACGGAGATATGAGGGGTCAAAGTTACAACTTTTTGACAAGTTTTTTTTTGTAAGATTATAACTTTTAACACCTCCACGACCCCCGTACTATTCAATCCATCCATCAGCACAATGTTTTAAGTGCGTAACATTGAGTTCTACCACAAAACATGATTTATAACCTCAAACAAAAGTTAATATTTTTTGCGTAATATTAGGCTTAGTTTGATGTACAGAATGCTTGGTTAACGGCTGTGTGATGAGGTAGTTTACAGCCTGTATAAGAATATATCTCTTTGGTCATGTGTTGTCTACCATCAAATGTTTCTCAATGACAGCCCGAAACTTGTGTCTAGTTTATGATAATTGGCTCACCCTAATTACTATGAGATTAAAAAATAACTGGTGAAATGTGAGTGTTCTCACATCTCTGCAGAACCTTCAGGAATTACGAGTGTAATGTTATTATAAAAAATCTGTTCAATATTTTTATAACTATGTTTAAATCTAAACTTCACGTTTCTATTCTTCTTGTAAAATGAATTAAAAAATACCCTGATTTAGCAAAGCGAACGTAGAACCTCATGATGTTAATTTCAGCCATGAGACTGTTGAAGTTAAGGCACGCGCCGTTAGTGGCGATAAGTCCTCTCTTTGAGGAGTGGCAGGAGCCACGGCGCCGTCACCTTCCGCCTGACGCAGGTCCTCACCGGACACGGCTATTGCGAGGATCGACCGGAGGACACGGTGAAGCACACGGTGGAGGTTTGCCCTGCGTGGGCGCGTCCGTGTTCCACGCGCGCCTCAAAGAGTTGTCAGCATAATGGGCTGTGGGACTGTTCGTTAGAGATACCGTGGCCCCGGAACATTAACGGTGAGGAAGGAACATGTATGGGTTTTAGTCAGTAAAGGCTAGACACTTCCTCCCCCTTCGCCCAGAGTGGGAGAAGTTATTAGATGAAGTTCCATCCGAAAACAAGACTATTTAATCGGTTATAGTAAGATTTTCAAATTCACAGACCTCCTAAACTACAATGATTATCAAGTCGAATTAAAGTGCCTTCATCTCGATTGAAACTCACATAACGAAATCTTAGTACCTCCCCCACACTGCAAGTTTCAATGTAAGCTTGTGAAAGGCGTCTCATGGCTAAAGTTGTAGATAAGAAGTTTGTACGAGCACGTGAAGGGAATACTCTCGGAACTCGACTTTTTGAGAAGCCACACGGGTAATTAATTTCACCCCAATATTTGTTTGTGTTTATGTTTCGGAGTTACGTGTTTGTGGGTTGTTTCGTGTGTTGTGATGTGTGGTTATTGAATCTTTAGTAGGTACTAAATAAACTGGCTCGTCTTCTTGTGTTTATGTAGGAATCGGAGGATCCTTCGACTAGACGGATGTTATGTCTGGTGGGTTACCGCCCGACGGTTGTATAATATCCTAATTGCGCTATAGGATTACGATGCGTAGTTTATTTTGGGCACTATATTAAGGGAGATACCATTAATCTGACGAAGTCTTTAATACCGGCCGGAAATCATTGTCAGCTGTTGCAAAAGCGGGGCTCTTCAAGAACTAATGCTTAAATTCCATCTGCGCTGACGTCGTTCGCGTATTTCGGGGGTACAAAATAATTAATTAATTAAATTAAATACGTGACATCAACACACAGCGCCATCTAGTGCCACACTAAGCAAGGCTTGTGTCGTAGACACCATATAGTTGATATACTACTTTTGTACTTTTTTGTATTGTTGTTTTAGTAAAAACAAAGTTATTATACTCATAAACATCCATGAGTCGGAAACAAATGTCCATGCTCATCACACAAACATTTGCTCCTACCGAGATTCGAACCCAGGACCCTAAGAACGTAAGGCAGCCTCACTACCGCTACGCCATTCGAGTCGTCAAATATACATACCACCATACTGCGACGCTGACAACAGCAGCACGTAAGTTGCTACTGTTTTTCTCGCTGACACGCGACCGACCGTATGCGACGGACGCGCGGACGTTAGCGTAGACAGAATTCAAGCCATAGTTAGAACTTTCGATGGCACAATTGGCTAAAATCGGGGTGCGGCAGCTAACTGTAATTTCTAAGATCAGTGCATATCAAACGCTTGTGACTAAAAAAGTGATGGACATAAATGTTGATGGCTGGAGAGGGAGAAAAAGGCCAAAAAGAAAATATGTGTCAATGGTGTGAAGACTGATATGAAAGAGAAAGCAGTAAATGATGCCGTGACGTCTGACAGGGGAGAATGGAAGACGAGTTGCACTGACCCCAAATTTACTAGAATAAGCTCAGAAAGTTGATGAGTGCATTATAAAAACTACTGTATAAAATTCCTCGGAAAACTTGCGCGGTGAAACGAAACGTAGATACTACATTGTGATTGCAGAGCGGAAGACTCTTGTGTGGTTCCCCATATGTAGCAGTATTTTTGGTATATAGGGATATCTTAATAGCAGCCAGAAATCTGGATCTAGTCCGGTTGTTGTTAAAAAGTTAATCTATACTAATATTATAAAGCAGAAGAGTTTGTTTGTTTGTTTGGTTGAACGCGCATCAGGAACTACCGGCTCGAATTGAAAAATTATTTTTGCGTTGGATAGTCCATTTATCGAGGAAGGCTATAGGCTATATAACATCACGCTATAACCAACAGGAGCGGAGCAGCAATAAGAAATGTTGCAAGCGGGAAAACAGCTTCCGTTGAGCAGGCGATGCGTTGCGATATCAAAACTTCACGGGAACGAAGTCGCGGGCAAAAGCTAGACTTTTATAACACGTGACTCATCATGAAAACGGCATTACGGCTGTGTTACCCTGAGGGTATGCATCTGCATACCTCCTATAGCTTTCAACTCATCTGAGTTGAAAGCTATAGGAGGAAATGATACCGTGACGGTTGTCAGAGCAGAATGAAAGAAAAAAACGTATTGCACCGACCCTGAGTAATATGGGACTGGGAAGATGATGTTAAAGGAGGCGAGCTTATTGCCATCAATCGAGCGCTCCGTGGCTGGTGCTGAGATATTCCTGATCAATGAATAATTTGCCCAACCCGGGAATGGAATTCAAGACCTCATGCACACCAACGTGGCAGTCTTGTAAGTACATTTTTTGTAATTTTATTCCTTAATTCTATCTTAATCAGTGGAGTATAAAAGTACCTATCCGATATTGCATCGTAAATACTAAAAAGTAAGTAGGTGGCTGAATACAAATCGAAATTCTAACCGAAATAAATTAAATTCTCAACATTTAGAACTGCAAGTATTTGTGGTAACACCAACCGGGCGTGGTTGCAGTTTATTCCCCAAACGGATTTGTTACCGTTTTACAGCATTGTTTCAGAGGTTTTACATGCACCATTTTATTTATTACCTACAACATGTATCTAGGGTATTTTCTTAACGAAACTGTATTTGTCGGTGATAGCTTCTTCAAGACCCAACAAAAAGGAAAATTGTCTTTTTTAAACTTTCACGATCAGAACACATTATAAAACAAATGAAGACGGGTATTTATCGCAAATTTCGCGAAACCCTTTAATTTAATCCCGACGTTTCGACCGGATTGCACCAGCCGTTCACCAAATTAAAAGTAAATTCGCGATAAATACCCGTCTTCATTTGTTTTATAAAAAGGAAAATATGGAAAGAAAGTCATCACCATCTGCCTAGCCTTACCCCAATTGTTGGGGTTGGCTTTCAGTGTAATCGGATGCGGCTAAGGTCCTTGTTCACCGAGAAGATAACAGTCTGATTAGTTAAAAACAGCTGTCACTGTGACATGTTCCCATACAAAAATGTGATTTATACAGCTGTTTTTAAATAATGGTTCGTCATCTTTTTGGTGAACATGGACCTAAATACCTGTATTTTACATGAAAGAAAGAAAGAAAGAAAATACATTTAATCGTCGCAAAGTCATGACGTGTACATGGAGCAGCTACCTATCTGACCTCCACAACCCAGTTAGTACTGAGTAATACGATACCCCTTGGTAAGCCTGGTTGACAGACTTTTTGGGCCACTGACTTTTTTAACGACTTACAAAGATCTACAAATGACAGCCGGTACCAACAGATTAACGTGCATTCCAAGGCACGGAAAAACTCGGTATGTAAAGATGGTTACCTAACCAAAGACCAACCTAGGCAAGCACGGCTTAACCTATAGATTGAACCGAGCGGCGGAATGTCGAGCGAAAGTGTTAGAGCTAAACTCGACGAGACTAATAATTTAATTTGTTGCAGGAAGACCGCTCTAACAGCATACTATGCCTACGCATACTCGTGGCTAAGTTATGGAATTGTGGTGTGGGGAAATGGTGTAGACAAAGATAGGCTTTTCATTCTACAAAAGAAATGTATGCGAATTCTTGCCAATATAGATAGCACAGAAAGCTGCAAGCCATTTTTTGTTAAATACAAAGTCCTTACACTAACTGGTATCTACATTTTCGAAGTAAGTAAATTCGTAAGAAAACACCAGTCACTGTTCCCACTTACTAAGGACCTTCGCCCACAACATCGCAGTGTTAGACGCCATAACAAACATGAATTAGCTTTACCAAGCTCTAAATTAACTATGTTCCATTCAGGACCTTTAGCCATGTGCGTGAAAATTTATAACAAGCTTCCAAATTCAATTAAGGACATAGAATACGAAAATAAATTTAAAAACAGTCTCCAAAAATACCTTATATTAAAATCGTATTACACTCTAAAGGAATTCTTTGACGATAAGTAAATTTTGACATTGAAATTCGTACCTACCTATACACAATACTCACATTACCTACAAATTTGACCTGCTTATGTTATGTTATTTAATGATTATTATTATCGCTATTTTGCTTTGTTTGAATTTTTTATTTTGTTTTTATTTTAATTTATAATTTGTGAATGTAAATGATGACATTGTTCTTCTACTATTTATTATATTATGACAGCTACTTATTTAAATTACAAATGTTGGACACCTGTTAGACATGTTAAAATTAGTATTTTGTTTAGTCGTTTGTTTTATTGTTGTGACACTTTAAACTATGTATATTGCTGTGCCCTAGCAGGGTTCATGTATGAAACATATATACTTTGTAACAACTTGTAAACTACATGGATGCAATAAATGATGATTATGATTATGATTATGATTATGACCTCGTAGCTAAATAATAACAGCCGCTCGTGTCAATCTATAGGTTAAGTCGCGCTCGATCATCCATTACATACTTAGTTTCCGCCGTACATCTGGTCCCGGCTGTCATTTGTAGATCTTTGACAGTCGTTACCGCGAGTTAGTGACCCGAAAGTCTGTCAACCAGTCTTACCCGCTAAGGGTTATCGTATCACTAAGTACTAACTAAGTTGTGGAGGTCAGGTAGACAGTTCCTTCTTGTAAAATATTGTTATTCAGCTATACGAGTACATGCTGTTAGACTTCAAACGGACCCTTACATAGTTGGGAAAACGCTGAGCAGATGATCACGATGATGATTTACAGACGAGACGCCTTACAAGAAGTTAATATAGACTGGTAAGTGGATTGTATTATTTACGTTGCTGACTGGACGAATAAAAAAATAATAAACCATGGTTTTAAAATTTTCGTTCAAAATCCTTGGTAGTTGTTATGTTTGTTGGTTGTTGGAATTAAAGACACCGTTGGGAAGACTTGGTTTATTATACAGGACACATAGTAGTCGACATCACAGACGGGGTTCACAATTAGACAGCCATTAGGCAAGTGAAGACAATCATAGACAAGACATAGAAAAGACATAGATAATGATAGTGATGTGTATACTAATTACATACTAATTAGTGATGTTACAACATCCCCCTTGTTGAGTTTAACTTAACCCCTGACAGACAATTATAAACTATGCAAACGACTTAACTTATAAATGACAACATGCTTTGATACTTATAGCTATGTTAAGACTAGACAACATTCTTATTAATACTAAGACTAACATTAGATCTTACTTTAATTATAATTCTAAGTTAATCTATTTCTTCAATTAACCTTCTTGTTGGTTTAACAATACGACCTGACCTTGTTGTGACTTGTGAGGATTTTTGAGAAGAGGCTTGAAGTCTAGACTCCTGTCTGTCACCTTCCTCTCTCCCCTGTGACGAGTTGGATTGCATAGGAGGGTTTGTGAAGTTATCAGAATACTTATGTCTTAAGTGTATTCTGTTTCTCCTATACCTTACACCATAGACATCCTCAACAACATATGACCTATTATTCATCATTCTTTGTTTGACAATAGCTTGCTCCCAATTACTTTTGGGATTTCTTTTGAAATAGACATGGTCATTATAATGTAACATTGACAAAGACTTTGTATTTCTATCATAATACCTAGATTTGTTACTATTATTTTTCCTGACTGATTCTTTGTAATCCTGAAATGTGACAACCTTTGGTTTCAATTTTTTATATGACACTGGAATGTTATCTCTTAAGTTTCTAGACATTAACAATTGTGCTGGTGACGCTAAATTGTTTTTTGACGTATTTCTGTATTGTTATAAAGCTATATATGGGTCTGTTTTATTTTCTTTTCATTTCCTTAGCATGTTCTTTATTATTTTGACAGAAGATTCAGCCTGTCCGTTCGACTGTGAATGATATGGGCTAGTAACTACATGTTCTATGTCCCATTCTTCTAAAAAGTTTTTAAACTCTATTGACTGGAACGGAGGACCACCATCGGACACCAATGACAATGGTATTCCATGACGTGCAAAAATTGATTTTAGATGAATTATTACATTTTGAGATGTGCTGTTTTTATTTAATAATGCAATCTCTATATATTTTGAGTAATAATCAGTGACTATTAGATAAACTAAATTATCAAAATGCATTAAATCAATACCGACTTGTTGCCATGGATATTTACATATTTCAAAGTTTTGTAGTGGTTCCTTTTGGTTACATGGCTTGAATTTTGCACATATAAGACATTGTTCTACTAAATTCTTAATACTACTAGACATATTTGGCCAATACAAAGATTCTTTAGCTGAAGTTAAGCATTTATTTATACCTTGGTGACCTTTGTGAATTTTTTCTAACATTTCACTATACATAGACTGTGGTACTATTAATTTTGAACCTTTGAATACTAAATCTTTAATGACATGGATTTCTCCTTGAATGTTCCAAAATGGTTTTACCAGTGGACTGACATTATTTTTGTTTTTTGGCCAACCTTCATAATAATACTTGACTAATAATTGCAAGGACTCATCAGTTTTGGTTTCCTGTGCCAATTTCTTGCTATATTCATCTGTGATTGCTAAATTAGCATACATAATATTGACATGACATGACATTTCTGACTCATTTTCAGGTGTATAATGGTCTTTTAAAGCGGCTCTTGACAAAGTGTCTGATATAAACATTTCTTTACCTGGGACATGTATAACTTCCAAATCATATTTTTGTAAAGTTAACATCATACGCTGTAATCTAGCGGGTACATCATGTAAAGGTTTTTTAAATAAATAGACTAAAGGTTTATGATCAGTGTGCACTGTGACTCTTTTACCATATACATATTGGTGGAATTTTTCACAACCAAATTGAATAGCTAACAGCTCTTTTTCTATTTGAGCATATCTTTCCTGGGTTTCTGTTAATGTTTTTGAACTATATGCTATAGGTTTGTTTGCTTGTAATATGACTGCACCTAAAGCTGACTTTGATGAATCGACTGACAAGACTAATGGAATCTTGGGATTGTAATGAGCTAAAACTGGTGAGTTTGTAATCTCATCTTTTAATTTATTAAGACTTTGACTATGATTCTCATCCCAAGTCCAGACTGAATCTTTTTTCAAAAGATTTCTTAATATTTGAGTTTTTTCTGACAGGTTACTTATAAAAGGTCCTAAATAATTTATCATACCTAATATTCTCTGTAACTCTTTGACATTTTTTGGTGTGGGCATATTGACAATGGCTTTGACTTTTTCTTTGTCTGCCCTGGCACCATCTTTACTGAAGATATAACCTAAGAAACATACTTCAGAGACTAAAAATTTACATTTTGACTTATTAAATTTCAAATTGACTTGACGTGCTCTCTGCATGACTTTATGTAATCTTTCATTATGAACAGATTCATTTGGGCCATAGACTAATATATCATCAATGAATATTAAGACTCCTTCAATATCACCAAATAAATTCATCATGACTCTTTGAAAAATTTCTGACGAAGCATTTATTCCATATGGTAATCTTAAATACTTGTATCTGCCAAATGGTGTTTGAAAAGTACACAATTCTGAGCTATATTCATCTAGACGTATCATCCAAAATCCAGAAAAAGCATCTAAATGAGAAAAACATACAGCACCTTCAAGCTGTGACCTAATTTCATCAATTGACTTGAGTGGATAGAATTCCCTCATAATATTTTTATTTAGATTCCTAGGATCTAGACATATTCTTAACTGACCTGTGCTTTTTACAGTAACGACAACTGAATTAACCCACTCAGTAGGTTTTGTGACCTTCTCAATAACATTCATCTTCTCCATGCGATCCAACTCTTCACGTAATTTCCCTTGTAACGCGAATGGAACTCTCCTGGGCGGATCAACGCATGGTACTGCTTCAGGCTTGAGTTTAAGATGACAGACTGGAGGTAGACACCCAAGACCCTGAAAGACATCATTGTATTGTGTAATAATTTGTTTACAAAAATCTTGTTTTGTTACTGAAAATACACGTTTTATTATACCTAACTTTTCACAAGTTGGTAGACCAAGAACATTTGGACAATCTAAGTTTGCTACTATGAATGTTATACATTCGACGACATTATTATTGTTTATACACAAATTACAATTTAAGCTGACTTTGCCTAAAATCGGAATGGATTTTCCACCAAATCCTGTGACGTTTATCTGACATTTGACAAGCAATACTTTTGACAGATTGTTTTGACGTTTAATGTTATTGTATGTCAGTTTTGACATAATATTGACATCTGCACCTGAGTCTATGATGCATTTAATTTGTTTTTTACCCACTAATAGATTTATTTCCCAAGACTGCTTAGAATAACTACTTTCCAAAGTGTTGATTCTATGTTGATTATGACTGTTTGTATGTGACTGTGAATACTGACTATTTATATGTGACTGTGAATACTGACTTTGAGTATGACTATTTGTATGTGACTCTGAATACTGATGACTGTTTTTGTGGTGATAATATTGTGTTTTGTTGTGAGATCCCTCAGACTTGTGACCATTTTCATCTTTGAGATGTAAACACGGACACTGACATTTTATATTTTGACTATTTAATTGGGGAGTGAATCTCTCAGACGTGTGATTGCTTTCATCACTGAGATGTTGATATTTTTCAATGCATCTCTCAGACATATCACCATTTTCTTCACAGAGATAATGGGAATTGGGACGTTGACTTTGGGATTGGATGAATCTCTCAGACATGTGACTGCTTTCATCACTGAGATGTTGTTTATTTTTATCACACCTCTCAGACATATCACAATTTTCATCATAGAGATGATGTGAATAGGGACGTTGACTTGTTTTGGACTTTTGACTATTTGAGTCTCCGTGAGATCTCTTTGACTTGTCACTGTTCTCATCATTGGGATACGGTGACTGCCTCGTCTGTGATGTCCCTACTATGTATGCCTGTGTGATGTGACTGTTTGACTGACTGACTGGTGACTTTACTGTGTGTGCCTGTTCGGTGTGACTGTTTGACTGACTACTTTGTAAATGACTTTTATGACTTTGACTCGACTTTGACTGACTGTTCAACATTCCAACAAAATATTCTTGACTACTATCTGAATTAAACGATTGCAACTGACTGACTTTTTTATTTTTAAAGCAATATTTAGCAAAATGACCAAAAGATTTACATGACCTGCATTGCATGCCTTTAGCTGGGCACTTGTAGCGATGTGACTGCCCACAGCGGCTGCATGTCTTCGAGTTGCTGGTGTCCTCGCTGTTTGAAGCTGGACCACGACTGCTCGAAGATGACTGGCGTTTGCTCGAAGCTGATTTGCGACTGGAAGCTCGCTGTCGGCTTTCACCTCGACCACGGCTCCTTCGACTGAGATGCATGACGTTTTCACTGGCGACGCCGCTCCCTTTGACAATTTTCTCGGCATCTTGCTGTGCGACTATGAGTGTCATCGCCAGCTCTTGCATTCTCTGATATGTCAAATCCGGTTCTTGCAATAACCTCTGACGTACATGTGACAAATCAATATTTAGGTTTGCTATAAAAATATCTTTGATGAGCGATTCCCTGAGCGTGCCAAACTCACATTCCCTGCTCTTCGTTTCCAAATCCGTGAGGAAATCATGGATGCTTTCCGATTTTTCTTGCTTCCGTGTGAAGAATAGGTATCTGCACATCGTCACGTTTCTCCTCGGCTCGAAGAAATTGTCGAATTTGGACTTGACCTCGCTGAGTGTGCTCGAATCAATTTTCAGGTTGAACGTGTTGAATATATTGAGACCACGTTCTCCGATTAAGTGTAGCAGAATGGCTATTTTTCGTTTTTCGGTCGACTTGTCCAGGCCTGTGGCTAACAAATACAGATCTAACTGCTGTTGCCATTTTTTCCACGCCTCCGCGTTATTATTCGCTGGATCCGACGAGATGTGGAGTTGTTTCAGACTCGTGCGCAGACCTGAATCGCCATGTTGGTCGTCACCACGCGCTTCGCTGCTTGGAGGATTCGGCATTTTCACGTGCGTTCTCTCGTTTTCATTATAAATGACTCACTAATGACACCATGTTATGTTTGTTGGTTGTTGGAATTAAAGACACCGTTGGGAAGACTTGGTTTATTATACAGGACACATAGTAGTCGACATCACAGACGGGGTTCACAATTAGACAGCCATTAGGCAAGTGAAGACAATCATAGACAAGACATAGAAAAGACATAGATAATGATAGTGATGTGTATACTAATTACATACTAATTAGTGATGTTACAACAGTAGTAAATGTGACAAGGGCGGGTTTATGTATAGTGGATAGTGCTGGCTACCTTTTCTTTTTTTTCGGATGGGAAATCATCAAATGACCCCTCCCACTCCCACTAAAACCCATCCATGTTTCATCCTCGCCCTTCATGTTCCGGGGCCACGGTATCTAGCTCTTTCGAACAGTCCCGCAGCCCCGGAGCAGTCCAGCAGCCCCGAATGCTGGCTATACACTTGGTGTTCTAAAATTTCCTCCTCTGCACAGGGTGAAAATCATCATCATCTTTGCGCAGTTGTTTTTTTTTCTTCAATTCTCCTCAGTCAGTCACCTCGATATCATTTACTCACGGAAAACTGGAAGCTACATGAACGCACAATTAAAAAAACAGATGTTTTTAAAAACAGTGCAATATCTTCATGGTCAAGTGTATGTAACTGCTGTTTTGGCTGTTTTGGCTATAACTTAGCAAACCTTAATAATAATAATAATAGTTTATTAGTACATAACAAGAAACAAAAATTATATTCATCAGACGGTTAAGTTAACGTTACCAGTAGTGTGACTAGATGGCACATTAAAACGTGGCGTCTTTGCTGTGGTTAAATATATGGTAGGTCGGAGACTTCATTACCGATGAAAACTTATTTAACTAAACGTGGTAAGCTTTTGTGCATCGGTGTCTATCCACCCAGTTTTTATCCTTCCACCACGTTATTCCAAAACATAACACAACGTAGGTACACAAAAACAAACGGAAAACAATAACAAAACACAAATAAAATTACCCGTATAACATTTCAGAAGAAGAACTAGGAAAACTAAAGACCCGCAAAACGGCTGGGGAATATAACAAAAAAAAAACAATATGCTCAGTTACCACGGAAAAGTTTTTGATTTCTCTTGGGATAGACAGTTGAAAAATATGATGGTTAAATGTCTCGGAGACTTCTGAATGTATTCCTGAAAGATATTTAATAGTACAAAGAATAGGAAGTTGGTTATTTCGTACGATGATTGATGATAGCGTTGTTCTATCATATTCGCTGAAGGTCGACCAGTTTTCAACCTTAAGATTTAGGGCACAAGAGTCAAAAGTGGCAGATCAGTCAGTTAACTCGGCAGTGAAAACAGGAAAAATGATAGGTTTGCAAATTAACTATCTCGTCATAGTCTCGGTAAATTCAAAGTTATTCTTTTATAGTAACACTAGCTGACCCGCGCAACTTTGTCTGCGTCACATAAGAGAGGGAGAGAGTTAGAGAGAGTGGCTCGTAAGCACCTATAATACAATTTATAAGGAGACACACACATCATCATTGTGCGTAATGAAAATGCGCGCACGGTACTTGTAATTATTTTGTTGCAGAGTGTCTACGCCACTGCTCGACCAATCATCAACGCTCAAGATCGCGTCATGTCTGCGTCTGCATCGGTTGACCAATCACCACTCCTGAATATGGCGTCATATTCAACAGCCAATCGTTGAAGCCGATTATCGCGCGATCGTGGCTCTCAAGCGACACCTCCACTACATTCTTTTCTTCTTACCATACAACGCCACATCGGCATCGATCCGAAATCCAAAATTCTCTATTATATTACTACATTTTAATTAATAATTCCAAAAATCTGTTATTTATTCTTGCTAAAACTATTATACGCATTAGAATCTCAACCAAAGTGTTTCTTTTGTTCCATCGCGAACACAGAGTTATTATAAAACTGTGTATGGCCTAAGGTATTCATTGGAATCATGATAAATGATAAATGATGTTTATTTTGTAAGTAGGTTTTCACAAACACTTTTACACGTCTTTTTTTAAACTAGATGGGGCCGGTGTTTCGTACCTGACTACTCTGAGAAGAAACAGCCGAAACAAACTCAGAGGTCATAGTCTCTTTTGAAGTCCAGACATAATCTTGCTCCATTCACATGAGGATCATGTAGATATTAGTGTCTGAGATGGTCTTTTGAAGAAAGATCCACACAGATTTGAGTGAACCTATCCAGTCAGTGCAAGCATCTGTCAGTTATCGTGTAGCTCGACTTATAACACAAGGAGCTCAACGAAACGACGAACAATACCAAAGAAAGGACATTTAGGTAGGTCGCTTAAAGAACTCAAACTGCCAGACAGTTGAGGGGTAAAAAAATGAAAATTGACCCACATGGTCCTCACATTCACAAAAATAAAATAAAAAATAATAATAATTTACAAAATGAATGTCAATAAAAATACGATATGTCAAATACTCACACATAAAACAATAAAAAATAAACAAAAAAGTGTAAAAAATAATAAAATACTGAACTAAGTATTCATGTCAAGTCATTCAATGTCACAGTGTATAAAAAAAGGAATCAATAATAAACAAGCGAAGTCCGAAATTTCGATATTCGCAGTGCAAATTTCATTGGAGCAGATTAATCCCAAGCCTTTTTATCTTCGAGGTAGTGATTTGATCAAATGTTTCCAACAGCAATTTTGTTCAAATACTTGTGAATAATAACCATCATGCTGATTTTTTATTCCCCAGCTGTACTTACATAACGTGTTTAAGTGTCGACAAACAGTTTTGCCCCACGACTGGGTTACTTCCAGTATAAATGATAGTATCTAGAATTGTTGCAAGATCGGTCGAAGCCCATTTTGTCAATGAAAACCTTTTAACGTCTAAATACAACTAAAATCTAAGCCACTAACACCACCACCTTCCACTTAAATGTTTACCCACACTTTTAATAAACGAGCCGTGGTCTGTGATAAATATTATAACGCCTTTACAAAGAGCAAAGAGCACTGCGCGAGTTCCATCCATTAATCATGTTAGTTCGCGAACAAATGCCAGCTGGGGCGAGTTGGCGTGACTATTCAATATTGGTACACATACCCCACATGCTCGACACAGCCTAAAAACTATCCAAACAAAAACTTCATCAACTGAAAATAAAACGAAAAAAAATTCCAATTCTTTTAGGCTGTGTCAACGACGCGTGTAGGGTAAACGCTCCTGTTATAGGCACTGTGTAGAAGTTTTCCCGATCACAACCGCAAACATACCGTTGTGTTACTACAACAATGATGGATTGCGACAGTTTTGTGTGGATTTATTTATTATTTCATTCATTTGTGTTTTTCTATGTCTCATAATTCAAGTGTTTGCGTGACTGCCGCGTTATTTGATTAAAATTTTAATTTTTTTCACTGTAAAATTTATTAAGTATTTTTATTCAAGAATGAAGCTAGACGGCGTTTTCAAAGTTTCAAGGCAAGGATTTATTACTACTGAATCTGTATACGCGTGTATAATTTCCTTACGTGAGCGGGATTCCAAAGGGTTCTAGAACAAATTGCTTTGATATCGCTGGAGCCACGTACGGCAATAATATGCTATGTATGCATGGAGATAGTTCATATGGCATTCATAGGAGCCTCTAAGGTAGCTATTAATATATTTTATTGAAAGGTTATATCCAAGATAACTGGGGAGTTAGTCCTTTCCGCTTATTCATCTGAATGAATTATTTCTACGTGGATCAGTAAGTAGCAGCAATTTCGTACTTTGTATAACATACATTACTTATAAAATTAATTTTGGTTTTAAAAATTTTAGCTTTTGCATAAAATATGTTGTTAATTTGACATTATATTAATTTGTTTGTTAAAGTTCGAGTACTATAATGTCTGTACAAAATCAACAGATTATTGGGAATTAAGTAAGAGTAACAGTAACTAACCTAAGTAATGACCAAACTAAATTAGCAGAAGCCAAATTCAAAATCCCAACGTATTTTCAAACACAGGCACTTAGATCAGAAGTTTTAAAATTGGGCACAACATTTTCGTCTCAAAAACCATCCAAAACACTCATTTACTTTACGAAATCTAAATTCTCGTGTTCATCTCCAGTTAATCACATTCAATCTTCCATAATCTACCAGAAAAGTCATCAAAAGTAAGATCACGTACACACAAATAAGTTCCAATAAAAATCCAGCACGTTGTATTTCACGACACATTTGCTATTCCCGCGAATTCACCGTATGAACTTACCACTGGAGCAAAACTTGTAAAAAGTCACGTATCAGCCAAGCCCGACAAAGCATTTTTATACGTTTTTAAAAACTGTAGAATAAAATTAGAAAGGGTAGACACCGCTGTTTCACAAAGTGTTGCAAATTTCGCGTGACATTTTATGTTCTCTATTCGAATTTTATCTCGATTTTATTCTTGTAGTTTTTTTATTGTCTAAGTGGACAGTTGTTGGTGTTTCTACCTTGTTGTTTGATGTATTTTTAGTTAGTTCCGAGTATCAGTTAAGGAAAGAAAGGAGGAATAGGAGAATACTGTAACATTCGTTCATCTTCCCACGCTAATTGAAGGATTTCATTGAGAAAAAAGGTTATTCTCAAGTTCCTTTTAAGGAACGTGATACATAATGCAGTGTTGGTCTTTTTTTTCAGACGTGCCCGGCGTACGGTTTCTTTTTTATATGTATGGGATAACGAAGTTATAACGTAACAGTACTTATATGTCTAGTTTCAGAAGCAAAAATCTCAATTAGATTTCAAATTCTCAACAAATACCTAGTTTTATAGCAATTGTGTGTCAATGAAAAAAAAAAGAAACATACCCGGTAAAAAATTGTCAAAAAGCCTTTCCACGAATTTTCTCGTATTATTTTCTTAAAAAACCACTCTTTAGCGCTTAGATACCTTGTTTGTAGCTGGAAATGATATCAAAACGTGGTCATTGTCGGAACCAAAATCACCATCTTGTATTTTCAATCCAATCATCATCATCATCTCAGCCGAAAGACATCCACTGCTGGACCTTAAGCCTCCCCAAGTGTCGCCACATTGACCGGCCCCGTGCGGCTCGCATACAGCGGATTCTTGCAAACCTCACCAGGTCATCGGTTCATCTAGTGGAAGATCTTTCAACGTAACGTCTTCCGGTTCGCGGTCGCCATTCCAGAACTTTCAGCTCCATCGGCCATCCGTTCTACGAGCAATATCACTACCACACCACCACTGCCAAGTTTAGCAATTCTGCGGGCTACGTCGGTAACCTTGATTCTTGGTTTTTTTTTATTACATCACGCAAGAAAACTCCGTGCATAGCCTTCTCCTACCAATACAATATCCACAGGCAATAGGCATGACGACAGAACCAAAAACTTGCAAATCTATTTAGTCCGTCAGGTAGAGTATTGGAAAATAATTGACATGTATTTTTTATTTTTGTAAATTTAAGAATATTGACGAAGATAAAACGCATCAAAACTCGGGATAGGGGGCGTGACGTCAGAACTCACCAAAAATTATACCAAGGCGTATTGAAGCGTATTGAGAATTTTAAAAGTGACGTATCTATGACGTATCAGGCTTGCCAGTACGCTTCGTGCAATACGCCATAGAACAGTTATGTTTGACAAGAGTGCATTTTGTATGGGCCCTAAAATATATAATAAATTACCTAGTAAAATAAAAGAAGAAAATAATTTTATGTCATTTAAGAATAGATTAAAAACTTACTTGATCAATAAGGCCTATTATAATGTTAACGATTATTTAAATGATAAGTGTAATAAATTTGTATAAATTAAGCATGTAATAATAATAAATTTTGTATATTAATGAATGTCTTAAATAATAATAATATTATCTATGGTTAAATTTGTAATTTGTTTGTAAGATTATAGTATTATTTTATTGTAATGTACCTATATTTGCACACCTATTCAAGGTAGAATATGGCTTTAAGCACTTTTTCTGTTCTATGTATCACCTTATGTACCTACCCATATTGACGCAAATAAATGATTTGATTTGATTTGAAAATTTTGGTTGACGTACCAAAAGTTTGCAATATTTTTTAAAATGTAACTAACAGACCAATTAGTTTTTTGTTGTCTGGGGAGACGTAGATTATAATAGGGTTATAGGTTAATCAAAAGAATGCTCAATGAAAATATTAGAAAAAATGTTCTACTACACAGTTTTTACGAAAAAGGTTACTGACAGACGTATTCATAGTAATCTGTCTGTGTTATAAGAAAATATACCAATGTCTTTCAATACACACTATGAGGTATCACTAGATGCTGAACTCCGTACATTAGTATGGGTGTGTGGCGCAATCACTGCGCTGATATATTGAGTAGGGAACGAGGCACGTGAGAGGACTATTTCAAATATACAGACTTGAACTCTGCGCGGCGACGTGAATTTACAAACGCTTGAGTGAATAAATCATAATATGTGTTTCTGTTAGTTGGTTTAAAAAGCACTTTAACACTTCACAATAAATATTTGAAAACAAGATGAGATCAAACACCGACTACTCTGAGATTAGACACGGAAATCAACACGGTGTTAAAAAATCATCATATCAAGAGTCATCGAGTTCAATTTTGATAAGGTAATAAACAGAACAAAATCATGTTTTTATGTCCCAAAAGTGTGTAGGTATGTAATGCACCCACGGTTTGCTAGAATTATGTATAAAGTCTTATATGAACGGAGACTAAGTGGCATACGTAAAATTCAACAACACTTAACTATCTCAGTAAAACGTTTGCTGTGCCCACAGCGCTCTGCAATCGCGTTTTTCGTAATAAATCAAAATGCCAACTTCTCAAGATGGTTGATATTTTCTTCTATGTAGGCCAATTTCTCAGAATAGCACCTATCCCTTAGAAACCTATCTAAAAGTCACCTTCTCAAAAGTTTACCTCTATGTCACCTTCTTGAAATGCCAACTCCTCAAAATAGCAAACTCTTAAAATACCAACATCTCGAAATATCACCTTCTCAAAATGGCAACCTCTCAACAAGGCAACCTCTCAATATATAACAAAGTCTCTAAATATCACCTTCTCAAAATGGCAAAATCTCAAAATGCCAACCTCTCAAAATACCACTGTCTCCAAATGACACCTTCTCAAAATGGCAACCTCTCTTATTGCTAACCTCTCAAAATACGAACGTCTCTAAATGTGAGCTTTTTTTAAATGGCAATCTCTGAAAATGGCTACCTCTCAAAATACCTCTCTAAAAGTCGTCTTCTCAAAAACCGCCTCTCTAAATGACAACCTCTCAAAATGCCAACGTTTCAAAATGTCATCCTCTCAAAATGGAATCCTCTCAAAATGGCAAAGTCTCTAAATAATCACTTTCTCAAAATGGCAAAATCTCAGAATGTCAACCTCTCAAAATACCAACGTCTCTAAATGACACCTTCTCAAAATGGCAACCTCTCAAAATGGCAACCTCTCAGAATGCCAACCTCTCAGAATGCCAACCTCTAAAAATACCAACGTCTCTAAATGTCACCTTCTCAAAATGGCAACCTCTCAGAATGCCAACCTCTCAAAATGGCAACCTCTCAAAATGCCAAATTCTCAAAAAGTCAACCTCTCCAAATGCCAACCTCTCAAGACGCCACAATGGTGCAAATGCAGGATGAATCGGTAATACTAATGAAAAAGTCCAGACTGATTTTGTTGGACGTTCAAATTTTAATGATCCAAAATATTGTCAAACCACTCTGAGAAAACTTGGTAATTACGTCAGATAAAAAAAAAATATATATATTTATTTGTTTTTTTTTTTCAAATAATATGACAAATCGTTCTTCCTCGTACAACAAGAAAGCTTGCTGGAACCAATCTCCCTCCCGTATTTTTCACGATCAGGTAAACACGCTCCGTCTGACGCCTCGCCAAATTTGAATTGACGCGGTGGTGATAAGGATGCCATAAATCATGGCGGAAAAGAATCCCCCTTTAATCCTGCCACTTGGATATTATTTGCCATGTTAACGTACGAAGAATTTATTACCTGTATGAGTATGTTGCTTGTGTGAGTTCCCGTCTCAGTCTAAGGTAAGTCATTTATAAGAGGTAACTTTAATAGTAGGTACTTCATAGTTCAGTTATTAATTTCGAATTAAAATAGGTGAAGATTAGGTTAGGCTTCCAAAGTGGAAAAATGAGTTTTTGTTGTTTTTGTTTTTTTTTAATACGTCGTCAGTACATTTTGATTCTAGATGCATGGTTTGATTGTAGCCGAAAAGTCAAGGCAAGAACGATATAATCGGTCACGCCGTTGAAAAAATATTACAGAGCTAGTAAAAAGGCAGCATAGCGGAATGGCTAGGGTGCGCTATAGTGCCATACATGGTTTAATTTTGGTATCCCAAATATAATTGAATACACAATCCAGCCAGCTGGATTCAGGAACAGAATTCCCACAACCCTTTATTCAACACAAAATAAAACCTGAAATCATGGAATGATAACGCAAAGGTGTTCTTAATAGTACACCCACCTTTTGCCATTTATATTTTAAGTCCCATGTAATAGGGGGCGACCCTATTGTCATCAACCAGGCACAAATCCAGACTCCGTGGCTGCAACTGAGAAATTCCTAAAAGAAAAATTCGATAAGTTTGCCTAACCCGGGAATCGCACCCTGGAATAGAAATAACTGCGCGATGGTTGAACATTCTGATGTTCAATTATCGCGCAGTTATTAACTCCTGAAAACAATAGCATATCGTACAGTCACGTCTAATAATATGTAAACACTTAAGAATTTTTTAAATTGTTTTTCTCCTAATGTACTGATTTAAATGTAATGTTATCACGTACAGTAAGCGTTCATAAGCGCACAGGCCCACTAAGGATCATATTGCTGTGAACGCACGAGCGAGCGTCCGTGCGGCTGTATGTGTAAACTGTCTCAATACAGTACCTACGCACACCACAGCCACAGAGTCGCCTACTGTCGCAAGTTGTCGCGTCACTCTCCACGAAACAAAAAGATATATATTACCGTCTCTTTTGTTATACACGCAGCAAACGCATGATCGTATTTGGATTGGATAGCTAAACTTCGACCATATCTACCAGGTGTCGATAGCTGTTTAGGTTAAGCAGTGGGTTCACGATCAACGTGTCTTGAGTTCAAATCCCGTTTACATTATACGGGTTTTTTTTTTGTAACCACTTTAATTAATATTTGTATTTTATGCAAAAACTATTTACTTAGGTATTTATTTTGAAATGGGTTCATGCTCATTATTTATTTTTATAAAGATTTAAATATAAGTTAATAACCCATCATAACTATTTATGAGATTGTGTAATATTTTTTCGGTGTTGGAAGGTGGAACAAAAAGTCGTGCTGACAGATAACAAAAATTGTTTTATTCGTTTCATTTATTCATATAATTAACAACTTTAATAAGATTTGTAACGTCACATTCCTACCTAGATATAAGAAGATCTCTTGTAACCGTTCATAAGATTTTTTTGTGTATCTGTATACCCACTTTGAAGTTATTTTTTATTAACATAACAAGGATATTCTAATAACACAAATATAATTGTTGATACCCACTTCTATCTATCGGTATTCAACAGAGCTTACTGAAAACTAATACATAATTTATACTTCGTGAACATGTTTTTTATGTGACGTCACAATAAATTTAACTCATATTGGGGTTATAGTTTAAGTGTTCATTTTCCTGAAGAAAAGAAGATTGAAACTAAACCTCAATTTAGGAATTATTAATATCGCTAAATATTTTGTAACACGTCTAATTAAAACTAGAACATTAGGGATTAATATTTTGTAAAACCCCCATTATTTTCAATGCAGTCAAGTAGACGTATGCGGCTTAAAGTCACCCAAAGAGCAATGGAGAGGGCTATACTCGGAGTTTACTTGCGTGATCGCATCAGAAATGAAGACATCCGCAAGAGAACCAAGGTCACCGACGTAGCCCGAAGAATTGCTAAACTTAAGTGGCAGTAGGCAGGGCACATTGCTCGCAGAACGGATGGGGTCGAAAAGTTCTGGAGTGGCGACCGCGAACCGGAACAAAATGGAAGTAATCCAGTGAAAGTCTAAATATTCCCGTGCGAAACGTAATCGTTCTTCTTTATGTCTTTCTGTCATTATTTTCAATGCAGTCAAGTAGACGTATGCGGCTTAAAGTCACCCAAAGGGCAATGGAGAGGGCTATGCTCGGAGTTTACTTGCGTGATCGCATCAGAAATGAAGACATACGCAAGAGAACCAAGGTCACCGACGTAGCCCGAAGAATTGCTAAACTTAAGTGGCAGTAGGCAGGGCACATTACTCGCAGAACGGATGGGGTCGAAAAGTTCTGGAGTGGCGACCGCAAACCGGAACAAAATGGAAGTAATCCAGTCAAAGTCTAAATATTCCCGTGCGAAACGTAATCGTTCTTCTTTATGTCTTTCTGTCAAGAAGGGCATTTTAGCTGATCTTCTGTGATGCAAGCCTTCAGCGTGGAGGGCACGGCGAACAGTTTGCGGTGACTCAGAGTGTGTCGTAGGTGTGAAACCATTGGTTTCATACTCGCCCACGATATGTTGTCGCTGCGCTTCGCTAATAAGCGACGACCTTCCACTTCGCTGTCTACTTGCAAGGCTCCCTTCTTCCTCATACCTTTTGATCCAGAGACTTACTGCATTTCTCTAAACAAAAAAAAATGATGTTAGGCAGCTGTAATAAATACTAAAGTGACTTCATTCACTCTGCATTTATAAATCCAATAATAAACACTAATTATTTATCTTGCATGATAGATTGAAAAAAAAAACAACGAATTAAGTAAACCACAGGTCACCAAATAAATGAACAATTTATAATTCGTTTTTAATTTTTAATGTTTAAATTACAATTCATAAATAATTATAATACTCACATTCAGTTCTATTAAGGCCACTTTTATGAAGCGCGGATTATTCGCGATAATAGTCGCCCTCGCCTTAATATTAATATTTGCCCGCATTTTAAGAATCACACCAACAACAATACCGTTATCTATTAAACCACACGTCACTGTCCATCAACTACCACATTATATAGTGTATTATGTATGACTACAACCAAACGACAAAGTTCATTCCGATCAAGTTAAAATATTCAAAAAACTCATGTCTACCTCACAGAAATCTAACAAAATTCTTGACTTATTTTTCTATCTACCTCCCTAACTTTACGAAATGTGTGAACAAAGCAAACAAGTTAAAGAATATAATATTTCTGTAGAGTAAAAACTTACAAAAAGACTAAAAGTAACTGTGCGGGATTTGAACTCACGGCTTACTGATTCACTCTTAATTCTGAACGGGCCCAACCGCTAGGCCATCATGTCTTAGATATTGGCATTGAAATTATGAACTACAACTAGTTGCTGACAATATCTATTTTGTTGAAAGTAGAAGGTCGTAAGTCAAACTAAACGTCAAGCTATTGCTTTGTGAGATTGCTTATCGACTTTTGGTCGGCACTGTACATGGTATTCTGGAACTCATATTTTTATAAAAAAGATCTAATCTCCTAGTTACAATCGTTATTTCTCGCGAAAATGGCTATAATATTAAAGAAAGTGTATACATATTATTAGACGTGACTGTACCCGTAGGTAGGTAGCAAGGACTAAATCGATACATATAAAAAGTATCTAAAGCCTTTTTTACCTGCCTTTATCAGTATGCAAATTGAGCTTGGAGCTTAAGACTTTAGTCCTTTTTATTTACTCACTACTTCGATGAATATTTACTGAGCTGAAAATTAGATTTCGACCTAACGAACACTAAATAAAATATAGGGACTAGGTTTAATCAATTTTGTAATACGATATTTTATTTAGTTAGAAGAGTAATTTGGTCCAAAATCATTCGCGTTGGTTTTTGTTTTAGTTCAGTTTGGTAAACAGAAAATAAAAAATATCATAAGATATTTAAGTTTGTTTGATAAAATCACTTGACGCTGTATTCTCTGGGTTGATTGATCGGGTAAATATTTTGATGTTGAGAAGACAAAGATAAAAATCATTAGACCGTCTTTAAAGATGGATCTTGTGGCTGAAAAAACACAACAACAGTGAAAAATAACTTTAGCTTCAGAAGTCGATGACCTTTGTTTGATTGGTTTAGTTTTTTTGCCATCGACTTTTGCAGCTAAAGTGAGCCTTCTTTTGGAAGTCGATTAATAATAACAGAGTCAGGTTGATCTTAATTAAGGTTCCACTGTGCTTGCCAAGTTGGTAGGTGGATAGGTGACCATCTATTACCGTTTCCCCCTTGCCTCGGAAAGCACGTGAAGCCGTTGGTCCCGGCTGTCATTTATCTTTGACAGTCATTATAGGTAGTCATTGAGAATCGTATAACCAAGTACTAAATGGATTGTGCAGATCAGATAGGCAGTCACTCCATGTAAAGTACTGGTGTTCAGCTACATCTAGTTAAACTGGAAGCCGACCCCAAGATAGTTGGGAAAAGGCTAGGTAAATGAGAGCGCCTAAAAGGTTTATGGCAGATGGTTGTGTGGGTGGATTTCTAAATATAAAATTAGTCATATTGTGTATGAGGTAGGAGAACACAATTTAGGTGCCCGGTGTTGTATAATCTAAACGTCGTTGCTTCTCACTAGGAATTTCTCCTACATCGTGGGTGCATTTACTAGCATACACACACACACATACAGCCAGACCCGAAACCACTATCTGTAAGCCATACACATATTTTTCCCGTGCGGGAATCGAATCCGCGACACGTAGTGCAGCAAGCTAATCACTAAGCTACTGTGGCAAGGATGCTGTCCTCTAAGATAGCTTTGTTTTTTTTCTGGTCGACGGTATTGTCAGAAATAGGTTGTTAAATTGTGTAAATTAAAGTTGATATCATCATCATCATCATTTCAGCCGAAAGACTTCCACTGCTCGACATAGGTCTCCCCCAAGTATCGCCACATTGACCAGTCTCGTGCGACTTTCATCCAGCGGATTCCCGTAGCCTTCACCAGGTCAACGGTCCATCAAGTGGGAGGCCTAAAAAAGTTAAAATAAAGAAGTTAAAGTTTATTTACATACAAAGTAATACGAACTGACTTCTTTGATACCAATTTATTCCTCCTACTAATAAAATTCAACTAATCCTGTAATAATTTATACAAGTTAAAGCTACAACATCCAATACTTTTCACAGAATTTGAACATGCTAACATTTTAGTCAAAAAGTTAAACTCAATGTTGAAGCCCACTCGTACTTCTTTTACAAGTTTTGCGTTCGTTTCACGTCGAGATACGACGTAGCTTGAATGTTGAATATGCTATACTATAATCGTGTTCTTGTTGTTTTAGGCACATTCGATAAGGTTGTATTGAGAATTTCTTAAACAGCAAAACCTTTCGAAGAGAATCCTACAAATGAGATTAAAATTTGTCTTGTGCCGATCGGTGAATTTGGTTCGGCATCTACCCACTCTTGGTCATGTTCGGGTCGACTCGTTAGTCTGTGGTTGCTTTAGGCTCAACAAAAATGTTCAAATATTTGATTTTGCCGAATCGTACAGATTTGAACAAATTTTTAACGCCATGATAATTTTTAATGGTATTAATTATCAATATCAATTAAATTCACTTGTACACTATGCTTTGTATTTGTAGTTCTGGAAATAATAATGTTTACAAAATAGTTCAATCAGAGTCAAATTTTCGGTTACCAAATTATAGCCGGTAACCAATTATTATGTTTCTAAAACATAACTTATTAAATAACTTTTATTCATTGCACAATAACACGAGCAAGAAAATAAAAACGCAAAGTTTAAAAATAAATTCATTCTTATTCCAACAAACATGGAATCCGCTAAAGAAATATTTTAACCCGTATGACAATAAAAGTAGAATTAAGTATGAATAAGTTACATTGTGCGTGCCAGACTCTTCCATATTCACAAGGAAAGAGATATAAAAATCCCCGGCTTACTTGGAGTGAAAATGCAATCTCTGAGTAACTAAAAAGTTTTCAAGAAAACGATCTTGGCGCAACGCCTTGTGTGATACAAAGGTGTTGAAAGTAGCGAACGTAATCCTTTTTAGTTGTCTAAACGAAGGTTCTTTTTTTGAATCTTTTTACAAGGAAATAGGATTGCTTGTTCTTTGTAGTATTTTGTTTTTTTTTACTGATTAGTTAAAGACTAGAAAAGTTAGAGTGGGCTGGCCATGTAGCGTGAATACACCCACAGAGATGAACAAAGATCGTCACTCACTGAACGCCTGACAGATGAAATAACCGTCAAAGTAGACCACTGCAAAGGTGGACGGTATGACGATCTTATCTTGTTTTTGGAGCGAACATCGTACAAGATCGAGAGGTTTGGAAGGAGAAATGCAAAGTCTTTTCCCAGAAGTGAAACATTTGAAAGCAAAACAAAAAAGTTGAAGACTAATAAAATAGTAAATCAAACTTGATTGGTTATTTGAATAACTTTATATTGAAAGAAAGAAAGAAAATGCATTTATTAGCCCGACAGGACAACACATAAAAAAATGGTAAAATTGTGATTATAACACTTGTTTAAAGAAAACATAATGATAGAATAAAAAAACTAAAAAATAACGAAATCATAAGAAAAAAACAAACAAAATACAAAACAGAATTTGTCCTGTACAAGACCAAAAGGCTCCTATTTCAGCGTGGTAAAAGAAAACGTCACAGCGCTGAGTGTGCAGATAAATGGTGTACACCGATTTTCAGAACTGCAGTAATGAAACTATTTACATAGTCAAGCCTATAGATAGCGCTTCAACATAACTGGCGGAATTTTGGAGTCCTATTCTGAATTACATTTCTGCTTATGCGTTCGATGACTAATAAGCGTATGTGATCTCAAAACTGCAGTTCTTCATCGAACCCACCCGTATGTCGCATGTAAAGTCACCCCGCCAATGTTTACAGAAGACTTTGAAGAGGAAAGCTTTCACATTGCCTCCAACCTTTCTGTGTGCCACCTCGCGATTTGTGTTGTGTCGTATATTATGTGTACGTGTGTAGTTAAGTGGGCTTAGAGATGTTTGTTCGGGAATATTATAAGGATGTCGTGGGGTAGGCTGTTTACTTTACCATGTATAGGTAGTGTCGTGGTGACATAGATACTTTTTTTGCTTAGTTATTTTGCTATTAAATGAGACTAAAGGTCAACGGATAATTGTAAGACCTATACGGGATCGGGATGCCCACAAAATAGACTTTTTATATTTATTGAAACTTTAAGTTCCAAAACTTTGGGTTTAGCAGGATAATGTTCTTTCTGTGGAATTTTGAAATACATTTGACACATCGTAACGACATCGCTTCACCTTGAGATCAGCTGGTAAACAGAAGTATCAGGCTGAAGGACGTTCACCTAATAAATATAAACCTAGAAGTTGATCGGTCCACCATTCCATTACTGTATTTCATCATCTGCCTAGACTTTTCCCAACTATGTTGGGGTCGGCTTCCAGTCTAACCGAATTTAGCTGAATACCAGTATTTTACATGGAACGAGCCTATCTGAACTCCACAATCCAGTTAATACTGGTGATGGACAAATGGCAGCCAGGACCAACAGCTTAACGTGCTTTCCGAGGCACGGAAGAAACTCGCTATGTATGGGTGGTCACCATCGACAGACCAACCTAGGCAAGCACGGCTTAACCTAAAGAGCGACCCGACTGGCAGTTATTATTTTAGCCACGAGCTAAATAACTGCCATTACTGTATTTACCTAGGAATATATGGGCTGTCACGAAGCCGTCAACCAAGCAATGTGAACATACATGAAATTAAGTAACACTGCTTCAACATTTTTGCTGCGACATTTTTTTGGTATGAAAATCAGGTTCTCGGTTTCGTTAATGGTTTTTTACACTCCGTATATGCCATCACCACTTCAAGTCAAGTGTTCTGCCCACTTGAATTTCAATACTGCTAGCATCCATTACCTTTAACCTTAAAACGTATTTAAAAAGAAATAAGTAAGTCAGGATCGTAGAAGGTGTCATTCTGTTATCACTATCTTGCCCATTGGGTAAAATGCGTGAGATTAGGTTTGCTACTTGCTTTTCTTTTTATTGACTCACTAAAGCCAACAAGTTCGCTGACGAATAGTCTAGCAACACCCATGAAAAAGTTTACAGCAATAAAAATAAAGTTTTTATTTACCTTCTAAAGTGTAATAGCCTTAAAATGCATTACCAATTCAACGTTCCCAACAAGTGGTGACGTCAGTCAAGCGAGCATACCCACCAGCAAAGTTTCTTACTCAATTATTAACGAGTATGCACTTACGGGCTCGTAAACTAACGGGTTTGCCTCGATTTAACTGAAACTTGCACTGACGGTAAACCGATGTGGGTAATGTGATTTGCAATTAACCTTTGAGAGGAAAATAACTAATTATATGAAGAAGTTCGATCACAACACAGCCTCTGATGGAACAATAGCTGATGGGACAAGAAACTTCTGTGGTGGCGACCACGAACCGGAAGACGTTGCGTTGTTAAGGCCACCCACTAGGTGGACCGATGCTTTGGTGAAGGTTGCGGGGATCCGCTAGATGCGAGACGCAAGGGACTTATTCTGCCTATCTTGTCTTTTACACAGTCCATAAGCTGATGGACGCTGTTGAAAGGCCAAACTCGTCACCAAATTACTAAACCACCGTCACCCAATTTTAGGCTAATTTTGGGACACGCGTCCCAAAATGGGCCCAAAATTTTGTGACGCAGAAAAAGAAGCAGTCAGTTGGGAATTGCATATCATAAGCTGCACCACGGCACCCTGTATTACGCCTTTTGCATCTAGTCTGACCCAGCCACCTTTGAAAATCGACAGTTCATCTAACTAGAGGTTGGGAGGTTGAGGTGGGGGAGGGGAGGGGTTGACGTTTGCCCATAAAAGATGGAGATAATGATGATGATGATGATGTTGAAGAAAACGGTTATGTTGACTGAGCCGCCGAGGTGGACTCCGCGATCTGTGCTATAAACAGCAGTAGTTTGCCATTTCTATGATTTTTACTTCCGTACATCCTCAAACCTAATCAAAAATTTAAGACGTAACTCTACGTACAGAGAAGTGAGGCCAATTTCGTAAACGTGTGTTCTTTTATTGAGATGTCGTTTCATTGTAGTTTGATGTAAATCTGTTTGTGTGCGCGTGTGTGCACAGAGCG
The DNA here is from genome assembly GCA_916618015.1 of Xestia c-nigrum. Lineage (NCBI taxonomy): Eukaryota > Metazoa > Arthropoda > Insecta > Lepidoptera > Noctuidae > Xestia > Xestia c-nigrum. The sequence continues at coordinate 1,950,556 of OU745246.1, read as the reverse complement.
AGGCGTAGTTTTGCGGTGGCCTCACTTTACTGTTCGCAGCGCGATGTCTTGGTTTTTATTTGGTTAGACCAAATATAATTCTCTTGATTTCAATTTTCTTGATATTTTGTCATACACACAATTCATCCATCTCTAAATAATCTTGATTTATACTTTACACGTGCCAAAATGTATAAGGAAGAAAAAGTATTTATTCCCCGCACAGCCTTAAAACAAATGGGGCATACGTCAAAAAGATGGTAAACTAAGGAAGGAAACGATCATGGAAAAAAGTAAATCTAAAATGGTACGCCAGTCATAGTAATCAGTGTTGGCCCTGGCACTGAAGTGTAGATTTATAAAACATCTTAAGCAACAAATTGACCTCGCAAAACCACAGGCCAGCACAGTATCATAATAATAAATAATGCAAGACTAAAAGAAAACATAAAAGCATTGCGCAACGTTATATATTAATGAGTTTACCCGTACCTAAACTACATTTTCTGAAATAACGTCTGAAATTGTTGTATGATTTCAAAATGATATGAAGGTGAAAATGAACTTTTCGCTTACTCCAGTGGTTTAAAACGGTTTTTAGATTGTAATCACCACTTTTATATGTAACAGCACAATATCACATTATGTTATGATGAATAACGTATGCTTGAGTAAAACTGGCTTTCAAATTCTTGTTACGGCTTCATCTTTACTTGATTGTTTGACTTGTCTATTCAATTGGTTATTTAATCCTCACATTACGTAATATCTTTTGCTTAATTTATTGTCCAGATATCTGGAGGAAAAGGCCCATTTCATGCTAAATGGTGAAAACTAACACTATTTCAAAAGCATAAGACCAAATGAAACCAAATAAAAAACAATCCACAACGTTTACGCATTATTTCACATTTCTCATGAAAACTGTTGGGCAAAAATCTCGCTTAAAACTCTGTGAAACAATAACACATGACCCTAACGTAGCTCAAGCGTTTCACAAAGGCAAGCACTAAATGTGTTTCCTGAAATATGAAACTGCTTCATGATTACCGAGTCTGCGGTTAGCTGGATACTCTTTGCTACTGACTTTAGCTTTAGTTACGCTGTTGACTTTGGTGAGACGGCTTTTTAAGCTGTAATTCTAGAATGTAAAGCCTGTTTAAATTTTAATCGCGTTTTCATCATATGTAGGTACATTTTGATACTCATGACTAGAATTAATTATAAGTTCTTTCAAAGATATTAAAAATACTGGCAGTCGAATTATGATAAGCCTAATTGAAAATTTATATCTTTTTACTTTGACATTTGATTGCAAATTAGTTGGATGAACAAAAAAATCCTCGTGTACCTTGTTTACAGTATGAAAAGGACGCTAAAAATTACGCTATACCACCATTCTGAACAGATGTTTTTCATCGATAATTTATAAAATCTGCTGTTTCTTACAAAAATATAATACCTACACGGTCTGTGGGCAACTATAGTGCAGTTTTTGTTAATTCTTGTGACCAGCCCCCGTATTCACAACGCTTCGATTCGCTTCCGATTGGGGAAGTCGTATAACTACCTCGGTCGTTTTCGTAATGCCAGAAGAAGACAGATATACGAGTTGTCGAATCGGAAACGAGTCGAACGTTTGTGAATACGGGGTCTGGACTGTAGTTACATTTCATTTTCATCTTGGTTTCGACAATTATAAAAATGCCTGTATAATTGAAATAAATGCTTTGACTTTGATCGAAATGTAGGAAGAGCTGTTTTTTACCCAGTTTGACCAGTGACTAGGTTCGCTTCATATAAAACCACAACACCTGGTTAAAATGCAAGCCAATTCCAAGATAATTGGAAGTATGAAGACATGAAGACAAAGCAGATGGTGGTGACTTTATCAGTCTACTTGCTAGTACTACGAAGTTCATAACACACGTACAAAAGGATGATATTTTTGTTCGAAAACCTTACATAAAGGTAAGAAAATTAATGAAAATAGAAAAACAATACTCACACACGGAATTCGTTCAAATATTTCATCAAATTTCCCGTAAAACTGATCCTAACTCACCAAACTACAAGGATATCTCGCGCAATCTTTTATTCAGCGCGTATCTAGTATCTACGTCATAAAGTATGCAGCAGGGGTCCAGTTATGATGGTTTCGCCCGTTTAATATCTTATGGCTACCGGTTAATAAGCCGAGAGGTTAAATATAGATTCGCAATCGTGCAGGTCAGATGACTAGGGTTGAATGGTGGTGAGATGGAGTTGTTTAATGATAAATAGAAAAAGATATGATCCGAATTTACCATTTATTTTGAATTCGCCCTAAAGTGGTTTAGTTTATTCATTAATAATTATCAAGAATTATTTAAGTCAGTTTAGTGAAAAGTAAAACCACATAATTATCATTATACATTAAAAAAGGGCACCCGACACAAAATTAAACTTAGAGTAAATTAAAATTATATTAAAAATTGGTCACTTGTTTGGTCATTATACTTCAAAGTGTACAATTGTTTACTTATTATAGATTTTTAAAGTTTTTAGTATAATATTGATGATAGACCATTACATTAATTGCAGAATACACACACAAACAAAATTCCCGAAATTTATGAAGAAAACAAAAAATAACCTCTACAACAATGGAAAACTGGCTCTTTGGTTTTGTGGTCGTGAGCGTGAGTGCTGAACATCGGATCCTGGGTTCAATTCTCAGGTCAGACAAAGTGATGTTGGGATTTTCCATCAGTAGCAGTTACAGAGTATGGATTTGTGCCCGGTTGATGGTTTTTTGGCTCGCCCCTATAACATGTAACTTACATAACACCACTACCAAACCCTTCAGAGATTACAGACATGATCCTGTAAAGGTAGTTAAAACACCTCTTTACGAAGCCAAACGAAGGCACTTATTCTCCCCATCATTGTGATATTTTTTTTGTTCTACACCATACCTGGGAACCTTCTAGTTACGGAGATATTGGGGTTCATAGTTCCAACTTTTTAACAAGCCTTTTTTAAATACAAGTTTTTAATGTAAAATTTTTCCATCCATCAGCACAATGTTTTGAGTGCGTCATATTGGGTTCTACCACAAAACGTGTTTTTTTACCCCAAAAAAAAAGGTGTTTCCCAGCATTTTTTTTTGGGTAAAGTTACTTAGTTTGATATACAGAATGCTTGGTTGATGGATTCTTGATGAGGCGGTTTACACCCTGTATGTAGCTATGGTAAAATATTGTTGCTCGAAAATGTAAGAAATTTAACGAATATTGTTGAATTACTGATGAATACTGATGATGACTGCAGTACTTTTACAGTTTTTATGTCTTGTGACTGGTACTGTAGCTACATTTAATGTTCATTTTTGGTTCGACAATTCAAAGTGCCTATAACTGACCTACTTGAAATAAATGCTTTGATTTTGACGTTGAATTGTCAATTGTGTTGAATACTCAATTCAGTATAGTCTTCTAGAATGATAGAACCAATCGTTTCCACATGACTTTACCAAATAAAAAACTTTTTTGCAAAAAATATAACCGACTTCACACAAAAAAGTGAAAAATAACTTAAGCTTCAGAAGTCGGTGATTAAAAAACTAAATCAATCAAACAAAGGTCACCGACTTCTGAAGCTTAAGTCGGTGATTAAAAAACTAAATCAATCAAACAAAGGTCACCGACTTCTGAAGCTTAAGTTATTTTTCACTTTTTTGTGTGAAGTCGGTTATATTTTTTGCAAAAAAGTTTTTTATTTTTCACTTTTTAGTGGTTCATATGTGCTTACCCTTTCACAGCGTAACGGCGTGATTTTTTGTTATGAACTGGTGTAAACAATAGAGAGACATGAGATTTCAGCGATCCCAGTACATTTGCTATCATTTATTAAGGAGTTCCCGTCGCCTATCTTCCGAAGTTCTTCATCACATCTTTAAAAAATTGAAATGGGATCACTCCAAGAACGTACTCTTCCTAAAACTACCCAAATCGCTTCTGGTGTGCCTATAAAATTTAAGGAATTCCCTCTATTTCTCCAGGATCCCATTAAATGGAACTTAACATATCTAACTGTCGAAATCTGGGTGTACTGTACACTTCTGCGTACTTCCTCAGAGCATACAGGCATGATGTTACGTCACTATGTTACATAAACAATAAACAACCAAGCGATTGCAGCAATTACTGCAGCTTTGCCGTGTATTTTTGAAGAGTTCCATTTATATCTCCGAAGATCAGCGTCAGATCTTAACCAAATTGAAATGGGACTACACGGAAAGCACCAGCTTTCAAATAAAAAAAAGAATCTTCAAAATCGGTTTACCCAGTCGAAAGTTCAGAGGCAACAAACATTGTCGAAATCTGGGAGTATTGTACATATCTGCGTACCCCCTCAGAGCATACAGACGTGATGTTACATCATAATGCAGCATGAACAATGAACCTACAAGCGATTTCAGCAATTACTGCAGATTTGCCGTCTATTTTTGAAGAGTTCCATTGTATATCTCGGAAGATCAGCATAAGATCTTCAGCAAATTAAAATGGGAACCAACAAGCCACCAAACGACAAGCACCAGCTTTCAAATAAAAAAAGAATTATTAAAATCGGTTCACCCAGTCGAAAGTTCTGAGGTAACAAACACAAAAAATAAAATAAAAAAAATAAAAATAAAAAAAATTAAAAACCTCTTTTTGGAAGTCGGTTGAAAATAAGATACCTTTTAACAGTCGCCACTTTTACCAAATTACTTCTTTTCATCTCTTCTCACTACATCTTTTCAACCAAAACGACCCAAAAAACCCAAAATTTCATTCTAAATTATAACAATACACAGTTACAAATCCTTAACCCCTAACCCCTAACCCCATAAATTATAAATGCCTCTTAACCTTAGGAATATCGAGTATCAGGAAACATTGACAGCTCTCAGAGGCTAAGGGTGTGACCACAACTCGATGGTTTCTCCTCCACTTACGAAGCTCTCCGTGGCTGGGATTACTGCGTCGAAGGCAGTAATGAGTACTCGAGGTATCGATAAGTAGTGCGTATTATCGGTATTACTAGTAGATTGAACTTTGAGTTGGAATTGAATTGTGAAGTAACATAGTTTCATTTAAGGTTTTGCTCTCTTTGTGAATGAAAATTATCCCACATGTCACTCAGGGATAATGTAGCTTCTTGTTAGTGCAAAAGTTTTTACCAAAAATAATAAAACAAAAAACACAAAAATGTGAAAAAAATACTTTAGCTTCAGAAGTCGGTGGCATTTATTTGGTTGATTTACTTCGTTTTTTTGTCACACTTTTGTGTTTTTTTAAGTAGGTTTTATTTTTTGCAAAAAATGTTTTTTTTTTTCACTTTTTTGTGGTTCACTTGTGCTTACCCCTTCACAGCGGACCAGTTTGATGTTATGTTATGAACTAGTGTATACAAGAGATAGACATGAGATTTTATAAATCCCAGTTCATATAATTTGCAGTTGCTATAATTTATTGAGGAGTTCCGTTGCCTATCTCCGAAGTTCTTCATCAGATCTTCACCAAATTGAAATGGAACCACTTTGAGAAAGTATTCTTCCAAAAACTACTGAAACGGCTTCAAGTGTGCCTATTAATAAAGGGAAATCAAAACCCATCCATGTTCCATCCTCGCCCTTTATGTTCCGGGGCCGCGGTATCTGACTTGATGATTATGGGAACACCTGAAAAATAGGCCCTTTCATACAATCAAAATCCAAATCGGTCCAGCCACCTTCGAGTAACCGGGGAAAATACATAAAAAATAATTAAAAAGGTTCTAACGAATTGAGAACCTCCTCCTATTTGAATTCGGTTAAAAATGATTCCGCAATCGGATGAGTAGATCCACAGATTACGCGCTACATCCAAACTTTATCTCTTTATATATTTTTATCTTAATTTCAGTGTATTTATAAGCATCATTTGCCTGTAATATTGAATAATTGGCCCACCTGGTGGGGGACTAGAACTATTACTAGACTCCGAAGAAGCAGTCCGAAGGCTGGATTTGCGTTTGGATCGGGTGATGGCAATTGGGTCGCGTCTATGATACTGGAATACAACTGAAAAAAAAAAGGTGTTTTGTTTGGGTCTAGTCTGTGGCTTGCGGGGTATACCTCTCAGTAATAATATGCTACGGCGTAGCACTACGCCGTAGGCGTGCTACGTAGACGTCCGAAATTTCTGAAATATCTATCTTTTACTTTTTACTTGTTTTTGGAGGCAAGATGATCTGGAAGCGCCTTTCGAAGGTTGGTTTGGGCTAGCACAGGAGTAGAGTACCTGGAAGAATATGGAGGCTTTTGCTCAGAAGTGGCATAAACAGGGCGTTAAATAAACGTGTTTTTATTTCTATGCATATTAGTGAAGTGTTTGACATAAACACTAAATCAGAAAAGGTAAAAAGAGCGAAGAATGTCTATTAGCCAAAAGCAGAAAAAAATAAACACAGTAAAGCAAACGCCTGGGGATCAAAACATCTCAAAAACAAGATCTCAGCTTTATGCGATGTACGTGATTCTTGAAGTGATATTTTCTCATCATTTATTAAGTCTTACAAAGAATCATTTGGACGGACAAAAAAATTACAACCAATAAATATTGTTGGCTTTTTCATGTAAGGATAAAACTTTGTTACAGAATATTATTAACCGACTTCTAGAATGACTAAAAAGATAGAATGGAAAATAAATGTGTGCAAGTTGTGCTGACCCCAAATAAATTGGGTGAAGGGCAAAAATATAGTGATGATAATGATAGGCAATTAAGAATGATTGGAATCTAAGACAAGAAAAAAAGATTCACGTAATATAACCTGAAGGATGAAAAAAATATATCAAAGTATCGATCGTGGAACTGTCGTCAGATCCAACAGTTACCTGGCCCCTTATTCACAACCATTCGACTTGCTTCCGATTCGGAAAGTCGTATATCTGTCTTCTTCTGGCATTACGAAAACGACCGAGATAGACATACGACTTTCCGAGTCGGAAGCGAGTCGAATGGTTGTGAATAAGGGGCCTGTTCATTCAAGAAAGCTGTCAGTAAAAAACAGCAAAGAATAATTATAAAAATTCTTTATATCTTTTAGGTACATGAGTCATTTCAATTGTACCTGACCAATTGCAGTGTATAAACCTGAGGTATTTAAACCAAGCCAGAGATCAAAGGGTGGCTGTTAAACTTTGACACCATGCTAAGCAGTAACCACAACAAAAAGAACCTGAGGTAATTTGGGTAGTGCTGACTTTCTTGTGCTGCCGCCAATTTAGCATCTGCGGTCTACGTATCTGATTATGTTAGTCAATTTAAAACAAATTCAGCCACCTATCAGTTCATAATAATATATTGATAAATTTATTCAGTTGAATGTAATTACAATGATAATGATGACGATATTCTTCTAAAAATTACAACCCTACAACAGTAATCAGATGAAAATAAAACCAAAAAATCACGCCTTCCTGCCGGAGGCACACACATGCAGAATTTTACACTCCTTTTCTTTATTGGGTCGACAAAGTTATAGCGAATTTACGAGTACGTACTGTGACAGAGTGGCTCTAAAGCACCTATTTGTTTGGTTTAGTGTCCATAATTTACTTGGGCAATGTATCTGGGTCACAGGCGGATTTGGAAATTTTCGGAGGCTTAGGCTTCTTGTAAAACTTAACGTTTTTTTTTTTAGTAAACTTGCGTTCTTTTTTTCTGCTAAAATCTTAAATCAAAAGGGTTACAATTTTAGCAAACACCCATTTTCATAACTAAACTTTATATGTCACTGACGAGATATCTTCTGTGTTTGTTATTACTTTTGAACACACGATATTTCGACGCTGCACTGTAGCAAACGCCATGATCGCGGGTTAACTGAAGAATGCAGGTACGCGCTTTAAATAGTCTTGCATGTCTGATATATTAGAGGAAGTCTGAAAGTGGTGCCAGTGACTGAAATGTCGTGAGAAAAGTTTTGAATATGAATGTGGATGGATATTTGAGAGAGAAAGACTAAAAAAACGATGGATGGACTGTGTTGAGAATGGTAAGAAAAGAAGTGACTAGAAGTATGAAAAAAGCAGACATGTTACGCCAACCCCAAATAAATTAGGATAACGGCAAGAGAATGAGACGGGAGTCTGGTTGCATTCGTTTATAGACTGAAAGATGTTCACAGCTGGACATAAGCCTCCCTCCCACTGCTTTTTTGTGACAGGTTTGACTAATCATTGTAACAGATTCAAGTGGTCTGATTTTCCTGCCGATATGCTCTACATGGTCAGCTGGACGTCAAGATTTGTTTTTACTATTTGTTACCACAATGCAGCAAATTGCACCGTCTAGTCTCTTGAATTCATCCTACCGTATTTGATTTAAAAAATTTATAAAATCCTCATTTACCCTGAAACTTTAATGGGGTGCTGTTCCACAAACGATGGGGCACTTTATATCGTATCCCAAGTGTCTTGTCATTTATTCACTGCAGGAACTGATGGATGCAACCGAAAACGCCAAAACTAGTGGCTCAGTTCTGGGCCTACAAAATTTAGATTGACATCGATATGCTAAGAAAAAAAGGAGTGTTTAAGGAAGTTTTATAAAACAGATCTATTGTTTTGTCGCTTCACACTTAATTAAAAAGTTAAAGAACGTGTGAAGTGGGGCCGCACAAACTACTACGGCAGAAATATTTAATTTAATTTGAAAAGTTCGAGCAATTTACTACTGACCTCCTCTAGAGTTTGAGGTCAAACTCTTAACATTTTTGAGGTTGCTGAGCCAACAAAGTAATGTAGTATTTATAGAACACTACACAAAAGAAACTAAGTTGGCAAAAAAAAAACAAATTAAGAAAATAAACATCAATTCTCATTACGACTCGCACACATCATCATCTGCCAAACCTTTTCCCAACTGGGGTGGGCTTCCAGTCTAACTGGTTGCATCTGAATACCAGTATTTTACATGAAGCGACTGCCTATCTGACCTCCACAACCCACTTAGTACTGGGAAATATGGTACCCCTTGAAAAGACTGGTTGCTGTATGACTCGAACACATGTAGCTTATAAAATAATCTAAAAAATATTTACCAAAATAATACAACGCTTTTTTAATTTATGAAGGAGTTCTTTTACCCGACGAAGGGTAATTTTGTTTTATTTTTCTAAACCTCCACGACAATCCCAGTACATTAAAATTCTACTGTTTTCACATCTTACACTGTCTCTGTTTCAAGAGTAACAAATCTCGTTACACCACCTTTGCCCTTGGGCTTGGGTTTAAAATATTAAAATTTAATTTGCATGTAACGGAGGTTCACTTCGGGGCCTAAATTATTCTCACTGCGTGGCTAGACTAAAAGGAACTGCATTAATTAGGGCGGTCAGACCCACTACCGTAATTCACTTCATTTACATCGCCAGGATATACTCGTATATTATATTAGAGTAGATTTTTCGGAAGCAAGTCTTGGTTCGTCGCGTTCATTCCTTAATTTAATACACTCTCCTTGTCCGTGTTTCTGAGAGTTCTCTAGGTACAAGGTTTTGTCTAGATTTTCGTTGAATATTAATTGTACTTAATGTCCTTGGTGACAAATATAGCTCGCGTGGGAGTAAATATTATTTTTCTATTTTTGGGATAAAATATTATATCAACAACGTTATTGGCATTATTCGATTGATGTCACGTAACCTTATAAAAATGTGATGTGTATTATAATCTGCCTACGAAGATTCCAATTTGCTAGGTAGATTAGATCGGTACGATTAGATTGGTCGCGAAATTGAGGTTTCTGCTGATTCTACGTTCGGGGTGGCATGCATACATACATACATAAAACTCGCATGTTTTTTCCAAGGGGGAAGGCAGACACTAGGGAATGCCATCCACTACGGTTCTTGCTTAATCCTTTTGCTTCATCTAAGTTGAAATATCTGGTCATTCACGTACGCCAGTTGCGAGAGCTTGGACTGTTTTAGTTTTGGGTTGTGCATCTACTGTTATGCACTGCAGTTACTTTTTTTATACCTACGTGTTATTATTTTCGTTTATTCATACAGGGTGTATTTCACCTCATCACAAAGCCGTTAACCAAGCATTCTGTATATCAAACTAAGTAACTTTATTCAAAAATTATTGCTAGGAAACAATTTTTCTTTTTGAGGTTATAAATCATGTTTTGTGGTATAAGTCAATGTAACGCACTCAAAACATTGTGCGGATGGATGGATTGAATAGTACGGGGCTCGTAGAGATATTTAAAGTAACAATAATGCGATAAAAAGTGGTATTTAAAAAAAATATGTCAAAATCTTGCAACTTTGACCCCCAATATCTCCGTAACTAGGAGGTTTCCAGGTATAGCGTAGAACAAAAAAACTATCAGAATGACGAGGAGAACAAGTGCCTTCCGTATTCGTTAAGAGGTGTTTTACACGCTTTATTATTATGTTATTTCATTTTCAAGTATTTCTTCAAATAAAACGATACAAAAAAAAATACGTGTCGGGAGCAGGGTCCAAGCCACCGGTGGTTAGGGTCGCAGACATTGGAACCTCTTCACAATGCGACCCGTATCGAGGTGTACTGCCTTCTGAATCAGGCCCTTAATCCAGTTTCCTAGGGAGAGCTCCGTGAGATGGTCGTCGAGGCCCTTAAGTTATATTTATTGTTATTATATTTTGCTGTCTTAGTATATGTTAAGTAATGTTGCCTAACTTTTAGTCAACAATTGGTTACAATTTATAACATTGTTAGAGAATGTTACCTCAACATGTGGTGTAAGTACACCCTGACTACCTGTAACGACTGTCAAAGATCTACAAAATGACAGTTGAAAGCGACGGTTCAACGTGCTTTCCGAGGCACGGAAGAAACTCCTGAAGATTGACCCGAGCGGTTATCATTATTTAGCCACACGCTCTTCAAAGGTTGTGTTGATGCATGTTAACGTCATATTTTAATGTTGATGTGCAACAATAATTTAACACGGCTCTAATAAATGCTGCCTGTCAACATAAAACTCCAAAGAAACAAGAAAGACGTTTCAAATTCATCATCTATCCGAAATCAGCATAAAAGTATAATATGACCAAGAATCTAAAAATCTTTGAAACAATATGTTCGCGGAGCCACGATTCGAAACTTTATACTAGCAATATAAAAGTTTTAGACTACCGTAAACTGAAGATATTGGGGTAATATGAGATAAACGCCGGAGGCAAACCACCTTCGTTTTATTGTGGACTATTTCAGTTTTCTTCGGTAACAAAAATAAGCGTGACTTTTAAAGAAACCACGAAGCGCGAGGCGTCATAGTGTTTTGTTCTTCAGATAGGTTTTGTGCGTAGTACACGCAACCGGCGTGTGCATGTGTGAGGTGTGCTTATCAGTCTGCTGTTACAAAAGTTACAGAATGGTCTATCATTGATTTCATAATTGTTGATTTTGACAAGTTTGGTAATCTACTAATAAAATGGCGTCATTATGACTTTCCAATGGCCAATCACTGACACTCCATTTAAAAAAAATGGCATAGAATAGCAATCTCGTACCAGACTGACTTAGGCGCTCTGCTATTTACGAAATTCTTAATGCTTCGTATTACATTATAAATAATATGTACACTTCAAACATAGAAATGAAATTTGGCGGGTTTTTTAATAATGAAAACACGACATTGTCATTATAACACAATTATATTATGAGACCATTGACCGATCAATGGTAGATCATTATGACTTTAGCAGATTATGAACTTTCAGCAAAATGACAATAGGATCTTGTTGAAATGACAAATTTATAAAAATAGCAGACTTGGGATCCAGGTGCATGATCGTAGACGTGGGAAAAGGAGTAAGTAAGAGTCATGGCAGTTGCGTTCTCTAGCTCCTCGCTAACGTCCATGGGACTACAAATGAAAGGAAAACTGAATACGTTGAAGGCAATGATGACATTATAAACTATGAGCACTTACATTTTTGGCGCCGCAAATTTTATTAGAACTGGCGTTTTTGATGCCAACGATTCCGTTCTCTGTGAAAGAAACGCTATTTTCTTTATTTAGCGAGAAATTTTAAAGTCAAAGACAACTTTCATGATGCACACTTTACGGCTGGATTGTTAATATTCCGCATTATGACAATAACTTTACTGGTACTAAACATTTTGTGAAAATAACTTTTGTTAGTGTGATTGTGAGTCTCATAATTTTCCATTGTTGGTTTTAGATTCTGGTTAAAAGATGGTCTGATTAAAGGTGAAAAGAGGATCAGGCGTCCGTATCTGGCACCACGTGTGCAATTTGTCCGTATCGGTTTGACACGGCGTCGTGAAGATAAACTGACAGAATTTTCATTATGGAGAAAATAATTTCCCCGATTTAACGTCAAAAATGTACGTTGACAGCTTTCATTGTAATAGTTTTACACTTTGTATAGAAATGTAAATGGTAAGCAAACTCATCTCGAAGCCGTCAACCAAGCATTCTGTACATCATAATAAGTAAATTTATACAAAAAATTTCGTGGACACCAGATGGCTAATATAATACTTAAATACTTTTTTTTTGCAAATACATACTTTTCGTACTTATTAACATACATGTTGTGTTTGACGGCTTCACGGCTTCATGAGTCTGTTAACAATGAAATTATTATGATGCTTAACCAGTAACTGTAACATATATGTTATTTACCTTGAAAAATTGAAGCGCTGCGTTCTTCGCAACAAAAGTCAGAGTACAGTATCCAAACAAAACTGCTATATTTGTGAAGCACGAAGCTAAGCCAACACTGATCTGTTTCCATAACGGATCGCCGGTTTTCATGGCAAACACTTTCACAAATATTTGTTACTTGTTAGTATGGCTCATGGGGCCAACGTTGGCTATATGTCAAAGTAATCCCCTGGTATTTGTAATGCATGTTATCAATATTTTATACGGTGTACATAAATTTTAACGATTTTATCTGATTTGTTTGTAGTTAAAATTTGAATTTGTTCAGAGATGGGAATTAAAATTTGTTGGCTGAATTGAACGATGATGTAAATGGTAACAGGTACAAACATGTGTGTCTCCCGCGGTGTCTGGGACGAGAAGTTCTCTCCCTCTCCCGCTCCGCTACCTCCTTCGCTAGCATAGTCATGCTAGCGAAGACAGAATAGGTAGCCTTCCTATTCCGTCTAACTCCGGACCATGGGTTGAACCAGAGACTTTGCACGACCTAGAAATTGAACCCAGTTCAGCAGTTGCGCTTGCGACTTTGCGTATGTTTCAACGTACTTATCGGCGATACTGTTATCAAAGCACCACAAAACGAGAACACAATACATCGTGCTCCGCATTCTGTCTCTTTCTCGCCTATGATAACAACAATAAAACTTGACAATTAGCGCGTAACCTCAAAAATAACATTTACTTAAATATTGTCAAAAATACTAGTTAATGTATTCATATTCCATATCTGGTCATCATCATCATCCTCAACTGCCTAGCTTTTCCCAACTATGTTGGGGACGGCTTTCAGTATAATCGGATGGAGCTGGATACCAGTATTTTACATGGAGCGAGTCTATCTGACCTCCACAACCCAGTAAATACTGGGTAATACGAGACCATTTGGTAAGACTGGTTTTCAGACTTCTTGGGCCACTGACTACCTGTAACGAGTGTCAAAGATTTACAAATAACAGCCAAGACCAATTGCTTAACAAACTTTCTGAGGCACGGAGGAAACTCGGTATGAAATGGGTAACCACCCCAAGGCAAGCATCGCTTAACCTAAAGATCGACCCAAACGACTGCTATGACTAAGCTGTGGTCACGGTTTTCAATGACCCCGAAAGTCTAACAACCATGCAGGCTTTCCACGGGGTATCGTATTACCCAGTTTCACTTCTTCGTTCGCGCTCATAGTGACTAGCCGTGCTGTACATTATTAAATATTCTGAGAAATCAAAGCAAAGTAAACTCTACCTTAGCGTCAAGTCAATTAAGTAGACAATACGCTATTCGACGCCACACATCACGCACCAGCTGTGTGGACAAAATAAGAACGACGTGTAGTATATGCAAAATATCAAGATGTTTCGTACTCCTCAGCAGAATTTAACATTGTCTTCGTCACAACCGGAACTAGCAAGTTATTCGGATCAAGACCGTGAAAATAGTTTATCATCGAGGAAAAGAAAGGAACGTACTGAAGCGGAAAACCTTGATGACTTGCGGTCTGAAATTGTTACAATGTTGAGCGATCTGAAAAAATCCCATAACGATAAGTTGTCTGCATTGTCCGACATGATCAAAGACCTGAAACACCAGAATCAAGAAATCATGAAACAAAACTCTTGTTTGAAGAATGCACTTGAAAACACAACACTACTGTATAACGAGCTAAAAGGGAAATATGAAAATATAGTGCTAGAAAATAATGAAACAAAGAATAAAGTTATCATGCTTGAAAATAAAATAGAAGATGTCCTGAGAAAACAACTAGAAACTTCATTGGAAATAACAAACGTACCATTTAGTGAAGATGAAGACCTCAACCTGATAGTGAGTGAAATACACAAAAAACTTGATGTATCAATTTCAAGGGAACAAATATGCCAAATATATGGGAAACGATCAAAGCAAAATAAAGTGATTGTGGTTGAATACAAGATGACGCAGCTCCGAACCAATGTGATACAGGCTCTTCGTACTTACAACAACAATCACAAAGATGACAAATTTAACACCAAGCTGATCAATTTGCCGGGTGAGAGACAACCAATTTACATCTCAGAATCCCTCACTCCCACCACGCGACATCTCTTGTTTCATGCTAAACAAGCTCAGAAGAAAAACTGTTTCAAGTATTGTTGGATTTCCTATGGTAAAGTTTTTATAAAAAAAGATGATGGATTGCCAAGAATACACATCAAAACTCTGGAACAAATTGGAGACCATAGAACCGATTCTGATACTAATACGTCTACTCACAATCTAAGCAAGTGACTATTTTTTAATACTTTTACAATACTTTTTTATGTTTTACTTTCTCATTATTTATGCATGCCTTCAAAATCCGTATTTTCAACAAAAACAGTTTACTACTTATCCCTGTCAGCCATACATACAACACACAAGAACAAAAACAATACATTATTTAAAAACCAACTACTCATTATCAAATACCTCAACCACTCAACAAATATATGTGTTCCGACAGATTTGGCGAACAATTTTGTTGCCAATGGCCTAATACCAGCAACATGCACTAAAGACTATGGTTGACTTGCAAGTAATTTCCTCGGACATTGATGAACGAATCAATGTCGGCAACGCATTGGTCGCCGAATTTCCGGAACACTGTAAATCAGCTCTTAATATGATTCATCAAAATTTTACTATATTAACGCAGAATATTAGAAGCTTGCATAAAAATAGTAATGAACTTTTAGTTCTTTTAAAGCGTCTAGATATTGCCTATGATCTAATTATATTGACAGAATGCTGGCTTTCTGATTCTACTGTCATACCGACGATCGATAATTATGTCTCTTATTCTACAAAAAAATATCTAAATAAAAATAGTGGTATCGTCATCTACGTTAAAAACAGTCTAAACTTCTCTATAACAGAACCAGATTACTGTCTGGAAGCAAACTGTTTAATTATAACTAGCGATACAGATTTAGCTATAGTTGCGATTTACAGACCACCTTCTTTTAAGAATTTAAATTCATTTCTGGGATCTCTGAATGAAGTTCTGACAAGTCTCAAACAGTATAAAAGTATTGTGTTGATGGGGGATATTAATATAAATATCAATGATAACCTACACGGACAATCTTTGGATTATTGTAATTTATTGGCTTCACACGGTCTCTTAGCATCACATACCTTTCCAACTAGAGAAGCAAACTGTCTTGATCACTGTTTTATAAAAACAAAATACGAAACTACAACCATAGTTTGTAACAGTACATTGACGGACCATAATTGTGTGATGACTACAATACCTCGCAAGGCAACTGTTATAAAAAAAACCTTTTAAAAGATTGTACACAAAATGTGACTATGATGGCGCTGTTGCAGATTTAGAGCAGCTAGATTGGAAAAACATTTTATCTCTATTAGATCCAAATGAAATGACGAATCAATTTCTTGATATTATAAGAGACACCTTAAAAAGACATACTTATACCTATAAATTATCCACACGTAAAGCAAATATCAAACCCTGGATAACATCAGGTTTGTGTCGCTGTATGAGAAACCGTGATAGACTTCACCAAAAACTTCGATTGAATTCAGATAATGAGGTGCTAAAAATTACGTATAAACGTTATCGCAACTCTTGCAACAATTTATTGAAAAAATTAAAAAATAATTATTATAAAACTGAATTAGAAAATAGTGAAAATAACATTAAAAAAAAGTGGGGATTAATAAAAGATATGTGCAATTTGAATAAAACAGATACGTCAGCGGTGGACCTTTTTAATATGGAGCAAGACAGTCAGAGCTCACTGAATCACATAAATAACTATTTTGCTGCAGTTGGTGCCAATCTGGCTAATGATATACTTTCTAGAACTAAAACAAACGAAATGGATCTTAGCAAAAAATTGAATATTAATAAGCAACCCCTGCACTCGTTTATGCTCTTCCCAACAGATGAGAGCGAAGTTAAATGCATTATCTCCAATCTTAAAAATACTGGTTCGTCGGGGTGGGATGGTGTAACAACACAGTTTTTGAAAAAAGCTGTGAACGCCATTATACAACCAGTTACTAGTATTTGTAACACCTGTTTTACCTCAGGGACCTTTCCACTAGCTCTAAAAAGGTCTGTTACAGTTCCAATTTTTAAGTCTGGAGACAGAAATGATGTCTCGAACTATAGACCTATTTCCTTGCTGCCTGGTTTATCGAAAATCTTAGAAAAATTAATCAACTCTAGACTAAAGAAGTACCTAGAATCAAATGGACTTTTCTCATGCAATCAATTTGGATTTAGGGAAGGCAGATCTACCAGTGATGCTCTGCATAAGTTGACTTCCTATATTGTTGATGGGTTGGATGGTGGAGACAGAGTCTTGGGTATTTTTTTGGATCTCGCGAAGGCCTTCGACACGGTCTCCGTTCCTATTCTCCTTGCTAAGCTCGAATGCATGGGAATACGAGGCATGCCGTTGGCTTTATTTAGGGATTATTTAAGTAACCGCAAGCAAAGTGTTAAAATCAAAGATGAGTATAGTCAAGAGGTCGAAATAGTATACGGAGTCCCACAGGGAAGCGTGTTAGGCCCAACACTTTTTTTGGTCTATATCAATGATCTGTGTAACCTTTTCATAAACAAGGGCCAAATTGTCACATTTGCCGATGACACGGTTTTATTATTTAGAGCAAAAACATGGGAGGATATAAATAGCATAGCAAATCAAGGAATGCGCTCAGTGGCAACATGGCTTGATAACAACTTGCTAACATTGAATACTCAAAAAACCATGTACGTCTCCTTCAGCACTTCTATTAAAACCCAGCCTCCATCAAACACTATGGATATAAAAGTACATAAATGTCAGAACGTACTAACATGTGACTGTTATGGTATTAACAATACGACCTCCATTAAATATCTCGGTGTTGCTGTTGATCAGTATCTGAACTGGAAAGAACAGGCCAAAAAACTAAGTGCCCGTATACGAAAATTAATATACATCTTTAAAATCCTTAGAAGTGCTTGTACAATGCAATTACGAACTACTGTGTATTACTCACTTTGTCAGTCTATTGTAAGCTACTGTCTAACTGTCTGGGGTGGGACATCAAAAACTACTTTATTGGTGGTAGAAAGAGCTCAACGTGCGCTTCTCAAGGTAATGTGTTTTAAAAACTACAGGTATCCTACTGATCTATTATATAAGGAAACCAATGTACTTTCTGTGAGAAAACTATTTATCCGGCTTTTAATTACTGCACAACACAAATTTAAACCTGACTCCGGGTTTAGGCGGAGGTTAGATGTAGTTTATAATACTCCCAGATGTAAGACTAAGTTTGCTCAAAACTTCTCAAATTATCTTGGCCCCAGTCTATATAATAAAATAAGCAAAAAAATTAAAATGAGAGATCTAAACTGTCGCGAATGTAGAAACTCTACTGATGAATTTCTTAAGAAACTAGATTACTACGAAGTGGAAAATATTTTGAGATGATATTTGTGAGACACACACACGCACACCCATACATACACACGCACGCATATACATACACACGCACGCACATATACACACAAAACACAAGGTATGGCATGTTAAAGTCAAAAGAAAAAGTTTTTTTTTTTTTATTATCTAATTTTAATTTTTTATTTTATTTTTGTTTATCTTAGCGTTACAATTGTTTCATTTTATATTTCTTTGAATCAGTCTTTTTTGTCTTATGTAAAATAGCAAGAAGAGAACTCAATTTATTGTAAACAAACTTAACATCTAAAAATGTTGCATATACTATGTGAGTTTACGCTACTACCTCCAAATCGAAAAGCTTAGTGAACAACAATATGAATGTTCGATTCATTTTACCCACAGTTTCGATTTTGTTTTGATGTTTAAAGAGTAGATTATCTAATTATTTTCTTCCAAATCGGCTTGATATTATATTGTTAACTGAGAACGAGGAAACCTGTCCCACCGTAATACAGTTTATAACTAGTACGGGGGTCAGTGTGAATCGGTTTCGTTACAACCAGAATATATTAATATGTACGTACTGAGTTACTAATTGGGTATCTAATCTTTTAGCTTTAAATAGAATAAGTACTAGTGTGAATTTTTATTGTAAGGTTGTTATTCTTTTGGCAAATAAAGATTATGATTATGATTATGATTATGATTAGTTTAGTACTTGGGATGAAAGATAGGCAATCGCACGATAAAAAAATACTGGTAGTCAGCTGGACCGGTTAGACTGGAAAACGATTAACCCACCCCAATATAGTTGAGGAAAGATTAGGCAAATGATGATGAATGTTTCATAATCAGCTATTAATGTTCCCACTGCTGAGTCACAGGCCTCCTCTCTATGAGAGGGAGTGGCCACCACGCGGACCCAGTGCAGGTAGATAGATGTCACATATCTTCAAATTTTTGGTTGTAGGACATACTGGTTTCCTCACGATACTTTCCTTCACCGTTTTGGTAGTAGTGGTATTCACGCGGTGATGAAATAAATCACAAAAAATTAGGCCCCTGCTTGGGTTCGATCCCACGACTTTCTGCTCGGAAGTCGGGGCCATTGGGCCACCGCTGTTCGAGAGTTGTTTAAAAAGTTTAAATTGATGGTACCTTACAAGGTTTTTATTCAGGTCTGCGCACAGTAAGACCACTTTCTCTTTGATTTTGAAGACCAGTCCCTTTATTTAATTCACAAGAAATATGAACCTTGCCTAATGAATGTCTAAGCTGGATTTTTGTGCTTCTAAAAGGGATGTAATCTGTGTAAAGTATGGTTTCTGGGAACTGTCCTCATTATTTTATAAACGTCTTGTATTACCTTTACATATTGTGCCTTTGTTCGTGTACAAAATACGGGTACGCGTGTTGGGACCTCAATTTTGTTCTTTATTTTATGTTTAGTTTCAGTTTTAGCTTTTCTCATGAATACTTAGATTTTTGTTTTAGTACCTGCTTTTTTGTAGGCCTATGGGTTTATCTCTCGTAATTACGTCAAAGCCTACATTCACGACTTTAGGTGATCTGACTACCAACATGATTCAAAATAAAGAAACCAAAGCAATAGCTGATAGCAAAAAAACAGGAACCTGCATATCATGAAAAGAGCTGAACCTACTGAAAATTGAATCCAGTCAAAAAGTCATCATCTGGGTTGTCTTGTACCCAATTATGTTGTGATACGTTTCCAGTCATTCCAGATGCCACTGAATAATAATAATAATAATAATAATATCATTTAATTCGGGTAACAAAAGACCCATATTACATATACCTTACAGACTAACATACATATTTATTAAAAACCTCAAAAACATAAATAAAACTACTACAGAACACGAAGAGACGGCGTCATGTCGCGCTGCGTGGTGTCGCGTAGCCTTCCGCGAAATCGCCGATACACGACACCTTTCGGCCAAAACTCTTCGTTAGGATGGACTGCCTATCTGACCTCCAGAACACAGCAGCACTGAGTAATACGACATCCCTTGGTAAGGCTTGATAACTCTTACGCGCCAGTACCTGTAACGACTATCAAAGATCTGAGAGCCGAGACCTGTTTTCCGAGGCATAAAGGAAACTTAGTATGTAATTGATAGTCATACCCATTCAAAGACCGACTTTAGCAAGCGAGGCTTAACCTTGAAGACCGACTCGTGCGACCGTTTTTATTTAGCCACGAGTTCCTACAAAACTGGTGTCGAGGAGTTCGTGGCCAAATAATAGCAGAACTCTGGCCGATCTTTAGGTTAAACCGTCGTTGCCTAGGTTGGTCTGTGGATGGTGGCGACCGCCTTTGCATACCGAGTTTCCTCCGTGCCTCGGAAAGCACGTTAAGCAGTTGGTCCCGGCTGTCATTTGTCCATCTTTGGCAGTCGTTACAGGTAGTGGCCCAAAAAATCTGACAACCAGTCTTACCAATTAGTGGTATCGTATTACCCAGTATTAACTGGGTGTTGGAGGTCAGATAGGCAGTCGCTCCATGTAAAATACTGGTATTCAGCTGCATACGGTTAGACTGGAAGTCGACCCAACATAGTTGGGAAAAGGCTAGGTAGATGATGAGTTCCTACAAAACGAAAGAATTTATTCACAAAGTTATTTCACAATACGTTCGGAGCTAGACAACTAGATGACACCTTATTTTCAGCTCATCAAGAATTAACGATGAAATGATAACAGGTTGCTTTAGAATTCAATTTTCGGGTTTGGGGTGTAGGTATAAATTTCCCGAGGGACCGCTATGTCAAATACACGGTAATGTGATGGGTTGGAGCGGACAGCAGCGTCGAGTTACTGGCGAGAGCGGGAATTCAAGACAATAACAGAACTCATTCTTCTTTCTTGTAATACTCTTTACACCCTTTAACAACTTGAAATCATGGTTTATTTAGTGTTTACGCTACTCATATGGTAAAAGTGCTTTTCTTTTCTGTTTTTTTGTAGTTTTTTTTTAAATCGTTTAAAAACTAAAACCTTAATATACTACTAGAATTACAAAAATAAGACTTAAACTCAAGCCATTTATTTCAATTAGACCATTACGGCACTTCGGAATGTCAAAAATACAAAAAAAAAGCAAAGCTACAGTCACAGTCACAAGGCAAACTTGAAAAAGTACTGTAGTTGCCCATTTTCTATACGTACAAACAATGTGACTTCATGTTGGACACGGGATATTTTTTGTTCCGGTATTACATTTTCGTGGCATTATTTTCGACCTACGTGCAGTGGGAAAAGCCAGGTTCTATATTTTTCTGCTTAGATAATACAATTACAGTATTTTCTCACTCTGCGCATATTAGTAGTTTCCGAAATAATGCTTATTTTTTACTCTTACAGTAGGGACTGTCAGAGTAAAAAGATATTAATTTTATTAATTACTAGCTTCTGCCAGCGGCTTCGCCCGCGTGAAGTTTCAAAATTGGGGTTGAGTGAGAATATTATAAACGTAAGAGTAAACAAATATAATAATAACAAATCTCCGAACTGCTAAGCTATCGGGAGTTACACGTGTTATTGTGAGTCAACTATAAAAGATAGACATATGCTGTCTTGGGATATTTTTTATATAATTTTATGTGGAATATTTCCGTTACACATGATTTCTATGTAGCTTTAACCATTAAGGCTGCACACGCGACGGAAGCTAAAAAAACCAAGTAACTTCTCCCGTTTTCCCAACATTTCCTTTCACTGCTCTGCTCCTATTAATGGTAGCGTGATGAAAAGTATACTATTACCTGCTCAGGAGTATGTAGAATAATTGTACCAAGTTTCGTTAAAATCCGTCGAGTAGTTTTTTTTTCTATAAATAACATACAGACAGACAGACAGACAGACAGACAGACAGAAAGACAGACAGACAGACAAAAATTTTACTGATTGCATTTTTGGCATCAGTATCGATCACTAATCACCCCCCGATAGTTATTTTGTAAATATATTTCATGTACAGAATTGACCTCTCTACAGATTTATTATAAGTATAGATAGAAGATAGATTTTTCAAAAGTTTTAGTCCACACTGTATGTTTTTGTTAGCTTCAGTACAGAAGTTTTTTTTCCGAAAAATTCACGTGATTGGATCTATTGCTTCATAACGCTAAATTATTTTCGCAAGACATCGTTAATCCGGTCGGGCGGAGGTGGCGTAGATTTCACAATGTGACAAACGCCAAAAGCTGGTACATAATCTTAATCGCATGTTTGCCAAAGTAAACGAAAGTTTTCATATGGATTCGTCGGTCAACTTCGGAGAACTACCAATGATATTAATACATGTAGGAATACGATTTGGTGGGCGATTTGAACCATTTGTCACGGTGACTTCCGTCTAGCTGAGTTTACCACTTGACTCCAAACGGTACCAGGAATATTTGATACGCTCCTAGCTTATAACTTCAGCTTGATGATATTCAACACGCAGCGTGATATCTAAAGCTAATATCTAAGGTGTTGCCTTATCATTGTTTCCTGAAGTTTATGTGAAGTTTATTTTTATTCATAGTAGGTATCATCGTAACCTAGTTTGTTCGTCGAAGTTTCTGGTGAAATGGATAGAGATATAGTGGGTATAAAAGTACCTATAACGAAGCTAAAACTCCTTGTGATTGCGATATATTTTTTGTATGTAAATTGTTTTTTTTTTTAATTACTATAAGCGACCAACCCAAATGTCCTTACTTTGACATTGTTCTTCGTTTCGTTGAGCTCCTTGAGTCGAGCTTCGTCTTGTGTGTGAACTGTAGCTACATTAAAATTTCATCTTTGTTTCGAAACTTCAAAAGTGATTGTAACTGGCCTACTTGAAATAAATGCTTTGATTTTGATTTTGTTCGTAATAGAAATTAAGGTCAAAGATTCATATTAACACACATTCCCAATAGAAACTTTATGTGCGACACAGAATTATTATACCAACATAATAAAGTTAGCTATAAATTGAAGATAAAATGTGGATATGGCTTTTATAAGGTACTAATAAAAACTTTTCATATTAATGCCTTCAGTAAGTTGTGCTCTTAGGAGTTTATTCGGTATCTACTTGTGTGTTGATACTATCTTTAATTTTATTGTTCCCGCAGGCTTTTTGGTCTGACATTACTAATTATAACAACGCTTTGACCTTGAACTGGCACTGCATACAGGGTGTAAACAATCTCATCACGAAGCCTTCACCCAAGCATTCTGTACATCAAACTAAGTAACTTTACGCAAAAAGTTGTAAATTTGATTCCCAATATCTCCGTAACTAGAAGGTTCCCAAGTATGGTGTAGAATAAAAAAATGATTGGAACGGCGGGAAAAACAAGTTTCACCCTATCACCCTTTTTTTCTTTCTTCTAGTTTAAATAAAAATGCCACTACTATAACTCCCCCGTTAGTCTTGTGGTCGCAAGTCAGGACTTAGGAGTAGGATTTAACAGCGGTTTGACTTTTCGGGAACACATCAGGCGTTCTTGTAAACGAGCGTATAGAAATTTAGGTTTCATGCTTCGTACGGTCCGAGCTTTCACGAATGTGAAAGCTATTATAGCATTGTATAATGCATTGGTGAGGAGCCAGTTAGAGTGTAAGGAAGTCATCTGGTCTCCGCATGAAGCTAAATATAGTCTCATGCTGGAAAGGGTACAAAATAAATTTATAAGACATTTATACATGCGGTACTACGGAGTCTATCCCTTTTACCCGTTAATGTATCCGACATTGTTTATTTTAGGTATGGTAGGCTACAATGAGCTAAGGGTTAGGAGAGATCTCGCACTCGCCTTATATGTTTTTAAATTGCTGAGAGGGAAGGTGCATAATGCAGCTATTTTAGGCCAGGTGAGTCTGTGTGTTCCGGACAGGTACGTGTGGCGGCGACGGCAGCCGCGACTGCTAGTGGAACCGCGCGCTCGGACCAATCTGTTAAAGGAGGCGCCGCTGACGCGTGCACTGCGCACGCTCAACCTCATAGCGAGTGAGACAGACTTATTCTGTTGTTCTCTGGGTGAATTCACAAGGAATGCCTTGTTTGTAATTAGTTATAGGTATTAGTTATAAGTAACAATTAAGTTAAGTTAAATATTAATTAAGGCGCATTTACCGCATTGGTTAGCTGTAATGGTAGATGTATGTTGATAAATAAATAAATAAATAAATAAATAAATAAATAAATAAATAAAGTCGGACTCCTGTGCACGAGGGTTTGGGATCGATCCGACACCACGGGAGAGAAAATAGACGCAGGACCGACGGCTTCTCATACTCTCTGAGGTAACGGGTTAACATACCGCCCACTTCCAACCGCTGCTACTGAAAAACCTATTAGCACTTTTGCCTGACCCCCGGGGAATCGAACCCAGGGTCCTACCCTCAGCAGTCGCGACCACGAGACCAACGGACTGGTGGAAGGCGACTGAGATTGCCACTTAGTGTGAATGGGGTCCTCACGGCCGGACCATGACCCACTTGCTGAAGTGTTCGGATCTGTACAACTGTATCTGTACAATTGACGACGTGAATGGCGTAGTGGTAGTCACGCTGCTTTACGTTCTTAGGGTCTTGGGTTCGAATCCCAGTAGGAGCAATGTTTGTGTGATGAGCATGGACATTTGTTTCCGAGTCATGGATTTTTATATGTATAATAAGTATGTATTTACAAACAAAAAAGTATATAATAAGTAGTATATATAATATGTAGTGTGGTACTAGATGGCGCTGTGTGTTAATGTCCAGTGATATTTATATAACTGCACTATACTTTACATGACTCACAAACACTTCTGACACTCTGAGCTCGCTGCTGGCAACACTGGCGACTGGTCGTAAAAAAAACGGCCTCGTAGTTAATTTATTTAAAATAATTGTTTTATTTTGTTTAAATTGTTTTAAATCTATTCTTTATAGTAGAATCAATGTATAAAATGACACACGTAGTGTTTGTGACCAGTTTATATTGTGATAACTCGTAACAATCGATAATTCGATAAGTCATGTACCGGCTGTCAACTTTTGGACTGTGGATTTGAATTCTTCGAACCGGGGGAGTATTCCGTTTTAATTTACTTATTATTGGTGTATAATTTATATACTTAACATCACCTAAACACTGCTCAGGGCACTGAGCAACATCCCGTACCCACACCGGCTACGTTTATGTCTCATTCTGCTTGACAATTGTGGAAGCAAAATCGAGGACGAAAACACTTGCCCAGACAAAAACATTCACTACAAACCCTACTTCACACATAATATACCACCTAATACCTTAGATATTCTTTAATAACTTGACATTTCATAATGTACCTTTATAGACTTTGTTCCCACATAAACTCATGTTCTTTATGATAATTGTTAAAAATAGTTAATCTTAGCAATCATAATAGTAGAAATAGCCTTTCTTAGAGTATTAATTGTAATAAGTTTGAGAATTTTAAATCAAATATCTTTTCTTTAATTTTAGTTTTTTTTTTACCTTATACCTTCATTTTTCTCATAATTTCTTCTAAAACTTTCTTTTGTTCTTTGGTTTAAATATTTGTACTTCTTTCTAACTTTAAAACTACTACTGTCTCAAGGTTTCAATAAACACAGTATTCTCTTAACATACTCAGCTGTTTCTTGTCACTTTTCAGGTTTCGCTTAATCAAGCAATATGATGACCCGCGGAGCTACTGTTCGTGACATGTCTGACAAACTGAAAGCGGCCCTGAGGGAACTAGATTCATCTAGAAATGAGTGGAGCAAGCTGCTGCGGGAACGAGAAGAAAGTGAAGTGGAAATAGAGGCAATAGTAAACAAAAACACTCAATTAAAAAGCCAGCTTGCAGAACTCCACACCCAGCACATCGATATACTGGACCAGCATCACCATCTCCGTCAACTAGTGTCGGGTTTCCACCAGTGCCATGACACTCATGACCAGGCACTTAAACGAATATCTGAGCTGGAGGCGGAATTGTGCAAAGCAAACAACACCATCACCTCCATCAGTTCTCTGAAAGCCAGCGAAGAGATTGCCAACACCAACAACCTGTTCAGTGAGCTAATTGATAGTGTACCCGGACTGGAGTATGAGCAACCCACCGTCACCATAGATTTAACTGGGGATGATACCTTAACTAGATGTCCAATTGTTCTAAGTAGCCATAAGAAAATTAAGAAATATATTAAAATAAACAAAAGTATCAAAAAGTATAAGAAACTTCTAAAAACTCAAAGTGTGTACAAATACAATATTAACCTCAGAATAGAACTCAGAAACTTAAAAAACCAATTAAATGTATGTAATAGTAAGTTAGAATCTTGTACACAAATGTATGATGTTGACATACAAAACCTTCAAAGGGAATTATTGAGTAGGGAAAATACACTTAAGGATATCTTTTGTAAATATGAGTGTAGTCAACAGATGTTGAGTGAGCGCATGCAGGAGGCTTGTGAGTTGGTGGACCTGGTGAAGTACAACGCAGAGAGGTATGAGTCACTGACCAACAATCTCTCCTGTAGTTGCGCTGCCGCTCCGCCACCTCCCATGTCTCAGCATGTTCTCCCCGCTGCCTTACCCATCATAAATAATAATAGCCAAGCAACTTTGAACCCCACCCAAAGTAATATTTTAGTGTTCTCTGATAGACTAGGAACGGGTTTTGGATCTTTGTTAAATAACCGTTCTAATCATACAGTACTGAACCACTGCCACCATAACCTGCATTTTAATGAGCTCATTCATAAAATTCAACATACACAATTGAATGAGCAAAGTACTGTAGTTTTACTAGTTGGAAATAGTCTTAGTATTTCAAAAAAGGACATAGTTAATGGTATTGACACCCTACTTAAGTTAAGACTAGGCAAATTAATATTGTGTGCGTTTCCATATTCTGATAATTTACTTGCTCAAGAAAATGATTATATTTCTAGCCTAAATACTTTGATGCATATTTTGTCATGTCGTCATAGTGACCGTTTATTGTTTTTTGATACTAACAATTTTGTTAGGGATTTTGTTTTGATTCGGGATCATTATATGTTTCTTCCCAAGATTAGTAAACATTTACTAGCTACATTGTTAGCTTTTAATATACACGCAGTTAATGATGATTTAACTGAGACTAGGTTAAGTGATGAATCAGTATTATTTGATAACACTGTTGTAGATTCTTTAAACTATTAGAGCCGACAAAAGAGAAGACGGATAGTAATATTTTACTTTACCACCAGAACATAAATCGCTTCTCCGGCAAAATTTTAGACGTGGAAATGTTAGTAGATAAATACCACATGGATATTTTATGTTTTAGTGAAACTTGGTTAAAACCAGATAGGATGTTGTTTAATGTTAGTAATTTTTCAGTTGCCAGCGCGTTCAACAGATCCACAGTGGGTGGTGGTACCCTGATACTTTGTAACAGTTCTCTCAGACATAAGGAAAGGAAGGATATCACTGCTTACTCTGTTGATCGCTTATGTGAGGTAGCATGTGCAGAGGTTGAAGGCCATACTTTCTTATGTGTCTATAGACCACCAGCATCTAACTTGTCATTGTTTTTAATCACAATGGAAGAAATATTAAGTAAACTTTTCAGGGATAATAAATTAGTTTTTGTTTGTGGTGACTTAAATATTGATCTGCTAGTCGATTCTCCCGAAAAATGTAAGCTCATCTCATTGTTTAAATCATTCAATTTAAAATATTTATTTAATGAAGCAACTAGAATAACGGCAACTTCAGCTTCCTGCATAGATAATGTATTTACTAATTGTAACGTTAAAAATTCGTTCTTAATTAGTGGCGTTAGGTCAGACCATACTGGTCAACTTGTATCTTTTGATTTGGACAAAAAGTTGCACTTAGCTAAAACTATTAGAATAAGACCTCTTAATAAAAATAAATTAAAATCTTTTAATAATAATGTTCTAAGTAACCTTTCAAACGCTAGTTTTGATTCAAAAGACCCCAATTTAAACTATGGCACATTATTTTCTACAGTTTGCCAAGAATTCAATAAAACATGTCCTTTGAAAACAGTTAAAGTCAATTCTAAATCAAAATTTAGTGAATGGGCTACCGCGGGAATAAGAAAAAGCAGAGATAATTTATACAATTTATATCACGAAAAATCTCTAACCTCAGATCAAGTTTTTCATACTTATGTTAGAAATTATTCGAAAACATTCAAAAGTGTCTGCGCTCAAGCAAAATCACAGATAATAATTAACAAAATTGGTATTTCTAATAATAAAATAAAAACAGTGTGGCAGGTCATTAACAAAGAAACTGGAAAGTCACAACAACGTGATCAGACCGAATTGTCCTTGAAAATAGATAATCAGACCATTTCTGACAAGCTAGAAGTAGCCGAGACACTAGAAAGTTTCTTCACTAATATTCCGCTAGAAGTTACAAAATCTCTCCCTTCTTCATCTAAATTAGCTGAAGATTTGCTTAAAGAAAATTTTACTGCGGATATACCAAACTTTAAATTTAAACCAATATGTATTGCTACTATTATAAACGCGTTCAAAAGTCTCAACGTAAAGAATACTGAAGACTTATGGGGCATATCCGTCAAGGTTCTTGGAGATATTATCGAATCAATTGCCCCTATCCTAACAGGCATATTCAATCAATGTTTGGATAGCGGTAAATTCCCTGATCTAATGAAACTTAGTAAAGTAGTACCAATTTTCAAATCTGGTTGTAAGAGTGATCCCTCTAATTATAGACCTATATCTGTGCTTCCAGCGTTGAGTAAAATATATGAAAAAATCATGCTAGACCAGATGTTATCTCACTTTAACTCAAATGGGATTTTGCACAGTCAGCAGTTTGGATTCACGAAGGGCAGGTCGACAACGGACGCGGGAGTTAAACTTATCACTCACATTTTGGAATCCTGGGAGAAGTCCCAAGATGCCATTGGCATTTTCTGTGATCTCTCTAAAGCGTTTGACTGCGTGGACCACAACACACTGATGTGTAAATTACACCACTACGGAATTCGTGGTCAAGCTGCTGATCTGGTTCTTTCTTATCTATCAAACAGGCAGCAAAAAGTAAATGTAAATGGGGCGACGTCCTCCGGGTCTCTAGTCAAGATAGGCGTGCCCCAAGGTTCAATTCTCGGTCC
Source organism: Xestia c-nigrum (assembly GCA_916618015.1). NCBI lineage: Eukaryota > Metazoa > Arthropoda > Insecta > Lepidoptera > Noctuidae > Xestia > Xestia c-nigrum. Next base: position 1,921,207 of record OU745246.1, on the reverse strand, counting down.
TTTCCTATTTCTTGTGTACATTAATGATCTCCCTTACATGATGGCCAAATTATCAGATATAATTTTATTTGCTGATGACACCTCGCTAATTTTTAAAATAAATAGAAAGGATACGCTTGTCCAACATGTTAACGAAAGTCTAACCGTTCTCTCAAAATGGTTCGCTGCTAATAATCTTTTATTGAATGCAAGCAAAACTAAGTGTTTAAGATTCTCCTTACCAAATGTACCACAACGTGATCTTAATTTAAATCTTGACGGCAATAAACTTGATGTTATAGCGGAAACTGTATTCTTAGGGATTACTATAGATTCAAAATTACAGTGGGGCGCGCACATTAGAACTCTTTCAGGTAGGTTAAGCTCAGCTGCATATGCAGTTAGGAAAATAAGGCAGTTAACGGATGTAGCCACAGCTAGGTTAGTTTACTATGCTTATTTCCACAGTATTATGTCTTACGGCATCCTGCTGTGGGGATCAGCAGCAGACGTTGACTCCATTTTTATACAACAAAAAAGGGCAGTCCGCGCGATTTATAAAATGGGTCCTCGCGAGTCACTCAGAGAAAAATTCAAAGAGATCGATATACTAACTCTGCCTTCACTTTATATCTTTGAATGTATTTTATATGTCCGTAAAAATCGAGGGCTTTTCAAAATTAGAAGCGACTTCCACAATAAAAATACACGCAGTAAACATGAAATTGTAATACCTAAATTCAGATTAACAAAAACTAGCAAGTCTTTTATTATAAACAGTATACGCTTTCATAACAAGTTGCCAAAGTCAGTTCTAGAACTGACCGATGGAAAGTTCAAGAACTATATTAAACGTGTCCTTATGAAAAAAGCATATTACAAAATCAAGGACTACGTTGATGACAAAGAAGTTTGGCTATGATTCCTTCTGCGCATGCGGCTTCCCTGGTAGCTCATAAACGGCACAGATTTGTGGATGTCTCTAACTATTCTCAATCTCATTATTCTTTTTCTTTTGATTCAGATTATTACAGTAGTTTTCAAATCATTTTTTCTCATATTTTGCTCAGAATAGTTACAGCACTGATGACAATATTTGTGTCACTTGTTTCATTTAGTTCTTTAATTAAATATTCTTTTTATTTTTTTATTTACTTACCTTTGTATAGATGCTTTTTTACCTATTATTTGTGAATGAGTGAACATTGAAGGCCTTTTAGATTCCCGGATGCTGTTTAACTTTTGTTAAATATTCCTTTTGTTTTACAATTTTTGTATAGCAAGCAACGACCTTTTGTCGGGCCTACGCTGTCCCCCCATACTTTAGTACTAATGCTGTAATGAAACATAATAATATTGTAATACCAAATGATTTGAAAAGAGTAACCATGGAGTTTCTTGCCGGTTCTTCTCCATAGAATCGACCAACGCGAACCGTGCACCTTTTTCGACGTTTTATAAGTGCCCATCCAGGCCTATGTGAAATAAAATATTTTGATTTTGATTTTGATTTTGACGCTGCGATTATTCGATAAAACGTACCAAGGATACGTAAACTATTACTCTACCTAAACCTAACCTTTTTTTACCGTTTGATACAGGCGTGATGTTATGAACTTGTCATATATGATTTAATTGAGTACCTAAAGATATGCGCAGGTAATTTCCATATTATGACGAATCAGCTTTGTAGGATATTGATAAAATTTATATTCAATAAGAATCTACTGATTAATGCAGTTTATTACGGTCAATTAGTCTACTTCGAAATAACACAGGTGCATTGGATTTAAGATTATCTTTTATTATCATGTAAACTACGTGCATTTTGTCACGTATGCATTTTCAGAACAAAAGATGCCTGTTTTCGACAAACAGGTGAGCAGAACTGTAAACTCAAATTTGGGAAGTTATATTTTTGTCTGATGCAGTGAGCCTCCTTTTGACTCTGGGAAAACCTATGACTAGGCTGGGAATCAGGCATGGCTTTCGAACCGATGACAAGGACAGTGGGCGGCCAACTGTAAGTATTAATCTTACATAATCAATCTTGTCTAGCTTTCTTTTCTTTTTTTTGGCTTCCAATCATATCGCATGTAGCTGAAGAATCATTCACCTAGCCTTTTCCCAACTATGTTGGGTCGGCTTCCAGCCTAAGCAATGCAGCTGAATACCAGTATTTTACATGAACCAACTGCCTATCTGGCCTCCACAACCCAGTTAGTACTGGTAATAGGATACTGTTTGGTAATACTGTCATACTTGTTGAGCCACTGACTACCAATCAAAGCATTTATTTCAAGTAGGCCAATAACAGGCACTTTTGAATTGTCGAAACAAAGATGAAAATTAAATACCTACTTGGAACGAACGGATGCAACTGAATCCCAGTATTATATCTTGTACATAAACTCGAATAGTTACCAACCCGCAACGCTTGAACATCACGACTCTTCCACAAAACAAGAGTAATTTGAAATCAAATTAAATTGCCAACAAATAAAAAAATCACCACACTGTAACGCTGTGAAATCAACTGTTCAGCGAATCAATTGAATAAAAATACAATTTCGTTTTCACTAAAAATATCGTCTAGGTACTTCATAGTTCCACGCACGACCCCTAAGCGAATTTCGGAGGGTTATAAATTCGCCGTTGCTCGGAAACGGGTCGGTGATGAGATAGCTTGGCGAAATTAAAATGTAACAAAATAAATCATGGCTCTGTGAGCGCCCTTGCTTGCCCTCAGGCGTATGAGATACAACATAAATTTGTACCGAGACAGTTTGCAACTAACTTAAATTGCTCGGAGATATTTTAGGAGCCGGTGTACGGTTTTTGTGTATGACACAAATGGTGGTGCTGTTTAAATTTTGATATTTTCATAGATTGAGCTTTCATTTTTGTAATTGAATATATTTCACAAGGCAGACGTGTGCGAAAAGGCATGCTTGATTTCTCAAGCAAGCCTTTTCTCAGACGTCTGCCTTGTGAATATTTCTATTATGCAAGGATATACATACAACATACGCACGAACATACACACACATACTAGCTAAATGTGGTTGGACTGTTACTAATATTTTTTTTTGACAAATTATTTCTCAAACATCAGTGTAGCCCTGGCTCTTGTACTAGGAGTTCCTGTATTACTAATGAATACATCTCTGCGTAACCCTTTAGCGCCAAAGTCATGAAGTTAAAAAGTACTCTATTATCATATCGGCGTAGGCAATTTCGAAGCCGTATCAGCCTCATATGAATCTCAGTAAGAGAAGACAGATTTTAAAGTAAAACCGACCATACGAGTATGTGGTGGTACAAAAATTAAAACTGAAACTTGTCGGGAGGTGATAATGCAAACCATAATTATTCTGGTTAAGCTCAAACAAATATGCGTTAAATCGTAAAACAAAGGTATCGAAATAAGTTCTGAGAAAGCAGCACCTGTTAATATTAACAACTTTAATTAAACTTAGCGTTAATTTAAAACCTTAATTACGTAAGTACATGTTATATTAAATTAGGAAAATGTGGAACATGTTTTATGAATACCTACTGGATAACGTTACTTAAAGAAAGGGCGTTATTATTTCATACCTATAGGGCTGCCAAAAAAGAAATTCACATAACATGAAACCAAATTTGCAATTCCCATAAAGTTATTTAGAGGTGTGAGTATGAAACTCAAACTATATTTCGGCATTTATGTTGATATCCAAGACCTTATAATCAGCAGTAGTACTTGACTATTAAACCAACGAGATTGTCAAAGAAAGAGGTAGTACTACTACTTTTATTCTTGAGAGCCTAATAGTCTCATCATCTGCGTCTAATTCAGTATTATACATGGAGCGACTGCCTAGCGAAGAAAAAAGAAAAAAAGAAAGAAAAATATTTATTTGACGTCAGTTGACAGACCTAAACAACCCAGATATTACAGGGTAATACGATACCATTTGATAATACTGTCATACTTTTTGAGCCACTGACTATTTGGAACGGATGCAGCTGAATATCGTCCAGTATTATATCTTGCACATAAAATCGAAGGGGGTAACCATTCGATTTTATGTGCAACCCGTAACGCTTTAACATAACGACTCTTCCATAAAACAAGACTAATTTGAAATCAAATTAAATTTCCAACAAATCAAAAAATTACCACACTAAAACGCCGTGATATCAACTGTTTAGCGAATCAATTGAAAAAAAAAATACAATTTGGTAAGAATTTCGGCCACTGACTATCTGTCACGACTGTTGAAGATCTATAAATGTCCAAGTTAAATAATTGCTTCCAAATTTGCCCACTTTCAGTGGTTGGAATTTATCCTACAGTACTTTACGTATTTTCGGGATAAGAACTCTTATCCTATGTCCTGATCTAAGTCGTGGTCAAACTGTGTTCCAAATAACGCGTGGATCTTCAACAGACATCTTCAACTACGATACACTGGCCACGAGATTGATAACTTGCGTCATGATAAAGGATATGATTATCTTGTACTAAATCGACAGTAAAGCGTTTTTAGAACTTTAACTGAAGATCGTAGCATAATAAGTTTATAATGTTACCACTGCTGGGACACCTTCCTCTCTACAGGAGGGATTGAGCAATATTCTAACACGCGACCTCAGAACAGCTTTGTGGATGTCACAAGCTTCTAATAATTTTGGTTTCTTCGTCGTATTAATTTTAGTAGTGATGAAATAAACTCAGCAAGGACCAACGGCTTAACAACGTGCTTTCTAAGCACGTAGGAAACTCGGTATGTACGAAATGGGTGATCAACCATCTACAGACCAATCCAGGCATGCGGGACTTAACCTGAAGATTGATCTTATCAGGAAAACGAATTGTTCACGATACTACTTGATAGTAACGTGTGACAAGTTCAAATACCTAATACCTAAGTAGTCAAATGGCAACAAATGCCCGAGGCAACAACGCATCCAATAACAGACTAGTATATATTGATTTAGTAAGAGGCGTTATTCACCTGATGGTAAGTTATGACGAGGTCGACGAACAACCGTGTCTAGAAGTAACCCGTTCGCCCAACTTGCAGACACCCTATGATTATATCTACAAGGAAAAACCTAATAACTGAAAACAATGGGCACAATGTACGTCAATTCTTAGTATCAGGACTTCGGCCTAGATTAGCACTAAGCTGTTTATCGGATCGAATTATGAGATAAAAATATCCTTTATTTTTGTTCGCGACGAACGTCACCAAAATAAATGTAAATAGTTTTTTGCAACGATAGTGTAGAGTCAGTGATACATGGGCAATAACAGTAACGAAATAAACAAGTGTGTCAGTGATTAGATTTAGTAAATAAACCGAACACTAAGCGTTAAACTCATATCGGCTCGAAAGTGGCATTTTATTTAGCTTAACGTAGTATTTGTCGAGATCCAGGTAGCCTAGTGTTGCGACCTAGGCCTGGATATAGTTCTTTGGTATTAACTTAGCCCTTCAGGAAAGCCACTTGTCGAGGATATGACAGTCTAACGAGCCTATCTGTGTTCATAGCATGTAAATTTAGTCTAACATACCGACAGTTGAAGGAACGTTACAGGCTGGGTAATATATGCACATAAAAGTAAATAGTAAATCTTGATATGCCATACAACACCCTTGTATATGGCACTCTATATACTTACAGCATTAGCGCCAGTTTTCGTGTAAATTATCCTGATAGATCCTTCAACCGTCCGTGTTTTGGAAAGTTCTGTACTAATTTAACTATATTTCTTTAATTTCAATAAAGAACTGTATTTTTCGTGTTAGTAAATAGATAACACTATGTACAAACCATGTAACATCTAAAAAGTAACAAGATATATGTTCAGAATTGTAATAACACAGAAAACCTGTAAATATTCAAATGAAAATATATAATAAAGTATTCCAAAAAACAGGAATCGATTCGCGGCTCTCGTTACAACGTTTGTTCAACCGGGCAAAAAATCCTATCCTGTGTCCTGATCTAGGTCGTGGTCTATCTATATTACAAATTTTATTGATATCCCATCAGCTTTTAAGATGTGAACAGGTAACAAACAGATAAACAATTAGATTTACTTTCTCATTTACCTAATTAGTATGGATAAATGTTATCAATCACGCTTATCGATTACAACGTGCATCGTTGCATTAAAGACAAACCAAACTACGTATTATAAATACGAAATATTTCCATTATTTATGCAATTTTATTGTGATCGAAATGGCATTGCCGCCGATAGAAACATTCGTCTTCATTGATGTTGCTACGGTTCACGGTAATCCAGAAAGTGTTACTGAAGTAAACCTATTGGCTGCTTCTCGCATTCTATACATTGATCCAGACGTTGAAGAACCGAGTGAGAATTATAAGACTCTGGATTTAAGCGAATATGGGTTAAATCTGAATAGTTTGAAAGCTATCAATTATTTCATAAACCTGCAACAATAACCCGTGTGCCTCGTTGACCGTAAGGGATACAAAGACAAAAGGAGTAATTTGCACATGCTCAAGCAAATGCTTGGAAAGTTGGATGCCCATGCATCCGTTGATGTCCGTTTGCTCGATGATGTCCTATGTTGTGCTAATAGCATGGCATTTTATCAATGCATTCTTGAAAATTCCAGCAATGTTGACATGCAGTCGGTAAACGAAAGAACACCTGAACGACAATTTGATGCTAACCGTGCGATGAATCCTGTTGCTGACAATATCAGTGATAGAAGTGCTAATTCACACCTTCCTAAAACTGACCACTTTAAAATTTCACGTGAGTTTGGGGAAAGATTTTTGCACTGGACAGACCAAGTAAAACGTAAGTTTGCTGATATTCAAGTTGAAGAAGTTGTTGCTGAATTGGACTATTTGGAAAACTAAGAAACGTTAAAAATAAAATTTTCTAAGGGTACCTATCAAGTTCGTTCACTTATCATAATCATACAAACTGACGCACACGATCTGTTTCCTACATTCCAATAGCATTATAGTAAAAAAAAATTAACTATTTCAAACAAGAGACGAAACAAACAGAACCTAGATAGGTGCTCATAAGGAGAAATTAGTACTCTTAAATAATGTCTAGCTTTGGTCTAATTCAACAATAAATTGTATCCATTTGTTTTTTATTTTTATTTGAGCAACAAGACTAGGCTTCTACTTTGTTTAAATTATTTCATCATCTCTGCCCTTGGAGCATCTGTCTCTGTGACGTGTGTTAGTCTTTAACGCACTAATTATGAGATAAAAATCTCCCTTATCATAGTAATTAGCTAATGCTTCTGGAACCCTCGACACACTGCACTAAAAGTTAAATAAAAATTATTCATTAATTCGCCATTTTGTGGTGGCGGCCATCTTGGACCGATTTTTATTAAACATAGCTAAGAACACTTTCGACTTATTCACCTTTCAAACAAAAAAAAAACAAAATGCAAATCGGTTCATCCGTTCGGGCGCTACGATGCCACAGACAGACACACACACACAAACAGACATGTCAAAATTTTAACACCCCGTCGTTTTCGGGTCCCCCGACCCGAAAACGTCGGGGTGTTAAAAATATAACTTCCCAGATTTGAGTTTACAGTTCTGCTCACCTCTTAGTAGAAAACAGGCATCTTTTGTTCTGAAAATGCCTACGTGACAAAATGCACGTTGTTTACATAATAAAAGATAATATCAAATCCAATGCAGCTTTGTTATTTCAAAATAGACTAATTGACCACAATAAACTGCATAAATCAATCCAGATAAGATCTATTGAATATTAATTTTATCAAAATCCTACAAAGCTGATTCGTCATAATAAGGATATTACCTGCGCATATCTTTAGGTACTCAATTAGGTCATCTATGATAAGTACATTATATCACACTTTTATGTCCGCTAAGGCTAAGGCAGAGTTTATGGTACTATGAGAGTACTATGGTACAACCACATGTAGCAAGTTTGAACTTTATTATCTTGGCCATTGGAATTCGATTAAAGTAAGCAATAGGCTCGCTTCCTATTACAAGTTACTTAAACAAAAGTGGCGCAATGTGGGTGGTGCAGCAGCAGTGAAGGCTTTTTCAGGCAAGCAAGCTGATTGATGAGATGCGATTGGGATAGGGAGGGATACATAGATTAAAATCGACGTTTGGTCAGTGGGTAGCCTTAGGGGCGGATTTTTAGGAGTTGGAGTATATCCTTAGGGGCGCTATGAGAAGCAAAGAAAACGAAAAAAAAATTTTTTTGGCTGAAAGTTAGAATGTTTTTGAAACGGTAAACAAAATTCGTTGACGACTGTAAAGATGGTAATGAGGCTTATTCTTATATTTAGTCGGGTACGAATTTAGAAAGTTTTTTTTTTGAGAACTCAGCAGGTGAGTGATTTCAGGGAAATTAAAGCAGTTATTATTTAAAATATTAGTTAAACACGCATACTTTACCCAGGGGGTCTGAAATGGCCGCTTTAGCAGAACATAATAAATCACGTTAAAAATTTAAAATTCTTAAAATGGAGGTTCTGGAGGTTATATGACTTTAGAGTCCATTTTGGAATTACTTTTTTTTTAAGTGATTCAAATTATGTTCTGCTAAAGCGGCCATTTTTTTTTGGCTGAAAGTTAGAATGTTTTTGAAACGGTAAACAAAATTCGTTGTCGACTGTAAAGATGGTAATGAGGTTTGCTCTTATATTTAGTCGGGTACAAATTTAGAAAGTTTTTTTTTTGAGAACTCAGCAGGTGAGTAATTTCAGCGAAATGTAAACAGTAATTGTTTAAAATATTAGTTAAACACGCATACCTTACCCAGGGGGTCTAAAATGGCCGCTTTAGCAGAACATAATTTGAATCACTTAAAAAAAAGTAATTCTAAAATGGACTCTTAAGTCACATAACCTCAAGAACCTCCATTTTAAGAATTTTAAATTTTTAACGTGATTTATTTACATATTTACGCGTTGTTTTTGTTAAGATATTGGGAGGTACAATGGTTTAATACATATTTTTAATGTTAGTTTTTTACTTTAATAAACACCTTTATGACCCCCGTACTATTAAATGCATCCATCAGCACAATGTTTTAAGTGCTTTACCGCAAAATGACATTTTACACCCCCCATTTTCCCGAGGCGTAGAGTTACTTATTTGTTGTACACAATGCTTGGTTGACGACTTCATGTAGAAAGCTCTTTGCACTTTCTATTCTGTAAGCTTTATGAAACTAGTTAATTAAATCGGTTCCGTTGTCTAAAGAGAGCTTCAAACTTTCACCTGCATGGGTCTCGCCATTATAAACTGTGTATTCAGCTCCCAGGCTAACCGGAGGCAGCTGAATACTAGTATTGTACACAGGGCATCTCCCCACGTGTATCTTAAAGATGCTACTTATTGAGTTACACTATACATAACGTAACATAACGCCAGCAATCTCGAAAGGGTTAAGCAGTTACACTATACCTCCTTGTGGAACTGTCGGAAGAAAATCCAAAAATTGAAACATTAGGGAATGTCCTTAGTTCCATTTACACACAAACCTACATAGATAGATGGGAAAAACATAAACCTCCTTTGTAATTCGTCAAAACTGATAATTGAACTAGTTTATGTAATAAAATGAGAGCGATTTACAAAAAGTCAAACACTGCAAATAAAACTAAAACTGCGTTAAAAAACTTTTTTGCAAAAAATAAAACCAACTTCATGAAACACAAAAAAGTGAAAAATAACTTTAGCTTCAGAATTCGATGACCAAAACCTAAATCAATCCAACAAAGGTCACTGAATCTTGAAAGTTTGTGTTTCTTAAAGTCGGTTTTATTTTTTGCAAAGAAGTTTTTATTTTTCTCTTTTTAGTGGTTCGCATGTGCTACCCCTTCACAGCGTAGCGGTGTTATATTATAAACTGGTGTAAACAATAGACAAACATAAGATTTCAGCAATCCCGGTCTATTTGCTATCATTTATTGAGGAGGTCCTCCGAAGTTCTTCATCAGGTCATCACCAAATTGAAATAAGCTCACTCCAAGAAAATATTCTTCCTAAACTACCTAATCGCTTCTGGAGTGCCTTTAAAATTTGAAGAGTTCTCTCTTTTTCTCCAAAATTTCATCATCAGATTCTGACTTGATTATGATTATGACACCACCACCATTTTTTACCACTTCAAAAAATAAAAAAAACCAAAATCGGTCCAGCCATCTTCGAGTAATCGGGGAACATAGAATTGAGAACCTCCTCTTCTTGGAAATCGGTTTAAAAGTATTTACAAATCAAAACGAATGAAATATAAATCTGAATAAAATCAGCCTCTCAATCAGAGCCTCTGCATGCATTAATGACTGGCTTAAAGTGGCACACAACTATGTCACACGCTGGCTTCAATTATAATTTCACTAAACAAAATACCAAAACCTCTTTAGAAAATATCTTGGAAACAGAAAGGCTAGTAGCAACACTTGCGTCCTACCCGTTCCATGCACTGACAAATCTAAGAAGAAGGTTGCACCATAAATCAAGTTTACCGAGGGCTACCCCACAAAGAGCACTTTATTCCTTTGAAAAACTGTGAAAGCTTCCCTGACATTCGCATGTGGAATGAGATCTTTTGTACCGAAGACGTTTTTGCTAGACAGGGTCTCAATAGAGATCGAATTCACGGTCCTTTTTGTCTATTCACTATCGTAGGACGAACTGATACGTATCTGTGTAGCAGTATGTTTCTTTGGAAAGCGTGAAAAAGATAGAATATTAGAAAATTTTGTTGCTGTTGGGTTGTGTCTGCATGTTGGATGGATCTGCGATCATCCAAAAGTATGAGTGACTTTGTTTTGCTTCATTAATTTTAGTAACAATTTCTAATATATCGACAGACATTACTATACTTATTAAAATGACGAGTGTGAATATTGAACAAACAATGACGATAATTATTGCCTCTGATAACAAGTAAACATACAGTCATATTCATTTTGAACTGTCACACTTGTTAAGTTACTTTTTACTTACCGGATACTGAAGAACAAAACAAAATATAAACAGAGAAACGTCACACAACCGTTAGATTAATTATGCAAAATGCTGTTAAAACTTTCAAACAAAAAGCATCGGAAAACTTTTATGCAATTTCTAAAAAAGTTTTTGATCAGAAGACAGATTCGATTGGCTTAAAAAAAATGGTTTGTGTAAGACCATTTTCGAGTAGCTGATAAGGTAGGTTCCCTTGCTGCTCCGTTGAACTTATCCACCCTGTATTACAGCCCTAGAAATTTTTCTCAAATACTTGAAGCGAATGTGTTCTGTTTATTCCTCCATCTCTGTCGTGGTCTACCGTGACCCCGCATCACTGTGCCACGACACGATGTATCAAGTAAACAAGTAACATTCAATTAAAAATTTATACAACACGTAATCGCGAAAAAAAAATCAGCTGTTCCTTACATTTTGACGAGTTATGCGAACATAAATGTAGGGAACAGCTGATTATTTTTTCGCGATTTCAAGGTTCGTCCTAAAGAAAAAGTTGTTCAAAATGATGAGTACAATGACCCCTTTTCGGGTTTAGTATAAACAAAAAATAATTTTGTAGAAACCTCCGACACGTTGCTAGTCAAGCCCTTTCATTTGATACCCATATTGAGGGAGTTGTCGAATAAATATGTAATCCGCCATTTTGTGGCGGACGCCATTCTGGACTGATTTTTATCAAACATAGCTACGAGTAAGAACACTCCCGACAAATTCACCTTTCAAACAAAATAAACAAAATCCGAATCGGTTGATCCGTTCGGCCGCTACCTACGATGCCACAGACAGACACACACACACAAACACAGACACGTCACACTTAATTATAACACCCTGCCGTCGGAGGTTAAAATACATTTTTCAAAAAAGAACCTGAACTTAACGAAACTTAACTGAGATCGAATTTTATACTCTGATACAGTGTAGGCATATATTCCGCTCACGACCCAGCCACTTAGGAGAAACACGGTGCAGCACGTAATTATGTGTATGTGTCGGTGTAAGGCTGTTTTCTTACTGTTTGCTAAGGAACATTTTAGTGGTGTTAGTACGTCAGTGGCCTTGATTTTCGTACATGGAGGAAGCAGGGAGGGTGGGAGTGTGCGGGACAGTGAAAACATATTGTTAAGTGCTAAATAGACACTGATAGGACAGTACATAATGTGAAAGTAATATATAGACACTATTGGAATCAAATATAACAGCTCTCAACTTAGGACCCATTAACGTTAATATTTATCCGTGGTGCTAGGCAACTGGGCCTATCCCAGTTGTAAACGTCCCTTTGTGCCTATTGGCCTTGTTTCGTTCTGTCTCCTGCTGATATGGAGGGAAGTGGAAATTACAGTTCTTTCCTACTCCTCCGCTTTACTTTCTGATTAATTTCGTTGCGGGATCCAAGACAGTTAAATTCATTCTCTGGGACTTCGTCGAGCTTCATTGTCTCGGCGCTTTTCTGGTGGTCGCCACTGTTGATTCTGGCTTTCAGGAGTTACAGTGGTTTGGGCGTGTGTGGCGGGCTTGTCCCAAAAAAAAAAAAAAAAAAAGACACTATTGGAACGATATATATGTATATAGTTATTCAGTAAATATAAACTTTTAGTAAACTTAGGGTTAGGATATTATTAGTTTATTATGTTGTGTTTTTGTAGATTTTTATCTTTTTATATGAAAGTCCGTGATATACAGATATCATATATACATAGGTTTACATAGAAAAAGTTAGTTAAAAACACAAACATTATCACGCGGTTCCCGATACGGTAAAGTTTCGCCGTACCTCAAGATAATGTGCACAATGTTTTCTCGCCTTTTCGCCTTATTCTGATTGGATTTAAGCTTTTCCCGCATTTTCGTAAAATTCTAACTAGATTCTGATTGGTGAATCGCTTAACGTTTTTTTTATAAAAGACGGCCATTTAGGTCGTTCGACACAGTCGTCGGCCAGCGGGTCTCAGGCAAACTCTCCTAATAAAGAAGAAGAAATAGAAGAAAGAAGCAACCACTGGTTTTAATCCTCACCAACCCAGTACACAAGTGTGCCCACACTGCATAGGGAGTATAAACAAAGTGTAACAATTTTTTCATCATTACCATTTTTGCAAAAAGACGTCTTCAGCTGGAGATATGGTTCCCCTAAGTGTGACCACGGTGACCGGTCCCGTTTCATCCAATTTTTTACTTTCTCATAATTGATGTTGCATATCATGATACTTTGTCTATTGCCAGTGGTGCGAAACGATTAAAATTTTTCAAATTTCTTATTATCGATAAATATTTGATGGTCTTTCATAATTGAGGCTCTCATTATAGGGAAATTTCGCAGGTTGCCTGCGGTTATTATGTAAATGACATGCAATTCGTTTTCAGAATCAGAGGTCATATTCCAGCGTAGTAAACTTTTACAGTCTACTGTTAGGTGTATCCTATCCCTAGTTGAGTCACATTGCCCATTTCTTCAAATTCCGCATTTTGTATTTCCACACTTTTGAGGTGGTCAATCCACTTACACGTGTCGATACATGGTCCCTTCATCAGGACACGTTCTTCCTTAAACAAGGCTGGCCCATGTTTAATGTATTTGTATATAGATTGATGTTACCATAACCAGCGCCTAACGTTCCCACTACTGGAAAACAAACATCCTCTTAGGGAGTGGGTCGAAATTTTATCACGCGTGTCCATTACGGGTTGGTCAATTTTACATGTCAATATGATGAGAATGACAAGGTCTTTATCTCTGTACCACTATACAGGATGTATACAACTTCATCACGAAGCCGTTAACCAAGCATTCTGTACATCAAACAAAGTAACTTTTCGAAAAAAATATTGCTGGGAAACTACTGTTCTTTTTGTTGAGCTGAAAAATCATGTTTTGTGGTAGAACTCAATGTAACGCACTCTAAATAGTTCAGATTGAATAGTACGGAGATCGTGGAAATGTTAAAGTAAAATCTTACAGTAACCGCATTTAAAAAAAAAACAAAAATTGGAACTTTGACCCCCAACTAGTATATGGTTGTAACTAGAAGGTTCCCAGGTAATTGATGCACAGCAATGGTGGAGGGAACATGTGCCTTACGGCTTCGTAAAGAGGTTTTTTTACACCATTCATATTGCTCTATGTTAATCAAAGTAAAGTTTGCAGTCTGTGCAACCAGCCTTACGTGCACTGCATCTCCTAAGTGCACCGTTTCGTTGCAAATTTGTCGCCGCGCCCCAACGTCTTGGGGACAATTTGGGCTAATTACACCGAAACAAAGACACGTTCCTTGCTGAATAATGAATGTAGTGCACTTTTGTGCGGCCTCTAGTGAACTGACGTATTTCCTCCGTTTATTTTAATTTCTTAAGAGTTGTGAACATTAAACTACATTATACAGGGTGTAAACAAACAAACTCATCACGAAGCCGTTAACCATGCATTTTGTATATTAAACTAAGTATCTTTACGCCAAATTATTGCTGGGAAACGACTTTTTGGGTTGAAAAATCATGTTTTGTGGTAGAACTCAATGGAACGCGCTCAAAACATTGTGTTGATTGATGGATTGAATAGTACGGGGTTTGTAGAGATGTTTAAAGTAAAAATCGTTTAAGAGCCCTCTTACAGTCCACTAGCGCCGCCAATCGATAAAATGTCATAACTCGTAAATAGAATCAAAAATACAAAATGTGGTCTATTATTACTGTAGAAAAGGCAATAACGTAATTTTATAACACATTGTCAACACTTGAAATATAGCTGTTTAGCTAAATCGTGCATTCAAAACATAAACGGCCGTTTTTGTTACAAATGCACGATTTAGCTAAACAGCTGTAGAGGGGACTGTAAGAGGGCTCTTAAAAAGCCACTTCTTGTCAAAACGTTGGAACTTTGAGCCCCAATATCTCCGTAACTAGAAGATTCCCAGATATGGAGTAGAACAAAAAAAAAATATCGCAATGACGGGGAGAACAAGTGCATTTCAGAATCTTATGCGCCCTATATTATTTGATTTTTTTAAGGTCACGTGAGCAGTTCATGCAACGGCATGGGATAAGTGTATCACCGTGGACCAGGCGAAAGGAGTTTGTAAGGGTGGCAGCAGTAGTTTCTTCCTAGTGCCTGCCCTCCCTGATGAATAAAACTTTGGTGTATGTTATGTAATGTATACTTTTTTCTTTGACCCAGTAAAAACGGTCGCGATTTACGTGTTTAAGGTCATAGATTAGACCTCAGAAAGGTTATCAAAACTGGTTAGTTAGTAGTGGTTATTTCAGGACCATTACTGACAAAATGGCGGAAGAAACATTGTGAGGAAATCTGCATGTCTTTAAACCAAAAGTTCGAAGATATGTGACGTTCACACAAGCAGAGAGGATAATAATAATAAATAAATAAATATCGCTGGACATTAACACACAGCGCCACCTAGTACGCTGCGCACTAAGCAAAGCTTGTGTCGTGGACACTAGATAGTTGATATACTACATATTTACTTTTTTGTTTGTAAATACATACTTGTTATACATATAAACATCCATGACTCGGAAACAAATGTCCATGCTCATCACACAAACATTTGCTCCTACCGGGATTCGAAGCCAGGACCCTAAGAACGTAAGGCAGCAGTAGGAACATGTACTATGTACTTCTGTGCTTTATCGACCGTTTTCTATTAGTTACGTATAACTGACAGCAATTAATATTTCTACTCTTGCTCTAGTTACACCAATAGCTCAACAGTTTTCTATTTACACAGTTAGCTTAAAATATCTAATCCACGTTATATTAGCTATCTGACATAAAGAAAGCTATTCAGTGACGTTTTGTTTCTATCGATCCGTAAGCTGAATTTCAAACAGAGATAGCAACCTATCGACATCTGTTAGTATGTTATGGACAATGGCCGTTAGTCAGTTACAAATACTTACTGTAGATATCTCTTCCAGCGATGACGAAACCAACGATATTTTCGATATACCAGGGATATAAAACTAAAACACAAATGTACCCAATCACTAATACGCTCGCTAAAATGAAGATTCAATACAAATCCAGGTTAATCCAACAGCATTAGGAAGTATTACAGCAAAGAAAGCTTAGCTTCTGTAGAAAATTCATGCTCGATCGAACACAGCTAATGCAGCTCAGCTTGTGATTTTCTTAGACGAAGCAGCTCCGACTGAATTACAGGAAAGGTTCTCTTTAATCGTTTCATCGTAGTGATGGTTCGATTTTGCGTTGAATGTTTGAATTTTAATAGACTTTACAGCGTGTTATGTTAAGTATAACATTTCAACCACGAATAATGTTAAAGATCTACAAATGACGGCCGGGACTAAATGCTTAACGTGCTTTCCGAGGCACGGAGGAAACTCGGTACGTAATGGGTGATCACCCATCCACAGACCAACCATTGGCTCGAGCGGCTGTTATTATTTAGCCACGATATCCTCCGCCTTTGAATATCAATCGAGTACAAATTCAGATTCCGTGCAGCAACTGACAAAAATCTGATTTGACGTGAAACCTGGGAATCCAGGAAGACATGCTTAGCGAGGCAGCTCATTATAGTCCCACACAAAATAGTGGCACGTGTTTTAATTGTATCTCCTAGGGGTGTGTTAAAAAGATGCCTGAGCTTGCCTGGATACTGATGGCGTAAGACATGGCGTTGTGTCCAGCAATCGACTGTAATTAGTGGTATTATTTCTAAAACAGACTCTAAAACAGAGAGTGTGTAACGCAAAATGTAACGTATCGTGAAATATCACACGAATTCTGTTTGTAGACGGAACTTCGAGCATTACATGTAACGTTTAGGCCGGCGATCGCCGTGATCCATCGGCTGTCAGTTTTGACCCGAGCACAAGGGCGCTCGCAGTGCCTTCCACACTATGGACGCTAAATTACACGTCATATTACATTAAGCGTTAGACGCGTCTGGAGCTTTAGATGATCTAGGTTTAGCAATCGAGTTGGTTTAATTGTGGGAAGTGTGTTGGCATCCCAACACAGATATTTTTTTATGTCGGGCAACACTGATTGTAGAAAATTGTCTGTGACGGTTTTCTTTTTTTTACTCTATCTCGTACAGTGGCGACAGCAGCCACACATGCAATTTAATAACCTTGTTAATACAAATAAAAGAAATGAAAGTCCATCAAGAAGTGTTGTCAGTCCAAGGAATTCTTCATCCTCAACTGAACTAGCCTAAAAGACTTCTATAGGCACAACAACAAAGGGAACCATAAAAACTGTCCTGAGATTTAACTAAAGTACATAGTGACACGCAGTACACCGTATAGTTACAGTATTAATTAACAAGAAGCAGTGTCATAGCGGGTCGTTTGCACGTGAACTGTTGAGAACATGCTCCACAGAATAGTCTATAGAGCATTCGTAGATGCGACATTACAAACGATTCTCGTTGAATACACCTAGCAGAAACGATACAAACCCTGTGTGGTTTGGTGGTGTCGAAGTTTGTTTGGTTGTAAGACATAGGTATCATATCAGTTTCCTCAATATGTTTTCCTTTACCATTTTGAGAGCAAATGGTGCAATTGCGTGCTTGTTTTTGAACCACATATCGTAAGTCACGGCCGTTTCTAAGGTATTGTTCTTAAGAAATTGCACGTAATGACGTCATCAAAGGACGAACAGAAGTGCACTATGAGCTCGTATAGCAGAATTGTTCTAATTTTACTGAAAGAGATGGAGGTAGATGCCGCATATACCTCTATGTTTTTCCCTCACTGGAATGGAATTACAGCAATACTGCATTTAGAGATGGTGGTACGAAGCCAGGTGTACTTATAAACGACTACTATACTTTTCTTTTTTCTATTTAGTTATGTCTCAACATTGTGACCCACAAGTATCCCTATAACTTACCAACTGCTTCAATTTTGTGCTATAGCACAATTGAATGAGAAACAATCAAAACTTTTTTTATACAAAACAACTGCTACATAAAACATTTTTATTGATCTGTTGGTTTGAACAATGGCACCTTCCTTTTCCACATACTCTTTGACAAAAGACACTAAGTACAAGTTCGCCTTAGCAGTTAACGAGGCAACTTAAAGCTCACTGTTAAGTCGTCACAAACTCCCACCAGCCTCGGATTGACTCAGCAGCAACGTTCTGAACAAAATTCAAGGCTTTTTTACTATTTCGCAGTAATTAACTCGGCTTAGTTTACTGGCACGACTGCATCGTTGCTTTAGTAATTACAATCCCGACTATTGGACATGAGGTGGGAACTTAATGAGATAGGGTAAACGGGAGATTAGAATTAATTTTGATACTTTATTTCTTCACACGAGTATTTTTATAAATAAAAATGAAGCTTTGATATTGCAACGAATTGCCTGCTCAACGGAAGCTTTTTTCCCGCTTGCAACATTTATTGTTGCTGCTTCGCTCCTATTGGTCATAGCGTGATGCTATATAACCTGTAGCCTTCCTCGAGAAATGGACTATCCAACGCAAAAAGATTTTTTCAATTCGAGCTGGTAGTTCCTGAGATTAGCACGTTCAACCAAACAAACAAACAAACAAAGTCTTCTGCTTTATAATATTAGTATAGATACCTGCAAATTTTAAAGAGAAAGTACTTAGCTGCTTACGATACTTTCCTACAATGCCAACGAAAGAGCTACAAAAACCACAGTAATTTTCTGAAAATGTGTTTTTGGGGTATATCTCTGAACTTGCCAATACATACAAACCCAGCTCTCTGTGTATTTATTACTATTCCATGTTAAAAAGTATGGTTATGCTCAAACATGGTGTTGATATCATTTCGTACTCAAACCTGTTTTTTACAAGTGAAACTCGTGAGCAACTTGCTCCACTATACAATTGGTTGACTTACGCCCTCACCTCCGGCTCGGGTTGCAACCTACAGCCTCGTGTCTAATGAGCAATTTAGCTCAATTGTTGACTCATTGACTGTGTCAATGCTATAATAATATTATGAATTGTCATCACATGCTTAAATTATGAATCACATCGTCGATTGTTAATTCATTTACCATATATCAGTCTGTTTACATTGTTGCAAGTTCTACTTCATAGAAATATCCAATAATATTCAAGGGCATTGCCTTTTCCCAACATTACTGGAACTGATTTTCAGTCTAACAACAAGCTGATTGGAATTTTCAATACAAGTAGTTTACATGAAGCGTCTGCGTATTTGATCATTACTCAATTTCTGTGAAATACGATACACTTTGGTAAGAATAAAAGTGTTATTGAGGTTTTCAGGAGTTTATCAGTAGCATTTCGGGGTACGGATTAATATCGAAGATAGTAAAACGGAATAGTACACGTCTTGGCAGCACGGTATATTATACACGATACAGCACTATCGAAAAGTAATTTTACTTTAAAGACCACCTCTACTTATCAATTAAAGGCAAAGAGGTATGTGTAATCTATATCTACATCTACACTAATATTATATAGAGGAAAAATAGTATTTTTGTGTGTGTGTATGTTTGTAATGAATAAACTCAAAAACTACTGTTCCATTTTCAAAAATTATTTCACCATTGGATAGCTACATTCATCCTGAGGCTGTATTTTATCCCCGTACTCCCACGGGAGCGGGAACTACGCGGGTAAAACCGCGTGACGTCCACTAGTCTATACTAAAATTATGAAAAGGCAAGCTTTGTATTTTTGTAACCAATAAACTCAAAAACTACTGGACCGATTTGACAAATTCTTTCACCGTTGGGAAGTTACTCTATTCCCGGGTGACAGAGGCTACTTTTTAACCGACTTCCAAAAGGAGGCGGTTCTCAATTCGTCGGAATATTTTTTTTTTATGTATGTTCCCCGATTACTCGAAGATGGCTTGACCAATTCGGATTATTTTTATTTGTTTGAAAGGGTATGCTTCACAGGTGGTCCCATAATCATCAAGTCAGGATCTGATGATGGGATCTTGGAGAAATAGAGAGAACTCTTTAAACTTTTTAGGCACACATGAAGCGATTTGGATAATTTTCGGAAGAGTACTTTCTCAGAGTGGTTCGCCTACAATTTGGTGAATATTTGATGAAGAACTTCGGAGATAGGTAACGGAACTCCTCATTAAGTAATAGCAAATGGACTAAGATTGCTGAAATAGGTATCATGTCTGTCTATTGTTTACACCAGTTTATGACATAACATCACGCCAGTACGCTGTAAAGAGGTAAGCGCGTGTGAAACATTAAAAAGTGAAAAATAAAAACTATTTTACAAACAATAAAACCGACTTCTAAAAACACAAAAAAGTGAAAAAATAACTTTATCTCCAGAAGTCGGTGGCAAAAAAACTAAACCAATCAAACAAAGGTTTTTTGTGATTTTAGAAGTCGGTTTTATTTTTATTCCTGTATTCCCACGGGAACGGGCACTAGGTCCGCCAGTTAGTAATAACTATAATGTAATTATGTTAGAAATAAGTCACACTTTTATATATTATTATTTTCTAATCTTTTCGAAATTAATTCTCGAGTATGATAAAACTAAATCATAATCGATTATAAGAAACACTTATCTAAACTTAATATTATAAGGCGGAAGAGTTTGATTGTTTGGTTGAACGCGCTAATCTCAGGAACGACCGTCTTGAATTGAATAATTATTTTTGCGTTGGATAGTCCATTATCGAGGAAGGCTATAGGCTATATAATTATAACATCACGCTATGACCAATAGAAGTGGAGCAGCAATAAGAAATGTTGCAAGCGGGAAAAAAGCTTCCGTTGAGCAGGCGATCCGTTGCAATATCAAAAGTTTACGCGAACGAAGTCGCGGGCGGAAGCTAGTTTACAAATAAAACAGCAGGATACCCAAATTTGTACTATACTATATTTGTACTGTTAACCAACGCACTGATGGTATAACAAGCTCAGTGCAAACTCAGTGCACCTATTAACCTTGCTTTGACCAATACTTAACTGACTGGGGAGACGTCGTTAGAGCAAGCTCGTGAACAGAATTTTTATATTTAATTAAAAATACAATATGAAACAAAGTCGACTCTCATGTCTATCTATGCGACCTCTTGTTTTTCTGAACTCCATAATGACATTGAATGTGGTTTTGTACCATCACTTACAAAACTTACTCGGGTTGAACTAAAATAAAACGCTGTCGTCTTAAAGTTTTAGCATTTATTTATTTATTTAGCACAGATAAAACACTAAACCAAATAATTTATGTACTAGGTCTTCTCACAGAATTGCAAACATTCTAACATTATCATATTCCATTAATTAGCAAACAAATCGAATCTAGGGTTGGTCTCCACGAGCCCATTGAGCAACGTAAGCATACGCGGTATTGGGGAAGTGGATTGAGCTACGTGCGATAACATGGGACATAAATAATTTATGTTTTCTAGAGCGAATATTATTATTTAGAAAGAGTAAATGACACAGCTCCGCATGTAATTCCTTGGCGCCGGTATAACCATGCATAATAAATGGTTTAAACCACCTCATCACGAAGCCGTCAACAAAGCATTATATACATCAACCTAAGCAACTTTACGTAAAAATTTTTGCTGGGAAACGACTTTTTTTTGAGGTGAAAAATCATGTTTTAAGGTACAACTCAATGTAAGGCTCTCAAAACATTGTGCTGATGGATGGACTGAATAGTACGGGCGGTCTTGGAGGTGTTTAAAATAAAAATCTTACAATAAAAACTTTGTCACTATGTTGAATCTTTGACACCCAATATCTCCGTATCTAAAAGTTCCCAGGTATGGTGTAGAACAAAATCATGATCGCAATGACGAGGAGAACAAGCGCCTTTCGGCTTTGTTAAGAGAGTTTTTACACCTTTTAAGTCGATGGATTGTTAGATTGCAACCCATGCAAAGCAAGGGCAAGTTACTAGTATTCTACAAAATTCAAAAACCATCATCAGACTGGCGTGCATGCCTTTGTGCACGTAGGCACTATGCACGTGCATCTCCTTATCTGACATGCAGTCCTCCTGTACGTCATCAGCTATCGGATTAGTACTTCCTTCATAATTACTCAATAGATACTGAAGCTATGTTGGCACATGTTTATACACCGTCTTCCGGACGATACCCACTAACTTCGACTAGTCATTGTACTCGTCATTAAGAACACAATTGCTAAAAAAGTTAGCTGTTTCCTACAATTTATGTTCGCATAACTCGTCAAAATGTATGGAACGGCAAATTTTGTAGATACATAAAACAATTTCGAAATAAATCATTACATTTGATAGCTGATCTAATCCTTTGTATTTTGGCAACGTGTGTGTCCATTCATTTGGGGAGAATCTTCTAATATGGACATTGCACTTTTAACTATAACTATACAGACACTGTACTTGCATGGGCTGGTAAAAGTTCATTTATACGGCCTTGTGTCTGTCATTGTCATCATCTGCCTAGCCTTTTTTCAACTATGTTGGGGTCTAACCGGATGCAGCTGTATACCAGTATCTTACATGGAGCGACTGCCTATCTGACCTCCATAACCCAGCTAATACTTGGTAAGACTGGTTGTCAGACTTTTTGGGCCACTGACTACCTGTAACGACTGCCATAGATGGACAAATGACTGCTGAGACCAACAGCTTAACGTGCTTTCCGAGGCACGGAGGAAACTCGGTATGTAAGGGTGGTCACCCATCCAACTTAGGCAAGCACGGCTTAACCTAAAGATTGTCCCGAGCGGCTGTTATTATTTAGCCACGAGCTCCTCCTTTACCGTCTGTACAAGATGTAAGACATTATTCTAGCAAAATTGCTTTGGACTTTCCAGTGTGCGAGTGTGAGTATCACAAAAATGTCTAAGGCATGCTTTTAGCCGTCCGATCAAACTGCAAACCATGATCGCTTCACGGCTTGTTGACTTTGAATAACGACCAGCTCTGATGTGCAGGCGTTTGTGTCAGTCCAACCTTTTACATGTGCGTTTACACTAGATGGAGCCAGTAATGTGGTCGGAGTGGAAAATGGTTTTGAAGTGACACAAAATGTTCTGTTTGGATTTGTTGAAGTATCGCTTCAACAAACATGTACACAAACAAACAACCTTTGAGTTTTGCCGATCTTCACGAACATTGGGCGATGTTTAATTGAAAACCTAAATTATAGCGTACTTTTGATTGTCAACGCTCGGCTTAGCAACGAAAGTTAAGATTCAAGATTCAAGATTCTTTATTTGCATGAAATATGGTGCGTTACATGATGGTCTTATAAATTAAAAAGGTTTCACATATTTCGCTGACTTCATCAGCATGCAAACTTAAAAATTAAAGTATCTAACACATTTTACTCTTAATGGTAGTTCTTAATATAACAAAACATCTAAGAAGCATAAGAATGTCAATTAAAATTAAACAATTTAAAAAATAAATATTGGCACCAGAAGCCTTATTTTTACAACGGGCTAAAGGTTAAATAAAGAAAACAATAAACAGTAAACATTTATTTGTCGGCGCACATTAGAATGATTAGAATATCGAGAATATCATTGTCAAGAGAGATGTGGTCACTGTCACTCTAGCGGAGCGTCGAGTCTATGGGAGCGGGGCGGCCATCTTCAATACGGAGGTGGACGTTGAAGTGCGTCGCAAGCGCGCCAAGTTTCCGACGAATCGCTAGCTATTGCCTTCATTTGATTATTGTTGATTTAAAGTGATTAGTAATTACGCATATGTAGAATCATTTTAAGAAGTAAAATTTAGTTCCAAGACAGTAACTAAGGTTTAATTACCCTGGTTGGAATACCCACTATACCCACATACCCATATTGCTGCAAGATGAATTCTGATGAAGGCCGTCCTGAGCTTTCATATTTATTAGAACAATAAGAAAAATACCGTTTTCAATACAAGTGTTACTTATTTTTATACTATTATGAAACTAGTTGATAATTAATCATTTCCTCTAAGAAATCTTTAACTGATAATTCCCCAGCGTTTAAATTGGTCAAAACTATTTGATATTTTTTGTCAAAATTTATATCTCGCTTTCGTCGCGTTCGTTTGGCGTTCTCGTGCAAACATTTTTTTATCTTTTTGTCAAAAATATTGCCTTCTTTACGGAGTTTATGAATAAAAAGAAACAAACTCAGGCGTCTCGGAATCAGACCATTAATGCGATGGTGCCAACTCTCCAATGCATTGCTTGTGCGATACCGTTGCCCTTCACAACTAATGACAGCTGGCGAGTGCATTCCTGGATACCAGTACCTCTCAAAATATCTCTGAAACGTTTCCATAGTTTTCAACGCCTCCATATTCTCTATTATATTCCGCCAGCCTTCTGGTATGTACCGTGCTGGGAGAAGCGGTAAGATTGCTACTTTCTTAACAATATTTTCATTTTCAGTTGTGTTTGTTACTTTTAATTCTCTCGCTTTCTTCCACACTGATTTTTGGAATTGAAGAAAACAGCCAGTAATTTTTATATTAGGGTATACTGTTTTGGCAGCAATCATGACAGACCGGTCATAATCACATTTAAACTTTTGTATTTCAAGTCCTATTTTATTTTTAAGTAAATTGAAGAGTCTTGTATACGTCTCCTGGCTCTTGTCGGGAAGTAATGTGTAAACAACTGGTACAATATTAGTACAATCTTCGTCTGAGTAGACGTCCGCATGAACACTAAACATCTGGTAAAAGGGCTTTGGCGCACACTTGAAGGTGGAATCTCCAAAAAAGGATTTTGAACTTCTCATGACCTTTTTCGCGAGTTCAGTTGCAAATACCAGTATTTTCTTCTCATCACCATCTTCTGTGACGAGAAAATCTTTTTGTAGTACCTCTGGTATAACCACGTTTTCCAATTTATTGAAAGTCAATCTTTCAGCGCCCAAAAATTGTTTTCTAGTCCGGTACAAAGAATCCTTTTTATCATTGAACACTGGAATATTAAAAGGACTGAGCGAATCAACATTGCCAAATGATTTGTCAAACATAGTCCTGATTGGACCCAAATCCGTACACACTTCTTCTTTTAGTTCTTTAAATTTTAAGTATATAGCGTTTTTTTCTACATCAGCTTGGCAGGTATGACGGGACTGCCTCAAAATGTTACTATCTCCGTCTACTGTAATACTTGCATTGCATGTGTTCTTATTTGCACATCTCCATACGGTACTTAAGTCTTTGTTTACACGTTTAGACTTGTTGTATCTGTAACCATCTTTTACAATACAGTCATTATTCTTTTGGTTTTTTACAACGACAAATTCACTTCTTTGCATTTTTTAAAATGAATATTGACGCTATACAAATTATATTGTAAAAACAACTTCAGTATAAAACAGTACAATAGCACAAACGGGTCACGTACACCTCAGGAACTTAAACACTTATAGCACAGGGTACCGCATTTTACTGAGCAAAATGATTATTCTAGGCTTTCTACTTGGAGCACCTCACAAACCTATCCAGTAAAACCAAACACTCGTACACTTATGAACTGGCAAAGTATATTGTGCAATATATTTGTAACTAATTGTAATTCGTGATAATACAAATTTGATGAGTAGGGATAGAAAAATTCACTCAATATCTATAAAACCAACCGCACGCGCTGGTTACGAATAAATGCGTCGGAGTGATGCAGTATTTTAATTAAATATCAAGTTTTGGTAGGTATGGCATGTTACAAGCTAGATATCTTAACACAAATGCGTTTTTATCGCCTTATCGCATTCACCGACGTTCATGATTGATACTCAATCTAGCTTTAATACGAAATTAAATATTAAGGTCTCAATACCTAAAAAATACATTATAAAACCTTTACTATCTTATCCGATCCAACGAAGATATTAAATAAAAATAAAACTTTACTGGCTTGTTTTGGTGTAGTGGTCTGAAGTGCGACTACTGAGTATAAGGTCGAGGGTGTGATTCCCAGGTCTGCAAAATGTTACTGGATTACGCAGTTTGGTTTGTGCCTGGTTGATAGCAATAGTCTCGCTCCCTATTAAATAGGACCCTAACATAGCTTGCGAAATAGGTACACCCTATCAGTATAGGGTGTACCTATCACTGCTCCTACATTTCGCATAATCTGCCTACCTTTACGAGGACTTAAGGCGTGATGCTAGTGTTTAATAAAACTTTGGGTAAATCCTATTAATCATTAGATTTGTCTAATTAAGTTGTTTTAGTTCAAATTCCGCACCATAATATAGAAATCGATGTCGCTAAACAGCCTCTTGAAAATGCCCACTTTCAGATTTCCCACAAGACTGCCCTCTGAACTTTTCAAAAAAAGCGTTGACACTACTTGGTGCTGAATAAGAGATTCGAGAGAGAGTGGCTGAGATATCCTCTGGGTTTCTCTTCCAGCAGGTTTTACATAAACAACTTAGAAAAAAAAAAGAAAAGCAAGGGTCATTCTGGGGTAATAAAGTTATATTGGACAACTTAGATTAACACTAAGCTGCTTATCGGTTCATTAAAATTATCCTGATAGATAACAATAATTTCAAGTAAATGACGTGATACCTGCAATGCAGTATGCATTTAAAGATAAAATTGCTATAAATACTCCCACACCTCGAACCTCAGCGTTCAGTTGCAAAATGGCGCCGATACAGACGTTTGTATTTATGGACTTCGGGACTGTTTATGGTGATCCAAAAACATTTAAAGATGTGGCCTTGTTAGCTGTGCCCCGCAGTCAATTTAAAGAAGAGTATAAAGATCCAGAACCATCAGACATGGAGTACGAGGAATTCAAGTCAGAAAAAATTGATATTAAAGCTTTCAAGAAGATCGACGATTTCATCAAGCAACAACCAAAACCTGTGTGCCTCCTCAGCTATAATGGTCACAAGTTTGATTTTATCATCCTCAAGCGAGAGCTTGAGAACTTGAAGGTTAGTCTGCCTGATGATGTCCTATGTGCTGATTGTCTGTACACATTTTATGATATTCTTAAAGAGGATTTAAAGAATGTTGACACAACAAATGTCGAAGCTGGTCCCGACGGATTTAAAGATCAAGTTTCTAAAACTGGTGAAGAAGGCATAAGTAATCCCAGTTCGTCGAATGCCAACGATATTATCAATGTGACAAGTGACCAAATAGCTGATGACGAACAAGTTATACACTCTCAAGAGAATAAACTAAATGAAGATTTGTTTGAAGAAAGTATGCAAAAGCAAAATGAAAAGACACCTAAAAAGCGTAAATTAGATGATGTGAAGTCTTTAATAGGCCCATGTCTGCCTGAAAAGAGACAAAAAATAGATCCAGGAAAGACAAAAAAGAGAATTTTAACGGACTCTGAGGAGAAATACACATATAAGGGTGAACCTATAAGACCATATTTTTGTTATGGTTATCGCACACCACCTAAGGGCCATCATGAACTCAAGGCCATTTATTACCGAGTAGTGAGATACCCTACTTTAAAGCATCACCCAGCTAAAAACGACGTTCTCTCGAAGTTTAGAATATCGCATAAACTAGGCATAAGATTTTTAGCCTGGACAAACCAAATCCAAGTTGAATTCGCTAAAGTTGATGGAAAGAAGGAAATTGTTTTCAACTAACAAAGTATGAACTGCTGTTCCGTTGCGTCCACATTAATGAACGAATGACAAAGAAACTGTACACCGTTCCGTGTCAAGTTGAAACACAGGAATTTCACATAAGTACTTAAAAGTGAAATTTATATAGATGTTACATAAATTAATGTGCGCAAAACACGACAGTGAAGAAATAGCATAAAAGGATTGGGTTTTTTTAAATAATTTAAGTGGATTGGGTTTTTTCTTTTTTTTGTAATAAAAAATGTAAAATGTAAATGGAATGTTTTTTTTTTGTTTTGACAATAGCTGTCAAACCAAGTTATATATTGTTGTTGTTGGCTTTTGCTCCTGTTGGTTGGTTGTTAGTGATACTCATGCCACAGACGCTTGTGCATTGTGCAATGAATTCACGTTGCTAAAATGCTCCACCTGTCCGTGCACAGCATGCGCCACGATGTGTTTGCGCCTTATCTTTCTTGAATTTTTATTTCCATAGACATAACCTACAAAAGTTCATGACTGAATTTCTATTTATCTCGGCCTTTTCAAACAAACATTCTGACACAAACTAATTCAGAAATTGACGCGAAGTTGAACAAAGGCATTTATTTAAATTTATTTAAAAATTAATGCCAATTTAATCTCAGCTAAATTAATATATGGTCGGCTGCCATTGTTCTTTCAAGAAAGACGTTGCAGCCAATTTCACATTAAAAAAGAAAAAAAAAGCAATGCCATTATAATATAACCAATATACCCAATCCATTTATACCATAATTAATTTATTAAAACCAAAAAGCCCAATACATTTATATTATAATTAAAAAAGAAAAACAACGCTCTACATAAATATTAATACTTAAAATCAGTCGAATTTAGATCCTCCTCATAATGAAGGACGGTTGAAAAAAACTGAATAAACCCAGGCAATAGTTTGTTATTTATAGATATTGGTTTCAATCTGTTTTCATTTGAATGTACAGCGCGAGATGACGACAATTTTTTAATTAAAATTGAAAATTGCCATCTTGCGCGAACTCGCGAGTAAGTCGGGCCCGCCACCACTGGGCCAGCGCCTGCTCCCCAATACCTCCGTAACTAGAAGGTTCCCAGATATGAATGTATGATATTTGACTTATAGTTCCAATCCATGTAAAAAATAAATACCAAGACAATTACACAGGGTTATTTAAACATTGCAAGTATTACCTATCCTTGCGTGCGCTGAGTATCTGTTCCTCTTAGAACATTACGACAACAGTGATATTCAAATTCCGGTGAAATATGACGTGAATACACGACAAGCCAAATCCAAATCACTTCAAGTGTCACACAAAAACAATTTCTATGGCAGGCGTACCGCTTTTTTCGCAATACACAACTTACTAAACAAAATACCTGTAGACATCAGAGACTTATTGAATAGTATAAACATAAAGCGTAAGCTCAAAGAATATTACATCAATTCGATTATAACTTAAACGTTAACAGCGCGTTGATCAAATCTCAGGCCATGGCATGCTAAAACAGACCTAGAGGTCTTATTGTGTGCTTTATCTAAGTGTGTCAAATGTAACTGATAAATAAATAAATAAATAAAAATAAACAATGTAAAAAAAAAAACATTACAATGACGGGGAAAACAAGTGCCTTTTTTTTCAGCGTCGTAAAGAGGTTTTTTTACACCCTTATATATTACATAACATAATATAATAGCAAATAAATTTACGGATTTAAGTTATTATGACACTAAATCGATTATGACCAATGAAATGAGTGAAAATGATTTAATGTAATTTCACGATTATGACAATTGAATCGTTATAGTAAAATTATGGCAAAAACAAGTATGGTTTATGAAATTATTGCATTTTAAATTATGGTAAACATTAGTAAACCGTATAAAACATATGACGACGGGTATCGTGAATTTACTTTTAATTTAAGCCTGACGTTTCGACCGTATTGCACCAGCCGTGGTCGCGGGGAGACTGAAGCGTTGGAGGTACCGCTACAGCAAAGAGAAGGTGTTTATTCAACTACCCTCACTTGATCTTCATAAATGTTAATTAGGGCCGGTTCACACCAGGACAGCACACTACACTAAACGTGTCTGTATATTGAGGCGATTTCACTTAACGAGTACACTTAGTGATTACTGGATTCCAAGCTGAAGAGAGTTTGAAGCCGTCTTCGTGATTGAAATTAGGGTACTTCTTGATCTTAATCGCTTCCCGAACCATTCCCTTATACTAGTGCCTCTCATTGGCAAGGATTTTTGGATTGTGTAACTCCATCCAGTGGTTGGTTGGCATATGTAAACGTCGGGCTTAAATTAAAGGTAAATTCGCGATAATTACCCCTCTTCATATGTTTTATTATGTGTTCAGATCGTGAAAGTTAAAAAAAGACGATTAGTAAACCCTCTCTAAGTCTGTCAACGAAGATATGAGGCCCGTCCGAAAGAAGGTTCATACTTTGGAATGAACCCTCATCATCATCATAATTTTAGCCGAAAGACGTCCACTGCTGGACACAGGCCTCCTCCAAGTGTCGCCACATTAACCGGTCCCGCAACACGCATCCAACAGATTCCCGCAACTTTCACCAGGTCATCGGTCCACCAAGTCTAGGTCTTCCAACGAATCGTCTTCCAGTTCGTGGTCCGTTCTGCGAGCAATGTGCCTTGCCCACTGCCACTCTAGTTTGACAATTCTATGTGTTAATTATAGGTATGTGTTATGTGCTGGGCTCTTGGAGTTCCACAACAGGTGATCCAGATCTTCGATTTTTTATAAATCAACAGAGAGTGCTCATCAAATTGAACAACTTTTGCTAAGATGTCATTCCTATATGTGTTATGGTGTAGCTGAGCTCTTGGAGTTCCACAACAGGTGTTGCAGATCTTCGATTTTTATAAACCATCAGAGAGTGCTTATCAAATTGAACAACTTTTGCCGGGACGACATTCCTACATGTGAGATGGTGTAGCTGGGCTCTTGGAGTTCCACATCAGGTGTTCCAGGTCTTTAAAATTATTCTCTCTTTTCTTTGGTGTCATTTTTGTATCTCTTATAGTTAAGCTGGTCTGTTGCGGTTCTGCATCAAGTGTTCAAGTTTCCAAGATAAATGATGCCTAATAGCTTCTGCCCGCGACTTTGTTTGCGTGAAGTTTTGATATCGCAACGCATCGCCTGCTCAACGGAAGCTTTTTTGCCGCTTGCAACATTTCTTATTGCTACTCCGCTCCTGTTAATCAAAGCGTGATGTTATATAGCCTATTTTTAAATTCGAGCAGATAGTTCCGGAGATTAGCGCGATTAACCAACCAAACAAACAAAGAAACTCTTCTGTTTTATAAAATTAATATAGAGTATAGATAAACAAAGCAAGGAGCAGCGGTGGCCCAGTGGTGGTGGCCCCGACATACGAACAGAAAGTCGGTGGGTTCAAACCCAGACAGGTGCATTACTTTGTATTTCATCACCACTGCTCTCAAAACGGTGAAGGAAAACATCGTGAGGAAACCGGCATGTTCTAGAATCAAAAAATTCGAAGACATGTGACATCTACCAATCCGCACTGGACCCGCGTGGTAGATTATAGCCCATTCCCTCTCATTGAGAGGAGGCCGTGTCCCAGCAGTAAGAACATTATATGCTGATGATGATGATGATGATGAGATAAACAAAAGGTCACGGTAGGAGAAGGAAGCAGAAAGTTGCCCATATACATGTGGCTATTTTGTTTGGGTCGGAAACAAGAATAAGGTCTAGAAGTGAAGGGATGCAGTGGGGGCATGATGAGTAGCATTAAAGGGAAGAATGTTCATGTTGCCAGAAGAGACAAAGGGACCTGAGTTTACGGCTGCACAGTGCGCATATCATATTTGATCAGATAATTGGTGAAGTCTCCGAGTATTAGGGTCAATTCACACTGCGTCGCGTCACAACGCTGCGCGCACATTCTAATAGAGCGACGCAAAATATAACTTCATTAACTACACGAAAAGAAACACATTTTATTGCGATACATCTCGCTGTGTCGTGTGGCGCGGCCGCGCTGAGCGTTATAGCGCGAAATCACTTCCAATACCGTCGCGCCACGTTGCGTCGCGTCTCAGTGTCAACTGACGCATAAAGTGGGATCATATAAGGAAGAAAAATATTGAAGTTTTGTTTTGATAGAAGCGAAACAATCAAAATGAAAGGACGGACTATATTATACACCTAAAAGTATTTTTTTAACACTGAGGTGTTTGTGAGCGGCTAAAAACACGTAGTACCTAGGCTTAGTTAGAAACTCCGAGAGGACCAAACCAGAACCCCTCAAAAGAAAAGCAAAAAAAATAATATCTACTATTATATATATCAAGACAGGGAATCCCTGGAGAGCAACAGTCCTCGAATATTGGCGCCATTCGCCGCCATACTTGTCTTGCAGTCTCTAACCATCACATCGCCGTGCGATGTGATTCTTCATTGTTGGTAGATAGGTAGATGGGTAGTTGAAATCACACACCACATTTTACTCAAACTCCAAACGTCTATTTCTAAGAAACCATTTAGGTACAGGCACAATATACAAGCAGCCCGTTCGCCAATATTGTTAATAAGGAGAAGAACGGACAAAGAAACTCCTTACACTCTTTTCAACCAATATTACATTTCTCATTTACACAAGCTTGTAATGTTCACTTCAAAAGCCATTATTATTTTCTTAATAATTCAATTGTTTTACTCCACGAGACACTGCGTCATAACGCGTCTTTTTAGAGTGACTGGAAGTTGCTCACTCACTCAGTACAGTAATTCATTACATCGTAAGGTCATTAAAACTTACAAACAATATCAGAATACTTCACACTTAATTATTGTAATAATTAAACAATACTAATATTCACAAATGCAAAGGTATTATTAAGTTTAAGCTTGATTACTTGCTCAATTCCTTTTTACACTTGTTATTAAACCATTTCCGACAAAACGGAAGACACGACAAATTAATACAAAGAATAAGTCTTCCACTAATAGATTGCTTTCTGTTTTCTGCTTTCTATCTTGTTACTTATTTTGGTTTGTAGCTAGTTTCAGTAAAACTGATTTAGTTATAGTTTAGAATTATAAATTGACTAATTGACCATTAAAATTGTAGGTACTTAGCGCGTTTGTATGGCGACATCCACACACATGTGGAGTGTTGCCATACAATCAAAGAAACCGTAGTCCACGAACGAGCTATGACAAATTGGGAAAATCCCAATAGTTTTAAAAAAAAAGCTATCTTAATTTTAACTGTAGTTCTAACTAAACTTGTTTAATTAATCTCTTAAATTGTCACTCAAAGATCTATTTAAGTCTTGGATAATACAAATGCCAATAGATGGCGCTTAACCCTTCTGTCAATCGAATAATGATTTTTGTAAATAATTGTTAATGCCAACTGCCAAAGCAGAGATGGCAGATTCATCAATATTACAATGGAATAGTTTACGAGTGTTATTAATTAGATTAAATCTTAGCAGATAGAGACTCCTGCGGCGACATATATCATTTTTATTTTACGTCCACCAAAAATTGTTCACGAGGAATACAGCGACATATTCATTCTTAAAATTAAATTACAGCATAGGTAAACGCCACATGCATGTAATGTATGTTTTGATTTAATATGTGAATTATTTTTACAAACATAAATATTGTATCATTAATTTAAGTCGCATAGTGCTGCGACATATATTAGTGCTGCGATATTTATGTTATATAGTGACGCACCACCGGCCACCCAGTTTGTGGTGGCTAAGATGCGAACTATCGTGTCTTTTTCGGGTTAAGGGACATCTCGCCCACACAAAAACTGGCCTGCGGGCCAGATGTCAACTTTTTTAAATGTGCATGGGTAGTTTCACGATCCGACATAGTTTCAAATAGATGAGTGCATTGTCGTGCACAATTTCAATTTAATTGTCAAGACGGGTTGAGATCCATAAATTCCACCCGAGACCAAAGGCTTGATTCTTTCAAGATCTCATGCTAAATAGTCCCAAACTATAGCAACGAATCAGCACTGTCGATGGCTTTAAAATACATAATAATCCATCTTTATCAAATTAAAATTTACTGAATAACAAAATTGATAGAATAAATTATGCAAAACCTGATACAAATATCGAAACACCGATTTTAGTGGTGCCATAATAAACCACAATCGAGGTTAATTTGGTTTAGTGGTAATTTCATAACGGAAACGTTTTGGACTATGAGCTAATTTAATTCACCGTGAACAGAGCGCAGTTATAAAGTAAATTGTCTTTTTTAAACTTTGACGATCAGAGCACATTATAAAACTTAAGAAGGCGGGTAAATCGCCTCAATATACGAACACTGTTAGTGTAGTGTGCTGTCCTAGTGTGAAACGGCCCTAATTAACATTTATGAATATGAGTGAGGGTAGTTGAATAAACGCCTTCACTTTGCTGTCGCGGTACCTCCAGTACTTCAGTCTCCCCGCGACCACGGCTGGTGCAATCCGGTCAAAACGTCTGGATTAAATTAAAGGTAAATTCGGGATAAATACACGTCTCCTTAAGTTTTATAATATAAAGTAAATGTATGTAGGAAGTCGATTCCATACATAAGAAAGCACTGTTCCCAATATATGTTGGAATTTATGGGAATGCTCTAACGTAACCCGCGAAATTCCAATTTTCTTACGTGTGTTTGCAATTTGCAGGGCAGTGCTAAGCTGTACTCGTATGTTGATAAACTTATCGGTCGCGGCTGTAAGACGTATTAAGTTACAGAATTTAACCATATATTATGAACATAAAACTTAGCACTTTCCTGCAAATTGCAAAAAAAACGTAAGAAAATTTGAATTTCGCGGCCCACCCAGACGTTTTCACCTTAAGAGCCAACGCAGCATGTCTTATTCTTCCAAACGTTTTTAATACTTGTCAAAGTGGCACCTGTTACTGAAAAATTAAAAGGAAGTCGTTTGACTTGGTATGGACATGCAATGAGGAGGGATGAAACGCATGTGACTAAAAGTACAAAACTGTTTTATATCCGTAACGTCACCATGACAGGTCCAGTTGAAAACCAGCGTCGGGCGCTAGCTGCTCGGTATTTTGCTGAACTATTTGGCTATTTTAGTTTTTAGTTTTTTACAGTATAAATTTAAGTTTTTTATGTTGTTTTCACTTACTTTATTTTTTTATTTGTTGTGTGCACTTATGGCATGTGCCGAATAAATATGTTTTCTTTCTTTCTTTCTTTCTTCCTTTCTTTCTTTCTTTCTTTCTTTCTTCCTTTCTTTCTTTCTTTCTTTCTTTCTTTCTTTTAAAAGAGTGATGGACATGAATGTGTATGGATGGAGAGGGAGAGGAAGGCCAAGGACAGATTGATGGATTGTGTGAAAACTGATATGAAAAAGAAAGGAGTAAATGATGCCGTGACGTCTAACAGGGGAGTATGCAAGAAGAAAACTTCTTGCACCGACATCAAATAAAATAGGACAAGGGCAGGAAGATGATGATGATGACACACAACACATAACAAGTTGTAAATAAATAAATATCGCTGGACATTAGCACACAGCGCCATCTAGTGCACACTAAGCAAGGCTTGTGTCGTGGTTAAATAAATACACACTACCTTAAGAATGTGTTTGATTTACAAATTATTTTGGTATTAAGTTTGTATGACATACGCATGCTCCGCCCCCTTTTTTATTGAAAGAGATAAATTAATAGCATCTTGCAGGTCAACTCAAAATTTGTCGCCTGAATAGCCGGGGAACTCTGTTTGTAATCCGAGAATGGCACCCGCCTTGAGAAATAGCGCTCTGGCATTATAAACCTCAAATATCCACATTCTTATTCATACAGTACTAACTTCGTCTGAGTCACATAATATCGCTAATACCCAAAATGCATTTTCAATTCCAACCAGTAGTTTCTGAGATTAAGGTGTACAACCAAACAAGTAACTCTTCAGCTTTATAATATTATTTTATGTATATGCAATTGGTTTTACGAACAAGCAAGTTGTGGAGCCCCATAGTTTGTGATCTGCGAGTGTAATCTACTGGTGTGAACTTTAATCTCTGAAGCGTATGTAAATGCAAAGATTTTACCAAAAAGCAATAAATTTACCATCATGAGAACCGTCTGTGTTTTCACTAAAATGTTGGCAGTTTGCCTAACCGCAATTCCGATATCTTTTTTAAAAATATTTGCATATTAGGAACCTATTGACGAAATTAAAAAAAAAATAGAATTGCATTTAAAATATTACGCAGCGGTAGTAAAATAAACCCGGCTCGCCTGGACAAGAAATAAATTTCATAAAAGAAGGAATCAATTTTACTCAGAAATGAGTAGAACAAGATTGTCATCATTATCAGCCTTCTGTTTTCTAACTAGAAACTGAAACGGTTTACCGACAGTCGATGGGTCCATGGACCATTGATTGGTTGACATTATCTTTAAACCATTGACTTATATTTAGGCCGACTTACAGTCTGACAGGATGCAGCTAAATACCAGAATTTTATATGAAACGCCTGCATATCACGCATTCCATAACTTCACTGGGTTCTTTGTTCACTGGGTTAACAGAAAGTTTTGGAAAATTAAGGTTGTCAGACTTACTATTTAACGACTCGACAAGATATACAATTGACAGCCGGGACCGCTTTAATGTGCTATCTGAGGAACGGAGGAAATTGGATACGTTCTGTGTGATCACCCGTTCACAAACCAACCTAGGCAAACGCGGCTAACGTCAAGATTGACCCGAGCGGCTGTTATTATTTCGTCACAACAAATTTGCTAATTATGATGACTAAGATCTCATTCAGCAACGCGCAAATGCGCAATGAGGCAACGCTCACGAGGCGGATTACTGCCAATCCCACCACAGTGAAACCATTATAGACTGATTGATTATGTATGAAAATCCCACTTTAAAACACAAAACAAACAAAACTCATTCTAAACAACTAATTGGGAATTAAATATTTTCCGACGGATACGGATTAATTGCGAAAAGATTGAACAATAGGCTTCATCTGCATGCCTGAAACTTCTGCGAAGGAGTGGGACGCCTCTGGTAACAGATGAAAGGGCTTGTGAAGTCTTGAAGTGGAGCACAATCCTCGTTGGAGCAAGGAGTTTTAGTAATACTTCGTTTTAAAATTAATAAGATGATATTTAAGATAGTGAAGCGAATTTTGATTTATTTTTACGTACCTACATAAATGCGCTAGTAACATTAAAGGGAAGTTTGGATGAAGGTGTTATTTTCGAAACTAGTGATTTAATTTCGAAAAAGCTTTAATTATAGAGGAGCGTCATTATCTTCGAGTGGCTATATTTGGAAGTTTCTCTTAAGACAATTTTCGCCCATAACGCGGGCAGTAAATAATGATGTTGTGGAGGTTAAAGATAAAGATCAAGATATTTTTATTTGCGTTTACACTCAGGATGACACATTAAGAATATTTTGTACGTACATGTACATAGAAAAAAATAAAAGTACCATGACTCAAAAATATTTAGGGGTAATCCGGGACCGTACAAATAAGCAATAGCTGCTGCTTACACATACATACAACTTCTCTGCAAATAACAAAAGCGTTTTGATGAAAACCATTGGGCACTTCACCTCTAATGCGGTGCAGCAATTTCTTTTAAGGCACGGAGAATTCATAAATTGGCATTGGGAAATTCCATCTGGATCTGGACCTGAAAGTTGGCTCAATCCTAACAAACAACTTGGTATTGGATGAAAAAATGGATAAACTAAACGAAATATTTCTAAAACTGCTGTTAGTAAGGAAACTGGCATTATAATTAAATGAAACTGTAAAACAATGTCAGCAAATAGCCGGGAACACTGCAATGGCCCTGAGGTCACGATGTTAAAGCAAATGGAGGCATTAAACTGTGTACACTATTGGCACACTTTTAAAACACAGAGTAAAAGAATGTACAGTTTGGCAAAATAGACTAAGGAAAAAATGAGGGCGTTGTGAGCGACATTCTGGCAACCCTGAGCAGTGACAAGCCAATGACATTGCCGAGTTTGACAGAAAACGTGGTATTGCCAGGTAGGAAATTTGTAATACCAACTGTCACTGCGTCAAACTTTTTTTAGCCAAGCTGTAGCAGAACAATGATACGATATGATTATAAGATGATATGATACCATCTCAATACTGGCATAAAACATACTATTGGATCTGTTAGTAACGAGGTGGTAATTTTAAGAAACTTGGCAATCTGCATATATGTATTTTGTTCATCTGTTATTACAGAAATGATTATTTTGAGAGTGTGCCGTTTATAGAATCTACCATTGTGTGACAGGGTTACATTTACAGAATCTACCATATTGATAATGTGCCGTTTGCAGATTCTGCCACTTAAAGAATACCTCCTTTACAGAAATTATCATTTTGTGAATATACCCTTTATAGAATATACCATTGTGTGACAGGGTTACATTTACAGAATCTACCATATTGATAATGTGCCGTTTGCAGAATCTGCCATTTTAAGAATACCTCGTTTACAGAAATTATCATTTTGAGTATGTGCCTTTACAGAATCTACCATTGTGTCAATGTTCCATTTACACAATCTACCATCTTGATAATGCGCCATTTGCAGAATCTGCCATTTAAAGAATACCTCATTTACAGAAATTATCATTTTGAGAATGTGTC
Organism: Xestia c-nigrum; assembly: GCA_916618015.1. Lineage (NCBI taxonomy): Eukaryota > Metazoa > Arthropoda > Insecta > Lepidoptera > Noctuidae > Xestia > Xestia c-nigrum. The sequence goes on along the minus strand of OU745246.1, from coordinate 1,882,921 downwards.
TCATTTAGAATCTGCCATTGTGTGACAGGGTTACATTTACAGAATCTATCATATTGATAATGTGCCGTTTGCAGAATCTGCCACTTAAAGAATACCTCGTTTACAGAAATTATCATTTTGAGTATGTGCCTTTACAGAATCTACCATTGTGTCAATGTTCCATTTACACAATCTACCATCTTGATAATGCGCCATTTGCAGAATCTGCCATTTAAAGAATACCTCATGCACAGTAATTATCATTTTGAGAATGTGCTTTTTTCAAAATCTGCCATTGTGTGACAGAGTTACATTTACAGAATCTACCATATTGATAATGTGCCGTTTGCAGATTCTGCCACTTAAAGAATACCTCGTTTACAGAAATTATCATTTTGTGAATATACCCTTTATAGAATATACCATTGTGTGACAGGGTTACATTTACAGAATCTACCATTTTTAGAATTCACCATTTTGGAAATAATTATGCTGTTAATAGATTCTGGCATTGTAATAATTGTTGGCAATTTTAGTTCAACGCCGTCTGTTGGAAAAAAATAGAACTCGTCCTTGTGTTCAACAGCCAATCACCGAAGATTTTAATACGTCAGCCAATCACGGCTCCACTCATTTTCAATTCCCATGCAGATTGGTCGATTTGAAAATGGAGCAGCACGGCTGACGACTGGTTTTGTTTTCTTCTTGCAGAAGAAATAAGAGAGACTTCGAATAACAATTTTATTTTATGATCTTGTTCAATTTGTAAAATGATAATTACTGAGTTAATATATTAGACTACGCTAGTAATAAGGTGGTTTAATTCTGAAGGTATCGTTAACATAATACCATTTAGACAGCCTGTTAATTTAAGAATATGCCATTACTAGCTGACCCACGCAACTTCGTCTGCGTCACATAAGAGAGAAAAAGCTTACAAAGGGAATACAATTTCCTCCGTTTTTGCAACAATTTTCATTTATGCTCTGCTCCTATTGGTCGTAGCGTAATGTTATATAGCTTAAAGCCTTTCTCGATAAATATGTGTTAATTAAACTTAGCGTTAATTTAAAACCTTAATTACGTAAGTACATGCTATATTAAATAAGGGAAATGTGTTTACATGTTTACAACTGGATAATGTTACTTAAAGAAAGGGCGTTATTATTTCATACCAAAGGGCTGCCAAAAAAGAAATTCACATAACATGACACCTGCAATTTCCAAAAAGTTATTTAGAGTTGTAGTTTCATGAAACTCAGCATTATTATATTTCGGCATTTATGTTGGATATTCCACGTAATAAGGGATGAGCCTATTGTCAGCAACCAGGCACTAATACAAGTTCCATGGCTACTACTGAAATTCCAAATAGAAACTCCCAATTACTCCTAGACCGGCCTTGGAATCAAATCCAAGACCTTATAATCAGCAGTAGTACTTGACTATTAAACCAACGATGGATGGACTGAATAGTACGGGCGGTCTTGGAGGTGTTTAAAATAAAAATCTTACAATAAAAACTTTGTCACTATGTTGAATCTTTGACACCCAATATCTCCGTATCTAAAAGTTCCCAGGTATGGTGTAGAACAATATCATGATCGCAATGACGAGGAGAACAAGCGCCTTTCGGCTTTGTTAAGAGAGTTTTTACACCTTTTATGTCGATGGATTGCTAGATTGCAACCCTTGCAAAGCAAGGGCAAGTTACTAGTATTCTACAAAATTCAAAAACCATCGTCAGACTGGCGTGCATGCCTTTGTGCACGTAGGCACTATGCACGTGCATCTCCTTATCTGACATGCAGTCCTCCTGTACGTCATCAGCTATCGGATTAGTACTTCCTTCATAATTACCCAATAATTTAAAATAGATACTGCAGCTATGTTGGCACATGTTAATGCACTGTGTATCCGGACGATATCCACTAACTTCGACCAGTCATTGTACTCGTCATTAAGAACACAATCGCTAAAAAAATTAGCTGTTTCCTACAATTTATGTTCGCATAACTCGTCAAAATGTATGGAACGGCAAATTTTCTTTTTTGCTATTCCGTGTTTGGTCCCAGTTAAAGTTGTTTATAATGATGAGTACAATGACCAGTTGTTAATAGAAATCGTCCGGAAACACGATGTATTATATCCATGTACTGTTAGGTAATTAGGTATTGTATTGTATAACGTGTTGGTGTCCGCTACTCCACGTCCAAAGATACTACTGCATATTTCGGTTTCTTATTCATGTCATCATTTATTCTTTTTTCTTGACTTCTGTACACATATTTTTATGAGTGACCACTGAAAACTAGCGCTGTGTCTTCCATAGCATTATCATGCTTTTTGCAAAATTAATCACGATCTTATAAATAATTATCACGCCATTATACAATAGGTACCGTACATGTCTATAGGCACGTATTCGTTTGTACTTGATTTTGTTTTAGCAAATTATATACTTAATTAGTTATCTTATGCGTCATCTATGAGCGGGAAACAACCTGTCACTCATACATTTTTGTAGATACATAAAACAGTTTCGAAAAAATCATTGCATTTGATAGCTGATCTAATCCTTTGTATTTTGGCAACGTGTGTGTCCATTCATTTGGGGAGAATCTTCTAACATGGACATTGCACTTTTAACTATAACTGTACAGACACTGTACTCGCACGAGCTGGAAAAAGTCCATATACGGCCTTGTGTCTGTCACTGTCATCATCTGCCTAGCCTATTTCCAACTGTGTTAGGGTCTAACCGGATGCAGCTGAATACCAGTATCTTACATGGAGCGACTACCTATCTGACCTCCATAACCCAGGTAATACAGTCTTACCAAGTGGTATCGCCACTTGGTAAGACTGGTTATCAGACTTTTTGGGCCACTGACTACCTGTAAAGACTGCGATAGATGAACAAATGACTGCTGAGACCAACAGCTTGACGTGCTTTCCGAGGCACGGAGGAAACTCGGTATGTAAGGGTGGTCACCCATCCAACTTAGGCAAGCACGGCTTAACCTAAAGATTGTCCCGAGCGGCTGTTATTATTTAGCCACGAGCTCCTCCTTTACCGTCTGTACAAGATGTAAGACATTATTCTTGCAAAATTGCTTTGGACTTTCCAGTGTGCGAGTGTGAGTATCGCAAAAATGTCTAAGGCATGCTTTTAGCCGTCCGATCAAACTGCAAGCCATGACCGCTTCACGGCTTGTTGACTTTGAATAACGACCAGCTCTGATGTGCAGGCGTTTGTGTCAGTCCAACCTTTTACATGTGCGTTTACACTAGATGGAGCCAGTAATGTGGTCGGAGTGGAAAATAGCTTTAAAGTGACACAAAATGTTCTGTTTGGATTTGTTGAAGTATCGCTTCAACAAACATGTACACAATCAAACAACCTTTGAGTTTTGTCGATGTTCACGAAGATTGGGCGATGTTTAATTGAGTGGCTTAGCGACGAAAGTTAAAAAATAAATATTGGCACCAGAAGCCTTATTTTTACAACGGGCTTATTTTTACAAGGCTAAATAAAGAAAACAATTAACAGTAAACATTTATTTGTCGGCGCACATTAGAATGATTAGAATATCGAGAATGTCATTGTCAAGAGTGATGTGGTCACTGTCACTCTAGCGGAGCGTCGAGTCTATGGGAGCGGGGCGGCCATCTTCAATACGGAGCTGGACGTTGAAGTACGGTCGCAAGCGCGCCAAGTTTTCGACGAATCGCTAGCTATTGCCTTAATTCGATTATTGTTGATTTAAAGTGATTAGTAATTACGCATATGTAGAATTATTTTAAGAAGTAAAATTGTTTTAGTTCCAAGACGGTAACTAAGTTTTAATTACCCTGGTTGGAATACCCACTATACCCACATACCCATATTGCTGCAAGATGAATTCTGATGAAGGCCGTCCTGAGCTTTCATATTTATTAGAACAATAATAAAAATATCGTTTTCCAAATAAGTGTTACTTATTTTTATACTATTGTGAAACTAGTTGATAATTAATCATTTCCTCTAAGAAATCTTTAACTGATAATTCCCCAGCGTTTAAATTGGTCAAAACTATTTGATATTTTTTGTCAAAATTTATATCTCGCTTTCGTCGCGTTCGTTTGGCGTTCTCGTGCAAACATTTTTTTATCTTTTTGTCAAAAATATTGCCTTCTTTACGGAGTTTATGAATAAAAAGAAACAAACTCAGGCGTCTCGGAATCAGACTATTAATGCGATGGTGCCAACTCTCCAATGCATTGCTTGTGCGATACCGTTGCCCTTCACAACTAATGACAGCTGGCGAGTGCATTCCTGGATACCAGTACCTCTCAAAATATCTCTGAAACGTTTCCATAGTTTCCAACGCCTCCATATTCTCTATTATATTCCGCCAGCCTTCTGGTATGTACCGTGCTGGGAGAAGCGGTAAGATTGCTACTTTCTTAACAATATTTTCATTTTCAGTTGTGTTTGTTACTTTTAATTCTCTCGCTTTCTTCCACACTGATTTTTGGAATTGGAGAAAACAGCCAGTAATTTTTATATTAGGGTATACTGTTTTGGCAGCAATCATGACAGACCGGTCATAATCACATTTAAACTTTTGTATTTCAAGTCCTATTTTATTCTTAAGTAAATTGAAGAGTCTTGTATACGTCTCCTGGCTCTTGTCGGGAAGTAATGTGTAAACAACTGGTACAATATTAGTACAATCTTCATCAGAGTAGACGTCCGTATGAACACTAAACATCTGGTAAAAGGGCTTTGGCGCACACTTGAAGGTGGAATCTCCAAAAAAGGATTTTGAACTTCTCATGACCTTTCTCGTGAGTTCAGTTGCAAATACCAGTATTTTCTTATCATCACCATCTTCTATGACGAGAAAATCTTTTTGTAGTACCTCTGGTATAACCACGTTTTCCAAATTATTGAAAGTCAATCTTTCAGCGCCCAAAAATTGTTTTCTAGTCCGGTACAAAGAATCCTTTTTATCATTGAACACTGGAATATTAAAAGGACTGAGCGAATCAACATTGCCAAATGATTTGTCAAACATAGTTCTGATTGGACCCAAATCCGTACACACTTCTTCTTTTAGTTCTTTAAATTTTAAGTATATAGCGTTTTTTTCTACATCAACTTGGCAGGTATGACGGGACTGCCTCAAAATGTTACTATCTCCGTCTACTGTAATACTTGCATTGCATGTGTTCTTATTTGCACATCTCCATACGGTACTTAAGTCTTTGTTTACACGTTTAGACTTGTTGTATCTGTAACCATCTTTTACAATACAGTCATTATTCTTTTGGTTTTTTACAACGACAAATTCACTTCTTTGCATTTTTTAAAATGAATATTGACGCTATACAAATTATATTGTAAAAATAACTTCAGTATAAAACAGTACAATGGCACAAACGGGTCACGTACACCTCAGGAGCTTAAACACTTATAGCACAGGGTACCGCATTTTACTGAGCAAAATGATTATTCTAGGCTTTCTATACTTGGAGCCCCTCACAAACCTATCCAGTAAAACCAGACACTCGTACACTTATGAACTGGCAAAGTATATTGTGCAATATATTTGTAACTAATTGTAATTCATTATAATACAAATTTGATGAGTAGGGATAGAAAAATTCACTCAATATCTATAAAACCAACCGCACGCGCTGGTTACGAATAAATGCGTCGGAGTGATGCAGTATTTTAATTAAATATCAAGTTTTGTTAGGTATGGCATGTTACAAGCTAGATATCTTAACACAAATGCGTTTTTATCGCCTTATCACATTCATCGATGTTCATGATTGATACTCAATCTAGCTTTAATGCGAAATTAAATATTAAGGTCTCAATACCTAAAAAATACATTATAAAACCTTTACTATCTTATCCGATCCAACGAAGATATTAAGTAAAAATAAAACTTTACTGGCTTGTTTTGGTGTAGTGGTCTGAAGTGCGACTACTGAGTATAAAGTCGAGGGTTTGGTTCCCAGGTCTGCAAAATGTTACTGGATTACGCAGTTTGGTTTGTGCCTGGTTGATAACAATAGTCTCGCTCCCTATTAAATAGGACCCTTTTTTTTTTTTAGGATGGGAAATCATCAAATGACTTCTCCCACTCTGGGCGGAGCGGGAGGGAGTGTCAGACTTTTACTGACTAAAACCCATCCATGTTCCTTCCTCGCCCTTTATATTCCGGGGCCGCGGTATCTCTTTCGAACAGGCCCGCAACCCCGGAAGGCTTCGGCCCTTGCGGGTCCCTCCCCTTATGCTGACATCTCTTTGAGGCGCGCGTGGAACACGAACGCGCCGTCGACACGGCCTGTCGTCGTCGTTAGACGGACGGACGGCTAGCTAGCCCATAGCCAACCGTCTACAGGCCCGCATTAAATAGGACCCTAACATAGCTTGCGAAATAGGTACGCCCTATCAGTATAGGGTGTACCTATCACTGCACCTACATTTCGCATAATCTGCCTACCTTTACGAGTACTTAAGGCGTGATGCTAGTGTTTAATAAAACTTTGGGTAAATCCTATTAATCATTAGATTTGCCTAATTAAGTTGTTTTAGTTCAGATTCCGGACCATAATATAGAAATCGATGTCGCTAAACAGCCTCTTGAAAATGCCCACTTTCAGATTTCCCACAAGACTGCCCTCTGAATTTTTCAAAAAAAGCGTTGACACTACTTGGTGCTGAATAAGAGATTCGAGAGAGAGTGGCTGAGATATCCTCTGGGTTTCTCTTCCAGCAGGTATTACATAACCAACTTAGAAAAAAAAAGAAAAGCATGGGTCATTCTGGGGTAGTAAAGTTTTATCGGACAACTTAGATTAATACTAAGCTGCTTATCGGTGCATTAAAATTATCCTGATAGATAACAATAATTTTAAGTAAATGACGTGATACCTGCAATGCAGTATGCATTCAAGAATAAAAATTGCTATAAATACTCCCACACCTCGAACCTCAGCGTTCAGTTGCAAAATGGCGCCGATACAAACGTTTGTATTTATGGACTTCGGGACTGTTTATGGTGATCCAAAAACATTAAAAGATGTGGCCTTGTTAGCTGTGCCCCGCAGTCAATTTAAAGAAGAGTATAAAGATCCAGAACCATCAGACATGGAGTACGAGGATTTAAGGTCAAAAAAATTTGATATAAACACTTTCAAGAAGATCGGCGATTTCATCAAGAAACAACCAAAACCGGTGTGCCTCCTCAGCCATGGTGGTCACGATTTTGATTTCGTGATCCTCAAGCGAGAGCTTGAGAACTTGAAGGTCAGTCTGCCTGATGATGTCCTATGTGCTGATTGTTTGTACACATTTTATGATATTCTTAAAGAGGATTTAAAGAATGTTGACAGTACAAATGTCGAAGCTGGTCCCGATGGATTTAAAGATCAAGATTCTAAAACTGGTGAAGAAGGCATAAATAATCCCAGTACGTCGAATGCCAACGATACTAGCAATGTGACAAGTGACCAAATAGCTGGTGATGAACAAGTTATACACTCTCAAGAGAATAAACTAAATGAAGATTTGTTTGAAGAAAGTATGCAAAAGCAAAATGAAGAGACACCTAAAAAGCGTAAATTAGATGATGTGAAGTCTTTAATGGGCCCATGTCTGCCTGAAAAGAGACAAAAAATAGATCCGGGAAAGACAAAAAAGAGAATTTTAACGGACTCTGAGGAGAAATACACATATAAGGGTAAACCTATAAGACCATATTTTTGTTATGGTGATCGCACACCACCTGAGGGCCATTATATACTCGAGGCCATTTATTACCGAGTAGTGAGATGGCCTCCTTTAGAGCATCACCCAGCTAAAAACGACGTTCTCTCGAAGTTTAGAATATCGCATAAACTAGGCATAAGATTTTTAGCCTGGACAAACCAAATCCAGGTTGAATTCGCTAAAGTTGATGGAAAGAAGAAAATTGTTATGCGTAATCGTATAATTTCAACTAAAAAAGTGTGAACTGTTGTTCCGTTGCGTCCACATTAATGAACGAATGACAAAGCAACTGTACAGCATTCCGTGACAAGTTGAAACACAGGAATTTCACATAAGTACTTAAAAGTGAAATTTATATAGATGATACATAAATTAATGTGCGCAAAACACGACAGTGAAGAAATAGCATAAAAGGATTGGGTTTTTTTTAATAATTTAAGTGGATTGGGTTTTTTCTTTTTTTTGTAATAAAAATGTAAAATGTAAATGGAATGTTTTTTTTTTGTTTTGACAATAGCTGTCAAACCAAGTTATATATTGTTGTTGTTGGCTTTTGCTCCTGTTGGTTGGTTGTTAGTGATACTCATGCCACAGACGCTTGTGCATTGTGCAATGAATTCACGTTGCTAAAATGCTCCACCTGTCCGTGCACAGCATGCGCCACGATGTGTTTGCGCCTTATCTTTCTTGAATTTTTATTTCCATAGACATAACCTACAAAAGTTCGTGACTGAATTTCTATTTATCTCGGCCTTTTCAAACAAACATTCTGACACAAACTAATTCAGAAGTTGACGCGAAGTTGAACAAAGGCATTTATTTAAATTTATTTAAAAATTAATGCCAATTTAATCTCAGCTAAATTAATATATGGGCGGCTGCCATTGTTCTTACAAGAAAAACGTTGCAGCCGATAAAAAGAAAAAAAAAGCAATGCCATTATAACCACTATGCACGACAAGATTTTGACACATGACACATCAGCTGAATCGGCGGGGTGATGCGAATCTGTCAAAAATTTACAGAATTTTCGTGAACTTTCAGCATTCGATTTTTTAATGAAAAATATGTCAAGGTAGCTGTTCCATACGATACGTTTGTCGTTAATATCACCAGTAACGTGTTTTGTTCGGTAAAACGGCGTCAGTGTATTGCCAAATATGTATAAAACACATAATATTACTGCACCCTCCCAAAAAGTAGGTAACGTAGATGCGCTGGAAATAATATACATAGGCAAGCTTCTCGTTTGCTAAAAAAACTGGAAAAAGCTAAATAAATACAGTAACCTTCCATCTGCGTTCTTATTTTTGCCATTATTCATACATTATTTCATAAAAAATGACGATCAAAGTCTTGACAAATATTACTAAAAAAAACAATGTTCCAACCAACTTATCACATGACATATCACTTCGTAGTGCTGACCGTAAACCCGAGTTTCATCATTACGATTAAAATGTAGCATTCAGCCTAATCGATACTCGCAATCAAATTAAGTTTGGAAAAAAAGTTTTGAGACGCAATGAAAACTCCTTCGTATAATTTCAAATAATAATTATATTTAAATTCTGAAATGAATCTTATTATACTATTTTTTTAATAATATCATGTAGTAATTATTCGTTGCTTTTGGTTGACTTATTAATAATAAATAAACACATTACTCTCTAAACTTTAAACAAATAACATTTTTTTGATGATAATCTTTCCTTTAAAACTTACGGATTGGCGAATTTGGAGAAACGCCGTTACCGAACTAGCACCGTATGGCAAAAAATAAAGTCTCACAGTTTAAGCAAAGACATAATCTGAAAATGAATTAAGTATTCATTTTCAACTGTACGAATGGTCAACCTTTGGCTGAATTCGCGTGGAATGTTTCGATTCAAATTTTAAATTAGGTATCTAATAATTGTGACTACACATACATTCACATTTATAAAGTATTTTTATTTACTTTAATCATATGTTGTGAATTTTGTTCTGGAATGTCTGAAGGTTGGATATAGGATCGAAAAAATTGAATGATAAATAAATATTAAGGATTCTAAAACCGTTGTTACTGAACAAAGCCTATCTAAGTATTCAAAATCAAACGAAAATTCATAATCTGCCTTATTTTTCCCAACTATAATGGGGTCGACTGCCAGTCTAACTGAATACCAGCATTTTACATGGAGCGATCGGACCTCCACACCCCAGTTGGTACTGGGTGGTAGGATATCCCTTGGTAAGACTGGTTGTCTAACCTATTGGGTCGCTGACTACCTGTAACGACTGTCAAAGAACTACTAATGACAGCCTGGACCCACTGCTTAGCGTGCTTTCAGAGGCACGGAGGAAACTCGGTATGTAATGGGTGGTCACCCATCCACAGACCAACCTAGGCAAGCAAGGCTTAACCTAAACGTCGACGCGAGCGGCCGTTATTATTTAACAACGACCTCTTCCCCTTGGCCTCTCTTTCATAATTAAATGAAAATTGACCATTAAAATTATTGTGGCGAGAAATAAACAAAATTAGATAGTCCCATTTGCCCACCAATGCAAATGGGACTTTGCAATGATAGAGTTAAAAAAAGTATTTGAAAATAAAGTTTTAATGGTTTATCCCAATAACTAATCCTACCGATCACAGCAACCTAATCATACTATTCCCCATTTTGTTTACTAAATACAATTATCATGGTATTAGGAACTAAACCAATTTTACCACACCTAAAAGATCAGTACCAAGATCCCTGGCGCACTGACAACCAACGAAAAGAAATAATCACAATAAATTACCTAGTTTTAAGTACAATGTAATTTTGAACAGCGAGTGCATTCTTAATTTAAATTTTGATATGGAAAAAAATCGGCGCGAATTTAGCCTTTGATCGGTCTGTGCTGTTTATTGTTGGGTTGGTACCATGTACGAAAAACTATTAAGATTACCTAACTAAAGCTTAAATCAATATTAAATTAAATATAAACAAAATTGTTTTACTTTCCATCAATCGATTTGCTAAATTCCGTAAATGAATTAATCGAGTTAATCGAAATTTACAAAAAAGGAATCGATTTGAATAATCGCTTTCACACATCACAAATATAAAAACAAAAAAAAATGGTCGTCTATTTTCGATGCAAAATTAAGTAGTGGTAATGAATATTACATGTTATTGGTCCTATATTAGTAAATTACGCTAAGATCTGGGTATTCTCATGTTGTTCATAATATTTGAAATGATATTTGTCATAATATCTGTTGTCGAATCTAAACGTGTCTGTGTGTTAAAATGTGAAAAATGAAATGTAAACAAATAAGATTGGCGCGAACCTTCGACTTCGGATATCAAAATATACCATTACCACTGCTTACTTAAATTGAACTATGGTTAAATTCGTCACATAATGAAATGACGAGTTATTAATTCTCAACATAGTGGAGCTTGGATGCCCGAAATCCCCAATATTTATGATTTTTAGCGTCGGCTAGCACTGCCGTCAAAATGGCGATGAACGTATTTACGCATTTGGATTTTATTAGGATAAATTAAGAATGTTGCGCGCTAAATACAGAACTTTGAATGGCTTTAACATATGTAGTTTTTCTTCAACTCTCTTAATTAATGCACACTCATAGTCTTTCATAATCAGAACATTAAATATTTACATAAAAAATACGGATGTCGTATGACTTAAACGCCGGCCCCATTCGGGGCCAGTACCGAGCCAGCGTAGGTTTCAGTGCCCGGCCCCGAATTGGGCCCGTACCGAACTTTATGGATAATATACCCAATATACCTAATCCATTTATACCATAATTAATTTATAAAAACCAAAAAGCCCAATCCATTTATATTATAATTAAAAAAGAAAAACAATGCACTACATTAATATTAATACTAAAAAAAACAGTCGAATTTAGAACCTCCTCATAATGAAAGACGGTTGAAAAAAACTGAACCGGACCCAGGCAACAGTTAGTTATTTATAGATATTGGTTTCAATCTGTTTTCATTTGAATGTACAGCGCGAGATGACGACAATTTTTTTATTAAAATTGAAATTGCCATCTTGCGCGAACTCGCGAGTAAGTCGGGCCCGCCACCACTGGGCCACCGCCTGCTCCCCAATACCTCCGTAACTAGAAGGTTCCCAGGTATGAATGTATGATGTTTGACTTATAGTTCCAAACCATGTAAAAAATAAATACCAAGACAATTATACAGGGTTATTTAAACATTGCAAGGTATTACCTATCCTTGCGTGCGCTGAGTATCTGTTCCTCTTAGAACATTATGATAACAGTGATATTCAAATTCCGGTGAAATATGACGTGAATACACGACAAGCCAAATCCAAATCACTTCAATTGTCACACAAAAATAATTTCTATGGCAGGCGTACCGCTTCTTTCGCAATACACAACTTACTAAACAAAATACCTGTAGACATCAGAGACTTATTGAATAGTAGAAACATAAAGCGTAAGCTCAAAGAATATTACATCAATTCGATTATAACTTAAACGTTAATAGCGCGTTGATCAAATCTCAGGCCATGGCATGCTAAAACAGACCTAGAGGTCTTATTGTGTGCTTTATCTAAGTGTGTCAAATGTAATTGATAAATAAATAAATAAATAAAAATAAACAATGTAAAACAAAAAAAACATCACAATGACAATGCCTTTTTTTTCAGCGTCGTAAAGAGGTTTTTTTACACCCTTATATATTACATAACATAATATAATAGCAAATAAATTTACGGATTTAAGTTATTATGACACTAGATCGATTATGACCAATGAAATTAGTGAAAATGATTTAATGTAATTTCACGATTATGACAATTGAATCGTTATAGCTAGTAAAATTATGGCAAATACAAGTATGGTTTATAAAATAATTGCATTTCAAATTATGGTAAACATTAGTAAACCCTATAAAACATATGACGACGGGTATCGCGAATTTACCTTTAATTTAAGCCTGACGTTTCGACCGTATTGCACCAGCCGCGGTCGCGTGGAGACTGAAGTGTTGGAGGTACCGCCACAGCAAAGAGATGGCGTTTATTAAGAGCGGGCCTAAAGCAAAATCTTCAATCTTATATTAGATTTTTAGAGTAGTAAATCATGTTCAAATTAGAAAAAAAAAATATTTCAGGAAACTTCATTATAAATGTAAGGGTTGGGTCTGAGCAAAAACATAATAGGATACAATTTTCTCGATAGAAAATCGTCACAAAGTTACCTCTAATTTTCAACAATTTTGGTTTGTATTCTATTTTGGTGCATATTACTGAACCATAAACTACATAAATATTATCACTCATGTATAACCTAGGGCTGACTCTGAGAAAATTTTCAAAATATTTTCTATTTTATGAGATAATAGACTGTATTTTGGCGCTTACTACATTTTTAATCCGCGAAATGCGCCGTCTTCCGTCTCGCGGGACGCGAGCTTGAGGCATCAGTTTGTTTCACCGATCAGTAGCCCTCGCTTTGTTGAGACGGGCAGCCTATGTCACTTTGCTCCGCGCCTAGCCGCCCTTATTATTTTCATATTATTACTATTTTTTTGCTGAGTAACATGGCTAACAAGAAAAATACAGTAACAAAACGGAAGAAGCGAGAAGTAAAGCAGTTGAACACTCAATTTATGGCTGATTGCTGTAGTCGAAAGTACTTTTGTATTTTTTCCGTGCCTAAGCGCATAGTAAACTCAAAATAAACGGATGATTGATTTGATCGTGCATTATTTTTGTGTGAAATTATGATAATTACATACAACGTTGGATACGAGTCGCCGTTGACCGGTCAATGTGACGACACTTGGGGGAGGCCTATGTCCAGCAGTGGACGTATTTCGGCTGATACAACCCGTACGAATTAACTATTATGTAGGTATATTATTATAAATTAATAAAATTATGCTAGTTATTATTAAAAGAGATTTGTTTTATTACTTGTAGATACTGTCTACGACGCATTCCCACAATCACTCAATCTTCACCTTAGATCTTCATTCAATGTTATTTTATTATATGTTCTCTGTCTCTGTGTGTAACTCTATACATTCAATACATTAATTCATCATCTTGCAAACAGCTCCGTCGCAACGAAACGTTTTTTAAAAATTTATATAATTTGTTAAGGTTTTATTAAACCTCTGAAACGAAAATATTGTTTGATTTATCGCAAACAATATAATAAAATAAAATAAAAATGCCTTTTAATTATATTAGCTATTAAAGCTTCGTAACAATAATAAATTTAATCAAAGTCCTAATCATGCGAAATTAGAATTGATTATTTGAGAAAAATAACAAAATAATTTAAATTAAATAGTCCATAATGAATTGATTAAAACATGCAAAATTATAAATCGCAAACAAGATACTTATGTGTTATTATTACGTGAAAGTAGTGGGTGGGTAGTAGGTAGGTCGGGTCGGCTAGTAAAGATTTACAATAGACGAGGGCCCTAAAATGGCGCTTTAGCAGAATCATAATATGAATCACGTTAAAAATATATAATAAAATTAATGTGATTCCAAACACTCGCTTGTTTTAGGTATTAGTTCCCAGAAAATAATGCACTGTGGCATCGTAGCATCCGAACGGATGAAACGATTTTAATTTTGTTTTTTATTAGAAAGGTGAATTACTCGGGAGTGCTCTTAGCTATGTTTGATGAAAATTGGTCCAATATGGCCGCTGACACAAAATGGCGGATTACTTACATTATTTTTTTCATTTCCCTCGATATGGGTATCAAATGAAAGGGCGTGACTAGTAGAAAACTTTCTATGATAAATTTACAATCCAAGATAGCCGCCACCACAAAATGGCGAATAAATTATCTTTTTTTTCAATATGGGTATCAATTTATCAAATGAAAGATTTTGACTAGTACCTACAATAATGACTATATTCAAAGGGAATAAGGAATATTAGCTAACAAAATGAGACACGGAAAGTGGAGTGATGACTGGTTCCTAGAACTTAACTATAATCAATTATTTTCTATTTAACTATAAAGACTACATTATGAATCGGAGGGTTTTTTAAAATTATTAATTTAATTTTACTTGTTCGTATTATATTTATATTTTCACAAAATAATAGAAAAAAAAACTTTTCCCCACACTTATAACTAAACCTCATTTTTTTTTCTTTAAACCCATACTTGTGGTATCTATGGATATGGTATTGAGGTTTCTTTATATGTTTTTTTCTAGAGACACTTCCAAAGTGGTAAAATGTGTGTTCCCTCCCTGTAACTTTTAAAATAAGAGAATGATAAAACTAAATAAATACACTGGACAGCAAATAAACCGAGCCACCCGCTACCTAGGCACTCTAATTCGATTTTCTCAAAAACTAAAAAAACCTACAATTATCAAAGTTGTACCTACAGAAAGTGCGTTTCATGGTGATTAAAATGAAAGGAAACTCATTGGGTTTAATCAATATTTCAGTGTTTATTAAGGATTTTACAAAGAAGAATCGTTATCCAGTCGTGACAATCGTTAGTAATGATAAAGTGAAAAAAAAATTAAAGCTATAAAAAAAATTAAAGCTATAAACAAAGATAAAATTAAAAAAAAAGTTTTTAATCAATATTCCGTATTCCCTCCCCTTGCTCGGATAACTGCCAGCATCCTTGTATTCATCGACCTTACGAGCCTGACGATATCTATAAGAATTGTATTCCACTCCTCTTCAATTGCGATTCGCAGCTCTGGAAGCCTTGTTGGAGCAGGTACCCGGGCTCAAACCCGACGTTTCAGGTCATCCCATAAGTGTTCTATCGGATTCAAGTCTGGGCTTCGAGCTGGCCAGTCCATCGTACGAATGCTGACGACGCGTAGATGCTGGGTCACCACATGAGCAACATGAGGCCGTGCATTATCATGCATCAATTGCATATCCTGTCCGATATATCCTGCGAAAGGTACGACATGGTCTGTGAGGATTTCAGTAATGTAGCGATGAGAAGTCAGTCCACGTGTACGGCCCGTCGGTTCGATGAAAACTAACGCTGTATGTGCTGTTAACGAGATGCCGCCCCAGACCATTACAGATCCTCCTCCATAAGCAACAGTTTCCTCGATGCAACACTGAGAATAACGTTCTCCACGGCGACGATATACTCTCTGACGTCGATCACTTCTATGTAGACTCACCCTGGTCTCATCAGTGAAGAGTACATTACTCCACTGCTCTAATGTCCAATCCCTATGCTCTCGAGCAAATTCAAGTCGTGCTCGACGGTGTGCTACCGTTAATGCTGGGCCTGTTGCAGCTCTTTTTGGGGTCAGGTTCCGTTCAGCAAGTCTCCTTCTAACAGTATCTGAACTTATGACCCCTTGGCGTTCGTCACGCAGACTTTGTTGGACTTGAACTGCGTTAAGGTGGCGATTTCGCAGAACAGTATGGTGGATATAACGATCATCTGCTGCTGATGTAGCCCCAGGTCTGCCCGTACCTGGACGGCGATCGAATGCGATTCGAAGCCTTCGAACGACTTCACGTTGCGCA
Organism: Xestia c-nigrum; assembly: GCA_916618015.1. Classification (NCBI taxonomy): domain Eukaryota; kingdom Metazoa; phylum Arthropoda; class Insecta; order Lepidoptera; family Noctuidae; genus Xestia; species Xestia c-nigrum. The sequence continues at coordinate 1,866,629 of OU745246.1, read as the reverse complement.
ATGCCTGCTTGAAGTAATGCTACAGCTTGAGCTGCTTCCTGAGGTGTTCTATTCATTATTAATCGAAAAAAGTAGCAAAAACACACGCGATAAGAAATATCCGACTACCCTAATTATAGAGAAAAAGAACGCTAATTTCAAACTCTGGTGAAAACAGAGCAAATCGTTAGTATTGTGTTTGTTGCTTGATTACAATGTGAGTTGACGGTACTTTCAAATTAATTTGTAGTCATTTTAATCACCATGAAACGCACATTTTGTAGGTATAACTTTGATAGTTGTAAGTTTTATATTTTTTAAGAAAATCGGATCAGAGTTCCGATCAGAGTTCCTAGGTAGCGAGTGGCTCGGTTTATTTGCTGACCAGTGTATATGATGTACATTACCATGTAAATTTCCACCGAAAAGTGGTTTCAACGACATCTAGTAAGTATTTATACATCATAAACCGTTTACCGCAGTTTATCTTACATTCAGTCAATTCATTTTTGAGTTGCTTCTTCAACCCTTCATGGGCGAGTTCGACTCGCACTTGGTCGTTTTTTATTAAATTGTAAAATATTTAATATTTGCTTTCAAGTTATTATATAAACAGGTGCTTGACATTCTTGAAGGTCAATTATTGCGCTTAAATTATTACATTCAATTATTGCACCTGTATGTCCAAGAAAATAGCCTCATGTAAATGAAGCTTCAGTGTTTTTGAATAAAACTAATAAACAAATATTAATATGATGATTATACGATATTTCTAACGATCGTTTCTTATTTGTAGCATAATTAAAAACCAATTTAGGGTTTTGATTATTGAATCGAATGTACCTGCAACGTAAGAAACGTTTATTCCGTTTTCCGGATTTTTTTTTTTTTTTAATTTTCTGACTACAGAATCAAATGCTAACTAATGTTGAAAAGTTGATTACCAAAATGGCGTAACAAACGTCAAGATATCCCGGCGTCCAACCATTGTATCCTATTTATACATTCCGATGTCTACAATGAATATCTTATATTAAGAAAACTAAGATGAAATAGAATACTTCCCTACTCAAAACTTTTATTTCACGACATACAAACAACATAGGAATGCATTGAAGGTGTTAAAAAGTTAACTAAAAAAGAAATAAGAAAAGAAAGTGGTTTCATCTATCTATGTTGCATATACTCAGCTTAAAGACTTCAAGTACGCGAGTTCGGTCCCGCGCGTCGCGCGCCGCCCCGTGTTTGATTAACGCACTAATGCGGGTGTGGCGAGACGCGCGGGGGAAATCAGAATTTTTCCTGGCGTTAGGCCCGCTCTTAAACTACCCTCACTTGATCTTCATAAATGTTTATTAGGGCCGGTTCACACTAGGACAGCACACTACACTAACCGTGTCTGTATATTGAGGCGATTTCACTTAACGAGTACACTTAGTGATCACTGGATTCCAAGCAGAAGAGAGTTTGAAGCCGTCTTCGTGATTGAAATTAGGGTACTTCTTGATCTCAATCGCTTCCCGAACCATTCTCTTATACTAGTGCCTCTCATTGGCAAGGATTTTTGGATTGTGTAACTCCATCCAGTGGTTGGGTCCCGAGTCTATTACATGCTCCGCTATAGCCGACTTAGGTATTTGTTTGTCAATTTTTGACCGCTGCTATGTGTTATTTGACCCTTTCAGCGACTGTTCGCTTCGTTTGGCATATGTAAACGTCGGGCTTAAATTAAAGGTAAATTCGTGATAAATACCCCTCTTCATATGTTTTGTAATGTGTTCTGATCGTGAAAGTTTAAAAAAGACAATTAGTAAACCCTCTCTAAGTCCGTCAACGAAGATATGAGGCCCGTCCGAAAGAAGGTTCATACTTTGGAATGAACCCTCATCATCATCATAATTTTAGCCGAAAGACGTCCACTGCTGGACATAGGCCTCCTCCAAGTGTCGCCACATTAACCGGTCCCGCAACTCGCATCCAACAGATTCCCGCAACTTTCACCAGGTCATCGGTCCACCTAGTCTAGTACTTCCAACGAATCGTCTTCCAGTTCGTGGTCCGTTCTGCGTTTGACAATTCTATGTGTTAATTATAGGTATGTGTTATGTGCTGAGCTCTTGGAATTAAATTTTGGTATTAAGTTTGTATGACATACGCATGCTCCGCCCCTTTTTGTTATTGAAAGAGATAAATTAACAGCATCTTGCAGGTAAAATTTGTCGCCTAAATAGCCGGGGAACTCTGTTTGTAATCCGGGAATGGCACCCGCCTTGAGAAATAGCGCTCTGGCATTATAACCTCAAATATCCACATTCTTATTCATGTACTAACTGACCTCTGTAACTTCGTCTGAGTCATATAATATCGCTAATACCCAAAATACATTTTCAATTCCAACCAGTAGTTTTTGAGATTAAGGTGTTCAACCAAACAAACAAACTCTTCAGCTTTATAATATTATTTTATGTATATGCAATTGGTTTTACGAACAAGCGAGTTATGAAGCCCCATAGTTTGTGATCTGCGAGTGTAATCTACTGGTGTGAACTTTAATCTCTAGAGCGTATGTCAATGCAAAGATTTTACCAAAAAGCAATGAATTTACCATCATGAGAACCGTCTGTGTTTTCACTAAAATGTTGGCAGTTTGCCTAACCGCAATTCCGATATCTTTTTTGAAAATATTTGCATATTAGGTACCTATACGAATTTAAAAAAAAAATAGAATGGCATTTAAAATATTACGCAGCGGTAGTAAAATAGTAGAAAATAAACCCGGCTCGCCTAGACAAGAAATAAATTTCATAAAAGAAGAAATCATTTTTACTCAGAAATGAGTAGAACAAGATTGTCATCATTATCTGCCTGCTGTTTTCCAACTAGAAACTGAAACGGTTTACCGACAGTCGATGGGTCCATAGACCTTGGTTGACATTATTTTTAAACCATTAACTGATATTAAGGTCGACTTACATTCTGACAGGATGCAGCTAAATACCAGAATTTTACATGAAACGACTGCATATCACGCACTCCATAACTTCACTGGGTTCTTTGTTCACTGGGTTAACAGAAAGTTTTGGAAAGTAAAGGTTGTCAGACTTACTATCTAACAACTCGACAAGATATACAATTGACAGCCGGGACCGCCTTAATGTGCTTTCTGAGGAACGGAGGAAATTGGATACGTTCTGGGCGATCACCCGTTCACGAACAAACCTTAGCAAACGCGGCTAACGTTAAGATTGACCCGAGCGGCTGTTATTATTTCGTCACAACAAAGTTGCTAATTATGATGACTAAGATCTCATTCAGCAGTGTTTCTGTAAAACTGCTGAATGAGGCAACGCTCACGAGGCGGATTACTGCCAATCCCACCACAGTGAAACCATTATAGACTGATTGTTTATGTATGAAAATCCCACTTTAAAACACAAAACAAACAAAACTCATTCTAAACAACTAATTGGGAATTAAATATTTTCCGACGGATACGGATTAATTGCGAAAAGATTGAACAATAGGCTTCATCTGCATGCCTGAAACTTCTGCGAAGGAGTGGGACGCCTCTGGTAACAGATGAAAGGGCTTGTGAAGTCTTGAACTGGAGCACAATCCTCGTTGGAGCAAGGAGTTTTAGTAATACTCTGTTTTAAAATTAATAAGATGATATTTAAGATAGTGAAGCGAATTTTGATTTATTTTTACGTACATAAATGCGCTAGTAACATTAAAAGGAAGTTTGGATGAAGGTGTAATTTTCGAAACTAGTGATTTAATTTCGAAAAAAAAAAGTGAAAAATAACTTAAGCTTCTGAAGTCGGTGACCTTTGTTTGATTGCTTTAGTTTTTTTGTCACCGACTTCAGAAGCTTAAGTTATTTTTCACTTATTTGTTTTTTTTTTTAAGTCGGTTTTATTTTTTGCAAAAAAGTTTTTATTTTTCACTTTTTAGTGGTTCACATGTGCTTGATAAACATGGAAAGTGCATACCGTTACAATTACAACAAGCCCAAACACGACTAGGACACATTGTCTCATTATGGAGTTCCGTGACTCTTGGCTTCATCATCAGATCTGATGGTAGAATGGTTCTTATCGAACGCAAATGCTTCATTTGTTGTAGAAAATACCAAAATCGCAACACGTTTTTATATAAAATTTGAAGAGTTCCCTCGATTTCGCCAAGATTCCATCATCAGATCCCGACTTGGTGGCTATGGGACCATTCGGAAAGAATACCCTTTCCAACAAAAAAAGAATTTTCCAAATCGGTTGGAAAGCGACGGAGTTATGCCCGAACAAACATAAAAAAAAAAAATAGATACATCCGAATTGAGAACCTCCTCCTTTTTTAGAAGTCGGTTAAAAAGCTTTAATTATAGAGGAGCGTCATTATCTTCGAGTGGCTATATTTGGAAGTTTCTCTTAAGATAATTTTCGCCCATAACCCGGGCAGTAAATAATAATGTTGTGGAGGGTAAAGATAAAGATGAAGATAATTTTATTTGCGTTTACACGCAGGATGACACATTAAGAATATTTTGTACGTACATGTACATAGAAAAAAATAAAAGTACCATGACTCAAAAATATTAAGGGGTAATCCGGGACCGTACAAATAAGCAATAGCTGCTGCTTACACATACATAAAACTTCTCTGCAAATAACAAAAGCGTTTTGTTGAAAACCATTGGGTACTTCACCTCTAATGCCGTGCAGCAATTTCTTTTAAGGCACGGAGAATTCATAAATTGGCATTGGGAAATTCCATCTGGATCTGGACCTGAAAGTTGTCTAAATCCTAACAAACAACTTGGTATTCGATGAAAAAATGGATAAACTAAACGAAATACTTCCAAAACTGATGTTAGTAAGGAAACTGGCATTATAATTAAATAAAACTGTAAAACAATGTCAGCAAATAGCCGGGAACACTGCAATGGCCCTGAGGTCACGATGTTAAAGCAAATGGAGGCATTAAACTGTGTACACTATTGGCACACTTTTATAACATAGAGTAAAAGAATGTACAGTTTGGCAAAATAGACTAAGGAAAAAATGAGGGCGTTGTGAGCGACATTCTGGCAACCCTAAGCAGTGACCAATGACATTGTCGAGTTTGACAGAAAACGTGGTATTGCTAGGTAGAAAATTTGCAATACCAACTGTCACCGCGTCAAACTCTTTTTTGCCAAGCTGTAGCAGAACAATGATACGATATGATTATAAGATGATATGATACCATCTCAATACTGGCATAAAACATACTATTGGATCTGTTTGTAACGAGGTGGTAATTTTAAGAAACTCGGCAATCTGCATATATTTTGTTCATCTGTTATTTTGTCGATTCAATGAGAGGTTTACTTTTTCACTCAAGAACTCTGTAGATGGCGTTGAACTGACTACGTTACTAGATACCAAAGTTAAAACGAAAAAAACATTGTGTCACGTCACATACGCTTGTTGACTGATACTTTCGTTTGCATAAGCTTCCGAATGCAACCAATACATCCACGTGAAATAATGTGACATTCCGTTCCTTGCAGTAACTTACCAAGTTCAGCGCCATCTATCCAGCGACTAGGGAAGAGTTTAAAAAGAAAAACCCTCTTGACAGATGAACAAAATATTTGTCCACTCTCTTTCGTTTTTGCGATGGTCACGCTAAGCGGGCCGGACGCATACTGCAAGAGTTGGTTCGAGGTGTCGTGGGACAGGAGTTCATGGAAAGACCTGGCGGAGGCCGTGGCCCAGCAGAAGAATAGAATGGTCTACACAAAATAAAAACCTAATACCTACAAATTTTTTTTTTTTGGTAAATTCTGCTGCATTACATACAATGTTGCCTGGAATGGACTTATTTGTTGATGAATGGAAGAAGTTAATGTTAGAGTGTTTGTGGCTCTGTGAGAAGTTCTATTTTGGGGTCGGCTTCCAGTCTAATCGGATACAGCTGAATATCAGTATTTTCATAGAGCAACTGCCCATCTGACCTACACCCCAGTTAATACTGGGTAATACGATACCAATTGGTAAGACTGGTTGTAAGACTTTTGACCTACTGACCACCTATGACTGCTAAAGATTGACAAATAACAGCCGGGACCAACAGCTAATAACGTGTTATCCGATGCACGGAGGAAACTCGGTATGTACGGGTGGTCACCCATCCAGAGATCAACCTTGACAAGCACGGCTTAACCACGAGCTCCTCTGTTATATGCTGTACCAAATAAATTATTTTGTTTCATATTTTCTAATCTTTCAAATTCGTTTAATATGTGTTTAGGGTTTGTTTTTTTGAAGCTAAACGTTTCGGATCGGATTTAAGATCCTTGCAGGTACGTCGTAGGTAAACTGAATTATTTACTCTGTGACAAATACTTCGGGTATTACCCGCGCGCGGTACGAACAAGTTTTATAGGTTCCACCTTTACGATCTTCGCTGGAAATAACTTTACACGTCTTCCTCGATCAATCCCCTGGATTGGACACTATTATCGAAATGTAGTATACAGGGTGTTAACCAAGCATTTTGCACATCAAACTAAGTAACTTTAGGCTAAAAGAAGACTACTTTATTTGTGGAAAACGACTTTTTTGGGGTGAAAAAACATGTTTTGTGGAAAAACTAAATGTAACGCACTCAAAACATTGTTGTGCTGATAGATGGGGTCGTACTCGTAGAGTTGTTTAAAGTAAAAATCTTACAATAACTACTTGTAATTGAAAAACTGGTAACAAAATTGTAACTTTGACTATCTCCGTAACGATATGGTTCCCAGTTATGGTGTAGACCAAAAAAAAATATCGCAAAGACGGGTAGACAAAGTGCCATTCGGCTTAGTTAAGAGGTGTTTTACGCCCTTTATATTAATTACATCACACACTAACAATGGGAATGTCATAAATGTTATTCAACATGTTTTTGCACATGGATTTCAAAACTAGGTAACATTGTAACTTATATTTTATACAAAAAAGCTATCCAGGGATGTAAATAATCCAAACAAAATTTAAAGGTAAATTGATCCTTAACGAACCCCTTTTTTTTGGGATGGGAAATCATCAAATGACTTTTCCCTATCTGGGCGGAGCGGGAGGGAGTGTCAGGCTCTTACTGACTAAACTAACTACTCTTTTTTGACTTGAATGTGCCCTGGCGGTTGAGAGTATGTCATGCTCACTCAAATGTCTCGCTGATGGTGGCGTGTGTGTCGGACCATTTAGCTCCCTTCAAAAGGGTTGAGCTGAATGGTGCTGATCCATGCGTCATGTTCGTGAACGGGCGCTGTCAGTTGTGACTGGTCATCTCTTAGTTGCCATGGCTTATTTGAAAGAATTATTTTGTTTTTACTATGGACACTTTTAACGTGCACATCTTGCTACATTGTTCTCACATAATTTACCAGCTCAACATGAATGATGTAACCAAGATTTTGTAACAATAATTGGATTTAAAAGAGTGTCCATGGAGTTTCTTGCCCGTTCTTCTCCATAGAGATCTACATTAGGGAATGGGCAACTACAGTACTTTCACAGTTTTTACGTCTTGTGACTGGGACTGTAGCTACATTTAATTTTCATCTTTGTTTCGACAATTCAAAAGTGCCTGTTATTGGCCTACTTGAAATAAATGATTTGATTTTGATTTTGATTTTGAAACCCATCCATGTTCCTTCCTCGCACTTTATGTTCCGGGGCCGCGGTATCTCAAACAATCATTCTGTACATCAAACTAATTAACTCCACAAAAGATCCACATAAGATACTTTTTTACCAATGTTAACAAATAAATTATGATTTGATTTGATTTGAATTGATTGAAAAAAAAAAAAAAAAAAAAAAATTGTAGACAAACGATTGTTTTTGGAGTGAAAAATAACGCATACGGTAGGAATCAATAGAACGCATTCAAAACACTGTGCTGATAGTTATTTTTAATACTACAGAGGTTATGGAGGTATTTAAAGTAAGTGACTTTAGTAAGTAAAACATCGTCCTGTTATTATTTAAAAAAAACTTGGGATATGGTAAAAACTCTGTCTTCTAATAACTCCGATTTTTTTTGTTTGGAACTCTACCTACCTGGAAATGTATGGTTCAGAATAAAAACAAACAGGCCAAGAGCGAGTCGGACTCGCACACCGAGGGTTCCGTAAAAACTTTTTGAAGGACAAACTTAACTTTGCTGTTCGATCACATGAAACATCTATAGCACCAACCGCTAATAATAAGTTTGTAATAGTAACATCGCTTTTCTTTTGTTTCTAACTACATATTTACAGTTATCAGATATTGCTCGTTACATGTGCTGTAAGACATTGCTTTTCGCCAAATTGATTCTAGGTCAACGGGAACTATTATATAGTTTTTCGGCCTAAAACCTGTAGGGTTCGTTTAACATAGAATTGACGAAGAAAAAAACGGTTTCACTGTTTTGTTGTGAAACAAGTTTTCGCAATAATCTAAATTTGCCTATACTATCATTTTATTGCGTTGACTCAGGACCTTGGTTTTTATACACCTAATAAAAATTAGAGACCTTAGTATCTGGTACAAATTTTAACTTGCTAGGTCCACCCGTTTTTTTAAGAAAATCAGTGGTGACAGACGGACAGACAGACTGACAGACGGACAAGAAGGTGATCGTTTATGGGTTCCTTGTTAACGTTTTGAGGTTTGGAACCCTAAATAATACCGCACTGACGGGGAGGTGCCTTTCAGCCGCGATATAATGTATTTTCGGGTACATATTTGAATTTCGAAGATTAAAATACCTACGCTTAAAATACCAATGTTCAAAACATCGAAAATTTAAAAATCGATTATTTCGAAATGGCGAAAATTGTTATACCTACGCTTATAACGTCGAAGATTGAAATGCCGAGTGATTAAAATTTGAATGATTCAAAATATCGAATGACATTATGTCTAAGTTTAAAATATCAACTTTTAATACATCTAAGTTCATACTCGTAATATCTACCTTAAACATACCTACTAGTTAAAATACCGAAAAAAAAAGTTTCTGTCACGGCTCGCGCTGCAGGGCTCCGGCAGTCCCACTCGAGCTTAACGTCGCAGATGGTCTAAGCGCTCACCACCGCAGTTTCAGCTCAGCTGCGGCGGCGGGTGTTAAAACCACTCAGTGATTATACCTGGCGTACGGACCAGAATGCTGGGTTGTGAACAAGAAGAGTGAATAACGATTGATGATAATAATATTATAATGGATGTGTGTAGTGGAAAGAATGGATGAAGAAAGCAATGAGTTTATTAGAGGAAGGGTTGAAAGTGGCGCTGATTACAGAAAAATTGAGAGTAAGTCGTTTGTCTTAGTATTAACATGTAATAAGGAGGGATGAAACGCAAGTGACTAAAAGAGTAATGGACATGAATGTTGATAGACGGAGAGGGAGAGGTAGGCTGAGGCTACATTAGGCCGCGACGCGACTTGCGATACATGAGCGATTAAAACAAGTAAGTGAATGCTCACGTATATGGCTGCACTGTACATCAATAACTAGCAATCTTTGATTTCTTTATGCGATCGAAACAACATTACTGTAATCTCGGTATCGGCTACACCAACATAACGAAATTGAAGCGGATTTATTAGAAAATACGTCGGAATCTCGCGGAAAAACATGGTACGGCTACATTACGTAGCCATACCATGTTTTTTAACCGACTATCATCAGATCTGATGATGAAGCCAAGAGTCACGGAACTCCCTAATTAGACAATGTATCCTAGTCGTGTTTGGGCTTGTTGTAATTGTAACGGTATACATTTTCCATGTTTATCAAGCACATGTGAACCACTAAAAAATGAAAAATAAAAACTTTTATTCGAAAATTAAAACAGACTTAAAAAAAAAAAAAACAAAAAAGTGAGAAATAACTTTAGCTTCTGAAGTCAATGCCAAAAAAATTAAATCAATCAAACAAAGGTCACCGACTTCAGAAGCTAAAGTTATTTTTAACTTTTTTTTTAAGTCGGTTTGATTTTAAATGCTGTATACTTTGGTAGTTATAAAGCATTTTAAAACACAGTAAAATACACCACAATCGAATATTTCAAAAGGGGACTGCTTAAATATGACAGTCAATTACGGCATGCAGTTTTATAAATCCCCGAACACAACTGTACAATAATTTCGGCTATCAGCATTTGGGCTATAGCGTAAGTCAGGGAAAATTAGTTTCACTGCAAATATCTACTGCATTGTAGCGGAAATATTTGGCTGAGAATATTGTGCAAAGTAATAGCCTCTGTTTTCATGCTATCAAAGGTTTTATTTAGGGAAAGAATAGTAGTCTTCTGGCAGACATTTAACTTTTCTCATTACTCATAAATAAAAACGATAATAATAGTAACTTACTGTACTGAACAATCACAAGTAAATTAACTTAAATTAGAATAGAAAGTTCACATAACCATGAAAACAACAACGAAATCGCGAACAAATACTTTAATGGAGAAGCTGTTTTTTTTTTTCATTTCGATGTTGGTCCAATGGTCAATTTCATTTGAATTAAATTATACGAGTAGTTCCTACCCTAAAATAATAATTACGGCCACACGGAGACAGATCTGCAATCGCAGAATAATCACTATACCTACATACAAGCAAAATAAAAGATGCTGGTGGAATAGCATTAACCTCCTCCTTTTTTGAAGTTGTTTTAAAAAAAAAGCCAATACCTAATAATAATAATACCGCATGTAGCTGAGAATGACTAATTGCTATGTGGAATTTTGTGAAAGATTAAAAAACGTACGCACAAACACACATTATCGCCTTTATAATATTATACTCTGATAATAAATTGACGTCAGTCAGGGTAAATTACCGCTTAAATATCTGAGGTATTTCAGCGGTAATTTTATAGGTATGTAAAGTATAATCAAAGCAATTACAAATTACTTAAGGCGACAAGAGGAGCCAAACGCGAGTTTTATAACGCCTGAAAGTAGGTATATAAGTCACTGCAATTAACAAATCCAAAAAAAAATATGACATTCTTCAGGATATAATTATGTTAGTATGGTAGTGTTTAGAAAACAAAATATAATTAATTTGACTTGATGAAAAAAAATCATGAACTTTTCTCTAAAAAAATCTTTTAACATGTAAAAACCATACTAAAATACATGCGATCATTCTGAGTTTTTTGCAAATAATATTACAAGCAGCATTAGTGTTTGATTTTTTTTGTCCAATCAATAGATTTTTGTTTCGCACTAGTAGGCTCGCAGTGACTGACGTAACAACCACTTTGTAGTGCAAGCTGATTAGAACTTTATTCTAATAATATTTCAAACGAAGTTTGAACTACCACAAATAGAGTTGGTAAATTAGCTCCTGTGGTGGTAGAAGAATTACAATAAACAATCGTGGCTAATAATAAAGTAGTTAATATTAGTGTCTTTGTGGTAATAAATACTGCGGTTACAGATGACCCCATTTGTTTGTAAACTAAAACCTAATAGATAGGTATAGCTATCATCCATTTTAGTCGGTTTTAGTTTTCGATGCGAGTCGCACGGGATTGGTCAATGTGGCGACACTTGGGGGAGGCCTATGTCCAACAGTAGAAGTCTTTCGGCTGAAATGATGTAGATGATGATGAATTACCAGTATAATAGAATAGAATAACTAATATTTCAATCAAAACAAACGATCATAAAATTCAACATTATGTAACAACACAGATTGGTGGGACGCAGAGGATGTGGCATCGGCCGTACTCACGAATTATAGTCGTATGTTTCAGCCTAATTTAGCACTTTTTGGCCTGGTTCTAAGTTTGTCTCTGAGTAAAATTCTGGAGTTTGGCTTTGTGACTTAGAAATTGATTGATAATAATAGGGTTGTAGACATTACTGGCTAAATGTGGATGTTCTGTCCATCCTTTGATATAGACTTAATGTCAAGTTGAAGTCCTACAATGATGTTTAGATGTTGTTCATGAATATAAGAAAGTTCTCACTAAAGTTCGGAAGTATGTCACAATATTTTTACAATCGAGTGTCCTGTCAGATGAGAGGGTATAAAATTGATGCATTGAATTTAGTACATTGCTCCATATTTATATTTAGCTTACGGTTTAATTTAAGTCGACACGAGATTTTTAATACCTTGTTTATAGAAATTATCATTTTGAGAACTTGCCGTTTACAGAATCTAACATTTAAAGAATGTTTTATTTACGAAATCTACCATGTTGATAATATGCCGTTTGCAGAATCTATCATTTAGAAAACACCCTGCTTACAGAAATTATTATTTTGAGAGTGTGCCGTTTACAGAATCTACCATTGTGTGACAGGGTTACATTTACATAATCTACCATATTGATAATGTGCCGTTTGCAGAATCTGCCACTTGAAGAATACCTCGTTTACAGAAATTATCATTTTGTGAATATGCCCTTTATAGAATCTACCATTGTGTGAAAGGGTTACATTTACAGAATCTACCATATTGATAACGTGCCGTTTGCAGAATCTGCCACTTTAAGAATACCTCGTTTACAGAAATTATTATTTTAAGTATGTGCCTTTACAGAATCCACCATTGTGTCAATGTTCCATTTACACAATCTACCACCTTGATAATTCGCCATTTGCAGAATCTGCCATTTAAAGAACACCTCATTTACAGAAATTATCATTTTGAGAACGTGCCGTTTACAGAATCTACCATTAAGAGAATGTTTTATTTACAGAATCAACCATGTTGATAATATGCCGTTTGCAGAATCTATCATTTAGGAAACACCCTGCTTACAGAAATTATTATTTTGAGAGTGTGCCGTTTACAGAATTTAAAATTGTGAGAAAGTTCCATTTACACAATCTATCATGTTGATAACGCGCCATTTGCAGAATCTGCCATTTAAAGAATACCTCATTTGCAGAAATTATCATTTTGTGAATATGCCCTTTATAGAATCTACCATTGTGTGACAGGATAACATTTACAGAATCTACCATATTGATAATGTGCCGTTTGCAGAATCTGCCACTTAAAGAATACCTCGTTTACAGAAATTATCATTTTGAGTATGTGCCTTTACAGAATTCACCATTGTGTCAATGTTCCATTTACACAATCTACCATCTTGATAATGCGCCATTTGCAGAATCTGCCGTTTAAAGAACACCTCATTTACAGAAATTATCATTTTGAGAATGTGCCCTTTACAGAATCTACCATTGTGTGACAGGGTACATTAACAGAATCTACCAAATTGATGATGTGCCGTTTGCAGAATCTGCCACTTACAGAATACCTCGTTTACAGAAATGATCGTTTTAAGAATGTGCCTTTACAGAATCTACCATTGTGTCAATGTTCCATTTTCAGAATCTACCATGTTGATAATGTGCCGTTTGCCGAATCTACCTTTCAAAGAACACCTTGTTTATAGAAATTATCATTATGAGAATGTGCCATTTACAGAATCTACCATTTTTAGAATTCACCATTTTGGTAATAATTGTGCTGTTAATAGAATCTGCAATTATTGCAATAATACCATTTAGTTAACCTGCCAATTTAAGAATATGCCATTTCTAGCTGACCCACGCAACTTCGTCTGTGTCAAAAAGAGAAAAAGCTCACAAAGAGTACACAATTTCCTCCGTTTTTGCAACAATTATCATTTATGCTCCGCTCCTTTTGGTCGTATCATAATGTTATATAGCTTAAAGCCTTCCTCGATAAATGGACTATCCATCAGGAAATCAATTCGAATCAGTAAGTCCTGAGATATCGCGTTCACAAAACAAACAAACTCTTCTGTTTTATAATATTAGTATAGATAGTATGGAATATTTCGAGAATATGTCATTCTTTTGTCGATTCACGTGTTTATTGCTAATTCATACACTAGCTGAAAATAAATGGGACAAGGCTTTTGAAAACGAATTACAATTGATTAAGGTTCTTAATAAAAATTGAAATCTGAACCTTTATCTTTCATACTCTAATCAAAACCAATCAGTAAAATAAAACTAGTGACTAGTAGTAGTTTGACTTTTCTACACACTGTGTCTACATTTCTTATCCAACTTTCCTCTTGCAGGTCTGCTGGAAGAAATTTCTTTTGAAATAAGCAGTACCTTTGTGCACTTAATATGTCAATGTATTGTCTTTATAAGTATTTTGTGTGTACATTAATAAATCAATAAACTCGAAAAATTAATTACATTATTTCATTAGGTCCCGTGCTCCCCCAAATAGGCAATTTATAGCAAGCTATTTCAAACTCAATAGCCCCCATCTCACAGTTTCGGTGGACACTCGTGATAGGAATGTGTTATCCTGTATCATGGTACAGGGTGTTGCTTTCAATTTAGCTTGGCCAGTTCGTGTCCATTAAAACGGTAATTTCGGCCATAAATATAGCCCGGCTGGCCACTGGGCTAATCGCACCGTCCAAAATGCGTTTTGTGGTCTTAAATATTAATAAGGACAGGATATATGGCGCGGTGTGCCGGCCCGATAGTTCCGTTCCGGGTCGATTGTTTTGTTATTGAGGTAGAGTTTCGTGTTTGAAGGTCAATTATCTTTTATGACATTGTCGGGATTTTAAACTAGTTTTTTTTTAATAGTTTTATTGGAATGCTCCGACAAAAGTTATATGATTGCTTCCTTTTAGTTCTTGTTTAAAAAAACTCATGAAATATCAATATGTAACTCTTAAAAATTAAACCGACTTCAAAAAAAAAAACAAAAAAGTGAAAAATAACTTTAGTTTCTGAAGTCGGTGACCTTTGTTTGATTGCTTTAGTTTTTTTGTCACCGACTTCAGAAGCTAAAGTAATTTTTCACTTTTTTGTTTTTTTTTTTGAAGTCGGTTTTATTTTTTGCAAAAAAGTTATTATTTTTCACTTTTTAGTGGTTCACATGTGCTTGATATACATGGAAAGTGCATACCGTTACAATTACAACAAGCCCAAACACGACTATCGTACATTGTCTCATCCATCATCAGATCTCGACTTGGTGGCTATGGAGTATGGGACCGTTTGGAAAGAATACCCTTTCCAACAAAAGAAGAATTTTCCAAATCAGTTAGCAAGCGACGGAGTTATGCCCGATCAAACATGAAAAAAAAAAATAGAAACATCCGAATTGAGAACCTTCTCCTTTTTTAGAAGTCGGTTAAAAATAGCTTTCTATTGCTTTTTTATTTTAATTGCGTCTATCCTTTTTCATATTCAGTCAACAACACTTTTAACTTAACAAGCAAACAGAAGAATCTTTTCTTTATTTCCATATCGAAGTAAGTGCCTGCAAAAAATCACAACGTACCTCCATCTGCACCTCTCAAAAGTAGGTTAAAGACATTTCACAGAGCCTCGGGGAGATTGTCACAGTCTAAAAAAATCATATGGATTTTTCTAATTTTCTTACGGTATTGAATGAAAATGTTTGGGATTAGTTTATACTGTGTCGTTATGTATTAAGGGACAACCTCGTTATTTAGAGCCCGATCAGATACCCGAGGGCTGTCGTAAATCATGGATAATGTATTTGACAGTAAAATATGCTTGAAGTGATACTATGTATTGTGTTTGACTTGGTAAATGGATGTACCTACATTATTTTGCGGTTATTTCCCATTCGTTGTACAATTTAAATGTATTAAATAAGAACTTCATAAAATTTATAGTTGTTAGTTAGAAAATTGGGGTGGATTTTTAAAACATTGAGATATATTGCGCCCATAAATATAAATAAGAAATCAGGCTCACACAGAAATTTATTAAATGAAATATATATATCTCTAGCACAATCTGTTATAGCCTACTGTATTACAATATGGGGCGGTGCAGCGAAATCGAAGTTTATACATATTGAACGAGGACAACGTGCTCTAATAAAAATTATGTATTTCAAAAAAATTACATACCCTACTGAAAGCCTCTATCAAGATAGTGGACTGCTTTCTATAAGAAAGCTATACATTTTAAATACCGTTCTTAAAAAACATAAGAATCTACCATATGACAAAAGTGCTATATCGAAAAGACGGAAAGATCTCATAGCACAGGTTCCTCAAACTAAAACAAAATTTGCTGCCATTCAGTACAATAAGCTATCATGTCAACTTTATAATATAATAAATAAATATATATATGTACACAATAAACAATTACACGAGTGCAAAAAAATTCTAACAAGCTGGATAAAGGCACTAAATTTCGCAGACACTGAGGCACTATTGCAACACACAAAATGAAACACTCACACACACCCACACACACACACACACACACACCCACGCACACACACACACCCACACATACACACACCTACACACACAAACACAGTTTATATCTAAGGACCTAAATAAATATTGTATTTTGCTGTGGAAGAGCGGAGTCTCCTAACACAGGCATTACTTGCTTAAAAGGAGGCTCCAATCACCAACTAATGTAAAACTTTTTGGTTATAAAATAAAGATTTGTATTTGTATCTGTATTTGTTAGTTTATTTAATTTAGGTTATTGTATCGTTTGTAATGTTCATAGTTCAAATTAATTAGGAGTGTTCATGCACCGAAATATTTTTTCATTACAATTTTCAGTAATGATATCTTTTAATATATTTAAATATAAAAGAAAGTCGTGTTAGTTACACTGTTTGTAACTCGAGAACAGCCGAACCGATTTGGTTGAAAATTGGTGGGGAGGTAGCCGCGTAGAACCAGACATACGATACTTTTCTTTAGTAGGTATGTAGTGGGTAGATAGTAGGTCAATTTGAATTCAATATTCATATTTGACAGGACGTTCTATGGGTAATACCTCATTTACAGAAATTATCATTTTGAGAATGTGCCCTTTTCAGAATCTGCCATTGTGTGACAGGGTTACATTTACAGAATCTATCATTTTGATAATGTGCCGTTTGCAGAATATGCCACTTAAAGCATACCTCGTTTACAGAAATTAGCATTTTGAGTATGTGCCTTTACATAATCTACCATTGTGTCAATGTTCCATTTACAGAATCTACCATGTTGATAATATGCCGTTTGCAAAATCTACCTTTCAAAGAACACCTTGTTTATATAAATTATCATTTTGAGAACGTGCCATTTACAGAATCTACCATTTTTAGAATTCACCATTTTGGAAATAATTATGCTGTTAATAGAATCTGGCATTGTAATAATACCATTTAGATAACCTGCCAATTGTGCCTGTTCTATGGGTCGGATAGTTCTTAAATAAATAGACTTTTTTTTTTAATTCGTAAATAAATTAAGATCGACTTCTAAACGTTTTTTTTAGTGAGTACATAAAGATTAGATGATGATTAGACAAATATGATTTAAGATGATTTTTATCATGATCACTGTTTAACATAATCACGACATAACGCCTCTAATTCCTCAGGAGTTAGACAGAGGTCTTACAGTACACCCACATTTTGGCACTTCTATTGAAGAGATCAAGGAGTACCTTAATTTCAATCACGCACATTTCAAATATAAACCGCGCACAGATACATTTAAAAAATCAAGTTTACATTTGAAGAATTGTACTCGTTAAATAAAAGTATACATTCATTCGTCGAGACAGGTTCAAAGCAACAAGAAGAGCTCTTTTCATAAACAAAAGTTTTTCAATTACTTGAACAGCTCTCAGTCGGAAAACAAAGGGTTATTCTTAAATTGCCTATAAAGGGGTACCTTTATTACTTGTAAATATTATAGAGAACGTGTGTTACTGTTTTTCTGGTTTTGTATGTGTAGGTAGCTTCTATTTTTATCTTAAAAAAAAAACAATACAGTAGTTTTTTTGTAGACTGTGCTTATAAATAACTTGCAATTGGGGACAAAACAGGAATTCAAAACCCGAATTCGACTACCCGAATGGCGTAGTGTTAGTGAGGCTGCCTTACGTTCTTGGGGTCCTGGGTTCGAAACCTGGTAGGATTGCTGTTTGTGTGATGAGCATGGACATTTGTTTCCGAGTCATGGATGTTTATGTGTATGCATTTACAAACAAAAAAGTTATACATGTAGTATATCAATTATCTGGTGTCGACGATACAAGCCTTGCTTAGTGTGGCACTAGATGACGCTGTGTGTTAATGTCCAGCGATAAAAAAAGTAATGTAGGACGAATTAAGACTTTTTTGGAATGTGTGACAAAACTTCGGGACGAACGAGAAATAAATATTTAAATTGAAAGATTTATTAAAGATGCATTTTTTTTAATGTTGTCTTCTTTCCTGCCAAAAAAACTGTGTCACATAAAAACAAATACCGGTGCTGGAGTACGCTCGTATGCATCGGTACTTTAGACCAGAGTACTTCCTACTAATACAATAAAACTAGCAATAATTTTCATTTTGCAACTTTTCCACAATGATAAGCGGCCATATTTGGCGCGGTTTCGTTCCTTGGCCATTCTTTAACATCTGGAACCAATCCAGAAACTATTAAAAATAGTTTTACGGATAGCCAAAATAAATAAGATCATTGAACCCTAATTAATCTTCATAATCTCTCCCCAACAATGTTGAAGTCGGTTTCCAGTCTAACCAAATGCAGCTGAATAACAGTTTTATCTCCATGGAACCCAGTCTGAACTGGGTAATACTATTGTATTACCCAGTTCAGACTGGGACCTTGCTGAGACTGTTTGTCAGACTTTCGGCCCACTGAGACCTAGTAACGACTGTCATAGATCTACAAAATTGACAGCTTATACAAACAGCTTAACGTGCTTTCCGAGGCACGGAGGAAACTCGGTATGTAAGGGTGGTCACCCAGGGGTGCGATGCCAGAAGTCCTCCACGTGTGCTCGGCAGCTGCTGGTTCCTCTCGATACGTCTGGAGGAAACAGCAGCCGCTGGGCCGGTGCACCCTGGGCGCGGCAGTGTCCTTCCTCTTGGAATGAGAAGAAATTCTCATCCCTTGGGATTGGCACTGCCGCGGCTAATGAGTCTGGCAACAGTGTGGGGTCCTACACGGACCAACGGTGGATTCCTCGGCGTACCCTCTGTTAAGCAGAGGGCACAGCGGAGGAGTGTGTTACGGCGGGCTCGGTGTGCACTTACCCTGCCGCCGAGCAGACAGAGAAGGATGCGTCCTTCTCTGTCACCGTTGATCTCGTAATCCCGTATCGGAGTGCCGTGGATCAAGTCTCGCGACTCCGAGTCCTTTTGGACAGGGACCGAGGGTCTTGGCTTAACCGCCCGGACTGCGAGGTAGAAAACCTCTATAAAAAGTTACCCCGAATCCCAAGCGGCGACGCAGCGCGAGGGGATGTATGGCTGACGGGTGTGCCTTTTGGACGAATCAGTCGCTACTGCTAATCCTCGCTGGGGTACCTGCAGACCCCCTGGCGAGTAATAAAAACTAAGAAGCTGCCCTTCTAGGTACAGGGGTCTCTGCCTAGTTAGGAGTATATTTCCCCCATACTCGTGGGTTCAAATATGGAAGATGATAAAAAAAAAAAACCAAAACCAAAACGCCGGTAACGGCAAAGGAGGAGAGGAAGAGAGGAGGAGCGTGGTGTCGGAGTCCGACGCCACATTAAGCGAAATGAGTGTCGCGGGAGCCTCGGTGAGCTCCCGCTGCGAGAAGGCCGGGACTGCGGAGACGAGCAAGTTCTTCCGCAAGCGGTCTAGGAAGGATGGCGACCAGTCGTCGTCCTCGGAGGACGAGCAGTTAGCCTCTGCTCGCAAGATCCCCACAAGCAAGCGCGGGGGGATCCGAGGCAAGAGAGCGGGGCTCTCTGCCTCCGAGAGGTCAGCGCGACTGGCCGAGGAGGGGCGCCACCCGGGCTTGACAGCTCGCGGGTCTGGCGACGAGGCTGGTGCACCTGGCAGCTCCGAGGAGGAGCGTAAGGCCAGGTTTACAAAAGAGGTGGAAGCCGCATTAAAGAGTGTGGCCGTGAAGGTGAAAGTTTCCTCGAAACTTAAGGCCATACCTGCGGCTCTCACCTCAATTATGGCGGCAGTGGCCAACTTCAGGGGGCCTTCCTCTCCTCCATCACAGGGGGACGAGGTGGTCAAGTTGCGGGCGGACATGGCCACGCTGGCGGCGGATATGGAGCTTCTCCGGAAGGAGAACTCCAAGCTCCAGGCGGACTTGGCCAGTCTGAGGAAGCCTGGCCCCCGCGTGGCTCCTGAAAGTGGAGGGGCCCCAGCACAGAGGGGAAGCCAACCTGTGCCGGTGGAGAACCAGGTCCTGGACCTGGTCCGAAAGGAGCTTGCTTCCTTCCAGGCGCGGTTCTCCGTCCTGGAGGGAATTGTTCTGCGCCCTCCCCTGGGCGCGAACAAGGCGGCCGCGGGCACGAGCAGAGTCTCGTACGCGGCTGCTGCATCTGCTCCGGGGCCATCCACTCGGCCCCCCGGCGTGGCTGCGCTGCCTGCCCCGCCCCCTGTAAAGCCGACTCCGGCCAAACAGGTGGCGGCACCGGCTGGGCAGAAGAAGGCGGCCCAACGTAAAAAGAAGGGCAAGGCAGCGGCACAGACGGCAACGGTGCCAGCGCCAGCGCCAGTGGCGGATGGGCCCACACCCCCTGCACCTCCCACGGCTGAAGCCGGATGGCAAGTGGCCGGGGAGAAGCAGAAGGGGCGAAGGGCGGCCAAAAAGGCCCGTAAACAAGAGCGGCAGCGCCAAAACAAGGCGCGAAAGGTCGCGGCGAGGCTTCGCGCCCCGAAAACCGCCGCTGTAGTGATTACACTACAGCCAGAAGCGGAAAAGAAGGGCGTGACCTACCGCGACCTGCTGGCGAAGGCAAAAGAAAATGTGGATCTCGGTGAGCTCGGGATCACCGGGGGCCTCCGGCTCAGAGTCACCGCAACGGGGGCTCGGATGCTGGAGATCCCCGGTGAAACCAGCGGCTCGTCCGCGGATGCTCTCGCTGAAAAGCTGAGAGCGTCCCTAAACGCGGACGAGGCCCAAGTCTCCAGACCCGTCAGATGCGCTGATCTGCGCGTCATGGGTCTGGAAGACTGCGTCACCGAGAAGGAGGTGGTGGCCGCCGTCGCTAGGTCCGGGGGGTGCTCTGCCGACCAGGTCAAGGCAGGCACCTTTCGTCCGGACCCCACGGGAATGCAAGCCGTTACGGTGAGCTGCCCCGTGGCGGCGGCGAAAGCCATTGTGGAGGGCCGAAGGCTTTTGGTGGGCTGGATATCGGCGCAGGTAAAACTGCTCGAGCCCAGACCTCTGAGGTGCTTCCGCTGCCACGTGGGACACCACGTGTCAGTGAAGTGTGCCTCGGAGGTTGACCGCAGCGGTCTCTGTTTCCGCTGCGGTCAGCCCGGCCACGTGTCGGCTGGTTGCAGCGCTGCGCCGCACTGCCCTGCATGTGCGGCGGCCCGCAAGCCGGCCGATCATCGGGCTGGGAGCAAGGCCTGCGCCGCTCCCGCCAAGAGCGGAGCCAAAGGCAGGGGAAGGCCCTCCGCCACCTCCGCCAACGCCACCGTCGCCACTGCCGCTGCCGCGGCCGCCACAGCCGCTGTCGCTGTCGCCGCCGCCGCTGCCGCTTTGAGCCCGCCTGCGGAGGGGCCCTCACAGGGGTCCCGGGGGGAGGAAGCGATAATGGACTGTCAATAACGGCGCCATTACGCTTCCTCCAGGCGAACATCAGCCACTGCGCCTGTGCTCAGAACCTGTTGCTTCAGAGTATGGCGCAGTGGTTGATCAACATCGCTGTGGTCTCTGAGCCGTACTTTGTCCTGCCCAGGGAAGACTGGGTGGCGGACCTTGACGGCTCAGTGACCATAGTGTCATCGGCCGCCGCCGGTACCCCGACCCTTGAAAATGTCAGGAGGGGTCGGGGGTGCGTAGCAGCACGGTTCGGGGAGATCGTCGTGGTGGGAGTCTACTTCTCCCCGAGCCGAACTCTCGCCGAGTTCCACAACTCTCTCGCAGAGTTGAGTGTCGTCGTCGGAAGCCATTCCCTCCCCGTGCTTGTCCTCGGGGACTTCAATGCCAAGAACCTGGCTTGGGGTTCTCGTTGCACAGATGTGCGGGGAAGGATGGTGGAGGACTGGGCCCTGGAAAGGGGCCTGGACGTCCTTAATCGGGGTTCTGTTCCCACGTGTGTGCGGATGCGGGGCGAGTCGGTGGTGGACATTTCGTTCGCTAGCCCCGCTCTGTCGCCGCGTGTCGTCGACTGGCGTGTCATGGAGGGGGTGGAGACACATTCCGACCACCGGTACATTCGGTTTGAAGTCTCCGCCCAGTCCTCGAGCGCGCCGGTCCAACAGGCCCCGAGTGGTCCGCGTTGGGCGCTGAAGCAGCTGGACCGGGAGCTCCTCCTGGAAGCCTCGATCGTGCAGGCCTGGGTGACATCACCGGACAGGCCTGCCGACGTTAACACTGAGGCAGAGTGGTTCCAGGGGGCCATGTCCGACATATGTGACGTGGCAATGCCCCGAGTCCGGCCAGGAAGCGCCCGACGCCAGGTGTACTGGTGGTCGCGCGAAATAACGTCTCTGAGGGAGGCGTGTGTCGAAGCGCGGCGCCTGTACGCCAGGCATCGCAGGCTCCGCATCCGCCCGCCGGATGCGGAAGCCATTGAGGCGGAGCTGTACGAGGGATACAGAGCGGCGAAGACCGCCCTCCGGGAGGCTGTCCTGCGGGCCAGGGAACTGGCCCGCTCGGAGATGCTGGAGACTCTCGACAGAGACCCGTGGGGGCGCCCTTACAAGATGGTGCGGAATAAACTCCGCACCTGGGCCCCCCCGCTGACGCAGAGTCTCCGGCCCGACCTCGTGGAGGACGTGGTGAGCGCTCTGTTCCCCTCGCGGGGGGAACATCCGCCCCCGCCTATGGCTCCGCCACCTGCGGTGTCGGACCCAAGCGACGACGACGACACTCCGGAAGTGACTGGGGTAGACCTGAGAGTGGCGGTAGGTAGGCTCAAGGCCAAAAATACCGCCCCGGGACCCGATGGCTTGCCTGGCAAAGCCTGGGTCCTGGCCTCGGATGCGGAGGCTCTCGGGCCCCGACTGAAGGGGTTCTTAAGCGCATGTTTGGAGAGAGGCCAGTTCCCGCTTCGTTGGAAGACGGGGAAACTGGTCCTCATCCAGAAGCCGGGGCGCCCTGCGGACTCTCCGTCCGCATTTCGGCCCATTGTGTTGCTCGACGAGGTGGGCAAGCTCTTTGAGAGAGTCATTGCAAACCGCCTCGCCGAGCACCTTGAGGGGATGGGGCCGAATCTTGCGGAGAACCAGTTTGGTTTCCGCAAGGGGCGCTCTATAGTGGACGCCATCATGCGCGTGAGAGCCCTCACGACGGGGGATGCGATATCCCGGGGCGAGGTTGTTTTGGCGGTGTCTCTCGACATCGCCAACGCCTTCAACTCCCTGCCCTGGAGCTGCATCATGGAGGCACTCCGGTATCACCGGGTGCCGACCTACCTCCGTCGTGTGGTCGGGGACTATTTGACGGACAGGGCCGTCATCTACCCCAGTCGCTGCGGAGATTGGAACCGGCGAGAGATGTCGTGCGGTGTCCCACAGGGATCGGTTCTGGGACCGCCCCTGTGGAACATCGGTTACGACTGGGTGCTGCGCGCGGACCTCCCAAGTGGTGTCAGCGTCGTCTGCTACGCAGACGACACCCTGGTGCTGGCACAGGGGAGGTCGCACGAGGCGGCGGCCGAAATTATGACACGCGGGGTTGCGATAGTCGTTGAGAGGATCCGGCAACTGGGTCTCGAGGTGGCATTGCACAAGTCCGAGGCCATGTGCTTTCATGGGCCTCGGAATGCGCCACCGTCGGGATCCACACTGACGGTAGGAGGGGTATCCATCGGCGTCGAGTCGACGTTGAAGTACCTAGGACTCGTCCTCGACAGCCGGTGGAACTTCGTGGAGCATTTCCGACGTTTGGCCCCCAGGCTGGAACGGACAGGGGCTGCCTTCAGGCGGCTCCTGCCCAACCTTGGGGGGCCGAACGCCTCCTGCCGCAGGCTCTACGCGGGAGTCGTGCGGTCCATGGCCCTCTACGGGGCCCCAGTGTGGGCGCGTTCGTTGAAGCGGCGAGCCGCTCACCATTTGAACGCGCCCCAAAAAGTGGTGGCCGTTAAGATGGTCCGTGGGTACCGCACGATCTCTCGCGAGGCGGCGGGCCTGCTTGCCGGATTGCCGCCGTGGGATCTGGAGGCGATAGTCCTCGCGCGCCTGCATGAGTGGCGCGCGGAGGTACTACGCCGGGGGGAAACTCCGCTGCCGCGGCAAATTGCCGCTCAGCGGACTGACCTCCGGCGCGATCTCATGGCGACATGGAGAGAGCGACTGTCGCAACCCCGTGCAGGGCACGCCACGATAGTGGCGGTAAGTCCCCTCTTTGAGGAGTGGCTAGAGAGGCGCCACGGCGTCCTCACCTTTCGCCTGACGCAGGTCCTCACCGGACACGGATGTTTCGGGAGGTACCTGCACCGAATCGGGCGGGAGGAATCGCCCGGGTGTCTCCACTGCGAGGATCGACCGGAGGACACGGTGGAGCACACGGTGGAAGTCTGCCCTGCGTGGGCGGAGCTCCGCCGTGTCCTCGTGGCGGCGATCGGCGGCGGCGACCTCTCGCGTCCGGCCCTGGTTCAATCCATGGTCCGGAGCGAGACGGAATGGGAAGCCGTCGCCTCCTTCTGCGAAGCAGTCATGCTAGCGAAGGAGGTGGCGGAACGAGAGAGGGAGAGATCCTCTCTTCCCGGCCGCCGCGGGAGACGCAACGGGCGTCGGGGGCCACGTGGTGGCTACCGGCCACCGTAGATGCGGGCCTGTGGACGGCTGGCTATGGGCAATAGCTGGCCGTCCGGCCGTCTAACGACGACGACAGGCCGTGTCGACGGCGCGTTCGTGTTCCACGCGCGCCTCAAAGAGATGTCAGCAAAAGAAGAGGGGCCCGCAAGGGCCGAAGCCTGCCGGGGTTGCGGGCCTGTTCGAAAGAGATACCGCGACCCCGGAACGTAAAAGGCGAGGAAGGAACATGGATGGTTTTTAGTCAGTAAGAGTCTGACACTCCCTCCCGCTCCGCCCAGAGTGGGGGGGGTCATTTGATGATTTCCCATCCTTAAAAAAAAAAAAAAAAAAAGGGTGGTCACCCATCCACAGACCAACTGACGGCCGGGACCAATGGGTCCCGGCTGTCATTTCTGCATCTTTGACATTCGTTACAGGTAATCAGTGGCCATAAAAGTCTGACACCAGTCTTACCAAGTGGTATTTCCCAGTAATAACTGGGTTGTGGACGTCAGATGATAGGCAGTCACTCCATGTAAATGCATTGGTATTCAACTGCATCCGGTTAGACTGGAAGCCGACCCCAACATAGTCGGGAAAAGGCTAGGACAGATGATGATGATGATTGTGTGTGTGATAATAATAATAATAATAATAATTTTATTTATTGGCAAAAACCACACATTACATGGTCGTGAATCACTGGTGCCTGTGGTAGGTAGTGAAAACACCTGTATTACAGGTCACCAGGTTTCCACTCGAAAGCATTTTACAATTTCATTGTTAAGTACCAATGTTTAATGTAGACAAGTTAAAAATAAGGTAACAAAATAGAAATAAAAGTATAAAGTAATTTAAGAACAAAACAAAACAATTCAGAATAATCACTTACGTTGTCTAGGTGTGTGTGTATGTGAAAGTATGCGTGTGCGTGTGCGTGTGTGTTTGTGCATGAGTGTGTGTATGTGTATGATGTGGCTGTGTTGTAGGCCAATTACGCCAAAACCTGCAACAGACCCTCTGTTGCAGTATATGACTGCTGAAGTAGCCAGTCCTGAACAGTTATTTTAAAGTCATGTTGGTTTAGTTGATGAACAGATAGAATTTTGTGAATTTTATTATAGAGGTATGGTCCGAGGAAAACAAAGAAGCGACGGCTGAAGGATGTTTTGGTTGGGAAAGATGTGGCAACAAGGTGGTTTCGACGCGCAGGTCCCGGTGTGTACTGTGACAGGGTATGCTGTTTTATGACTGTTGAGAGAATAAATAATTGCCTAACAGTCAGTACTTGGCAGTATTCGTACAGTTCAACTGTGGGAAATAGGCGGGGTTTGAAGCAACAAACTTTAAGGACGGCTCTTTGGGCTCGTTCGACTTTTATCAGGTTTGATTTGGCGGCACCTCCCCAAGTCGTGTTGCAATAATTTAAAATCGATTGGCACAGCGCCTAATCTTCATAATGTCTGCACCTGCTGATTCCCATTATGCTGACATCTCGTTGAAGCGCGCGTGGAACACGAACGCGCCGTCGTCGACACGGCCTATTGTCATAAGACGAACGGACGGTGAGCTAGCCCATAGCTCACCGTCCACAAGCCCGCGAGAGCCAAAGATGCTGCGGAGCATTTCTACTGGAAAAATTGGAAAAATCCAATAAATCTTTGCCCAAACTAGGCATATAATCCTCCTGGGATTGATTCCTATTTTGTAAGGACGGCTACTGGACCAGCAAATCAGTCGTCTCCCCTTATTATTTACGTTTTATTTGAAGTCTTAAAATACGGATTCGCTTCCGAATTTGACCCATACCTAATTCCAACCTTTTCTCCTATACATCAGAGGTCGACAAAAACTGGTCACATTATAATAAACATATACTACATTATAAGTAGCTAAGAGCTACCTTTACGGATGCCCTTTACGTTATCGGTTACCGATATTCAATTTTTGTGTATTTACATAATAGGATATTTTTATTATTTGTGTAGGTAATTCAATTTACCTTAGTATTCGCTCCATGGATTGCGTGATATTATTTTGATACGATTAAATACTAGTTTTTCCTCGCGACTTCGCTCGAGTCAATGGGGATTTTGACAATCAATAAAATCGGGCTAAAAAATTTGGCGAATGGGGGTCCTTTTCGCCAAATTTTTTTGCCCATCAGGTAGATTTAAAAAAAAATTGACCATTCTTTGTTTTGTTACGTAAATCAAAATTGACAAAGATACGACGCTTTTAAAATTCTCAATACGTCAAGCAAAGGTATAAGTTTTAGCTAGTTTTGACGTCACGGGGACTCCCGAGTTTTGATGCGTTTTATTCATTGATTTACAAAAACAATAAATACGTGTCCATTATTTTTCTGTTCTCTAACTTACGTCATGCCTATTCGGGATCTACTCTGCTTGTGTAATAATATAATCCAATCATGGTTCGAAAGACACGTTGACATATTCCATTATCATGAGAGCATTAATTGTTAACAGTATTTATTTTCGAGATGAAAGGTACCCCATGTCCGTTTCCCCTATGTCTGTCAATATATTTCAAGATGATCAGTTTAGTAGTTGGGGCGTGAAAAAGTAACAAATAAACAGTATTTTCCACTATAAGGTGTTGACGAAATTACCTATGTTGCCAATTAAGCCTCGCCTCCAATCCAACTCAAACTCAAACACAAATCATTTATTTCAATTAGACCATTACGGCACCTTTGAATGTCAAAAATACAAAACTAAATCAAAGCTACAGTCACAGTCACAAGGCATAATAACTTGAGAAAGTACTGTAGTTGCCCATTCCCTTGCGTAGATCTGTATGGAGAAGAACGGGCAAGAAACAGAACTCTGATCTGTGATCTAGACAGGCTCGTAGCGGCTAAGTGTTGTAAGTTCCAACGATACCAAGAAGAAAATACTGCAGACAGACTGGGGCCTCCCTCAAAGCGTCAGCATTTCCATTTCAAAATATCTCTTGAAAGTGTGAATTAAAAAAATATCAAAAAGATGATACATCATACTAGCGAACATCACGCGGTTTCACCGACCCGTGGGAGTGGATACGTCAAATATAGACGTATGCCACATTGGGCAACCGGTTTACATATATATTTCACATTCGGCACCTACCAATATTTTTTGCAGGTGCCCTTAGTGGAATAGTTTACCTATGTTACTCACTGAAAATGTAGCTATCCATTGCTGAAAGAATTTTTCAAATCGGTCCAGAAGTTTTTAAGTTTATTCGTTACATGCAAAAACACAAAACTTCCGTCTTTATTATATTAAAGTATAGAAGAATTATTACTTAAAATACTACTTCAACCAGAAACGAATCAAGAGAAATCAGGTACCTGACCTAGATCTGTTAGAACCAGACATCTGCCATTAAAATCTCTATAAAAGATTTCAGAAAAAAAAACGTCCTAAACTCAATGTGTATAAATAGGTATATTGTGGCTGCGATATATTTTCTAAACATGTAAACTAATGTGTTTTAGAAAATCATGCTTTATCATTTAAGTTTTTATGACTTTCTTATTAGCAATTTAAAAATAAAATAAAATTGCAAAAAAATAAAGTTGATTTTCGTTTGATTGGAAGTAATATCATTTTGGAAACAAGTATTTCGATGGAATGTAACTGAAAACGTCAATACTGACTTAGAAAGTTTTATCTGGACCAATCGAAACTTCTTAATTAGCGTTGGACCGAGAACAAACGTTATCGAATTAGATTTGACGTGAAATAATTGGAGTTTTTGTGGTCCCCCTTAGTTTTTGTGATCCCCCTTCGGAATGGGGGGTGAGATGTCATTCCCGCTTGTACCTACTGGGATTAATTAGCAGACGTTATGTTTTTTCTTCGTGTGGAGGAGCGAGTGTCAAAATAATGCAGCTGCTCGGGTCGATCTTTAGGTTAAGCCGTGCTTGCCTAGCTTGGTCTGTGGATGGGTGGGCACCCTTTTTTTTTAGGATGGGAATTCGTCAAATAGCTTCTCCCAAACTGGGCGGAGCAGGAAGGAGTTCCAGACTTTTACTGACTAAAAACCCATCCATTCCCCGCCTTTTATATTCCGGGGCCGCGGTATATCTTTCGAACAGACCCGCAACCCCGGCAAGCTTTGGAACCTCTCTTTATGCTGACACCTCTTTGAGGCGCGCGTGGAACACAAACGCGCCGTCGACACGGCCTGTCGTCGTTAGACAGACGGACGGCTAGCTAGTCCATAGCTAACCGTCCAAAGGCCCGCGTCTACGGTGGCCGATAGCCACCACGTGGTCCACGAACGCCCGGTGCGTCTCCCGCGGCGGCTGTCGTGCCTCCGCGCGCCATTCGTGCAGGCGCGCGAGGACTATTGCCTCCAGATCCCATGGCGGCAATGCGGCAATGGGTGGCCATCCTTACGTACCAAGTTTCCTCCGTGCCTCCGTCGTGGATGACATTTGTAGATCTTTGACAGTCGTTACAGGTAGTCAGTGGCCCAAATAATCTAACAACCAGTAACGTCTTATTTATTTATTTATTTATTTAACACTTCAAGCACAAAGTACAGAGGCGGACTTAATGCCAATGGCATTCTCTACCAGTCAACCTTTAGGTGATGCAGAGACAAGCAGTGGTAGGTGTCATTCCTGAAACTTTACGAATAATTTTATTAAAACTACGATAAAAACTACAAGGATATATAAAATACTATACCTATAATTATATAAAATACTATAAATATATATTAAAGTAAAAGTAAACAGCGCTTTGTACGGATATACTAAGATAAAAAGACAGACAATTGGGAAAATATTACCGTTGTGACGAAACTGCCAGCTTCTTCCGAATGTACTCGCGAACTTTGATTTTAAAGGATAAACGATTGGTTGCCATCCTGATTTCCTGGGGAAGCGCATTCCACAGAGAAATAGACTGGACGAAAAACGATCGATGAATGTAGTCAGTGCGGTGAGAGGGACAGTGAAGTAAGCGGTTTTGAGAAGAGCGCAGGCTCCTGTTATGGTTGGCACACATGTATTGAAAGTGGGGAGCAAGGTAACTAGGGGAAGTGGGAGAGACAAGAAAAGAAAACAAGGTGGTTAACGCCCTTTGTTCCCTGCGGTGTCGTATGGGCAACCACTTAAGGAGAGACCGATGCTCGGAGATATGATCGTATTTACGCAGATTGAAAACGAATCGAATGCAGTTATTTAGAAGACGGTCAAGTTTGTCGAGGAGGTCTGCACTCAGGTCAAAGTAGCACACATCACCATAATCGATGATAGGAAAAATTAAGGACTGTACAAGCATTGTCTTCGTATTTGAGGGTAAAAAGTTTCTCAAACGGTACAGCGCTCGCAACGAACCCGTAACCTTCTGGCTGACACGAGCGACTTGAGTATTCCATTTCATATTGCAGTCGATGTGCAAGCCAAGATCCTTTACATCAGTACTGAAAGGAACGATCGCACCGTCGAAAACCACTGGCGGCAAGGTTGTGCCATCCAACTTGCTCAGGCTGCGTGAACTTCCAACGATAATTGCCTGACATTTATTTGGATTAACGGCCACACCGAATTTATGTGACCAGGTTTTTATTGCCGTCAGGTCCCTATTTATATTGCTGATTATATTACAGATTTCGTCAGCCCTCCCCTGGCAGTACGTCTTACCTAGAGGTATCGTATTACCCGGTACTAACTGGGTCCTGGGTTGTGGTAGTCGCTCCATGTAAAATACAGGTATTCAGCTGTATCCGGTTAGACTGGAAGCCGACACCAACATGATTGATCTTCGTATTTAGTATCGTGTTGTGTGTTGATCGCAATATTGTGGAACCCAGTTACTGGGTTTTTGAGGCAGATATGCAGTAGCTCCATATGCACCATGTGTCAGAAAGAGAAAGTTGTTCAGATTGATAGTCTTGAAATATGACGGTAAATTTTCATCTACCTATAGCAATATTTTATATAGGATTTTTTTTAAACTTATACGGGGTGTAAACCACCTCATCACAAAGCCGTTAACCAAGCATTCTGTACATCAAACTAAGTAACTTTACGCAAAAAATATTGCTGGGAAACAACTTTTTTGTTTGAGGTTATAAATGATGTTTTGTGGTAGAACTCAATGTAACGCACTTAAAACATTATGCTGATGGATGGGTTGAATAGTACGGGGGCTGTGGAGGTGTTAAAAGTTAAAATCTTATAAAAAAAAACTTGTTTTTAAAAAAAAAATTCAAAAAGTTGTAACTTTGACCCCCCATATCTCCATAACTAGACGGTTCCCAGGTATGATGTAGAACATAAAAATGATCACAATGATGAGGAGAACACGTGCCTTTCGGCTTCGTGAAGAGGTGTTTTACACCCTTTATTTATAAAAGAATACAAAAAAAAGTACCTATGTAGTATATCAACTATCAGGTGTCCAAAACCTCATTGCTTAGTGTGGCACTTGATAGCGGTGCGTGTAATGTCCAGCGATATTTATTAGTCACTTACGGGATATCTTACGTGATTATTTATTATTTTGAGCACCCGATATTAAACCGTGAAAGCTAACAAAATATTTCCTACACAGTTTTACTGTGTCGGAAATATTTTGTTTGTTTCTTTGTACCGAATAAGCTCCAAAACTACTAGACCGATGTTAACCATTTTTTTCACGAAGCTCGTTTATCAAAGAGTAACATATAGCTACAGCCCGTAACAGTTTTTGCTCCTAATTAAGTTTATCAATGTCAGAAATATTGTTTTTGTTTACTTTTCTCCTACTAAAGGGTAAGTGAATTTTAGGGATTTAACGGGTAAAGTGGTGCGTTTTCCGTTTTTTGATTTGTTTTAAATAATAGAATCTAATATCCAGAAGGTATTTAAAAACTGTAATTTTATTTCCATTAAATCTTGGTTACACAAAGTCCTACAAAGTGTTATTCTAATGAATACAAATTCTTGTACAAACAACTGAAATACCTGTACATCCACCCGATTAATTTACTTTCGGTACCAGTTTATTAAAACCTCTGATAAGCCTCGAGACAAATTACTGAGGGTTTATTTTATACTGGTTTTGGTACAAAATGAAGTTTTGTTGCTAACAAAAGGAATAGCGATGACATATAGCGATTTATGCGGGTTCGCTTTACCGGTACCCTTTGTGTTACTGTCATTGCGATATTCAATGAAAAACTGCGGAGGATTCTGCGACAACTTCATTTTTTTTTCTCAATTTAATGGTGTGACGGTGTGATGAATGGCATCGGGATTGATGGAGATCCGAAGGGATTTTTCAAGGTAACAGATTTTTCCATTATCACATTAGTTATATACCTACAATGCATCATCTTCATCAGCCTATAATGTTCCCACTGCTGGGACATGGCCTCCTCTCAATGAGAGGGAATGGGCTATAATCTACCACGCGGGCCCAGTGCGGATTGGTAGATGTCACATGTCTTCGAATTTTTGGTTCTAGGACATGCCGGTTTCCTCACGATGTTTTCCTTCACCGTTTTGAGAGCAGCGGTGATGAAATAAATTACACAAAGTAATGCGCCTGTCTGGGTTCGAACCCTCGACTTACTGTTCGTAAGTTGGGGCCGCCACCACTGGGCCACCGCTGCTCTCAAGGGCCACCGCTGCTCTCTACAATGCATACTTGCATACAATGGAAAAATCTGTCGCTCCGCGCACCGCGGCGGGTCGCATCTCCAGTGGGTGAAGCGCCTAACTTAACTCCTTTTTTTAATATTCTCCTTTTTCCTACTGCTAAGCAAAGGTCTCCACACATTTTATTTGAATTATGTCATAGTGATACTATACTTAATTTGTAAATATATTTTACTTTTTGTGAATTGGCACCTTGTTTTATATAAGTGATCTGTATCATTTACTTAATTGTACTTCTGTGTTGTGCTGTCTTTTGTGTGCACTAAATAAATGATTTATCCTTCTATTCATCTGTATCTAAAGGGTGTAAAACACCTCTTAACGAATACGAAAGGCACTTGTTCTACTCGTCATTCTGATCATTTTTTTGTTCTACACTATACCTGGGAACCTTCTAGTTACGGAGATATTGGGGGTCAAAGTTGCAAGATTTTGACAAGCTTTTTTTTAAATACCATTTTTTATCGCATGATTTTTACTTTAAATATCTCTGCGACCCCCGTACTATTCAATCCATCCATCCGCACAATGTTTTGAGTTGTTACATTGAGTTATACCACAAAACATGATTTATAACCTCAAAAAAAAAAGTTGTTTCCCAGCAATATTTTTTGCGTAAAGTTACTTAGTTTGATATACAGAATGCTTGGTTAACGGCTTTGTGATGAGGTGAAATACACCCTGTATATGATATATATTATCTTTTTTTTCAGGTAGGTACTTTACTGTTTTCTTTTTTTTCTCTATAGGGTTTTGCACCGCAGTCGGGAAAACGGTCTTTTAAGGTCACTTTTATGATCCGAATGGTTTTCTGTCAAAGTTTTTTTTTTAATTTGGAAAAGTATCAATCTCAAATACTCAGGTCCGCTTCCCCTTAGCGCAGTGTAGAAATGTAACTTTTTTCAAAAAGTGTTTTTTTTTTATAACTAAGTCTAAAAATGTCCAGTGTTTAATAAAATACTTACCTAAAATCAAAATCAATATCAAAGCATTTATTTCAAGTAGGCCAATAACAGGCACTTTTGAATTTTCGAAACAATGATGAAAATTAAATGTAGTCAGTCCCAGTCACAAGACATAAAAACTGTGAAAGTGCTGTACAGTAGTTGCCCATTCCCTAACGTAGATCTCTATGGAGAAGAACGGGCAAGAAACTCCTTGTATTCAGAGTAATACCTTAAAACAAATTATAAAATAATACGAGATATATAATAATAAGAGATCATTTTATGTAAGAAAGCAGACACAACATGGCAACAGTGACAAGAAGTCACAACTGATGAAAGTACTTCAGAACAAACTTTTCTTAACTTCAAAATTACACCATAGACACAATATACATTAAGTTCGTATATCCATTAATACTATACTATGTGCTTGATATGATAAGTATACTCTCTAAAATAAAGTATTAAATACACAAAACAAAAAAATCATGTCTATGTCAGATGAAAAATCGTTATACAAGACATGTTACGGATTGTTATCTTGTCTAAATACACGTCGAGACACGTCAGTCTAAAAGCACTTACGGCTTGATTCGGTGCAAAAATACAAAATATTAAAAATAAAATCGTTCGCAGAATACTTTTCTGAAGTGTTCGCTCGGTTTTTTATATAATTGAAGAAAGCACGAATGTGATGCCTGTAATGGGTTCCGTTCACTATGTTTCTACTCAAAAACTCTTACTACACATTTTCTTCAGCAAAGGAAGCTTAAATTGTGCATTCATTCACATTACAACCAAATTCTGGCTATTGGTACAAAGGCACTTTTTCCTGAAATACTAGTGATCCTTCATATTTATTCCATTTGGTAAGGCTGAATTCTTGTCACGCTAACGGTCGGTCGCGTATGGTCGATAGTGACGTCAACGTCAACGCAGTATGGTGCTATATTTATGTCACCGTAAAATTTTGAAACACGTTAAATTGTAATGTAACTAGAGAGATTGTAAACTCTCGAGATATTGTCAAACGAACATACTGCTCACAATATAACGCATTTTTTTGGGTAGATTGTAATCTATCGGAGTGAAACCGTAATATTGTGAAATGTATATTATATTATAATATATATTTCACAATTACATGACCGCATTGGGCAGTAATGCCAACAGAAAACTCGGGGCATATTTTAACATCCTTTCATATCCTGCTTTGTACGTATACACAAAGAGATTTTAATCCATTACACGCTTTACGTTATCATCTGGACGGGTATGCGTTTGTGGGAGAAAAATTGAGTGGCTATGAAGTTAGCGGGTGATGCCTCGATTTTAAGGTAGAGTTTGTTTCGCCATTTTTAGCCAAAAGACGTCCACTGCTGGACATAGGCGTCCCACAAGCGTCGCCACATGGACCGGTCCCGTACCACCCGCATCCAACGGACTCCCACAACCTTCACCAGGTCATCGGTCCACCCAGTGGGAGGTCTTCCAATGCATCGTCTTACGGTTCGCGGTTGACACTCCAGATCTTTTCGACCCCATCAGCCATCGTTCTGCGAGCATTGTGCTCTGCCCACTGCCACTTAAGTTTGGCAACTCTTCGGGCTACGCCTGTGACTTTGGATCACGCAAGGAAACTCCGAGCATAGCCCTCTCCATTGCTCAGAGGTAGTACAGATAGCAAATACCGTTGGCAATGCCATGTTCCTCTAGCAGTTTTGGGGGTTAAGGGGGGACTATTATTTTCTTATTAATTTAGTTTTGGGATCCAAGATAATTAAACTGTTTGTCTGGGACTTCGACGAGCTTCATTGTCAAGGCGCTATTCTGTGTTCTTTTTTTTGTGATGGTCACTGTCGATTTTTGGCGTTTAGGATTTGCACAGGTTTGGGAATATGGTGACGGGGTTCTCCTAAAAAATATTACAAAATACAGAATAATTTTATTTCATGTCTTATTCTCAAAATTCTTATTCTTGTCTTATTCTCACTTTTTTGTTTAGTTCATAATTAACTCACTTTGTTTTTAATCATTTTTAAAACAATCGAATCTAATAAATAATTTTGTTGTTTGTTGTGGTGAATGTTGTGCATGTCTTTAAGTGTCGTATTTACACGCACTGTAGACTTATAATCACCTTATGGAACCAATCTTGTAAATATGTCGTTGGTGTGTCTTATCTAATAAATAAATAAATAAATAAAATCATATTATTTTTTAGATTGGAGTGTTATTGGTTAGACTGGAAGCCGACCCCAACATAGTTGGGAAAAAGCGAAGCAGATACTTAATGATGATTGCTTTTGATGCACTCTTTTTCCTATGAGTGATGGAGGACTACAGAAAACCGATAAAAACTACGATTCGTCAATATCATTATTAATAGTTATCAACTAGCACAAATTCATTTGGATAACTTCAGATTACGAATCTGACTATTCTGAAAGACCTCACCGAAATAACTCTGTGATGAATGATTTACAAAAAAAAAATTGTAACTATAGATGAAAAACTGAATTGGAAACCTCATTTGGAGGAAATTTGAAAGCGATTATTAAGTAAATCAGCATATTTGTTATCTCAACTTTCCAAGAAAGTAAATACAGATACACTGTTAGTGGTATTTATCATGGACTAGTCGCCTCAGTTCTGTTATTTTTTGGGGACAATCAACAAATAGGGAACTTGTTTTCAGAATGCAGAAAAGATGTTTGGAAAAATGTGTGGTTTAAACACAACTGATAGTTGCACTCCATATTTTAAAAAGTTAAAAATATTACCTGTACCGGCTCGATACATCCTTGAAACTGCACTGTTTGTAAAAATAAATCCACATTTATTGAAAAAACTATGTTCGGTTAAGAAAACTCCGATGCGTACTCATCATCATCATCATCATTCTCTTGCCCTTATCCCAATTTATTTGGGGTCGGCGCAGCATGTCTTCTTCTTCCATACTCCTCTATTTTTCGTCATCTCATCATACACTTCTTTTCTTACCATATCCGTCTTAACACAGTCCATCCATCGTACTCAATATATTAACGAACTGTGCCCAATGAAATGTAAAACTGCTCTAATGAGGAAAAGCTTCTTTGGCATAGCACCCCAAATATATAATAAAATACCTGATGAAATAAAATCTATGCCATTGCACAAGTTTAAAAGAAACACTTACCCATTAAGCGTTTCTTTTAATGCTTCAAAAATGTTATTATTCTTTAGACGAGTTCCTTAATGACGAATCTCTGTAACTATATGACATGAATTTTAATATTTTACATTTTTAGATTAATCTAGAATTTGTCTCTAATTTAATTGAATTATTATATTTTGACATGAAATGAGATTGACTATGAATAATAAAATTTAACTTGTTTCCATGTATAAATAGTTGACCTTAGAATCTTGATATTGAATAGAAATATAAATACAATTATATGGCCCTGTAATAACTTCATAATTTTATTTTAATTTTATTTAATGTAATAATTTAGTATAAGTACTTATCATAATTATAATCGTTGTTATTTTTAATGGTAAAATAATTTGAATGTCAATTGGTAAATCATAGCGCACTACCAAATTTTTAAGATTTTGTTGTAATTGTTACCTATGTTTACGAACAAATGATTCTGATTCTGATTCTGTACTAAAACGTCATTCGTTCAACATTTTTTTCTTTGGAAATTATGCTTCATCACATATAAGCATCATCGTTAAATTCGTGGAAAAATGTTATAATAAAAATACTTCTTGGTTCTTTCCGTCCCTAATCCAAGTGATATCAAATCAAATAAAATCATTTATTTCAACTAGGCCATTACGGCACTTTTGAATGTCGATAAAACGAAAAAAAAGGCTACAGTCACAGACACAAGACATAATAACTTGAAAAAGTACTGTAGTTGCCCATTCCCTAGCGTAGATCTCTATGGAGAAGAACGGGCCACAAAACTCCATGGACACTCTTATCAATCAAAAATGTTGTTACAAAATCTTGGTTACATCTTTCATGTTAAGATTATACATATATGTTAGAACGATGTAAAAAGACGTGCACGATAAGAGCGTCCAGAGTAAAAAAAAAAAAAAAACGCAATTCAAGATCCATGGCAGCTAAGAGATGAACAGTCCCGACTGACAGCGCCCGTTCACGAACATGACGCATGGATCAGCGCCATTCAATTCAACCATATTGAAGGGAACTAAGTGACCAGATCCACCCGCAACCATCAGCAAGACATTTAAGCGAGCATGATATTCTCTCAGCCACCAAGGCATATTCAAGTCAATGAAAGATATCAAAGACGTGCTTCTGAACCAAAGAAGAAGAAGAATGGCAAAATAAAGGAGAGGCATATACCCATCAGTGGGTGGTTTCGCATCGAACTCATCGTCATAATTTCAGCCCAAAATTACTTAAAACTTTTATAAACCATTTTTACTTGATTGAGAAAAAATCCAGTCTCACCATTTTAATGGCCCCAACGTTAGGGAGCGGTGCATTATTGAATTAATTTTATTTACTTTGAAGGACTAACCAAGTCTAAAATTATCTTTGTTTATTTCTACGACGTCAGAATTGTTTATTTTCTTGTCCTAAAATAACAAATTTTGGGTTTGCCTTAGTCATAATAAACAAGAGGTCGTATTTTGATAGTAGAATACTGTTTTAATTACCCAAAATGGCCGCCAGTTGTACTTTCCTTTCCTTTAATATCTTTTTTAGAAAGGTATCGGTAGCAGATGACCGGGTGAATATTGTGGAAAAGCAGTGAATGATCTAGAGTTTATAATTAAATGTGCGGTTGGCTGGATGGTAGGAGTAACCTCGGTGAGCCATTTGATGGAAACTAACTTAGGTGTAGCGCTCGCCGGTAACACTCCTATTTGATCATTGATAGCCACAACTGTTTCGTAGAAACTATAGTTACCAAAAAGCGAGATCCAACAATTTGACACAGTAATAAAGATGAAAAATCAAGCAAAACCACGCGTCAAACACAAGCGTCTACCCGCTATCAGTTGCGAATGGCACACATACAGTGATCGATGGAATTGGGAAATATTTCATTTTCATACACCGCCCGGTTTTCGTTCCGTCACGCGTTCAATTTGTACAATTTCGGAGTTCTGTATGACGTGGGAGAAAACGATCATGGGTATCATTTTTGCAACCGTATAATGAAAAAATATCAAGCATTTCAATGAACCTATGCGTTTCAATTTAATAATAAATATTCGCTTATAATTGGACGTTATAAAGCCGTGCTTGCCTAGGTTGGTCTGTGGATGATTGACCATCCTTACATACCGAGTTTTCTCGGTGCCTCAGAAAGCACGGGCTGCCATTATGTGAATCTTTGGTAGTCATTACGGGTAGTCAGTGGCCCAAAAAGTCTGACAACCGATCTAACCAAGAGGTATCGTATTATCCAGTACTAACTGGGATGTGGAGATCTGATAGGCAGACGCTCCATGTAAAGTACTGGTATTGAGCTGCATCTGATTAGATTTGGAGCCAACCCCAACATAGTTGGAAAAATCTTGGCAGATGATGATGATTCGGACGATATCAAATTACGAAAAACTTTTCCTCTTTCAGAAGAGGCGAAATAAGTTACATGTTATTGATCCTTTGATCAATAAAACAAGAGTGAGAGATCAGACTGGGATTTTCTCATCTTTTTCAACCCTCACAAAAAAAGAGAAAGGTAACTTGCTAGCAATTACATTCATCGACTCATTCAAACTGCGGCTTCCAGCCTAGCGGGATGCAGCTGAATACTGTATTTTACATGGAGCGACTGCTTAACTAACCTCCACAACCCAATTTCTAGAAGTACTGGGTAATACAGATACCCCTTGGTAAGACTGGTTGTCACACTTTCGTATTACTGACTATCTGTCACCACTGTCAAAGATTTACAAATAACAGCCGGGACCAGGGGCTTATCGTGATTTTCGAGACACGCAGGAACATAGCGGGTGACCCATCCACATACTGACCTTGACAAGTTTAGTGCGGCTTAAAGATCGACACGTAAGGCTTTTATTATTTAACCTCGAGCACGACTATTGTTAATGACATTCAAGTCAACTTTTTTTTATTCACAAAACTGATGTACAGTAAGCGTTCATAAGCGCACAGGCACGCGAAGGATCATATTGCTGTGAACGCACGGCCGAGCGTCCGTGCGGCTGTATGTGTAAGCTGTCTCAATACAGTACCTACGCACACTACAGCCACAGAGTCGCCTACTGTCGCAAGTTGTCGCGTCGCTCTCCACGAAACAAAAAGATATATATTACCGTCTCTTTTGTTATACACGCAGCAAACGCATGATCGTATTTGCATTGGATAGGTAAACTTCGACCATATCTACCAGGTGTTGATAGCTGTTTAGGTTAAGCAGTGGATTCACGATCAACGTGTCTTGAGTTCAAATCCCGTTTACATACGGGTTTTTTTTTTGTAACCACTTTAATTTATATTTGTATTTTATACAAAAACTATTTACTTAGGTATTTATTTTGAAATGGGTTCATGCTCATTATTTATTTTTTATAAAGATTTAAATATAAGTTAATAACCCATCATAACTATTTATGAGATTGTGTAATATTTTTTCGGTGTTGGAAGGTGGAAAAAAAAGTGCTGACAGATAACAAAAATTGTTTTATTCGTTTCATTTATTCATATAATTAACAACTTTAATAAGATTTGTAACGTCACATTCCTACCTAGATATAAGAAGTTCTCTTGTTACCGTTCATAAGATTTTTTTGTGTATCTGGATACCCACTTTTAAGTCATTTTTTATTAACATAACAAGGATATTCTAATAACACAAATATAATTGTTGATACCCACTTCTATCTATCGGTATTCAACAGAGCTTACTGAAAACTAATACATAATTTATACTTCGTGAATATGTTTTTTATGTGACGTCACAATAAATGTAACTCATATTGAGGTTATAGTTTAAGTGTTCATTTTCCTGAAGAAAAGAAGATTGAAACTAAACCTCAATTTAGGAATTATTAATATCGCTAAATATTTTGTAACACGTCTAATTAAAACTAGAACATTAGGGATTAATATTTTGTATAACCCCCATTATTTTCAATGCAGTCAAGTAGACGTATGCGGCTTAAAGTCACCCAAAGGGCAATGGAGAGGGCTATGCTCGGAGTTTACTTGCGTGATCGCATCAGAAATGAAGACATCCGCAAGAGAACCAAGGTCACCGACGTAGCCCGAAGAATTGCTAAACTTAAGTGGCAGTGGGCAGGGCACATTGCTCGCAGAACGGATGGCCGATGGGGTCGAAAAGTTCTGGAGTGGCGACCGCGAACCGGAACAAAATGGAAGTAATCCAGTGAAAGTCTAAATATTCCCGTGCGAAATATAATCGTTCTTCTTTATGTCTTTCTGTCAAGAAGGGCATTTTAGCTGATCTTCTGTGATGCAAGCCTTCAGCGTGGAGGGCACGGCGAACAGTTTGCGGTGACTCCGAGTGTGTCGTAGGTGTGAAACCATTGGTTTCATACTCGCCCACGATATTTTGTCGCTGCGCTTCGCTAATAAGCGACGACCTTCCACTTCGCTGTCTACTTGCAAGGCTCCCTTCTTCCTCATACCTTTTGATCCAGAGACTTACTGCATTTCTCTAAACAAAAAAAATGATGTTAGGCAGCTGTAATAAATACTAAAGTGACTTCATTCACTCTGCATTTATAAATCCAATAATAAACACTAATTATTTATCTTGCATGATAGATTGAAAAAAAAATAACGAATTAAGTAAACCACAGGTCACCAAATAAATGAACAATTTATAATACCCATTCGTTTTTAAATTTTTAATGTTTAAGTTACAATTCATAAATAATTATAATACTCACATTTAGTCCTATTAAGGCCACTTTTATGAAGCGCGGATAATTCGCGATAATAGTCGCCCTCGCCTTAATATTAATATTTGCCCGCATTTTAAGAATCACACCAACAACATTACCGCTATCTATTAAACCACACGTCACTGACCATCAAATACCACATTATATAGTGTATTCTGTATGACTACAACCAAACGACAAAGTTCATTCCGATCAAGTTAAAATATTCATAAAACTCATGTCTACCTCACAGAAATCTAACAAAATTCTTGACTTATTTTTCTATCTACCTCCCTAACTTTACGAAATGTGTGAACAAAGCAAACAAGTTAAATAATATAATATTTCTGTAGAGTAAAAACTTACAAAAAGACTAAAAGTAACTGTGCGGGATTTGAACTCACGGCTTACTGATTCGCTCTTAATTCTGGACGGGCCCAACCGCTAGGCCATCATGTCTTAGATATTGGCATTGAAATTATGAACTACAACTAGTTGCTGACAATATCTATTTTGTTGAAAGTAGAAGGTCGTAAGTCAAACTAAACGTCAAGCTATTGCTTTGTGAGATTGCTTATCGACTTTTGGTCGGCACTGTACAAACAAAAGCAATAAAAAAGTTACAACACAGTATTCCTGAAAAGTGAATAGAGCATGCATATTATTTGTAAAATAGTTAAATTAAATGTACAAATTGTGAACTTGTCCATCTAGAAAAAGTTTTGGGAACAAAAAGAAAAAATAAACAAGAAATGTAAAAAAAAACTAAAACGTAATGATAACTACTCGTATGCAAACAAACTGATTTTCGAATTAGAATCTCCTTTTTAAGGATGTACTATGTGTTGTGTAATCATCTAAACTAATAGACTTCAGAGCTACAGAACCCGAGTGAGCGTTTGTAAATTTTTCCCAATTTAACGTTTTGTTTGTGTCCGCCTCATATTTGTACAGCTGGTTTTACTCATAACGTTATACCACGGAAATAAGTTTGAAAAAACAATATTGTGGAATCTCCTTTTTTTGGGTTGATTAGTGTCAACCAGCGGCGTGCCACCTAGTGATTGAACAATTGTGAATTGTGAATGGTACGACCGGCAACCTCAAACTCTCAAACTCAAAGCATTTATTTCAATTAGATCATTACGGCACTTTTGAATGTCAAAAATACAAAACATGATCATAGGTACAGTCACAGTCACAAGGCATAATAACTTGAGAAAGTATTGTAGTTGCCCATTCCCTAGAGTAGATCTCTATGGACAAGAATGGGCAAGAAACTCCGTGGACACTCTTTTAAACCAAAATATTGTTAAAAATCTTGGTTACATCATTCATATTGTGATTATACAGATATATGAGAACGATATAGAAAGACGTGCACATTAACAGCGTCCAGAGAAAAGATTAAATCAACAATATAAAAAGTCACTCCATGTAAAATACTGGTATTCAGCTGCTTTGGTCAGACTGCAAGCCACCTGAGTCTATTTGGCGCAGCCGTCAAACAAAAAATATTTTTTGTTTTTTTTTTTTTCTGCTCAGTTTTTATTAATTTTAGGTTTTTTTTATTTAATTCTACTTTTTGTTTCGTTGTGTGCACTTTCGGAGCTGCGGGACGCTAAATAAATATGTTTTTTTTTTCGTACCTCGTACATAGTCCACCTTAGCGGAGACTAGCGTCTAGCGTTCTACGGGAGAGATATTAAAGTGCACAAGTATGTGAAAAATACTGATATAAATAGTCTTTTCCCTTATAGTAATTTGTCACTATGGGTTCACTATCATACTCGACCAAAACATGCTACTATCATCCAAACTCCGTACTAATTCTGTATTTTTGGGCTTCTAAAGGCAGGGTTGAGAGTTACCAAATGAAATCTTAACTTGAAATCCAAAATGTGGCAGGCTAAATTTTTGGACTAGTCATCAATAACTCCTATCCAAATTTATTTAGAGTCAGCGCAGTTTGTCGTCTAACTAATCATTAACTAAGCATTAACTAATCATTAACCAATCATTAATTAACTTATCATTATTATAGATGACAGCTCTTTTCTATCCAATTTATCTTATACACAATCCATCCACTATTTATTTTTTTAAGAATCATATCGACTAATCAACTGAACCCTAAAGGAATTCCGAGGGAACAAAAACATTCCCAAAGTGGGAAGAAGTAATACATCGAATATCGGGGAATAAAACTTGGGTTGGTCTCGTAACACTCCAAACATTTATAATGCACACCACGAATCTAGTTTCCTTATGGTTTAGTGATGGTGGAGGTTGGTTTGTGTTGAAAAAGATTTTTGCTTAGAAGGTTTTTGTTGATAATCTTAACTTAATCACTCAATCAGTAACAAAACCAGATATTCTTGACCCAATAACATTTTAATCTATGCCACTTCAATTGATTCAACTAGGTACACCGGAAGTAGGTACACTTATAAACTTTCAATGAGGACTTACATATTAAAGGAGATATTTTTTTTTTCGGAGATTAGGCCACCACCCACATAAATTGAAGCATTTACTAGTGAAACGTACATTGGTTTCTTCCTTATTACCTCTAGATTACAGTGGTTAAGTTAGCAAAAACACTTACGAATTAAAAATGTACAGTTTAATAGTATTTATTTTATTATTCCATTCTGATTTTATTATAATTAAAGTAGATATGATTACCAATGTTTAGATACCGTACTTTTTTATTAAACAGAAAATAACGCCCCTATTCATGTAAGTATTTACTGCCAAATGACATTGACCACAACAGGAATGACTTGACTCATAACATAGCTTATTTAGTATGATTGTAAGATTCCGGTTTCATTTCTACGTAATATTTCGTTTAATACTAAAGTAAAATGGTTATTATTTTTTGGTGTTATAATGAATAAATGCAACGACCAGTTTGTAAACTTTTTGAATGCTGTTTTTTTTTTCGTATAGCATACTTCGATACAATATGATAAGTACGATGAAGAAGACAACAAACTGTTAAAATATTTTTATGATGTCGATAGTTTGTGATTAGATAATAAATAATTATTCTTAGAATAATTCACAACCGTGACTGTTATTAATATGAAGCCATAAAATTAATTGTTTGTGATATTAATAGTAGAAGTTGAATTTACATAGAAATCATTTTTATTAATATTTCGGTAGTAATCATATTTTGATACACGTAGAAATATGAGAGGTCGGCGATTTCTATTAAGGGTCCGTATTCAACACGCGCTCGAAAAAGAATTCTCTGTCCATAGACGATATTATTTTTCCATTCTCTGTCTTACAGACTCTTTGGAAAAACATACCTACAACTTGCTGTACTATTTTTCAATTTTGCCGCGACGCTTCCCAAGCGATTCAAATGGTTTCAGTTGTTAGAAGTCTTGGGGAAAACATTAAAAGAGGGGGGGGGGGGATCACTTGGAAAGAAAATGGTGGGGTAGTCTTGATCATGAATTATTTAGTTAACTTCTGACCCGTTTTGTTACTTATATTTCTCCATGATAAAACAAAGTAGTAACAGACTTGGGCAGATAGTCTCGACATGGATAACGACAAAATATAACGTAAATTTTTGATCACTGATAACTTGAGAATTGTGTTATTCGCAAGTAATTTTGTCGTTTGCTATGTCGA
The DNA here is from genome assembly GCA_916618015.1 of Xestia c-nigrum. Taxonomy (NCBI): domain Eukaryota; kingdom Metazoa; phylum Arthropoda; class Insecta; order Lepidoptera; family Noctuidae; genus Xestia; species Xestia c-nigrum. The sequence continues at coordinate 1,821,731 of OU745246.1, read as the reverse complement.
GTCTGCTAGACTTATACCGATAGAGATCGAAGATCAGGCGCAGCGTCATCTTAAATTCTTCCATTATGGTGACCTGGAAAAGGCTATGGCTATTCTAGATGCTGGTCGAGCCATACCGGTTGATTCGGGGACGATAATTTGCAGCACTGGTTTTCCTGTTTCATCTTCTGGAACAAAAGAGAATGTCTGAAAACCAGTCTTTCCAAGGGATATCATATTGTTCGTACTAACAGTACTACATGGATTGTGAAGATCAAATAGGTAGTCGCTCCGTATATATAAATTACTGTAATAATATTGATTTATAATAAACTAATCAAATATAAACAAAATAATAACATAAATAGTACCGAAAATATTTGCACGCCATGAGAAATGTTATGCACGACGCACGTATTATATTAATTCTGTATGTAAACACATGTTTAATAAGAATGTATGTATAAACAAAAAAGTATCTATGTAGTATATGAACTATCTGGTGTCCACGACACAAGCCTCGTTGCTTAGTGTGGCACTTGATGGCGATGTGTGTAATGTCGAGCGATATTTATTTATTAACTTATTTTTGTTTGAGCTAATAAAATTTCTTATTCTTATAGGTTGGAAATTTGGAAGCCGAACCCAACACTGTTGAAGAAAGGCTATGCAGATGATGACTGATCTTACATGATGGATTAAACAATTATGAACACTAATTAGCGATATTGGGGAATCGTACATAACATTGTTTAAGTTTATGAACCGCATTAAGGGGCGGACTGGACTACATGGGTACCTCTCTCCTACTTGATCTATGCTGATATGTGACCAACTGTAAATGGTCCGCAATAAAGAATTGAATTGAATACGAGGCGAGTCTACTGTCGCATCTGTCCTAGTCTGATATTGCAGCTAGTCTACAATTTGTTCTTTCGTACGAAGTTCAAGCAGTTTAGAAATCCGCTCATCTCGAAAAGCATAAAATGCAAGATGTAACTTTAAAATTGCAGTTTAAACCTACCTTATTAATTCATCCAACTTGTATGCTTTGCTGAAAGATCTTGTTTGTGTAACCTTAAGGCTGCTTGTCGTGTGCTTAGAAGTTATTAATACTACATTTGCAGAGTGTATTGTTACTGCGGCTATTTACACTGTACTCGAGATTGCTGCTCTTTTTTGGTGGTTTGTTTCAAAAACGTTGATAAAACGATAGCAAAACGTTATGTTAATTTCGTTGTTATAAGGTTGTTTTTGAAATGGAGTTGTCAGAAGTAAGTTGACACCTACAGCAACGGACTAACAATCTTATAGTAAAACTAATACAGATCAATGTGATTTTGAAAATGCAGGCAATAGAGGTCAATGAACTTGTACAGTACCACTTAACGTGTTAACCGCGGTGAAGGTAACAATCATCTTGCTCAATAATTTGTCACTGAGCAGTAAAGGGTTATGACTCGTTGTTTAATGATTCGGTGGCTTAAGATCGGTGTTCACTTGACATTTTCGTGTGAGTGAATCTGCATGAGTTCGAACTTATTTCATCACCCCATATTTTTTTTAATAACGTTGCCCCTCACGAGGTATATCTCCTGTACGGTGGATTCATTAACATTGAAACTACATACAGAAACAGCCAGACCCTAAATCTGAAGATTATACAGATATATTTTTTGTTCTTGTGGATCTCTGGATATCCTATTGTTCACCCACACTTGGCCAGATTAGGTCCAATGCAAAAGCAGATCGGATTGTCAACCGACAATCCGGCAAGAAACAACGTGAATTTTGGGTGTAAGTATAATATAATACTTGTACCCAACCATTTAAAAATCAGTGGCGAAGATTTCATACATCTCGATTCCTTTCTTAGATTACCTTTAAAAAATTGCACAGTCGGTATTCTCTAGACAAATAATATAATCAAAGGCGGATTGTCCAGATTAGTGATGTGCGAATTATGGGTGTAAGTATAATAGAATACCTGTACCCAACCATTTTAGGGGATCAGTGGCGAAGGTGTTACATAACTCGATTCCTTCCTTGGAATCCCTTTGAAAAATGGCACAGTCTGTATTTTTTGACAAATAGTAAAATCACATTAATGATATTAAATGTACTACGGCTTACCTTTTACAATAATTACCCTTCACTACTGTTGGTGATTACAATCGCAATGTTAGCTAAGCAAATCCTTGTATCGTTTAACAACCAATCTGCAAAATTCCCACAATTTGTTTGAGGACAAAATTTATTTTTGTGTTTTTGCCCCGCTCAGCAAACAATGTGCTCGGTTTCTAAGTAATGTAGAGGAATAAAAAGCCAACGCGCTACCCCTCTCGCTTCTTCGTCACGGAGGGCAGGTATTATGAGATAAATACACGGAGGCATCTCGGCAGCCGCTGCCGGGTGTAGCGATTTCATGTTCTGTGGAAAAATATGACACAAATGAATTTTAAAGAAACTCATGTTTAACTTGGTTGAACTTGATTTGCGGAGGCCTAGCAGTGGACCTGTTTTGGTTGACGTGGTTGTTTGTTTTGGTGTTTTTGTTGATGATGATATTGATGATGATGATCATGAAATTAGATTTTATTAGTTTTGAGTAATAAAGAGGTATTCTGACAAACTAGAAAGCTAAGCCCAACGTTTGCCTTGTAAACTTATGGTTGTATCGAAAGTTATTTATTAAGAGAGGGTCATTACAGAATTTATAGTTTTCCCATCAAAGATTCGCTTTCTATTGGTCAATCGTAATCTTCCCTTAGCGTTCCCTGTTACCAATCAGTAGGCACGGGAATGCCACAACAGACAGCTGCATTGTACCTATTTCATTTATGAATGCGTCCTTTAGGATACACATCAATTGACTGAAACGGGCCTCCTTTGAGTCTCACAAGACGTGACAAAGGGATTAAGACAGGTGGCCGGTACACTGGTTTCCTATTAACCAGCTGATGACGTTCACTCTACTTCGAATTGCGAACAGAGAGCCGAGACAAAGACAGCAATTACGATAATGTAAATGAAGGCCTGTTTTCTAAAAACGCATACGCATAACTGACAGTTGATATGACAGGTCTCGGTGTTTCAATCTAAACTATCTTTGCTAATATTATATAGCAGAAGAGTCTGTTTGTTTATTTGTTTGGTTAAACGCGTTAATCTCAGGAACTACCGGCTCGAATTAAAAAAAATACTTTTGCGTTGGATAGTTCATTTATCGAAGAAGGCTATAGGCTATATAACATTACGCTATGTATGACCAATAGGAGTGGAGCAGCAGTAAGAAATGTTGCACGCGGGATAAAAGCTTCCGTTGAGCAGGCGATGCGTTTCGATATCAAAACTTCACGCGAGCGAAGTCGTGGGCAGAAGCTAGTAATCTATATTTTTACTTTTAGCACCTCCACGAGCCCCGTACTATTCAATCCAATCAATAATTGTGTTAAATTGAGTTCTACCACAAAACATGATTTTTCATTCCAATAAAACCGACTCCAAAAAACAAAAAAGTGAAAAATAACTTTAGCTTCAGAAGTCGCTGACCTTTGTTTGATCGATTTACTTCGTTTTTTGTCACCGACTTCTGAAGCTAAAGTTATTTTTCACTTTTTTGTTTTTTGGAGTCGGTTTTATTTTTTGTAAAAAAGTTTTTATTTTTCACTTTTTAGTGGTTCACTTGTGCTTACCCCTTTACAGCATAGAGGCGTGATGTTATATTATGAACTGGTGTAAACAATAGAGAGGCATGAGATTTCAGCGATCCCAGTGCATTTGCCATCATTTATTGAGGAGTTCCCGTCGCCTAATTTCCGAAGTTCTTCATCAGATCTTTACCAAATTGAAATGGGATCACTCCAAGAACGTACTCTTCCTAAAACTGCCCAAATCGCTTCTGGTGTGCCTATAAAATTCAAGGAATTCCCTCTATTTCTCCAGGATCCCATTAAATAGAACTTAACCCATCTAACTGTCGAAATCTGGTTACATTGTACACTTCTGCATACTCCCTCAGAGCATACAGGCGTGATGTTACGTCACTATGTTACATAAACTATAAACAACCAAGCGATTGCAGCAATTACTGCAGCTTTGCAGTGTAGTTTTGAAGAGTTCCATTTATATCTCCGAAGATCAGCGTCAGATCTTAACCAAATTGAAATGGGACCACACGAAAAGCACCAGCTTTCAAATCTGGGAGTATTGTACACATCTGCATACCCCCTCAGAGCATACAGGCGTGATGTTATGTCATGATGTAGTATGAACAATGAACCTACAAGCGATTGCAGCAATTTGTGCTGATTTGCCATCTATTTTTGAAGAGTTCAATTGTATTTCTCGGAAGATCAGCATCATTAGCGCGCTCGAGTCGCTGCGAACGGACGCGTTCACAATATTTTTTACTACACGCTAATAAGTAACAAGTTATAATTATTATCTTCAATCAAAATTGGACATTATTGTCGCGAGCCGAAAGTTCAAAGTTGTCGCGCCGTATCATATTCCTGGCTTATCGCACTAGCCACAGACCTGTGCACAGGTAGACAGTCAGGCTGCCAAGATGTCGGACTCACCAAAGACATTTGCGCACTCACTCCCTGATCTCTCCGTAAACCAAACAGCTGAAGGATCACAAGAAAATGTCACACAGCGCCGCATGTACAAGCGTGGGCATGATGCCGAATGCGACTTGCGTTTTGAAGACTATACCAACAAAATAACTAAAATACTAAACGATTGGAAAAATGATTTCGGACGGGACATGTCAGAGTTCAATATTACCATGAAGAACCTAAATCAAAGCACCCAGGAATTAAAGTCAGAAATAGCTGGTATAAGAGAAGAATACACAAAAATGAAAAATACTGTCCATAGTTTGGAAACTAGACAGACAAAGATGGCAGAGGGACTTGAGTCACTTGAAAAGTCGATGCAATTCCACAGCAACGAATATGAAGACGTAAAGAAGACACTCGTAGTTCATACTAAGGAATTGAAGAATTTAAATACTCTTAAAACTGAATTGGCGGAGATCAAGGAACAGAATAGGAAGCTGAGATCTGATTTAAATGCAAACGAGCAACGTGAACGGCAATTGAATATTGAAATTGTTGGCATACCTGAACATAAAGAAGAAAACTTGAATGAAATTATCTTAAAGATAGGTAAACTCTCTGATATAGAAGTGACGAAGGATGATGTTCTTCAAGTGAACAGAGTGACTGCGAAGTCTAAGATTCAGGGTAGGCCCAGGAATATAGTAGCAAAATTACGCACTCGTCAGCTGAAAGACAACATTATTTCTCAAGCACGTAAACGTCGTCTGTCAACCAAGGACCTGGAAGTTCAGGGCAAAAGTGTTCCGGTCTATGTTAATGAGCATTTAACAGTATTTAATAAAAGTCTTCTAAAAAGAACTAAAGAGATGGCCAAATTGAAGGAATATCAGTTCACGTGGACAAAAAACTGCAAAATCCACGTGAGAAAAGCGGTTACTGTTCCTCCAATATTTATCATGGACGAAGAGGATCTGAAAAAAATTGTTTAACTTATCGGGCAAGTCTTCTGCTCACTGTGTATAATATTTTGTTTTGTCACTATGTTTCTTCTGTTTGTATATTTTTGCAGGATTGTTCACTTAATGTTGATGAGAGTGGTATTGGTTGTTTGTCATTCGTTATTGCCGAGTCTGTGTTTACTGTGTTCTGTGTTTTGTTCGAGCAATGTGCGGTGGGTGAAGTTCGTGTAAAGGAAACGCGCTTAGTGAGAGTGCGACAATTGAGGTACGCATCATATTTATATAATCTGATCGCTCATGGGTTTGATTGTAACGCGAAGCGAAAATACGATATTGAAAAGATTATCTAAATGGTTTTACAATGTTATGGCTATCCTAATCATTAAAAAAAACATAAATCAAATATATTTAAATACTATAGGATTCATAGTAACATGTTATTGCCATCGTTGCAATTATATGGAATTACAGTGGAATCATATGTTAGACATAATGCATACTCATATGACTTACCTAAAATATAAAATAATTACTGCTGCAATAGTCGTATCTCGGGACGCACCTACGCGTAGCGCATATGTTTTACTAGTTAACCATCTTACAACGTACTTTTATTACTTTTTAGCAACTTACCCACATTATGTATCTATATCAATTTATTTATTAAATAACCCAAACATATGTAGTGATTATCTGAAGAATAAGCATTTTTTTTTTATTATACGTTGTACGTTGGAATCATTGCGTTGGAGTTGGGTCACTCCTCCCCGGGAGTCATGCAGTCGCAAGAACCGATTACTAGGTATTCACTATCATTATTCTACCCTCGAGTGGCTCATTATGTTAGCTCAGTTTTTGTATTATCGTCCGTTGTTGTTATTTCTCTTGGATATACTTTCTGTGGAAGAAATCTTTTAAAATGAAGCCCCGAAACTTAAACGTTTACTATCAGAACTGCCGAGGTTTAAGGACAAAAACTACACAATTCCAACAAAACATTATGTGTAATTGCTATGATATAATTATTATAACGGAAACATGGTTACACGGCGGCATTTTTGATGGGGAATTGAGTGACGATAGATATGACGTGTTTCGTAAAGACCGTGATTTAGGCGCGACTGGCAAATCCTCAGGTGGCGGTGTGATGATACTCTCGCGTCACGAGCTGGGTGCGTGGTGCGTTGAGCACGAGCAAAATACTATTGCTACGGAATTGTTGACCATAGTAATACCGGCTCGCGCGCTGTCGGCGACGGCTGATCTTTGCATAAGCGTTGCCTACGTACCGCCGGATACCCGTCGGATACCCTTGGATATCGACTTCGTCTTGCAAGGTGTCGTAAAGGCATGTACTCACAGTACTAATATGTGTAATTGCTTACTTGTGGGCGATTTCAATCTTCCATGTATAAAATGGAATTTAAATGGACCGACTTTTTTGAAACAAGGTGCCGTCGAGGTGCAGAACGCTGCCGCGCGCTTAGTTAATGAATTGTCGTTTTTAGGAGTAACACAGTATAACACACTACCCAACCACAGGGGACATACTCTTGATTTAGCTTTCTCCAACTTGCCACTTGAAATAACTGAGTGTCCATCACCTCTTGTGAAGACTGACCTACCTCATCCAGTAATTACTATCGAAATGTCGGACCTCACAGTTTCTCCGCTCCGTGAGTTGTCCACTCGTAGACATAATTACCGCAAAGCTGACTTCGAACTGTTGAATATTTATTTTTCTGAACTTGATTGGCGCTCAATTTTAGACGACACATCAACAAATGCTGCCGTCGAAGCATTCTATAAAATAATTCAAACGGGAATTGATAAATATGTACCTTTTAATCGAAGGCCAGGATCACGTAAATATCCTGTGTGGTATAGCAACTCTTTAATTAAAATTATAAAAGAAAAAAGCAAGGCACACTCGCGTTGGAAACGGTATGGTAACTTATTAGATTATGACGAATTCGCATTATTACGAGATAGAGAGCGACAAGTCCAAGCGATTTGTTATAATAAACATTTGCAGGAAATGGAACGCAATTTAAAAACTGATCCAAAAAAGTTTTGGACCTACATAAAAAACATGCGTGGAGGCTCCAATTATCCAAAAATGTTATCTCACAATAACATCAATTATTCGGAGGGTCGGGAAATCTGTGAGGCTTTCAATAAATTCTTTCACGACGTATTTGGGGAACCATCAGACTATAGCCTCGTTGATTCATTGACGACGGACGAAGGAGATCACTGTTCTGACGTAATTTCCAACTTACAATTCACTTCGTCAACCGTGGAGAGGTCGTTGAGTGCCTTAGGCGTGGATAAGGGCCCTGGGTGTGACGGTATACCCCCAGTATTTTGGAAGAACTGTGCAAAATCTTTGGCAACTCCTATTAGTACTATTTTTAATATTTCTTTAAAAGAAGGCACCTTCCCGAATGAATGGAAAAAAGCTCTTATAGTTCCAATTCATAAAAAAGGTTCGCGGACAATGATAGGAAATTATAGGGGTATTTCTATACTAAACGCAATTGGTAAAGTATTTGAAAAACTGGTATACAACGCTATCTATCCATATATTCTCAGAGGAATCTCTTGTAAGCAACATGGTTTCTTAAAGAAACGCTCGACTGTCTCTAATTTGGCCTGTTTTTCTAACTTCGTTCTAGAGAATACAGATAACGGGGGGCAGGTTGACGTGATTTACACTGACTTTGAAAAAGCTTTCGATCGTGTGGATCACGTCATCTTGCTCAGAAAGCTGTATAGACTGGGTATACGCGGGGATCTTCTGCGATGGGTTCAGTCATATCTATTTAAACGCTCACAAGCTGTTGTACTAGGAGGTTACCGTTCCGACTTTATTGAAATCCCTAGCGGTGTTCCCCAGGGATCTCATTTGGGACCTCTATTTTACAACGCATATCTATTTGACATCACTGATTCTTTTAAACATTGTGATCACTTAATGTACGCTGATGATAAAAAAGTATTTTATAAAATAACATCACTTGATGACTGCAAGGTCCTTCAAGAGGATCTTAATAACTTAAATAATTATTACGCGAAAAACAAAATTACTGTAAACGTGACAAAGTGTCAATGTATCAGTTATACACGTAAGAGGAACCCGATTGCTTACTCATATAATTTTAATGGAATTTTCATAAATAAAGTCAACAGGGTTAGGGATTTAGGAGTTATGTTTGACAGTAAATTAATGTTCTCGGATCACATAGACCTTATTAGTACAAAAGCTTATAAGAACCTAGGATTTGTTCTTAGGTCATGTAAGGTATTTAAAAATATTGGAGCTCTTAAATCTGTATATTTTGCTTACGTGCGCAGCGTTTTAGAGTATGCGTGCCAAATCTGGTCCCCCCAATACATAATTCATAAGAACCAAATAGAAAGAATTCAAAGAAAATTTATTAACCATCTTAATTATCGCCTCCGTAAACCTCCAATGTCTTACGAAGATAGCTGTCGAACCTATGGTCTGCTAACACTCGAAGAAAGGCGTAAAGTGATGGGCATGTGTTTGCTCTATGATACTCTCAATGGACGCCTTGATTGCCCGGAGTTGGTCGCACAGATAACTTTTAACACTCCCCGACGGCGCACTCGTCACACGCCAATGCTGCGCGTTTCTAGCCATTCCACTAACTATGCCAATAACTGTGTACTGACTCGCAATGCTCGAACTTATAACTCGGAATTCTCTGAAGTTGATGTATTTAACTGTAATAAACCGACTCTCAAAAAACAAATACAGAAAATTATAAACGGAGATAAATGACAAGCAACCAATCTTCTTCTTCTTCAATCTTCTTCATGTACTATCTTTGATCATTCTATCATTCAATTTTAATTTTAATTTTTCAAAATTGTAAAAACGAAAAAAAAAAAATCTAAATCTAACTTAAAACTAATTTTGTATTGTAACTTTATTTTGTTGTTCATTTGGAAATATCTAGCATTAGTCCGTTCGCATGTATTATAATATCCTAGTTAAACAGGGAAACCTATAATTGGCCATGGTCACTGTCACATGCATATTCTGTAAAACTTTTTTTTTTGTATCGCTGTTGGTTACCTAAATAAATAAAATAAAAAAAAAGATCGGCAGCAAATTAAAATGGGACCAAACGACAAGCAGCAGCTTTCAATTAAAAAAAGAATTATCAAAATCAAATCAATCAACAAACACAAAAAAAAAAAAAAAAAAAACATACAGACGAATTAATAACCTCCTCTTTTTGGAAGTCGGTTGAAAAACAAAGTCGTTTCAAAGCAATATTTTTTGCAGAAAGTTACTCAGATTGATGTTCAGAATACTTGGTTTACGGCTTCGTGATGAGTCTGTTTGCACCCTGTATACCAAAGCATTCTTTAAAAATATTGTGCTACCGAGAAGCTCACATAATTATTTCCAGTTAAAATCATCATCATCTGCCTAGCCTTTTCCCAACTATGTTGGGGTCGGCTTCCAGTCCAACCGGATGCAGCTGAATACCAGTATTTTACATGGAGCGACTGCCTATCTGACTTCCACAACCCAGTTAATACTGGGTAATACGATACTACTAAGTAAAACTGGTTGACACACTTTTTGGGCCACTGACAACTTGTAACGACTGCCAAAGATGCACAAATGACAGCCGGGACCAACAGCTTAACGTGCTTCGGGGCTCGGAGGAAATTCTTTATATGTGAGTGGTCACCCATCCACAGACCAACCTAGGCAAGCACGGCTTAACCTAAAGATTGGCTCGAGCGACAGTTATTATTTGGCCACGAGCTCCTCCAGTTAAAATACGCCCAAAAAAACACGGAACTTTTAAAAAACGATTACATTTCTGCTAGGCTCTCTGGATATAATAATTTGACTTCTTTATTTTTTATCGTGTGGTAGTGCTTAACCTGGTAGTGCTTTAATGGGCCACTCATGGGCCTCTGTCATGAACTTGACTTCTTCTTTGATGGGTCACTTTTACTAGCGCCGTCACATAGACAATTTTTGCATCCAGCGATTCCGATCCAGAAGCAAACAATACATAATCTGTCTTCGTGATGCCTACAGAATAATTACTCTCTATGAAGGCAGAAAACTGCGGCGACCATCATGTGAAAAATGTATAAAGTTGGGTTGTTTTTTCGAATAATTTTGGTGCGCGTTGACGCGGGGGCTCTTGCAGGCAACGGGCGGCAATGTATCGCTGACCACTCTTATGCACCGGTCAACGCTATTGCTAAGCTCTTCCTACTCGCTGATGGTCATTGGCGTGAGGTAGACCCTTAACCGCAAGGACGTCAACCAGTCTAGTAGTTATGGAAAGGATAAGGAAGGCTTACGTAAAACGGTTCTGAACACTTTATTAGAACAGTGATTCAATCAAACTAATTTAAATAAATCAATTTTATTTACAATTTAATAAATAAGTTATCGATGAGAATATCACGAAGCAGGAAAATGCATAACAATTCGTCATCGACGTCAAAACAGGAAAACAATAAAATCATCCGATAGCTCCGCGGTATCGAAACAAACAACTACTTATTATGGTGTTACTAAAATAATCAAAATTTAATACCGAAAGCGTGTAAATATCCTTTTAACGAAGCAAGAAAGGGCTTGTTTCCCGTCATTGCGGTCTTTTTTTTGTTCTGAACCATACCTGGGTACCTGGGGAGATATTGGAGGTCGAAGTTCCATACTTTTTTCAAATACAATATTTTAGCTGTTCTTTAAATGCCATTAATTCCATAGGCCGTTAACTCTTAAATACGTCCATCAGCAATTAAGTTTTACCGTAAGACATGAATTTTCACCACAAAAAAAGATTTTTCGTTTCTAATAGCTGATTAATTCTTGGCATATTGTAAAATCCGAGATCGCACAGGGGTCAGAGGTTGAATTGATGAAGAAAGGAGAAAAAGGGCCTTCGTCCTGCAGTGGGAACGCTAACAGACAGAAGTACAATAAGAGGACTATTAACAGAAATGAGAAGCAAGATACTCAAGCACTTATGATCCTAGATCGTAAATGACAAGAATCATTGAGGCATGTTTGTGTATGATATTTTAACAACATCATGATACAGTGTTAAGGAATGCTTAAAATGGGCTATTATTTAGTCTGATACTATTATGATCTATTTGCACATCCATTTTGAAGAAAAAAAAGAACAATTATTCGCATTGAAAGACTGACGTCTTTCAATATACAAATTTGGGATCCGAACACAAAAATAATTTTGTTAAGTTTTCATTAGACAAGCAAAAGACTCAACTGTTCAGCTTTCCGTCATTATTTTCCCTAACACCGTGCTTCGTGTATTTCAAACTAAGGGTCCACCCTTTGTCCAATGGCCCTGTAAAACAAGTTAACGAGATAATCCGGGATTATCGTCACGTTGCCTTTCTAATAGGGATCGCTTAGCCGTCACTTGATTAGGCCCTTGCCTCATTAAATTGTTTTACATTTTAACGAAGATTTGGGTTTAAAAGTTTGCACAGGATTAAATTACAACTGACTTGTGGGAATAATCTTTACGAATTTATATTTAATCAAAGCGTTTGGTACAAAACGAAAACTTCAGAAAGTATCAGTCTACTAGAAATACGTGACTTTACTCGTTATAGCAAATAGTCACGGAGAAGCAGGTACACCTGTGAAGTACCAGGGTTTCAGAAGTATCTGAGTTGTTTCCCTTATAGTGAGTAGATTTTCGTAACTATGATTTCTCATGCTTATCTATACTCATATTAAAAAGAGGTAAAGTTTGTTAGTTAGTAATAATCTCTGAAATTAATGGATACAAATAATTCGATTGGCGCAGGATAGCGTCTTCCGGACCAGCTATTTTGTGGCCGGAAAGTTATTTGTCCCGTAGAAGAAATATGAATCCTTTAGGAAAGCTTTAAAACCCAGCCAGATTTCCTGAAATGGATAATTTATACTAGAAATGAGATAATACTTACCGAAACATGGTGTTGATGATATAATCAGGAAACTGATCACATGCAAACATTTGAATTTTTTATTTGAAAAATGTAAAACTACACAAACGACAATATAATTCAAGGAAAATACAATATCAAGTAATCCCGGTTGCAGTTTACCTAAATTATAAGAAATATCTATTGATTGGAACAAGACAATAGTAAAAGTTATTAATTTTCATGAGTACTATCCGCCCTTAAAGGGATTAAAACGACTAGAAAATAACGTTGTATATTAAAAAAATAACTATAGAAATCAATGGAAATGAAAGAGAAAAACAAAATATATTAATTTCAAATGTTATACAGCACGTCATGTCAAGGCAAAGACAAACAATGACACAATGTCAATATTGTACAATACTGATGTCAATGTACAATACAAATTTCAATACATGAAATAATTTACAAGGACAAATTATACTTCTATTTTATAGCAGCTCATCATATTGATAAAGTACATGTAATGGCTGAAACTGGATCTACATCTTGTCTGACTGCTACATATCGCCGTTCCACGATAACAACGCATTCGCCAGTGGTAGCGTCTCTTTCTGTGCCAGGAAGACACCCTGCTTTAAATACAACTGAACCTACATCTCGTCTGACTGCTACATATCGCCGTCTCACGATTACAACGCATTCGCCAGTGGTAGCGTCTCTTTCTGTGCCAGGAGGACACCCTGCTTTAAATATGTCTGGATCTGCATCTCGTCTATAAGGATTAAACTCAGTAGTGTCATCCTGACACTTGATTTCATCAAGGCTTATTATTATTAAAACCAGAAGGTTGAGTAACTTCAACATCTTGCAGTAGCCTTAGAGTTTTTTTGATGACTGGTAATTTTAGAGGCTGTGTTTGCTTATTTATACTTAGTGATTTAAATCAGTTGTTATACTAATCAATTTTTTTTTTCGCCAATCATTATTTCTTTCCTTTTATTATTTTAATTTACAATTCACCCAATCGATGTTGCCTCTGATTCTACCGTTAAGCCAATTATCTGTTGATGATAGGCCTCAAAGAAATGCATAAAGTTGTCATGACTGCACCTAATCGTAAGCCACGGGACAAAACCGTTTGCTACGAGGATCCTCCTGTTACAATGGAGCTACACACCTAAGACCTTGACTAATTTGACGGTCTATCAATGATAACAACGCTGAACCACAGAACAGCACGTTTGAAAAATCAAAAATGTACTGCATTAACATTCGTCAGTTACTTTACCGAAATATTGTAGCGATATCTTCACTGACATACAAACTATACTGTTGTATCCTTCATTTTTCTTAGTTTGTGGCAATCATCATCATCATTGGAAACAACTGCTGAATATAAGCCTCGTCCCACCTCTCAGTTAGCCAGGTGGCCAACAGAGATTTGTAATTAGTCTGTTCGAATAGCCATTCTAACTGACAAATACCTGATTTAATGATAGACCTATGATACATTGACTTGTACTTTCCGTTTTAACGAGAAGTTTATCAAGGCGCGAATAAATCGCCATAACGGATTGCAATTTTAATTGCAATTTATAACGTTGTAAACAAATTTCATAAAAAAAACATAGGAAGGAATCTTGATTTTAAAATATATATAAGCCTATCGTCATTATCATCATTGTCTTCAGTGATCTGCAAGTACCACAAGGGTGAGTAGAAACCCAATATGTTGAAGTTGCTTGTTTTTCTCGTTCTAGTCGTCAGCATGGGGCGTATTGACTGCCAGGCGGCAGTCAATACGCCCCATGCTGACACTTGGACAGAGCTGTCCTACTCCTGTATGACAGCTCTGTCCAGCTAAACCTTAACCAACGTTATGTTTGATGCTGTTAAAGCAACCTGGTGTCTTACGAGCGGTTGTCGGCCAGGAGATGTAGATATTGGTCCACAGGGTTCCGTTTTTCGATTGCATAATAAAACATGTTGTTGTCAAAATTATATTTTCTGTTTATTTATCACTAGCGGACGTCACGCGGTTTCACCCGCTTAGTTCCTGTTCCCGTGGGAGTACGGGGATAAAATATAGCCTTTGTTACTCGCTGATAATGTAGCTATCCATTGCTGATAGAAATTTTCAAATCGGTTCATCGTTTTTAGGTACATAAAAAAATATACATCTTTCACATTATAAAACATATGAAAACGGGTATTCATCTTTTTCTTTTTAGTTTTCAAAAGAGTATTTTCTCCGAGTGGTCCCACTTCAATTTGGTGAAGATCTGATGAAGAACTTCGGAGACAAGCAACGGAATATATAATAAGAATGTTATTATTTCATCGGGAACAGTATATTTTTTTGGGATGAACGGTACTAAATGTCCGTTTCTTCACACAACACCCCTGTCTAATCTTTCGAGTATTACAGGGGTGATGTCATTTTATATAATCACAAAATATATGTGAAGTATATTTAAAACCAACTAAGTTTGAGTTAAATTTTCCACAGAAAAACCACAAAAACATTCATCATCGGCCTAGCCTTTTCCCAACTATATTGGAGTCGGCTTCTAGTCTCACCAGATGCAGCTGAATACCAGTATTTTAGATGGAGCGACTACCTATCTGACCTCCATAACCCAGTTAGTACTGGGTAATAGGATACGCCTTGGTAAGACTGGTTGCCACACTTTTTGGGCCACTGACTACCTGTAACGACTATCAAAGATCTACAAATTACAGCCGGGACCAAAGGCTTATCGTGCTTTCCAAGTCACGGAGGAATCTCGATTTGTAATGGGTGGCCACCCATCCACAGACCAACCTAGACAAGCACGGCTTAACCTAAAGATCGACCCGAGCGGTTGTTGTTATTTAGGCATGAACTCCTAAAAAATCACAAAAACATTGATCCCGGATTATAAACTTAGGGCCAGTTTCACCGGTTCCGGATAAAGTGTCGGTTAGTTATCTGATAGGTAATACTATCTACCACTTAAAGGCTGGTTATAACTAATACTTTATCTACCAGATATCGCTATCCGACACCTTTGAAACCAAAAGTGTTAGTTTATCTGGCAGATAAGTTCCTAATAGGCTAACCGACACTTTATCCGCAACCGGTGAAACTGGCCCTTAGGTCCATGTTCACCGAGAAGATAGCAATCTGATTATCTAAAACAGCTGTTTAAAACACATTTTTGTATGGGAACATGTCACAGTGACAGCTGTTTTTCGATAATCAGACTGTTATCTTCTTGGTGAACATGGACCTAGTCTCACAGTCATAACAAACAAACCATTGTCCCACAACATTGAAACCGATATGGAACCGCTTTCTATATTTTGTTACCTCAATAAACTAGCCATTAACCGGGTTGACCACCGAAGTGTGGCCAAACCTTACGCGGATAAAAGTCCGCAGAAATTTTACTAATGTGTTGACAATAGAACCCCGAGACGTTCAACCGAAATTATTGGGGTACGCCGGTACCCCAAAGTGAATCGGCAGTAACTGCTTGTGTTAGGAACTATAATCTGCGTGATCTGGGTTTTATTCGTGTTTCTGTAAAGTGGAAGATTAGGTGCGTTTTGTCAAGATGTGGAAAAGAAGAAAGTTTTTCTTAAGAATCAATTAGAGATATCTTCTTGAGTTAAGTAAATACAAATAGATAGATGTAGTTCTCCATTCATTTCTCACACCTTTGGTTCAAGTGTCAATTGATTTTTATGATAGATAATACAGAATCTTGAAGTCAGGATAGAATTCTTCGATGGTTAATTGTGCGGATAAGAAACTTTGTTAAACTTATATTGTCACTTGAGCCGCCACCACTGGGCCACCGCTGCTCTCTTACCTTTACCTTTCGCGCGATTTTCTACACGATGTTATTTTCCCACAATGTATGCGTGTTGTTATGTCACAATATTTTCCAAATGCAACGTCAGTTAAACCTCACAAAAAAGAAGTGTTGCCCTTTCTGTTCACAAACCTATTGTGCAGTTTAAATCGTTCCATCCCCTTTGATTCTATTCGAAAATCAAAATCGTCCGGAAAAAGTGGCCTCTCCTTCCTTTGAGTACCCAGTTAGGAGCAGTTCCCATACATTAACTGATTCCGTGCTCTAGTGGGAACTAAACTGCTCAATTAGTCCGCCGTCCGGCCGGACACTGCTAGTCTTGTACAAACGAGCTGTGGCCAGGCTGTGCTTTTTGAAGCGCTTTTTTTGTTTTGTTGTGTCGTGTTGGACAATGTGTCTACTGGGTGTGTAGAGAAACGTAGGTGTTCATTTGAATGTTCTGTGTTTTGAGTTTTGAGAACTTCAAATATTTTCCAAAATGTAACTGAATTTATTGAACTTTTGGCTAACGTTTTGAATAATTCCCCATAATATTCCCAATGTAGGGAGACAGGCTTCATTTTCATGAGACCCAGAGTGAGTCAGTGAAGGTCACAGATAACTGCGATGCATTTATTGCCCGTGATGCCACCAAGCGATCCAGATTGATTCCTATCACTTTGACAGCTGTCATTTTGAGACTTCGTGGATCAACCCCGAACATTTTTTTTTTAATATGTGCTACTAACAAGGGTTTTGGTAGGGAATACCTACACGCTTGTAATGTTTAACGCTCTCCATCCATTGTAGATGTCATCATAATAGAAAACCATCAAAAAAAGCTTTAAAACATGGACACAAATCCATCACCTTTTAACACAAAAATAACTGACAGCTACAAGCGAGCCGAATTTCGTAAAAACAACGTTTGTAAACAATTACACATGGCGTGAAAGATGTCAGATATGAAAAATGTACACTGTAATGGAAAAGCAAGAGAATGTGAATAACAATTTGAATAATAATATTTTGGCTGGATGGGTTCCCGACGTCACATTTGTAGCAGCCATTTTTAATAAAGGGTGCAGACAGACCTATAACAAAGCTGAAAGGCATTATTTCTCCCCGTCATTGCTATTATTTTTGTTCTGGACCATACCCAGGTATGGTCCAGAACAAAAATAATAGCGTTATGACAGTTCTTCGGTTCGGAAATGAGATAGTCGAATACGATTCCTTACCGACACGGAAACGTATCGAATGGTTGTGAATAAGGGGCCCAGATCGTCACACCACCTTCGCCGCGGTCTACCTCGACGGCGATTCCCTCCGTCAGGCGTCCAGTGAGTGACGATCTTTGTCCATCTCTCCGGGTGCATTCTAACTATAGGCCAGGGAAGTTAAGGTGGGACCTTACACTAATTCATAACTGTTTTCTTTTTATATATTTTGTAGAGCTGTTTATTTAATTACGTAATAAATTAAAATTAAGCAAATCATGAAAGAGCATTGCGCGAAAACGGACATTAAACCTAATAATGCCATTTTTCGCAGCGAAAATTATAACTTGATAAAGAAACTGAAAATAGCTTATAATGAAGGGTCTGTGAGAGCATGTACACAAATTAATCAAAAAAAGTGCAGGCAACGTACTTATATTAAAAAAACACGGTTTCCCATGTTTTCATTCATTACTTACAGGTAATTATATATAACCGTCTGCTGATGAAGAAAAATCATTGTTAGCGTGTTTTTAGTCAAATAGGTCATAAATTTAAAGTTATATTTTAAATGCATTGTGACATAACAGTAATTGCTGCGTTATCCATTCAGTCAAAAAAAATAACTAAATGAAAAGTGTTTAATTACGTAACAATATTATCACATAAACATTTATTGTTAAAATTAAACAAATTTAATAACAGCATCTTAATTTTTTTAAGATTTTTTATGGAATGCTATAAGTGGTCGACCTTATCACTAAGAGCGTTAAGTTCATATTTGAGTGCGCGTGATCCGCTCTGCACGTCGCCTGTGCGAAAGAGAGAGACAGAGCGTGGGCACAGGTAGGTACCTACCACTGACGAAGGAGTGATTCATGTAAAAGTTTTATTAGGTGTTTAATCCATTAAGGTTTAGTATAAATGGTCTGAAATATAGTACCTAAATATTTATTTGTTTGTGTATACCTACTGTGTGTTTATAAATAGGGATCTCTGGTCAAAAATAAAACATTTTTATTTTATTTTATATATAGGTAAAAAAATACCTATAAGTATTTCAAATTATTTGCTGAACCTATTTCGATTAGTTTTAGAATATAATTCGTGCAACGAGTTATGAGCGCTGACCTTGAATGCGCAGAAGCAATTTTTGTGAGAATGAAATAAAGGGTAGGTAGGTATACCCGAATTTGAATGATTCTACGGGTCATACTGAACAACCTTTTTCCAGGAACATGAGTCGAAGTATGAGAAAAAAAAATAAAGTAACTCCCATAAGTATCAAAGTAGCTACCTATCAGATGACCGCACAATTTGTATGGGTGGTTGTTTTTTCCCTCAATATTTCGACCCATGTTGCTTGCGTTTGGTTTGACGCAATATGTTTTTTAAAATCTTGCTACCCACCATAAATTTGATAAAAATATATTTTTGCTCAAATAGGGTAGAGTGGGGTAGGGTGGTGACACCAATTATCGGCCATGTCAACTTTTTTGGACTTTGACTGCTTGTAATTTTTACATTAATAGCTTTTGCTTTCTTGCAGTG
This sequence comes from Xestia c-nigrum, assembly GCA_916618015.1. NCBI lineage: Eukaryota > Metazoa > Arthropoda > Insecta > Lepidoptera > Noctuidae > Xestia > Xestia c-nigrum. Next base: position 1,802,658 of record OU745246.1, on the reverse strand, counting down.
TCTTTTTGGGTAAAGAGATACTGAAACTCCATTACTATATTCGCAAAATTATGAATTCTTTGTTATTTTTGATAATATAGATGTTTTTTTCCGAATATGGCGATTTCCCTTAATATCGGCCTATAACACCCTAATATCCGCCGTCTGTGACCCTAATATCGGCCTACCTTTTCTAAAGTGAAGTAATATGAATAAACTACAAAAAAAAATATAAGGTTTTATATTTCAACTGAGCTCAGGTACAAATCACTTTTATTAATTATCATCACATTCATTTTTTTTTTAAATGCACTATTTAAATTTCTATTCACTTTATTTGGTAATTATTTTTATGTATAATATTTTTTTTTGGAGTTCCTTTCATTATTTGTTTTTTAGGAATGTTGAATCATTGCGATCTTTAGTTTATAATAACAGAATTTATTTTAATTTGAAGACTCTGATGTCATTTCCTTCTAATAGAATCTTCTTAGGCCACATCAATTCACCCACGATGGACTGTATACTTTAAGTGGAACCATTGTAGCATATGTCGCATCCAATATTTTTGTTTTCATCTTCTTCAACATCACTAATTAGGTTTTCTTCAGAGCCAGCACAAAGAATTTTCTCCTTTTCCAAACTTGTCTTGCGAAGCTAAATCAATGAGGTCAGTTTCGCGATTTCTGTCCTATAATCAACTCTTCTTTACTACTTTTGTTTCTTTGGCGGGTTTATTTTTTATTCTCATTTCCAGTTTTTGTCTCTCTCTCCGTTTTATTCTCTTCAATTTTTTTTCTTATTTCCTCACGTTGTTTGTACCCATACTAAGGTGGCCGTTTTTACGCACCAATTCCCTTTATATCGGCCGTAATTGATAAAACTCGTTTTGAGGCGCCCGATGTTAGGATCTAGTTATCAAACTGAGCTGTTGTTTCATTTTTGACCTTATTAATGTTACTGCTAACGTATAAAATAGCTAAACATGTGGTTTAACATTTTCATGCATTACCCCAATATCGGCCACCCGGCCGATATAGAGATTTATCAATAACTAGCTTCTGCCAGTGGCTTCGCCCGCGTGATGTTTGAAATTGTCCCACGGGATCTTACTACCGGGATAAAAAGTATCCTATGTGTTAATCCAGGTTATAAACCATCTGTGTGCAAAATTTCATCCAAATCCGTTCAGTAGTTTTTGCGTGAAAGAGTAACAAACATCCATACATCCATACATCCATACAAACAAACTTTCGCATTTATAATATTAGTAGGATATACACTGGACAGCAAATAAACCGAGCCACCCGCTACCTAGGCACTCTAATTCGATTTTCTCAAAAACTAAAATACCTTCAATTATCAAGTTGTACCTACAGAAAGTGCGTTTCATGGTGATTAAAATGAAAGGAAACTCATTGGGTTTAAACAATAGTTCAGTGTTTATTAAGGATTTTACAAAGAAGAGTCGTTTTCCAGTCATGACAATCCTTAGTAATGATAAAGTGAAAAAATAAATAGAGCCAAAAACAAAGATAAAATAAAAAAAAAGGAATTTTTGATCAATATTCCGTATTCCCTCCCCTTGCTCGGATAACTGATAATAACTAATAAAATCTTAAGGAATTGTATTCCACTCCTCTTCAATTGCGATTCGCAGCTCTGGAAGCCTTGTTGGAGCAGGTACCCGGGCTCGAACCCGACGTTTCAGCTCATCCCATAAGTGTTCTATCGGATTCAAGTCCGGGCTTCGAGCTGGCCAGTCCATCGTACGAATGCTGACGTCGCGTAGATACTGGGTCACCACATGAGCAACATGAGGCCGTGCATTATCATGCATCAATTGCATATCCTGTCCGATATATCCTGCGTAAGGTACCACATGGTCTGCAAGGATTTCAGTAATGTAGCGATGAGAAGTCAGTCCACGTGTACGGCCCGTCGGTTCGATGAAAACTAACGGTGTATGTGCTATTAACGAGATGCCGCCCCAGACCATTACAGATCCTCCTCCATAAGCAACAGTTTCCTCGATCCAACACTGAGAATAACGTTCTCCAGGGCGACGATATACTCTCTGACGTCGATCACTTCCATGTAGACTCACCCTGTTCTCATCAGTGAAGAGTACATTACTCCACTGCTCTAATGTCCAATCCCTATGCTCTCGAGCAAATTCAAGTCGTGCTCGACGGTGTGCTGCCGTTAATGCTGGGCCTGTTGCAGCTCTTTTTGGGGTCAGGTTCCGTTCAGCAAGTCTTCTTCTGACGGTATCTGAACTTATGACCACTTGGCGTTCGTCACGCAGACTTTGTTGGACTTGAACTGCGTTGAGGTGGCGATTTTGCAGAACAGTAAGGTGGATATAACGATCGTCTGCTGCTGATGTAGCCCTAGGTCTGCCCGTACCTGGACGGCGATCGAATGCTCCAGTCTCTAGGTATCGTCTGTAAACTCGTTGCACCGAAGATCTGCTGATTCGAAGCCTTCGAGCGACTTCACGTTGCGCAATGCCTGCTTGAAGTAATGCTACAGCTTGAGCCGCTTCCTGAGGTGTTGTATCCATTATTAATCGAAAAAAGTAGCAAAAACACGAATTAATTTGCAGTCATTGTAATCACCATGAAACGCACTTTTTGTAGGCATAACTTTGATAGTTGTAAGTTTTATACTTTTTGAGAAAATCGAATCACAGTTCCTAGGTAGCGGGTGGCTCGGTTTATTTGCTGACCAGTGTAGATCCCTAATCTCGGCCCCGCTATTATTTAATAAAATAGACAAATAAATGTAAAAACATGGTTATCTAAAAGATACTTTGACTGTTATTCTTCATGAAAAAATAAAAGATAACACCATAGGTATGTTTAATTCCCTCCAAATACTTATCCTCACAATGCGTCCACTCAGGGATTTGACTCGGCAATGACACCAAACGACGCACGTCCACACCTGCGCGTGCTCTTTTGCCAGCTGAACGTTCAAATATTGATGCACCCGCATCAAAATATTGGAGGTAATGCGGATGGATATAGAGTCTGGAGATGGATTTAAGAGATATTTTTATAGTTATGTTCCATTTTCTCGAAACTGCCGATATTAGGAGGAGGCCGATAATAGGAGACTCCACCCTAGTCAAACGGACTATCATCGGCTTGTCTTTCCTGCCGCACTTTTTTTGCCGTACTTTAAATGTAATGTTCGTTTATGTATGAAGCTCTGCACTTTGAGTGCAACTTAATGTTCTCTTCAGATACTGTTGTAAATTTTCCGTCTTTACGTTTTTCAATTGACGATACAAGCTTTCTTTGTCCCTTCACGCCTATGTTCACAACATCAAAGTTCACAACCACAAATCCCACAACTCGGGAATTCCATTTTCTTACGCTGATCACCGCCCGCTTCGAAAACGAATGAAATGAACGCAAGGCAAAAGACCCGCACGCCGCCGCCGCGCGGAGGAGCGGGCGGGCGACGGACGGCGAGGTACGACTTGCGGCCGCGCCGCGCAAACTACCTACAGTTCGAGATCTTTGTAAAAAAAGAAAGATTTTGTAAGCAGTTGCAATTTATGCTTAATTCTGCCAGTTTTCTACTGAAACTATTTAAGAGACTAAAGTTAAACAGAAAAATGGCAGTTATGTATTTTAATTCCATGTAAAAAATAATATAAAAAAGCAAGTGAATTAATTGCTTAATTCCTTGATAATTATGAACAATCAACTGACTAAATGCTTAAACTCTTTAAAACATACGGTTATCGATTTTGCTAAAGTCACAATTAGCTCTTTTTTTAAAACCCCTAAAAATTAGTAGAAGCAACTAAAAAAAAAGCTTAATTAACGTAGCGTTAGATACTTATTAGGGCAAGGTAAAAGTTTACCTAAGTATATCTCGGTTATTAGATTTGCTTTTATTTCAGTTCAAATTAATCACTTAGAAACAAAATTTCCAGTAAAACTATAAGCCACCTTAATTTTGCAATATACGGTCACAAATAGATTTAATATTATCTAGCCAATCAGCATATAAAGAACCTCATAAGTCCGGTTATGATTTTGTGCGAACCTTCCCATACAGAACTCCGTAAAGTGATTGGCCTACTACGTGGCCGGCCCACTCCCACTTTAGCTTGGCTGTTTTTTCTCCGACATCTGCAACCCGAGTTACGGAACGCAATAATTGCTTAATGATAAAAAAGTAATAATCGCACCTAGAGGTATTTTATGTCGGGTACATTGAGTGGACCGCTTTTGTAAGACGACTAAAAAGTCACGGTGTATAATTTGAGTAAGCGTGACTGTAGGTACAGAAATGGCCCACAATATCGTCCATCGTATAGACCGGATAGCTAATAAAATAAAATAAAAATAAATATCGCTGGACATTAACACAAAGCGCCACCTAGTGCCACACTAAGCAAAGCTTGTGTCTTGGACACTAGATAGTTGATATACTACGTATATACTTTTTGTTTGTAAATACATCGGAATATCCATGACTCGGAAACAAATGTCCATGCTCATCACACAAACATTTGCTCCTACTGGGATTCGAACCCAGGACCCCAAGAACGTAAGGCAGCGTCACTACCACTACGCCTTTCGAGTCGTCAAATTCATGGGACTTTAATGATTCAGGACTGACTACCGCGTAACAAAATGTGTAGCGGTGTTACCCGTAAGCGGTGTAGACTCAACCAACGTTGGACTCAACAGTCCAACGTTGGGTGAGTCTCTCAGAATGTGGATTGGTGAAGATCGCGAGAATACGTTGGTGCGAGAAACAAAGGGTGCCTTTGGCTATTATAAACGTTCTCCGGCTGAATTATGACGGTGAATTGAATCTTCACCGTATTGGCCAGTGACTGTCGCATATTTTAACGACTGAAAAGCAATTCCAATGGAATTAAACCACTCTCCCTTAGCGTGTTGATGAAATTGAGTCAATCCAAAAGTTAGCGACGAGTTTGTCACTTTCAGTAGCATACATCAGAGCTTGTGATGCGCAAAAACCATTGAAATATGAACTGAAGGCGAGGAACGAACAGAGAAATATATATTCAGTTATTCATTATTCTAGTCTTGTTCCAAAAGTGTAAAAAAATGGTAACGCGTAAAGTCACACATTCCATTTAAACCCTTTGTCTACCGAACCCTAAAAACCGACGAAAAGTAAAATGTTGAATAATTCAGGCGATCTGGGTGACATCCATGAGATTGCGTGGTAGTTAAAAATGTAAGGCAGCACTTATCGTCATTATTACATCTAACTTTGCTGTGTTAGCTAAGGATTAAGCGATGTTAGCGAAATGTTGACACGCTTATAAAAGTAATCAGAACACAACGATATTTTAATGCAATGTGGAAAGGACTCTGGTGCCCAAACGTTTACCACTTAATCATTACATTATTTCTGAACTTTCTTGAAAGCCTTCCATACACTTTAATCATAAACTTATATTGTCACTTACGGGATATCTTCAGTGATTATTTTTTATGTTGAGATCCCGATATTTAATCATGTAGGTAGATTGTAGGTCAGGATTCCGTACTTCAAAAGGTAAAAAAAAGAAACCGTTTTTAAGATCACTTTCTGTCCGTCTGTTACCACCGATTTTCTTAGTAACGGGTGGACCTAGCAAGTTGAAATTTATACCAGACTAGCTTTTGCCCGCGACTTCGTTCGCGTGGAATAGTAACTTCCGGCAGATTTTTGGTTTTACCCACATAGTTTGCGATCTCGCGGGATCTATTCAAAAATGAAATGTGGAAGATATTCTATTATATTTTTTCCATAACTTTTTACTATTTATTTACATTTTCCGATGAATTTTCAGTACTGAATTGACGCCGACTCTTGACCAATAGATGGCGCTGTATGTCCGGAATAATATTTATTTTTTATTTTATTTTTTGTAATAAAAACTATCCTATGTCCTTTCTCAAGTTCTAAACTATGTCTGTACCAAATTTCGCACAAATCGGTTCAGTAGTTTAGGCGTGAAGCAAAGACAGACAGACAGACAGACAGAAAGACAGACAGACAGAGTTACTTTCGCATTTATGATATTAGTTTGGATTTGGATTTTGATAGTTTGGATACTGTCTAAAGTCTATTGTCTCTATTAGGTCTATAAAATCAATCAAGTGAACACGTTAAAAAAGGGCAATATTTTCGAGGAAACTTAAGCACCAAAGTTAACCTTAATTTTCATCTCTGTGAATTGTATAAGACCTTTTATTTACACCAATATTGACATTTCTAGTTAAAGTGAGAACTTCTTTAGGCACTTCGAGAACTTTTTATGAAATAATAAATGATTTCAGCTTAATTGCGAGCGACACTATGTTCAAATTGGCTTCCACAGTTACACTATGTGGTTGACCTTGGCCGAGCCCTTATTCCTAGCACAATTTAAACTAGAGATATATGTAAGGAGACCTATTTTATCCTCAGAACCATCCAACCCATTTCCAAAAAGGGCCAAATATTTCATTGTCCTCTGTCGACCTATAAATCTATCCTTTACAAGACAGATAGATGTTAACAAATCCGATGTGGAATTACTGAGTAGTTCTAATGTCCCTCTGAAACCCTGAAGCCATTCATTGGCCTGTTAAAGGATCCGTTCTGAAAAAGATTGATTGCCTAACGTCATTGGCAAAGTTTGGTAGTGACAGTCGATTGTCTTCCAAATTACAGAATTCTGTTTTGCGCTGTCTCTAAGATGATTTAATCGTTATGTTGGTTAATGATTATAGTTGGTATGGAGATTAATTCATTTACGGCCGTTTTTTTATAACTTACTTAAGTAAGTAGTGAATAAGAGCTATCGGTGTTTTTATAAACGAAGTATATCCTATTCGCGTCACTTACCTGTCACTTAATTCATAGAACAAAAAACAGAAAAAAGTGAAAAATAACTTTAGCTTCAAAAGTCGGTGACCTTTGTTTGATTGATTTACTTAGTTTTTTGTCACCGACTCCTGAAGCTAAAGTTATTTTTCACTTTTTTTGTTTTTTTTGGAGCCGGATTTATTTTTTGCAAAAGAGTTTCTTATTTTTCGCTTTTTGTGGTTCACTTGTGCATACCCCTTCACAGCGTAGCAGCGTGATGTTATGTTATGATCTGGTGAAAACAATAGATATACATGAGATTTCAGCAATCCCAGTCCGTTTGCTAACATTTATTGAGGAGTTCCATTGCCTATCTCCAAAGTTCATCATCAGATCTTCACCAAATCGAAATGAGACCACTTTGAAAAAGTACTCTTCTTCTAATCTTAATCTTTGAGTAATCGGGGAATATACATAAAATAAAAGTTTCCGACGAATTGAGAACCTCCTCCTTTTTGAAGTCGGGTAAAAATCAAAGCAAACTTTTCTGTGACGTTTTGTTTCTATCCATCTGTAAGCTTCAAACAGATAGACTCATACATGTAAGTAAGTTATTGAAAGTAGCCATTAAATGCTAGATCGTTAATTGGAGATTATACCATACAAATATACATACATACAAAAACATAGGTCTATTGCCCATGGGGATTGACCGAAAAACAGATCGACACTTGGCTTAGATCTGTTCCACTCTTGAGATAAGTTATAGAACCGTTAGCGGAAATCCATGACATTAAATGACAATTCCTCCAAGCACGTGTCGAGGATAAGTTAGGGTGTATGACATGTTAATTATTATTACATGTCCGATATGAAGTCGCAGGCAGAAGCTAGTATATACTAGCTTCTGCCCGCGACTTCGCTCTCGTGAATTTTTGATATCGCAACGCATCGCCTGCTCAACGGAAGCTTATTTCCCGCTTGCAACATTTTTTATTGCTGCTCCGCTCCTATTGGTCATAGCGTGTTATATAGCTTATAGCCTTCTTCGATAAATGGACTATCCAACACAGAATTGTTCAATTTGAACCTGTAGTTCCTGAGATTAGCGCGTTCAACCAAACAAACAAACTTTTCTGTTTTGTAATATTAGTATAGATTATTATGGGCGGAAGAGCGTTTTTGTATCCTACATCGTTACTTGTTTGCGGAATGAAAAGATGGTAGAAAATCATATGCTGTGTTCGATACTCAATACCTGTATGGCCCACTAAAATTGGATAAATAGTAGTCGGTGCAAAAATCCTTCCAACTATTATGAAAGCGAAATTTTATGAGGTTAAATGGACGGACGTGTGTTACTTTTTCACGCAAAATCTATCGAACAGATTTGGAACAAAAGATCACAGATAGCTTATAGCCTGGATTAACACAAAGGAAACTCTTATCCTGGTAGCACGATCCCGAGGGACACTAGGAGAGGGGACAAAAAAAACTAATTAATCCGTCAGATTTTCAAAAAGCAGGTATAATTATACACAAGATAATAACAAGTGGCTTAAAATATAACTTAAAACTAACTAGACTCTAACTAGTAGTCTGTAAGTATGTCATTATCAGCTAGAATAGGGTAGACGCCAAAGAATTGTAACTAGTCCGTCAGTTAGTTTAAAAAAAATATTTGACCCCTATTTTTTTTTGTCTCGTAATTCATAATTAGCGTACAAACGCTTTAGAAATTCTCAATACGTCACGCCTAGGTATAATTTTGAGCGAGTTCTGACGTCACGAGTCCCCACTTCTGAGTTTTGACGCGTTTTATCTTTGTCAATATTCATTGATTTACAGAAACAAAAAATACGTGTCCGTTATTTTCCAATACTCTCACGAACTAAATAGATTATAGATTGATTGATTGATTTTTTTTTGATTGATTGTTTGATTTTAGATTTTTTTATTTATCTTTTTTTTCTTGTTTTACGTTTTTGATACTGTCGTCATCCTTATTATCAAAATCGACGCGGGTAAAGCCGCGGGTATAAGCAAGTAAGTTATAATAAAGCTCCTATCGTTTGCAGAAATTTGGTCACATTGCAAAGAACGGTGGAAACGGATTGTTTTTCCAACATTCTGTAAGGTCCGCTGGTTACTCGGCCCTTTCACGCTTCCTTGAACAGGGATATAAACGACAAAAACAAACCATTTTTTTCTGTAGACTATGCACAAACGAGATAATTGAAATGCCAAATATTTTTTGTTCAAACACTTGGGCAAGAGAAACGTTTTCCGTTACAAATTCAACAAGCTACTGTTTTTTTTTTTTTATAAAGCAAGCAAAAGATTCTTATTGACGAAGTCGATAAAATGCTCATTAATCCAACTGAACGTTATAATACAACAATTTTATTATCACAGCACTACCACAGTTAGTGGGAGATGATCACCGTTCATGGAACGTTACAAAAGATTCAATTAGCACTATATGGCTTGGTAAATAATAATCCCTATCCCTCTTTTTTTCTCTGCGACAAAATCTCACGAAAAACCCAATAATACCAACTCATGTCCTCCATACATCAAAAAGGGTACAATTCACCCGAAAAAAAAGTTGTACAATTAAAATTTTCCGACGAGAAAATTTTAAATAAATTCGTGTGATGGCTTCATTTAACTTTTCACATGCGGCTATTAAAATTCACACGAACTTTTCCGACGAGTTGTAATTACAAAAACTGTGCATTGCGTTGGTCGACACTACCCACTATTTTGTGCTAATGTTCCACATTTTTGTTCTTTGTTGCATACCGTTTACACCAGTTTGTGGCTTGGTGAGGCCAGGATTTGTGTTTTTAAACGAAGTCATAGGTATTGATATTTTTTTCCAAATTCTTGGGTACGTCTTCATCATCTGCCTAGCCTTTTCCCAACTATGATGGGATCGGCTTCTAGTCTAACCGGATGCAGCTGAATACCAGTATTTTATATGGAGCGACTTCCTATCTGAACTCCATTACCCAGTTAGTTCTGGGTAATTCGACAACACATCGGATAAATTGTTTAGGCGCTACGGAGGAACGTATAACGTTAATACAAACATACTTAAAATATACCGCTTAAATAATAACTCTTCCTTTCAGAATTGCTGTAGTCATGCATAAAATAATAAAAGTCATTCTAGAATTTTCTTTGGTACACTTTGCTCAAAATTGTTACCATATTATTTTAACAACCCGGATAATAAGTGCATGTACTCGTTAAGGTTTTAATACTGACAACTAACGTCATATGTCAGCTGTTAAATGCAACGTCCAGTGAATTAGTTAGTTCAATTATGTTCCATTTGACAGCTGAAAGCATTTTGGACATTCCTTTCAAATGGAAATATGTAGTTACACCTGCCCGTGGCAGTTGAAGTAGGTACTTGTCAACTTAAGGTGAATGTTATATATTATACTAGCGGACGTCACGCGGTTTCACCCGCGTAATTCCCGTTCCCGTGGGAGTACGGGGATAAAATATATCCTATGTTACTCGTGGATAATGTAGCTTTCGAATGGTGAAAGAATTTTTAAAAACGGTCCAGTAGTTTTTAAGCCTATTCATTACAACCAAACAAACAAACAAACAAAGTTTTCCTCTTTATAATATTATAAGTGTAGAAGTGTAGATTATGTTATGTATATGCCTATAATCCCCAAGGAGTGAAGCAGTGGTGTGCCTCAGTTGCTACTGCAGTACCTGGGATGTGCAGGTTTTGAAAAGAAATAAACAATGTTAAACGTGTTATGTATAAACGTTAATTTGGACGATGATTAAGTTTGATTCTTAGTTTGTAATCATTAAGGCCTGAATTCCTGCTACGCTGAAGTCGGTCGCGAACGGTCGGTAGCGTACGTCTCACCGAGAAATATGTAGCAACATAAGCGCCGCTGACGTCAGTGTCGCAGTTTGGTGCTATTTAGAAAACAATATGTAATCGTACGCGAGACCGACGTATACGACCGCCATAAGCGTAGCAAGAGTTCAGCCCTAAACATACATACATAAGTTATATACTTCTCAATTATAACTATACCTCAATGATAATTTAGGACAAAAACCGATGGAGGCCGATCATACGCTCCAGGTGCAACCCTCAGGCCTACCACGATCCTCAGACATTTGGGACCAACCTTTAAAGAGAGAGAGAGGGAGAACATAAATAATGGTCGTGTATCATCTCCTTAGACTTAAGTCATCATCTGCCTGCCTTTTCCCAACTATGTTGGGGTCGGCTTCCAGTCTGACCGGATGCAGCTGAATACCAATATTTTACATGGAGCGACTGCCTATTTATTTATTTATTTATGTACACACAAAATACTTAGTAGGACATTACATTAAGAAAGAAGAGCACAAAGGCACTACTTATTTCATAAGAAATTTCTTCCAGCAGACCTGCGAGAGGACAGTTGAATTAGAAATGTAGACACCTGTCTGACCTCCACAACCCATTTAATCCTGAGTAACATGATACCACTTGGTAAGACTGCTTGTCAGACTTTTTGGGCCACTGACTACCTGTAACGACTGTCAAAGATGGACAAATGACAGCCGATACCAATAGCTTAACGTGCTTTCCGAGGCACGGAGGAATTTCAGTTAGTCATCCACAGACCAACCTAGGCAAGCACGGCTTAACCTAAAGATCGACCCGAGCGGCTGTTATTATTTAGCCACGAGTTGAGCTGATTTGATAATAAATGAGTATTCACCAATCCTGCAGGTAATTTCAATGCACCTCACACATTGAATCTACAAGACAACCTGTGTACACTAGTTATACCTATACTGTTCAGTATTAATATCTGAAGACCTAACACTGTCATCAATCATTGTGAACGATACTATTTCTATGTAATCCAAGGACCCACAGGAGTATCGTATTCAAACAATGTTTGGGATTTGGAAGGGATACCTAGACGAAGCATTCGCCTATTGGTACACACCTAAATGTATTTCATGCTGTTATACTAGTACGGTGGTCTGTTATGGGTTAGTTCAGAGCGGTCTCAGACTCGTATACAGGGTGTAAACCACCTCATCACAAAGACGTTAACCAAACATTCTGTATGTATACATAATTATTGCTGGGAAACAACTATTTTTTTTGAGGTTATTAATCATGTTTTGTGGTAGAACTCAATGTAACGCACTCCAAACATAGTACTGATGGATGGATTAAGTATTGCGGAGGTCATGGAGGTGTTAAAAGTCAAAATCTTACAAAAAAAATTGTCTTTAAAAAAAAAATTGACAAAAACTTGTAACTTTGACTCCCATATCTCCGTAACTAGAAGGTTCCCAGGTATGATGTAGAAAAAAAACTTGATCGCAATGATGAGGAGAACAAGTGCCTTTCGGCTTCGTGAAGAGGTGTTTTACACCCTTTATTTTGTAAAGTCTAAACCAACAACATTTACACGTATACACTTACTTGAATGGCAGCCGTCCACGCAAGCTGGAGACCACACTTAGAGTTCGCGTGCATTCATAAAAATACTCTCAAAAGATATATCTCGGTGAAATTAAGATATAAGTTAATCAGAGCATTTTTTAAACATCGAGTTTCGGGAGGAAATGCTGTTGAAAGAGTAGTGGTGGCCCGGTTTAGCACCACATGACAGGAGACCAAACAGTATATTATAAAGTTAACACTGGAACTCATTCAATGATGACGGAAAAGTTCCCAAAATAATTGATATCGGTACAAAATGGCACTAGTAGTCGACTGAAATCAAAATAAAGCTGTGTTATAAAGCACTAGCCTCTGCCCGCTCCTATTTGAACGGGTCTTTAATATAACTGGCAAAATGTGGAAGTAATGACCTCTGCCTAAATCATTGGGGATTATGCATTCAGTTTTTCCATTATAGTTACTTAGCAGCCCAGTAAAGTCTGGATTTGTTCCCAATTGATAATTTATGACACCTAGGCAAATATTGGAAGTTGGGTTATACTATGCACTATGCCAGTCTCTTTTGTAAAATTTGTGGTATCATAGCATGACTCTACTAATTTTACAAATTTTGCTATTATTCTTTCCAATGTTTTATTTGTTTTACTTATGAGTACAAGTCTGCTTAAACGTTCGAAGGTTACAAGCGCGATGTTATTTTATGTTTTAGGTGCCCACTTCGGCAATCTTCTCTTTTGAAAGTGAAAAAAATGACATTATGGCGCAGTGGTTTAGGGTTCAACTCCGGGCAAGAACTAATGACACGAACTTTGACGACCCGAATGGCGCAGCAATAGTGCCGTTACGTTCTTAGGGTCCCGGGGTCGAATCCCGGTAGTAGCAAATGTTTGTGTGATGAGCATGGACATTTGTTTCCGAGCCATGGCTGTTATATGTATAATAAGTATGTATTTACCAACAAAAATAATATACAGGGTGTAAACCACCTCATCACAAAGCCGTTAACCAAGCATTCTGTACATCAAACTAAGTAGCTTTAAGCAAAAAATATTGCTGGGTAATAACTTTTTTTTTGAGGTTATAAATCATGTTTTGTGGTAGAACTCAATGTAACGCACTTAAAAAATTGTACTGATGGATGGATTGAATAGTACGAGGGTCGTGGAGGTGTCAAAATTTTACAAAAAAACTTGTATTAAAAAAAAAACTTGTCAAAAAGTGGGAACTTTTGACCCCCATATCTCCGTAACTAGAAGGTTCCCAGTTGTGATGTAGAACAAAAATATGATCGCAATGATGGGGAGAACAAGTGCCTTTCGGCTTCGTGAAGAGGTGTTTTACACCCTTTAGAATATAAAGAATTTAGATGTACTATATAGACCAAAGAAACGATGGATGGACTGTGTTAAGACGGATATGGTAACAAAAGAAGTGTCTGATGAGATGACGAAAAATAGAGGAGTATGGAATAAGAAGACATGCTGCGCCGACCCCTAATAAATTGGGATAAGTGCAAGAGAATGATGATATAATTATGTACTATATCAACTGTATGGTGACCACGACACAAGCCTTGCTTAGTGTGGCACTAAATGGTGCTGTGTGTAATGCCCAGCAATATTTATATTTATTTTTATTTAATGTGATTTTTTCAATTCATGTGTACTTTCTTTGTTTATCTTGGATATCACAGACAGCGGTGAAAGAAACAATCGTAAAGACCCTATAAATATCGCCAACCCGTCTTGAGCAAGCGTGATGATCAATGCTCGTGCCTTCTCTGTATGAGAAAAGGCCTTTTCCCAGCATTGGGACAGAAATAGGCTGGTATAAGTGTCAGAAACTATTCTCCTCAATAAATTGATGCAACAAACCAACCTTCTTGTTTTGCCGGCACATACAGAGGTAGCAAACTTTTTTGTAATTTAGCTGTTTGCACGCAACAACGTGACAGCGATGTTCTCGTATCGTGTAGCCTGAAACCCAGCCTATTGGGCGCCATAGAACATCACCAACTTCACATACACCTCAGCCAAGCGATCTTCAACTCTAAATGTAGAGGCCGTAGAAGCTAAGGACTGTAAAGATATGTTGGCATCGTTCATTGACTCAATTTCTTGAGCAAACGAATCGTGGGGATATCTTCGAATCTTCGACCTGACTGGGAAGGGTGCGTGATTTCTGTATTACGTTTATCAGGCATTGATTGTTGATTAGTTTATTTGGAGAGATTGTTTTAGTCTACGTTTGTAGAACTGGTTTTTTATTATTAGAAATTCTAGTGAAAAGTCTCTAAGAGATTGTTATTCAGCGCAAAATATGATACATACATAAACTATTGTAAATATCGCGTATGTTGATGCATAACCTTATCCACGTAATTACTGTAAAATATCGCAGGATAATTTTAAAAAAATCGTCCAATGACCGCATAATTATTGGAAACTTAATGTAAATGAATACGGGAATAATTAAGAAAAACAGATCTTATAGAAATCACGAAAAACTACGAATGATAAACGTTTATTCCGATCATCCTGCAAATAATATTATCGTTACATATTTCTTCTTAATATTTACAAAATCAACGATTGAAAACCAGAAGAACTAATCAACGATAAAACGGTACTTAGTGCCATTCTACTACAGCCCATACGAATCCCGCAGAACAAACAATACTAAGTAAATTCTAGCGTGACCTCACAACCAACTAGTTTGGGAGGTCCTAATTGATTTCCAATGTTTACTGAATTTGGTCCCCCAAACAATTGCGTTGGGTAAACAGTCTATAGTGTTGGAGTTCTCGCTTCGAGAATTCTATGTCTGATTAGTAGGGTACTGTTTTGTTTTGATTCGCTTCTGTTTTTTTGCATGTTTCTAGAATGTAGCGCTCTATCGATAGCAACTGAATTATTTGTTTGAACTTATTTTCCCTTGACATTGTTTTGTTTTTTTTTCTTTGTCCCAAAATATCAACAAAAAATGTTTAGGGGAATCCGGGACCACGGTCTCGGTCCCAAAAGCCCCCGACCCAACTGAATTAGATCTAGGATTTTCCGAAGAAGCAGTAATTGTTAGAATATTGAACGCTATAGCTAGTACACCATTCAACTTGTCTATGAGAATGAGATTATGGTAAGGATTTATAAACAAATCAATGCTATAGATCTGTCAATGTTGTCTCGTTAACGTTCCTTCTTGTCCTCTCTGTTCTGAATAGCCCACACATGTCTCATTAGCTGATTTTCTGTATCCCATATTTAAATGTAAATCGTAATAAGTAATGTGTAATTTTCTTCACTGGACAATAATAAGTATTGTAACAATTGATCCTGTTCGTTTATTTTCGCTTTCCGCCTGCAACCTACCAACCTAACCTTCATTGTATCCAATGCGTGAGGCTGACATAGGTAAAGCGAGGCCTCCACACCGCCTGGCTGGCTCTCTGCTTAACAGTAATAAGCTGTCAGTGATAAACTGAAATATGTGAAATTGTTTTCCACTGCTTGTCACCATATATAGATAGTTAAATTTTACTCACAATTTTACATAAATATTTCGGTTTAATAAACATTTTCTCCGAGGCTTGGTCCTGAAGTCGGACTGACATGGTGGCGTTTTTGTACAAACACTTCAACACCTCGATGTACCGATAGTCAATTTGGCACCGTTGGAGAGACTGCAGTACAGCCCAGGTTTCGATCGAATCAAAGGTTTTTTCGTAGTCCACAAACGCTAAGCAGAGAGGTAAGTTATACTCTTCGGTCTTCTGTATAACCTGCCGAAGCGCATGTATGTGGTCCACGGTGCTAAAACCTTTTCGGAAACCGGCTTGTTCGGGTGGCTGGAAATCGTCAAACCTGCGCGCGAGACGATTCGTGATGACTCTTGAAAACAACTTGTAAACGTGGCTTAGAAGTGAGATGGGCCTGTAATTCTTCAACCGGACATTGTCACCCTTCTTGAAGAAGAGCACCACCACACCCCTGCACCATGCCTGTGGCGTTTTCCCCTCGAGTATGACGGAATTGAACAGCTTCTGAAGGGCCTTAAGTAGCGGTTTTCCACCCGCCTTCAGGAGTTCGGCAGTAATTCCGTCATCCCCCGGTGCCTTGTTGTTTTTGAGTTGTTTCAGAGCCATCCTAATCTCGTACAGGCTGACGTCCGGGATGTCTTCGGTATAGTGTGAAAAGTTCTGGAGTGGCGACCGCGAACCGGAAGACGATGCGTTGGAAGACCTCCCACTAGGTGGACCGATGACCTGGTGAAGGTTGCGGGAATCCGGTGGATGCGAGTAGCAAGGGACCGGTCAATGTGGCGACACTTGGGGGAGGCCTATGTCCAGCAGTGGACGTCTTTCGGCTGAGATGATGATGATGATGATGATGAAACATTTTCTCTTTATAGGTAACCATTATTGTAAGCTTTATTAAACAACACTTTCCATAAAACTTTACAAAATTGTCGGATTGTAACGTTTCTTAAACAGGGCCCTGGTTACAATTAATTATGTATGTCTAAATTTCATACAAATCCGTTAAGTAGTTTTTGCGTGAACGAGTAACAAACATCCGCACATCCTCATAAACTTTCCCATTCATAAAATAGTAGTAGATACGAATAATTAAGATAAGTAACTAAGTAACGTGTGAGAGAGTTATGATTAATGGACATGCAAATAAAACACCAAGAATAAGAACAATACTGTAACGAACTACTGTACTGCGATGATCCGAATGGCGCAGCGGCAGTGAGGCTGCCTTACGTTCTTAGGGTCCCGGGTTTGAATCCCGGTAGGAGCAAATGTTTGTGTGGAGAGCATGGACATTTGTTTCCGAGTCATGGATGTTTACATGTATAATAAGTATGTATTTACAAACAAAAAGTATACATGTACATTTATAGTAAAATATTAAAATATAAAGAAAATAATAACATAAATAGTACCGAAAATATTTGCACGCCCTGAGAAATGTCATCCACGAGGCACGTATTATAGTAATTCTGTATGTTTATTATGTATGTATTTATAAACAAAAAAGTATCTATGTAGTATATCAACTGTCTGGTGACCACGACACAAGCTTTGCTAAGTGTGGCACTAGACGGCGCTGTGTATAATGTCCAGCGATATTTATTTTATTTTATTTATTCAATTTGAGAGCATCAAAGAAGTAAAGCTAAACAGATGAATGAACGTCCAGTTGAATAAACTCCCTTGCTAAAACATTCGATTTAGCATGTATTACAATCTACAGAAATACCAAAACCGACCCTCAACCAGATTTAGAGAAAATCCAATCAATCAAAGGACGTCCTTTTCGTCGTACAATTTCAACGTAGCTGAATATTTTATTAGTATACTACTTAGCCGTGCGGAAAGTTTTATAATGGTTCTGGAACTCTGCCAGATATGAAGCGAGCTTGCTATTATATTGTATAACGTTCTCGTTTTAACCCAACCGCGTATTGTGAGCAAACTTGGTGTTATCGTCGTATGATAGTTGTGCGACTGTTATACTAGCTATTTGGAGGACCTCAAACAAAAGTTTCTGGACGGCTGCAAGATAATTAAAAGAAGTTTCTTCTTTATTAGCTGAACGTCATTTGTCTACTGTTTCTGTAATAGTTTTGAAAGCATTATTTCTTGAGATGTTTATAATCTGGTAATGGGATCCTGAAGTCTTGTTTGACTTAGCTACTACGCCCAGCAATCGAAAGATCCACCACAATCGAAAATGATGATGACGAAAACTATGTTCTTAGTCTGCTAATGAAAGTGAAAGAACTGCTATTAAAAACCCAAACAAAGCTAAAAACAAGCTGTAGAACAAAATAAAGCAATTCTCAGTCAGTGAATGTTATACCATCGAACCGAATCAGTTGGATGAAATGTAGCGTAGTAATAATAGCCAAAGTGAAATCAGAAATATCAATACACAAATAAACGTCAACGGATTGACAATACAAGGCGCATTGGTTGCAATATTCGGTTAATATGTTTTGCTAGCATCTGATTTTGACTTACGGATTGTAGTTCTGGGTTTATGAATGTTTGAGGATGTAATGAATGAGTTTAATGTTTATTTTTAATAGCCTGTACTTTTCCACTGCTGGGCAAAGGCCTTCCTTAATATCCTCTTTGCCGGTGCCAACTAGCTCTCGCGGTACGCATGCAGGTGGTCTCACCACTTTTTTCTGGGCCGCTAGGCGCCACCGTCCGTCTTCCAGCATCCACCGTGTGGAAACTTAGCCAGCGTCATCATGCATGCGGGTGACGTGACCCGCCCAATCCCATTTTAGCCTATGTCTGTTTTGGGACGCAGTGTTGTCCCAATTCCGTTTTAGCCTATGCCCGTTTTGGAACGCAATGCGGTGTTACAAACCCTTTTTTTTTTTTTTTTTAGGATGGGATATCATCAAATGACTTCTCCCACTCTGGGCGGAGCGGGAGGGAGTGTCAGACTCTTACTGACTAATACCCATCCATGTTCCTTCCTCGCCCTTTATGTTCCGGGGCCGCGGTATCTCTTTCGAACAGGCCCGCAACCCCGGCAGGCTTCGGCCCTTGCGGGCCCCTCCCCTTATGTTGACATCTCTTTGAGGCGCGCGTGGAACACGAACGCGCCGTCGACACGGCCTGTCGTCGTTGTTAGACGGACGGACGGCTAGCTAGCCCATAGCCAACCGTCCACAGGCCCGCATCTACGGTGGCCGGTAGCCACCACGTGGCCCCCGACGCCCGGTGCGTCTCCCGCGGCGGCCGGGAAGGGAGGATTTCTCCCTCTCTCGTTCCTCCACCTCCTTCGCTAGCATGACTGCTTCGCAGAAGGAGGCGACGGCTTCCCATTCCGTCTCGCTCCGGACCATGGATTGAACCAGGGCCGGACGCGAGAGGTCGCCGCCGCCGATCGCCGCTACGAGGACACGGCGGTGCTCCGCCTACGCAGGGCAGACTTCCACCGTGTGCTCCACCGTGTCCTCGGACGCCGTGGCGCCTCTCCAGCCACTCCTCAAAGAGGGGACTTACCGCCACTATCGTGGCGTGCCCTGTGTTACAAACCCTTACCTTTAATTCTTATAAATTAGACAATCATAGTTTTATGTAAATGATGAGAAGACAGGAGTTTTACAGTAAAGGAATTAGACTGGCTTAGAGAAACTAGATATCAGAGAGGGTTTTATTTAAAACTAGCTGGACCCACGCAACTTCGTCTGCGTCACATAAGAGAAAAAGCTCACAAAGGGAATAAAATTTTCCCCGTTTTTGCAATATTTTTCATTCCTGCTCCGCTCCTAATAGTCACAGCGTGATGTTATATAGCCTATAGCCTTCCTCGATAAATGGACTATCCAACGCAAAAATATTTTTTCAATTCGAGCCGGTAGTTCCTGAGATTAGCGCGTTCAACCAAACAAACAAACTCTTCTGCTTTATAATATTATATAGTATTCCGTTCAAAGATGAAGTTACACCACATCATGAATGTGTGTAAATTTGCCTTGTCATATTCGTCGTTATAATCGCCGGCACTCACACACGCACGAGATTAATACGTAATCACCGGACGTTCATAGCCTTCAGTTTGCCTGCGACTGCTATGGTTCCTAACCTAACCCATTAATTCTATTTAATTCTTCTTCCCGGGTCGGGCAATAGTACTTTTGGGTTTTTCTTCCAGGAATTTCTCAGTACCAACCACGGCGTCTGGATTAATGCTCGGTAAATGGCAAAAGTTTTGCCTTCTATTACATGTGACTTTAACATAACTGGTGAAATGTTGGTACTATACTAGGTACACCTCTGCCCAAACCTGACCAACAAGTGGAAGACCTTGTGACTAAGTAATAACAGCAGCTCGGGTCGCTCGTTAGGTTGAGCTAACGAGTACCAAAACAAAAAAAATGTTTTTAAATATCTAAAATATTGGTTAATTAAATTTATTCAAAGAATACAATGCTCTCTATCCACTACAGAATTCTTCACCTGCGTCACTTGCCTAGTGATCACTTGGTCAATGCGTAACACATCTGAAGCATGTGCCAGAGACAGCATATTTTTCTACACCAAGAGAGCAGCCGTCGTTTCGTCGAAGTAGTTTTACCCCAGATCCATGATAGTCTTCGTTCTGACATCTAATTTCAGCTAGGGTTACCATGAAGATGAAAAGGAGGATAAGTTTTAACACACTTTAATTTCACTTTATTACTGATTGTTTAGTGAGACATGCTTGCATATCCTGAACTACTCAGCAAACACACTGCATACCTCATATTATTATCTCGACATATTTACGAATATGTGTACATTGGAATCTGTTTATTGTGTTTTTGTTTTCTATTCGCTGTAATTGGTCAACGCATGTAACTCATTACTAATTAGATATATACATGTGGAAGCTTGTAATTAGCATTGTCACTACTTATACATGTTTTTTTATTATTGTTATTAGTCTGTAAGCTTTCTTTAAAATTAAATAAATAAATAAATAAAATATTAGTGTAAAGGAAATAAAAGGAATCGGTTACAATAATCTGTATCAAGGTATTTATGCAGTAAAGGCGAATACTCGCAGAGCCGCTGCCAATTTCTGACGACGTAATCAAATTGGAACTCATCGGTGACGTTTGGAACTTATTGGTGCCGGTAGCCAGGATTCTAAGTGTATAAGCAATAAATAATAAATGATCTGGTTTTGCAGGTCAGAAGACCAAATCAATTTTCCGATGATCGGTGTATCTAATTTTACTTTCAGATTAATTGATATGGAGACCCATTAATCAGAGAGATCCAGGACTTGTTACAACAAACACAAAAACAGACACTATCAGCTAGCCGCACTGCACACTTTTAGGAATCAGGCACAAAAATCTACGTCCAAAAATTCAAAAGTCCCAATAGCGTTGCACCAACACTTCAGTGAATGAAATATTCATTTTTGCAACGATAGATGTTTGCTATGCTTGGCCTGTGCAAATACGGATTAGGCTCAATTTTCATAAATAAATACGACGCTTGAGCCTTTGACAAACAAAGCCTTTTCGTGTTTTTTTAAGTCTGTCTATGAACCCTCAGTGAAGTTTTTGGAACATGCATTTTATTTAGTTTGGTTGGTATTTACTTAAGCTGTAGGTATGTACACTTCATCATCAGCCTATAATGTTCCCACTGCTGGGACACGGCCTCCTCCTAATGAGAGGGAATGGGCTATAATCTACCACGCGGGCCCAGTGTGGTTTGGTAGATGTCACATGTCTTCGAATTTTTGGTTCAAGGACATGTCGGTTTCCTCACGATGTTTTCCTTCACAGTTTTGAGAGCAGCGGTGATTAAATAAATTACACAAAGTAATGCGCCTGTCTGGGTTCGAACCCACGTTACGGGTAGTCAGTGGCCTAAAAAGTCTAACAACCCGTATTGTATTTTCCAGTACTAACTGGGTTGTGGAGGTCAGATAGGCAGATATTTTATGTAAAATACAAGGATGCAGCTGCAGCTGCGTCCGGTTAGACTGGAAGCCGACCCCAACATAGTTGGGAAAAGGTTAGGCAGATGATGATAATTTATTGCTCATCTTCGGTATTATAAAACGTTTGTGACAGAAATTACAAGACCCAGAGGTTTAGGCTTCGTAGTGTTTGTCAACGTACGAATTCATTTAAGATGATAATTAGCGCACTTGCAACAAGCAGCGTTATTTCTGTTGCCGATTTGAACATAAAAACCAACTGGATTATCAAAAATCCTTTGTTGTACAAGGAAGTCCTGGAAACATTATGTTACTAGGCGCCATAGTTTAGGTTGTGCGATATCTGTCTGCAAAATTTCTGTTTACAAATGATAGCCTAAGCTATGTTGCTAGTCTGAATGTGAATGCGACTGAAGTTTTACCGCTCAAACCTTATTTAAATACTGATTAAAAACGCCTCAGAGACCATTAATGCCTCGAATAACAAAAGTAATAACTCGATCACTGCAATAGCGAGACTATTTCGCATGCAATGGAAATGTATGAAAAATCGCGTGCCAATTGAAAATAATGCTGAATGCACTGAACTATAACTGCGTCATGGGAATGAAAAAAAAATGGCAAAAAGCAATTTGAAAACTACAGTCCGATTGCACAAACAGCGACTTGCTTTTCATATAATTTACGCTCAATTATGTTTAGTTTTCAGATACTTATGCTATTCAACTACCATAATCATAAAATTTTTTGTTTGTAACATTTAACATAATAACTCGCCAATATGTGTGCCTGAATTGAAATATAACTTTTTTCACGGTTTAACTTTGTGTTAAACTAATTTATAATAATAATAATAAACCATTTATTTCAGGTAACAAAGACCCATACATAAATACCTTAACCTAAATATACATACTAATAACATTTTTTGTTAGTATATATAGTAACTTAAACACTATGTTAGTACACGATGCACTTCACTTGCACGATCTTTTGTGCGTTCTTGTGGAATCTGTCCGCGGAAACGACGGAACACCACATCCTGCGGCCAAAAACTTTCTTCCATCACCAAATGGAGCATACACGTTTAAATTGATTATTTGAAGTTACGTCGTAGTTTAAGTAGTAAGGTTTTGTGTTCATTAGATAGTAAGTTAAGATTTCAAACCGTTATTTTGGTAAACCCAAAAGGAACTTATATCTATTTTTAAGTGATAAAGTGCCTTCTTCAGTAGAAAAATCAAGTGTAAATAATTATACAATAAGGTGAAATAAATCCCCGCAAAAATTGTTAACCCAAAACCGTGCAGTACAGCGTAACCACTAATTAACTATCGTCAGTGGCACCGGGCCGAAATAAATCAAGTGACACTTGTCACAGACGTCCCATAACTTGTAAGTTATGCGGCGATCGCGTGCGTCGGACCACGAACACTGCCGAACACTGCCGAACAGTCGCGGAGACGTGTGACGCTCTGCGAGTGGTCGATGTTTCGCTTTAGTTGTTCTTCGTAACATCACGCATGCCTTTCTTGGACAACATCATGAAAGAAAAGGTAGAGGTGTTGTCATTATAGTGTTGTGGGAAACAGAATGTAAGAGTGAGCGAAAGGGATGGATATATCTAGCTATAGAGTGAGAGAGAGACATGAAAAAAATATGGCGTAAGACTGTACAACGACAAAGACGTGTGCTAGACTTAATCTTATAAATAAATTCAGATTGTGAAGTAATTAACTTGTTTTACTCTGAGCCCACAACCCCACATAGGCAGACCACTAGTGAGAAATTTCCAATACTATACTTGGTTCAACCCGGGAAATGAACACAGGACCCCATGCTCATCGGTAGTCTTGCGGCTTTGGGGTTATCCTCGTAAGCACAGCAAATAAACTATGTCATAGACATAAGGCGACTATACTAGCTAAATAATAATTAGCAACTCTATTGGTGGTGGTTCAAACTTCATCTGAAATACTATTGGAATAAAGTTCTAATCAGTTTGCACTACAAAGTGGTTGTTATGTCAGTCACTACGGGCATAGTGCGAAATGAGTGATTTACAAAAAATCTATTGGTTGCACTAAAAAAATAAAACACTATGATGCTAACATGTTGCTTGTAGAATTATTTGTCAAAAAATCAGAATGATCGCATGTATTTCAGTATGGTTTTTACTCGTTGAAAGAAATTCTAAGAGCTAAGATTGTGATTTTTTTTTAACGAATAAAATTAACTGTATTATATATTCAAAACACTATTATCATAGTTATAACATAAATAATATCATTATTTTTTCTGGTTTTGTTTATTGCAGTGAATCATATACTTTCAGGCATTATAAAACTCGCGTTTTGTTCCTGTAGTCACGTTAAATGTAAAACAAAGCCGATAAAACATAGTCAGAGGCATGGGCCTCTGACTATGTTTTATCGGCTCGGGAGTCGAAATATACACACACTACCTTAAGAATATGTTTGATTTTCATATTATTTTGGTATTACGTTTGAATGAAAAACACATGCTCCGCCGGCCCCTTAAGTAGCTGAAAACCTATGGATTCATTGTTTTAATATATTGTCCACGAATATTTTGGTAAGCTATTTTCTATGCGAAAACCGCCATTCTAAATTAAAACGTATTATTGTGTAGATTAATAATATCATATCACAAGTTGATATTCTCGTGTTCAATCTAAATTCTGAAATGAATAAGGTCAATAATGTGAGAAATTTAATATCTATCCAATCAACTAGAACACAATGCAACGTTTAATCAGTATTTTGATGTTCTCTACGATCCAATGATTTAGAATTAAATTACATGAAAGCTATTTATGAAGGCAGGCTGTATTCATATTTCAAGTTCATATCTAAAAAGTTAATAACAACCAGGGGCCTAATTCTGCTATTTAAATAAATTCGTTACTCTAACACGATTCCATTCTCATCCCATTGTTATTTTCCTTAAAGTTCGTAATCTGCTAAATTCACAATGGTTGCTCATTGGTCGGTCGATGGTCTTGTAATAAAATTGTGTTTTAGTGGCATTTTTGTGTTGCCATTATTTTAAAACTATTACTAAATTGGTTTTCGAAATCTACTACTAAACGCGAACATTTATTTATGCCAGATTTCATGTACGAAATTCATATTCTATGATATTTCTTTCAATAGAGTGTCAGTGATTGTTCATTGAGAAGTCACAATGGCGCCATTATATTAGTAGATTATCAAACTTGTCAAAACTTGACAGAACTTGATCATTGTGACTTCAATGATCGCCTATTCTGACACTATCGTAATAGCAGAATCGAGGCCCAGGGCGTCATTATCGCATGCGCGACAAGATTCTTTTTTAGATTAATAAAAAAACCTAAAATGTTACTAGAAATAATAGTATCGTTTTCTTAAAATAATGATAAAATATAAACAAAAAAACGATGGATGGACTGTGTGAAGGATGAAATGGCTAGAAAAGAGGTGTCCAAATGCTGACTAGTAACAGAGAACACTGTTTTAGACTTTCGCGGTTTTTCACTAGACCTAAAGTACTTACGGGATTATCCGTGATTTTTTTTTGTTTTTACGAGCTCCCGATATTTCGACGCTGTTGCAAGCATCATGATCGCGGGAATACTGAATAGGTACAAAAAAAAAAACAAATACGAAATAGTTTATTGCTTCATAAGTTAACATAAAAGTTTAGTGTATGGAGCTTCCCTTTAAGCAAGTAATGCCTGTGTTGGGAAGCCCCGCTTTTTCATAGCAAAGCAATACAAAGCAAAGTGGGTATTTACAAAAAAAAAACAATATGTACAGAAGTTTGACATTATACATTAAAAAGTAAAAGGTATGCGGGTGGGACGAAAATTATGAATATGAGCAGACAAATCTGTCTACCCTCTTTCTTAGTCTTTTATTACGCGCACTACTGGAACTCGATTGTAACTCATGACAGAACACACTCACAGTATCACTCGGTTTTTCTTTATAATGGAGTCGCATGTTAGTTTTTATTAGGTTTATCACTGGATTCCACGTACTTGATAGTTTATAAAAACCGTCCTCACGATTAAAATTTTTGTATTTTGAAATTTCAATAGCTTCTCTGGTTAACCTTGGGATGTAGTAGTATCGGTCTGTTGACACGATTTGTGGTTTATGAAACTCAATTCATTGATTTGGCCCTAAGTCCAGCAGATGTTCAGCTATGGCCAATTTGTGTCTCTCGTTGTTCACGGATATAATCCTGCAAGTACTTTAAGTGTAGTAATGGAGAAGTATGAAGAAGTATGAAGTAAGTATGAAGTATGGAGAAGTATTTATTTGGAATGAGGACAAGAATGGTTATGATTTCCTTTCCTTTATACTTCTGACTCTTGCTGAATAATTGAAATAGGGAAATTTTCGTAATGTAATAATAGCTCCAAGCACACTTATTCATACATTCCCTTAAGGCAATTAGGTACATGAGCTAAACGCGAGTTTTATTATTACTATAAGTATATGATTCACTGCTATAAACAAGGCCAGAAAAATATATTTCTTCAGTCTTCTGTTTTGAAAACATCATAAAATTAATTTGGCTCGATAAAAAGAAATCAAGAACTTATCTCTAAAAATATCTTTCAAAGAATAAAAAACATACTAATATACATGCGATCATTCAGTTTTTTTGGCAAATAATTCTACAAGCAAAATATTAGCATGATACTGTTTTAGTTTTTTAATCCAATCAATTTTTTTTTTGTAAATCGATCGAAACTACTCATTTCGCGCTATTTGGCCCGCAGTGGCTGACGTAACTACCACTTTGTAGTGCAAACTGATTAGAACTTTATTCTAACAGCATTTCAAATGAAGTTTGAACCACCACAAATAGAGTTGCTAATTTAGCTCGTCTAAGCGCCTTAATAGACGATTTCGTACGAGTTACATCTCACTTTACATTTTGTCCTGTCCCCGGTCCGTCCTATTTAAATTACGAGAACACTATTTGTGTTAGTGACTTTTATTTTGTCTATTTTTGTGTAGAAACTGATTCGAGATAAATCCTTGTTGTGTGGTCGTTGTGTGAAAAAAGCTATTTCAATAGAATATGTTTCCAACGACGACTGGTTTAGACGTCTCAATTTGATAGAAATTAGAAAAAGATTAAATTTACTTAATGATTGTGTTATTTTCATTTTTACCCGACTACGGCAAAGCCAAAAGTAAGGGTTATGATTGAAATTTAGTTTTATTTCCTTTAAAAAAAAATATTTTAGGTAGGATATCAGCTATCTGGTATTCACGACACGAGCCTTGTTGCTTAGTGTCGCCCTAGATGGCGCTTTGTGTAATGTCCAGCGTTATTTAATTATTTATTTACTAACTTTTATCTGTCCTTTGTGAGCAAAATAGATACTTTTTCTATCTTATTCTCTTTCAGACATTTAGAAGTTAAATCAAACTGAGTTTTTTTTAACTTTTGTTTTCGATTCGATGACCAAACAACAAACAATAACAAGAAATAGGGTTGCAAAAAAACAATAGAGGTTCAAATGCGCACACAAAAACTGACGTTATTATAGTATTGCGTGACGCACGGCGCGCGGTGGTTTGGAGCTGTAAAATGAACCGTACACCTAATCCATCCAAACTATGCTCGCACGTCATCGGACGAACTCGTTCAATCGAACCACACCATACATGATAGGTGCAAAAAGACCCATAACGAAGACAAAATGGACTGGTTCTCCCTATCAGACCATACCTTGTAGTTTCTGAGAAACTGGAGATCAAATTTTTCGCAAATCTGTTTCGCAAGTTTTCAATGTAAAAACTGTACCACGACCTCTGTAGTAGGAATACTACAGAGGTCGTGATGGATGTATTGAAATACATCCATCATTACAATGTTATAGAGCTGATGACACAGCACTATGTTGAGATGAGGCCTTTTGGCCTCGAATAGGACCAACTTCGTATCTTTTTTTTTCCTCTATATCTATTTTTTATTATTTAATTTATAACTGCACCATTTTATTCTATTTGTTTTGTCATGTGCGGGCTTAATGGTTTTTTTTTTTCTATTTTTTACAATGTTTTGAATGCTTTGACGACGACCAATGAAGTACGGCCTTAATTCGGCCAGTAATGGATAGGGTGTACGTGAGCCATAATGTTTAACCCTATTTCTTATTCTAGGAATGTGCTTGAGTAACGATTTGTACGGTTAACCTGTTTTAGCCAATGCTGTTGTGATTTCATAAAGTTATATTAATGTTCAAAATAGTGATCGAGTTGTCAGATAGTCTGGCAACCTATTGTACCCCATTACCCATAAGACGGTTGAGGTCAAATAGGCAGTGGTAAAATACTGGAATACTGGTATTCATCTACATCATCATGATAATGAATGTCGCCAACAAAATGTGTGTTCACACAATTAAACACACACAACTAAATATACTATACAACAATATAATACAATACAAGACAATACAATACAACAATTTACATGCAATTCAATATTTTAACAATATAACAGTAATATTTTTCTCTATCTTTGTTTATCACGAATACTATTATAGAATATTAATAATGTTATTATTATAGAATAGACTACAAGATCGAAAGGGCAAAGATTTCCCAAGCCGTACTAAATTTCAAAAAGAAAATTTCCGGATCTCGTCCATCAGAGGTCAACGTGACCTCGCATGAATCAAATTTATCATCACAAAGGTATCCTAAAAGATTCATCAAAGAATTTATCTTGAAAAATCGTCACGTACCTTCAATTTTCAGAATATTTTAATTTCCGGCCGGACGGTCTGTGACATATTGGCTTTCAAACGACGGACTAAAACCGTTTTCAGGGAGATTCAGGGGTCGGGAACATCTAAACGGTATGTCCTACGGTTTACGTCCGCGGCACAAAGTAATCTCTATGGTTGTATAGAATGTGTAGACTAATATGTAG
Source organism: Xestia c-nigrum (assembly GCA_916618015.1). Lineage (NCBI taxonomy): Eukaryota > Metazoa > Arthropoda > Insecta > Lepidoptera > Noctuidae > Xestia > Xestia c-nigrum. The sequence goes on along the minus strand of OU745246.1, from coordinate 1,773,948 downwards.
TTCTTTTTATAATTTTTCTAAAAATAATTTTACATTCACAAACCTTAGATTTATAAGTAAGTACTTCATTCAGTGCTGGATCTGAAACTTCATCAGTTTACTTATTTTCTGTTTTTATTTGATATTCATGCACAGGTTGTGGTACATCAGCGGTCGGAATGCTATACGGCACTAATTCCAATGGACTTATTACTTCCTTCTACGACTAGTTTGTCTCTTTTTACCATTTCTCGTAGATACAATCATCATTGTCTTAATCGATGAAGTTTAAACCTTTTCTCTTTTGTACCGTGCCTTCTGTTTCTCCAGTTTCTCATATATTTCAACCATAAACATCCATTAAACTACTCTCGCTCCTTCCAACATTCCATTACTGAAAAGCCAAAGAGTTTCTAGATAAATGAAAGTTCATACGACCCATACTTCTGACCACATCTCATAAAACCGTATCGTTTCTACTCCGTTACAGGGTTTCAATAAAATTAAGCCCCTATTGTGAATAGCATTGGATCTAATATCAATATTTCTTTCTTTCCTCTTTTCATCTGTTTCGAACAGTCGCGCTTATTCTGAGGAACGAGATTTTAAAATCAAAACGACGCTGCGTCTTGCTCTTTCGATTTGCTTGTATTTTATTATTGCCAACTTCAATTCTTGATTATTAATTATTATCTTGTTATAATACCTGGGTGATAAAAATCTAGAAGAAGAATGCTTGCATGTGCAGCGATGAAATTTAGGATAATTCTGATTTCTTTGATACGTCTGATGAAGTATCATCAGACGTATCAAAGAAGACAACGCTGTCAGTATTTTATTTTTCCACACAAAAGTTTTATTGTCGTTGTTTTCCTTGCTTGAACAATCTTCAATCTTTCGCAAAGTTTGCTTACGTCAGTATTATCCTAAATTTCATCGCTGCACATGCTCATAGCATATATTAGAAGTGCGTATTGTATAATTATCACTTGATTTGGTGAACGATAACATCGAGTTAGCCAGCAAGTCTGAGATATGTTTTATGATGGCATATAAACCGAAGAAAGAGACCCACGAGTGGCATAAAAAACTGACACCAGTTTAAAGCGACTACATGAACAAAACGTGAATTTTATAATTCCTAAAAGTGTATGATTGAATGCAATAAACAAAATCCGAAAAATATAATATTATTCTGCAGGATATATGCTAATATGATAGTGTTTTGAAAACACAATACAACGAATTTTCCTCAGTTAAAAAAATACGAACTTATCTCTAAAAAAATCTTTTAACGAATAAAAAACATACTAAAATACATGCAATCATTCAATTTTTTTGGCAAATAATTCTTCAAGCAACAGAATTATTATCATGATAGTGTCTTATTTTTTTAGTGCAGTCACAGTGACTGACGTAACAACCACTTAGCAAGCTGATTAGAAATTTATTCTTACAGTGTTACAGGCGAAGTTTGAACCACCACAAATAGAGTTGCTTATTTAGCTCATGCAATAGCCTTAAGCACTGACCAGTGACCACACAATAAAGAAGAAGTGTCACTAATTTTTATGTAGCACGTTTTAGCCAATAATGCCGAGGAAATTAAAACTTCACTAGGTTAAAAAATATTTAACTGCTACATAGACAACATACTCTTATCTTGGCGTCTTGTTACGTGCAACTGAAAGACAATTTTTTGTTGATGAAACAATAAGGATTATTAATACTATTGCAAATCTGAAATCGTTCGTAGAAATCCACCTCTTGCTGTATTTGCAAGGCTCGATGACTGAAAACGCACCGTGATTGGCTCCACAATAGCGTTGGGGCACAGAACCGGCAATTCTCCCGTAATCAGTGTAGGCTATTGTTTATGAATGTTTTCTTGCTTTTTTGCAGCTCTTATTTCCATTCTATTTTTGGATAGAAATAATTGGAACTGCGTTCAAAAGTTATCGTGAATTTCGTATCCATTGTTCAGCAAAATAATTTGTCGAAATTCGTATAATAAGGCATCCTAAGTAACTCTTCTAGTCTTATCACGAGTAATTGCTGAACACACACACTCAAGCTTGATATACAAACTAATAATATAAAGAGGAAAAATAAGATTTTTTGTTTGTTGGTTTGTTAAGATTTAACTTTTTCTTTGATTTAACTTTCTTATCCGATTTTAAAAATTATTTCACTGTTACAAGATACATTTTTTACCAAGTAACAAAAGTTATAAATTACATTAAAGTCATGAAAATTAGCCGAGCTTTAACAATTTTGTGGACGAAATCGCGGTTGAAGTGCTAGTGATGTACGAGCATAAAGGCTTTCTAACACAACTCAAAAATCAAAATCAAAATATTTTATTTCACCTACGCCTAGATGGGCACTTAAAAAACGTCGAAAAAGGTGTACGGTTCGCGTTGGTCGATCCCATGGAGAAAAACCGGCAAGAAACTCCATGGTTACTCTTTTCCAATAATAATAATAATAATAAAATTTATTCAAAAAATATAAGGTAAACGTTTACAGTTTTTCTTAAATCTATGTCAAGTTCACACTATGTTTTGAGCCTGAACTAGGTAATCCTGTGTTTCAGGCAATTTGAGGTAAAATTAATTGATTTAATAATCACATATGATAATAAGATTATCGGTACTAATATGAAAAGGTATATAGAATAATACTATCTTAACTTATTTAACTAGTTTAAAAAACAACAATTCTATGAACAATGTTTACTTTAGCACAAGTAATAAATTCTCTGTATCTTCATAGGACATAGTTTGAAGAGCTTCCTTAAGGATTTTCTTGCACTTATTGCCATTTAAAGAATAGATGTTTACTTTTTTATTTAGCCTGTTATAGAGTAGCGGTCCGAGGAACATATGAAACTTGCCCGTGAAAGCATGTTTTGTACTTTTTTGAGGGCAAACTATATCTTTCCGTCTTTTTTTAGTAAATTCAGTGCTCTATGGAAGTGCTGCGTGTTGTTTTAGTACAGTGCTCATAATAAATAACTGTCGAACTGTTAGTACTTCGCAAGATTTATACAGGAGGTTAGTGGGGAAAAGGAAAGGGCGGCAAGAAGCCACCTTGAGAATAGCTCTTTGAGCTCTTTCAATGGACAATAACAAAGTTTTATTCGCCCCACCCCATGAGGTAATGCAATAGGTCAGAATTGACTGACAAAGAGCAAAATATACTTGCCTAATTATTTTTGGATCTGTAATAAATCGCAGCTTTTTGAATACGAATATTAGCTTACGAATTCTATTATTAAGAGCTTCCATATGTTGTTTGAAGGAAAGGGTTTCATCTATTATAATACCCAGGTATTTTATTTTATTAGTTTTCTTAATATTAGGACACATACACTGGCTATCAGCCGGGACTGGGCAACAATGAGCATGCAACTCTGAGGGGATATTGGGTATCTGCTTGCGCATCGAAAACTTAATGTAATTTGTCTTCTCTGCATTTAAAGTTAGTGAGTTATTTTGAAGCCATTTATTAACAATATTAAATCCGTGTTGCGCAAGCTTGTAGACTTCATTTTCTGATTCAGCAGAAAAAAGTAAGGCAGTGTCGTCAGCGTAAGTTATGATAGTGCCATGCTCTAGCTTTAGATTGCAAAGGTCATTTATGTAGATCAAAAACAAGGTAGGCCCTAGAATACTTCCCTGGGGAACACCAAAACATGTGTTTTTTTTAACAGCGCTGAGGACATCGCCAATCTTTACGCACTGGGAACGATCTTCTAAATAACTTTGGAATATTTTCAGTTGGGCGCCTCTTACACCCATGATCTCAAGCTTGCGCAATAGGGTTGGAATGGAAACTGTGTCAAAAGCTTTGGCGAGGTCCAGGAAAATTCCTACTGTGTGGTTGCCCTTGTCAAGTTCATGCGCTAGATAGTCAGTCAGATGATGTACTGCATCGGCGGTTGAAACTTTGGGTCTAAATCCAAACTGCCTTTCAGACAGAATAGATTTATCTTCCAAATATTTCAACAACCTTTTGTTTATTATTTTCTCCAATATTTTTGACAAAGAAGGTAGTAAAGAAATAGGTCTATAATTTGTCACTTGCTCTTTGCTACCTGATTTATAGACAGGGATAATTACAGCTTTTTTGAGACACTCTGGGAATTGACCTGAAGACAAACAAATGCGGAAAATATAAGTCAGCGGTGGTATCAAAATGTCCTTGAATCTTTTAATAATTTTATTCGAAATGTTGTCCCAGCCAACTGCACAGTCTTCTTTCAAGGTCATGATTATACTTTCTACCTCAGTCTCGTCAGTATCTAGTAGCACGAAGGATGATAAAGCAGCGTTAAAAGTTAATGGAGTGCTCGTCAGGTTTTGGGATTGACCCAGATTTTTTTTCCGCCAGGCACTTACCCACATTAACAAAGAAATTAATTGCTATGTTAGCGGATTCCACTGGTGACGAGTGTGCTTGTAATAAACTTGAAGATGAATCATATTGTTTTGTAGTATACGTTACGTCTTTTATATATTTCCAGATCTTTTTACTATTTGTTCCCGCCTTTTCCAAAACCATTTTGTCGTAGTTGCTTTTAATTTTTCTAAGAAGATCGTTACAGAAATTTCGATATCTTTTGTACGAAAGTTGCAATAAACCGTTTTCTGGATTTGATTTAGCTTTCATATGCAGTTTATCCCTATGTTTCATACAGCGAATAAGACCTGACGTGATCCATGGTTTTATGTTGTGATTTTTGTTGCTCAACTGCGATACAACTGTGTTTTTCTGAATTGCATTACGTAAGTTTTCAATAACAAACAACATACAAAACTGCGGATCAGCGGAATTATAAACTGGATCAAAATCGATGACGCGTAAATCTTCATCAAGTCTATTTATATTTAATTTTGAAATTTTGCGAGTGCCTTGTTTAGGTAATTTACAATTTAGGGTTAGTAGGGCAGCATTGTGATCGGTTTTTGTTGAGTTGACAATTAGTGCAAGCGAAGGGAAATTTGTTTTAAGCATAATATGATCCAAACAGGACCCAATGTGATGTGTAGGAAAGCTGTGCGCTGGGAGCAGGCCATGAAAGGCGCATAGGTTAAGATAGTCCTGAGCAGAGGCATCAGTACTTCCTGGAAGAATATTGATGTTAATGTCCCCAATTACAATCGTGTTTTTGATGGATGACAGGTTCTGCAAGGTCTTATTCAGAGAGTCAGTAAAATTGGTAGTGTTTTTAAAAGATGGAGGTCGATATACTGCTAATATCGCACAATCTGAGCCAATTTTAACTAACAACCTGTTACAGTCGTACATATCAGGTTCCTCAACTGATACGTTCAGATGATTTCTTGCATAAACTATCACACCATCATTTTGGTTGTAATTTATGGTACTTCTATACATATTATATCCCGGGATTAGTGGTATGTTATATTGTTTGGCAAGCCAGCATTCGGTTAACACAATAACGTCACAATTAATGTTTAGCCGTTGCTGAAATGTTCCAAAGCTATCAAAATTCTTAAAAACACTGCGAATATTTTGCGTTAATATGGTTAGTGGAGATTTGTAGCCGGATAGATATTGTTTGCAGTTTTCAGCTTCACAAACTTTGGACTCGGATACAGAGAAATTATCTAAATCACTAATTAAACTACTTATCATAATGCTAAACTATAAAAATAAAATAAAATAAAAACAATAAAAATTAAAAAAGTCTGAAAAATAACTAATAAACGGCGCTCTTAGGCGCCTCCATAATCTACAGAATTGATGTACCTTTTTTCAGCCATTAGTTTCGCCGGGCAGTCAGCAGCACCTGTGGTATGCTTGTCTGGTTTTTTGAAATGCAAACAAGTAGCGCATTTTGGTTCATTAGCCTTTTTTGGACATTCTTTAACTGAGTGACCCTGATCACCACAGTGACCGCAGGTATACGACGTCTGTCGACATGACTTGGCCGCATGTCCATACTGCTGACACTTATAGCATCGTGTGACCAAAGTAAAGTCTCTCACAGGGCATGATGACCAATTTACAAAAACTCGGTCTTGCGATATCAGGGCTTTGCGTATGACTGCAGATACCTCAACAATATAGTTACATGTTTCAGAGTCTTTCTTGCCAGATTTATGACTTAACTAGCTTCTGCCAGCGGCTTCGCCCGCGTGAAGTTTGAAATTATCCCACGGGATCTTATTACCGGGATAAAAAGTATCCTATGTGTTAATCCAGGTAATAAACTATCTGTGTGCTAAATTTGATCCAAATCCGTTCAGTAGTTTTTGCGTGAAAGAGTAACAAACATCCATACATCCATACTTACAAACTTTCGCATTTATAATATTAGTAGGATATTAGTAGGATTTAATGAGGCTTAAAAACGTCTCAAGCGTGCAATCCTGAAGTTTTTCGGCTAGATTCTGATTGTACACACAAGTAAAAACCTCATTTTCCTGCATGGATGTCGGCACTCCTATGATCACAACCCTTGGCTTTCTTTTATGGGGCTCGTCGACTGTTAGGCCTGATCTGGTAAGCTGCACCGACTGTTTCAGCTTCTCAATGTCGTCCTTCGTCTCCGTGCTGATGATAACACCGCCGTTCTTCGTCTTGCGCAGGCCTCTCACGTGGAGCTTCATTTCTTCAGGGCAGATAATTTTCTGGACAAGGGTTTTTGTTTCATCACTGGTCTTCAATTTGTCACTAGGATAGATGGCTACAGAACTTACGTGACTTGGCTGGATAAAATTGTTGGCACCTTTCTTTACCATGTCAGCAAAAGAAGGTCCCTCGGCAGGTTTCGTCGAATCTTCTATACTCATCTTAAGGCTCTTGAGCTGTTGCGAAAGATCGAGTTGATTTTCCAGAGTTCTAATGACGTAGCTCGATTGGAGGACTTTGGATTTGGCGGACTGGTACATGACAGCCATCTGCGAGGTTCCGTAACTAATCTTCCGGGTTAACTTTATGATATTTGTTTTCTGCTCCACATTAAGCTTTCCCTCACTTGCAATAGCGCACACCTCGTTCAGGTTCTGTTCAATATTATCCATCCAGGACTGGATTTCTGGTGTCGAGACAACTTCAGGGGCATCTTTCCTTTGGATAGGCGCTTGAGAGGTAGAGGCGGGTACGGCAACGGGCACAGGGGTAGAGGTGGGTACGATCACGGGCAGAGGTGCACAGCCACAGGTGCCGGGCACAGGTGTAGAAGGCGGGGAGCGAACACATTTACTACTCCGGTTGAATGGACTGACCTCCATTATGAACCAGGATATATTGTTCCTGTTAATCACCGGTCATTTCTTCTAGTAATATACCTTTCACAAATGTACTGTACAAGTATGCGTTAGTACTGGCTATTTGTAACTAGGTCACAATTTCGCAAGTGATTATTTGTTTATTGCAATAATTGTTCGATACGTCTGTTCACTACGATCGGCAACTCTCTATATCAATTAACGGTGGACGCACACCTATCCGCGCCGAAAGAATCGAATTTTCGAATTACTTGTTTGTTCATTTTAAATCTCTAAACAGGGCCCGCGCGACCTAAACTGTCAATGATTTGGTATTACAATATTATTATGTTACAGGATTAGTACTTTATGGACATGGTTATTTTTGTTTAGTACTGTATGGGGGGACAGCGTAGGCCCGACAATCGTTGCTTACTATACAAAAAAAGTAAAACAAGATAAATATTTAACAAAAGTTAAACAGCATCTGGGAATCTATTTGAGCGATTAAAAACTCAAGTTTAACAAACTTGAGTTTTACGACCGACACAACCGTTTGGTCGTGACGATCGCATATTCTCGATTAGTGTCAGTTTTAGTCACGAGTGAAACACTAGATGGCTCTCCGCCCACGTCAGACTTTTTGTAGAACATATCTGTTCTGCAGATTTTGAGTCCATATTATTTCTGTCCAACATATAGTAGGACGTGTGCGTTGCACTATTACTATCAGTGTGTTCTATTTTTCTCCTTCAAAAAATCGGTCACCGATTATCAGACGTGGGCAGGCAACCTTAGGTTGAGCTATTAGGTCATTCTCACCCACAGCTCAAATTCACCCACTGCTTGAAATAGACCTCCCTTTACGTTTTACAATCTCTACGTTCCAGCATATTCATGTTTGACCCGCGATGGAAATTGGCAACAATGTTGTCTGCCCATCTCTTTTGACAAGAACAGCCTCTGTGGAGAGGTTGACCTGACTAAACCTGACCTGTCGATCTATGGGCCTTAGTTGCTTGAAAATAAAATGATTATTATTATTATTATTCCCTTTATTAATTTTTTCAACAAATTTTTTACATTTTTAAATATTGATATAAAAAATATATAAAAAAAACATTTAAAAATATAAAAAATTGTAGCCCACCGGTATCGGGAACAGGGTCCAAGCTACCGGCGGTCAGGGCTCCAGAGAGAGGAACCTCCTAACAATACGGGCCGTGTCCAGGAGTACCGCTTTCTGAATCAGGCCCTTGATCCAGCTGCCTAACGAGAGCCTCCTGAGGTGTTGGTCGAGGCTCTTGGCAATTAAGCCATGCGCTGACACGACTATCGGCACAATGATTGCTGAGTCCACTTCCCACATGTCGACAACCTCGCGAGCCAAGTCAAGATACTTGATTTGTTTATCTTTCTCGGCTTTCACGAGGTTCTCATCATGCGGGACCGTTATGTCAACAATCATTGCGCGCCGCTCTGATCGATCCATCACCACTATATCAGGCCTATTGGCTATAACAGTCCTGTCAGTGATGATGGATTGATCCCAGTACAATGTGATACTGCCACTATTGAGAACTGGGTCGGGCACATACCTATAGTACGGCACTTCCGATTCCACAAGATTGTATTTTAGAGCAAGTTGCTGATGGATAATCCTGGCTACAAGGTTGTGTCTGTGCAAGTATTCTCCGTTAGCTAGACGAGAACACCCGGAGATAATGTGACGGATTGATTCGCCTGGACGGTGGCATGCCCGACATATGTCAACCGTACCGTCCTTCACAATAAATCTCCGGTAGTTATTCGTCATCATAACTTCATCCATAATTGCACAGACAAAACCTTCGGTTTCTCCGAAGAGGTCCCCAGATCGTAGCCAGGACACGGACGCTTGAAAATCTACATCGGGCCCATGAAGAGCCCGGTAAAAGCGCCCGTGAAGCTCCTTGCTCTGCCATTCTTTCCTGCGGTCATCAGTAGTAAATACTACAGGTATGCGCCAGTTCTCTTTAGCCAAGGAGAGCGGGGTGAGGCCCTTGTCCATCGCGACCACATCTCGATGCATCCCCACGTCGGCTGCTAGGAAATATTCCCTGAGACTGCATATCTCACGATTGTGGAGAGTCTTAGCGTTTAAAAAGCCTCGACCCCCACACTTCCGCGGGATATACAGTCTCATTACCGAAGAACGCGGGTGATGCATTCGATATGCCGTCAACAATTTACGGACCTTCGTATCCAGGGCGTCTAGTTCTGTTTGAGTCCATTTGAGTATGCCGAAAGAGTACATCAAAACCGGCATGACCCAACCGTTGAAGGCACGCACCTTATTTCCGCCCGATAAAAGACTATTAAATACTTTTTTCAGGCGGCCAAAGAAGCGCTCCTTCAACGATTGCTTCATGTCAGCCACACTGATGCCCAGCGCTTCCGACATACCCAAATACTTATAGGTTTCGGTTGCTGAGAGGGATCTAAGATTTATGGAATCTGAGAGCTGGGTTCCCACAGATTCCACAATCCCCCCTCGCTTTACATGCATGACCGCACATTTGTCCACACCAAATTCCATCCTGATGGCGCTACTGAAGGTTTCAGTTACCTTCAGTAGCTCCATCAGTTGCAAATCGTTGGGGGCAAAGAGTTTCAAGTCATCCATGTAAAGGAGGTGAGATATAACCCGACCATCTTTCCGCAACCGATAGCCTAGACCTGAAACCTCCAGCAGTGTGCTCAGAGGATTCAAGGCTAAGCAGAACCAAAGTGGACTCAAACTATCGCCCTGAAATATACCTCGCTTTATTATTAAATCCTAATAATCATGATAAATCATGTTCATTTTGCAAAAGATTTTAACAAACGATGGGACCGGTGTTTTGTTCCTGACTACTTTGATAAGAAACAGCCGAAACAAACTCAGAGGTCATAGTCTCTTTTAAAGTCCAAACATAATCTTGCTCAACTCATATGTCCGAGATGGTTTTTAGGGTTCCGTAGCCAAATGTCAAAAAACGGAACCCTTATGGATTCGTCATGTCTGTCTGTCTGTCCGTCCGTCCGTATGTCACAGCCACTATTTTTCGAAACTATAAGAACTATGCTGTTGTAACTTGGAAATTAGATGTATTCTGTGAACCGCAATAAGATTGATATTGAGATTGAGATTGATTGATTGATGATAAAATAAAAAATATATATAAAGTACATTAATACCATGTAAACTTCCACCGAAAATTGGTTTGAACAAGATCTAGTAAGTAGTTTTTTTTAATACGTCATCTTTTATATAGTATAGATAGTATCGCACAGATTTGAGTGGTTTCCTTAAAGACAATTAAAAGCACTTTACCTGCTTCCAACTGTTTCATTAACTTCATAACGCGAAACAAACACGGAAAATAAACTACATATAAAACAATTACGCCTAGCAAAATTAATGTATTCTGTATTTATTTTGCTAATCCCACCGTGTCTGCGAACAGTTCCAAATGAAAACAAAATATTGTTTCAGGCCTAAAACCTGGGTTGGATTTTGTGAAAACAAATTCCAGTGATTCCGTTGAATACGGAAGGTTTTGCTTTTGGTCTGTTGTGTTATAAACGGATTTAAAATTATTTCAATGTTGGTTAAAACTAAAGGAGCCAATGACTTCATTACAACATTCACACGGGTCGATCTTAAGGTTAAGCCGTGCTTGCCTATGTTGGTCTGTGGATAGGTGACCCGCCATTACATATCGGGTCTCCTCCGTGCGCTAGTCCCGGATGTCATTTGCAGATCTTTGACAGTCGTTACAGGTAGTCAGTGACCCAAAAAGTCTGACAACCAGTCTTACCAAGGGGTATCGTATTACCTAGTACTAACTGAGTTTGGGAGGTCCAAATTTTTTTTTCAAGTCCTGTACAAGTCTAAATCGTCACGCCAGCATTTCGTGGGACTGCCTCGGTAGTGACGACCGTCTTCACGAACCCACTGTGTGACAATTCTTGCCCATCTATCCTGGGAATTAGTCCTATTTTAACCTCCCTTGTCCTGGGTTGGGTGGTCAATCTGCGCCAAACTGCCTTAAGACCGCCAGGGCACTAACGCACACGCTAAGCCACAATTGCACCTACCATTTGTCACATATTTGTGTCGTACAGGGCACGCGTTAGCTTGTCACGTAAATGTGACTAAGGCAGTTACAATATATAAAAAAAACAGTATTATGTTTAAAAAAAGATGAAAAGAAAACCACCTTCAATATAAAATTATTACAATATTATCATAGGAAGGGGTAAAATTAGCTCTAACTTTACTAGCGTATTTATTTAGTTTGAAGGTACACTTCAAGACGCTGTACAAAGTTCTCCCCGTAATTGAATTGGTTGTTAATAGGCCAGCAATTTGCCAGAGTGCATCCATTCGCACCGGATGTGGCAGAATCTGACTACTTTTAGAGCTTGTGGCAACATCCAGTAATGTATTGGAGTTTATCTATTTAGGTCTACGTAGGTACCCATTTGCAGCGTTTCTTTAGCTTTGGAATACACTGAAAGTTTGTATTCCATGTAAAAAACGTCTTAACGAAGCCGAAAGGTACTTGTTCTATCCGTCATTTCAATATCTTTTTGTTCTACACCTTACCAGGGAACCTTCTAATTACAAAGATATTGGCGGTCAAAGTTCCAACTTTTTGACAAGTTTTTAATGTTATATTCTCACTTTAACACATCCATGACTCCCGAACTATATTTCAATTCATACATCAGCACAATGTTTGAGTGCGTTACAACCCGACCGATACCGTGCAATATTTTTTGCTACTTAAATTATATTTCTGAATGCTTGGTTGACGGCTTTGGGATGAGGTGGCTTCGCTATGGGCCGGCTCCATTTCATGATCACTAGAAAGAGCAAGTTGTCACTCCAGTGCAAGTTGCGTGTTTACACCGCAGTCATCCGTCCTATCATGACTTACGCTTGTATAGTATTCGCTCATGCCCACCCGCGTCTTATCCACACTATGCCGACCTTGCAGAACCGATTCCTCCGTAAGATCACCGGTGCCCCCCCTTATGTCCGTAACGATAGTCTACACGTAGACCTTAGAATCCCTACCGTTAAGCAGTTCATGAAACGCCTTTCCAAGACACTGCTATCAAGCATAGGAACCCCCTAATCGCATCGGCCGCCCGGTACGACCCATCGCGTATTAGTTCAGTCCAACGATAGTGATCGGATTGTCCCCCGAAGATCCGATCACTATCTTGCAAGAGAGTAGGAAAGATACCAGTACAGTTCGTAGAATGTACAAATACAGACCGAAAACATTCCGACCTCGCCGCAGAGGTCCGGCGCGTAATCCCCGTTCAATCCCTCTTAGAGCGTTGTCGCTTAGTTTATAGTAATTTTTGCCCTGGCTGGAGGCCTTAAATTCAAGGCATCCACAGGACTGGCCCGGTTAAGTAGAAGCCAGTCTTCTCAGACTGAACTGCGAGATGCCCTACATAAAAAAAAAAAGAAGACGGAGAGGAGTGGTTGTTTTAAATAGTTGATTGATGTATTTTTTTACTTGTATTGAATATTTTTAATAATACGTAAGCTTCTTTGCCGATTGTTTAAAAAAGTTTGGTTCATACCAAAAAATATGTGCCGTAGAAGGAATGAACGACAAAGCGCCCGAAGCGGGAATACAATTATAAAAATATGTTTTGGGACGAAAGAAACATATTGTTTGGGACGAACCAGGATTTTTTTATGTGGGACAACACTCAGTGGGACCATAGAAGAATAAAGCACAAATAAATGTGATTTACCTACATGAAATAATTACTACTTATGATCTTTGTTTTTTTTTCTGAAAACTTTATGGAACTCGCAGAAGATCTTCAATTTCAAACAACAGGATAAGGAACAAACGTTTTTATTTTCATCTCGACGTTGAAAATTATATCGGACCATCGAGAAAACTATAAATTTTGAAATGTTGGCACCACTCGCCATGTACATAAGGATTCCTTGTCTTCAGAATTATGGCGGTTAGGTTTTTAGTTTTGGTTCATAGAAATTGTGTGTAAATAAATAAAATAAATAAATATCGCTGGACATTAACACACAGCGCCACCTAGTGCCACACTAAGCAAAGCTTGTGTCGTGGACACTCTAGATAGTTGATATACTACATAATATACTTTTTTGTTTGTAAATACATACTTATTATACATCCATGACTCGGAAACAAATGCTCGTGCTCATCACACAAACATTTGCTTCTACCGGGATTCGAAACCAGGACCCTAAGAACGTAAGGCAGCGTCACTACCACTACGCCAATCGGGTCGTCAATGTGAATGGTGTTTGTATTTTTCTTATTGAATGCAATGGGCAACTACTATTAACAAGTAGGATGTATGCAATTTGGTACAGTATAACCACTTTAAGGGTCTACCTCTCCGGAGCGAGACGGAATGGGAAGCCGTCGCCTCCTTCTGCGATGCAGTGATGCTAGCGAAGGAGGTGGCGGAACGAGAGAGGGAGAGATCCTCTCTTCCCGGCCGCCGCGGGAGACGCAACGGGCGTCGGGGGCCACGTGGTGGCTACCGGCCACCGTAGATGCGGGCCTGTGGACGGCTGGCTATGGGCAATAGCTGGCCGTCCGGCCGTCTAACGACGACGACAGGCCGTGTCGACGGCGCGTTCGTGTTCCACGCGCGCCTCAAAGAGATGTCAGCAAAAAGAGAGGGGCCCGCAAGGGCCGAAGCCTGCCGGGGTTGCGGGCCTGTTCGAAAGAGATACCGCGGCCCCGGAACGTAAAAGGCGAGGAAGGAACATGGATGGTTTTTAGTCAGTATGAGTCTGACACTCCCTCCCGCTCCGCCCAGAGTGGGGGGGGTCATTTGATGATTTCCCATCCTTAAAAAAAAAAAAAAAAAACAAAAAGGGTCTACCTCTCGCCAACGACCTTGAGCGAGTGAGAGTAGCTTAGCAATAGCGTCTACTTGTGCGTGAGAGTGGTCAACGATACATTGCCGCCCGTCACCCACCAAAAGCCTCCGCGTCAACGCGCACCAAGATTATTCAAAAAACAAACCAACTTGAATCATACTTCACATAATGGTGGCCTATGCTTGTCAGATTTTTTACGGCCTTTATTATGGCATAAATTTTATTGTTCAACGCCAAATTTAACTCAAATTAAATAATACATATACCAACATTTAGACTTGTCTTTGCCATTTAATTGAATACAGTATAGTATAGTGCAAGTAATCGTGTATCGGACGGCCGAATTATCGAGATCAAAGTGTGAATTGTGTAATATAAATATTTTTTGGAATTTATCCGTGCTCTACGATTAAAAGGCCTGCGGAGCATGCGAATTTCATACAAACGTAATACCAAAATAATTTGTAAATCAAACATATTCTTAACGTAATGTGTATTTATTTTGATTGGATTACAGAATAGATAGGTTCCAAAACACATAATTATTTTGAATGTACACCGATTTAAACAAGAGTTATGTGAAAAATATTTTTTCTATAGAATTTTTAAGTTCCTGTTATCTCGCCTGAAATATCGTAATGATGGGGAGAACTAGTGCCTTTCTGCTTCGTGAAGAGAACCCTTTATTATTTGTTGACTTGCAATATTTTCACTTAATCTAGAATTATTTGTAAAGTAACTTAAAATGCGCCAAGATTATCCTTCTCCAGATAGTAAAAAGTATTATGAATGGTGATGATTTCTAAAAATGAATTTTGTTTCAGGAGCCGAGGATCATCTGGACGCGTTTTTAATTGTCTTAATAAAAATGTGTTGATTTTTTTCTGCATACCATATAATTATTATTTACCTATAATCAATAGAAATCAAACTTCAATTCGTTCATTCATCGATTTCCTGAAGGGAACACAAATAATCTCTTTCCATCCACTGACCTATTTTCACACCTTATTTCTTTCAAAGACCATTTCGATAAAAAACCTAAACTGCATTATTCATTGCTCTCCCTATCGGTATTTCACAGATATACATCGGAGCACAGTCATCGATGTACACACACCAATGGCGTACAGGAAGTGGGAAGCGATAAATTCGTTGCGAAGTAAAATAAAACCTTTGGCTTCGCCCGTTTCGCTGTCTGCATTTATGATATATCGTCTGTACGATTCTGGTTGGTGTTTTTTTGCACAGTTTAGATGCCAAAATATGGTGGATTTTAAGGTAGTTCTAGAATCGACGCTGTGAATCTCATAAAGCACTTCGTGTAAGATTTCTGTTGGTGTTCTGCACTTTCCAAGTCGGGCAAAGCGTCATTATGTTTTTCGTTCAGGTTTTTTCCAGCTGGTCCCAGATTCATGGCAAAGGGCACGGGACGTGCCTTGCACCTATTAACTGGGGCTTCATTGTAACTGGCGAAATGGGCCTTCTGCCTAATACTTTAGAGTGGACACTGAAAGTAAGGAATGAAATTATTTCATCGTGACGTATTAACAATTGTAAGAGAACACATTATAAAACATATGAAGAGGGGTATTTAAATTAAAGGTAGATTCGCGATAAATACCCGTCTTCATATGTTTTATAATTATAAGATTACTCTTATAAATTTTTAATAATCTACAGCGCAGCACAACGTTACAACTAAAAATGTTGAAGTTATTGTTTCTGTTTGTCTTAATTATCAACTTGGTTCACGTTTAGAGTCAAGATAGTGTTAAAGACATCATCATCATCATCATGGCCTATTGATATGTTCCCACTGCTGGGACATATCAATAGGCCTCCTCTCTATGAGAGGCAATATAAACCACCACGCGGGCCCAGTGCAGATTGGTAGATGTCACACGTCTGCGAATTTTTGGTTCTAGGACATGCCGGTTTCCTCACGATGTTTTCCTTCACCGTTTTGAGAGCAGCGGTGATGTAATAAATTACATAAAGTAAGGCGCCTGCCTGGGTTCGAACCCACGACTTACTGAACGTAAGCCGGGGCCGCCACCAGTGGGCCACCGCTGCTCTTGTGTTAAAGACATGAAGACATCCAATGGACTACTTCTCGCCCACCACGACTCACATCTAACACCAATTGGTGATTGGGATTGGGACCCAGTTCAAAAAAATTGTGTGCCTAAGCTGTAGTAAGTAAAACTTTTTTTGGTTGGAGAATAAAAACGTGTTTTAAATGAATGAATCGTTTTTCATTTACTGTGACCATTTTTTACAGCATAAACCTTTTCTGCCTTACCTTACCTAAGCTCTTGAAAGTCACGAACTTCCCATAGGCTCCTCCAAGCCAGCCTTTTCCCACCCTCTTCAACTCAGTTTCTTTAATGAGTTGATATTTTTTAAATGAATTTTTGGTTCTGAATGCAATAGGCGTTATCATCATCATTTCAGCCGAAAGACGTCCACTGCTGGACAAAGGCTTGTCAACTGAAAAAAAACTAAGTAGTCCGTCAGTTAGATTTCAAAAAAATATTTGAGCCGTATTTTTAGATTGTTACGTAGTAAGATGCTTTTATAATTCTCAATACGTCACACCGTGATTCCATTTGTTAGTGCGTTCTGACGTCACGCACACTCCCGAGTTTTGACGCTTTTTATCTTTGACATAATGATTGATTTAAATAAACAAAAAATACGTGTTTATTATGCATCGATACTGTTACTGACGAACTAATTATACTTGCAAATTAATGATGGTGGAAACTAGCCAAGTAAGTACTGTATTACACGGTTATCACGGTTTACAACTACACTTAAAATTTCACTTATGGGATACCTGAAAACCTGGTGATACTGTGAGTGTATTTTGCCGTGACTTATTGTCGAGTTCCAGTAGTGCGCGTAGCAAAAGGCAAAGAAAGAGGGTAGACAAATTTGTCTGGTCCTTACAATTTATTTCATCCACCCACATTCTCCAGTCAACACGCGATCATTGCTTGCAACAGCGTTGAAATATCGGGAGCTCAATATAAATAACAATCACGGAAGATATATATCCTGTAAGTGACATTTTAAGTTCAGCCTAATAAGTAGGTTATAAAAATAACAAAAAAATCTCTTAATCTTGCCCAATCTATTGGAATGGTCAAAACGAATAATATGGGCATCAAAGGGTATAGAAGTGGGCACTGAAGAGATGCACTAACCCCTTCCTGACCAAAAGTAACATGAAATGATGGCAGGAAGATTATTATGGTGTGTACTGACACAGATATCAACCTGTGAACTAAATCCCTTCACCTTGTAAGGTGTGAAATTGTGATAGACACTCAGACAGTCAGACCTTTATAACATTTTATGGATAGACAAAATCATCATTACAGTATCTACACGACATATACCTTTTTTTCGGATGGGAAATCATCAAATAACTTCTCCCACTCTGGGGTGGGGTGCTGTGCTGAAAGTGCTGGTACCTCATATCTGGCGGACGGGGTGAGGGGTGTCGGGGAAGGGGTGCGCCTGCGCCGCACCGGCACAGCCATATGCCCCACCTGCGCCCGAATCGCGCGTACTGTTATGTACCTACTTATTAAGAAATTCATTCATGTTGTGGCACCGAGTTGCCGTATTCCACTGTTAAACCTACGATGGTTTGTGTGGTATGGAGGTGTTGTATAAATGTAAATAGTGTATTTTGACTAATAAAAGGATTTGAAAAAAAATTGGAAGTCACCGGGGCCGAACGGACTTCACAATTTCTGGCTCAAAAGTTTTATTAATTTACACACTTGCCATGTATCCTCATTCCAGTCATACTTAGAGTCTGGGTTCCTACCCAGTAACAACAGGCGTTACACACCTGCTCTATATGACAGGCAGACCCGCGGAACCCAAGAATTATAGACCTATCAAATTGAGCCAACAAATTGCGACTGATGGAGCTACTGAAAGTAACTGAAACCTTTAGTAGCGACAAGATAGAACTTTATGTGAACAATTAATGTGTAGTCGTGTAAAGCGAGATGATATTATGGAATCTGAAGGACTACAACTCTCGGATTACATACAACTAAGATCCCTTTCCTCATCCGAAAGCTATAAGTATTTGGGTATGTCGGAAGCGTTGAGCATTAACGTAACTGACATAAACGTTAATAGCACGTTTCTTTGGACGTCAGAAGGTATTAAATAGTCCTTATGGACCCGATGTAGATTTTCTAGCGTCCTTGTCTTGGCTACGTTTTTCTTTCCCTGATAAGGTCGCCCTTATCAGGGAAACTGAAGGTTTTGTCTGTGCGTGTGCACCTTTCGGGTGAGTCCGTCATACATATTATTTCTGGTTGTTCTCGTCTGGCTAACGGTGATTACTTGCACAGGCACAACCAAGTAGCCTGGATTAGTCACCAGGAACTTGCCTTGAAATATAAATTTGTGGAATCGAAGGTGCCCGACTCAGTTCTAGAGAAAGACCATGCCACGCTGTACTGGGATCAGTCTATTACTACTGACAGGACTATTGTCGCCAATAAGCATGACATAGTGGTAATAGACCGACCGATTTTGAGTATCTTATTTTGAGCTGGGGCCTAATTCTGCTATTTTAATAAATTCGTGCGTTCGTAATCTGCTAAATTCACAATGGTCGGTCGATGGTCTCGTAATAAAATTGTGTTTTAATGGTATTTTCGTATTGCCATTATCATAAAACCAATAGTACAAGAGGTTTTCGAAATCGACTACTAAATGCGAACATTCTAATTCATGCCAGATTTCATGGACAAGATTAATATTCTATGACATCTTTCAATGGAGTCTCACTGGTTGTTCATTGAGAAGTCATAATGACGCCATTATATTAGTAGATTACCAAACTTGACAGAACTTGATCATTGTGACTTCAATGATCGGCTATTCTGACACTATCGTAATAGCAGAATCGAGGCCCTGAAATTTCGTACAGTGATTCTATACCTGCTGTAATCATTACAGTTAAAGTTCCCTTTCTGTTACACGTTAGTATGTAAACTAATATTGTTGAGGGCAAGATTTGTTTTTGTGTTTGTTTGTGTGTTTGTTAGTTACAATTTATTTAACTCTAAAACTACTTCGCTGATTTAAAAAAATCTTTGACCATAACAGCCACTTCTTTCCTAAGGAACATAGGCTATATTTCATCTGTTTTTTTTTAATCGTTTTTTTTAGCGTACTCCAACGAGAACGGGAACTACGTGGCTGAAACGACGTGATGTCCACTACTAGTGTATAAATAAAAATGTCATTTATCAACATGTTTTATTCGTCATTTGAAAAAAAACGAACCACATTATTATTGAGTTGAATCACCTTTTTAGTCTTTATCCTCTGGCACGCAGGCTGTTCCAATTCTTATAGTACCGGGAGGACACCCTGCGTCAAAAACACCAGTCTGACGAGGGTATAGGACTGGCTGAAAGAGCGTTCTAGGTAAGTAAACTTGCTGATCATCGCCATCGTGATCTTGACCGTCGACACGCCCCATGTAGACTACCACAACGAGAAGAACAAGTAACTTCAACATTTTTGGTTTCTACTAACACTTGTGACTCTTGAAAGATCACTGACAACTCGATGGTGGTGTTCATATTTATATAAATCGAACCGCCTTTTAAAATTAAATCAGTTCGTTACTGAACAATATTTTACAATTATTTTAATTTATTCAGTTATGGTTTTTGATTTCTATGAAAACGATTATTAATGCTATAATACATAACACAAAGCCATTTTTTTCGCGCTCGTTGTACCTAATTGTATTATCATCTGCTTAAGCTTTTCCCCACTATGTTGGGGTCGGCTAGATGCAACTGAATCCGAGTATTTTATATGGAGCGACTGGTTATCTGACCTCCACAACTCAGTTATGACTGGGTAATACGATACTTTTTCAATAAGATAAAACACTGTTAGTCAAAGGATAAGGGACCTTTACAATTGAAGAAAGACGATTGCAATTTGCACAAACACGTGGAAATTCTTGATTGGAATCTTATCTGAATAGTTCTTCGTCATTTGAACGTCACAATGACGTCAAAGATATTAATGATTGTAACATTTTAAATCGGATGGACCTTTAAGTATAAGTGCTTTATCTTAAGATGATGATGTTCGGTTTTCCCTACATTTAATTTATCATGTACCTATGTTATAGAGATTTGATTTATAATAATATGATTGATGTAAAGAATCGATCGAACCGATTAAAGTACGGGAAAATAACATCCTTTATATGTTATTTTCCCGAACTTTAATCGGTTCAATCCCCTTGTGCGGCAAGCGAATTTACTAAAACAGCTTTGTTTCTTTTAAGAAATAAAATAATGCTTTTTTTTTAGCAAAATTTGCTATTTCCAATATTAAGAGGTTCCTTCAGGTGGCATTATAAAATTCAACCCTGTCTATTGTTGCATTGCGTTAAATTTAAGTTAATCATTTATACTCATAAATTGGCAGTTCCTGTAATAATCGTGTGACTGCCCGTCACGTCCACCTTAAAGCGAATATTTTAGTCTTGATTCTTATTTTAAAACAACACAAACGGCATCTTCCACTTACAGAGCCATTACATTTCTATTCCATGATTTGATAGCTTTACAGGGTTCCGTAATTGACCGACAACCTTCCATACTTCTAAGAATTTTAAAACAATAGATTGTCCCATTTGTAAACACATTAAGTACAAGTGCCAGCCAAAAGAAATACTTCAAAGAACTCCTAAGAAACGCATTAAGATTTTAATACTCCTAGTCGGGATTATAGACCTCAGTGTCTCGTATAAATCTCAACTTGCTAGGTCCACCCGTGCCTGAGAAAATCGGTGGTGACAGACGGACAAAAAGTACAGCACCATGCTGAGATGGGGCCTTTTGGCCTCGTACAGGATCTTTCGTTTCTTTTTGTTTTTTATTTTTGTATCTATGTTTCGTTTTCAACAGTTGTAAATAATGTTAAATTTTATGTGTTTTGTCCTGTTTACTTTTATAGGTACGAAACCTAAAAACCAGGCGCAGGGATTATTATTCGCATTTTATTTTATTTTTTTCACTAAAATCTATAAAGTACAGTACTATCAACCCAAGAAAAAATAAAACGTTAAGTTCAACGAATGCTTATCTTCCTTCCCTTGTCCCATGTTACTTGAGGTCGGTAAGGGTATGGTGAAGAAAGAAAAAAGAAGAAAGAAAAAAGAAAAAAGAAGAAAGAAAAAAGAAGAAAGAAAAAATATTTATTCGTCGCAAAGTCATGACGTGCATACAATATTAATAAGGTAAACATATAACGCATTAATACAAACACAAACATTTAAACTAAAACCGAAAATTAACACAACAACATTAGCATAAGTAAGACTAAACGGACAAAAAATTATAAATTAGACGCCATGAGTGCGACAAATAGGTTACCACTCAGCATGATGCTGTGCAATGGGGAACCCACAGAACAGCGCTGGTTTTCAGTGGTCACCTGTGAAAAACGTACGGAAGCCAATACAGCGGTATTTGACTAAATTAGTATGTAACTAAAATAAAACAGATCGGAATTAGAGTCTACCATAATTAGCGTAAAAACAAAAACATTTCAAACAAACACACATCACACACATCATCACATCTCTGGTGCATCTCTTCAGTGGTAACTGGTAAACCCTTCAAGACTTCTTTGTGATTCGTTTCAACAAGTCCAATGGATTTGCCAAAACGGCATGACAAAGAGCATTTTCACCACAATTTTTTTTTTCAAAAATATCAACTTTTTTTCAGTATTTATTACAGAACAAATATAGGACATCTGGCTAGACCTGGAGATGGCTGATTGAGTAAGGCTTTGACCGAGTGGTGGCCAAAGTTTGGCTAAAGAAACCAGAGTCGTCCTAAAGCTCGTTGGGTGGACGATATTGTCAGGGTCGCGGGGAACACCTGGATCAGGGAGCCACAGACCCGAGAAGAGTGGCGGAAGAAAGGGGAGGCCTATACCCAGCAGTGGGTGATTCCGGGCTGATATGATAATGATGATGATGATTAGAAACATGACGCATGTGTTCCACATCTAACAGTAGAAGCATTGAACTTTGTAGTGTGTGTTTGTTTGTTGTGTGTTTGTACTTTGTTTGAAAGTTCATTGGAAGACCAGCGTCAGACAGCTTCATCACCTGTCTGGCATGAATGCTGAAATGGACCTTTTTGGCGCAGCCGTGAGGCACACAGCATATTTCTACTAAGTCCTACTCATTGTTTTGTACCTTTTTTATTTATTAATGTATGTGTGCTTTATTAACTGACGTCAAATAAATATTTTTCTTTCTTTCTTTCTAATACCGACATAATTTCTAAGATTTAACTTGCATTTGTCGAGCGAATTCTATTTTTTAAACAACTATGTATATGTTACTGTAAAAGCCCGAAGTGCAGTAAATCGTAAGATTTCCCAGTAAATCCTAAGTTTTACCAGCTTCAGTGGTAAATGTCCGAAATGTTCTATGATCATCGTTAATTTCGGACATGTACCAACATACACTCGGTAAATTTTAAGATTTACCCCAGAGAAGCGGTAAATGTTAAAAAAATGACAAATCGAAACGTGTCAGATAACTGTGGCGTACTTGCGAGCAGTCTGCAGCCCCCCTCCAAAGCGCGCTCGCCTCCGCCCGCTTCATTCGATCATTTTGCTCGTTTAAATACGAAATTGAATATAATAAAAGAAGAAAATGGTGAAATCAGGCATTACCTACATTTGTTACGAAGACTTGTTTAACGTTCTCGAAGAAATACACGTTACTGTTGGACACGGTTGGAGGACAAGGATCATAATGGAATCTTACCGCAAGTATAAAAATGTAACAAGACCTATTTGAGACTTTGCCAACGTTGCCTAAAGAAACAGAAGTCAAATTATAATGATGCGATTGATTATTAATAATAAATAAATGGTTAAGAAATACTCACATGATAATAAAATAATAACATTAAATCTGTATCATCATAAATCATAATTATAATTAAAACTATGTAAAGCTTTGACTGACCGATAATTAAAATAAACGATTAAGAAATAGTCATTATTTTATTCCCATAACCAACATTAACCAACCATCATTGGTAAATCTTGGCATTTCCCAAACTCTGCTGGTAAAAGCCCGAAATATTGTCTCTTTTTTATAAAATTCGGACATTTACCAACTCATGCTGGTAAATCTTAAGATTTACTGGGAAATCTTAAGATTTACCGCACTTCGGGGTTTTACAGTAACATATAATGTTACGGCTAATACCCGAAGTGCGGCTACACCTAGTTTTAGCCGGTTAGAACTAGGTGTAGCCACTTACTCTTGGTTAAACCTAGTACGAGCCGATTGTTTTCGGGTAAAACTAGGTCTAGCCTTCATCATGCCGGCTACAACTAGGTCCAGCCATTCCCATTGTTGGATAAAACAAGTTGAAACAAGTAAGAGGCGCCTGGATAGTTTATGTTACTTTATAAAAGTGTGATTTATAATTATAATGACATTCTTTATATTATAATATGCAACTATGGTCTGTTGTTAAAAAAATGTTCCTGATTGTTCCTTTAAAAATTGTACTCCTAATAATTTGTGTTACTTATTACAATGTGATTTATAAGAATAAAAAATCTCTTTACGTTTCTTTTTATTGGATGTTTTTTTAATATCTAAAAAAAAGTTCTGCCGATAGCATAGATACAACTATGTACAGTCAATCTCTGTTAGATTTAAGACACGCGCTGCTACTGCAGACGCTGTGAGTCACACTTGCTAGAAGACCAGCAGTAGATCAGCAGCACCTGGCGCTCACATCCTACAGAGGCGCGTGCCTCGCTATGCCCTCCACCCCGCGCCGCTGCTGCAGATGCGGTGAGTCATGAGTGTGACGCGGGGCGGAAGGCTTGGCGGGACACGCATCTAAGTTTTATCCAACAGGGATTGTCTGGACCTAGTTCTAGCCGGAATGATATCGGATAGACCTAGTTTTATCCAACAGGGAATGGCCGAACCTAGTTGTAGCCAGCATGATGAAGGATAGACCTAGTTTTACCCGAAAACAATCGGCTCGTACTAGGTTTAACCAAGAGTAAGTGGCTACACCTAGTTCTAACCGGCTAAAACTAGGTGCAGCCGCACTTCGGGTATTAGCCGTAACATATACAGTGCGTTGCAAAAAACTGGATTGTTGGTGCAAATGCGAAGTTGAGGTGGCTTTCAAGAGCTCGGATTAGGTAAGGTTAGGCAAAACAAAAAGGGTTTATGCTTTAAGAAATGGTCAGAGTTAATAAAAACAGATTTAATCATTTAAAACACGTTTTTATTCTTCCTACAAAAAGTTTTACTTCTGTTTTGGCACACAAAATTTTTGAACTGGGTCCCAGTCACAATCACCAATCGGGTGCTTATCAGAAATGCGATTAATAAGTCGTCTTCTTAATTTGTTTGCGTTCACGTTTTCAATACTATCCTGACACTGGACGTAGTTAAACAAGTTGATGATTAAGACAAACAGTAACAGTAACTTCAACATTTTTATTTGTATCGTTGTGCTATGCAGTTGATTGTTAACAATTTAAAAATTATTGCAGATTGACTGGTTGCATATCGTATTTATATTAAAATTGTTAATTGGTCACGATGTAATCATTTCATTCGTTAGGTTCACTATAAATTGTCATGGCTGTAAATTGGATGGTATAGTAACAAGCGCAAATAAACTCGGCCCTATTAAGTGGGACTTCAACAAATTTGGTGAAATGTGGGTGTACATTTAGGTACACTATTGCTTAACCCTCCGGGAATAAGAGAATTACCAGCGTAATGCTATGTCATGAGTCAGAACTGACGGCCTGATCGAAATCATTGTCCCTACGTATTGTAAGTAAGTAAGTATAATTTATTTGTTTAAAAATGGAGTAAGATATTCATTGCATGCAAAATAATGTACAGAACAGTTTTATCATGTTCAGCCGCATATCGTGGCGTACAAATTTGTAGGAAGAGATGGTGCATAAACCGTGACAATATTATATTAACATTACATTATAGGAATTACGAGTATGTAGGTACTTAATAAATCATCATTGTTCATTAAGGATTAGGTACAAGTATCATTACAATTCAAAAAGCATATTTTTTTTATTAAATTAATTGTGACAATGAGGTACTTTGCCTCATTGTCGTTAATAAATTGGTCAATAAAAAAATATGAATACAAAACAATTGGTACCTACTATAATTCGCAGTCGAGACGCGCACGCCTACCACGGTTGTGCCGTGGCCTTGAAAATGGCTTCGAAAGTGATAAAATGGAATTCATGCAATGTTGTTATAAACGAGGTACTTGCTTTTAGATGCAACAAGTTAGACGTCATGGACGAAGAAAGCATTAGCCGTATTTGTTTAAGTGCTTTTTCGGAATTGGATATCGAAAATGCTAAAAATCTACTTTTCAATTCCACAAAGCGGAAGAAAATAAGGAAGAGCGACGGTTGAACGCTCCGTAACATTGACGATATAATCTGTTTATTGAAAGAAACTGACTCAAAGGAAATTCACATTTCTGTTCGACCATGTTGATGTTACAAAACTATTAAAAGACTTGTTACAGATGCAGAGCGAAATTAATTAAATTAAGGAACAGTATGCCACCGCTGACCAGTTACATCAGATAAAATTGGATCTTGAGTCAACAATTTCTACGTGTTTGTGTAATTTGCTATCTTCTTTCTTCAATTGTAAAGGTCCCTTATCCTTTGAATAATAAAGCTTTATCTTATGGAAAAAGTATTTTATTACCCAGTAATAACTGGGTTGTGGAGGTCTCTCCATGTAAAATATTGGTATTCAGCTTCATCCGGTTAGACTGAAAGCCGACCCCAACATAGTTGTGAAAAGCCCAAACAAATAATGAAACATTTAAATAACCATGCATTTCCAATATTAATAATTGATTTTATAGAAATCATTGTAGCTATTATAAATTCACTTACTTTTTGATTATACAGTAACGAACTGATTTAATTCTAAAAGGCTACGGTTATTGCTCGATTTATATAAATATGAACAACACCATCGAGTTGTCAGTGATCTTCAAGAGTCTCAAGTGTTAGTAGAAACCAAAATGTTGAAATTACTTGTTCTTCTCGTTGTGGTAGTCCACATGGGGCGTGTCCACTGTCGGAATCACGATAGCGATAGCCAGAAAGACTACCCAATCGTATATAGACGTCAGCCAACGCCTGGTGTTATTGGGGCAGACTTTTGTCCTCCCGGCACCCGGACCCAGGATGGTAGCTGTCAACCTATACCAGCAAGAAGAGCACCTTTAATAGAATGCCCTGACGGTTGGCCTAAAGAAGTCATGTGTTAGCCGCGAAAGTGAATGGAGACCAAAGAGGCTATTCATAGCAACTGTGGTTCGTTTTTTTCAATTGATGAATAAAACATGTTGTTTAATGTCATTTTTATTTATGCACCAGTGGACAAAATCAAAATCAAAATCAAAATCAAAGCATTTATTTCAAGTAGGCCAGTTACAGGCACTTTTGAATTGTCGAAACAAAAATGAACATTTAAAGTAGCTACAGTCCCAGTCACAAGACATAAAAACTGTGAAAGTACTGTAGTTGCCCATTCCCTAGCGTAGATCTCTATGGAGAAGAACGGGCAAGAAACTCCATGGACACTCTTTTAAATCAAAATATTGTTACAAAATCTTGGTTACATCATTCATGTTGAGATGGTATATTATGTGAGAACAATGTAGCAAGATGTGTACGTTAAGTGTCCATAGCAAAACAAAAATAAAATACAACTCAAAAACAAAATAATTAATTCAAATAAACCATGGCGACTAAGAGATGTCCAGTCACAACTGACAGCGCCCGTTCACGAACATGACGCATGGATCAGCACCATTCAGCTCAACCATTTTGAAGGGAGCTAAATGGTCCGACACACGCGCCACCATCAGCGAGACATTTGAGAGAGCATGACATACTCTCAACCGCCAGGGCACATTCTAGTCAAGAACTGCCGTAGGCTTTCAGTGAATGATAGCTTTCTAGTACATAGTACTCACACAATATGGGCTATGCGATTATATAATACTAACATTGAATCTATACAATGCAAAGATAGTTGTACAATCTTCAGCAGCTCCAACAATACCGTTTAATGCTATCAATTTTTGCGCCCCTGTCCTTGTGGAGCAGGACCAGCATTGAGCCAAGCATTTTTATCAGCGACGTCACACGGTTCCCGTTCTCGCGGGACTACGGGAATAAAATATAGCCTATATTACTCAGTAAACACGTGGCTCTCTTTTATTGAAAGAATTTTTGAAATAGTATTTTTTTGTGTTAAATCGTAACAAACAAACAAGAAGTCAAAGCTTCCCTCTTCTTAATATTACTAGTTTTCACCCGCGGGTTCGGTTGCGGTTATTTAGAATTTGACAGTCTTGGTCGTCGTGGTCGAAATTTGATAGATTTCCAATGATATTTGACATATTAGACGACCTTTTTTATATATAAGCTTGGGTAACTCGTCGCCAGTAATCTGTCGGCTACTAAATAAAACCACCGTTTTTTGGATGCTTATTTATTACTGAGACAACACAATATCATAATGGTGCAGGCACGCACACATAAATACCTACGCATACATACATATCAATTCTGCTTGTGGTGGTTTGGCCTTTGCACTCATGGGCTAGAAACGGAATATTAAAACTAACCTTACCTAATTAAAACACAAAGAAACTCAACCTAATGAAAACCGGTAAACTAAGAATTTAACTAAACTAACCGAAAAGTAATAAATTAAAAAGACATTTTTTTTTTCAAACAATTAATAAAAATAAGGATTGAGTCGTATCGAGCATGATCAGAAATGCATAATTGATAATTAAGTTCCGCAAATTTATGCAACCAGTCCTAGAGAATGTTTTGATGGAATCAGAAAAAAACAATTCTTATCACTTTTCCAACAGCAATTACAACTTAACAACACCCTATCTAACGACATTATGAACATAGTATGGTCATTCTTGCACAGAAAATCAAAAAACACTGCGATTCAGAAAACGGGTCACTAATACAACGCCATCTACCAAGCTCATTGTGAAACTCTTGAAATCATGCAACTAAAACGCTGTACTGACAGTCGACTTCCAAAATGTATTTCTTATACCAACTTATATTCTAAATTCAAAAGCGAGTTTGTCTTATTACTTTATCCCGCGGGGACAGTAGGCACATTGTTCCTCAATGAAAGGTGTAACGAGATTTCTCTGTTTCCCTAAATAAATGTCGTGATGATCGATTCAGTGGTATAAGGCGTGATAAAGTATCAAGGTAAGCAACTTACTTTCGCATCATCTTAGAAGGATAAAAAACCCAATCTAGAGTCACAAAATGGGTGGAGAGGTACTTTTATATTTAAAAAAAGACGTGTAGCACTCGGGGACTGCCGCGGTAAAGCTATTGCATAGCATTTTTTATCAACTTATGCAATTATAATTATTTATTTATTTTATTTTTCCGCTTGTTGCCGGCTCGAGGACCAAACGCAGACTGAATGTTCAGGCTCGGCTTCCCATCACGATGAAATTATGAATTTTATGATGATGGTTCCACACACACATACACAGACACGTCAAGCTTATAACACCCCGTCGTTTATGCGGCAGCCGAGCCTGAACATTCAGTCTGCGTTGCAAGCTTGTCATTGTCAGTATCTGACATGGGGTGGTGTGGAGGTGTTAGATTTTTTTCGTTAGGTTATTTTCTTTACGGAATTTCTGGATTCAGTCTCCACGCTCAAAGCCCGCGATAAAACTCATATCTACAAAATTTTCTATTTTAATTTAATTCAATCAGTATTCACAAGACACGTGGCGCCACCTATAACCAAAAGCATGTTGTTGTGATTTTCCTCGGGAATAGTACTTAGTTTCAGGAAGAAAGGTACTCTAATGTGCGTTACTGTTCACCTGAAAATGTGTATAAAAATTTCAGGATGATCGGTTCCGTGGGTTAGGCGGGAAAAGGTAAGGGAAAAAAAAGGCAATAAATCTTTTCTCTCTTATTATTAGTAAAGATAAAGCACTGAGCGTAACTTTTTAAAGTAAAATCATTTCGTCAAATCATAATTTGCAATTACCTGAATTTTTTTTTTGTCTTTTTTTCTCAGTCCCCCGTAACGTTATTTCCAAACACAGTACTTTAAAATTGCTGATTTGAGAATTCATCATTAAACTTCTCGCCATGCAAGCAGTGCAGTCAACCTACAAAATTACTACAGTAAACATTTTTTCAACATACTATAATTTCGGTGTGCAAGAAAAAAACAATTCAGTGTAGCAGAAACAAAGTGTTTCAATTAAAAGGGACCCACGGAGCGCCATCTTAACTGTAACTGTAACCAAAGTGACACCTTAATTCGTACCTCGTTTGCCACACCCAACATTCACTTCCATATAATTAACTTATATTAACTTATTTTAATTTCCATGACGGACATTCTATACACCGTGACTTTTTAGTCGTCTTACAAAAGCGGTCCACTCAATGTACCGGTCCACATAAAATACCTCTAGGGGCGATTATAATTTTTTATCATTAAGTAATTCAGATAATAGGTACGAAGAAAAATAAATAACACATTAGAAATATACAAACACCCTGTTAAAAATGTTTACGTATCAAACTGTAGAATTTACTTAGCGCACGAGTCGAGCAGATCATTCCATCACCATTTTCAACGAGACAAAACTACGCCTTGCGTCATAATAATGAATAAAATGTTTATTTTTAAATTATTTAAATCTCATAAATATCTATTTTTTTTATTAGGAACGTTTACTAGTCATTGGATACTGACATGAACTGGACTGCTTTTGTAAGACGATAAAAAAGTCACGGTGTATATTATATTTTATTTGACAGAAAATATTGTGTGTCATCATCATCATCATCATCTGCCTAGCCTTTTCCCAACTATGTTGGGGTGGCCTTCCAGTCTAACCGGATGCAGCTGAATACCAGTATTTTACATGGAGCTACTGCCTATTTGACCTCCACAACCCAGTTAATACTGGAAAATACGATACCGCAGTTGGTAAGACTGGTGTCAGACTTTTAGGGCCATTGTGTGTGTGTTTTTTTTAATTTATTTTGTATAAAACCTAGTTAGTATAATAGTATTTATTTTGTTTCGTGTGACTATGATTATAAATACGATCTTTATAATGAATTTAAGTTGTCTTGACAAAAAACCAATAACAAAAAATATGAATAAATTAAATCTAATTTGAACAATGGTATTTTGTCATTTACAACACAAACAGTCCTTAGTTGATTCTAGAGATGTATGCCAATCTAGCTCGAATAAATTACTGCGTGCTTCGCTGAACTAGTCTGAGTAGCTCGTGAAATATAAATTTTCTTTTGTTTGAAAGTCTAAGAACAAATAATTATGTCCTTGAAAAAAATGATCTGCAACCTTTATCAACTTGGAGGGCTCTATTGATGGTTTTGATGATTATAATTCTGTAATTACATACGTCTTACAGTCGCGAATAATATTTTAATCAACATACAACCTAGCACTGGCCTGCAAATTTCAAAACACTTAGGAAAAATTGAATTTCGCGAGGTACCTTGGACCATCAGCCTTGAGAACAATGTTTTCAGGATGATCTACTCTAGAAACAAATTAATGTTATAGTCAACTAGCTTCAACAAAATGCAGGTAATTGCAACCTTTTTATTAGACCTATTTCTGGTCTCGGGCAACTTTGGGTCCGGAAAATATGAATTTCGCGAGGTACCCTGGAGCATTAGCTTTGAAAACAATGTTTTCAGGATGATCTACTCTAGAAACAAATTAATTTTATAGTCAGCTTCAACAATATGCAGGTAATTGCAACCTTTTTATTAGACCCATTTCTGGTCTCCGGCAACTTTGATCCGGAAAATATGAATTTCGCGAGGTACCCTGGAGCATTAGCTTTGAAAACAATGTTTTCAGGATGATCTACTCTAATAAACAAATTAATGTTATAGTCAGCTTCAACAAAATCGACCAACCTTTTTATTAGACCTATTTCTGGTCTCCGAAAACTTTGGTACTTGTCGAAATAGTATGAAATGAAGAACTTTTTACTTTGCGTTTGAGATAAACTGGGTATTTCATTTCTGTTGCACTTACACCCATTTTAACCCAACCTTCCATAGAATTCGATTAATATGAAAATTGAAAAATATCTGACAACTATTTCTTGTTAAAAACTGAGCTGGAAAATCTTTGTTAAAGATACGAAAATCTCCGAAATTCACTCTCTCGTTTAAAGAACTGGAAAATAACGAAAAACTACGTCTTTGAACAACAACAAGTTTTATTAAATATTAAAAAAAACAACAGACGTTGCTATGAATAGCCTTTTATATATATCTGCTGGCCCTACCAGCAGATATAAAAGCCACAGCTGAATCTTCTGTAAGGTATCTTACATAGGCCGTCAATGTCTCTGTGAGTACCGGGAGGACACGAGTCTGAGTCTCTTCTAATAACGTCGTGCAGCAGACGTCGTTGGAATAGTAGGTTAGGTTTGTAGTCTTGCTGGACATCGGTATCGTGATCCTGACAGTCAATACGCCCCATGTTGACTACCACAACGAGAAGAACAAGTAACTTTAACATTTTTGGTTTCTACTAACACTTGAGACTCTTGAAGATCACTGACAACTCGATGGTGGTGTTCATATTTATACAAATCGAGCAATAACCGTAGTATTTTTAAATTAAATCAGTTAGTTACTGTATAATTTAAAATTAAGTGAATTTATTACAGTTATGTTGATTTTTTTTAAATACATAGAACGAAACAATTTTCTTCAGCGTTCGATGTATCTAATTTTATCGTTAATCCAATTTAATTTGATCAACCTTGGATGGTGAAAACAAGTTACTATAGAGAAAAATCTACAGATGAAAATAATAAGAATTTTGTCATCATTAGAGGCGCGAGGCAAGTGCAAAACGGGTCGGTCTTCAAGGTTAAGCCGAGCTTCACAAGGTCCGTGCGATGCATAATGTTCGTACATCAATTCGATTATTTTACAGTTTTTCTAGCTAGTGTAGAGGTTGAAACCGGGTTGAAGGTAAAGTGCATACGCACGGATAATGGGACAGAATTTGTGAACAGGAAGTTTGGTGGGTTTTTACAGAAAAAGGGTATTAACCATCAGTTGACTGTTCCCTACACTCCGGAGCAGAATGGCGTAGTTGAGCGAGCAAACCCCAGAAAAGGGTTTGAGTGCGAGACTAATAATAATAATAATAACCTATTCCAACAATGGAACCAATTTTAATAACGCCACTGGATATAGCCAGAGCAGTTCGTCCGTTACCGAATTGGAAATCACCGGGACCGGACGGACTACATAACTTCTGGCTCAAGTGGTTTAGTAGTTCACACACTTGCCTGGCATCCCAATTCCAGTCATCCTTAGAGTCTGGGTCCTTACCACAGTTTTTAACAACAGGTATAACCCACCTGCTCCATAAGTCAGGTAGTCCCGCGGAACCCAAGAACTACAGACCGATCACGTGTTTGTCGACGGTCTATAAACTTCTTACATCCATTTTGAGAACGAAAATTAATACTCACGTTGACAGTAACTCAATTATGTCTGCCTCTCAAAATGGATGTAGGAATGGGTCCCGTGGTACTAAGGAGCTACTCCTCATCGACATGGCCATTAGCCAACAGGTCCGTCGAGCCCGCAAGGATCTGTCAACATGCTGGATAGATTATAAGAAGGCCTACGACTCGGTGCCACATTCATGGCTCAAGAGGGTGCTGGAGTTGTACAAGATAGATGCAACTCTACGCGCCTTCCTTGAGTCATGTATGGGGCAATGGAGGACGGTCCTTCGATATCCAGGATGTCGACAGATCCAGGGAAACGATGAACCTGTTTGGATTAAACGGGGAATATTCCAGGGCGACAGTCTGAGTCCCCTTTGGTTCTGTTTAGCCCTGAATCCTGTAAGCACATTGCTGGAGAATTCAGGGCTAGGCTACCGGTTGAGGAAAGATGGTCAGGTTATATCTCACCTGCTTTACATGGATGATCTGAAACTCTTTGCCCCCAACAAATTGCAACTGATGGAGCTACTGAAAGTAACCGAAACTTTTAGTAGCGCCATCGGGATGGAATTTGGTGTGGACAAATGTGCAGTCATGTATGTAAAGCGAGGGAAGATTATGGGATCCGAGGGACTTCAACTCTCGGATTCCATACACCTAAGATCCCTTTCCTCATCCGAGAGCTATAAATATTTGGGTATGTCGGAAGCGTTAGGCATTAACGTAACTGACATGAAACAATCGTTGATGGAGCGCTTCTTCGGTCGCCTAAAGAAGGTATTAAATAGCCTTCTTTCAGGTAGGAACAAGGTGCGCGCCTTCAACGGTTGGGTCATGCCGGTTTTAATGTACTCTTTCGGCATACTCAAATGGACACAGACCGAACTCGACGCCCTGGATAGAAGAGTTCATACACTGCTGACCGAAAACCGGATGCATCACCCACGATCGTCAGTGATGAGACTGTACATCCCGCGGAAGTGCGGGGGTCGAGGCTTTTTAAATGCGAAGACCCTCCACAACCGCGAGGTGTGCAGCCTCAGAGAATATTTTCTAAAAGCCGACGTGGGTATGCACCGAGATGTGGTCGCAGTGGACAAGGGACTCACCCCGTTGTCCATGGCTAAAGAGAACTGGCGCAAACCTGTGGTACTTACTACCGATGACTGCAAGAAGGAATGGCAGGGCAAGGAGCTTCACGGGCGCTTCTACCGGGCTCTTCATGGGCCCGATGTAGATTTTCTAGCGTCCGTGTCCTGGCTACGTTTTGGTGACCTCTTCGGGGAAACTGAAGGTTTTGTCTGTGCGATTATGGACGAAGTTATGTTAACGAACAACTACCGGAAATATATTATGAAGGACGGGACGGTTGACGTGTGTCGGGCATGCCATTGTCCGGGTGAGTCCATCAGACATATTATTTCTGGTTGTTCTCGTCTAGCTAACGGCGAGTACTTGCACAGGCACAACCAAGTAGCCAGAATTATTCACCAGCAACTTGCCTTGAAATTTAAGCTTGTGGAATCTGAGGTACCGTACTACAAGTATGTGCCCGACCCAGTTCTTGTGAAAGACCATGTCACGCTGTACTGGGATCAGTCTATCATTACTGACAGGACTATTGTTGCCAATAAGCCTGACATAGTGGTGATAGACCGATCAGCGCGCCGCGTAATGATAATCGATGTTACTATCCCTCATGACGAGAACCTCGTGAAAGCTGAAAAAGAGAAACAAATGAAGTATCTCGACTTGGCACACGAGGTTCGCGACATGTGGAATATGAACTCGGTTATCATTGTGCCGATTGTCGTGACGGCCAATGGCCTGATAGCGAAGAGCCTCGACGAACATCTGTCGAAGCTCTCTTTAGGCGGTTGGATCAAGGGCCTGATTCAGAAGGCAGTACTCCTCGATACGGCTCGCATTGTGAGGAGGTTCCTGTCTCTGCAACCCTAACCACCGGTGACTTGGACCCTGCTCCCGACACCGGCGGATCCCTATTTTTTATATTTTTAAATGATTTTATGTTTTTTTTTTAAGAATATTTAAAAATGTATCAAGTAAGTTATTTAACCAATAAAGGAGATAATAATAATAATAAACGTCAACAGACTTCTTGATATTTGGTTCCTAATTTTATTTATAAATAATTTATTTAAATAGTCTGGAACCCTTTTAATATATTCAATAACTAAATTATTACCGCACAAAATAAAATGCAGCCCATAAATAAGCAAAAACACAGAAGAAAAACCTGATCAATAATGACGTATGTCAAACCAAATAACGATATCGGAAATCCAGTATTTAATTCAAGATAATGTTGACGAGAGCCGCTGCTCGACGCGCACGCCTACCGCCTCCGGACCCGTCGCTCAGCTCCGCCTCGCCGCCGCCGGAACCCAGCCCCATCGTGAGTGCTGTGACACCGGCAGTTGCGTCGAGCTCGAGCGACGAGTATTTCTCTCCGCCCACGACGCCACCACCTGTTCGTCGACGGGGAGGACGCCGGCCGCCGGACGGCTTAGGACCTCGAGGCCCACCGGCTTCTGATAGGGTCCCAGCTCCCGGCGGAAGTGTGCAGCGCATGCGATGGACGCAATCAAACAATGAAAACGTCATGCGCGCATACTATGGGGCTACAGAGGGGGGAAACAACCTGACCGCGTACCGTGTTAGGATGCTCTCTCTGTTTCAGGTGCTTGAGCCAGCTGTCAACGTGTCGGCACAACGACTGTCGGATCAGGTGCGAGTCATCCAACGTAATCGTATGTTGGATGACACCGTAATTGATCGCTTGCGAACTGAAATGCATAGTAGCCATGTCATTGACACGCCGCCCTCGCAGGCTGTAGTTCCACCACAGTCAACCACAGTAACAAATCGCGATGACGACGTGAGTAGTGACATGATTACTAATGTAAGTACCCAGTACAGTGAGGATATGAGGAGTCAAACTCAAACTCAAACTCAAAGCATTTATTTCAACTAGACCATTACGGCACTTTTGAATGTCAAATTACAAATTAAATCAAAGCTGCAGTCACAGTCACAAGGCATAATAACTTGAGAAAGTACTGTAGTTGCCCATTCCCTAGCGTAGATCTCAATGGAGAAGAACGGGCAAGAAACTCCATGGACACTCTTTTTAAATCAATATATTGTTACAAAATCTTGGTTACATCATTCATGTGTGATTATACATATATGTGAGAACGATGTAGAAAGACGTGCACATTAAGAGCGTCCAGAGAAAAGATTAAATCAACAGTGTAAAAAGAAATTAAAATTAACCATGGCAGCTAAGAGATGACCAGTCCCAACTGACAGCGCCCGTTCACGAACATGACGCATGTATCGGCGCCCTTCAGCTCGACCATATTGAAGGGAGCTAAATGACCCGACACACCCGCCACCATCAGCGAGACATTTGAGTGAGCATGACAATCTCTCAGCCGCCAAGGCATATTCAAGTCAAAAAAATGAAAAAGATAACTAAATGTAAATGGTGGCTTTACAGTACATAGAACTCACACAAATGTGCTATGCAGTTATATAATACTACAAGATGGAATCTATACAATGCAAGGATATTTTACAATCTTCTGCAGCTTCCACAATAACGTAACCTGGGAATCAGTTAGTTTGCCTTTGGTTGTGGAGCAGGACCAGCATTGAGCCAAGCATTTTTATCATTAATGTAATTCCCCAAATTATAATATGCTTGCCTACATATTGTGCGTTTTATACAAGCTTTAAATTTCGTCTCATTCAGTTGTAGAATGTGAGGAGGTATTTTATTGTAACATTTTAAACAGTACCCCATGAAAGATGAATCTACTTTAGCAAGCCTGAAACCTGGTTGAACGAGTTGGTCCCTATTTCTAGTATTATAGTGGTGTCTGTCACCTCTTTTACTGAATAAATGCAGATTTTTCCTAACGTACATGATGTTTTCATAGATGTATTGGCAAGGTACTGTCAAGATGTTAATTTCCTTAAACAGTTCTCTCAGAGAGTCGCGTCTACGTAATTCGTATATGGCTCTGATTGCTCTTTTCTGCAGAATGAATATAGACTCGATGTCTGCCGCACGTCCGTCGAGTGCTTTGGAGGGTGCGATTCGAGAATATCGGTTCATGACACCAGAGCTTAGACCGCGTTTACCTCGCTTGCCCATGCATAGCAAAAATAGGATGCTGGTGGCTGTTCTGGATTCGCAGTTGTCAAATTATTTTGATAACTGCGAAGACCTCACCGATGTTCACTCAGTCCTGTATTGTGCGGCCGTAGCGGCATGTCGTGTAGCTCGTGTCAAATTTCCTGATGACAGAGCTACACGGCCAAAACCAGCCGTACCGGCATGGCAGTACAGGATTGAACAACGTATTGGTGGGGCCAGAGCACTCATCGGCAAATTGATCTGCTTCAGGGAGGGCAATACTCGCCCTAGAGTGATGCGTTTTGTGAGGCGGGCGTTCTCGGGGACTGATATCAATCCTCGAGACTACTTGTCCCATGTCACAGAGCGCATCGACTTCCTGAAGCAGAAAGTGTATGCATGGGCAAGCCGTATACGTAGGTATAAGCGGCGTGTGGATCGATACACTCAGAATCGCACATTCCAAAGAGATGAAAGGTGGGTTTATAGGGCTTGGGAGCGACCGGACCAAGGTGTGGCTGACACGCGCCTACCGGATGATAATGCAATGTGTTCGTTCTGGCGCAGCATCTGGTCGGTGCCTGTCAGCCATGCTGAGGGTGAATGGACTCGGGTGGTTGAGAGAGCGTGCGATCCAGTACCAGAAATGGGGGCAATTACTATCAGCCCCCAAGACGTAGCTTGTGCAGTTCGTCCGTTGCCTAATTGGAAATCTCCAGGCCCGGACGGGCTGCACAATTTCTGGATAAAATGGTTCACAAGGTCGCACGCTCGCCTGGCGACCCTGTTCCAGTCAGCCTTAGAGTCGGGGTCGCTGCCAGAGTTCCTGACAACAGGTATAACCCACCTGCTCCATAA
Organism: Xestia c-nigrum; assembly: GCA_916618015.1. Taxonomy (NCBI): domain Eukaryota; kingdom Metazoa; phylum Arthropoda; class Insecta; order Lepidoptera; family Noctuidae; genus Xestia; species Xestia c-nigrum. The sequence goes on along the minus strand of OU745246.1, from coordinate 1,736,067 downwards.
ATCGGGTAGTACTGCGGAACCCAAAAATTATAGACCGATTACCTGTCTCCCGACGGTCTATAAAGTTCTTACATCCATTTTGAGAGCTAAAATCACTAAACATATTGACGAAAATTCTGTTATGTCAGCTTCTCAGAATGGATGTAGGAACGGGTCCCGCGGTACTAAGGAGCTACTCCTCATTGATATGGCCATAAGCCAACAGGTTCGTCGTTCCCGAAAGGATCTCTCGACATGTTGGATAGACTATAAGAAGGCTTATGACTCAGTGCCACATACATGGCTCATGAGGGTGCTAGAGTTGTATAAAGTTGATGCAACTCTGCGCACCTTCCTGATGTCGTGTATGGGGCAATTCAAATTCAAATTCAAATTCAAATACTTTAATTCGAGCGGAGGCTCATATAGGATTAGTAACATAATTCTTAAAAACTAAGTGTTAGAAATCAACACGATACGGTGACACATGTAACTGTCAGCAGTGAACCACATAAGGACAGTCCAATCTGCCAGCAATCATTTTCAGAACCCTGTTAGGGCTTGCCATGACGCGAGCCACCATTGATGCTGCGTACTTCCGCATTATTGCGTAAAAACAATCTACACGCGCCGCCGCAAACATACCGGACGCACTGCAACGCCACGGCAACCCCATCAGTTTCCGAAACGCGTTATTGAATTGAACACGAAGGGCTCCATACGACGCTACCGAATAATTTTCCCACAAGCTGCAAGTGTAGAAAGTTGTACAGAATGCTCTAAAGAGCGCCACCTTTACGTCCGCAGTACAACGAGCAAACCTGCGGGCTATCATATTCGCGCGTACGGATAGAGTCCTCCGTTCCCTCTCAATGTCAACATTGTCTCTAAGGTCTGTGGTGACCAAGTGACCCAAGTACTTAAATTGTTCCACTCGCTCAAGAGGAACACCGCTTAGCCGTATGGGAGGCACATCAAGATGGTACTTGGACCCCGCCTCAAAAACAATGTACTGACTCTTCTGAACATTGTACGATAAGCCATGCTCCACCGCGAAGCACTCACAAATGGCCAACAGCGTACTTATACCGCCGACTGAAGCGCTCAGCAGCACCATGTCGTCCGCGTAACTCAAATTATTGACACAGATACCGTCAATATGACAACCGACATGATGACCACTAAGCGCCTCAATCAGGGCATTCATGTACAAATTGAAGAGGGCAGGGGAGGTCAACCCCCCCTGTCTCACTCCGCACTCCAATTGATACGGCTCAGACAGCACACCTGCCCACCGAACATTGTTGACCTGGCTTCCATACCAGTGCCTGAAAATACTAATAAGCTCGATAGGCCAGCTTATGGCTTCAAGTTTCTTCCATAATATATCGTAGGAAACCAGATCAAAAGCCCTAGACAGATCGAGGAAGCAAGCGAAAACAGGTGTTCTTCTTTTTGTGTAGTACCTGACGGTCTGCTTGAGACACAGAACTGCACTCTCTGTAGAAAGTCCCGGCCGAAACCCAAACTGATTGTCATGCAGCAACAGACGCTCGTTTAGTTGTGCATCAAGCAGACCATCAAGCACCTTCGCGACTGTGGTCGCTAGAGAAATAGGTCTATAGTTCCCCTTATCTGACAGATCACCTGTTTTACTTTTAACAATAGGAACCAAGATCGTCCTCATTAGGTCGGAAGGCAGGTACGAATGACCAATGCATAAGTTGTATAGTAGCGCCAAAGCCCTAGGTAAGTGAGGACCGGCATACTGTAAGTGCTCGATACTGAGCCCATCATGACCAGGGGACTTACCTCTAGTCGTTGACCTGACTATCTTAGCCACATCTTTGGCAGTGAAGCGCGTACCCACCTCGCCACAACGCGGCTCAGCATCCAACACTACACAAGAGCTACCCCCTAGCGGTGATTTTAAAACAAAATGATCTTTAAAAAGGTTCGCAATATCCTTTGTATCACTAATACCGTTCACACTAACGGGCAGGCTCGGCCGAAAACTCTGTTTGTTAGTTTGCTTCCAGAAGCCGCGAAAATCACGCTTTGTATGCTTAGAGGCAATTATGTCCATCTTTATTTGTTCCTCGTGGTTCTGACACCATTTAAGCCGCGACTTGAACAGTGCCCTACTATCCCGCATCTCATCATACACTGGGCCATTCGACGGCTTCCCACACGATAACCATATGTGGAAGTTCTGCCTGGCCAGCCTATGAGCGCTACTAACGTGCTTATTCCAGCCTGTGATTTGAGCCCTTTTCTTACAACTAACAAACTTATTTTCCACACTACAAATGGACGCTTCACTGAGAGCACTGACAATATCAGAATACAGCCTATCAATAACAACCCTATGAGCGGGTTCACTACAAAAAATATCACCACAATCAATTAATTGTACAGGAAAATCAACCAGCTTTATGGATGAAGTTATGATGACAAATAACTACCGGAGATTTATTGTGAAGGACGGTACGGTTGACATATGTCGGGCATGCCACCGTCCAGGCGAATCAATCCGTCACATTATCTCCGGATGTTCTCGTCTAGCTAACGGAGAGTACTTGCATAGACACAACCTTGTAGCCAGGATTATCCATCAGCAACTTGCTCTAAAATACAATCTTGTGGAATCGGAAGTGCCCTACTATAGGTATGTGCCCGACCCAGTTCTCGTTAATGGCAGTATCACACTGTACTGGGATCAATCCATCATCACTGACAGGACTGTTATAGCTAATAGACCTGATATAGTGGTGATGGATCGATCAGATGCGCGCGCAATGATTGTTGACATAACGGTCCCGCATGATGAGAACCTCGTGAAAGCCGAGAAAGATAAACAAATCAAGTATCTTGGCTTGGCTCGCGAGGTTGTCGACATGTGGGAAGTGGACTCAGCAAACATTGTGCCGATAGTCGTGTCAGCGCATGGCTTAATTGCCAATAGCCTCGACCAACACCTGAGGAGGCTCTCGTTAGGCAGCTGGATCAAGGGCTTGATTCAGAAAGCGGTACTTCTTGACACGGCTCGTATTGTTAGGAGGTTCCTCTCTCTGGAGCCCTGACCGCCGGTAGCTTGGACCCTGTTCCCGATACCGGTGGGCTGCAATTTTTATATTTTTTAAATGTTTTTTATATATTTTTTATATTAATATTTAAAAATGTAAAGAGTTTGTTGAAAACTGAATAAAGGAAATAATAATAATAATTTTATTAAGGTTCACAAAGTTTTGTAGTACATGAGGGATTTACAGAGTATGCATTTATAATTACATGTAGTAGGTACAACCATTGCTGGGTGAATCACTGCTTTCCTAGCTAGATTGCTGAGCAATCTGTATTTAGGGGAGACAGTTTCGACTCCCTGTTTGAGTATCACAATAACCATGTATTATACTTTCGGCGCATTATAATTTAACAAAACAAAACAAAAATAATTAAAATTAAAATAAAAACTAAATCTTTAAATTTAATTAACGAAAAAACAAATTACATTGATGAGGGCTGGTGTGGTAAGCCGAGTGAGTATGTGCTTGTGTATGTGTATGAGTGAGGTGTGTGTGTGTGAATTTGAATATTGTGGAATAGGGTTACTTTCATGTAAGTGTCACTAAGTACTGTTCAGTCTCGTCGTAGGTTTTGTTTAGAAGGAATTTGCGGAGGGCAAGTTTGCATTTGCTGTGTGGTAAATTGTAGATGTATAAGGACGCGTTAATTTTATTGTACAAGCAAGGGCCAAGATAGTAGAAAGAGAGAGACTGTGGGGAGAGGCATGTAATACGGCTGTTTATACCAAGAAAAGGCTGCCTCACAATGGCAATAATGGTAAGATTCCTGAGGAGTTTTGGACATGGAAGGCTCAGTCATTGGGTCATTTCAGAGTTTTTGGAACGAAAACGTTTGTACTCGTGCCCAAGGAAACTCGGAAGAAATGGAGCCCTAAAGCGGTAGAACATTATCTTTGTTGGTTACTGTGAAGAAACCAAGGGATATCGTTTCATTAATCCAAGTAATCCTCGCGTCATTGTAAGAGCAAGAGATGTAGTTTTCCTGAAGGACTCTACTGCAGTATTTTCAGTGGATCCCAGTCAGCTCGTAGGTAGCGGTGACAAAGGTGCTGAAGTAATCTGGGAATTTACAAAGGTAGAAGGGCAGTCAGGTTCGTCACCTGGTAGTGCAGAAACTTAAGAAGGGACGAGTTCCACAGATGGGGCTGAAGTATATGGAGACGCGGAGATGGAGGTGGGAGAAACGGGTGATAGCGGAGCAGAAAATGTCGTGGTGGAAAATGTTGAAGTTGAAGACACTATTAACAGAGGAGATTCAAACGAAAGTGAATGTCGTTATCCTCTACGTAGCGGATAGGAAGATGAAACATATAGACATAAGGGCGGACTATGTCCGAGATTGCATTGCTAAGAAAGTTGTATGTCTGGATTCGAACCCAGAACGTAAGGCAGCCTCACCACCACTACGCCATTCGGGTCGTCAATATTAGGTTTAAGAACAACTTTATTCTCATAAGAATTACATGAATTCACTTACTGAGAAACATACTTAATAACAATTTATAATTAGGGCGCACAGATTATGTGGGTACACAGATAAATAATAACCCAAACTCGATCATAAGTTTAACAAAACACCATGGATGTAGTTTGATTTTTACTGGATGTGGCATTGATAGCATAGTCTGTTATGAGCAGATTTATTACCATTTTGTTTTTAGTTTATTGTATTAAATATTAGTTAGTACATACATGATTTATATTATATAAATATACATATATATTTTGTGATATGTAGTTTTTCTTTTTTTTTTTTTTTTTATTATTTGTATGTATTAATTGTGTGGGATTTTAGTAACTTTTTAAACCGGGCATAACTTTTTTCTCCTTTTATTACTGATGGTAATTTATTATAAATTGTAACACCCTCAAACTCCAAATTTCTTCTTCCATAGTTAGTTCTAGGAGGGCGGGTCACTAAGTGACTAGCACGCCTTAAGTTAATCTTTCGTATTTGTTGTTTTGTTACAAATTTTATATTGGAATGGATTTTCTTATTTAATATTTTACGTATTAGAATACATGTGTAGTATATGTAGGTTTGTTTTATATTCATTATTTTTGTTTCCTCGTATATCTTAGTAGTTGGTGTCCGAAATGGATAGTTAAATAAAATTTTGATTAATCTATTTTGAGCTCGTTGAATTGGATCTATATTAGTTTTCGCTGCAGTACCCCAGATTTCAATGAGGTAGTCGATATGAGGTTTAACCAGAGAATTATAAATAAGATATCGCACTTTTCGAGGGAGACAATTTGTTATATTATGAAGAGCCCCTGTGAGTGGTCTTAGTTTAAGTATAATTTTTTCTAGATGTGGTTTCCAATTTAGGTTACTATCCAAAATAAGTCCGAGATATTTTTCTTTAGATTTTCGTTCAAGTAGTTGACCGTCTATTTTAAGTTCGAAATTATCATTTATTTTTTTATTAATTGCTGCAAAAATTATGTAATTTGTTTTTGTGATATTAATAGTTAAAAGATTTGACTGAAACCACTCATTTAGAAGATTAAGATCATTCTGAGCGTCAGCTATTATAGCTTCGACTGAATGTCCAAAATAAAAGAGACTTGTGTCGTCTGCATAAAGGGAGATGTCTCCTTTGAGACCCAATTCACTGATGCTGTTAATATAAATAAGAAACATTAAGGGGCCTAATATTGATCCCTGGGGGACGCCAAAATTCAGGACACAGGAGTTGCTTTCATATTTATCTATTTTTACTATTTGTTTACGGTTCTCCATATATGATTTAAAGATTTCAAGTGCTTTGCCTGTAACACCGGCAAGTTCTAGCTTCTGTATTAATTTGTCATGACTGATGGTGTCGAAGGCTTTTTTAAGATCAATAAATATTCCTAAGGCAACTTGTTTTTGATCAATTTTATTTTTAATTTTGGTTACGAGGTCAATTGTAGCAGCGAGAGTATTTGACTGAGTTCTAAATCCATACTGTTTTTGGTAAAAGAAACTTTTTGAATTAAGGAAAGACTCTAATCGGTTATAAAGAATCTTCTCGAAAACTTTAGAAATCACCGGGAGAACTGATACAGGGCGGTAATTGCACGGGTCAAATTTACTTAAAGATTTGTGAATTGGTACAACTTTTGCAACTTTTAACTCGTTGGGAAAATTACCTCGCGCTATATGATAATTGATGCAAGCTGTAAGTTCCGTCGCAATAATGTCTTTTACGCATTTTATTGATTTTGTACTAATACCATCAATGCCAGATGCAGTATTACAGTCCAAATTTTTGATTATGGTAATAACTTCCTTCGTTGTTGCTGGTTTTAGAAACTGCAATTCTGTTTTGTCAGTTAGTCTACACTCTTCAAAAGTTTGACTTGCATTTGATCTTTCAGAGATCATACTTGCTAGGGTTGAACCAATAGTCGAAAAATATGAGTTAAAGCTTTCACATATTTCTTTTTGGTCCGTAATAGTACCAGCTGCCGTTTCAAGTTTGTCCGGTCCAGTTCTGTCATGCAGTTTGTTTTTCGACAAATCATTTATAAGTTGCCACATTTTTCGTGGTTTACTTGAATTTTCTTCAAACCTCTTTAGGTAATAATCATTCTTCGCTTTTCTTATGTTGTGTGATACTCTGGCTTTTATATGTTCATACTCTTCTTTTAATTGCATGTCCTCTAAATTTGTTTTATGTTTTTGCCATAGTATGTTCTTGTTATTTATATCATCTAAGAGTTCTTTTTTAATCCAGTCTTGCCGCGGAGGATTCAAAATTTTAGTTTTTGTGATTGTGCACTTGTTTAAACAGGAGTGTAATTTGTCTGCCAATTTATCATACTCTACATCTTCATGATTTTTAGGATATTCGTCCAGGCATCGATAAAGTTTATTGAAGTCTACTGCGTTGTATTTCTGTTTTAATATAGGTGGTGGTTGATATTGCTTCATCTCTAAAAGTATTTGTCTGTGGTCAGACATTGAAGATTCCATAGTGACAAAATGAAAATTATTTTCACTTAAGTTACAAGAAACGTGGTCTAACATTGTCTTGGTTGAGGTTGTTTCGCGGGTACAGTGTTTTGGACTTATCTTGTTCAGGATTTTGTAGTTGGTCTCTTTTAAAGTGTTCTTATACTTGCGTGTCGCTAAGTCCGGATTGAGTAAGTCCAGGTTGTAATCGCCAAAGACTATTGTCCGTTTGAATTTGTGTAATTGTTGTGCATACATATCGAGAAAGTTGTCCGTATTCAATTTATTGGGCTTGTAGATAGCGCCGATATTTAGAGAGAATTTTTTTACGTATACCCAGAGATAATGATTATCATCCACGCATTGTTCTTCAACAAGGTGATGTTTGAGATTGTTGTGCACAAATATTGACACTCCACCTCCCCTTTTATTTTGTCTATAATTGTAGTAATGTGTATAAGTGGGTATCTGGAGCATTTTAGCCTCATCTTCATTCTTAATCCATGTTTCCGAAAGTATAATAACATGAACAATTACTTGTAGGGAAGCGATAATACATCTAAGCTCATCGAATTTTCCAGGTTTGACAATACTGCGAGCATTGGCATAGAAGAATTTCAGAGATTTTTTTGTGAAAATAATATCTGAGTAATTGTTGGTTATTTGGTAAGTTATTTTCTCTTTGGACGACGATGACGTTAATAGTTTTTTGGAGTTTCCTTTATTTTTACTTCGTGCGTTTCTTTAGTGATTATTTTGGGTATGCCCTTAATATATTTAATGTAAAGGCCACTTTCTCCATTTGAAGTGCGTTGCTGAAGCTCTTCTTTTAAATTTTGAAGGTATTGCCGTTGATATGGAGTTTGATCCGAAAATATCTTGATGTGTTCCTTGTCAATCTTGTTCCTATTACGTAAGATGTTTTTTGTTGTGTCTTCAGACGAGAAACATACTTTTATTGCACGAGTTTTATCTGATTTATATTTTCCAAGACGAAATATTCCAGTAGGCTGAGGGCAGCCATTATATACAAGCCCAGTTATTTGCATTATTTCTGTCTTATCATAATCCTGCCGACCGGTTACAGTATCGTTCTGTGGTTCAGGAACCCCGATAACTATAATGTTTTTGGCTCGGAAGTTTCGTTCTTCGATTTCGGTGAAAATTTCATCATACGTAGCAGTTGTTTGAATAGAAGATGAAGGTGGCATATTTTTTAAGTTATTGACATCGGCTTCGAGAACCTCCACTTTCTTTTCTGTATTTTCGGCAGCAACAGATAATTTTGAGAGTTGGTCTTTTAGTTTTTTATTTTCCAAGACAATATTTTGCATAGTACTGCTAATACTGCCGACCTCGGCTTTAATCGCAGCGACATTTAAGGAGAGCTTATTTATACTTTCTGTTTGTTCGTTCTTGGAGGATTTTAATAATTCCAGCATTTCCGACATCTGTTTTTTTATTTCAGCAATATCAGACTTTGTTGCTTCATTATCGTCGAGTAACTTTCGTTTATTACGAAGAGTGATCTGTGGTGTGGTTTCCTTATGCGACTCAGACAAATTTGGATAAGATCCGCTGCGTCCCGCACACATGCCACCTCCAGGCGGTGAACGTGCTGGGTTCATTGTAGATCTATGTAATTGAATGACTCACGTGGGAGTTGCGTGTGCGCTGCCGTCGGGTTCGTACGGTGCGGAGATACAGTTGCAGATATTCCGTCCTTGTTACTCGAGGGGGTGAAGAGCGGTTACCGCGTCGATGCCGCGTTCTGTACTCGAAGCTCAAAACAGTTACGGTATATGTCACTCGCGCTCGATTTTGCAAAAAATGGTTGTAATTAGTTGCCGTAAGGTTCGTAATTGGCTAAAGAACTTTTTTGAATTTATTAAAATAAACAGTAACACGTCCGCTCTGTGCGCTCTAAAATTTTTGATAATGACTTGCGTCATTCACTTGTAATAAAATTATCTCTGTGCAAACAACGTTTTTTACTTCTATATCCTAGTCATCTATTATACTTCATCAAAATAGCACGCAGGCTGAAACTTATTTATAAATAGTTTACATCATACTGAGCTTAAAAATATCAGCTGCATGGTGGAAGGGGCATTATATGTCTGCCGCTCACATGAACTTGTAAAGGAAATTATATGGAACGCCGGATGAAATTTAACAAAGTGATTATTTAAATTATCAAAAGTACGAAATCAACAATCAGCTGTGTGGGTAGCGGTCTTTACAAGTTCTTGCAACCTATGAACGACACCCATGATGGAAAATTAAAGAGAAATCTCTCGAAAATAAGATAATTGTGCTTAACGATATAACTCGTATTGTCGCTGATTTAATAGTTCGGATAAACAACAGTTTATTGAAGTTTATTGAAATGTTCCATTTGAGCCGCGTTGTCCCTAGACACAGAGCTATCCAATCAATTGTATCAGAACCCTAATGACGAGAACGTAGAATTAAATCAAAACATGATAGTCGAAGAGACCATCGAGCTAATTCCCAGACACATTAGTCAAATTCATGAATCATTGCAGTGCTGCATGATCTGTGTAAACTGTAAACGGTTTACTATTATCAAGATCACAATGTCAAGTGCAGTGATAACAGCTATTGTTTCGCGTTCAGTAGTAAAATAATTTTGTTCACTAAGAGTTCTGATACAATTAAGTTAATTAAGTTCTGCCCATATATGCAATAACCAGTTCAACATTGTTGTCGATTCTGTTGTGCACAAACTAAAACTAACATAATTAAGGCTATTGCTATATTTTTCTCCCTAATAAAACGAGAAAGAGACAGACGTAATTTTGAGCTGTTAAATTTAATTGGAACTAATATTTCCTTACAAACGAAGGGTGCACGCAAAAACATGTCGACTAAATACACGGTGAAGCGCAACGCATTAACTAGTTTGACATCTCTAATTTAGTTCATAGCCATAGCCGTCCATTTCTCGCACTGCGTTTTAGTAAAAGTTAGCATAAATTGAGTTTAGTTTTTTGTACAACAGAATCGACACCATTGTCTTGTTTTTGAGTCAACATACCATAATCCTATACCAGCTCCTATACCATAATCAGAAGCTTCACAATGAACAGAGTTAGGAAGATCAAAGTCAGGGCAAGCTAATATCGGGGTCCGACTTAAACATTATTTCAGTTTGGCAAAACTTAAATCTGCTTCTTGATTCCCAACGAATTTTTTGGAGACTTTTCCCAGCAGACGTCAATTTGAAGAGGGGTGCGGCAATATAATTAAAATTCAGAATGAATCGGCGGAACCAACTACATGCACCCAAGAATTGCCTAACCTCTTTTTTAGGCGTAGGAATAGGATAAGTTAAAATACCGTCAATTCTACTAGGATCGACTCGTCGTCTTTGCTCATCAACTACATAACTAAGATATTTGAGTAATTTACGAAAAACTTACTTTTTTCAAAGTTAAGACCAGCATAAGAAAGTTTTTTTATGAACTTTCAGTAACATAGAGATATATTCCTCAAATGTGGAACTGACGATTACAATATCGTCTATGTAACAGAATACTTTATTATCGAATTCAGGAGTAAATACGTGATCCATGAGTCTTTGCTGAGTCGCAGGACTGTTAGGCCAAAAGGCATTACCGTAAACCTTCATGAACCTCTGCCAGACACATTGAATCCAGTTTTATCCCTATCTTCAGGATGTAAAGGAATTTCCCAAAAAGCTTTTGCAATGTCTATGCTAGACAAATACTTACAGCCTTTAAGATATTATCAAGTATTTCAGAATTAAAAGGAAGGCTAAAAGCGTCCTCACGAGTGTCGATAGTCGAAAATAAAATTCAATCACTAAGGGCAATCCATCCCGTCCGCGATCATCTCCAAACAGCACTGGGGTTGCCCCGCACCCTTTTTCACGGAGAAAAAAGTCTAGTTTCATTTACCAGAATGTTGTGAAGTTTACTAGAAAGTATATTAGTATACGTGACAACTATTCACATTGTAAACGTTATTAATATTATCTAGTTCCCTGTAGCGTGAAAATTTTGGTACTTTAAACCAAATTTTCGGTGAACTTTATCAGAAAATGTGTGCTGTACGCAAAATACTATAGTAGAGCTCACTGCTACATTTTTATTTTAGGCAACAAACCAATATTTAATATGAACCGAACGAATTTGTTCTTATTACTCTATTTTTTGTGTAAAGACTACCTACCAGGTATGTTACTCATCATAAAAAGGAAGGTCACCACAAACAGAATGTTTAGTGAGGGCTACTAGAATATTTACTTTAATGAATATTATTTAGTGTATTATCTACCAGAATTTATTGTGACTTCAAAAAAAACATCAATTAGGTTTAGTCAACCTGTTTTAACCTGTTGTAATAGCAACAGTATTTTCTGGTTTACATAACCGGAAAATATTATGCCCTGCATTATACTGGGTTGTTGACGTTACACTCGTTTTCAGCTGCTTCATTTTTTTCCGGAAGCGAATAGCCGGAGCAAACGTGCCATACAATGGTTTTGAAGGTTGGTCCACTTTAAAACCAATTAGTATGGAGCTAGAAAGTCTGAAGAGGCTAAAAACGAAATAACTTAACAAATGCTACAGCTAAAATAAAACAATAAAAATCATCAAATATTTAGGTTTTATTTTTAGTAGGGCCATTTTACTTTTTACTTGTAATATACATTTATATAATTATTAAAAGTACCCCTTGTCAAAGTGTAACAAAAATAATTACAAAATATCTTGAAAACAAAAAACATTACTACATTCTGTATGTTTTACCTCTTAGCAGTATTTGTTGTCATTGAAACATATTTTTTTTCAGACAGGTGACCTTAGGGTAACATAATATAAAAAAAAATATTAGTAGTACTTCTTGTCAAAGTATGACAAGAATAATTACAAATATCTTCTTGAAAACAATCAATTTTTACAAAGTAATATATTCATTTGGGAAAAGTACACAACTTGCTTAGGCAGCTAGACAACTTTTTCACTGACTTAATATAAAGATTTCACACTGACAATTTAATTTTATTACAGTATGTACTATTATAAATACTTACAGGGCTATTGAAAGTGCTGTTTGTGAAATCTAAAATTTCAAATGTGTCTAATACTTCTATATTCGTAGGTTTTGGAGAGGAAGACAAATCACTGGAAGTTTCCAGTGTGGCATCAGATGTTGATGGAGCAGTCAGTTGAATGTTTCTATGGTTTTTGCTCAATACATCAACATTAATGTCTTGCGATTATCATTGATGGCTTGTGTCTCGGGGATATCATAATTAGGGAATTCCTGTCAACACAAGGAAAAATTTAAGTCAGGATTGCTATAATAAATAATGGGGGTCATTTCATAAAGCGATATCTAGCCCCACACTAGGCAAAGCTTGTACTATGGGAACCAGATAAACTTTCTTTTTTTGTAAATACATACTTCAAATACATTATAACACCCAGATCCAGAACAAACATTAGTCATCACACAAAATTAAATGTTTGCCCTCGGTGGGGATCAAACCCACAACCTCCAGCGTAGAAAGCAGAGCTACTACAAGCTGAGCGGGGAGACCAGTCATAAACAACTGCGTTGCTTTGTAAATGTATGTTTTGATTTTGTTATAACATAAGTACAATTTACGGTCTGTCATATGAAAATCTGTCTAAACTCTTGACAAAAGATACTTTAAACATGCTTTAACTTAAGTAATGTTTAGAATGGGGTAAGGTAGGTAGGTACAACTTACTTGAAGTGAATTTATCAATTCGTTCCATGCTTGCAGATTGTTTGTGAATCTAGCACGGTCCCCGATTGGGCCAATTAATTCTCTTATGAGATCTGCAGTAAGTAGCCCCAATGTGTTTAAATCGATGCTATTAGCTGAAAATAAATGTAGTTTTATATTTTTAGTGGAAATAGAACGCCACACGTCGCTCTTCGACATAGATAGGTATAGGTATGCGGATAACAAGTCTGAATTAGAGATGGACTGGGTACAAGAAATGACGGAAGATGGACTATGGCAATATTCGTAAGGTGGTCGAGCGCCGCACGAAGATATTCGTCAATGTAGCTGGGTAGCAATGGATGGGCCTGGAAATGTAACGGAAGGATTGGCGTAATATAGAGAAGGTTAACCTACCTGCTTACCATCGGGCTGAAAGCATACCTATTTCACTAAATTGGTCTGTGTGTAAGAAAAAACCTTCAGCCTAAAAAAACTTTTTTCCAAACGTCTTTTTCTCTGCTCGGACCAAATGGTTTGCTCAAAAGTACCTACCTATTACTGAAATGTACATGTACTGATACAAGCTGAAATGGTTTAAGTAGGTACCTAGTTACTGAAATATGCTATAATCTTAGAAATTGTTGAATAGATCAATGGACGACTTACCGGCAAACTTTTCAACGTATTGAGATAATCTCCAGGATTCCAGTAAGTTGTTCACGTCCTGGTCCTGGTCCATTTTGTAGATGGTACGACAACTTTAGAGTCCGATTTAATCGCAAAATTATAAGATTTAGTGATTGTATATTCAAACCGTCGCAACTAAATTATTACTGATTAGTGGAGACAGTCGGCATGTTTAAAGTTGGCATTACAAAATATTTTTTATGTAAACTGTATTTTTACTGTTTTATCTAAAGTATTCTAGCGTAAGCCCGACCAGAATATAGTCTGTTATTGGAAATGATTGATTTTGTTGTAAATGCTTTCTTCCTTTTACAGGCAAAAATATGCCTTGTAACATAAAAAAAAAGTCCAGTGCACTGAACGATTATTCTGGTAGACGTAACCAGTGTGTAAGTAGTGTTCAATACCAAGTTTAGATCGTAATCGTCGCTAAATAATCAATAATTGATACCGTCTAACATGTTTCGCACACTAAACTTTTTTACCAGATTTTTTCCGCATGCACTACAATATGTATATTTATACATATAAGTAATTCTAATAAACATAACTATATATTGTTTCTGTTCACTAGATTAGGATTTACAAGTCGTTCTGGTAGTTTAGTAGAATATTTTTTTCTCCGTGTTATGGGAAATCATCAAACGACTTCGGCCACTCTAGGTACAGCGGGAGGGAGCGTCAGACTTTTACTGACTAAAAACCATCCATGTTCCTTCCTCGCCCTATACGTTCCGGGGCCGCGGTATCTCTTTCGAGCAGTCCCGCAGCCCCGCAGCCCCGCACCCTACAGATCAGCGACGCACCCCGCTTGGTCATGGTCGCGTAAAAGCAATCAGTGCGCGTCTCAGCGAACATACCTGAGGCGCTGCAGAAGCGAGGCGGCTCCAACACTGCCCAAAACGCGTTGTTGAACTGCACGCGGAGGGCCCCGTATGATGCACGCGTGTACCTCTTTCACAGGCTACATGTGTAAAGGGACGTGCAGTACTCCGAGCCTTATCTTTACCTCCCTCGAACATCGCGCAAACCTACGTGCTTGGCATGTTCGCCCTCACCGACACGGGGCCCTCCATTCCCGTTCCATGTCAAGTGGAAAATAATAAGAACAGGAGATAACCAAGGACTTTCGCATTTTTCAATGACCTTTAATTCGAGCATTTTATCGACTTTGTCAATAAGAATCTTTTGCTTTTCAGGAGAGAGGTGATAACAACGTTGCTTAATTGGCAAAACATTACCGGTAGATCTCTATGGAGAAGAAGGGGCAAGAAACTCCATGGACTCGGTATATTATGTGAGAACAATGTAGCAAGATGTGCACGCTAAAAGTGTCCATAGTATAAAAACAAAATAATTAATTAATAATAAGCCATGGCAACTAAGAGATGATAAATTATAATTTGTTCTCATGAAAATACACATTAAAAGCCGAAGGTCTAACTTATCGAAATGATTTCACGTCTTTTTATAATATGCAATTATTTTAATTAATATCCGTCATGACGATTTATGTTCGTCGCGCCAGTTATGGAGCTCTCGTTATAGCGGTACGAACAAATCAATTTATCATAGGTTTCATTCAATAGGCTTGTTAACTGAAAAAATCTAATTAGTCCGTCACTTAGATTATCAAAAAATATTTCACCCGTATTTTTTCTTTTGTTAATCAAACCAAAATTGACGAAGATACGACGCTTTTAAAAATCTCAATACGTCACTGTTTGGTATTATTTTTAGTGAGTACTGACGTCACGAGCCCCCACTCCCGAGTTTTGATGCGTTTTATCTTTGTCAATATTTGTTGGTTTACAAAAACAAAAAATACGTTTAGTCCGTTAGTTATAGTATTTTCCAATAGTTCTAACAGACTAAAAAGATTTGCAATTTATTGATGGTGGAAACTAGCCTATTGTAAGTTCAAATGAGATTTAAACAAGGTAACAAGAACATAATCAGTGATATACATAATACGGCCACAGCCGATATCTACTTACTAAAAAGCGGACTTTTTTTTATTTTTGTGTTTGTAATGAATAAACTCAAAAACTACTGTGACGATTTAAAAAATTCTTTCACCATTCAAAAGTTACATTCACCTTGAGTAACATAGGCAATGTTTTATATCCGTACTCCCACGGGAATAGGTACAACGCGGGTTTAAACTGCGTGACTTCCGCTAGTATTTACATAAATCCGAAGATACTACAGTACTGAGGCATGACGACAAACCAAATTTAGTGCCGTTGAGGCGGCGATGTGGGTTAAAAACCGTTACATTTACATTATATCGCTATACAACTTTTTTTTCAAAGTGAAACTAAATTCTCAAAACGGTCATGAAACCAATGGCCCGTTTATCTCGTTGACATTAGTTTTAAATGCATGTCATGGCTGAAACGTAAAAAAATTGAAAGTTACGGATAAAATGCAATATTGGTCTCTCCCTTTGGAAAATAGAGTGATGATAATTATATAGCCTAACATTTGAAAAAGCTTTTAAGTAATATTTGTGCAAAATTTGAAAAGAACCAGTGCAGTAGTTTTTGCATGCTCCATCCGAACATCGGAACATCCGAATTGGATTTTACGAATTCATTATTTATGTATGGACGATTGCTGGGAAACGACATTTTTTTGTGGGTGAATAATCATGTTTTGTTGTAGATCTAGGCTCAATCTGACGCACTCAAAACATTGTGTTGATGAATGGATTGAATAGTAAGGAATTAAGAAATGTTCAAAGTAAAAATCTTACCAAAACACTTGTGTGTTTAAAAAAAACCTTTTCAAAAAGTTATAACTTCCACCCCCAATGTCTACGTAACTAGAAAGTTTATTTATTATTTATTTAACAATTTATGTACGTACACTAAATACAGAAAAGAAGGAAGGAATAGAAAGTAGGTACAAAGGTGAGGCTTATTTTCAGGTATGTTGTAGAAAAATAATCGCAATGACGACGAGAACAAAATCAAATCAACAACAAGTGCCTTTCGGCTTCGTTAAGAGGTATTCAACACCCTTTATAGATGCATGATTGTCTTAATGTTTCAACACCATTGTCATTATAATAATAAGTCTGACTGACATGACATGACAATGTAATAAAATGTCAGACTGACTATAATTTTTTTATTAAAACTGCACAAGTAAAATCTGTACATAGGCGGACTTAATGCCTTGGTCATTTTCTAGCAGTCTACCTTAGGGTGATGCAGAGACAATACACAGTTGGTGCAATTATGAGTACCATGAAGAAACCCATGATAAATCATTTCAACATTTTTCTATCGTTCTTCAACTTTATGAAGTTCAGTGAATATTTATTTAAAATTACGTAAATAACAACTTAACTGCGCCACGATTCTGCTATTACGATAGTGTCAGAATAGGCGATCATTGAAGTCATAATGATCAAGTTCTGTCAAGTTTTGACAAGTTTGATAATCTACAACAGAAACTGGTGTGATAGACGAGGTGTCCGCCATCCAGATCTGTGGATCGAGCTTCAGTGAGGAAGACATTGCTGCTGCGGAGCTGCTGCTGTTTCGGTCGCTCAATAAAATCGACCAGATGGTGTCCCGTAGGCGTAACGGGACAAAGAGAAGCCTGCAAGATATCAGCACGCTGCTTAAAGCGACCGACCCTGATGACGTGCCGACGTTTGTGGCGAGGGATTTAACCAAATTACCTCGAGTCACTTTTGACCACGTCGACGTTACGAGCCTGCTGACATTGACATTGGGCATTGTCTTCCTTAAAGCTAGTTTGGCTGATGTGCAGTGAAATCTGGCTGTATCCCAGAGCACCGTTCAATGCGTCAGCTACAAGTTTCGCGTCAGCAGTTTTGTCGCCGGCGCCGATTGCTGAGTCTGCGTTGCGCGCAGTAAGTGTGCCTCGCAGCCCTGCCCCCGTCCCCGCAGCTTCTCCGCGCAACGCTGCCCGACCGACGCGATCTCCTGGACCAGTGGTAATTTCGAGCATCCCTGCTGCTCTTCCCGCAAAGCCCAAGCCTGCAAAGGAAACGGACCCGGCTGATGATGACGGTTTTGTGACGGTGCAGCGGAGGAAACGCCGTCAGCGAAGCTGTAAGAACCGCTCCAGCAAGGCTCCTGCAGAGCCCAACGTTAAACTACGCGCAACGAAGCCGAACACCCCGGTGTACATCTCTCGCCTACACTACACCACGGAGGCTGAGGACATCGAGGAGTACGTGCGCCGAAAGTTAAAGTACACGCCAAGAGTACAACTACTGGAGTCGCGCCGTAACGTCAATTTCAAGGCGTTTGTGATGCGTATCCCAACGTGTATGCTCCATTTGGTAATGGAAGAAAGTTTTTTTCCACAGGTTGTGCTGTTCCGTGGTTTCCGCGGACAGATTCCACAAGAACGCACAAAAGATCGTGCAAGTTAAGTGCATCGTGTACTAACATAGTTTTTAAGTTACTATGTATACTAACAAAAAATGTTACTAGTATGTATATTTAGGTTAAGACGACCCGATTGGTGCAGCGGTAGTGAAGCTGCCTTACGTTCTTAGGGTCCCGGGTTCGAATCCCGGTAGGAGCAAATGTTTGTGTGATGAGCATGGACATTTGTTTCCTAGTCATGGATGTTTATATGTATAATAAGTATGTATTTACAAACAAAAGGTATATATATATAGTATATCAACTGTCTGGTGACCACGACACAAGCCTAGCTTAGTGTGGCACTAGATGGCGCTGTGTGTAATGTCCAGCGATATTTTTTTAATTTTTTATTTATGTATGGGTCTTTGTTCGCCGGTATCATGCGATGGTTTATTTTACGCACAAATGGCATTGTACACGGAAAAAATATTGAAAAAGATGGGACTATTATTTCTGACTCAGCTTAAGTACAGTTACTGAGAAACGGTAGAAAAGCGTTGGCAGACCAATAGTCAGATAGGTAGACGATATTCAGAAGGTTGCATAAAAACTGGCTTGAGATTTATGCTGGTCAGGGATTAATGACAGAAAGGGACGAGGGCTTCTATATTCAGCAGTGGGCTGCTAATGATGGTGATGATAATGGCCATGCGCTAAAAGAACCAGTAGGCAATATATCGAGATGAAGGATACGTTAGTATAGTTTGTATGTCAGTTAAGATATCGCTAAAACTTTTCGGTAAAGTAACTGACGAATGTTAATGCAATACATTTTTGATTGATTGTCGTTATCACTGATAGACCGTCAAATTGGTGTAGGCAATAAGATGTGTTTTAGATCCATTGGAATGAGCGGATCTTCGGACTAAACAAGTGTTGTGTTGTGTTAACTTTACACATTTCTATTATTCCAATATCAATAGGTAATTGGCTTAACGGTACAATCAGATGAAACAAACGTTGATAAATTGATTTACGTTATTTTACAGCTATGTCGGGCAAATTGTGAAATAAAATAATAATAAGTAAAAAAAATAATTGACGAAAATAAATCTAATTGATTGGTATAACCAACTGCTTTCAATAACTTAGTATATAAATGCAAACAAAGCCTCTTAAAATTATCAGTCATCAACAAAACTCGAAGGCTACTGCAAGATGTTGAAGTTACTCATCCTTCTCGTTATAGTAATAAGCCTTGGAGAAATCAAGTGTGATACGTCTATCAGTTCTAACGATATTACTATCCATAGACGAAATGCTGATACAGATGTATTTGTTTGTCCTCCTGGCACAAAAAGAGACGCTACCGGCGACTGCGTTGCATTTGTGATGCTACGATATGAACTCGCAGGTGTGGTCGGCTGTCCCGATGGACAAGTATTAAATGATAAAGGAGAATGTGTTCCAATAGCAGGAAGACGAGATCCAGATCCAGATGTATTTAAAGCAGGGTGTCCTCCTGGCAAAGAAAGAGACGCTACCACTGGTGAATGTGTTGTAATCGTAGAACGGCGATATGTAGCAGGAAGACGCGATGCAGCACCAGATGTATTTAAAGCAGGGTGTCCTCCTGGCACAGAAAGAGACGCTACTACTGGCGAATGTGTTGTAATCGTGGAACGGCGATATGTAGCAGGAAGACGCGATGCAGATCCAGATGTATTTAAAGCAGGGTGTCCTCCTGGCACAGAAAGAGACGCTACCACTGGTGAATGTGTTGTAATCGTGGAACGGCGATATGTAGCAGGAAGACGCGATGCAGATCCAGATGTATTTAAAGCAGGGTGTCCTCCTGGCACAGAAAGAGACGCTACTACTGGTGAATGTGTTGTAATCGTGAGACGGCGACATGCATCAGGAAGACGAGGTATAGCCATTTCATGTAATGGGTCAACATGCTAAAAAGAATGCCCTCCCTGACCACCAACAGATTGGACCCTGTTCCCAGCGCTGCCTGATGAACTACTATTTTAATATTTTTAAGTGTTTTTTTTCGTAAAGTTTTATATTGAAATATTTAAAAATGTTAAAGTATGTATGATAAAGAATAAAGAGTGTAATAATATAATCAATCGTTTCTAAACAAAAAGCACATTTATAATTAATTCTCTTAACAAATAAAACAAAGCAATGTCGCTTATTTTTTTAACTAGAGTGGAACCGGTGTTTCAGGCTAGAAGGTGCATAAATATCTACTTAAAATTAATAAATTAACATTAAAAGAAACGTAAATTATTTACTAACGCGTGGAACAAAAAGTCCTGTATTTGTCTTTTCATCACTCTTAAAATACACACGACAATCCTAACACATTTGTATCGGTCGTTTTGGTTGTCAGCAAGTAATGTCAGTGGTGTGACCCTTAACTTCCTGGAAAAACACATCTTGTAACCAGCAGCGCCATTTCGTTTCAGAGCCAAATTATCCACAGCCGATGCGGTGCATCGCCTTACCAATGATGAAAACATCAAAGGGAACCAGGTCATGAGAGTCTTCCTTGATTTAGCAAAATCCTTTGATTCTGTGTCTGTTTTTGTACTTAAAAGAAAATTAGAGGCCAAAGGAATAACCTCTCCTCTGAAGGCAAATGTAGTCGCAAACACGGGCGATAAGCTGGAGCGCTCGACGTACCTACTAACATTTATTTGATCGTTTCCAACCGTTGCAATAAAATACATATAAATTGCAAACTACAAAATGCTAGAGCAACTTAAAAAATAAGGAATTAAGGAATCTACTTATCTATTCAGCTTTAAAAATCAAGAGTATGAAAAACAGTGATGATAACGGATATTTCGCTATAAAAATATTAATTTGATGAAAACTATTAACTGTTTGTCAATTTGAAGATCTTATGAGAAACTGGATTAATTTCCTTTCCAACAAGCTGACAGCGCCTGCGCACGTTTTTAAAACACAAATATTTACGTAACTTTAACTCTAAGATACCACTTTTTGTTGTTTATACATTTAAAAATATACTCACCATACTAATTAAGCACTATTTATCCGTTATTACACAATTTTAATCACCTAAAATTAATTATTCAATGTTTATACACAATCACTATCGGTATAAATACCAATCACATTTTCACAGGCAAAATACTGCAACTTTGAGATTCGAAAACTAAATTGCTTCAACATAATATTGTAGCACTATTCTTTACGTTCATTTTGATGCATAATACTATTCTAAAATACGACTCTTTTGATCTAAAACAATTGAAATACGACACTTGCACAGACGCAACACGGGAAAAAATGGCGGGTTTGTTTACACCTATGTTTTTACTTTATTTTGACGTCTGTCGATGCATTGGGGCATAGAGTTGAGAATTCCATACCATTATATAAATGCGAAAGTAACTCTGTTTGTCTGTCTGTCTGCTACCTTTTCACGACAAAACGGCTGATCGGATCGTAATGAAATTTGGCAAGGAGATGTATTTCAACCTAGGGAAGGACATAGGCTATATATTATTACGCTAATTACTTACGGGGTGAGCAATATTGCATTTTGTCTATAGTTTTCAACTGTTTGACAACTGACAACTGTCATAACATGCATTGTAATAGAATAACTATTTTAGACAATTTGTCACGAGAACAAATAGCCCATCGGTGACGGCAACCGCCTTTCGAACAGTGAGTCTCAAGGTCAATCCTCAGTATAGACATAATAAAATACCTTTTGATTTTGTGTAATGCTGAAAGATTTCCGATAATAACTTTGGTTCGCACGTTCAAAAACCACCCGGTTTTCACTTCTTGTAACAAAGTATTTTGTTTTTTTTAAAGCTTACATATATCCAAATCATTGTAAAGTTTTACACATATTTTTTAACTCTTAAACGATAGTTTGGGAATCATTTATTTCAAATAATAAATCTGTAAACATGGCGCTTAAACTGTTAAAGGATCACACACAGAACCCTTTTTCTACTATTTTTAATTTTCGTCTGTGTCTCTACGTAGCCCTTTTACGTGTAAATTATAAAACCAATGTGGTTTGATTTAATGCACAAATTATTATTGTGCATAACTTAGAAAAAGTTTTGATGTTTCTTTGCAATCGGTGGTCTCCATCAAAAGATAGAAGAAGAGAAGTTATCATCATGATCTAAGGATACATGCAATTGCCGGGGTTGCGGGCCTGTTCGAAAGAGATACCGCGGCCCCGGAACGTAAAAGGCGAGGAAGGAACATGGATGGTTTTTAGTCAGTAAGAGTCTGACACTCCCTCCCGCTCCGCCCAGAGTGGGGGGGGTCATTTGATGATTTCCCATCTGCTTACGCAAGTTTCTGTAGTACAAGTTTTACTATAATATATACGAGCGTGGTACACCTCATTGTTTAAATATTTCCAAAACAAACATATTTTTTCATGTTGTCAACATTTATTTGATACACCTATCTCCTTCCTTCCTACTACGTCGCATGTGACAGAAAGAGAAAGGTGCTCGTCAACTTCCGCCGCGGTTTTTGACAAGAGAACGCCATGGTGGAATCTCCCCATTCCGTTTGAATCGTTCACCGCACCGCACACATATTTCTAAACTAACAGCTGCGCTAACAGCTGAACCACCGCAAAGACTCTAAACTTAAAAAACGTGTTGGCCAACACAACGTGGGACAATTAATACCAGTGAAGTGCTGAAGAAATCTCCGGAACCCGTGCTGGATCTCAACCCGGCGCACTCCAGTCGCATCTGTCATCGGTCCAGGCGATCATCCTCACCTTCAAGTAAGTCCCTCTTTCCCATTACTCTCTTATAAGTGTTGGCAACATACATTTCTCATAATCTGTTTTCCCGCGCAAAAATTATAAACCCGCATATTGGTCCTTCGAGAAACTCCCGCTATATCCCGACTTAACCATAAGTTTTTGGTCCATTCGAGTCGGATTCAAAGAATCAGCATTTTTAGGTCTCATACCTAGGATTTTGGTCAAATACCAAAGTCCATAAAACCGCCATATTGAACGCGTACTAACGTTCGTACATCTCGCTAGGTACTTATTCATTGAGAACTACGTACCAACTTAATGTTGCGCCTGCTGCATTAAAATAGCACAGGTCAATATAAAAACCGCTAATTATCGTAAGTTAGTTCGGCACATTTGCCTATAACTTATATTCAACCGCATTCTTTCAATATACCCCACTTACAATAAAATAATTATTGTAAGTCTACCCGCTATAACCAATATCATTATTCGCTGTATTTTCTAAGTAACGATTTCAACATGGAAGATCTTAAAATGAAAGTTAAATTACTTCAAGCTAAAAATCAAGCAATCTTTGAACGTTTATCGTCACTATATGAAACTTCAAAGAAAATAAATACGACTAGTATTGAACTTCGGTCGGTAGAAACGTTCATGGCAGACACCGAAATTCTCTCAATAAATCGTCAGGAATTTAGTACCAACCTAGATAAAATAAATACATATTTCTTACAAATAGATCCTGATCATAAAATCGACTATAACAGTCAAATATCCTTTGACGGCGTTTATACCCGTGTCGAGAGAATTCGTTCACTTATCGCTGCAAAGTCTTCAAGGTCATTAGATGACGCAATGTCACAGGACAAC
The DNA here is from genome assembly GCA_916618015.1 of Xestia c-nigrum. Taxonomy (NCBI): domain Eukaryota; kingdom Metazoa; phylum Arthropoda; class Insecta; order Lepidoptera; family Noctuidae; genus Xestia; species Xestia c-nigrum. The sequence goes on along the minus strand of OU745246.1, from coordinate 1,712,606 downwards.
GCGAAACATTCTAGAAGTTCGATCAAACTACCTCCAATTCAGATTCCTTTCTTTGATGGTAGGATTGAAAACTGGCCTGTGTTCTACGAGTCATTTAAATCAAATATCCATAATAATATAAACCTTACTGACTCTCAACGTGTGCAGTATTTAATTGGTAACTTGAAAGGAGACGCATTGCAAATTACGGCCGGAATTATTCCGTCCGGGGAAAATTACGCTTCGATTTGGAACAGTTTGGTTCAAAAGTACCAAGATAAACGAGCACTAGGTTCACACTACATGTGTAACTTATTAAATATTAAACCCGCAACTAATAATTCCGCCTCTCTAAATAGTTTTATTGAAAGTTTTCACGCGTCTGTTTCTGCCTTAGAACAATTACAAATTAACGACTTAAAAGATTTCATTCTATTAAATTTAGCTTTGAAAAAATTAGACCCCGCTACCGTGCATTTATTCGAGATGCATATGAGAGATGAGGAGATACCCACTTATACGGATTTCGTTAACTTCATAAAATCGCAAGTTAAAATATTAGATAGAACTGTTTCTTCTCGGACCTCTTCCGTTAATCATAATAAAAATAATTCTTATCGTAATCAGTCACGTGATGTTCATACTTTTGTTTCTTGTGACAATAATCAAAATTGTTTATATTGTACTAAAAATGATCACTGGAAGCTTTACACCTGTCCAGCCTTTCAGGTACTATCAGCCAACGCGCGTTTGGATTTTATTAAAAACAAACGTGGATGTGTAAACTGTCTTAGTGCAACGCACACTGTTTCACAGTGTAAATCTACACATACTTGTAAGACTTGTCACAAAAAACATCATTCACTGTTACATCTCGACCAAGGTGCACAGCCTGCGAGATCGATATCGACTGACGCTGTACCTAGTTCCGAGCATTCGCCACAGGTGGCGCTGTGTGCATGTTCTCGCGTAGGCTCAAACATTCCGCGTACCACCGTGCTTTTGTCAACAGCACAAGTCTATGTTGATAACAAATATAACAAGTACGTTTCTGTTAGATGCTTAATAGACAACGCTTCGCAAAATAATATAATTACTTCAGCTTGTTGTAAAAAACTACGATTAGACATTATACCGCTTTCAAATTCATTTATAAAGGGCGTAGGAACGTCTTCGCGACCTATTACAGGATACGTTGAGATAACAGTAACTGCTAAAAATAAAACTAATTCTTTTAAAATAACCGCTCTTGTAGTCGATTGTATCACGGATAAATTACCATCTCACTTTGTTGACACTTCCACAGTGCAACATTTGCTTGAATTACCGCTAGCCGATCCACTGTGGCACATTCCCGGTGAGGTTGAACTATTACTAGGGGCTAAACTTTTCCCATATTTATTACTGCATGATAAAATTATCTCACCTACCGCGCCTTCCGCAATTGAAACCGTGTTTGGTTATATTCTTATGGGTGAGGTACCCGCTAGTTTATCTAACAATGATAAAAGTTCCGTTCATTTAAATACCGCTTCATATTTTTCTACCGCGTTAAATACAGATAATTCTCATTGTTTTCTTTCGTTAGACGAATCGTTACATAAATTTTGGAACATTGAAGAAATACCGTCAAAAGCTTTTATGAGCCCTGCTGAACTCGAGTGTGAACAGCTGTTCGCTTCTAGTGTGTCACGTGACTCTAGTGGTAGGTATTGTACTGCATTACCATTCTGTAAAAATCCAGACTCACTCGGAAATTCTTATGCTGTCGCTTATCGACGTTTAATTAATTTGGAAAAAACTAAGCTTCGCGACCCTACTTTGCGCGCGAGTTATAACGAAATAATCCAAGAATATCTTGATCAAAATTATTTAACTGAAACTACACCTAGTTCTGTTGACCAGACTATAGGTTATTATATACCGCATCACCCTGTTATTAGGAATGATAAGCAGACTACTAAAGTTCGTATTGTCCTTGACGCGAGCGCCAAATCTCATAATGGCGTGTCATTGAACGATTTGTTACACACAGGGCCGAATTTACAGGCTGACATATTTTTATTACTTCTAAATTTCCGTTTATTCCCTATTGCAGTTACAGCTGACATAAAACAGATGTATCTTCGAATTGCTGTTATTGATGAGCATCGAAAATACCAGAAAATATTGTTTCGATTTAATACGGTTGAACCTGTTCGCGAATTTCAATTTAACCGAGTTGCATTTGGTCTCAAGCCCAGTCCCTTCCTAGCCATACGCACTGTGCGCCAGCTGTCAGAGGATGAAAAACATCGCTTCCCGCGCGCATCCGTTGTCGCTTCTCATGAGCTATACATGGATGACTTGGCTAACTCGACCGCTACTTTAGAGGAAGCCAAGATTCTCTCCGCAGAACTTATCGCCTTATTTAAGGCGGGGGGCTTTGATCTTAATAAGTGGGCAAGTAATTCCTCTGAACTACTAGAGACTATTCCACACTCCAACCGTTCTTCTATTAACTTCTCTGACGGGGATAATTTAAAAATTCTTGGACTCAAATGGATTCCTTCCGAGGATTGTTTCACCTTTACCACATCTATTTTGGATAAAAGTTGTACTAAACGCTCCATACTTTCCACTGTTGCCCGCTTGTGGGATATTCTCGGTCTAGTTGCTCCCGTAGTTTTATTCGCGAAATTACTCATAAAAGAATTATGGAAGTTAAACACAGATTGGGATGAAACTCCGCCCGAGTCTATTGTAAATCTTTTTCAAAAATTTAAAGAGCAACTGCCTCTACTTTCTTCTTTAAAATTGCCTCGTCATGTAGCCGTTACTATGGGTTGCGTGACAAATATAGTAGGTTTTGCTGACGCCAGCTTGAATGCGTATGGCTGCGTCATATACTTACACGTCACTGACACATATGGTAACATACACGTAACTTTGGTGTGTGCTAAATCCAAAGTTGCACCTGTTAAGGTCGTATCTCTGGCTCGTCTAGAGCTTTGCGCCGCTGTTCTTTTGTCGAACTTAATTAAATTAGTTTATGACACTTACCGCTCTCGAACAGCTATTAATGAAATATTTGCCTTTTCCGATTCTACAATTACACTTTCATGGATTCATTCCTCACCGCACAGATGGAACATTTTTGTTAGTAACCGCGTCGCTAAATGTCAAGAAAATCTTGATCCTAAACACTTTTACCATATTAACGGAAAGGAAAATCCTAGTGACTGTCTATCTCGAGGTCTTCTACCTGAACAGTTGCTAAATCACGGTTTATGGTGGCATGGCCCTGAGTGGCTTCTGCGCCCAACTACTGAGTGGCCTATCACTCCGTTTGTTTCTTCATGCAGCGAGGAATTACCTGAATTTAATAATAAATCACTAACCTTAGTATCTACCGTATCAGAGCTTAATTTAGTATATAGCCTTTCTCTAAAATTTTCATCTTTAAATAAAATATTGCGTATAATTGTATACATTCTAAGATTTTTACGTATTATTCCTTACGACAAGTCACTTAAGACAATTACTGTCCGTGAATTAGCTACCGCTGAAATTTATTTAATCCATTGTATTCAACAATTTCATTTCTTAGAAATTTATGACGAAATTAAAAGTAAAAAGCTTCGCTCACAGTTTAAAAAACTCGATCTCTTTATAGACGAGCACAACATAATTAGAATCGGGGGCAGGTTGTCTAATGCAAACCTTCCTTATGAAGCTCAGCATCCCGCTCTCTTACCGAAACATGATAATTTTACACATGTTCTAATAGATTATTATCACCGCGTTTATTGTCATGCCGGTGTAAGCCTTCTAAGCTCTCTGTTACGCCAAAAATATTGGATCCTCTCTTCTAGAGGTGTCATCAGACAAAGAGTACACGCTTGTAACTTTTGTTTCAAAATTTCTCCTTCTCACCCTAGCCCAAAGATGGCTGATTTACCCGCTTGCCGCGTGCAGGAGACTAAGGCTTTTGTGCATACGGGTGTGGATTACGCTGGTCCCATTAAAGTAACTTTGTGTAGACGCAGAGGTCAAAGAAGTCAGAAGGCTTACATTTGTTTATTCATTTGTTTCGTTACCAAAGCAGTTCATATTGAATTAGTTACCGACGTGTCATCGGACACTTTTATTTCCGCTTTTAAAAGATTCATCTCCCGCAGGGGACCGGTTTCTTACCTATACTCCGATAACGGGACAAATTTTGTTGGAGCCAAAGCTCAATTGCAAGAACTACTTGCTAACCGCTACCGCATAGAGTGGAAAATGATTCCACCCCGCGCTCCCCACTTTGGAGGGCTGTGGGAATCTAATATTAAATCTATTAAATCGCATCTATACCGTGTTATCGGTTCTCAACTTCTCACATATGAGGAGCTTTCTACTGTTCTCACTGAAATTGAGGCAGTTCTAAATTCCAGACCGCTCTGTGTCCTGACTGAGGACCCGTACCCAGAGCCGCTTACTCCCGCGCATTTTATAATGGCTTCTCCGTTGACTTCGTTGCCTGTCGTGAACGTTCCCGAAACAACGAGGCCTCTAACTTGCCGCAAAAGGTTGCTTGACCAAATGGTTTGCAGCTTTTGGAGAAGATGGCGAATAGAATACCTACATAACTTACAAGTTAGGCAAAAATGGTTGAATGCCGCAGACAGCATTAAGATTGGTACGGTGGTTCTCATGCATCAGGACGATGTCCCTCCTTTACGTTGGCCAATGGGCATAATCACAGAAGTTTTCCCTGGTAAGGATGGGACAATCCGCGTTGCTATGGTGAAGACATGCAGCGGTTCTTTCAAGAGGCCCGTTGTCAAGCTATGTCCTTTACCTTCTCAGTAATATCATCACGCAATTAAATTTTAGCTGTAATAATTTATTAACATATTCATTTATTTTTCTCTCTCTTAGTCCGCTTTAACATATATTTTTCCTCTTTTTGAGAATACTACATATCCTCAAAGCCGGGCAGGATGCTTACGCAAGTTTCTGTAGTACAAGTTTTACTATAATATATACGAGCGTGGTACACCTCATTGTTTAAATATTTCCAAAACAAACATATTTTTTCATGTTGTCAACATTTATTTGATACACCTATCTCCTTCCTTCCTACTACGTCGCATGTGACAGAAAGAGAAAGGTGCTCGTCAACTTCCGCCGCGGTTTTTGACAAGAGAACGCCATGGTGGAATCTCCCCATTCCGTTTGAATCGTTCACCGCACCGCACACATATTTCTAAACTAACAGCTGCGCTAACAGCTGAACCACCGCAAAGACTCTAAACTTAAAAAACGTGTTGGCCAACACAACGTGGGACAATTAATACCAGTGAAGTGCTGAAGAAATCTCCGGAACCCGTGCTGGATCTCAACCCGGCGCACTCCAGTCGCATCTGTCATCGGTCCAGGCGATCATCCTCACCTTCAAGTAAGTCCCTCTTTCCCATTACTCTCTTATAAGTGTTGGCAACATACATTTCTCATAATCTGTTTTCCCGCGCAAAAATTATAAACCCGCATATTGGTCCTTCGAGAAACTCCCGCTATATCCCGACTTAACCACCATCCTTAAAAAAAAAAAAAAAAAACGGATACATGCAATGACATCTATGAAACCAAAATGGTACTAATGAATAAATATCACAAGATAGAGAAGATGAGAATAGTCAACATGACCCTGCTTTAAAAATCTACAAAGCCAGTAGAGTGTCCGTTCGACCGCTTTCCATGCATATGTTTTAGCAGTTTAACTTCGTGCTCTATAAATGGCGTTGTTCATTTGACTCCATTTTCTGAATCACGGTGGATTTCCCGTGAAAGAATGATACTGGCATTCGCCCGTGTCAAATTTCTTTTTTTTTAGGATGTCAAAAAGCGGTATAATATTTGTTTAAATCTTAGTTCTACGTAATTTATTGTGGTTATTTTTAAGTAGAATGGATATTAAGACCCTTTGAATATGAGAGGGTAAATGTAGTATTTGTTTGAGAGTTTTATCGTCTTTGTTTGCAGCACGTCATTGTACTGTGTATGCTGTATGTTGTGTATGTTAAGGGAACTATTTAAGGATATTGGCATCATGACGGTTCATGGCCAATACATCTACGAAAACATAATGTACGTTAGAAAAAATCTGCATCTTTTCGGTAAAAGAGGCGACAGACACAATTACAGTACTAGAAATAGGGACCAACTAGTTCAGCCAGGCTTTAGACTCGCTAAAGTAGACTCTTCTTTCATGGGGTACTGTTTGAGATGCTATAATAAAATTCCACAAAGTATTCTTGAACTGAATGAGACGAAATTTAAAACATTCATTAAACGCACACTATGTAAGCAAGCATATTACAAGTTGAGCGATTATATCGCTGATAAAAATGCTTGGCTCAATGCTGGTCCTGCTCCACAAGGACAGGGGCGCAAAAATTGATAGCATTAAATGGTATTGTTGGAGCTGCTGAAGATTGTACAACTATCTTTGCATTGTATAGATTCAATGTTAGTATTATATAATCGCATAGCCCTTAATGTGTGAGTACTATGTACTAGAAAGCTATCATTCACTGGAAACCTACTTTAGTTTTTGACTTGAATGTGCCCTGGCGGTTGAGAGTATGTCATGCTCACTCAAATGTCTCGCTGATGGTGGCGTGTGTGTCGGACCATTTAGCTCCCTTCAAAAGGTTTGAGCTGAATGGTGCTGATCCATGCGTCATGTTCGTGAACGGGCGCTGTCAGTTGTGACTGGTCATCTCTTAGTTGCCATGGCTTATTTGAAAGAATTATTTTGTTTTTACTATGGACACTTTTAACGTGCACATCTTGCTACATTGTTCTCACATAATTTACCATCTCAACATGAATGATGTAACCAAGATTTTGTAACAAAAAATGGATTTAAAAGAGTGTCCATGGAGTTTCTTGCCCGTTCTTCTCCATAGAGATCTACGTTAGGGAATGGGCAACTACAGTACTTTCACAGTTTTTATGTCTTGTGACTGGGACTGTAGCGACATTTAATTTTCATCTTTGTTTCGACAATTCAAAAGTGCCTGTTATTGGCCTACTTGAAATAAATGATTTGATTTTGATTTTGATTTTGTTGGGATGTATGTATACTGCTGTATTGCAGCGGATCTGTGCGAAATACTGGCGACTGCGTAATATCCTTAGGAAGGCTCAATCAATGTTACCACTAGAACTCTAAGACTGATGCATAGATGGTCTTGATAGGGATTTCTATTGGTCGAGTAAGTTGGCTAGGCGTTAAATTGATTCTTCTTGTGTATTTTTAACCCCCGACGCAAAAACGACGGGGTGGTATAAGTTTTACATGTCTGTGTGTGTGTGTGTGTAGCATTGTAGCAGCTGAACGGATGAACTGATTTTGTTTTTGTTTGAAAGATGAATTAGTCTATTACTTAGTGTACTCTTAGCTATGTTTTATACAAATCAGTCCAAAATGGGCGACGGGTATCAAATGAAAGGGCTTGACCAGTGGAATACTATGCGTTACAATAAATTTCAAATCCAATATGGCCGCCACCGCAAAATGATGGATTACATATTTATTCAACAACTCCCTCAATATGGGTATCAAATGAAAGGGCTTGACTAGTAGAATACTATGCGTTATAATAAATTTCAAATCCAATATGGCCGCCACCGCAAAATGATGGATTACATATTTATTCAACAACTCCCTCAATATGGGTATCAAATGAAAGGGCTTGACTAGTAGAATACTATGCGTTATAATAAATTTCAAATCCAATATGGCCGCCACCGCAAAATGATGGATTACATATTTATTCAACAACTCCCTCAATATGGGTATCAAATGAAAGGGCTTGATACCAGTAAGCCATGTTAACGAACTTGGTTTAAAAAAAAAAACATAAAATTATGACCTGTTATGCGAAAGTTACGGTGTGCGAAAGTGATTCGATTATGACTTTTTGCAAAAGTGACGTTATGCCAAAGTGATCCCTATTCTTATTCTTTGTTGCACACAAATAAAACAACAAATATACATAATACTTGCAATAATATAGCTTATGTACAAAGGCGAGCTTAACCCAGAGTTGGGTTTTCTTACAGCAAACCTAATTTTGAAAGCGAGATTTGCAAAAGAGGATATACTTACGTATGTGCATTTACATTACATTCTAGATAAACTTAAAAAAAAACTACATTCATACTATAAAATATAGGTAATACATACAGCTTAGATATATATTATACATACCTATAAAATCCGATATATATACATACATATTGATCATATAGACAGGAAATGGTCCTTTATTCCCTTCCTGAACACCTCTAACGAAGGGCTATCCCGCAAGGAGTGTGGAAGTGAATTCCAAAGGCGCACAGCACGAACAGTGAATGATCCATCATACCGACTTGAGAAGTGGGGAGGAAAACGAAGGAGAAGAGATGATGATGAGCGACAAGGTTTACCTCTAGGTCCCCTACAACAATTACAAAACTTTTTATTGGTACCTACCTTAAACGGAAATTAACAATGTTACTTAGTGGGTACAATGATCAGTGGCCCGTCTTAAGGGTTGAGTTAGGGGATAGTAACTAAACATTAACATAGTATTTTCCGAACAACCTTTCATCACAACGCAACTAATGCACTAAAGAACCACCACAAATTCCTATCAGCTGCCAAACTCATAATAACAAAGCTAATAAAACGCTTAGCAAAGCGGCTGAAGCGGCGTGAAGCAGAGCAGAGCACCGCCAGCGTCGCGCACAAACATCGCGTTTGTTTCGTTGGCATAATTAACAATTAGGTTATTCCAGCACAAAGTGAGCTGAAGTGTAGTTGTCCCGAGCATGCCTTTGCCTAGCTCGGCCAACGACACATTGTTCTACCTGATTTCCCATGAGGAACCTACTCTAATGCGATTTCATTTTCAAGTTATGTGACGAGATGATGTAGTGTGCTTAGGAAATTTCAGGAAAAAATCAGATATTGGTGTCGATTCTGTTGTGCACAAACTAAACTTAATTTAGGCTATTGCTATCTTTTATCAAAAGGCAGAGCGCGAAGAGAGCGGCTATAGCTATGAACTAAGTTAGAGATGTCAAACTAGTTTATGCCTTGCGCTTCACGTGTTTTTAGTCATGTTTTTACGTGCATCTTTCATTTGTATGGAAATATTAGTTCCAATTAAATTTGACAGCTCTAAATTACATCAGTCTCTTTCTCGTTATATTTGAGAGAAAAATATATAGCAATAGCCTAAATTAAGTATAGTTTGTGCACAACAAAATCGAATCATTGTTTAATACTTTTTAGTAACAATATAAATACCAGTACTCGAAGTATTTTTAAAACACTTTCGTTTCTACTCTTCAAAAACTGAACAATCAAATCATTTGTGGTAGCCAAGTTATGTCAAATAGTTCACCAGAACGTGGTTTTCCAATGAATGTACTAGGCTCACAGTAACTAGCAAGTGGTAGATATATTTACCGAATTGTGTTTAGACAGCCTCACCTTATTCCAGCCGTACAAACGGTCATTCTATTCGCATAAACAAACAAAGGCATCTTCAATGAAGCTATCGCTCAGTTCCATTAGCATATGTATGTATTTACCTACAATGGGCGCTGTTACTTAGAAGCATAACTAGATGAGAAACTCTCCTACTTATGGTATATTACACGTTTCTACATAATTGATTTATTTTGGTACAAAGGCGCGTAATAGAAAAAATACTCGAAAGTAAGCAAGTGAGATACTAAGATTTAGGGGTTTCTTGCGTATATCCCTTTTAAAGGGTGTAAAAACCTCCTAACTAAGCTGAAAGGCACTTGTTCTCCTAGTCACTTCGATCATTTTTCTGTTCTACACCATAGGTAGGGAACCTTTTATGGAGGGTCAAAGATACATTATGCTTTGCCTTTGACACAAGCATTTTTCTTCTTCATAAAGATCTACGTTAGGGAATGGGCAACTACAGTACTTTCACAGTTATAATAATAAAATAATAATAAAAAAAATTTATTCAGTTCGCATAACAAGGTACAATATTAAAAACTAGTACAGAAGACAATGATCTTTAAGCGCTAAGTTTTTACAAATTCCCTGGACTCCACACTAGGATACCCTGTGTCGTGGGGTCCAGTCTCTTCCCAAGTAAAGGTAACAGGTTAGCTTTAGCTGAACTAATGACAAAAGTAAATAGAAAAAAAATTGATTTAACATATTAAAAAAAACTATTAAAGTACATAAAACAATAATAAAAAAAAAACAAAAGTAAAATAATATTGATAGTAAAAAAAAAATAATAAAAATAAATGGAAGTGTGTGTGGGTATGGGCGTGTGTGTGTGTGTAATGGTGAAGTGTGGTGGGTGTTAGGGTATGTATGGTGTATATGAGTGGGTGTGGTGTATTTGGTGGGTGAGTACGTGCATGGTTTGTTACTATATTACGACTGTATACACAAAAGGTGTTCTGTTTCGTTATAGTTTTTGGGATGCAGCCATTTAAATATAACATGTTTAAGAGAGCTGTACGATAAGGTGAGTATAGTTTTATTGTAAGAGTAGAATTTGGAATAGAGGTAGGGCCCAAGAAATGCAAAGGATCTGCGTGCAAAACATGAGTGTACTCTTGGTCGATACCATTTTAATGTTCTAGATGACTGTATGACCAATTCTCTAGCATGTCTATGGAAACGCAGCAATATAGAGACGATAAACAACTGCCTTATACGAAGTACACTACATTCTGAGTACAAAGCATCAGTAGAGTAACGCCAGGTTTTTTTGTAAGCTATTTTTAGAATAGCTCGTTGAGCTCGTTCCAGCCTTAGCAAGAGGGTTTTGTTTGCCGCTCCCCAGACCGATACGCAATAACTTAACACTGACTGGCACAAGGATAAGTACACAATGCGAATCAGTTCGGGCTTTGCAATGGACCTTAATTTTTTAAATATGTGCGAGAGTTTTCTTGTTCGTTTCACAAGTGCATCAATTTGACACTTCCATGTCAGATGTCCGTCAATTAGGATTCCTAAGTATTTAATACAAGGAACCTGTTCAATTGGCGAGCAGAGACATCTTTCGCCAGTGACACTGCCACAAGTGTGAAGTTTAACTTGTAGCTCTTTGTCAGGTGCAGACCGGGCAGAGATACTAAAACACACTGACTTCGTTTTTCCTACATTTAAGGTCAACAAGTTGTCCTGCAGCCAGGTAGCAACCTTTTTGAGTCCCTCCTGGGCCACAGAAACGACATCGCTCCATGTTTTTTCATGAAAAATTATTGCAGTATCATCCGCAAACGTAAAAATGCTAGCATTGCAGAGTTCGAGACAGCATAGGTCGTTTATGTAGATCAGGAACAATGTAGGGCCCAAAACACTGCCCTGCGGTACGCCATAGTCAACGTAGGCAAAGTCACTGACATGTTCACCAATGCGAACTCGTTGTTTTCGATGTCCTAGATAAGACCTAAACCAGTCCAAAGCCAAGCCCCTTATTCCGAGACCCTCAAGTTTTTTCAACAGTATCGGGCGGGAAACCGTATCAAACGCTTTGGCTAGATCTAGAAAGACGCCCATACACTTTTGTCCTTTGTCCATTTTGCTAACGACAGTGTCAACAAGTTGGGTAACGGCGTCCTCCGTAGATCTGCCAGCACGAAATCCGAACTGATTTTCGGCCAATAAACTATTGTGCTCAAGATATCTGATCAGTCTGACATTTACTACCTTTTCGATTACTTTTGACAAGGCGCTCAGGAGGGAAATAGGTCTATAGTTAGCTGGTATACTGGTCTCACCTGCTTTAAAGATTGGTATCACGTTGGCTATCTTCAAGTCTTCAGGCACAACGCCGGAAGATATGCTCAAATTGCAAATATGTGTGACAGGACTGGCTATAACATGCATAGTCTGTTTCAACATATCATTTCTAATGTTGTCGTGTCCAACCGCTGTGCTTGATTTTAAGGTACTAATTAATTTAATTATCTCAATTTCATCTGTTGGTGTCAGAAATAAAGAATCTGGTGAGAAGTTTCTAGAGTGGGTTGACTTATTTGCAAGTTCAATTTCAGTTTGTCCCAATCTTCCAAGCATTTTGCTAGCCAACTGGTCCCCAATTGAGCTGAAGTATTGATTAACTACATTTAATGACTCCAGAGAATTTTGTTCAATAGTGAGCAAATCTTCGTTTTTATTGTCAGTTTTATTGATGTTGCAAATGGTTTTTATCGTGTCCCATGTTTTTTTAATATTTTTTTGATTTTTTATGATTAGATTTTGCTCGTATTGTGCCTTTTGATTATGTAATATATTAATACAGTGATTTCTATATACTCTATATTTTTCCTGTAGATTAGTGTCATTAGGATTTTTTTTGGCTTTACTGTGCAACTCATCGCGGCGTCTAATGCACTTTAAAAGACCAGGTGTAATCCATTTTTTAACAATAACATCAGCACTACTAACCTTACGTGTACATTTATTTTGGTTTAAAGCGAGATTGAATTTCTCGATAAAGAATTTAATGGCTTCATTAATGTCAGTTGTATCATACAAGTCGGTCCAGTCGATGTTTTTGAGATCTTCAAGTAGGTTTTTGTAGTCTATTTTGGTACTTATTTTCGTTTCTCTATCTTTTGAGAGGTATGATCCCATAATACATAATACTGTGCTGTGATCTGTTATATCAGAATGACAAACAATTGTTGTAGTGGAAAGTTTTGATTTAATCATACAATGGTCTAAGCTGTTTGTGCCACGCGTTGGATAGGTGTGGCCGGGAACATACCCATAGTGGGCTATAAGGTTTAGGTACTCATCAACGCGAGGATCCGTGGAAGTTTCTTTTATATCAAGATTAATGTCCCCAACTAATGCACAGTGCTGCGAAGTGAAGTTACTCAGGACGTTTTCTAAGGAAGTCAAAAATTTAGTGAGATTATAAAAAGATGGTGAACGATAAACTACTATAACTGAATATATTTGGTCAACATTTACTTGCAGACAGTTGGCATTACTGAAAGGGGGCTCTGTTACAAGGACGCAAAGTTCAGATTTCGAAAATACCACAATGCCGTCATTTTTATTTATGTATTTTTTTGAATAGTTACAGTTGTAGCCTTCTAGATTAACAGGATTAAAAGATTCATCAAGCCAGCACTCGGTAAGTATTATAAGGTCAGGTTTGAATTTTAATCGTTGTAGAAATACGAGCAATGAGTCGAAGTTTTTATTTATACTACGTATATTCTGAGTCAGGATTGTGAGTTTATCATGGGCAGCATTCAAATATTCTTTGCAAAGTTCCGGGTTATCAAGTTCAGTGCAATTTAAAAGGTTCGTGGTGTCGATATCTTCAAGAAATGTGGTGTTATCGAGCACGGTGTCTTAGCAAAAATGGAGGTAGTGCTATGAAATAACCAGGAGCCTGAACATGAAGTGACGACCAACATGAGCCCACATAAATTAGATATGATAGCCGTAGTAATGCAAAAAATCTTTTAGTTTTGATTCCTCGAGTATTGTTACGTAAAGTTCGTTTAAATATTAAGTTTTGATATTTTGCAGGCAAACCCTTGAATTTTATTCCTTGTGGTAACAAATTATTATGTATTCGCAACCAATCCTCGAATATACGCCAATACGAAAACGATATTTTAGCTTTAATTTGCACGCTAGAGAAGTTAGTGTAAAATGTACCATTGTGTAGTACGAGTTGTGTATTGATGTGTAAGTGTAAGTTGGGTGGGTAATCAGAACTGTTTAATACAATAAAGTTACAGAAGCATACAACATAATTATATAAGGAATAACAATAGTATATTAGCATGCAAGTTATAATTACTCTTGGCAATTCTAGTCAATTTGACTGCCTTAGTTTATTTATCTGTGTTTCATCACTGATACGTACATATTCAGAACCGTCCTGTTTCTTCACATACACGTTACCGTTTGATATCCAGCAGTATTTGTAGTTTTCCGTTTTAGCAAAGTCTCTTGCAAGGAAGTGAAGACGTCTTGTTTTGGCGGTCACACATTCCGAAACAAATAGTGGAGACGAGATATTTTCTATCCCCAGGTGGCTGACTTTCAGCTCGTTGTTTTTGTTGAACGTTTTTTCAGAGGCCAAGAATTTGCTTTTGACTAAGGTGTTAGACAGTTCCACAATGACGGTTGACTTCGCTGGATCTTTCCTATTGGGAACGCGATATACATCACGCACATCTCCAGAACTCAAAGATATGTTGAGGCATTTTGAAAGCTGGGTTACATATTTGAAAAGAGTATCTTTGTTTTCTTTATCTATTCGAGGAATATACTTCAATTCGAGACTCGTTTTTTTCAAAGCTTTTTCCAGAAAGTCACATTTTTGGTCGATGATGTTTAGTTGTGAGGTAAGGTTGTTCCGCTGTTTTTCCAACCCATCGATTTTGGACTGTACGGAACGTAACTGGCCGTTCATGTCTTCCAGAGCTCTTTCAATTTCCTGGTTCGTGCCTCGTATCGAAGACGTTTGTAATTTGACTTCTTCCAGGTGTTCGTTAAGTAGGTCAAACTTTTTATTCTGCGTGTCTTGGAAGTCACGCAGTAATTCTCTCATTTCCATTTTGAAAGCCGTGAGTTCATCAAAATCTTCCCCAGAAAGGCGGCGACGTTTGTCTCTCAGGGTTACATTTGGCTGATTGCGATCCTCGGCGCCAGTTTTAAACATAATATTCGAATCAGATACAGATTGTGATTTATTTAGCGGAGGAGATGGCATCTTGCTTTGTGTTTGTCAAAAGTATCGGAAATATGTACGAATAACAGATACTTTGAGATAGATACAATAAAGTACCAGGCGCACAGTTGTAGGTGCGAGCTCAAACAGTCTTTAGACGGTGGTAATTAGGCACTTTTTTGAAGATAAATAAATGTAATATGTATTGACTCACGCGTCGGCGACCTTGGTCCTAATGAGATGCGTCCTAATTGGCTTGCGGCAAGTGAAGGCAGCGCTCGCGCAGATGACCGCTTCCCTCTGTGTGGCCGTTGTCTGCAGCAGTAGGCGGGGTATCTTTGGGTAGGCGGGGTTACTTGGTCGAGGGATGGGCCTCTCTTATCCTGTACTCGTAGGTGCTCGTAGTTATTATGTTGACAGCTAACTCTTCGATTTTATGAACTCCGAATATTTTACTTGAATTTATTGGATTCTTTAATTTAAATTAAATCAAAATAACAAGCAGCAGCGTTTTTGGTACACGTTAGCTCGTGAACGAGGTCCGGGGGGAAGAGAGTTATTATGTCTTGTGACTGGGACTGTAGCTACATTTAATTTTCATCTTTGTTTCGACAATTCAAAAGTGCCTGTTATTGGCCTACTTGAAATAAATGCTTTGATTTTGATATTGATTTAGATTTTGACAAGTTTTTTAAATACTAGTTTTATTGTAAGATGTTTAGTATAAATACCTCCACGAATCCCGTACTATTACATCATATCATCATAATGTTTTGAGAGCGTTACATTAAGTTATACCACAAAACATGATTTTTCAGCCCAATAAAAAGTTTCTAAGCAATAATTTTTGCAAAAAGTTATTAATTTTGATGTATGAATGCTTGGTTGACGGCTTCGTGTTCAGTTGGTTTACACCATGTATAAAGCATTTGGTTTTAATTCCACACATAGATTGCAGGGAAAGTATTTTGAATAACTTATAATACGAATTAACTTTGTAGCAGTGCTCAGTAAAAGGACTTGTCTCAGAACATAATGTTGGTGGACCAGCATCCAGATTGTCAAATTATCGAAAAAGGACCACGGGTAAGAACTGCATGTATTTATAGAAAGAAATAGTACATTACTCCAGTGGCCAGCAACAGAGGCTTTGATGGACGAACGTGTAAATGTGGGCCGAGGCAAAGCTGAGGCATGCATACGTAAGTGCATCAATGCCTAGTTGTGGTCAAAGCTTGTAAATAGTTTTCTGAAATACTTAATGCGAGGAAATAATTTGAATTTCTTTTCACAATATTAATGATTCACACAAATAACAAGATTTATTCTAGCGTTAAAGAGTTTTTTTTTTTTTCAATAAACCTCTTTCTATTTACAAGGCAATTCGAAATTTAAATAAAACCTGCCATAAGTTACTTCTTTGGTTGCCATGTTCCAAAGTAAAAGATCGTTCTATTTGAATTTAAATAACACGACAAATATGAGTTTACGCATCCGGTGGATGCGAGTAGCAAGGGACCGGTCAATGTGGCGACACTTGGGGGAGGCCTATGTCCAGCAGTGGACGTCTTTCGGGTGAGATGATGATGATGATGATATGAGTTTACTATATAATTTATTTGGCCGCTAAACCACATGAGTAAGTAAACGGAACAGAGTATAAGCTTTATACAACCGCGCGAATCGGTTGCACCACGTGCGTGACCACTGGCCGCTTGTCACGTACGCGGCAAGAGTGGAAAAAAACCGGTTTACGCTGTCACAACCAGTTGACAATCTCAGGGTTGTCAGGGTAACACACATTGTTTGTTTTGTGACAAAATAGAATATTTTAATGTGAAATCTTAATATTTATTAATAATGGTTGTTTAGTGGACTGTGTGTATGAATAATGTTAAAAAAATATATATCAAATTTAACTATCCCAAGGAGTAGAATAGGTAGGTAATTATTTGTCTTCATCTATTGTGACAACCCTTCCAAAATAGGTAACAATTTTGGACGTTGTTAAGAAGCTTATACTGTATTCCGTTTACTTACTCAGGTGGCTAAATACAACAGATATGGATTTTTGGCATTCTGAAATTTCTTTCCATAGGCAAAAACACAAGTGTATGTTTGTATGTAAAAGTGAAAGGTGCTATTTATACATTTTAATAGTATCAATGTTTAACAACCAAATAAACATTAAAAGTAACTTAACGAATTTATTACTACAAAGTAAAACAAACGTTACTATCTACTTAAAAGATGTCCTTCTTTAACAATAAATTCTCCAAAGAAACACTTAAGTCGGGCTAAGATATTAGTTTTAATGAAACTGCTTAAGGTTCTTGGAGATTTTAATTAGCTAGTCGCATATGGTACTGGATTGTCGGAGATTAAAACTGAACTACCAATCGGGTAAATGATTTAGTGTTCGTATTATACGGGACCTTGGATTGAAATGTATTTAGGGTTAGTAAGGGTAGGAAAATTTTAGTGGAGATGGGTGTACCGTAATTTAAAAAAAAAATGGTTAGACGTCTTTATTTGCCTAGCCTTTCCCAACTATGTTGGAGTTGGCTTCCAGTCTAAACAGATACAGCTGAATATCAGTATTTTACATCAAGCGGTTGCCTATGTGACTTCGACAACCCTGAGTTCCGAGCTAAACAATACTGACTTCCTGAAACAACTGTCAATGATCTACAAATGACAGCCGGGATTTAAGGCTCAACGTGCTTTCCAAGGCATGGAGAAAACTCAGTATGTATGTGGTTACCCATCCAT
Source organism: Xestia c-nigrum (assembly GCA_916618015.1). Lineage (NCBI taxonomy): Eukaryota > Metazoa > Arthropoda > Insecta > Lepidoptera > Noctuidae > Xestia > Xestia c-nigrum. Next base: position 1,695,123 of record OU745246.1, on the reverse strand, counting down.
TTAAAAACCTAGCCAAGCTTAAACTGGAGGTAGACCCGATCTGCTGTTATTACTTAGGTACGTGCAAAAAAAATGGTTTTACCTGTGTGTGCATATTGGAATAAAGTCAAGTTTTTAAAATTGTGTGTGCTCTCACTGTTCAATGTTGGGGACCTGTTTGGGCCGATGCACACCGTGTAACATAAATGTATCCCAGTATTTAATACTGGGATGCATTATATTACACACTGTGACGTGGATTTATAACAAAACACAAGTAATCCTTTATTTTACGGCATTATTTGTTTACTATGTCAAAGTTTCATTTCGATTTTGTGCTTGTTTGTGTGAGGAAATGAAGATCGAATTTCGAAGATTTTTAGAACACTCTACAATACACCGTGATGTGAACGCGGATACAAACATTTTAACTGTAAACGAAATTGGACACCATCTATACTAATATTATAAAGCTGAAGAGTTTGTTTGTTTGTTTGTCTCAGGAACCACTGGTTGGAATTGAAAAAATCTTTTTGTGTTGGATAGTCCATTTATCGAGGAAGGTTATAGGCTATATATCATCACGCTATGACCAATAGGAGCGGAACATAAATGAAAAATGTTGCAAAAACGGGGAAAATTTATTCCTTTGTGAGCTTTTCTCTCATATAGGTATGTGACGCAGACGAAATTGCGTGGGCCAGCTAGTATTTTAAAAAATAAATATTGGTTACTTTTATGGCTCCGGATTAAGGTATAATTAACGTAACATTACACTTCTAAATATCCACAAAACACGTTTTGTTACGACATTTATTTGATTTCAAGCATTTCACACCACCTTGTTTCTCTCCCCTCCATCCAAAATATTCCAACACGAATAACCGGTAATAATATCTTCCTAAAGGCTTACGTATTTTCAGGAAAGTATGAACGATTACACATCAAACGAGGCGCGCTTCCCTCAGATAGAATTACCAGACGGGCACATACGTAATGTACCAAATTTGCTGTTTCCCGAAAAAAGGTAATGGCAGGAAAAACTTGGAAATTCAACAGGTAAAAATTCATAGTGAAAAAAATGCCGTAAGTATAACGAGAAAATTACGAAAACTCTATTTGCATCCGACGGGTGATTCAGGCCGGAAGTGAATGCCTTACCGTTTCGCTCGCTCATTTCCGGTTTTGTTGCCCCGTCGCGCTGGTAGATGGCGTTGTTTTAAATAAAATGGAAAGTCGTAATTGAGCTCAGAGCGTCATGCGTTCTATGCATACTCAAGTGTTTAACGTGAGTTTAATTTACACTTGAGATTAAAGTTTTCTAGTTGAGTGGGAAGCTTTTGATGTTGCGTCTGCGTAAAGTTATGAGGTTATTTTCTTTAACTATAAATGATAAATGATAAATGATAAATGATCTTTATTTTGTAAGTAGGTTTTCACAAACACTTTTACACGTCAATTTTTTTTTAAACTAGATGGGGCCGGTGTTTCGTACCTGACTACTCTGAGAAGAAACATCCGAAACAAACTCAGAGGTCATAGTCTCTTTTGAAGTCCAGACATAATCTTGCTCAATTCACATGAGGATCATGTAGATGTTAGTGTCTGAAATGGTCTTTTGAAGAAAGAACCATACAGATTTGAGTAAACCTGTCCAGTCAGTGCAAGCATTTGTCAGTTATCGTGTAGCTCGACTTATAACACAAGGAGCTCAACGAAACGACGAACAATACCAAAGAAAGGACATTTGGGTAGGTCGCTTATAGATCTCAAACTGCCAGACGGTTGGGGGGTAAAAAATAAAATAAAATAAAATGAAATGTAACCCACATGGTCCTCACATTCACAAAAGCACAAAAAATAAAATAAAATTAATAATAATTTACAAAATGAATGTCAATAAAAATACGATATGTCAAATACACACACATAAAACAATAAAAAATAACTAAAAATGTAAAAAAATAATAAAATACTGAACTAAGTATTCATGTCAATTCATTAAATGTCAAAAAAAACCACAAGTAAATATTCATGTCAAATACACACACACACACACACACAAAATAATAAACAATAAAAGTAAAATAATAATAATAATATGCATTCATGTCAAAGTGTATAAAAGAAAGGAATCAGTAATAAACAAGCGAAGTCCGAAATTTCTATATTCGCAGAGCAAATTTCGTTGGAGCAGCTTAATCCCAAGCCTTTTTATCATCGAGGTAGTGATTAACATGATAGTAGGCTTTCAGGCATAGCTTCCGTTTTATAAACGATTTGAATTTATTTAGACTAAGTGCTTGAATATGGCTCGGAAGTTTATTGTAAAAGCGTATACATTGGCATCTGAACGTTCCCCCTATTTTCTTGAGCCTCGTAGCAGGAATAACAAATTTGTGTTTGTTTCTCGTATTTATGTTGTGGATATCACTGTATTTTTTAAACAAATTAATATTTTTGTGTGCGTACAAAAGATTTTCATAAATATATTGAGAGGGCATAGTAAGAATATTAATCTCTTTAAATTTTTCTCTGAGGGAGTATCGGGGACTTAATTTATAAATTGAACGAATTGCCCTTTTTTGCAATACAAATATAGTCTGAATATCGGCGGCATTGCCCCACAAGAGGATACCGTACGACATCACGCTGTGGAAATAACTAAAATAAACTAAACGGGCTGTTTCCAAATCAGTTAAATCACGAATTTTTCTAACGGCGTATGCTGCAGAGCTAAGTTTTTTTGACAATTTGTGTATATGCGGGCCCCACTGAAGCTTGGCATCCAAAGTTATGCCTAAGAACACTGTGCTGTCTTCCGGTTTCAACTCTTCATCCTTGATTACTACACTAGTTTCCACTTGTCTTACATGGGGTATCGTAAACTTAATACATTTGGTTTTTTTCTCATTCAGGAGTAGATTGTTAACATTAAACCAATTAACGACTTTTGCCAGGGCGCTATTAACCTCATCCGTAACTAACTGCTGACGTTTAAGTTTAAATAAAAGAGAAGTGTCGTCTGCAAACAATACTATATCATGATTATCCTTTATGAGGTAAGGCAAGTCATTTATATAAATGAGAAACAAAAATGGACCAAGAATTGAGCCCTGGGGTACCCCCATTCTTACTACGGATCCGGGAGATCTTTTCCCGTTAACATCAACTCTCTGAATCCTATCACTCAAATACGAAGTAAGAAGATCCAGAGAGGCGTTACGGACTCCGTAATGGTGTAGTTTCCTGATTAAAGTTTCATGAAGAACGCAATCGAAAGCCTTGGATAAATCGCAAAAAATTCCCAAAGCATCGAATTTGTCCTCCCAAGCATTATAAATGTGTCCTAAAAGTTCAACACCGGCATCAGTAGTTGAACGACCCCTTGTAAAACCGAACTGTTTTTTATGCAATAACTTATGTTTATTAAAAAAACTTTGCATTTGTTCCAAAATTAATTTTTCAAAAATTTTACTAAATGTTGGTAGTACTGAAATAGGTCTATAATTTGTGGGGTCTGATGTACTACCCGATTTAAATAATGGTATTATTTTACTATATTTCATTAGATCAGGAAACTCACCACGGTCAATACAATCGTTAAATATTACTGCTAAAGAAGGAGCTACAATGTTTATAATAGATTTAGCCACGTCCACAGAATGACCCCATAGATCGGCGGTCTTTTTAACATTTAAGGTGTGAAAGATTTTAATTATATCTTTACAGGTTACATAATGAAAGTTAAATTCGGAATCAGAGACTGAAACATTTTCCTTAAGTAAAGACTCGGCAGCAGCAGGTGACGAGTTTAGCGATTTAGTAGTCGATACGGGAATATCCGCAAAGAAATTTTCAAAGGCCGTAGCAACTTGATTGTCTGCATTTAAAACATTATCGCCAATAGCCAGGCTGATGTCACTACTTCGGTTGCAAGACCTTCCCGTTTCGCTATTAATAACGTTCCATGTCATTTTAATTACATTATTACTATTTTTAATTTTTGAACTCAAATAACGCGACTTTGCTATAAAACAAACTTTTTTAAATAATTTAGAATAATTCTTAACATACAAATTAAATTGTACAGTGTTTACATATGTCCGCTCTTCATACAGCTCATACAGTCGTTTTCGACTCTTATGAATACCAACGGTGGCCCAGTCATTGAAAGAAGCGTTACTATTAACCGAGATTGTCTTAGGGACAAATGTGGTTTCAAATTGTGTGCAATACATACTAAAAAAATCGTTATAGTGTTGATTGGGATCACCATTGGTTGACAAAAAAGGTAATTTAGATATAAGTTTAGTTTTAAAAGTTTCCAGGCGATTTTTACTTTTAGGATTAACAATGATATCTTTTTTAGAAACTTTCTTGTCCACATTTGGAATTGTGATCAATTGCCCACAGTGATCTGAATCAATTAAGTTAATAATCACTTTTTGGGTAGGTATAATATCAGTGTGAATATTATCTAAGCAAGTAGCACTAGTTGGGGTTATTCTAGTAGGCTCAAGAAATTTGTGATCAAGATTGTATGACTGAAACAGGCTTATAATTTTAGAACTTAACCCAGAATTTTCTAATAAATTAATATTAAAATCACCACAACAGATTATAGACTTTTTGGAACTACTGATTTTATGCAATACTTCATCCATTACCCTTTCAAAACAGTCATACAACCCTGAAGGAGGTCTATACACACTTAATATAATAAACTGCTCCAATTCTATACAGGCTATTTCAACTGTTCGCTCAACAGATAGGCTAACAATATCCTTGCGGTCTTTAAATTTAAGCTGGTTATTTACTAGGATTAATGCGCCGCCATGTATAGCATTTACCCTGCTGAATAAACTACCAACCTGGTGATTACTGAAATTGAAAATTAATTGATCATTTTTTAGCCAATGCTCCGTTATACAAAGAATATCTATGTTTTTACAATTCAAAAAAAGTTCTACTTCTAATTCCTTGTTTAAAAATCCTTGAATATTTTGGTGAACCAAGTTGATGCCATTAAAATTCTCGAAACATTCGCCTGATTCATTACCTGGCTTCCTTATAATGTTGCAAGAGGTTGCCTCTGTTGTCTCAATTTCTAATTTAAATGATTGACTAATTCATTCACTGTGATCAAACTATTGACAGAGTTATTTAACTGAATGTTGCATTGTTCAACAGAGGCAACTTGATTAGCCAAGTTCTTGGCTGTAATATAAACATAATATGATAGCGACACAGCTACTTGTCTTTTACAATACTTGGAAAGATAGCACCTGTCCACAAGATATCTATCTTTTGTCAAATAAAAATTGTCACCAGTATAATTGTTGATGTCAATTAAATGAAATACATCACTATTAAATGTCAGATCATGCAATGTATTATTAATATTATATCTAAAGTAATTTTCTTCCTGTGGCAAACTTTTACTATATGGAAATGTGAACATTACAATTTTCCTTAAACTCAGGTTACTTAGTGATCTATAATATTGGAGTAATTCTCCTTTATTCACATTACCCCTATTACCAACAAATATTATTAGTATAGAATCCTGGTTGAAGTTGTAATTAATAATTTTCTTCATGATGTCATATAAGGAACAACCAGGCATACAAAAGTTCATAATTGAATGTCCCGGATACTTATTTGTCAATAATTGGCCTAAATCCTTTCCGATTTCATCTGAGAAGATGATAATTTCTTTGTTGACTATCTTTTCAGTTAAGCAATGACTAATTTCTAATGGTAAACTAACACAGGACTGTGATATGGTTGTATGAGACAGAGACAATGAATGGGCCGGTGTCGACTCAACACATGTGGGTGTACAACGCTCACAGTTGTTAGGTTCAGTACTTACCAGCTCATTCATAGCCAATACATATTCCCTCATTTGGTTTTCAGAGGCTGTATATTTAATATTGAGTGAAGTTAACTTCTGTTGTAGGTGGTCAACTTCACGCTGCAAATTTTCTGTGTCAATTTGGTACTTCCTATTACTTTTATCTAGGTTTAAAGAATACATATCTAATTGTTTTAGAAGGTTCAACCTTTCTCTATTTAATTTTACATTTTTTATGAAAAACTTTTGTTTTTTTACCATTTTTTTAGTTTTCATTATGTATTTGTTTATTTTAATATATTTTTTTAGTTTATTCCTACTAGTAATCACTACTGATTTTATTGACTTTAATTCGTCATCACCTGACAGATCTATAGTGCAAGGTTGGCATTTATCAGAAAGCATTGACGGAGCAATTGGTACCAATTCATTGAACAGACTTTGGTTCAATGAGGCCGTGATGTTATGATTGGTTGTTTCAAGTATTGATATTTGACTTCTGGCCTCATGTAGCTGTTGTTGTAGATGCTGTTTGTGACTGAGAGTTTGTTCATACTCTGTGCTACATTGACTGAACCCGTCCACAATGACTTGGAGCCGATCCCGGTCTTCAATGGCATCAGTGAATTGTGTGTATAACTGTGCCATTTCGATTTTTAACTTATTATTTCTTTCATGGGCTTCAGAGAGCACCCTTTCATTGTCATCTATTTCCCTGTTTAGCTGGTTACAGGACTCCTTACACGCCTTTAGTTCGCTCAAAGCCTGACTAAGTTTGGACTCTTCGAGGCGAGCGCGGGCACTGCGTGTCATAATCATGATGTAGGAGAATAGAGACAAGATAGGAGAGGAAAAGTGCGGTAGAATAGTCTATGAAACGAATAATTGAAGGAAAAAAAAGAAATTTAATTCGACAATAGAAGTTCTGTCACCGAACCAAACAGGGTTATGTTTACGTTTCAAAGGTCATCGGCATCAACAGGTAGCCGTAATAAAAAGTGATCCAGTTAATTGAAAGCAAATAATTAGAACGTAAACAATGTACTACTAAGTAAAATAAGTTATATTGTACCTGTTATTAAGATGACAATGCAAGATTCCTCCGAACCGGCAACTGTCAGTTTCACAAATGATTGTATTACACTAAGTTTTGCTTTGATTCTACAAATCTACACTATATTTCTCACTATACTTGCTAAATACTCATTATTTTATAGGAAAGGGGCCTTAATATGAAGGAAATACAATATTTAATAATAAAACTAAAGGGACTAATTCAAATCAGCTGTTAGCTGTAGTGTTGCCACAGGAAAAAAAAAAAAAAAAAAAAAAAAAAAAAAAAAAAAAAAAAAAAAAAAAAACAGAAATAGCTATCAATTTTAATACTAACCATAGTGATGAGCTGCATTTTGATAGAATATTGTAAACTTTACTAACACTCAAATACAAGAAAAAAATTATAGCCTCTTAAAGATTTGAGTCGTTAGTACTCTTTTTTGCGACCGCAAAGACAGAGTAATTATTTTTTTGTAACAACATTTTCATGCTTTATTCTTGAAATTATTCGTTTTTACCTCACTCCAATAAGACAGTCGTTGCATCCATAGACTTAATCTAGATCTTGTCCGCTTTGCCTGCGTGATTCTCAACATCTTCTCACCGGATCGTACAACTGCGATAAAAAACTATCCTATGTATCAATGCGGGTTATGAATTACTTGTGAGCCAACTTTTATCACTATGATTTGTTTTTGCGAGAAAGAGGTCAAACCGCATCCAAATACTGTTTCAAGCGCAGTTCATACCGTTAGCGGGTCGTAAATTTATCCAGGCACATGTGGTTGCTTACTTGTGTATGGAACTGGAACACATCGAAGACCTAGCTATTTCAACATGTTCTGTGCCTATGATCCATTTATTCACGGGTGAAAACTGAAAACCAGCGCTGTGCTGTGGATCCCCCCATAGCACCGGGATCCCCCCATAACACAGCATCATGCAGAGTAACCTGCTTGTTGCAAGATGTGCATGTTGTCAACTGGTTTGTTCCGTCTTCTAAATGTTTGTTATGTCTTGTACTCGTATATTTATTGTTTACGTCTAATATTGTATGCATGTGATGTCCCTGCGACAAACATGTTTTTTTTTCTATCAACCACTGTTTGGTACAGGCTTCCCCTTTCTTCTGCGCTTGCTTTTGGGCTTTTCACTTTATTCTATGCGTTACTTATCTATCCGATTTCCTCGATATTGATCATATCGATACCCCAACGCCCCCTGGTTCCTTAGCCTTGGCCTTACTTGGCCACCAGATACAGACAGAACTTTACTCCATCGCCCATCTCTGCGTCTAGCCAGATGTCCTGCCCAACTCCACTTAGGGCATATCGCCCTGTCCCCGACGTCGGAGAATTTCACCATAGTTCCTCTTCTTTGGCGATAGGGTATCTTTTTGGAACAAAATATATGTTCGAGGTTACCAAATGCTACCCATCCCAGCTTCTAGTATTAGCCGTTACAATTTATAAAAGATAGCCGTGTACCAATTTTAATGAACAGTAAACTTTTAATGAAGTATATATTATATTCTATGCTTCATTTAGTGCCTTTGAACATTCTAAATCTGTCTTTTTTTTGTGAAGCTAACTGTAACTTTTACTACAAGAACTTGACCCATAAATTCCAAGTCTAGTTTTCGTAAAAATAATAATAAATTGTTGCTCAAAGCCTTGTACCATGATTTATGATAGCGTCGCCATCCGCGGAGCGTTGATTCATCATTTTCATATGATAAAAACTGTGTTATTTCCCGCGCTGTAATTCTAACGGATGAGTTATGGTCTTGTGACGATGAAAATAAAGTTTTCCTTGTTTCAGTGGCTTTCTTACACTCTCTTTCTTCACCGAGTATATCTATTTAATAGTGCTAATGGTTCTCCCAAACGGACACTACGAGGAGCTCGTGGCTAAATAATATCAGCCGCTCGGGCCGATCTATAGGTCTGTGGATGAGTGACCACCCTTACATACCGAGTTTCTTCCTTGCCTCGGAAAGCACGTTAAGCTGCTGGTCCCGGCTGTCATTTTTCTATCTTTGGGAGTCGTTACAGGTAGTCAGTAGCCTAAATAGTCTGATAACCAGTCTTACCAAGGGGTATTACCAGTACCAGTATTAACTGGGTTGTGGAGGTCAATATTAAATAGGTAGTCGCTCCATGTAAAATACTGGTATTCAGCTGCATCCAGTTAGTCTGGAAGCCAACCCCAACATAGTTGGGAAAAGGCTAGGCAGATGGTGATGGTCAGAAATACTGTATTTCCAATATAAAGGGTGTAAAACACCTCTTCACGAAGCCAAAAAGCACTTGTTCTCCGCATCATTGCGATCATTTTTTTGTTCTACACCATACCTTGGAACCTTCTAGTTACGGAGATATGAGAGGTCAAAGTTACAACTTTTTGACAAGTTTTTTTTTGTAATATTTTAACTTTTAACTCCTCCACGACCTCCGTACTATTCAATCCACCCATCAACACAATGTTTTAAGTGCATTACATTGAGTTCTACCACAAAATATGATTTATTACCTCAAAAAAACTTTTTTTTCACCCAGTCGAAAGTTCTGAGGTAACAAACATTTTCGAAATCTGGGTGTATTTTGCACATGTGCGTACCCCCTCAGAGCATACAGGCGTGATGTTAGGTCATGATGTAGTATAAACAATGAACTTACAAGCGATTGCAGCAATTACTGCAGATTTGCCGTCTATTTTTGAAGAGTTCCATTGTGTATCTCGGAAGATCACCATCAGATCTTCAGCAAATTAAAATGGGACCAAACGACTAGCACCAGCTTTCAAATAAAAAAAGAATCATCAAAATCGGTTCACCCAGTCGAAAGCTCTGAGGTAACAAACCCAAAAAAAAAAAAAAAAATACAGACGAATTGATAACCTCCTCTTTTTGGAAGTCGGTTGAAAAAGAAGTTGTTTCCCAGCATTATATTTTGCGTAGTTACTTAGTTTGATGTACAGAATGCTTGGTTAACGGCTTTGTGATGAGGTGGTTTACACCCTGTATATTAAAATTTTATTTTCTGTTCCTTAACAGAATTCACTCTCAATTTAACCCAAAGATTGACTGGAAGATAATGTCTTGTGGCATTCACCTACGTACCGTTTTTGCACATGAAGTTTATTTAAAGTTAGTTTTTAGTTTAAGGAAGTTAGTTGAGTTTATTTTAAACTTTTATAAATTGTAGTTAATGTACATTCACAAATATATATACTTTCAAACAGAAACAGTTTTAATAAATAAATATGTCATAATGTGCTATTTAATGGTACTACGATATATTCTTTTGACACTTTTGACGTTTTTATTCAGTCATGTGTTTGTATGAGATTTTCATCGAGGATATTCATTCATTGAAAGCTATTAAAAATATGCCTGTTTTAAAAGCTTTAATTTTTGTTTTTATTCAAATATAAATTTTTACTCACTCACATAATGTTTAAAAACGATCAAATTTCGCATAGATTATAACAGTAACGCAGCCCACGGTGTCTTTGGAGAAATTCTTTGTATCGCAAGAATGTTCGCAAACATAATGCATGTTATATGAACGGGGGAGTCTGAATGAGGCGCCTCCGGGCACAGTCCTGAACGAAAGGACACAATTGTTGGCGCTCTTACACGGAAATGTGGGGGTTTTTGTGTATTTCGTTCCTTTTATAAGAAATTCTTGTCTTTTCTCTGATGAAAAGGACGCGGAAGATAGATTTTAAAAAGAAATGCAGAGTTTAGAAAAAAAAACCGTGTGTGTCTTGGGACGGTCGACAGAAGTGAGAACCTAAATTTATCTAAGTTGAACTATTTAATATTAAAATTGTTTAAACATAAACGAAAAAGTGGCATTACTTCAGATTTTGGCTAGGCGCCACAAGATCCTTGTATAGTCAAAAGCTCCATGTAGTAAAGACAGAAAAATGTGGCGTTGGTTCAAATTTTGGCCACGCGTTTATTAAATCCTCACTTACTCTCATAGTGTCCAAAGCGTTAAAATTTGAAGTACCAACAATCTCGGAGTAAAATGGCTGTGACATACAAACGAGCCTACAGACAGGACAGGACGAAAATGTAGTAAAAAATCATCATCATCATCTACATCAGCCTATAATGTCACCACTGCTGGGACACGGCCTCCTTTCAATGAGAAGGAATGGGCTGTAATAAAAAATAAAAACAATATTTTGGAGTACTTAATTTAGTTTAAAGTTGCACATTTTGTGACATATAATTTCTCATATAATATTCAATCATATTCGATTTGATTTTAAGTACTTTTTATTAAAAAAAACGGTGATTTTGCTTAGGGTTGGTCTAAAATGTCACCACATATTACATCCTAAGATGATATGGCACTAGTGCGCAGTAACTAATCGCCGTACATACTTCACACTTACTTAGATATTTTGTTTACCTTGCATTGTGTCGTGGATTTTTTTTCTGACTTCTCCCACTCTGGGATAAGATGGATAGACGGTGAGCTAGCCCAAAGCTCATCATCCACAGGCCCGCGTCTACGGTGGCAGGTAGCCCCCAGCGCCCGGTGCGTCTCTCGCGGCGTCTGGGGCGAGAGGTTCTCTCCTTTTCGTGTCCCGTCACCTCCTTTGCTAGCATGACTGCTACGCAGAAAGAGGTGACGGCTTCCCATTCCGTCTTGCTCCGGACCATGGATTGAACCAGGACCGAACGCGAGAGGTTGTCGCCGCCGATCGCCGCTACGAGGACACGGAGCGGCGTTGCTATGCCTACGCGCGGTAGACCTCCACTGTGTGCTCCACAGTGTCCTCAGGTCGATCCTCGCAATAAAAACACCCGGGCGTTTCTTCCCGCCCGTTTCGATGCAGGTAATTTGTGTACCTACAGTCCTCTTATCGTGAGGCCATCACCATCGTTATCATTGGCAGCCACTGCTAAATAAAAAAATATATATCGCTGGACATTAACACACAGAGCCACCTAGCCTAAATACTGCTAATATAGGCCTTGTCCTTTTCTGTCATTATGTCCCTGATCTGCGCGAATCTCAACTAGGTTTTAGGCAATCTTCTGAATATCGTCGACCCATTAGAATATTGGTCTGCCCACTTTTGTTCTACCGTTTCTCAGTGACCGAACGTAACCTGAGACAGAAGTAATCGCCACTTGTTGCAACTTTAATATTTTTTTCCAAATGCAATGCCATTCGTGCGCAGAATGAACCATGGCTTAATATCGGAGAGATTACCAGGAGTTTGACAAGTATGACCGGTGATCCATCAGACCCATCTGACTCAACACTCGTCAGGAGGATATATATTTCTTAATGAAATACAAAGAAATGGTTTAAAATTGCTTTTATGAATGCGTCGTCATTTTATCGCCATTAAGATTTTACAATACTTGTTTGTACCATGGTACTACCGGAGGTTACAGTGAGAATAATAAAATATCATACAGCTGAGATGGTCGGACGTGTGACAAAATGCAACATATTAAAATTAGGTTTGATTACAAAAAAATAAAAAATAAGTCAAGTGTTGTCCAGTTAATAAGTGTTATCCATTGCCATGGGATTTATAAACTCCAATATCATGATAGAGCAGGTGAAGAAAGATAGAATTTTGAAAGTATCGCATTTTATACAACAGACTTATGAATATGAATGCATTTATAATAATCCAATAATATACTTACTAGAAAATGATTCATCAAAATTTTAATGGCATCTGTATCACACCTCCTACAGACTTCTGATCGCAGGCTACTGCTAAATTTCTTTTACTTCAATAACGTTTTATAGAAACTATGGATGGACTGTATCAAGAATAATTATGGCAAGAAAGGAGGTGTCTGTTGGAATGACGAGTAATAGGTAGACGAAGACAAACTGCGCTGACCACGAATAAGTTGGGATAAGGGAAAGAGATAGATAGTGAACTTTTTAAGCTCTTCCTATTAAGGATATCCATCCGGATATCATAAAAAAACAGCAGTTTCACAAGTACGTAACAAACGTTTAATTTCGAATTGATGAAAATTGTCAAATTTAAACACTTTATTTCACATTGTTACGTCGGTTGAGGTTTATTTTTTGGTTCAAATATAACGCCAGCACAGTTGGGAATGTAATCGGGATCGCCTTCAGGTTTACAATGACCTACCCCATGACTATCAATGCGTCTGCTGGGTTCCGACCCGTTACCAGTATCCTGAGAGTTGACACTCCCCATGGTGACTAAAAAAACAAGAAGAACAAGTAATTTCAACACTCTCATTTTCTTCTAATTGCGTTTCTATAGCTCTTTGTGACTCTTGAAGATTACTGGCTGTTTGGCCATTTAGATATGCTTATTTATATGTTGCCATGTAATAGCGTACAAAATCAATTGGCTGCAATTTCACAATTTTCATGTGGCTAATCTTTAATTTGGTTCTAGTACGAATCAATTTATTTATTTTCTGCGTATGTGTTTGGATCACTAACCTTATCACTAACATTTTAGGTCTCAATTTGCAGGTAATCATTTGCAGCTCAGCATAAAACTTTTGCTAGTGTTTCAATGAAACTGAATCTAGATTATTCAGAATGATCAATATAATAAATTTAAGACTATCTTTGGACAGCTAGAGTGTTTACACATCTTTGGGGTTCGGCACATTCAATTCAGCTGGGGAAAGGGGTTTAATAAGGTGCTAAAAACATCACGTGATTGATGGTCGACTCCTTGAAGTTAAAAGCTAATTTGAATTCACCACATCAGGATTGATGAAACGTTCAAATGATTTCAATCACAGTCTTTTATGATTTTGATTAAAATGATAATAATTCTGCTTGGCAAGTCATTGATATTTTCGTATTTATAGTATATTTTATAACGAGGGACTAAACGAAGCCATTATATACCCGAGGTGGTTTGACTCCCGAGCTTGCGAGGGAGGCAACGAAAGCGAGGGTATATTAGATTGGCGTTTAGTCTCGAGGTGCAAACTGTACTTTTCACTTCGTGTGCGAGAAAAATAGTCATTTAAAACCGAAAAAATTGACACTCGACTAAACTTCTGAACTGAGCCGTCAAATTTTCTTCTATCAGATCAGTCACAGATTAACAATTTAAAACACAACACAAACTCTCAACATTCTCGCAATGAAGATGATCCACACTCCACAGATAATTATAGTACCTACATTACTGCAGCGGCTAGCAACAGAGGCATTCCACATACTTTTTCAAAATCAACGATGCACTGAGACAACCATAAATTTTCCCGTGTTGAAGAGTTCATTTGTTTTTTTTTTCAATATACCGCTTTCTATTTGCAAGCCAATTCGAAATTTAAATAAAACCTTGGACAGGTTACTCTTTTGTGACCATGTTTCAGAGTAAAAGATCGTTCCATTTTTAAATTACTTTTTACTCCCTAGGGAATAAACGGTCACTTTAATCCCGCTTCGTAGGGCTATAACGGCGTACTTTTAGAGCATGAGAAGTGAAAAAAACGTTTAAATGATTTCGTTTATCTAAGTGATGAATAACATTGATTTAAAACTTCACAAACATGTTTGTACACACATCAAAAGTGTCTAGGGATCAACATATATTTTTGCAATAACTTTTCTCCTGATTGATATTAATTAAAATATTCTTTAAGGATTCATCAAATAAAGTGTTTTCGTTTGTCACAGTAACGATAAACCAAGTCACCTTTGCATTAATAAAGAAATTTGCCATTTTCCTAATAAAGGGATTTTTGACATTTGAACCACTAACACAAAAGTTCGAAAAAAAGACTGAAATAACAGTTTTCTTTAAAATTTTAATGGGTAACTTAAACAATTAATAATCCGTGTTTCTACCGCGAACACTAACAACACAAGAACATCGGTTTGGCATACTCAAAATGAGTTTATCCAAATCACGCTGTGGAATGGCCGCCCATATTCGTTGCAACAACAAAAAAAGGTCTTCTTGCGACTGGATACCCTCCATATTCGGCAGAGCTCTTCTCTGTAGCATATCCCATGCATGCTCAATCGGATTCAAGTCTGGCGACTGAGCAGGCCAGGGCAGGACATTGATGTTAGCTGCGGCGAGAGTCTGTCTTACAACTCTTGCGGTGCGGTCGTGCATTATCATGCATTAACTGAAATAAGGGACCGATTTGCACTTGTAGAGGAACGATGACGTCTGATACAATCGTCTCAGCATAAATTTGAGCGTTGAGGTTGCCTCTGATCCAAATCAACTCAGTTCTTCCGCCGATCCAAATACCCGCCCATACCATGATGGTTCCACCACTATAAGGATGGACTTCCTGGCAGGATTTTAATCGCTGTTGGCGTCCAGGGGTTCTCCAGTGTCGTATACGTCTTGTATCCGGTCTCATACCAAAACGAGACTCATCAGAAAAGCACACGAAACGCCATTGTTCTTCTGCCCAATTTCTGTGTTCAAGAGCCCATTGATATCGAATCCTACGATTGTGCATTACTATAGGTGGTACCCGTAGCGGTCTTCGAGAATGAAGGTTCACTTCATGCAAGCGGTTTCTGACTGTTTGGTCGCTAATTAAGTTCCCTGAAGAGTGATGAAGCCTCGCGGCTAACATCATGGCGGTTATTGTTGGAGCTCTTCGAGTTAAGATTTGAATGTATCGTTCTTGTCTCCGTGTGGTGCAGCGATACCGTCCTCCATGGCGCTCAGCCACGGTACCAGTGCTTCGGTAACGTGTCCAAAGTCGACTGATAACACTCTGACTTGTATTCAGAGCTAAAGCCACAGTACGTTGCCGGGAACCAGCTTCTATCATTCCCACGGCTCTGAGCATTTCTTCCCTGCTTAAATGACGTCACCGCTCCATAATAACGTTGGTTTTAATCAGTAGTAGGGAAACAGTAGCACTAATAATGTCTTCAATGCGTTGTATGTTTTTATAGGGAAAATATTAACAGCTGATTTTCATCTTTTACTCGAATTTGATTCACAGTTCCTGATTCAAATTATGAAATGCACCAAAAAGGATCCATATAAATTTATAAAATCATAAATTTATTACAAAGCCACATCTCAATCTCAAGAAATCCGCATAAAAATGCTTGATCCCTAGACACTTTTGATGTGTGTATTTCTTTACAGATCGAGATTGAATGAGACAGCGTTCTTAAAAAACCATGCCTACCAGTTTTAGAAGGTTTTATGTATGACAAATTGCCGTCGTCTATATTATAATTAAAAGCATTATACAGGGAACGTATCATAATCCCGAAAGTTCATAATACCTATGATTGAAATACCGACGTCCAAAACATCGAAATTCAAAATACCGAAAGTTTTAAATGCCGATAGTCGTTATATCGAAACACAAAATACCGATGTTCAAATGCCCGAAAGGACGAAATCCCTAATGGACGAAATACCGAATGGACGAAATCCCGAAAGAACGAAATACCGATGGTTGTAATACCGATGGATGAAATCCCGAATCGACGTAATCCCGAATTAACGAAATACCGATGGTTGAAATACCGATGGACGAAATTCTGAATGAACAACGTATTATAATTATGACAAACAATTCATTATTATTATGACATAAAACTATTATATTATATTAGTTTTATGTCATAAAACAAAGTTTGAAACAATGACATTACACAAATTGATTGTGCCATCCCAGAAAATAAAAAGAAATAAATTATTTTGGTTTCCTATAAGCACAAATTTTGTGACAGAAATGAATCGCTGCGGAACCGACTCCACGTAGTCTTTTCTGCCCTACCCTTAGAGTGTAATTTAAGCCCGCGTAGGCGTGGAAGGGCGAGGCGGGCCGCGAGCTGAGGAGCAGGTGGCTTTAATACTCGCCGCCGCGGCTGAGGCTGGCCGGTTTCAGCCGGCCAGCGAGCCGAAGCTGCGGTGGTGAGTGTTAAAACCCTCTGTGACGATAAGCTCGCGTGTGACCGCTGGAGCCCCGCAGCGCCGGAGCCGTGACAGAAATCATGCCTGCTGCATGCTGCATGCTTGCTGCATGCTTGCTGCATGCTTGCTGCATGCTTGCTGTATGCTTGCTGCATGCTTGCTCCACGCTTGCTTCTTGCTTGCTGCATGCTTGCTGTATGCTTGCTGCATGCTTTGAGGATTTTAAACTTCGGGATTTTGAACTTCGAGATTTTAAACTTTCGGGCAAATGAACTTTCGGGATTTTGAACTTCGGGTTTATAAACTTCGGCATTTTAAACTGTCGGGCAAATAAACTTTCGGGATTTTGAAATACGGGATTTTAAACTTCGGGTTTTTAAACTTAGGGTTTATAAGCTTCGGGATTTTAAACTTTCGGGCAAATGACCTTTCGCGATTTTAAACTTTCGATCAAACAACCATTCGGCCTTTCAATTTTCGGGATTTCGTCCATCGGTATTTTCAAAATTCGGTCTTTTAAAATTCGGGATTATGATACGTACCCATTATACAATTAGTTTAGTAATGTGAACAAAGCGCTGACTTTTGCCATTTAATAGCCTTCATATACATACAAATTTGGAAATCAAAAGTTAACACAAACAGAAAAAATATAAAGCGGCCAAGTGCGAGTTGGACTCACCCATGAAGCGTTGCATAGCTCAGCAAGTATCATATTTATGTTTATGAAATGACATGTTTTTTACGATTTATGACGTTTTAAAAAAACTACTTACTAGATCTCATTCAAACCAATTTTCGGTGGAAGTTTCCATGGTAATGTACATCATTTATTTTTTTTAGTTTTATCATTCTCTTATTTTAGAAGTTGCAGGAGGGGGGCTTTACCATTTTGGAAGTGTCTCTCGCGCAGACTATTCAGTTTAGAATAAAATGATATTAGAAACTTCAATATAATTTGTGAAGGCCTATCCTGGATACACACGTATGGAATTGATGAAAAAGAAATTGAGTTTCTCAAGTATGGGGAACCCCCAACATTTATAATTTTTTTATTT
The DNA here is from genome assembly GCA_916618015.1 of Xestia c-nigrum. Classification (NCBI taxonomy): domain Eukaryota; kingdom Metazoa; phylum Arthropoda; class Insecta; order Lepidoptera; family Noctuidae; genus Xestia; species Xestia c-nigrum. The sequence continues at coordinate 1,677,264 of OU745246.1, read as the reverse complement.
CATCTTATTTTTGTAAAAATATTATTTGCGGTTCACAGAATACATCTACTAACCAAGTTTGAACAACATAGATCTTATAGTTTCGGAAAAAGTGGCTGTGACATACGGATGGACAGACAGACATGACGACTACATAATGGTTCGGTTTTTTTGCCATTTGGCTACGGAACCCTAGAAATAAGGTATAATAAAAAAAAAAAACAAATTCCATATCATTACGTTGACTGTTTTTTTTTCAGTGTTAACGATAATGTTAGTGAGCATATTAGTTTAATAACAATCACAACAATTTCTGTTATAAACTAAAACTAAACAAATCACAATTTCCTTTCAACTGAACTTAAAAAAACTTCAAAATCTTAGAAATATCAATGTTAGTATTTTGCTAATTGAAATCATGCACAACGCAATGTAATGTATTCAACATTTAGACTGATGTCCAAATTTTGAATACATAAAAATTTGCGTAATAATTGCGTTAATAATGCGTGTGATAATACGGTTACTGGTTAAGTCAACCTAAATCCGTTAAGGGGTTAAAGTGTGCATTATTTCTGACTGATTTTACTATCAAACATCATACCCCAAACTGAACCGTTGACCGTTGAACCATTGACACCAAGTCTGCCTCTGTACTTTGTGCTTGAAGTGTTAAATAAATAAATAAACCGATTAAAAAAAAATTGTTTGTCTGTTTGTTTGTACACGCTAATCTTCGGAACTACTGAACGAATTTAAATATTTTTTGGTTTGTCGTATAGATATTAAGCCTGGTCAACATATAGGCTATAATAATATATAACTTGGAAACTTGAACACCTGATGCAGAACCGCATCAGACCAGCTAAACTGTAAGAGATAGAAAAATGACACCAAAGCAAAAATTGTTCCATGCGATGAGCATTTTCTGCTGAGAGAATAAATTTGAAGATCTGGAACACCTGATGTGGAACTCCAAGAGCCCAGCTACATCATATAGGAATTACGCTGATTCGGTGCAGGTACCTCCCGAAACATCCGTGTCCGGTGAGGACCTGCGTCTGGCGGAAGGAGAGGACGCCGCGCCGTGGCGCCTCTCCAGCCACTCCTCAAAGAGGGGACTTACCGCCGCTTTCGTGGCGTGCCCTAACCTATGGATCCCTTCCACATCGTTTTTACGACAAACGGTTAGTCGGAGACAAAAAACACTATGACACTTTTTGCCTTATATTAAGGTGTTTTATACGATAGAATCGAAAAAAAAAGAAATTTAAACAAAAAAGATATGACTCTGAATAATAGCGTAAAAGATGGTAATGTTGAGAAAATGTAGGAAAACGAATAAAAGTATAATAGATGTTTATTGCTACTGACATTATGAAGTTTAATGCTTCGGAATTATGATGAACATTAGAGACAGAGACATTAGTTAAATTAGAAATTGATTCAAACGTTTCAGATCTTTGATTTTGACAACCCTGTGGTCGGATGGTAATCGCGGGCAGAAGCTAATTACACAATAAAATGAAATAAATAAATATCGCTGGACATTAACACACAGCGCCATCTAGTGCCACACTAAGCAATGCTTGTGTCGTGGACACCAGATAGTTGATAAACTACGTATATTACTTTTTTCTTTGTAAATACATACTTAACATACATACAGGGTGTATTTCACATCATCACAAAGCCGTTAACCAATCATTCTGTATATCAAACTAAGTAACTTTCCGCAAAAAATATTGCTGGGAAACAACTTTTTTTTTTGAGGTTGTAAATCATGTTTTGTGGTATAACTCAATGTAACGCACTCAAAACATTGTGCGGATGGATGGATTGAATAGTACGGAGGTCGTAGAGCTATTTAAAGTAAAAATCATGCGACAAAAAATAGTATTTAAAAAAAAAATGTAAAATTCTTGCAACTTTGACCCCCTATATCTCCGTAACTAGAAGGTTCCCAGGTATGGTGTAGAACAAAAAAATGTTCAGAATGACGAGGAGAACAAGTGCCTTTCGTATTCGTTAAGAGGTGTTTTACACCCTTTATAAACATCCTTGACTCGGAAACAAATGTCCGTACTCATCACACAAACATTTGCTCCTACCGGGATTCGAACCCGAGACCCTAAGAACGTAAGACAGCCTTACTACTGCTGCGCCATTCGAGTCGTCACACCCACACACGGAGCACATGTATCCGTAAAAAATACGATGACGGCTGAAGAAATGGCGGATAAAATAATGGAAGAAACGACACCTAAAAACGTCACTATTGCGATAGTTGCAAGCAGTACCGTAACATCACGAGCAGACTTGCTGATCACGGGAAAAGTACAGCTTAGCCAAAAAATCTAAGCAATAGACAGAGACGCGCAAAGCAACCCCGGTACCGATCACAATCAATTGGCACTATATCGAAATGATAGATACGTCAGTATAGTTTGCATATCAGTAAACATATCGCTACAACTTTTCGGTATCGTAACTGACGAATGTTAGTGCAATACATTCTTGATTGGTACAGCGCGCATCTTTGTTTGACCGTTTTATTGGTCTAGGCCCTAAGGTGTGTCGTTAATTGTAATGGGAACCCAGATAGCATTTTTGGTAGCCGTTACGAAACAAGTCGACACTAAAAAGTCGACCTACACGACAATTTTGGTCGCTGTTAGGACTATGTTTCGATCGCTGCGACTAGTGGGGCACTTCTCGACATGGTAATATTTAAATTTTATATGTATGGTAACATTGCGCCGACTATTTCAGAAATCATTCGTTCATTTGTCAATTATCTTCATTTTTTGCAACCTCCAAGAAACAAGTAAAATGTCAAAGAAAACTCTGTGCAATATAAAACAAATTGATAGGTTCGCCATTATTATTTTGACAGAGGAATTTTATTTTTTTAATTAATTAGTTTTAAATGTGTTGCGATATTAGTAGGAAAAGAAAATTGTCGTATAATTTAACAAAATACATTGAAAATCATCGATGGGCCATCATATAATTGCAATTTAACCAGTTTATTGAAATGTTTACATGGTTTTCACTACAAGTTTTGTTCATTTTCTGGACTCCAGACTTTTTAGTTTAATCAAACTGTCCACTTTTTATGCTAATAGTATGATATTTAACCAAAAATAATCCATAAACTTAAAAAAAAAACACTTGATTTTATAGAAAAATTGTTCTAGTCGTATTTGGAAAAAATGTTACGACACTGCGTCGACTTACTTGCAGACACAAAGTTGCTGAATTTATAATATGGTGTCTCTGGTTGGTTGAAAACTCAACGCAATGTGTATAAAATAAAGTCGACACAAATGCATATTGTGTTGACTCATCTACTACAAAGAGTTACTGAAACACGATCCGGTCAAACTGTATAGACACTTTGACGACAAATATTAACCGAAACGCACACAGTCGCATTGTTTCGAAACAATAACGGAACTTTGTCAATTTGTTACTAAAAACAAATATTTTGCGACCAAAAAATGCTATCTGAAAAGATCCTCGGACTAAACGAGTACTGTCCTGTGGCTTACACATAGGTGTAGCCACAAGGACTGTACATATTTTTTTTAATTCAATATAATGAAACAATAATAATAAATATCGTTGGACATTACACACAGCGCCATCTAATGCCACACTAAAAAGAGCTTGTGTCGTAGTCACCAGTTGATATACTACATGTATACTTTTTGTTTGAAAGTACATACTTATTATACATATAAACATCCATGACTCGGAAACAAATATCCATGCTCATCACACAAACATTTGCTCTTACCGGGATTCCAGCCCGGGACCCTAAGAACGTAAGGCAGCTACATTACCGCTGTGTCATTCGGGTCGTCGATATCAATTGGTTATTGGCTTAACGTTACAATTAGATACAAGAAACTTTGATAAATTGATTTGCGGTATTATACAGTTATAATGGGCAAATTGTGAATGAAAATAAGAATAAGAAGAGAAATAATAATTGAAATAAAATACATTATTGATTGGTATAACCAATGATTTAAATAATTTTGTATAAATATGCATACCCAGCCTCTTAAAATGTCAGTCATCAAAAAAACTCGAAGATGTTGAAGTTACTCAACCTTCTCGTTATAGTAATAAGCCTTGGAGACATCAAGTGTCAGATGAGAAATGAATTTGGTGAAATTGTTATATATAGGAGGAATGCAGATCCAGATATATTCAAAGCAGGGTGTCCTCCTGGCACAGAAAGAGACGCGACCACTGGCGAATGCGTTATAATCGTGAGACGGCGACATGCAAACTCACTGGCACGGATGATGGGCTGTCCCGTAAATGATAACGGTGAATGTATTCCTGATGGGACGAGAAGACGAGCTGACGATATAATCAGCAGATGTACTGCATCAAGATGTTGACTTGCTAATAATCAAATAAAAATCGTTTATTTATGAAAAGGAGCACATAATATAGTCCAGTCATTTAAGCTTAAATTAGGAAAGAATCTCGGAATTCGAGATACCCAGCTGTAAGTCTGTAAATACTTGTATATTGACACCCTAAAAGTTGTCTCGAAACCTACATATGGTAGCGTGTACTCAACTATTAAATTTCGAGGTCACAGGTCACAAAAATCGTTTTTTTGCGCTTTTTTTGTAAATATCTCATTTCTATGGGTTTTTGCTATTTGTATTCATTATCAATATTGTACTCGTAGAATACAAAATTCTCTACAAAGAAGACGGATCACAATCCATACAAAATTACCCCACGTCCTATAACAAAGTGACGTATATCAAAAAAAAGATAAAAATGTGTAAAAAAATATGGCATACTCCCCAACTTTATTTTTTTACACCTTCTTATGGAAAAATTGCTTTAAAAATAGTGCAGGCGCTGTTATGAAAAATTCTTTCGTATGAGTATTTAAGGACCGATTTAGAAAAATCTTTTTTTGTTTGAAAGGGTACCCCCAAGGTAGTCCCACGGTCATAAAGTCAGGCCTCTGGTCTCCAGGATTCCGGAGAAAAGAAAGTAAAATCGCAAAAATAAGCTCATTTTTGTACTTCAGATTATTCGTTTTTCACTCTCTTGTTGTTTTTTTTTTTACTTATTGCATTATGATGAGACAGAAACGTCAGTGGTAACGCGAGGTAGTGGTCGACAGAGGTTTTTTCACTTACAATAACACTAATGAGAGAGACGAATAACGATAGCGACGCGACGCGGCAAGCAAGCTAAGGAAATGCAAGTGAATAATGTTGTTTCACTTTTGCAAATCTGATGCGTCGCAGCCTAGACAAACCAGAAAAGGAAAAACCTGACCTGACTGCGGTCCGATGCTCCGTGCCAAGAACGAGCCAGGTAGATGAGGACGGCTTCACTAAAGTAGAAAGGAAGAAGAAGAGGCCCTGTTCTCGTAACCTGTGCCGCACTGAGTAGACCCAACTTGCTGCTGCGCACTGCTGTGTCTACGACGCAGCTGTACATTTCACGTCTGCTTCACTCCACTACAACTGAGGAAGTCGTGCAGTACTTGAATGTGTCTTCACATTCAAGTACTGCACGACACCAACCAACCACCAACTTCATTCTGCGGGTCAAAAAGTTGGAATCGCGCCACAACTTCAACTTTAGGTCATTTGTGGTTCGAGTTCCAACCCAACATCTACAGACCTGCTTGAAAGAGGACTTTTGGCCGAAGGGTGTATATCGTCGCTTCCGAGGACGGTTACGCGACACCACGCAACGAAACACGACGCCGACAAAGCTGCGTGTATACTTATAGTATAAGGTTAAAAATATGTATTAGTTTATTACTGTTGTTAATGATATTTAATGTATCTTATAAAAGGGTCTTAGTTGCCCGATAAATTATTATTATATAGTATTCAAAGTAATAATTGAATTCTGTTTAATCAAATTCAAATTCAAATATTTTATTTCAGAATTACATCCATATAAGTAATAATAAAAATATAAACAAAAAAAAAGTGATATATTTAAATAAATAAATAAATCAATATCACCGGACATTAACACACAGCGCCACTAAGCAAAGCTTGTGTCGTAGACACTAGATAGTTGATATACTTATATACTTTTTTTGTTTGTTTTTATACATATAAACATGAACTCCGCGCACGCCTAAGTGGGGAAACAAATGTCCATGCTCATCACACAAACATTTGCTCCTACCGGGATTTGAACCCAGGACCCTAAGAACGTAATGCAGCGTCACTACCACTACGCCATTCGGGTCGTCAAAAAGTATAGTATAGTATTCAAACATTCATGCTCAAGCGTTTGTTCTCACGTTTTCATAATCAGGTGAATCGTCAGTTGATGTTTGATTGAACAAAATAAATGTAATGTATTAAAAACTACTTACCTTAATTGAAAAAAAATGAGCTTATTTTTGAGATTTTACTTTAATTTCTCCAAGATCCTGGAGACCGGAGACCTGACTTTATGGCAGTGGGATTACCTTAGGGGTACCCTTCAAACAAATAAGGTTTTTTTTTAAATCGGTCTATAAATACTCATACGAACGATTTTTCATAACAGCGCCTGAACTATTTTCGTAGCATTTTTTTCATATGAAGGTGTAAAAAAATGAATTTAGGAAGTATGCCATATTTCTTTTTACATTTTTATCTTTTTTTTGAGATATGTCACATTGTTATAGGACGTGGGGCAATTTTGATCCATCTTCTTTTATTTAATTTTTTTTTATACCGTAAACCGTTTTCGAGATAGAGGGTGGAGAGCGCGCGGTCACAGCATCAGGTCAACCGGTGTCTCCTTTCTTTTTTTTTTTGGATGGGGCATCTCGCAGTTCAGTCTGAGAAGACTGGCTTCTGCTTAACCGGGCAATGTCCTGTGGATGCCTTGAATCTAAGGCCTCCAGCCAGGGCGAAAATAACTAAAAACTAAGCGACAGCGCTCTAAGGGCACCCCCTGTGGGGTACGAACCTCGGCTTAGGGCGTCGCTGGGGGCAGCAAAGGGACAGGCTGGATCTGATTGTCCTTATTTAGGGACTGATTTAATACTACAGGCTCAGCGTCGCGGGCTGGCTCGAGCAAGGGTCGGGGAGGGATTGATCGGGGATTTCGCGCCGGACCTCTGCGGCGAGGTCGGTAGGTTTTCGGTCTGTATTTGTAAGCTCTGCGAACCGTACTGGTATCTTTCCTACTCTCTTGCAAGATAGTGATCGGATCGTCGGGGGCGACTAGGGTGTGACGCGGACGTTGGACGGAGCTAATACGCGATGGGTCGTACCGGGCGGCCGATGCGATTAGGGGATTCCTATGCTTAATAGCAGAGTCGAAGTAACGCTTGGAAAGGCGTTTCATGAACTGCTTAACGGTGGGAATTCTGAGGTCTACGTGAAGACTATCGTTACGGACGTAAGGGGGGGCACCGGTGATCTTTCGGAGATATCGGTTCTGCAAGGTCTGCATCGTGTGGATATGACGCGGGTGGGCATGCGCGAATACTATGCAAGCATAGGTCATGATGGGGCGGATGACTGCGGTGAAAAGACGCAATTTGCACTTGAGTGACAATTTGCTCTTCCTAGTGATCATGAAGTGGAGCCGGCCCATAGCAAAGGCAGCCCGGTCACGAGCTGCTTTGATGTGGGCCACCGGTGTCTCCAGTCGAAACGCGTCATATATACTTGATGAACTATCGATAAATCAATGATGATAATATTTGTCTATGTTTATTTACTATTATACGCTTTAACAATTTATCCTCCTTTTATAACTTTGTTATTTATTTTTACTTTTTTTTCTTTTTGTTAATTTCCAATTTATTTTGTATCTCTAAAATGTAAGGGAAGAGCGAAGCCTTCAACTACAAGCATTTTTATGCCTAAATCCAATCCAATCCTTGACATGCAATGTAACCCAAATTGATATGTAATAAACTTATTTTTTTTATTTATTATATTATATTTTATCATTTTTTTCCTAACCTATCCACTTTTTATTCAGTAAGTATTAGTTTATTTAACAACACTTACCTACCCACACAATTGCAAAATCGTTAATGAAAATAGGTATATGAATTATATTAGAATTACTAGCCGACCGGACAGACGTTGTCCTGTCAGATACTACTCCCTACCTACTACTACCTACCTACTACTACCTACCTACTACTCCCTACCTACTACCACCTATCTACTACTACCTACCTACTACTACCTACTTACTACACCCTACCTACTACTACCTACCTACTACTACCTACTTACTACACCCTACCTACTACTACCTACCTACTACTACCTACCTACCTACCTACTACTACCTACTTACTACACCCTACCTACTACTACCTACCTACTACTACCTACCTACCACTACCTACCTACTACTTTTTACCATTTAAACCTTCTCAGGACTTCCACAAATCATTCAAAACCAAAATGAGCCAAATCGGTCCAGCCGTTCTCGAGTTTTAGTGAGACTAACGAACAGTAATTGATTTATATATGTTACGGCTAATACCCGAAGTGCGGCTGCACCTAGTTTTAGCCGGTTAGAACTAGGTGTAGCCACTTACTCTTGGTTAAACCTAGTACGAGCCGATTGTTTTCGGGTAAAACTAGGTCTATCCTTCATCATGCCGGCTACAACAAGGTGCGGCCATTCCCTGTTGGATAAAACTAGATGCAAACAAGTTGAAACAAGTAACAGGCGCCTGGATAGTTATTTTACTTTATAAAAGTGTGATTTATAATTATAATAACATTCTTTAAATTATAATATGCAACTATTGTCTGTTGTTAAAAAAATGTTCCTGATTGTTCCTATTATATTAAAAATTGTACTCCAAATAATTTGTGTTAATTATTACAATGTGATTTATAAGAATAACAAAACTCTCTACGTTTCTTTTTATTGGATGTTTTTTTAATATCTAAAAAAGCTCTGCCGATAGCATGCTGGCTACAACTATGTACAGCCCCTGTCATCATCCCTGTTAGATAAAACTAAGACACGCGCTGCTGCTGCAGACGCTGTGAGTCACACTCGCTAGTAGACCTGCAGTAGATCAGCAGCACCTGGCGCTCACATCCTACAGAGACGCGTGCCTCGCTATGCTCTCCACCCCACGCCGCTGCTGCACATGCGGTGAGTCATGAGTGTGACGCGGGGCGGAAGGCTTGGCTGGACACGCATCTAAGTCAATACGGCTACTAGTAAACGTTGGACGCCGCTTTGCCGCAGTCGGCGAAGTGTGAGCTACGCGGCGCTGTGTGCGCATCTATGTAATACGTAGCCGCGCGTATCATTCGTCGCTACTTGCGGTCGGCTCACTACGCAGTGGACGCAAGCGACATTGAATATTTTGATTGATTTCATAGCACCTTTATGTTTTAGTTAAAAAGCTATTTTCGAACGATTATCTAAGGACCCTAGTACTACTGAAGTTTGTTTCTTTAGTTAGTTGAACGTCCTAATCTCAGGAACTACTGGTAGGAATTGAAAAATACTTTATGACACAAAGTTTTTTTCAATTCCCACCAACACATTGTGTTGGATAGGCCATTTATAAATTAAGGTTTCAAGGTTAAATAACAACACACTACGACCAATATGAGCGGAGCATAAATGTAAAATGTTGCAAAAACAGGAAAAATGGATTCCTTTAGTGAGATTTTTCTCTGTAATGTGACGCAGACAAAATTGCGTGGATGAGGTAGTATTATATTATATTGATATTCTATGCATGTGTGACTGTTCCTAAATTACCCTTGGCTGATAAAATTTTCGTTTTTCCTAAATTCGTGCTATTTATTAGTATTTATGGTCAGCTTCTCCCTAAGGAGAAGGGATCGCGCCCCGCCCCGCGCGATCCGGTAGGACTCGTCTCCAGGCTGGTCACCTTCCCCTGACTATGATAAATGAATTCCTTAACATATAGCAGTCCAATGCCTCGGATCAATATTAGATCAAGGACAGGATTGAAAGATATAGTAAATCAGACTATGGAATTCATAGTTATTGAAGTGTATTGAATGTGGTTTCAAAAGTGTAAAACATAACTAAGAGATGCTAAGTATATTCATATGGCAACCAATAGTTTTGTTAGTAACCCTTACGCTAGCGTAATAGGTAATTGGTCAGTCGTGACTCACACGATACTTCACATCTTCACATATTGTACTCAGAGTAACACTTCCATAAGTGACGCAGGCGGCTTCTCAGCGGCAATCGTCGGCATCATGCTCCTAGTGAGCATTGTCCCTAGCAGTTCTTTCGAACTGGTGAACGTGACAAGGCGGCTTTTCAGCGGCAGAACGTCAATCATCATGCTAACCAGTAGTCATGGTCCCTAACAGTCCGAAGACTGGTTATAATATAGATGTGGTATCAAACCATTCCAATCCCACCCCATGGATCATGTGCTCGTTTTGTACAGCTAGTGCATCTGCAAGACACGTGCTTGTGTCAGGCTGACCGAATCATTTGTCAGAGATAAGAACTATTATTCTCGAATCACTATATGGTTGTCCATAATAGAATTGAGGATCAAACTCAAAACGCAAGTTGGCTGAATTGATGGTTAGAGCTATTGAATACATAATTCAAGAATTACCAGATGATAGAGTTGATAAATCAAAACTCAAGAACCATTTTGCAATAGAGTTGGAGATCTACTCTATTGAAATTCTATAGACAGCCCCTAAATCGCCCATACCCTCACCACTTCCTAGTGCCTTGGAGATGAGGAGAAGAAGTAGTGGAACAAACTCCTCAACAACACATGTCTGTCTGTTTAGTTTTAAGAACTTTAATAACACCATCAGCCTAGGATAATTATTGTAATAGGACTCACCCAGTCGCTCACCAACAAACACACACACATACTAGATTAGTCTCAACTAACTAGGCTCTCAACCCGCATGTATTTAACTAATTCAATCACCCGACAACTCACTGGCACTCGATTCGACCTAGCCTCTTGGTACTAACCAAGTCCTAACTTAGCTCGAAGAGCTTCTCGTCTCAACCCTCTGGCGGTCCTAAACGGACTGTCCTCAGCCTACCTCCTCCTGGCCCTCGTTCCCCGCCTTTTTAGCAAAATCCCACGGCTCGTCCCTTTTTTTGTGAATCTTTCAATTGTTTTAAGTGATGTCCGGGTTTTACCCAATGACCAGAGTTTATTACAAACACGTGTGCTTATCTATTATGAGTCGCTCGTAGAAATAGGATATTTTTAAGTTTCTAAAGAATCATTTGAGAAGCTTGTCAGCCATACCCATTAAAATAAGGGATTTATGAGCTTGAAAGTTTTTACGTTTTGTCCTTCAATGCCAAATGTAGAAAGTTAATAGCTTTGTAAGTGTTTGGCTCCGTGTGTTGATTTTAAAATAAATAATAAGAAAGTATTTGCTTAATAATTGTATCGACCAGTCACACATGCATAGATTATATGTAAAAAAAATGGATTTACGAGGAAGAAGCAATTGAAGTAGGTAAGTAAGGATCGTATTCTGTGACCCTGGGCTTTTGTGGTGTCTGCCTACATGAAAAAGAGGCGCGTCTATGTATAAATGTTCGTATGTGGAACTATTAAAAATTAAAAACTCTTTGACAGTTAGATGATACTGTACCTATTTATTTTTCAGACATTTGCTTATTATTCTATAATTTAAAAAGCTATGGAATGAAACGTCATTAGTTCTATCGGTGCCCGGAGGACACGAGTCTGCTCCAAAAATATTGATGCTTCTGCGGACTGGCGGAAAATCATCATCATCGTACTGACAGTTGATACTCTCCAAAGTGAAGAACAGAACAAGAAGAGTTAGTAAGCTCAACACTCTCATTTTCTTCGAATATCGTCCAATAGCTCCTTGTGAGTCTTGAAGATCACTGATAATGTGGACGTTGAATTGGTGCTTATTTATATGATTCCAGTTTCAAATAATAAGGAATTAATTTTGTAACAGAATAGAAAATCAATTGTTTACCATTGTTAATTTTTTCAGGTAGCTAATATAATTAATTGATTACGACGGCTTTAATTTACTACTAGTACGAATCAATTTATGATTTTTTAGCGTTTATAGTTCTCAAGCATTGCAGCATTTGTGCGTCATCGCTCAACATCAGGTAAAGTTATCGTGGTATCTTATTTGAATTATTTAATTGAAGTTTTTTTAACCTTTTGCCAACTATGTTACGGTCGGCTACCAGTCTAACCGAATGCAGCTGAAAACCACTATTTAACATGGAGCAACTGCGTATCTGACCTCCACAACCCAGTTAATACTGGGAAATACGATAGCACTTGGTAATACTGGTTGTCAGACTTTTTGAGCCACTGACTACCTGTAACGACTGTCAAAGTTAGACAAAAGACAGCCGGGACCAAAAGCTTAATGTGCTTTCCGAGGCACGGAGGAAACTCGGTATGTAAGAGTGGTCACCCATCGATAGAACAACCTAGGCCAGCACGCCTTTTTTTTTTTTTTTTTTTTGTTGCCGGGGTGGAAAATCCTCGATGGATGTCCTCCGCCCTGGGGAGAGCGGAGGGGTCTGTCAGACTCGTACTGACTAAAAACCACCCCGGTGTTCCCTTCCCACACTTGCACCGGGGATCATGGGAACTAGTGCGCCTTCCACGATCGCCGGCTAGTGCCGGCCCGCCACTGCGGGCCTCCTCAGGTCTGCGGGGGGAGTGAGGTGTACTCCTCCCGCGACGTCATATAGGGGCGCGCGCGGAACTCTACGCGCCACCGCCTCGGGTCCAGTTATTCGGCGGGGCGGCGGACCTCCCCAAGTCCGCCGTCCCTCTGGACCCGTTCAGGGGGGCTGGAAGAGGGCGTTGTCAGCCCTCCGTCGACGCCCGGTTCGTCGGCTGCGGGTCGGGAGAGTGCTCTCCACCTCTCTCAACCTCTCCGCAGCCTTCTTCTGTGAGATGACCGTTTCACAGAAGATCACCGCATCCCACGAGTCTGCGCTCCCGACCATCGCACGAGCGACGGCCGGCAACGACAGATCGGATCCCACTTCTGTCACAAGGGCACGGCGCGGCTCCTCTCATGCGGCACACTCTGCCAGCGTATGCCGCGCCGTGTCCTCCAGACAGTGGACGCAGTGATGACACCGAGCGTTCGGCTCCCTGTTTATGCGACACAGGTACTTCCCGAAGCAACCATGCCCCGACAGTACCTGCGTCGCCCGAAACGACAAGGAGCCGTGCCTCCTCTCGAGCCATTCCTCGAGCACCGGTCGGATCGCCTCGATGGTAGCGAGGCCGGCGGTAGGGCGTAGAAGCCTGTCCCGCCACTCCGCCACAGGCCAGCACGCCTTAACCCAACGATCGACCCGAGCGGCTTTTATTATTTAGCCACGAGCTCCTCCATCGGAGTAAGAAGTCATCATCATCATCATTTCAGCTGAAAGACGTCCACTGCTGGACATAGGCCTCTCCTAAGTGTCGCCACATTGACCGGTCCCTTGCGACTCGCATTCAACGGATTCCTGCAACCTTCATCGGTCCACCTAGTGGGAGGTCTTCCAACGCATCTTCTACCAGTTTGCGGTCGCCACTTTAGAACTTTACGGCCCCATCGGTCATCAGTTCTGCGAGCAATGTGACCTGCCCACTGCCACTGGGTTTGGCAATTCTTCGGGCTACGTCGGCGTCGGTGACCTTGGTTCTGTTGCGGATGTCTTCATTTCTGATTCGATCACGCAAGGAAACTCCGATCGTAGCCTTCTCCATTGCCTTTTGGGTGACTTTAAAGTTTTTGATAAGGCCCATTGTGAGCGACCACGTTACGGTCCCGCATTTAATCACTGGCAACACACACTGGTCATAGACTTTCGTCTTGAGACACTGCGGTAAGTTGGACGAGAAGATACCGCGCAACTTCCTTTCGGATTCGTTGATTGACTTCTTTCTCGAAGTTAGACATACCAACCCATTTATCGCGAAAAAAAAATCTGCTGTTCCGTACTTTAATATTCGCACTGAAGAGTTGATATTTTTTACCGCGATTTCGGCTATGGTCCTACTGTACAGTAAAAATTGTTGGTTATTATGAACACAATCACGTGTTTAAAGTATCGTACACTAATTACCAGTCACCCTATTTAAATTGACTTCAACTAATTACTTTACACAATATTTAGCTTTCAACCGTCTCAGGATGATCGTCCATCTACGTTCGGCCTTTCTCATCGCTGAATAATGCTCGTGTTAGCTCTCTATGAGCATGACCCGAGCTAAAGCCAATGTATCAATCCCGAATAAATATTTAATTTGTCGGCTAATTATGCCGCACTGAAAATAAAGGGTGTAAAACACCTCTTAACGAAACCGAAATGTACTTGCTTTCTCTGTCATTGCGATCACTTTTTTATTCCACACCATACCTGCAAGTTACGGAGATCTTGGGGTTTGTTTTTTAAAACTAGTTTTTTGTTAGATTTTTACTATAAACACCTCCACCACCACCGCACTATTCAATGCATTCATCAGCACATTTTTTTGAGTGTGTTACATTGAGTTCTACCACAAAACATGATATTTCACCCCAAAAAAATGTCGCTTCCCAGTAAGAGGTAATATTTGCGTAAAGTTACAAGTTTGGTGTACAGAATGCTCGGTTGACGGCTTTGTGATAAGGTTGTTTACACCCTGTATATAAAGAACTCGGATATGCACAAAACACTCATAAAATTTACGTCTCTGTAAATACAGTTCAACACATACAAACACACACAATAACACTCGATTAAAACCGTTTAAAACAGGATTTTCCCGGGAGCCAGCAATAAAACTTCTGGGTAAGACACCAGTACCGCCCATCTCTCATTTTGTCCTAGAAACCATTTAGATGGGAGGAGTTTGGGAGCTTTAATTTTTGGCTCCCTGTTAATTTGGTCAGCTGAAATAATGGGCTGTTGAGACTGTAGTACCAATTAGTTGGAATTTAGAAAAGTTTTTGCTGAAAGTAAGAGTTTTAAACACTGTTTTAGGCTTTCACGGTTTAAAACTAAACTTATATTACACTTATATACTTACACCCCCCCCTTTACCCTAACTTTTACACTTATATTGGGACTTACTTTTTGGTTTTGGGCTTCTTTTTAATATCGGGAGCTCAAAATAACAAATAATCACGGAAGATATCCCGTAAGTGACAATATAAGTTTAAGAGTTTTAAGTATTCAAAACCAAAATTCTGTCCGGATTAACGTTAGCTGACTTTTAATTTAAGGCACCTCAATTAAGTATTACGTATTTTTATGAATAGTTAAAGTGCTCGTTTTCGCTATCACTAAACGATTACCTAAATGTGTGAGTAAATATTTTTGCACTGTTTTGGTTTTGTAGTTTCAAGTCCCTGCGTTGTCTGTATCAATCTTTACAAGTCCTTCAGATATTTATGTATTCAATTAGGAGTTCAACATTATTGTATGGTTGTAGATAAGATTAGTCTTTAAGAGCCAGAATAACTGCAAATTGTGTATTTTGAATGGCTTTCGAAGTAATATTACTGATGCAATCACTTTATTATAATATATAGCAAAGTTGAGGACTACTTCTAATGTCTAAGTTACGGAAAAACGATTCCTAAAGATGACCATAGTTGTTGCTGACTATAGGTTTAGGTCGCCATTATTTCAAGTCCTGCAAGTTTCAATTACTTTTTACTTTTATGGAAAGTAATAAAGAAGAATGTAATGAAAAACATGTTTATTTGGCCTGTGCCGCAAGTGCACACAACATAACAAAAATAGGACTTAAATTATCTAAAGAACAAAAAAGTAAATAACGAAACTTAAAACTGAACAGAAAACAAAAGAGATAGTGTTGTTTGGTGTTAATTAGGTGCAGTAGTTTTTGAGTTTATTGCGAAAAAAAACGGACAGACGCGGAGGAGGACATTGTTTTATTTTAATTGTGGGTCACTCACATCATAATAACATTTCTGCTCGTATCATACGCTTCTAATATTCCTATATGCTTACTCATTCTGTCCGTAATATCCTTCTCTAAAGGAGTAATTAGTGCAGCAGCCGGTAAATGCACCTCCTGAAGCCAAGCTTGGCAATATCGCGTTAGATTATAGACTGTAGGTAATATTGCTTAAGTGGTATTAGCTTGCTCACTCGAATGTTGCCATATAAATGTTTGAGCGTCGACAGGCGACGTGAGGTACGTAAGGTTGTGTTTATTAGTTAAAATTAGGAGACTTGCTTACTTGCTGCTCTCAAAACGGTGAAGGAAAACATTGTGAGGAAACGGGCATGTCCTAAAAACAAAAAAAAAATCGAAGACATGTGACATCTACCAATCTGCACTGTGCCGCGTGGTGAATTATAGCCCATTCCCTCTCATAAAGAGGAAGCCTGTTTCCCAGCAGTGGGAACATTGATAGGCTTATAATGATGATGAGGAGACTTGCTGTGACAGATTTTAGTATAATCTAAACTATTGCTCTGACTGTCCAGTTTTCATATAAGTAGTAAAATGGTGTTTTATAACCGTTTTTTGTTCCAAAGATATCGATGTTTGACAAGGAGCAATTAGTCTCATAAATTAGTATACTTAAGAAATGACAAATGACCTTATACTAGGTGTAAACTGACCCTTATATACATTCAAATTACAAAGAAATACATTATTATGAATGAAAAAAAAATACACTGAATTGGATCAAACCACTTACCTATGAGGAAACAGAAGAGTTCTTGAAACTCACGGCATAACCTCTCACACAGGCACACAAACAGACACATACACACATACCCACGCACACACTCATTAAAGCACACGAACTATTAGTTATCATATATTTTTTTTAATTTTTTTGTCTACTTACCTATGATATGTTATAAATATTTATCTTTCTTTTGTTATGGAAGAGCGGAGTCTTCTTATACAGGCATTGTTTGCTTAAAAGAAGGCTCCAATCACGAACGAATTGTTGTTATTTGGAAGAAGAAATAATCATTTTTTTTTTGTTTTCTATAAATCAAATCAAAAAACTCTACGTAAACATTATTGCTGGGATTTTTTTCTTTGGGGGTGAAAAATCTCGTTTTATAGTATTTCATGTGACACACTTACAACATTGCTTTGATAGATGCATTGAGCTGTACGCGAAGGTTTTTAAATTAAAGTCATGATATTAAATACTTGTAGAAATAAAAAAAATACTTGTGAAAAAGTTGTAACTTTGAACCCCAATATCTCCGTAATTAGAAAGTAGCCCGCCAGGTACGGTCTAGAATTCTAGATCTAGAACAAAATGATCGCGTCGACAATGAGAATAAGTTCGTTAAGGATAAATTTACACTCTCTATAAATATACTGAAGACTGAATATAAAAAGTAAACCATTTTATTAGAATCAATGATTATAAAATTCATTAATTAACAGTTTTCTAATAAAACAACACCACCTTTATTAATTTTATCCTCATCTAACGAAAACATTGAAATTCAAAAGCCGAACCCTGATTATCAGAAACCAAAACATAAATTAGACCAAGAATTTCCGATTCCGAAATGATTTCCTGTAGCTCCGGCAAAACAAAGAAACACTTTGAGTTCATACTTCGCGAACAATAACTTATTTACGATAAAACCTTGGCTAACAGTAACAACGCTATTTCTACGGAATGCCAAGAAAATTATATATAGAAAAATCGAAGGGTAGCGAACAAGACTATTCCATTTGGGACCAAGTTGTAAGTCGTTCTTCATTACTTAGATTCTTGGCCGCAAATCTTTAGAAATTTAAACCGTCTTATTAGAAGAAAGTAGATTATTGGTGGTTAGAGCCTTTTGCCATTTGCAGGAGCTTACGAGTTCTTCGGGAATTAGAGATCTTCTAAGTCACCACTTAAAAAAAAATCTTACAAATACATAATTGTCTTTGTTTGCTTTAGGTGTCGTGCCCGGTATCTAAGTAGAATCAGTGAGTAATTATTCTCTCCTTATAATTTTACTTTTTCAAACATATTATTTTTCAAAGATAGAAATACAACATTAAAAAATGAGTTGTCTGTGAAGTCGGTTTATGGACGATAGTTTAACGTGACAACGTCTTAACAAAACATTGATGAAATGCTTGCATATATGTATACGCTCCGATCGTAACGTTGCAATGAGCGTAACGGGACAGAGCGTAACGGGACCCCTTTTCGTGCGTGCAGCCGGCGTTCATCGACTTATCGTTGTCACGTCAAAAATAAGACCCTGTATCATTTGGTGCGACCTGGGAATCAAACTCTGGACGTTATGCTCAGCAGTCACGGCTAGAGCAACTAGGTAGTGACAGGTACATATTATTTATTTATAGGATAAGCCTCTGTTTCAAGTTACAAGCTAATTTCCTTTCTGTCAAAACAATATCTTGTCTATTATGATTCGTTCCAGATGGTTATACCTATTCATAACTGGTTTGCCGCCTTTGCCTTAAAACAGTGTATTATTTTATTTTATAACCGAGATTTCTGTGCTACCTATAACTTTGTTGAGTTTGAATGTCACACACCAAACATTTCGAAATAAAATGTTCTAGATTATGTCAAAACCCGTGTTAAAATTTATTGTGTCTTTATTTAGAAGATATTAGTTTTGATGATGTTGTAAATCGCTCGAAAAAAGGAAAAATAATAATGACCTCATCCAGATCACGGGATATCTCTACTCTCAAGTTTAAAACATCACAATCGTGCTCGTGGAGTTTTATAAAATACAGTTTTCAACAATTTAGCAACAAATTTCATTGGTGCTCCGCTCTTATTTATCTTAGTGTGATGTTATCTGCTAAAAGCTTTCCTCGGTAAAGGGCTATACAACACTAAAAGATTTGTTTCAATTCGAACAAACAGTTTCTAAGATTAACGAGTACAACCAAACAAACTCTTCAGCTTGATAATATTAGTATGGAGAGACAAAGCTACTTTTAAATTCACAATGTTAGTATGGATAAGAGATCCCGAAAATACCCTAAACTTATAATAATGCAAACGAACAAAGCGTTAAGTTAGTAGCGATAAACATTGACTTTCCAGAAACTAGCTACGGGAGGAGATTGCGCAAGAAGCCACAACCCGCTTCGGGTTATTTCAAAGATTAAAGTCTCTATTGACTCTTCTGCTTGATACAACTTCAAAATTTGATTCATAGTAAATCGGTAAATAACAAACAAAGGTCAATTTTGGGATTATCCGCTGCGAAATTGGGTGGAAGTTACTTGAAAGGGAATTGCGGGTAGGCAGGAATTATGGCGCCCTGTTGTCGCCGTAATTTTCTATTTTCTGACTGTTACGTTCTGATGTTCATGATTTATTTTTTTGCAATTTATTTGGTGGTAGGTAGGTACTTACCAATACCCAATAGATGGTAAAAGAAACAAAGGGCGACAAATTAAACGATGGGAGGACGATATAAAAAAAAAGTGGCGGGTCTGGAATGTATCCGAGTGGCAAAAGACAGGGAAAAAAATGGAAAAGTTTAGAGGAGGCCTATATCGAAAGACAAGCTGTTTGTGAACCGAACGCCGATACGTGAAATTAGATATAAGTAAGAAAAAAATATATAATACATGTAATTAAACAGCAATAAAGGCTAATTTTATTTCATTTTTTATTTTTATTTACTTACAGATATTTTTAAGTAATTTCATGTTGCAGTTATAAACTATCAGCATCTTTTTTTTTTAATCAAATGACGGGATGAACAGAAAAGAAAGAAAAAATATGTATTCGTCGCAAGGATATGACGTGCATACAATATTAGCAAAAATAAAATGAAAGTTTTTAAACACTGTTTTAAGCTTGCACGGTTTAAAATTAAACAATATATTGTCAGATACGGGAATATCGAGAGCTCAAAATAACACATAATCATGGAAGTTTTTGTTGTGTCTTATAAATTGAAATAATAAATTTATATATATTTTTTCATATTTTAAAGAAATCTAACTGATTAATCAAACGGGGGCTATTAAGTATTAGATACCCCAACCCTTTAAACTTTTCATTTAATGTTATTTTAATTTTCATATTATTATTCGCACATATTTCACTGCTCAAGATAATTGCGAGCCATATAAAATGATTAGTTCTGCAAATAATATTACCAAAACTAGTTCTCTAGCGGTTAGGAAAACCTAGGATAATGAATGTTCGACACGCATTTGGCCAATTTTTCGCTACCGAACTTAAAAAGGTAATTTCGAGGCATTAAAGAGTTTGTTTACCCTGAAAGAAAAAAGGTTACCAAACTTTTGTAACCTCTTCCAAATTATTTTTTTATGTAAATCAATTTTACATAGGTCCATTTTGTTTCTTGGTAAAGTAGGGCGGACTATCTATTGAATCTTAACGTGGTTGTTTTTGTAATACTCGTAGGTTTCGTGTTATATTGTTACTAAAGTATTGTTACAGCGGACCTACTAGAACATTCGAGAAAGCAAGTGATTGCAGTGTGTGTACGTTAGAAGTTCGAGAGCATTCTATTATTATTAGTTTTAAAGTTAGGTAGGTAGAAACCCGCGACATATTTATAAAAAGACATTGGAATTTCGACCGTACGCCTAGGGCATACGGTTCATATTTGTTTGTACAAGTAGCTAGTAATAATAATTACCGACCTACAGGGTGTAAACCACCTCATCACAAAGCCGTCAACCAAGCATTCTGTACATCAAACTAAGTAACTTTATGCAAAAATTATTGCTGGGAAACAACTTTTTTGACGTGATAACGTCTTATAAATTGATAATACCAGCAACACTCATGAAAAATAGTAACGTTCCATAGCATAGTAACGTTCCATAGTAACGTTCCACCTCCTTTTTTGTATTACATAAAATAATGATTATGACGTTATCACGTAAATCTATCGTCCGTAAACCGACTTTACAGACAACCAATTTTTTTTTTTGAGGTTATAAATCATGTTTTGTGGTAGAACTCATTGTAACGCACTTAAAACATTGTGCTGATTTATGAATTGAATAGTAAGGGGGTTGTGGAGGTGTTAAAAGTCAAAATGTCATAAAAACAACTTATATTAAAAAAAAAACTTATCAAAAAGTAGTAACTTTGACCCCCCCTATCTCCGCAACTAGAAGGTTCTCAGGTATGGTGTAGAACAAAAAAATGATCGCAATGATGGGGAGAACAAGTGCCTTTCGGCTTCGTGAAGAGGTGTTTTACACCCTTTATAGTAGGTAGGCAATCTTTTATTAGTGTTTTTTTATGACCCTCTAGAATATTTGTGGTTATTCTGGTGTGTCTGTTGGCGAGTATAAATACACCGCTCAGGCCCGCGACAGTCAGTCTTGTTTTGGCTACACAACGAAGCGAATCGAAGTGAACTTGAAAAGCGATATCTAAGCGAATAGTCAACAGTAGTGTATTGTAGTGTACTTGTGATTAAGTTTAAATTGTTTTGTGGTTAATAAAGTTATTGTGTTGTATCTCATACCCAGCTCGTAACAGTATTTTGCCGAACGTCTGGCTGCTGCGCTGCGTGTTACGGGTTCGATCCCCGCACGGAACATAATATATATTTTGTATGACCTATTGTTAGGTAGGTGGTTCTGGGTCTGGTTGAAGGTGTAATAATGTATAAAGGGCGTAAAAACCTCTTAAGGAAGCTGAAAGGTGCTGGTTCTCCCCGTCATCGTCATTGTGATCATTTTTTTGTTGCACACTACACCTGGGAATCTTCTATTTACGGAGATTTTGGGGTTGACAAGTTTTTTTTAAATAGGTACAAGATTTTTACTTTAAACACCTCCACGAATCCAGTACGGGATTCGTCATTATTGAATCCATCGGTCATGCATCCGCACAATATTTTGAATGTGTTGCATTGAGTTCTACTAACCTGTATGTTATGTAAATTTAAAGGCGCATGCTGCACACGGGCACGCGACGCATTTAGCTGCGTGGATTAATTTGTTAGACAACAACATGACTCAACGTTCCCACTGCAACCCACGTCCACCCAGCATCGTGAGGAAATCGGCATGTCCAAGAACCAAACATTCAAAGACATCATTTCTATCATTAATAACGCGCTTTGACTTGGAGTTGCGGACACCAGCCCGTTATACAATACAGTACAATACAATCAGTCTATCAAACTCACACGGAAATCCCGTAAGAACAAAACGATACCACGTACACAAAAGTCAGTCACAACGACCTTCCCGTCTGTCAGTTTATCCAACTACTTCATGAGGTACAAAAACCCTGGCAGGTCATTAGGAAGTTTTTCTAGCTCCGTTTGCGACGACAATGATGAATTAGCTGGTTTCCAGCAAACTGAACACTCTTAGGTACTTTTTATTGGAGTTTTCATGTTTGTAGCAAGCTTTATATTATTATCGACTAGCTTCTGCCAGCGGCTTCGCCCGCGTGAAGTTTGATTATTGTCCCATGGGATCTTACTACCGGAATAAAATGTATCCTATGTTTTATGTGGGTCATAGCGTGATGATATAAACGTAAGAGTAAACAAATATAATAATAACAAATCTCCGAACTGCTAAGCTATCGGGAGTTACACGTGTTATTGTGAGTCAACTATAAAAGATAGACATATGCTGTCTTGGGATATTTTTTATATAATTTTATGTGGAATATTTCCGTTATACATGATTTCTATGTAGCTTTAACCATTAAGGCTGCACACGCGACGGAAGCTAAAAAAACCAAGTAACTTCTCCCGTTTTCCCAACATTTCCTTTCACTGCTCTGCTCCTATTAATGGTAGCGTGATGAAAAGTATACTATTACCTGCTCAGGAGTATGTAGAATAATTGTACCAAGTTTCGTTAAAATCCGTCGAGTAGTTTTTTTTTCTATAAATAACATACAGACAGACAGACAGACAGACAGACAGACAGAAAGACAGACAGACAGACAAAAATTTTACTGATTGCATTTTTGGCATCAGTATCGATCACTAATCACCCCCCGATAGTTATTTTGTAAATATATTTCATGTACAGAATTGACCTCTCTACAGATTTATTATAAGTATAGATATCTATTTTGAGTATAAAATAAATTCGGTTCTTATGTCTGTTTATACTTTCTGGTGCAATTTAGACTTATAATGTCACTTACGAGATATCTTCCGTGATTATTATTTTTATTGAGCTCCCGATATTTCGACACAGTTGCAAGCGCCATGATCGCGGGTTGACCTCCTGAGAATATGAGTGGTTGGAAAAATGGTTATGATTGTTGTTAGAGTGACATTTTAAGCTTAGTTGTGGACCGTGATGCAATTAAGTTTTATGAGGTGCAACTTTTTAAAAACAAATATAATCACAGTCGCAAAAATCATGAGGAGAAAATCTATTCTAAAGGTAATCTCAGTCTAAAACTCGTTTATCATATCTGTGTATTCACCCTTTGCACTAAACTATTCAACGGGTTTTGATGACTCCATTTTAATCAGTTCCTTTTAGAGAATTAATGCAAGAAGATATTTGTGTACGATGCAAATAAACACTAAAAACTCCGCTTTAGAGTGATGTGTTTTTATTTTTTTCGTATTCTCAGCAAACCTTTTTATTTGACACAAAGTTACTCTCTTCGGGGGTCCACCATATTGGATTTAAAATTAAATCACTAGGCTAACCGAAAATATATATGTATGCAAAATTTCAGCTCAATCGAAAACCGGGAAGAGGTTAAGGTCCATGTTTGTGTGGATTATCTAAAAACAGCTGTTTAAAACAAACTTTTGTATGGTAACATGTCACAGTGACAGCTGTTTTTAGATAATCAGACTGTTATCTTTTTGGTGATCATGGACCTAAATGTAACTTCCAAGATTGGACAAGTGGAGCTCATGTTTCGCGCCTTCGCTTCTTTTTATTTTCTAAATTTCACTGTAGATTTAGATTATGTTGCTGCATCCGTAAAACTCGGACAAAGCCGGGGTGAGTCAGTAGTATGTAGGTGTATAATACGAAGTGCGACTCCAATTGTATGAAGTTTCGGAGAGAATAATCGAAGTTTCCGAATCAGGAATGAAGTGATTGATTCGTCTTTGGAATGAAGGTGAATTATTCAGGGGATCGGTTTCATTTGGAGCTGAAACTTCTCGGATTTAGTTCGTAAGCTGTGTTTTATGTCGTCCTTGTTTAATGTGGTCTTGAATGTGAAAATACAGAGTGTCTCATTCAAATCGGTCAGTATGGGAAAGTCTGAACCTATAAGACATACGAAGATCTGTTCTGAGGAACCATGTCATCGATTTTAATAACAAGAAAAACTGCATTCATACATTTTAAAAAACATCTGTACTCCGTTCGGGAATCGAACCCGGTTATTCTGAATATTGAAAAAGGCGGTGGTCACTTCGAGCACCTACTAAAATAAATTAAAGTATTTGGAAACAATGCATTTTATTCATTTTAGACATCATGTTTCATACAGACATTTACTGCTTAAGACCTACACAATCGATATCGAAATAGAAATAGTGTAGGTTTTTTTTTTCAAAATAACCGGGTTCGATTCCCGAACGGAGTACAGATGTTTTTTTTAAATGTATGAATGCAGTTTTTCTTGTTATTCAAATCGATGACATGGTTCCTCAGAACAGATCTTCGTATGTCTCATAGTTTCAGACTTTCCCATACTGACCGATTTGAATGAGACACCCTGTATATCAGTAATTCAAATACCTATAGCGGCTTCATTATTAAGGGATTTGCTTACAACAAACAATTTAATGGTCACTATTGTGTATTCAAACATACTTCAAGTGTTTGATTTACAGAGAGAACCACCATCTAATTTATTGGAATAATAATCCTATTTCTTTGTTCTTTGGTTACCACCAAAGAACACCAGCGCTGTGTTGTGCACCTCCCCATAGCACATTATCATGTTTAGGCGATTACATGAGCTGAACGCCAGTTTTATAATTACTAAAAGTATATGATTCACTGCTATAAACAAGACCAGAAAAATATATGATATTCTTCAGGATATGTGCTAGCATGATACTGTTTTGAAAACATAATACAATTAATTTGACTCGATAAAAAGAAATCGCGAACTTATCTATAAAAATATCTTTCAAACAATAAAAAACATACTAATATACATGCGATTATTCTGATTTTTTGCCAAATAATTCTACAAGCAATATATTAGCATGATACTGTTTCAGTTTTTTAATCCAATCAATAGTTTTTTTGTAAATCGACCGAAACCACTCATTTTGCGCTATTTGGCCCGCAGTGGCTGACGTAACAACCACTTTGTAGTGCAAGCTGATTAAAACTTTATTCTAACAGCATTTCAAACGAAGTTTGAACCACCACAAATAGAGTTGCTAATTTAGCTCGTCTAAGCGCCTTAAGTGGTTAGCAGGTAACCACTTAAGGCGCTTAGACGAGCTTTCACGAGATGCAAGCTGTCCACTTTTTCAACCTGCGGGCCTAGTTAATACGGGTGTGCGGATGTTTGGCTCCACGAAATGCGGTTGCCTCAGGATGTCTCCATTCACCGTTTTAAAGCAGCAGTAATGAAATAAATAACAAAAAGAAAACTGCATGCTTGATTATAGTCATGATTGGTGTAATTACCAAGGCATTACATCTCGTTGGGCCATTAGTTTTTCTTAATTGGTTTAGAAATTAAAATCATACGGGGCAGTGTTTAAGGAGTGCAGTGAAAACTAGTATACGATCCGCTTAGGCTACTCCGTCGAGGATCGGCTATCAGTTCGTAGCACTCGTAGCAGATCCTCTACGGCCGATCGCGCGTGTTCCATGATTTACGTTCACTTAAAAAGTGCTCAACGCACACAAAGAAGTATTCACTTCAAATTTTTTTTAACATAGAACTTAATACCTTCAGAATTGCGTATAAGAGGCACCTAAATTCCATTTCACGACGATCGATACAAGCGTAAGTGAAGCATGTCCTAAATGTTTCACATAGTAATAAGTAGCATTAACTACTTATTGCGTAGCCCATTAATCAAACAGTGCCACTTCCATGCGGTAATGGAATAGGTAAGAGACGTGTGAAAGCTGCTGATGAATTTACGAAGAACGTACCGTCTAGTAAAATGTAATTATACTAGCTAGCACTTCACACTTTGCTGGTAGGTGTAGGAGTTTCAAGCTGTAAACGGTTTCATATTAGTCTGGAATAGGCATGAAGACAGTATCAAAAAATAATTTAGTCCGTCAGTTAGAGTACAGGAAAATAATGGACACATATTTTTTGTTTTTGTAAATCAATGAATATTGGCATATAAAACGCATTAAAAATCGGGAGTGGAAGCTCGTGACGTCAGAACTCACCAAAAACTATACCTTGAGAATTTTGAAAGCGTCGTATCTTCGTCAAATTTGATTTACGTAAGGAAAGAACAAATATTTTTATTTGGTTCAAATATTTTGGACTAATTCGTTTTTTTTGGTCGCCTAACCAACCTAACCTATTTAATTTCCGAAAAACAAATCAAGAATGATTTTGAATATTTTACGGGCAAAATAAAGGTTGTTTAGTTAGACTTTTTGTAAAAAGTATGTTAAACCAAAGTACTAAAAATGTTTATTGAATTGATAAATTATGGAACAACTGTTTTCGATCTTATAGAAGTCGTTACTGGTGATATTTTTTCTTGTATTAGTACCATTGGACTTATATGAAATATAAAAAAAAAACTAAATAAACAAATTGAGTATCTAGGTAACTACTGGCTTACCTCGCAGTCACTCAGGAACTAGTCCAGAAGACGCAGCATTGCCACGTTGAATGGCAATGCATTATTTTTGGCTAAATAACATTTATATACATTTTTTTTTGCAGTATATGACTCTTCAGTAAAAAAACTACAAAAGATAAAGTTTACTCATATCAAAATAATAATCGTTTCTCCATAAAAATAACAAAAGAAAACTGGAACACGAATCATTATAAAAATTCAAGTCAAGGTAATATAAACCATACGTCATTATGCTGAATTTCGATAAAACATACTCAAAAGCGTCGAAGAGCTCTTTAAACGTATATTTTATATGAAAACTCGAAACGAATTTGTTGCAATCAGCTAAATAAGTGAATGGTTCTCGAAAATAACGGGTCGTGCGGAACGTGATGTCTGATATACTTGAACATGTATTGATACTCGTACATACCTACGTCATCCTTGAGTGGATCAAATACGCCTTGAATAATTGATACTCAGCGCTTTTGATGTGTCGATAGGAAAGAGGATTTCTCAGTTTTCATTTCATATAACACTCACTCTCTCGCGACTTCGTTCACAAATATTGTGATTAAAAAAATATATATATTTATTTTCTGACCAAATCGAAACAAAAGTTGATGATTGGAGCTTCCTTTTAAGCAAAGTAAAAGTCTGTACAAGGAAACTCCACTCTTTCGTAGTTAGATAATTTTGCAATAGAACAGGATACAGGTATAATATAACATTTTTACATTATTCACATGTGGTGACATTATTTTGTGTGTGCATGTGTGTATAGGAAAGTGTGTGTCTAGAGAGGAATGGGTGAATTAAACAATGAGTTGTAGGAGCGCCTCAGTCTCATCGTAAGTAAATGGTTTTATCCAATTTGTAACCTTTTTTATATTCATGATTGTTTAGTGATAGCTCGGCTAATTTGTATGGTATAAACATAATCTATGGCTTATAATACTCAAGAATAATGTAGCTTTCTGTGAAATAATTTTGATAATTAGAACATTCGTTCCGAAGATTACCCCCTACATATAAATAAACAAAAATGTCTTCTTTTTGTATGTCACTACCATTCCGCCCGCGACTTCGTCTGTAAAAGCAGCGATAGCTCGCCTAATGTGCTTGATATAAACATATATTTATAGCTTATGTTACTTGTTAAAGATGTAACTTTCTAATAGTGGAAGAATTTTTTAAATCGGTTGAGTGGTTCTTTAGTTAAATCGTAATTAAAAAAAAAAACAAAATATAATTTTTTTCCTCTTTATAATATTAGTTTAGATTAATATAGATAACATCACGCCTTCTGATCTTTTTTGTTCTCCGAAAGGTGTAGGGGTGTACCTTAACGGAGTAGAAGGAATCTGCCACATCGACATACAAACGGTAACCATATATAGTAACTAGCTGACCCACGCAACTTCGTCTGCGTCTCTTAAGAGAGAAAGAGCTCACAAAGGGAATAATATTTCCCCCGTTTTAACATTACTTATTGCTGCTCCACTCCTATTGGCCATAGCGTGATGTTATTCTTCCTCGATAAATGGACTATCCAACACAAAAAGAATATTTCAATTCGAGCTGGTAGTTCCTGAGATTAGCGCGTTCAACCAAGCAAACAAACAAACAAACAAACTCTTCTGCTTTATAATATTATAATATAGTATAGATAAATTGTAGTGATATTCTCTCGCACACTTGTTAGGGCTAAGAGTAAAACCCTCATATCTCAGTGTGGTGTCTTTGTTCAAGATTGTACAATAAAAAAATGTTTCCAATATTACTGGGTTAGGCGTGGCTCGGACTAGACTGAGTGCAGCGCATCGCCCCACGCTCCCTCCAACGCGCATCCCTCACCACAGCACGCATAACTCATTTGTTAATCGTCACAATTGTTGCCGGCGATATCCGTTTGCGGGAAATTGTAAAAAAAAACCAGAATAAATTGAATTTTGTCACCAATTTCGTTATAACATCAGTTATCTGCCAGTAAACGTCCCGTCAAGATAGGTTCAGCGGTTTCGGAGATTAGCCGGAACACACCGACAGACAGATAGAAGAGAAGTACCGTATAATTTTTCAAATACTTTCAGTAAAAAGCTGTTATTTTGGTCTTGCAAACAGACATTTTTTTTTTTTTTTGTAAAGAGTTTTATCTTCTTCTTAGTCGTTATCTTCATTGTTGAAGGTCGTGTCTAGTCTGAGGTATTGATGAGGTTTTGATCACTCGGTGCACTATACTCTTCCACGTTTTCCTATCCTCGGCGGTCTTAAAAGCTTCGGCTATTGATAGGCCAGTGAGCGTCTTTACTCGGTCTGACCAACGGGTAGGTGAGCGACCGCGTGGTCTTTTCCCGTCTACTTGGCCAACTAACATGAGCTTTTCGAGGCTATCAGGATTTCTACGAGCGATATGTCCAAAATACTTGAGAATTCGCTGGAAGCAAACAACTGACAGTCTTGTGGTTATTTGGAGCTCCTTAAAAATGGACAGGTTGGTCCGGCGTGCAGTCCATGGAATTTGCAGCATCCGCCTCCAAACCCACATTTCAAAAGCGTCAATTTTTGCCCTTTCCTTTTCTCTAATTGTCCAGGATTCGGCACCGTAACAGAAAATTGAAAATACCAGCGCACGCACCATCCTCACTTTGGTTTTGCGGGATATATTGCGATCTTTCCATATCCGAGCAAGTTTAGTCATTGCTGCCTTAGACATCTGGATTCTTCTGACGATTTCCCTTTCACTGCCTCCCTCGTTACTGAGAAGAGAGCCAAGGTACACGAACTGCTCAACAAATTCCAGGTCTTTAAGTTCATTGGAGCGAATCAGCGAACCAGATCTATCCACCATCAGCACCTTGGTCTTCGACTTATTAATGGAAAGGCCAACCGCTTCACTCTCTTTCTCCACTTTAGAGAGGAGCTGAGCCAGTTCCTGCTCAGACGATGCGAATAGAGTGGTATCATCTGCGTATCTAAGGTTGCTGATTTTCCTGCCGCCAATGGATATTCCACCCTCCCAACCTAAGAGTTTTATAGATCTAAGAGTTTTATAGATGTATAAATATCATTTAGAGCGACCCCAACATTATCATTTTTCATAGACAGTAAAAAAATTCAATACTATCTTACACTCAAAGTGTATGGAACAGCAGTGTTTTTTTTTGTTAAATTGCCGATGAAAACTTTAAATGTCGGAGAGGGGGGGGGGCGTCTTTCGAATAAGGTACTGAGTACGTTGAACGTCCCTTCCAGCCTGATAGCATTTATTTGCTTCCACACGATTTCCAATAAACAGCGGCTTTCCGACCCTTTTAAACCTTGACCTTGAATTGCCCTGTCATAAAATTGTATCATTAGCTAAAAAGGAGAAATACTTTCGTATAACGGTCACTATTACCGATGCCGTCAGCGCCGGTTCCACGAGTAAAACGTTTCCCGCCGTTTCTAAGGCAATTGTTAAGGAATTGAAGTTGACAGGTCCATTATAAGCTTTCTAAGTTGTTGGGCGGCTAGAGGCTTTGAATATAACAATATTTTGTAACGAGTTATTTTCTAAATTTAGTTTTTAATTTATTTACATTTGAAAAGTAAACCCGGTTTCATTTTTAGCGAAACTGTCCACAGTTTATTTCGAGTAACTTTTGTTTTGAAACGTCTGATCACAAAATTAAACAACAGTGAATAATAATAATTAAAAGAAAATTAACTCATCCCCGTCATCGGCCTAGCCTTTTACCAAGTATGTTATACTTAACCCTAGATCACTAACCTTATTTTACAACGCTTGTTACTAACCTTCGTCGTTTCGGCTACGTCATATAAAAGGGAGGCTTCTAAGGGTTTATGGAATAAAATATTTATATGTGTTTTACTTATTTATTACAATAATCATTTGTTAACATTTTTATAAGTTTTTTTATTTACTAATATCATATTTTAATTACTTTACATTCTTTTAATTCTGCACAATAGACCACATCCACTCTTTGGAACTTCTTATTGAAAAATACCAAGAGTACCAACGTCCACTCTACATAGGGTTTGTAGACTACCAGAAAGCTTTTGATACTATACTGCATCCCTCAATATGGAAAGCTTTAAAATCCCAAAAAGTGGAGAAACAATACGTGCAAGTCTTAAAACACCTCTACGAGAACAACACAAGTAGAATAAAACTAGAGACTGCAGGACCACCTATCCCCATCAAAAGAGGAGTTCGGCAAGGCGACCCTTTATCACCTCGAATTTTTATAGCAGTACTGGAATCGATTATCGAAAAATTAAATTGGGAAAGAACAGGCATATGCATAAAAGGCAAACATATTAGTCACCTGAGGTTCGCCGACGACATCGTCCTTTTATCAGAGAATAGCACAGAGCTGGAGTCAATGCTACAAGACTTAGAACGAGCAAGTAGATGAGTAGGACTAGAAATTAACCTGAACAAAACAAAACTAATGACAAATGCCGCAAAATACTCTATTTGCCTGAACAACACACCAGTAGAGTACGTTACTACCTACATCTATCTAGGCAAACAAATTTCTTTCCAAAAATTAAACAATGATGCAGAAGTAGACAGAAGAATAGTAACGACATGGAAAAAGTTTTGGAGCCTAAAGGAAATTTTAAAAAGTCAGATGCCAATGACACTCAAGAGCAAAGTCATGGACTCATGTCTTCTGCCTTCTTTAACCTACGCCTGTCAAACGTGGAAGTTCACTCGAAGAGTTAAAAATAAAATCACGTCTTGCCAGCGAAGTATGGAGAGGAGTGTCACAAAAATCAGAAAATGCCAGAAAATTCGTCACACTACCATCAGGCAAAAAACAGGAGTGATAGATGCTCTCACCTACGCTCTAAAGTTGAAATGGAGATGGGCAGGACACGTAGCGAGGATGAGCGATGAAAGATGGACAATTCGCATGACGTCATGGCCAGGTCCGACAGGCACTCGTAAAAGATCAAGACCTGTAACTAGATGGACCGACGACATCACACGAGTTGCGGGGAAAAACTGGCTGACAGAAGCCAAAGACCGAGACCGTCGGGGTTCTCTGGAGGAGGCCTTCACCCTCAATAGCTGAGGGGTTCATGCAATCATGTCATTTTATTATCTTCGTAATTCATTTAAATTCTGTCAATTAGGTTATTTATTACTTTTAATTCTATACTAGCATTATGGATTCCCAATTTGAATGATCTGAATTTTATTGTATATTATTTTAATTTGAATGCTTTATCTTATTTTAATGTTTAATGTATTTTAATTCTATCATATTTTAATTATGATCTTAATGTTATTTTTAATTTTGATTGTTTAATGTAGTTTTAATTTTGATTTTTAATGTTGTTTTTGATTATAATTTAAATGTGGTTTTAATTTTTGACATTAATTTAATTTATTTCATTATTAGATTCAATGTTTATTTTTTCAAATAATGATTTTTCAAATAATGATTTTACTTCAATGTTGGGATCAAGTTATCACAATTAAAAATGTACCCATTTTATTTATTTATTTCTTATTGAACGACATAAAATTGAAATCAATTTGTATCAAATATCACCAATGTAATTTAAAAAAAAGAATAATTTAAAGTTTACAATATGCAATAAGGATCTAATGATATAAAAATGTGT
This sequence comes from Xestia c-nigrum, assembly GCA_916618015.1. Lineage (NCBI taxonomy): Eukaryota > Metazoa > Arthropoda > Insecta > Lepidoptera > Noctuidae > Xestia > Xestia c-nigrum. Next base: position 1,644,885 of record OU745246.1, on the reverse strand, counting down.
TAGTATAGTACAACTTTAAACCAGTGTATATTTTTTGAAACTATTATTGCATGAAATAAAAGGCTTTTTTATTTTATTTTTATTTTATACATTCTTTTAATTGAGCTCAGAGTTTTTACTAATTTAAACATTTTTATTTTTTGTGAATGCTTAAATCTTACTAACTTAAAAAACAAACACTTAAAAAAATGTTAACATATTAAAATTAAGTAATAAAATCAACAAAATAAATAAATATTTTAAAATAAAACTATCAATTAATACATTTGTGAGAAATGTCAAGTTTGTGTTCGCCACACAACGATTTGTTGCAATTGGTACAGTAACTATTTGTCATTTTTCTCGTTGTGGAGGGGCAAATTGCACATTTTTTTCTTTTTCTGGCGATAGGAAGATTAACTGCATCTTCTTTTTTATCAGTCTCATGTGTAGAAGTAGAACTACTGGTTCCTGGCATATTCAAAATCGCTGTTATCCCCTGTGAGTCCCGCAGCCCTGTTTGAAGTGTCGGAATTTGTAATCTATTTTGCATGTGTGGCTAATTTTTGATGCAAAGTTTTCGATGTTTGAGCTTCGTGAACTCGGTTTCACTGATAAACATTTGTGTTTGTTTTATTGCGAAAAATATTACTCTTTGGTGTAATCATTAATTCGTGTGGCTGACCTGAAGTACTATGTAACGGGTCTTCAATTGATGAAGATCTACTTGCTTGGATGTATTCAGTTGAAGGTGGTTAATGTGTCACAGAAAAATCTCTTCCTCACCATCTATTTCATAGGCCGGATTAGCCTCAAGGTGGTCTTCTTTCTCACTTTCAGAGCAGTTTTCTTTGTCACTATCATCTAATGATATGCTTATGAATCGCATCTAAAATAAAAATATATTCAAATACAAAATAATGCAGGTTCTTATTTTAATGTAGGCAAATTAAGAACAAAGTTTACAAAACACCGAAATAATTATAACACCAAAAAATAATGAAAAATAACTCTGCAAGAATAACGTTAATACTAACCTTCGTCGATTCGACGACTCCTGGTGGCTGAAATGGCGTACACAGGGCCGCTACACAAAAAACACACCCGTACGCTGCGCGAGCTGCGGGTCAATAGAGATTAGCCGGAATCTGAAATGCGTACGACGACGCACTCAAAATTTATATCACTTTTTTCGAGTCCGCGTCGTCGTTTTGACGAAGGTTAGTGATCTAGGGTTAAAGTACTTACGGGATTATATCCGTGATTTTCTTTTTATTTGTTTGTAAGACTAAGAAAGAAGGTAGACCGATTGTTGTCAGTTGCACATAATTAATAATTTTCGTCCTACCCGCATACCTCTTCAGTATTCCCGCGAACACGCAACAGCGTCGAAATATCGGGAGCTCGTAAAAAAAAAGAAAATCACTTATATAATCCCGTAAGTACTCTAAGTGTAGTGAAAAACCGTGAAAGTCTAAAACAGTGCGAAGTATGTTTTAATCGGTTTCCAGTCTAACCAAAACAGACCCAGCAGATTATTAGTTTTTTTACAAGGAGCTACTGCCTATCTCACTTTCACAACAAATACCCATAATACTGTAAATATAACAATACTAGCTGATCCACGCAACTTCGTCTGCGAGAGAAAAACGAAAGGAAAAAAAAAACCGTTTTTGCAACATTTTTTATTCCTGCTGCGTTCCTAATGGTCATAGCGTGATGTTATATAGCCTATAGCCTTCCTCGATAAATGGACTATCCAAAGCAAAAAGATTTTTCCATTCGACCCGGTAGTTCCTGAGATTAGCGCGTTCAACCAAACAAACAAACAAACAAACAAACAAACTCTTCTGCTGTATAATATTATAAGTATAAGTATATAGCCTATAGCCTTCCTCGATAAATGGACTATCCAAAGCAAAAAGATTTTTCCATTCGACCCGGTAGTTCCTGAGATTAGCGCGTTCAACCAAACAAACAAACAAACAAACAAACAAACTCTTCTGCTGTATAATATTAAGTATAGATGGCACTTGCCAGCTTTGAACCCACAGCCTCATCCTTATGAATCGTATTCCATAACCTCAGAGCCATCAGAGCAGCCATGTCCTAGCGTTATAAATATTATATTAGGCTAATAATTCTGATGCATGCAGAGGGTTCGCGCGTGACTGCGCATCCTTCCCCACGACATTAGCTCATCACGGCGTTGAGTAGAGAAATATTTTGTTTTGTTTATTATTTTGAAGAGGCACTCTTGGTGAGAATCTGTTGATATTTTAGTGTTAGAAAAATGAAGCTGATAAGAAGGTTTGTTACGGATATCCCTACCGCCATCTTACTGTCCTTGTTTCCTTTTTATTGGGGTGGTACTTAGTATTGTACTCTTATTGATGTGTATTGATTAATGACAGATTTTATTTATACTGTCAATTGATTTTAACAAAACAATTCATAAGTTACATTAAATAAAAAAAATAAAAAAAAAACACCGGCACAGGGAGTTCGGGAGTTGTGAAAAAACATGTAATTCGCCACTTTGTGGTGGCGGCCATCTTGGATTTGATTTTTTTTTTATAGCTCAGATGTAGTATTCTACTTGTCAAGCCCTTTCATTTGATACCCATTTTGAGGAAGTTGTTAAAAAAATAACTACTCCGCCATTTTGTGGCGGCGGCCATCTTGCACTTATTTTCATCACACATAGCTAAGAAGACTATCAACTAATTCACCTTCAAAATCGGTTCATCCGTTCGGGAGCTACGATGCCACAGACACACACACACACAGACACGTCAAACTTATAACACCCCGTCGTTTTTGCGTCGGGGGTTAAAAATAAAACTTTTACAAAAAATCATTGAGATTGATGTTTCTTAACTGACAACAAACTCAGAGGACATTAAGCTCAGACATAATCTTGGTCAAAACATATTTAATAAGGAACGTGCATGTTATGTGTGATCTGGTATTTTCAGGAAAGAACTACCCAGATGATTTGAGTGCACCTATAGCTGTACCTACAGTCCGCTAGATTCTTACCTAACATAATCGTTCGGGGATACAGTTTGTTTATGTAACGTCTGCAATACAAGGAAATGTATTCACCAACCTTTCAAAAGGTCTTAAGTGTCAAGAAAGCCTGGATATCTAAACTAAACCGAGCAAAGTCGAGGTAAAAGCGAGTCTGGGATCGAAATTTTGATATTTATCGAGGCGGAGCTGCGGAGGCGTGGTGGTTCATGTAGAAAATTACTAGTCTCAACACTAACTTAAAGGTTTAAGTTACACGCCACTGAGGGTGACTGGTAACTTAAATCTATGTTACTTGTCGACACCTTCGTGTATTCAGATTACATCGGTATTTTAGAGTATGCTTCAAGTACCCGAGTAAGTAACGTATTTAATGGAAAAGTAATGTTAGCACCCTGTTTATTATGGTAGTGTACTTGTTTTTTCAGTTGTAATTATTATTTTTGGTAAATAGTAAGTGGTAAATTAAAAAATGAACAAGTCCGTCAGTTAAATTTTCAAAAAATATATTTGACCTGTATTTTCTTTTGTCACGTAAGTAAACCAAAATTGATGAAGTTATGACGCTTTTAAAATTCTCAATACGTCACGTCTTGGTATAACATTTAGTGCGTTTTGACTTCACGAGCCCCCACTCCCGAGTTTTGATGCGTTTTATGTTTGTCAATATTCATTGATTTACAAAAAAATATATATACTGGTCTCTAATTTTCCAATTCTCTAACTGAGAGATAGAGATAGATTTGTATTTTTTTGATACTATTGTCATGCCTATTAGTGTTAAAACTTTTTAGGAATTAGGGTTATAGTGCAACAGTGGAACTGTGTAACCAAACAAATCTATCAAAGTTATGCGTCGGTAGCGTCGTGGTAACCCAATATCTAACCACCTTTATGGTTGGATATTTAGCGTGAGGAAGTTCCTCACAATACGTGCCTACGACTGCTGCGTAACTCTTGAGCTAGATTTAGCATTCATTGCGCTAAATTTTGTCGAAATGCAAAACTTTGAGAGTTTCTTAAACCTTTAATAAAACATGTCAACGATTAGATTTAATTTTCTTTTTTACAATGAAACGCTTTGCGATACGAACACTGTTTATAAAATGGTTGTTGTGTAGTTGGGTTATATGGGAATAATAAGGTGAGCCGAAAACGATGGCCATTTTAGTATCTTGAAATACGTTTGCTTAATGTAGTAAATATAAGGCATTAAGTCCGCCTTTGTACAGTTTTAATTGTGCATAAAGTTTTAATAAATAAATAAATATAGTAAAAAACAGGTAATAATCTAAAAGATATTTTCAAAGCCGATGTGAGTTATGACGCCGGGAAGGGACGCCCTAGAATTACATACACACACCATATTGGTGATGTCAGCACTTGCTAATGGCGTACGTGTATGGTCCAGCTTTTTTTCGCAAATTTAGTTTAAAAGTTACACGAATAAAAACAATTTCACGTAAAATTAGTACGTAATCATCTGCCTAGCTTTTTCCCAACTACGAGTATGTACGTTGGATTAGGTTTCTAGTTTATCGGATGTAGTTTGAAAACTAGTATGTTTCATGAAGGCACTGCCTATCTGACCTCCACAACCCAGGTACTGGGTAGCACGCCTCAAAGAAATGTCAGCATTAGGGAGGGGTCCGCAAGGGCCGAAGCCTGCCGGGGTTGTGGGGCTGTTCGAAAGAGATACTGCGGCTCCGGAACATAAAGGGCGAGGAAGAAAGGATGGGTTTTAGTCAGTAAAAGTCTGAGACTTACTTCCGCTCCGCCCGAAGGAGTAATTTGATGATTTCCCATTCGAAAAATAGAGCTTTAGCCGTGCTTGCCTCAGTTGGTCTATGGATGACTGAAATACCCCCCCTTCTCCCCATAACATACCGAGTTTTCTCCGTGCCTCGGAAGGTACATAAATCCGTTGATCCTGGCTGTCATTTGTACATATTCAACAGTCGTGCGTATCTTAATAGTCAGTGCCCAGAAGTCTGACAATCAGTCGGATCCATGGGTCTTATCGTATCAAACTGGGTTGTGGAAATCAGTCGTAGAGATCTACGCTAGGGAATGGGCAACTACAGTATATTCTCAAGTTATTATGCCTTGTGTCTGTGACTGGAGCCTTTTTTTTTTCGTTTTATCGACATTCAAAAGTGCCGTAATGGTCTAGTTGAAATAAATGATTTGAGTTTGAGTTGAGTTTGAGTTTGAGTCAGAAAGGCAGTCACTCCATGTTAAATACTGGGATTCAGCTGGATCCTGTAAATCGACCACAAAACAGTTGAGAAAATTCTAGGCAGATAATGATGCCCAAAATTACACGATATTTCTGCAACGCAAAACGAAACAAAAATAAACTTAACAACAAAACCTCAAGAAATCTGATTGCACAAGCAAAGCAACCGATTTTGTTGGCAAACACGAAACCCCAAGTAAACAGTTCTTGGGTTAGTGCTCATAATAGGCAGTTAGTATTCTAGGCTGAGCGCTTTGGAGACTTGCTATAACAACTACTGGTATTTACACAGTAAATATTAACAACTGCTCTTGGTTTGGGTAAGGTCTGAAAATAGCTGACTATGTACCGTACTCTTTACTTGTTTTTAATTCTCTTGAGTAACGACTATTGTAAGCTACAGCTCAGAAATGAAGGACTTTGCAAAAAAAAAAACAATAGTGTATTTCAATTATATGACACGTTTTCTTCCTTCTCCACAATACTTGAAAACAAACGAACACTTAAATAAATAATACTTACGATACTAACTTGCTAGCTTTTAAATCTAAATTTTAACACTGTTACTGTCGACATTTCTTCTTGCTGGTGTCTCGAACAAGAAAGCCAATCCGTATATACCTATCAAAATCCCGCCAAAAAGTGCCATCATCCACGAAAGTCGTTTCAGCCTAAAAGCATGGACTTCGTAAGTCCGTGCCTATATTGTGACCTACGCGCATGGACTTAGCTAGTCTTTGCCTACGAGTTGCAAGCTAACACTATTCTATTGTTGAATGATAATGGATCATGGCGTCGTTTTCTTATGCTGTATTTTTGCACGTGTCTCCAAAATGAATTAAACAATTAATCGGGCCTTTGTGAGTGCTCAAAAGAACCCTAGAAGTGGGGTGCCTTTCTGAAGGGCGCACTCATCACAGATTTGTATGTGAAAAGCTTTAATTTTAGTATTCGTGCTTCAGTTTTAAGGGTTCCGTGGGTCTACAGTGAAAGGTCACGTTCATATGGAGTAGCTTGAAGTAATTATCATAATTGACGGTAAAGTGGGTACGGTAGTAGGTGATTAAGAACTTCTAATTCGGAAGAAAACCAAAATCTACGACGTATTACTTCCCAAATTCGTAAAACACTAAGTTCATAAGTCAGGCTGAAAATTAAGCCTGTGGACGGCTGGCTATGGGCAATAGCTGGCCGTCCGGCCGTCTAACGACGACGACAGGCCGTGTCGACGGCGCGTTCGTGTTCCACGCGCGCCTCAAAGAGATGTCAGCAAAAGGAGAGGGGCCCGCAAGGGCCGAAGCCTGCCGGGGTTGCGGGCCTGTTCGAAAGAGATACCGCGGCCCCGGAACGTAAAAGGCGAGGAAGGAACATGGATGGTTTTTAGTCAGTATGAGTCTGACACTCCCTCCCGCTCCGCCCAGAGTGGGGGGGGTCATTTGATGATTTCCCATCCTTAAAAAAAAAAAAAAAAAAAAGGCTGAAAATTTAATTAAAAAAAAAACAGATCATTCACACTTCCCGTACTATTAATATTATCAAAAAAAAAGAAACAATTGGCCATGATACTCTCTCTACAACTCACGCACTCTTAAAACAAAAACGTCTATACATATTATAAAATCGTTGAGACCAAAAAATCTGTACATTGAAGATTTAAAAAAAAAACCGATCAGGATGACTTAAAATAAGTAACTGAACATATTAAAACCATTTTTAAAATTCGTGTCTGTTTGTTTGTTTGTTTGACCGCGCATCACGTAAAAACTACTGGACGGATTTTGATGAAAACTTCACTCATATATTTAAATAAACTCAGAATAACACTTAGGCTATAGAAATTATGTAAAATTTTGGAAAAAAGGGGTGAAAAGGGGGGTAACGTTTGTATGAAAAAAAAATTAGATTGTTCTAGATTCATAAAACTCAGAGGAAATACATATTATTAAAAATAAAGAAATACCTGTTTCAGCATTTTTTTTTTAATCATCCAGAGACGTAAAAAAGAGGGATTTGTGTTTAAAATTAATTAACTTCATACACCTATACAATATAATCCATTGAAGTGGAAACCTTTAAAAGTTGCTATAAATACTTCAAATCTAATACAGGTAAATGTAATTTCTCAATTTTCTTGAAATTTCATTTTTGAAGTGAATACGCCCAAAATAGCGGAATTCAAGAAAATCGGCTTTCCTCGGTATAAGTAGTTGGTAATACAGGGTGGAAACGGTAAACGGGGCAGTAAGGGGAGCTGCAGCTGCATAAAAATGGTCGTAGGTAACAATCCGTAATTTTTTCACAAAATGTTTATCCCCATTCACAGATTTAATTAAAAAATAAAGTATAGTTAGCAAGAAAATTGCCATTATAAAACATTTTTTTTGATGCCAATCGATCTTCTTTCCGACACTAATCAAGAAGTTCTTCCAAACCAACCCAGGTTAGAGTACTCAAAAAGTCAGAAATCGCAAAAAAATAACTTTCAGCGTGGCAGTGTAGGGGAAATAGTTAGCCAGAAAATTGCTATTTAACACAAAACATTTTTTTGATGCCAATCATTATTTTTTATTTTACATAAGACATAAATCCGGAAAAGTTACAAATACATTACAAACGAGTACAAATACTACTATCTACAAATAAAAAATGCTTTGTCCTGATATTCCTTGGTCCAATCTACTTCAAACTTTGCAATCAACAATATTAACAGAATTGATGGACGCATTTCATATTGCATTGAAATTTATCCCCTAACGGGGTTAAAAAGGGGTAGTAAGTTATTTTGGCGGTGATTTGTTTCAAATTTAATATCAATACTCCTTTGAGATTTTGATATAAACTACAAGTTATTTTGATACATGTTTCAAAACCCAATCCGATTTTATTCCAAAAAGGTTGAACTCACATTAAAATTTGGTGCAAAATTGCAAATACTCTTTAAAATTGGAATGTCTCGAAAGTCACCGTAAAATATTAATCCCGCATTTGAAAGTTTCTAAGCTTTGAAGAGGTTGTGCACTTTAAGACACGGCGTCATAGCGTAGGGACGTAGAGTTTGAAATTTTAAATGGTAAGCAGTTGTAAGAAGTCCACAACGGTTTACAGCAGCTATATTGTGTTGCGGCTCATTTAATACACCTTGATGAGAACTGCAGACCTAGCTGGAGTATGACTGTCATCCAGTGTATGGTCAGCTAAGAGATTTCATTCTAAATTCAAAATGGCGGACCATTTTTCATGCACTCTTATGTTATGGGTATGAAAAGAAAGGGTTTAGATTAAAATATTACAGTTAGGATAGTTTCACCCAACTCAGTACAGGGTACAACTAAAATGAATCAGAAACTATAAAATTCACATTTTAGTCGAGTTTCAATGAGATTTTGATCCAAAGGGATTTGCAGTTTTAGCTGGGGTTAAAACTTTATTACCTGCTATCAAGATTGGCTTTCCGTGGTCCAAGATGACGAGCAATTTGAACAAATACGAGTATGACACACATCAAAGCAGCATTATGTCATTGTAAACTTAAGAAAGACTCTTTGAGAGCGATTGTTCTCTGGTCTGACATACTTTTAACGGAATTGACATAAAGTTTTCTATTGCTAATGTCAGTCCCATATGTTTTTTATCATTGTTGCCGCATATAATATTATTTTTATAGATTTTCAAGTTTCTCAGTTATTTTTTCCCGCCAGGCTGACATAAGAAGATGATATATTATGTTTTCCGTAAATTGTAATTCTGAGAAATTGATGTTGATGCGTTTACTATTCCCAAACCACCGCTATTCATGAAAGCCAAAACTTATTAGACAATGAAGCTCGAGAAAGTCCTGCAGGGAGACAATTGAACTGTGTTGGATCCCGCTAACGAAATTAATCAGAAAAGTACACGGAAAAGTAGGACAAAATTAAATATCATTCCCTTTTCTGCATTATTATTATTATTCGCAATATGAGTGTGGCACCGAGGAAGTGCACCTGAGCACACTTCTGCGCTTTAATCTCTTGCGTTGTTAACTAGTCAAGCTCAATTGTTCATTCTTCGAAATTTAGTCACTTAGGCCTGAATTCTTGTCACGCTGACGGTCGCGTCGCGTCCGGTCGGTCGTGACGTCAGCGTCGCAGTATGGTACTTTATACAACGCAATGAACACTCACACGCGACCGACCGACCGTCAGCGCAACAAGAATTCAGACCTTAATTTTTCGGATGGGAAATCATCAAATAACTCCTCCCGCTCTGGGTGGAGCGGAAGGGAGTGTCAGACTCTTACTTCCATGTTCCTTCTTAGCCCTTTGTGCTCCAGGGCCGCCCAATCTCTTTCGAACATTCCTGCAGTCAAAGACTTCAGGCCTAAGACAATGACGATCCGAATGGCGTAGTGGTAGTGACGCTGCCTTACGTTCTTAGGGGTCCTGGGTTCGAATCTCGGTAGGAGCAATGTTTGTGTGATGAGCATGGACATTTGTTTCCGAGACATGGATGTTTATATGTATAATAAGTATGTTTTTACAAATAAAAAGTATATATGTAGTATATCAACTATCTAGTGTCCACGAAACAAGCTTTGCTTAGTGTGGCACTAGGTGGCGCTGTGTGTTAATGTCCAGCGATATTTTATTATTTATTTTTATTAATGTTTCCTTACTGCTCGCCTCGGTACAAGTCTATGCCTTGCACCAAGACTAGCAAAGCCTCGAGGCAGCAGGATATGCAGGGGCACAGTGTATCGTCTCTATTCAAATGATTGCGGCAGTTCTGAAATGTTAGCCAGCGCTATGGGAATCCCAACCAATCCTAAACAGCTATGGTTACATCTTATTGACTGAGAGAATTGATACTCTTGAGGAATTTGTGTTAGGCTAATCGCTTATTCAAATGGTGCTTTATTATAGGTAAGTTTTTTTCATTTTTAGGGTTCCGTAGCCAAATGGCAAAAACGGAATCCTTATAGATTCGTCATGTCTGTCTGTCTGTCTGTCCGTCCGTATGTCACAGCCACTTTTTTCCGAAACTATAAGAACTATGTTGTTGAAACTTGGTAAGTAGATGTATTCTGTAAACCGCATTAAGATTTTCACATAAAAATAGAAAAAAAAAACAATTAATTCAGGGGGTGTTTTTATATTTTTAAAAAGCTTTATATATAAAAATATATATTAAAAATGAATAAATGGGATATTAGTTTATAATAATTAAAAAAATCATTGTTTAGGTTAATGATTTGCGAACTCTAGCTTACGCATCATGTGGTTTGGATTTGTATAAATATTACAGGCAAATATACAGAATGAAATTCGTTACGAAAAGTAACCACACGTTTATAAAAAAAATCGGCATCATGGTTGCTTTGACCATCGCACCATCATTAACCTACAATTTTTCGCAACTATGTTAGGGTCGGCTTCCAGTATAACCAGATGCAGCTGAACGACTGCCACCTCGACAACTCAGTTAGTACTGGGTAACATGATTCTTGGTAAGGCTGGTTGTCAGACTTTTTGGGCTATTGACCACTTTGTCCATATAGTTTGAAATTTGGCTAAATATGCCATCAAAAAATCGTAACGGAGGTATTCCCCACTCTGCGGGACTGTTCGAAAGAGATACCGTGGCCACGAAACATAAAGGGCGAGGCAGGAACATGGATGGGGTTTAGTCAGTAAAAGTCTGACACTCTCTTCCGCTCCGCCCCGAGCGGGAGGAGTCATTTGATGATTTTTCATCCGAACAAAAAGAAAGGTACCCACTACAATCCAGCTGACTATTTTGTTCAGATTAAAATTGTTTTTTTAATTGCTTGTTTTATATTTTTAAACAAGGTAGTGTATCTTTGGATTTTCCAGTTCTGGGCGCGAAAATCCCTGTTATGTAATAGTTAAACTATCTTGTAGATATTTTGTTAATTTCTTTATTCTGTTCTCCACTTAATATTAAACTTACCTTTCGTCAGCACTTCTGAATGTCATCATCATTCTTTGGGTTATTTAAAACAAATGCCACTTCGTAGAATGCACCACATGTCATATAATGCCATAAATACGAACAAAACATGCCAACAGTTCGCAGTTACAATAGTAACGTATTTGCAAAATAAATCATAAGTCAAGCAGTGCATGAAAGCTGTGCTAACGGACACAGAGTAAGCCACTAGGTAGATGGTACAAGTTTATAGTTACAAGGTAAATATTGGAGAACATGAAAAGCACATACTTAAAATAGGCATTTTTATACCTTCAATCATTAGCTAAGTAATGAAACATTCTGCTGGGGTTGCGGGCCTGTTCGAAAGAGATACCGCGGCCCCGGAACATAAAGGGCGAGGAAGGAACATGGATGGGTTTTAGGCAGTAAGAGTTTGACACTGCCTCCCGCTCCGCCCAGAGTGGGAGAAGTCATTTGATGATTTCCCATCCTAAAAAAAAATAAAAAAAAAGTAATGTAACATTCGCTTTTTAGGTGGACCGATGACCTGGTGAAGGTTGCGGGAATCCGTTGGATGTGTGTCGCAACTGGGACCAGTCAATGTGGTGACACTTGGGGGAGGCCTATATCCAGCAGTGGACGTCTTTTGGCTGAAATGATGAATGAAAACTAATTAACTATGTTTTTTTTTATTTTAAAAGATAAATTTTATTCCAATCTCGATTAAAAAGACTGGTGGTATGCTGGTGGTGAGTGAGATAAATAATCCCCATATCTGACAAAAGTGGCAAAATAGAATAAAAAAATCTTGTCCAAATGATATCCCAAACCACAATAAAATGCGTCGATCCGAAACACCCAATATTTTTATTGAAGTCACAGTGGTCTCCTCTCTCGGTCACTACTCTTTGGCCACTGCCGCCAAGCTGGGAATTGGGTCAAACGTTCCAGAAATTAACAATTTACTTACACCCCTTACTGCGTAACCAACATACCGCTTAACAAATGTCTTAGTTAACAAAATGTGGCTGAGATAGACAGAAGATCACAGAAAAAAAATCTTACCTCGTCTAATAAATAACAGAACTTAGTTTTATTATTTATTTTAACAAAATCTTTTATCAATATTCGTAAGACTAAATACAAAAATAAGTAACAGTCAAGTAATTTGTCTTCTATACTAGGTTTGGATATCTGTGACTTAGGAGTCAGTGATTCTTAGTAGCAATAAAGACATAATAGTACCTTAGTGCTCTTTTATCTTAATGTAATGTCCTGTTAAGTATTTTGTGTGTACATAAACAAAGAAATAATAATATGTCTGATGATAAAAGGTGTATTGGTACAGCTTGTCAGAGTGCAATGTCCAGGTATGATTTGCGATAGTCGGAATGGATAGATGAATAGAATGAGGAAGCCATCACCTAATTATGAATGAAATGCAAGCGCACAGGGGCCCCAATTCTGCTATTACAATAGTGTCACAATGGTCTATCATTGATTTCACAATTGTTGATAAATGACAATGGGATCTCCATTGTCATTTTGCTTTATTACTATTTTAAGCCATTTCTTTCAATTGAGTGTCAGTGGTTGAACATTGGAAAGTCATACCTTTATATTAGTAGATCACCAAACTTGTCAAAATGAACAATTATGAGATCCATAATAGACCATTGTGACACAATTGCAATAGCAGAATTGGGGTCCTTGTTTGGCGATTTCAAACTATCAAAACTCAAACTCAAAGTACGCAGCCAAGAGTATATACATGGAATCGCTTTGCATACTGAGTCTAATTCAAGAAGGTATCTCTGTTAATGATTCTTGATCCGCATCAATAAAAGAATTAGAGGGGTATTTTTTGTCATTTACGGAAATCTGATTGTTTTAATCACCCGTATTATAACGCAGCCAGTCTTTAACTGGCCCTATAACCGCGCCAATATGTATTGCTTTCAAGATTTATTTTCCGAACACGTAATCAAATTATGTATACGAATAAAAACGAACTATAATTATTATTAATAATCCCATCTTCATTTACTGCAATAATTGTACGGTCACATTAAAGTCAGTTTGTTAATATAACACCAACGGAAAACAAAGTTTCATTAAACAATTTCGCTCGTTGTACTCACATACAAAGCGAATCTTCTGTTCCAACCTCTTCAATCGTACAGTCATGTACAGTCGTTAACATAATTGGCAACAATTTTGTGGAATGTTTTTAATTACGGACGGTTTAGTGATGTCTAATAGACAAGTGTTGAATAGTTTTAACTGTGGGTTAACTTTGGGTTTCTGAGGGCTGCACTTATAAGAGCTGCTGTTAGCAGCACAAATTGTTAATGAAAGCTTAGAATTTCATTAACAGTGTGTGTATTTGAATTGAGAACTGTCTGGTGAGATCTCAGTTTATTTTTTGAATTATACGTTTTCTTTATTGGTTTTAGTATATTTTTTGTAATTAAATAAAAACGTTTTTGATAAAATTATTTTATGAGTGTTCATTTAATAAATTAATAATCTAATAAATTAATATTAGTTCGGTAACTGTCCCACGGGAACGTGAACCAAGTCCACAAAAATTGGGGTAGACGACAAAAAAAAAATAGTAATTATTCCGTTATTTATTTTTAACAAATATTTGAACCGTAGTTTTCTTTTGATACATAAATCAAAATTGACGTAGATACGACGCTGACGCTTTAAAAATTTTCAACACATTACGCGTAAGTATAATTTTTAAGTAGTTCTGACAAACTCCCGAGTTTTGTTTTATCTTTGTAAAAATTCATTAATTTACAAAAACAAAAAATACGTGAGTATTATTTTCCAAAACTCTAACCGACAGAATCAAGCGTTTTTTTGATCCTACTGTAGTCATGCCTTTATTAGGCATGATGTGTTTTCTAAAATACAAAATAATATACTGTTCAAAAGAAAATACTTCTTGTTGTTAGTTAATTATAATACAAACACACCCACATTGACTTCCCCAATTGCCTTTACACACGACCCCGAGATATCAAACATCAGATAAAGTCTACATCCCACCACTCGAGACGCATACAAATACGCCTTAACTACGCAAGATATACGCCATAACTACGCATAAATACCGGTCACTACGAATAATATTTAATCGCCGATCCCCAATCCATATTTAACTTTAAGATAATAAGATTATCATAAATTCATCTTGGGCTTCCTCCCGTGCCGGATCAGACTTACAAGGGGCGGTAACAATGGAATTAATTCTATTCGAGCACAGAGTAAAGAAAGATAATTAATTTCTCATATCTCCATGTATAAAAAGGTTTTTGTGAATCGTTTTATGAATAAAATATACTTACTTAAGTTCCTTCTATTTTAAAGGCCGTGAGATTTTGAGATTTCTTTAGTCTTGTTTGAGTCGCAAACAAATTAGGTATCTGACTTTTTTCTAAGAAATCATCGGCTATTAAAGACCAGATTTCTTTGCTATTAAAAAAAACGGACAAGTGCGAGTAGTAGCACTGACCGCGGAGTAGCTCCTGTGGTTTCATTAAAAGGGGAATGGTTCAGGGTGTAAAGAAACTCTTCGCGAAACAATCAAGTATTCTATACATCATACTAAGTAACTATACGCAAAATTTAATGCTGGAAAATGGTTTATTTTGGGGTAAAAAATCACGTCTACGGTAAAACTTAATATACCGCACTCAAAACGTTGTGCTGATGATTAGATTGAATAGAACAGAGGTCGTGGAGGTGCCTAAGGTAAAAATCTTACATTAGAAGTGTATATTGAAAAACAAAAGCGGAAATGGTAGAACTTAGACCGCCACACATTTTCTCGAAATCTAGGTCGAAGATGAACGTAATATTTTTGTGAATGATAAACCTTAGTACAAGGAATATTTTATGCTAGATAGAGGTTCTACTTCGTGCTAGAAAAATTATAAAAAAATAAATACTGATTTCAACAAAAAAAAATCTTTTGAAGGTTTTGTCAACATTTTTGAATTGGTATAAACTGGATAATGTGCACCAAAAATGCTTTATAAAACTAAAATACAAAAAAAAAAAACAAAAAGTTATGTATACATTTTTTTTTACGAATTATTTTTAGTATTTTCAGTGTGAAGGTCAAGAAAACTAAAATATATTTTTTTTAAATTAAAGTATGGGAAATTGACACCTGGGTGTTCTACTCTTGCATTTGGAATGATAATATTTAGTATAAATCTTCAATAAAAAGCGAATGTCACTTTTTTTGGGCAAAAAAACACTGTGCGCCAATACCGTAACTAAAAGGTTCCGGTACGGTCTAGAACAAAAATAATGATCGCAAAGACGGTTTCGGTTTCGTTGAGTCTATTTATACCCTTAATATTCTTATGCAATCCTCGATAGACATATAACCAACAGCAACTCAGTTGTCACACCTGGTCGCAAGTGCTACTGTCGATTGCAAGGTTCTGAGTTTGATTCAGAGGTCAAGTAATATGTTATTAAGTTTTCGATCAGGAGTTACTTTGTGGCAGCGTGGCTTTTAGATTTTAGCTCCGTAGGTCAGGCATTAGGTTCACCTTGGTAACACAGAAAAAAAATGTTTTGAAATTGCTTTCCAATGCGCGAAAACTTGACTTCGCTTCACTTTTATTAAATGAAATGAATATTTGTTATAATATATAATGGTGGCCACTACCATTAATGTGATCATACTGTTGTTGCATTTCACATTTATATTTTTTTGACGTGACAACGTCTTATAAATTGGTTTGCCGGGTGACACTTCAAGAAACTGCGTTACGCTCCGCTCACTTTATGCGCTCACAATGAGAGCGAGTGAGAGGCACGCGTCCCTTCCACTCGGGCATGGTTAGCCCGCCTAAGAGCGAGAGAGACAGACATAAAAAGTGAAAGGCACGCGTCCCTTCCACTCGAGCACAGTTAGCCCGCCTAAGAGCGAGAGAGACAGAGCGAGAGAGAGAGAGTGAGAGAGATAGGCATACACACCGGTTCATTTCATCCTTCTTCCTACTATACGAATGAATATTCACATTAAAATTATTTTACTACTCAAAGTCGTTGTCACGTAAAACTTTCGCCCGTATACCGACTTTACAGGCAACCAATTTTTTAAGTATACTATTTGAGATTTATACATACGTTATTGTGCCGATGCATCTACGTCCGACCCGTGTACTGAATATTTTTAAGTAACAGATGTGTACTTAAATTATTACTAATTAAACTCATATTTATTATTGCTTTTGATCGTGTTGATTTTGTTCGTGTCTTATAATGAGTTATAATTGGTCTTAAAACATTTCGTTTTTAACCCGCAATGTCAAGTTTTGATCATTTTACTTTCTCCTTGTTTTGTGTGTCCAATCTCTATTTTATTTAGAAGAATGTTTGTTTTTTCTTAGCTTACTGAGTAAATCAACAATAACCCTCAACATCACGCATTTCCATACAAACTTCTAAAAAGCGCGGACAAATACATTTTTTTCACAGCACACACATGTTTATCCTTTACTCAAAGAAAGATAGCCGGAAAAAATTCAGAAAAGGCTATCACGGTCCGATTCTTTGCTCACTTACAACTCGACTTTCTCAAACACAAGTTAAAATCAACCTTGAAGGAAACGACACAGAGTCTTACTGAATGTAAACATAACGTTGTCTGACCATGTAACTGTGTACTCATAAAAATAGCGTTCCGTTTACGAGAGCCCGATGATAGCCGAAGACGCCCGAACTTAGCCGAGCGGCTATAGAGTCAACAGCCTCCGGTTTTCGCTGACTTTGGGTTCGAAGCGAAACTTTTTCAGTAAGGCAATTTGGAGTGGAACCAAATTTACATATGTGATTAGATAGTAAAAGGAAATTTGTCTTCAGTTCGGTCTGGGAACTTGGGATTTGGATAATACGGATTGAATCTTTGATCAGTGACAGTAGTAGTGTGGCGATTGTACTGGCCAGTTTTCTGGCGGGTTATTTAGAGACTTTGTTTAGTCCTGTGATTATTTTAAATGATGCAAGACAACTGTCAAACTCATAATTATGAAGTAAAGTTTAGTTTACTATCATGGCACAATTTGGGTAAAAAATCAAGCGCCTGCTTACTACGTTGCCGAAATTTCACCGGAGAAAACCGGCGCGTTTTAATTTACCTCAACGCAAATACGTAACGTCGTGTGTTCTCATAAAATTACACAACGCCATTATAAAGCAATACGTATTCACAATAAGCCAACATACACATAAATCCGTAACACAATAACAGAATTAACTGCGATTTATCGCCGTACGACGTTACGGAGGTACCGTTAACGAGGGCCGCGTCACGGCAGCTGAGAAATATTCGTCACAATTCGGCGTTCGTTCGCTAACAATCGGCACGCGCCATTTTCATCCCTTTTCAGACGAGGCTGCGCGGGCAGGCATGCGCAGTGCCCAGTCCCCGTCAAACGCCGTCAGTGGAGCGGCGCGCCTTGCCGCACCGCGTTTTAGCCGCGCCCTCAGTACAACCGATGTAAAAATTAACAATAATATTTAAAAATTATAACACGTTCCCCTTACCGCGTAAGTGTACCGAAATCGATGTAAAAAATTGTTACCAATTTTGTTGAAACACTTTTCTGCGCGATCGACTCTTCGCGTGGTGTATACGATTATTCGAATTTGTAGTATAAGTGAGTTACTGTGTATGTAAAAGTGCAATGGAGTATGCCGGTTTAGTGTGTGTGTTTAGACTTTTGACGATTGTGTATTTGATTGTACTGGGATTATCTCAATGGTAAGTTTTTGAAATGTGACTAGTAGTCGTTATTTAAAAGAAATATTATGAGACTCATTAAGATAATTGATACACAGGTCTGTGTACTTGTTAGTGAAAGTTATATTTGTGTTTCGTGTTGCTTATTTTTCAGATTTACGAAGGTTTGACACAGATATAAAGACTCGGTGATAAAGATTCTGCGAAGAATTTTTACGATCCGTAAATTTAATCATACCTAGTACGAAGCGTTTCGTAGATTTTTTGATGAAATTGAGTATTTATGAATCATTTACGTCATATTTCAATGGCGGTTTATCAATTTTGATTAGTTTTACAATATACGTACTTGTAGATACAAAAATTGAAGCGTTTTTTGTTTCATGCATGAAATTCTGTTGTATTTACACGCTTCATTTGGAGGCAAAACATAAAACCGAAAGGTATAATCATTTTTGTGTACCGTCATTAAAAAACTTCATCACAATTTTCAACCATAAGTAGACTCCACTCAATTTAACCTGTCCAACTTTTGCGACTTTTCCGTGTACCCCAGAAAATCACCAATTCACACGACAGCTCCACATTTAAGTATGAAAAATTGTTTCCTAAAGCAATCAATCCTTTTAATGTAGTAGGCAGAAAACTTGTAAAGTAAGTTATACCTCATACTTCATAAATAAACATTAATCATTCCTCCTTTGAAAGTTAATCAACCTATTTAAATTTTAAAAGTAATTAAAATGTCGATGGTACGGTACGATTACGTTCTTTATTTAAAAAAGGGGTGACGCCTCATTCTCGTCACTCTGGTATTATGCAAGGGTTATTCTGCTACCCACTGGTATTTGACTGTGCTCACACAAAAAACAATACAATGTGGCCTAACATAGACATTATTTTCTGTTAATGATAAGCAAAATATTTTGTTTTTTGTGTAGCGTGAGCGCCATCATTGTTTTATGAACCTTATAGTCTGTACAATGGATGGTCTTGATTCAATTAGAGCAACGGTTTAGATTGGTTGTCTCGCACGGCCTGAATTCGATTGTCGTGTCGCGCAGCAAAAGAGGGTAATGTTTTGTTATGATTATTGGTAATTTTTTCGCACATCAGAACAGCATTAGCTATGGAAGAACATTAGCTCAAGTCATAGCACAAAAATCACACAGAATATCATTATAAATAAATAATTAATACTTAAAATAAATTGTGTGCGCTCACGCTTCCATGGAAACTTTACTACAACTTCTACAATGCTATGGAACTGCCAAGTACAACAAAGTCAGTGGTAGGCACTTCAAACTGATTTTTAACTTTTTCAAATCAATTTGTACTTCAACAATGACTTTGAACAAGATTGACATGAGCTTTTCGGTAGATTATGTCAATCGAATTAGTTTTCTACTTTTCCATCAACTTTATCGCCTTTTCTTCTTATGACAATCGATGGCAATCTAAATTGAGTTGGCCCAAAACTCGGCTATCAGTTTAGCGCCTTCAGTAGCGTACATCGGTTCCTCTAATGAACAATCAACAGAACACTATGTATTATGTGACCCATTATTTGTGGACAGCACCACATCTATGCTCCAGGGCAAAATCACCTTCATCAACGCTGGTACTCCGTCACTGTGTGTAATGAGCGCATCATTTGTAGTAAGATGCGCATATGCTAAAATGTCTCGTACTTACACGATCTATTTGAGAGTATAGAGGTTGCTTCTTGCTTAAAAATAGCAGCCACATGGGTCAGTCTTTAAAGTTGCAATTGCACTGCACGGAATCGCCTCAGCTAAAGCTGTTTGTGATCCTTTCTATGATATTCCAAACAGAACCGCAAACACACACTATAGCGAAACTTGTAACAATGAAATAGATGCCGATATAGCTAGTACGTGTACCATGAGATTTGAACAAAGGTTCCGAGGTTGGTCTGTAGATGGGTGACCATTAATTACGTGACGAAATTCATCCGTGGCTTGAACAGCACGTTGAGCAAACATACCCGTCATTCGAAAATCTTTTACTGTCGTCACGGGTAATCAGGGCGTCGTCCACGTAAACTACTTATTGTGTTTATCTGGATTTGTTTAGCCTGTGAAACCATACCCTACATAGCTGGTAAAGGTTTCCCAGATGATGAGAGGTGCAAGAGTGAGATAACTTCAAATCCAAGTTTACCAAACGATGCTGTTCACTCATGTAGCACCAAATGCTATGTTGATGAGTTCCGACACAATATAATAGATGCTTGTTTGGAGTGTCGATAACTTGTTTCAGTCTCTTGGCATAGTTTGAAAACGTTATTACGGTTCAATCTTGGGGGGACGTAAGAAGAGGGCTGGTTTGAAGAAGTTTTGGAAGCGACTTCTGTAATTACGTAAGGTTCTAAATTGGAACAAGTTGTTGAAGGTTGAAGTTTGTCACCTAACAATATCTCTTGAAAAGGAAGCCCTATACATTATTATATTACACAGTTATAATATTACAGAGAAAAGATAGCGGGACGCCTGATGGCTTTCTCGTTAATTGCCAAGAAGAAGCATAACATAGAAAAGAGTGGAAGGAATGAGGGAGGCGTTTAGTTTACCAAAGAGTGGAACAGTTCAGGATACCGGAAAAAATGTTTATCATATCATTCGTCATATATGACACTTTATTTTGGGACAAGCTGATCAGTGATCACGGGCCCTGTCGTAAGTGTTGTGTTGGTCGTGAGTTCAAACTCAGTTAAGCTCCTTACTATGTGCCATTTATTTCAAGCACGCGTCCTGAAGCCTGAGGAGCTCGTGGCAAAATAATAACAGCCGCTCGGGTCGATCTTTAGGTGAAGCTGTTCTTAAGTAGGTTGGTCTGTGGATGGGTGACCACCCTTTCATATCGAGTTTCCTCCGTGCCTCGGAAAGCACGTTAAGATGTTGGCCCCGGCTGTCATTTTGTCCATCTATGACAGTCGTTACAGGTAGTCAGTGGCATAAAAAGTCTGACAACCAGTCTTACCGGGTTGTTATCGTATGTCCTAGTATTAAATAGGGTTGTGGATGTCAGATAGGCAGTCGCTCCATTTAAAATACTGGTATTTAGCTGCATCCGGATTGACTGGAAGCCGACCCCAACGTAGTTGGGAAAAGGCTATAGGCAGATGATGATGAAGCACGGATGCGGAGGCCATTGCTAGACTTGGTAAGTAAAAGATATGAAGGCCTTCTTTCTTACCTATCTGTCATCTTATATCCAAAAGAGACCGCAGGAACGATATATGCATAGCATGTAAGACAGTTCTAATCCATCAAAATCAAAATCAAAATCAAAATATTTTATTTCACATAGGCCTGGATGGGCACTTATAAAACGTCGAAAAAGGTGCACGGTTCGCGTTGGTCGATTCCATGGAGAAGAACCGGCAAGAAACTCCATGGTTACTCTTTTCAAATCATTTGGTATTACAATATTATTATTTTTCATTACAGCATTAGTACTAAAGTATGGGGGGACAGCGTAGGCCCGACAAAAGGTCGTTGCTTGCTATACAAAAAATGTAAAACAAAAGGAACAATTAACAAAAGTTAAACAGCATCCGGGAATCTAATCCATCGATAGTTATAAGTCATTTTTTCCCTGCTATAACAATAAGCGTGTGGTGTTGTGTCCATTTAGGTGTTTGTAACGTTTTGTGACCTCCTGTAGACCTCCCACTGTGTGAACCGATGACCTGGTGAAGGTTGCGGGAATCGGTTGGATACGAGTCGCACGGGGTCGGTCAATGTGACGACACTTGGAGGAGGCTTATGTCCTGTAGTAGAAGCCTTTCGGCTGAAATGATGATGATGTTGATGAATGTTTTGTGACACTACAATAACACTAAATTTTTGCTGTCACTTATATCTTCGGTGATTTTGAAAAGGGTGGATGACACACTAATGAATGTACATACTTTTTAAGAGCTGTCACAACGCGGCTCTCTCATAGATTTTGTATGCTAATAGCACGCTATGACGTCACCTCAATGACTAATCTATTTATTGATTTCAAATCAATTTAAAATCTAATTTGGCAATGAATTGAAAATAAGTTGGGGTTTCAGGCCGAAAATAACGTTTCTATGTATGTGTTCTGATCGTGAAAGTTTAAAAAAGACAACGTTTCTTTTTTTGGATATTGGTGTCTTAGAATTATTGTTTTATGATGTTATCTACCCGTATAGTGACATCTACTGATCATGGCGCATAAGTCACAGTGTAAGTTTAGTCATAAACCGTGAAAAGGAGATAGTTTTTTTTGGGCCCACCTGGTCGTTGCATTTATTATTCATAATAACACCAAAAAAAAGTAACCATTTTACTATGGTTTTAAAGGAAATATTACGTAGAAATGAAAACGGAATCTTAAAATCATAATAAATAAGCTATGTTATGATATTTTTTTGCGAGTCAAATCATTCCTGTTGTGGTCAATGTCATTTGACAGCAAATACTTACGTGAATAGGGGCGTTTTACTGTTTACTAAAAAAAGTACGGTACCTATCCGTTGGAAATCATATGTGCTATATAATTATTATAGAATCAGAAAGAATATAAAAATAAATATTATTAAACTATGAGCATTTTTAATGCCATTTTTATAGGTTTACACTAAAATCGCATAGGTGGTTTAAACAATCAACGTGGCATGAAACGTTATAAACCCACTTTTTTTGTGATTGACAGACAACTTCATTATTTTGACATTTACTTTTTCTGTTTATTTTGGTTTTCGTAAGTGTTTTTGCAGATTTTTCGCATTTATTCCGGTTAGACAATGCTAAGCTAATTAAACCACTGGAATCTAGAGGTTATAAGGAAGAAATCAATGTCAGTTTCATTATTATATGCTAGAATTTATGTGGGAAACTAATCCTCGAACAAAAAAAATTGTCTCCTTTAAAACAATGTACGATAACACTGATACAACAATCAAACCGTATATGTTTTATGACATTATAGATTTTCTCAACAATAAACTATAAATTTTAACTCGTGGCTAAACAAATAACAGCCACTCGGGTCGACCTTTAGGTTAAACCGTGCTTGCCTAGGTTGTTCTGTGGATGGATGACCACCCTAACATACCAAGTTTCCTCTGTGCCTCGGAAAGCACGTTATGCTGTTGGTCCCGGCTGTCATTTGTCCATCTTTGACAGTCGTTACAGGTAGTCAGTGACCCAAAAAGTTTGTTAACCAGTCTTACCAAGTAGTATCGTAATCGTATTACCCAGTACTAGGTTTTTTTATTAGGCAGTTACAGGTTAGACTGCAAGCCAACCCTGACATAGTTGGGAAATGGCTAGGCAAAAACAAAAAATTACTTTTGTCATTGCGGATAGTGCTGAGAGAAAACTATTATATCACTAGCTTCAGCCAGTAGCTTCGCGCGCGTGAGGTTTGATAATCGTCCCATTAGATCTTACTACCGGGATAAAAAGTATCCTATGTTTTAATATAGGTTATAAACTATATGGGTGCAAAATTTCGTCCAAATCCGATAAGGAGTTTTTGCGTGAAAGAGTAACAAACATCCATCCATACATCCATGCTCACAAACTTTCGCATTTATAATATTAGTAGGAAGTAGGATTGTATTGACTCTACACCGTGTTTCTGAGGATATACATTAATTTTGAATAATACTTCTATAGCTCTTGTTAAACATATCGTACAAAAGAAGTAGTAGTTTAAATGGCATAGTTTTTAAGTAATTGGTAATTTAAGTTTAACCAATTTAATTATGTTGTGCTGTGAGAAAGAGTCTTTATTTGTTAGATGTTGCCACTTTGTGCAACGAAAACTATCAAACTGAATTTCATATCGCAATGTTAAAGTACACTTGTGAACAAAATACCTAAGTTAGAGGCATTTTGTGTTGTGTTGTGATAAAATGAGTTTGTAATCTAAGATGAACACGATATGTTTTTACTTATTGCCACTAAAAGTGAAAAATATGGTAAAAAAAAAAAAAAAAATGGTCAATTTAACGGTCTGAATAACATGCCGAAGTTAATGTATAACCTCAGGAACACGGTGTATATCCGTAACATTGAACAAGAATTTACTAATCATTATTATTTTACTTGTTATTGATACGTATCCTGTATAATAGTTAAACATGAGGTGGACTTTAGATTAATAACGGACTGTAAAAACAATAAAGACATCTTATCTTATCTACAAATGTTCCCTGAATTGTCAGTCTAAACCAAAATCAAAAATCAAAATCGCTGGACATTAAAACACAGCGCCACTTAGTGCCACACTAAGCAAAGCTTGTGTCGTGGACACTAGATAGTTGATATACTTCATATATACTTTTTTGTTTGTAAATACATACTTATTATACACATATAAACATCCATGACTCGGAAACAAATGTCCGTGCTCATCACACAAACATTTGCTCCTACCGATCTACGAATCACTTCAATAAGGTATTGTAACAGTAATGTCTAGGACAATAATAATACAACAATTGACTCTTACGATAAATTATAGCTACTATGTCGGAGCGGTAAGGACGATTATCCTAGTGCAAGTATAACCACGCGTGTGCAGTTGACTATGAATATTAACTCAAGCGACAATATTCCCTATTGACGTGATGTAATTGAATTGTTCTAATGTAAAATTCCAGTAATCTATTCGTCACTAATGTTTCCAGCTTACGTGTTGGTTAACAGTTAACACGTAACGACCCGAATGGCGCAGCGGTAGTGAGGCTGCCTTACGTTCTTAGGGTCTCGGGTTCGAAACCCGGTAGGAGCAAATGTTTGTGTTATTAGCATGGACATTAAAATTTGTTTCCGAGTCATGGATGTTTATATGTATAATAAGTATGTATTTACAAACAAAAAAGTATAGGTACATATGTAGTATATCAACTATCTAGTGTCCACGACACAAGCTTTGCTTAGTGTGGCAGTAGGTGGCGCTGTGTGTTAATGTCCAGCGATATTTATTTTATTTTATTTATTTAATCTAGGTACAGCTTTCTTCGGATCATTTTGAATGTCTTTACAATTGTTTTTACGTATCTACGCAACGTGTTAAGAGCCCTTTTTAACCCCTGACGACAAATGGGAGGGGGTGTTATAAGATTGACGTGTCTGTGTGTGTGTGTGTGTCTATCTGCCTGTGCGACCCGATCGGAAGAACCAATTCTGATTTTGTTTTTTTTTTTGTTTGGAAGATGAATAAGTGTTTTTAGCTATGTTTTATGAAAATCGGGCAAAGATGGCCACCGCCACAAAATGGCGGATTACATGTAACAGCATAAAGTGTTTTCTTCTTTGAACCTCGGTATGTAATGAGAGGTTCTCATTTTGACAATTAAAAAAAAAAATAGTTTCCGTGAACTCGATAGATGGCGTTGATCCGACTACGTTGCTGGGTGCCAAAGCCAAAACACTTAAAAAACACACGTCACATACGCTCTTTGACTGACACTTTCGTATGCATCAGCTTCCGAATGTAATCATTAGGTCCAAGTGATATTATGTGACGTTCTGTTCCTTGCAGTAACGTAGTCAGACTAGCGCCATCTATCCAGCGACTAGGGAAAAGTTGGAATAGAAAATCCCTCATTGGTGATCACTCAAACACAGGCCAACCTAGGCAAGCACAGTTTAACCTAAAGCTCGACCCGAGTGGCAGTTATTATTTTTGCAATTATACTAAAGCTGCAATACACAATTTCGGGCTATCATTTCAACCGGAACGTATAACTGCTGATCATGTACTTACAGAGACTTTTGGGACACATCTGCCGGGCACCGGGACTAAGCAACTTTTGTTTGGTAATTTTGAATTTTATAGTTTTACTCAATAGAGTATATTTCCGCTTGCGCACAGCATAAATAAAACACCGTGTAATGTATGCACGCTGTTATGAAACACTCGAGGGATGTACACTAAAATGTCGAACTAGAGTCTAGTTAGACAGTTTGAAGGTAAATATATGAATTATTTATATGACAATTGTATCCGGTAAACGAATAAAATTGTAAAAGTTTGTTTCTGAAGTAAGTTTGCCAAGGTATCGTACCTTGGTGTGACCCGGGAACTGATGAAACCATAGTACCTAAGAGGGTATACTACGAGAAAATCTAAATACTGAACATCTATTGACTCTGCCCGGGGATCGAACCCCAGGCATTTTATCTAATGACACAGCGGCAGTTACGGAAAAGGATAAGAACGGACCTGACTTAGATAATGGGTATAAAAATTACCTTAACGAAGTCCAAAAGCACTTTTTGTCCCGTCATTGAGATAATTTTTAGTTTCAACTTACGGAAATATTGGAGGTCGAAGTTCAGACCACAAAAATTAAATGTCTATTTTAAATGTCTAACTTTACTTTAAATACCTCTAAGACTTCTTTTTTTCGGATAGGGAATCATCAAATGACTCCACCCGCTCTGGGCGAAGCGGGAGGGAGTGTCAGACTTTTACTGACTAGAACTCATCCATGTTCCTTCCTCGCCCTTTATGTTTCGGGGCCACAGTATCTTTTTCGAACAGTCCCGCAGCCCAATACCCCTTTTTTTTCTTTTTTTTTAGGATGGGAAATCATCAAATGTCTTCTCCCACTCTGGGTGGAGCAGGAGGGAGTGTCCGACTTGACCCTGACCCTGACTAAAACCCATCCATGTTCCTTCCGCGCCCTTTATGTTCCGGGGCCGCGGTATCTCTTTCGAATAGGCCTGCAACCCCGGCAGTGGCCCAATACCCCTGCACTATTCAATACAGTCATCAGCATAATACTTTGAGTCCTTACATTGTGGTCTTCCCTAAAAAGTTATTTCACTTTGGCTTCCTGAAGAGTTTATTTACACCTTGTATGTCTGTCAACGCCCGATGTCCACACCCAAATTGTAATCTGTCCTTATTGGTTTAATTGAGCCTCTACGTCGCATCAACTTGTTCAAAGAGCCAGCTTACCAACTTAAAAAAAATAAACAGATAAAGATCGAACTATGTTCCTTTTTCAAACGCAAAACTTGCGGTATGTGTTCAAATCCTGTACGTACAGAGTACATGTTGCGCGGGGAAACGAACGAACACTACTTGTAACGTACCGTACAAAAACGCTACGCAAATATTGACTCGTATCTAACGCTTTGCTAGTGTTACTACTAACAAACATCGTCGCTTTTCACATAGGTACTTTCGTACGTACAACTCATGTTACTCGTATTTACAATCGCACAAAGAACTATGTCGGGAGAGCTTGTTACTTTTATACGGTTCACATTGTTATTACATGCGTTTAATTAAGGAAATTGTAGAAATTTTTCTTTTGAGCCATTAAAACCCTGGATCAAAACAACTGGAAGACATGGGAGAGTCGTTTACCCAGTGGGATGACATAAATGAACCGGATTAGTTATTTTTCAAGTTCATGTTTCAGATCACTCAGAAGAATCATCATAAAAATTAGAAGAGACAAAACCATCACCGTCACTTGGGATCTAAATTTTAGCCCAGGAAGTTGGTAAACTTCGACCTATGTTTCACAAATAAATTGATTTGATTTGATTTGAAAGGAAAAAGGCCAATCTCGACAGTTATTAGTCATGAAAAAACATAATTTTATTCATTATCTACTAAAGTGTACAAAACAAACAACTCAAACACCAACAGACCAAACAAGGCCTGAACGCACTCAAACTGCTAACAAAACTACAACAACACCACTTTAAAATTGCAGCTCGCCCTTCTCACCTGTTAGACAAATCGCCGTCCGAATTTCTGCCAACAAAATTTCTGCCAACAAAATTCGCGGTCGTAATCGATTCGAGGGCGTCGGTTATTTGCGTTAAAAGCGATACATCCGGCCCCGACGGTCCATTAGCAGGGCGACGATGCGATAAGTGTTCCCATTCTCTGTAAATACAGACAGGTTCGATGCGAGGGGTCCAACAAATTTTCGAATAATTTTTCTCAGTGAAATGTTGGTTTTTATGGGTTTTGATTGACGGCAATGTGAGTGGTATTGTCAATAGGAGTTGAAAGGACCGTTTGAATCATGGAAATACTTCCAAGTATAGATTTGAGTAAAGAATTATAAAATCTATCAATTACTCTGGATGACATTGTTCCTGCTTTCCAGGTCTTGGATAACATGGTAATGTGTTATTTTGTGGTCACTACCAATGCTGTTGAGGTGGCAGAGTATTTGTCAAATATAATTTAGTTTAAAAAAAAACGGCCGGACTGGGAGTCGGACTCGCACTCTAATATAAAAGTTCTTATAGTTCGTTGTAAATAAAAGGTAAATTGTGGTTTAAGATATAAGACGTATTAAAAAACTACTAGATCTCGTTCATACCAATTTTCAGTGGAAGTTTACATGGTAATGTACATATATATTTTTTAGTTTTATCATTTTATTATTTTAGAAATTATAGGGGGGAGGACACACATTTTACCGCTTTGGAAGTGTCCCTCGCGGAAACTGTTTAGTTTAAAAAGAAATTAGCTACTAACTATCCATAGACACCCCACAGAGTTTGATGAAAAAGTATTGGGAACCCCCAAAATGTATTGTTAGTTTTCTATTTTTGTGTGAAAGTCTTAATGTGGTTTACCAATACATCTACTTACCAAGTGTCAACAGCATAGTTCTTATAGTTTCGGAAAAAAGTGGCTGTGACATACGGACGGACCGAGAGACATACAGACATAAATAACGACCATAAGGGTTCCGTTTTTTGCCATTTGGCCACGGAATTCTAAAAAGGGGAAATCATCGACACGACGAAAAAGATTGTATGGTGTGTGTGGTGTTAACGGTTTTGCTCTTTCTCCGGTATACTTTTCTGATTAATTCGCGGAATTCAAGATAGTTAAATTGTCCTTCTAGCTTCTTTGTCTCAGCGCTTTTTTGGTGGTCACCACTATTGATTCTAGCTGACAGGAGCTGCAGTGGTTTGAGAATAGTGTGGCGGGTCTGTCTCAATTACAAGAAAGGCAATGTGTCACTAAGTGATAATTGCTTGTTCTTGACCTTATATTTGGTTGAATAAAATGCGATATACTGTAATCGGTGACTACAAACAAAACCATAGGGACAGACGAAATTACTTTTCAAACGTCAATCGATTATTCATCAAAAACAAACATTAAAACAAATTTCAAACACAAACAAACAAAAACAATGTTATAATAACGAGTATCTATTTTGCGCGAGCAGTAAATAATATTTTCAAGACAAAGAGGTAGACTAGAATTATATTAACCTTTTTCACTGAATATTGTATTGTAGCGGAATAAAAAGTAAGTGCTATTTGAAATTCTGAATTTTGTACGCATTTAGAGGCGTGAGTAATAGTGATTTACATTTTTACTTAAGTAATACATGCAAATGTCTGCGAACTTAATGTATGCGATGTTTTTTTCTTCGTGGATAGGGATAAAACACATTCCTAGTATTCCAATAAAAAATATCTAAATACGCTCACGAAAATCTTAGAATTAAAAAGCCACTAAAAACTTTATTTATGGTTTAAAGGAAAATCAAGACCATGTAAAATTGAAATAGTGACGTCAATAAATTTAGATGACCCTTGTGCAGTTGATACGCCTTTAGTTCGTAAAGGTAAATCGTCAGTTATGAGTAATATTCACTAAATTGTTTATCACTATTGCAGACATCATAAGCATGAGCATACTGAACATATACTTTTCCCACTGTTGAGACTGAGATTGGGCTATAATCTCCTTAAAACAAAGGACCATAAAATATTCATCATTTCTATTACTTCGACCATTTACAGTTTGACTGTGAATAAACCCATCCCGTTTTGACCAAAGCAACGTATTCATAGTGAACATCACACGACCGAGAAGGTATAGAGATGAGTAACGAAATTACATGCTTGCTTCACTGACAAACAAATGAAGGTTCCACAAGCGACACGAACTGACAAGAGGGACCAAGTCGTTGAGTGGTTGCCAGACGACCCGGAATGGTCCCAAGACATTCATAGATTTTGGCTTTCTGTTGCAAGTGTAACTGGTAATGAATAAGGTGACTTACCGGTTATATGAAAATCGTCATCAGTAAATATTTTACTATGAGTTTCTAATTGCATCGCCACGCCACTAGTTTTGTAACTACGTCTTATTAAATAGTATAAAAGCGTCTGGTAAGAAGCATTAACAACATTTTGAACCTACCCGTTATAAAATCTATAACTATACTTCCACATTAATTAATCTTCTCAACAATATTTCGGCTATGAAAAACTAACTTTGTGATTGAAAATAACATTAATTTCAGTGTTAACAGTCTTAGTGTAGATACTTATTCCTATGCGACCACGTTCTACATTAAAAAGTCCTTATTAAAGGAACTACTTGCTAAGCAAACTCTCAGTAAAATACATTAATTCATACCCATTACTCTTCGTTCTCTTCCAGATCACCACACAAATCTACATACGTATTCTGAATTATATGGAAAAAACTCACAAAGCATTTTCACGTTTTAACTCGAGCGGTATTCCTACCTTTAAGCGTGCTGTAATTGTTTTGAACGAGAAACATGCGTCCCTCGAGGGTTGCGAGCACAAATAAAATTGTGTAAAAGCCTACAAAAAAATTCACTGGGGAGTGTTTTAAAGACATCGTTCGCGTCAATAGTCTGGTTCACCTGACTGGCTTTCGTGATGAATATCGCTTGTGTGTTGTTGGTAGAGGGGTGAGCAGTGTAATCACTCCACTGCAATCTCATATTAATATGAACGTTAGATTTGTTACTGCGCTGGCAGCCTGTGTGTAATAATAGCAAGCCGAATGAAAATTTATGGCGATAAAGTTATTAAAAAATTGTGTAAATCGTGGTATGGTGGGAGAGATCGGATAGGCACTAACCATTTTATATATACTGATATTCAGCTGAATCTGGTTAGATTGAAAGCTGGTCATCAATATAGCTAGGAAAGGCTAGACTAATTGGTAATGATGATGTTTTGGGTGTGTTAAACTCAAACTCAAACTCACGATGGATTGAGAAAATTGTCGTGACGAAAGTATTAAGTAGTATGCGTGTAGATGGTTCTAAGACTAGGGGAAGGCTAGTCATTTCATGTCCAAAACTATTCTTGAGTATATAGCTCCAGTTGTGATGCTGGTGGTCTTGACTATTGTCTTGATGAGATTAAGTAAAACTACTTGCTGCGATTTACAGGACTGTATTGATATAACATAGGTTGTAGGTTGAGACGATTGGTGAGAGAGTGGCGCGCATATCGCGCTTACACAGATATTAAAACAAAATGCAGATTATACTGTGCCACAACGGCACAGATAATAAATATTTCTACGACGGCCGTGGTCTGATGTGACGCAGGAACAACTATCTAGACTATACTACCGAGAAAACGATTCATTAGAGAAGCATGGTACAAGACGTGCTGTACCGACCCACAGTAAATAGAAATAACCAAAAAGAATTGCGCCTACAGAAATAGTTGGTGCTATTCCATTATTAGAAATAGATTACAACAACAATAGAGGTAGTAAACTGGAACAAAGTAAAAGGACGGTGTTAGGTTGACATGGGTCAATAGTTGATCCATTCAATAACTTATAGGGAACGCCAATGAAAACAGAAAGCTTTTACTTCAATTAGTTTTTGTTATTCTAGTTCTGAACTGTAGCATTTTTCTAAATGTTTCTGTCTATAGATTCAAATTGACATGTTTTGTTAAAGTTTATTGCTATAAGTTCATAGTAAGTATAATTTTAATTCACGGTCACTTTTATTGATTTTGACAGAACCACTTATTTATTTAACGTGGTTTCCTTCAGAATGTTATCATCAATATTATAGCATGGTATATTATAATGCCCAGTCCAAATCATTGGACCTAGAAACCCTGATGTAGACAAAAAAATGGTCAATTTTTTTTTATACCCACAGAATACCGAAGTCTCTGGGAAAAAACTACATTATCATACTTATATTTTAATTACCTTACATTAATTACTTTGATACAAGTACTTTTCACACTTCTTTGAGTATAACTTTCATAAAGAACTACCAGGAATCTAGCGTCAATATTTGGGAGTAGGCGATTAGATTTATAACACTTTGATACACCTACGAGTGCTTTAATTAAGTCCCTTGGAAATTCTACAGACATTTTATTCTTATATTTTATCTTTCAGAAATGCTTTCGGCTACATAAAAAGCAATAATTTACAATAAAGACGTAAATAGATAGACGTAGATATTTCGGCTTATTTTACTACTTCTATTTATAGAACACCTATCTGATATTATGTTTTTGCGTATACGATTCTGTAGTGTTTCTTCTTCTAGAGAAAGGATATTTTATTTAATGTTGTGTGGAGGGTATCTACTTTAAAACAGGCCACAAAACCGACAATTGCTAAATTACATATGACATACATTAATAAAGAAAATTCATGTAATTTGCTTCCTTCATGGAAGATAATAAATCATGTTTATTCCTCAAATTTTGGATGGAATATGTATGAACTCCGGAAGTTTCCGTTCTGTAGAAATATACCTAGTTAACCTTTACGGGATGCCATGTAGTTACTCGTATTATAGGAATTTGGACCATAAGATTTGATAGTCAAGAAATAAAACACCTTAAAACATTGGCAACATAATCAGAATTCGGTTACATAGCTTGTAATTGATTCATCAGCATCTCAGTTCGGAGTGCCTGAGTGCCTGAGGGTCTCCCCAGAGGGACGTAACAATGACGATGAATTAATGGTCCCCTCACCCCTTGTAATTCGTTTCTTGCGAATAAAAGTCGCAAAGTTGCGGTTTTGATGTCAGTTGTTGAGATTTTAGTCTTTATCCACATTGCATGGTCTTTAAAGTTAGATTAAATTCAAGTTAAAGCTTGCTATAATATCTCCATTTAAACAATTTACTGCAGCTTTTAATTTACAATATATACACACTAACATTATAATAGGAAGAAAAAATATGTACAAATATCAAAAAAGGGGTTACAGGGCATCGAAAAATTCGTCCACATCGCTGCCAACAGGAAAAGTGCCCAGAAGGCTGGCAGCATTGCCACGTTGGATGGCAATGCTGATTCTTTGGCCAAAAAATAGTCCCGCCCTCTGGTCACGTGAAGAGTCGACCAACCGTTTGGCAATTTCCCGAAATACTAGGTGGGCACTCGGACCCCATGGCCCTAGTGTTTCGACCCCAAACGTCTCAAACACATAATTACCAATTAAATTATTGTATTTGCGCCGTTTGAGGTTTTCAGCACCTGCAGCAGCCGCCCCAGCGCAGCACACCGTGCTAGGAAGATGAGATGGCGCAAGGGTGTCGACGCAAGTTGCGTCCCACACCAAAGGCCTACCCAACTTCCATGGCATTATGGTCATACCATCTGGTCTCTTGCCATCGACGCGCGCCAAGCCAGTTGGTTCTAACACAGCTGGCACCCCGGCAGTGGCAAGAGCACGACGGATGAGATCATTAATGCTGGCGTGTCGCGCTATCCGACCTGCACTCTTAATGCAAGAAAGGCCATGGTGTCCGAGGCAGTCAACTGCTTCACCACATTGACAGCGATGTGGAGCCCCACAAGGAGCGCCCAAACGCAAACAAGTAGCGAGCCGGAAGGTCGTGTCACCTAACAAAGTGCCTATATTAGGTGACGGTAGTGCCTGAAGCCAGAGACCCGACTCCCACTCACCCACAGCCAGCAGGCGGGCACGCTCAGCAGTATTGGTAGACGTATTAATAAGTTTATTCCGTACCAACCTGCAGAGCGGCTCATCCCACTGTCTCTGGGAAAACGGGTTCTCGGGCCGATCCGTGTCCGGGCAAGTCACTTTCCAGGCGTCCTCTGCGTCGGTCAAGCACGGCACTTCCGAGTCAACCAAGGAAAGACTTAAAATTTTCCTGGTTAGCTTTTCAGTGCTGTGGACAGAAGACAGGAACGCTTTTAATTAAAATAAATCAAAATATTACCAAACACTTTTTTCAACGTCATTCATTCGTAATTAGGATCATAATATATCATCCATTTAAACCAAAATGTGTTAATATATCAATAATGTCCCTAACTACAATGTTTGATTACTCCAAAACTTGATATTAACGTGTAACAGTAATCCCCTAGATAAATATTTTAGCTTAAATTAACAAACAAAATGTTAATCTCGATTTGATGGTATCCGACGAGCAATTCTATATGATATATCTGGTTACGCAGCGGAACAGACGTCCGATGCGGGATTAATCTGTTATCAGTACAGCGCATAACGTTCAGCATTATTAATATACTACAGATTGAATAGTATTCTCATTTAGGTTTGTGTGCACATTTCTGCATTGTGTAGTAAAAGTTCTTGTTTGTAGTTCATTATCGTCAAGAAATTACATTTACTGGCATTGAATTAACTTAACACTCACAAGTCATATGCACTTAAGTAAATACACTTAAGTAATTGGTAGGTAACAACAATCAAACTATCTACATTTATCAAATTAATACCACTTTGCCATATCTTAACTTACGATTAAACGCTTGAGTTTAGTGCCTCAAGATTTATCTGAGCCCTTAGGCAGTTCGCAAACGATAAAGGCAAGATCTAATGGATCACAGTGTTGCTCCCGCTACCAAGTAACAAATCTCTAGCCATTTACCATTACAATCTTCCATCACAATATAATGCACGCAAAATAACAACGAAATAATCTACACTAGCCTCTTGTGAGAGAAACCCGTGAGGGATTATTACCATTAATTTTATTATACCATCTAAGCAGCTTACTTACGTATACAGCAGAGTACGTAAATACTACTGAAATATTTACCAGTCGTAAAATATTTCAGTATCTCCTAAAAGTAAGTAGGTTATTGTTGTGTTTATGCAAGATGGGGAAACACCTTTATTTTTACACTAGCGTAGTTTTAGTTTGGTCCATTTTCTAGCTATTATACATGAGTTTGCTTTTTGGTCGAGACACGTACTTTTTAGCTATATGCTAATGATACCTGAGACCGGTGTGTGATGGTGTCAATAAAATAGCTACGTTCATAAAAAAATCTATTGCTATGTAGCCCACAAAGATTAGTAAGACTAGACATGAATGAGTGTGAAAGTTACTTCTGGTCACCCTATATATAATATAACTACGTAAAAAGATTACGATTAAGCTCTCTCTTTCAAGCCACAACACGAAATCGTACTATCAAAACTGATTCTATAAATAAAAACCTGTGCAAACCTACTCCCACACTCTTTCTCCCAATTACAGCCAGCCAACCAAATCTTCCTCAGTTGTTAATATTAAGACATACGTAATCCGGTTATTGTGCGAGCTATTACTGACGAATGTGCGGTCCATTTCAACTATTACACGAGTAATAGGATTACATGTCCGTAATTGAAATGTGGGCAACCATAATAAGCAATGGAGCTTAGCATCGGACGAATTTAATTGTGTTATTTGATATTTTGAAGGCGTTATGATTCAGTTGGATGAATTAAGGTTTTGAATAGTTTAGAATGACCAAAGGTTTCGTTATTATTTTGAAGTAGCTTTTGCCCATGGTTTTGCTCACATTTACTTGGATTTTACTATGCTTGTAATTATGTAATTCAATAGAAATAGAGATTTCTATTATCATAAGAACGTTATTGTTGTTTTCCTAGGGTTCAGTACATTTTTCGTGTTGAAAGATCCCATCATGTCCGTTTTTGTACAACTGACAACCTATATACAAAATTTCAAGATTGTTGCAGTGGTTTAGGCATAAAAAGGTAGCAAACAAACATATTTTCGTTTTTTTTATAATATAATAATATAAATATATTATCCTATTATAATGTATCTTAATTCCAACTTATTAGTTGGAATTAGGATACATTGGTGGAGTTACAGCACATAAGTGAATGTTTACTATTACGATTACACGTGTTTCTTATTAATGGGAATTTTATTCATTCTGATTCCTAGAATGTTTCATACCGTGTCACATGAATTTGTATTTCTTTTCTACGTCTCGTCATAGCTTTGAACAGAAAAAGGCAATTTTTGACTTGTTAAGTGTAGACGAACTTCGTTTCAAAGTAAATTGCTATTTTGCCATTTATATTTCAATGGAATTTTACATTAACCGTATCTATGACTGAAAATATTAAAGGGAACTGAGTTAGAAATACTTTTTACAGTTCACAGCAGATTTCTAAACTTTTGAAGTCTTACAAATCAACAAACACAACGTAATTGTTGTTACAATCGACCTCATTTTTGTCAAAAAGACCATCACATTCTATACAAAATGATAAATCGTTCGTGTCTCGGACAGTTTGCCGACTCATCCTACGCACTACATGTACCTACGAAGCTCGTTGGCTGTTTGAGCATGGCCGCCGCCCGTCATCTATATCTTTAGCTCCATATTATCTGTCTCAGGGGCCACTTATACATTACTGTAATTAATTAGCCCCGTGTAGAATAGAGGGTTTAATTCATTCAGAGTTAATTGCATATTGCTTTGTGGGACTATGTTTAGGTATTACTGAATTATTTCGGTAAGGATTATGGGGCTGTAGTTTGTAATGCCTTTGGCAAGTCAGTGTATTGATCGATTATTATATTTTGATATTTTTCAGACCTACAAATAAGATTTTTTTTAGACCAAAAAAACCGGAGTAATCTTGCACTTTGCTTTTATAAATAATATAAATATAAAAGCAAAGTGTAAGATTACTCCGGTTTTTTTTTTATAAAGTGAGCATTTAAAAAAAAAAGAGTATTGACGCAAGCCTGAAAAAAGATTCCACGATAAAAGATCTTCGTTACTACTTTTTATTGAAGTATCCACTTACAAGAAATATAATCCAAGTAGACATCAAATCTATTTCAGAACACGAATCTTTTTGAAATACAACTCTTCATCAGACGATCTAATCAAGTGCCTGAATACTAGTCGAAATCGAATTCCAATTGACATTTTCTGTCCCTCACGTGAAATGAAACAGATCTCAATGGCCACTAAAGTTACACACGATATCGTCACTATATTTAGATACTTACAGAAAGTCGACTTCAAACAATGAGCAAAATTGCAAGCTCACATTTGGCAAGACTGACTTTGGGAAGTAAAATAAGTGCGTACGACTTTGAATTTTATTAATACAATGTTTATATTCATATTTGCATAAAATACTTGATCATGTAATTATGCTTCTACAAATATGAACCTAAAGAAAACTTACCTAACCTTTTTTTTTAGGATGGGAAATCATCAAATAACTTCTCCCACTCTGGGCGGAGCGGGAGGGAGTGTTAGACTTTTACTGACTAAAACCCATCCATGTTCCTTCCTCACCCTTTATGTTCCGGGGTCACGGGGTCTCTTTCGAACAGTCCTGCAACCCCGGCAAGCTTCGGCCTTTGCCCCCTTTACTTTACTGACATCTCTTTGAGGCGCGCGTGGAACACGAACTCGCAGTCGACAGTCGACACAGCCTGTCGTCATTAGACGGACGGACGGCTAGCTAGCCCATAGCTAACCGTCCACAGGCCCGCGTCTACGGTGGCCGGTAGCCACCACGTGGCCCCCGACGCCCGGTGCGTCTCCCGCGGCGGCTGGGGCGAGAGGCTCTCTTAAACTTACCTAACCTAGAAACGTCACAGCAACATTTGCGAACGTTGCCCATAAAGTCTAAGTGATACGTAGGTAGGTACGAAGGTACGCATATATACGTATGGCGTCCTTGGTCCTATCACAAGTGCGTGTACAATATTGTACATTCGAAGTAGCGGTGGTCCAGTGGTGGCGGGCACGACTTACTGTTCGTAAGTCGTAGGTTCGAACCCAGACAGGCGCATTACTTTGCGTAATTTATTTTATCACCACTGCTCTTAATACGGTGAAGGAAAACATCGTGAGAAAACCGATATGTCCTAGAACCCAAAAAATTGAAGACATGTGTCTACCAATCCGCACTGGGCCCGCGTGGTGGATTATAGCCCATTCCCTCTCATAGAGAGAAGGTTTGTGTCCCAGCAGCGGAAACATTAATAGCTTGATGATGATGATAGTGTCCATGACGTGTGCATTTTCTATCTTTTTATGGAGCTGACCTTCTGTTTTATTCTGTGGCATCGTTACGTGTCTGTGATTGGGTAATATTGTGCCAGGACCAACTTGTTTTGAGACCGAACGAGATGCTAATGAACGAATAACATCGTTGTTGGGACTAATTTTGAAAGCAGACTTTGTTTCTCTTTGTAAGTGAGTGGTTTTCCTAAAATCTGTTGAGTTTTATGATTTTAAAGTTTTAAATCTGTTTTTCTCTTATACAGGGTGTAAACCACCATCACGAAGCCATCAACCAAGCATTATGTACATTATATTAAGTAACTTTACGAAAGAATTAATGCTGGGAAACGACTTTTTTTGGGGTGAAAAATAATGTATTGTGGTAGAACTTAATGTAACACACTCAAAACATTGTGCTGATTAATGGATTGAAGAGTACGGGGGTCGTGAAAGCGTAAAAATCTTACAATAAAAACGTGTATTTAAAAACAAACGTGTCAAATGTTGTAACTTAGACCCCCAATATCTCTGTAACTAGAAGGTTCCCAGGTATGGTCTAGAACAAAAAAAATATCCCAATGACGGGAAGAACAAGTTCCTTTCGGCTTCGTTAAGAGGTTGTACACCTTTTATAAGCAACAATTAAGCTCACTTTTGAGGATCTAACTTTCACCAATTGGTCTAGCTATTTCCAGGTCAAATCTTGTTGGATTTTTCCATCAAAAATTTTTCATGAGCAGCGCAGAATCTTTTGTGCCCAGTTGATGGACTCGCCCACTATTACATGGAACTTAAAAATAATGCCTAAATGTGGGTGTACAATTATAGACACACCTCTGCCGTACTGATAATTTTGAAAAATATTAACGTTAGAGGTAAATGCTAATTTTGTCGCAAACTAGGCAATAATGTTTTTTGCTCTGTACCAATAAACTTTTGCCTGGTACTTGCCAAGGTGAAAGCAAAATTAAATAAGAAATAAAACAAATGCGGTCAGATTTTGTGGCGTGGTAACGCCACAAAATCTAGTCAACTAAAAAAATTTAAGTCAACGAAAAAAAATCTAAGTGGAGTAGTAATAATTTCCAAAGTGTACAACAATAAAACTTTGAAAAATGGGAATTATGGAAAAAAATATAAAACAAGATAAGTGAAGTAAGTGTTCGATCTGGTTCCGCATTGTTATCATCAAACTACAACATGCAGTCTTCTTTTGCATAATAGGCTTTCTCCAAACGTAAGTCATTCAACTCTATTCTCGGTGACTCCCATGCAATTGCTACCAGCCACCTTGCTAAGATCGTCACTCCACCGAGCCACAGGGCGTCGAAATGTCATTAACCTTATCATAATTTTGAGAAGTCACTAAAGTTAAATTTCATCTAACTTTGTCGAAACAACGTCATGAGTTATCATCGTTTTATCGCACACAACAATTGTTGACATAAGACGGTTTTGTGTTTAAAGTGGCTGAAAGATAAACATTATTCTTAGTTAATCTCAGTTGAAAATAAAACACAATAATAACGTAGCCATGGAAACTTCTCGTTTTATTATTACGGAAGCGAATGGGTGCTTTCCACAATTTATTGTTAGCAATATATTAAGTTCTGAGAAAGTACCAAGTAGTCGTTATGGTAGATTTCTTAATAACGGTATGAATTATTTTCTAGAAGGTGAAA
Source organism: Xestia c-nigrum (assembly GCA_916618015.1). Taxonomy (NCBI): domain Eukaryota; kingdom Metazoa; phylum Arthropoda; class Insecta; order Lepidoptera; family Noctuidae; genus Xestia; species Xestia c-nigrum. The sequence goes on along the minus strand of OU745246.1, from coordinate 1,605,138 downwards.
TTCTCTCATGGAAATATTATAACCATCTTTCTATTTGACTTTACTCCGTTAGGTATTTTTTGCAAAGTAAACATACTCTGTCTATTTTTCAGAATAATGTTATAAAGTATGTGTAATTATTTATATAAGCCTATCTAATATTGTTTTAACCATCAAAAATCTAATTATCTGAGATGATTCTTGCAGTTTCTTTTGATCGTTATGTTTTACTATGGACCGAAAAGCAAATTCGCCATAAATTTAAACAAACTACGGACTTTTTTAATTCAAATATTACAAATTACAAAATCAAATTTTACAAATTACAAATTCTACAAAAATTTTACAAATATGCTTTGTTTTGATTTCCTTAACTATTTATTTTATGGACACTACAGAATAATTATAATAATTTAATTTGTTGGTACTGGTATCCCAAGAAGTCAATCGATCAGTTCAGTTAGACTCGGTTGATATGACAAGGCTCAAAACACTTACCAAATCGTATTCTTAGCCACTATTGGCGTATCCTCAAATTAAGCAGATGATTTCTTAAGAAAAATCTCCAACTGTGGGCGTTTATGTAATTTGTGCACTATCTCTATTATAGGTGTCAATTTGAGGTGGAGTTAGGGCGTCTCGAGTTTGACTTGATCTGAACCAGTGACTTAAAATATTAGTTAGCAACGCGTCGTTCACGCACGCACAAAGTAACATGTAACAAACACAAGTCATCAATTTGATGACTAAAAGAATATCACATCAAGGGGGCTGCGGGACTGTTCGAAAGAGATACCGTGGAACATAAAGGGCGAGGAAGGAACATGGATTGGTTTAGTCAGTAAAAGTCTGACACTCCCTCCCGCTCCACCTGAAGTGGGAGAAGTTATAATTTTATGATTTCCCATCCGAATAAAAGGTATTTCACTGGCGGTCTCGAAGTCGTTATAATGTTAGTAAGTCACATCATGTACGGACTTTTTTCTTTAAAATACTAATTACAGACTAATTAGACTGCTTAAAACTGATCCGCAGCCAACACAGAGTTGTAACTTAGCGAATGCGCAGAAATTGTACAACGGATTTCAGTAACTCTACTCTTCAATTGGCTTCTGTTCAAAATGTAGATAGCTAACTATTTTTTTAGACAGAAATTAAATTGAACCTTCATTTAAAATTATACTGTCACTTAAAAAATATTTTCCGTGACTGACAGCGTCGTAATATCGGGAGCTCAAAACAATGAACAAACACGGAAGAGATCCCGTAAGTGGCGATTTAAGTTTAGTTTCAAACCATGAAAGCTTAAAACAGTGTTTGAACCTTCATTTGTTTTCAACCGACTTTCAAAAAGAGGAGGTTCTCAATTCGTCTGTATTTTTTTGTTTTTTTTTGTTTGTTACCTCATGTCTCTCTATTGTTTACACCAGTTCATAACAAAAAATCACGCCGTTACGCTGTGAAAGGGTAAGCACATATGAACCACTAGAAAGTGAAAAATAAAAACTTTTTTGCAAAAAATATGACCGACTTCACACAAAAAAGTGAAAAATAACTTTAGCTTCAGAAGTCGGTGACAAAAAAACTAAATCAATCAAACAAAGGTCACCGACTTCTGAAGCTAAAGTTATTTTTTACTTTTTTGTGTGAAGTGGGTTATATTTTTTAAAAGGCTATTTCGAAAAAGTCATTAATAGATTACAAAGGGATTGAATGTGAAATGTTGTATTTATTGATGATTTTTATAGACTTTATATTTCTGTAAATACATATCATTATGTGTTATATACGGTCGAAAATCACATTTCGTTGAACAGCCTAACACTGACCCGCAAATTGCAAACGTAAGTATATTTGAATCTCGCGGGCTACCCTTGTGTTTCTCTACTAAGGTCAATGTAAATGTTCACCGAAAAGATAACGGCCTGGTTATCTAAAAGCAGCTGTCACTGTGACATGTTTCATAAAAAAACTGTGTTTTAAACAGCTGTTTTTAGATAATCAGACCGTCATCTTTTTGTTGAACGTGGACCTAAGTAGGTACATTATCTGTCAAAGTCCGGTCTCCATAATACAGTCCTGCGTAGCTGCACGTTGCGGGAATGTCAGAACTCGCGCGTCACGTGACCTCGCCGTAAACGTAAACGGTAGGTCTGTAGTAGGTACTCAAAGCCCACAAAGGTCAAGAGTTCTACACTTTTGTTATAACGAACCTTGTCTAAAATCATTTTATTTTAACTTTCGAATATGACCAGCTTACCTGCCTACTCAATTCCAGCTGTTGTAGGTGCAAGAGCACAAGCTTAAAAATTGTGTAAAGAACATTTTTGATATGCACAATAACTCGTCTAGCTATCTACATAATTCTCAAAAGAAACTTATCTATAAGACCATGCTATAAGTGTATCTATCGCACGAACGTACCTGAAAGAAACTGATTCACCATATTTGTTAGCTAGGAGACTTCCCAGTCTGAACACTAACCGTTGTCCGTGACTTCGTCTATGATGTAGGATTGATAAGTAGCCTGTCCTTCTCCAGATCCTAGACAGGTGTCTATCAGTCAAATTTAGATTTAGTTTGGCGTGAATAGGTCAAAAACAGACAGAATTGTAACATGAGCATGAATGTGGTCAATATAACCTTAAAATGACCTCACCAAATCAAAGCTACAAGAAATCGATTAAGGCCAAACCTCTATCAATTAGCCGAAGTCCCAGCGATTCAAATTACGTTGATATCTGTGCCGTCCTCTGGGCAAAGCAATAAGGCGCTTATTTCCTCAATATATATCAACTAACGAGATAGTTTCACTTGACACGGGCAGCGAGCAGCCATGAAATTACTTTCAAAGGATTTATGGCCTAAAATAGTTTGCGCTGGGTTAAGTTTTTTGTTTATTCTTTTGAATTTAAGTCAAGAAACTTTGCCAATTGAAATTGGAGCTTAAAGTATTTTGAATCTTTTGATATTGTTGTATTGTCGTTGAAGTGGTTGACTTGGGAGTTAAAAGACTTAGCTATGGATTATTAGAAGTTTAATAGTATTTAAGTTTCGGAGTTATTTGGTTTGGTTATTGCGTTGGAGATATTTGTTGTTGAAAAAGTGATTAAGGTTAGTTTACAATTTGCGTTAAAGTATTTAAAACCAATCTCTATTAATGTATGTCATTTATTTGAAAAGTCGGAATGTTACAGAAAAGTTGAAAGGGTATCGGCTGTCGTTGTCCGAGCATTAAAACTGATGAGGAGGGATGAATAGCATGTGACTAAAAGAGTGATGAATATAAATGGTGGTTGGAGAATTGGAGAAGGAGAGGACGACCAAAGAAAAGATGGATACAATGTGTGAGGAATGTTATGAAAGAAGAACGAGTAAATGATAACGTGACGTTTGATAGGGACAAGGGCAAAAAAAAAGATTTTTTGAATAAAACAAAAAATGATTTAGGCCTAAATCGTTAATTAACAAGTAAAATTAAATAAAAAATTAAAATAACCACCAACATACTCGTAATGTACTAAAAAATAATTCGTCAGTCGTTTGGTCCTACGTATCAGCTATGTTTGTGCGATGAGCACGGACATTTGTTTCCGAGTCATGAATGTTTATTACATACCTAAAGGGTGTAAAAGACCTCTTCACGAAGCCGAAAGGCAGATATCATCATCATCATTCTCCCCATCATTGCGATCATTTTTTTGTTCTACACCATACCTGGGAACCTTCTAGTTACGGAGATATGGGGGGTCAAAGTTACAACTTTTTGTTTTTTTTTTAAGTTTTCTTTTAAAGGTTTTAACTTTTAATACATCCATAACCCCTGTATTATTCAAACCATCCATCAGTACAATGTTTTAAGTGCGTTACATTGCGTTCTACCACAAAACATGATTTATAACCTCAAAAAAAAAGTTGTTTCCCAGCAATAACTTTTGCGTAAAGTTACTTAGTTTGATGTACAGAATGCTTGGTAAACGGCTTTGTGATGAGGTGGTTTACACCCTGTATGTATGTATAATAAGTATGTATTTACAAACAAAAAAGTATAATGTAGTATATCAACTATCTAGTGTCCACGACACAAGCTTTGCTTAGTGTGGCACTAGGTGGCGCTGTGTGTTAATGTCCAGCGATATTTATTTATTTATCATTCTACTTTCTTCATCTTATTTCGTTAGTAAGTATTCCTCAGTCCCTTTCAATATACATAGTATAAATTATTGTAGACAAGGCCTTTAATTTGATATCATAATGATTAATTTAAAAAAAAAATAAAGGAAACAAACTGGCAAATTAAAAATTAAAATTAAGTAATTTGCCAGTTTGTGGTGGCGGCCATCTTGGATTTTTAATTTAACATACTGTTACTTATCATAGTGTCCTACTAGTCAAGCTGTTTTATTTTGATAACCATATTGAGAGAATTGTGAAAAATTTGCAATCTACAGTTTTGTGGCGGCGCGGCGGCCATCTAGGACCGATTTTCATCTAAAAACACTCCCGACTAATTCACCTTTCAAACAAAAACAAAATCAAAATCGGTTCATCCGCATCATTCGCTATCTAACATTTGAATTCGAAATTTTCGTTACTTGCAATTGTTAAATATATTGTAGTTATAATACTCGTATTTTACTTAATAGCACTAATTATACGATTGTTTAAGAAATAACACTACTGCACCAAAATGTACAAATTGTACATCTACTTCTAATTAAATTATTCTTATTCTTATCCGTTTGGGAGCTATGATGACACAGACAGAAACACACACACAGACACGTCAAATTTATAACACCCCGTCATTTTTTGCGTCGGCGGTTAAAAATGTATAGGTAACTCATGCACACTTTTTTAAAAAAGGTCTTTAAAGACCGATTAAGAACCTATTATAAGTGGGAAATCTTTTTAGTTAAATTACCAATTCAACTCAAATACGAAACTAAAAGAGTCTATAGGATTTTAAAAGTACTTGGCCTAATTTTATTCTGTTCACAGCGGATTTTTCCGTTTCAGACAATTAATCTAATGGACGGTAATTAAAGACGTTTTAAATTATAGTTAATTTAAAAAGTTATTTCTAAAAGAACGTTAGGAATAATTAAATTAATTTTTACTTCTGACATCTACTACTACTGCTAGCTACTGTTAATTTTTTTAACAATGGATAGATTGTTTTTTATTTTTATTTATTTTTTTCTATGAATTCTCCCAAAATGGTAGGTTTACCAGATCCGCAAAAAGAAATCACAAATAAATGAAACAAGTTATCCCATAACCGATGTACCAATTAAGACTAATAAAAAAAACAATAAAATGAGAAATCACACACCTACCAACGGTACTTACAATTATTTTAGCATCATAGTCAATAATCTCTAAACCTATTTATAACGAAACACATACATAATGTACCCACAACAGTTTTACCTCAAGCTAGATAATCTGTTACCCCAAAACACATTCTCGAAAATACATTAGAGTGTAAAAAGACATACCGAGAATAACTGCCCCTTAGTACTCCCACGTATTTATGTAAACATACATTTATCTACGTTAACCCCTTGGCCACGTACTCGAGCAACACGCGTGTTTGTGAGCTACTGCGAATAAAACAAATGAAGGAGATTGTTCAGAGCATGATACAACGCGATGGTACGCGTGCACCATTACGTCGCGGTGTCATGTTGGCTTAAAATCACCCAAAGAGCAATGAAGAGAGCTATACTCGGAGTTTCTTTGCGTGATCGAATCAGAAATGAAGATAAAAAACCAAGGTTACCCACGTAGCCCGAAGAATTGCCAAATTAAAAGGGCAGGGCACATTGCTCGCGGAATTGATGGTTGATGGTGCCGAAAAGTTCTGGAGTGGCGACCGTGAACCGAGAGATGTTGCGTTGGAAGACCTCTCACTAGGTGGACCGATGACCCGATGAAGGTTGCTGGAATCCGCTGGATGCGACCGGTCAATGTGGCGACATTTGGGGGAGGCCTATGATCATCATGTTGCGTTACATATAGTAGCATCGTACGTTGTTGTGGACAAGGGTTAGTATACCAGGGGCCAACTCCCTAAGTCCGTCAATGAGGATACCGGAGCCGTCCGTAAGTAGCTTTATACTTTGAAATAAACCAGCTCCCTTGTTTAGAATTAATGAGTTTTGAAAACACATCGGTAGTAAGAACAGATGACCAACCGAGATGTCATTCAGTTTTAGTGTGGGCCTCTAATGAATCTTATGTCCATAAGTCATCATCTGCCTAACCTTTTCCCAATTATGTTGAGGTCGGCTTCCAGTCTAACCGGATGCAGCTAAATACCAGGCAGTTACTCCATGTAAAATCATCAAATGTCTTCTTCGTTTGATGATTTCCCATACGACAAAAAAAAAACAAAAAGAGGACCCGTGCTTATAATCACGAGACCAACGAGGCCGACTAATATGGTATTAACGGAATAGTAATTGTCTCTGATGTCAAAACTAATACTTACCATCTATTAAATGATGTATTCAAGACCAATAATTTATAATTAACTAAATCAACTTGTATCGATTTCAATCAAGTAGGTGTTTCAAAAAAGAATCTTATTTCTTAAGCTTCTTAGTATCATTTACACTGAAGTCTTAATTTCAAAGTCAATACAACTGACTTGTAATGTTTTACAAAGTAATGTTATTATAAGGACGCTTTTCATAGACGAAACATAAGAAGGCGAATTTGTAAAGTTTTCTGAGTTTCTTAAAATAACAGCTGAAAAGAGTGATCTCAGATTAGGAAACGAACCGTATTTCAAGTGCAGAAGGAGCATATTCAAAGTATACTGTCAGTACGCGAGTTTGTTTTGAGAGAAAATAGTTTTGTCTCTGCGGTATTCCTGGTAGCTTGGTAAAAATTAATCAACATAATAACTTAATAAATACATAAAATTCTGTTTTCTCCAAAATGAGGAAAACTAGAAGATATATAATATACTGAAGTTCCCATTCCCGTAAGATTATGGGGATAAAATAAAGCTTATATTACTCAGTAAAGACGTGGCTTTTTAATAGTGAACGACTTTAAAAAAGTTGAGTACTTCTAGAGTGAAATTGCAACAATCACACAAACAAACAATCAAATCATCTCTCTTTATTATAATACTTGCTGACCCGGGCAACTTCGTCTGCGTCACATATAGACATAATGAAAATTGCGTACCTGATGCAAGAACTTATTAGCGTGATAATATATAGCCTGTTCTTCCATTTTCTTCCCCAGGTTAAAATTTATTTATTTATTTTATTCATTAACACATACATTTGTTTTAACAGGTAAAACCCAAGCTAACAAATGTAGTAATAACCTACCTAATAACCTACCTAATAACCTAATATTATGTCTCCTTGGAGATTTCATTACTATCAAATTAGCTGTTTTGTCGTGTAAATGTAGCAAACAGACAGACAAGGTTACTTTCGAATTTATAACATTAGTGTGGAAGTCTTGAAGTATGGAGGTAAGGATTAGTTTGATATCATATTTTATTGAACTTCATCTAATGGATTCTCCAGGTGGTAATTAATATCGTATCTTGCAATGATTTCAATTTATATATGACCAGATATACGTTGACCTTTTTTCATCCAAATTTAAATTAATGGTAAATATCAAGACCTTAAAGAACCTTATTGCTTGGCACCTCGCAAACACTTAATCTCCTCATGCAGTGAAGGCATGTGGAGTGACGTCAACTTTAGATACGTCCGCACGGCACACGAGCTTGTAGTAGCGACACGTTTTCACACTAGTTTATCTTTTCGTCGTGGCATAAATAACTGGTGAATATAACAGAATAACACAATAAAAATTCTTGGTTTTTGTTGGTAGAAATTTGAAACCGGATGGATGAAAAACGAAAATTTCACATTTCTTAGAGGCGTCGTGGCTTTTAAAACCAATCAAAGTTCTCTATAAGTATTATTTACTTGTACGTGCTCAGGCGAAGGAAACAAAAGACACACGCCCGTGTCGCTTGACGCACATAGACCCAAAAGTCGCATCGTCTGATGTTTTAATTGACGGTATAATAAGAATTTTTCTCTAATTATGATTAAGTATCAAGCAAAAGTCAGAGCAGTATTTGTGTAATTTACACACCGCTGCTCTCAAAACGGTGAAGGAAAACATCGAGAAGAAACCGTCATGTCCTAGGACCAAAAAAATCTAAGACATGTGACTTCTATTAATCCGCACTGGGCGCACGTGGTGGATTATAGCCAGATTATTCCTTCTCATAGAGGGGAAGCCTGTGTCCCAACAGTGGGAAGATTAAATGGCTGGTGATGATAATCAAGCAAAAGTTTTTGTGTTACTCTAGTAAGTTTTTTCTCTTAAAATATAATAAAGGCATGATGTCTGTTACTTTCTTGCTTAGATTCATAATATTAATTCTTCAAACTCACAATCAGAAATTTCACCACTAATAATTCTTCTCACGTATCAAACAGAAACAAACACAAAGACAAACAGTCAGCGAAAATTAACACACCACTTCATCACTGCTGACCTAGAAATGAAAGCAAAACGTCAGAGTGACTGGCCATTCCTAAAACAACGAGGTCGAACTATAAATATATCAGAAAAAAAGGAAACTTTTCTATTTCTGGCTATTGGAACTCCTTTATGAATACGTTGTATTTCAGACCTATTGTGCCATGAAATTAATTTAGGAACAATTTGTTTTGAATTTGGGCTTGATTTATTTTGATTGGCGTAATTTTTATGTTTTCTTTAATGAAATTTAGTCTAGCTGATGTTTTCCTAAATTGGATGTCAAGTCAAGTAAGGATTTTAGATTTTTTTATTTGCGAATTGGCCGTAATAGCCCACAGATTCTCTCTTGGTGGCCCCAAAATTGAGTTTTTCCCTGTTACATGAGTTTGGTGACTATTAAAAAAATATTAGAAAATAATTGTATACAATGAAACGTGGATCATCACCACCATTTTATCAAAACCAGTAGGTCTTTAAAATTCTGATCAGAAAATAAATGTAAATGTACTATACAGAGTATAAACAACCTCATCACGAAGCCGACAACTGAGCATTTTTTACATCAAACTAAGTAACTTTACGCAACAATTATTGCTGGAAAACGACTTTTTTATGGGGTAATCTTGTTTTGTCGTTTTTTGAGTTCTAACTCAATGTAACGCACTCAAAACATTGTGCTGGTGTATGGATAGAATAGTACGGAGTCGCGGAGATGTTTAAAGTGAAAATCTTACAATAAAAACTAGTGACTGAAAAAACAAACTGGTGAACACAATGGACAGACATGAGATTTCAGCTATCCCAGTCCATTTGCTATAATATATGAGGAGTTCCGATGCCTATCTCTGAAGTTCTTCATCAGATCTTCACCAAATTGAAGTAGGACCACTCCGAGAAAGTACTCTTCCGAAAACTACCCAAATCGTTTCATGCGTGGCTATATAATTTGAAGAGTTTTCTCTATTTCTCCAGGATTCCATCATTAGATCCTGACTTGATGATTATGGGACCATATGTGAAGTATACCCTTTCAAACAAAATAAAAATAATCTAAATTGGCCATCTTTGAGTAATCGGGGAACATCCATAAAATAAAAAAAAAAGGTTCCGACGAATTCAGAACCTCCTCTTTTTGGAAGTCGGTTAAAAATAAATTGCCAAAATGTTGTAACTTTGACCCCCAATATCTCCCGGAGAGAGTAAGAGCCTTTCGGCTTCGTTAAGAGGTTTTAACATCTTCTATTATTATGTTCATACGAGTACAAAAGCTAATCACTGATTGCCGTCAATGAGATGAAAGAAATAAAGATTTTATTATTTTCTTCAAAGTCAATAAAAGCAGCTGTGCTTCACAGACAAAGTCTTTTGTACTTATTGTTGAACGGGATGAAATTATTTACTCTTGTCGAGAGTAGTTGGAGTGGGAGAGTAAACTTGAGCAGTAACTAGTAACTTTTCTGTGATAGAAAAGTAGAATCAAATTATGACATTTATGAGTGATTATCTGTTTATTATGTTTTTTTTACTCCTTTTTCTTGATATTAATGCAGATTTCTTTTCATTAAATAACAATGCTGTCCGCGCGCTGGCTGCGCAACGGCCGCGCGGGGCCGACGCAAAAACGACGGGGTGTTATAAGTTTGACGTGTCTGTGTATGTGTGTGTAGAACCATAATTATAAAATTCAAAATTTCATCGTGATGGGAAGCCGAGCTTGAACATTCAGTCTGCGTTTAGTCCTCGAGCCGGCACGAGCTAAAATAAATAAATATTTATATTTACATAAGTTGATAAAAAATGCTATGCAATAGCTTTACCGCGGCAGTCCTCAAATGCCACACGTCTTTCTTATGATAAAAATGTCAGCACCTGTACATCTGTGACATAACGACAAGATTGCGTATGTGCCAGCAAATTGTGCATTGGTCATATGCTCGATATGCAATAGCAGATCACAATGTGGAATACTGTATAATAACCCTCATCATCATCATCATCATCATTTCAGCCGAAAGACGTGCTGGACATTGGCCTCCCCCAAGTGTCGCCACATTGACCGGTCCCTTGCGACTCGCATCCAACGGATTCCCGCAACCTTCACTAGGTCAACGGTCTACCTAGTGGGAGGTCTTCCATCCATTGGATGCGAGTCCCAAGGGACCGGTCAATGTGGCAACACTTGGAGGAGGCCTATGTCCAGCAGTGGACGTGTTTCAGCTGAAATGATGATGATGATGATGATGACTGGCATTATCCAGGGAGGAAACAGAGGACCACATTTGTATGAATAAACGGCCGTTTTGTTTCGTCTATTTTTAATTAAATGATCAAACCTGTTAATATCTTGCGTAAAAGTTAATTGTCACCTTTAAAAAGCACGGGCAAAAATGTACGGGCATTAGCTCCGCACACTGAGATGTGTTATGTAGTTGGACGAATCACTCGGGATGTGTACAGGAAAATAAACTCACTGTTTTGTGTCCGATAATGATTGACCATTTATTAAGTAAAACAACAAATTATATAATATCGAAAGTAGGTGGCTTGTGGCGGGCGTAATAACCTAGTCAGCGAATGTACATAAATCGGTGAATTAGCAACTGCTTGTTCAGGTAAAAACTAAAACAATTAATATCATGTGGCGATGCTCGTACATCCTGCCGACTATAAAAGTACAAATATCAAGTAAAATGCATTATCCAAGGGTAGGTAAAATATGTAAAGAAAGTTATTAGAAGGTTCTATGTTCATTTGCCGCGCATACTCTCCATGTTTTATAATTTGTGTTTGTGTCATGGATATTTACCTGAGGAGTTGACTAAAACCATTGTCGTTCCTATAGTAAAAGATAAAACGGGGGATATCTCCGATAAAAATAATTATCGGCCCATATCACTGGCAACCATAATTGCTAAGGTGCTTGACAGTCTGCTTAATAACATTCTACATAAACATATTAGTCTACATGACGCCCAGTTCGGTTTCCGAGCTGGGCTTTCCACTGAGAGTGCGATCGTATGTCTTAAGCAGGCTGTCAGGTACTATACTGATAGGGGAACGCCGGTATACGCGTGCTTCCTAGATTTGTCAAAAGCTTTTGACACAGTTCAATACGACAAGCTGTGGTGCAAGTTGGATAGGGCGGGTGTACCGGCGGAGGTTACAGCCTTACTGAAAGGCTGGTATGGCTCTCAAAGAAACCAGGTGAGATGGGCGGGAGCCTTGTCGGACGAGTTTGGCATGGAGTGTGGTGTGCGGCAGGGGGGACTGACCTCTCCTCTGTTGTTTAACCTGTACGTGAACGACCTAATCGGCGAGCTCAGCAATACGCATACGGGCTGTCACATAGATGACGTAAGTGTAAACAACATAAGTTACGCGGACGACATGGTATTGCTGGGGCCGTCGGTGGGTGCGATCAGAAAATTAGTAGCTATATGTGAGGCATATGCGGCGGAGCATGGACTGAGATATAACTCCTCTAAGTGCGAAGTTCTGATATTTAAGGGTACTAAAAACGCACCGGTCCGTGTTCCGCCTATTATGATAAACGGAGTTGCTCTGAGGGTGGTGACTAGCTTCAAGATCTTGACGCCGATTTGGAAAGGGAACGAAGGGCATTGGCGGTACGTGGTAATATGCTTGCTCGTAGATTTGCCCGTTGTTCGGTAGAAGTGAAGATCATTCTGTTTAAGGCATACTGCCAATCCTTCTACTCGAGCAGCCTATGGGTGAGTCATACCCGGCGGGCCGCCAATGTCCTTAGAGTGCAGTACAACAACATATTCAGGATGTTGTTGCGGCTGCCTCGTTACTGCAGTGCATCCGCAATGTTTGCGGAGGCGCGCACTGACGGCTTTCATGCGATTATCCGCAAGAAGGTTGCGTCTATTTTTAAGCGCGTGAGAGGCAGCAGTAACGGTATCCTGAAGATGATTGCGTCACGTGCGGATTGCCCAATCCAAATGAGATGGATGAGCATCATGTTGGGGCGTTAGATTTTGTTGGCTAACTGCTGCCTGGCGGGGGATGTAGGTGAGGTGACGTGTCTGGCTCGCCGATTGATTGTTGTTTTTCTTTTTCTTTTATTTTTTTTTGTTGATTCTTCTTTTATTTTTTTTGTGTGTATTTATTTGACTTGTATTTATGTTGTATTTCATTTTAATATATTTTTTTTTTAATTTGATAATTTAATTATTAATAATTGTGTAATATGTTATGATTTCAATGTTATTGTATAGTGATTTTTATATTTTTTTTAATTTTTTGTATATTTTATGCTATGGACATTTGTCTGAAATAAACGTTTAATAATAATAATAATAATAAAAAGCAACATTGCAGAAATAACTTACTTATATAAATCGTAGTTATTCTAAATATTGGTTCAATATTTGTGACACTTACTATGATTGCCACGGCGGGGACAGGCGTATCCACTCCGTGATAGAAAGTGCTCGGAATGACCCCAGCTTGTCTCTGTCTTTCTATTAAAAATATAATAAGAGATAGATTTTTTGAGTGTCCATTTGAGCGAATTAAATTAAAAATGTACGACGTGAGTTATTGGGTACTTGCACGAGAAAATTGTCGTCGTAATCGAAATGAGTTTTCGAAAACTTTATTATTTAATAAAATTAAGTTTTATATCTATCCTATTCTTTTGTACAACGGTTTTTATCTCTTATAACAAGTTGATCCGCAGAATTATAGAAAAAGATACCGCTGTATGTGCAAAGGTTTTCAAATAAAGAGGCAGACATTTCTGTTTTTCTTTTTCTTGCAGAATATGTTATGTGTTTTAGCCTAAACTGCTGATGGATTATTATTTATTCTTTTGTTCGTTTAATTATGACCACTTTTATGTTAACTGTTTATTATAATAATGATTTCAATATAATTGTTTGTGTTGCACTTTTTACATTTTCTCGGTAAGCCTCTAAAAACACATGAGATTTAATAAGAGAAAATATGAGAGCAGCGGTGGCCCCGACTTACGAACAGTAAGTCGTGGGTTCGAACCCAGGAAAGGCGCATTACTTTATATAATTTATTGAATCACAACTGCACTGTTCTCAAAGACGGTAAAACCGGCATGTCCTAGATCCAAAAATTCGAAGCGATGTGTCATCTACCAACCCGCACTGGGCCCGCGTGGTGGATTATAGCCAATACGCAATATACGCGCTTTGACGTGGAGTTGCGGACACCAGCCCATGGTAAAATACAATACAATAGAGTCGATATAAAAAATTAGGCTTTCCAATACATACCATCAACTTTCTCACCGAGTCACTTATCGCTGAGTCAACAGGTGAACATACAGGGCGAGGAAGGAACATGGATGGCTTCTGTCAGTAAAAGTCTGACACTCGCTTTCGCTCCGCGCAGAGCAGGAGACATTTGATGATTTTCCATCCTAAAAAAGGCCTTCCACATCAACTCTTTGTTGCTTTCTGACTTGCTCATTAGTCCACTTGCCACATGTGGTGTTCACTCCGACGCTAGTTAGGGTTTGGAGTAAAGCCACCAGCAAGCAGCAGCAGCAGCAGCAACCAGGCAGAAGCAGCAGCAACCATGTAGCAGCAGCGATCAGGGCGGTGTCTTTGTTCAGGGTTGTACAATAAAACACAGTTTCCAATATTACTGGAGGCGTGCTGTCGCTAGAACTGCTTGTACTGGACTGAGCGCGGCGCATCGCCCCGCACTCCCTCCAACGCACATCCCCCACCACAGCACGCATAACTCATTTATTAAAAGTCACACCACACTTTTTTATTGTTATCACAAACCTAACACAAATTTTGAAAAAGGAAAAATGATATTTCACGAAACCAACTCGATACTCGCAGCCCCAAAGCCGCTAACCATAGCAAAACGTTCAGGTAATGATGTCTACTGTCGGTAACTACCAGTTAGTAACTGTAACCCGGCGGTGGCCATAAATCATGGCACGCCACGGATCGTTACTCTCCCGTTTCCTGCCAATCGATATTTACGAGCATTGAGTTATCCTCGCGGTGGATAATGTTTTCTGCTATTTATGGATATGAGTATGACCTAGTAAGCGGGATATTAATGTATGGTTTTGGGGTAGAAGGATGAGTTTAGTATGTTTAGGAAATGTTTTGGTAATATACTTGAGATGGAAAACGTTTAGCGTGGATTGCAATGTTCTCGGACCCACAGGGTCAAAATATTGCGTCTTTTTACACAACTGCCCAAAATATGGAGTGTTTATGTTTACAGGATTCATGTATGTATATATGAATGTTTGTGGGTTTTTTAATTCCTCCTTGTCTTCCAAAACCGATTGCCTCATTACATAATCTAGATTACAATCATAACATGCAATCGAGGGTCTCGAGTGTTGCAGTTTAGAATTTATTTGTACTTGTTTTTTTTCTTTTCAGTGTTTGTTAAAAGATTTTACGTGTTTTTACAGCTTTCCAAAAGAGAGAAACTTTTGTAGAGTAATGAAATCAAAGTGGTTTTTTTTTTAAATTAACATAATCAAAGGTTATGGCTTACAAAATCGCTGAGAGTAATCTTTCTTTGGTTTGATATTTCTCACATGCAGTAAACGTGCATAGATTTTTTATAAATTTAATAATCCATGAAAAAGAAGAGCCCTCATAGCTATAGAAAATTTACCATTTTTTTATTTTTGTGTTGTCCCGTCGGGCTAATAAATGCTTTTTCTTTCTTTATTTCTTTCTATAGTACTAAGACACAACAGGCTGTTAATATAAATTAAACAAAATCACTACTGCTCAACCAACCGTTACGAGAAAAAAAAGTATTGTTCGAATTTCAAATGTATCAATAATTGCTGGCCAGCCCGGAACGGTGTCCTGTCGTTTTCCATACAAATTGTTCAGTGAGCCAACTGAACAACAAAACACAATTGAATATTATAATATCATAGCCTAACAATGACCCACCACACAATAATTGTCCTGTGGCCGCTAAAATGGCACATTCGTGTGTGGTTAAAATAGCGTATTTGTGAGGGGTAAAGGCCCTCGCCTACCGCGACTATTTGGAGTGATGCAACCGCAAAATGGCCGTGAAAGAGTAGCAATGCTGGCACTAGACGTGTTCCTTTGCCCACGTAATTACTTATTCTGTATATGTACCATCGTGATACTGTCAAGGTGCAGTCGCGATGCAAACGCGCGGTTCCTTCTCTATTCTCCACTCTCCAATCTCCCGACGCCGCCGTCACAAACAGTCGCGCGATACAGTACTGGCGCTGACTTGCGTTTAAACCGCTTCCTGTGTATCAGAAACGTGAAAAAAACGCGGTAGCATCGCTTTAAAAGGTCAACTTGAGTGAAGGTCCTTAAAATTGGCACATACGTGTGAGGCTAAAATAGCGTTTTTGTGTGGGGCTGAAGGCCCTCGCCCATCACGACTATTTTAGAGAGATGCAACCGCAAAATGGCTGTGAAAGAATAATGATGCTCTCGCTACCTATATGAACCTTCGCTCTTGTAGCTAATCATTTTATATCGCCAAGATTCAGTAGCGATGCTAACGCACAGTTCCTTCTCTGTCCTTTACTCTCCAATCTCCCGATGTCGTCACAAACGGTCATGCGTTTCCATCGATATAATACAGTAGTGGCGCTGACGTGCGTTTATACCGCTTCTCGCGTGTTGCATACGTGACAAACGTGCGGTGGCATCGCTTCAAAAAGTCGTTGTGGGCGAAGGCCCTTAAATGGCACATTTGTGTGAGGTTAAAATGGCACGTTTGTGTGAGTAAACGCCGTTTATGTCTGGTTAGATTTTGGTTTGCCGAGTGATGTGGAAATCACGTTTGTGAGTAGATGAAGTCATGTTTTGAATTTAGATGACAGTATCACAATCTGCCTGTGGCCAGCCATTGCTTTATTGCAAGTTGCTTTTTCGTGAGAAAGTCAGTGTGGTGGTGGTATGTTCCACAAAATTTTGTCAAGTTGTACATCTATTACTCTGTTCCATTAACAACCTTTTTGCTTTATAATAATTGCGAATATAAACACAGCAATTTCTCTGTAGTGAAAATAATTTTACACTTTTTGAAACAAAAACAGAAAAATATTTAATGCGAAATCTAAAAAAATATGGACTGCAACAATTTGCACAAAAACAGTTCTCTGTTGTTAAAAACGGTTTTTCAGAACTGCAATATAAAACTATATTCGTTTGAAATAAAAATAAGTTCTTCAACCTGTGAGTTTTACTCAAATAGAGTTAGTTGCTCCGTGTAAAAAATACTGGTATTCAGCTGCATCCGGTCAGAATAGCATCCGAACTTTACATAGTTGGAAAAAGGCAGGTAGACGGTGGTTTTTCTTCATTAACGCTGTCAACGGGTAATGTGCCCAAAAGACTGGGGCAGCATTGCCATGTTGTATGGCAACGCTTAGCCTCTGGCCAACGTTTGAGTCACGGACGCGTCAACTATAGTCCGCGTCACGAGAAGCTATATTTTTTGTAAACAAAGAATTTAAACTTATATTGTCACTTACGGGATATCTTCCGTGATTATATTTTGGCGATTTAAGCGGTCTAATGTTTTGTGGTACTGAAATCCATCTGACATCTTGGAACGTAAACATTTGAGCCGCCATTTTGAAGTATCTGTAGTACTGTCATTTTTGTAATTTGATCCATAGGTTGCAAACCCGAATGTGGCGTGGCGGGGACTATAGGTGTATAGAACATAACATCACCCCTGTAATCTCCGAAAAGTTATGCAGAAGTGTACCTAGTAGTACACCTATACATGTCACTAGATACGTTTTTAAGTCCCTTGTAATAGGGAACGAGCCTTGTAATAGGGAACTTGTCATATCATCAATAGAGTACAAATTCAAACTCCAAGGCTGCTACTAAAAAAAGTCTTGATGTAAAAATTCATTAATACTACCTGACCTTTTTTTTTCTCAGATGGGAAATCGTCAAATGACTTCTCCCACTCTGGGCGGAGCGGGAGGGAGTGTCAAACTTTTACTGACTAAAAACGATCCATGTTTTTTCCTCGCCCTTTATGTTCCGGGCCACGGTATCTCTTTCGAACAGTCCTGTAGCCCCGGCAGGCTTCGATAAACAGACCAACGAGGCAGCGCCGGTGTTTAATAATAAAGTGAGCACTTGCAACCTTTGATGGTGATATTCTTTTCTACAATTTTAATTGAATAATCTTATACAAACTTAATATCATGGCTTAGCTCATATGTCAGTTAAATACTAGTGGTATATTTGAAACCAAGCAAAGGTTGTGGGTTTGAACCCAGACAGCCCGGTGACTTCGTATAATTTATTACCAGTGAACTCAATGTGTGGAAGCCGACCAAAATTGCCTTCCCACAAAAAGAGGAAGTCTGTCTCCCAGCCGTGGGAACATTATTGGTCAATTATGCTATCCCAGACATTCTAGTCGATCAGATTTCGTAGAGAACAGATTAAACGATTTCGGATTACCGAAACCTGTTAACGAAATACCATCGGCAATTATAAAGCTATTTAGAATTTAGATTGCGTTTTAATTGTAGTTAAATTATATTGTTGGGTACTCGTAATTTGTTGCGCATAAATTGATGGGCACCGGCAAAGTTTTGGAAATTACAAAAATTTACGTCGCCTGATTAGTTTTGTGTTAATTTAAAATCGGTTTTGGTAATAGGTTACAATAATTTAACAAGTTATTAATTAACTTACGAAAATACGTGAAGTTGTATTCAATACAAAAGTTATGCGTAGGTACTCGACTACGGCGGCCCAATAGGAAGGTCATGTTTTTGTTTTAAGTGTGATTAAAGTGCATTTATGATCGTCATGCTAAAGTAGTTCAGAAACTATAGCAGCTTAATCATTATCAGACAAAATTACAAACCAATTGAATCCTCTGTTGGTTTATGCATTCTCGCAAAATCGCATGTAAATTGACGCTTCGAATATATAGAGATATTCGACTTACCCCGAACGAGATACTAGCACAGAACATGGCTACAGCTCAATTTTAACACATTTTGAACAATAGTTCCACAAATTCTAACTACATTTTGGTTGAACTAAATTTTGGGAACAGCCTACATTGCGGTTCGGAGCGTGCTACACATCGGCTACGATGTGCTACGACGTAGCACGTAGACATCTGCTACGAGGCTACGAGACTCGTAGCATGTTGATTGTAGCATTTGATACGAATGTGAAGATTTTGTTTGACGAGTTTTGTTTCATGTACAAAACGACTTAGCTTACATAATTACAACAAAAAACCCCTAGACATTATAATTTTGAAAATCAGAATTGTGTTCAGTCAAGAATTAGTAAATCCATCTAAGTAGTCATCCTCAATTAAGTCCTATCTTTTAATGAATTTCAACCGCAAGCCTGACCTTCTCACCAAACCAGCAAGCATTCCCCTTTAATCCCATAAAACCTCCATACATTCAAAACCCACATAATCACCACTTACCTTATCGGTAAAACATTTCACCTTAACAAGGTGCAGTCCGAAAAATAGGGGCAATCTAATTCTACCTTAAGACGTTTTCTAATTAAGGGACCCCATTGAGTTTCATAGAAGGGCGACCGTTTTAGGAATTAATCTGCCCTGTTTGGGTCCCGACATAAAATATTCGTGGGTGGACCGGCCACGGGATATTGTGTTCGATGAATCAGGTCTTAGGTTGGTTTCAGACGAGGCAGCTGAGACACATTTCTGTTGAAGTTTAGAAGGATAGTTTTTGAGAGAAGTAGTGTTATTTTCAAGGTTATTTTTTCGGAAACTTACAATATAGGATTATTTCTTCACACTATGACACTTAGATAGTTTGAAGATTGGTTTAAGAGCTAGCGAAGGAAAGAAAGAAAGCTAACGGTCGATTTACAATTTGTGCACTATAGTCAGTTTAGTTCGAAACCTTATTTTTCTTAGCACCGGCTCGCACTTGGCTGGTTTTTTTACAGTTCCTCTGCTTGTTAAAGTATTTTCACTTATTTTTTTAGACCTATACCTTCCTGGCAAAATCGTATCCAAAACTAGTATTTAGTACTTAATGCGGCAAAAAGCAAAGTTTATTTTTATTTAAAAAAAATAATAATAATTAGTGAAGTCTTGTTTGTATAATGGCTGGACTGGGGTTTTAGTCCGGTACTGTGGCTCAAACAATGTAGGCCACACAAATATTTGCGTCTGTACAGGAATAATCCGTGAGCCGGAAAAGCCACTGCACCATGGAGCCGTCGAATATTATTGTTTAAACAAACAAAAAAGCCTTGAATGTTATATCGAAATGGCTATTTCAACAAAAAATGGTAGAAAATATTCAGAACTGAAAATGATTTTCTTTTCACAACCCATTATTTGATATTGGAATTGCGTTGTTATTTTGAAACCCAACTGTTGAGCTTATGGTATAATGATCTTTATGGCAAAGTCTTATTTGGTTTGTGGTATTACCTCGTGATACTTCCAACATCACAGGCAGGGCACATTGCTTGCAGAACGGATGGCCGATGGGGCCGAAAAGTTGAAGTGGCAACCGCGAACCGGAAGACGATGCGTTGGAAGACCTCCCACTAGGTGGACCGATGACCTGGTGAAGGTTGCGGGAATCTGTTGGATGCGAATCGCAAGGGACCGGTCAATGTCGCGACGATTGAGGGAGGCCTATGTCCAGCAGTGGACGTCTTTCGGCTGAGATGATGATAATGATGATGATGACTTCCAACATCATCATTCTGCAGCTTTTTTCTCAATGTATTTAGAGTCAGCGCAGCATTTCTGCTTCTTCCATGGTTCTCTATTACTCGTCATCTCATCAGACACTTGTCTTTTTGTGATACTCACTGTTGATTTTTAACAAAAATAATATTAATCTTCTTTATACTGGCAACCCTGTCAGTAAACGAATGTTATAAAAGCACTGGTTGCTATTAGTCACTCTCTTTCTTCTATCTTCACTGTGCTAGGAGGCAGATATTATAACCTTCCTTGGTGAGTTTATTAAATTAGAATAATAAACGAGTAACGTATATTTTTTTAAATTCAAACCGCTGCAGTCTTAAGAGTCGTAGTCGTCAAATAGTGTAGATCTTTTTGTTCTCAGCAGTTCAAAAATGCCAGTTACGGGTTCATTTGAAGTAAATAATAAAAATAATAATAGTAAGTAATAAATATCGCTGGACATTAACACACAGCGCCGCCTAGTGCCACACTAAGCAAAGCTTGTGTCGTGGACACTAGATAGTTGATATACTACATATGTACTTTTTTGTTTGTAAATACATACTTATTATACAAATAAACATCCATGACTCGGAAACAAATGTTCGTGCTCATCACACAAACATTTGCTCCTACCGGGATTCGAACCCAGGACCCTAAGAACGTTAGGCAGCGTCACTACCACTACGCCAATCGGGTCGTCATTGCTTTGAGTTTTATAAACTTCTCACTAACCTTTCAACGATACAAGCCCCATGATGCTATGTAATGAATGTAAATGTCAATAGAAGCCATGTGACGTAAGTTGAGGGTCCTGAACTTAAAAGGGAACCTCCGGTCCGCCATTAAAAAGGTCCAGTAATTAAGCATTAGAGTAATGACGGCTTAAGCAACTAGAATAATTACTTAGCCACTAAAATAGATTTAATTAAACCGCCGTAGAGCTGAATTTAGTTCACTGGGAATTTATATATAAATGAATTGAGAATACAGTTTCATTGTTTTAATGAAAATTATTGTGTATTTACATGGTTAATGGTGTAACTAGAATTGTATCGAGAAGAAAGGAGATTTTTACAAGTCTTGTAATTATCTTTCGAAAATATACTTACATTTTTTAACAATATTTTAAGAAAGCAACATCTTCTTAATATATCATCACGACTGCAATTCCTAAAGGGTTAAGTTGAAGTGTAGATACCTGAAAGTACACCCGCATCAGGGAAGTAGAAATTACGAATGAAAATGATTAGTTTCGTTGCGGGATCCAAGACAATTAAATTCATTTTCTGGGACTCCATCGAGCTTCAACCTGCGTGTTAAGTGCAAGTGGTTTGCATTGTGTTTAACACCTATAAAGCTGACAAGCTGTTTCCCTGCTCTAACAACACAGTTCAATCTTAACGACAAACAAATTAATCAACTAAATAGCCAAATAAGCAGCGCAACAGTTGTCCAACTCAGCCCAAACCTGTTCAAACCCGTAAAATTTAACTATAGACATAAACACACCGATATTGGAGCAATTCGCTTACACATCGTAATACACGTTTTAATAGTACACAAACATTGTACAACAATGTTTTAATAATGTTTACAACACTGGACAACAATGTTTTAATAGTGTTTACAGTTACTGGTCAAACATTAATGTTTGTTCAAAATATGACGCTGTTAGAATAGATAACCCATGGGGAAATTGAAAAATTAACGATGGAGAGTTTTTATTTTATTTTTTATAAAAAATAATGGCAACGGGAATATGATATGATGTTCCCATGAGCTTTTTGGGACATTGAAGTCACTTAAGTGCAAGATAAAAATAAAATTTTGATAGCAAATAAAATTATTATTTTGGTAAAGATTGGTACCAGAGCCATTCCAACCCCTACGAATCGGACTTACGTATGCACTGTACCATCGTAGTAGGGTAACCTCTTTTTCAACACACTTGCTCATAAAGTGGCTCTAATTTCACCGCAATTAGGCACATAATGACACCTGTAATCAAACTGTGACTTTTTCATTACTATTATTCACAAGTGAGTTATAGGGTTTTTTTTTTTTTATTTTATTGGTTGAATTGCTTTGTTCTTAAAAAAGTTTCGATACAAAAAAGATCGCGTTCAAAAGTACAAATGGATTAATGTACCTATTGCTTGCTCATTTCATGCAACTTCGTATCTACATAGATAATTTCAACTTATAAGTTTCTAATAAATAAAACTTTCACTCAAATGTAACTTTTGTTTTCTCTGTATTAAATAAAACTTTGAATTCCCCATTTCGTACGTGGATAAAACGCTATCCCGCGAAAAGCCAAAAAAAAGTAACCTCATTCTTTTAGTCTATGGCCGATCGCCATTGTTAGATGCGCGCGCATAGGAAAACTGATTAATTATTCCCGCCATTGCGAAAACAAAATTACAACTCGTTTTCACTGTTGAAATTATAGTTATTTATTAATTCAAATATCTACAAATACTAGTTATGAAGAAAATGATTTATTTTGTACACCGCCCGACATAAGATGTGCAGCCCTTAACGTTATGGAATGTTTACTACCTGAAAACTCCAAGGACAAATATCTATTTTAGTATTATTTTATTCTCAAGTGTGTTGAAAAACGTCGTATGATACACGTGTGTGTTGATGATTACCGTCCTCGGCTCTCTTAAGACCCTCGCCTTACGGCTCGGGTCTCAATAGCGCCTCTGCGGTAATCACCAACATTACACACTTGTCCCATAATGTACTATTATTGTTATTATTTGTTTTAATAGAGGCAACAGAAATTCTCATTCTCTGAACATTTTTTTTTAATCTTAGTTTTCTGTCTACCTTTTGTGGATCATGAGATACATCCCGCTGACAGACAGACGGACGGACAGCCGAGGCTTATTAATAGGGCCCCGTCGGTTGGCCTTCAGCTACGGAACCCTGAAATCTGTTCTCTCGTCGGGCAAACTCTTAAAGTTTTAAAATCACGTGAAGGCCCATCAAATTTTAAAACTACTTGAAAACTCGAAATTAGTTCTTAGGTTAGGTTTATTTTAAGATCTAAAGAGAACTTATATTTATGTAGTTCGTTTGGAAGTAAAATATAGGAGCGAGGAGGTCGTAACTAAATAATAAGAGCCGCTCAGGTCGATCTTTTGGTCAAGCCGTGCTTGCCTAGGTTGGTCTACGGATGGGTGAGCAGCCGTACATGCCGAGTTTCCTACGTGCCTCGGAAAGCACGTTAAGTAGTTGGCCCCAGCTGTCATTTGTAGATCTTTGACAGTCGTTTCAGGTAGTCAGTGGCCCAAAAAGTCTGACAACCAGTCTTACCAAGGGGTATTGTACTACCCAGTACTGACTGGGTTATGGAGGTCAGATAGGCAGTCGCTGTATGTAAAATATTGATATTCAGCTGCATCCAGTTAGACTGGAACCCGACCCCAACATAGTTGAGGAAAGGCTAGGCAGATGATGCGTGGAAGTAAAATATGGTACAATTTGAGTTAGGTGGTTGAACAAGAGACTTTTAAAAACCATTTTTCTTACGCTTTTTAAATCCCGTTAATATTCTGGACACTGTTTTAAGCTTACACGATTTAAAACTAAACTTATATACTGTTACGTACGGGAAAATGGGTTTGCAATAAAATATGGGGATCTAAAAGACAATCACGGAAGATATGCAGACAGTAAAGTCTATATATATATTCTGTTTAACAAAAAATAAAAAAGACCACGGTTTATTTGTAACAAAAAGTCTCGTGTGGAACTATCTTTACGTTCGCATCATATAAAATATTGATCCTGGACTCACCTCGGGACTATATTAAGAATGTGTAAGAAATTTCCGTTTTACTATGTATAAAGATATTTTTGTAAAGCGGCTAAATCTATACTAATATTATAAAGCAGAAGAGTTTGTTTGTTTGTTTGGTTGAACGCGCTAATCTCAGGAACTACTGGTTCAAATTGAAAATTTCTTTGTGTGTTGGATAGTCCATTAATTGAGGAAGGCTTTCTATATATACTCGTAGGAAGGTAGGAATTTATATATATATATTATTACTTCAATTAATAGCTATAGTCGGTTCAATTTAATGTTTAACAAAAAGATGACGGGCTGATTATTTAAAAAACCGCTCTTTAAAACACATTTTTGTATGGGAACATGTCACATTGACAGCTGTTTTTAGATAATCAGACCCATGGTCAAATAAAACATATATTATTGTACCATGATCAGACCGTTATCACACACACACACATTTGACATCTGTCAGTTTGTAGTAAAGGTCCCCTTCTTTTGCTATTATTACAATAAAAATGCAATTGTAACTAAAAAATGCTAAGCTAATGTGCAGTTCTAACTTTAATATTTTAATCCAGCCGTTACAAGGTTACGTTGTTGAAGTTTAATGAAGTGTCAAATGTGATCGATTAAGGTCCATGTTCACCGTTCAGGCCGTTATCTTTTGATAACGGCCTGATTATTTAAAAACAGCTGTCACTGTGACATGTTAAACAGCTGTTTATAGATAATCAGACCATAGTTTTGGTGAATATGGTCCTAACTAGGCCCTACTGTAAGCCATTGTTTTTAATGAAAATGCTTGACAAGTTATATCCTTCTTCACGACACAAGAGATGTTATTGATATGCCAAAATGAATGGCATTGTCACTGCACGTGTGTAAAGGAATTACCTCTAATCCGCCTATCTTAGTAATTATACCTACAGTGCTGTTAGTCATCTTACCTACTAACAAGCTCAGATAGAAACTCAATAAATAGAAGCTAGAGTTAATACTATTACGTTTCGATAGGCGGTGGTAATTACCCGCATCAGTCGAGGCAGGGGATTATTATCTAAATAGTTCATAATTAATACCGCCGCTGCGATGGAGTTTGTTTATTAATTAATTATTATCAGTTTCAATATGGGATCGTGTTTGTATAGGGTGCTTCTGAGAATGATTTAAATCGTTACTAATATTTTGCCTGTAAAATGTGGTTGCGTAAACTTGTATACGGTTTTAGTTGCGACCGGATTTTTAAAAGCAAATTCGGTCGGACCAGTCGTAAAAGTATTAATCAAATCAAATCAAATCAAAATATTTTATTTCACATAGGCCTAGATGGGCACTTATAAAACGTCGACAAAGGTGCACGGTTCGCGTTGGTCGATTCCATGGAGAAGAACCGGCAAGAAACTCCATGGTTACTCTTTTCAAATCATTTGGTATTACAATATTATTATGTTTCATTAGAGCATTAGTACTAAAGTATGGGGGGACAGCGTAGGCCCGACAATAGGTCGTTGCTTGCTATACAAAAAATGTAAAACAAAAGGAATATTTACACGCAAGGAAGTAACTTCAAACGGACGCTGTTATCGGTAAGAACTACTTATCTTGTTGTCGAAAAAATATTGAAAGCGAATTTCAGCAATGAAAAAGAACGTAGTCAACAAATCTAAGCAGCGTGACAAAGCTGTCATTACCATCCTGAGATACATTAGATGTGATAATAGTTTGCCAGTGAAACTTATCCTAATGAGCATCACAATCGTTTATTATTTGTATTTACGGTCATTTCACATCAGGAACGGTTGTTATCAGTAAACTGAAAAATGAGTATCAACAACAAATTTATCTATATATATAAAAATAAATTGCTGTTCGTTAGTCTCACTAAAACTAGAGAACGGCTGGACTGGCTATTTGTGGAAGTCCTGGGAAGGTTTAAACGGTGAAAAGTAGTAGGTAGGTAGTAGTAGGTAGGTAGTAGTAGGTAGGTAGTAGTAGGTAGGTAGTAGTAGGTAGGTAGTAGTAGGTAGGTAGTAGTAGGTAGTAGTAGTAGTAGGTAGGTAGTAGTAGCAGGTAGGTAGTACTTTTGAAGCAGACGAAGTTGCGTGGGTCAGCTAGTAAGTATAATAAAAGTAATTCTCATTTGTTTTACCGACCATACCACCAACACAAAACGATAACTAGTGTAATTCTTTACATACCGAGAACACTTAGAAAACCAATTACAATTTTACTGTCCGTACTTGACAACAAAGCTAATAAAAATAAAACCTACACCCGAAATACAAGGGAGGATGTTAGAAACAGAACATGGAAGTTTCCTAAAATAAAACAAGATTTTTTTATACGAACGACAATCTGATTACTGAAGTGACAGATGATTCTGGTATGTGTTTTATTTGACACCGGATATTTTTTTTTGTTGTGAGAAAATAAAATAAAAATAAAAGGAAAACGCGCCTCCTTTAGTTCTTACGTCCGGCTTTTGAGATGTCAATAATAAAGAAAGAAACTTAGGCGGTGTGCTGAGTAGGAACAGATTGTCAATTTCTGAAAACAAGGACAGCACTGTCATTCCTAACAAAAAAGTCTCGTATTATTATTATTTTTAATTATATAAAGAGTGTAAAACACCTCCTAAAAAAGCCGAAAACCACTTATTTTTCTCGTTATTGCGATAATTTTTTTGTTGAACACCATACCTGGGAACCTTCTAGTTACGGAGATATTGGGATATATATAATTCAAAATTTTTGACAAGTTTTTACTGTAAACACCTCTATGACCTGGGTCATAGAGGTGTTTAAAGTGTGTGTATCTGACCTCCACAACCCATATGGTACTGGACCATATGGGTTGTGGAGGTCAGATAAGCTCTCTAACTACTCCTAACATTATACTGGGATTCAGATACATCTGGTTTGACTGGAAGATAGACACACACAACACAAATCTGTTCTCGGATTAAAATACAAAACGGTTTCTTTTTTTATAGTTTATTCTCTATCCTAAACACACTCAAGTTTACTCGTAATCGTTCTCAAAAAGTTTTAATACCCCAATTTAAAGCTACCAATCATTTATTATTTGGAACAATTTACTAGAAAACGACCAAACGACTTAGTTCACGTGTCTCATTCGTTTTGATTACAAATTAATACTCATATTGTATTAATTAATAACAGAAACGAACAACTGCCAAATAAATTATGTATGTGCCCCAAAAATTCTCGATTCGACTAGATATGAGAATATTAATGAAAAAAAAAATCCTTTCCAAACCTATTTCGACAGAATATTTTAACTTAACTCTTTCAAAAAAGCCTCATTCTTCCCATTTGATCCAACAAAGGCCGGATGGCTTTATAAATTCAATTAATAATAACCGGATCGGCGTCCGTGTATGGAAGATCAAACCCGGGCCGAATTAAAATCAATACCCGGGTGAGATTCTGTCACCCGGATAAACTTGGGACGTTTATAGGCGAACTAATTCGGGAAGCTATTTGTGTTGTGGTTTTTTGTCGGATAAACGGATATGTAATATTGTGAATTGTTGTTCGAAATAAAGCGGTTTTTGTGTTTGTTTTCAATCGAAATGTGTATGGAATAAAGTTTTAGAACAATTATTTGCAGCTTTTACTTATACGGTATAGTAATAATTGTCTACGAGTATTACTATTTTATTTGAAACTAGCATTGCGCCCGGGACTTCACCCGCGAAAATTGTGATAGCTCGGCTTATTTGCACGATTTCAATATAATTTCTAGCTATTTTTATTTGGTAAATATGTAGCTTTCAAATAGTGAAAGAATAACAAACAATCGAAAAATTAGTTTAGATTGTAGAAGCGTCACAAAAAGTATGACACAAATGATAAACTATCATCAAAAACTGTCTCGCAGTTATAGCCCCCCAGACACAACACCCGTCGAGGAACAAATGATTTTTTTGATAAATTCTTCCGCATTTTTGTTTTTTTTTTTTTTCAAAGTAGCATCCACGCGTAAGACCTTTATTGATCGATAGCTGGTAGCGTCACGTTTTCAAGATACGAAATATAAAATTTAAAATACCTAATTGACTATGATAGCATCTGCAGCACAACTTTTGACTTGATCAGACAAAATGGTAGAAGGAAATTCGGCCACGCTTCATATAAAAATGTTTCAAGCCCTTTTCATTTAATAATTATTATAAATTGCAGGCAAACAATCAACAATACAAGCTAAACAAAAACATGACAAAACAATTTGTTTTTAGAAATACGAACCCAGACACGCGTTTCCAAAGGTTTATTATTATCAATGCCCGCTTAGATTGTATTGTACTCATAAACTTAAAAAAGGGAGGCTTCCAATTGAATTAATTCGGTACCAAGGTATTTCTGTTCAAGCGTGGTGAGATTAATTTAGTCGTTAGGCTTTGCGCAGATCAGGGCACGCCACGATAGTGGTGGTAAGTCCCCTCTTTGAGGAGTGGCTGGAGAGGCGCCACGGCGTCCTCACCTTCCGCCTGACGCAGGTCCTCACCAGACAGGAGGTACCTGCACCGAATCGGGCGGGAGAAAAAGCCCGGGTGTCTCCACTGCGAGGATCGACTGGAGGACACGGTGGAGCACACGGTGGAAGTCTGCCCTGCGTGGGCGGAGCACCGCCGTGTCCTCGTAGCGGCGATCGGCGGCGGCGACCTCTCGCGTCCGGCCCTGGTTCAATCCATGGTCCGGAGCGAGACGGAATGGGAAGCCAGAGGCAAAAGGAGGTGACCTCCTTCTGCGAAGCAGTCCTGCTAGCGAAAGAAGTGGCGGAACGTGAGAGGGAGCCTCTCTTCCCGGCCGCCGCGGGAGACGCACCGGGCATCGGGGGCCACGTGGTGGCTACCGGCCACCGCAGACGCGGGCCTGTGGACGGTTAGCAATGGGCTAGCAAGCCGTCCGTCCGTCTAATGACAACAGGCCGTGTGGACGGCACGTTCGTGTTCCACGCGCGCCTCAAAGAGATGTCAGCATAAGGGGAGGGGCCCGTCGGAGCTCCGCCGTGTCCTCGTGACGGCGATCGGCGGCGGCGACCTCTCGCGTCCGGCCCTGGTTCAATCCATGGTCCGGAGCGAGACGGAATGGGAAGCCGTTGCCTCCTTCTGCGAAGCAGTCATGCTAGCGAAGGAGGTGGCGGAACGAGAGAGGGAGAGATCCTCTCTTCCCGGCCGCCGCGGGGACGCAACGGGCGTCGGGGGCCACGTGGTGGCTACCGGCCACCGTAGATGCGGGCCTGTGGACGGTTGGCTATGGGCTAGCTAGCCGTCCGTCCGTCTAACGACGACGACAGGCCGTGTCGACGGCGCGTTCGTGTTCCACGCGCGCCTCAAAGAGATGTCAGCATAAGGGGAGGGGCCCGCAAGGGCCGAAGCCTGCCGGGGTTGCGGGCCTGTTCGAAAGAGATACCGCGGCCCCGGAACATAAAGGGCGAGGAAGGAACATGGATGGGTTTTAGTCAGTAAGAGTCTGACACTCCCTCCCGCTCCGCCCAGAGTGGGAGAAGTCATTTGATGATTTCCCATCCTAAAAAAAAAAAAAAAAAAAAAAAGGGGAGGGGCCTGTAAGGGCCGAACGAGGTAGGAACATGGATGGTTTTAGTCAGTAAATGTCTGACACTCCCTCCCGCTCCGCCCAGAGTGGGAGAAGTCATTTGATGATTTCCCATCATAAAAAAAAAAACAAATATATCTGCGCAGATCTAGACCGAACTGTTTTATGCCATACATTTGCTCTAGGTTTAACACTACACCTTATTTGCACATCTATAGGGTGTAAACAACCTCATCATGAAGCCGTCAACCAAGCATTCTGTACATCAATCTAAGTCACTTTACGCAAAAAAATATTATTGCAGGGAAACGCTTTTTTTGTCAAACTCAAACTCAAAATCATTTGATTCAATTAGAACATTATCCCACTTTTGAATGTCAATAAAACGAAAAAAAGCGAAGGGTGGGGTAAAAATTATGGTTTGTGGTAGAACTCATTGCAATGCACTTAAAACATTGTGTTGATAAATGGATTTATTGTACAGGGGTCGTAGAGGTGTTTAAAGGAAAAATACAACAAAAAACTTGTCAAAAAGTTAGAACTTTGACCCCCAATATCTCCGCAAGTAGATAGGTTCCCAGGTATGGTGTGGAACAAAAACATGATCGCAATGACGGGGAGAACAAGCTGAACTAGTGACTTTCGGCTTCGGTAAAAGGTATTTTACACCCTTTACTCTTCGACGGTTTAGGTAGATGTGTAACAAACAGTTAAGTACAGGTATAGTAATGAACAGCGGTGAGAGAATAGAGAGCAGCGGTGGCGGCCCCGATTTAAGAACAGTAAGTCGTGGGTTCGAACCCAGACAGGCGCATTACTTTGTCCATTTTATTTCATCACCGCTGCTCTCAAAACGGTGAAGGAAAACATCGTGAGGAAACCGGCATGTCCTAGAACCAAAAAATCGAAGACATGTGACATCTACCAACCCGTACTGGGCCCGCGTGGTAGATTATAGCCCATTCCCTCATTGAGAGGAGGCCGTGTCCCAACAGTGGGAACATTATAGGCTGATGATGATAGGAATGAACACATTCCTCCAATTATGTTTAAGTTCCATATGATAGGGGGAGTCCCTATTACCATCAATCAGGTACAAATACAGGCATTTATTGCTTTATGCAATGAGTACTTGCTACTTTAAAAATAGAATGAGGTCATTATAGAATCTGTTGGGCATAGCAAAATAGGACAGTAAGTTTCTTGAAAAACTTTTGACTTGACTTCTGATTGTTACAATTACTTTTTTGCCACCGACTTCCGAAATCAAAGTCATTTTCCACTTTATACTGTTTTTTATCAGTCCGTTTAAACCCTAGGTCATAATGAGAAGTAGTCCATTAGGGATTCGGTTGCCAAAATGAGAATTAGCCCTAATGCGCCTAAACCCGTTATTTAGTTCTTTGCAAAACTGTTTTTATGTTACGATATTTAGTTGTGATATCTTAGTAAAATCCTTATCAACTATGAATTCTACATTTAGAAAGAAAGAAAGAAAAAACTATCATCGCATAATCCGCATAAATGAGGAAGTACAAAATGCAGCAAACTAAATAATAAATGCGACCACCACGCAAGCTCCCCGTACCAAACGAAATAAAGAATCACTAAAAATGGACCAGTACTCAACTACTCATAGAGAGATCGGTGAAACATGAAAAAAAGATGGTGGTGGAATACATAACCTCCTCCTTTTTGAGTTCTTCGGCTTAAGGGTGCGTGTCTGTAAGCGTACTTATTAAAAAACGTTTTGTTTTAATCCCTCGAAAACTAGATATATTTTGATGACACTGATTAACTTTCTAGTGAATCAATTTATCAAATATTCAACCATCTGAGCCATAACTGAGTAATCACAAATTAATTAGTTTGTTACTTGGTTAGTTAAGCCATAGATTGATTCTCAAAACGCGTTGATTGATTCAGGGATTAACGCAGTGATTGATTCAAGTAATGCTTGACTTATTATTTGTTTTTGAAAGGGTGTAATTCTCTTCAAGATAACATTAGAGTATTACCATTGAAACAGAGATCAAGATATCAAAAGCTTGACAATGATAAAAATGACGTCTCTTGAACGCAGTTTGGTTGTGCCGACTGCTTTGCGTTTAATTTTTGTGAAATCAGCCCTCGGTGATCATATGCATACTTTGGTATTTATAGACAGGTACCCATTGTCATCGTCTGAATTCAAATATTTCTGCGGAAACGCCACTAAAACCTCTTCTCTTCTATGAAATTACCGAGTAAGATGTTGACTATTACTTGTTAAAATTTGCGTAACGCAGAATATACGAGAGGTAACATCTGTATTTGTCAAGTTATAAAAAAATACGACCGCAACTTTCCCACTTTTATATGTACTTATAAATCGTAAATTCGCCCTGATTCACGTTAGTTGGCAAAGTAATACCAACTTTTGAAACAGAGGTATACAGTCGATTTTGCTTCATGCTGGCGAACAGTTCTTTTACTTATTCCACGTTTGGAACTGGACTACGGATATGACGTCACTGACCCGGATCTGTCGTGCACTAACAATACACGTCGGTATTCACCTTAATCGTTTTTAATCAACCTGCAAGCTGACGTGTCAGCTGTATGTCAGGGTGCAATTATTTTCGACTTACGATCAAGTGCTGATTACCGCTGTGAATTTTTGTTTCAGTACAGGAAAATCCACGCAAACGAGGCTCGCCTTTGTTCTTCGAATGTATGTTTTTAATAACCTGGTTTATTTGCAATAAAAGCCTGTAATAACAGCAATATTAATGATTACTTGTATATGTTTTAACGAAAAATATGTAACGGAATGAGAATGATGAATATTTATTAAAATATTAACGCAAAAACGGAATTTCCAGTCTGTAATGAATCTGAGTTTATTGTACCGATATTAAATTGCTTTCACCAGTAGGTAAGTTGACCTGAATTTGGAGATACCTATTCTGTCCAATTGATTGAGTTGTGGGCTTGAATAGGCCAAGTTAGTTGATTGATTTATTCAAATTGATTCAAGAAGCCTATCAAAATCTATATGTAACTTCTAATTGTGTCTAACACTATAATTGTTTACATGACTTGTCAAGTCTGAAATAGGTCGTTAGCTGACACTATTCGCTCAGGTATAACTAAACTTTGATATGTCACCGTAAAATTGTCAAACACGTTAGATTAGAATCTCTCTAGAGAGATTGTAAACTTTTGAGATATTGTCAACTACATACTGCTCACAATACAACGCATTATTTTTCGGTAGATTGTAATCTATCGAAGGGAAACCGTAATATTGTGAAATGCATGCGACGGAACTGTCTCTGCCCACATAATCGGGACTTGGGGCACCCCCACGTTAGGTTAGTTAGGTTCCTTTAAACCCTGCAGACAGAAATAGGGCTCCATCGATTACTCTTTTCAGGGGAATATGAAGTTTGTGTTTTGAGGTTAGGTTATATTAATCGGAATTTCACAGGAATGTATATGTACGTTCAAATAAATGGTGTTAATTCACAGGGCTTGAAAGTAAAAATGGGGGTTCCGCAAGGCTCAATATTGGGTCCTTTCCTCTTTTTAGTATATATAAATGATCTACCCTATTTACTGAAAAACCAACCTCAAAATATGGTATTATTTGCCGATGACACTTCCTTAATTTTTAAGATAAATAGACGAGCCCAAAATCTAAATGACGTGAATAATGCCTTACTTGAAGTCCATAATTGGTTCACAGCAAACAACTTGGTATTAAATGAAAAAAAAACGAAAGCATAAGATTTGCTTTACCTAATGTTAAAAGTAGTGATTGTGAGATAATATTGAATAAAGAAAAACTCGAATTCGTAGATAAAACGGTTTTCCTGGGGCTTACGCTTGATTCAAGGCTTCAATGGGGTTCTCATTTAACATCTCTTGCGGGGCGCTTAAGTTCAGCAGCTTATGCCATTAGAAAAATCCGTCAATTCACTGATGTAGATACCGCTAGGCTAGTCTATTTTAGTTACTTCCACAGCATAATGTCTTACGGCATTTTGCTGTGGGGACGGGCTGCTGATATTGAGTCTATATTTATTCTGCAGAAAAGAGCCATCAGAGCCATATACAATCTTCGTAGGCGCGATTCTCTAAGGGAACTGTTTAAGGAAATTAACATCATGACTGTATATTGTCAATACATCTACGAAAACATAATGTATGTCAGAAAAAATCTGCATCTTTTTGGTAAAAGAGGTGACAGACACAATTACAGTACTAGAAATAGAGACCAATTAGTTCAGCCTGGCTTCAGACTCGCTAAAGTAGACTCGTCTTTCATGGGGTACTGTTTGAAATGCTATAATAAAATTCCACAAAGCATTCTTGAACTAAATGAAACCAAATTTAAAACTTGCATTAAACGCACACTGTGTAAGCAAGCATATTACAAATTGGACGATTATATCGCTGATAAAAATGCTTGGCTCAATGCCGGTCCTGCTCCACAAGGACAGGGGCGCATAAATGGATAGCATTAAATGGTATTGTTGGAGCTGCTGAAGATTGTACAACTATATTTGCATTGTATAAATTCAATATCTTTAGTATTATATAACCTCATATCCCATATTGTGTGAGTGCCATGTACTAGAATGCTATCATTCGCTGGAAACCTACGTTTTTGTTTTTATTTTTATTTTTTGACTTGGATGTGCCCTGGCGGTTAGGAGTATGTCATGCTCACTCAAATGTCCCGCTGATGGTGGCGCGTGTGTCGGGTCATTTAGTTCCCTTCAAAATGGTTGAGTTGAATGGTGCTGATACATGCGTCATGTTCGTGAACGGGCGCTGTCGGTTGGGACTGGTCAGCTCTTGGTTGCCACGGCTTTTGTTTTATTTTTTAATTAATTATTTTACTTTTGAATTGTTTTTGTTAGTTTTAACTATGGACACTTTTATCGTGCACATCTTGCTACATTGTTCTCACATAATGCACCATCTCAACAGGAATGATGTAACCAAGATTTTGTAACAACATTATGATTTAAAAGAGTGTCCATGGAGTTTCTTGCCCGTTCTTCTCCATAGAGATCTACGCTAGGGAATGGGCAACTACAGTACTTTCACAGTTTTTATGTCTTGTGACTGGGACTGTAGCTACATTTAATTATCATCTTTGTTTCGACAATTCAAAAGCGCCTGTAATTGGCCTACTTGAAATAAATGCTTTGATTTTGATTTTGATTTTGATTTTGAATGATACATTATCTTTTCATGAGGGTACCATGGGCCAAGGGGACCCCTCTTTCCCTACCCCTCCTCCAAACCGCGCGAATTGACTTGCATTGCATGCAATATTACGGTTTCACTTCGATAGATTATAATCTACCGAAAAATAATGCGTAATATTGTAAGCATTATGTTCATATGACAATTTTTAGAGAATTTACAATCTCTCTAGATACTCGTATATAACAATCTAACGTGTTTGTCAATTTTACGGTGACAGATACATTAAATGCCACTTGGCACTCTGTAATATCTTAGTTACAGTACTTACTTTATCTTGGGGATTAATATTGAAACTCTTAGTTTATTTAACGTTTGCACTTTCTTCGTTAACTTGTAGAGATACTAGCGACGATATTTACAACTTGACAAAACACTGAAACCTTATTCAGAGATACATTGAATGTAAAAGACAACAGCAATGTAACACAGCTCAGTAACATTATTATTAAGCTAGTTTAATACTAGCAGCACACATAAGCTTTTTGAAACAAATTATCTGAATGATGGTTCATTCAGCCACATCACAGATTAGACAAAGAACGAGGTTACACAAATAGACGCAAAGAGCGCCTTTAATTTGTACACATGTAAATGTTTCAAATAACATTTTGAAAATGAATAGTTACAAGAGACGTGAAATGTTGAAACTTATCTCAGAATCTCAGCTTAAAATTACTGTATATATTATGACCATGTCCAAAGCTTAGTCGACTAATTGGGAACCATCCAACAAACTGACGCAAACGTGCTTCATTTTAAAATCTCAAAAATGTTTTTAAAACGTTTTGAAAGCATGAAATAGCGACACAAACCTAAAATTTAGCTTTTAGCTCGCCTAAAACCGTCTCAAAAACATTTTATCTGACCGTAGCGAGCACGTTTCTATTCCCATGATATTTTTCCGAATTTCTACACTTCATTACAAATGTATGCGCTGAAATCCATTTCAGGATATCCGCGTCGCGTCGGCTTGAAAATTTAATATCTGCTCCCAAAGTTTTTCATTCGCGTCGGATTTATTGAGGACTCCTGTTATTTGCTTTTAATAACATGTTTTTTTCACGTGAAAAGCGAGAGGATTAAATTCGATGCGTGATTTTTGAATGTGTCACTTTTGTGAACGTGAATACATTTTGCAGTGAATGAAGTAATTTTAATTCGAGTATTGCTTCGGGTGCGATTGTGTTTGTGAGATAAGTTTTGTCATCAAAAATAAAACCGACCACGTGCGAGTCGGACTTGCACACGAAGGGTTCTTTACCATAATCTATACAACATTAAACAAACCGGAAAAAAAACACGTTTGCTGATGGGACCCCCTAAATTTTATTTTATTTTAATTTAACTATTTATTTTTAAAGTGAATATACAACTATATATTCTGTTAATATTTCAAACGTCTACCTATTGCGCTTATTAATTAATATCGAGCAAAAAACGAACAAAATTACGTTTGTTGTATGGGACCCCTCTTTACTATTTTAATCGGTTTTTAGATCGAAAATAATTTAAATTGTCTAGCTATCTCGGTTAATGAGAAACAGCCTGGTGACAGACCGACCACGTACAATGGGGGCTTAGTAATACGGTCATGTGTTTACCTTTTGGGTACGGAGCCCTAGCAATTTCCAGCAAAAATATTATAAGAACAAACTTTTACTGTAAACTGGAAGAAATGTCCATCTTTAACATTACATTTATTTTTTTGGTAGTTAAAATCTAATGTGTTAAAACCGCATCAGACCTTTAGAAGATATTTTGAAAGTAGAAGTAGTTTTTCTACATCGTTCTCACATAGTATAATCTCAACATAAATGATGTAACCAAGATTTTGTAACAACATTATTGATTGAAAAGAGTGTCCATGGAGTTTCTTATCCTTTCTTCTCCCTGTAGATTTTCTTCTACGCTAGGGAATGGGCAACTACAGTCTTTCTCAAGTTATTATGCCTTGTGACTGTGACTGCAGCTTAGCTTTTTTGTTGTTTTATTGACATTCACAAGGGCCATAATGGTATAATTGAAATAAATGATTTAAGTTTGAGTTTGAGTAAAGACAGACACAAAAAGTGACTTTGTACCATTCTATTTTAAAAAAGTAATTCAGCAACTCGTTCCAAGAGTAGGTAAAAAAAACAAAACAGTTTCAACAAACTTTAACAGGAAAGCGAAATACAAAAACATTAATTAACATGCAATCACACAGAATCATCGGAATCGCGACTCTCGTTACATACAACAACACAAATTCTGTTCCATATTTTATGTATTAAGCAGATTAAAAATTCGCGGAGTTTATTCGTTGTAATTGAGACCGACTTTCATAAGTTTGATAACAGTATGGAAATTCCATTAAAAAAAAACCTTTTAAATACCGTGATCTCGAGACTAAATGATAACGATCACTCGGGTCGATTTTCATGTGAAGCCGCGCTTGCCTAGGTTGGTTTGTAGATGGGTGACCAGTGACCAGTGACCACCCTTTGCCACACATCCCAAGTTTAATCTGGGCTTTGGAAAATACGTTAAACTACTGTTCCTGACTGTTTAATTGAAGACTTTTGACTAGACTTACCAAGGGGTATCGTATTACCCTTAGTACTGGGTTGTGGAGGTCAGATAGGCAGTCGCTCCATGTAAAGTACTGATATTCAGCTGCATCCGGTTAGACTGGACACCGACGTCAAGACAGCTGGAAAATGGCTAAACATATGATGAATATGTGCGTAGCAAAAGTTAATCAGTAAGGTTCCCACTGTTGGGACACAGGGCTCCTTTTATGAGTGGGAGTGGGCTGCAGTCCACTACGCGGACTCAGCAAAGGTTGGTGGTACACATGTATTCGTTTTTGTTTTTAAATCTGTGACGTGTTGGTTTCCTTGCGACCGCGACATTTTCCTGTACCTTTTTAGTGCATTCGCAATATAAACGTCGCTGGATATTAACACACCATCATCTAGCGCCACTCTAAGCAAGGCTTGTGTCATGGACACCGGATAGTTGATATACAAAATATGATATACTTTTTTGTTTGTAAATTCATACTTATTATACCTACATATACACATCCATGACTTGGAAAAAAATGTTTTCTACGTGGAAAGTATTTAGTCGTTTTAAAAAAAAAAACAGTACAGAGAAATGATAAATGATGCAATCTATTTTGTAAATACGTTTATACACATTTTTTTTTAAACTAGGTGGGCAGGTGTTTCTTACCTACCTTCATTACTTTGAGAAGAAAGAGCCGAAGGTCCATAGTCTCTTTTCATGTCCAGACAATCTGGCTCAACTCACATGAGAACCATGCCGATTTGTGTCTGAGATGGTCTTTTGAAGAAAGAACCACACAGATTTGAGTGGACCTGTCCATTCGGTGCAAGCATTAACTGTCAGTTATCGTGTAGCTCGACTTACAAAGAGGAGAGAGATTCTTAGTAGTAACTGAGAGTCTGATCGAATGCAAGCTAAGTGAGGGTGTACTATACGCGGCGGCGGCGACCTCTCGCGTCCGGCCCTGGTTCAATCCATGGTCCGGAGCAAGACGGAATGGGAAGCCGTCGCCTCCTTCTGCGAAGCAGTCATGCTAGCGAAGGAGGTGGCGGAACGAGAGAGGGAGAGATCCTCTCTTCCCGGCCGCCGCGGGAGACGCAACGGGCGTCGGGGGCCACGTGGTGGCTACCGGCCACCGTAGATGCGGGCCTGTGGACGGCTGGCTATGGGCAATAGCTGGCCGTCCGGCCGTCTAACGACGACGACAGGCCGTGTCGACGGCGCATTCGTGTTCCACGCGCGCCTCAAAGAGATGTCAGCATAAGGGGAGGGGCCCGCAAGGGCCGAAGCCTGCCGGGGTTGCGGGCCTGTTCGAAAGAGATACCGCGGCCCCGGAACATAAAGGGCGAGGAAGGAACATGGATGGGTTTTAGTCAGTAAGAGTCTGACACTCCCTCCCGCTCCGCCCAGAGTGGGAGAAGTCATTTGATGATTTCCCATCCTAAAAAAAAAAAAAAAAAAAAAAAAGGGTGTACTATACGCCGACGCGCTTCGCGGAAAGGAAACACCAAGTTTTATATTTATAAATAAAGGAGAGGTACTTAGTATTACCTTTGCCTGTTAGTAGTAGCTTTTGTCAGGCGTAATGATTGTACAATTAGCAAAGTTAGTGGTGATGCCGTAATCAAAGCTGTTTGGTCAAAGAATATTCAATGGAGTATCTAACTGGTCAGTGGATACGAAACGGAACACTATGTTTTTATTGCGACAAATTTCGGCTGCAGTGACAACGCTCGCTTCGCTCGCTCAGCTCGCACGTATTTGGTCAAAATTTTAACCTAACCTAACCGATGTGATCGGAGTGATCGGAGTGAACGGAATCCTTTCGACATTGTTTTTACGACAAACGGTTAGTCGGAGACAAAGAATACGAAGACACTTTTAGCCTTATATTTGAGTGTTTTATACGATAGAATCGATTAAACAAAAGATTTGCAAAAACAACACTTTTTTGCTAAAAAAAATCTCTTTTTTCTCAGTGCTCCGTTACGAATACTCTAAACTAAGTAAGAACTTGTGGGTCGCTATTTTATTATAACGTATATAATGTCACTAAATAGGACTATGATTGAGTAACCCAAATGCATGTTTTGCAAATACATTTTGAAATCCGCATGTTGAATTTGTAACTATCAAATCGGTAATTTATCAACTCGTTCCCTAGTTACGTCATGTGCGGTTGCAGATAGCAGGAACTACTAAACTATAATAGTCGTAACTAAACATTTCCACGTCAAAAACAATAGCATTTTACCCCATACTAAAGTTTATAGCCAGAAGCTTATTGCATGTATTGGTACATTGCCAATCCCAAACTATTACCACACCACACGGTTTGACCGACTTAGCCATTGAACCGTTTGTTGCAAGTTTTGAAAAACAAAAAGAAGAATTTATTGATATCTAGAAGGCATCCAAAGATATCAAAAAGTTATAGGAGAAGTCTTGCCATTTATGTCAGCCAATCTATTCTAGAACAAAGTAAGTCAGAAGCTAATTCAACTTCAGAATTGACCACCTTTAAGCTGAAAGTCCCTTGCTGGTCGCGAAACGGCAAAAAGGCTTAGACAGAGTGAAATTTAATCAGTTTAAACGATCATGGAAAAGCCAAAATGTATTGTATTTACATTTAAATATGAGCTATCGAAAAGGCAACGTTAATACTAATAAAAATCATTGTAGAATGCGAGAAGTGAGGGATTTATAACTGTAAACGGTGAAAAATGATCCCCTTAACAAAGTCTAAAAGCAGAGAACAAGTTCTCGCAGTCATTGTGATCATTTTTGTTCTAGATCATCCCAACCGATATTTTTACAAGTTTAATTTTTTGTTATCTGTGTTATCTTTCATTTTAATACCTTCATGACCCCCATACTATTCCATGCATTCATCAGCAAAAATGATGAAAGCCTTATTTATTCAATCTGACGTAAAACGTGATTTATCACCCTAAAATAAAAAGTAGTTACTTCCCAACAATATTTTCGGCGTAGAGTTATTTAGTTTGATGTACATAATGCTTGGTTTACAACTTCGTGAATGATCCGGTATGCTAGTTAGATAGTTCCAACCTTTAAATTATTTACAAGTAATTGATAGGTTCCCTCTCATTGAGAGGAGGCCGTGTCCCAGCTGTGGGAACATTATAGGCTGATGATGACCAATGACCCAAAAAGTCTGACAAGGAGCCTTACCAAGAGGTATCGTATTCCCCAGTACTAAGCTGGTTTGTGGAGGTCAAATAGGCCGTCGCTCTACATAAAATACTGGTATTCACCTCCATTCGGTTAGATTGGAAGCCGACCTCAATATAGTTGGGAAAAGGCTTGGCAGATGATTACAGCCGTTGGCAAAACCCATCTGTATATCAATAAAGGTGGAATTCCCATCAACCAAAATCATAAATGCATTATAACCACGCCACACAATGGCATTGTTATCATATATATCGAAAAGCCAGTGCAGCTAGTCGGTTGAATCCAAATACATTTGATTAACGATCGCAACGTTAATCGTCAGCCGCTCAATTAATGACTCGATACTACTCGATACTGAGTAATGGATTTTCGACTCGACTGAGATCCGACCATCTATTATTGCTGCAGCTTAGTATTGGTTTAATACTGGGGTAGGTTTGTAGCGTAGCTGTGTGAGAATGGCTTGGCTTTTGTGGGGGCATAACGTTGAGTCACCATTATCTGCCTAGCTTTTCTTGGGGTCGGCTTCCAGTCTAACCTGATATTTTACATGGAGCGACTGCCTATCTAACCTCCACAATCCAGATAATACTGGGTAATACGATACCACTTGGTAAGACTGGTTGACCTGTAACGACTGTTAAAGATCTACAAATGACAGCCGGGACCAACAGCTATCCGTGCTTTCCGAGGCACAGAGGAAACCCGGTATGTAAGGGTGGTCACCCATCCACAGAGCAACCAAGGCAAGCACGGCTTAACTAAAAGATTGGCCCGAGCGGCACTTATTATTTAGCCACGAACCATTGGGACATAACGTTGAGTACGACTTTTAAAATACGAGTAGAGTAACATTTGAGACCCACTAATTGGCGACTCTGCAGGGCTACAGATTTAAATCCCAGCTTTAATACTTCAAATAAAATGTGACTTTCTTTATGTATAGATATTATTTTAGTCTGGAGTTGTGCCCGGTAGACAATGGCCCATATCCTACATGATCAAACTCAAGCACAACTGACTAAATGTGTGTATTTCAGGTACCAAATACTTTGGGCCTCACAGCCGTGATATTATGCAATGTTTTTACGTAATCAAACATAATCTTTTTCTTTACAATAAACGAAACCTGCTATCAGAAAAATATGCGGACTTTTGGACGGAAAATGAATAAATAAAACCGGCCCGTCAGTCGTCAGTTTTTCGCACAATATTTTTCAGCGACTTTGAAAGGAATGAGAGAAAAACTGTCAAAATAATGCGACAGTCATTTTGGAACAATTCTACATCACAATTTTACGAGAAATAGGTCAGTTGCCACAGAATCCGACTATTTTCATCCATATAAAGGTCTTAGATGTCTAAACG
Organism: Xestia c-nigrum; assembly: GCA_916618015.1. NCBI lineage: Eukaryota > Metazoa > Arthropoda > Insecta > Lepidoptera > Noctuidae > Xestia > Xestia c-nigrum. Next base: position 1,563,123 of record OU745246.1, on the reverse strand, counting down.
TTCTAGCTCTAATGTGGTATTAAGGGTATTTCGGTGACCTTTTAGCCCGAGAATAACCCAGCCTAAATAATGTCGCTATCCGGCTAAAGTTAAGTCTATTAACAGATACCCGTACCGTTGCTTAGCAACAAAACAGTTCGCCCGAAAAGACAGCCCGTTAAATAATTAAGCGCCATTTACTTCCCTAATGAAATTGACCTCATTTCGTATTTCTTGTACAATCACAGAGCACTAAAAATCTTTGTGGATTTAGATTTCGGTCATGTGACTGAAAAGACTGTCCAACTGGAATGGGGCTGGGCAGGACATGTTGTCTGTCATATACCGAACGAACTGTGTGCCTGTAAAGCACAGGATTGGTACCCCGAATCAGTGACATGGGGTCTGGGCAGACCACAGAGGAGATGGTGGAACGAAATGCGCTGTGACGTTTTTTTTTTTAATGTTACAGCACCATGCTGAGATAGGAGCCTTTTGGTCTTGTACAGGACAAATTCTGTTTTGTATTTTGTTGGTTTTTTCTTATGATTTCGTTATTATTATTATTTTTTTATTCTCTCATTATGTTTACTTTAAAACTAGTGTTATAATCACAATTTTACCATTTTATAATTTTTTTATTTATGTGTTGTCCTGTCGGGCTAATTAATGTTTTTTCTTTCTTTCTTTCTAAATGGATATCTTCGTTGAGAATTGTATTTAAAATAGCGCCGAATCGTGACCGTTGGAAGTGAAAGAGGCCTTTGCCCAGCAGTGGGACAGGCTAGCAGTTATAAGCTTTTTGGATTGCAGGTCAGGGATTCGCTTGATTACAACTTTTCTAAGTTCAGCGACATTGAGTTTGTTTGACTGAACCATGTGAACTTTTCACTAACTTATATAAAATTTGAGACACTCTTAAACAATTTGTTTTTAATAGACATAACACGGCTAAACTTAGTTTTTCAAGAAGCCTAAAAATACTCGTAGCTTCCATTTTAATAAAAACGAAAAGCCGTGACTTATTTCATATGACGTCATAATTTTAAATGAAAAATGTAAAAGGTTATTATTTAAAAGTTTCCCGGCTCGAATGTGGGGCGAGCACGACATTATAATATTGTAAGATTACGTGCACATTATACGGTTCGCGAAGTTTTAAAGAGCTATGTGTAACGCAGAATTTTGTCGCAAAAATTAATTTTCCTAACAGGAAAATTGTCTCTACCAATGTTTATGAAATTAATAACATTTTATTACGTCGGTAATTATAATAGCGTTTTGACGTTGTTTGTCTAGACAAATTTATAAAAAAAAATATAAACGGAAGATCATTATAATATCTCGCATTCAGACGAAGACAGAGATGACCTATTTGTTGTGAACGCTTAAGGGATTAAATCAGATGGATGGTTCGTCTTATTCACAGTGAACGGGTTTCTGATTTTACACAGACCTATTAGTGTCTTAGTAATGCGGAATTAACTACAACTGTGTGTTTATTTTAATTAAAGATTTTCTAGGCACTTTACTTTGCCACTCATTCCAGCTATAGTAAGTAGACTGCTATCACAGAAAGTTATTATATGCTTATCGTAGAGAGAGTACTTAAGGCTTAACATAATACCTTGAATGTAGATCAGATATGATATACATAGATCCACGATGGGTTATGAAGAAGTGTTAAAATATTTTATGCAGTTTTGTGGGTGTTACCCACAAAACTGCATAAAATGTACTTAATAGTTTTTGATCATTATTCTGCGTTTTTTAAAGCTATTGCATAGCTTCTATCGCGGGCCTTGAGCGTGGAGACCAAACCCAGGAATTCCGTAACGAAAATAACCTAACACCCTCCGTAAAAAACAAATGCAATAGCTTTACCGCGGCAGTCCCCGAGTGCCACACGTCTTTTTTTGTCAATAAATTCGGTGTATAGTTTACCCTCTACCATGAAGAAATATGAATTATTTAAATACAAACCACCCCTGAAAACAAGCCTCATACTCGCAAGGGAATACATCCATAATCACTACCACGGAAAATGAATTAATGATCGAAGCATGTTGTTATTACCCCAAAATCCAGGGTCAGTGAGGACACACAATAACAGAGCTTACGGCATGAAAAACAAGGTTTAAATTGCTGGGAATGGAAGCCGTCACGCCTATCTGAAAACGTGAGGCGGTTACATCGCGTGACTATCATTCTCAACAGTGACGTTAAGCCAACATTTTTAATTATTCCATTCAAAATATAACTCCGTAATGAAGTTATCATTTAATGTTTTAACACCATCCACCCAGGGAGTGATTACTTTTCGAGCTTCAGTAAAATACTCGTAAAAGTCGTAACTACGAGTTTGTTAATTAATTTGTTAGAAGCGACTTTGTCACGACTTCGTCTGATGTTAAATATTTTATGTTTATTGCACAGTTTTGATATAATTTGCAAATTAAGTGGTCATTGCCGCTTTGTGACCGGGATTTTAATGAAATATTGATTGGAGTTTTTTGTTTTTGAAACTCTGTATTTATGACAGAACAATAGTAGATAGCTAGGTTTTAATTATTCAGAAACTGGCTGATTTTGACTCTATAGGCGATTTTCATGAGGGTTCTCGCAAATAAAAACAACTTTTACTATGAGACGAATCACGAAAACGAACGAACGGAATAAAAGCTCAAACGTCATAAAGAAAAACAATAAAAAGTGAAAAAAATCAGAACCACTTTTTCCATTAACAAAAGAGTAACGATTCGCGAAATTTAATTAAGCATACAACAGCGCAACTGTTGTTAAGCTTAGTTTACACATGCGACATCTCGCTCGCTGTTGTCTAGCGATAACAATAACTTTGACTATGAAACACTACACGATTTGTTTCAGGGATTTTTTCGCACAATATTTTTCTGGCTTTTTGCTGTTATACAACACTCTTTATAGTCACAACCGATACGATTGTCAACAGACAAAAACATGAAACGCTACAAAGGCGAAGAAGAAACAATATTTGATTTTGTTATTTGGTTACTTTGGTGTTATCCTTATACTTACTGCTGTGTTCTTGGTTTTTGTTTAATCTATTGCGGATATGTGGTATAACATAGTTACGGTAACATTAAGCACTGTTAAAAAAAAGTGAATCTTACTTAAGTGTTGTAAAAAAATATTGAGTAAAAACACTAACCCAAAACAATATGAGCAAATTATAAGTATCACAAACAATAGTACTAGCTCAATTAATTTCTATTAATATCAGAAATAGGGTCCCTAATTACATTTTATTACATAAAATCCAATATATTAAGCCCGGCTTATAACAGATAGGTACTCAATTAAGTGCTTTCGCTGTTCTCAAGGGACACAGAGTTATAGAACTTTTCTAATTTCGATTTGTCAATCAATATTTCGGCTACTTCTTAATGTCTTACTAACTTTGTATCGTGCTTGTCAGTGCTTTCAATATAAATGGATTTTATATAAACTTAACTTTATACCTTTGAAAATAAAGTTCTTTAAAAAGTGTATTCTGTTTAGGTGACACTGGAATATTTGTGTTACATGTTAAAAGACCTGAGAAAAAATCTGAGGATTTCATGGAGGTAATGTTGCTCCATTGTAGCAATTTAAGATGTACCGTGAGTGGTAACGATACCTGGGCGAAGAAAAAGTCCACATGTGACTTTACCACGCTAAGATCAACGAAATGTCACACAAAAGAGTTTTTAAATGGGCTCTCAGAAAACACTTCAACTTGAGTCATGATACATAATCACTAGGTCGACAATAAAGACAACGTTTTATCATTGGGAAATCCCATGAGAACAATATTATAAAGCTCCTCTAAATGAGCTCACGAAATTCGTCAGCCAAAATTCTCATTTCACTTAAGCTAAGACATTGTTAACAACAAACTCCTCATCACTAAGACAAACAATTAATCTTAACCCCCATTACAAAATTAAACAACGTGTCACTTTACTTAAGCACTTTAAACTGTATCAAATTCAGCATTATCAATTCGGGGCAGGTACAGGTGTGTCAACCTCAGAACGCACATAGCGATTACGCGATATGTCGGCCGTGCATACTAAGCTTAACTGTCAGAGTCGGGTCGCGGCGTGGGGGCCGCAATTTCCTGTAACAGAACCAACTCGACGCGACCGCTTCCTGTTGGAGCGGACAATACGTTGCGGTTTTAAATTAAAAGCAGTTTTTAGGAACGTCAGTTACCCAGCAATGGTGAGCGTACATTGTGAAGTTTTAGTGCGCGTTGTAATTTTCCTCGGAGGCATTATGGTAATGCAGTTTCTCGTTTTTGCTGTAATAAAAGGAGTTATGAATGAGATGTTTTATATGGGTTTTAAGTAGTTCGTTTTTTTGTTGATGTGCACACAATTTATATTGTTGTTACGTGTGTTTTTCATGTTCTGTTTGTTCTCTTGCGAGCGTTTTTTATACTTTTGATTTACAAAGAGGTTTTTTGTCCTTTCTACTACTGCTACTAATGTAAACTCCGTCGACGCAAACATGATTGTTTGTTGCGAAAGATATTCAGACTGTCTCTAATGTCTACCTTTTTATGCCTTAAAGTCTGAACGAATTGCGATGAAAACTGACAAATAAATGACCACGACCACGATTAGGTGACTCTGACACACGAAACATTCAAACACTGTTTTAAACTTTCACGGTTTAAAACTAAACTCATGTTCTCTCTCACGGGATAATAATCTTCCGTGATTATTAATTAGGTATTTTGAGCTCTCAATATTTCGACGCTATGTTGCAAGCGCCATGATCGCGGGTTGACTTGAGAAAGAGGGTGGATGGAAGATAAATTGTTACGAGCAGATAAGTCTGTGTACTCTCTTTTTTTGTCTTTTGCTACGCGCAATCTATAATAAATAATTACGGAAGATATTCCGTAAATGACAATATACACTGTTTTAGGCTTTCACGGTTTAAAACTTAACTTATATTCTATATAAGTGAGTGCGTTTTGTCGTGATTTAGTATCCAGTTCCAATAGTGCGCGTAGCAAAATACAAAGAAAAAGGATAGACAGATTTGTCTGCTCGTAACAATTTAATTTCCATCCACCCGCATACTCCAGTCAACCCGCGATCATGGCGCTTGCAACAGCGTCGAAATATCGGGAGCTCAACATAATAAATAATCACGGAAGATATCCCGTAAGTGACAATATAAGCTTACACGAAACATTATCTCAGTAGAAGTACGTTATCGTGGGATAATTACAAACCTCTACGTATGCGAAGCCATAGAAAAAAGTAAGTAATACATAATTACGTATTTTTAGAGGCATTCGTGCAAAAACCAGCAACTGGTCATAAAACTGGAGAGGTTCTTATTACTTAAAGTAGATTAAACGTTCCGAAAGACGTTGGGTTAGAAGACCTCTCACTCGATGGACCGATGACCTGGTGAAGGTTGCGGTAATCCGTTGGATGCGAGTCGCACGGAACCAGTCAATGTGTGACACTTGGGAGAAGCCTATCTCCAGCACTGGATGTTTTAGGCTGCAATGATAATGATGAAAGGTTCCTTGGACCATTAGATCCTGATTTAAGTTATCTTAAAATCTCTTTTTACCATCACTCTAAAATCCCAGACAAACCTAACCAACCCTTAATTTATCTTCTGCTCAAATACAACTGGATCTTTTTCACTCAACGCTATTGAAGCAAGTCATTTGTCAGGCAACTATAGCCCATATAATCATAGCATTGAGTATAGAAATGAATAGACACGTCTGGCGGGAAATTGCAGTCTCATGGCTCGTGTAGGCGCATTGAATTGTACCACTGACGTAACAGCTCAGGAGTGAAATGACGAGCGCTGAATTAGAATACGGCGCTTTGTGCTGAGTGGGAATAATAAAAAAGGCGTGAGATACTTTAAAAACGATATAATTTATTTATCCGGAGACATGCAGACTCATCATCTGCCTAGCCTTTTTCCAATTATATTGGGGTCGGCCTCCAGTCTAACCGAATACTGCTGAATGCCAGTATTTTACATGAAGCGATATGTCGCTTCATGTAAAATACCTCCACACCCTCGCCTATCTGACCTCCACAACCCAGTTAATACTGGGTAATTCGATACCACTTAATAAGACTGGTTGCCAGACTTTTTGGGCCACTGACTACCTGTAACGACTGCCAAAGATCGACAAAGTACAACCGGGACCAACAGCTTATCGTGCTTTCCGAGGCACGGAGGAAATTCGGTATGTGAGGGTGGCCTGTTCGAAAGAGATACCGCGGCCCCGGAACGTAAAGGGCGAGGAAGGAACATGGATGGGTTTTAGTCAGTCAGAGTCTGACACTCCCTCTCGCTCCGCCCAGAGTGGGAGAAGTCTTAAAAAAAGGGTGTTCACCCACCCATAGATCAACCTAGGCAAGCACGGTTTAACCTGTGAGATTACCGTCTATCCAAAAACATGTAATATAGTGGTGTTAGTACCCACGTTATGAGCCACTAAAGGTACAATACCCACCCATTCAGAATTTATGAAACAGCAGATTTTTATTCAATAAGTATTTCGGACATTATCCCTTAGCAAAAGCTTTTCATATTAATGAGTTATATCGCCTTTTAAAAAAATATCTATTTACTAGATACTAGTTTCGCTTTTACCCAGGAGTGTTCTATAGGGATAAAAGAGACATCGGACAAGATCAAAATGTATTTTATCGGTTCTTCTTCATAAGTATCTACACTCGAGAGCAATGAATCCGGGTCACTTAAAGAATGTTAAAAATCTCGGAAACTAAAAATGATAGGTTAATGCAATAAATTGTATTTAATAGACTATCTAATACTCTTTAAATGAAAGTAAAAAAAATATGAGTCACCATACATTTTATTAACACAAAATTACATAAAGAAAAAAACTGCTGATCTCTCCTTAAAACAAAAATAGGAAACATGAAATTTTTGAACTTTGTTACGATTTTCTTGAATTTTAATATTTCGTATTGCCTCCTCGTGCTTACATTACTGCGTTTACGCGGTTTGGCATGCTGTACACCAAGTTCCTTATACGATTTTGGGGAATATTCTCCCATTCCTCTGTGAGAGCAATTTTGAGCTCACGAAGCGTGATTGGGGGAGGGTTTCGTTGTTTTACGCATCTGCCTAGCTCGTCCCAAGCATGCTCGATCGGGTTGATATCCGGGCTGCGCGCTGGCCACTCCATACGAGTAATGTTCATCTCTTGAAGGCAGTCATTCACAATCCTACCTGTATGAGGTCGGGCATTGTCATGCATAAATATAGCAGCCTCACCTAAATTGACCATAAATGGACCAACGTGATCATTGAGGATTTCTTCCACATATCTTACGCTAGTTAAAGAGCCGTTTTCTATGATCACCAGCTCTGTGCGACTTTCAGAAGAAATTCCGGCCCACACAAGTACAGACCCACCACCGTAGGCTACTTTTTCTTCGATGCATGCTTGCTTGAATCTTTCCCCTGGTCTTCGATAGTGTCTTCCATCGTGCTTGTAGAGCATAAATTTTGATTCGTCGGAGAACATAACTTTTGACCAATCTTCAATACTCCAATTTACGTGGCTCTGGGCATATCTTAGTCTTGAAATACGATGCCCACGCTCCAGTTTAGGGCCGTTTGCAGGTCTAAGGGGTTTTAAGTTAGATTCAGCAAGCCGACGTCTTACTGTCCATGCACTTGGGTTACTTCCTCCGAGACGTCGAAACTGATTTGTGAGTTCAGCTCCTGTGAGAAAGCGATTTCGAAGCATGGTGTTCACCAAGTATCGGTCTTCTCGTGCTGTGGTACACCTGGTTCTGCCCGTTCCTGGTCTGCGTAGGTTAGAACCAGTTTCTTCGTAACGTCGGAGAACTCTTTGTACTGTTGACAGCGACACACCGACAGTCCTGGCTGTATCGCGCTGACTCCGGCCGGTTTCCAGCATTGTAAGTATTCTGGTGCATTCTTCAGGCGTAAGCGACATAATTTCAGCTTGAATAATGAATATAGAGCACTATCAACATGGATTATGTACCCACATATATGACAGATTACAAACAAAAGCAAAACCAAATGCTGTAATTTCGTAGTTCCATCTTCGAAAGTGGCCCTTTTTCAAATTTGATTTTTTATGATATAACTTTACAATAACTAAGAAGTTTTAATACCTTCATTTAAGGAGTATTACATTGTCTATTAAATACAATTTATTGCATTAACCTAGCATTTTTAGTTTCCGAGATTTTTAGGATTCTTTAAGTGACCCGGATTCATTGCTCTCGAGTGTATATAATTAACTTTACAAAGAAATTCATGTAGGTATATGAGCAAGTCCGCCACACTCTTCCCAAACCACTATAACTCCTAAAAGAATCAACAGTGGCGACCACCAGAAAAGCGCCGAGACAATGAAGCTCGACGAAGTCTCAGAGACTGAATGAAACTATCTTGGATCCGGCCACGAAATTAATCAGAAAGATATAGCGGAGGGGTAGGAACAAATTGTACTTTCCACTTACCTCCATATCAGCAGGAGACAGAACTAAACATTGCCAATAGTCACAAAGGGACTACAAATAAATATTAACATTAATGGGTCCTAAGTTGTCAGTATTTGATTCCAATAATAGGTATGGCAAAAACGCTTGAACTCACGGAAAGTTCTAGGTTCTAGGTACATTGACAAAAATGCGAGTCAACAAGCTTGAAGGAAAATAATTTGATTTTGAATGGGAGACTAAACCAGCAAAAAGTACCAAACAGACATTTTAACAAGTTTCATTATTTTTAACTACTTATTTCATTACTCGCTTCAACCTTCAAACTCCGTATTCCTAAGTAAGTAGTTCCAAAGGTATGAATTGCATTGCTTCCAAGTGAATCCCCGTTCTGTAAACGTATCAGTTGCTTATTGTTCTGCAACTTGCGTTTAATTGGAGAACAGATCCCTAAGGTGTGCTGCTATTGGCTCACAAATGGACTAAGTGTGCAGCTATTGGCTTGTAGACTGTCTACGTTTGCTGTGCTGCAGTTACCACGTAATATTGTGCCTTGAGCGGGTAGCAATATGCTCTCAATACAAGTGTTTTGTTTTTAATTTTGCGGTTATTATCCTATGTTCGCATCTATGAAATTCTGAAACAATTATCGTGTGTCTGAACTTACCTAAATGCTGTACACCGAAGCTTTTGGTGAACTTATATTAATAAATAAATAAACTTTTTGCCTGCAAGATGTTAAAAATCATGTTTAATCTACCTTTCTATCTACGAGGGCCTACACATTTTGACTTTCTTTCAGTGATAATACTTACTTATTTTCTGCTAGCCTGTGTCATCCTATTGCTGCTACTCTTCACGTGACTTTCCAATCCTTCGATCCATGGCCAATGTGGACACCCTTTTTTTTTTTTTTTTTAAGGATGGGAAATCATCAAATGACCCCCCCCCCACTCTGGGCGGAGCGGGAGGGAGTATCAGACTCTTACTGACTAAAAACCATCCATGTTCCTTCATCGCCTTTTACGTTCCGGGGCCGCGGTATCTCTTTCGAACAGGCCCGCAACTGGACACCCTTGCCGTTGATTCTGTACAGCTCGTTCCGCCATCTTCTGCGAGGTCTAACGCATCGCTCTCTGGTTGTCTCAAGGCTGCACATCGTGTTTATTATGGCCCACAACTCGTCTCGCAGACATGGCCATAGCAGCCTTGTCCCACGTTAGCTTAGCGGCTTTTTCATTAATAAATAAATAAACATATAAATAATAAATTAATATCGCTGGACATTTTGCACACAGCGCCATCTAGTGCCACACTAAGCAACGAGGCTTGTGTCGTGGACACCAGATAGTTGATATGCTACATTGTTTTTTTGTAAATACATACTTATTATGAATATAAACATCCACAACTCGGAAACAAATGTCTATACTCATCACACAAACCTTTGCCCCTACCGGAATCGAACCCAGAACCATAAGATCTTAAGGCAGCCTCACCACCGCTGCGTCGATCGAGTCATCAATGTCAGTAATTTCTGTTTTGGAGCACAGTGTGGTGAAAATGCTAATAAAAAATCTAAAAAATATCTGCCCTGTCTGTCCGAGACAGTAGGGGTCGGCTACCACTCTAATCGGGTACAGCTGACCTTTACCACATAATAAGTACCGAGTAATACGATACCCCTTAGCCGTAGATACTAGTTTCTTTGCCAGCGACTGCCACTTACTTTAGTTTCTATGGACTTACTAATAATAACTAAGTCAGAAAACACCGATTCTGAGCAAGCGTGATGATCACTCTGTACGCTAAGAGGCCTCTTACCGACTTTTCCCTTTAGTGGGACACTTAAGAGGCTGGTATTATTAACATCTCCACGCTTATCTATCTGAAACATTGTTTACAAGTGAATAAAAACATGTTGTTTAGAAATTATTTGTCCATTTAATGATAGTTGTGAACACACGAACATATATCCATCACCTCGAGAGACAAATAACACAATATTTATAAGACAGACTTGACATGTTATAATAATGAAATACTTTTTGTGCTGTGAAATCTTTTGAAATTCAAATTTAGATAATAAAAGAACCGAAAAATTCAAATCTTCGTCGCAACTTAATCTTTTACTACAGTTTGACTGCACGAGACGTTTTCAAAGGTCGTCGGCCATTCAGCAGCATTTTATTGCAGATTGTCCAATTTGACCTCTAGAATGGCCGTGGACTATTTTATATAGCCGTTTTATGGGGTCGAAACATGCTACAAGGACATATTAAACCTACGATACTATCTAAAGAACACTGTACAAACAATATTTATTTTTATATTTTCTGTGTTGTAAATTGAGTGGTTCAACAAAAATAAAAAGTTGTAGTTTTGACAAGATTAGGAGACAGACAGAAACAATGCAAAGTTTCGACGTTTTACTGTGTAAAAGATTTCTTAAATAAAAACCTTTTTTCACGCTACGAATTTTTTATTACGTTTGTTCAGTGTCTTTCGTGGGATTAACTTGTTGTAAGCCCGAAACGTAGATCTGCGCGAAGCATCATGAAAGTTTTATTGTATCTCTGATTGAGACATCTGACTTTGTGATGATGGTGAAACACTGCTCGACTCTTGCTGAGCCGATAAATCAGCAGCTTACAGTGTGTGATTAAAATCGAAAACACACATATTTTTTAAATATAGTACTTATATACAAAAAATATTATATATAAGTGATATAATGGAAATACATTATTTATTCCTAACTTACGCCCCCGGTTTTTCCGGTGTGGAGTCAGTTAATTGTCCCACGGCATCGACCACCAGAATAAAATTTATCATATAAGAATACAGGTTATAAACTATGTTTTCTGTGCCATTTCATTTGAATCCGTTCAGTAGTTTTTGCGTGAAAGGTGAAATATAATTTATACCTTATGTTACTCGATAAAGATGTAGCTTTCCAATGGTGAATTTTTAAAATCTTTTGAGTAGTTCTTGCGGTTATTCGTAATAAACAAACAAACCAAAAATCAAATCTTTCGTTTTTATATTATTAGTTAAGATTAATTAAATAGTAATTTGCCTCTGACGGGATATCTCATCAGGAAAAAGACAAAATTCCATATAAACCACCACCCCAACTTTATTTCGTTTTTATTTATTTTCATAGAACTTTCTAAAAACATCACGTTCCTTGTTTAAAACTCCAGTTCAAAATTTCAGTGTAAGTATGATTTATATTAAGTAGATTTCACAAGCAAAATTACTTTAAACATGACACCCAAACAAGACAAAAGGTCAAAACAATTTTCTAGAGCAAGATAAGACATGCCAAACACGTCCATAAATACCTTCAGAGAAGATAGATAAGCCACGCAGTACCTCAACTTGCTAACCCGTCTTCAAACACCGTTAACTCCTGAACACTAAGTAAATATCATTTTCACATGTCATTTGTCCCCTTATCCTGAAGAACATAACTCTAGAACAGGATTTGGAAAACTCTTTTTGATAAAATATTTTTAGAAAAATCTCTTTCCAATATTCTTTACTACTGGTTGTGTTTATTGATGTAAAAGATTGTGAAGTCAATAGCTAAAGTCTATCTTCTCAGTATTTATGATGACATAAAAGGTGAAAATATATTTATTGTTAGGGTTCGAAGAAATGTTGAGTTTTTCTGGTATAAAGTTATAATTTCTTCTTTTTTCTGAGTGCCTAACCGTTAGAACTACATATTATGTCGACCTTGGGTCTGTGTTAGCTTTACATACGTGTCGAGAAATGTGTCTCAGTCATGGTGGTTTGGTATATTATACAACGTATTGTAAACAAATTATGAATCATAGGTGCGTGTCTTATGAGTTCGAACTCGAGATCAATGGCTTGGCAGTTCGAAGGTCACACTAGGCCATACAGTTAATAGCAGACAGAGACACCTCACATACAAATAAAATCTGTACCTACTGGAGATATTTTAACAATCAAGATTAAGGCAAACTTCTGCCTACAATGACTCTGTGCACGCAGTTAAGATCGAACTAGCTAAACACGTTGTAGAAGCGATTACTTACCACCGCTCTCGTCGCATTTTATGATTTTTGAATTTCCTAATATACGAAGATTTTCTATATCCTTTTCTAAATTTTACTGAACCATCAACATTCATAAGCTTTATGTATTTACACTAGAAAATAGAATATCATAATAACATAATAGCAGCAGCTGCTTGGGGTGGATCGTAAGGTTAAGCCGTGCTTGCCCTGGTCTGTGGATGGGTGACCGCCCTTACATACCGAGTTTCCTCCATGCCTTGGAAAGCACGTTAAGCTGCTGTTAAGCAGCTGCCATTTGTAGATTTTTGGCAGTCGCTACAGGGGATTAATGGCCAAAATGGGCTGACAACCAGTCTTACTAAGGGAATATCGTATTATCCAGTACTAACTGGGTTGTGGAGGTCAGATTGGCAGTCGCTCCATGTACAATACTGGTATTCAGCTGCATCCGGTTAGACTGCAAGCCAACCCCAACATAGTTGGGAAATGCTAGGCAGATGATCTTAAAGAACATAATTATTGTTGCGAACTCAAACAAAAATTCGATAAGGAAAATTTATAAGTTAACAGTTTTTCTTGGTGACATCTAGAATGGCCTACTGCCACAATAAAAACAAACCATTATCCTCAATCGAATGTGACGTTAATCACTACCCAACAGAGTTGAACATCATTATACTGTTAGTAAACAGGTTCATTCTGATGTCCAACAACGAGATAGAGCTGTTCAATCTGCATAGTGCCATCCCATTTTTGCGTTGGTACTATATTAACTCTGAAAGTTCAACGTACGGACAAGGGTTATTCCAGTTGATCCTCATAATAATCCATCCTAAGGGGGACTTTCGGAAACGCACGTCCAAGAATCCCCCTATAGGGGAAAACGAGAATATGAATGTTAATAGTCGGTATTATTACTGTAGCGAATCGATTCCCTCCCTCCCTGACCTAAGGCGGATTCATACTACATGCATTTTTGAGATAGCTCCATTATTTTCGGATGGGAAGTCATCAAATTACGGGGTCTCTGGGCGGAGCGGAAGGGAGCGTCAGACTTTTACTGACTAAAACCCATTCATGTTCCTTTTTAGCCCTTTGTGTTCCAGAGCCAGGGTCTTGCCCTTCAGGAAATTCCCTTGGATTCTCTTTCAACAAACCAACCGTTTGTGTTCCAGAATTTCACTTCATTCCACTGAACGCAAACCGTATGTGGATGGCTTTATCATTTATTATGAAGCGACTGTAGTGTTAGTCTCGGGGGATTCTGCTCCACCTGTGTCGGTATTAGCTAAATGGAAATAGCTGGTGTTGTGGTGAATAGATTAGTCAGTCAGCCATGTTGATAGCGGGGATGAGTGGATACGGCTCAATGTTTAGCTACCTCGCTCGAGAAGATCTAAGATTTTAATGAGCTCTTTGGGTGTTATGAAAAAATACTTTAAGGTAATATCATGCAAAGGAGATGGCTAAATGGAAGTTTAAACGACTGCCCCAGCAATGTATAAACATGGAACCGCAAGCAAGCAAGGTTCCATGTTTATACATTGCTGGGCATTGCTGGGCATTGCTGGGCATTGCTGGGCATTGCTGGGCATTGCTGGGCATTGCCGGGCATTGCTGGTCATTGCTGGGCATTTCTGGGCAATATGTAATGCTGAATAGCTGAATATTAGTATTTCATATGAAAATTCGAAAGGTCCAGGAAAGGACATTGCTCGTCGTCCATACATGGCTCGCCTAAGATCCAACAGGGAGGTGTATTTACTTTTTGGGTTTTAGATAATGTATATATTCGATTGAACCTGAATTAAAACAACGGACACTTTTGAGAATTCAGAAAAAATCAAAACACTTTCGGGTTTTGAGGTTATATTTACGTCAATAAAAACATTCGGTTCTGTTGCCATCTGTCAATTTACAACTGGTATAGGGGTCTTTTGGCCTCGTTCAGGACCTTTCGTTTATTTTATGAATTTTTTTATCTATGTTTTGTTTACAATAGTTGTAAATAATGTTATTTTTTTTATGTGTTTGGTCCTGCACGGGCTAATAAATGCTTTTTATTTCTTATTGCTTGTTTCAAACAGCGCTTTCAATCGAGTTTTTTGATACCCCGTATTATTCCGCGAAATCCTAGCGGACTGTTTGTAACTAAAAACCATTATCGTATATCAAGTGTTAGAATACTGACGCTTGTCTATGTCAAACTCTTATTAAGAGTGCTGTACAAAGACTAGGCTGTATGAGCTTTTAAGGGGTTTTTAATAGGCAAAGGTATTATAACCTTTGCCTATTAAAAACCCTAAATTGAACCAAAAAATAATAAGTTAATAACATCACATGTCCGAGGATCATGACGGAAGTTTATAGGTACTTTTTAAAATGTTTTTGAAATTAAAAAGTGTCCGTTCTATTGAAATATTTGTAACGTATATTATTAAAAGAATAATGAATTATAGTAAATGTTTCAAGCGTGTTGATTCATAGGCCATTTTTGACAATGTCCTTTATTAAAGGCTAAGTAATTCTTGAATGATTTTATGAGTGTGAGATTTCTATTCATACTTGGGGCAGTCATTTAGCTATCTCCATATGGTACTACTAAAATCAAACTTCAGTTTTCTTTATATTTTGAGTCTAACTTATTTCACAATTTTATGATATAATAGGCTTGTGATCTTCTTATGACCAAAGAAACAACGAATAAACGAGGTATCTGATGAGATGACGAATCATACAGAAGCATGGATGAAGCAAACATGCTGCACCAACCCCCAAATGAATTGAGATAAGGGCAACATAATATTTCATCATTTTCTAAAACAGATTCTATTAGAAAAGGACAGCAACAGAACTAGCCCCATTCAGACTATTCTCTATCGTTGTATGAAGCAGTTTGTCTCATGTAAGTGCATGCAAGTGTGTTTGCAAAACACACACACACACAGAACCAAAACACAAGCTCCCCCAAACGGTCCAGTCGCATTCAATAAAACCGTATTTCCGATAGCTAAACGTTTCGCAGAACTAGATTGCAAATAACGTAATAAAAGCGAATACCGTCGCATAGAAGTAAGCTGTTTTGTGCGGAATTGGCTTACTGACCAACCGCATCTTGGCTTATGTGAAAATGTTTGTAGCGAGATGCAGGAATGCAACTTTGCACTGTATTTGGTTACGATACTAATACGTGAGACAATAGCTGCGGTGTACTCGTACCAAGGAGCTTTCTGTTGTTATCATCTGCCTAGCCTTTTATTTATTTAACAATTCAAGCACAAAGTCAAAGGTGGACGTAATGCCATAGGTATTTTCTACCAGTCAACATCTAATTGATATTCACCAACCCTCATAACGGCGTAGCGGTGGCCAGTGGTGGCGGCCCCGAACTTACGAACAGTAAGTCGTGGGTTCGAACCCAGACAGAGGCGCATTACTTTGTGTAATTTATTTAATCACCGCTGCTCTCAAAACGGTGAAGGAAAACATAGTGAGGAAACCGGCATGTCCTAGAACCAAAAATTCGAAGACCTGTGACATCTACCAATCCGCACTGGGCCCGCATGGTAGATTATAGCCCATTCCCTCTCATTGAGAGGAGGCCGGTTTCCGAGCAGTGGGAACATTATAGGCTGATGATGATGATGATGATGAACCCTTATAAGTAGACGATTATAACGGTTGGCACAGTGGCTGGGGATCGACTACTTCGGTGTATGTCGCGGGTTCAATACAGGCAGTTATTCCGGCTCTGGCTGTTCATACATGTGCCAGACACTGATGGAAGGTGACAAAAAATAGTGCAGAATCTTAGTAGGTAGGTTCTTATTTGTGAGAATAAATGTCTATAAACGCACCAACGATACAAGAACAATTCAATGCAATACGAAAGCCAGTATCTCAAATTACTCAAAACGCCATACAACACCGAACAAAACCAAAAAGTACCCGCCCTATTTTTATTTACTTCCAAAAAATTCTGCTGAAGAGTACGTGAGTCCTCTCTAAAGGCTTCCAGTATCCAGCTATTGTGTCTCTCGACTTATCGGCTGGTGTAAACCGGGCACATTGTCCGATCATGTACAATGGCCGCTGATACGCTTCAGGACTAAGGTCGTATGTACATTACATTGTTGGCCGTGTAATGTCACTTTCTTAATCACGCTTCGGTAAATTTTGTTGTAGTATCTTGTGTGAATGATGTTTTATCGTGTATCTGACGGCGGTTGAGGAAGATGGTTTTGTGTTTTATTTTGAAAGGTCAGTTATTTGCTAATTTCTGATTTGTGTTTTTTTCATACTTTTTACTAACACACAACACACACTTACCACTTAAAAAACAAAACAACACTTATCTTGAACGTAATTACTATCAACGTTTCATTTTAGGTGGTTGAAAATATTGAATTTTGAAGATCGTATCGGTTTATAATTAATCGTGCTTTTGTATAAGATTTTTCTCCAATTAAATTGTGGTTTAATTTCATTTTAACCGAATGCAGCTAAATATCAATATTAGACATAGAGCGATAGAATATTTTGATGTCTGCACGACAAGCCAAATACGTCGTAATACTGCTTGGTAAGACTATGATTCGGAACATTGCTACCAGTGATTAAGTCAACACAGACCTATCGTCAACAATGAATACAAGTATTCATTACTTATTAATTCACATCATTTGCTTAGACACTGTGTAGTGATGGGTTGGCATCCCATCACTACAAGAACCCAAAAATAAATGATTCAACACCAAAATTTATTACGCAACCCGAACTATTCGTCTGCTTGTCCACTCGCTATAAATATTCAAAGAATACATACAACGCATTTTATGTCTGGTAAGGAAGCGATTCCTTTGGGAGAGGACACTTTACGACTGCTGTTTACATGTTTAGCTCAAGCTTGTTTATCTGGAACGTATTTATTTTACCAATAACTCAGGGTTCGTGGCGTCTGATCAGCATGGATAGGGTTAACAAATACGTTTGGTGGGGAAATAAATAGGGGATCGAATGTGGGTTGGCGGAGTAGTGAGTTTGTGGTGGAGACTGAATGACTGTGGTGCTTGAATTTAAGGAGTATGGAAACTTTGTAGTTTTATTAGATAAAAGAGATATTAGAAAACCTCCAAGAGTTGCGACTCTTTAAATTAATGGCTAGTTTTGATTCGTTTTGATGGTGGAAACTAGCCTATTTGAATTGATTCGACCCAGAATTTCACGACAATAGCGGTCAACTTCTCTTTTAACACCTTGAAAACATGACAAGCAGGACACGGTATTATGTTAAGGTAGGTACCGTGTTGTTTATAGAACACAATTTTGACGAATAAAAATACATTTTGACGACCCGAATGGCGTAGCGGTAGTGAGGTTGCCTTACGTTCTTAGGGTTCCGGGTCGGGATCCTGGTAGGTGCAAATGTTTGTGTGATGAGCATGGACATTTTTTTCCGAGTCATGGATGTTAATATGTATACCAACTATGTGGTGTCCATGACACAAGCCCCGTTTGCTTAGTGTGGCACTAGATGGCGCTGTGTGCTCAGCTATTTTTATTTATTTATTTTGGCTATAACTATTATTCTGTTATTAGTTTGTGCATATACGAGTGTACTCGTATAGTGTGTGTGTGTGTGTGTAGTTTTGTTTTCACTTACTCATTTTTTTTTTCTTATGATGTCAAGTCGGGACTTCTTGTGATCAATCGTAACCGTGACGAATCAGGCATAACTCATCATAAAGTAAAGTTTAGGCCACTCAAAGTATCAGTTGAAATATCTCATCTTGTTCGTATTAACAAATATAACATTATTATTGATATATTTTAACAGGGATATAAAATACGGTAACATCAGTCTCTCCGATGAAAACTCACAGAGTCGGATACCTCACAATGATTTTTGGTTTTAATTATAATTTTGTGGTTAGATAATTAATTATTTCCGAATATGCTGGCCATGTGTAATTATTGTGTAACAGGAGTATAATTATTTATTCAATTAAAGCCATCAAAGTATTGGTTTTGGGCCATTTTACGTTCAATGCGTTATTGTATTTGTATATCAATTTATTTTGTCGAAATTGTATTTTTCTTATTCATATTTTTTGTACTCTATCACAATGCCTATTTGACCCAAACAGAGATACTATCTTTTGTAAATAAAATTACTTTTAAAAATAGTGCGTGGAGTCTCACCGCGACGAAGAAGTGAAACTTCCTAATGAGTAAATTAAAATAGGAGGAGGGACGAGGGGGGGGGGGGCTTCATGGTAGCGTTAAACGTTTAACGCAACCTTGTTATAAGTTGCATTAGAAGTTTCACTTCAATAATGAACTGGACTGCCTGATTCTCAGTAACAGCCACGGATTATGGATTTGCGCCTGGTTGATGCCAATAGGCCTGCCCCCTGTTACATGGGACTGAAACTAAACTGGCGTAATGTGGGGTGTACTATTAGATACACTTCTGTCTAATCCTATAACGATTCAAGGCATTAAAGGCTTTATTATGTTCCATCTATATTTGCTTCTACCACCTACAAACGACGTTGTTCCTGTTTTGTAATGAACTCATTACAAAATGAAATGTATAGAACTAAATAGTATTTAGTATAATAAAGCAGAATTCTAAGGCGAATTTGATTAAAGACGTGTCTCAGTTTTGATTGAACATGTTCTAATAATGAGAACAGGACGTGACGTAGCGACTCATACCTGTTAAGTACAAAGTTCAGAAGGTTTGGTTAATACTGCTAGAAAGAGAAAACAATAAAGCAGTACGCACCCACAGTATGAGTAAGTGAGAAGACCGACTATTAAAGAATCTTGGTGTTCAGTTTGCGCTTAGTAAAACAGAACTCGATTAAACTTGGACTAGGCTGAACTTCTTTAGGCGCGTTGAGAGTGAACAGAAATCATGAAACTCACGTGATTACTTACGCTTTTCGTAGCAATACGAGTTTTTCTTTCTATCGGCAATCTCCAAAGACCGCTCCGCATGTTTTTTTTTTTGTGAATGGGCTGCAATAGGTTGTTTAGTTGGATTGAATAGCTCAGTTATATGCATGTTCTCACTGCTTGAACATAGGCCATAGCTCAAGGCCGCAGTTTACGATTTTGAATAGGCCCTTATCTCCACTGGTCCCCTTGCAGGTTTATTGACAACATTTGCTTTAGAATTATTTGTTCAAGAACACGAAGTTTTCTCACGAAGTTTTTGCACACAGATGAGGAAACATAGCACAAAATTGCTTGATTAGATTCGTATAACTTGTGGTATGTGGTTTGAAGTAGTACGAGTACCTACCCTAGAACTGGGCCACCAGCATCACTGTTTACTTGATTAGGATGTTTATCTACAGTGTTTTTCGAAGTGAACCTTTCAAACGTACCTGCCTAGTTATCGTTTTACCTCGTGTTTCATTGGAATTGATTGTAATGAAATATGTGGGTGTTTTGTGTATTAGAAAGCCGTGCTTCGCATATCTTGTGTATAATAATATAAGCTATGTTATCCGTTATATTCTGGGGTTTTTTGTGTATTTCGGCGTACTCGGGAGTAGGCCTTTGTTCGGTGAAATTCTTGTAACCATTGCAACCTCTCTTTTATGTTTACTAAAAATATGACGTCAATTTCGTATGAATTTCATTTCTTGAACTTTACTGGCGAAATGTGGGTGCACTATTACTCGTAGATACGCCTCTGCGTAACGCTTCGAAGATTACTGGCGTGATTTATATTACGTGTGATTTCGTATTCCGAAGTATCCATTAAGATCTCTTTGTAAGCCAATCTATTTGATTTTATCCAGAATCTTTGTGTCTTTTATGTCACATGCACTGTTTTCTAAAACCATTTATTATATTTTTATTCATATCGTTCTTTTTTTTTGTTACAGATAAACCAGTAAATGATCTACAGAACCGTACCAAAACTGCAAAATGGTCGCCTTATAGCAGTCGGCGGCCGGGGACATTTGCTCGGACGGTGGCGCTGGAAGCGGAAACATGTTAATTCTGATGATCATACATTTCATTACGCTACCAGTACTTACATCTAGGCTCGTTAGGGGCGAGACCGCAATGGATGAGAAACAACCGCAACCGCTCATCAGTTCCCGAGTAGTGAGGACAAAGTACGGTGATCTCAGAGGGTTTATAGTGACTCCAGAATCTAGGTTCTTAGAACCGGTCGAAGTCTTTAGAGGCGTGCCTTATGCATCGCCTCCTGTAGGTTCCCTGAGATTCATGCCTCCAGTTTCCGGCGCGCAATGGTCAGGAGTCAAAATCGCTGAAGAGTTCAGCCCCGTATGTCCCCAAGTGCTTCCCGATATTAGAAATGAGACCGCTGTGTTGAAAAGAATATCAAAAGGACGGTTAGAGTACTTGAGAAGGATACTGCCGTTCCTGACAAATCAGTCTGAAGATTGCTTGTATCTGAATATCTACGCACCCGCTCAAGGTAAGTCCAGTTAATGTCTTCAGTTCTTATTCTCGTCCGAAAAGAGTAGGTAAGGAGAAAAAAGAGTGTTTACAAATCCGATTAGCGTCTCAGAACTTCTTAACATTCAAATGGGAAAGCAGGCTAAGAGACGCCGTGCATTGTAATGTTTTCGTTATAAGAAAATTAACATGTAAATAAATACAAAGCCAGCTCTCCTTGATTACTGTTTTCTCCAAAGATATCTACGAGTAACTAGCTAGATGTGCGTAGTAGAAAAATGTGACCCATTTCTGAAGGAATGCCATCAAAATGTCGTCACCAACAGAACCTCCTCTTTCTCATTCCTGATAAATTTATTCCCTTACTTTGTTGCGACAAAGTGGCAACAGGGATGTATAAACAAGGCATTTTAATCCAAATTTCGTCAGGCAAGCATTACACTCGTAAATTGAGGGTGGGAACAAAAACTTGATTTATAATTTCAGTTAAAACCTCCCCAAGCTCCAGTGAGCTAATTTTCAAAAAGACTTTTGTCCCTGTCTGTGAAGGTATACATTCATTTTAGCAGTTGGCTGGACAGGGATATTTTTGAATGGCTGCGGGCGGGTATTAAAAATAAATGAAATGTCTTTTATTACGGAATCCACGGATGTGACTAATTGGAACGTGAATGGCGGTAATGATGTTGCGTTTCTGCGTTGATTTTTGGTCCGTGTTCGCGTTGTACAATAAAAGAAACAGGATTAAATCTCAGTTTTAAAACGCTTTTAAGGATCTCCAATTTAAATATATATGAAAAGAAATTGGTAAAAGGGATTTCGATAACTCAGTTTTAGGTAAGATACAGGAACATTAGGATTTATGACGACCCGAATGGCGCAGCGGTAGTGAGGCTGCCTTACGTTCTTAGGGTCCGGGTTCGAATCCCGGTAGGAGCAAATGTTTGCGTGATGAGCATGGACTTTGTTTCCGAGTCATGGATCTTTATATGTATAATAAGTATGTATTTACAAAGAAAAAAGTATATAATATGTAGTATATCAACTGTCTGGCACTACTTACTTACACTTGCTTAGTGTGGCACTAGATGGTGCTGTGTGTAATGTCCAGCAATATTTATTACATAACCAAATTAGGCTTTATTTTCTTATCACGTTCCTCATTCAAAAAACAATACCAGCCATTCAACAAAATAATTTAAAACACAAAATATCCGATTTGTCACTTCATCAACCCCAAAACTTTGAAAATATCCGCCACTAACTCTTACCAAAACTACTAATTACGGGACTGCACCTTAATCCGTTCGACTCCAGTAGACCCGTGTCAAACGAAAGTCGTATTAAAGGCAAGGCTCACACGGTTATGTCCAAAAAAACGAAAAGGAGTCTTGTTCTTTTATTAAGAGGCAGCCTTATATTCCGTGCGTCTCTCGGTACGTCACTGGCTTTTGTCACAAATGCGGTGGTGCTTCTCTGCGCATACGAAATACTTTTTCGACCTAGGTATGGTTTTTGGCAGTATCTGAGTGTGGAGCTGGGAGCGATTAGTGAGGCTTTCCTGAATTTGTAGCTTGTTTCTGTTTTGTTTCTTTTTGTGTCTATTTCTGTTTTTATGTGGAAGAAATGTGAGATGGAGTAGTAGTTGTGTTCGTGAATCATTTTCGTGCCTGCATGTTAATTGATTTTGCAAAAGCTTAAAAGTTCAAAATCATTATTTTTCATCAATGTGGCCCCTGGCGGCCCAAAGAACATTTATCGTTAAAAATTAAAAGAAGATGCTGGTGCAATAGGTTCATAACCCCCTCTTTTTAGGGTTCTGTAGCCAAATGGCAAAAACGGAACCCTTAGTTTCGTCATGTCTGTCTGTCTGTCCCCCCCCCCCCCTGTAACTTCTAAAATACGAGAATGATAAATAAACTCCCACCGAATATTGGTTTAAACGAGATCTAGTGAGTAGTTTTTTTAATACGTCATAAATTAGAAACAACAATTTACCTTTCATTCAATCTGCTACGGAACCCTTCATGGGCGAGTCCGACTCGCACTTGGCTGCTTTTTTTAGAAGTCGGTTTAAAATGAGAATGTTAAATGATGAAGTTTTATTTTGCAAATAGGTTTTTATAAACACAAAAGAAGATGATAATTATTTGCAATTAAATAAATACCACTACAAGAAGTAAAAAACTACTTTCAAATTCTCATCAATATTCCTCCTAACATCTACAATTCTAATAACAAAACTAATGTGTAAATCACCGTGAAATTTTCCATCTATTGAAATTCAAATGATAAACCTCGTCTCCAAAAATACGATTTCCAGCAAAATTTTACGCCAACCTCCGAACACGTACGTATACGCGGTTTCGGGACCCCACTCAGAAATAGTCTTCTGGCTTTTTAATAACCGTAAATGACGCTCTATACCTAAAATTCTTGTCTTTCTGTATCTACGCCAGATATTAGGGAGATTGTTAGAGGAGATCGTATTTTACCGTCGACATTTGGAAGTATAAAAGTTGTCTCTGATTTGGGGGAGTCGTTACTAAATAATAATAACTGTATCGTTAAGCAACGTTTATTGATATCGATCCATGGATGGGTAATAAAGGGAAGTCACTCCATTTATAGCACTTAGGTATTCAGCTGCATCCGGTTAGGCTGGAAGTTACATCTTTATGGTTGGAAAAAGGTTAATCTGATGATGCCTTTGCATTGGATGAAGAGAAAGTAGGTAGATAAGGTTAAATTCTTGAAATACTTTGTAGTTCTCAACCTATAGTTTGCATACATCGGTTGATGAAGCCTTGAAAATGGTCCTCAAAAGGTTACCTATTATTCATACTTTTTAACTTGCACAGAAGATGCATGCTCAACCCAACCTTATTGAACCTATTAGAGGAAAGGTGCTATTTTTTTATAATCTACTAACTTGTTCCTATTTCCGTATGGATGATTGCTAAATTCTTAGAGCTCTCTTTGTTCGCGTTTGTATCTTTTACTATTTAATTCTAAAGGGTTTCATCGCATTGTGTGAGTCAAAGATTCACCCCACCTAGTCCTGTCAGTATCCATATTTGTCTTGGACCTTATGGCCCCCGCTAACAGTAAAGACATCAAATTGGTCCCTGTTCCAAGGAAGTTTGGGAACCACTGCCCTAAAATAAATGATAATGTTTCACTTGTTCTGCTAAAAGATACTTGTTTACGCTTTAAACCAGCACCATTTTAGAAAACTGTTCGCCATAAAGCAGAATAAACCTTTACAAAATTCATCACACAAAATTCAGCGACAAACTACTAAGGAACTTGTTAAAATACCGAAAATGAAATACCGAAAAGGCAACGATCATTTTAAGCATTTACATACTTCCCTTAGCGTCGTGCGTTCCGGAAAACTTCCGAATTACGGTACGTCGGATTCCGGTATTTGAGTCTAAATGGTATTACGGTATTCGTACCCGAAGCGTTCATAATTCCGGTACAGAATTTACGCGGACTAAAACGTGGTCATGCAATTTGAATGTGCTGAATAAATTCTATCTTGTGTGATTTGGGCACGATCTCCTTTATCTGTATTTTGACGTATGCGGCCATCCACTGATTGCTGATAAATTTGATAAGGCGAAAATGTACTTTTCAACATCATCATCATTCCAGCCGAAAGACGTCCACTGCTGGACATAGGCCTCCCCCAATTGTCACCACATTGACCGGTCCCGTGCGGCTTGCATCATCGTCATCGGTCCACCTACTGGAAGGTTTTCCAACACAACGTCTTCCGGTTCGCAGTCGCCACTCCAGAAATCTTCGGCCGCATCGGTCATCCATTCTGCGAGCAATGCGCTCTGCCGACTGCCACTTAAGTTTGGCATTTCTTCGGGCTTCAAGACTTACTTCCAAAATCTCTGAAATTCGGACTTTTACTTATGTTTTTGGTTGGTACATTTCCGATGATAAACAAAATTTAAACAGTGATTCTAAGTTCATGTACGTTAAACACAATATTTCTTTTTGCTTAAAATCTAAGAAGATCCATCACAATCACATCAGACACGTCTCTCGAAAATATAATTCACCTCAACATCACACTGCTACTTACATAGAACCACTTACCAGACGACGTTTACGACAAAATTCTTCTCTATTTTCTCGCAAAAATAACCACTTTAGGGGAATCTAATCTCAAAATAGAATAACAAGATAATCTAACCACGAGGTTATAGCAAAAAATTGATTTGACAGCCGTGTGAAGCTATGGATTTATACTGCGAGAGTTGATTTATGCCCCCGATGCGATCCATCACGGGATAACCGATAGTGTTGGCGGTTTATGAAGCAAGGGATCTACTTACAGTGATGTATAGTGGTGTTACGATTTTCTGGTTCATAGATATTTGGGGTAGGCGTAAAGTGTTTCGTTACAAGCTTCTTTTTTTAACACCTAACTTCTTTGTAACAAAGCGCACATCAAAGATTTTTTCATCATTGTTTAGGTACAACCCTTTTAGAAACGGCTTCCAAACCAGCAACCTGTATCGTAAAATACCTCGTTTACAATGCCTCACGTCTTTCAATTTGGGTTCTTCTATAAGTCAATTAATAATGCACAGCTGAAAACAATGAGATATTTTCTTTTGTGCCTTTGTTCTTTATTGATCCAGGTTACTACCAAAACGTTCTGCGGCAGTGTGGTAGATTGCTGTAAGAAATCAATCAAATTCGTATGGGATACTAAGGTACATGTAAATCACATTTAAAAGTAATAAAAAACATACTCATTCCAAAACGGCCAGAACCCAACATAATGTTAGACTACGTACACTACCATTTGGAGCTGATTTTCAGTCCCTACGTGACATCCTTCAATACGTGGCCCTACCCAAGTGCCACTCACCACTCACCCATTACCTCAAAGATGAAGTTTGTGTCCCAACAGTGGGAATATCATAAAATGATGAAGTATCTGAAAGCTATCACGAAGAAGGAAAAGTCATCATCTGCCTAGCCTTTTCCCAACTATGTTGGGGACGGCTTTCAGTCTAACCGGATGCAGCCGAATAGCAGTATTTTACATGAAGCGACTATCTATCTGACCTCCACAACACAGTTAATACTGGGAAATACGATACCACTTGGTAAGACTGGTGTCAGACTTTTGGGCCACTGACTACCGATAACGACTGTCAAAGATGGACAAATGACAGCCGGGACCGACAGTTTAACGTGCTATCCGAGGGACGGAGGAATCTCGGTATGTAAGGGTGGTCACCCATCCACAGACCAACCTAGGTGAGCACGGCTTAACCCAAAGATCGACCCGAGCGGCTGTTATTATTTAGCCACGAGCTCCTCCTTCTCTATCACGAAGTAGGAAAAGCAATCCATTTAATTTTTCTTAAACAAACCACCAATAAATATAAGACACTAGCTGACTCGCGCAACTTCGTCTGCGTCTCATAATTTGAGATTTAAACTATCCTATCTCTCAAGTTGGATCGAACTGCTCATGGTGTGCGAATTTTATTATAATCGGTTAAGTGGTTTAGGAGTCCATTGAGGACAAACATTGTGACACGAGATTTATATATATTAAGATAAGATAAGATTAATAGTGATAAAACCATTCCATTTTGCAAAAGCAAGGAGTTTCACATAACCAAATCAACGAGCAAAAGCTAATCTACCAATATACGCATAACATAACACAGTGCTCAACAACGTTAAGTACAGATCCAGTATTTCGTATGAGACTCTTTCGCTACATGACTAAATATCCCGATATATTGAATGCTGCTTTGATAATATGAGATTTTCCTTATAAATGTTATATCATATTAAGCTTCGGTTCGAGTGAATTGCTCAACATTTAAAGCCAATGGCGGAGAAGTGATTGAAGAACGTTAACTCCATTTGAAAGTATTAAGGATACGTTAGATGAAATATTGGAAGCGTAACATGCTTTTGTTGAGTTAAAAAGGTTATTTTATAAATATAAGCTGACATTTACAATGAACTTTTACAGTAATATCGTTTGGTATACGGAGTTTTGAAATTCGTTCTCAGAACTTTTAGTTCGACATGGATCAGTGAATTTATTTGAATACTTATAGCTGCTATTTTCGTTTGATTTTAATGGTACAGAAAGCTAATAACAAATTGTAGAACATAGCTGTTTGTTTTAACTCCTCGACAAATAAAACTTGTAGTGTAACATCGAAAACCAGACATAAACAACACACATCAACATTAATCTTTGTTTAACACTAAAATACTGTGTTATAAATTCTACTATAACACTACATTAATATAGAACCCTTCACATAAAAGAATCATGAATGACATACTACCAACGCGCGCCATCTCAAAACAAACGCCACGTAAACATTAACACACTTTATCTCAACGTGAGAACTAGATTCACTCGCTTCAACCGAAAAAAATCCCCTACGGAGCCAACCGGCGCGGCGCAACGATCACTTTTGTGGATAAATATTTCTTTATTCATGTCTGGATGTAGGCTAAAGTTTTCTATACTTCCCCCTAGAGAACCTTGTTAGATCGAGACTAGAAAGTTTATCACGATTCTTGGAGCGTTACAGGATTTTTGGGAAAAATTCTAGATCTAATTTGTTATAAATGGCTTTTGAAGTAAAAAAAAAAGTTGACTTTCCTCAAGAATTTCACAAAAAACTAGAATGTCCTCTAGATAACATTTTGTTACATCAGAGCTTATTACGACAATTATAAATAATTGATA
Source organism: Xestia c-nigrum (assembly GCA_916618015.1). NCBI lineage: Eukaryota > Metazoa > Arthropoda > Insecta > Lepidoptera > Noctuidae > Xestia > Xestia c-nigrum. The sequence continues at coordinate 1,535,359 of OU745246.1, read as the reverse complement.
TAACTTAGTTAGTAGTTTTTCTTGGGAAATATGACAGCTGTATCGAAGCCGGAGTTTATTTTTAATCTTTCATGAATTTTTGTTACTAGATAATACCCCAGTAACGTTTCATAGTTAAGCATTTTTCCTATGTACAGCTCCAAAGACCACTCATCTGGAATTTCCGCATCAGTCACTCCTTAAAACTTGACTCAACCCTTTTATAAAGAGCCCGAACAAAAAAAATGTCAACAATATTAAATACCAACGTGAAACTCCGTATCTCCGCTCCTCGGTTTTTTATTAGAAACGCTTCTTATATCATCAACTGAATAAAACACGATGGGTACAAGTAAATGGTGACCCAAATACGAATTTATTGCTTCGGAACTCCGGATTTGATTTATATCCAGGAGTGGATTGACTTACAACACATCGATTTTGTGAATTGCATTACAATCGATGAGGAGGATATGATGTATGGAGGAGTATGTTTCAATTTAGACGTAGTATAACTTTGAAGGGTGAATTGTTATGAAGATTATACGGCTGAGTTTCGACGAAGTTTCCTTTAAGTTGTAAAGTAAATGGAATTTGAATGTGATGATCAGCATATATTACAATCAAAACATGTAGATAGATAAGATATATAGATAAATCATTTATTTAATGCAAACAAATAGGGTCTGCAAGGTGCGGTGGGCGTCTCAAGGTTACACCAAGTGGGAGTCCAGCTCAACATGTGTCATGGGCATGCACCTGACGCTGATATTCAGCTGAATCCCTGTATGTGAGAGTAAACACATATGATGATGTCTTAGAAACCAATCACGGTTGTATTATATAAATTGAAGCCGCAAAACCTCTGACTCCTAAGATACAGGTCTGCGTACCTAGTTTAGAAGCCCGGAAAGCTGACCATTATTTTAAAATTGATAGTACGACCCACTGTTTCTATCGCTTTGTACTGTGTCTTTGTTTCTCGTCATGTAATAATAAACTATTAATTTGATTGATAACCATCAGTGATAGCTCAGTAGTTTAGACCGTTTTGATTGCCAAGTGATAGGTCCCAAGGCACGCTTCTCTGATTTTTTGGATTCATGTGCACCTTGCTTCGGCCAATGAAAACACTGTGACGATACCAAACCCGCAGGCTTGAGAAATATTTGTTGGCAGCATGTACAGCCAAGGGCGGCATTAAAATTCTTAAACCAAGTCACTAACCACAAGATTAAAACAAAAGAAGAAATAAATCCAGACAGTTTTTAAATCGGTTTGACTTTAACAATGTTAAAAATAAATACAATCTTAAAGCTCCTTTTATTAAAACTCGTATTAATAATAACAAACTTCTCAACGTCTTCCCAACCATTGGAACCCCTAAGCCAATTTTTCCAGCATCGTTAGCGTTACACATTACGCAGCAGGATCATACAAACGTATATCTATCCCTTTCTACCCTCATTACCGTGCAGATTTGCAAGATAGCCTCGGTGTTCCCGGACAGTGTTTATGAAAGTCCCCACTGTAATGGTCTCTAAGTAATAAACTGGTCACATACGGGATGATGTGCTAATTGTTACATGTCCGTGTGGTTTTAAATGAACATAAGTGAGGTAAGTGCCGTGCCAATTTTGGTGTCAACGAGATAGAAGATGTTTTGGCATTGATTACTGGTGGAATGGAAACCAACAGGACATTATTGAATTTGTTTAAAAGATGCTGCTTGTATTTGCAAGTTTAAGTACAATATAATTTGTTACCAATAACTAAGCGTTAGTTAAAGAAGAATGATTCAAACATCACTTCTGACAAAATAGATTCTTTAATACTTTATTACAATCAATTCATTCGGCGCACTAAAGCTCTCGACAACCACTCTAGATAGCCATCGAATGCAGTCCATGTGACCGAAATCGGCAAGATGAAATCATCATCACATTCAATTATCATTTAGTTCAGTACTGTAACAGCCTAGCCTAGTCTAGCTTTAGTCAATTTCCCAGCCATAAGTTCTTTCCAGCAGTTTTTAGTTCTTCCACAAAAACTATAGCAGCCAAGCGGTCCACTCCCGTCTTGCACCACACATCTAACATCCAACAAAAACTTGATTTATCCTTTTCTTCCCGATCCATCATGGCCGAGATAAGACGAAGTGGGGGGCGGGGGGAGGACGGGCGAGATATCTCGAACCTTCACTGGAAATTCCCGTCGAATCCGATAGACAGCTATCCTTTTTTTTGTTTCCATCCGACAATCTGAATGGAAAGATGCGAGATAGTGAGTGTTCGGTATTGTTCAAATTGTTTGAATTTTTATGTGGCGAAATTTTTTTTCCCGTCCTTTTGTTTGACAGACAATGCTTCTTGGATTGGTACTGTTTCAGCAATTCTCTGTCCGTGAAAGGAAAAGATGACTTTTCCTGTGATTACATAGAATGAGGTTTCGACAAAGATTTTGGTAAAAGGTTTTTGTGAAGAGTCGGTATATCTTGTAGACTCCATCTTATGCGGAAAAATATTGTACCTTACTACTGAATAAAATCACTAATACGATACTCATCTGATAAACGTAAATTGAAACGCAACTCTGCAACTGGCTTAATTCAAGAGGAACCTATTACTCATTTGCAAGTATCCCTACCACGCCCCGCATTCGTCGCCAGCGATTAAATGTGTCATCTCATTTCACATCAAAGTAGCCCTTATTACTAGGTCCCAAAGTCGATAATCGTCTATATTTTCCCCGTTTCAAAACTGACAAAAGAACTTTGCAACGAAAATAAGAAAAAATCGAATAGGGTCATTCGAGGGAAAATAGGCTAACTAGGTTAGAAATTCTTTCAGTACGTCCTTGTGTAGCGGCTCTTAAATCTTCTATACCTACTTATGCCATTCACACCACCGTTCGTACATTATCGACCTTTAAAACTAAAGTAGGTACGTTTCCTCGCATTTTTATCTTTGCAGAGTGAGCTGAACGCCAAATTTTAACACTAAGTGCGTTGGCATTATTCCAAGCTTCGGGCGAGCAGTAAGTAATATGTTGGGTTAAAAGGTCACAACTTTGCATAAGTAGTGACAGGTTTGGTACATTATCGCTTTCGAGAATTTATTATAATGATCCATTTTCGTCTGGTTTTCGGTTTTCATATTCTCTGTTTCCTCTCGAACGATCGGTTTGTTTTAAAGGAGTTCAAACGGTTTTGTATTCGCATCGTCTAGCTAGAATTTTGTTGAGTCATAAGGTGTTGTTGCGTGAACATGAATATTAAAAAGTTTATGAATATTAAACATGTGGTACACGATGATATTACCTTTCTTCTTTATATGCTTCTTGTACCTACGATGTGAGTACTTCCGCGCTCAGTGAAAGTCGAGCACTTTTATCCTTACGCTCTGAGTTTTAAGATTGAAATGTTGTCGACATTATGAGCAGACTATACTAAAATGGCTACACCATCCGTTACCGCCTTGAAAGCTATCATCACTACATTTATTGGTTTCTAGACGCTCGTAAAAATAACGTATAGGTATAACATATCTTGTCTGTCTTTTTGTAGGGGGCGACGTATTAGTTCGGTTATGACCCAGGCTAAATTGCTCTTTTGGATAAGTTTGGTGATTATCTGTTATCGTTCTTTCTATATTGTTGATTAAGTGCTATTTGTTTTGTGGGGACTGTTGTGGAATGTATTAATATTATGTATCTATTTGAAGATGATCTTTGTTTTGGTTGGTGCTCATCTAATATTTTATATAAATAGTCTTTCAAATTCAGTTTTGTGGATGACTTTGATTGATGGCCTTACAAATCACTAGAACTCAATTTTATTAATGTAATTGCAAAACCTAACAAAAAATCAATAACCTTGACCTTAACCTTGTCTTGTCTATGGACTTTTTGTCTGAAATATATATATATATTTTTAATAAAACTAAAATGATAAAGATAGACTTATTGCATAAGCAGAAAACTTTCAGAGGGAAATCTATTGTCTTTAAAATTCAAATCTGTGTGCTTTGTTCTTCAGACAGCTATTTGCATCGCCTTTATTGTATGATAATGTCCAGACCAAGATTAAGTGTGGACTTGAAAAGAGACGGTAAACTGTTAAGTATAGAGTAAATGATTAGGTCAGGTTAATTTACTTCGTCACCACTGCTCTCAAAACGCTGACGAAACCGTTAAAACATTGTGGCGAAACCGGCATATGTCCTAGAATTAAAAAAATCGAAGACATATGACGTCTACCAATCCGCACTGGGCCCGCGTGGTGGATTATAGCCCATTACCTCTCATAGAGAGGAGGCTTGTGTCCCAGCAGTGGGAAAATTAATATGATGATGATGAGATGGTTATGAAACACTGACCTCATCTTCAGTCGTGTGCGCGCGCGCTTGGCGTACGGATGTTGTTTCTAAGATCCACCTAAGTTCAAATAAGTAATTGTGCATAGATATCTAGCGGACGGTATTTTGCTTATATATCACATTAACATTCATAATGGTGAAGTGTAAAAAATGCAATAAGTTCGTTTCGACCGCGAAAGATGAGACTAGTAAATGCAAAGGCTCATGTGAAGCAGTCTTCCATAAAAAGTGCGTCACGAAAGCTACCTTCAGAAATGAAAAATGTGAGGATTGTGTTTCCCTGCCCGAGTCTCATCCTTGTTCGCCTAGTGGTGAAGAACCGGATATTGCAGTGACCCTGGCTGCTATGAATAGGAAAATGGATGTGGTGTACAAAATGGAGAAAAAGCTGAGTGAGCTGGCTGATCTGGTTGATTTTGTATCAGAAAAGTATGATAATCTGTTGGAGTACCAGAAATCAACCGAAACAAAAATAAAATCCCTAGAAAATATGAACGCTTACTTGGAAAAGTGCAATAAATCACTGGAGGAACGTTTGAATGAGCTGGAGGAAAAAGACAAGGAGAAGAAGGTGGAGTTAGCTGGATTGGAAAGAAAAGAAAATGAAGATGTTGTGAAAATAATATCCCAGGTGGCTGGCAAGCTCCAGATGGATGTTAGTCAGATTGAGAACGCAGAGAGGGTAGGCCGCGAAAAACCAGAGGTCGACAAACCGCTGCCAGTAGTTGTAACGCTTAGAACAAAAGAGGCTCGTGATAAATGGATTGAAAGTCGCAAAAAACGTTTGACAAATGGCGAAATTTATGGTACAAATAATGAAAACCGTATTTACATAAATGAGAATCTCACTAGATACAAAAGAAACCTACTATGGGTTACTAAAAACCAGCTTAAGAAAACTTACAAATACATTTGGGTACAGGATGGAAAAATACTCATAAGAAAGAGTGACGATCAAAAGAAAATAATGTCTATTAGGAGTGAACGTGATATTGTACGTCTCATAGAAAGCGATGTGGACAAGGCGCCTAATTAGATGTTGTGGTTGGTACTTACATACCTCACGCACACATTGTGCGAAGTAAACACTGCGAGCTAAACTAACATCTGCTAATAAAAGTTGATCGTTTCGATGCAATAATCACATTGGAATGTCAATTTACCCGATTTAAAACAGCGAACATCTGGGCTCAAAGTATATCTAGCAACAACAAATATCTACACATAGTACACTTAAATATTCGATCGATTAGAAAAAACTTTAATGAACTACAAATCTTCGTAAAAAATTGCTCTGAAGAGATAGCAATGCTAGTGCTGACAGAGATTAACATTAAGGGAAATGAATTATCATTATACCACATAGAGGGGTACAACCTATTTGCAAACACGAGGGACACTGCGAGAGGAGGAGGTGTGCTTATTTATGCTAAGGAAGGTCTTATTTTCAATGCGAGTAAAACCCTGACGAGTTCACTGGAAGGACTTCATGGTAAACTCACTGTTAACCACTCAACCCTAAATATAATCGCGGTATATAGACCACCAAAAACGAATAGGTTAGTATTCGTTGACGAAATCGAGCACATAGTCAAAAAGATCCCAGCGAGCGAGGAAATCATCGTGTTAGGTGACGTCAATATAAATCTATTAGAAGTGAGTGAAAGTCAACTAGTGTCAAAATATAAGGACTGCCTGTGTGGACTAGGCCTACAGTGCGTAATACCAGGTACGGAGGTGACGCGAGAGGCTATCGTCGCGGGTGTAAGAGAGGTGTCGTGTATCGATCATGTGTGGGTGCGAGCAAAACAGCTGCGAGACTGCCACTCGTTTGTTATTGAGTGTTTTATGTCGGACCATCACGTGGTTGGAGTTTCGGTACCGTTAGATATGACGCAACGCTGCACTGACAGTAACTCGGACGCTCGGTATGTGATTAATAATAAGCTAGTAGCTAAGCAGATAACTGATTACGATTGGTCTCAACTGTTGTTTATCGATTGTCCGGTAACTTTGTATTGTAAGTTACAAACTGTTTTTAATGATATTTATAAAAGTAGTAAGACTTTAATGCCAAAGATTAAAAAACGGGTGAGGCAACCGTGGATAGGCAGAGATTTGAATGAAATGTTGATGCGCAGGGATAGGTTATTTAGGGATTGGAAAGAGACACCAAACAATAACACGAAAAGGCTAGAATACACACGATTTAGAAATAAGGTGAACAAATTAATATTTAAAGCAAGAAATAGGTTTCGGCAGGAAGAAATAAAGAAGTGTAACGGAGACCCAAAAAAAATCTGGGACAAAATTAATAGCTGGACAGGTAGGAAAAAAGCAAATATAGATGATATTATTAAAAGATACTTTGGAGATAAAGACACAATGTATAATATATGCAGTCACTTTGCAGACACGTTTACTAATGAAATTATTGCTATTAAACATCATTGTAGTATTAAATTATTAGACAGAAGTAAATACGTTAGGGAAAGTGATGTAACGTTTCGCTTTAAACCGGTTACCTGTGACACAGTGTGTAAAGTTATTGATCAGCTGAGCAGTGATAAGGCGCCAGGCATTGATTGCATTCGAGTTATGGACTTAAAATTAATTAAGAATAAGATCTCACCGGTCTTGTCGCACTTTGTCAACCTTTGTTTATTAAAAGGGGAATATCCTGGCCCACTAAAAAAGGCTTTAATAAGACCCATCTATAAACAGGGAGCGCATTCAGTTTACGCTAACTATAGGCCGATTGCTGTCTTACCAGTTATTAATAAAATAGTGGAGAAGATAGTTGTTGGCCAGGTTGGCGAATTCTTAGAGCAAAATAATATATTAGCCGATGCACAGCACGGTTTCAGGCAGGGTCGTAGCACCGTAACAGCACTATCACAGTTTTCCGAAGATATGAACAGTAGTCTCGACCAGGGCCATCAGGTCATGGCGCTGTTCATTGATTATAAAAAAGCGTTCGATACCCTGGATCACGAGGTGCTGTTGCAGGCCATGGATGAGTGTGGAATCAGGGGCCCCACAAACAGGTGGTTCCGGAGTTATCTGAGTGGCAGAACCTTACAGACCTGCATTTCTGGTGTTTCTGGAAAGGAGGCAGCGGTGCAGCTTGGTGTACCGACTGGATCAGTCTATGGTCCAGTTGGCTATGTCATGCATGTTAATAGTGTTAGTAATGTGGTAGGTAAATGTCGGGTGTATATGTACGCGGACGACATGTGCCTTATGTACTCCTCTAAAAACATACAGGAGATCAGGGCTGTGCTGCAGGCTGACTTCGATAATATAACCCGCTGGGCGCACGATAATGGTATCATACTTAATCTTGATAAGACGAAAGTGATGCATCTGCACTCACCGCACAACTTGGTAGCGAAGAGTGTCAAGAGCGTGGACATAGGTATCGTGGGTCACACTTATGATTGCATGCACGTTAAAAATGTCAATTGTGGCTGTGAACAGCTTGAGTTTGTTAGCAAATTTAGGTATCTAGGTCTGTGGGTGGATCGCAATTTAAACTGGAAAACACAGGTTGACACAGTGTGTACAAAGCTGAGGGCAGTGTTAAGTAAGTTTTATATCCTGAAGGCGCCGTTGAGTAGGAAAACGCTGCGTGTCATTTATTTTGCTCTTGCCGAGTCATTGCTATCCTATGGGTTGAATGCGTATGGCCGTACGTTTAAAACGTATCTTAACAGTATTAAATCGCTGCAAATTCGTTTCATGAAATACCTTGTCAACCCACAAACAAAACTTGCTTGTAAAGAGAACTACGAAAGGCTTTTTGGTGTATGTAGGGTGCTACCTGTACATGAGAAGGTCAAGTACCTGCTGGTTCTGGAGCAGTTCTATAGCGACGAATTTAAAATACATGTGCAAAATAGGTACAACACTAGAAGCGTCAGAGAACGTAAACTTGTGCGACCACCGGTAAAAAACTACTATGGCAAAAGAACCAACAAGTACTTGACCCCTACACTTTTCAATAATCTCGATTGGTTGAGAAAAGAACATAATACAATTAGTAAGCTAACACTAAAATATAAATTAAAGACTGTTTTTCTCAATGAAGTGGTCGCACGATGCGAAAATGACCAATGATTTTGTTTTGTTTTATTGTTTTGTTTTAATGTAAATAAACTGTTTGTTAACGAGTGTAATGTAATGATAAAGTAAGGGTTCTGTAAAGATATACTCATAGGTACTGAGCTAATAACTATAAGTCAAGAATTTAGTTTTCTTTTTTTTTTTACGATTGTAACTTTTTTTGTAATTCTGAATAATTGTGACGGCCCGGGCCGCCGCTGCCGCCGCGTCGACCGGCGCGTGTGCCAGCGGCGGCTCTCACCGCCACAGTGTGTTACTTCTATTGATGCTTAATAATTCTTACAATTACTATTTGAACCAAAATGTATTAAGACGAGCGCTTATCCCGCCGACAAACTGTTACGCAGTTTGGTGGGTACATAAAATGTACAAAATGTTTGGTCCCAAATAAATGATTTATTTATTATTATTTATTATTATTACATTTTTTAAGTAACTGACAGATAAACTATCATTAAATTCCACAATTCCGACATCTCTAATCTCTGTAATTCTTCTAGCAGGTGTAAGAGACGCAGTGGCGCGCTACCCAGTTTTAGTCTTCGTGCACGGAGAGAGTTATGAGTGGAGTTCGGGCAACCCCTACGACGGCACCGTCCTGGCCTCTCATGCTGGCCTGGTAGTCGTCACCATCAACTATAGGCTCGGGATTTTGGGTAAGTCCTTTAACTATTAGATGAAACTGCGGTCAGTGGGTAGCCTTAGGGGCGGATTTTTAGGAGTTGGAGTATATCCTTAGGGGCGCTATGAGAAGCAAAGAAAACGAAAAAAAAATTTTTTTGGTTAAAAAAATTTTTGGGACTTAGAAAATTTTTCGAAAAAAATTTTTTTTTCGATTAAGTACCATACGCTTATAGGCACCATGAGCCGTGCAGAAAACAAAAAAAAAATTTTGGGACTTACAAAATTTCTCCTTACTTTTCACCTTGAGTAGGGTTAGGGGCAAACACTTAGAAAATTTTTCGAAAAAATTTTTTTTGGAAGTTGATGCCATAAGCTTATAGGCACCATGAGCCGTGCAGAAAACAAAAAAAAAAATTTTGAGTTGAAAAAAAATTTTTGATGAAACTGACCGTCAGCACGATAAAAAATCAGGCCTTCATTCTTGTCAAAACCGGCCAAGTTGTTTCCGTGAACAAAGTAGATACTGACTTAATGGAAAATTTAATAATTGCAGTTTCGGTTGGAGTGTAGCCTTAGGGGCGCAAAAATTTTTCGAAAAAATTTTTTTTTTTGTTTTCTGCACGGCTCATGGTGCCTATAAGCGTATGGTACCAAATCGAAAAAAAAAATTTTTTCGAAAAATTTTTGCGCCCCTAAGGCTACACTCCAACCGAAACTGCAATTATTAAATTTTCCATTAAGTCAGTATCTACTTTGTTCACGGAAACAACTTGGCCGGTTTTGACAAGAATGAAGGCCTGATTTTTTATCGTGCTGACGGTCAGTTGCTTACGAGTATACATTGTGTTCTATATAAGGTGTTAGAAAAATAAACTGCAAGAATTTCGTGTACGTACTCGGTATCAAAAAAAATATATATTAAGAAAAACATTTTTCAAGCATTTTTAGTTTTTGTTTGCCAGTCCAAAGTCTGCATAATGTGATGGGAAAGTTAGAATCAGCTGTCTACGTTTGCGCTGTCGCAGGGGTGAACGACCACGCGCGCGGCGCCGTCATAGTACAGTCAAGTGCGCATATTCAACAATTTTGTGCGCAGTGAAAATATTGCATATCTTTGAAACGGATCGTTACTTCTATAAAAAATTTCGTGAATATTTTTATTTGTGATTCCAAACAACTCCTCAAGTTTCTTGCAGTTAAATTTTTAACACCTTATATAGCACCATAGTGCGACGTTGACGTCAGCGGTGACCGGTGGCCGTATTTTGTTCTCGCTGACGTCACGACCGACCGTACGCGAGCGACCGTGACCTGAATTCAAGCCCAAGGCAGTGATCGGTTCTGAACCTTGATCACACGGCTATTATACCATGCTATATCATTGGCTTGAATTATTTTCTCTCAGACAATACTGGTTCAGTGCAAGCTGCGTTAACTTTTTCCAATGTAAATAAAATTATGATTACCGTTTTACAAACAACTCATAATGATGTGTCGTGAAAATAAAAAGTAGGTATACTTTATTGTCCGTTTATCATGACATGTAATGAGTAACTTAGTCTAAAGTATTACGTGAATCTCACTTTACTTTAGGTTTTAATACCGAAATATTACGAAACTTATTAGAATAGGCCTGCTTATTTTGAAAGGACAACTTTATTGAAAAGATCTTTACTTTTCGCTTAGTTAAGGCACACGTGTCTCTCAAGGTTGACACTATTAAGTACAGGTTGTGGGTGAAATGTTTGAATAATAAGTAGGGTAGAGGACCTCCTCTATGGTAAGTTAAGGGTTGGGTTTGGGTCTAGCAGTAGGACACTCGTGCCCTCTCGTGTTGACCATCGATTAAGATTGAAGTGGGAGGTAGCTTCAAACTTTTTTTTGGAGGGTATCTATGTAAGCAGGAAATAAATATTGAATCATGTGGGAGTGAAATGTTTTCTTTTCTTGAGATGAATATAATGCATCGAAATTATTTACCAACTCGCACTAAGCCTCATGTGATCTTTAGGTTAAGCTAAATTTGGTCACTCATACACAGACCAACCTAGGCAAGGGCTTTGGTTGGTCTGTGTATGGGTTACCAAGTTTCCTTCGTGCAGTTTTCCGCGGCTGTTATTTGTAGATCTTTGACAGTCATTATAGATAGTCAGTGGCCCAAAAAGTCGGACAACCAGTCTTAGGCTGCGGTTCCACCAGAGATGAGCGAGGATGTGTAGCGAGGAATGTTTTTGGTATTAACCAAACACATAGCTAGAATACTTCAAGCTGTGAAAAAGAAGCTATAAAGGGTGTAAAACACCTCTTAACGAATACGTAAGACACTTGTTCTCCTCGTCATTCTGATCATTTTTTTGTTCTACACTATACCTGGGAATCTCCTAGTTAAATTTGCAAGATTTTTACCAGTTTTTTTTTAAATACCACTTTTTATCGCATGATTTTTACTTTTAATATCTCTACGACCTCTGTACTACTCAATCCACCCATCCGCACAATGTTTTGAGTGCGTTACATTGAGTTATACCACAAAACATGATTTATAACCTCAAAAAAAAAAGTTGTTTCCCAGCAATATTTTTTGCGTAAAGTTACTTAGTTTGATATACAGAATGCTTGGTTAATGGCTTTGTGATGAGGTGAAATACACCCTGTATTATTGGCAAGTTTCACACACATTCCTCGCTACGCACCCTCGCTCATCTCTGGTGGGAACGCAGCCTTATGAAGGGGTATCGCTTTGTCCAGTGCTAAGCTAGGTTGCGGTTGTTGTCGCTCCATGTAGAACACAGGTATTCAGCTACATCCGGTTAGACTGGAAGCCGAACCCAACATAGTTGGGAAAAGGCTAGGCAGATGATGACTAAGCCTCATGTGGTGGGTTATACCCCACTCTCATCCCACAGAGAGGAAACATTAGTCTCAGCAGTAAAGAAACGTTATAGGCTGAACATCAAAATTACCGTAACAAATAAAGCTTCGACAACCTTAATTGGATTGTAAAACTACGTATTAAAACGCCCAGATTCAAAACAAAATGAATTCTTGAAACGGATAAAATTATTTTCATTCCTCAGCTTTCTGAAGAGATACGAACGCGCCGCGCCACTCCGTTAATTTGGTTCTTGAATAAGATTGTTACGTCAAAGCTGCCCAACGCCCGAGCTATCCCGAATCTCTCCGAGCAAAAACGAAGCTGCAATGCTAATTGCAAACCAATTTAACCCAAAGAGGCAACTCCTTAAAGAAATTCCTCACTAACAAAACTATGTGGTTGTTAACCCACCTTACTTTAAATGTATTAATTCAGAACAAGATTGGGTAAGTTGCAATTCGCTCATTTCAATTTTAAATGACCAAAACTTAAATTATTTCAAAGTGAAACTTGAATTTCAGTTGTTGAATAATTAATTAATTGTTCTTTAACAGGTTGCATTTGAATTTAATGAAATATTTAATAAGGTTCCAAAAAGGTTATTTCGTAAATGAAATGACTTTCTGGTAAGGTTAGTATTAAAATAATAGAAATGCAATCACGCTGATATTTTTAACAAGGGGCATTTCGCCCGCGACTCCTGCGCACTGCTAAAATTGTGATAACTCAGCAAATTTACATGATATCAATATAATTTATAGCTTTTGTTACTTGGTAAAGATGTAGCTTTCTAACAGTAACAGGTTTTTTTTTAATCCGTTGAGAAGTTCTTGAGTAAAATCGTATCAAACACAAACCAAAAATCAAATCGTTATAATATTAGTATAGACCATGACTGCTTGTACGATACATAAGTTTAACAGAAGGAACCTGAAAAGAGATAACGCAAATCGCATTGACACACAATATTCAAAACAGAAACTTACAATTCCTCTCTTTTCCATACACAAACAACCAGGATTCTCAAACAAAACAAACGCTGCAAAAGCGCTGACACGAAGAAAATGTAAAGCCAACCTGGCCTTTACCTCTGCACCCAAAAACATTTCCCCATATTCAAACGAACATTTACTTAACCCTAAAAATACATACTTACGCAAACTCCACATTTACATTACGTACTTAAGAAAACAAGAGCTCTAGAACGGTCGTTCTATTCACGAAATCATTGTCTCTATAGGATAATATTCCACTTAGCGAGACAATCCCACTTTATTTTAGCATTATTCTGGGTTTATTTTCCGTGTGGGCCATCATGGCCGCAGGGAGTTTGATAAGACCCTGTTGTTAAAAGGATATCGCTGATAAATATTATAGACAATAACCGAGCTGGGTGCTTTGATTGTACTTAAGTATCTTGAGGATCTGAGTCAATATCTGAGGTAGTTGGGCCAATAGAGATATAAAGGTTGTATGAGACGATTGTTATTTGTTAGTTTTGTTGTATTGTTGACTGAAACTTTTCTCGACTGCCTCCATGAATGGTTGAGCGGAATGGTGCTGATTCATGCGTCATGTTCGTGAACGGGCGCTGTCAGTTGTGACTGGTCATCTCTTAGTTGCCATGGCTTATTTGAATGAATTATTTTGTTTTTACTATGGACACTTTTAACGTGCACATCTAGCTACATTGTGCTCACGTAATTTACCATCGCAACATGAATGATGTATCCAAGATTTTGTAACAATAATTTGATTTAAAAGAGTGTCCATGGAGTTTCTTGCCCGTTCTTCTCCATAGAGATCTACGTTAGGGAATGAGCAACTACAGACTTTCACAGTTTTTACTCTTTTGTCTTGTGACTGGGACTGTAGCTACATTTAATTTTCATCTTTGTTTTGACAGTTCAAAATTGCCTCTAATTAGCCTATTTGAATATATGCTTTGATTTTGATATTGATTTTTGATCCATTCATATTATTTTTGTCTTTTCCAGGCTGTTCTGAATCTTTCTGTGTTGTTTAATTTGAGAAAGAGAGGAATTGGTTTGAACGAAATGCTTTTGATTTCTTCATGTACATATAGTTTCTAGATAGTATACGCTTAAATATATCAGCGTATAATGTTCCCCCTGCTGAGAAACAGGCTTGCTCTCTGAACAAAAAAAAAACAAAAAAAAATAATTAATCAAACAAAGGCCACCGACTTCTGAAGCTAAAGTTATTTTTCACTTTTTTGTGTTTTCTGAATTTTTTGTGAAAAAGTTTTTATTGAAAAGAGGATTTCTGTTCTAGGGCCTTGATAAAGTGACATATAAAGTAAAAAACGTCAAAATTGAATTACATTGACTTGAGCAATCAAAAAGCAAATCAAATGATCTGGGCCTCGATTCTTCTATTACGATAGTGTCAGAAAAGGCGATCATTGAAGTCACAATGATCAAGTTCTGTCAAGTTTGGTAATCTACTAATATAATGGCGTCATTACTATCTAGTGTCCACGACACAAGCTTTGCTTAGTGTGGCATTAGGTGGCGCTGTGTGTTAATGTCCAGCAATATTTATTTATTTATTTATTTATTATGACTTCTCAATGAACAACCACTGACACTCCATTGAAAGAAATGTCATAGAATATTAATCTCGTACATGAAATCTGGCATGAATAAAATGTTCGCATTTAGTAGTAGATTTTGAAAACCATTTGTACGAATGGTTTTATAATAATGGCAATACGAAAATGCCATTAAAACACAATTTTATTACGAGACCATCGACCGACCATTGTGAATTTAGCAGATTACGAACTTTAAGCAAAATGACAATAGGATGAGAATGGAATCGTGTTGGAGTGACGAATTTATTAAAATAGCAGAATTAGGCCCCTGAATGGCTGAAATATAGATCCAGTAGAAATTTATTAGCAAAAATACTTTGAAATTGATTGCCACTTGTCACACTAGGTCCTTTAAAGTATCACAATATAGTTCTTGACCTTGCGTTCACCTCTATTTAATCTGAAGGTTCTTTCAGCCTACCAAGATATTACTCGTATTATTTGACTCTACAGAAAACTTTCGTTATCATCTGCATATTCCCAAAAAATTTGAAGTCAGCTTCTTGTTTAACCGGATGCAGCTGTATACGAGTATTTTACATGATTGCCTAACCTTTTACAGCTGCCTGACCTAGTTAGTACCGGGTAAAGCAATACCCATTGGTAAGCCTGGTTGCCAGACTTTCGTGGGCCGCAGACTACCTGCAACTACTGTCAGAGATATACAATTGACAGGCAGAATTTCAAATCATTTTTTCTCATGTTTAGCTCAGAATAGTTACAGCACTGATGACAATATTTGTGTCACTTGTTTAATTTAGTTCTTTAATTAAATATACTATTTTTGTATTTATTTTTTATTTACTTACCTTTGTATAGATGCTTTTTTACCTATTATTTGTGAATGAGTGAACATTGAAGGCCTTTAAGATTCCCGGATGCTGTTTAAGTTTTGTTAAATATTCCTTTTGTTTTATATTTTTTGTATAGTAAGCAACGACCTATTGTCGGGCCTACGCTGTCCCCCCATACCTTAGTACTAATGCTGTAATGAAATATGAAACATAATAATATTGTAATACCAAATGATTTGAAAAGAGTAACCATGGAGTTTCTTGCCGGTTCTTCTCCATGGAATCGACCAACGCGAACCGTGCACCTTTTTCGACGTTTTATAAGTGCCCATCCAGGCCTATGTGAAATAAAATATTTTGATTTTGATTTTGATTTTGATTTTGAATCGTGCTTTCCGAGGTACGGTACAGAAAACTTTAGTATAATCCCTTAATTTGAATGCATTACACCCTAACATGAAATGAGGTGCTTGTAAACATTAAGTAATTAAAACTTTTGATTTGATATCCAATTTTTGAATTGTCAGAATTTTGTTGTATGGCCAGTAGTACAATGGCACGCAACGTTGTTTATAAGTGGGGACTGAATAGGAGTGATGTTAACATCGTGACTTGTAACTTTCTTAATGGGAGAGAATGTTTGGTAAGAAAGTGTGAAAAGGGGCATTTAATTAATTTCATGTAAACTTGAAATAGAGCAGCGGTGGCCCAGTGGTGGCGGCCCCGACTTACGAACAGTAAGTCGTGGGTTCGAACCCAGACAGGCGCATTACTTTGTGTAATTTATTTCATCACCGCTGCTCTCAAAACGGTGAAGGAAAACATCGTGAGGAAACCGGCATGTCCTAGAACCAAAAATTCGAAGACATATGACATCTACCAATCCGCACTGGGCCCGCGTGGTAGATTATAGCCCATTCCCTCTCATTGAGAGGAGGTCGTGTCCCAGCAGTGGGAACATTATAGGCTGATGATGATGAAACTTGAAATCGCCAATTCGCCTTGAGCAAACGTGCTGATTAATGCTCGTGGCATGTATGTGTGTGAAAAGGCAATGGGTTTTGCCCCACAGTGTGACAGATTCCTAGGTGTTCTCTTTGCACGTACTGTTATTAAATCCTTTTTTTTTTATAACATTACATTAACGGTAGAAAAGCACAAAATTACTGCGTATTTCATAATAAATCTCTTCCAGCAGACCTGCGAGAGAAAAGTTGGATTACAAATAGAACACAAAAAAATATAAATAAAAACGAAATGAGACACAGTGTGTAGAAAAGACAAAACATTAAAATTACATTAACATTAATTTTTTACCTCATAGTGGGGCTAAAATTCATATTAATTAATGTTTTTGTTAAATGATATTTCTTTAGGCGCGTGGAGCACTTATTAGGTGAAAAAAAAAAACATGGAACTCCCGCTATTGTCACCGAACACTATCATAGAACGGTTATTCAAAATCAAACTTATACAAATTAAGATAAAGTATATTTTGGATTACTTAGTTTATACTTCGCTCGGCAGTCCCGAAATATGTTTTTAGTTAGTCTGATTTGTACCACGTATGGTCACAGACCTTTCCCCATTCCTTCCACTTTTCTCGATGTTGCGCCTCTTCTCGCCAATTAACGAGTGAACCATCTAAGGCATCCCGCCATCTTCTCCTCACTCGCCGCCACGACTCCGTGTAATTGTCTCAGGGCTCCAGTTCTGTGATATGCGGGCCCACAGGTTTATCGGCAGGCATTGCCTGCCCAGTCCCATTTTAGTCTTGCGGCTTTTTGCGCTTTGTCCCTTATTCGGTCGGTGGTATGCTGCGCTATTTTGCCCGTTGGCAAACCTTTGGGCTTCTGTATATTAGTCAAATACCAATTATGTCAGTATGGGAAGAATATACATATCCATTAGCTTACATTTTAAGGATTAAAAAAAAAACACGATAAAGTACCTACAGGAAATGTACTCACTTTCAAAGAAAAAGAAGAAGCTTTTTTGTCTCCAAAAAATAAAACAGAGAATTTTTTTAATTTAGCGTTTATATGAATAATAAATAATGAATTCTCCACTTCGAATCAACAATGAATATTAAAAGAATTTTATTTTTGCGAAAAATTATGCGAATAATTTACACGAAACTTTTCATAAAATTATCTTTTTAAGACTACGTTAATTGAATCAACACCTCGTAGAGTTAACGTAATATTTATAATAAGATTGTGGCAGAAAATTAAGTCTAGACCTTCAAATAAGACCCTTTAATTTGGTGGTACTTCATTTTCTAATAATGCTAAGAGAAAAAACATTGTTAGAAATGTATTTTCGTTTACAAGAGAAAATTGAAAGTAAAATAATACAACGAAAATGCCTCTGAGGAAAATGAAAGTACGACTATGTACATACATACGAAATATTAGGTAAACGGAATAGTAACCATTATTTAATTATGTTAAAGGTGCCACGTCATAGCTTATAATGCAATCAGTCGGCATAATCTTTACAAATAAATATTCATCGAGGGGAATGATGACGGAATATCAAAAACGTATTGGCTTAATGAATACTACTGAAGAAAGTTTAATTTCCACCGGATATAATTCCGGTAGAAGAAAGCCTTGCAGGAATATGAAAAGCTTCGAAATCGTCACTTACACACTTATTTTAATTTTACACACATCATCTGCCTAGCCTTTTCCCAACTATGTTGGTGTCGGCTTCATGTCTAACTGGATGCAGCTGAATATCAGTACTTTACATGGAGCGACTGCCTATCCGACCACCACAACCCAGTCAGTACTGGGTAGTACAATACCCCTTGGTAAGACTGGTTGTCAGACTTTTTGGGCCACCTGTAACGACTGCAAAAGATAGACAAATGACAGCCAGGAGCTTAACATGCTTTCCGAGGCACGGAGGAAACTCGGTATGTAAGGGTGGTCACCCATCCACAGACCAACCTAGACAAACACGGCTTAACCTAAAGATCGGCCCGAGCGGCTGTTATTATTTAGCCACAAGCTCGATGCTTTAATTGTTGTAGCTGTGCTGTGTGCTTTTATAGCTTTCATTTTACACACAAAGGATATTTGTTAATTAGAATTTTTTGAATTATAGCTATACAAAGGTGAATGTAGGAAGTGCCTAGAAATCCTACTAATATTATAAATGCGAAAGTTTGTTTGTATGGATGTATGGATGTATGGATGTTTGGATGTTTGTTACTCTTTCACGCAAAAACTACTGAACGGATTTGGATGAAATTTTGCACACAGATGGTTTATAACCTGGATTAACACATAGGATACTTTTTATCCCGGTAGTAAGATCCCGTGGGATAATTTCAAACTTCACGCGGGCGAAGCCGCTGGCAGAAGCTAGTATAAAATACATGTTGGCAATTTAGTGTGAGCTATGGGCTAGCTAGCCGTCCATCTGTCTTATGACGACAGGCCGTGTCGATGGTGTTTTCGTGTTCCACGCGCGCCTCAAACAGATGTCAGCATAAAGGAAGGGGCCGAAGCCTGCCGGGGCTGCGGGACTGTTCGAAGGAGTACCGCGGCCCCGGAACGTAAAGGACGACGAAGGAACATGGATGGTTTTTAGTCAGTAAAAGTCTGATACTCCCTTTCGCTGACGCAAATTTCCCATCCGAAAAAATAAAAATGGGGACCACCCTGGATATCTAAAATAAATGAAAGAAAAAAAAACAATTATTACATTAATTTCAGTACCAGGTGAACCATTACTACATGGTTTGTATGTGAGTGCTCTTATTGTAACTACGAATTTGAAGCAACATAAATACGGTAAGGGCACAAATTATATCTTTAGTTTGAGCGTTCTCGTTCTTATTTTCGTATCGATGTCATCCTTAAACGTAAAAAAGGGGGCTCAGACCTCTGAGAAGTGGGATCGATAAAACCCCGTGCTACTTTCTAATCTAACTTTAACAAAGCTACTAGGATAAAATCCTGAAATAATCATTACTTACTCTAAATTTTACATCCATCCCTGCAACTGAGCATAAAAGACTTTGGAACGCTTTTCCGCAAGCACCAATATAAACGAAGCCAACATACCTCATCCGGCATGCTTTTGTAATGGAGAACGGCACAAAAAGGGAACTTGTCACATTGTTGCCGAATTTTCCACTTTATACCGAAATAACTTAGACGGGGGCACGCGGGGGAGAGGGGTGGAGGGTAGAAATTAAGGATGACGCGCGGAAAAAGAGTTTTTATTAGCGAGAGTAGGTGAGAATTTGAAAAGTTTGTGGCTGATCATTAGGTTACCTTAAACTATAATAATAATGGCCTAGTGGTAGTCGGACTGATAAGTCAGTCGGTCTTGAGTTTGAATCCAACGCACGCACCTTTGATTTTTCGAATTCATGTGCGTATTGTATAATTATCACTTGCTTCGGTGAAGGAATACATCGTGAGGAAACTAGCATGCCCAAGAGGTATTTCTTGACGGTATGTAAAGCCAAGTCAGAGGCCTATGTATAGTCTCACAACAGACCCCGTATTGACAAACGTTCGACTCGTTTCCGATTCGACAACTCGTATATCTGTTTTTGTCTGGCATTACGAAAACGACCGAGATAGACATGCGACTTCCCGAATCGGAAGCTAATCAAAGCGTTGTGAATACGGGGGCAGATTAGATTAGTCTAATCTGCCACGCAATCTCTCAATCTGCTAAGTGGAAATTTCACTATTGTATGGTTAGCCAGACCAAGTGTCCTCAATTTTTTTTTATTTCATCGACGTTAGTGATGTTCCGAAGGTACCTTAATGTGAATTGAAATAGTCACATTGGTTGCTCGGATTTGAACCCACAACTGCGTGCGTGATAGCCGAGTTCTTTATCATAGGGATAACACATTTAAAAACAATTTAAAAAATAAGGTCTACATGCTTTTTTATAAAATATTAGTAGGTTTTACACGTGACATAAATTCGTATTCAATGCCCATAATTATTAAAACAACAACTTTCTAAATATTTTTCTCATTTTATCGAACAGTATTTTAAAAAAAGCTTGTTTTTTTATTGAATCTAGTTCGGGGCGGGCAGTCTATCTAGCTTACCATCGATATGGTGCACTGTCGATGCAACGTATTATCGATATGGTGTACTGTCGATGTAGCGTACCGTCGATTTAGTGCACATTCGATACAGCGTACCGTCGGTACAGCGTATCGTCGATTACTCGTCGTATATTACTCGTCGACGGAACGATGTCGATACAGCGACCGTCGATTTAGTTACTGCCGATATCATGAGGTAACCCCTATTTTTTGGTCAAAGTATCTAAGCAGCCATTTTGGTGAGCAGTTTACCAATGACAGTGATCTGGATGAGTGAAATAGGTTCTTTAAAAGCTTTTTCGTATTTAGGTTATTTGTGGTACATGTACAATTTATTATGAACTAGTTTTTACCCGCAGCTTTGCTTGCGTTCATTTAGAATTTGACAATTAATTCGGGTGGTACTCTGCTTGTACTAATATCTATACTACACATACAACGTGTAACAGAAAGGGTATAGTCATATGAAAGGGTGTGCTACAGACCATCAAACTGAACAGCATTCTCCATGGAACCACCATCGTAATCGCGAAAAAATGTTCAACGGCCCCATACTAAATTCCAATACCTACTCGACCAAATGTATGAAACAGCTGATTATTCAACAGGTCGGGTCAACATATAGGCTACATAATATCACGCTATCACCTACGAGGGAGGAGCACTGGCATCTTAGATATTTTTGGTGCTGTAGAGCTTTCACGCAGACGACGTCGCGGGCAGCAACTAGTAATTCAATGAATCAATGAGTAATTAAATTCTCCCCGCGACCACGGCTGGTGCAATCCGGTCGAAACGTCGGGATTAAATTAAAGGTAAATTCGCGATAAATACCCGTCTTCTTAAGTTTTATAATTCAATGAAGATTCGAAAGACACGTGGCTCCACTTATTATGATACAAAGTTTCTATTGTTTTCCTCGGGAACAGTACTTTTTTTCGGAATGAAATTTACCCTTTAAGTCCGTTTTCGTACACCTGAGAACGTATGTATAAAATTTTAGTATAATCATTTTAGTGGTTTAGATGAGAAAAGGTAACAAACTTTCTTTCTCATTTTTAATATTAATAAGGATAACGACTACAGTTTCATGCGAAAAATGTTTCCTTATCAAAATAATTAGTAGGTATTGGAAATTCTCCGAAAAAGCAAATTGAAATTCCGATCAATCCAATATGAGGAATTCCTGTAACACGGTTTATTTTCAACTAGAAAAGCTATTTATTTGCCTGAGGCAAACTAATATACTAAACTTGATCTACATATAGTGATTTTGAAACTCATCAAAATTCAATATTATTCTAAACTTAGTAAATTTTAACCCAACATTAACCATCATGTATCGCCCTGTGGCCAAAATCTATTTTAATTCAATAAACGGTAACGTGATTGTTTGCGTTTAGCTCAAAACGTTATGGTTATCGTTGCTACGTAGATTTTATGGCGCAAACGTAATAAACAAGACGCAAGTTCACTTTAGTGTTGCAGACTAGAAAGTTTTCGGTTTCGGTTCAATAAAGTTGAAATGTTTATTGGGAATATTTGGGATTTATGAGATGTGAATAAAGTGTTCGTTATTGGACTGGAACTTTTTGTTTGTTTTTTTTCAGGGTTCTGTTTAGGTATCAAGTTTAAAATGTCGAATACTTAGGGATCGGTGATCAATTTTAAGTAGTTTGTTTTCTAGTTAGAGCGTTTTACCTTACCTTCAAGTTTATACCTGACCAGTCGGTGTACGAGTTCAACTTACACTTGGTCGTTTTTAGTCATCTAAATCTATACTTTTTAACCCCCCATTTAAAAACGACGAGGTTTTATAAGTTTGACGAATCTGTGTGTGTGTGTGTGTGCCTGTCTGTCTGTGGCATCATAGCTCCTGAACGGATGAACCGATTTCGATTTAGTTTTTTTTTAATGAAAGTTGAATTAGTCGGGAGTGTTCTTAGATATGTTTGATGAAAATCGGTAGATTTTTTTTTTTCACTATTCCTTCAATTTGGGTATTAAATGAAAGGGCTTGACTAGTACAATAACGAAAGGGAATAAGGAATACTAAAGAACGAAATGAGATAAGGAAAGTGGAGTGTATACTAGGACCTAACGATCAACTAATTATTTTCAATTTAACTATTAGTACATTATGTAAAGGGAGTTTTAATTTTTTTAATCTAATTTTACTTGTTATTGTACCTAGTGATTCTTTATTTTTGTCTTTTTTTCTTCACCAGACACCACTACCTACCACATCCACGACTTACGACTTGCGTCACGTGCGTTCGTCATTGGTTTTGTTCGTTTGATTATTGCCACGGATAGTCGCATCGCTGAATGTCGTTGCAACGGCTACCTACCATTTGGTAACTTTCCCATTTCGACAATTCATACATTAAGGGGCCGGCAGAGCATGCGTTTTTCATACAAACATAATACCAACAACAACATTATTTGAAAAGCAAACATATTCATAAGGTACCTAGTGTGTCCCGTATTTGGGAACATAGGTATTTTAGAATACCCATGTTCCCAAATAAATATTTTGAAAGGACAATGATATAAAGACGATACATGAGGAATTTAAAATTTCTGTAGAAAAAATTTTACTCCTGACTCTTGTTTATCAGTGTCCATTCAAAATTTATGTTTGTGAACCTTACATAGGTTCTACAATCTAATTGAAATAAGTACACACTACCTTAAGAATATGTTTGATTTACAAAGTATTTTCATATTACGTTTGTTTGAAATCGCATCCTTCGCAAGCCTCTTAATTTTCCCGTTTTATCAACTACATTTTTTTTATAAATATAATTTAACATCCTGACATAACACAACTTTCTGTATACGGAACCGTCAGCTCCCAAAGTTACAAGGAAACCTCAACTTCAAAACCAGTTCTTTCATTATTTTATTTTCCCTGCTTCAGCGAGTAGTTCGTAGAATTGTAAACAAACATGGTGTCAATACCCACCCATCAGTTTCCTAGAAAAGAGGATAGACTAGCGAGTACTAATAGAACAGGTATCAGGATACAGGTTTCTCTGAACTATCACTTGATATCGTTGGCGGTACGATATGCTAAGATATCAGAAGTCGAGTGACGTCATTATGTATGTCGAGGAACCAAGATATCGTATTACTAGTACTAGGAACATGCCTATACTATTATATTATATGTATTTTTCTTTAATAAAATAAGCATAAACATAGTTGGGTCTGGGGAAATTGTATGTTGAACTAAACCATCAATTTAACTCAGTTACACAAAGTGTAACAGAAAAAATGGTATACTCCTGTTGCGGGCCTGTTCGAAAGAGATACCGCGGCCCCGGAACATAAAGGGCGAGGAAGGAACATGGATGGGTTTTAGTCAGCAAGAGTCTGACACTCCCTCCCGCTCCGCCCAGAGTGGGAGAAGTCATTTGATGATTTCCGAAAAAAAAATTGTATGGGGCCGTTGATAATTTTTTCGCGATTATGATAGTGGTCCCATGGAGAAAGTTGTTCTGTTTGATGCACACCCTCCTTTTTGTCACATGTTGTATATCTGCTCAATTTGCCCTTTTCTTCCTCGTCGTGAGCAGAGTACTACCTTATTAAAAAATAACCTACTTTCAACTAGAACTTTTCCACCTTGACGCAATTTTTTGGCCCATTTTATGACCATCATATTAATTGACTAGCTTCTGCCAGCGGCTTCGCCCGCGTGAAGTTTGATTATTGTCCCATGGGATCTTACTACCGGAATAAAATGTATCCTATGTTTTATGTGGGTCATAGCGTGATGATATAAACGTAAGAGTAAACAAATATAATAATAACAAATCTCCGAACTGCTAAGCTATCGGGAGTTACACGTGTTATTGTGAGTCAACTATAAAAGATAGACATATGCTGTCTTGGGATATTTTTTATATAATTTTATGTGGAATATTTCCGTTATACATGATTTCTATGTAGCTTTAACCATTAAGGCTGCACACGCGACGGAAGCTAAAAAAACCAAGTAACTTCTCCCGTTTTCCCAACATTTCCTTTCACTGCTCTGCTCCTATTAATGGTAGCGTGATGAAAAGTATACTATTACCTGCTCAGGAGTATGTAGAATAATTGTACCAAGTTTCGTTAAAATCCGTCGAGTAGTTTTTTTTTCTATAAATAACATACAGACAGACAGACAGACAGACAGACAGACAGACAGACAGACAGACAGACAAAAATTTTACTGATTGCATTTTTGGCATCAGTATCGATCACTAATCACCCCCCGATAGTTATTTTGTAAATATATTTCATGTACAGAATTGACCTCTCTACAGATTTATTATAAGTATAGATTAAATCATGACATTTGAAACTTATCCTAACTTACTGATAGGTACGTATTAAAAATGTTGCAAACCGGTGGAAAGTAACCGGAATGCTTATTATAATTTACATTTACAGTGAATTTTATAAACGCCAATTAATATTTCATCGAATTCAGATTATAAATTGGCACGAATTATACATACAGCAAACAAATACGTGTTGTGTTCCGTTTCACGTTTCATATTTAAATGTTTTAATAGAGTAAACGTTCGTGCTTCACTGTACGAATCAACATGTCCGTTTTTTTTTAAATAATGAATTTATGAAAATTTATGAAAACGAAGGTGTTATGACGAGATCGGGAGTGCAAGTTATTTCCCAAGTTATTATGCCTTATGCCTGTGACTGTAGCTTCGCTTTCTTTTGTTTTATTGACATTCAAAAATGCCGTAAAGGTCTAACAATGGTCTAATTAAAGTAAATGAGTTTTGAGTTGAGTTTGCCCTACGAGTTAAAATCTAACCTAACCACTCTTTTGTATTTACTTTTCTAACCAAACAACAACAAAATGAAACAACAACAAGAACAACAATAAAAAAACAACAACAACAACAACAAACAAAAAAACACAAATAAAAACACAAACACAATAACAAACACACACAATAATAAAATCAATTTAAGAGACTACGAACTTTTGGCACAATTAGCAATAGTGATCAAGTAGTAGGTAGAGTACGTCCTGCCACAGAGAAATCATTAAAAATAATAGACATGGTTCCCTGAATTGACGAATTCCGTCATGAAAACTATTGGAATCGAACTTTTTGGAAATGTATATTGAACTAAACCTTGGCTATGATAATAAACATGAAACTTATACTATTTGACCTTTAGGAAGTTTAGAACTGTAATAATTACAGCCAACTCTTAGTATTATTAAATCCAGACCTCCTTTGAACCAAAATAATATTATTATGTTCAAGTCTGCTCATAGTAAACCATTCAAACGAAACATCTATAAATAGCTCTCAAAACACTCTACAAACCAAACTGAAGCCCACAGAAATGCTCCCAGTTTTCACAAACGGACAACTTGACAGTTCAGACGGATCGATAAGCTGGGAATGAACTCATTTATTTCAATAAATACTTGGGCATCTCCGAGCGTTTGTTACTGAAGTGTTTAAACAAAGACTAATTTCTAGAGGCGAGTAATTACTTGCTAGTTTTGTACTGTCCCGCCCGCTGGAAAACTTGTTGTTAGGGTAACCATTCATCCGGATTTGTACGGTTTTTGAGCGCCCGTTTGGACTACGTTTGGCCTTGTTATTTGTCCGGACTTATTGACGTAGCGCAATTTATTTAAACACATTTTTTCATTGACACGAGCTCGGTTAAATTGCATGTTTTAATATAATTATTTGTGTTATATGCTATGTTACTCGGCAAAGATGAAGCTTTTTGATGGTGATTATTTTTCTTTATTTGTAAATACATACTTCATCACAAAAACATTTGCTCCCACCGGGACTCAAACTCAAGAATAAAATAATAGAAACGCGAGGCAGCCTCACTACCGCTGTGCTAATCGGGTCGTCAAAAAGTCCTACTAATTTTAAGGGACTTTTTGTCGGTACATTTAAATTTTGTTGTGGTAACCCTAGTTGTAATAGTTACAGTGACTACTTACTCCTTTTGTCGTGAAGTTAAATTGGACATAACTGTAATGTTTAGTATATCTTGCGAGTTGAGATGAGAAATAGTACACGGAGTTTGTGAAGACGTCGTTTAAGTAGTCTTTTAACAATTATTATTCTGTCTGCGTAAGCGGCAAACTAACTTCAACTTTATTGAAACAAAAATAAAATATCAATTCAAAAGTTTCCTCACTGTTACAAAAAGATGATTAGCTGTTTAGCTCGCCTTTGTACATAACCTTATTGAAATTAATATTATATATATATATATATTTGTTGTTTTTTTATGTGCAATAAAGAAAAAGAATAGAATGGATGATTGTGACATTGGCGGCAATACAAAATCAAAGGTTAGACAGTTATGAATAGTGTGATTTTGGTAAACGAACTTTTTCAGAACGAACATCATCGTCATCAGCCTATAATGTTCCCACTGCTAGGACACAGCCCTCCTCTTAGGGAATGGGCTGTAATCCACCACACAGGCCCAGTGCAGATTATTAGATACCACTTGTCTTCCGATATTTGGTTCTAGGACATGCCGATTTCCTCACGATGTTTTTCTTCACTGTTTCGAGAGCAATGGCAATGGTGATGAAATAAATTACAAAACGTAATGCGCTTGTCTGGGTTTGAACCCACGACTTATTTTTCGTAAGTCAGGGCCGCCACCACTAAGCCACCGCTGCTCTCTCGTACTAACGTCAGTGACAGCTATAAAATAGGCTTGTGTCTTGAAAAAATCAAAATAGTCCGTCACTTAGATTATTAAAAAAACATTTGACCCGCATTTTTTCTTTTGTTACGTAAACCAAAATTGACAAAGATACGACGCTTTTAAAATTCGAAATTTCTTCCACAAAAGCGAAAAGAAAAATAATATGAAACAATTAAGTATAACTAAGTTACGAAATGAAAGTTTAACAAAAGCCTCTTAAATGTTTCCTTGTCGTGCTAAGATTTCTGCCCTCTTAAATGCCAAAGTAATTACTACCCACATTTTAATTAGAAGAAACAAATTCTTTTGAGTAATTAATTTATTAATTCTTATTTTACTTGTAAACAAGCATTACGGAGAAAACAGTGATTTTTCTTTTCTTTTCGTGAAATAATTAAGTAGAAGAAAATTGTAAGAAAATAATTTCTTTTATTTTCCCACTTGTTCAGCATCATTACCATCATGTGTTACAAAAGTATAATGTCTTCTAAATACAAGCTATGTACATGAAAGTGCGCACACACACACACGCAATAAAACAGTGTCATATGTTGGAGGTAAACTAAGATAAAAACAGCAGAAGCTAAAGTTATTTTTCCCTTTTTTGTTTTTTTTTTGAAGTCGGTTTTTTTTTGCAAAAAAGTTTTTATTTTTCACTTTTTAGTGGTTTACATGTGCTTGATATACATGGGAAGTGCATACCGTTACAATTACAACAAGCCCAAACACGACTATGGTTTGGCTTCATCATCAGATGTGATGTTAGAATGGTTCTTAGCAAACGCAAATGCTTCACTTGTTGTAGAAAATACCAAAATCGCAACACGTTTTCATATAAAATTTGAAGAGTTCCCTCGATTTCGCCAAGATTCCATCATCAGATCCCGACTTAGTGGCTACGGGACCATTTGGAAAGAATACTCTTTCCAATAAGAAAAGAATTTTCAAATTCAAATCGGTTGGCAAGCGACGGAGTTATGCCCGAACAAACATCGGAATTGAGAACCTCCTCCTTTTTTAGAAGTCCGTTAAAAATATAAGGTCACACTAAAATAGATGGACAAATTTTAACACAGCGTTCAGTACGTCTAAAGATATCTATTATAAGCAAAAAAACACTGATTAAAGCGCTCATAATCATCTCAGCGAAATAACCTGAAATAAAAAGAAGCACTCACCTTTTCTAAAATGCCGAAACAAACAATTTGATTCGGAATAGTATTTTTTTCTGTAAATCATCTGTTACTTTATCAGCAAACTCGGTTAAAAATAAATTCTGTTTACACCATAAAAACAACACTAGGTGAGAAGCCAGTTAAGTATTTCAAATATTTCAATATCCTACGTCCTAGTACTTTCATAAAATGTTTTTCGCAAAATGTAATATTTTTCCAACCTTATTTTAAAAACACGATAGACCAAATTCAATCAGTTTATGTGACGATAGCACACCAAAAAAGATTTTTTACTAAAAATATTTGCGAAAAATGATTATTCCAAAATATTTTTCACGTATTTGTGTGCTTATTGGATTACGTTACAAATTCGATATTATAACACAATCTTTTCTGAAATAGATATACTATTAGGTCTATTCAATTCAATATTTTACGTAAATGGTAAGGCCTAATCCTTGTAGACTCAAAATCAGGCATTTACAAAGCAATTTTGTTTTGTAACTTGAGCTTTTCATAAGCCAGTGTCAGTTGAAGGAATTAAAGCAGAATATTATTTATTTATTCAAAATCTGTATATTCTGAATTATCTTGTTTGTCCACACTTTCTGGTTTTGTTTTAATTGAAACATCATTTTCATATAAATTATGTCATGAAAAACTTTTATGTCAAAAAACTGTTTTCAAGCGCCATTTTTTCAATATGGAGGCGCAAGCGGCGGAAATACGAGGTGGCAAAGTGAAAATTCGAAACGCATAAAAATCTCCTACCAAATAACCGGAATATGGGAAAATGTCTTCAATGTTCAGAATTCATTACTATAATTAGCACATAAATGAAGACAGACAGATGTAAAAAAGCGAAGGGGATCTCGCACTAGAAGGACATGCTCTGATTTTAAAAGGGTCAAGTGCCTAGCACTCACAGTCAACGTGTGTGACCAATTGTATGAAAGATTGAAAGGGGTTGTGTTCGCGACGAACGTCACCAAAATAAGTGTAAATAGTTTCTTTGCAACGGTAGTGTAGAGTCAGTGATACATGGGCAATAACAGTGACGAAATAAACAAGTGTGTCAGTGATTAAATTTAGTAAATAAACCGAACACTAAGCGTTAAACTCATATCGTCTCGAAAGTGGCATTTTATTTAGCTTAACTTAGTAATTGTTGAGATCCAGGTAGCCTATTGTTGCGACCTAGGCCTGAATATAGTTCTTTGGTATTAACTTAGCCCTTCAGGAAAGCCACTTGTCGAGGATAATGTTGGTCTAACGCGCCTATCTGTGTTCATAGCATGTAAATTTGGTCTGACATATCGACAGTTGAAGGATCGTTACAGGCTGGATAATATAGGCACATAAAAGTAAATAGTAAATCTCGATAGGCCATACAACTTCCTTGTATATGGCCCTCTATATACTTACAGCATCAGCGCCAGTCTTCGTGTAAATTATCCTGAAAGATCCTTCAACCGTCCAAGTTTGGAAAGATCTGTACTAATTTAGCTATATTTCTTTTATTTCAATAAAGAACTGTGTATTTTTCGTGTTAGTAAATAGATAACACTATGTACAAACCATGTAACATCTAAAATGTAATTAGATATAAGTTCAGAACTGTAATAACACAGAAAACCTGTAAATAT
The DNA here is from genome assembly GCA_916618015.1 of Xestia c-nigrum. Classification (NCBI taxonomy): domain Eukaryota; kingdom Metazoa; phylum Arthropoda; class Insecta; order Lepidoptera; family Noctuidae; genus Xestia; species Xestia c-nigrum. The sequence goes on along the minus strand of OU745246.1, from coordinate 1,505,330 downwards.
TCAAATGAAAATATATAATAAAGTATTCCAAAAAACAGGAAGCAATTCGCGGCTCTCGTTACTGTCAAGTTCCGTAGTACGTTAGTAAATTTAGATTTTCTTAGAATCGTAGTCATCAGTACGGCAAACATTATATTATAAAATGAGTAAATCAAACAGTAAAAATAGTGCGCGAAAGACATGAAGAAATATCGAATCGCTTTCTGAAAAGTTATGAAAGTTTATCAGTGTTCTCATTCCCAGTAACCCTTCCCCCTGATAGTAAACGACTGAGGTTGTCTGAACCGACAGGTGTAGGACGTCAGCGCCGTCTAGGTTCGAAGATTATGTGTGTACAGTGACAGTATAGGCAGAACGTCTGTTACAGTACAGGCAGAACGTCAGGTAGGCACACATACATCTCCGCGTCTAGCGATCACGCCCGTCCGGCACAGGTTGGATCGAATAGCGTTGCCTTCTGTAAAATCTGCCTATCTACGCGAGAAAACAGCGTGTGCTTAATGCACAATGATGGATTTCTATTTAAAGTTTGTTTTTCTTTAAAACCCTGTGCTGAAAACGCGATCAACGACAACATCACCCAGTTACCAAATAAATCTAATCAAAATTTTCTTTGCAGGCTTCCTGAACCCTCGATCAGACGAGTACCCTCGTTCTCCAGCCAACTACGGGCTGATGGACCAGATAGCAGCCCTGCACTGGATAAAGGAGAACGTGGCAGTCTTCGGAGGTGACCCTACGAATGTGACCCTTATGGGGCATGGCACAGGGGCTGCTTGCGTGCACTTCTTGCTTACTTCCTTGGCCGTGCCAGAAGGTAAGTCTTCATTTGTTTAAATATAGGGGTATGGGGCAACTCGTCTACTTCGAAACTGGGACCAGGGACCAGCTGCCCCTTTTAAAAATGATAATAGTTTACTGGGCCCACATCTGTTTTTTTCTAAAAGAAAGCAAAGACAAGTAGGAGATGAGAAGCATCTAGAATAAAGTCTCACAAACTACCAGGGGGCCAGAATCATATAGGAGGTATTCGGAATGAAGAACATCGGCGGAACTACTACCACGAATTCAGCACAATGATTTAAGATAGCCCGTTATATTTTGTCACCCATTAAAGAAAAAAAGCTGCAGTATTTTTCCTGAATCCTTTAAAGAACTTGGAAGATTTTTTATGAAGTTCGGCCGGGCTAAGTTAAAATCCTCCATTAATAGATAGCTGGTATTTATAAATACAAACAAGTTTTGTTCGAGACGAAGTGTTCTACTTTTATTTGAAAAAAAAAATGAAAATGGCGGAAATGAGCTGGCCAAAAAATTCAAACCCCATAATAAGTAATATAAGTTTGCATAATTGAGACTCGCGTTTGACAACCGTGTTACCGGATCACAAGCGATGATGTGATTGATGATAGAGCTAATTACCTATTCACTGAACTTGAAGCCTCGCAGGTTATAGATACCCATATTTCTGTAGTTACGTGTAAGTCACATGTGCCTACGAGCAGTATTTTAGTGATCGAGATATTCTAAACAAAAACAGGAAGAACATGGGGCTCATGGCTAAATAATAACAGCCGCTCAGGTTGATCTTTAAGTTAAGCTGTGCTTGCCTAAGTTGGTCTGTGGATGGTTGACCACTCTTACATACCGAGTTTCCTCTCAAATCAAATCAAATCAAATCGTTTTATTTGTGTAACATAGGTAGTAGATACAGTTCTTAAAGTTCTTAGGGCGCTATGTTATGCCAAGAGGCGTACAAATATGGTAGCATGCGAATTGTGACAAAAAAGAAAAAGGATATATTTATCATACAAAAACTAAATTACTATGTCAAAAATTTAAATGTCACGTATGGAATAATTTGTACAGTCAGTGTTAGATTTCTATTGTAAATCTAACACTGACTGTACAAATTATTCCATTAGGGTTAGGGTCACAATTTTATATTACAGATTATTTAATATTAATTTTACAATTTAGGATAATTAAAAAATGTCATTCAAAAATTCGTCCAATGTATAATAGCATTTGTGAAGTAGCAGCTGGTGTAGGGTACTTTTAAATTTATTTCTCTGTGCCTCCGAAAGCACGTTAAGCTGTTGGTCTCGGCTGTCACTTGTTCATCTCTGACAGTCGTTACAGGTAGTCAATGGCCCAAAAAGTTTGACAACCAGTCTTATCAAGTGGGATCTAAGTACCCAGTATTAACTAGGATGTAGAGGTCAGATAGGTAGTCGCTCCATGTAAAATACTGGTATTCAGCTGCATCCGGGGACTGCGAGCCAACCCCAACATAGTTGGGAAAGGACTAGGAAGATGGTGATGAAACACCAATAAATAAATACCAATTCGCATTTCCAAACAATTACTACGGCGATGAAGCAAAATGCAAAAATAAATAAAACTCATTTTGAAAACGACGAAGAATCTACAATACTCGAGTAGAATACTGGTTTTAATTACAAAAGCAAACTAAGCGAACAATAAACCATGAAACGATGTTGTTCCATGCCGGCCAGTTTGCTACGTGCGAAGTATAAAACCGAGCATAAATGAAGAGATTGTTCCTGTATTGATTTTTTCTAAAGAAATTACGTTTTATTGTTTTGTCGGTTTTAAGAGTACAGTTCGTCATACTAAGCGAGATATCTTCAGTTATATAAGGGGTTGCTGAATTTAATTAATACACCTAATCTTAGATCATTTATTCTTGGCTTTTTTGCTGGTTAGAATAGATTCCGACCCCAAAATAGTGAAAAAAAGTCACGGTAGATGAATACGATTAGTTTTTTTTTAACAATTACCTCAAACAAAATCACATTCAGAACTCTTAACAAAGCAACTCACCAAGACGATTTCGACTGTTGTGATAATTTCTAGTTTAACAGTTATTGTAAAAGTCCTGACAAAATGACTGAATTTTGCTTGCTGTTTGCATCAAACAATCTTAATAAGTTACACACTTATTTTTTTTTAATGGATGAGAATTCATCAAATGACTCTTCCCGCTCTGAGCGGAGCAGGAGAGAGTATCAGACTTTTACCGACTAAAACCCATCCATGTTCCTTCCTCGCCCTATATGTTCCGGGGCCACGGTATCTCTTTCGAACAGTCCCGCAGCCCCGGCAGGCATTGGCCCTTGCTTATCACAAACGCGCCGTCGCCGTCGACACGGCCACGTGGCCCCCGACGCCCGGTGCGTCTCCCGCGGCGGCTGGGACGAGAAGTTTCCTACCTCTTGCGTTCCGCCACCTCCTTCGCTAGCGTGACTGCTTTGCGGGAATCTGTTGGATGAGAGATGCACGTGACTTGTCAATGTGGAGCAACTTGGGGGAGATCTATGGCTAGCAGTGAACGGCTGAAATGATGATGATTATGAGTTTTTTTCCAGTTTAAACTACATATTAAAGAATCAAGTAAATAGCCAAACAGTAAGCCAATTTTAAAACATATTCCAATATTTCAACCAACAAATAATTGTACAAAATCCCGTGAAATATTTCAAAACTTCACAAAATGTTCTGTATTGCACGTAATATATTGCGACCTAGCAAATCTTCAAGTTGGAATTGAATAAGGGTGCAATGCTGATAGGAAATATTTCTAAGGTATAATAAAACGAAGCGTGTCTTCTTACAATCCTCGCGAATGGATGGGTCTTGTGTGTTTAACTTTATACGACAGCTGGGGTTCTAGCTTGATTTACTTGAGCTATATTTGAAATTGAGCTGGGAGTTTTTGTAAGCATTTTTTGGGCCACACACGGTAGGAAAAGTGTTAAGAAATTGGGAATGTAGTGGTCTAGTAGTCTAGTAGAAACGACCCCGACTTATGAGTAGTATAGGTTGTGGGTGTGAAGCCAGACAGGCATTTTACTTTGGGGCTGTTTTTGCATCACCACTTAAGATGGTGAAGGAAAACATCGGAAGGCAGGTGGTATAATTATCCCAGAGCCAAAAAGAAAAAAAAAAACATGAACTTGTTTTGGATTATGGAGAGGAATCTTGTGTCGCAGCAGTGGTAACACTATACGCTGATTTATTTTGGACAACGATTTAAAAATGCGGCTCAGCAGAATATTTTTTTTTCATACACACCTTTAAAGACCCTAATTGTCCTGCACATAAATCAATGGCAGTAGTTAAAAATATAGCAGTGGTAACACTATACGCTGATTTATTTTGGACAACGATTTAAAAATGCGGCTCAGCAGAATATTTTTTTTTCATACACACCTTTAAAGACCCTAATTGTCCTGCACATAAATCAATGGCAGTAGTTAAAAATATAGTTTTCGATCACGCCAGACGGCATGTTGCACATCACATTACCTTATACATACAGACATGTTTTAACAAAGAGTTGCATGAATATCTGAATAAGCAAATGAATTCAGTCCACGCTCGACTTTGATATGAAATTCAATGAAAAATAAATATCGCTTTTGAAATAAAACCTTTTCAACCCTTAACTGATCGGTAGTATGAAGGCTATTGTGAGAATTATACGATAAAAGGTATTTCAATTACTTTTTGTGTTTTTTTTCTAAATATAGGGTGAGTCGTTTACTGTGGTCCAAAAATATATTGAAGGGTACCCTCTCGTCTAAGGGTTTTGTAAATACCCCTATCTACATTTAGGCTAACTTTTACCGTTATCTATGTAGATATAGTATTACAGGGTACTTTGCTGAAACTTTTTGATTGCCTGACATTATTCCAGGTAGTCACAAACAGGGTGTAAACGGACCTTCAATGAAACTCGTCGATCAAGCATTCTGTTCATCAAACGAGTAACTTTACGCGATTTTTTTTGCAAGGAAACTACTTTTTAGGGTTCCGTAGCCAATTTGATTTGTCATGTCTGTCTGTCCGCCCGTTGGACCTTTTTGGCGCAGCCGTGGGGCACACAGTACATACTATGTATTTTAGTCCTTTTTGTAACTTTTTTATTATTATTGTGTACATGAGCTTAACTGACACTATGTACTGACATCAAATAAACATTTATTTTTTCTTTCTTCCCGTATGTCACAGCCACTTTTTTTCCAAAACTATAAGAACTATGCTGTTAAAATTTGGTCAGTAGATGTATTCTGTAAACCGCATTAAGATTTAGTATTTAGAGTAGTAAAATCACGTTGTACGATAAAAGTCAATGTAACGCGCTCAAAACATCGCAGCTGACGAATGCAATTAATAGTACCGGGGTGGTGGAGGCATTAAAAACATAATTATACCTATTTAAAAAACTTGGGACTTTGTTGGGCCTTGGTGTTTATAGTTCGCTGCTTATCCTCTTTTTTAGTTCCTTACAAAATAAATAAAGCGAGTGTGAACCCTTAATTATGTTTGATTGTGGTTATTTTTAGGTCAGGTTAGGTTTTTGATCAGCAATTGAAAGATTAATCCTGAAATAAATTAGTAATAATTCGACCTCTTTTGATTAGTGATTCAATCGTGTGTAAAAAGGTCTCCTTTATTATTCATCCTGTGAACTAAATTCAGCCTTTAGAAGTGTAAAAATAAACAACCTTCAAAGAGTCGGTATATTGGAGGGTAGTATAGTTTATATTTGCTTACTGTTTCCTGGTATTATTCGGGCACGTGGAATGAATACCCTTCGGTATCATAGTCACATTAACTGTGACTGTCAACCGGATTCTACTCTTAGGTCTAAAATTTTTGGGTTTTTTAACCGACTTCAAAAAGGAGGAGGTGCTCAATTCGTAGGAACCTTTATTTTTATTTTTATGTATGTTCCCCGATTACTCAGAGATGGCTTAGCCGATTCGGATTTTATTTGTTTTGTTTGAAAGAGTATACTTCCCAGGTAGTCCCATAGTCATCAAGTCAGGATCTGATGATGGAATCCTGGAGAAACAGAGAGAACATTTCAAATTTTTATAGGCACACTCGAAGTGATTTGTGTGGTTTTAGAAAGAGTACTGTTCCGGAGAGATCACATTTCAATTTGGTGAAGTTCTGATGAAGAACTTTGGAGATAGGCAACGGAACTCCTCAATTAATGATAGAAATTGGGCTGGGATTGCTGAAATGTTAAGTCTGTCTATTGTTTACACCAGTTCATAACATAACGTCACGTCTATACGCTGTGATGGGGTAAGCACATGTGAACCACTAAAAGTGAAAAATAAAAACTTTTTTGCAAAAAAAAAAAATCTATCAAATAAAGGTCACCGACTTCTGAAGCTTATTTTTGAAAGTTGTTTTTCACTTTTTTGTGTTTTTGAAGTCGGTTTTTCATGATAATTTTCTCAGTAATATCCAGGAGTTTTAAGGAGGTGTTGTGACACCGCCTGTGTTTTAGAAACCACGATCAGCGGTTAGTACTAAGCCTGGAGATCTACTCTCTAAGTCTGTCAACGATGTTACGGGCCCGTCTGAACGTAGCTCGAACTTTAATTATTTTCAGACTAGCTGACCCACGCAACTTCGTCTGCGTCACATAAGAGAGAAAAACGAAAAAAAAACCCCGTTTTTGCAACATTTTTCATTCCTGCTCCGTTCCTAATGGCCGTAGGCTGATTTTATATAGCCTAAAGCCTTCCTCGATAAATGTACTATGCAAAACAAAAAAAAAACAATTTGAACCAGTAGAACCTGAGATTAGCGCGTTTAACCAACCAAACAAACAAACTCTTCTGCTTTATAATACGATTAAAAATACATCGGAAGTAGGAAGAACTGTCCAACCGTGTCTGTCTTTCAGTTTTAGCTCAGGCCTTAACTAATTTTATGTTATCTTATGTGAGTTATGTGTCTTATGTTGGGTCCCGTGAAAACGCACGAAACCTGCATAACGTGTTGCCGTTCCATCGAACTATGATCGTAAAAGCACAGAAACAGCACATGTGTTTGTGCACTCACTTTTGCCATTATATTATCATCTGCTGAGTCCGTTGACCATAACTGCCGTGACAGAAGTTCGCGTAATAGGTTCGTGTTGGTTAATATTTCAACTGTCCTGTAGGTTGTTTAAGGTCCATGTTCACCGAAAAGATAACCGTCTGATTATCTGAAACCAGCTGTCACTGTGACATGTTCCCATACAAAAATGCGTTTTAAACAGCTGTTTTAGATAATAAGACTGTCATCTTTTTGGTGAACATAGACCTTAGACTTTCACGGTTTTTCACTACACCTAATAAAAACTAACACGTGTCTCCATTATTAAAAAAAACGAGTGATACTGTGAGTACGTTTTGTTGTAAGTTACAATCAATAGTTCCAGTATTGCGCGTAATAAATTACTAAGAAAGAGGGTAGACAGATTTGTCTGTTCATAATTCATAATTTTTGTCCCACCCGTATATCACTTCAGTATTCCCGCGATTATGATGCTTGCAACAGCGTCGAAATATCGGGTGCTCACAGAAACAAAAGAAAATTACGGATATAATCCCGTAAGTACATTAAGATGTGCTTTTAGTGTCCTGTAGGTTTGGTACCAATGTACTTGTCATAGTTCAAAGCGTGTAACCATTATCATACATAAACAAGTTTAAGCCAAAACTTAAATTAGGCGTTGTATGTTTAAAAAGTAATTTTAATTATGTTCCTTTTCTCAGAAACATCCTCGTGAACGTAACATTGACCATTTTACTTAATCCAACCGCACATTAACTTTGCTCCTCTATTAATGTCCAAACATCATTAGTATCCTACATTCAAGCCAGCCCCATAATAAGCAAGCAAACCAAACAAACTGAAACAAAATTAACCAAAACTCTATTCAAAACTAGTCTTTATTCCCTCCTCATAAGTAACCCGTGAGTTTATTTTAGTTTTGCTGATAAACATAGTAGAATGAAATTAGCGGATGTTTATTCAAAAGTAGTCTGTATTCTGTTGGGGTAAGGTGCAGAGGATTTTATTTTAGTTTTGCAAAGTTTGAGCCCCCAAATTGTTTTGCTCCCTTCATCAGGTATGCTGGGAGGGGCGTTTGGAGCGAACTGAACGCAAAATTACTTCCTTACAAGCTGCGGCCTCGAAATTGGCGGTTAGCTGGGATTTATTGGCGTAAAAAGTTCATAAAAAAGTGTTAATCTGCAACAGTAACTCTTGAAGTTCGGAGTTGTGGGGACCGTTAGATTACGTACAGAGATTGATATTGACTAACCCAGGATTGTGAAAGAAAGAAAAAATATTTATTCGTCGCAAGGTCGTGCGATTTCATGAGCTAAACGCGAGTTTTATAATTACTAAAAGTATATGATTCACTGCTATAAACAAGACCAGAAAAGTATATGATATTCTTCAGGATATATGCTAGCATGATACTGTTTTGAAAACATAATACAATTAATTTGGCTCAATAAAAAGAAATCACGAACTTATCTCTAAAAATATCTTTCAAACAATAAAAAACATACTAATATGCATGCGATCATTCTGATTTTTTGGCAAATAATTGCATGAGACTGTTTCAGTTTTTAATCCAATTAATCGTTTTTTTGTAAATCGATCGAAACCACTCTTTTCGCGCTATTTGGCCCGCAGTGGCTGACGTAACAACCACTTTGTAGTGCAAGCTGATTAGAACTTTATTCTAACAGCATTTCAAACGAAGTTTGAACCACCACAAATAGAGTTGCTAATTTAGCTCGTCTAAGCGCCTTGATAAAGTAAACATACAACGCATTAATACAAACACAAACATTTAGACTAAAACTAAAATTAACACAACAACATTAACATTATTTAATAATTGTAAGACAAAACGGACAAAAAAAAAATCCAACTCGTATTCTAACTCGTATTCTAACTCGTATTCTAACTCGTATTCTAACTCGTATTCTAACTCGTATTCTAAGTCGTATTCTAACTCGTATTCTAACTCGTATTCTAACTCGTATTCTAACTCGTATTCTAACTCGTATTCTAACTCGTATTCTAACTCGTATTCTAACTCGTATTCTAACTCGTATTCTAACTCGTATTCTAACTCGTATTCTAACTCGTGTTCTAACTCGTATTTTAACTCGTATTTATCTTCTATTCGTTATAAGGCACACATTTGTTGATAATGCACACAATATTTCCTATCACGCTACTTCTAAAGCCCCATGGCCACATCCCACTAGACGCGATAATATGCAGCAGCGATTTACCGGCGATATACCGAGCGCTATCCGCGACACGTAATCTGAAGGTAACGCATTTATGAGAGGGAGCGGAATTTTAACACCGCCAGAATTTTGTTTAACACTGAAGTAGGAATGAGATTTTTTTAGTATACGAGTATTTTGTTACTTCCTAGTATATCATAATTTGATTGATAGAGCTAGCCTAGATGTATCGACCCAGACTTGCAAGTTTTAGCTTTGAACCCAAACAGGAGAAATAACATTATTTTGTTCTACACCATATCTGGGAACCTTCTAATTATGGATATATTGGGGGTCAAACTCACAACTTTTTGACAAGCTTGTAAGATTTTTATTTTAAACACCTCCACGACCCCCGTACTATTCAATCGATTCATCAGCACAATGTTTTGAGTGCGTTTCCCTCCTATGTTTCCCCTATTTTTCACCCAAAAAACAAGTCGTTTCCCTGCAATATTTTCATCATTAAGTTACTTATGATGTACAAAATTTTTGGTTGACGTCTTCGTGATGAAGTTGTTTACACCCTGTATATATTATTTCATCACCATTGCAGGCTCTCAAACTAAGGAAACTGGCATGTTCTAGAAATAAAAAATCAAAAGCTTGTGACATTTATCAGGTCCACGTAATGGATTACAGCACATTTCTTATCATAGAGAATAACTTGAAATGACTTGTTATTTATTTTGTATTTCATTTTTTTATTATTTTTTTAATTAGATAATTGAATTATTAATAATTGTGCATTATGTTATGATTTTCAATGTTATTGTATTGTAATTTTTATATTTATTTTAATTTTACTTTGTATATTTTATGCTATAGACTATTTTAAGTCTGAAATAAACGTTTAATAATAAAATAAGCATTTGTCCCATTAGTGGGATTATTATATTAGTTGAATGTGAGCATGTGTCGTGAACTATGTTCCAAACTTGTGTATATTTTTTTCTAATACAACAGTTTTTTAGAACTTAATAACAGTTCTTGGCTATCTTGTTAGCACTTCCTGCATTGTTCCGTGTATTTTATACGGAGTTGTTGAATGTCTAATTGGCTATTTCTTTGGTAATCTTAATTGTATTCTATCCTGCCCTCTTTGCTTTAAAACATTCAATGAGACCTTAACACTCTAAAAGCTGCAGCCAAAGCGACATCGCCGCTGACACCAACATCGTGGAAGTGGCAAAGTTTTGGAACAACAAAATTTGAAGTGCTGTCGTGCCAGCGACACGCAGTGGTAGACGAATACAAAGTTATACAAGTAGTTAACAGTGTTAAACAATCTACCGATAATGACAATATCCTGATATAGTAGATAGTAGGTTTAATTTATGATGCTTTTTTAAATCCATGTTGTACATTTTTTTTTATATTTTAGGAAAGCTAACAGACCAATAAAAAAAATATATAAATAACAAAATTGCTAATTACAAGCCTCCACATATAAATACAAAATCAAAATCACAAAAATCAAAATCTTCAGTCTCCCCGCGTCCACGAATGGTGCAATCCGGTCGAAACGTCGGGATTAAAGATTCGCGATAAATACCCGTCTTCATATGTTTTACAAAATGTATTAGTTTCTTATTACAAAACAATCAAACACTAGAGTGCTATCAAATAATTATCTAATTAAACAAGTTGTTTAATTTAATTCATTTTTTATAAAGTTAATAGCTAGCTTAGAATATTATCGATTCAAGAGCAGGCAGGTGTCTCCTGTAAAAAAATAGTTTTGCTAATAGTTTCCTTACTGTGCTTGCATTGGTACCCGGTTAAACCGGGTTCACAAGAAACTTCGTGTAAACTGCGACTGGCTCTTGGAAAGTATCCATTACCTCTATAATTAATATTATTGAAGACACATTAAGAATAACGAGTTAAATATTCCAGGTGATATTCTTCTTTGCCTCCATATTCAGTCTAAGATTAACTTAATCCGATCACGCGGCCTCTCATACAACACGAGGAAGAATTTTAACTAGATATAACGTTATGGGAAATACCATGGTTTATGGGGGACCGTTCTGTTCCCGTTATAGGGTGAAGAGGGTTCGCATGTTGCTGAAACTTTATGATGTCTGCTCAACATAAAGACGTATATTTTGTGATTTTGTACCCGTCTTACATTACGAAGGTGAGGGATAAAAATATAACTGAAATACGAATGTTTGCTGTCTTGTTAGGCGCATATCCACCGCGGCGCACAGATAGGCCGCGCACTTCACTTTGTAAGGAAATGCATGTGATTGAGTCCACTGCAAAACACGGACACGACGCATGTATTGCCGTCATTAGAACATGCTTGGCTTTCTCGAATAAAGACGCAAACTCACCACGGTGCACGCTGGGCACGGGCACGCGTCGCATTTTAGCTGCCTGAATTCGGTTGTTTGACAACGAGGGTCTACGTTTTCACTGTAGTACACGTGCGTGGCCCACCGCGGCGCACGGAGAGACTACGACACTGTATTTCCACCAAGACTTCACGTACACAGCGTGTACCGCATGCGCAACGTGCCTGGCATTGACAGCGTTGATTTTTATAGTCTAAAAAACTCAAAGGTTCTTTTCTCATTAATCATCATCATTCTCTTTCAAAACATTAACGTTACTAAATTGCCCACAATCAGATTATAGTGATGATATTAAATAAATACAGAGAGTCCCAAATGTGAGAAACCATATAATAATGACTATGTCTACTAATGTTTGTCATTAGAAGACGTAATAATATTATAAGGTTTTTAATATTTTGGGTTAATGCTATTGTATTGTCCAAAAAACAGTTGAAATTGGTGGCAGACGAAAAGGGCCTCATCGTATGATGATTAAAAATGTGACGAAAGGTCACACAGATGGCTTCTGTCAATTCTGTTTTAATTTATTTTTTTTATTACAATAATATCAATAATCTAGCATTAATAAAAATCTGGCATTGTTAGAATATGACGTTTAAAGAATCGGACATTTGTCGAATCTGGCACTCGAATCTGGAGTTATAAACTAATCTGGAATTTCTAGATTTTGACATTTATCGACTGATCCCTTTTCTTCGCTTGTTTTGCATGTCTTCTGTTTGGTTGGCGACTCGGAAAAGTTACCAAACGGGAAGTAGTTCCATATTTTAGACGTATGTAATGTATGTGATGTGTATCATTTTTTTGCTAAGAAAATGTTTTCTTTTGCTAAATAAATTTTTGGAGAGCACAAAATAATCCTTCGCCACATTGCTGTCCTGTATAACTCAAAAGTTGACTGTTACAGAATACCTTGTGGCATTAAGTCCGCCTGTGTACCACTCTTTTACATACAGTTAAATTAAAAAATTAAAAATCACTTCTCGGTTCCAATAATTGTAATCAAAGCAAATTGATAACCAAAGCCTACTGAGAGAATTAATTCGAAGGGTTTCCAATTATCGGCAAATTACGATCTGGAATACATACATATTGAATTCCTTCCCCTTTAGACATCCATCGAGATAAATCATTAGCAAATTCTTACGGGCGGCGCACAACTTTCGTACTGTTTCTATCTGACATCCACAACCCAATATTAGTACTGGGTAATGCGATACACCTTACTTAGACTGGTTGTCAGATTTTTGGGGCCGCTGACCACCTGTAACGACTGTCAAAGTAAATGACAACCGGGACCTACGGCTTCCCGTTATTTCTGAGGCACGTTGAAAACTAGACATGTAATCAGTGGTCACATCAATTCACGGACACATCTAGGTAAATACAGCTTAACCGTAAAGATAGACCCGTGCGGATGTTATCATGTATTCGTCCACACTATCAAAATCAAAATCAAAGCATTTATTTCAAGTAGGCCAGTAACAGACACTTTTTAACTGTCGAAACAAACATGAAAATTAAATGTAGCTACAGTCCCAGTCACAAGACAAAAGAGTAAAAACTGTGAAAGTACTGTAGTTGCCCATTCTCTAACGTCAATTTTTCAATTCGTACAAAATCTTGGTTACATCATTCATGTTGAGATGGTAAATTATGTGAGAACAATGTGGCAAGATGTGCACGTTAAAAGTGTCCATAGTAAAAACAAAATAATTCATTCAAATAAGCCATGGCAACTAAGAGATGAGCAGTCACAACTAACAGCGCCCGTTCACAAACATGACGCATGAATCAGCACCACTCAGCTCAACCATTTTGAAGAGAACTAAATGGTCTGACACACGCGCCATCATCAGCGAGACATTTGAGTGAGCATGACATACTCTCAACCGCCAGGGCACATTGAAGTCAAAAAATAAAGTTGGTTTCCAGTGAATGATAGCTATGTATACTTATAGTAAGGTTTTCGTTGAAAATACTAGTTTAATCCTTCCTTCTCTAACCTTACTATATAATATAATAATATAAATGCGAAAATAAGTTTGTTTGTTACCTTTCAACTTCTAAACTACCAATCATACAAACATTTTGCATTTACGTTGCACATTAACAGACATAATTAGATACCCTTCATCCCGAAAACTCGTTCCTACTGTTCCCGAGAAAAGCAACAGTTACGTTATTTTAACGTTTTTTCCAAACGGTCCAGTTAGGGAGGTCTAACTTCGAGAAAGAGGTCAATCGTCGAATCCGACTCGGCTGGGCAGCGTTCGGAAAGCTGCGCGGTATCTTCTCGTCCCACTTACCGCAGTGTCTCAAGACGAAAGCCTATGACCAGTGTGTGTTGCCAGTGATTACATACATACGGGACCGAAACGTGGTCGCTCACAATGGGCCTTATCAAAAGGCTTAAAGTCACCCAAAGGGCAATGGAGAGGGCTATGCTCGGAGTGTGCGTGATCGAATCAGAAATGAAGACATCCGCAAGAGAACCAAGGTCACTGACGTAGCCCGAAGAATTCCTAAACTTAAGTGGCAGTGGGGAGCACATTGCTCGTAGAACGGATGGCCGATGGGGCCGAAAAGTTCTGTGTGTTCGAGTGGCGACCGCGAACCGGAATACGATGCGCTGGAAGACCTCCCACTAGGTGGACCGATAACCCGGTGAAGGTTGCAGAAATCAGGTGGATGCGAGTCACAAGGGACCGGTCAATGTGGCGACACTTGGGGGAGGCCTATCTCCAGCAGTGGACGTCTTTCGGCTGAGATTATGATGATGATGATGATGAACGTTATTTTGATAGCATATTTGAACAGAAGCTAGTTATAAATAAACGCGAGCAAAGTAAGGTAAAAGCAAGTTTTTGATAAGTAAAATCATCAAGAGGAACGTCAAAATGAACTCAAGGACCGTAGAAGTCGTAGAGGCTCACTTATGTTTCAGAAAGTGTCATTCATTTAGTTAAGTGTATAACTTAAAACCCTCGAGCGAATGTCACTGTTAAGAGGAAAAGTTACCGATGAGGCAGATAAGTTGGCACTTGTCGATAACTTAATTATAACTTGCGAGAAAGTTTTGTTCCCGTGGCAATTTCGTTTTGTTTACCGATGTTCTTATTGTTGTTCTATGCTTTTTGTTTGAACTTATGTTGATTTCTAGCTGTTTTTGATTCAGTAAAATGTGTGCTCTTTAATCATGATTTTTCATCAATATGAACCTAGCTAAACAAGTTAAATTAAATTGAATACTCCCCGACACATAAAGTCATAATTGCAGATTACAGCCCTTACATTTGATACCGATATTGAGTGAGCTGTGAAAAAAAATGTAAATAACATTTTGTGGTGGCGACCATCTTGGACGTTAAATTTATTACAGTGTATAGTATCCTACTAATCAAGCTATTTCATTTGCTGCCCATATTGAGGGAGCTGTTGACTAAATAATTATGTAATCCGCCATTTTGTGGCGGCGGCCATCTTGGACTGATTTTCATCAAACATAGCCGCCGCTCGCCTTTGTCCATAAGCTATATTATTGCAAGATATGTATATTTGTTGTTTTTTTTTGTGCAATAAAGAATAAGAAGAAGAAGAAGAAGAAGAATAGCTCGGAACACTCCCGACTAAACAAAAACATAAAAATTGGCTTATCCGTTCGAGTAGCGGTGGCCCAGTGGTGGCGGCCCCGACTTACAAACAGTAAGTCGTGGGTTCAAATCCCGACAGGCGCATTACTTTGTGTAATTTATTTCATCACCGCTGCTCTCAAAACGGTGAAGGAAAACATCGTGAGGAAACCGGCATGTCCTAGAACCAATAATTCGAAGACATGTGACATCTACCAATCCGCACTGGGCCCGCGTGGTAGATTATAGCCCATTCCCTCTCATCGAGAGGAGGCCGTGTCCCAGCAGCGGGAACGTTATAGGCTGATGATGATGATGATGATGATGAATCCGTTCGGCAGCTAAGATGCTCCAGACAGATACGCATACACACGCTGACACGTCAAACTTATAACAGCCCGTCGTTTTTACATCGGGAGCTAAAAACCAAAATATTCTACACATGTGTAATAAAATTGGCACACAGATAGATTATAGTCTGGAATAGCACGTAGGTTTTTTTTTGTCACAAGTACATATCGAAACCTCGTGAAAAGTAATTTAATTCTACTTATTTTATAAATGAAACAGTTTGTGAAGATCTATGAATCTCTGAATGTATGGGTGTTTGTAACTTTTTCACGCAAAAACTGTTGAACGGATTTGGATGAAATTTAGCACACAAATAGTTTTTAGCCTGGTTTAACACATGAGATCATACTTTTTTTCCGGCAGTATGGGATAATTATCGAGTTCCACGATCCAACCCACAAGCTAATACCACCCCCAAATATGAGGTAGTCAAATATAAATTAAGACTAAAAAAACAGATACTAAATTCGTTATATTACAAACTCTGAAATCTACCAACTGATCTTAAGTGATAAAATATATTCTACAGCCAAACATAACTTAACCTACCCTGCATCGTTTTTGGTGAAAAATATAAAATCATAAGGAAAACCGTAGCGAAGATACCCATGGTTCCGAACGGGTAGGGAATAAATTTCAGAAAAGAACAATGAAAAAATCGCCGGACGTAAATTATGGCGTAAAAGTGAATAATGGCCTCTTCTGGATGTATTGAAAGGAAACTAGCAAGAGGAATCGTGTAAATGTGAAATAAAACAGAAATCGATGGCATGGATGGAGGTTACCTACTGAAAATATGTTACTGGTGAAATAAAGGGTGTAAAACACCTCTTAACGAATACGAAAGGCACTTGTTCTCCTCGTCATTCCAATATTTTTTTTTGTTCTACACTATACCTGAGAACCTTCTAGTTACGGTGATATTGGGGGTCAAAGTTGCAAGATTTAAAAAAAAACTTCTCATAAGTTTTTTTTTTTAACTACAACTTTTTATCGCGTGATTTTAACTTTAAATATCTCTATGACCCCCGTACTATTCAATCCATAAAAAAGGGGTTTCCCAGCAATAATTTTTGCGTAAAGTTACTTGGTTTGATGTACAGAAGGTTTGGTTCACGGCTTTATAATGAGCTGATTTACACCCTGTAGGTATAATGAACTTGATTTCAAGTTTTATACAACTCAGATCCTTACTTGCAAAGATGTTACATAACATGACACACATAACATAACGCTTGTATTTCCCGGCAGGGTTCATTAAAAGCATTCTAAGTACCATGTAATAGGGTGCTAACTGCCATCAATCTGGAACCAATCCAAACTTAGGACTACTGCTGAAATGTCTTAATAATTTTGGGATTCATAATGATGCAATATGAATCCCAAAATCAGAGGTGCGTACCTTGGGTTCGCAATCGAGACCATAAGACTACTTATGATTACACTTATATACAGAGTGGAGAAGACAATACGACATATACTAGTTCATAGGAATAATTCTACACAATTAAAAAAACCCAAAACCGAAATTAAAAAAAAAAGACAGACAAAATCTTACTCTAAGGATACTCTTTATGACTCTTATTGGCCTGGTTTAAGGTCTAATTTGCAGTAAATCAAATTAGCGAAAGTTTTTAAATAGCGAGTTGGCAAAGGGTCGTTAATCTGTTAGTGCTTCCTTAAAATCAGATACATCATGTAGCAAATGTTGAAGGTGAAAAATAATTTCCTGTGACTAAACTACTTGATATTTTCAAACGATTGTTTTTTTGTATGTTAGGAACGTCTTGAGGTATGCGTAGTTTAATTTATTGTCGTATTGTCATCACCACCCTGTATAACTTGTAAGTCTGACGGTCACAATACTAGGCCATCTACTATATCTGTAAACTGCATTTATATACTATTGATCTATTTCTGTGGTATTCTGCTCCGGAGATTATCAATTTTCTCGAACTAATCAGGATATTGAGCCAATATTGCGTACGTATGCTGTGTCAAATCCAAGGCTGTTGAGAATAATCTGTGGACCATGCCTGCCAGTCGATTCTTTAAAATACAAACAACAACTCGCTTCTCACATCGCTATTCACTCTCACTTGGCGTAAGGTTCTTTTTATTTGTGACTTTGAATCGAGTTCGAGTGCGAAGTGAGCGTCGAAATGATGGGGGAATCACCTTACATAATGCCACTTCTTGCGTCATCTTATACTTATGTGTAGTCGTAGTAGTACCTCATACATTATTTATCTGTCCAAATCTCCCTGTCAATTTAGTGTAAATTCGAATTATCAACCAAGTTTTTAGAATGCCATTCAAGAAACTCACAGCGGATTCAGATTAGACGTTTAGAATTACGTCTTACAGAACCACACCCATGACTTCTCCCACTCTGAGCGGAGCTCCAGGGACTGTCAGACTTTTACTTACTAAAACCCATTCATGTTCCTTCCTTGCCCTTTACGTTCCGGGGCCACGGTATCTCTTTCGAATAGTCCCGCAACAGAATCACACCCCAGAGATGTATTCAGATACAATTTTCATCGCTACCCCAGCCTAGATTTATAATAACACTCAATTCGAGATGAAATTCTGCTTCGTTAGTGTAGTGGTCGCGACTACTGAGGATGAGATCCTGGGTTCGATTCTCAGGTAGGGCAAAGTGTTTGTGGGTTTTTCCATCGGGATTTTTTCAGTACCAGGCAAGGAGTCAGGAATTGCGTCTAGTTGATGGCAATTAGCTCGTCCCTATTACAAGGTACTTCACATAACTGGCAAAATGTGGATATACTATTAGATATATCTCTGCCTAGCTCTTCATGAATAACGTGTGTGTGTTATTTCTTGATCTAAAAAAGCCTTTATCTTTCTCTAGGTCCCATGCTACCTATCTCAAATTCTGATTAAGTCTCATTATTATTGATTAAATGGCAAGGCATAAAAGATACAAACGGACAAAATTATTTAACTATAGGAACTTTAAATAGGTACTCAAATCTCGGTAGGTACCTACAAAACCAAGCCAGCAATACATTGCATGAAAACAAGAAGAAAAATACATTTCATTCGGTACACTCCCTGCGAAAATAAGCAACCGCTCCAATTCAGCGTATGCAACGTTCAAGTCCATGCAATTTCCACTGAATAGGGTTACCATTCATCTTATTTTACGGACATCGACCTACATTGGAGCTTGAGAAATGTGAAAATACGGCTATTTTGAACTAGCCAGCACCCATTGTTCGAGGATCGAACTCAGAAGCTTGAATGATGACTATCAGTTTTGTTTGCAGTGTTAATGCTCGGAGTGGGAAAGTATGTGAAGTAAACTAAAAATATTTTGTTGTATTTTTACTACGGCAGTAGATCATCATCTGCCTAGATATTTCCCAACTATGTTGGGGTCGGCTTCCAGTCTAACCGGACGCAGCTAAATACCAGTATTTAACATGGAGCAACTGCCTATCTGACCTTCACAGCCCTGTTAATACTACCACTACGATACCACTTGGTAAGAGTGGTTGTCAGACTTTTTTTTGGGCCACTGACTACTTATAACGACTAAAAATGTCAGCCGGGACCAACAGCGGAAACTCGGTATGTAAGGGTGGTCGCCAAGCCACAGACCAACCTAGACGAGCACCGCAGACAAGGCTTAACCGAAAGATTGGCCAGAGCGGTTGTTATTATTAAGTAGATACAGGATTTTATTATATAAGATCTGTATTAAAATATTCTTCTTATATAAGATCTGTATTAAAATATTCTTCTTCTTCTTCTTGTTCTTCAACCCGTGGCCACCCAATGCTGACTGTAGCTCTCTTCCAAATCTCTCCACTTTTGGCGGTACTGTGTCATGACTATTTAGTATGTCCGGCCACTGTAATGAGATCGTCTGCCTTCCTAGGTGGTTGTTTCTCACATTCCTCTGTCCCGTCCATGGTCTCCACTCCTGCATTTCCTTCCCTCATCTTCCATCAATTCTACGGCAAATATGCCCCGCACACTTCCACTTTATTTTTGCTTGCTTGAAATAGTCTTACCTAATTCGTGGTCACTACATATTCAGTCTATAGACAAGTGGCAAAGCTTTCAAATTTCAACAGCAATTCACAGCAGAATTCAGACAATCCCTTAGTTTATGACTTTTCCAACATCATTAATGCTGTTTTAAACTATTTTGAATTGGAGTCACTAAGATTTTTTTGAATAACTGTCTGAAAGAGTATTTTCACTATTCTTAGTATTCGTACGTCAGTATTATTTTCCTGTTAGTTATTGCATAATCATTTTCCCCGTACTTTTCGTTTATATTTCCATGATTGGCCTTCAGGAAATCTTAGTCGGTAATCTGAGTAATCTGGGCTTATTCCAGTCTAGTAGCCCAGAAATAGTACACCTTTTTACAGCAACACCAATAGTCAACATTCCACCATTCCTATAACCGCACTTGTGCATCTTCAAAACCCACATTTTAATCAAATCTTAATACTCGCCAAAGAATATTATATCTTGAGAGCGGAGCAGCTTAAAGATATTCAGACCTGCTCTTAGTTTGCCTCGTTGCCTCGGAGCAGCGTCGGTAATATGCGTTTATTTTTAAGTCTATTACAAGAGCTGTGCTTGAAAATCTGCCTTAAGTTCCACAGAGTCTAAGCGCGGCTGTTACATTATTATAAGTACTTGTTATAGCTGAAGTTGGGAGTTGTTCTGCTTTGGAAGTATCAAAGAAGGTTGGGCACTTTTGTATGCTGTCCGATTTGTGGACAAGTATTATATCCATCCGTTGTAACATACCTGCAAGTTTGTTTACTTTTCTTGATTGAAGACAAACATCCTTCAATGGTCTTCTAGATATAAGGAAAATCAAAGCGAAAATAAAGCAATTCATTGAAGGTACTTGATAAATCGTGGTCTTGTATTAAAATGAACAGTCTCTTGATATCGAAAACCGTATTCCTTTTATTTCTCATCCATTTGTTCCGGTACGGCACAAAGACTAATGAAGAGATATTAATAAGGTTCTCTCTTTGAGAGTAAACAACTTGAAAAACAAAGGAATGAAGAAAAATCGCAAATGAAGAGGCTATAGTGGGTATCGTCATCATTTTATCTATTTTTGTTATTTGTTTCTTTTCTGTTTGTTTCGTCTTGTAGATTTTGGAAAGTTTTTTTATTGGAAGTTTGTTCTTAGTTCCATGCAACTTTTTATCATAATAGCCCTGTTGTCTACAAACATTGAAGAAGACTCATTATAGACGCACACGCAAAAAAAAATAACCTAACAATAAAACATCTGTGTGCATATCTAACTCCATAATCACACGACAAATACACAAAGAAACGAAACAGACAACCCATATCTAAACTCGACTCATTCCACAACAAAAAAGAAAAAAAAACATGACGTTCCCCACGCATTTACCCCAAGCGAAAATAAACGAACAAATCCCTGTAAGTGACGTTTTTACATCCATACATTTAACTTTCATTTCTCATTGTGTACCGAGATGCTTCTGACGCAGCATAGAAACGTTCTCTCGTCTCCTTAACAAGATGAGAACATAATTTAGTTTTTAAAACCGTCTTTTGCAGGAGAAGCTGCAAGATTCGTTAATTTTATAGTTTTGTCGTGTTTGAGATTAAAATAAAAATATTCTGGAGACGTTCCCCTATTGCGGGTTACGGTTTTTCCTAATTAAGGCTGTGCATTTGGTTGGGTGGATAAGAGCTTGTTAAGGCGATGATGGTCATTGAGATGGGTTTGGCAAAAGAAGCTATTGTTGTTTCCTTTCTGTTTCTGCTGCTGGTGTGTTTTTATTTGCTGGTGATAGCAAAACATGTAGAGATTTAAATTTAGAATTAATTGATTATAACAATATCTTCTGTTAATTTTTAGTCTGCTTGTTAATGTAGAACCGTTTGATCAGTGGTTCGTTTAATTTTCATATTCTCTTAGACGATGAGAGTTAAGTTCTTTAAAGGGATCTTCTTCAGGTGCTTATTTTTTTTCAATAACACATTTTAACAAATCAGCCCTTTTTTTTGCCATTCACTACTCGATTACAAAAAAATCATTTTCAAGGTTTAGATTTTATAGCAAATCTTCACATCTTTGTTATTTCAACCAGGTAGGTACTTTGCCGAGAATGTTATAAGTCTTTTAAAGAATAAACGTCTAGAAATGTCCTGTCTGCATTAAAGATGTCTGAGAAAAGCAATTTGCGTGTAATGTTAGGAACGAGAGAAAGCCAAACAAAGCTTGTAAACTCTTTGTTGGCTCACAAATTTTTATTCGTATCTCTCTGACCTTTGTGTTTAAGAGTTTTTGTCACCCGTCTCCTTTATTAGACTAATTACTTTCTTCTTTTAATAATCCTATTTTTGTTTTGAGTTAAAGAGTTGTAGGTATCCATAACTACGATTGGACCAGAAGACACCAATACCTTTCGATTAAAACGACGGAGAAATTAGGCGATCAAAACAAATATTATGTTGGGATTTTTAAACCATTTTTGAAAAGAAAATGCTAATAATACATTTGAATAAGTAATTCGACTGTCTATACTTCTAGTATTTCAAATCTCTAGTATAGAGAAGGGTACTAATATTACGAATTAGCTGTCCCGCTCAACTTCGTCTGCGTCACATAGCTATCTTTTTCGATAAATGGACTATCCAACACAAAAAAATAATACAAACAGACAAATACAATAATAGTAGTAATAATAGGACACGGGTCAGTTATCCAACTCCAACTTCAACATATTCATTATTGTCTTCAAAACTATCAGCATCTTCAATTCTAACTTCAGCTCTATTTCAAACTTCTTCATCACCAACATCTTCATCACTACCTTCACCACGAAAACCTTCACCACCAATATCAACAATAAACATTTTATCTCTATAGCGAGTTATATAATTTCCAAATGCTACGCAGGACAAGCCACGACCAAAAGCTAGTGCGCCACAATATTTTTTCTTCCCCGTTTCTGCATCACTCCTCCCAAAAGCACTTAAGCTGCTGTTTCACGCATCATATATTTCTAGTAGTTTCCTGGTTACATAAAGACGTTCTCAAAAGTCCATTATTAAGTATTACCACTCTCTCCACCAATGTCCCGCTAGAGACAGCCCTAATCGGCTGTTTTCACACAATTGAAACTATCGCCGGGTCTGAGCTTCAAGACTTTCCACTACGTTGCTGGCTTTACATTTTATTTCCATTTCGACTGAGGATTGCAAGAATATTACGGTTTTTAAAACAGGTGTATTATTACGGAGATTGTTCACGTTTACATTAGTCTGTTGTTCATCATTCTTTAGTGATGTAACAAAACAGTATATTTGTTTGGTAAAGAATACCTATCTTAGAGATCAGTATATTCACTGTGGTGTAATCGTTCATTATCTGGTTTATATAATTGTTTATAATGAACATTGTTCGTTGTTATAATTCAGTATAGTGTTGAACAAAAATACTCTATCTCTTTTGATTTCTCTGTTTCTCGATTGTTTTTTTTTTTACGAAAAGATGAAAAACTACACAACACTTTCTTTATTCATTGGTTTGTTACTGATTTTTGGTACCTTCTGTGCCTCCTCTGGTGGATGATCAAATCAGCTGAAACTCTGATCAAGCTCTTTAGAATCTCCTTGGCCGAGTCCCATAGCAGGGTCGCCATGTAATGTTGGGGTCCCTAAAGGTAAAATTTAATGACTAAATGAATAATTATAATATACATGCATATGAAGTATAGTGCTAACTCAGCTTACCTACATGACACTGTTATTAAGGAGTGTACTTATACTTACTAAAGTAAAGGAACATACATATTATATTCTTACACTTCAGACATTAAGGTTGGGATTTTCTCAGTAGTGGGAAGTGATAAAGTGGGTTTGGCTCCCTTTTATAAGGAAACCTAAACATAACTGGTAAACGTGGGTAAACTTTTCTCTTAAAAACTCATTCAGGAAATACAGGTTGTATATTCAAAAAAGAATGTTTCAACAAAGATTTTTCAAAACCCATACTCGCACATCCCGACACCTGGCTTAGGAACGCGTTGTATCGCTCAAACTTTGCCTATAAAAAACAGACAAATACGTGTACGAACTATTTCAACCGGTGAAAATTGAGGCGTGTCTACACGAAGAGAGATTTCCCCAGCGAGTACTTCACTTTAAAACGTTGACGATGCCTCGTTGTTTGACGTTCGAGATTCTGATGGACAAACAAGGTTAAGTGTTCCAACAAATTAGGAGCATGAAAACGCTCATCCTATTCTTGTACTTTGTAGTCGATGATGAAGATTGAAAGCGTTTTAGGTGCTGTGCATGCTATGGAATAACAAGCGTTTAGTTTCTTTATGAAAGATGGATGAGATTTGACACTTTGTTGTTGTTGGGTGGCTCGCCTGGTAGATACTACCGTTTATGGATTTATAATAGCAAATAAATTTTGCATAGGTACAGCTGAGGAGTGGTATACATCTGAAATACGAACCTGTTTCTAATAGTATAAAATAACACAAACATAACTTTGAGATTCTATAAGTTAGTAAGTTCTGTAAGTTTAGTGCTTACTGCACGGCATACTACACTTGCAGTCTATGGGATCATTATACTTAAAAATCATACAGCGCCCTTCGCGTCCAATATAATAACGCATTCAGGGTGCTGATGGGTTTGCCTCGGTATTGCAGCGCATCAGAGATGTTTGCTGAAGCTCGCGTAGATTGCTTCTACACAGTGATGCGGAAGCGGTGCGCATCCCTGCTCCGAAGGGTGCGGGGCAGCGCCAACAGCATCCTGTCTATGATAGCGAGCAGGCTTGATTGTGCGTTTGTGAACCACTGCTGCAAGGTTTCAGCTGCGCCTGTCGCTTTGCATCAGTGATATCACAATCTGTTTTTCTGATTTTGTTTGTTTGTGAGTGTATTACTAACATAGTTTGTAAGTGTATTGTTACTAACACTATGAGTCTTGTTGCTCGAAATAAATGATTTATTATTTATTATTTATTATATAAGCCTTGCTGGTGAAAAAATAGTTGTCAAACGCGAGCCCAGTAGAATATTAAGAGAAGAAATTAGGAGACAGAGCAACCAAGCGGCTTTTTTCTTCGATGGGAAATCATCAAGTGACTCGAGGACGAAGGCTTAGACTGACTAAAACCCATTCAAGTTCCTTCCTCGCCCTTTATGTTCCGGGGCCACGGTATCTCTTTCGAACAGTCCCGCAGCCCCGGCAACCAAATGCCTGTTACACTTTTTAAACAGATCATAGCTCTTTTTTGTTGACCCAAAAAAAATTTGACAAGCTTCTTCCTTTGACAGGCTTCTTTGTAATAGATCTCTCTTTAATTTTTCCTTTTTGTTACAGGTCTACTCTTCCACAGAGCAGTACTCATGTCAGGGTCGGGACTAAGCCCGTGGTCGCTCGTCGCAGACCCCAGCAAATATGCGGCGATAGTCGCCACACATGCAAACTGTTCTCCAGGTAAGTGGTGTCACGATTTCTTTTATAATACTTTAAGAAAATGAACACGATAAATGACGGTATTACATGAAGAACCTGCACTTGTTACTATAATAATTGCTATTGAAATCCAAACCGCCCATCAGCACTTTAGAAAGGATTGGAAATTTTTCAAACTGTTTTTAATATAACCGTGTAGCAAGCATCTGCTAATCTCTAACTAGATCACAGCCACTCGCACATACGCAATCGACAATCCAGTAAGTTCTTGTTAAGTGAACTGCCACAGTATTGGGGCATCAGGCTTGGCAAGCGTCCAATGTGACGCACGTTGTGCTTCGAATAGGCGACACTTTTCATGCTTCAGGCTTCGTAATATCTACCTAGAGTACAAATAGTATGATACTGATTTTTGTAGAAGGATAATGCACCATAATGCAAATCCGTTTCGGGCAATGTCCTTTATTAAAGATTAATTCAAGACTATTTTAAAAATATGGCCAAGACCACAAAATAAATAGAAAAAATGTAGCCAAAGAGAACTATTATTTATTTTGTGGCCAAAGCCTGAAAAGATTCCAGCCTTAGTATACAACATTGCAATCCTGCCGGTATTCTCATTGGGGTACAATAGTGAAGAAACAAAAGCTGCGGAACAAGTTGAGCATTCCAAAGTGAATAATCAAGTCCCTGAAACAGTGAGATTCTGTTGTCTTGAAACATAGTAATCATTCCTTCGAAACGGGTAAAATATTTTATGAAAATACTTGAAAAGCCTCTTACTGTCGAAGCATTAAATGTTTTAAAGCTTTCAGATTAGAGATCTTAAAGATATTTGGAAGCTACATACGGAATTAGTCAAAAAGAAAATAAAAATGTCAAACACCGCCGTATGGTTAACCTATCAATGCGAAAATGAATGCAAATGGCTGTTTGAAAAGGTGATTTGGAGCGCTATACCTAATGAAAATAAGTGTCTGTTGTCGTTGATCGTTCATAAATATAGTAGGAACTGCTGATGAATTCATAATTCTACTAAAAAACGTCAGATAATCATGACGTAACAGTTACTCAAAGTCCACAACCCTTAATAACTCCCATTATACACTGAACGCCAGAATTTCCGAAACGAAAACGCTGGGCCACCCAATTGTGTCACACAAACGCGCTATGGCCGAGTCAGTAGTGGTATTAAGTGCGATGTATGCTGAGCGCTCTGTTTAGTTTCGACTGTGACATGAATACTGTGACAACGAACTGACACCTGGCACCTGCAGTTTAGTGTTCAGAAGCTGTTCGCTAGCAGCTGTTACGGAATGGACAATAGAGTGCGCATTTGTGGGGTTAGTACGCAAACAGAATGTTGGGGAGGTGTTGAAAGATCGATTTGATGCAAAGTAATTGGCTGGTTGCTAATGCCTTATAGGCATATGGCGGTAAGTCGATCCGCCGTATGGACCTCATCGCGTAAAGTATAAATAAAATTTAAATCGAGAAAAAAAATGTCCTTTCATTGAACATGAAGTAATCGTACAGAACACTGGGATACTATGGGGAATAAACTAATTACTGGAACATTTAACACAAGATATATTTACACACCTGCTGTTCTTGAACATAGACGACCCATTTTGTACCCATTGCTATCTGCCATTATTCAAGATTACTAACTATTCTGTAATTAACTTCTTCTTTGCACCATATTTGGTCTATGCGGGATCAGCGAAAAATTGTCTTTCGTGTCGCTTTAGAAAAAAATGCCAGTAGTGTTCGTGGAGGTCACATAGGCAGTCTCTCAATTTAAAATACTATTATTCAGATTTAACTGGGGGGAGGCCTTTGTTTTGCTCAGGAATAGGACAATACAGGCTAACAAAAACAAAACTGGTTATACTGGCAGCCGACCCCGACACAGTTCCTAAAAGCGTAGACGGTTGATGAGTTCCAACATTAGTGGTGTTTTTATGGTGCTAACTGACTCTTCATATCTTTTTTTAATCAATTTTAAATTATCAATGCGAGAACGGCCTTTGCTTTGCTTAGGAATAGGACAATACAGGCTAACGAAAACAAAACTGGTTATACTGGCAGCCAACCCCGACACAGTTCCTAAAAGCGTAGACGGTTGATGAGTTCCAACATTAGCGGTGTTTGTATGGTGCTAACTGACTCTTCATATTTTGTTTTAATCAATTTTCAAGTATCAATGCGAGAACAATATGAGTAGATTGAAAGAAAACTACGAGACGATTAAAAAAACAATATTGTCCACAGAACTAACACCGCCGGCGTTGCTGCGGTGTTTGCGAGAGCGTCCGCTAGAGGCGCTGCTGTCGGCGCCAGTGCAGGCCCCCGACTTTGCGTACGCCTTCGGGCCTAGCGTCGACGGTGTTGTTATAGGTAGAGTATCATGTAAATATATTTCTGTTATATTTATAGATTGTAGACTTGACTCGAGCTCGCATAGCATGACCACCGTAGACACGAAAAAGAATCGGCAATTCTTTTGTCGATTTGTCATTTTGACTCAATGACAGATGAACAAAAGATTTGTCGGTTCTCTTTCGGGTCTACGGTGGTCATGCTACGCGGGTAACTGGCGCTTCTCAAGCCAAATTGGACCTAATAAGATTGAACCCATTCGGTTTATTTTATGAAATAGTTTCTTGTTTCTGAGTTTTGTCATTAATGCTCTTTCTGCGTGGCCCTATTTAACTATTATAATAAAGTCCTACACCGTACCCGAGACGTCTCGGGGACAAAAACCCATTTTTTTCGGTCAATAACTTCTTTTATATTTCAACAGCTAACTTCACAAAAAGGATTTGTGTCAAATAAATAAACGTTCGCCACCATTGACAAGTATTTCAAAAGAAAATCTCGTTTCCAAATACATTTCCCGATAAATATACAAAAGACGTCTACAACGGAATCGCCATTTTTATTACATCAATCGCGAGGCCCCAATAAACTTGTAACTACGCTTTTATTGTATAAGCAGGGAATAGTATATTCCTGAAGCATGATAAAATATAAAAGAAAAATATAGTAATAAAGGCTTCGGGGATCAGAGACAAGTCAATCTTAATAAAATAATAATATCTTTGATAGATAAAAACACTCTAGTATTAAGATAGATCATAGAACACGGATTCGCCGTACTGGTGTCTAGACTACAAAATACCTTGAAGCCAAAGATGCGTTGAGTGCACAACTTCTGTCACGTCAATATACAGGGTGTAAACCACCTCATCACAAAGCCATTAACTAAGCATTCTGTATATCAAACTAAGTAACTTTACGCAAAAATTATTGCTTGGAAACAACTTTTTTTTTGAGATTAGAAATCATGTTTTGTGGTAGAACTCAATGTAACTTACTTAGAACATTGTACTGATGGATGGGTTGAATAGTACGGGGGTCGTGGAGGGGTTGTGTGTCAAAATCTTACAAAAAAAACTTCTATTTAAAAAAAACTTGTCAAAAAGTTGTAACTTGGACCCCCTATATCTCCGTAACTAGAAGGTTCCCAGGTATGGTGTAGAACAAAAAAAATATCGCAATAATGGGGAGAACAAGTGCCTTTCGGCTTCGTGAAGAGGTGTTTTACACCCTTTATAAATATCATTTTCTATACTATTTATGTCGGTGAAGGTGACACGTTTCGTATGATGATTACTGATAATGCCGCCTATACGAGCGGTCGCCGTAGACGTTTCCACACTCTGTGGTATGGACTAACGACACTTTTTCTAATACAAATGAAACATCTTTGAGTAAAAGAAAAGAAAAGAAAATTATTTCTAAGAAATTCTGTTCAGTGTTAGACTTCAAGCTTAATAATGTTATACCATGTAATATAATGATAATAATTACGTTGTGGCTGCCAAGCAGAATTAGACCTAATTACATTCATTGAGCGTAACACCATTAGCCATTTTTTCACGGAACTCTCAGTAAAAATCTTTGTAAGTCGCTTCGAAAGTTACTTCGCTACGACTCAATTTGATTGGACGCTGCCCAAATAGTTCATCAATACACTTCGGTCTGATGGGAAAACACGAGTAACTAATTACGATAGGATCCTTTGATTATCTCTCAATTTTTTTCGGATTGTTGATACTCGTAAATATTTTGGTAGAAACGAGTGTGATTTTTTGTCCAGTCATGATATTGTGTTGTTGTAGTAAACGCTACTCCGTAAGCCTCTTCCGAAGTGAGGAACTGTTGAAGGGATAATCTTGTTAAAAGAATAAAGTTAGTTATTTTTTTATTAGAACCGCACAGCTTTTCATAGAATAAAAACATTTTCAACAATAATCACTATAACTGTTTGCTTATTTGATAGGTATATAACTAATAATATATTTATACTTATTAGTTATATACCTATAAACAAAAAGTTGCATGAGTAACATAATATTCTAGTGTAACATTAAGGGTATTGCACTTTTGGACAAAACAGACGATTTCTTGATTCTGCGAACTGTCAATTCGAACACCGTGTATTTAAACCGCTTTAGCATCTTGAGCGCGACAAGACATGCTTTGAGTGTCCTTGCCAATGACCGATTGTCAATTATTTTAAAATGCGAAAAATTAGACTGGTTTTCACGAGATAAAACAATAGACGATCACTCTACTGCCCGCAATAACAACAGACCATCGAATCGCTCCCGCCACCGCGCCGCTACTCTAGACGAGACCTTATATTTTTCATTGTGTCTGTTATATAAATCCATTCATCTATTTCTGTATCTCCGGAGCCGTTGCTAGTTTAATCATTTTGTTTTTCCTTTTCTTAATTATCACTGGTCTATTGTTCGTCTCGGGGTAGCAATTGTTCAAGTTGTGCGGCCAAGACTGATCTGTGGGCGGTACTTTAACAAATCTTCAAAGAAACCAACAGCTGTTGAGAGAGAGGAGATTTGTTGCAATTCATTTGGATGACCCGAGCGCTTCTGTAGATGCGCAGTTTCTTAGCAGAGATTTACTACGGTTTAAGATGAGTGAATTTTAAGATAGAGAGAATTTGTATAAGATACTCTTTAGATTGAAGATTTTGTCAAATTTATTTAGGAAAAAATACACCAAACATTGTCATTAGAAAGATGTTTTTACCCAAAGAAAATTGTCAATCTTACTCAATTTTGTTCCCTCGATCCATCTAAACATAAATCTAGATTTATGTTAGTAACAAAGGTTGATATGATATTACTTTTATCTAACCATAATAATAGAATTCAAATTGCTAATCCTACACGCCCTTTTTTTTCGGATGGGATATCACCAAATGACTTCTCCCACTCTGGCCGGAG
The DNA here is from genome assembly GCA_916618015.1 of Xestia c-nigrum. Lineage (NCBI taxonomy): Eukaryota > Metazoa > Arthropoda > Insecta > Lepidoptera > Noctuidae > Xestia > Xestia c-nigrum. The sequence goes on along the minus strand of OU745246.1, from coordinate 1,475,046 downwards.
CGGGAGGGAGTATCAGACTTTTACTGACTAAAACCCATCCATGTTCTTTCCTCGCCCTTTATGTTCTGGGCCACGGTATCTCTTTCGAACATTCCGGCAGACTTCGGCCTTTGGGGCTATTAAATTAAGGGGCCCTAATTTTGCTGACATCTCTCTGAGGTATTGTCATCATAAGACAGACGGACGCCGGACGGCGAGCTAGCCCATAGCTCACCGTCCACAGGCCCGCGTCTACGGTGGCCGGTAGCCACCACGTGGCCTCCGACGCCCGGTGCGTCTTCGAACGACGTGCGGTTAGCCAGAAACTAGAGAACGTCACCTGCTGCGATCCTGACAAAGTCACTTTTCTTCTTCAACTTTCTTATTTACATCCGGTTATATACCCACGTCGGAATAAATCAATATCAATATTGCAATTTTCTCATCTAAAGAGTAATTTGTATTTGGAACTGAGGCGTTTGTGTTTTGTTTTCTTTCATTTTTTCCTCTGTAACCATTGTTACAGTAACTTTCATTATTCTTTTTACCCTTCAATGTCGTCACATAACAGCCCGAGACAAAGATCTCATGAAGTGCAGCTCCCAACCCCAAACACGAGACATAAATTCACGAAAGTTTCCGTGTTTTCGCATCGGCATTCCGGCATCCCGTCCACCCGGTGTTATTAAATTGTCTCAGAGAACTTTTCTCATCTCAAGCTCTTGGAGCGTCAACGTTTTCTGTTAGCTCAGTTTGTTGAACAACGTTTTTTTTTCTTAGCTTGATCTCCGCTCTTTGTGATGTTGGACAATTAATGGCCGTTTCTGACTCGTCCTTTACTTGTTTTTTCGTATCATTCTGCTTTGATAATTCTTTAGTTTGTTTAGTTTACGTTCCTTTTGAGATGTAGTTTGTAGAGTCATGAAGTAAATTTATTTTGAATCTTGAGAACTGCTGTAGAGAAGATTTGATATTCGAGATCGTTTTTTATCGTGCCTTACTTTCTAGACGCCACGCTGGTGATGAAATGCTATTGGAAACATTGTAATCTAATTGATGACTGTCTGTCTGTGGAATAGAAAAACTTTCTACTACACATTAAATAAAATCTATATTTGATATATCTATTGAAAACAAATCAGTCGCCTCTTTTAATATTTAAAACCTACTAAAACTTTTCAGTAGCAAAAAACAGTTCGTAGATAGCCAAAAAAGAAATATTTTACACAGGAAGATCAAGATTTTCATCTTGGTCTTCCTGTGTATAATACAACCCTGTCCCTTTCTGACCAGACACCGGTGACCTGCTAGTGAACCCGGAGAACGGGTACGAGTGGGGGGGGCAGGCGGTAGCGCACGCGCCGCTCGGCAAGCAGGCGCAGAACGCCATCAACATCATCAATGCGGTGCTCATGAGGAAGAGCGCTGTGGCGCAGCTGACTAAGTAAGTGTTTAGTTTGTTCTAGAATGTACTATCTTTAAAAGATACTAACTGTCTCCACTACTTGGCTAAATACGTGTTTTAAGCTGTCGATACATGAAATATTTGTAGTAAAAGTGTTGTACCACACAATGGCAAGTGTACCAAAAAACACATAATGATGACTTTGGTCCTATGTCCATTCTGCTTGTACATGTATTACTTACCTGTTTCATGCTTTGCTGTTTGTGCATTTTCAATCACACAGTGGTTGTAACGAACATAAATCATACTGCATATAAAGGAAATACACAAAAAAAAAAACGTGACTCGACACATCGCAGCCTTCTTCCAATTTTGAGGTTGGCTTGAATTTTTACCAGCTGAAACCAAATACCAGCAATTACTTAGATCATTCTTCCTGACTTTCACAATCCACTTACAGCATAATACTGCAACCTTTAGTAAGACAGGTCACCAAAATAGGAACAAACCCTTCTTGACAAAATTGCTAATCCATTACCTTCTTTCCCAGGTACGACCTAATGCTAGGAGTAACAAAAGCAGAAGCTTATTTCGCGTTCAGCGGTGACGACGTCCAATACGGGATCGAAGCCGACAGAAGATCCAAGATCCTCAAGTCTTTCGTCAGGAACACTTACAGCTACCATCTGTCGGAGATCCTGGCCACTATTATTAATGAGTACACTGATTGGGAGCGGCCTGTGCAGCATCCAATTAATATTAGGTGAGTGACTAACCGACTTCAAAAAGGAGGTTTTATTTTTTTAATTTTTATGTATGTTCCTCGATTACTCAAAGATGGCTGGAGCGATTTAAATTATTCTTTTTTTGTTTGAAAGGGTATACTTTCCAGGTGGTCCCATAATCATCAAGTCGAAATATGATGATGGGATCCTGGAGAAATTGAGAGAACTCTTAAAATTTTATAGGAAAACTTGATGTGATTTGGGTAGTTTTAGAAAGAGTACTTTCTTAAAGTGGTCCTATTTCAATTTGGTGAAGATATGATGAAGAACATCGGAGATTGGCAAGGGAATTCCTCAATAAATGATAGCAAATGGACTGGGATTGCTGAAATCTCATGTCTATCTATTGCTTACACCAGTGCATAACATAAGATCACGCCGCTGCGCTGTGAAAGGATAAGCACAAGTGATCCACTAATAAGCGAAAAATAAAAAGACTTCTGAAGCTAAAGTTATTTTTCACCTTTTTTGTGTTTTTTGGAGTCGGTTTTGTTTTTTTTTTTCCTTACATGGTAAGCTTCATTATGGAATTAATTAAATCTGTCTTACAAATGGCAATAATTTGTACAAATATGTTTATTACGTTAGGACAATATGAGAATGCCCGTGCGATGTAAGGAAGAGAAAACATTAAAATTTCAATTTTAAACACTTCTGTCTTACCCTTCAGAGAGAAAAGGCTTATGGTCCTACTAATAGTATGAATAGGAAAATTAATGAGGATGTAAAGATGTTTGTTATACTTTCACGCAAACACTACTAAACAGATTTGAGTGAAATAGAATTGAAGTGTACAACTAGTGTACTGTGTATGTATATAGAATACTTTTTATCCTAGTAGTAAGATTCCATGGGGCAATAATCTTCACGCGGGCGAAGCCACTAGCAGAAGCTAGTTTATTACAAACTAAGAAACTTAACACACATACATCTTTAAACCACACTCACAATTTTTTGCATTTACAATATCAGTAGGATTGTAATAAAATAAAAGAAAAACCCAAACTGTCCAGAAATACTAGAACTGCATACTTTCCGAATCTTTATTTCTTTCTGGTTTTACGCAAATATAAAAACTGTTAACCACAAACTTGCAACATTGTATCTTTTACAAACAGAATAAGTCGCTATTTTCTTCCTAGACAGAACCAGATTGTGTTTCAAAATTGCAGACCAAGATAATGTCTTGAAACTGCAGAGTGCTGTGTTGAACTGGGCTAAGTTCAGTCTGTATTTAGAAACTGTTTAAAACTAAGCTTTAGCTCCGGGTGTTAGGGACGTTCAGAAGAAACTTATTACCTAACATATTCTGTGAAGGAAATGAAAACTACAAACTCAAGAAGTTATGCGTTTCATAGTTACTTAGTTTGAAACTTAGGTTAGGACGCTATCGAATAAATATGAAGCTTAGGTTTCGTTACGTTAGTCTCGAAATATTCATTATTGTATTGAAATTTCCGAACCACGTTGCGTTTGAAGACCTCCCTCTAGGTAGACCGATGGTCGGGTGAAGGTTTCAGGAATCCGTTGGATGCGAGTCGCAAGGTACCGGTCAATGTGGCGACACTTGGGGGAGGCCTATGTCCAGCAGTAGACGTCATTCAGCTGAAATGATGACGATGATGATGTCGCTGGCGCGACCGTATTTAAAATTTTGTGAGCCCACGACTTTGCCACTACCAGGGCGTCTTCGGTACAGCATGGGCAGCGCAAAGATCACACTAATTGCATGTTTTGGAGCTCAGAAAGAAGCATATTAGGTAGAACATGGTTTGTGATACAGCTCACACATTCTGTCAGTGCCATGCTATCCAGATGCCCCCACTTTGCTACGAGTAGGTTGGTTGAACCAAGACTTAATATACGTTGGTGGTAATTAATGCAGACTTTTCAAAAGATTATAGGCCGTGGTGGATTCAATCCAATGAAAATGTAATAAACCAATCAGTGTTTGGCACGATCTCATCAAACATTAACCCGAGACAGAAAAAATAAACCATTTTCACTGCCAAGACCTTGTGAGAATTAATTAATATTACAATTAGTCCGTGCACCAAATCTATTGAGAATAATTAACAAGACATCGTTCGGTAATCAGAATTAATTGTTTAGTATTGCGACTGTAATTTGATTGTGTTTCCACTAATATTCAATTAGAGAAGAACGAGAAACTAATCTCTCAATCAAAAACATAAGATATGATGTGAATGATCATGATATAAACGTACACAAAATCAAGATATTAGTTAATAAATACAGCCATTTTATACCCTAGGCTTATTGTTAAAAGTAGGTACATACTTGATGATTTCTCATGCATATCTCAAAAGAATGTAACTGGTAAACATTATAAAATAAGTAGACCCATAGCTGTTTTACGATTGAAAACTTCACGACTTACGCAGTCACGAGTCTACGAGTATTAGTAGTTAATAATATCAATATATTCTCTATTTTTCCGTAATTGTTATCAGTCTTGTAATTAAAGGAATACTCCTGAAAAAAAAACTAATAACGTCATACAAAACTTAATACCTACGAAATCCCACGAGAAATATTTTCTCATAAAAGGAGATGAAAAATAAAGTATATGACTCGAGAGTAAAATATTTTTCCCGCAGGCGATGTACTTTGATTCCCTCCCTACGCTCAGGATTCAAAATAGCGCTCCCGCAATAAAAATAATAATTTGCTCCCTTATCAACAATCTACTATTATGTTGTCCACACGCACAGTGGTCCACCTCAAGGACTAAGCACGGAAACTTAAACCCCATGATAGATTATGTTGTCCATTATCTATACTCGTGATATGTAATGTATTGTTTATATTTTTAAATAAATAAATAATTATCGGTGGACATTAACACACAGCGCCATCTAGTGCCACACTAAGCAAGGCTTGTGTCGTGGACACCAGATAGTCGATATACTGCATATATACTTTTTTGTTTGTAAATACATACTTATTTTATACATATAAACATCCATGACTCGGAAACAAATGCCCATGCTCATCACACAAACATTTGCTCCTACCGGGATTCTAACCCAGGACCCTGAGAACGTAAGGCAGCCTCACTACCACTACGCCATTCGGGTCGTCAAATCGTTATATCTTTTTTCCTAAAATAAAATAAATAAATGACTGATAAATTCACGCTTTGTCGAGGCTCTTATGTTAAACTAAAGAAACTCACTGAAACGCATCGGATAGGTATTACTAGATTACAATGACTAACCACGACGATTCAGCTTCATATTGGTAGATATGTCACCGTAAAATTGTCAAATACGTTATATTGTAACATCTCGTGCGATATTGTAAAGTCACGAATTATTGTCAAATGAACATACTGCTTACAACAAAACGCATTATTTTTCGTGTAATGCATGCGATGGTAGTCAACTTACGCGGTGTGGAGGGAAGGAGGGGTCCCCCTTGCCCAGTGGCACAACTCTCATGAAAAGATAATGCACCATTCCTGAGAAATACCGATTAATATAACATAATATAAGATCTATAGATCAGAAGTGTACCAATAAAACAACTAATACTTAATATCAAATCAAATATATATTTGTACTTAAAACACACTGTTAACAACTGATTTCACAAACTGATTTTATGAACACCTTCCTCAACTTCTTAGCTTCTAAATCTTTTCACTTTGCACCTTTCGGTATCGCTCCGAGAATAAGACTGCCCCAACATGGCCGACCGCAGTAAAGTAAAGTTATGGAAGGAAGTCAAGACACGAACTATTATTCCATGAATAAATGGTATCATATTATTTTTTTTTTATAAAATAGTCAATTTTTAGATGTTGTAATTTAATCATTTGAAATATTTTCAGACGAAATTAATAACAAACGCTTACAGTCGGCCATTCTGAAGTGACAGAGTCCTCTCGTTACCTTTTAGTTTAAGACTAACTTATATTATGTAATGCTAGAAATATTCATCATTTATCATATTCATCTAAAATAAGTGATATTGAAGAAGACCAATAACATTAATAACAAAACACATATTTTACTACTTATAACTAGGGAAACATTTTATATCAACTCATGAATTTAACTAACTAATTTAATTTTAGTATATGGCATTTGTTCGGCCATCTTAAACGATAATTGTTCCATCAATTAATACAAAAAGACACAATACATACATTTAAAACTAAGAAAGCGCTCAAATCCTTGGCCCACGGCCTCCTTGCGCAATAAAATATTATTCTATAAAATCTAACACACTCCCAATTGTCATACGACTCCATTGTGTGTTGATTTTTCCACATCAATTTCAAATCTAACACACTCATAATTGTCAAACGACTCCATTGTGTGTAGATTTTTCCACATCCATTTTCAAATCGTTAGATTTGATTAATTAATATTAATACAATCAATACGATTAAAACTAAGAAAGCGCTCAAATCCTTGGCCTACGGCCTCCTTGCGCAATACGATATTATTCTATAAAATCTAACACACTCATAATTGTCATACGACTCCATTGTGTGTTGATTTTTCCACATCAATTTTTAAAGTAATCTAAATCAAAGTCTTTGTTCATTACATAATATAGTTTAAAACATAATCAATATAATTCCTATTCAAATCCATTAACAAAATAAACTTTCAAAAATTCATGCTATCAATTGATTTTCAAGTTAAACATTGTCGGTCATTGTCCCAGTACTCTCCACATCCATATCTACTGATATTTCCGACGGCTCTATTTCCATATTATCAGTACTTTCAATAGTTTCGTTTACATCTACATCCTCCGTTGAGCTTCCCTCATCGGAATCTGCTAAGTTTTCTTGAGTAAAGGTCAACCAAGGATGTCTTTTATCCAATGCAATTACTGCCTCATATTTTCTATTCTTTTTTCGGGTTAGGGGTGTATCCTGAACTATATACCTATCTCTATCTAATACTTTGATAATCCTGTATGGACCTTGTAATTTAGCAAGTAACTTTCTCGACTGTCCGCTATTACTACCTACTTCTCTTTCGATTCTTACTAAGTCACCTACTTGATATTTTCTACCAATTTTCCTATTTTTGTCAAATCTTTCCTTTTGCTTTATTTGACCCTCATTTATATTGGCATTTACCTCTTCCCTTATATTTTCTAATGTTTCTTGTGAACACCCTGATTCGCCCTGGTCGAGCAACGAAGTGACTATTCAATCACTTTTGGCCCTCAACCTTATACCAAATAGTACTTCAGCTGGCGTTTTACCCGTTCCTTTATTAAGGGTTGTATTGAGACCCAGCTGAATTTCTTCTAAATGAGTATCCCACTCATTTTCCTTACAATTATGATTTTTGATTGCAAGCGAAGCCAATATGGTACGATTATATCGCTCGACTTGGCCGTTCGCTCGCGGTGTTGCAACCGCATTCAAAACGTGCTTTATGCCTAATTTGTTCACAAAGTCTTTAAAAAATCTACTCGTAAAAGAAGTTCCCCGATCACTGACTATCCTACTTGGTATACCGAATAAACTAAAATAGTGATTTAAAACTTTAATGGTCGATTTAGTTTTCGTATTTTTGACGGCAAATAAGGTAATGTATTTTGTGTATGCTTCAACAAGTACCAACAAGTATGTGTTTTTAGATTTGCTCCGAACAAATGGACCTAAGTGATCCATGTGTATCGTGTGAAACGGTTTATCAATTTTTGGAACTGGATGGAGCATACCTTGTCTTTTTCCCGGTATTCTGTGATAACTACATTCCAGACATGATTGGACACACTTTTTGGTAAACTTGTTCATTTTGGGAAACCAGTAAAGAGATTTCAACTTGTCCAAAGTTTTATCTAAACCGAAATGACCAAGTTCATCGTGACACTTTTTGAGTAGCTGCCATCTAAATCCTTTAGGAACCAACCATTTCAATTGGCTGTCAACAACCCTATAAACTTTCCCCCCCTTTAAACGATAATTCTGAAAAGTTTCATGGATTTTGGGCGTTTCGGGGTCTTCTAAAATACTTTTAATGCGTTGAACCTCTTCATCAGTATTCTGAATAGTTGTTAGCCAGTCTTCTGTTTCTACAATTAAAATGTCGATTACAGACTCAGGTTCTTCTGACATAGGTATAGCATTCCTACTAAGTGCGTCTACATGGGTCATACGGGTACCTGGCCTATACTCGATACTACAATCGTACTCTTGGAGTTGAAGCCACCACCTACTTATACGAGGTATCATATCCCTTTTTGATAAAGTAGTACGTAACGCGCTACAATCGGTTACAATTGTGAATTTGAGACCTAAAACGTATACTCTAAACCGTTGTAAGGAAGCTATTACCGCCAGGGTTTCCAATTCAAATGAATGGTACTTCTGCTCTTCGAGGGTAGTCTGCCTACTGTAATATGCTACCGCTCGCCACCTACCTAATTCATCTTCCTGCAGTAATATTCCAGCTATACCCGATTTGCATGCATCCGTATGAATTTGTGTTTTTGCATCTACGTTGTACAACGCTAAAATTGGTATTTTTACTAGTTCTGCCTTTAGAGTACAAAACGATTTTTCCTGTTCGGGACCCCACTCCCATTTACAGTTCTTTTTTAATAATTTTGTTAGTGGATTAGCAATTATAGCAAAGCTTTTCACAAAGCGCCTAAAAAAACTAGCTAATCCAACAAACTGGCGTATTTCGTGTTGGTTAGTGGGGCACTTGAAATTTTCGACTGCTGCAGTCTTTTTTGTACCCGGTCTGACCTTGTTTACTTACTTCAAAACCGAGATAATCGATTTTTTTTGAAAAAAAGACACACTTTGATAATTTTAATGTCAACCCCGCTTCTTTAACAAGTTCAAGCACTGTTTCTAACCGCTTCATACCTTGCGAAATACTGTGGGCTGGAATAATTATATCGTCCATAAATGCAAAAGCTTGGCCTTTGACGTCTTTTAAAATGGTATTAATAGTTTTCTGAAAAACAGATGGTGCGTTGACCAAACCGAAAGGCATGCGGGTGAATTGATATTGGCCGTCTGGCGTTACAAACGCGGTTTTGTCTTGCGACGAAGGGGCTATTGGGATTTGGTAGTAGCCTGAGGCCAAATCAAGGGTTATAAAATATTCATAACCACCTAACTGATCTATTTGGTCCTCTATTAGGGGCAAAGGGTAGTGTTCTTTGACCGTTTTAGCATTTAAAGCTCTATAGTCAACGCAAAGCCGTTGATCACCTGTCTTTTTCTGCACTAAAATGATGGGGCTTGCGTAAGAAGATGTTGACTCTGTAATTATACCTGAATCCAACATGTCCTGAACCATTTCTTTGACTTTATTCCTTTCAGAATAAGCTAGCCTGTATGGCCTATACACAACAGGGGTCGCATCTTTTAACGTAATAGACATTTCAGTCAAATTAGTCAGCCCTAAATCAGATAAACTGAACGAAAAACAGTCCCTATATTCTTTTAGCAATGTTTCTAACCGTTCTCTATCTCCAGTACTAAATCCATCCCCTATTTTAAGATCGTTTGATATGGAATCACAATCCTTATTTTCTAACGTTCTAACATTTAGACAATCATCATCATTTAAAGTGTAAGCTCTAGTTAATAATTGCCCCTTTTTAAATTCAATTTCGTTACTACTTAAATTTACTAATAAAATGTGACCTTTTCCTTGCGCGACTGTATATAATCCAGGCATAATGAAATAACAGTTAACACCTACTTTCCTTAACGATTCCCTTACGTAACATGTTATGGTGTAATCGGTATTCACTTTTACTGGTATCATATTGATAGAGTTAATTTTGACATCAGAGTCCACAACTAAATTAATTTTTTGATAGTTTTCCAATTTAGAACTATCTAGAGGATCAGGTTTTTTTGAAAAATTAAATGTTCGTCCGTCTTTATAATAATTATACCGGCTTGCTCGGTGAAAGTATGCCCCAACAGTACGGCATGTTTAAGTAATTCATCTGGCACCACTAATACTTCCACGGATGTTGTAACGGCTTGTACTTGTATTTGGACCACTGCTCTACCTATAGGTTTTATGATTGAATTACCAAAGCCTTTTAATGTTGGCAGATCATTTTCACCGTAAGCAGTGTTTAATGTTTTAAAGTCACTAATTCGAATTAAAGTACTTTGGCTACCAAGATCCACATAACATGACATTGTTTTGCCATTAACTTGAACTGGAAGGACATACTTATCATCTAACTCACCGGTTAACTTAATTTCTGACACTGCATTACCGATTTCATTATTTTTACCGCCATTATTACTGTTTCTGGGAAGCCGTCTACAATTAGCGCTCTGATGTCCAAGTTTCTTACAAACGCTACAGGTCACTATTGGTTTGTTACACTTAAAAGAGGGGTGACCTACCTCATTACAATTGAAACATTTTATACTGCTACTCGGTTTGGGATTTTCATTATTACCATCAGGGCGCCTTTTTGTAAACGGCTGACGAGATACTCTATCCCTTACATCCTCTAACTTGATAGATTTGAAATAAGATAGTACTTCTTCAGGTTGAGAGTAGTTCGCAGCCTGAGCTCCTAGTCGCATACCCTTGTCTTCTAATCCATATATAAGACAATCTACGGCCCGCTTACCAGTTATATCGCATCGGTTAAGCAAGTTAATTTTGTTATAAAAATAAGTCTCTAACGTTTCATTATGTCTAACCTTCCGATCTAACATTTCATGCAAAAGTTGTGCATAATTCTGAACTGTGGGAAATGTCTTTGTCAGTTTATCCTTCCATTCAGACCAACTATAACTGAGAGAAGTTAAGCCTTGGTACCACACCTTTGCTACTCCAGTTAATTTAGGCAACGCATAATGAAGTTTTTGTGTTTCAGACCAGTTATACAAAGCTGCACATTGTTCCACTTTTGTAATCCATAAATCGATCGTTTGTTCCTTACTGGCAGGATCAAATTCTGGTACTGCGTTTGTTGACATACTAAAGTGGTTTTGAGTCTGGGACGCCGACGAAGGCAGTGATTTGATTAACTCCATGACATCATGAATACTAAAACTATGATCATCTACAGTTTTGTTTTTAGGGGCTTTATTCGAATTACTATCTATGCTGCTAGTACATGATGACTGACTTACGGTTTCTCGCCGTCTTCGACTAGTCCTGTGATGACGGGATCCCCGTCTCACCTCGCTACTGCTTCGCTGCCGTCTGCGCCGTCTCGCCCTCCGCGAGTGTGCAGATCGGGAACGCGAGCGCGACCGCGAAGACCGCGTTCCTTTTCTCACACGCCGCGAGAGGTAAGAACTCGCACGTCTCCGTCGCGTACGACCTCTTGAACCTGCGCGGCTCGATGAGCTTGAGCTGGTCTGCACAGGACGAGGGCGTCGCGTACTAGAGCAGGTTTTCCTGTGACGTGTGCGCAAACGCCCCACACGGCTGCGGCTGCGACTGCACGGCGGCGTCGCTCCATCACGCGTTTGAGAACCCTTTCGATCAAGGGCTTCACGCATTCTCGCTTCTTCACGAAGCCTCGACATAATATTTAGGTCTGTAATCATATTTTTATTTTACATGAGAACATACGTAGCTGTTTAAAATCTTAAACACAAATAAACAAACAATAAATATTAAGTTCAACCATGGTAATCATCCAAAATAACCCTGATTGTGCGAGATAGCACGACAAACAACTTAATAGAAACTTTATCTCCTTACAATCAAACTATATATCAGCTAAATAAGTATGTATCTAATAAAATAAGCTCACTTACGTAACTGGGAAAACCATAATAGGTAAAGTACACATTTACATGCATAAAATCATGATTTCTTTACATGGGGTAGGCAGAAAGTTTGAAAATAACGACCTATTTTTAGGTTCGTTAACATCATCCCGGCAACTAATAATACCTTTACAACTACATTAACTCACTCTTTATGTATTTAACAACGCAGTTAAGCGTAAGCATACACCATAATTACTGAATTTTAATAAGAGAAAAAAAAAGTAAAGGGTCGACTTACCGAGTTTTAAACCTCTTACTTTACCTGTCCTTCTAAGCGGCCTAAGTGGACGTGATTAGAATATTAAGTAATATTCGCGTCAGTATCCCACTTCTGAACTATAAGATCTATAGATCAGAAGTGTACCAATAAAACAACTAATACTTAATATCAAATCAAATATATATTTGTACTTAAAACACACTGTTAACAACTGATTTCACAAACTGATTTTATGAACACCTTCCTCAACTTCTTAGCTTCTAAAGCTTTTCACTTTGCACCTTTCGGTATCGCTCCGAGAATAAGACTGCCCCAACATGGCCGACCGCAGTAAAGTAAAGTTATGGAAGGAAGTCAAGACACGAACTATTATTCCATGAATAAATGGTATCATATTATTTTTTTTTTATAAAATAGTCAATTTTTAGATGTTGTAATTTAATCATTTGAAATATTTTCAGACGAAATTAATAACAAACGCTTACAATAACCTTAAACACTTTATTTTCCCCTAAAAAGCGTAGTCGACGGAGCCCCGTTTCGCGGGGCCCCTATTTCCGAGTGCAGGGTTTAAAGGAACCTAACTAACCTAACGGGGGGGTGCCTCAAGTCCCGATTATGGGGGCAGAGATAGTTCTGTAATGTTCAGTTGCCAATAATTCGAGACATTACAATATCGCGAGAAAAAACACGTTATATTGTAATATAACGTGTTTGACAATTTTACGGTGACAGATACATTAGGAACATTTTACTGAAACGATTGGTCTATGAAGATTGGTTTAGACTCAGAAAACTATCAACACTAATTAATACACCATCGCCAAGATTCTAATCCTCACAATTTTCACCAGGGATGAGACACTTGAAGCACTAAGTGACGCCCAAGTCGTAGCCCCAATGGTGCTGACAGCCGACACACATTCAGCGCTGCGAAGAAACTCCTATCTCTACGTGTTTGATTATCAGACTAAGTACGGAGACTACCCTCAGGTGAGTCAATAGAGAAAATGGCGTTCGTATTTTTAGCTGTAGTTGTAAAGGTGACGCCTGATTGATAAACAAGAAACGAGTACCTACAAGATGCAAGAACAAACAAACAAAAATTGACTTTCTTTGACAGTCTGTTGTATTTCTACAGTGAATTGACGTCGGCATTTCGATAGCTATTGTTAAACCAAAACACACTTTTGATGTTTCCATTGATTAATAGAATGTCATTTATCTAGGCCACTTAGGTAATTTTGACTTAATTCCGGTGATCTCGTGATCTCGGCCAAGTGTCTCGGTTGCAATATAGTTTTAAACTGTAGCTTCCAAAGTGGCTGAAGAATATAGCACCGAGGCCTGAAAAAGTTTAAAAAGGTTTTTCTCATCAACGGTATTTGAAATCAGTGCAGTATTTTAAAACCATTTCCCAACCAATTCACCCCTTCCGCAGATTTCGTAAATTGTTTTCAAAGAAGCCATAAAAATAAGAAAAACGAATTTCAAAATAATCAAACATTCAAACTTATACATTCAGAATTTCTCCAAACACGAATCGGTAAATGAATTTTCGAACACAATTGTTTCGCCGAAACTTATTTCATAGAACTTCATCGAACAATTAGCTTGGCCTTGAATCTCACATTTTGCGTTAACGAGCCAAAACTGGCCCAAATTGGATTTATGAAAATTATTCTATTTAGTGAAAGTTTTGCATAACTTAGCTTCGAGTTTTGTTTAGTTTTTGGAGTTCAAAATCGATTAAGTTATAATGCTAAATAGTTTCGTAAACTGATTGTTCATTTCTTCATTAGTAGAATTTGTAATGGATTCGAATTTGTTAAGGACATTGCTTAGTTGTTAACTAATAGCGAAATTACTTACTCTGTTATAAATTATACGTCAAAGTTACAGTTACTTTTAACCTGCGTCATCCCATAGCTGGGCCAAGTAACACCGCCTATGACTTCCATTTCTATAGATCCAGGGCTGGTCTGGACCACTGGTTCAGAGTTGGTTTTCTCGAACTCGTCCCACTATGCCTGCCTCAATGCCTTCTAGCTATGGTAGGGCTCCACACAGTGGCTATGTTGGCCCACTACTTTGATCCATACGGAAGTGTGACTACATTTTACTGAAATTAAACTAGCCTCACACTTTAAAATATGTTTAAGAGTAAAAAATACCGTAAAACGTTTATAGTGTCGAATTTTGAATTTTCAACGTTATTCCAGCGCCAATTACGAAGCAATGCTCTTTATTTTCCGCATGCCTTTGACTAGAGACATTTGAAATTGGAACAAACATTTGGATATGCTATACAAATATCAGTACCAATGAACTTGTGGCCCAGAACACAAAAGGTGTACGTGCCGTGGAAGCATTTAGGTCATCTATCTTTAAAAAAATGCTGCATAGCTAAGCTGGGCTGAAACAAAAAAATGCTTTGGTACAAAAATTGCTGCTGAAATTGGTTCAGCGTTTCAGCTGACTACTAAAATATGCATTAAATTACCAAATTAGATTACGGGATTATCAGATTGATACGTAAAACAAATTAACCGCATTTAAATCCGACAAATAATTTATTTGACTGCATTCAACATGGCACGGCATAAATTCGAAATTAACAGTTTTGCCGCAGATTTTGGCCATCAATCCGAAATAACACCCGTCCTAATAATAGTGAGCATTAACCTACTCATTAACACCGATACATCATACAGCCAACATCAACCAGTTTCCGACAAACTGCTAACTACCCACATTTTGAGGAGCAATTACTATCTAACCATTGTATACAGACACCTTTCAACTTACTATTGTAACGGCGTTAGAGGTCTATCTAAACTGTTCGTGTTTGGCAATGTTGCTGTTAATATGGAAGTGTGGAGTTACCTTGTTTGGTGTAGATGAACTAACGAGGGCAATGAGGCGGCTTAGGGAACAATTTTGTGTATTGGAAACAGTGTTATGAAGGTCCTACGCAATAAAGGGGAACTTGCTAATGATATCTGCTATACGAAGGGTAAAGTACTGCTCGCTTGTGGAATCTGACAATGAAATTATATGAACATTTTTATCTGTCACGGTTCACAAATATATTTAAAATAAAAAGTTAAAAGAAAAACAATCACAATAAAAAAACAAAAAATCTCAAAATCAATAACTGTCACCGAAGATATCTCACATTTTAAGTTTTGATTTTATACGAGTTTCTGAGTATAACTAATCTAAAAAAAATCTTGTTGGCCTAAAATATCGTGAGCTTGTACCATTTTTATGGTCGTGCAAATAATTATGAAGGGCCAGATAAACCATGTTCTAAGAGCTGTAAAAATGTTTGAGCATTTTGACGTTAAACTATGATGAAACTGTAAATTAAAATGCAAATCAGGATAATGTACAATTCCGGAAGCGTCGTAACTCGTAACCACAACGGTAACTGCAAATCGCAATATCAAAAACTAATAGAGTTTGGAGCAATTGACATCAAACAATGACAGGATACCTCAAACGTTAATATTTGTAACTATTTACGACAGCGGTTTTTTACATTCCCACCAGGGATTAGCCAGAAATTCCTTTATAGCAATAGGGTAGACGACAAAAAAACGAATTAATCCGTCTGTTAGAATATCAAAAGATATTTGACCTGTATTTTTTCTTTTGTAACGTAAACCAAAATTGACGAATATTGACGCTTTTAAAATTCTCAATACGTCACACCTTGGTATAATTTTTAGTGAGTTGTGACGTCACAAGCCACCACTCCCGAGTTTTGCGTTCCGTTCAATATTCATTAATATACAAAAACAAAAAATACGCGTCCATTATTTTCTAATACTCTAACTGACGGATTAAATAGATTCGCAATTTTTTGATACGCTCGTCATGTTTATTACGTAATTATTTTTATCCTTTTACTCCCAAAGTCACACCAACGCGTACAGTCAAGGCGATCACGTGAGCTAAACGCGAGTTTTATAATTACTAAAAGTATATGATTCACTGCTATAAAAAAGACCAGAAAAATATATGATATTCTTCAGGATACATGCTAGCATGATACTGTTTTGAAAACATAATACAATTAATTTGGCTCGATAAAAGAAATCACGAACTTACCTCTAAAAATATCTTTCAAACAATAAAAAATATACTAATATGCATGCGATTATTCTGATGTTTTGGCAAATAATTCTACAAACAATATAATAGCATGATATTGTTTTAGTTTTTAATCCAATCAATAGTGTTTTTGTAAATCGATCGAAACCACTCATTTCGCGCTATTTGGCCCGCAGTGGCTGACGTAACAACCACTTTGTAGTGCAAGCTGATATAACAGCATTTCAAACGAAGTTTGAACCACCACAAATAGAGTTGCTAATTTAGCTCGTCTAAGCGCCGAAATAACGATTGTAACTAGGAAATATAAATATAACATATTTTTCATAGAAATATGAATTCCAGAATACTATGTACGTAATAACATAAAAATTTAATCAATACAGTAGGAGAAACACACTTTTAAACATTCTTAAGTGTTTACATATTATTGGTCGTGACTTTCTGAAACATTTGCAAATTTGGCGGCCGGCTACACGTTTGGTTTGAACACGGCCTAAATCTTTTCATTTTTCCGCAGCGCCAAGGTTGCATCCACGGTGAAGAGCTGCCGTACGTCTTCGGGGCCCCATTGGTGGGTGGCCTAGCCCACTTCGCAAGGAACTACACGAAAGCTGAGGTGGCTCTATCAGAGTCTGTCATGCTGTACTGGGGCAACTTTGCTAAAACTGGGTAAGTTCAGTTAGTTGGTACTAAAATTGACGCAAATTTGGGAGGTCCCACCGCATTTTATTGTAAAAATCCTCCTACATTACTTCCGTGGCAAGAGCTATCACTCACAACAGACGTGCTGCAGAGCAGCGCATAAAGTCCCATTTACAAGCTTCGGATATTTATACGACGCCACAAGTGTCAAGCGACAAATTGCAAGACACGATGCAAGACATGTATGTTTCCTTCGATTGGATTAAGTACCACAGCGTCACCAATTGGGTCACGGTGACTGCTGGTATGCTCTTAGTAATTTCTTTTAACTTTTTTTTTTTTGTGTGAGCAATTTTATTTTCTTGGTTTAGCTCGGCTAAGCAGTAAAGGCTCCTGCAAAAAAACGCCTTATTTGTGTACTACAAGTAGGTTGTACGGCCCACCTTTAGAGAGAGTTCTTAAAATATTTCTTTATTTCTTCGGATTTTTTGTCTACAAAATATATTTTGTTTTAACATTCCAAAAAAAGGTTTAAATATTATTGTACAATGTCACTGGGACTAAGTTAGATTGTAAAGAAACATTGACCCCCAGTATTCGTTCTTTGAACTCATCACTGTTACATTTAATTAAAAATGTCTGACATCCAAAGATTCAAATCAATAGATAACGATGACGCAACATAAAAAAGTGTTTTTGCACTGTGAACTCACACACATGCATCTAATGATCATTATGATTATCAGTATGAGTAAGGGAGACAAGACTATTCAAATGTTAGCGAAACGAAAGGGTAGGATGAATGTAACAATTTAATAATTGACTTGAACCTCTACAAACGAATGGAGTAATAAAATCTTAAGTACCTACACACTATGAACAATGAAATGTTAATTAGTCACGATAAACAAGGATTATTGGCTGAACAGCTTGAGGTGGTAAACATTTAGCATTTTGACTGGCACTCGCTTAATGGGATAATTACAGCTGCAATTTCCTTTTGGCATCAAAGCTAACCTAAACTACTACGTATTCTGAAAGAAGGATTCTTATACATTGTAGACTACTTATCATATTTTTCATTTCCTGCTTGTTGCACAGGTTTCTTTAGTTAATAAAACTAATAAGAGAACCACTTTTCTTTATTTATAAAACATAATTATGTTTACTTTAGAAATAGGCAGTTAATATGGTCCTACAGTTTTGAATTAACTATGCGACAAATATACAACAAAGGTTTTCCAACAATAAAACATCATGGGTATTCTAAGTCAAACAAAAAAGGAACGTCAAAAAAATCTAGTCTTTGTAGACAAAGCTTTAAAATCCTCCTCTTTCTTTGTCTAGGAATCCCAACGAAGCTCAAGAAAGTGATCCAATAAGGGCAGGTAGACAAGAACGGGTGAGGATGAAAAACATAGAATGGACGGCGTACGAAGCAGTACACAAAAAGTACTTGAACATCGACACCAAAGCTAAATTGAAGAACCACTACAGAGCTCACAGGTACGTCTTACTACAAAAGAAAATATTTCAAAGAACTTTCCCGTATTTCTTCAAGAATGCGAGTCGTATTTTGATTTCCGTGATGGAACGATATTATTAAAATTGATTCATACTTTTTCCTTTTATTGTTCATATCACTTAACTTGAACTTGTAATTTGCGTACTATATTGTCTTAATCGAATATAAATAATTATATCAATAATTAGTTTTTGATGAAAAGTCTTTCTACTAGCAGTGTTGTAAGCAAATTATTTATTTTGTCAACAGACTATCATTCTGGCTGAATTTAGTGCCAGACCTTCACCGTCCTGGAGGTGAGGACGTGCCTCCGTCACATCATCAGCTCGAACACGAAGACTCGGCTCTTCAGCCGACCCTCAAAACATTCAGCCCACCATTCAAAAAGACTACAGACATGGTCATCACCGACACTGGTTTGGCAACCAAGATCCCAGCAATGGGTGTCTTAAATATTACATCTCCTCTGAACTTCAATATCATCGGCATCAATGCTCCTACGCAGAGCACTGTCGGTACTGAGGTTCACAAAACTGATGCTACGACTGCCAGTCCACCTGAAGATGGTTTCGCAGCATATTCCACGGCTCTTAGTGTGACCATCGCTATCGGATGCTCACTGCTCATACTGAATGTTCTTATATTCGCTGGAGTTTATTACCAAAGAGATAAAACGAGAATGAACGGCCAAGATGGCCACACAAACGGGGCTCATTTAAAAAAAAGAGTGGAGAATGGGCAGATGCCGAACAACATCTGTGGTGACCTTGAAGGAGCGTTGACTTACCAAACTAGTTTAAAAAACGACCCAGCTACTATTTTAAGTCATCATCATCATTCTCATCATCAGTTACCACCACCTGAATTCGCTGATCTTCCAAGCAATAACGTTGCCAGTATGGCGACATTACCGAGAGCGCCTCCACCGCCAAAACTTGGGAAAAGTAATATAAATACTTTAGCAAGTGGGCAGCTTCAAGAGAACCAGCCTTTGTTGTCTGCACATCAGATGCAGATGATAAACACGAGCACTCTGACGAAGAAGAACACGCAACTGAACGCGAAATCGAACGTGACGATGGAGGAGTTGCGTGTGTGACGGCAGCGTGCATGACTGCAACGAGCCGGCAGTTGCAGCGACGTGGTTCACCACGACGAGATCGTGTGACTTGAGCCGGACCTTCTCAAGTGTGTCACAGACTACATATAGACATTTGACGTACTGTGCCACTTGAACTTAGAAGGTTATTAATATTAAAGACTTCTTTCCCAAAGACAATGTGAACTGAATCAGTGATTTTCTTCAAACTCAAAGTGAGATACTTGAATAAGTGACGTTCGTGATTATCATATCTAAGACGTTTGAGTGTATAATAGCGTGGTATTGGACGATTTATCGATGTATTATAATGGTTGTAAATAGCGAAATAATTGTATATAGTTCAGCAGCTCAGCCGCATATCCATCCTAATTACAATTATGATAATCTCAAAAATAGTGAAATTTAAATAAAATATTAAAGATTAATCGTCGTTGTTATCGACCGGCTGTTAAAATTCTATGAAAGTGGAATATGTTTTGTATTTTAGCGAGATAAAAATAAATGACACGTTGGCTTTCATAAACATTATTTTCGAGGGATTTATGTTCTGGAATATCTTACGGCGATAAGCTTATATTCAGCCGTTTGAAATGAGGTTTTATTGTGTTTAAGTGCAGCTATTTGCCTTAATACTAGTTATTAAGATATTGTATAAAGCTGTAAGATTGAAATATGAATTTCGATTTTCTTACATCGTTGGCGTCGGTTCCAAATGCGAATCAGTGTATTTTATTAATAGTTCAAGCGGAGAAATCTAAGAGAGAACAGAAGACCCTTTTAAGGCCTCTTGATTTCAAATATAATTTTCCTTTGAAGATTCCAAGTAATGAAATTTTGGCCATTTTCTTTTATGACATTTTTATAAAACTCTAACAGCCGATCGAACTTGGATTTAATATTGAATTTAAAAACTAGTTATTTGAAGAATAAAAAGACAACAATGTAATCTTCGCCGAAAGTTTTATCGAAGTTAGAAGCAATAATGGTTCTTCGAAAAAGTCTGTTTTTAAGCGATTTTAGTTTTTAATAGAAAAAAAAGAGTTTTGCTGAAGAAACATGGTGATTGACAATTACTTTCTTTTTTAACTTTTTTAAAAGAAAAAATGTATTTCGTTTTGTTAACTTTTCGAGCTCTGAGACACGCACATCACAGATTTCTTCAGAAATTTTCTCCATTTTTATTTTTCGCTTACAATTACTTCTGTCAACAGTTTCTTCAGTAATCGCGTCAATTTTAGTTTCAACATAGATGGACCAATAGTGTTTGTAAATATGTAAATAAACTTAGGAAACGGTATAACAGGTTGTAAAACATCCTTTTTTATTTAGAATTCAACCATGACTGATCCCGTTTATTTTATTATTTTGACCTTAATGTATGTATGTAAAGTTGACAGTTTGACAAAAATGAATCTGACACAACTCATCGAGCAGATAAATTCAAAAGAGTTTTGTCAGAGTTTAATGACTGGAGTGACAAAGGAGTATTTATTGTAATCATTCAGGCCGTTTACACCTCAAATAATTTAATGGATTTAGCTCTAAGTTAAAGTGCCGCTCTGTCTCTGCCATCTTCTCATACGATAAACAGAAAAATATTTAAAATTCCATTAGCATTTCACTTATTTATTGCTATGCATAATGATAAAAATCGAATCACTGTATAAGTCTTTTCACAAGTGAGCAAACGCGATTTGTACCCAAAGGCTTGTTAGTTAAGTGGCATTTTAAAATAACAACTATCACTAACATTCATGTTTAATCAACAAACAGAAATGTTGATATATTTGGTTACTGTTTAACTATACAGGACCAGTGATATTATTTATACAGAATTCGAGTCTTTAAAACGAAAAAAAAAGCGGCCAAGTGCGAGTCGGACTCGCCAATGAAGGGTTCCGTAACAGCAAATAACATTATTAAAGTTCTTGCAAGTTCGTTGTAAATGAAAGGTAAATTCCGGTTTACGATTTATGACGTATTAAAAAAAAACTACTTAGATACTACTAGATCTCGTTCAAAACAATTTTAGTTGGTAGTTTACTCCATATATATGAAGTACATTACCATTATTATTATTAGTATTAAGATAATGATAAAACTAAAAAAAAAAAATTTTTAGTTTTATCTTTATCTTATTTTAGAAGTTACAGGGGAGGGGACACACATTTTACCACTTTGGAAGTGTCTCCCGCACAAACTATTCAGTTTAGAAAAAAAATTTCATTAGAAACCTCATATAATTTTTTAAGACCTATTCATAGATACCCCACAGCCACACGTATGTATGGGTTTGATGAAAAAAAAATTAGTTTCCGTTCTATGTATGGCGAACCCCCTAAATTTATTGTTTTTTTCTATTTTTGTGTAAAAATTTTAATGCGGTTCACAAAATACATCTTCTTACCAAGTTTCAACAGCATAGCTCTTATAGTTTCGGAAAAAAGTGGCTGTAACATACGGACGGACAGACAGACATGACGAATCTATAAGGGTTCCGTGTTTGCCATTTGGCTACGGAACCCTAAAAAGAGGTCTATATCAAAATTCATGACAAATTTTTGTTATAATCATTACCAGAAAACAATAACGAATCCTGATTATAAGTGGTGTAAGCGGACCTCAATGTTCATTTAGATAATTTTGTGTTTCATTTTGTATACATCAGTTATTGTGTTATTCCTTCTCCGTACGCACTAATAATTTTGTTGTTATAAAAACGTAAGTGTATTTATAGATATCGATAAAGTCTGTACAAAGACTCCATTATAAAGTACTCACCGGACTACAGACTAAAAATTTTAATAAAATAAAATCCAAAAGTTAGCCTCGTTGTTTTATTTCGTCAGGGGGCCATTACGTCAGAGACAACAAAACTAGTATAAGTTGACCGCTAGTATTGTAAAAATATAATTTAGTTAAGGGTCTTGAAGAGTTAGTCCTGTGAAATTGACACCCATTTACTTACTATCACCCATTTTCATAATATCACTCTGATTGGGATCTTACAACGGTCCAATGGCGTGACAGACATGCATGAAGATAGTATAGCTGAATCAAATACAAGCTAGTTTTTTTAACGTTATCGTTATAGAACGTCAGCAACAACAAAAACAGATTATTTCGAGTAGCATAGTATCGCTCTAAACGCGTCTAACGTTACCAATCAAACTTTGTTTGGTTCTAGCTTCAGCGAAATCGCTTCAAATAATCTAAATGTAATTGAATTTACACTCTACAATTCTCAGGTGTTTTGAGTATGCCTTCATTTCCTAACACATGTCAGCACACACATAAAAATCAAACATAAACATTGATAGAAAATAAAGAAGCTCACAAAACCAACACTCACAAAACGACGCTTTTAACCGTCCGTAATACACCACAAAACGAGCTCCATTCACCTTCGTAACTCCGTACCTATACAATTTCCTACAAGTCGAATTCTTTCCCAAATAACTTTACTACTAATGAAACGAGCCCCATTTATTTATGTTCGAACAAAGCCAATTTCGTCATCAACTAAAAGCATCGATACTACTTTTGTATGGGCAATAAAAGAAAATTACACAACACATACATTTCGTGACTACAGACAATTTGCCGTGCACACAAAAAAGAAATGCTTACAGCGATAAAAGATTCAGGGAGACGTTCGTGTTTCTGTTATTAAAGACGTATCCTTATGCATGTGTAACATCACGCCAGCAGGTAGTTGGGGAGACGGGTAATCAAGCGGTGAAGACGATGACCTTGTTTCGTGTCTCCTTCTTGTTTTTGTCTTGAGAAGACAGAATTGGACGTCGCCATAAATTGCTTGGAGAGTTCTAGAAAACTGTCTCCTTTAGTAAAGTTAATTTTTCGTCGACGTGCTGTCTGCGTTGCTTTCTCATTATCTTTTTATCACTAACTTCTGTTGTCCTATTCTTCTGCCAATATTTTCCGCAGTCACAAAGATCTACATTGGGTTCTGTGTGTCTAACTATAGTATGCTGCAGCTGACACTTTATTTTTAAATACTTAATTAAATCTGTGCTTTTAAAAACACAGTAATTTACCTCCCAAGTTCCAATTTTTCCTACCTGCTTCTTTCATACACAGGGCCCTGCGTGCGCACTGCGTTACAGGTTCTTTTAAAGAGTCAAAAGTAAGAAAATGAAACTACAATCTAGCGACAGCCACATAAACAGCAACAATTTATTTCAAGCTACAATGGCTATCTTATAAACTAATACATTATGTAAAGTAAACACAAAACTTGTGTTATTAAACAAAACTTAAAACTTTGTTAGTAGCACTTTACTTAGTCACACTTCACTTGTGTTGGCTGACCAGACCCCGTATTCACAAACGTTCGACTCGTTTCCGATTCGACAACTCGTAATTCTGTCTTTTTCTGGCATTACGAAAACGACCAAGATAGACATACGACTTTCCGAATCGGAAGCGAATCGAAGCGTTGTGAATATGGGGGCAGTGGTACTTGTCCGCAGAAGCGACGGAACACCACCTCCAGCGGCCAAAAGTCTGAGTTCATCACCATGGGCAGGTAACAATTCGGTACTCGCACCACGCCTTTAAGTTGACGTTGTGCGTTTGACTCCAGTAACTGCACCATTGGCGCACGTACTACACGAAGAGCTCCGCTTTAGTGGTGCAAAACAGTGCGAGAACTATGAACTCTAAAGTCGAACGTAGCCTACATGCAAATAAAGCTGGAACGATTGATTAGTACTAATAAAATAAAGGCCCACATAAGTCAACTAGGTTTTTTGCTCCTCACAGGATTTGATTATCTATTTTCAGAAAAAACAAACATGGAATTAATTCCGATACATATGAAGCTCAATAAGTGATCGCAAAATTTTTGTTACTAAAAATCTTAAAAGATTTTCATTATAATAAACAAGATTGTAGTTGTTAAAACAAAACACCTAACTACAACGGGTCCTACAACGCCTCCTTGCTGTACCACAAAAGAATCACGAACAAGATGCTGACAATATTCTTACTTAATTTCGTTACAAAGAAAAAGTTTTAATGTTATACACTTTTTTGCTAACCAGCATCGCGAACTTTTCGACCAATTAGACTTGCTATTCAAATACACCAGAGTTTTCCATTAAGAAAAGAGTCTGAGGGGCTTCCGGCTTCTTTGTCGGGACTTGAAACCACTTTTTATTTTTGGAGCGTGTCTTAAAGTCAACGTACTTGTATTTGCTTAACCATTAAAGGGGTGAAGTCGAAAGCTTTTCGCTTCGAATATTTGCATGTTTTCTGCGGATCCGTTGTGCTGACAAAGAAACATCTCGTGCGAGGGTGTTAGGCTGAATAAATGATGCCCACATCGCCCTCTGATGGCTTCCATTGTTTTCAAGTGAAATGTTTTGAATGTTTGCTTTGGAGGTGAAGGATTTGAAAGGATCTTTATTGTTTTCTCTTTCGTATTGTGTGAGTGGGACAGAGATAGATGGTTGTGTGGATATGGGATGATCCGTATGAAGTTTGACAGGGCGATGAGATGGGGTGTTATAAAGATATGAGGAGGGTCCTCAGGTCGACAATGCAGCGTATTCCGTGGAGTGTTGCACGCCTTTGTAATAAGACATTAGTGATGGCAGGTGTGGTATTAAAGCGTAGGTGTGTGAAGTCCTTCATGTCGAGCGCACGTTTTATGAAATGCTACGTGGAGTTACAGCGAGAAGACACGTTTGTTTGGAGGGAGTAATTTTCGGGCAAGATTATCCTTAAGAGGCCTATTACAAAAAAATCGCGAAAGTGAGGATTACTCGTTGAAGTTATTTGTTTTCAGTTCGTTGTTTTAAATAGCAATTAATCGTTACAAATACATAGTTTGTTCTGTCTACTGCAGTAAAAACTAGTTGTAATTCATTTAAAACAATAAGATTAAAAGAAGCCATTTAAACTATTACAACGTGAACACTATGCATTTCATGAAGAGCACTAAACGATGCTTGTGTTTTATTTTGCCGACTGGACACACATGTTTACCAAAAAACAGCTGACTCATTCTTCCACTAAAACTAGAGCAAAACCGTAACCCCATACCTAACTATTGGCAAATTACCCCACAACGTCAGCACAATAACTAGAGTTGACCCGGATAACCGTATGTTAAAAAGTCACGCATATACGCAAACGCTGGAAATTAAAATTTTCCCCTCCCGTGCCAAATCCTGGGAGGTCGGGCGAATTTAATATCCGGGGAGGGGGGAGATCCGGCACAGTTTTAGCTTTGAACCACTGTCTCGTGTGGAGCTAAAAATACCGCTTTACATATAAATGTTCGAATAAAATGGGTGTCACGATTATCATATTAATCAGGGTGGGTAAATGGCTTCTAAAAGTCGGCCCTTTTACGTTGATAGCAGGAAATTGTATTGCGAAAATTGGATTGACTGGAAATATTAATCAATAAATTAAATGACACCTTTTCGAAGTTATTTAATTTGAAGTAGGTGAATATGATTATCGACTGACGACTTAAAGGCGTTTGTGATAGATTGGCAGGAAAAACTTGGATGGAAGGCTCTAACTCTCCTTTGCCTAACAGTGTGAATGCATAGGTTTAGAAAAAAAAACAACGTTTAAAAAACAGCATGCGTGCCTGCTTGCTATGCTTGTATTTCGGTTTGGTAAAACCGGTTTTACTACGTGGCCGAAACTGTATTTCACATCTCATTCTTCTGGTGATAAAACCAGATTTTAATAATCGTCTTACAATCAGCCTTTAATATCCGCACCGTTGGGACACAGACCTCTTTTTAAGAGAAACCCTTTCTTAGAATATTTTCGTCGGACTGTAATCCAATACGCAGTCCCAGTGAGGATTAGTTGATGCCACAGGCCTCAAATTTTTCGTTTGCCAGTTTCAAAATGAATAAATTTACATAACACCTTACCGCAATTCACCACATTTTTAAGAGCAAAAGTCTTTCAAAAGCAACGTTGTAACTTTAACAGATTTGCAGATTAAACCTTCAATTACCGTTAAATAAACTACACTTTATTTAAATCGCCAGCGTTAACCTGCTATTAAAGTTTTAAACTAAAGCAAAGTAATTCTCTACCTTCAATTTAATCTTGATTAAAAGTAAACAGAAAATATCAACTTTACTGCGCTTCGTTGAGGAGAAGCAATTCCGATATTTATCTTAAATTACGGTGCTTTAGACGTGAAGTAGGTTAAGGTGGATAAACGAGTTGTCATTTGAGAGTTTTTCTAGCAATCTGAGATGGACATTTTGAGGACGGGGCACTGGATCGCGGACTGTCACATAATATCTAGAAGTATCTGTTTGTGTTCGCTGGTTTGACCGAAATTAAGAATTTGCAAAAATATTTTTTTTTATATCCAAATCTGACCATCTGAATCCTACTACTGATACTAGACCAGTGATCTGATAAACAATCACCCTGTGTAAACTATTGGTATTCAGCTACATGGATAAACAAGAAACCGGCTCTTTTGTGATATATTACTATAATTAGCTCTTAAACTGTCCCATGTAGCATTAATTATTTTACCATTGTGATAGTTTATCTGTGTGGCCATTTTTATTATATTTCGTGTTCGATCACCGTCTTGTATATGAAGTCCTCTGAAACAATAAAACTACGTTTGAACTTGACCCCCTTAACACTGTCATCAAAACGTTTAAGTAAAATCAACCTTTTACCTAACCCATTTGGACCCAAATACAAACTAGCAGCAAAATTCAGAAAAAAACTTTATTGACGTAACTATTGGAGGCTAGTAAGACATTTTAAGAAGAAAAAACAAACTAAAAAAACTTCCTTATGTATTAAAAAACACCGTCCTCAAATGGGGCCAATGGGCTCATGTGTTGTATTTTTCAATACAATAAAAAAATCGATGCACAATGTTTTCATCCATTTTTTACATTGCCAACGTGCTTTCATGTGACATTCGTTGCATCGTAGCTGGCTTGGCAGTTTCTGGGGAAAGTGTCCAACAAACAAACAACAACAAACTCATAATTGGCGCCACTAATGAAGGTTTACGACGCCTTCCATCGGGTCTTTCAGTGCCTACACTCATCAAATAAAACCGGGTGATACTTCGACGAAACTGGGGCTAGTCTAGTTTCTCTTCAGTGGTCAAGACATGCAGCCAAGCAGTAGCTACTGATAATTTGAGGTCATCACCAGCGACACGAAAATCATGTTTGTTGTGTTTTGCGGCATATAACTTTGTATTCATAACGATCATGTCAAAGACCTCCACATCAAATAACTTTTAAATGTTGACTGGAGTTTGGTCTTTGGGCTGGTTTATAACGCTTCTGAACCCGATGAAAGCATGTCAACATAGGAACCGTCACAATTACGCCAACAAGGTTCCTGGGTTTCAACTTTGTGTTTTTATAACGGATCACCATCACTGTTATCCCATTCATCGTTGTTCCTGGACTCGAACACTTCAATTCTACTTGAGATATCACGCGGAAGAATTTTTTCGTGGACATCATCTTCATCGCCGTCTTGTTCATCCGTGAACACTTGGGTCTGGAGAGATGGCCACTTTGTCGTAACTCACATAAGGATTATCCTCTTTTATTTTTTTTATTATTATTTATTTTAGCTTCCTCGAGTCCTCTATATTCATTTGCAACATCAAATAATCGAATATTCATTGTTCACGTCGAAACGAAATCTGCGAATAAGAAATAAAAAATGTTAGCAATCAGCCCATTGGCCCCATTCGGGGACACCATACAAAAACATCTGCCAATCCAGCAAAATCTTGGAAAATACTTGACATAATTGCTTTTATCACTAGTCGAAACTATCACCTAATGAAAAATCAAGAAATAAGGAAAAATAACATTGTGAATATTGAAAAAATATGACTTACCTTTGGTCGAAGACCTATTTGTTCCATGAAGTGAATAAACTCACTTATTTTATCCAATCAATCCGATAAATCACAATACTATTAATTTGTTTTACAAAGCCACACTCTTTGGCATTACAAATTCGCCTGCTAACAAAACATAGCTAGACTAAGTTTTAAAATGTGGGTACATAAAGAAATGGCCCCAAATGGGGACAGCGGGCTCAAATGGGTTAATAGGTAGGATACATATATCTTCACAGATCCTCTTACGTAACAATAGCGTTAATACACACTTACCTTTTCCCCTAAGTTTCTTTGTTCTTACCCTTAAGGTTCAAGGGTTCGCCATAAAGTCTGCTGGCAAACTATCTGGAGGTCATTATCGAAATTAATGCAAGTTTACGAGGTCATGTGTTCTAAACAAATGTTGGAGCGTTAACACTAACGATGTAATTTTGTGTTAGCGAGTCTCTTGGGTCTGGGTGTAAGATGTGTAGTGAAACAGTTGAAGTTTCAGTGCTAGCTTTTGCTGTTACATTGGGTTGTCTCTTATGACCTTTCCCAAAATACATAGTATATTTGTTTAGGATTGAAAGTATAATCCTGCCTGTGCTGTTCTCAGATTTATGAATCTCCAAGTCAAGTCACGTGAATCCGTCGTCCCGTCAAGAAAGAAAAAGTAAATAAATTTTTAGAAAGAAACGGTAGTATTCAATTTCACTAAAACTGCCTTTCATAACTCTGAAATTCTAACACACTTGTTCAAATTCACAAAGAAGATTCAAATTAGAATCAAAACTACCAATCTGTTAGTTCAGATTTATCACGCACGATTTTTTTTATTAGTTTGTTTGTCACGATTTAACAGCTGAGATTCCTAGGTGAGGGCATGTAATGTGGGAATTCCTGTGGGAATTCCCGGCCTCCAGAATTTTGACACAGACGAAACCACAGACAAAATCTAGTATTATAATAACCCATATAAAACCACGAGTCTACAGGCCTCCACAAGCGAACAAAGTAAAATTAATGTGGAACATCTTCCGAAACCGCGGCCCGTCCGGATAACTACGGATGATGCCAACAGTCAAGTATTAAATAATATATTTAGTCTGTTACCGACAGCCAGGATTAATTATTCAGTAACTAGCGCCGCCGACTTTGTAAGCTTCATTAGGTTGGGAGATGTAGGATTTGAGATGAAAGATAGATTTATATTGGGTTGTGAAGATCAGGGGATTGTGGTAAATGTAATAGGTTATTGTTGGGGTCAATGCATAGGACAAAGGATAATAACAAAATGAGCCTTTGCCGTTTTTAGTGTTAAGACACAAGACCGGTCTCCGCGTGAATGTATAGATCTTAATTCACCACGTAAGCACAGTGGTGTTTGATGAATGTTACAAGTCTTTGATATTTTGGTTCTAGCACGTGACGGTTTCCTCACGAGAGCTGTGGTGATGAAATAAATTAAGTAATGTCCAAAGTAATATGTTTTTGACGTTTTACTCATAATTAAGAGCCAACATTACTGCTACAAACAAGCTAGTAATATAGCACGAAAAATACTGTACATCCATTTTTCAACCTAAAACGAAACAAAGCACAAACCTAAATCTGAAATTCGACCTCAGTACAAAACAGTAATAATAAAAATTAAACAAATCCTCTTCCTCATAAAAATCCTCATAAATATTTACCCATTGTTCCAACTTCTACATTATTAATCCGTGGCCGTTAATGCAAAGAGCTCGAGATGTTTGAAATCATAAAACGAAACACCGCGAGACTTCATCCGTAAAAGTGGTTTCGATTCAATTAAATTTTTGCTCTCGTTCTCATCACCTTTACTCTCTGTTTAGCTTTAGACGCTCCTCTACTAAATATTTTCCTGTTATATTAAAGAGCTTTGTTATAAAGGAGATTTTACTGGAAGCAGTTTCAAGTGTCGAGATCGTCGTGCGCGTTTAAACCGTAACACTGAAAAAATAAACGCACATTTTGCTGAGTTTTTTCTATTTCACTTTTTTTCTCAGTTCCACCAGTCTCTTTTTTTATTAAAAGTGTTAACGAGAAAAGACTTAATTGTTGTTAAAATGTTTAATTTAACTAGTTAATCATAATAAACACCTCTCTCGTAACTAATAGTGTATTGCCAAAGTATCGGTAAGTAATTTGTATGACTTATTTATTCAACCTGTCGGTCAACTTACTTATGAAATTAATAAAATCCAGGAAAATAAAGAAACAAATTACATGGAATTAAAAATATTAAAGACCAAAACATATTGGATTTTTACATTAAGTTTTTTTTCATCTGATACCCTTATTATTGCTTAAATGCATTATTGTACTAGTCAAGTCTTTTGATTGGATACCCATATTGAAGGATTGTGAGTAAAAAAAGTAATTCGCAATTTTAAGGTGGATTTGGAGGTGTTCAAGATAGTGATCGGAACGTCGGGGGTGACTAGAGTGTGACTTGGACGTCGGACTAAGGTAATACGCGATGGGTCGTACCGGGCCGCCGATGCGATTAGGGGGTTCTTATGCTTGATACCAGTGTCAGTATAACACTTGGAAAGGCGTTTCATGAACTGCTGAACGGTAGGGATCCTAAGGTCTACGTGTAGACTGTCGTTACGGACATAAGGGGGGGCACCGGTGATTTTACGGAGGAATCGGTTCTACAAGGTCGGCATCGTGTGGATATGACGAGGACGGGCATGAGCGAATACGATACATGCGTAAGTCATGATGGGGAAATTTTTTCGTTCCTCATATCTCGTCTGTATATCATTTTTCTTTCTAAATATATATTTGGGAACCTATATATTTTGCAATCCTTTCGAAATAAATACACACTTTCTTAAGAATATGTTTGGGTCAAAAATCATTCGACGCTCGGCCACCGTAGCGTGCAGACGTGCGCTCCGCCCCGCTCCGTCGATTCTCCGCGCCCCACCGCGCATCCCGTCCTGTTCGTCGCAGCTTCGCCGCTTCGCCGAGCATCAAGGCCCAGTGCCTACCGTCCCGTAGTACATCGTTAGTTTGTGTCTAATACTCGTATTAGTACACATTCTAACCGGTGTTACTCAGTGGCAAAAAAACAGCCTTTTTCGAGGCTATATTTCCTTTATCGTCGAATCGTCCGCGTTTTGTTGCCCCTTCAGGGAAAAGCCACGGTTTTGTGGTTCTTGACGGGAAACCTAACGGTGTTAACGAAGTCAAGAGGGTGGTGACCCAATCCTACCCGCCGGACCCCTTCAGGGCGAGGCATTCCATTGGCATCGGGAGCTAGGACCTTGGCCTTGGGGGCTTCCCTCGTCAAACCTAGTCTTCGACTTCGTTCACAGCTACACACCTAGTGTCGGTTGGGAGTGTCTACCCCTTCGCACTAGAGCCCCTTGCGGGACTAGGGCCCTGTCGCACAATAAGACTGGCGACAGGTTTACAAGCTTAGGGCACACCATAGGTACTCACCTCACTGTTCGCACAAGTTCAGGAGAGGCCACACATCCCCGGGCGCACCTACCCGGGGACCTAGGTACTGGTATCGATAGATAGGAATTCAGATTAGGCCCTTCAGGCAATTCTCAGACAGTCGTGTCGCTGACAAGTTTGTTTGTGTTTTTCTTCTTGCCAGCTAGCACTACGAAAAACACAAGGGTGGGTTCGTTTTTAACGGGGAACTGTCTGCCCGGGGAGCTCACGTTTTACGTGTCTCCTCGGGACTAGGTAGTTAGCTCTAGTTAGGCTACCATAATTAGGTTTTAATAGGGTTAGGATCCCCATGCCAAGATGGCAAAAGCACGTAATGGTGTGCTAGAAAGTCAACTCGACCTACTCTTAGCGGAGCTATTAAGCGACGATAATGAGTACATTAAGGAGAAGTATACGGATCTCCTTACTCCCTTTAAGAAAGACAGGTATAGGGCCCTCCGCAAGGCCATTCGTACCCCCGAGAGGGAAAGTAAGTCGCGTTCGCCCTCCCCCGCTCCGATCACTCAGCCTTCCTCCTCCGATATGGAGATAGTTGAGTCCGCGCCCTCTGCCGCTGAGAGCTCCCCCGACTCCCCCAACACCACCTCCTCGTCCTCTGAATCGGAGGACTTTCAGCTGGTGCAAAAGGGAAAGAGGAAGAAGGGAAGGAAGGCTAAGGCCAATAAGGCCAAGAAGGCTGTTACAGCCCTCAATGCGCCTCCCCTTGCTCCTCAAGCCTCCCCGTCCCCGATAGCCCCCATCGCTCCTCAAGCTGCCTCCCAGGGCAGTCGCCCGGCAAGCCCTATGGCTATTTCTCAACCGCAAGGTGCGGCTCCTGTCAGCCGCCCTGCAAGTCCCACGGCTGCTTCACAGCCAGCCCCCTCCTCAGCTGCTCCTTCTTCAAAGAAGCAGCTGAAGCCACCCGCTCTATACATCCAGGAGAAATCCAGATGGACAGAGATCTCTAAAATGTGTGTGGATCGCAAGATCCAATACACCAATGCCACATCTACCCTCCAGGGTATAAAAGTCAAGACCCCCACTTCTACGGATTTCCGTAACTTGGTACACGCTCTTCGTGGAAGGAACGTCGCCTTCCACACTTACAGCCTCCCTGAGGAGAAGCCGACCCGTGTGGTCATTAAGCGGATCCCCAAGGAGATTCCCTCCTCCGACATCCTGGATGATCTGACATCCCAGGGCATCCCTGTTTCGGCGGTCCACCGCCTTCACAAGAATAGGTCCCAAGGGGGTGACGAGTACGATATGGTACTCGTAATATGTGACCCGGTTGAAGGGCACCACCCTATCTTCAAGGTCCGATCGGTGTGCTCGTTATCGGGCATTATCATCGAGAGGCCTAAAAAACTCAAAATCGTAGGGCAGTGTCATCGCTGCCAACTATATGGCCACAGCCAAAAGTACTGTTACGCACCGCATAGGTGCGTAAAGTGCCTCGGCGACCACGCCACGGCAGACTGCACCCGTCCCAAGGACAGGAGTCTCTGCACAGAGCCGCCTAGTTGCGTGCTGTGCGGACAGTCTGGCCACCCGGCAAATTACAGGGGCTGCCCCAAAGCCCCGAAACAGTCCGCTGGCAAGTTGGCGAATCGCGCCAACCAACGTCAGCAGAGGGAAGCTCCCTCTTCCTTCAAAGTCCCGTCAACAGTCCTCCCAGAGCGTCTCAGCCCTCAGAGGCCTTCTCCTTGGAACATGCTGAACCATCAGCAAGCGTTCCCTGCCCTCGCGAAGGGTAAACCCAACCCCCCCATGCCCGGTCTTTTGGACAACCCTGTCCCAGCGCCCACTCCTGTGGCCGCCCCTCAGGCCCCTCAGGCCCCTCCGCAAACCCGAGCTCCCGCTGCTCCTACCCACGCTCCTGCTTCTCAGAATTCCAATCTGAACTACTTGATGAGGATCCAACCTCTCTGCACCGCTGAGGCCGACCGCATGGTCGCTGAGCTCAAAGCGGCAACGGACCTCCAGCAGGTCGTCGACATCATTGATGCCTACCCAGTCATCAAGGCCACTCTTCGTAACCTCAACTTCGCGCCGTAATGGATATCACACCAAATCCCTCTTGCACCCAACCCCGGTCCCTTAGATTAGGTTATTTTAACGCCAATGGCATGAGAGGACAGCGCGACGAGATCGCCGCCTTCCTCCGTGACCATAACGTTGACGTTCTCCTCATCCAGGAGACGTTCCTAAAACCCAGCCACCGCGACCCCAAGATTGCCAACTACCGCATAGTTCGCAATGATAGGCTACGTTGTCACAAGGGCGGCACCCTTATTTACTTTCGCAAAGAATTGCATTGTATTCCCATCGATCCCCCTCCTTTAAAGTCCCTACTTGAGGTTTCAATCTGTCGGCTTGCTATGACCGGTCATCAACCGGTACATTTAGTTTCCGCTTATTTGGCCCCCACTAATACTTGGGAAGATCACAACCTCCTGGTTAGCGATCTCACCCTTCTTTTCGGCTTGAGTGACTCCGTGATCATCGCGGGCGATCTTAACGCCAAACACCCGGCCTGGAACAGTAGAATGACGAACCCGAGAGGGAAAGTCCTCTACGATCTAGGCCAAACTCTTAGTTTCGACGCGGTCGCTCCCATGGAGCACACGCACTATCCTGACACTGTCAGTCATCTTCCCGACGTTCTCGATATAGCGCTGCTCAAGAATGTGAACCTTCGGTTACACATGATTGAGACGTTACACGAGCTCCACTCCGATCACCGTCCAGTGCTCATGCACTTAATTCCTCGCTCGGGTATCATTGACCCCAGCCAGCCCCTTCCCACTATTCTCACTACCGACTGGAGGAAAGTAAGCGATATGCTGAAATCCGAAACGTCACCACTTCTAGATGGTATTCCCGACCATATCGTCTCAGTCGCAGACACCGAGGCTGCAATCGACTCGTTTACAGAACACGTACAATCCGTACTGAAGGATTGTTCTCGAGAAGTACCGGCGGTGAGTGATCGCCGCTGGATACTTCCCGACGATATACGTGAACTGATAACCGAGAAGAACGCGGCCATACGTGCCTACAGCTCTTGGCCCTGCGATGCGAACAAGGCTCACATGCGTTCCTTACAGCGTGCTGTAAAGAAACGTACTAGTGAGTTTCGCTCGAGTCAATGGGACAAGACGCTTAGCGAACTCGAGCCCACTCATCAAGCCTTCTGGCAGCTTCAAAGGAAGTTGCGCACCTCGGAAGAGGTCTCTTCTCCACCCCTCATACGTCCCGACAAGAGCGTCGCTTTTGACGACTCTGAAAAAGCAGAATGCCTAGCCGACAGCTTGGAATCTCAATGTTCGCCAAGCACTCTACCAGTAGACAAGCAGCACCTTGATGAGGTGGATGCAGAAGTTGAACGTAGAGCATCGCTTCCCCCTTTTGAAGATCCCGATGACCCCCTCCCCGCCATCACCCCGGAAGAGGTCAAGGATATTATAGATAAGCTTAAGCCTCGGAAAGCCCCAGGCGCCGACGGTTTCACGAATAGAGTTTTTAAAGCCCTCCCCGCTAGGCTCATAGTCCTTTTGGCTACCATCTTCAATGGCGCCCTGAGCAATAATATTTTCCCCCAAACGTGGAAAGAGGCCACTGTTATAGGTATTCCCAAACCTGGGAAACCGAAAGCCCAGCCCTCCAGCTACAGGCCGATCAGTCTCCTGAGTGCTCTCGGCAAGATCTATGAAAGGCTTATATACAAGCGTCTCAGAGATTTTGCCGAGACAAAGGGCCTCATCCCGAAAGAACAGTTCGGCTTCAGGACCGAACATTCTTGTATACATCAAGTCCACCGCATCGTCGAACACGTGAGCGCTGGTTTCCAGCGCGGAGCGATGACGGGGGTGATGTATTTCGATATCGCGAAAGCCTTTGACAAGGTCTGGCACAACGGGCTGATATACAAGCTTTATCAACTCGGTGTGCCCGACCGTCTCGTGCTCATCTTACGAGACTTTTTGTCAAACCGTACCTTCCGCTACCGTGTGGGTAAGACGCTATCTTCTCCTCATCCGATTCGCGCCGGAGTCCCTCAGGGCTCCGTTATCTCTCCCCTCGCGTTCACGCTGTACACCAGCGACATTCCGAGGAACCAGAAGGTTCAAACAGCACTTTTCGCTGACGACACCGCGATTTATTACACCGGCCGTTCTCCGGATAACATCCGCCGCATTCTCCAGAAAGCTGCCGACTCGCTCGGCGCTTGGTTCCGTAAGTGGAGAATAGAAGTTAATCCCGAAAAAAGCCAGGCAGTATTATACTATAAGGCACGCCTTAAGCGTTCGCCAGGTCCCCCCATCACTATGTTCGGTAAGCCTATCCCTTGGGAAAGGCAAGCCAAGTATCTCGGAGTTATTCTGGACGACCATCTGTCGTTCAAGGCCCACATCAAAGCAGCTCGCGACCGGGCTGCCTTTGCTATGGGCCGGCTCCACTTCATGATCACTAGGAAGAGCAAATTGTCACTCAAGTGCAAATTGCGTCTTTTCACCGCAGTCATCCGCCCCATCATGACCTATGCTTGCATAGTATTCGCGCATGCCCACCCGCGTCATATCCACACGATGCAGACCTTGCAGAACCGATATCTCCGTAAGATCACCGGTGCCCCCCCTTACGTTCGTAACGATAGTCTTCACGTAGACCTCAGAATCCCCACCGTTAAGCAGTTCATGAAACGCCTTTCCAAGCGTTACTTCGACTCTGCTATTAAACATAGGAATCCCCTAATCGCATCGGCCGCCCGGTACGACCCATCGCGTATTAGCTCCGTCCAACGTCCGCGTCACACCCTAGTCGCCCCCGACGATCCGATCACTATCTTGCAAGAGAGTAGGAAAGATACCAGTACGGTACGCAGAGCATACAAGTACAAACCGAAAACCTACCGACCTCGCCGCAGAGGTCCGGCGCGAAATCCCCGATCAATCCCTCCCCGACCCTTGCTCGAGCCAGCCCGCGACGCTGAGCCTGTAGTAATAAATCAGTCCCTAAATAAGGATAACCAGATCCAGCCTGTCCCTTTGCTGCCCCCAGCGACGCCCTAAGCCGAGGTTCGTACCCCACAGGGGGTGCCCTTAGAGCGCTGTCGCTTAGTTTTTAGTTATTTTCGCCCTGGCTGGAGGCCTTAGAATCAAGGCATCCACAGGACATTGCCCGGTTAAGCAGAAGCCAGTCTTCTCAGACTGAACTGCGAGATGCCATATCCAAAAAAAAAAAAAAAAAAAAAAAAAAAAAGAATATGTTTGGTTTACAAATTATTTTGGTATTACGTTTGTATGAACGACGCACGCTCCGCCGGCCCCTTAATTCAGGTAGACTGTACGTGAGCTCAATTTCCTGCTAATCCGTCCAGTAAGCAGCAAGAGCTCGTGGCTAAATAATAACAGCCGCTCGGGTCGATTATTAGGTTAAGCTGTTCTTGCCGAGGTTGGTTTGTTAATTGGTGACAACTCTTTTGTTTTTACGCATGGGAAATAATCAAATAACTTCTCCAACTCTGGGCGGAGCGGAAGGGAGTGTTAGACTTTTGCTGACTAAAACCCATCCATGTTCCTTCCTCGCCCTTTATGTTTCGGGGCCACGGTATCTCTTTCGAATAGTCCGCAGCCCCGAATGATTGACCACCCTGACATACCGAGTTTCCTCCGTGCCTCGGAAAACCAGTAAGCTGTTGGTCCCGGCAACAGAGTTGGGAAAAGGCTAGGTAGATGATGACTTTTTGGTTACAAGAGTAACACACATCCATTCTCCCAAACTTATGCTTTTATAATATTAGTAAGAAAGATAGAAAGAAAATGACTGGGCCATTGATGCATGATGTAAATTTGATGTCTACCGGTAACCAACAAAAAAAAAAAAATAGTCCGTCACTAAGATTATCAACAAATATTTGACCCGTATTTCTTTTTGTTACATAATCCAAAATTAACGAATGTCTTGTTTAAACTTTCACGATCAGAACACATTATAAAACATATGAAGAAGGGTATTTATCGCGGGTTTTTCCCGTCTTCATAATTATGTTTTATAATGTGTTCAAAATTAACGAAGATACGACGCTTTTAAAGTTTTCAATACATCACGCCTAGGTATATTTTTAGCGAGTTCTGACGTCACGAGCCCCCACTCCCGTGTTTTGATGCGTTTTATCTTTGTCAAACCAGGTGACAATAGTGAAACTCCTGCATCACAAATTAAACAAGGAAGACCATTAATCAGCCAACACTGCACCTGTCCATAGTTTACACCAAGATTACAAGCAATTAAACTAAATTCGTTCATCTGTCCGCACCGATTCGATTTGTATGCTAAGCTGTGATTGGCGTATTTAAATGAGGCGTCGCTTCAAAACCGTTCATGTGAACCGTTTCGCCAACTCGTATTGTTTAGATGGCGAATTTGTGGGATTTTAGAGAGAGGAAAACTCGTTTTTGTTTTGTTATTATTATGCGACTAGTTTGGTTACTTGTTCTTCATGACTAGATAATAGAAGCCAGAGAGGTTGATTTCAGGTATGGCGATGGCCACGACCGATTCGTGAACAGATGGCATGCATTACATACCCTTTCATGGTTTAAAAAGCATATCGAGTCGAGCTAACTCAATTCACCCTATATAACCATGACTTTTTTTTAAGTGAAAACATCTTCAGGCGCGTTGCGCACATTTTAAATAAACAAAAATCATGGATCTTGCGTGACCGTCACCTAACGCTTCTTAGCACTCGTAGCTGATCTGCTACGAGTTTTCACTTCTATCGGTAGACCCCAAAGCCTGAACTTGAATGACGTTCCTATCAAACAATCCCAAATCCCTATCCACTAAAGCATGTTTTTGTCTTAGGCTAGTTTCCACCATCAATAAATTGCAAATCTATTTAGTCCGTCAGTTAGAGTATTCGAAAATAAAAGACACGTATTTTTTGTTTTTGTAAATCCACGAATATTGGCAAAGATAAAAGGCATATACTCACTAAAAATGATACCAAACAGTGACGTATTGAGAATTTGAAAAGCGTCGCATCTATGTCAATTTTGGTTTATGTAACAAAAGAAATAATACGAGTAAAATATATTTTGATAATCTAACTAATTAGACTTTCTCAGTTAAGAAGCCTATTATACCTCCTGTAGTAAGTACCTCCAAGTGACTCAAGCAAACAAATGCACAGGTAGTACCTCAGGTACATTACCCGCCCCGCGGTCATCCATCCGAACATAATACAAGGCACTTAATATTCACAAAGTGAAACTGATCATATCGACTCGTTATGATTGGGAGAGTCCCTGAATAGCTGGGTTATTGCAAATGTACAAGGAATATTGCAGCACCTGAAATTTGGGCTGCAGATGAAATTGGGCCTCTCAAAGGCCGAGTAATCGAATTTGGGCCATTTTTGGCTGGCTATTCAAGGTACGTGGTCGTTTGATTGGCAGTTTCGATGTGACTGACGTTAAGTTTTATGAGTTGATAATATTGACTGAAACACATTTTGGCTAATTAGTTTGACAAGTCCTAACGATTGTTTGGAAAGTTCCACCAGAATAAAGTAATTACAGTATAAGCAAAACAGAGCTAAATAAATACTCGGCTATTGAGTTTTATTTTAAAGATCATCTGAATAAATATAAAATAAGAATATTTTTATTAATTCAGAACCGATGAAACTCTCCGAACAATGGGAGGATGCTTGACTTCTTGATCGAGACGCTTTACTCAGTCAGCGTAAAAATAGATGCTGAGAACAAGTCTCCAAGAGAATGAATAAATAATAATAAGACGGTTTTATTATTATTTATTCATTCTCTTGAACTGAATGGTCTTAGCCGAATACGTAATTGATCCTGACCCAATCTCTAAGATTCATTAGTCAATACCTAGTTATTTTCTAAGGAGTCGGGCGTAAAATATAGTACTTATTTCTTCAGAAGTACTTTTATGTTACACTGCTTATATGCCGCTTTTTAAACGATAATACAGGAATAAATATGATTTATGAAAAACGTGAAACATCTTTCTCTCTCTCTCTTATCTTCTGGGGTCCGCACAACACGTTTTTCATAAATCATATTTATTCCTGTAATATCGTTTAAAAAGCGGCCAAGTGCGAGTCGGACTCGCACATGAAGGGTTCCGCAGCAGCGAGTAACATAATGTAAAAGATGACGTATTCAAAAAAAACTACTCACTAGATCTCGTTGAAACCAATTTTCGGTGGGAGTTTATATGGTTTAATTTTATCATTCTCGTATTTTAGAAGTAACAGGGGGGGTTACACTCACATTTTTCCACTTTGGAAGGGTTTCTTGCTCAAACTATTCAGTTTAGAAAAAAATGATTTCAGAAATTTCAATATCATTTTTGAAAACCTATCCATAAATACCCCACACGTATATGGGTTTGATGAAAAAAAAATTTGTGAGTTTCAGTTCTAAGTATGGGGACCCCAAAATTTATTGGTTTTTTTTCTATTCTTGTGTGAAAATCTTAATGCGGTTCACAGAATACATCTACTTACCAAGTTTCAACAGCCTAGTTCTCATAGTTTCGGAAAAAAGTAGCTGTGACATACGGACGGACAGACAGACAGACATGACGAATCTATAAGGGTTCCGTTTTTTGCCATTCGGCAACGGAACCCTAAAAACTGAATTATACGTCACATTAGTCTATAATGTTTTCAAACTACATAAGTCCGGTTCTACGTATTTGACTACTCTGAGAAGAAAACAAAGTCTTTGAAAGTATAGACATAATCTTCTGGTCAAGTCACACGGTCACTATGCAGATTAGTGTCTGAGATGGTCTTTTGAAGCACCATACAGATTCGAGTGACCCTGTCCAGTCAGTAAAAGCTTTTGTCAACTATCGCGTAGCTCGACTC
Source organism: Xestia c-nigrum (assembly GCA_916618015.1). NCBI lineage: Eukaryota > Metazoa > Arthropoda > Insecta > Lepidoptera > Noctuidae > Xestia > Xestia c-nigrum. Next base: position 1,434,207 of record OU745246.1, on the reverse strand, counting down.
AAAACCCACTCAAACTCAAACTCAAAGAAAGGACATTTGGGTAGGTTGCGTAAAATAGGTTCAATCGTTAAACTAAACCAAATTGAAAGATAAAAATAGTTTTGATACTTTCTTCCGTTATCTTTATCAACTGCTTCCAATTTATTAAGTTTTCTTTCACATTCTGTATATCTCAAATGTACCAATCAAATCTGGACAATCCTACTAATAATAAAATAATTGTAAATGCGCATTTGTGAGGGTAGTTAGATCGTTTGTTTCTCTTTCACGCAAAAACTACTGTACAGATTTGGATGAAAGTTGGCACATAGATAGTTTATAACCTGGATACTGTTTACCCCGGAAGTACGATACCGTGGAACAATAGGCTAGTTTCCACCATAAATAAATTGCAAATCTAATTAGTCCTTCTGTTTAGAGTATTGGAAAATAATGGACACGTATTTTTTGTTTTCTGTATCTCAATGAATATTGACAAAGCTAAAACGCATTAAAACTCAGGTATGGGGGCTCGTGACGTCACAACGCACTAAAATTATAGCACGGCGTGATGGCGCAAATTTTAGAAATGTCGTATCTTCGTCAATTTTGGTTTACGTGACAAAAGAAAAAATATGGGTCAAATTTTTTTGATAACTTCAGGACACAAGCCTATTATCTAACTCTACGCGGGTGAAACCGCGGGCTTAAGCTAGTAAAAATATATTCGGCAATCACAAAATGTGTTGTACTAAATACAGTTTCATAATTCCCAAAACACTGGAGCCCTTACCACCTGACACTAATTACCTCTCCTGTAGGCTGTAACACGGATAATCATATTTATACTATTATGCTAATTTTGCGCATATATCAACCCTCCTGACGGCTGTCGCGTCACTACATTGTTACCCACAGTTTGTATATGTCACCGTAAAATTGACAAACACGTAATTTTTTAATATCACTAGCGATATTGTAAACTCTCGAATTATTGATAAACAAACATACTGCTTACAATAAAAACGCATTATTTTTCGTGAAATGCATGCGATAGTAGTCAACTCACGCGGTGTGGATGGAAGGAAGGGTCCCCCTTGCCCATTGGTACCACTCTCATGAAAAGATACAGTACCATTCCTGAGAAATATCGATTAGATTATTAGATTCTAACTAACCTAACAGGGGGGGGGGTTGCCCCCCGTTCCGAGTATGGGGGCAGAGATACTTCCGTATGTTCAGTTGACAACAATAATTCGAGAGTTTACAATATCGCTAGAAAGAAACAAGGTTAAGGGGAAGGTTATTGTAATATAACGTGTTTGACAATTTTACGGTGACATATACGAGTTGTGCTTGGTGCCTGTATGTTAACTGCTTAAAGGAGGTAGCTGACCGGAGTAATGACAATAGTCCCCTGCCCTGACGCTTTCACCTCAAGCATTCTCTTTAAGGGGCCGGCGGAGCGTGTGTCGTTCATACAAACGTAATACCAAAATAATGATGTGAACCAAATATATTCCTAAGAAAGTGTGTATTTATTTCGATTGGATTACATAATATCTAGTTTCCCAAATATATATTATGAATGGACATTGATTTAAACAAGAGTTATGAGAAAAATAAGTTTTCTATCGAAATTTTAAATTCCTCATATCTCGTCTAAATATCGTCGTTCCAAAATATATTTGGGAACCTAGATATTATGAAATCCAATCGAAACAAATACACCCTTTTTTAAGAATATTTTTGGTTTACGAATTATTTTGGTATAACGTTTGTATGAACGACGCACGCTCCGCCGGCCCCTTAAGTTTCACGGTTTTTAACTTAACTTACTATTTATGTGTTTGAGATATTATGTGTACAACACAATACTTTAAATAGGTATTATTAAACCTATTATTATTGTTTTATTTAGCGATTGGCGATCGTCGTTTTTCAGAAGCTCGATACAGGTACACCGAGTTTAATAAAAACTAGAGGTTAGGTGTTCTCGGAAGGACTGCTGAATTGAGGTCACATCAAAGTAATTTAATAAGTAGGTATAGCAGTTTTGATAGCAAAAAAAAAAGAGAAAAGCTAGTAGAACATTTATAAATACATAGTTTACTCAAAGATCTCGGGTAAAGTTTTCAGTCTAGAGCCAGATTAACGAGAGCTCGAGTGGTAAACTGAAACTCTCGATCAGCCGCAACACCTCAAATAACTTAACAGATTAGCGAGAATAATACTATTTCTGTTAAACAGGTAAACAGTGATTGGAGTGACCTTTATATAACCTTTAAAAGTTTTATCTTCTCTGTATATACGATGTTGAAACTGTGCCTTATGAATAGTGATCAGATTATACACCCACGTAGTGGCATTATAGGGAAAATGTCGTCCTTGTATCATCACTTTTAGCTGCTGTTACCATGCCAAGGTGTCTCGGAAAGCATTTGTAGATCTTTAGCAGTGGTTACAGGTAGTGAGTGCCTCGAAAGACAACCAGTTTTACCAAGGGGTATCGTTTTACCCTGTACTACTCTTGTGGAGGTTAGATAGACAGTCGCTCTATGTAATGTACTGGTATTCAGCTTAATTCAGTTCCACTGGAAGGTGACCCCAACAAAGTTGAGAAAAGGCTAGGCAGATGATGATTGTTAATGCGCCAAACTGTTTTACAGAAACACGTTTACTTATAAAAGACATGTTAGATCGAATTAGAAAACCTAGATCCAAAAGTAGGTCTGGCATATCAAGGCAGTCTGGCTAATGACGTACTATGTTATTTACGTACATTACCTATCATGAGTAACAATATCTTATCATGATAAAATAAAACAAATTTAGATATACCGTCAAGATCTTTATAGTATACAGTGACATAAAAAAAGGTAGCACCAACAAATTAATCAAGTACAACTCCTGAACGAGACTGAATTATAAATTCACGGTTACATGAACTCCATCAGAATAATGTGGAGTATGAAATATTAACAATATTAAAGCCGACGGGCGAAAGGCTTATTTTTAATAGCGTTGCTATTTTGATTTATGGCTTAAAGCAATTTGAGCGACACATCTTATTTTTACGGGAATTATGAGTATGCAATTTACGAACACCTGGCTCCTTGAAAGAATGGATTACGGTTGGAAATTGCTTGTCTCATTTCGGAATGAAAGGCGTCAAAACAAAATGATTTTCGATTTATTTTCGAAATTTACGTGACGCGAAAACTGTCACAGCGTACTTGTAAGCCTTTGGAGGTCGTATAGGTTCAAGACGAGTAGACAGTTTACTCTGAAAAAAAAATATCGTTACCACTGCTCTTAAAACGGTAGAGAATAAATATGAGGAAACCAGCTTTTTCTGTAACTACTGTCAAAGATCTACAAATGACAGCCGGGACCTAATAAATTAAATAGGAAATTGGGTATCTAATAATAATAATAATTGGTCACCTCAACATAATGATTCTCCTTTTTTGAACAACGCCCAACACTAGTTACCTATTTCTCCTGTATCATGAGTGTGTTTACAAACATTTAACTCACACACAGAAACATCCCTCAGTAACACCATTCGAATAAATCGCCACAGACAAAAAATGTGCCACAGTATAAAAAATCTCTCTGACGCAGATAGGCCAGCATCCAGTTTACAAATGGCCGACACTCGCTCGTCCCCTGCCTATCTATTTTTATCGAGTCGTGTGTTCACCCGATTAATTTATCGATTATCGGACAGGCTTGCCCCGCATTTGCTTGCTCTGATGTAACACTGGTGTCATCTTCCTGATCTGAAACAGCTGTAGTTAAGATAAAGTAGGGAAAATATCAACTGATGAGAATGTAACTTGGCAAAAGTTTTACTATACCATAACAAACTAAAAAGTCTCTTTGTCTTACTCGTATCCAATGTTTTTTATTCCAATTCTTAATCTTTAATCTGTAAATTTCAAATCGGGTACATTCAAGTAATTCACTATCACTACATATTATAAAACAAAGTCTCCCGCCACGACTGTCTGTCCCTATGTATGCTTAGATCTTTAAAACTACGCAACGGATTTTTATGCGGGTTTTTTAATAGATAGAGTAATTCGAGAGGAAGGATTTAGTATATTATTTTACGCGGGCGAAGCCATGGGCATCGGCTAGTGTGAAATAAGGCGAAAACAAAACGTAGAAGAATTTGAATTTTGTGTTAACAAGCAGACAAATATGAATGTCTCACAGAAACAAGTCAATTTTATCCTTTTCCGATGTGACTTTCAAAGTATTTTAATAGTTTACTGAAAAAAATACAAAGGAAAAACCTGCTCAAACGTTTTTTAATCTACATTCGGTCATTTTTATCAGCTTACTCTGGCCCAGTGCGGAGCAAAAGCCTCACCATGGCCCAATTTTTTTTATCATTTGCCTTCATCGACCAATCCGAGTATTTCTGGACTCTACAGGGTGTATTTCACCTCATCACAAAGCCGTTAACCAAGCATTCTGTATATCAAACTAAGTAACTTTACGCAAAAAATAATGCTGGGAAACAACTTTTTTTTTTGAGGTTATAAATCATGTTTTGTGGTAGAACTCAATGTAACGCACTTAAAACATTGTGCTGATGGATGGATTGAATAGTACGGGGGTCGTGGAGGTGTTAAAAGTTAAAATCTTACAGAAAAAACTTGTATTTAAAAAAAAACTTGTCAAAAAGTTGTAACTTTGACCCCCCATATCTCTGTAACTAGAAGGTTCCCAGGTATAGTGTAGAACAAAAAAATGATCAGAATGATGAGGAGAACAAGTGCCTTTCGTATTCGTTAAGAGGTGTTTTACACCCTTTATGTGTTATGTAGTAAAAATAATTAGAAAAACCCACGAGCAACCACCAGACGACCAGGTCACCACTTACTTACTTGTCGCTAAAATCTGAGTCTTCGATTCGAAAAGAAGAAGACTACAAATATAGATATTCAAGTGGCTAATATCATTAATTTTACCATGTCAAAAAAGACGTTAGTAACACGTCAATCTCACAAATTTTCCAATGCTGCATTTTTCCAATCCCCTAAAGTATCTTTTTCGTGGCTTTAACTGCAATTACTGGCTGTAATTTATCAGCTCCATGACAATTATTAGTCATTGCAGTCTAGACGGTCTAATTATCTGCAAAAATTGTAGAAAATTCTTTAGTCTCGTATGCGTCTGAATTAAGAACTAATCAGTTTTTACGGGCGATAAAGCAGAGAGATAATAAATTGTATTGTTTGAGACAGAACAAATGACTTCTTCGTTATTTATGATTTGAAATTCTGGAATATGTTTTAGGAAAATTGCTTTTTTATAAGCCTTTTTGAGTGTCCCACTGCTGGGCAAAAGCGTCCTCTTTCTCCTTCCAAAAGTCTTTGTTTTGTGTAATATCAGGTCATGTTAACTTGATTATTCTAAGAAAATAATCTGTAAGTTTTGATGAAGAAAATGATGTTTGGATTGTAGAAGTATTGTGCGTTGTACATGGCAACTTAACTTATTTTTACTTATGTGACATTATTAATATAGGGTGTAAAACACTTTTTAACGAAGCCGAAAGGCACTTGTTTTCCTCGTCATTCCGATCATTTCTTTGTTCTACACCATACCTGGTAACCTTCTAGTTACGGAGATATTGGTGGTCGAAGTTACAACCTTTTGACAATTTTATTTTATAAATACATTTTTTTTATTGTACAATTTTTCAATGCCTCCACGAACTCCGTACTATTCAATCCATCCATCAGCACAGTGTTTTGTGTGCGTTACATTGAACTATACTACAATACGTGATTTTACACCCCGAAAACAACATGGTTCCCAGCAATAATTTTTGCGTAAAGTTACTTAGTTTGGTGCACAGAATGCTTGATGTGATGTGGTGGTTTACACCCAGTATACTACGAAAAAATGAGCTTCTAAGAATTGCTGGATTTAATAAAATTCTTCAAATTAGAATCATAACAAATCTAAACATAAGTTTTCATAAAAGGTAGACTAGAATATTAATTTACCTCATTCTATTCTGATTCAATATCTAATTCAGTTATAAGAAATTTTTATACTCTTATGAACAAGCATAATATTCAAGAAAAATGTTACGTATTCTTTACCATTTTAGTTTGCTGGTCTTATTAGCCGTTTTGTTGTTAACAATTTTCATTGGGATCCTCACAGACTTTCCCTTCGTTGACTTTTTTGCTGTGGTCTAGTATCATGAATCAATTCAAGAATGACGGTGGGAAGATGTATGGACAATGGTCGTGATACCAATCTGACCGGCCTTTTGCATAAGAGTACCGGGGAGACTGAATTAGTAGTCGCAATGAGGTTGCTAGTAACACCGTTAACTTAACCGTTCGTTCTTGATATCTTGTAAGGACTACAATTCATCAAGACGGCCCAAGATAGTTAGGAAACTCAACTATTTATTTCATTTATTTTTATTTTGGCTTTCACACTAACCGAATGCAGCTGAATATCAGTCTTTGACACGGAGCGACTGCCTATCTGACCTCCACAGCTCCACCACAAACACACCTAGTACTGGGTAGAACGATACTTCTTAGTAAGACTTGATGTCAGTTTCGGGCCACGGTAGCCTGTAACGACTGCAAAAGATCTTCAAATGACAGCCGGGACGAACGAAGTAACGTGCTTTTCGAAGTACGGCGGAGACTGGGTATACAGGGTTATTTTTTGTTTACACTAAACCCGAAAAGGGGTCATTGTACTCATCATTTTGAACAACTTTTTCTATGGGACGAACTGTGAAATCGCGAAAAAAAAATCTGCTGTTCCCTACATTTTGACGAGTTTCCCATTCCTCCACCAGTGCTTGTTTGAGCTCGGGAAGCGTGATTGGTGGGGGATTAAGAAAAATATGACTACTTAATTTTTTTTTTAATCCAGAGATTAATATTGTGGGTGCAACTAAGTTTTATTTTATTTTTTATCTGTATAATTAAATTCTCAATTGAACAGTCTTCGTTTCATTAGGATGGCAAACGTAGTTCGGGAGATATTCGGGTTTATGTGACTGACCCGTTATTTTTGGAACAGAGTGTAAACCTCTTACTAGAGTGTATTGTTAGTTTGAAAATTATTCCTCGTTTTGTATTTTGCGCCTGCTACAGCCAATTCAGGAAGAACTACTTCAGATACGCAAACCAGCGCTTTTCAGAGTCATATGGAACCGTTACAATAATATATTCGAATCATACAATCAAATAAAACCCGGAACACTTTGTTTTATTTTCGGATATGCGAGCAATCAAACAGTTCCCGGAAAAAACAGTAACATTAACAACTACAGTAAGCATTACGGTGTTGATTCACGATTGAAAGAAAGTAGCCAGTCATTTTCGCCAAAGCACACTAGATGAACTCTGTTGATACATTTTTGTGTTATCTGACCCAATTTCATCGGAATTAGGTCACAAACGGGCGAGCGCCAACAATCTATCATTGTATCCCACGGTATTTTTACACCCGAACTATTTTTAGCATGCAAACTAGAGTAGGTAGGGATGTAACTGCATCAAAGAATAGCAGATTCTTTTTTCTGGATTAAAAAGCGTAAAGTTGACTGAGAGGTGGTATCACGTCAATGTGACGCAGTGCGTTATTTTATTTGTAGTCATTTGTCGTGGATCGGAACACTTGGAAGGAGAGGGCTTTGCCCAGTATCAGTAGTAGTAGTAATTATTGAAAATTAAGACCCCACAGAAGCAAACGTGAAGACTTTAAGTTAAACACTGTTTTAGGCTTTCACGGTTTAAAACTAAACTTATATTGTCACTTACGGGATATCTTCAGTGATTATTTGTTACGTTGAGCTCCCGATATTTCGACGCTATTGCAAGCGCCATGATCGCGGGTTGACTAGAGTATGCGGATGGATGGAAATTAAATTGTAAAACGCACTCACAGTATCACCAAGTTTTGTGGAGTTTTTTGTATGATGCCGGCTGCTACTTTTGAGCAGACTCAAAACTGGATTCCACGTACTCGACAATTTGAAGCCATCCTCTCGATTGTTTTTTTTGTTTTTTTTTACTTTAAGTTAAATTTACACACACTGCAATTGCAGTCCCCCAGAGGTCGCACTTGCCTAGCTTGATCCATGGATGGATGATCAGTGACCACTCATTATACAACATTATTTTTTGTTTACACTAAACCCGAAAAGGGGTCATTGTACTCATCATTTTGAACAACTTTTTCTATGGGACGAACTGTGAAATCGCGAAAAAAAAATCTGCTGTTCCCTACATTTATGTTCGCATAACTCGTCAAAATGTAGGGAACAGCAGATTTTTTTTTCGCGATTTGGCAGTTCGTCCCATAGAAAAAGTTACCTAATTCCGATGAAATTGGGTCAGATAACACAAAAATGTATAAACAGAGTTCATCTAGTGTGCTTTGGCGAAAATGACTGGCTACTTTCTTTCAATCGTGAATCAACACCGTAATGCTTACTGTAGTTGTTAATGTTACTGTTTTTTCCGGGAACTGTTTGATTGCTCGCATGTCGAAAATGAAACAAATTGTTTCGGGTTTTATTTAATTGCATGATTCGAATATATTATTGTAACGGTTCCACATGACTCTGGTAAGCGCTGGTTTGTCTATCTGAAGTTGTTCTTGCTAGATTGGCTGTAGCAGGTGAAAAATACAAAAGGAGGAATAATTCAAACTAACAATACACTCTAGTAAGAGGTTTAGTAAAGCACACTCGGTTCCAAAAATAACGAGTCAGTCACATAAACCCGAATATCTCCCGAACTACGTATGCCATTCTAATGAAATGAAGACTGTTCAATTGAGAATTTAACTATTCAGATAAAAAATAAAATAAAACTTAGTTGCACCCACAATATTAATCTCTAAATTAAAAAAAAATAAATAAAAAATAGTCATATTTTTCTTAATCCCCCACCAATCACGCTTCCCGAGCTCAAACAAGCACTGGTGGAGGAATGGGAAGGTATTCCTCAGCACCGGCTCCGAAATTTGGTGTACAGCATGCCTAATTGCCTGGAAGCTGTCAGAAGAGTTCGTGGAGACAATAAAAGTATTAAATGAAGAAAGTGATGAAAAACAGCAAAAAAAAACAATCGAAAAAAAATATCTTAAGAAAAATATGACTACTTTAGTTTTTTTTTTAATTTAGAGATTAATATTGCGGGTGCAACTAAGTTTTATTTTATTTTACCTACTAACGAAATGAGATGAGGAGAGTGGAGTGATAACTGGTACCGAGGACCTAACGAATTATTTTTCTTTTAACTTTTATTACATTATTTACTAAATTACTGTGTCGGGGTATTTTTTTAATTTTAAATTTAATTTTACTTGTTAAAAAACTATTAAAACTAAGTTTTTAGGGGAGCCCTCTTATTACTTTTAAATTATTTAAAAAATAATAAGAGGGCCCCCCTACTAGGATACGGAACCCTTTGTATGTAACTCCGACTCGCACATAATATGATCGGTTTTTCTTACTTAAAGCAACTACCTACTCAACCTCTTCAACCAAGTAACTAGGTGATAAGAAACTAGACAGGTAATAGAAAAAAACACAAATTCCAATTAACGAAAGAGTGCTAAAAGCAAAGGAGTGTTCGGCTGTGAGCAGTTACTGCCAAGCGCAGTAAATAAGTAGGAGTATAAACTTTATTAGAGGCAGTCGTGAGATTGCAGCCAGAGTGAAGTACTACGTTTATTGGGTTTTGGGAATTAGCAATAAAGCTCGCGTGGCTACTGCACCAGAGTCTATGTTATAAGATGATTTTCTTTTTAATGGTGTTCTTTTTTATGATCGAGAACATTATGCTCGGAATTGGTTGTTCGCTGAAATTTTATGCGGTGTAAACAAGGGATGGAGGGGTTGTAGGTGATAATATTACTAACTATTATTATTATTACATATTATGCATATGGCGCATGATACAGGTTAACAGAAATTGGAAAAATCAGTTTTCTTTGCGAAATACACAGAGTTGCAGAATATGGACAAAAGCAAGACGATGCCATTGAATAAGAATTACGTTGAATATTTGTATTATTCTGGTAAAAGCTTTCTTACGCATTATTTTAAAGACTGCACTCTAATGATCATTCACTGTTTCGATTTTAAACCATGTCAAACCATGTTATAGCTCAACTAATGCGTGAATTCCTGCCACGCTGACGTTGGTTGGTGTACTGTCAGTCGTGCCGTCAGTGAGAACATACAAACTGCCGGGGCTGCGGGACTGTTCGAAAGAGCCCGGAACGTAAAAGGCGAGGTAAGAACATGGATGGTTTTTAGTCAGCAAAAGTCTGACACTCTCTCCCGCGCCGCCCAGAGTGGGGGAGGTCATTTGATGATTTCTCATTCGAAAAAATAAATAAAAAGTGAGAACATACGATAAGACAGCTGTAGGTCTGCATCGTAAGTCGGCGTCGGAGTATGGTGCTTTATAAAACACAATGCATGACGTCAGTGCTGGAAGAATTTTAACACGGTTACCTATGAGCGAGAACTGAAATGTGATGATCATAACCATCATCATCTGCCAAGACTTTTCCCAACTATGTCGGGGTCGGCTTCCAGTCTAACCGGATGCAGCTGAATACCAGTATTTTACATGGAGCGACTACCTATCTGACCTCCACAACCCAGTTAGTGCTGGGTAATACAATACAACACCACCACTTGGTAAGACTGGTCATCAGAATTTTTGGGTTACTAACCTGTAACGACTGTCAAAGATGGACAAATGACAGCCGGGACCAACAGCTTAACATACTTTCCGAGACACAGAAGAAACTCGGTAAACAGGGGTGGTCACCCATCCGCAGATCAACCTAGGCACCCGAGCGGCCTTTACAATTTAGCTACGAGCTCCTCCGATGATTTATTAGAAAAAAACATAGATATCTATATATTTACTACGAGCCCTCACCAAACCGTATGCGTAGATACTTATATATCGTTCCACCTTTTTTACTGCTTACCCTATCAAGTAAACCTACGGGAGTACTAAATTACCGTTACAGTCAGGAAACTGCAATTTAATTATATGATGTGTTGTCGGAACTTTTAACTCTATGCTCATACTGCCTTTTATCGGGAAGTGGTGGTTCAAATCATGTGTTCAAATAAATATCGGTTGACCAAATATTATACTAATAAATATTTTTTTTTCTATGATTGGTTTTGTTGATACCATTTTCTATTTTGGGTCTAAATGGTTGTATCAATACACTTTTATAGCTTCCATTCGGTAACACGGTTTATACAGCTAATAAAAAGAATTCTTTGCCAACGGTAACATTTTGAAATGAAGTCAATATTGTATTAATTAATAGTTTATCTAATTAAGTTATACATTGTTTGTATTCACAACCTCTAATTGTGAACTCAAATAAACAATATTTCAATAATACATTGTGTCTGTCAATCTGTCTTCTGTCTCTTGACCATTATTTTCTTAACTATGATTGACAAAACAAAGAGAAATTGGAGATTTTTCTTTTTAAATTGTATTTATTTGAAACAAATGTCTGAATACTTTATTACACTTTTCAATTGGAAAATCAAATTGACATGGAATTCTTTCCTTGTCAATTTGATTTTCCAATAAATTGAGTTTAAATGAAATAAAATAAATACCTTCCTTCTAAGGAAATTGAAGAGAAAAACTAGATCCTTCACTTTCAAAAGCTGACCTCTCAATTCTTTGAAACAAATTTAATGAACATAGGCAGTGATTCAATAACATGGTTTATTATTTGACATAAAGAATAAACTTCATCATAATAATATAACATAGGACTTGGCAATTTTACTCCTTTCTACTTTACCTACTAACAAAAATCAACAGATATACAACGTGTAACAGAAAGGGTATAGTCATATGAAAGGGTATGCTACAGACCATCAAACTGAACAACTTTCTCTATGGGACCACCATCGTAGTCGCAAAAAAAATTTCAACGGCCCCATACTAAATTCCAATACCTACTCGACCAAATGTATGACACAGCTGATTATTTTTTTGCAATTATGATGGTGGTCCCATAGAGAAAGTTGTTCAGTTTGATGCTCTATAGCACACCCTTTCATATGACTATACCCTTTTTGTTACACGTTGTATACCTACTTAAATACAGTAGACTTTTGAAACTATAATATTCACCTCGTCCTTCTGTAACTTAAGGCACACAGCCACCGAGTAACACGCTCACCGAAGCGGAAAGGTGCTCAACGTGGTTTCAATTAGTTGCTCGGCCATCCCTTACAGTCAACCAATAGAGAGCCACTTTAAAATATATCTGAGTCTAGACCTGATGTCTCTGAGCGTTGTCAAGATTAACTAGAAATGGATGGCTTCGAAACTTTATGCATTGCGGTCTTAAGGACGGCCCGGGCTTAAGCTGATGTGGGGTTCCGTAGGAAGTAATGATCGCTGGTCTTAATACGTTTATGTGAGTTCACGGAGAATGTAAGGTCTAGTGTTACGAGATGTGACAGTCGTACCATTCATCCATCAAATATAACAGCTCACTAAATGGGAACCATTAATTTTAATGTTTATCCGTGATGCTAGGCAACTGGGCCTATACCAGTTTTAAATGCCCCCCCTTTGGGCCTATTAGCCTTGTTTCGTTCTGTCTCCTGCTGATATGGAGGAAAGTGGAAATTATAGTTTTTCCCTACTCCTCCGCTATATTTTCTGATCAATTTCGTTGTGGTATCCAAGACAGTTAAATTTATTATCTGGGACTTCGTCGAGATTCATTGTTTCGGCGCTTTTCTGGTAGTCGCCACTGTTGATTCTAACTTTCAGGAGTTACAGTGGTTTAGGAATTTATAGTGTGGCGGGCTTATACAATTAAAAAAAAACGCTACCATTCTGAAAGTGACTGCAACAGTAACTGCTAACCGCAAAACCACCCAATCGTTACAACAGACCGAAGCCACATGTCTAGTTTATTTGCACCTAAATCTATCAAATTGCTTTTTGAAATTACCAGTGGTTACCGTTTATTAGAACTACACACAATCCAGACGTTGTTTTTAAACATTTTGAACTTGACTTGTACAATCGGCGTTTGCCCTGAAACGTGTGTGAGCCCATCTTTTGAGAAAAGAAATAAATAAAAAATATCTTTTAAACAAAAGGTTTGCTTGGCACAATTTCAAAAGCAGTAAAATGCTAAAGTTGTGGGTAGTAAGTAAACATAAACAGTCAAACACAAAAAGATGGCCAACGGTAATATTTCTTCAGTAAAGAATAGAAAATGTTATAGAAACTAAGTTTGTAAACATGAATGTTGTGCGTGCAAAGGGTAACTTTTTGGGAAAAGGGGAAATAGCTTACTCAACACATACGGAAAAGTTTCTACAAACAACTCTATTCATTGGCAATCATTGAAAAGGTCATGCAAAGTCCGATAAAAGTGGCATCAATGTTTTTGAGTAGTTTCTCAAAAGGTTCTGTATCTGTGATTCTATTCCATGGCTAGAATAACAATTCGCATAATTTGAGGAAATCACTTTAGAATTTGACACTTAAAGCTACAATTCATAACTTCACTCAGAATACCAGAGTTTTCAGATTCTAATGTAGACTTCATGATCAATCCTTTTCCGTCCAGTAAAACTAAAGTGCATTACCATGTTCTAAGTAAAGAAAAACCTATTTTTATTTATGTTCAGTAATTTAAGATCGAAGCTTTCCAGGTAAACAAATAATGATAAGGCGTTTCCTTAATGAAGTCTCAATAACATACGCATTATAATGAACGCAAATCCGTCAAATCTAATCAAAAAACACAATACCATAAACACAAAGAACCAATTAAAATTTCTATCTCACCTCCATTCTAAACAAAATAAATCCGAAATTAATTTCGACACATAGAATACAATTCAATTTCAGGCTTGAAATGATCAGTTTCAATCGAGTTTGTGTGTGTACGTAAATAATTTCAATCCAGCGCATATTGGATATTTGATTATTGGCTATTGGGCAACGTGCGTCGCTTAATTAACTTGGCAGGTTTTAATTTCCACCCTTGACAGGGCAGCAATGAAGCGCTTAATGAGAGCGGACTTGTGTCCGGACAGTTTTTTTTGCTAAGTTCAATAACCTTTTATTCTGTATGGAATAATACGAAATATTTGTTTTTTCTATACACAGCCTAATTGGCTAATTTTACACAAAACTTTTGAGTAATGGGGTTAAATACGAAATGTTTTTTTTTTTATGGAAGTTAATTTTGTACCTGTAAATGTAATATGGGAGACTATTATAAAATAATATGCCTATGATAAACGCCACCAGGAATATTACAAAGCTTGTCTAGGAAACGGTACTACCTCGCGTGATCTGATGATGATCGGGGTACGTTTAGCGGGGTAGAAATCTCTCACTCCCCGGTGAGGGGAAAATGACTGGTCTTTGGGGGTGACAACCCACAAAAACCAATCGTTTTAGACGGTTTTCACAACCTGAACAAACAGACAGTACGCTATATAGCTTGTCTTATAGATGTTTTTTTGTTTAAATTCACTGTTCGAAAAAGCACAGCCTAATTCTACGCTACGAAACACGTCGCACATGAATTTATAGCTTTAAAGTGAGAAATTATAAACTGTGCAATCATTCCCGTAAAGAAAGTAAATTGGGGATGGAAGTTTTTTATAGAAGATCTTTGCTGTTGGTAAATTCCACAGGCTTGTTACAAAAATATAAAACAGTATTTTGTCTATTGTTTAAAAAAGAGGTAAGTATAAACAATCTTACATTAACCTTTTACCTATTTGGAAGACAGGAAAACCCAAAATAACTTATCAATTTCTTCCTAAAATCCAATCACAGTTTCTTCGGAAAGGTCGAAACGATGTTATCTTTACGATTCTAAATAAAGCTTCTAGAGACAGTCAACATAAATTTTATGAACAAAGCAAGATTACCAAAGGAAAACATTTGTCAAATCTTTGTAAAAAAAGATCAAAATGACTAAAGAACCCAATTACCCAAGTAACTTCAATTCGATAGGAAGTTATTATTTTACTAGATTTTTTTCGTGTAATCAGAAACAGGGCATTTTTTTTATTGGTTTTGGTACAAAGTATTAAAGAAAATACCGTTTTTTTATTTTCTATGTTCGCTTGGACTAAACCTATCTTGGGACAAAAACAAACCGCGTATAGTCCAACGAGTGGACAAAAAAGTCTGACAACCAGTCTTACCAAGGGATATTTATTACCCAGTATTGATTAGGTTCTTCAGGTCAGATAGGCAGTCGCTACAAATGTAAAATACTGGTATTTAGCTGCATCCGGTTAGACTGGAAGTCGACCCCAACATAGTTGGGAAAGGGCTAGGGTACGTAGTATGTCTGTTCACAAAATTGTCAGCCACCATAAGAGTTTCTATTTCCATATCACCCACATTCTATAAGGCTATCCACATGGAAAATCAAGGTGACATAATGGGGTAAATTTTCCCTAACCTACGCGCTTAGATTTCAGTTAAGACCTATTAATAAAATTATGCTGAATATTAATGAGCTTAATCCAGGTATAAAAGCCCGGGATTATTGAGCATCAGCACATTCGATCTACATTTGTGAGACCCACAGCATTCTTACATCCTCTGTAATTATATAACCCTTTGGTTAAATAATTTTACATCAGTTGAACACATCATCTCATCAGTCAACATGAAACTGACTTTGGTACTCATTCTCGTAGTGGCTTGCTCTTGGTGCTCAGAGGCACAAGATGGTGCGAGGTAAGTATTGCTTACAACTATCAATAATTTGTTTGAGGATGTATTTTCCAAAGTACTAGGTCATACTTGATTCCTAACCTTCTTGGTGGGCAGAAAATATTCCACGAAAACTTACAATCAGGATTAAATCAAATCCCATACGTATGTCTCAATTCAGATGATTATCTTATCAGTGAAACAATAACAGACAGCCTCAAACCAATAGATGATTAACTTTTAAACCAACATAACGTTACAACTTCAGAATTATTGACCCTTATCAACAATAAAAGTGCGTTTTATTTTATTCCATTCCAATCTATTCCGTTTTATTTCAATCTGTTCTATTCTGTTCTTAGGCATTACTGTGGGCGACATCTGTCGAATGTCCTGGCGGCTCTCTGCTGGAGCTCTGAGGAGGTGAAGCGTGATGCTGGCTGGTGGATGCCGGCGGGCTCTGCGCGGGCGCTGGGTGGCGTGCGCGGCAAGCGCGGCCTGGCCGACGAGTGCTGCTACAAGCCCTGCACTGTGGACGAACTGCTGACCTACTGCTAGTGACGGACCAATGGCTGATGACTAATTGTATTAATTGTAAATTACAAGAATTATGAATTGTTGATGTGAATAAATGACTGATTTTGCCTACTTTCGTACTTTTCTTCAATTAATGTCAGTTAAGGATTTCACTCTTTTACTTTTGTTTAAACTGTTTGGTCATGCCTGTGTTTTCGATCCCGCAAGGAAACTCCGAGCATAGCCTTCTCCATTGCCAGAGACCACGTTTTGGTCTCGTATGTTATCACTGGCAACACAAACTGGTCATAGACTTTCGTCTTGAGACACCGGTAAGTTGGACGAGAAGATACCGCGCAGCTTCCCGAATACTGGCCAGCCTAGTCGGATTCAACGATTGACCTCTTTCGAATCAGAAATGAAGTGGATGACTTCAACTGCAAGAGAACAAAGGTCACCGACGTAGCGCGAAGAATTGCCAAACTTAAGTGGCAGTGGGCAGGGCACATTTCTCGCAGAATGGATGGCCAATGGGGGCGAAAAGTGGCGACCGCGAACCGGAAGACGATGCGTTGGAAGATCTTTTAGTAGGTGAACCGATGACCTGGTGAAGGTTGCAAGAATCCGTTGGATGCAAGTCGCAGGGAACCCGTCAATGTGGCGACACTTGGGGGAGGCCTATGTCCAGCTGTGGACGTCTTTCGGCTGAAATGACGATGATAATTTTTTTTTCATCTTTTGTCCATAAGAACCCTAAACCTTTATTGCTCGATATCCTAGAAAACATTTAGTTAGTAATGTTAAAGTTCTGCCACCTGAACCATACCACCAACCACTACCATGTGAACCTTTTGCCATCAACCGGGGACAGGTCCTGAGTCCAAGCTACAGCTGAGAAATTCGTTAGGGAGAAACCCAATAAGTTTTGCCCAACCTGGAAATTGAAGACAGGACCTCACTCTTAACAGCAGCACTTGCGATAGTTCGATAACGAAACAGTTAATTAGGTTTATTAATTATTTTTTTAAATTTAACATCTCATCAATTGGACCTGAAACATTTTTAGAAAATTCTAATATCAAAAGCTATCCCGACGCTCACACACAGTACGTTATTCAAGTTGAGTTCAGAATGATAACTACAACCTGTTTTTAGCTAAGTAAGCTTAATATGCCACTAGTTTACAAAACACACCAAATCGAGAGAATAATAAATCAACGAGAGACACAATCTACGACTCGGTAAACTGCAACTCGCATTCAATTACCATCACACAAGAATTAATGAAACTATCTCAAACAGAGGGAAACTACAGAGAAGGCAATTACAGTAAAACTGGAAAATCTTGAACAACGAGCTGAATTTTTAAAAGGAATTTTCAAAGAGCATATTGAGTAAGCAAACTGGACGAGAGTTACTACCAACAAGTCTAATCTAGTTGTTACGTCAAATTAGCGCAAACCACGTTATCTTTTTACGACCTTTATGTGTTATTAAAAAGTTAAAGTTAAAGTTGAAAGGCTTTCAATGTTAAGGATACGTTTAAAATTGAGCAGTACAGTTAGACGAATCTAGTATTCTTTTCAACATGGCTGGTTATGACGACCCGAATGGCGTAGTGGTAGTGACGCTGCCTTACGTTCTTCGGGTCCTGGGTTCGAATCCCGGTAGGAGCAAATGTTTGTGTGATGAGCATGGACATTTGCTTCCGAGTCATGGATGTTTACATGTATAATAAGTATGTATTTATAAACAAAAAGTATATTTGTAGTATATCAACTATCTAGTGTCCACGACACAAGCTTTGCTTAGTGTGGCACTAGGTGGCGCTGTGTGGTAATGTCCAGCAATATTTATTTAGAAAAATACCAACCCCGGCCACCAAATATAGTGGTCGACCGCCGTCGGCCACTATATTTGGTGGCCGAGCTTAGTGGAATGTTATTTGAAAGCCTTCTGTAGGGAACTACTGTAGGATATTGTATTACAATCAGTGTACAACGTTTGATTAACTAATGAACACGCCTTCTCTTGATTTGGAAGAAGAAGCCGTTAACGACAAGCCTCACGAACCAATACTTATTGGTTCGATGAGACATGTCTTATTTTTCGGGACCCGACGCCAATTAGTCACCCCCCTTAGAACGCGATAAAAACATTTTACTTATTTGAAAATTAGCTATGAAACAGTAATTATTACCTGTACGTGACACAACAATAGAGACCGGTGGAAAAGGATCGCGAAGCCAGCGACCGCAGCTGTGAACGACCCCTCATGACCACGACCACTCTGTCAAGAGTGAATGACTGAGAAGAAGACGTGACACAACTACACACAACAGCAATGATTACTTGTATCCCCCTATTGTTGGTGAATCATCAGGTTGGTTAGGTTAGAAGAGTGTGATGTTTCTTAAATTGACTTACTCATTACTATTTTGGCTGAAAATGAGTAAACATCAAAATTTGGTCATATGAAAATTAAGACAACTAAACGTTATATGAAAAGAGGGGTATGTCTCCATCGAGCACTATACAAACTGAACATTTCTTGAATTGAACATTATCATCATTCGTCATCATTCTCTTGCCCTTATCCCAATTTATTTGGGGTCGGCGCAGCATGTCTTCTTCTTCCATACTCCTCTATTTTTCGTCATCTCATCAAACACTTCCTTTCTTACCATATCCTTCTTAACACAGCCCGTCCATCGTTTCTTTGGTCTTCCTCTACTCAAATACCCATCCACATTCATACTCAAAACTTTTTTCACTTATATTATACTAAATGTAATTAGAGCTAAAGAAGTTTATAATATGCAAATCTATTTAGAGTATTGGAAAATAATGGATACATACAATTTTTGTTGTAAATTAATAAATCTACACTAATATTATAAAGAGGAAAACTTTGTTTGTCTGATTGTAATGAATAGGCTTAAAACTGCTGAACCTTTTTTATAAATTCTTTCACCATTCGTAAGCTACATACACTCTGAGTAACATAGGCTACATTTTATCCCCGTACTGTCCCGGGAACGGGAACTATGCGGGAAACCGCGTGACGTCTGCTAGTATTGAATAAGATAAAATGCATCAAATCTCGGCAGTTCAAAATTCACTCTAGGCGTGACATATTGAGAATTTTAAAAGCATCGTATCTTCGTCAATTTTGGTTTACCTACGTAACAAAAGAAAAAATATGAATCAAATTATTGTTGATAATCGGCGGACTAATAAGATTTATTCAGTACACAAGCCTATTACGAGTATGTTGATGATAAATGATTCTGTGGCGGGAAGGTGGTTTATCTTATTGTGCGACTGTTATTGTACACCGTATACGCATTCAATTAGGCATTGAGTTAGATGTCACTTAGTGTTGAAAACTATGAATTCGTTCAGGCGTTGATGGCATTCAGTTGTGTTCTGTTGTGTTGTAACATCCCTTATTTTTTTCATAATTTTACATCGGTTTCATGTAGTGTATATCACACCAGCTCTCCAAAGAAGACAATTTTTTTTTGTTGGGGGATTAGGCCACCCTCATAAATTGTAGCATTTAATAATGAAACTTACATTGATTTCTTTCTTATAACCTCTAGATTCCAGAGGTTAAATTAGCTAAGCATTGTCTAACCGGAATAAATGTGAAAAATATGCAAAAACAAGTACGAAAACCAAAATAAACAGACCAAGTACATGTCAAAATAATGAAGTTGTCTGTCAATCACTAAAAAAGTGGGTTTATAACGTTCCGTGCCACGTTGATCGTTTAAACCATATAAAATATGCGATTGTAGTGTAAACCTTTAAAAATAGCATTAAAAATGCTCACAGTTTAATAATATTTATTTTATATTCTTTAATAAATTATGGCAGATATGATTACCAACGGGTAGGTACCGTACTTTTTTTAGTAAACAGAAAGAAACGCCCCAATTCACGTAAGTATTTGCTGTCAAATGACATTGACTACAACAGGAATGATTTGACTCGTAAAAAAATTCCTGCTGTAATAACATAGCTTAGTTATGATTATAAGACACCGTTTTCATTTCTACGTAATATTTCGTTGAATACCATAGTAATATGGTTACTTTTTTTTGGTGGTATTATGAATAATAAAAATGCAACTACCAGGTGGGCCCAAAAAACCGCGTGGTGTGGTGCCAATGGTCTCGGAGTAAAATGGCTGTGATATACAAACGGACAGAACGACAGACGGACAGGGCGAATTCGTTCCGTTTTAGTCATTTGGCTATGGAATTTTAAAAATGGAACAAACAAGGAAGGAATTTACGCTTTCTTCTAAAACGTGACCCTTTTCCCGTATGATTCCCTCGAGTCCAGAGATCAGATTATTTTTAGCCCAAGAAAGTAAAAAAGAAAATGGTGACAGACGAGAAACGTAACAAAACATGCTTTTCGCAGTTACATTTTTTTGATATGTTGTCGTAAACATCACAAATGATGTCTTCATATCGCACCTTGGGTTTGCGGATGACCTTTTTATTTATGTCAAAGCTTTGGACCTCCTGGATACAAGGACTTTCAATGAGTACTGCAAAAACTTTATGATGCTGTTTGTACTTTTGAAGATTTAAATTATATGATCCCCAGCCTGCCCTTTATGACTTCCTAGTATTTGAGCCGAAGAGAGGTTAGTATCTATCTGATTGTAACCAATTATTTTTTGGAAAAAATCTTTTTTCAAAAGAATGCCTTGTTTTGTTAGTCCTTATGAAAAAAGCATATTACAAAATCAAGGACTACGTTGATGACAAAGAAGTTTGGCTATGATTCCTTCTGCGCATGCGGCTTCCCTGGTAGCTCATAAACGGCACAGATTTGTGGATGTCTCTAACTATTCTCAATTTCATTATTCTTTTTCTTTTGATTCAGATTATTACAGTAGTTTTCAAATCATTTTTTATCATATTTTGCTCAGAATAGTTACAGCACTGATGACAATATTTGTGTCACTTGTTTAATTTAGTTCTTTAATTAAATATTCTTTTTATTTTTTTATTTACTTACCTTTGTATAGATGCTTTTTTACCTATTATTTGTGAATGAGTGAACATTGAAGGCCTTTTAGATTCCCGGATGCTGTTTAACTTTTGTTAAATATTCCTTTTGTTTTACATTTTTTGTATAGCAAGCAACGACCTATTGTCGGGCCTACGCTGTCCCCCCATACTTTAGTACTAATGCTGTAATGAAACAATAATATTGTAATACCAAATGATTTGAAAAGAGTAACCATGGAGTTTCTTGCCGGTTCTTCTCCATGGAATCGACCGACGCGAACCCTGCACCTTTTTCGACCTTTTATAAGTGCCCATCCAGGCCTATGTGAAATAAAATATTTTGATTTTGATTTTGAGTCTAAACATGCTAAAATGTCAATAACGGCAATGAGAAGTTCGTTTGGTCTTATCCCGGCTTGGAACCAAAATAAGATTGCACATTGGCCGGCTGTATGTCGTCTTCAGAAGCTATCATGTCTGCTTTCTTAACTGCGTAATCTCTTTCTAAATCACGTACATTCTCTAAAGCGCTTTCAAATGGAAAATCAAATTGACAAATGACGTAAATTTTGCTTAACCTACGCCTTCAGATTTCAGTTAGGACTTATTAATAAGGTTATTCTGAATATTAATGAGACGAATCCAGGTATAAAAGCTTAGGATTAGTAAGCATGAGTACATTCGATCCACATTTGTGGGACCAACAGCATTCCTACATCCTTTTATATTTAGAACACTTTTGCGTAAATAAATAATTTGACGTCAGTTGAAGATCTAATATCTCATCAGTCAACATGAAACTGACTTTGGTGCTCATTCTCGTAGTAGCTTGCTCTTGGTGCTCAGAGGCACAGGATGGTGCGAGGTTAGTATGGCTTTTTGTATCTGGTATAGTTTCCTATTTATCCACATGAGTATTTCTTGTTTTTGAATTTTTTCATTACCACTCTGTGCTCTTGTCCACGACTTTGCCCGCTTAGTGGTCTTAAACTATTCCACACATATTTTATAAGACCGCACCTCATGGTATATCTGTGTGAAAATCCGTTCAACAGTTATGACTGTCATAAAAATGTAAATATATTTTTCTAAGTATTGACTATTCGTAACCTCAAACGACAACAAGATACTCTACAATACATTCATTTGTTTTATATTTAAATCTTTTCCATTCCATTCTTAGGCATTACTGTGGGCGACATCTGTCAAATGTGCTGGCGGCTCTCTGCTGGAGCTCTGAGGAGGTGAAGCGTGATGCTGGCTGGTGGATGCCGGCGGGCTCTGCGCGGGCGCTGGGTGGCGTGCGCGGCAAGCGCGGCCTGGCCGACGAGTGCTGCTACAAGCCCTGCACTGTGGACGAACTGCTGACCTACTGCTAGCGATGGACCAATGGCTGATGACTGATTGTAAATTACGAGGTTGATGAATTCTCTATGTAAATAAATGATTACTGTTACTTAATTTCGTACTTTTCTTCAGAACTGATCACTGCCCTTTGTCTTTTGTAATTCATGTGTTTACTTTTGGGAAGCTTTCTAAATGCCCATTGATTCGCATTTTGTGTCACATTGTGTATTATTTACGAAAACAGACTATTCTTTCCTATTCAAAATACTAGTACTATCATCAAATAGAACAGCCTTCAAAAAAATATCTTAAGTAATAATCAATCTTAATTCAGAAACGATTAAAAATTAGTATAAAAAAAAAATGAAAAAGTTGGAATGATGACCCCCAAAATCTCCGTAGCTATGGTGTAGAATAAGTATGTACCTCTTGGCTTTATTAAAAGTGTTTTTATACCCTTTATTCAGGTGAGACTTACAAATGAGCAGGACTTATAAATAGCCGTAAATTCCTACCAAACATACTGCTCCTAACACAACTAAATCAAAACACAAACTATCAGGTACTCAAACAAGCCGTAGTAAGAAATTCAATCATCTCCTCTAAAGGCCTTGTATCTGTGAAAGGGTTGAGCGATGTTCCTGCCTAATGGCTCGGAATTGTTCCGTTCGCGATACCATCTGAGATTCCTATCAAACCCCCGGTACTAACAAGCTATAGGGTTTCTTTTGAACGTCTGTTTTTACTTTTAGGTCTTTCAATGGATTAAGGTGAAAGAATTTGTCGTTGATAATTTGTTTTGCATAGATTAGGAATGATCTGTGTCTCTCGTTCATTGTAAAAGTTTGTTATCATGAGCATAATCACGTGTTTAAGTATCGTACACTAATTCCCAGTCACCCTATATAATCTGACAAACTATTCCTAATTTTCTCTTATTTCAAACTAAGTTAACATAAACAGTTTTATTACTGTGTAAAAATGTCAAGGACGTGTCTTCATATTAGTTGGTGAAAGTCATAAGTTGGTACATGAAGCCTAATAATGTCATTCGCTCCACATGGTGCGATAACATTCCATGACTTTGGAGTAAGTTTTCCAGTCATTTTATACGACACTTTCTTTATTGTCTGGTACCATTCGTATCTTTTATGCCATTTTTCTTGTAATACGTAAACTTAATTAACCATTTAAATGCCATGTAGGTCTAGAGACCAGACAAATGGCGGGTCGGTGTTATTTGGTTTTTCATCAGAAGTTTCTCAGTATGTGTGTTTTTATGTGTGTGTTTTTGACATGAATATTAACTTGTGACTTTCATGACATTCATTAATGATTTGACATGATAGTTCAGTATTTTATTATTTTTCACTTAATTTTTATTTATTTTATGTACCTATTTTTATTGACATTCGAATTTGAATCATAAATTATTATTTATTTTATTTAATCATTGTGAATGTGGGTCACTATTTGTTGTTTTTTCCAACGACTGTCTGGCAGTTTGAGTACCTACTATAAACGACCTACCCAAATGTCCTTTCTTTGGTATTGTTCGTCGTTTCGTTGAGCTCCTTGAGTTATAAGTCGAGCTACACGATAACTGACACATGCTTGCACTGACTGGACAGGTCCACTCCAATCTGTGTGGTTCTTTCTTCAAAAGACCATCTCAGACACCAATCTGCATAGTCCTCATGTGAATTAAGCAAGATTGTTTGGACTTTACAAGATACCTCTGAGTTTGTTTCGGCTGTTTCTTCTCAGAGTTGTCGGGTACGAAACACCGGCCCCACCTAGTATTAAAAAAATGACGTGTAAAAGTGTTTGAGAAAACCTACTTGATGAATAAATATCATTCATCTTTTATCAACTCGTTTAGCATAACATAGCATAATCAGCCTATAATGTTCCCACTGCTGGGACACAGGACTCCTCTCTATGAGAGGGAATGGGCCATAATCCACCACGCGGGCGCAGTGCGGGTTGGTCAACTGGTCTGGTTGTTGGCAATATCAGAACGTCTGACAAGTAAACCTAAAATATCTGTTAAAGTCAAACAACTTTAAAGGGTGTACACAATTTCATCACGAAGCCGTCAACCAGCATTCTGTACGTCGAACTTCCTCGATGTATCGAATAGCTGTTACCCGATTATCGATAACCAACTCTGTACGTGTGTCAGAACTTAAACTTCTCATACCATTATTAAGCCTACATGGATACTCACTGTTTGCGTATTGGTAATGGGTAAACCCACTCTCCTCTTCTTGGTCACACTCGTTCCAGGCCACATGGAGCACGTATAGCTATTCGACAGTCATCTGTGAACAGTACTCTAGCCCATTGCTGCAGTCGACCTACTCGGTGTTGTCAGAGAAGTTCTGGACCTCGTGCTGGTCTGCAAGCTTTTAAATTAACTTCCTCTATTCGTCTCCTCACCGTACGACCGCTAACATTAACGTCTCTGGCGATTTAAAGCCGCAGCAGGTCAGGTAGTGGTTTTTCAAAACCTCAGGACCATAAAACAGTAATCTCGGGCCGATGTGCACCTTAATAGAAGAGTACAGGGTCATAGAGGTAAAAACATGCATTTATAAAAAGTCGGAGCTTTGACCACCAATATCACCGTAACTAAAAGGTTCCCAGGTGAGATGTAGAACAAAAAAATGATCGCAATGACGGGGAGAACAAGTACCTTTCGACTTCACAAAGAGGGTTTTTTCACCCTTTATAAACTCAAATCGGCCAAGTGAACAATACTTCGGAATCCTTCTTTTGCGATTCGGACTGGCAGTTGGGCGGAATTCACAACGTTTTTAATAGAATACTGTAACGTACCGTGTATTGTCGCGTGAATCTACCCCACAACGGTTTTCATTCTAACGTGCATTCGTTGTCCCGTGATTCGTGGTCAAATGCTTTCATTGTTGTTATATTCGTTGCTGCGGGGTTTCGTTGCTACATTACAAGCGTTATTGCTGCCTTTAAATACGTAGATAGAACTCAGCAACACTACGCGACAACTAATGCCTAATTCCCGTTTTCATCAACACTATGAAAATCGAGTACAGACAGTGATCAAAGTAAATATACGCAGTTAGATAATCTTAAACATTTATTTACATCAACAATTTATCATACTTATAATTTACAATTCATTCAATCAGTCATCAGCCATTGGTCCGTCGCTAGCAGTAAGTTAGCAGTTCGTCCACAGTGCAGGGCTTGTAGCAGCACTCGTCGGCCAGGCCGCGCTTGCCGCGCACGCCACCCAGCGCCCGCGCAGAGCCCGCCGGCATCCACCAGCCAGCATCACGCTTCACCTCCTCAGAGCTCCAGCAGAGAGCTGCCAGCACATTCGACAGATGTCGCCCACAGTAATGCCTAAAATTAGAAAAGGAATTCAATTGAAATAGAAAACAATAGAATGGAATAGAAGAGTTTCAGTTATGAATTGAGGCTAAGAAATCTTCTTTTCTTTTGAAATATCATTTTACGAAACCAACTCTGTCGGTCGGTGATTTTTTCATTCCGTAATAGTTTAACGGATTTTCATTGCGTAACAGTAGACCATAACCCATCAGCGAGTGAAGCAGGGGGAAGAGCAAGTAATGAAAAATAAAAAAATCTCAAACGTGGATCAAAAGATAAATACACCATGTGCAGACATACAGCTGCATTAATTATGTATCTATCATACATTGGGAGACTCAATAAATGGGGTAGCGAATTAATGCAGTCGTCCTTACAATAACCGTACTAACCTCGCACCATCCTGTGCCGCTGAGCACCAAGAGCAAGCCACTACAAGAATGAGCACCAAAGTCAGTTTCATATTGACTGATGAGTTAGATCTTTAACTGACGAATGTTTATGTACCCAAAGGGTTATAAAATTTCAGAGGTTAGAAGAATGTTGTTGATCTCACAAATGTAGATGGAATGTGCTGATACTTCTTCATTTTAAGCTTTTATACATGGTTTCAGCTCATTTATATTCAGGCAAATGTTATAAATATGTCCTTACTGAAATCTGAAGGCGTAGGTTAGGGAAAATTTACATCATAATTATGTCAACTCGATTTTCCATGTGGATAAGCATCTTATAGAACGTGGGTCGGGTCTCACACATTTGATATTTCTTTTAACCTACGTCCCCAGATTTCAGTTAAGACAATTATCAAAGTAAATCTAAATATTAATGAGCTGAAACCAGGTATAAAAGCTCAAGATTGAAAAGCATCAGCACATTCGATACACATTGGTGAGACCAACAGTATTCTTACATCCTCTGTAATAACATAACCCTTTGTGTAAATAATTTGACGTCAGTTGAAGATTTAACATCTCATCAGTCAACATGAAACTGACTTTGGTGCTCATTCTCGTAGTGGCTTGCTCTTGGTGCTCAGAGGCACAGGATAGTGCGAGGTTAGTACGGTTTCTTGTGCATGGAGTAGCTACAACAATTATCTGATAACTCATGCCCGCAACTTCGCCTGCTTATTGGTCGGAAACCATTCCACACATATTTTTATGATACCACACCTCAAAGTCTTTCTGTGCGCAATGTTAATCCGTTCAGGGTTTGCATGACGGACGATACGATATAAAGATACCTCTTTTTCCAAGTATTCTGTATTCTTCACCTCCAACAACAACAAGAAACTCTTACATTCTGTTCTATTGTTTTCCATTTCAATCTTTTCTATTCTGTTCTTAGGCATTACTGTGGACGACATCTGTCAAATGTGCTGGCGGCTCTCTGCTGGAGCTCTGAGGAGGTGAAGCGTGATGCTGGCTGGTGGATGCCAGCGGGCAATGCGCGCGCGCTGGGTGGCGTGCGCGGCAAGCGCGGCCTGGCCGACGAGTGCTGCTACAAGCCCTGCACTGTGGACGAACTACTGACCTATTGCTAGCGATGGACCAATGGCTGATGACTGATTGTATTAAATGTAAATTACGAGAATGATACATTATTGATGTAAATAAATGACTGATTTTACCTAACTTTGTAGTTTATTTCAATTATTTTGTAAGTTAAGCTTTTCACATTTATTCCGCCACTGTTTTGTCATAGTCAATGCTTTAATATTTCATCTCTAAGAACATCCACGAAGGATTGAGCAGAGCTATTCCAATATTTTATAAGTACCATGTAATGGAGGGTGAATTTCTTTTTATCGACTGAACACAGATCCTAACGGGCAACAGCTAAGAAACCCCTCATTGAAAAGCCAAACTACACTTTACTCGGCCTGGAAATAACCTCATTCACAGCAAGGTCATAGGTTCTGGTAACGGTTCTTCGTCAGACTAATCAGGGTGCAGTTATTTGAGATTTCATAATTTTAATATCCTTCAATATTAAAAGGCCCAACGATTTGCCTTAATACTAACCTTTAAATTGCAAAAAGGTACAATTTGAAATTCGCGGAGTACCCTGCCTCTAACATCAAAATCAAAAAATCAAAATCAAAGCATTTATTTCAAGTACGCAAATAACAGGCACTTTTGAATTGTTGAAACAAAGATGAAAATTAAATGTAGCTACAGTCCCAGTCACAAGACATAAAAACTCTGAAAGAACTGTAGTTGCCCATTCCCTAACGTAGATCTCTATGAAGAAGAACGGGCAAGAAACTCCATGGACACTCTTTTAAATCAAATTATTGTTACAAAATCTTGGTTACAGCTTTATTTGAGTCCTGAAGCTGAATGAGCTACTTTACAAAACACATAACACATCGAGAGAACAATACAACAACGAGATACACACTCTATGACTCGGTAAACTTCAACTTGCATTCAATTACCATTACACAAGAATTATAGAAACTATCTCAAACAGAGGGAAACTACAGAGCACGCAATTATAGTCAAACTTGAAATCCTATACGAGTTGAATTTTGAAAGAAATTTCAAAGAGCACATTGAGTAAGCAAAATGGACGGGAGCTTACTACCAACAAGTCTAATCCAGTTGTTACGGCAAATTAGCGGTTTTGTTGGAGTAAAATTTGTATTTTTGTCGATTTTATAAATTCGTTTTGTAATAGTAGTATTATTAGGCTGTTTGCTATGTATAGAATACAGATTTTTATAAAGTTGTAAAGCTGTGTGGGACTGGAACAATCATAGATTTATGGCTGATTGCATGGAGGTCAGTGGCCAACCGTCTTGGATGATTTCGGTTTTAATTTTTGCAAAAACGTTTTACTTTTCACTTTTTAATGGTACACATATAACAACCAACTTGAAAAAACACAAACCATGAAAAATAACTTTAACTTCCGTTTTTAATTTAAGTTGTTGACAAAAAAACTAAATCAATGAAACAAAGGTCAACGTGTTTTTTTTTAATAGTATGTGGCAAGGTTCAGTGTGAGGAGATAAATTTAAACCCACTTTGCAAAAATAACAATAAATAGTTTATTTAAACTAATAACTAGGTACATTAATGGTAACACAAAGAGCTAACTAACATAACAAATGAAATAAAGAAATAAAGTAATCTAACTAAACCCTACCGAAAACCCTAAGCGCACCGTGCCCTGTACGTCAGTAATGTGGGTCACCAACACCACCTTCGCACAGTGCAGGCGCTAATCTGAACTCAGCAGGAAGCGGGGGCAAACGTGACCGACCTAAGCCGATGCGGTGTGTACACCCAAGTCGTGCCGAACTCAGACTAATGATCCATTTTTTTTTTTTTTTTTTTTTGGATATGGCATCTCGCAGTTCAGTCTGAGAAGACTGGCTTCTGCTTAACCGGGCAATGTCCTGTGGATGCCTTGAATCTAAGGCCTCCAGCCAGGGCGAAAATAACTAAAAACTAAGCGACAGCGCTCTAAGGGCACCCCCTGTGGGGTACGAACCTCGGCTTAGGGCGTCGCTGGGGGCAGCAAAGGGACAGGCTGGATCTGATTGTCCTTATTTAGGGACTGATTTAATACTACAGGCTCAGCGTCGCGGGCTGGCTCGAGCAAGGGTCGGGGAGGGATTGATCGGGGATTTCGCGCCGGACCTCTGCGGCGAGGTCGGTAGGTTTTCGGTCTGTATTTGTACGCTCTGCGAACCGTACTGGTATCTTTCCTACTCTCTTGCAAGATAGTGATCGGATCGTCGGGGGCGACTAGGGTGTGACGCGGACGTTGGACGGAGCTAATACGCGATGGGTCGTACCGGGCGGCCGATGCGATTAGGGGATTCCTATGCTTAATAGCAGAGTCGAAGTAACGCTTGGATAGGCGTTTCATGAACTGCTTAACGGTGGGGATTCTGAGGTCTACGTGAAGACTATCGTTACGGACGTAAGGGGGGGCACCGGTGATCTTTCGGAGATATCGGTTCTGCAAGGTCTGCATCGTGTGGATATGACGCGGGTGGGCATGCGCGAATACTATGCAAGCATAGGTCATGATGGGGCGGATGACTGCGGTGAAAAGACGCAATTTGCAATTGAGTGACAATTTGCTCTTCCTAGTGATCATGAAGTGGAGCCGGCCCATAGCAAAGGCAGCCCGGTCACGAGCTGCTTTGATGTGGGCCTTGAACGACAGATGGTCGTCCAGAATAACTCCGAGATACTTGGCTTGCCTCTCCCAAGGGATAGGCTTACCGAACATAGTGATGGGGGGACCTGGCGAACGCTTAAGGCGTGCCTTATAGTATAAAACTGCCTGGCTTTTTTCGGGATTAACTTCTATTCTCCACTTACGGAACCAAGCGCCGAGCGAGTCGGCAGCTTTCTGGAGAATGCGGCGGATGTTATCCGGAGAACGGCCGGTGTAATAAATCGCGGTGTCGTCAGCGAAAAGTGCTGTTTGAACCTTCTGGTTCCTCGGAATGTCGCTGGTGTACAGCGTGAACGCGAGGGGAGAGATAACGGAGCCCTGACGGACTCCGGCGCGAATCGGATGAGGAGAAGATAACGTCTTACCCACACGGTAGCGGAAGGTACGGTTTGACAAAAAGTCTCGTAAGATGAGCACGAGACGGTCGGGCACACCGAGCTGATAAAGCTTGTATATCAGCCCGTTGTGCCAGACCTTGTCAAAGGCTTTCGCGATATCGAAATACATCACCCCCGTCATCGCTCCGCGCTGGAAACCAGCGCTCACGTGTTCGACGATGCGGTGGACTTGATGTATGCAAGAATGTTCGGTCCTGAAGCCGAACTGTTCTTTCGGGATGAGACCCTTTGTCTCGGCATAATCTCTGAGACGCTTATAAATAAGCCTTTCATAGATTTTGCCGAGAGCACTCAGGAGACTGATCGGCCTGTAGCTGGAGGGCTGGGCTTTCGGTTTCCCAGGTTTGGGAATACCTATAACAGTGGCCTCTTTCCACGTTTGGGGGAAAATATTATTGCTCAGGGCGCCATTGAAGATGGCAGCCAAAAGGACTATGAGCCTAGCGGGGAGGGCTTTAAAAACTCTATTCGTGAAACCGTCGGCGCCTGGGGCTTTCCGAGGCTTTAGCTTATCTATAATATCCTTGACCTCTTCCGGGGTGATGGCGGGGAGGGGGTCATCGGGATCTTCAAAAGGGGGAAGCGATGCTCTACGTTCAACTTCTGCATCCACCTCATCGAGGTGCTGCTTGTCTACTGGTAGAGTGCTTGGCGAACATTGAGATTCCAAGCTGTCGGCTAGGCATTCTGCTTTTTCAGAGTCGTCAAAAGCGACGCTCTTGTCGGGACGTATGAGGGGTGGAGAAGAGACCTCTTCCGAGGTGCGCAACTTCCTTTGAAGCTGCCAGAAGGCTTGATGAGTGGGCTCGAGTTCGCTAAGCGTCTTGTCCCATTGACTCGAGCGAAACTCACTAGTGCGTTTCTTTACAGCACGCTGTAAGGAACGCATGTGAGCCTTGTTCGCATCGCAGGGCCAAGAGCTGTAGGCACGTATGGCCGCGTTCTTCTCGGTTATCAGTTCACGTATATCGTCGGGAAGTATCCAGCGGCGATCACTCACCGCTGGTACTTCACGAGAACAATCCTTCAGTACGGATTGTACGTGTTCTTTATACGAGTCGATTGCAGCCTCGGTGTCTGCGACTGAGACGATATGGTCGGGAATACCATCTAGAAGTGGTGATGTTTCGGATTTCAGCATATCGCTTACTTTCCTCCAGTCGGTAGTGAGAATAGTGGGAAGGGGCTGGCTGGGGTCAATGATACCCGAGCGAGGAATTAAGTGCATGAGCACTGGACGGTGATCGGAGTGGAGCTCGTGTAACGTCTCAATCATGTGTAACCGAAGGTTCACATTCTTGAGCAGCGCTATATCGAGAACGTCGGGAAGATGACTGACAGTGTCAGGATAGTGCGTGTGCTCCATAGGAGCGACCGCGTCGAAACTAAGAGATTGGCCTAGATCGTAGAGGACTTTCCCTCTCGGGTTCGTCGTTCTACTGTTCCAGGCCGGGTGTTTGGCGTTGAGATCACCCGCGATGATCACGGAGTCACTCAAGCCGAAAAGAAGGGTGAGATCGCTAACCAGGAGGTTGTGATCTTCCCAAGTATTAGTGGGGGCCAAATAAGCAGAAACTAAATGTACCGGTTGATGACCGGTCATAGCAAGCCGACAGATTGAAACCTCAAGTAGGGACTTTAAAGGAGGGGGATCGATGGGAATACAATGCAATTCTTTGCGGAAGTAAATGAGGGTGCCGCCCTTGTGACAACGTAGCCTATCATTGCGAACTATGCGGTAGTTGGCAATCTTGGGGTCGCGGTGGCTGGGTTTTAGGAACGTCTCCTGGATGAGGAGAACGTCAACGTTATGGTCACGGAGGAAGGCGGCGATCTCGTCGCGCTGTCCTCTCATGCCATTGGCGTTAAAATAACCTAATCTAAGGGACCGGGGTTGGGTGCAAGAGGGATTTGGTGTGATATCCATTACGGCGCGAAGTTGAGGTTACGAAGAGTGGCCTTGATGACTGGATAGGCATCAATGATGTCGACGACCTGCTGGAGGTCCGTTGCAGCTTTGAGCTCAGCGACCATGCGGTCGGCCTCAGCGGTGCAGAGAGGTTGGAACCTCATCAAGTAATTCAGATTGGAATTCTGAGAAGCAGGAGCGCGGGTAGGAGCAGCGGGAGCTCGGGTTTGCGGAGGGGCCTGAGGGGCCTGAGGGGCGGCCACAGGAGTGGGCGCTGGGACAGGGTTGTCCAAAAGACCGGGCATGGGGGGGTTGGGTTTTCCCTTCGCGAGGGCAGGGAACGCTTGCTGATGGTTCAGCATGTTCCAAGGAGAAGGCCTCTGCGGGCTGAGACGCTCTGGGAGGACATTGGACGGGACTTTGAAGGAAGAGGGAGCTTCCCTCTGCTGGCGTTGGTTGGCGCGATTCGCCAACTTGCCAGCGGACTGTTTCGGGGCTTTGGGGCAGCCCCTGTAGTTTGCCGGGTGGCCAGACTGTCCGCATAGCACGCAACTAGGCGGCTCTGTGCAGAGACTCCTGTCCTTGGGACGGGTGCAGTCTGCCGTGGCGTGGTCGCCGAGGCACTTTACACACCTATGCGGTGCGTAACAGTACTTCTGGCTGTGGCCATAGAGTTGGCAGCGATGACACTGCCCTACAATCTTGAGTTTTTTGGGCCTCTCGATGATGATGCCCGATAACGAGCACACCGATCGGACCTTGAAAATAGGGTGGTGCCCTTCAACCGGGTCACATATTACGAGTACCATATCGTACTCGTCACCCCCTTGGGACCTATTTTTGTGGAGGCGGTGGACCGCCGAAACAGGGATGCCCTGGGATGTCAGATCATCCAGGATGTCGGAGGAGGGAATCTCCTTGGGGATCCGCTTGATGACCACACGGGTCGGCTTCTCCTCAGGGAGGCTATAAGTGTGGAAGGCGACGTTTCTTCCACGAAGCGCATTAACCAGATTACGGAAATCCGTAGAGGTGGGGGTTTTGACTTTGATACCCTGGAGGGTAGAAGTGGCGTTAGTGTATTGGATCTTGCGATCCACACACATTTTGGAGATTTCTGTCCACCTGGATTTCTCCTGGATGTACAGAGCGGGTGGCTTTAACTGCTTCTTTGAAGAAGGAGCAGCTGAGGAGGGGGCTGGCTGTGAAGCAGCCGTGGGGCTTGCAGGGCGGCTGACAGGAGCCGCACCTTGCGGTTGCGAAATAGCCATAGGGCTAGGCGGGCGACTGCCCTGGGAGGCAGCTTGAGGAGCGGTGGGGGCTATCGGGGACGGGGAGGCTTGAGGAGCAAGGGGAGGCGCATTGAGGGCTGTAACAGCCTTCTTGGCCTTATTGGCCTTAGCTTTCCTGCCCTTCTTCCTCTTGCCCTTTTGCACCAGCTGAAAGTCCTCCGATTCAGAGGACGAGGAGGTGGTGTTGGGGGAGTCGGGGGAGCTCTCAGCGGCAGAGGGCGCGGACTCAACAATCTCCATATCGGAGGAGGAAGGCTGAGTGATCGGAGCGGGGGAGGGCGAACGCGACGGACTTTCCCTCTCAGGGGTGCGAATGGCCTTGAGGAGGGCCCTAAATCTATCTTCCCTAAAAGGAGCAAGGAGATCCGCATACTTCTCCTTTATATAGTCGCTTTCGTCACAAATAAGATGCGCTACTAGCTCATTAAACTGACTATTCAGTAGAACATTTCGTTCTTTCGCCATCTTGGCATGGGGAACCTAACCCTATTTAACCTAATTTTGGTAGCCTAACTAGAGCTAACTACCTAGTCCCGAGGAGACACGTAAAACGTGAGCTCCCCGGGCAGACAGTTCCCCGTTAAAAACGAACCCACCCTTGTGTTTTTCGTAGTGCTAACTGGCAAGAAGAAAAACACAAACAAACTTGCCAGCGACACGACTGTCGAGAATTGCCTGAAGGGCCTAATCTGAATTCCTATCTAACGATACCAGTACCTAGGTCCCCGGGTAGGTGCGCCCGGGGATGTGTGGCCTCTCCTGAACTTGTGCGAACAGTGAGGTGAGTACCTAAGGTGTGCCCTAAGCTTGTAAACCTGTCGCCAGTCTTATTGTGCGACAGGGCCCTAGTCCCGCAAGGGGCTCTAGTGCGAAGGGGTAGACACTCCCAACCGACACTAGGTGTGTAGCTGTGAACGAAGTCGAAGACTAGGTTTGACGAGGGAAGCCCCCAAGGCCAAGGTCCTAGCTCCCGATGCCAATGGAATGCCTCGCCCTGAAGGGGTCCGGCGGGTAGGATTGGGTCACCACCCTCTTGACTTCGTTAACACCGTTAGGTTTCCCGTCAAGAACCACAAAACCGTGGCTTTTCCCTGAAGGGGCAACAAAAACGCGGACGATACGACGATAAGGAAATATAGCCTCGAAAGAGGCTGTTTTTTTGCCACTGAGTAACACCGGTTAGAATGTGTACTAATACGAGTATCAGACACAAACTAACGATGCACTACGGGACGGTAGGCACTGGGCCTTGATGCTCGGCGAAGCGGCGAAGCTGCGACGAACAGGACGGGAGGCGCGGTGGGGCGCGGAGAATCGACGGAGCGGGGCGGAGCGCACGTCTGCACGCTACGGTGGCCGAGCGTCGAATCACTAATGATCCATAGCCCGGGCGGCGCTTATAAAGGCGGCCAGGAGCGCTGCGGTGGGCCGTGCGGTGCGGGGTAGTGATGACGCCCGCCGTGTTCACGTGCGCGCGAGTGTTTCTGCCGTGGTTGGGTGTTTGCCGCGTTACAAGTAACATTTTATTGCTAGCCTGTGTTGTCCCACTGCTAGGCAAAGGCCTCCCTCCATTTCTTCCAACTATCACGATTCTGTGCTCTTTCTTTCCAATCTCAAGAAAGATATCCAGTTCGTCCCGCCATCTCTTTCGTGGCCCGTAAGGCTCAGGAATGGTGCCCTGAAACAATGACACGAGGTCGCGGTAGACGAAATCATAAAAAAAAATAAAAGCGAGAAAAAAAATTGTGTCTGCATAGGTTTAACTTTTCGTCTTAAGTCCATGTTCACCAAAAAGATGACGGTCTGATAAAAACCGCTGTTTAAAGCACATTTTTGTATTGGAACGAGTAACAGTGACAGCTGTTTTTAGATAATCAGACCGTTATCTTTTCGGTGAACATGGCCCTTAATGTCACCATTTCTATCTCGGGTTTAAAATAATCTGATATCTGGACTCTAGGGGATTGTTCGGGGAAAAGTGCCACGCTTCTCGAAAAGAAGTCGGTATATAATTATTTCATTGTTGGTAACCTTTTGTAAAACATTTATTTTTACTAAATGTGAACAGTGAAGGTAAAAATATGAGAAGTTCTGACATAGTTGAAGTAAAGTACAAAGTTAGATAAAATCAGTCATTTATTTACATAAACAATTTTCCATACTCGTAATTTATAATTAATACAATCAGTCATCAGCCATTGGTCCGTCGCTAGCAGTAGGTCAGCAGTTCGTCCACAGTGCAGGGCTTGTAGCAGCACTCGTCGGCCAGGCCGCGCTTGCCGCGCACGCCACCCAGCGCCCGCGCAGAGCCCGCCGGCATCCACCAGCCAGCATCACGCTTCACCTCCTCAGAGCTCCAGCAGAGAGCCGCCAGGACATTTGATAGGTGTCTTCCACAGTAATGCCTGAAAATAGAAAAGGAATGATTGAAATATAAAACAAAAGAACGGAATAGAAGAAGCTAAGAAATCTTCTTTTCTTTTGAAATATCATTTTACGAAACCAACTCTGTCGGTCGGTGATTTTTTCATTCCGTAATAGTTGAACGGATTTTCATTGCGTAACAGTAGACCAAACCCAATCAGCGGGTGAAGCAGTGGGAAGAGCAAGTAATGAAAAATAAAAAAATCTCAAACGTGGATCAAAAGATTAATACACCATGTGCAGACATACAGCTGCATTAATTATGTATCTATCATACATTGGGAGACTCAATAAATTGGGTAGCGAATTAATGCAGTCGTCCTTACAATAACCGTACTAACCTTGCACCATCCTGTGCCGCTGAGCACCAAGAGCAAGCCACTACGAGAATGAGCACCAAAGTCAGTTTCATGTTGACTGATGAGTTAGATCTTTAACTGACAAATGTTTATATACCCAAAGGGTTATACAATTTCAGAGGTTAGAAGAATGTTGTTGATCTCACAAATGTAGATGGAATGTGCTGATACTGCTTCATTTTAAGCTTTTATACATAGTTTCAGCTCATTTATATTCAGACAAATGTTATTAATATGTCCCTAACTGAAATCTGAGGGTGTAGGTTAGGGAAAATTTACATCATAATTATGTCAACTCGATTTTCCATGTGGATAAGCACCTTACAGAACGTAGGTCGGGTCTCACACATTTGATATTTCTTTTAACCTACGTCCCCAGATTTCAGTTAAGACAATTATCAAAGTAAATCTAAATATTAATGAGCTGAAACCAGGTATAAAAGCTCAAGATTGAAAAGCATCAGCACATTCGATACACATTGGTGAGACCAACAGTATTCTTACATCCTCTGTAATAACATAACCCTTTGTGTAAATAATTTAACGTCAGTTGAAGATGAATAATGAAAAAGTTAACATGAAACTGACTTTGGTGCTCATTCTCGTAGTAGCTTGCTCTTGGTGCTCAGAGGCACAGGATGGTGCGAGGTTAGTACGGTTTCTTGTGCATGGTGTAGCTACAACAATTATCTGATAACTCATGCCCGCAACTTCCACACATATTTTTATGATACCACACCTCAAGGTCTTTCTGTGCGCAATGTAAATCCGTTCTGGGTTTGTATGACGGACGATACGGTATAAAGATACCTCCTTTTCCAAGTATTGTGTATTCTTCACCTCCAACAACAACAAGAAACTCATACATTCCGTTCTATTGTTTTCCATTTCAATCTTTTCTATTCTGTTCTTAGGCATTACTGTGGACGACATCTGTCAAATGTGCTGGCAGCTCTCTGCTGGAGCTCTGAGGAGGTGAAGCGTGATGCTGGCTGGTGGATGCCGGCGGGCTCTGCGCGGGCGCTGGGTGGCGTGCGCGGCAAGCGCGGCCTGGCCGACGAGTGCTGCTACAAGCCCTGCACTGTGGACGAACTGCTGACCTACTGCTAGCGACGGACCAATGGCTGATGACTGATTGTACTAAATGTAAATTACGAGAATGATAAATCATTGATGTAAATAAATGACTGATTATACCTAACTTTGTAGTTTACTTCAATTATTCTGTCAGTTAAGCTTTCCACATTTGTACCGCCACTGTTTTGTCATAGTCAATGCTTCAATATTTCATCTCTAAGAACATCCACGAAGGATTAGGGAGAGCTGTACAGTAGTTTTTCCAATATTTTATGAGTACCATGTAATGGAGGGTGAACTTCTTTTTATCGACTGGACACAGATCGTAACGGGCAACAGCTAAGAAATCCCTCATTGAAAAGCCAAACTACACTTTGCTCGGCCTGGAAATAACCTCATTCACAGCAAGGTCATAGGTTCTGGTAACGGTTCTCCGTCAGACTTAATCAAGGTGCAGTTATTTTAAATTTCATAATTTTAATATCCTTCAATATTGAAAAGCCCAACGATTTGAGTTAACGCTAACCTTGAAATAGCAAAAAGGCACAATTTGAAATTCACGGGGTACCTTGCCTCTAACATCTTCATTTGAGTGCTGAAGCTAAATAAGCTGCTTCACAAAATACAACACATCGAGACAATAATAAAACAACGAGAGACACACTCTACGACTCGGTAAACTGCAACTTGCATTCAATTGCCATTACACAAGAATTATAGAAACTATCTCAAACAGAGGAAACTGCATATCACGCAATAACAGTTAAACTTGAAATCCTAAACAACGAGTTGAATTTTAAAAGAAATTTCAAAGAGCGCATTGAGTAAGCAAAATGGACGAGAGCTTACTACCAACAAGTCTAATCCAGTTGTTACGGCAAATGAGCGGTTTTGTTGGAGTAAAATTTAAATTTTTGACGACTTTATGAATTCTTTGTAACAGTAGTATTAGTAGGCTGTTTGCTATATTTAGAATACAGCTTTATAGCTGATTGCATGGAGGTCAGTGGCCAACCGTCTTGGATGATTTCGGATTTAATTTTCGCAATAACGTTTAATTTTTCACTTTTTAATGGTGCACGTGTAACAACCAACTTCAAAAAACACAAACCATGAAAAACAACTTTAACTTCCGTTTTCAATTTAATTTGGTGACAAAAAAACTAAATCAATCAAACGAAGTACGTGTTTTTTTAAGTCGGTTTTATTTTTCCAGAAAAGTTTTTAAATCATAACATTTTATCGCTAGCCAGTGTTGTCCCACTGCTGGGGAAACGCCTCCCTCCATTTCTTTCAACGATCATGATTATGTGCTATTTTTTTCCAATCCGAAGAAAGATATTCGGTTCGTCCCGCCATCTCTTTCGTGGCCCGTAAGGCTCAGGAATCAACCAATGATACGAGGTCGCGGTAGACGAAACCATAAGAAAATAAAAGCGAGAAAAAAAATGGTACCTGCACAGGTTTAACTTCCATGTTCACCAAAAAGATGACGGTCTGATAAAAACCGCTGTTTAAAACACATTTTTGTATTGGAACGTGTAGCAGTGACAGCTGTTTTTAGATAATCAGACCGTTCTCTTTTCGGTGAACATGGCCCTAAATGTCACCATTTCTAGTTAAAAATAATCTGATATCTGGACTCTAGGGTATTGTTCGGGGAAAGTGCCACGCTTCTCGAAAAGAAGTCGGTACATAATTATTTCATTGTTGGTAACCTTTTGTAAAACATTTATTTTGACTAAACGTGAACAGTGAAGGTAAAAATATGAGAAGTTCTGACATAGTTGAAGTAAAGTACAAAGTTAGATAAAATCAGTCATTTATTTACATCAACAATTTATCATACTCGTAATTTACAATTAATACAATCAGTCATCAGCCATTGGTGCATCACTAGCAGTAGGTCAGCAGTTCGTCGACAGTGCAGGGCTTGTAGCAACACTCGTCGGCCAGGCCGCGCTTGCCGCGCACGCCACCCAGTGCCCGCGCAGAGCCCGCCGGCATCCACCAGCCAGCATCACGCTTCACCTCCTCAGAGCTCCAGCAGAGAGCTGCCAAGACATTCGACAGATGTCGCCCACAGTAATGCCTGAAAATAGAAAAGGAATGATTGAAATATAAAACGAAAGAACGGAATAGAAGAGGCTAAGAAATCTTCTTTTCTTTTGAAATATCATTTTACGAAACCAACTCTGTCGGTCGGTGATTTTTTCATTCCGTAAAAGTTGAACGGATTTTCATTGCGTAACAGTAGACCATAACCAATCAGCGGGTGAAGCAGTGGGAAGAGCTAGTAATGAAAAATAAATAAATCTCAAACGTGGATTAAAAGATAAATACACTATCATACATTGGGAGACTCAATATATGGGGTAGCGAATTAATGCAGCCGTCCTTACAATAACCGTACTAACCTTGCACCATCCTGTGCCGCTGAGCACCAAGAGCAAGCCACTACGAGAATGAGCACCAAAGTCAGTTTCATATTGACTGATGAGTTAGATCTTTAACTGACGAATGTTTATGTACCCAAAGGGTTATACAATTTCAGAGGTTAGAAGAATGTTGTTGATCTCACAAATGTAGATGGAATGTGCTAATACTTCTTCATTTTAAGCTTTTATACATGGTTTCAGCTCATTTATATTCAGACAAATGATACTAATACGTCCTAACTGAAATCTGAGGGCGTAGGTTAGGGAAAATTATCATCATAATTATGTCACCTCGATTTTCCATATGGATAAGCACCTCACATAATGTGGGTCGAGTCACAAACATTTGAAATTTCTTTTAACCTACGCAAGCCATCAAAATAAATCTGAATATGAATGAGCTGAAACCAGGTATAAAAGCTCAAGATTGAAAAGCATCAGCACATTTGATACACATTTGTGAGACCAACAGTATTCTTACATCCTCTGTAATAACATAACCCTTTGTGTAAATAATTGGACGTCAGTTGAAGATTTAACATCTCATCAGTCAACATGAAACTGACTTTGGTGCTTATTCTCGTAGTAGCTTGCTCTTGGTGCTCAGAGGCACAGGACGGTGCGAGGTTAGTACGGTTTCTTGTGCATGGTGTAGCTACAACAATTATCTGATAACTCATGTTCGCAACTTCGCCTGCTTATTGGTCGGAAACGATTCCACACATATTTTTATGATACCACACTTCAAGGTCTTTCTGTGCGCAATATATGGTTTGTATGACGGACGATAAGGTATAAAGATACCTCCTTTTCCAAGTATTGTGTATTCTTCACCTCCAACAACAACAAGAAACT
Organism: Xestia c-nigrum; assembly: GCA_916618015.1. Taxonomy (NCBI): domain Eukaryota; kingdom Metazoa; phylum Arthropoda; class Insecta; order Lepidoptera; family Noctuidae; genus Xestia; species Xestia c-nigrum. The sequence goes on along the minus strand of OU745246.1, from coordinate 1,393,217 downwards.
CTTACATTCTGTTCTATTGTTTCCCATTTCAATATTTTCTATTCTGTTCTTAGGCATTACTGTGGACGACATCTGTCAAATGTGCTGGCGGCTCTCTGCTGGAGCTCTGAGGAGGTGAAACGTGATGCAAGCTGGTGGATGCCGGCGGGCTCTGCGCGGGCGCTGGGTGGCGTGCGCGGTAAGCGCGGCCTGGCTGACGAGTGTTGCTACAAACCCTGCACTGTGGACGAACTGCTGACCTACTGCTAGCGATGGACCAATGGCTGATGACTGATTGTATTAAATGTAAATTACGAGAATGATACATTATTGATGTAAATAAATGACTGATTATACCTTACTTTGTAGTTTACTTCAATTATTATGTCAGTTAAGCTTTTCACATTTATTCCGCCACTGTTTTGTCATAGTCAATGCTTTAATATTTCATCTCTAAGAACATCCACGAAGGATTAAAAATAAAATTCATTTAATTCAGGTCATTGACCCATATTAGACACAAAAACAATAGAATACAAAACGCTTGCTAGCTGATTGATTAATAAATAAATAAAGTTAATTCAATGACAAATATAATTAAAATATCAGAAATAAATGTCAGATCAAATCAATAAATGTCAAATAAAATAAAAACATTAAATTAAATAACAAATAAATACGACAATGAATTCAATAAGTCATAAGTCATAAGTCATTTAATCATTTGTTAACATACTCGTAGGTACAATAAATAGTTGTTTTAAAAGATTACAAGGGCTCTATGTTCAATTGGAGAATGAAATTGTAATTGATGAATTAAAATAAATTAATATATCCATATGACATGACATGACAGCAGTATAATAAATGTCAACTTAAGCAACAGCAATATGCCTGCTACAACAGTGGCCAACGTAGGGGCTATCCAGTCTCTGAGCAATCATCGCCAGGACCGTGTTGGAGCTACCCTGCACTCTGCGCACCAAGGACGCGCACCGCTTGCGCATGGTGGCGTGGAAACAGTCGATGCGCGCTTCCGCAAATATGCCCGAGACGCTGCAGAAGCGTGGCAGCCCCAACACTGCCCTGAACGCGTTGATGTATTGGACACAAGGGCACTGTAAGCAACTTGTGAGTAAGATGCCCATAGGCTGCACGTGTATAAGGAGGTGCAGAAAGCTTTAAAAAGCATGATTTTAACCTGATTTGAACAACGTGCAAACCTACGGGCTTTCATGTTTGCTCTCTCTCTCTCTCTCTCTCACAGTGCCCTTCGCTCCCGCTCAATGTCAACATGGTCTTTCAGGTCGGTGTTACCCCGTGGCCTAGGTATTTAAATTGATCAAGGCAGATTGATTAGGCAGAGCAATTCCAATATTTTATAAGTACCATATAATGGAGGGTGAACTTCTTTTTATCGACTGAACACAGATCCTAACGGGCAACAGCTAAGAAACCCCTCATTGAAAAGCCAAACTACACTTTACTCGGCCTGGAAATAACCTCATTCACAGCAAGGTCATTAGGTTCTGGTAACGGTTCTCCGTCAGACTAATCAGGGTGCGGTATTTTAGATTTCATAATTTTAATATCCTTCAATATTGAAAGGCCCAACGATTTGCCTTAATACTAACCTATAAATTGCAAAAAGTTACAATTTGAAATTCGCGGAGTACCCTGCCTCTAACATCTTCATTTGAGTCCTGAAGCTGAATAAGCTACTTCACAAAACACGCAACACATCGAGAGAATAATAAAATAATGAGAGACACACTCTACGACTCGGCAAACTGCAACTTGCATTCAATTACCATTACACAATAATTAAAGGAACTATCTCAAACAGAAGGAAACTACAGAGCACGCAATTACAGTCAAACTTGAAATCCTATACAACAAGTTGAATTTTAAAAGAAATTTCAAAGAGCACATTGAGTAAGCAAAATGGACGAGAGCTTACTACCAACAAGTCTAATACAGTTGTTACGGCAAATTAGCGGTTTTGTTGGAGTAAAATTTGTATTTTTGACGATTTTATGAATTCGTTTTGTAATAGTAGTATTATTAGGCTGTTTGCTGTGTTTAGAATACAGATTTTTATAATGTTCTAAAGCTGTGTGGGACTGGAACAATCATAGATTTATGGCTGATTGCTTGGAGGTCAGTTGCCGACCGTCTTGGATGAAGTCGGTTTTAATTTTTGCAAAAACGTTTTATTTTTCACTTCTTAGTGGTGCACATGTACAAACCGATTTCAAAAAACATAAACATGACAAATAACTTTAGCTTCCGAAGTCGGTCACAAAAAAACTAAATCAATCAAACAAAGATTAACGACTTCAGAAGCTAATGTATATTTTATTTTTTTGTTTTTTTTTTTTTAAGTCGGTGTTATTTTTTGCAGAAAAGATTTTAAAATTAAAAAAAAAAATAAGAAAAACGTGAAAGCAAAAGTGGTGCCTGCTTAGGTTTCACTTCTCGTCTTAGGACCTAGTTAGGTCCATATTCAGCAAAAAGATGACGGTCTGATTATCTAAAACAGCTGTTTATAACACATATTTTGTATTGGAACATGTCACAGTGACAGCTATTTTTAGATAATCAGACCGTTATCTTTTTGGTGAACATGGCCCTTAATGTCGCCATTTCTATTTCGGGGTAAAAATAATCTGATATCTGGACTCTAGGGGATTTTTCGAGGAAAAGAGCCACGCTTTTCGAAAATAAGTCGGTATATAATTATTTCGTTGTTGGTAACCTTTTGTAAAACATTAATTTTGACTAAACGTGAGCAGTAAAGGTAAAAATATGAGAAGTTCTGATATAGTTGAAGTAAAGTACAAAGTTAGATAAAATCAGTCATTTATTTACATCAACAATTTATCATACTCGTAATTTACAATTAATACAATCAGTCTTTAGCCATTGGTCCGTCGCTAGCAGTAAGTTAGCAGTTCGTCCACAGTGCAGCCGGTCGATTCTGTAAGATTCGAACAACAACTCGCATCTCACCTCGCTATTCACTCTCACTTCGCATTAGGTTCAAAATGACCTTGATTTTGCATTCTGTAAGCGTCACCTAGCCGCTTGCGAAGTGAAGTGACCTCCGGATCGAGTATGATGGCACTAGTGACTTCCACACTCAACAAAATGTTAATCTAGTTTTATCGATTTTAGTTTTTTGACAAAATTGTTGAGTTTTTAGCACACAATTTTGGCTAATATGATGACGCCATTAAAATTTCTTGGTTTATGGAATTTGAGGCAGCTAAAAAGTAAAAAAACAGAAAACTCTAAATTCCATTCATGAATATTTACACATCCCGAACGAAAAAAAATAATATGTCAGTGTCAGACAGGCAATATTTTGACATTGGGTTGCATTCATTGCATTAATAGACGTATAAATCGTTGCATTAGCTACTAATATCTAATCTGTGGTCGTTGCATTGTTGTTTGTTTTGATCGTTCCGTGCCGAAAATAATTGTAAAATAATCATAAAGTAAGTTTATATTTGTGGTTGTGAAGTTTAAAATCGATATTAATCAAAACAGTATTTTGTTTTCTAATACAACAATAATGTTTCAGTATAAATGAGACACGTTCCTCTCATCCATCGGCTCAAGTTGAAACTCTGGTACAGTTTATGGAAAGAAACTCTGGCATGGCCAAGGGTTTCTTGAGAACACAAAATGCCAGGTAGCGAAGTCGACGCCAGTGGGACGAACTAGCCGTGCGCCTAAATAGTATAGGTGGCATAATTAAAAGTTACCAAAAGTGGACCAAGGTTAGCATCGCTTTTTTTACTACAATGTTAGTTAGAACCACAAGTGACATAACATTTCTCAAAGTAAACCACTTAACGTTCTTCAAAGCAAACCACGCTCATCAACAAATCTTGGTTTAAAGTGTGTTCCTTGATTTCATAAATTTTATCTTATTGTTAATTTTACTCAATCAATTAAGTACTAATAATAATAAGAAAATGGAGTTTATTTAATATAGTTTGATTGTTGGTTCCGTGTGTGAGTACAAAATAACTATCAAAACTTTATTGTTCAAACAAATGATAATGAAAAACTGCTATTTAAGATTGTTATTCACACATTAATTTAATGTATGTATGTATGTAATTGGTGTTCATTTTTCAGCATCACGTCACACATCTTCAGTTGCTGCCCCTCCACCATCACAACGGCGAGCGGAATTCCCCACCACTACTGAGATATTCCTGAGGGTGGAAGAACAGCAGCTGGAGATACAACAACTAGATGCACAAATCCTGCAGTCCTTTCTGGAGAGGAGTGTGGAAAGAGGAAGAGCCATGGATGAAAGGAGTGCAGAGACAGGATTTTAGTTGAAGCTATGGCTGCCGTGGGAAAGGGCTGCAAACATTGGCACAGGCCAACAATAGAAACAATAGACATAGAATGTAGTTATTCAAATTAATTATAATAAATAAAAAACTATTAAACGGGTAATAGAGCGGTTTTATTGTTTTTTTTTACTATTTTGTCCATTGGTGATTAATTTGATTTGGTTTGATAAATGATGTTTTGTAAGTAGGTTTAAACAACCACTTTAACATGTCACTTTTTTTAAACAAACCTCTTCTAGTCTCTCTTCTTCTGAAATTGTCAGTGCGGGCATTCCTGCATGATTGCACATGTTGTGGAAAACACAACATGCAATAACTATATTAGTCTGGATGATAATTGAGCACTCTTGTGTACTAACAAGCTCCTAAATCATCCTTTTATGAGACCAATAATTGTGCTCTACTGAATTGCAAGCAGTTAAATGACGGTTATTGTAGAAAGCTTCAGGGGAATTATCTTCAGCACCACTAATTGGTGTCATAAGGTTGGAGCGCTGAGCATTATCCTGAATCACCTGAAAAAAAAACTAGTTAGTATCAAATTAATAACTATGTAGTTTTTATAAATACTTCCCTGATTAGGCTTATATTTTGTAGTAGGGATAGAGAGGGATTAACTAACCAAGCAAAATAACTTCTTTACCAGCATTGTTAACGGCTCTAAGTGAGCTTTTATATCACCATAGTTAAAAATGAAGCTATCATGAGTAGTTCCACTATGTTGGATCCACATTTAAAATATTTAGATCCACATCTGTTATCTGAAAAAAAATAAAAATAAATATTAAGTAGACTAATTTTATTGCATAGTTCTTATTAGTAATATATTACAACATTGAAGTTCACTTTACCAATTGCACATTTCTTGCATGGTAACCTTTGTAGCAGTAGAAACGCTTTTCATTCTCAACTAGTTTTTTCAATGCCACCAGAGTGCCATCGACACATTCAAGCGCTGCTGGAAAGCCAAACTTTTTGTAGAACCTGCAATTTAAAGTAAGCACTAACATTATTAACTATCACAAAAATGTAAAATTAAAGAAGTTTAATTATAATAATGTCTTTTAACATTTTTGTCTTTCTTTCCTATGTTCAGGGAATCTTATACCTATATTATTTTACTTTTGCCGGATTATTATTAAGAGCTTCCATTACTTCATATAAACAATGAGATGCTGATGGTTGCGATAAATATGTCCTTAATTTTCATTTATTATTTTCTGATATATATTTCTGATGGTAGTTACCATTAGCCAAAAATGACAAGGTGATAATATCTGTGAAACAATAAATCCAAAAAAAATTAAGTAATCTAGATTTAGTAAAGGAAAAAGCAGGGACCACTATGGTTATTACATGCATAATAATAATATCATTGGGTCCTTAGACTAACATGAAAACATAGCTAGCAGGGAAACAACCTTAAATGGGAATACTCCTTATTGTGGAGTGTTTTCATGTTATAAATGGTAAATTGTATTGGTGAGCTTGGTTACAAATCTATCAGCTAATTGTGTAAATACTTATAAAGTTACTTGAGACCTACTTAAGTATTAAAAATAAAGCACTTACTTTTACACGAGTTGAAAGTCCTTTGCCTCGACGTTTTGTGTGTTTTATCAGAGGCAGTCATGGAGGAGGATGGAGGCTCATACTCTAGTTGGTCAATTAGTTCCTTTGAAATTTTTTATACGCAATATAGATAAACTTCTAATTTGGTTAGATTGTCAACGTTTTTCTAGTTTATCCAAAGCATGAGCCTCGTCTAAAAGACGTTTTTAACCACAAATTATATAGTTAGTGTACTAATTATTAACACTGTGACATAAACATATTATTTTAACACTGTTTTTAGAGGATTTCTTTTAATTTCACTTGTAAAATAGATGCTTTTTATTTGACACTTTGAATCGAATTCGTGTTCGAAGTGAGCGTCGAAGTGACGGCGGAATTACCTTACAGAATGCCACTTATTATGTCATCTCATACTTTATCTGTCAAAATATCACGTTTGATTTAGTCCAACTCACTGACACGCTCGCAAGGGTGGCGCTAGTGTAAATTCGAATTATCAACCGAGTTTTTAGAATGCCAATCAAGAAACTCACGGCGGATTCAGTTTCGAAGTTAGGAATGAGTTCTTACAGAATCACACTGCTGGGCTTGTAGCAGCACTCGTCGGCCAGGCCGCGCTTGCCGCGCACGCCACCCAGCGCCCGCGCAGAGCCCGCCGGCATCCACCAGCCAGCATCACGCTTCACCTCCTCAGAGCTCCAGCAGAGAGCCGCCAGTACATTCGACAGATGTCGCCCACAGTAATGCCTAACAACAGAATAGAAATGTTGCATACTCTGAAAGGATTTACGTTGCGCACGGAAAGACCTTTTTAGGTGAGGTATCATAAAAAAATGTGTGGGATGATTTCCGACCAATAAGCGGGCGAAGTTTTGGGCATGAGCTAGTTGTCAGATAATGTTTGTAGCTACACCATGTACATGAAACCGTACTAACCTCGCACCATCCTGTGCCTCTGAGCACGAAGAGCAAGCCACTACGAGAATGAGCACCAACGTCAGTTTCATGTTGACTGATGAGATGTTAGATGTGTCCAACTGATGCAAAATTTATTTACCCAAAGGGTTTTTAAATATAAGAGAATGTATTAATACTGCTGGTCTCACAAATGTGGATCGAATGTGCTGATGCTTTTTCATCCTTAGCTTTTATACCTTGTTTCAGCTCATGAATATTCAGACTTATTTTATTTATATGTCCTAACGGAAATTCGAGAGCGTAGGTTAGGGAAAATTTACATGAAAATTAAGTCACCTCGATTTTCCATGTGGATAAGCATCTTATAAAATGTGGGTGATTCAGAAAGAGGTTACGCACTTAATATTTTATCGAAAACGATGTCGTTGTCAGTTGTATGTACAACCGGTCAGCGATGGATGGTTTGCTACAACAAAATTGTCATTGATTCAATGTCAATTTAGCATGAATAGATCACCAAAAGAATGCTCTGTCCCTTTTTACAAATTTAGCATTTGGTAGAGAGAAGTTATCCAAGAGAGTTTGTTCTGCAACTTGCTATCTCTAGCTCAAATTCTGGGAAGTGAACGGCAGACGTTCTCCCTGTAATACTCGATGTGCCGACATCCATCAGGCGGGCCCAGTGCAGGCTGGTAGAGGACTTCTGCTTTTTAGTTTCAGGACATGCCAGTTTGCTCTCGATCTTTTCTTTCACCGTGTTGTATTAAAGTCAAATCCACCGTTATAAAGTTTAAAATCATAACATTACAATTAAAAAAAAAAACATGAAAGCAAATAAAGGGTGTAAAACACCTCTTAACGATGCCGAAAGGCACATGTTCTCCCCGTCATCGCGGTCATTTATCATTTATGATAACCCCAAATAAAAAAGTCGTTTCCCAGCATTATTTTTGCGTAAAATCACTTAGTTTGATGTACAGAATGCTTGGTTGACGGCTTCGTGTGTATGTTGCCTGCTTAAATTCCGCTTCTCGTCTTAATGTCACCATTTCTATCTCGACTTAAAAATAATCTGATATCTGAACTCTAAGAGATTGTTCGAGGAAAAGGCCCACGTCATGATGCTTTTAAAAAAAAGAAGACAGTATGTAACGCCACTGTTTATTCTTGCTCAGGAGTTACAGTAGCTTGGTAATAGTGTGGGGGGTTTTTCAAAAAATAAAAAAAATTGGTTGCCTGTAAAGTCGGTATACGGGCGAAAGTTTTACGTGACAACGACTTTGAGTGGTAAAATAATTTTAATGTGAATATTCATTCGTATAGTAGGAAGAAGGATGAAATGAACCGGTGTGTATGCCTATCTCTCTCACTCTCTCTCTCTCGCTCTTAGGCGGGCTAACTGTGCTCGAGTGGAAGGGACGCGTGCCTTTCACTTTTTATGTCTGTCTCTCTCGCTCTTAGGCGGGCTAACCATGCCCGAGTGGAAGGGACGCGTGCCTCTCACTCACTCTCATTGTGAGCGCATAACGTGAGCGGAGCGTAACGCAGTTTCTTGAAGTGTCACCCGGCAAACCAATTTATAAGACGTTGTCACGTCAAAAACATATATTTCGTTGTTCGTTCCCTTTTGTAATGGCAACCCCACTGAGAAAACACTTTTACACAGCTAAATGGATGTGAACAATTAGCATCTTATGATCTGTTGATGATTACTCAATCAGTGTCTACCTAGTCTTTCCCAGTCATGTAGAGAAGTCGGCTCTCAGTCTACCCGGATACGGTTGAATACCTGTGTTTTACACGGAGCGACTGCCTATTTGACCTCTACTTCAACCCTGTCAGTATTGGATGATACCCCTTGCTAAGTGTGGTTGTCAGAATTCTTGGGCCACTGACTACCTGTTACGACTGTCAAAGATCTACAAATGACAACCAGGACCAAAGTCGTAACGTGTTTTTCGAGGCCCGGAGGAAACTGCATATGTAATGAGTAGTCACCTATAAAAGCTCCCACGTAGACAAATGCGGCTGTTATTATTTATGAGCTCTATCATGTTAACATTATCATAGTTCATACTTATACAGGGTGAATTTTAATTAATGCGACAAAATGAAATTGGAGCTTCAGTTACAGTAACATAGTAATTATAAACTGTTTTTTCTACAATCTAAATCGTTAAAAAAATTACGCGATTATCGTTTTCAAAAGGTCCATTGATGTTATTATGTTTATTTAAGTACGAATTATCGGTATTCCAGTAATTTGCAAAATAAATAAGAAAAATTAAGGCAAAATTAGGTAAATGACCGCTATATTGAGCACTGCGATGAGTCGGAGGAGATTTTTTGATACCCTTATTATTTTACGTTTTCGTAACGCTGATCAATTATTTTTTAATTTTACATTTGATATTTTATACATTTTCTTGACAACACGTATTATTGTATATTTAAATTTGTCGCATCTATTCAATTTCACCCTATATGAGTATGTAGTGTTAGCCAAGCAGGCATTTTACTTTTTGCTATTTTTTATCTCCAAAACTGGCGTATAACTGTGCAGCTGAACGTTATGAGGACAGCATGAAACCAAACTCGTGATCGAATATGGCCCTCTGTCCTTTACTGAGAGGGGATTCGTGTCGGTGTGTCCCAGCAGTGGAAACGACATAAATGCAGATAATGATCATTCAACATCCTTCACAGTAGTTTCCTACATACGACTTTCCAAGAACATAACCTTCCAATAAACTCTTCTAAGACGCTCTACCACAGGTCTCCATGCAATAAGCTATCCTACTCGTATTAGAACTTTACAAAAACCCATTTCCTAAACACATCAATTATAGCCTCTTATGGCTCATAACTAACGGATATACAGCGCCCTCTCACCGATGCTGTGCATCGTCACAGGCCGAATAATGGTTCCTTTTAGATTGTGAGTGTGTTACAACCACAAACAATTCATAAAATCGATAAAATAACTATTGTCACTTCAACAAAGAAGCTAATTTGTTGTAATAACTGGATTAGACTTGTTGATAGTAAGTTCTCGTCCATTTTGATAACTCAATGTGTTCTTTGAAAATTTCTTTTAAAATTCAACTCGTTGTTCAAGATTTACCAGTTTCACTGAAATTGCGTCCTCTGTAGTTTATTTTTGTTTGAGATAGTTTCATTAATTCTTGTGTAATGGTAATTGAATGCGGGTTGCAGTTTACTGAGTCGTAGATTGTGTCTCTAGTAGTTTTATTATTCTATCGATGTGTTGTGTGTTTCGTGAAGTAGCTTATTCAGCTTCCAAGGCCTAACTCTACTAATTCTATACTTCTTTATTCTTATAAATTTCGAATTTGAATCCGTTGTGAGTTTCTTGATTGGCATTCTTAAAAATCGGTTAATAAGTCGAATTTACACAACACCACCCTTGCGAGCGACTCAGCGAGTTAAACTAGATTTACAGGGAGATTTTGACAGATGAAGTATGAAATGACTGGGTGATGCTCACAGATAGAAAATCAAGGTCATTTTGAACCTTACGCGAAGTGAGAGTTTATATCGATGTGATATGCGACTTGTTGTTTGAATTTTACAGAATCGACCGGAAGGTCATTATCAAGTCAAATCGTTGAACTTTTCAATGAAGGATATTAAAATTATGAAATATAAAATGATTGCAGCCTTTGCTGTTTAGAATAAGGTTTTGGGTTCGATTTCCAGGCCGGGCAAAGCCTTATTTGGTTTTTTAATTATAGTTTTCTTAGTAAAGTTGTAGCCGGTACTAAGGATCTGAGCCCAGTCGCTGACAAAAAGTTCACCCTCCATTAGATGGCACTTAATCTAAAATACCGGAACAACTACTTTACTATGATACATTTTTGCCTAGTACTTCGTGGATGTCCGGGATGAAACATTTAAGAATCAACTATGACAAAATGTGAACAGTGGCGATATAAATATCAAAAGTTAAGCTTTGACATAATAAATTGAAGTAAACGACAAAGTTAGGTAAAATCAGTCATTTATTTATATCAACAATTCATCATCCTCGTAACAATCAGACACATCAGCCATTGGTCCGTCGCTAGCAGTAGGTCAGCAGTTCGTCCACAGTGCAGGGCTTGTAGCAGCACTCGTCAGCCAGGCCGCGCTTGCCGCGCACGCCACCCAGCGCCCGCGCAGAGCCCGCCGGCATCCACCAGCCAGCATCACGTTTCACCTCCTCAGAGCTCCAGCAGAGAGCCGCCAGGACATTTGATAGGTGTCTTCCACAGTAATGCCTGAAAATAGAAAAGGAATGATTGAAATATAAAACAAAAGAACGGAATAGAAGAGGCTAAGAAATCTTCTTTTCTTTTAAAATATCGTTTTACGAAACGAACTCTGTCGGTCGGTGTTTTTTTCATTCCGTAACAGTTGAACGGATTTTCATTGCGTAACAGTAGACCATAATTGGTTATGGTCAGCGTGTGAAGCAGTGGGAAGAGCAAGTAATGAAAAATAAAAAAATCTAAAACGTGGATCAAAAGATAAATACACCATATGCAGACATACAGCTGCATTCATTATGCATCTATCATACATTGGGAGACACAATAAATGGGGTAGCGAATTAATGCAGTCGTCCTTACAATAACCGTACTAACCTTGCACCATCCTGTGCCGCTGAGCACCAAGAGCAAGCCACTACGAGAATGAGCACCAAAGTCAGTTTCATGTTGACTGATGAGTTAGATCTTTAACTGACGAATGTTTATGTACCCAAAGGGTTATACAATTTCAGAGGTTAGAAGAATGTTGTTGATCTCACAAATGTAGATGGAATGTGCTGATACTTCTTCATTTTAAGCTTTTATACATGGTTTCAGCTCATTTATATTCAGACAAAATAATGTTATTAATATGTCCTAACTGAAATCTGAGGGCGTAGGTTAGGGAAAATTAACATCATAATTATGTCAACTCGATTTTCCATGTGGATAAGCACCTTACAGAACGTGGGTCGGGTCTCACACATTTGATATTTCTTTTAACCTACGTCCCCAGATTTCAGTTAAGACAATTATCAAAGTAAATCTAAATATTAATGAGCTGAAACCAGGTATAAAAGCTCAAGATTCAAAAGCATCAGCACATTCGATACACATTGGTGAGACCAACAGTATTCTTACATCCTCTGTAATAACATAACCCTTTGTGTAAATAATTTGACGTCAGTTGAAGATTTAACATCTCATCAGTCAACATGAAACTGACTTTGGTGCTCATTCTCGTAGTGGCTTGCTCTTGGTGCTCAGAGGCACAGGATAGTGCGAGGTTAGTACGGTTTCTTGTGCATGGAGTAGCTACAACAATTATCTGATAACTCATGCCCGCAACTTCGCCTGCTTATTGGTCGGAAACCATTCCACACATATTTTTATGATACCACACCTCAAGGTCTTTCTGTGCGCAATGTTAATCCGTTCAGGGTTTGCATGACGGACGATACGGTATAAAGATACCTCTTTTTCCAAGTATTGTGTATTCTTCACCTCCAACAACAACAAGAAACTCATACATTCCGTTCTATTGTTTTCCATTTCAATCTTTTCTATTCTGTTCTTAGGCATTACTGTGGACGACATCTGTCAAATGTGCTGGCAGCTCTCTGCTGGAGCTCTGAGGAGGTGAAGCGTGATGCTGGCTGGTGGATGCCGGCGGGCTCTGCGCGGGCGCTGGGTGGCGTGCGCGGCAAGCGCGGCCTGGCCGACGAGTGCTGCTACAAGCCCTGCACTGTGGACGAACTACTGACCTATTGTTAGCGATGGACCAATGGCTGATGACTGATTGTTTTAAATGTAAATTACGAGAATGATACATTATTGATGTAAATAAATGACTGATTTTACATAACTTTGTAGTTTATTTCAATTATTTTGTAAGTTAAGCTTTTCACATTTATTCCGCCACTGTTTTGTCATAGTCAATGCTTTAATATTTCATCTCTAAGAACATCCACGAAGGATTGAGCAGAGCTATTCCAATATTTTATAAGTACCATGTAATGGAGGGTGAATTTCTTTTTATCGACTGAACACAGATCCTAACGGGCAACAGCTAAGAAACCCCTCATTGAAAAGCCAAACTACACTTTACTCGGCCTGGAAATAACCTCATTCACAGCAAGGTCATAGGTTCTGGTAACGGTTCTTCGTCAGACTAATCAGGGTGCAGTTATTTGAGATTTCATAATTTTAATATCCTTCAATATTAAAAGGCCCAACGATTTGCCTTAATACTAACCTTTAAATTGCAAAAAGGTACAACTTGAAATTCGCGGAGTACCCTGCCTCTAACATCAAAATCAAAAAATCAAAATCAAAGCATTTATTTCAAGTACGCCAATAACAGGCACTTTTGAATTGTTGAAACAAAGATGAAAATTAAATGTAGCTACAGTCCCAGTCACAAGACATAAAAACTCTGAAAGAACTGTAGTTGCCCATTCCCTAACGTAGATCTCTATGAAGAAGAACGGGCAAGAAACTCCATGGACACTCTTTTAAATCAAATTATTGTTACAAAATCTTGGTTACATCTTTATTTGAGTCCTGAAGCTGAATGAGCTACTTAACAAAACACATAACACATCGAGAGAACAATACAACAACGAGATACACACTCTATGACTCGGTAAACTTCAACTTGCATTCAATTACCATTACACAAGAATTATAGAAACTATCTCAAACAGAGGGAAACTACAGAGCACGCAATTATAGTCAAACTTGAAATCCTATACGAGTTGAATTTTGAAAGAAATTTCAAAGAGCATATTGAGTAAGCAAAATGGACGGGAGCTTACTACCAACAAGACTAATCCAGTTGTTACGGCAAATTAGCGGTTTTGTTGGAGTAAAGTTTGTATTTTTGACGATTTTATAAATTCGTTTTGTAATAGTAGTATTATTAGGCTGTTTGCTATGTATAGAATACAGATTTTTATAAAGTTGTAAAGCTGTGTGGGACTGGAACAATCATAGATTTATGGCTGATTGCATGGAGGTCAGTGGCCAACCGTCTTGGATGATTTCGGTTTTAATTTTTGCAAAAACGTTTTACTTTTCACTTTTTAATGGTACACATATAACAACCAACTTGAAAAAACACAAACCATGAAAAATAACTTCAACTTCCGTTTTTAATTTAAGTTGTTGACAAAAAAACTAAATCAATGAAACAAAGGTCAACGTGTTTTTTTTAATGGTAACATTTTATTGCTAGCCTGTGTTGTCCCACTGCTAGGCAAAGGCCTCCCTCCATTTCTTCCAACGATCACGATTCTGTGCTCTTTCTTTCCAATCTCAAGAAAGATATCCAGTTCGTCCCGCCATCTCTTTCGTGGCCCGTAAGGCTCAGGAATGGTGCCCTGATACAATGACACGAGGTCGCGGTTGACGAAATCATAAAAAAAAAATAAAAGCGAGAAAAATAATTGTGTCTGCATAGGTTTAACTTTTCGTCTTAAGTCCATGTTCACCAAAAAGATGACGGTCTGATAAAAACCGCTGTTTAAAGCACATTTTTGTATTGGAACGAGTAACAGTGACAGCTGTTTTTAGATAATCAGACCGTTATCTTTTCGGTGAACATGGCCCTTAATGTCACCATTTCTATCTCGGGTTAAAAATAATCTGATATCTAGACTCAAGGGGATTGTTCGGGGAAAAGTGCCACGCTTCTCGAAAAGAAGTCGGTATATAATTATTTCATTGTTGGTAACCTTTTGTAAAACATTTATTTTTACTAAATGTGAACAGTGAAGGTAAAAATATGAGTAGTTGAAGTAAAGTACAAAGTTAGATAAAATCAGTCATTTATTTACATAAACAATTTTCCATACTCGTAATTTATAATTAATACAATCAGTCATCAGCCATTGGTCCGTCGCTAGCAGTAGGTCAGCAGTTCGTCCACAGTGCAGGGCTTGTAGCAGCACTCGTCGGCCAGGCCGCGCTTGCCGCGCACGCCACCCAGCGCCCGCGCAGAGCCCGCCGGCATCCACCAGCCAGCATCACGCTTCACCTCCTCAGAGCTCCAGCAGAGAGCCGCCAGGACATTTGATAGGTGTCTTCCACAGTAATGCCTGAAATTAGAAAAGGAATGTTTAAAATATAAAACAAAAGAACGGAATAGAAGAGGCTAAGAAATCTTCTTTTCTATTGAAATAATACCATTTTACGAAACCAACTCTGTCGGTCGGTGATTTTTTCATTCCGTAATAGTTGAACGGATTTTCATTGCGTAACAGTAGACCATAACCAATCAGCGGGTGAAGCAGTGGGAAGAGCAAGTAATGAAAAATAAAAAAAATTCAAACGTGGATCAAAAGATAAAAATACAACATGTGCAGACATACAGCTGCATTCATTATGTATCTATCATACATTGGGAGACTCAATAAATCGGAAAGCGAATTAATGGAGTCGTCCTTACAATAACCGTACTAACCTTGCACCATCCTGTGCCGCTGAGCACCAAGAGAAAGCCACTACGAGAATTAGCACCAAAGTCAGTTTCATATTGACTGATGAGTTAGATCTTTAACTGACGAATGTTTATGTACCCAAAGGGTTATACAATTTCAGAGGTTAGAAGAATGTTGTTGATCTCACAAATGTAGATGGAATGTGCTGATACTTCTTCATTTTAAGCTTTTATACATGGGTTCAGCTCATTTATATTCAGACTTAATGTTATTTATATGTCCTAACTGAAATCTGAGGGCGTAGGTTAGGGAAAATTAACATCATAATTATGTCAACTCGATTTTCCATGTGGATAAGCACCTTACAGAACGTGGGTCGGGTCTCACACATTTGATATTTCTTTTAACATACGTCCTCAGATTTCAGTTGAGACAATTATCAAAATAAATCTAAATATTAATGAGCTGAAACCAGGTATAAAAGCTCAAGATTGAAAAGCATCAGCACATTTGATACACATTGGTGAGACCAACAGTATTCTTACATCCTCTGTAATAAAATAACCCTTTGTGTAAATAATTTGACGTCAGTTGAAGATTTAACATCTCATCAGTCAACATGAAACTGACTTTGGTGCTCATTCTCGTAGTGGCTTGCTCTTGGTGCTCAGATGCACAGGAGGGTGCGAGGTTAGTACGGTTTCTTGTGCATGGTGTAGCTACAACAATTATCTTATAACTCATGCCCGCAACTTCGCCTGCTGGTCGGAAACCATTCCACACATATTTTTATGATACCACACCTCAAGGTCTTTCTGTGCGCAATGTTAATCCGTTCAGGGTTTGCATGACGGACGATACGATATAAAGATACCTCTTTTTCCAAGTATTCTGTATTCTTCACCTCCAACAACAACAAGAAACTCTTACATTCTGTTCTATTGTTTTCCATTTCAATCTTTTCTATTCTGTTCTTAGGCATTACTGTGGACGACATCTGTCAAATGTGCTGGCAGCTCTCTGCTGGAGCTCTGAGGAGGTGAAGCGTGATGCTGGCTGGTGGAAGCCGGCGGGCTCTGCGCGGGCGCTGGGTGGCGTGCGCGGCAAGCGCGGCCTGGCCGACGAGTGCTGCTACAAGCCCTGCACTGTGGACGAACTGCTGACCTATTGCTAGCGATGGACCAATGGCTGATTGTATTAAATGTTAATTACTAGAATGATACATTATTGATGCAAATAAATGACTGATTAAACCTAACATTGTAGTTAACTTCAATTATTATGTCAGTTAAGCTTTTCACATATATTCCGCCACTGTTTTGCCGTAGTCAATGTATTAATATTTCATCACTAAGAACATCCACGAAGGATTAAAAATAAAATAAAATTCATTTAATTCAGGTCATTGACCCATATTAGACACTAAAACAATAGTATACAAAACGCTTGCTAGCTGATTGATGAATAAATAAATAAAGTTAATTCAATGACAAAAATAATTAAAAGATCAGAAATAAATGTCAGATAAAATCAATAAATGTCAATGGTACAAAACACAATAAAATAAAATAAAAACATTAAATTAAACAAATAAATACGACACTGAATTAAATTGGAGAATGAAATTGTACTTGATGAATAAAATAAATTAATAAATCCATATGACATGACATGACAGCAGTATAATAAATTTCAACTTAAGCAACAGCAATATGCCTGCTACAACAGTGGCCAACGTAGGGGCAATCCAGTCTCTGAGCAATCATCGCCAGGACCGTGTTGGAGCTACCCCGCACCCTGCGCACCAAGGACGCGCACCGCTTGCGCATGGTGGCGTGGAAACAGTCGGTGCGCGCTTCCGCAAACATGCTCGAGGCGCTGCAGAAGCGGGGCAGCCCCAACACTGCCCTGAACGCGTTGTTGTATTGGACATGAAGGGCACTGTAAGCAACTTGTGAGTAAGATGCCCATAGGCTGCACGTGTATAAGGAGGTGCAGAAAGCTTTAAACAGCATGATTTTAACCTGATTTGAACAACGTGCAAACCTACGGGCTATCATATTTGCTCTCTTGGACAGTGCCCTTCGCTCCCGCTCAATGTCAACATGGTCTTTCAGGTCGGCTGTTACCCCGTGGCCTAGGTATTTAAATAGATCAAGGCAGATTGATTAGGCAGAGCTCTTCCAATATTAAGTACCATGTAATGGAGGGTGATCTTCTTTTTATCGACTGAACACAGATCTCAACGGGCAACAGCTAAGAATCTTCACATTGAAAAGCCAAACTACACTTTACTCGGCCTGGAAATAACCTCATTCACAACAAGGTCATAGGTTCTGGTAGCGGTTCTCCATCAGACTAATCAGGGTGCAGTTATTTTAAAAAATGGAAACCCCAACGATTTGCGTTAACACTAACCTTGAAATTGCAAAAAGGTACAATTTGAAATTCGCGGGATACCCTGCCTCTAACATCTTCAGTTGAGTCCTGAAGCTGAATAAGCTACGTCACAAAACACACAACACATCGAGAGAATAATAAAACAACGAGAGACACACTCTACGACTTGGTAAACTGCAACCCGCATTCAATTACCATTACACAAGAATTATAAACAGAGGAAACTACAGAGAACGCAATAATAGTCAAACTGGAAAATCTCAAAAAAGGAGTTAAATTTTAAAAGAAATTTCAAAGAGCACATTGAGTAAGCAAAATGGACGAGACCTTACTACAAAGAAGTCTAATCCAGTTATTACGGCATATTAGCGGTTTAGTTGGAGTTAAATTTGTATTTTTGACGATTTAATGAATTCGTTTTGTAATAGTAATATTATTAGGCTGTTTGCTATGTATAGAATACAGATTTTTATAATGTTCTAAAGCTGTGTGGGACTGGAACAATCATAGATTTATGGCTGATTGCTTGGAGGTCAGTTGCCGACCGTCTTGGATGAAGTCGGTTAAAATTTTTGCAAAAACGTTTTTTTTTTTTAACTTTTTAGTGGTGCACATGTACAAACCGACTTTTAAAAACATAAACATGACAAATAAACTTTAGCATCCGAAGTCGATCACAAGAAAACTAAATCAATCAAACAAAATCAACGACTTCAGAAGCTAACGTTAATTTTCATTTTTTTGTTTTTTTTCAAAGTCCGTGTTATTTTTTGCAGAAAAGATTTTAAATAATGAAAAAATAAGAAAAACGTGAAGCAAAAGTGGTGCCTGCTTAGGTTTCACCTCTCGTCTTAGGACCTAGTTAGGTCCATATTCAGCAAAAAGATGACGGTCTTATTATCTAAAAACAGCTGTTTACAACACATTTTTGTATTAGAACATGTCACAGTGACAGCTGTTTTTAGATAATCAGACCGTTATCGTTTTGGTGAACATGGCCCATTATGTCACCATTTCTATTTCGGGTTAAAAATAATCTGATATCTGAACTCTGGGGGATAGTTCGGAGAAAAGAGCCACGCTTTTCGAAAAAAAGTCGATATATAATTATTTTTTTGTTGGTTACCTTTTGTAAAACATTTACTTTGACTAAATGTGAACAGTGGAGGTAAAAATATGAGAAGTTCTGACATAGTTGAAGTAGAGTAGAAAGTTAGATAAAATCAGTCATTTATTTACATCAACAATTTATCATACTCGTAATTTACATTTAGTACAATCAGTCATCAGCCATTGGTCCGTCGCTAGCAGTAGGTCAGCAGTTCGTCCACAGTGCAGGGCTTGTAGCAGCACTCGTCGGCCAGGCCGCGCTTGCCGCGCACGCCACCCAGCGCCCGCGCAGAGCCCGCCGGCATCCACCAGCCAGCATCACGCTTCACCTCCTCAGAGCTCCAGCAGAGAGCTGCCAAGACATTCGACAGATGTCGCCCACAGTAATGCCTGAAAATAGAAAAGAAATGATTGAAATATAAAACAAAAGAACGGAATAGAAGAGGCTAAGAAATCTTCTTTTCTTTTGAAATATCATTTTACGAAACCAACTCTGTCGGTCGGTGATTTTTTTTATACCGTAATAGTTGAACAGATTTTCATTGCGTAACAGTACACCATAACCAATCAGCGAGTGAAGCAGTGGGAAGAGCAAGTAATGAAAAATAAAAAAATCCCAAACGTGGATCAAAAGATAAATACACCATGTGCATAACTAATACAGCTGCATTAATTATGTATCTATCATACATTGGGAGACTCAATTAATGGGGTAGCGAATTAATGCAGTCATCCTTACAATAATCGTACTAACCTTGCACTATCCTGTGTCGCTGAGCACCAAGAGCAAGCCACTACGAGAATGAGCACCAAAGTCAGTTTCATATTGACTGATGAGTTAGATCTTTAACTGACGAATGTTTATATACCCAAAGGGTTATACAATTTCAGAGGTTAGAAGAATGTTGTTGATCTCACAAATGTAGATGGAATGTGCAATTAATACTTCATTTTAAGCTTTTATACATGGTTTCAGCTCATTTATATTCAGACAAATGTTATTAAAATGTCCTAACTGAAATCTGAGGGCGTAGGTTAGGGAAAATTTACATCATAATTATGTCACCTCGATTTTCCATGTGGATAAGCACCTCACATAATGTGGGTCGGGTCACAAACATTTGAAATTTCTTTTAACCTACGCGAGCTACGTCCTCAGATTTCAGTTAGGACATATTAATAAAATATATGCCGATATTATCAAAATAAATCTGAATATGAATGAGCTGAAACCAGGTATAAAAGCTCAAGATTGAAAAGCATGAGCACATTTGATACACATTGGTGAGACCAACAGTATTCTTACATCCTCTGTAATAACATAACCCTTTGTGTAAATAATTTGACGTCAGTTGAAGATTTAACAGCTCATCAGTCAACATGAAACTGACTTTGGTGCTCATTCTCGTAGTGGCTTGCTCTTGGTGCTCAGAGGCACAGGATGGTGCGAGGTTAGTACGGTTTCTTGTACAACGTGCAGCTAGTACAATTATCTGATAACTAAATCTTGCCCACAGCTTCGCCCGCTTATTGGTTAGGAACTATCCGAAACGTATTTATATGATAGTGCACTAATCCGTTCAGGGTATTATGCATATAACGGACGATACGTTTTAGAGATATCCCCTTTTCCAAATATTGTGTATTCTTCACCTCCAAGAACATCTACAAACTCTTAAATTCTGTTCTTAGGCATTACTGTGGGCGACATCTATCAAATGTGCTGGCAGCTCTCTGCTGGAGCTCTGAGGAGGTAAAGCGTGATGCTGGCTGGTGGGTGCCGGCGGGCTCTGCGCGGGCGCTGGGTGGCGTGCGTGGCAAGCGCGGCCTGGCCGACGAGTGCTGCTACAAGCCCTGCACTGTGGACGAACTGCTGACCTATTGCTAGCGATGGACCAATGGCTGATGACTGATTGTATTAAATGTAAATTACGAGTATGATACATTATTGATGTAAATAAATGACTGATTATACCTAGCTTTGTAGTTTACTTCAATTATTATGTCAGTTAAGCTTTTCACATTTATTCCGCCACTGTTTTGCCATAGTCAATGCTTTAATATTTCATCCCTAAGAACATCCACGAAGGATTAAAAATATAATAAAACTCATTTAATTCAGGTCATTGACCCATATTAGACACAAAACCAATAGTATACAAAACGCTTGCTAGCTGATTGATTAATTAATAAATAAAGTTAATTCAATGACAAAAGTATCAGAAATAAATGTCAGATCAAATCAATAAATGTCAATGGTACAAAACACAACAAAATAAAATAAAAACATTAAATTAAATAGGTAACAAATAAATATGACAATGAATTAAATTGGAGAATAAAATTGTAATTGATGAATTAAAATAAATTAATAAATCCATATGACCTGACATGACAGCAGTATAATAAATGTCAACTTAAGCAACAGCAATATGCCTGCTACAACAGTGGCCAACGTAGGGGCAATCCAGTCTCTGAGCAATCATCGCCAGGACCGTGTTGGAGCTACCCCGCATCCTGCGCACCAAGGACGCGCACCGCTTGCGCATGGTGGCGTGGAAACAGTCGGTGCGCGCTTCGGCAAACATGCCCGAGGCGCTGCAGAAGCGGGGCAGCCCTAACACTGCCCTGAACGCGTTGTTGTATTGGACATGAAGGGCACTGTAAGCAACTCGTGAGTAAGATGCCCATAGGCTGCACGTGTATAAGGAGGTGCAGAAAGCTTTAAAAAGCATGATTTTAACCTGATTTGAACAACGTGCAAACCTACGGGCTATATTTGCTCTCTTGGACAGTGCCCTTCGCTCCCGCTCAATGTCAACATGGTATTTCGGGTCGGCTATTACCCCGTGACCTAGGTATTTAAATTGATCAAGGCAGATTGATTAGGCAGAGCTATTCCAACATTTTATAAGTACCATGTAATGGAGGGTGAACTTCTTGTTATCGACTGAACACAGATCCTAACGGGCAACAGCTAAGAAACCCCTCATTGAAAAGCCAAACTACACTTTACTCGGCCTGGAAATAACCTCATTCACAGCAAGGTCAATAGGTTCTGGTAACGGTTCTCCGTCAGACTAATCAGGGTGCGGTATTTTAGATTTCATAATTTTAATATCCTTCAATATTGAAAGGCCCAACGATTTGCCTTAATACTAACCTATAAATTGCAAAAAGTTACAATTTGAAATTCGCGGGATACTCTGCCTCTAACATCTTCAGTTGAGTCCTGAAGCTGAATAAGCTACGTCACAAAACACAAAACACATCGAGAGAATAATAAAACAACGAGAGACACACTCTACGACTTGGTAAACTGCAACTTGCATTCAATTACCATTACACAAGAATTATAGAAACTATCTCAAACAGGGGAAACTACAGAGAACGCAATAACAGTCAAACTGGAAAATCTCCAAAAACGAGTTGAATTTTAAAAGAAATTTCAAAGAGCACATTGAGTAAGCAAAATGGACGGGAGCTTTCTACCAACAAGTCTAATCCAGTTATTACTGCAAATTAGCGGTTTTGTTGGAGTAAAATTTGAATTTTTGAACAATTTATTAATTCGTTTTGTAATAGTAGTATTATTAGGCTGCAATATATATATATAAATAGCAAACTATGTATAGAATACAGATTTTTATAAAGTTCTGAAGCTGTGTGGGACTGGAACAATCATAGATTTATGGCTGATTGCTTGGAAGTCAGTTGCCGACCGTCTTGGATGAAGTCGGTTTTAATTTTTGCAAAAATGGTTTTTTTTTTCACTTTTTAGTGGTGCACATGTACAAATCGACTTCAAAAAACATAAACATGACAAATAACTTTAGCTTCCGAAGTCGGTCACAAAAAAACTAAATCAATCAAACAAAGATCAGCGACTTCAGAAGCTAATGTTTATTTTATTTTTTTGTTTTTTTTAAGTCGGTGTTATTTTTTGCAGAAAAAATTTACAATTAAAAAAAAATAAAAAAAAACGTGAAAGCTAAAGTTGTGCCTGCTTAGGTTTCACTTCTCGTCTTAGGACCTAGTTAGGTCCATATTCAGCAAAAAGATGACGGTCTGATTATCTAAAACAGCTGTTTATCACACATATTTTGTATTGGAACATGTCACAGTGACAGCTATTTTTAGATAATTAGACCGTTATCTTTTTGGTGAACATGGCCCTTAATGTCGCCATTTCTATTTCGGGTTAAAAATAATCTGATATCTGGACTCTAGGGAATTTTTCGAGGAAAAGAGCCACGCTTTTCGAAAAGAAGTCGGTATATAATTATTTATTTGTTGGTTCCTTTTGTAAAACATTTACTTTGACTAAATGTGAACAGTGGAGGTAAAAATATGAAAAGCTCTGACATAGTTGAAGTAAAGTAAAAAGTTAGGTAAAATCAGTCATTTATTTACATCAACAATTTATCATACTCGTAATTTACAATTAATACAATCAGTCATCAGCCGTTGGTCCGTCGCTAGCAGTAGGTCAGCAGTTCGTCCACAGTGCAGGGCTTGTAGCAGCACTCGTCGGCCAGGCCGCGCTTGCCGCGCACGCCACCCAGCGCCCGCGCAGAGCCCGCCGGCATCCACCAGCCAGCATCACGCTTCACCTCCTCAGAGCTCCAGCAGAGAGCTGCCAGGACATTCGACAGATGTCGCCCACAGTAATGCCTAAGAACGGAATAAAAAGATTGCATACTCTGAAATGATTTACGTTGCGCACGGAAATACCTTTTTAGGTGAGGTATCATAAAAAAATGTGTGGGATGGTTTCCAACCAATAAGCAGGCGAAGTTTCGGGCGTGAGCTAGTTATCAGATAATTGTTGTAGCTACACCATGTACAAGAAACCGTACTAACCTCGCACCATCCTGTGCCTCTGAGCACCAAGAGCAAGCCACTACGAGAATGAGCACCAACGTCAGTTTCATGTTGACTGATGAGATGGTAAAGTGTCCAACTGATGCAAAATTTATTTACCCTTAGGGTTTTTAAATATAAGAGGATGTATTAATACTGCTGGTCTCACAAATGTGGATCGAATGTGCTGATGCTTTTTCATCCTTAGCTTTTATACCATGTTTCAGCTCATGAATATTCAGACTTATTTTATTTATATGTCCTAACTGAAATCTGAGGGCGTAGGTTAGGGGAAAATTACATCAAAATTAAGTCACCTCGATTTTCCATGTGGATAAGCATCTTGTAAAACGTGGGTGATTCAGAAAGAGGTTACGTGCCCTGGCTGAAGGCCTTACACTCAAGGCACCCACAGGATAGTCCGGTTAAGCAGACGACCACCTTTCTAGGTTGAAATGCGAGATGCCATTCCGAAAAAAAAAAAAAACAAAAAAGAGGTTACGTACTTAATATTTTATCGCAGACAATGTCTTTCTCGGTTGTATGTACAACCGGTCAGCGATGGATGGTTTGCTACAATGAAATTTTCATTGATTCATGTCAATTTAGCATGAATAGATCACCAAAAGAATGCTTTGTCCCTTTTTACAAATTTAGCATTTGGTAGAGAGAAGTTATCCAAGAGAGTTTGTTCTGCAACTTGCTACCCCCAGCTCAAATTCTGGGAAGTGGTGAACGGCAGACGTTTTCCCTGTAATACTCGATGGACCCACATCCATCAGGCGGGCCCAGTGCAGGCTGGTAGAGGACTTCTGCTTTGTTTTAGGACATACCAGTTAGCTCTCGATCTTTTCTCCTTTACCGTGGCGCATTAAAGTCCAATCCACCTTTATAAAGTTTAAAATCATAACATTACAAATAAAATAAAAACATGAAAACAAATAAAGGGTGTAATACACCTCTTAACGAAGCCGAAAGGCACATGTTCTCCCCGTCATTGCGGTCATTTATCATTTTTCATCTAAGATAACTACAAATAAAAAACTCGTTTCCCAGCAATTATTTTTGCGTAAAGTCACTTAGTTTGATGTACAGAATGCTTGGTTGACGGCTTCGTGTGTATGTTGCCTGCTTCAATTCCGCTTCGTCTTAATGTCACCATTTCTATCTCGACTTAAAAATAATCTGATATCTGAACTCTAAGGGATTGTTCGAGGAAAAGGCCCAGTCATGATGCTTTAAAAAAAGAAGTCAGAATGTAACGCCACTGTTGATTCTTGCTCAGGAGTTACAATAGCTTGGTAATGGTGTGGGGGGCTTTTCAAAAAATAAATAACATATATTTCGTTGTTCTTTCCCTTTTGTAATGGCAACCCCACTGAGAAAACACCTTTACACAGCTAATTGGATGTGAACAATTAGCATATTCTTATGATTTGATGATGATTACTCATTCAGTGTCTGCCTAGTCTTTCCCAGTCATGTTGAGGAGTCGGCTCTCAGTCTAACCGGATGCGGTTGAATACCTGTGTTTTACACGGAGCGACTGCCTATTTGACCTCTACTTCAACCCTGTCAGTATTGGATGATACCCCTTGCTAAGTCTGGTTGTCGGAATTCTTGGGCCACTGACTACCTGTTACGACTGTCATAGATCTACAAATGACAACCAGGACCAAAGTCGTAACGTGCTTTTCGAGGCCCGGAGGAAACTGCAGTAATGAGTAGTCACCTATAAACTGCTATAAACAAGACAGGAAAAATATATGACATTCTTCAGGATATAATTATGCTAGCATGATACTGTTTTGAAAACATAATACAATTAATTTGGCTCGATTAAAAGAAATCACGAACTTATCTCTAAAAATATTTTTCAAACAATTAAAAACATACTAATATACATGCGATCATTCTGATTTTTTGGCAAATAATTCTACAAGCAAATATATTAGCATAGTACTGTTTTAGTTTTTTAATCCGATCAATAGTTTTTTTGTAAATCGATCGAAACCACTCATTTCGCGCTATTTGGCCCGAATTGGCTGACGTAACAACCACTTTGTAGTGCAAGCTGATTAGAACTTTATTCTAACAGCATTTCAAACGAAGTTTGATCCACCACAAATAGAGTTGCTAATTTAGCTCGTCTAAGCGCCTTAAGCAGATTATGATCATTCAACATCCTGCACTGTAGTTTCCTACATACGACTTTCCAAGAACATAACCTTCCACTAAGCTCATCTAAGGCGGTCGGCCACAGACCTCCATGCAATAAGCTATCCTACTTTAAATTTAACAATCCTACCCAGCATTAGTACAAAACAAAAATACATTTCCTAAACACATCAATTATAGCCTCATAACTACGACCACAAACAATTCATAAATCGACAAAAAAAACACAAAAAAAGTGAAAAACAACTTTAGCTTCAGAAGTCGGTGACATTTGTTTGATTGATTTAATTAGTTTTTTCACCGACTTCTAAAGCTAAATTTATTTTTCACATTTTTGGTGTTTTTGGAGTCGGTTTTATTTTTTGCAAAAAAGTTTTTATTTTTCACTTTTTAGTGCCATCTTCGAGTAATCGGGGAACATACATAAAAAAAAGGTTTAGACGATTGAGAACCTCCTCCTTTTTTAAAGTCGGTTAAAAATATTTTCACGTTAACAAAGGAGCTAATTTGCTGTAACAACTGGATTAGACTTGTTGATAGTAAGCTCTCGTCCATTTTGACTACTCAATGTGTTCTTTGAAAATTTATTATTAAATTCAACTCGTTGTTCAAGATTTACCAGTTTCACTGAAATTGCGTCCTCTGTAGTTTACTTTTGTTTGAGATAGTTTCATTAATTTTTGTGTACTGGTAATTGAATGCGGGTTGCAGTTTACTGAGTCGTAGATTGTGTCCCTAGTTGATTTATTATTATCTGTGTTGTGTTTTTTGTAAACTAGTAACTTATTCAGCTAACTGGATTAAATCACAGTTACCTGTCGTTTTGGACTCAATTGAAGGTGTTAAAGCGGCAGAGTTGCCCGCGAATTTCAATATGTGTAACGCTTAGAGTGGTGTGATTCTGAGATCTCATTCTAAATTTCGAATCTGAATCCATTGTGAGTTTCTTGATTGGCATTCTAAAAACTCGGTTAACAAGTCAATTTTATACAACACCACCCTTGCGAGCGAGTCAGCGAGTTAAACTAGATTTACAGGGAGATTTTGACACATGAAGTATGAAATGACGTAAGAAGTGACTGGGTGATGCTTATAGAATGCAAAATCAAGGTCATTTTAAATCTTACGCGAAGTGAGAGTGAATAGCGATGCGACTTTTTGTTTTCGATCGAACGGAAGGTCAGTATCAAGTCAAATCGTTGAACTTTTCAATATTGAAGGATATTAAAATTATGAAATATATAATTATTGCAGCCTTTTCTGTTTAGAATAAGGTTTTGGGTTCGATTTCTAGGCCGGGCAAAGCCTTATTTGTTTTTTTCATTATAATTTTCTTAATAAAGTTGTAGCCGAAAAAAAAATTGTTGTAAAGTTTGGGAATTTTTTGCGATTTATCAAAAGCTTTCGATTGCGTTCTTCATGAAACATTAATCAGGAAACTACACCACTACGGAATCCGTAACGCCTCTCTGGATCTTCTTACTTCTTATTTGAGTAATAGGATTCAGAGAGTTGATGTTAACGGGAAAAGATCTCCCGGATCCGTAGTAAAAATGGGGGTACCCCAGGGCTCAATACTTGCTCCATTTTTGTTTCTTATTTACATAAATGACTTGCCTTACCTCATAAAGGATAATCATGACGTGGTATTGTTTGCAGACGACACTTCTCTTTTATTTAAACTCAAACGTCAGCAGCCAGTTATGGATAATGTTAATAACGCCCTGGCAAAAGTTGTTAATTGGTTTAATGTTAATAATCTACTCTTAAATGAAAAAAAAACTAAATGTATTAAGTTTACGATACCCCATGAAAGACAAGTGGAAACTACTGTACTAATTAAGGATGAAGAGCTGAAACCGGAAGATAGCACAGTGTTCTTAGCCATAACTTTGGATGCCAAGCTTCAGTGGGGCCCGCATATAAACAAATTGTCGAAAAAACTTAGCTCTGCAGCATACGCCGTTAGAAGAATTCGTGACTTAACTGATTTAGAGACAGCTCGTTTAGTTTACTTTAGTTATTTCCATAGCGTGATGTCGTACGGTATTCTCTTGTGGGGCAATGCCGCCGATATTCAAACAATATTTGTTTTACAAAAAAGGGCAATTCGTTCAATTTATAAACTAAGTCCCAGATACTCCCTCAGAGAAAAATTTAAGGAGATTAATATTCTTACTGTGCCCTCTCAGTTTATTTATGAAAACCTTTTGTACGCACACAAAAATATTAATTTGTTTAAAAAATACAGTGATATCCACAATATAAATACGAGGAACAAACACAAATTTGTTGTTCCTGCAACGAGGCTCAAAAAAATAGGGGGTACGTTCAGATGCCAATGTATACGTTTTTACAATAAACTTCCGAGCCATATTCAAGCACTAAGCCTGAATAAATTCAAATCGTTTATAAAACAGAAGCTATGCCTGAAAGCTTTCTATCATGTCAATCACTATCTTGAATACAAAAAGGCTTGGGATTAAGCTGCTCCAATGAAATTTGCTCTGTGAATGTTGAAATTTCGGACTTCGCAGGTTTATTGTTGATTCCTTTATTTTATACACAGTGACATTGAATGATTTGACATGAATACTTGTTTCAGTATTTTATTATTTTTTACGTTCTTTTATTTTTTTTTTTTATTTTATGTGTGTGAATTTGACATGATTATTTACTTGTGACTGACATTTAATGAATTGACATGAATACTTAGTTCAGTATTTTATTATTATTATTTTTTTTGTTTGTTTTATGTGTGTATTTGACATATCGTATTTTTATTGACATTCGTTTTTGTAAATTATTATTTATTTTATTTAATAATTGTGAATGTGAGGACCATGTGGGTCGCATTTTGTTTTTTTTTTCCCACGACTGTCTGGCAGTTTGAGTACTATAAGCGACCTACCCAAATGTCCTTTCTTTGGTATTGTTCGTCGTTTCGTTGAGCTCCTTGAGTTATAAGTCGAGCTACACGATAACTGACAAATGCTTGCACTGACTGGACAGGTCCACTCAAATCTGTGTGGTTCTTTCTTCAAAAGACCATCTCAGACACTAATCTGCATAGTCCTCATGTGAATTAAGCAAGATCGTCTGGACTTCAAAAGAGACTATGACCTCTGAGTTTGTTTCGGCTGTTTCTTCTCAGAGTAGTCAGGTACGAAACACCGGCCCCATCTAGTTTAAAAAAAAATGACGTGTAAAAGTGTTTGAGAAAACCTACTTGCTGAATAAATATCATTTATCATTTATCATTATCATTTAGCCGGTACTAAGGATTTGAGCCCAGTCGCTGACAATAAATTCATTAGATGGCACTTAATCTAAAATACCGGAACAACTACTGTACTAAGATACATTTTTGCCTAGTACTTCGTGAATGTCCTTAGGGATGAAACATTTAAGAATCAACTATGACAAAATGTGAACAGTGGCGGTATAAATATCAAAAGTTAAGCTTTGACATAATAAATTGAAGTAAACGACAAATTTAGGTAAAATCAGTCATTTATTTATATCAACAATTCATCATCCTCGTAACAATCAGACACATCAGCCATTGGTCCGTCGCTAGCAGTAGGTCAGCAGTTCGTCCACAGTGCAGGGCTTGTAGCAGCACTCGTCGGCCAGGCCGCGCTTGCCGCGCACGCCACCCAGCGCCCGCGCAGAGCCCGCCGGCATCCACCAGCCAGCATCACGCTTCACCTCCTCAGAGCTCCAGCAGAGAGCCGCCAGCACATTTGATAGATGTCTTCCACAGTAATGCCTATAACAGAATGAAAATAGACTGTAATAGAAAACAATAGAAGAGTTTCTCGTTGTTGTTAAGGGTTACGAAGAGTCAATATTTAGAAATCCGCATGTTAATTATTCACGCATGCACTGAACGGATTTTTATTACGACCATGAGATGAGGTATCATGAAAATATAGGTGGGATGGTTTCCGACCAATAGGCAGTGGTCTGACCGCCGACGATGAACGAGAAACTAGTAGAACTAGAAACTATAAACTAGTTGACGAAGCGAGTGTGTAGTTTCGATAGTTTTGTCGCCGGTGTGCAAGTGCGACGAGCGATTACTCGCGCCACTCGCCCGCGGTTGCTCAGTCCTGTGTTAACCTACGCGCGCGTTACACGTAAAGAAATAACCAAGCGAGCGAGCATCGCTGAACGAGTATCGCTGAGTGAGTTTAATTTTGAAAGCTCATCGCTCAGCGACAAATCTAGTAAAACGATTCGTCGCTGGCAGTGTAAACATGGCAGTCAGAGAGCAACTTTTAATATATGCATCTCTTTCGTTTACACGGAATGTACATTTATTGTGCGTTTTTTGAGAGAGAAAATCGCCGATAGTTAGTCGTTTTCTCGCCTATGGTCGGACCACTGACATAAGCGGGTGAAGTTTCATAAGAAAATATGAATAATCAAACGTGCAATAATATGAAAAGAAAGAACAAGAAACCGTAACTGCTAACCTCGCACCATCCTGTGCCTCTGAGCACCAAGAGCAAGCTACTACGAGAATGAGCACCAAAGTCAGTTTCATGTTGACTGGTGAGATGTTAAATCTTCAACTGACGTCAAATTATTTACACAAAGGGTTATGTTATTACTGAGGATGTAAGAATACTGTTGGTCTCACCAATGTGTATCAAATGTGCTCATGCTTTTCAATCTTGAGCTTTTATACCTGGTTTCAGCTTGTTAATATTCAGTCTAATTCTAGCTTAAATCTAAAGGCGTAGGTTATAGAAAATTTACATCATAATTATGTCTCCTCAATTTTCCAAGTGAATAAGCACATACCTACTTAATAGAATATGGATGATTCAGAAAGTGGTTACGCATTTAAGAAAAGTGACACGATTTTTAACCCCCGTCGTAACGACAGGGTGTTATAAGCTTGACGTGTCTGTCTGGGGCATCGTAGCTTCCAAACGGATGAACCGATTTTGTTTTTTTTTTTTTTTGTATAAAAGGTGAATTAGTCGGGAGTGTTCTTAGGTATGTTTGATAAAAATCGGTCCAAAATGGCTGCCACTACAAATTGACGGATTACATATTTATTCTACAACTTCCTATAGCATAAGAATTGCAAATGAAAGGCTATAATACAAATCCAAGATGGCCGCCACCAAAAAAGTGTGAATTATGTTTTTTTCACAACTCCCTCAATATCAAGATTAATTTAAATTAGATCAAATGAATTGACATTAATTACATAGATTAAATTAATTAGATTATATTAAATTAGGTTACAGTGTATTAATGAACTAATTTGGACTGTCTAATTGGGCTGTTGTGTGATGTTGTGATGTTGTGTTGAATTGATTTTTATTCTTATTGTTATACTAACATAGCTCCTAAGTACGCGCTACTAACCCAAATAGACTCTTGTTCGAAATAAAGTATTTGATTGATTGATTTATTGAATATGTGTATCAAATGAAACGGCCAACACCATAAACCGGGAATACTTTGAAATTGTGTCGGGGGTTTTTTAAATTTTAAATTTATTGTCACTTTTTATTTTGATTACTTGTTATTTAATGTTATTTTATTATTAATTTTAATTATTTTACAATTAGTTATGTAAACTCAAGTTTTATAAAAGTTTATTCTGAACCAAAAATATGCTATTTTGTACGCCATTAATGGAAAAACATGCAGATCTACCTGTTATTTAAGACCTTGCACATATTATTTGATGTATACTCATGTTTTTATTCTATTCTTTTCTTGTATCTGAAGACAACGTACAACCGGCCAACGATGGGCGTTGTTGAACTATAAGTTCATCGATTCCCATTACATTTTAGCCCAAGTAAATGATGCAGTGACGATAGGGGAGAATGGAAAAAAAAACGTATTGTGCCAAGCCCAAATAGAACAAGAAAAAAAACAAAAACAACACACACAGATGTAAAGGAGAAGAAGATGATGATGAATAGACCAACGAAATAATGCTCTGCTTTAAGAAAGAATTTGGTTGAGAGGTGCTAAGCAGATTCTGATTCGGAGTTGTGCTATGCGACAGGTATTTTCGTATGAGAGTATGTAATAATTGAAGACACAGATTTTCTGTAATTCCGCGTACCTATATTAAAACCAAAAAATATTTGTCAATGTCTTTTAAATACTTTTTTAGTTGTTGAAACTTTTGCTGTTGTTAGAGTTTCGTTTAGTTTTTTTTTTAAGCTATTGCATAGCTTCTATCGAGGGCCTTGAGCGTGGAGACCGAATCCAGATATTCCGTAACGAAAATAACCTAACCAAAAAACAAATGCAATAGCTTTACCACAGCAGTCCCCGAGTGCCACACGTGTTTTTATTTAATAAAAGGCCGTTGTTCTAAAAGTGATTGCATCCTATGGAAGTTGAAGTGGCGGCAAGTAGGTACATTTTCCAGAAACATTTTATTAAGACCATTGTTTTCGAGTGCCAAATTTAATAACTGTAGGTGACAGTTTATTTAGCAAACACAAAGAGTTCCATTTCCCTCTAATTCCAATATCAGCACCAGAAACAGGCAGAAATTCTCCGTAAAAATAAATCCACCATTAATAATGTCTAAAAATATAATTCCTTTTCCGCCATTTTTCTCGTTTTAAGTGCTATCGATTCGCGCAGTGCCACTAAATCGTTACAAAGGACCTCAAATTACATCCGTAATTTATTGTCCAGCCTATAAATCATCAATCTTCTACAAGGTCAGGGGGTAATCAGGTTTAATGTGGGCACATGGCGATTTATGAGCCCCATGTACCAGTAACACGCTATGGCTTGGACAATGGTCTGACGTCAGCCCCACGTTTAAATTGTTTTTCATGAGTCATTATGGTATTAATATGGAAAAGTTCGTGGCTAAATAACAACAGCTGCTAGGGTTGATCTTTAGGTTAAACCGTTCTCGCCTAGGTTGATCTGTGGATGGGTGACCACCCTTACATACCGAGTTTCCCCCGTGCCTCAGAAAGCACGTCAGACCGTTGGTCCAGGTTGACATTTGTAGATCTTTGATATTCGTTAGGTAGTCAGTGGCCCAAAAAGTCTGACAACCAGTCTTACCAAAGGGTATCGTAGTAGCCGGAATTAACTTGGTTATGGAGGTTAGATAGGCAGTCGCTCCATGTAAAATACTGGTGTTCAACAACGTCAGGTAAGACAGAATGCCGACCCTAACATATTTGGAAAAAGGTTAGGCAGATGATTATGGTGAAAATAACAATATTCCAGAGTTATTTGAATGTGAAAAAATATCTCTTGTGTTGTTTTTGGATTGATCTTCTGAATTACTAAGCAATCTATACTATTAATCCATATCCATACCATTATATAAATGTGAAAGTAACTCTGTTTGTCTGTCTGTCTGCTACCTTTTCACGAGAAAACGGCTGATCGGATCGTAATGAAATTTGGCAAGGAGATGTATTTCAACCCAGGGAAGGACATAGGCTATATATTATCACGCTAATTACTGACGGGGGTGCGCAATATTGCATTTTGTCTATAGTTTTCAATTGTTTGACAACAGACAACTGTCATCACATGCATTGTAATAGAATAACTATTTTAGACAGATTGTCACGAGAACAAATAGCCCGTCGGTGACGGCAACCGCCTTTCAAACAGTGAGTCGCAAGGTAAAGCCTCAGTACAGACAAAGAATACTTTTTGATTTTGTGTAATGCTGTAAGATTTTTGATAATAACTTTGGTTCGCACGTTCAAAAACCACCCGGTTTTCACTTTTTGTAACAAAGTATTTTGTTTTTTTAAAGCTTACATATTTCCAAATCATAGTTTTAAACATTTTTTATAACACTTAAACGACAGTTTGGGAGTCATTTATTTCAAATAATAAATCTGTAAACATGGCGCTTAAACTGTAAAAGTATCACACACAGAACCCTTTTTCTACTATTTCTTAAATTTTCGTCTGTGTCGGTGTGTCTCTACGTAGCCCTTTTACGTGTAAATTAAAAAACCAATGTGGTTTTACTGAATGCACACATTATATAACTTAGTGAAAGTTTTGATTTTTGTTTCTTTGCAATCGGTGCTCTCCATCAAAAGATAGAGAACTTATCATCATGATCTAAGGATACATGCAATGACATCTATGAAACCAAAATGGTACTTATGAATAAAAATCACAAGATAGAGAAGAATAGAATAGTCAACATGACCTTGCTTTAAAAATCTACAAAGCCAGTAGAGTGTCCGTTCGACTGCTTTCCATGCGTTAGTTTTAGCAGTTTAACTTAATGCTCTATAAATGGCGTTGTTCATTTGACTCCATTTTCTGAATCACGGTATTATGATTTTCCGTGAAAGAATGATACTGGCATTCGCCCGTGTCAGATGTCTTTTTTTTAGTTTTTTTTTAGGATGTGAAATCATCAAATGACTTCTCCCACTCTGGGGATGACTTCTCCCGTGTCAGATGTCTCAAGTTTGGGTTTTTTGGAAGAAGTTCTCAATTCTACGCCTGTTTCTCTTTATGTAGGTACCTATATTATGGCTGAGCAATACTCAAATGACCGAACTATGAAGTCGCACGAGACCGGTCAATGTGGCGACACTTGATAGGCCTATGTCCAGCAGTGAACGTCTTTGCGCTGAAATAATGATGAGTGATGACAATTCAAATGGAGTAGGGCAGGACACCTAGCAAGGCGCGGTGATGTCAGGTGGAGTAAAGCTGTCACAGCTTTACTCCTTTTTTACAAGTGGCATTCTAGAAATCCAAACAGAAATTATGTTCGTCCAGCGGTGAGATAAGCAGACGATATTGTTGCTATTGCGGGAATATCCTGGATGAAACTGGCACAAGAGCGTGGAGCTTGGCACAAACAAAGAGAGGCTTGTACCCAGCAGTCGCTGAAGTCGGACTATGGATGATGATGATGATGACGCATAACTTTTTCCAGAGAAGTCCGATTTTCAGTATTATTTTGATTGAAAAGCGTGTTCAGCAAAGTTTGTCCCATTTTTTATTGAAAATAGTTGTGTTCGAATTCATGTGCGTATTGTATAATCATCGCTTGCTGAAACATCGTGAGGAAACCAACATGCCTGAGAGACATTTGGCATGTTAAGCCAAGTCAGAGGCCCATGGGCAGCATAAAAACTCTGACAACAGGTTAGGCACTAACCAAACGATAAAGAAGAAGATCGTTTTGGGGCTTATTTCATAAACCTTTTTGACAACTTTAGACCTGCCTGAAGTTTGACTGTATTCAGTTACAGCAGCTATATCGTGTGTCAGCTCATTTCACGCACCTTGATATACACTTTAGACCTAGCTAGAGTATGAGTATTATCGGAGATCTGACGATGGAGATGAAAAGCAGTCAAGGGTGCCACAACACTTCAAATCTGCTCTATCGTGTCTAAGGCTCATTTCGTGAGGGAGAGATCCTCTCTTCCCGGCCGCCGCGGGAGACGCAACGGGCGTCGGGGGCCACGTGGTGGCTACCGGCCACCGTAGATGCGGGCCTGTGGACGGCTGGCTATGGGCAATAGCTGGCCGTCCGGCCGTCTAACGACGACGACAGGCCGTGTCGACGGCGCGTTCGTGTTCCACGCGCGCCTCAAAGAGATGTCAGCAAAAGGAGAGGGGCCCGCAAGGGCCGAAGCCTGCCGGGGTTGCGGGCCTGTTCGAAAGAGATACCGCGGCCCCGGAACGTAAAAGGCGAGGAAGGAACATGGATGGTTTTTAGTCAGTATGAGTCTGACACTCCCTCCCGCTCCGCCCAGAGTGGGGGGGGTCATTTGATGATTTCCCATCCTTAAAAAAAAAAAAAAAAAAAGGCTCATTTCGTGCATCTTGATAAGAACTTTAAACCTAGCTGGATCATGACTGTCATCGATGGTCTAACAATGGAGACTGAAGGTAGTAGCAAGAGATCCTCAACAGTTAAACTCAAAACTCAAACTCAAATAATTTATTTCAATTAGACCATTACGGCACTTTTGAATGTCAAAAATACAAAACTAAATCAAAGCTACAGTCACAGTCACAAGGCATAATAACTTGAGAAAGTACTGTAGTTGCCCATTCCCTAGCGTAGATCTCTATGGAGAAGAACGGGCAAGAAACTCCATGGACACTCTTTTCAATCAAAATATTGTTACAAAATCTTAGTTACATCATTCATGTTGTGATTATACATATATGTGAGAACGATGTAGAAAGACGTGCACATTAAGAGCGTCCAGAGAAAAGATTAAATCAACTTAAAAAATAAATAAATTAAAATTAACCGTGGCAGCTGAGAGTTGACCAGTCTCAATTGACAGCGCCCGTTCACGAACATGTTAACAGCAGCTATATCGTCATTGGGCTCACTTAATGCACCTTGATGAGAACTTTAGAAATAGCTAGAATATGACTGTCATCGAAGGTCTCATGATGAAGGCTTGGAGACGAAAAGAATTTGCAATAGGTTTTCAAGAGTTTACAGCATCTACATAGTATTGTGTTGACCTGGCTGGAGTATGACTATCATTGAAAGTCTGACTTTGGAGAAGGAAGGCAGATGCGAGAGGTCCGCAACAGTTTGAAGCAGCGTTAACGTGTCTCGGCTCATGTCATGCCACTTGATGAGAACTTTCGACCTAGCTGGAGTATGATATTGTCGAGTGTCCAAGGATAGAAACGTAAGGCTGTCGAGGAAAGAGTCCTTATTCGGACAAACATGAGTTGAATATTTTGGAGTTTAATGTAAACCTATTCGAGAAAAAATAAATTGTTACTGACTTCAATCTGAATCTGAACTAATATTATAAAGCTGCAGAGTTCGTTTGTTAGGTTGGTTGAACGCGCTAATTTTAGGAACTGTTGGTTTGTCTTACGCAGACGAAGTTGCGCGGGTCAGCTAGTTAATATTATAAAGCAGAAGAGTTTGTTTGGTTGAACGCGCTAATCTCAGGAACTACTGGTTCGAATTGAAAAAATATTTTTGTGTTGGATAGTCCGTTTATCGAGGAAGGCTTTAGGCTATATAACATCACGCTACAATTATTAGGAGCGGAGCAGGAATGAAAAATGTTGCCAAAACGGGGATTTTTTTTTCCTTTTGTTTTTCTCTCTTATGTGACGCAGACGAAGTTGCGCGGGTCAGCTAGTGTTTTTCTAAATTGCACAAAGTATTTGGCCGTTCAGGATTAGTACTGATTCAGACAATATTTGCACTAACCTTTTCCTGCCTAAGTTGGGAACGGCTTCCAATCTAACCGGTTGCAGCGGAATACGTGTATTTTACATGAGACGACTATGTCACACAGTTACACCAAAATCACCAAATTAACGTGCTTTTCCAGTCACAAAGGAAACTCGGTTGCACCCATCCATTAACCAGCCTCAGCAAGCTTTGGTTATGCTTGACCGTATTGGTATTTTGTAATACTCGTGTACTGTTGCTTTGAAACAAGAACATCAACAAAGACTGATTCAATAATACATATTTTTTTAAAACACTTTTCCTATTGAATTTTTACTGAATTTAGGATGGCGATGATGAAAATGAAGCTGAAACGCCAAACTGTATCCTCCGATTTTGTTATTATTTGTTTTTTTGACTTACCTACGACTAAGGAAGCAATGTTTAAGACGTATTCACGCCAAAAATCATAAGATCACCTACTATTTTTGACCACCCAAAAGTAAAACAGAAAAGACAAAAAATTACCTCCAAAAAATTTCAATACTCACAAGAATTTCATAAGTGAACATTCCGTTTATATTATGAAAGGACTGAACGTTGGAAAATAAAATGCAAGCGGTAAAGATATTGTGAGGTGTCCAATAATGGGAATTTTGTGTATTTACAATTTGAGTAGTTCAAAAATGTTTTGTGTGTTTTGGATGCTGGAAACCAACCTAATGTTACCTACTTGAAAACTGCTTTTTGTTCCGAAGTGGTGTACTTTGGAATAACAAAATCTAATACCCTCATCCCCATTCTATCATCAGACGAGCCGAAATACAGCGAAGCGTCACCGTCATAATATGATTGAAGTTCCACTAACCCGAACAAAGCGCTATGCTTCCACAATGATTGTGCAAACCGATAGTCTGAGGAATTCTCTGCTGGGTTTTCTGTTTCCCGATCATTATAATTAAGACACTTCAAAGTTCGAGTGATCAATGTTTTTAGGCAAGTATGCTTAACCTTAGGCCACGTCATCGCTTTATATCAGGTGAGTTGCAGCCACACGCAAGCTTATTTAGCATCAAAAGGCTGAAAAGACCGAATTGAAGATGGTTAACCAGTTTTTTAAGAAAAAATATGAATTGTTCTAGCACATCAAAAAAAATGTTAATAATCATCGTATTTTAAAGACCGTTGACGGACTCGATACATAATTGGACGAAATAATTAATTGCAAAGAGTAGTCTTTAAATCATTATTAAACGGTTCTCAGAGGTCTTTATTTTTTTTTAGGTATAAGTCTGCAATTAAATACATGAAGTCAACATATTATTGTCATATTTCACAAATAATACACACATTTTTTATTTCACTATTTTATTAGATAATTATTATCTTCTTAAAGTGGCCACTAAAAGTGGGCTCTCGTTTACTTCGATACAAATAGACAATGTGTGCACATTGTAGTTTTGACAGCATTTTAAAAAAAGTAATGTGGAACTAGTTAGGACGACAGCTCATTAATTTATCAAAGCATTTAAGACTTGATCTCGTTTAATTTGATAGTGAAATTCGCTCTTAGCTGCAAGCTATACTAGCCAATATTTACCTTCCCCAAACCACACGACACAGCTCGTTAGCCAAACTTATCTTCAAGACGCTGTAATAATATTGATAACATCTCAGCTAGCTGCGGTGCCTTAATTACTATCCACTGAGTAATTGGCCAGTAATTACCTCATCAAAGTGTTGTTAACGTCACTGACGGCACTAATTTGTAGGGGTAATTCTGTCCGGTTGACTGGTGTGCAGTGGAATGGCTTCAAGGTAATCTAATTGATACTGATACTGTTGTCTTTTTCGGGAAAATAGTGTATGCTTGAGCACCGGTGGCCCAGTGGTGGCGGCCCCGACTTACGAACAGTACATTAACAGTAGGCGCAATACTTTGTCTAATTTATTTAGTTACCACTGCTCTTTTAATAGTGAAGAAAAGGTCGCAAGGAAACCGGTATGTCCTAGAACCAATAAATTCGAAGTCATATTGCGACATCTAAAAATCCGCACTGGGCCCAAGTGGTGGATTATAGCCCATTCCCTCTCATAGAGAGGAGAGGCCGGTATCCCAGCAGTGGGAACATTAATAAGCCTATGACTGTCCCACTGCTGGCAAAACGATCTCTTTATAGAGAGAAGGAAAGTGATTGAGTTCGCATTGATACCACCTTGCTCAAGGCGGCTTGGGCGTTTCAAACTTATATTGATTAAAAGTCCGGTATTCCTCACGATGCTTTTCCGATGTTTGAGAACAGGATCCTGTTTGACGTCCATGTTTACGGTTTTCATTGAGAACAGCTGTTATTTAACTATTCGTTGTGACATAACAGCTGTTCTTGATCGCAATAAATAATTATTTGATTAAACTTTGATAATTATGAAACAATAATGTATTGAGATAGAAATGTGAGCAACGCAATTGAGATGACTGGTAAATATTATAATCATCTCAGAATGTAAAATAAACATAAGTTAAGTTCTTAGTTAATCAAATAAATATATAGTTAGCAAGGAAGCAGGTGCGGAAGAGAAATAGTCGGCAGCTGTAACCAATGATATATAAATACGTCATTGGCTGTAACCCGTGACTGTACTTGCATCAAATCATTATTGGATTTCGTAAACTGAAGGCTAGAATACTAGTCTTTTTAAATATACTGATTGAGACAGCAAACAGATTTCTTTCTTTTTTCATTCTACTCTACATATTATGAAGCAAAGTCGTCAGCCGCGTCTGACGAAAAACGTCGTATCTTCGTCAATTTTGGTTTATGTAACAAAAGAAAAAATACGGGTCAAATATTTGTTAATAATGTAACTGATGGATTGAACTGATATTTTTGCTATTAAATGTTTAAAATAATGTATTGAAGTTCGTCTGTAAATCAACTTTTCACGTCTAGAAAGACCGAAAGATAAAAGAGGGTCCGTCAGAATCTGCGCAACATTTGTCTCCATCATCATTCTGTTTCGAAAAAAAACAGTGCTGGCTTTTCTCCAGCATACCTCAATATATGAAGATGGTGGGAAACGGCCCTTTTGTGATGGTGTTTTGTTTAGTTGGCGAATCGGGAAATTTCCGAAATGGGATGTAGCCCATTAATTCTATAATGCTTAATCTATATCAAAATCAATCAAGTCATTGAATAAATTTATTAGAGTATTAATAACGCCGAACACAATGTTTGAACATTCTAAACCTAATTTTAGAGATGAGAGGAGAATAAGGTTCTATTAAGCTATTAAAACATCACGCTACACCCATAGAACCAACCCAACATAAATAAATCAGAAACGGTGGCTGATACTACGGAGCACAGCTAGTATTAAATATAGACTACGGGAAAGAACCTTATTACCTAAGATAAATGAAAAGCGTTAAATATGAATTAGCGATTATGATTCCTAGAAAAACTTCTTATTGAACGCCTTGACGCCCGCTGTCAGCCCTTTTTTTTACTGATGGGAAATCATCAAATAACTTCTCCCACTCTGGGCGGAGCGGGAGGGGTGTCCGACTTTTACTGATTAAAACCCATCCACATTCCTTCCTCGCCCATTATGTTCCGGGGCCGCAGTATCTCTTTCGAACAGTCCCACGGCCCTTGAACAGTCCACAGCCCGCGCTGACAGCCCTCCGGCCTCAATCTGCTTAAACCCAAATACGGTGAAGTAAAAAAAAGTTATATATTAATTATTTATTGTCTTGAAATCATTATCATTAGTCTTCAGCAGTCCACAGTCAGACAAAGACCTCCTTCAATCGCACTCCACTCAACTTGATTCAGAGAAACAGTAGCTCTAAAATTGTAAATGCCAGTAACTAAATAAATGACCATGGAGGTTACACCCCTAAAATACCAACATTCATCACAAAATTGATTCCTCACAAATAGCACCGCAATAGATTATGGTAAGATGTATCATTTTACATGAACGAATTAATAAAACATTTTACCCGTAGGTATCACCATTCAATGTTTCGCTTAACTTTATCGATACTAGGAAAATCAATGTTACTGTGAATTAATTTAAGGCGATTACATGAGCTAAACGCGAGTTTTATAATTACTAAAAGTATATGATTCACTGCTATAAAAAAGACCAGAAAAATATATGATATTCTTCAGGATATATGCTAGCATAATACTGTTTTGAAGACATAATACAATTAATTTGGCTCGATAAAAAGAAATCACGAACTTATCTCTAAAAATATCTTTTAAACAATCAAAAACATACTAATATGCATGCGATCATTCTGATTTTTTGGCAAATAATTTTACAAGCAATATATTAGCATGATACTGTTTTAGTTGTCCAATCAATAGTTTTTCGTAAATCGATCGAAACCACTCATTTCGCGCTATTTGGCCCGCAGCGGCTGACGTAACAACCACTTTGTAGTGCAAGCTGATTATAACTTTATTCTAACAGCATTTCAAACGAAGTTTGAACGACCACAAATGGAGTTGCTAATTTAGCTCGTCTAAGCGCCTTAATGCTGTTTTTTTTGTATTTCATGTTCACACATTGCATCATTTGACGCGTTCCATGACGGATATCATTACGGATCTCATTTTCAGGGCATTACATCCGTCAGGTGATATTATAAATGTACGGTTGTTGAGGCTTCCTCTAAGCGGTTTACACTGTAATATGATAAACAGAGGTAACCGGTGTCATTTGATTATAGTATGTTATGGTTATCTATGTTAATATTAATGTTATGATAATAATTGGGGTGCAGACTTCCTCGTCATTACATACAACACACAATATTACCTGCTTTGACAAACTGGTTACAATGATTTGTCTTAGGAGTATAATATACGTAATTTGTACAACCAAGGACTCAGACAAAGTGATATTCCATCAGTGATAGCATAATTGGCGTATAATCTTCTCACGGCTCTGCTCTGTGGGAGGTAGTGGGGTGTTTTCTATGTCTTCGATTTTTATTTCTAGGTTTCCTCATGATAATTTCCTTTTACGTTTTAAGAGCAGTGGTGATGAAATAAATCACGCGCGTGTCTGCATACTGAATCACGGTCTTATAACTGTTAAGACGTTAACGACGCTGGACCACCTGTTACCTATGCTGCAGCTCTCAGCAAAAGCGAATTTACCAGCAAGCATAGTAGATGAAATAACCAGCAACCTTCTAAACTCGTTTTCCATCCATTTGTGTATGTCCATGCATCATGTAAATAAATAAATATCGCTGGAGATTGACACACAGCGCTATCTAGTGCCACACTAAGCAAGGGTTTTGTTTTGTCGTGGACACCAGATACTTTATATACTACATATATACTTTTTTGTTTGTAAATACATACTTATTATACATTTAAACATCCATGACTCGGAAACAAATGTCCATGCTCATCACACAAACATTTGCTCCTACCGGGATTCGAACCCAGGACCCTAAGAACGTAAGGCAGCCTCACCCAAAACAACGCCATTCGGGTTGTCACACCTGGTTTATACAAATAAATGCATCTTTATCTTTAAATAATTATTGACACTCCGATTATTTAAACAACACTATACAACTACCCAGCTACGTGACAAATTAATTTGAAGAACTTTCCTCTTTCCTTATATTTCTTTGTTAAATGTATGTGATGTGGCTGTACTTATTCAAATAAATAAATAAATAAATAAATATCAGCGTAAAATTAACTCACAACACCTTTACTTTTTTAAAACCCCATTTTGTTTATCACAATTTGTGATTCAACGCTTTTATCACCTGAAAAACAATTTTTCCCACTTCATAAAATTAATTTAACAGTTTTCGAATGCAGAAAATTGCCTGCGCATAATAGCATTCGCTGGTGTACTGTAATTAATAACTTTTGTTCAAATATAATGGTATATTGTGAGATTGGGGGCTTGTGTTTTATTGTAGCCATTTTTAATGTAAGGATATTAAGGTTTTTTACGGTGGCAGTGAATGGAGACGATATTAAAAATGTCTGACAGGAGTCTCCAAA
This sequence comes from Xestia c-nigrum, assembly GCA_916618015.1. Taxonomy (NCBI): domain Eukaryota; kingdom Metazoa; phylum Arthropoda; class Insecta; order Lepidoptera; family Noctuidae; genus Xestia; species Xestia c-nigrum. Next base: position 1,350,122 of record OU745246.1, on the reverse strand, counting down.
TCCCGTATTTCTTATTAGAGTGGCTTGTTTGATATAGTAGGTATAACATCACGCAAACGTGTAATATTCGAAGGATGAGCCAGAAACACTTCTGGGACAGGCAAAGTGCGGTGAAAAATCTATACACATTATAAAACTTAAGAAGACGGGTATTTATCGCGAATTTACCTTTAATTTATTCCCAACGTTTCGACCGGATTGCACCAGCCGTGGTCGCGGGGAGACTGAAGTACTGGAGGTACCGCGACAGCAAAGTGAAGGTGTTTATTCAACTACCCTCACTCATCTTCATAAATGTTAATTAGGGCCGGTTCACACTAGGACAGCACACTACACTAACAGTGTATGTATGTGTTTATGAAGATGAGTGAGGGTAGTTGAATAAACGCCTTCACTTTGCTGTCGCGGTACCTCCAGTACTTCAGTCTCCCCGCGACCACGGCTGGTGCAATCCGGTCGAAACGTCGGGAATAAATTAAAGGTAAATTCGCGATAAATACCCGTCTTCTTAAGTTTTATAATGAAAAATCTATAGTTTACCACTTTTCATTATGTTTAATTTCGTTGTAATAGGGACGAGGCAATTAGACGAATATAGACTCCGGGTTGCTACTGAAAAATTCCTTATGGATAAACCCCACAATTTTATTTAACTTTTATTCATTTTTACAAACGACTTTGCTAAATTCTGGTTTTCACATCTTAAGTTTAATTTAATTTGATTGTATATTGGCGCTTAGTACTTATTAAGATAGATTATCTTCCGAATTTATTGTATTGTGCGTGTGGTGTTTACCTATAAGTAGTTGTTGCGCTGTTATTTAATTTTATGAATGAATTATGTCCCTGTATCCAGTGTATAATAAATACATTTCTAAAATATATTTTACCCGACTTAAGTATCAAATCCGGTATCAAGCTAACGTGGCTCTTTTGACCTTTCCTGAAAATACACCTCACTATACCAATACTTATAAGAACCTCCTGTGACCTAACTACAAACGATGGCAAAAAATAACCTCAAGATCCCACATATCAAGAGATACAACAATTTTTGTGTGTATGAACGTAACTCACGCCCTATGTCAGTCCCGAATGAATATTTACGGCAAATTTTCCGGCTAGAACCGCTGATGTGACAAAATTGCCGAATACCGTTATAAGTTACTAGCTGTTGCCCGCGACTTCGTTCGCGTGAAAATATTGATGGGTCATGTCATCATGTGTGAGACTGCATCGTTGTTCGAGTTGTCGCAAGCGCTATTGAGTATGAGGTCCTGGGTTCGATTTGCGGGACGGGCAAAGTGTTATTGTATTATTTATGCCCGGTTGATGGGATTTAGCTAAATGTGCGAAATGTTGGTGTAGGATTAGATACACCTCTACCTAACAGTGGCGCAGGGTGAAAATAGTGTCAGGGGAAGCCGTAGAAAAAAAAGGAAAACTGTTTTTTTGCTTCTGTTAACTTTTTTCCCCGTGTTAATTTTTACCTCATTTTCACTACCAGCGACACAAAAAACCACGGAAACGACACCCATGATTAAAAATCCAAAAACTTTCGTCGGCGCCATTTTTGATTTTTATTTTGACTTCATCTTCATTCATTAAAAGTAAGATCAGAAATGCAGAAGAGAAAAAAAACAGAAATCTACAAAATAAAAAAATCTAGTTGGTATCAAATACGATATCGACAATTACTCATTCTATCTCGTTCTACTATACATTATTTATTTATTTATTTAAACAACACATACAACTATTATTACAGGTTTAGGTACCTAATACAATATAGCAGTTACCTATATTTAAAGTTAAATTATTTATTTTTTGAATAAATAAATGAATTTGTCAAACTAAAGTAATTGCGCAAAATGCGGCCCGTGTGAATTCGTTCAGTGTGACACCATATTGAGTGCACGCAGAGCGCGCGTAAGCGGCGAGTGCTTTAATTAAAAACAAAATGTTGCTCTTCTTTCACCCCTCAAGGGTTGAAATCCTAATAAAGCTGTTGCGTCAGCTTCCAATCATAAGCCCAGATAACAAATTTTGTACTTTTTACGTCGAAAATTAAGGATTTTTCACATACAATATCATCCCCTTTATAAGCCTTTGGGGTGGAATTATCAAAAACGCTGAAACACGCATAAATTAATTTTCAATCGTCAGCCTAAACACAAAATTAGAAGATCCTAACTTTAAAACTGACGGACTTTCATATAAGCTTCCATCCCATATTTTATCCCCTTGGGGGTAGAATTGACCAAAATCCTTTCTTAACGGATGCCTACGTCATAACATCTACCTGCATGCCAAATTTCAGCCCGATCCGTCCAGTGGTTCGGGCTGTGCGTTGATAGATCACTATGTCAGTCAGTCAGTCAGTCAGTCACCGTTGAATTATATATATTTAGATTGAAGCTTATTTTTAAAGGGTTTTAGAACCAAAATACCTGTTCATAGGTGGGGCCTTTTGTAAGGACCAAATTTTCAGTTTCAAGTAAATGCCAATTAAAAACCGCGTTGGTGTTAGGTAAATAAAAATTAATCAAGTACTACCAACCACTTCTAGTATTATTTGTCAGGTTTTACAGTGTAAGAGTTAAATTACTTCATGAGATATGATAAAAACGAAAGCTTTTCTCAGAAAACATTCCCCTAGTGATGATATTGGTGTATCAGTTACATTGCACTTTAAATTTAACGTATGCCAATTAAGCATAAACAGATTTCGCGATAAATATCCGTTTTCATATATGTTTTATAATGAGATTTATCCAAGAAAAGGATTTCAAAGTCCAAGCCGTTCCTATAATAATATTTCATTTCGGAATGAATATTTATGGAAAATTCAGTACATTTGCGGGAAGAAGCGCTGATGTGACAAATGTGAATACCGCTATAACTCATTGCTGGTCGTATTTTTGCATGATATTGGAAACTAAAATATTTTAGTTGCAAATTCTTTGCGGAACTTTTAAGAACACCGTTTCATTTCGTTTTTCCATCTTTTGCAGAAACATACGTACGTTTGCTAGATTCATTTAGATTTTCAGTTTGCTTTTAATATTATTCATTTTCAATCTAACATTTTAATAATACTGGCGACAATATACACCCTACGGATACTCCTTAATTTACCCTGTTTATTTTCTATAACTATTCCCGCTGCACCTTTGTGGCCCCTTTGTGAGTACTTTATGAGGGTTACAAGATGTTGCGGTGCGCCCATTTCAATCTTAACCCGAAACATGCCAAGCCCTGGCATAAACAAGGCAGTCAAAAGCCTACTTGAAGTCAACAGAACACAAGATCAGGGTAGTATTGACCATGTAGTTCGCGTTATTAATTTGGTTTGCTTGGAGAGTTTGGTGTCTTTGGGGTAAGGAGATGTAATTTACTTACTAAACCTGCGGTCTGGCGCAAATTACATGAGACTTACTCATGACTACAAAATGTGAGATCCATTTGCTGTTAGGAAAATAGTGTTGTGATAAATTATGTTAATTTAGTCCGAACAATTCGAGTGTTATGATGATATTTCGAAAAGGTCAAATAAAGGTCACTTTCTATTCAAAGTTATTGTGTTGTTGAAACTAAGGCTTGCACACATCGTCGAAGTTTCTAATGCATAACGTACTTACTTGTCACTTAGCGCAAATTGAAACAGTTTGAGGTTGCCTTGATCAATAACAAGTTTAGTTTGAGTCGATTGATCAAACTGTTTGACTTGCAATATTGCTACTGGACTGCGAAAATATACAGCTAGGTAAATAGAAGATTATAGGATACACTGGACAAAATCAATAACTAGTGATCCATAGCAACCGTGAATCGACAGGTTTGAAATGCAAATGCGAGGCCTTTAATCAGCAATAGGATGATATGAGCCAACGGTAACAATTACACATAAATTGTGGACGTCATCACTTTTCACTAGATAATAAATGTTTACCGCACAAAAACGATAGGGCAAGAATAAGTTACTTCGTTAAACCTACCTTTCATCCACATTGTTGTTAACCAATCAAAAACTGACTATCCCAAAATTCTACCAAATCCGCAGCACAAAACCTATCTCAAACTATTCTGCTTAGGAAATAAATAACGTACAAGTACAAACGGCTTTTCCGGAGGTGTAAGTAAAACATCCCTTCCTGACCCGGACCAAAGTTACAAGGTAAACAATGACTCCTTAGAGTTTTGGCCTTAAACGCTTCTACGTCTGTTGAATACGGAGCGAAGAATAATATTTGTTGTGGTTGTAAGAGATTTGTGGTTTGTGTACGGTGCTTGGAAAGTTGAAGATGTACCAACTGTGTGTGCTCCACTGATGTAAATATTTATTGAGTTTTAAAGTGCAATGTGAAAGTTTAAAGAACAAGATTATAATACGTTGTTGTTAATATTTATGATTGTATTGTTACAAGTATACGATATGAATTATGGATTGTTTATGCACATATTTTTGCTGAAATTCATAGCGTTCAAGTTTTAAGGCTCTACTCATTTATGAGTTCAGTTTAGTCACACAGTATAAATATTAACAGTAAAAACTTGGTTGATTAGAAACCAAAAAACAGAAAAAAACATTGACAGCAGACAGTTTGACAGGACAACGCCATACAACCACTGAAAGAATTCAATAACTGCTTGAGATATTTTTTGTCCTGTACTCTTTCTTTTCGGTGACCGAAATATCTCTCTGTGATTTAGAACCCACTAGGTATCTTTTACGGGATTATTTAAAGTCAAAATTCTACGTATACCAAAAAGCCTATAAAATCAAGCGTGTAATGAAACCGAAGGTTCAACGCAGAATCAATTAAACATTTATGCAAAATGATTACGAGAAAAATACAAAATAGTACGTATGGCAATTACGTACTATTTAGTAACGCGTGGAAGCCATTTGCCTGATGTGATGTTATTTTTTGATTATGAAAATATTAAAACTGTGTTTTCTATTTAATTTTGCGTAAATGTTGGCACAACCTATAAAAGGCTTATTGGACCAATAATAACAAATTACAAAATCTCATTTCACCTATAACAAAGCCTCAAGAGCTTGATTGTAGGCTTGGGGATTAAAAGTATCCCAGCTCATATTTAGAACATAAACCCAATATAATTTCACTCAAACCTAAGCTGGGTATATTGGTATAGACCAATATACCCAACTAATTTGCAAACACCTGAGGGAAATAATCTCTGTTCACGTACATTGCTTGTTGTGTACGTGTGGTTGTGTATAGAAGAACCACTGAAGCGTCGATGCACCGTGTCCTCCATTGTCTATTAGCTGCGAGACGTTAAGTAATGAATATTGAAACTGCATTAACTAAGCTCAAGGGGAATTTGCAAAATCAATTCGTAAATGCTGTAAATTGATTTGGTGAGGGAATTAATAATCCATCAGTTTGCGTTATAAAATAAAGCCCCTGCGTCTGTCTGCCTGCATCTTCAGACTAATCTAGATTTATCTCGTGAAGTTTGCATCGTTAATAATGCTGTGGTATTTGTTCTAGGCTTGAAGATAATGTTAGACAATGCTGGTATTGCAAAATTGATGGAAGATAGATCGTTCGCTGATTTATACGACGCTTTTTGTAGATTGCTTTTACATTTACTTACATTGGAAAGAATACAATTAAGTATTTTCAAAACTGGCTACAGTGGAAATAGCCAATCGCAAGCTCACGGTAACAATTTGACACCGTTTTAATGACATATCAATCAAGGTGGGTTTAGTAGCCCAAGTCTAAACAGAAAATCGTAATAATATTAAAACTTCCACCAAAATAACTTATTAATATTATAACTCTCAGCAGACTCTTTCACATATGATACATATGCGTAAATTCAAATGATTGACAGTTACGTCCGCCATTTTGTCGGCCATGATTGTTCCATTGCCGCGCGTCACATGACGCTTTTATGTCATTATTTTTAACGAACACGGTGTATCACTTTACTGAGACATAAAAATGTTTGTTACCCGTGACGTGTGCGTATTTTATGTATATGTCACCGTAAAATTGTCAAACACGCTATATTACAATATAACGCGTTTCTCTCTAGCGATATTGTAAACTCTCGAATTATTGTCAACTGAACATACGGATGTATCTCTGCCCCCATAATCGGGACTTGGGGCACCCCCCCGTTAGGTTAGTTAGGTTCCTTTAAGCCCTGCACTTGGAAATAGGGGCCCCGCGAAGCGGGGCTCCGTCGACTACGCTTTTTAGGGGAATATAAAGTGTTTTAAGGTTAGGTTATAATAATCGGTATTTCTCAGGAATGGTACAATATATTTATTTTCATGAGAGTTGTACCACTGGGCAAGGGCGACCCCTCCTTCCCTCCACACCGCGTAAGTTGACTACCATCGCATGCATATCACGAAAAGTTATTGCGTTTTGTTGTAAGCAGTATGTTCATTTGACAATATTTCGAGATTTTACAATATCGCTAGAGATATTACAATATGACGTATTTGACAATTTTACGGTGACATAAATATGTAAAAACATCGATTCCGTAGGGACAACGAACTCGGTACTTTGGCTGGAGATTAGCTATCAGCTCTTCCGTATTTTGTGAAGCGGTACGTTTGGGACTGGTCAGACGATGGAGATTGCATGATGTCAATGAATGACAGTCAGATGACCTCCCACTAGGGGGACCGATGACCTGGTGCAGGTTGCGGGAATACGTTAGATGCGAGTTGCACAGGACCGGTCAATGTGGCGACACTTGGGGGATGCCTAAATCCAGCAGTGGAAGATATTCGGCTGAAATGATAATGACGATAGATGATAGTCGGGAAACCTAAATAAGTTTTTCATGGATCAAGCTCCCTAGTTTCTACCACTGCTATACATAGGTAAGATTCACAAAATATAACAAAGCTGCTTTCATTTTGACTAAGAGGAGCCTGATTAAAAATATTTCTGAGTTGGCCAAAACATGAAGCACCCTATTGTACCTACTGAGAAGGAATGTCGGGTATACAACATTATTTTTTGTTTACACTAATCCCGAAAAGGGGTCATTATACTCATCATTTTGAACAACTTTTTCTATGGGACGAACTTTGAAATCGCGAAAAAAAATCAGTTGTTCCATACATTTTGACGAGTTATGCGAACATAAATGTATGTAGGGAACAGCTGATTTTTTTTTCGCGATTTCAAGGTTCATCCCATAGAAAAAGTTGTTCAAAATGATGAGTACAATGAACTCTTTTCGGGTTTAGTGTAAACGAAAAATAATGTTGTATAGATATATAATTCCAAATTACGTTAAAGCATGATGACAAGGGACTGTTACGTTCAATATTCCGACACCCATATCAACATTAGAATATTTTATATCATCTCCTTTCAAATATTCATTCCATTCCTCCATTCCCTTTCATGGACCTATCAATAGGTACAATAAAAGCAGTTATACAGATCATAACAGTCCTTGAACCTTAAAATATACGGTTCGGGGCCCAATAGGGTCATTCGATCTACATAACAAAAAGATATTCACACGTTATGTAATAAGGGCTTATATAGTGGTTGTTTTATAGGACGTTAAATCTTGCGCAGTAAGTTGATAGGGCCTTTTAAATGGTCGAATATTTGATGGCTTTGTTGCCCCTGAGTTATAGTAAGCTTGGGGCCCTTTGATGATAATCGTGATTCATGTTCTGAAAACTATTTGTGTTAATGAGTTTGGGTCCGAATGAATTTCAGTCTCGGACATTCGTAGTTTGATTGGAAATCTTTTCTCTTACAAAAACGACTGCACGAATTCTTACGTATGATTTCAAAATAGATAGAAGACTAAAAACACGGGTACCTACTACGATTTCTTCAATAACGTTTTGATTATGCAGAAATGTTTCTAAAAATAATTATTATGACTCATGTAAGGATAAACTAAATTATTACGACAACCAACATTACATATTTAACTTTGAATTGCATTGCTGTATAGAAAAGTTCAAAGTTCATCCAAACACGATGTCGACTTTTCCAAAAACTCTGCCCATGACTGACATCTATTTTAGCAGAAAGCTGATGTCGTCCAAACAAACTTCCACCGTGACGCGAATAACAGTCATTTTCTTATTAATAAAAGAATGTCAAATTTCGAGGTTATGTTCGTGATAACTCACGCTCCATTAAGCTTAAAGCATAAGCTACGTTGCTTAACTTCCCTCACACATGACAAGGGAAATTCAACCTTATTAACACAGGAACAGAGTCCTCAAAATATTGTTGGCTTCTACAATGAATATTTATTTCGTTCTTAGGATACAATTTTTATGGCATGTTTTTATAATCTTGCCAATGTTACGATGTCGTTCTGAGCTTGGAGTACGTTATCTTAGCTTTTGTTGCCAGTTGATTTTGCACTGCGATTGGAAATGTATAAAGATCTGGTTTTATGCTGTGATAAAGGCGGGTGGAGATCTGAGTCAAGGTTTCACGAGATTTATAGGTTACCAGAGTTCTGCTACACATATAAACTCAGAACTTTTTTTTAGTCGTGCAGATAGGCAGACACTATAAAACGTCATCTCCTGCCATCATTTACTTTTTGGTAAACATTTTGTGATACTGTTTTGTAAAATAAACAAAATGGTTCATTCGTTCTAATTTTAATCACACGCCTGAAGATCTTTGTCCAGTTATAGGTATGATTGCTTATTAATTAATGAGCAATCCGCTCCTGGCCATTCAAACAATCGATCGAAACAATTATTCCGCATGAACAGAACGCAAATTAGGACAGATCTGTTCGATAAACAGTAGTACATCTACGTATCCACCTATATCTATATTGCCAACTATAGTTTTCTTAATGGCAAACTACATATAGTTTGTCGTCTCGTAACTGGGTCATGCGGCATTTGCTAGTTGCTCCAAGTTTTTGGCGTAGTTGAAAACTTGCGATGTATGTGAGATCTAATCATGCGTTTGCAACGAACCCACGGATCGAAGTTATTGAGTTTAAAGGGCCTTACATGATGGGGTGAATAAGGAAGAGTTTAATTTAATCATGTTCTGCTCAATTTAGGTACCAAGACAAAAAAACTAGCCAAGTGAGAGTCAGACTCTTGCAAGAAGGGTTCCGTATCATCATTTTATGGGAGCCTCTATCATTAGTTGATAGAGCGGCAATAGAAAACTGTGAAATGTTAAACTGTCTACCCTTGCGGATTATGGGTTACAGCGCACTGACAGACAGACAGACGGACGGACAGCAGAGAGTCCCGCTAGTTACCCTTCTAGTATGAAACCTTAAAAACTAGCTGGTAAGTCTTAAATAGCTTCTGACATTACACGATTTATCGGGCTCGATTTGTCGGGTACGATTGGCAGCGCGGCAGGGAAGTAGGTCGGGACCACTCGACGACCAGATTTCTTATTACACTTCCCTTTTCCTGCAGGCAGAGCCCGATAAATCGTGTAATGTAATAAGCCCTTAACCCATTCATTATAGGAGATGCCTGTTTTATTTATTTATTTTATTCATTATCACATACATTTGTTTTAACAGGTAAGACCCAAGCTAACGAAAGTAGTCATGAAATTGCTTATAGTCCAGTCCCAACAAACGGGTCCGGGTATAAGCACAAGTTACACAGTGAACAACATACCAAGTATCACCCTCTGGAATTCCGCCAAAAAACAAGAAAATGTGTTTAAACGCCGTGAGACACTATTGAGTGTCCTTACTGCACAAATTACTGTTGCAAACTTTGACGAGTTTGTACGGGTTGCCGGAACTTTAAAAAGTCCCTTCTTCGGTCCCAATCATAGTCTCCTGTTTTTAATGAGCAATCCCATTGATTTCAAAATTTAGCATGCCACATAAAACCATGAAAACATTTTGAAGACCGGGGATGCACCTTTACGTATTATGGGTAAGTTTAGTGCACAAGACCGGGGTTGCACCTTTACGTATTATGGGTAAGTTTAGTGCACAAGACCGGGGTTGCACCTTTACGTATTATGGGTAAGTTTAGTGCACAAGACCGGGGTTGCACCTTTACGTATTATGGGTAAGTTTAGTGCACAAGACCGGGGTTGCACCTTTACGTATTATGGGTAAGTTTAGTGCACAAGACCGGGGTTGCACCTTTACGTATTATGGGTAAGTTTAGTGCACAAGACCGGGGTTGCACCTTTACGTATTATGGGTAAGTTTAGTGCACAAGACCGGGGTTGCACCTTTACGTATTATGGGTAAGTTTAGTGCACAAGACCGGGGTTGCACCTTTACGTATTATGGGTAAGTTTAGTGCACAAGACCGGGGTTGCACCTTTACGTATTATGGGTAAGTTTAGTGCACAAGACCGGGGTTGCACCTTTACGTATCATGGGTAAGTTTAGTGCACATGACGTCTACAGTGACGCACTTATAATGCCTTAGAGATCTCTGCCTGTCAACTGTCCAGTGACGGATAGACAACACCCCAAGCTCTTGGATATTTTCATAGATAATGCTTGGACAGACACTATGAAATAGGCCGTAGGTCTTCCAAACAACCACAAACACCAAACTATAAAACCTAAATCAACAATCAGACTATTCGGTCCCCCAGAATTCCCCAGATAACCAAGCCCATATACAAGGGCTCTAATACTGAATCATACCGAAACTTGCAAGGTGGTTCAACGTTAAACATAACGTAGTACACTTTGATAGTTATTGGCCATTAGCAAGTTTATGCGAGATATACCTGGAGGATCCCACTAATCTGATGTCAAGTGTTTGATCGACCGTCTCTAAAGTGGGTGCCTAAGTTATTGGGACAAAGTTGGGAGTAAGCACTCTTTGTTGTAGGTTATATGGCTTGTGTGTTCTGGATTTTGTAGTTTTAGGACTGTTGTTGGCGCTGGTTTAATAGTTTTGGTGTAAACGGGCCTAGACCGCAATCATAAATAACAGAAATAAAGATCCTAGCTTATAAATATTTCCAAGTCGGTCATAGTGTTACTGGGTTTTACATCTGGATTTTTTCAGTAATATATTTAGTAATTACATTTTAAACACGTACTAAATAATACCAGCCATCCTAAACGGATGCAGCTGAATACCAGTATTTTACATGGAGCGACTGCCTATCTGACCTCCATAAACCCAGTTAGTACTGGATAATACGATACCCCTGAGTTAGACTGGTTGTCAGACTTTTTGAGCCACTGACTACCTGTAATGATTGTCAAAGATCTACAGCTAGGACTAAATGCTTAACGTGTTTTCCGAAGCACGGAGAAAATTCGGTACCTATGTAAGGATGGTCATCCATCGACAGACCAACCTAGACCAGCACGGCTGTACCTAAAGATTGACCCAAGCGGCTGTTGTTATTTAGCCACGATCTCCTATTCTACTTGTAAATGGCCATTATCAACAATATATTTTTCATCCCCCCATCTCGGAAAGAGTATTTTTGCTCTTCGATATCTGACTGCAAAAGCCGTTTCTATCGTCAAGAGGGTAAAGTAAATTTGAATTTAGAACATCGTGTGCACCAAGTATGTGAATTCAAAACATCATTCTACCTCTATGGTGCCAAATTTGTCATACATTTTTTTTTAAATTTGTTATGAACTCAGACTCGGAACCTTCTTGGTGTACTTTTAATATGTTTTGCGCGCGCCATTTTCTTTTCACGTCATATTGTTAACACCTTAGGTTATAAACAAGAAATCCAACTTGAAAAACCTAAAATGACCACTATCTAGCGACGAGGAAGTTTATTTGAAGCCAACAGAATTAACTAAATTTGTCATGGTTAAAAAACAACTTTGCACTCTTGTATAACAAATAACTATTCGGTTTCTAAAAACACTTTAAAAACCTCTCTATCCAAACACTATACCTACAGGTTCAACGCATGAACGCAGTGTCTTATCTCACTCGTTCGTAGTCCGTTTACATTCGCCGGTGCTTCGTTTACCTGTGGGTCGAGTGCCCAAATAGCCTTGTTCAGCGACATTGTCCGTGGCCTATCTAGGGTTGTACGGACCAACTAGGTGCTTAAGTACTCTTGTTTTGTAAAAGCTATTTAACTTTTGTGCTTGTGAAAAGATGGCTTGTTATTTCAAGAGAAGTTTTCGGTGTTTTTTCTGCAGAATTTCGGATGAGGTATTTGAAGGACTGAACTTGCTGTATCTTTCGGCACGATGTTAAAATTGGAACCGACAACGCCATTTTGTGTTTTATTATATTTCACAATTAACTTATTCCCGTTTTGTTCATCACACCCACTTGCTGTCAACTTCACTACACGCTTCTGTTCGCATGTAGATACCTATGTTAGACTGTTGTTGTCCGTTTTAAAATTTGCAAAAGCATTTTTTGACCACTTGTTGGTATCCTGATCCTATAGCTAGGATCACCTCTTCTCGGGAGAATTCCTCAACAATTAATAGTATGGGCTTAAAACTTTATATGTATACGCATTCAATGTTGGTATAATTATATATTATAATATATGTTGACCTAATTTACTTATTTCCATTTTAATAAAAGCTTGATTAATTTAAGTTAAATTTATTTATCTGAGTGTCAAAGGGATTTAATTTAATACAGACCAATCAATTAAAACAACAAAAAAAAACTATGGTTCTAAAAAACGAATGAAACTTAACAAAAATTTAAACCAATCATGCACGCCTTGATTACAACAAAAAGAATAAGAAAAAACAAATCTTTATTCTAAATTCAATTTAAGCAGCCCTATTGTAGCCGTTATTGGGGACGTGGGGCGTCGTCGCTGAGGCCTGAAGCAAGCAAGGTCAGTTAGCCAACGAACAAATAGGGTTAGTGTGAAGTGACCGCCCTAAGATATAGAGGGTTTAATATAGTGTTATGATTAGTGGGGCTTGAAAATGAAGATTTGGGCTAAGGTTGGCAGGTAGTGAAAATGTCTGCCACTGGTTCAGAATTTAAAGTACTAGGGGCTACTAATGTGGAATACGGTAAAAATAATGTAGATTAACAATTTTTTTCTATGATAAGTGAAGTAAAGTTCTAAACGAGTGGCGTCCAAAGACCGGATCGCGAAGTGTTGGTTATCTTCGGCGAAATAAGCAGACTATTTTGTTTTCATCGCAGGTCAATCCTGTATGAGGTTTGCATAGGAGCACGGAGATGGAAAAAGCGAGCACGAGCTAGGAAAAAAGGTGACGAGGAGATGGTGAAATCGGGCTGTGGGTGATGATCATGATCAAGTGATATAGGGTGTAAACAAACTCATCACGAAGCCGACAACCAAGCACTCTGTACACCAAATTATTAAGTTTACGCAAAAATGATTGCTTTGGAAATCTTACAGTTAAAACGTGTATTCAAATTTTTTTACAACAAATTGGATTTTTGACCCCCAATATATGACACCGTAACAAGAAGGTTCCCGGGTATGGTGTAGAACAAAAAAAAAATATCGCAATGTTGGGGGGAACAAGTGCCTTTCGGGTTTGCTAAGAGTTATTGCACCCTTTATGTATTATTGAGGAACTCGTTGTCTAAATAATATCAGCCGCTCGGGTCGATCTTTAGGTTAAGCTATGCTTGCTTAGGTTGGTCTGTGGATGGGTGACCACCCTTACATACCGAGTTTCCTCCATGCCTCGGAAAGCTCGTTAAGCTGGTGGTCCCGGCTGGCATTTGTCCATATTTGACAGTCGTTACAGGTAGTCAGTGACTCAAAAAGTCTGACACCAGTCTTACCAAGAGGTATCGTATTTTCCAGTATTAACTGGATTGTGGAGGTCAGATAGGCAGTCGCTCCATGTAAAATACTGGTATTCAGCTGCATCCGGTTAGACTGGAAGCCAACCCCAACATAGTTGGGAAAAGACTAGGCAGATTTGGGTTAGTACAAAAACTATTTCTCAGTGAAAGTTAAAATCAGTACACGTCTCTTCAGCTTGGAATCCAGTAATCACTAAGTGTACTCGTCAAGTGAAATCGCCTCAATATACGGACACTGTTAGTGTAGTGTGCTGTCCTAGTGTGAACCGGCCCTAATTAACATTTATGAAGATGAGTGAGGGTAGTTGAATAAACGCCTTCACTTTGCTGTCGCGGTACCTCCAATACTTCAGTCTCCCCGCGACCACGGCTGCTGCAATCCGGTCGAAATGTCGGGATTAAAGGAGATAGTTTTTTTAGGGCCCACCTGGTCGTTGCATTTATTATTCATAATAACACCAAAAAAAAGTAACCATTTTACTATGGTATTAAACGAAATATTACGTAAAAATGAAAACGGAATCTTAAAATCATAATAAATAAGCTTTGTTATGATATCTTTTTGCGAGTCAAATCATTCCTGTTGTGGTCAATGTCATTTGACAGCAAATACTTACGTGAATAGGGGCGTTTTCTGTTTACTAAAAAAAGTACGGTACCTACCCGCTGGTAATCACATGTGCTATATAATTATTATAGAATCAGAAAGAATATAAAAATATAATATTATTAAACTGTGAGCATGTTTAATGCTATTTTTAAAGGTTTACACTAAAATCGCATAGATGGTTTAAATAATTAACGTGGCACGGAACGTTTTAACAAACTTTTTTAGTGATTGACAGACAACTTCATTATTTTGACATTTCGTTTTTCTGTTTATTTTGGTTTTCGTAAGTGTTTTTGCAGATTTTTCGCATTTACTCCGGTTAGACAATGCTTAACTTATTTAACCACTGGAATCTAGAGGTTTTAAGGAAGAAATCAATGTAAGTTTCATTATTAAATGCTACAATTTATGTGGGTGGCCTAATCCTCGAACAAAAAAAATTGGTTCCTTTAAGGTAAATTCGCGATGAATAGGTACCCGTCTTCTTAAGTTTTATAATACAAAAACTATTTCTCAGTGAAAGTTAAAATCAGTACACATTATTAATCTGTACTAAACATCATGATAACTGAATAGAAATCAGCAACATGGCAGATATTGGCTAGGTTTACACAAACACTCCTAATTGGCGGACGGTTTACCCAACAAACGGCGAATAAGTAATATAAGTGAGCGAGCTTATCGACTCCGTATTACTTTACGAGCTGTTTAGATAATTAATGGTTTAAGGCAAGATTTTGTTGGCAGGTTAAAAATGTTCAAGGTGAAGGTTGAGAGTAATTCAAGAGTAGATTTACTTTTAAACTCACGCGTTAATATTGTGGTCCAGTGATCGGAACTATGACTCTGAATTTTCAGGTTTGGGTTTGACTCCCAAGTCAGGTAAGTTTAATTGAGTTTTACCGTTCATCATCATTATCATCAGCTTATGAATGTTCCCACTGCTGGCACACAGGCCTCCTTTATATGAGAGGGAATGGGCTATAATCCACTACGCGGGCCCATTACGGACTGGTAGATGTCACATGTCTTCGAATGTTTTGGTTCTTCCACATGCCGGTTTCTTCACGATGTTTTCCTTCACCGTTTTGAGAGCAGTGGTGGTGATATAAATGGCACAAAGTAATGCGCCTGTCTGGATTCGAACCCACGACTTACTGTTTGTAAGTCGGGGCTGCCACCACTGGGCCACCACTGCTCTCTGAGTGAGTTTGGTCATGAGTTATAGCGTTGGGATGTTTGTAAGTATTTATTTGATTAGAGTGAACAAGTCTACTACTAACTATAGTGGTATACAGCTGCATGCATATTGTAAGACTGGACCCCAAAATAGTTGGAAAAGTCTTAATTAGTACCCAGTAAGTTTCTCTTGTAGCTTGCCTTACATGGCAAATATAAGTTTTACTGAAACTGCGAACGTCGTGGAACATACACCGTGGCGGTAAAAGAATGTTGTCAGTATGGATATCTCCACCGTTCTGAAGTATAAGGCTTGAAGATATGTATGGTCGAACGAGCTATTTGGTTTACAGTTTAACCAACAAATTGCATTGAAAATGTAAACCAAGTAGCTGTTTCGATCGTACATAATGGATCAGACTCAAGTAAGTTCAAACATTGAATACGGATACATAAATCAGTAAATAACAGACATACATATGTCTCGGTGATAATGTCTCGGCAGCACTGAGTTGTGGTTCGACCTAGTTCACGACGAGATGGTGTCACTGTAGGAATTTACTGACCTCTTACTGAGAGCCTCAAGTAAGGTTTAAGTAAAAACAGTAATATTGGTCAATACAATGTTATTAATATTATTTAATTCAAGTACGTATTGTATAATGATCACCTGCTAAAAGAAAAATAGAGATATTGCGACGGCGCTTAAAGCCTAGACAGACTACGATGGATGGCATAATTGTTTCTATTATTTTATTTACCACCATATACTACATTATGTTTAAGCAATAAACGATTTGATTTAAAAAAAAAAAAAACTCTGACAGCAGATAAGGCCATGACCACACGATAAAGAAAATTAAGGTCCATGTTCACCGAAGTGATAACGGTCTGATTATCTAAAAACAGCTGTCACTGTGACATGTTCCCATACAAAAATGCGTTTAAAACAGCTGTTTTAGATAATCAGACTGTCATCTTTTCAGTAAACATGGACCTAAGAATAAGCCAGATGGCAGAGCCCTTCGATGATATAATTAAAAGTTTTCTTGAAATCATCATCATCATTACAGCCGCAAGACGTCCACTCTGGAACATAGGCTTCCTTGAAAACTCTTTCTCGAAGTATTGTTTTTAATCAACCTGTATTGTCTATTAAAGGTCCAGATAATGATATGTCTATATTCATATCAAATACGAGTTGCCTGGTTGTAATGAGTATGACGATTATCAGTGTCGGGCACTAGTTGTCTCGGCATTTTGCTGAACTGGGCATATTTGGCGCAGCCGTAAAGCACACAGGGTCATATTATTTTTACGCATTTTCTTGTTTAATTTTATGTTTTTTACAAGTAAGGTTTTTATAATATTTAAGTTTTCATTTTTTCTGGTTGCCTTTTATTATTATTGTTACACCGTGCGGACTTGTGGCGTGTGCTAAATAAATGTTTTTTCTTCCATTCTTTCTTTTCTATATGTATATTCAATAGGTTTTTATATGGCGCCTCTTTTTAGTACGTATTCGCCTTAAGTCTTTAACTTAGAACACGCTAATTCACTTTTATAATGGAATATCAATAGAGATTTAGCATAAAATATGTTTTATTCAAATAACACAATTAGCTGAGTTTCTCATCACATAAATAAGGTATAAATGCCCGTAATACAAGAATAATAGGTCGTTACGGCAGTTTCAGGTTTTATTTATTGAATTTATTGTTTTATTACAGTCACAAGACGAAGTATTAGATGGTTTGGTAGTAGGTAATGAAACTGAGAATTTTTTGAGGAGCTGTAGCTGATCTAACATTATTAATATTTTACCAATATTATGACATCAAACAGGTTACATACAAGTAATGTCTTGTTTATTGGTATTCAAGTCTTAAGTTTTCGTAGAAAGGGTAAAATGAATAAATATCGGTAGGAGCAAATGTTTGCGTGATGAGCATGGACATTTGTTTCCGACTCATGGATGTTTATATGTTTTATAAGTATGTATTTACAAACAAAAAGTATGTATGTAGTATTTAAACTATCTGGTGTCCACGATAAAAGCCTTGTTTAGTGTGGCACTAGATGGCACTGTGTGTAATATCCAGCGTTATTTATTATCCTCCTTCCCTTATTCTAATCTGTAAATAAAACTCATTCTTTATTTTATTTTACAAATACTGCCTTTTCGACATTATGTAAGATACCTTTTTTCTCATTTACCTCTCACGCAACAAAAGGTGCAATATCTTCCAGCTAATCATTTAAACCTCGTTACCCGAACTCTCAATGCCCAAAGCTCCGAACTTCGTAAAGGCGAGCAACAGAATCGATAACGAACAACACGAACAAAGCGATCTAAAATAAATTAACCCCCACTTCCGAACCTAAGATATGTAACTTGTGCGTTATTTTTCTTCGGAAACTTCTCGGAACGCAATAAGGGTAACGACTATAGTGACTGAAAACTTGGACAATGATGCCGCATTATTTCGGGAACTCTGATGTGGCATTGGAGGGAAATGTAGGGTATTAGATTGTCATCAGTTGGAAATATGGGGCAAGCCAACGGCAGTAATTTGACAGTATTTTATGAAGATCTGATGCCCAAGAATAAGTAGTCTTGGATTGTCGCTTCAAACGCATGAATTAAGGGTGAGGCTCCAGAGTAGCCCGCGATATTCAAAATATCTTACGTTTTTAACCGACTTCCAAACGGAGGAGGTTTTCAATTCGTCGGAATTATTTTTTTAATATATTTTTAATGTATTTTCCCTGATTACTTAAAGATGGCTATAGACCGATGTGGATTATTTTTATTTTGTTTCAAAGAGTTATACTTCACAGGTGGTCCCTTAATCATCAAGTCAGGATCTGATGATGGGATCCTGGAGAAATATCCAAACACACACAACAAACAACAAACTAACAAATTAACTGACTCTTCAAATTTTAAAGGCACAAATAAAGCGATTTAGGTATCTTTCAGAGGAGTACTTTCTCGGAGAAGACTCACTTCAATGATTCTTGATTCTTAATTTGATGAAGAACTTCGGAGATAGGCAACGGAACTCCTCAATAAATTATAGGAAATGGACTGGGATTGCTGAAATCTCATGTCTGTCTATTGTTTACACCGGTTCATATCATAACATCACGTCAATACGTTATGAATGGATAAGCGCATGTGAAACACTACTTAGTGAAAAATAAAAACTTTTTGCAAAAAATATAACTTGCTAAAAACACAAAAAGTGAAAGATAACTTTAGCTTCAGAAGTCGGTGACAATAAAACAAAGGTCACCGACAATTTGCAGGCCTGTGTTCTATGTTGATTTTAATGTTGTTCGCGATTGCAAGACGTATGTAGTTAGAAAATTATAATCATCAAAATCATCAATACAGCCCTCCAAGTTAGGTGCTCATTTTGTCCATAGATCAACTTAGGAACTCCAAAATTGTGCTCATTATTTCAGCCGAAAGAAGTCCACTTCTGGACTTAGCCCTTCTCTAAGTTTTGCCACATTGACTGGTCACGTGTGACTTGCATCCATTCCCGCAAACTTCACGAGGTTATCAATATCCACCTAGTGGGAGATCTTCCAACGCAATGAAACGCAAAATCGTGATATCTCTAAAAAAAACAATTGCAGCTGTTAAGGTGCAAGCATGAAAGAGTTTTTTTTTTGTATTTCCAGCAATTTTATTCTTTGTAAGATCGAGTGTATCGGTTTCACCTTTTCAAGCATATTTCATCTTCGCTTCACAACAGGCGAGTTGCGGCCAAATGGAGGACAATTTAGTTTTTAAAACTTTGTTTTATCAATAAACTAGAAAGCACAGGACTCTATCCTAAATAACAATCGAAAACATTACTCCCATCTGAATCCATATAACCAACCCACACAGTCAATACAAACAGTTACTGTTCAACTAATAAGTCTTTCAAATAAAGACATTGTCAGCAAACTGAATGCGCAGTCTCCCAGTTTTCGCATTCTCTGTTACCTTCCTGGTTCAGCTGAATCGTACATCTGTATCGTTCCTTTATCCCGGGGCGACGAGACTATCTTGAAATGTTTATCTTTTAAAGCGTAGTTTCATACTAACACTTTTCTTGACCATGACGTAATGGAAAGAAAGAAAAACGTGTTTATGCTGCACAACTCCACACAGGCACATTATAAATTAAAATCAATAAAAAACAACATACAAAAAAATCTTAAATGAAGTTGGACGATATTGCATTTTACCTGATCACGGATATTTTTTCAGAACATTTCTCTTTTAATTTATAGTTTAAAAGTTTGGGATCAATAGTAAATTCATTGAATCGTTTAATTAAGATAATATTTGCATCTTTCAAAGAGACAAAGAGGCGTACTCGTCATAAAAATGAATCGACAAACGTTTTAAAAATGCAGTAGTTTTAATTTATGCATTATTAAAACTACTGCATTGTAAGTGAGAACTGACCACACTATTTCTTACAATATTACGTCATCATCATCTCTGTCCTTGTCCCAATGGCCTTAGGGTCACAGCATCTCTTCTTCCACACATCCCAATTACTCGTCATCTCATCACACACCTCCTATATCTCAACCTTATAAGCATAACATTATCCAACTGCATACTAACCGGTCCATTACAACATCCATCAAAGTCGGCATGTAGTAACAACGTGGACCAACCAGAGAGACCGCGTTGTTCGTCAAAGGATGCCGGCTGATATGAGGTTTCGCTCGCATCGTTTGATGTTAGGCCGGTGGTACATGAGGCGGAAAAACAAGTTGTTGACCATAGTAAGGTGTCCACGTAGTAAAAGTTGCTGTGAAGCGTTAAGTTAAAGAAATAAAAATGCATGAATGTAAAAAGTCATGATGCAGGATTTATTGATACCCACTTTTCTTTCTTCGTGTCGACGGCGACGGTAGTATTCAATTGTATTGACCCAGTGCGTCTCCAATTCCACGACATCTTCTGTGGCATTTCAATATACTGTGTTTCTCTAATTCTTAAGTACTCTTAACAACAAGCATGCCTGAGAGATATTTCTCGACGGTATGTTAAGCCAAGTCAGAGGCGCCGCATAAATACTCTGATATATATAGGTACCCCGTATTCGATTCGGGAAGTCGTATGTCTATCTGGGTCGTTTTCGTTTTGCCAAAAATTAATTCCTAGCGTTTGTAAATATGAGGGCAGGTCAGGCACTAACCACACAATAAAGAAAGAAATAAGATTGTTTTTTTATGGTAAACCAATATTTGAATGAATGAGTGATACAATTATTTGCAAGAATATTGGTAGTTTACATACGTATCTTAATACCTATCTAAGGGTTTCACTATATTCGGCATTTCGGTCATACAAATATTAAAGTTTTATATCTTGGTATATGAAGATGAGGTGACAAATACTGGTATTACACTAAACTTATACTGTCACTTACGGGATATCTTCCGTGATGATTTATTATGTTGAGCTCCCGATATCTCGACGCTGTTGCAAGCGCCATGATCGCGGGTTGACTGGAGTATGCGGGTGGATGGAAATTAAATTGTTACGAGCAGACAAATCTGTCTACCCTCTTTCTTTGTCTTTTGCTACGCGCACTATTGGAACTCGACACTAAGTCACGACAAAACGCACTCACACATCAAGTTTTGTGGAGTTTTTTGTATGATGCCGGCTACTACTTTTGAGCATACTCAAAACTGGATTCCACGTACTCGACAATTTGAAGCCATCCTCTCGATTGAAATTTTAGCTCAACATAATAAATAATCACGGAAGATATCCCGTAAGTGACAATATATAAGTTTAGTTTTAAACCGTGAAAGCCTAAAACAGTGATATTACACTGACTGATTTTACCTAAATAGATGTATTCATATTAATCTAGCAACTATCACTATCTAAACCGAGACTATCACTTAACTCTCCCTGTGCTATCACACCGCTATCACCTATGTAGCACAATTCTCATGACAACCTCTCGCCTTCCCGGGATTGCCAATAATCTGACATAGCGCTCCCAACATATTGGTAGTCACATTTAAACGTTCTGTCGTGATCCAGACACGATAGTTTCTACTAATAATCTTAGGCTGTCTACAAGAGGAATGAAGCTAAAGGGAATTTTTGATCACAAAAAGTTACAATTTTGGAAAAAAATATTTATTACCTGCGACAACCATCAAAAATGAAACTAATGTAACAACATTTGGTAGCAACAGTTGATCACACATCATCGGCCATCTTTAGTTAGATTTGCACTGACGTGACCTAGCTATTGCGTTTTGTATGTGCTTTACAACTAACTAAAAGATATGTCGTTTAAAGCCACAAGTTTGTATTGACGAACAAAAAAGTATCTGTGTAGTATATACCTGGTGTCCACGACACAAGTCTCGTTACTTAGTGTGGCACTAGATGGCGCTATGTGCAATGTCCAGCGATGTTCATTTATTTATTAGTTTAACCAGTCAAGCAAGATTTTGTTGTACTCAAATTATAATTCACGAAGACTTAAACAGTCTCTTATATGAAAGGTGAGAAATCAAGTAAAACTTTTCACGATAAAATAACAGCATTTTCCAATAGTCGACTTCCTCCTAGGTAACTACGACAAAACATCCAACACAATCGCAATCGCACATGTGAAGTCGTCCTACACTCGATCCAAACAGTAATCGAATGCCTCAGGTCTTTGATAGCAGCCGTTTGGGGTCCCATTGTATGGCCAATAGATCGCTAGCAATTCCACGTCTAACAGAGCCGGTGAACGTTCCCTGTCTTTATAACAACCTGCTTCCTGGTAAACTTGGCTTTGTTGGACAGTTTTATTTAAGTATCTGTATTGAATTTTGCTGTATTGTGTGTGTTGTGGATATTGTTGCCAGAGTTAAGAGTTTTGGGCTAGTGTGCTGAAGTTAATATTTTGGCGTTTATCGTAATTTATGTTTCGGCGATGATTTAATTACTGCATTTCGAATTTATGGTGTTTTTTATCGATTTGTATGAGTGCTGTTTACAGACTAGCCAATATACGTACGCCGATTTTCATTCTCCGCATTTATTTAGAATATTATCGCTTCTTCGGTAAGCGGATGACAAAGTGCAATAAGAGTAGATATTACAACACAAGTTAAATCTTACATTAGGTGCCAGAGCTCATCGTAAACACTCTTTTCTTAGTTGTAACGCTGCATAGTGCTTAGAGTCTTTCGTGTACAATTTTTTTTTTTTTTTTTTTTTTTTTATCGATGTTTGCCTTGTTGTTCTATGGTCACAATTTCGACTGCTGGCCTGAGTTCGATTCACAGTAGGGGAGAGTGTTACCTGTTGGGTTTTTCAAGAATTTCTCAGTAGCAATCACGGAATTTGGGCTTGTGCCCGGTTTCGTTTTTTTTATTTATTTAGTCAGTAGGTTACATACATTAAATTTAATTATAATAATATACAAAAACTTCAAGCACAGGCAAAACTGAATGAGCGTCTTGTACGCTTGAATACCTACAGAAATTGCTCTGTAAGAAACGGAACGTTCGTACAAGTGTGTACAAACAGATAGTACTTTATCGAACTCCTGTTTGTTCACGTTTGCTCGCAGCTTGCTCCAATTAACTACTTCTAGGAACGGCTTGCATAATGGCGGATAGATGTTCTGAGAATTTGTAATGGTTTACCTTCACGTAAGATTGTGTTTCAGACATATTGAATTATGATTATCTTCAGTAATGACAAACGGTATTGTTGCCAAAAATAATACCTGTTTTAGTATCATAATTAGAAAAGTTTGGTATGAAAAAAAACTTGCTGCTATAAAAACTTACTTCGGAAAAACACAAAAACAAGTTTACTTTTAAGTCGGAACCGTAGCGAACCGAACATTTTGTTTGAAAGGTGAATTTGTCGGGAGTGTTCTTAGCTATATTTGATAAAAATCAATCTAAGATGGCCGCCGCCACAAAATGGCGAATCACATATTTATTCCACAACTTCCTCATTATGGGTATCAAATGAAAGGGCTTGACAAGTAATGTACTAGGTATACACTATGATATATTAAAAATCCAAGATGGCCGCCACCTCAAAATGGCGAATTAACTAATTATTTTTAATTTAACTCTTAGTACAAATTTTCAATTTAATAAAATAGAATAAAAAATAAAAAAAAATTGAACCAATCGTAACTGAGGTGACAAACAAAAAAAAATACCTAGAAGAACCTCCTCCTATTTTTGAAATCAATTAAAAAATACTACTTCAACAGTCGATCTAAAAGCGCCTGTCATAATTAAAACGTTGCCTCCTTTTTTACCACAGCTGTAATTAAAACGTACTTTTGAAAGAAACATTATTTTTAACTACATAGGTAGTCTCTGTTTCAGAACTACACCCATCTTTTATACGAGAAACAGACATTTTAAAAACACGCGAAACTTCAATCAAGAACGCTTGGAAGGACAGCGATCTATATTTCCTCCCGGCTTCAGACCTGCTCAGAAATATTCACTAATATTACCATAATCTGATAGTCTAGTGATAAAATATGCCAGTGGCCTTCTCGCATTCGTTATTTACGGTATTAATGCATTCAACATGATAAAACACGTCTGCTACATATTTATGATCCAATAAGAAAGTAATCTAAAGTAGATCTTGTTTCGTAGTTTAGGTAAAAAATAGTCTGTGAGATACTAATTTATTTTTATTATACCCGTTTTTTTTAAACATGATGAACAATGATTTAATGGTAATTTGATACTATGAAAATAAGCATTACACTGTTTTAAACTATCGCGGTTCATAACTAAACTCAAAATATATGTTCCGTGATTATTTTTTTATTTCGAGCTCCCAATAAGCAGACAAATCTGTCTACCCTCTTTTTTTGTTTTTGGCTACGCGTACTGGAACTCGACACTAAGTCACGACGCGACGATAGACAAGAAAGAGAGTAGAAAGATTTGTCTGCTCCTAACAATTTTTTCTATCCACCCGCATTAATTTTTTTTCCAGATGATTCCAGTGACTTTACTACAAGCCATGGGTATATAGCAGGATCACAAAAAATAATAATTGGACGGTTAGTTATTCAAGGGTAAGCAGAGCTTGACATAGTCGCCTTTATACAGGTTGTATAATGGCGACTTATCACAAAGCCGTTAACCAAGCATTCTGTACTTCAAACTAAGTAACTTTACCTAAAAATTATTGCTGGGAAACAACTTTTTTTTTTGAGGTTAAAGATCATGTTTTGTGGTAGAACTCAATGTGACGCACTTAAAATAATGTGCTGATGGATGGATTGAATAGTACGGGGGTCGTGGAGGTGTTTAAAGTCAAAATCTTACAAAAAAAACTTGTTTAAAAAAAAAAACTTGTGAAAAAGTTGTAACTTTGACCACCCATTTCTCCGTAACTAGAAGGTTCCCAGGTATAGTGTGCAACAAAAAAATGATCGAAACGACGAGGAAAATAAGTGGCTTTCGACTTCGTGAAGAGGTGTTTTACACCCTTTATACCAAGTTTCCTTCATGCCTCGGAAAGCAAAAGTCGTTGTCACATAAATGTAAAAAAATAACAGTCATAACAGATACGAGTAGTTACCGGCCTGAGTCTTCTTTCCCAGTGCTATCAGGTTGTGGGGGTCAGATAGCAGTCGCTCCATATAAAATAATTATATTCAGCTGCATCTGGTCAAACTGGAGGGGTCCCCTTGAAAGGCTAGGCAGGTGAATAGTAGTACCAGTTACAGTCACGTCTAATAATAATTATGTTAACTTAAGATTTTTTTTAAATTTAATTTTACTACCTACATAGTATTCTGGAACTCATATTTTTATGAAAAAGATCCAATTTCTTAGTTACAATCGTTACTTCTCGAGAAAATAGCTATAATATTAAGGAAAGTGTATACATATTATTAGACGTGACTGTACACCGCTTAGCCATTTTGATGCCAACTGCGTTAAGCTTCATAGATACGAATTAAAATTAACGAAGCAAGACTGTAAATTCTATTATGACTATGATGTGTATGACCAATGATTGCATGTATCTACCTACTAGAAAAATATATTTGCACGAATATAGTTTGACTAAATTTATTTTACCATGTATTGTTGTATTCTGGCAAATAAATAAATTTCATTTTATTTACAACTTTGATTTGCACAGTGTCTCCGACGCCATGCACCTACATATGCACTGACCGCTTTACTAGAAACACTAAATTCTGTAAAAACTGATTTATGGTGACACTATAGCTTTTCACCCACGACTTCGCACGTGAAAATTGTGACAGCTCAGCTAATTAAGGGGCCAGCCCAAAAGAAAGTCTAAAGAGAAAACGTGGCAAGGACGACAATATCGCCGCAATTTTTTTGCTCGTGGAGGCGGTCCCTTACATCATCATCATCTGCCTAGCCTTTTCCCAACTATTTTGGGGTCGGCTTCCAGTCTAACCGGATGCAGCTGAATACCAGTATTTTACATGGAGCGACTGCCTATCTCACAACCCAGTTAATACTGGGAAATACGATACCACTTGGTAAAGACTGGTATCAGACTTTTTGGGCCACTGACTACCTGTAACGACTGTCAAAGATGGATAAATGACAGCCGGGACCAACAGCTTAACGTGCTTTCCTAGGCACGGAGGAAACTCGGTATGTAAGGGTGGTCACTGGTCACCCATCCACAGACCAACCTAGGCAAGCATGGCTTAACCTAAAGATTGACTCGAGCGGCTGTTGTTATTTAGACACGAGCCCCTTACATGAAATCAATAAAATTTATAGTCTATATTACTCGGTAAAGATGTAGCTTTCTTAGAATCGATTGAGTTGTTTTTGAGTTATATTATATCAAACTAACAAACAAACAAAACATCAAATCTTTCCTCTTTATAATATTAGTGTAGATGTAGATGAGAGTCTTAATTTTGATTTCTGGACTTTGAAAGCGGGTAACTCATGAATACTAAACAGAATAACGTTTTGCCTAACTCAATATTTTAATTTAGACTCAACCTTCAGAAAACGGTTACTAATTTGAAAAGTTGAAAGTTTTCTCTATAAAAGAGAATTTCTTATAAAGAGGCGCTATTTTAGGGATGTTACCAAATATTTGTTAGAGATTCTTTATAAGGGCTGAATCAGATTGAAACCTTGAAATAAAGTAAGTCTGTAAAGAATTTGGAGCTAAGAAAATGTGTGTTTATGTCAGTTTTCCAAGAAAAGAGACCGTTTGATAATATATTAAGTACTTTAGGGATTACCTGATAGCCCGGCTATTGTAGGCGTTTGAAAAGTGAGCTTTTGTTGCAGAAATATCGTCGTCTTACTGAAATGAAGAAAACAAGAGTAGGCAAGTAAGCCTTTTTTTCTTTTTTTTTAGGATGGAAAATCATCAAATGACTTCTCCCACTTTGGGCGGAGCGGGAGGGAGTGTCAGACTCTTACTGACTAAAACCCATCCATGTTCCTTCCTCGCCCTTTATGTTCCGGGGCCGCGGTATCTCTTTCGAATAGGCCCGCAACCCCGGCAGGCAAGTAAGCCTAGACTGTGTATTTATTAAAATCTTTACAAAACTCAACTCAAGATTAATCAGTTTATAATGTTTCCACTGCTGGAACACATGCCTTCTCTCTTTGAGAAGGAATGGAATCTATGAAGCTGGCGTTTGACTGATAGAGGTCAGATGTCTTCAAATTCTTAGTTCAAGGACACGCCGGTTTTTTCCCGTTTTCTTCTTAGAGAAATTCTGGAACAAAAAGACATGCTGCACCAACCCCAAATGAATTGGGATAAGGGCAAGAATGGTCCTAAAATGGTTTCCTTCTCCGTTTTGGGAGCAGTGGTGATGAAATAAATTACAATAACTAATACCTACGCCTACCTAGCGGGTAGGCGTAGGTATTAGTTTGAATAAAGATGTCTTTAGAGATATTTATGTATATATTTTTTAAAGGATGTGTTTAGAGATATATCTATAATTATAAGTATTATAAAGCAGAAGAGTTTATTTGTTTGTTTGGTTGAACGCGCAAATCTCAGGAACTACCGGCTTGAATTGAAAAATTATTTTTGCCTTGGATAGTCCATTTATCGAGAAACACTATAGGTTATATAACATTACGCTATGACCAATAGGAGTGGCGCAGCAATAAGGAATGTTGCAAGCGGAAACAAACCTTCCGTTGAGCAGGAGATGCGTGGCGATATCAAAATACACGCGAACAAGGTCGCGGGTAGAAGCTAGTTTATTTATTTATTCTTAACCAGCCCGCTAGCCGCTCACACCTAGGTCAAAACTTAGACAAAAAAGTTGGAAAAAAATATATAGCGACGCACCGTCCTCAGGCACTATTTGTTACAATTACTGGCATCTTGCGCCGTAAGACAAACTACTTAATTAGCCTAAGTACACTCCGCGCAATTACCTAACTTCGCTACGTAGTATTAGGCACACAGATTTTTATAGGAGCCAACGTTTTGTGGGGCGCTGTTTAGCTCGATCGATCGAATGTTTTGTTCCACCTTCATACATTTCTACACAAAACTGTATGGGTATAAGGTTTAGTTAGTTCGTTATTGGATTATTTGGAGAGATGAAAATGGAGTTTTGTGTTTTTGATCTTGTTACAACGTGTAAATATTTTTTTGTATTTTTTTAGATTTTAGTCAATCACTTGAATTGCACTTCAGTAACTGTTAAGTTTTCCTAATAAACAATCTCAGTGAGCTAAAGTAAATATACGTTCGCATATTTTCTGCTAAATACACAACTTTTCTTTGGTCGATTTCTCTAAAGTTAACATTATTTATGTGAAAATAAAAATACAGGAGTTACCCTCTTTGGCATTTTGACAATCATCTTCAACATTCATTGCTTTACTAACGTTGCTGAGCAGAAGTATATTACAACCGATGTAGCAATAGATTGGGAACTATCTCCAAAATTCTTTTGTTTGCGATTAACCTTTCAATCACAATTAGGCCTCATTTCTGGAGACGCGGCGCGTCGGGCGGCGCGTTGCGCGGCGCGTCGCGCGGCGCGTTGTGCGTTTTTTCCGTTTACGGAGAGGCGGCGCGTGCAGCGGCCTTAGTACAATATTTGTATAGAGAGACGCGGCGCGCGCTGCGACGCCTTGCCCGCGGCGTCGCACGCCGCGTCCGACGCGGCGGCGGTGCACGCGGCGTTGTGTCATCATGTCACATCACGGACGTCAAACAGACATAAGCTCTTTATGTTTTTCTTCTCGCGGATAAATATAAATAACAGTATAATTCGCATAAATTTAGTGAATAAATACTTCTGCCAGTGCAACTTACTGATCACATTGTTATCTAGTGTTCATGTGATATTCAAATATTTAAAAAAAAACTGTAAATAACTTTTCAATGAACCCTATCAATACACAAGTACCTAAATAATTATATGGGGAACGGAAAACCAACTTGTGGCTTAACGTCGGTATGTGCGGTCCTGTACTCCGTTGCTGTGCTCAACCTATGGTGTTTGTCTGAACTACAGAAGTTAGAAAATAGAATGAGTAACTTGGAATTGGATAGTTATTATGGAGACCAAACTGGCTCATCCCGAAGTGTCGCAATCGTCGAATGTGGACCTTACAAACCAGTTGAACGACATAAACGACCGTGCCTAGGTCTTGGTCGCAGGTGCTATCCTTAGATCTAATATTCCAGAGATAAGTGGATAAAAAACCACCCACATTGCCATGTTGGTGGCCGCTAACATTGGCGACAAATGAAAAGCGCGCGATTTCGTGAGCGCCGAGCATGTCGGAGGCCGGCGCGTTAACGCAACGCAGGCGACGGCGCCGATGGAGACCCGCCCCCGCTTCCACGTCGTGCGGCTCGCGCGTCGCGACCTACGGGGTGAACTGGCTGGGGGGAGCGCGAGTGCGTCGAGGCATGACAACAGCGGATGTCTACGAGCGCCTAACTAAACTGGGCCTATTTGGCGCAGCCGTGAGACGCACAATATTATTTCGTTTCATTTTTTCTGTGTAGTTTTAAGTTTTGTAATTGTGTAGTTAAGTTTTTACTTTATTCTGTTTTTGTTGAGTGCACTTATGGCATAATCCAAATAAATATGTTTTCTTTATTTCTACCTTTCTTCTTATTTTACTCGGTCATAACAAGCAATAGATTAGAATAGAACGACTATTTTCGAAGGCACCGTGATCAAATTAGGGACATACACAGACAAACTTTTCGGTTTTATAAAATAGCGATCCTCTGATCGCCGCGGCTCTTCCTCTATTACGCCACGCTGCCTACCACAGATGGAGGTTTCTGGATGTTGAAACTGTCAGAGGAGTCATCCAAGCTGTGTACAGTCAGCAAAACAGGTTTACAGGCTAGTAATCTTCTTTCAACTATTGTAAATGAAAAAGGGTTATTATCAATATATTTACAATTTCATCCAAATCCTTTCATTAGTTTCTGCCTGAAAAATAAACAAAAATCGATCTTTACAGACTTTTTCATTTATAAAAGTCGTAAGAAGATTGCTAGCCTGCATACCTAACTGTTTTGCTGACTGTACTTTCATAACCCCTTTTGGTAGGTATAGGTTCACTCGCTTGCCCTTTGGTATCAGCTCAACGCCAGAAATATTTCACAGCGAAATGGTAAAACAGTTCAGCAATATAGAAGGTGTGAAGATAATGATGGATGATTTTCTTATATATGGCAAAACAATAGAGGAACATAATGAGAGACTCCAGAAGGTCATAGACAGAGAAATAACAGACAGACAGTCTGATAATGGTCCACCTTTCAATAGTAAAGAATTTAAAGATTTTACCACTGAATGGGGTATTCACCACACTACTTCAAGCCCATACACGAGTCGATCAAATGGAATGGTGGAACGAGAGGTTGGTTCAATTAAATCCATGTTTTCAAAATATAAAGCTGACAACTCAGACCCATACAATATACTACTACTGATGTATAGGAACACTCCTAAACACACAGGTTATTCACCTGCACAACTGTGCATGTCACGCAAACTACGCACTAAATTACCTGCCTCGGACACCACATTAACACCAAATACAGTTGACACCAGTAAGGTAGAGAAGAAAATTAAAAAACAACAGTTTTTTTTTTTTTTTTTTTTTTTTTTTCTCTTTATTTATTTTGGGGCTTTTATCTAACCAGGTATGTCAGCCCCATCGTACCTTTTAACATTGTTACATTAAACCTAATAAATAACACTTATACTAATATACTAAACAGTGAAACAATTATATTTATAAAACACTAGGGTAAAGATAGAAGTCACTGATGAAGGACTGTTATTAAATGACATAATTTTTTGGCACTTTCTGAAGTTGGTTGGGATAAAATTGATTGTATTAATCCTTCGTTTAGCCTATTTAGTTTTAATTCTTTCAAAAGTGACTCCCTTTCGCGTTTGTTGCGGACACAATCCATCAAGAAATGTTGCACATCTTCAATCTGATTACATTCGCTGCAATTCGGAGAATCCGTTTTTTTCATAAGGAAAGCAAACTTCGCTGATGGATAGTGTCCAGAGCGAAGTCGTAAAATTAATTTAACATAATTTCTACTGAGTTGATCGACATTGAACCAAGGCACACGAGGAGGCTCGCCTTGTATGCTCCTATACCATATACCTTTTTGCTGACTTATATTATCAAAGTGTTGTTTCCAGGATTTATAACAAATTACTTTATATTTAGATATGTATTCCCAATAATCAGGTAAGTAGTCAATGGTTGAACCCTCTGTTGCTGCTAATTTAGACAATCGGTCAGCTTCCTCATTACCACGTAGTCCAATGTGAGCTGGAACCCATTGCAACTTAATTTCTATATTATTCTTAAATAATAAAATAATATTTTCAAGAATATCATATGCTATCGATGCACCTCTGAAACCAGAGGCACATCGAGCAATATGCTGTAATGCGCTTTTACTGTCTGAAAGAATAACAACTCTTTTTAAATTCTGATTTCGACTATAAAGGATCGCTTGATAAATTGCAATGAGTTCCAGTGTCATTATTGACACATTACAGTTTACTTTAAAACCGAGATTAGTACCTAAGCTTTGGTCAAATATCCCTGCACCTAGACCTGAAGTACCCTTAGAACCATCTGTAAAAATTTTGTGCCAATTACAATACATAGAATTTAATTCAGCTATAACATCGACCACTAAACAATTTGGATTATAATTGGATTTGGGAACCTTTACACATTGTAGATCCACATTAATTAACGTTTTAGTCTCAATAGCAGTTGTCCAAGTTTCTAAAGTATACATTTTATGAATATCTGTTGAAAGAACATCTATGTGATTTATATCATTATATATTTTAACTAATAAGGGTACTTTTTTATTTTCCCAGTATTTGATACTACGAAGGGCGCTTAGATCCACAATCAAGCTAACTGTCATACCGTTTGACCTTGACATTATTTTTAAACAATATTTATAGGCTAAATACTCTCTTCTTAAAAACAACGGGGGAATACTCAAATCAGACTCCATTACATGAATTGGGGAACTTCTGATATATCCACCTATAATTCTCAGAGCTTGATTCTGTAACTTGTCTAGCTTAGAAACATGAGATTTGGCACTACAATCATACATAAAACACCCATAATCAATTCGACTTCGAATCAGTGAAATGTATAAGTTACGTATATGCTTTGTGTGTATTCCCCATGAGCTGCCCGTTAGAATTTTTAATAGATTTAGAAATTTTAAACATTTACTAACAGTTTCATTTATATGCTTGCCCCAACGGAGACTTCCATCTAGCCACATACCTAAGTATTTAATACATTCTGAGAAAACCAAGGTTTGCTCATTTATTTTTAGGGAAGGAAGTATTCTACGCCTGCCCCTACTGTACACACAAAAGGTAGATTTACTTGAGGATAACTCTAAACCAATTTCATCCAAAACCCTTACAATAGAATCCAACGCATTTTGTACATACACTTCACATATTTTAATATCTTTGTGTTTAACATATATTACAAAATCGTCTGCATATTGCGATATAACTACATCAAGCGGTAACTGACACAGTTCGTGTGTTATTAAATTAAAAAGTAATGGGGAGAGAGGGTCTCCTTGAGCCAACCCTTTATTAGTCCACCTAGCTGATAACTCATCACTATTTTCAGATTTTATCTTTAAATATCTTTCACTTAAAAACGCCCATATATATGAACAAAATTTTGCTCCAATTTCAAGTTTATCAAGAATATCAACTGCTACGTCAATCGAAACGTTATTATAGGCGTTTTGAATATCCAAGAAGCATGCTAATGTGGGGATGTTTCTGGAAAATCCAATTTGGATATAGGTGACCAAACGGGCTAATGAATCGAGACATGAATAAGATCTTCTAAAACCAACGGTGCATGGTGATAATATTTTCTTTTTTTCAGCATACCATTCCAATCGTTTAACCATCATTGAGTGGAAGATTTTACATAAACATGAGATTAACGATATTGGTCTTAATTTAGGATCAGTGTTTGAATTATTAGCTTTAGGGATTGGAATTATTTGAATATGACGCCACTGTTGCGGTACGATACTGAATTTAAAAATCTTGTTGTATATATCAAGCAGATAAAATTTAATAGAGACGGGCAGATAAGTTATCATAGAATATGATACACCATCTTCGCCCGGAGCTGAATCCTTTTTTTTAAGACTGTTTTCAAGTTCTTGAATACTGAATTCGCGTTCTAAGGCTTCATTATTTGAAACATACACAGGCGCTTGGTTTGGAACATAATCGGGTGTTAATGTGTTTAATAATTCTTTTTGTTTTTCAATGGAGGGGTAGGTTCTAAGTTGCTTATAGCCCTTAATCCAACGCATTCGTCGCCACATTTCAGACACTGTCGTTACTTCATCAATGGAATCACAAAATCTATGCCAGCCTACAGACCTTGCCTTTTGAATCAATATTTGAGATTCTCTAGTTTTTTCCTCTAATTTGGTCAAGTTGTCAGGAGTCGGGTTGCGTCGAAAATTAGATAAACATAATCTACGCTGTGCTACTATTTTAGATAATTCCGAACTCCAGTATTCTCTTGGTTTAAATTTACTAGAAGGTTGACAACAACTTTTAATAAAAGGAATATATTTATCTGCAGCATTATTAATTTGACGTAATAAATAATCGTACATTTCTTGAATATTATCGTCGCTTGGGGGGTTAAAATTTTGTGTAAGGTAATTCTGGTATTCTTTCCAATTAGCTTTAGAATAGTTTCTTTTTTTTTTAATAATGAAGTCGTTAGTAATGCTGGTTGACATTTTAATAATCATGTGATCGCTGCCCAAATTTTCGTTGAATACTTGCCAGTCAAATTTAATCGCAATGTCCGAAGATGCGAATGAAATATCCGGTGAAGTTTCCTGCAAATTTCCGCTTACTAGTTTAACCCGTGTAGCGGCACAATTATTAAGAGAAACAAATGAATTTTCAAGTGCCGCATCCAATATCTGCGTACCTCTAATATCCGTTTTTACGGACCAGTTGGTGTGGTGACCGTTGAAGTCGCCTGCTATCAAGGTATTTTTTGAAAACAAAGAAAATATCTGATCCCAGTCTGAAAACTGCGTTTGGACAGAAGATGGGCAATAAATAGCTACAACATTTTCTATATTTTTACAATTTATCAATTTAACGCAAACAATTTCTATTCCACTATTTCGAACTCGAACTGAACACTGGTGAGATCGTATGGATTTATGTACTAAAATTGAGACGCCTCCATAGGAATCGTATCTATCCGATCTGTGGATGTTATAGCCTCTAATATGAATGTCAGTTTCACTATCTAACCATGTTTCACTCAGAATTGCTATGTGGATATTTTCCTGATATAAGAGCTCAGAAAAGGGAATTAGTTTAGGGCGGAGACTTTGAGAATTCCATTGAAATAAGTTAATCTTTATATCTTTGCGTGTACTATCCATCTAAATTATCTATTAATTTTCCAAAAATCCCTCCACCTAAGAACCTACCTAGTAACATCTCCTTAATTTCTTCATAAATAATTTTAATTACCAATATAACTTTATCCTCAAAAGTACCTTCAGACTTATAAATGTTTTTAAACTTATTAATAAACTTTTTAAATTCAAACTTATATCGTGATTGCTCGTTTCTTTCCCTATGTTCTTCATTTTGAGTTTTTCTTATCTTTGTTCCGATCGGTGGTCTACGAGCATTCTGACTTTTTCTAGTTTTTGTTTTTTTTCCCCCACCTCCATTTATTTGAATTGTATGTGTTGAACTCTCTGTGTTGTCTTGTTGTGATACTTCCATTTCTTCCTCTTCTTCCTGAGCTGACTGCTCGACAAATTCTTCTTGATTTTGTATTGATACTGTTTTGTTTCTTGTGATAATATTAGCGTAACTTTCAACTCGGTTTTCTAAGTTTGTAGGTTTTGAAAGGTTTTTAAAGGTATCGTCTGATGTGTCTTTATTTTTTTGTCGTTTTTCAATAACTTTTTGAAGTGCCATTCGATATGGCAACTGCTCACTACTCATAACATTCCTGATCTCTTTTTCTTTCAAAAAGAAAGGGCAAGTTTTGTCGATGACAAGGTGATCACCCTTACAATTAAGGCATACGAAATTATTTAGATCACAATTTTCATGATCACCCCCGCATTTTGGGCACCGTTTTTTCTTCGTAGGACAATATTTTATCACATGTCCAAATTGCCAGCATCCCGAGCATTGAGTCACGGGGAACACGTAAGATTCAACCTTAACACGGCACCCGTACGCGTAAATATGAAGCGGTAGATTTTTACTCTTAAAACCAACTCTCACTGATTCACTGTCAATCCACTTACCCTCCGAATCAACTCGTTTTAATCTTTTTATAGATGCTATTTCGGTACTAGATTCAAAAATTCCCATGAGCTCCACATCGCTCATATCAAGATCAACCCCTTTTACCACACCATAACATATTGACAACTCATTAATCAATTGGCATCTCCATCCCATATCCTTAAATTTTACACAGTTTAATAGTTTAATAGTATCTTCCTTTTCTTGAAATTGAACAAGCACCTTGTTAAAACTTTTGAATTTAATTCTTATAATGTTTATGATATTTTCAGATCTTAATAATTTAGCTAATGCCATTTGTTTGGGCATATTTTCAACCGACGTGATACATACTTCATGCTTATCATGGAAGTTAACATTTTTTTCCACATCTACCCTCATATTTTCAGTTTCCGATAAAGTGCTTCGAATGAAACGCTTGGGTTTCCTTCTGTTAACAGTAATAAAGTCATCATCCTCGTTACTCTCATCTTGATTTTCTTTCCTTCTCTTTCTTGTCTCAACTAATCTCTTCTCACTCTCATTTGTTATATTATTTTGCAAATGACTTGGCTCCAACGAATTGTCAACTTGTTGTTGGTTGATAGGTGAACTCTCCTCATCACCAGAGTCATCATCTTCTCCACTTCCCATTATGCAAACTAAAAATTAATATTTCGCTATCGCAAGGTACTAATCGCGTGACGTATAAGGACACCGATAATATGGTACACGAGCGCGCGCTTCGAAAGCGCGCGAGCGACTGAAAAAAAAAAAAAAAAAAAAAAAAAAAAAAAAAAAAACAACAGTTAAAAACAGCATTTTATTACAACAGAAACACAAAAACACTTCCAACACTAGACATAGGTGACAAAATCTACTTTAAACACAAACCAAACAGAACTTTGGTTCCTGGTATAATATCAGAAAACGATAGTCTTCTTCGTAGCTATATTATCACTTTTCCTCAAGGATATTTCCGTAGAAATCGCGATCACATATTGAAACCAACTTCAACCTCTCCTCCGTTGACTGTAGCAGTACCTGAAAATGAAAACGCAATAGAAACCAATTAGATATTATGATAAATATAATTAAGTTTTTATGTACAATGTTAATTATCAGACTTGTATTTATTTTCATTTCATTTTAATTGATTTTTAAGCTTGAATTGTCAAACGTCACAAGTGTAAACATAGAGTATATAATCACTACGTTTAAGTGTAAACGTCAACCATCAGTTGCGTTCCGTTTCAATTTTTTGTAAACTTGCGATTGTGCTAATTACTATTAAAAAAAAAAAAAAAAAAAAAAAAAAAGGAACCGGATTGGATACTTACGAGTACTTTGTTTTATAAACCAACTAGCTTCTGCCAGCGGCTTCGCCCGCGTGATGTTTGAAATTGTCCCACGGGATCTTACTACCGGGATAAAAAGTATCCTATGTGTTAATCCAGGTTATAAACCATCTGTGTGCAAAATTTCATCCAAATCCGTTCAGTAGTTTTTGCGTGAAAGAGTAACAAACATCCATACATCCATACATCCATACATCCATACATCCATACATACAAACTTTCGCATTTATAATATTAGTAGGATTGCTGGCCATGGAATCTTGTCAGGATAATTTCCTAAAACTTAAGTAGTAATAAGTCTTGTTTTTTAAAAGAAGGAAGATGTCAGATAGCATATCGCATCTAACATTGTCAACACCGACACTTCCTCAATGGCGTCTCGAGCCACATTTTATTTTACATCTGCATCTGAGAATAAAAGACTATTAAGGACAACGGTTGTACTTAGTATATTATGCCTCTACTCCCTGACAAATACCATACACATCATCTATGCAAACTCTTTTGATGTAGTGGAAGTCTCAGTATTGTCATTTGTCTGTAAAAAAAAACAGCACAGAACATCAAGAAGTCTTTGGTCCCAATCCCAACTCGAGAGCTTTTTAGGGTGCCGTAGCCAAATGGCAAAAAACGTTCATGATCACTAGAAAGAGCAAGTTGCGTCTTTACACCGCAGTCATCCGTCCTATCATGACTTACGCTTGTATAGTATTCGCTCATACCCACCCGCGTCATATCCACACGATGCAGACCTTGCAGAACCGATTCCTCCGAGAGATCACCGGTGCCCCCCCTTACGTCCGTAACGATAGTCTACACGTAGACCTTAGAATCCCTACCGTTGAGCAGTTCATGAAACGCCTTTCCAAGCGTTACTTCGACACTGCTATCAAGCATAGGAACCCCCTAATCGCATCGGCCGCGCGGTACGACCCATCGCGTATTAGCTCAGTCCAACGTCCACGTCACACCCTAGTTGCCCCCGACAATCCGATCACTATCTTTCAAGAGACTAGGAAAGATACCAGTACAGTTTGTAGAATGTATAAATACAGACCGAAAACATTCCGGCCTCGCCGCAGAGGTCCGGCGCGTAATCTCCGTTCAATCCCTCCCCGACCCTTGCTCGATCCAGCCCGCGATGCTGAGCCTGTAGTAATAAAACAGTCCCTAAATAAAGACAATCCAGCCTGTCCCTTTGCTGTCTCCAACGACGCCCTAAGCCGAGGTCCGTACCCCACAGGGGGTGCCCTTAGAGAGCTGTCGCTTAGTTTATTGTCATTTTCGCCCTAGCTGGAGGCCTTAAATTCAAGGCATCCACAGGACTTGCCCGGTTAAGCAGAAGCCAGTCTTCTCAGACTGAACTGCGAGATGCCCTACATAAAAAAAAAGAAAAAAACGGAACCCTCATGGATTCATCATGTCTGCCTGTCTGTCTGTCCGCCCGTATGTCAGAGCCACTATTTTCGGAAACTACAAGAACTATGCTGTGGAAATTTGGTAAGCAGATGTATTCTGTGAACCGCATTAAGATTGTCACACAAAAATAGAAAAAAAAAACAATACATTTTAGGGGTTCTTGGTACTTAGAACTGAAACTTTAAATGTTTTTCATCTAACCCATACCTGTACGTATCTATGGGTTTATCTTAAAAAATTACATTGAGAAATGCGAGACACTTCCAAACAGGTAAAATGTGTGTGTTTGTCCCTGTTACTTCTAAAATAAGATAATGATATAACAAAAAAATATGTACTATGATGTGCATTACTATGTAAACTTCCACCGAAAATTGGTTTGAACAAGATCTAGTAAGTTTTTTTTTTAATACGTCATATATCGTAAACCGCAGTTTACCTTTCATTCAATCAACTCATAAAAATAAAAAAAAACATTATGTTACTTGCTGCTACGGAATCCTTCATGGGCGAGTACGACTCGCACTTGGCCGCTGTTTTTAGTAACTTCAAACCAAACTTTTTGATAGACGGGCCTACAACGTTTGTTTTCTCTAAACAGCTAGTTTGTTCTCTATTATCAACACGAAGTTGTGATTGGGTAGGTTGTCAACGCTCGTCTCTAATTGGCTAAGCAACGCATCGCAACAATGGCGACATTGGCGCTGAAAATGTGACATTTGACGGGCAGCAAGAATTGTCAAAGTAGACGATTTATGTGAGAAAGAGCAATGAAAGATTTGAATATTTTTGATTATGTATATTTATTTCTTTTGCGTGTGATTTAGATGCATAAAAACAACAAAAAATTGTGAGATTAACCGTTTTTTCTGTAATATCGAACGTAATTCGAAAATTCAAAGCTATGTTTTGTTAAATGCGTTTACCTAGGCAAGATGGTATTTTACTCGATATGAGCTTACAGCAAATAATATTATATTTCATGCCAATGTTAACAGTTTCAAGTGTTATATTATATTCTTCACCAGTATAGGGACGGACCCTCGTGCAGTATTTCGTAACGTGACGATTTCTACTAAATCGCACTATCTGTAAGACGCGTTAAGAAATTTCGTTCCAAAAAGTACACGTTTATAATTACAAAACATGGCTCATACGACTATGTATAAAACAAATCTGCGACTAAATTTTGAAGAAATTTTGTTTTTCCATATTTTTAATAAATTCGTGATTCATAGCTATGATATATACAAATAATGCTATATGAACTACGGCTGCCTCAAACAATACGGTTGGATTTATTTTTTCTAGCAGTTCCATGCGAAAACCATGTTTTTATCTAGTGTAAATCTGTCAAAGAAGAAGAGTATTTTTTTAATGTAGCAAAAGGAAACGCTAACATATTTTACTTCAAACTGTAATCATACAACACTAATTTACTTAGTCCATTGGGCATAACACCATCCCCCAAAAACTGGCAGTCTGCATGACGTAACACCGCGTCGCACGCCACGGGGGACGCCGCGTGCACCGCCGCGTCCGACGCGGCGTCCAACGCTGCATCTCGAGCAAACGCGCGTAAAAACGCTTCTCCGTAAACGCTCTCATACATTGACATATGTTTGAATTTGAAGCGGCCCGCGTCGCTCGACGCGCCGCCCGACGCGCCGCGTCTCTAGAAATGAGCCCTTAGTATGTTTTTCTTAGCTATTTTTTTTCCACTCTTCCATTTTTAAACGCATACTTTCCTCCACAAGTTCCAATATCAAATCAGCCAACAATCAGCAACTCTCCTAAACACTAGCACCGTCTAAACAGGTCTGCAATCCCGCTAACCGCACAGTGAACACACGTCACAGATCCGTTCCCTTGGATCATACGCTCCATTTCGCGCGTCTGCCCAATCATATGACAAATCGGACGTGAATGGCCGCCGAGGGCAGACGGTTTTTAGATGTCATCTAATTTGGGGAGGTGACTTTGATGAATTTTATCGGTGGCTGTTAGACTTTGGTCAAGAGAAAAGTATTATAAACTTATTTATTTCTTCACTTGCCAGAAACATGGTATTATTAAAAAAGTGTTCAAAGTATTGCACAAGTATTATAAACTTCAATTCGACACCACAATAATTTGACACTGACAAGGAAATCTCTGCTCAAGCGAGGTGTCGACCACACTTGTGTGATCATAGATCAATCTCTACTTAAACCATAATCTACAACTGAGTAATGATCTAGAATAAAGCTATACTCGGCTGATCTACAATCAAAAATTTTGATTTTAGAACGTTCCTCAAGCATATAGCTTGAGGAACGTTCTAAAATCAAAATTCGACTTAAAACTAGTTTTAAACAGAGATCAGTGCTTGAGTTTCGTTCTGTAATACCGGACCATGTGTCATCGTTTTAACGGTATGCAAGATCAATTTAAAATTACAATAACTAAACATTATTTATATGACATTCGTTTTCTTTTCAATGAACATAATAGTGTCGGTAATGCTATATTATAAACATACATAGAAGCGGTATGTCAGGTACGTAGAGGTGAAACCCACACACAATGTTATCTGCAGTCAATTATTTGTCATTAGTGGGGCTATTATGAAAGTTTTTAATAAAGATTAGGATATAATACAGGGTGTAAACCACCTCATCACAAAGCCGTTAACCAAGCATTATGAACATCAAAATGAGTAACTTTACGCAATTTCGTTTTGCTGGGAAACAACTTTTTTTTTGAGGTTCGTATCACGTTTTGTGGTAGAACTCAATGTAACGCACTTAAAACACTGTGCTGATGGATGAATTGAATAGTACGGGAGTCGTCAAATCTTACAAAAAAAACTTGTCAAAAAGTTGTAACTTTGACCCTCTATATCTCTGTAACTAGAAGGTTCCCAGGTATGGTGTAGAATGCAAAAATGATCGCAATTATGGGGAAAACAATTAGTCCCTTTCGGCTTCATGAAGAGGTGTTTTACACCCTTTATACAGAGTGGAAGGGACATCGATGCTAAAATGGTAATCCCGTATTCCGAAAATGTGAAAAACCATTTAGGCATTGCAATTTTGTAAGAAACAACTATTTTCTCATAATAACCGACGAAAAATTTTATTTGTGAGGGGTTCAGAATGATGTACATAATACATAGTTCCACCCTGTTTATGTCACAACAGAAATTTATCCAGAAGATCTAATTCAGAAAATTCTAAAGATGCACAAAGACCGTTAGACCGGCAATAGGGCAATCAAAAAGGGAAATTGTTTTACCAAATGACCGATATCGAGAATTACTTTCACATCTATTTTAACGACCTAATTAGCTAAAACTGCACATTCCAATATCACGAAATTACAGGTTAGCACCAGTAAAGTAGAATAGTTTCAAACGGACACACAATATTTGTGCATCACACGATTAATAATACGGTGTTCACGCATCAATTATGTTGACGGCAATCTATTCTAGTGTGTAATGTGTAAATGGCCGACAATTGTGTTTGTTACCCTATGTTTCGCTGTTATAGTCAAATTGGATGTTCACGTGACCAATTGTGTAGGATTGGTCTTATTATTTGCAGGGTACATAGAGTATAATTAACCAAATTTTTACATAGGTCTTTTGCTATATTTTTAGATATATAGTGCAATGGCGGCCATGTCAATGGAACCGATTCTAATAAATAGTAAGATGGTCTTCCAGAATGTGTAGCATTTTAAGGACAACTATCATTGTTACTAATGTTGTGGCCTCAGATTCGGGAGTTAGTTATCGTGAACGTAGTGAGTAACAGTGACTGTTTCTCACTGTTACTGCAGCTACCGATTTTTCTTCTATGTTTATCAAAACCGGGACAAAAATTTATATTCTTCATTTTTAGGTTCCAAGTTCTCAGTATCTCTGCTTTATGAATTTGTTTGTTTGTTTTTTGATGCATGTTTGTCCGCTTAATTTGTCGAATGTCCACATTTTGCAGTGGTTATTACTATAACATTAAAATTTAAATTTTATTTATTTCTCGATGTTGTCACATCTGTAGAAAGCACCCGTGCCAAATAGGAGCTGGTAACCTTTTTTTGTTTTTTAGGATGGGAAATCATCAAATGACTACTCCTACTTTGGGCGGAGCGAGAGGGAGTGTCACAATTTTACTGACCAAAACCCATCCATGTTCCTTCCTCGCCCTTTATGTTCCGGGGCCGCGGTATCACTTTCGAACGGGCCCGCCACTCCCGAGGGGCTGGTAACCTGGGCTGGTGATTCTTATATTACTTTTGTATATAAGCCTATACAAAAGTAATACAAGAATCACTTAACAAATCACATTAAATTACTTTCTGTGTTCCAACATAAGTAATAAATGACACGAACTTGGTACAAAGCCTCAATTTTTTAAGTCCAACCAACTTTCGACGACATATTTCATTTGAATATCTGATTTGAAATGTTTTCAAACTTCTGAGACTCGATAATGTTTTTAATGTGTGTGTTCGTTCTTTTTCTGTTCCAATTGAATTTTATGAATTCCAGACACTTCTTATTTATTTAACGAAAACATAAATAGTGGTTTTGACATAATTCAAAGTTGTATACAATTCCGTTGGGGATTTTTCAACTGAAATATTTCGTTGGTATTCCTATATTGGTGTTTTTATATTTATAAGGATCGTGGATCGTGTTCATAAATATCTGTCATTCACAACCTGCCTTTTAAGTGCCCTTTTGTTGTCTCTTGTCATGCTAAAGGAAAGAAAGTAAGGAAATAATTTGACGGATTATTCTGGCGCATTAATGAAATGTAGGCGACAGATATATACAGGGTGTCTCATTCAAATCGGTCAGTATGGGAAAGTCTGAAACTATAAGACATACAAAGATCTGTTCTGAGGAACCATGTCATCGATTTTAATAACAAGAAAGACTGCATTCATACATTTTAAAAAACATCTGTACTCCGTTCGGGAATCGAACCCGGCTATTTTGAAAAAAAAAACCTACTCTATTTCTATTTAGATATCGATTGTGTAGGTTTTAAGCAGTAATTAAATGTCTGTATGAAACATGATGTCAGAAATGAATAAAATGCATTGTTTCCACATACTTTAATTTATTTTAGTAGGTGCTTGAACTGACCACGTTTACAATATTAAACAAGTTCAGGTATTTAAAATTGTCTCTATGGTTGTTTGTCCCTCTTTGCTGATGTAGCAACTTGATACATACACCTCTTTACATACCCACACACCCATTGGCATTGCATTAAACCATTCCGGAAGTTTTGTTATCTGCGATAATATTATCTAATATCGTGTTGAATATTGTATTGAAAAAGGCGGTGGTCACTTCGAGCACCTACTAAAATAAATTAAAGTATGTGGAAACAATGCATTTTATTCATTTTAGACATCATGTTTCATACAAACATTTACTGCTTAAGACCTACGCAATCGATATCTAAATAGAAATAGTGTAGGTTTTTTTTTTCAAAATAACCGGGTTCGATTCCCGAACGGAGTACAGATGTTTTCTAAAATGTATGAATGCAGTTTTTCTTGTTATTAAAATCGATGACATGGTTCCTCAGAACAGATCTTCGTATGTCTTATAGTTTCAGATTTTCCCATACTGACCGATTTGAATGAGACACCCTGTATACGACCTCTTATTAAAGTTCTGCCAGCACCATTTCCAAAACTGATTAAGAGACCGTAAACATTTAATAGACCTATTTGCAACTTACTTTTTCTTAGAGACCCTCCCTGCGCTCTTTATTTTATGCTTCTAACGGATAATCTAAGGTTAACAGACTATGTATTTTTATAGGGAAGTTGTTTACTATAAGCCTTTAAGTTATTTTAGACAAAAATTCAGCTTCAACTAAGAGCTAAAGCGGTCAAGATGTCTGTCTCACGCGAGAAAGGTTTTCACACAAATTCCAACCCGATATTCTAACGCGAGCAAGTCGCCTTCAATATTCAGAAAAGATCTTACGCTTCAGTTCATGTGGAACAAGGGTTCAAATGCGACGTTCAAAGATGACAATTCGGAATTTTCACAAACTTAGAAATTTTTCCGGTGTCAAGAATTTACTTGGCAATTTAGGAGTGTGAGTGGATTTTTTCGACGGCACGATATGCATCGGTGACTTGAGACTCATAAAATGCATATCGTATAAGTGAAAGTCGATGGTGTGCGAAATTCTTTGAGATTTTATACAGGAACCGATTCAGGCGGGCTGGGAGACGAGTTCGCATATTTATGAGATGTTTGCTCTGTGCAGATTATG
Organism: Xestia c-nigrum; assembly: GCA_916618015.1. Lineage (NCBI taxonomy): Eukaryota > Metazoa > Arthropoda > Insecta > Lepidoptera > Noctuidae > Xestia > Xestia c-nigrum. Next base: position 1,305,603 of record OU745246.1, on the reverse strand, counting down.
TCGCAGATCACTTCGGTCACTTGACGTCAAATATTCAGGCCCCGTGCCGTGCTGTGGCAGAGGTGACAAGAATATCAAGAGGAAGGATCTCGTGACATGCTGCAGTGAATTATTTCACCCTAAAATTTTGGTGAAAGGATTATTTGCGGTGTCTTCGGGTTTTCTGGTACCGAATGAATAATATAATATCGGCCGTGTTCTAAGAACTTTCTTCTTCTAATTTGTTTTTACTCACACCTATTGAAACCAACGCTATCCACTCCAGAAAAACTTTGTAGCTAGTTAGCTGTTACTCAAAATAGTTATTTAAAAGACCATCTACCAAGAATAACACCTGAACCAGAAGGCAATGCAGGCGCATTGAAAACAAACCAACACAACTACAAACACTCACACCATAGCCAGCATATAAGTTCCTTGACAAACTTATACAGATCTGCATACACGGGCCACTAACATTGTCTAACTCTTGACATCGAGTCAACTCATATAATTATTAAATTTCTATTGGAGAAAACTCCATAAATGTATACGAGTATACACAGTGTAAAACACCTCATCACGAAGCCGTCAACCAAGCATTCTGTTCATCAAACTAAGTAACTTGACACAAAAATTATTGCCGCGAGACGACACTCTTTTTTGGGCTCAAAAATCATGTTTTGTAGTAGAACTCAATGTGACGCACTCAAAACATTATTCTGATGGTTGAATTGAATAGTACTGGGGTCTTGGAGGTGTTTAAAGTAAAATAACAATTTCACAATAGAAACTTTAGTTAAAAAAAAAACTTGCCTAAAAGTTGGAACTTTGCCCCCTGATATCTCCGTATCTAGAAGGTTTTTAGATATGGTGTAGAGCAAACAAATTATCACAATGACAGGGAGAACAAGTGCCTTTCGGCTTCGTTAAGTGGTGATTTACACCCTTTATACACGACCACAGAAAAATAGACAGAAAAAGAAGAAGAAGACGACAGAAGAAGAAGTTATGACGGGCATATGGCCTAGTCAAGTTCACGTTGACCTGACCGTAGAAATGCCATTGGATTTGTTACCGGCAACAATTCCCAAAAAAATGGCTCGTGAACCAGAACTTAAGGCGAAACAATACAATGAAATTAACACTCGCAAAAGTTTCGGCGGAACAAATTCAGGTCGTGGAAGTAAGTTTTATCTAGTGTAAACTGGCAAGATTAAGTTTCTGTAGAACTTTGAATGGGATTGTATGAGATCGTCCCAATTCCTGCTCGGATATTAGGTGTGTTGACTCTTCGCTATTGTTGGGCAAGGGAATTTGGAAATTAATGGTTGGGTGCGTGAATGTGTTAAGGTCCTAATTTCAATGTCAGTAGGTGATTGTTTTGTTGATTTATGACTACTTGATTGTTATTAAAATATCAGTTAGAAGGCGGTTGTTTGCATGATTAAGCTTTTTTAGACACAAGCCTCGCCATGGCCATTATAAGCTGTATCAAATATAAAAACCTGTTTCTTGGTACCCTTTTCAGTGCCCCACTGCTGGGCTCTAGGCCAAAGCCTCCCCTTTCTCAATCTAAACCTCTCTATCTTGTGCGATCTCAGGCCCCGCCAGAAAATCAGATCGCCACACCACCTTTGCCACAGTCTACTTGGTCGGCAATTTATCTGTCAATATCCAGTGAGTGTCGATCCAGGCTTTTTAATTAACTATGACTTTTTTTTTCTGCTCGGTTAAAACTATAAGAACTCGTGATATGGTATACATTATAAGGCTTTTGGCCATTTCATAGTAAAGCATTTCCTCAGTGTGTGTCGAACATACATTAACTTAATGATCGCCACTCGTAAAAGACTATGTTGGGGCCATAATAAACTTTACTTGTGCTTAAAATATCTTCACCTAAACACATTGGATTGTCCATCTTGCACGTACTACGAACAACAATGAAACAGTTATCAAGTTCATCGTGAAACAAAGTTGTTTCCTCAATTACACTGCGCCGATGCAAACGCTGTAGCTAAGTCGGTGTATTACAAGGCACGCTAGTCCACAAACACGATTTTGTACTTATTACAGTAACTGTTATGAGATCGAGGAAGATAGTGTATTGACACTTGACAGTGGTGTTTGTTTGAGGGTAAATAGATAGCCTGCTAGGGCTGCGGGACTGTTCGAAAGAGATACCGTGGCCCCGGAATATAAAGGGCGAGGAAGGAACATGGATGAGTTTTAGTCAGTAAAAGTCTGACACTCCCTCAAGCTCCGTTCAGAGTGGCAGAAGTTATTTGATGATTACCCATTGGAAAAAAAATACGAGTAAACAAATAAGAAGGTGATTCACTTTTAATTTGTAAATCGTTATAGAATCATTGGAAGTTTTATGATGTTAAAAGAATAAAAATATAAGTGTGACTATAAATGGACACTGAATGAATACTTCAAAATGTAAATTAATCGAAGAGATGTTTACAGATAAATTATTAAAACTGCAGACTACTTTCATTAAAAAAGACTTTATGTAAAATAAACTAATTTAGTATTACCCCAACTAAATAAACAGGTGTAATTCAAATTTTAATAGAATTAATTGTAAACCATTTTCTCTTGAAAACCTTTTATCAATAACACTCCATTTAAATCAATTTACGAGAATAAAGCCTTTTGAAGTCTAAAGTGATAGCGACATCAAAATCTAAATATTCATTACTTACTGAGTGGGCATCACAAACAGATTTTGTAAATGGTATTTTAAAATGCTTAATCTAACACATTCTTGCAGATTAAAGTTAAATTAAATTACAAAAGGTTATTTTGAAAATTTCAATAGTAACATCAGCCATTTCTACGAATTTCTTCACACCATTAGATCCCTTTGTAATGGTTTTAATATTTACTTACAGATTTTATCAGAAGAAGTCACCCTAGCAACTAAGCTTTTAGAGCAATAATAATTCAACAGTACCAAATCCGTGATTTATTTAAGCTTCTATCTCCCAAAAGAGATAAAGATTGAAACGAACAAAAGAATAAAATAACAAAATCCATTCACACAGACTCCGATCGAACGAAAACTTTTCTTTCAAAACATTATTTCAATCTTAAATCCAACTTTGACGGCGGTTCTCAAATGTTTCTACTGACATTTATCGTGGCAAAAGAGACGTTTAAAATCGTCCAAGTTTTAGGGTTCCGTACTTCAGTCAGTAAAAAAGGAACCCCTTTAAGATTACTTTATTGTCCGTTTTAAAAGACCCTTTTCCTCAGGAACGCGAGGAAGTATCAAACTGAAATTCAACTCAAACCACTCAAACAACAAACAAATTCAAACCTGCTACCCTTTAAAGCAGTGATAAAATCAAACTTAGTGGTCAACGCGATCGAAATGACCGTTTATGTCGCGTATTTGACCAATTTAAAAGGGAATCAAAACCTGTAGGGTACTTCCAATTATCCTAGAATCAAGAAATTTTGCAAGAAGCAATGTCTTACAGCAGTGAGTAAAGGAAAAAGTCTAAGAAAACGAATTGCAGTTTAGTAATACCTACAAGTTTTACGGAACCTTCGGTGTGCGAGTCAAATCGCACTTGGGCGGTTTTTTTAACTTCATGTGGGGTTTTCGTCGACGGCACACAGCTCTCATTAAGTCATTCTACATTTAAAAGTTCCACGTTCACGTGACATCTTATTTGCTTTTCGTAAAAAAATCGTGTGAGTATGAATAAAATTTGAATTCCTTAAAAGTTTAGCTGCTATGTGGTCTTGATATAAATGTTAAGCTAATGGGACTAGATACTAGTGAAAGGACTTGCGACGTGAAAATCTGTTTGACGCATTTGGTTTGACGTCTAGTACGTTATTTTCAAAACGAAGGAATTTAAGGCAGGGATATCTTCTCAAATATAAAAAAAATATCGTGTCACAGTGTTTGTTTTCAAACTCCTCCGAAACGGATTGACCGATTTTTATGACATTTTTTGTTTGTTTGTGAAAAGGTCGTGGGTGGTTTTTTATACTTTAATCTTTAAGGCAGATCAACGATTGCAAGGTCAGCTAATAAGAGTATTCTTCCCTAGAAAAAGTGCAATTCCTATCAACTGATTTAAAAGCGCAGTCAGATACATTCTCTGCTTTTGCAGGGAAGAACAATGAAACTATAGTTTCTTTTTTGTAGATGCTACCCTAGGGGTTGAGTTACTTTATTGAGCAAGTACCAACTGGCAGAAGGCTGTTTAACGAAGTTGATACCTAAACTTTGTTTGCATATTATCACATAAAACCCTCATTTACCACGAACAAAACAAGTGGTGTTGTTCACCATACAAATATTTACGTAAGCAAATCGAACCTTTCCAATACTCCTAAACACGCCAAGAAGAATATAAACCTCCCATAGAATTGCTGCTACCCTTTCTATTATCCCTTGCGAAATCCATGGGACAGGCGCAACGTAAACACGGAAACATATGAAACATTTTATCTTTACAAAAATACAGGTAAAAATTAACCAACACACATGAAATTCAGTAGCATTGAAGTATGAATTAGTCAAGGTTCATATTTTAGAGGATGAATTAAAGCTTATTCCTTTCCATCTTAATATTAAGGCAGTTAGGTACTTAATCAAAACTCAAATCTGTGGTCTGTTAGGTAAGTTATTTTTATTTAACTTTTCCGTAACCGTAATAACAAGTGGACAGCAATAATTTTGATTCCTACCCAAGCAATTCAAAATTTCCTGGTCACGGTGCGTGGCAAGTGACATTCTGCCACCATGATGTTGACAAATTCAAAAATGTATCGAATCGACAAAAATTACCGAAACACGTGTTGATAAATAGAAATCATCATCATTATCTTACCATTGTCCCAATTCATTTGGGACATTACTCGTGATCTCATCAAACGGCTCCTTTCGTACCATATCATTTTTCATACCGTCCATGCATCGTTTCTTTGATTTTTTTACATATGAACCGCTTTAAAAGCAGTTTTTTTTCTTTTTTCATTAAAGAATGGCCCTGCTCTTGACCTCGATTACTCCTGATGGAAAGCGATGGATGAGGTCTTTGATAGAACGAGCGTGCCCAGAAGATGCCTGTTCACTCTAGCGTTGAAGGCAGGCGGGTTGAATGTGGGTGGGAACACAGATGCAAGCAGAGAGTTCCACACTTTGGCAGTGCGCATAATAAATCTGCAGGAGAACTGCTTAGTACGACTCGTCGGCATATCTACTAAGTGCGGATGGTACGCTGCAGTACCTCTGCTAATCCGGTGGTAAAAGGGTGATGGACGCCGATTAGCTACCTTTATTCCCGGCTGCCACCACTGGTGGCAAGCTAGGATGTGAAGTGAAGCTACCGACCTCTCGAATTTTCACCAGTCTAGGCCTAGCTTCGTCACATTCATACTCTCACGGCACCAGCGTCCAACTATAAAAGCTACAGTTCCCAAGGGTAGCCGGACTTTCAGAGATACCTCCCCACGGCACACTGTCTGACAAATAGATTCCTTTATTTTGCCACATTTGCATAGGTCTCATAATAAATGCCGCGAACGCGTGATAAATATTCAGAGGGTGTACAGTATTGTGAAATACAGCTGAAATGAATCGTGTTGGGTTTGCACACTTAGCTCCGGCTTCGGATTTGCATTTTAATTGGTATAGTTTTTCGGGGTTATGAAAATTTCAGTTTTTGTGTTACAATTACAATTTGCGTTTTATGTTTTGCTTTTGCTGTGAGAATTTTTTTTTGTAGTAGTAATTTAAGTTGGTTTGTATTTTAAAATATAACATCAAAATTTATAGTTATTACGAAATAACATACCATCATGCCTGTATTCCATAAGGGTTATGAAAGATTTACCAACACCAACATTTAATCAATTTATTATGTTTCAGCACCATGTGACAAGGAGCGAGTCTATACCATCAACCGGGCATGCATATTGGACTCAGGACTCATCATCGTCCACCTAGTCTTTTCGCAATAAAAGTTGGGGTTGGGGTTAGCTTCCAGTCTAACCGGATCTAGCTACTGTTACTGTTAGCCTGTGTCATCCCACTGCTGGGCAAAGGCCTCTCCTGATATCTTCCAAATTCTTCGATCCAGGGCCACTAGTTGTTTGTTTTATCCAGCTGATCCCGCCATCTCCTGCGAGGTCTACCGCGTCGCCTTCTGGTGGTGTCAGGGCTCCACATTGTGGTTATTTTGGCCCACGGCTCGTCAGGCACACGGCAGACATGGCCAGCCCAGTCCCACTTTAGCTTGATCCGGCTGAGTACCAGAATTTTATATGAAGTGACTCACTTATTAAAAAAACCCTGTAACTACGTAATACGATATCCTTTGGTTAGACTGGATATCAGACTTTCGGATTCTGACTACTCGTAACAACTTCAAAACATCCACAACTGACAGACAGGACCAACAGTTTTACCTGTTTTCCGATGCTCGGAGGAAATTCGATAAATAATTATGGGCACCCGTCAACAAACTACACTAAAGGCTAAAAACCCTAAAGACTCCTTTAAATACAAGTTTTTGTAAAATAGATTTATTTTAATTTCATCTGGCCGTTGTTCAGTAGTATTTTCTCATACAAAGAAGTGACCAGTATTGATTACGTCTGCTCATTTTATTACTGTCAAATTACTACTAAGGGATGTCAAATAAGTATACGTCATAAAATGACCCAGCTGATAAGTTTTACTTCACTACCATAAAATGTATCGTTAATCCAATGCGGAAAATACTCTCTTTGGTAACAGTTAAACTGTTACCTTTTCATGCCTCAAACGGTTTGAACCGATAAACCGTGTGCTAGAATAAAATTAAATAGAATGTACTTTATTGTACTCCAAAATTGATACACTACTGTTTATCAATATTGCAGTTTTTGTTACAATGTTGGCGGTGTTATTGCTTACAGCGATATCTTTCACCTAGCGAGCTAGGTAAGGATATGAGGTATTTTTAAACGAGTATCGTTAGTACAAACTGTAAGGAAACTCCTGATAAAATCTGTGTTCCACGGGATCGAAGACGCGAGCAAAAACATTTCCCACCAAAAAAATTACCTACGGGTGGCAGCAAAAACAAGTTTTCCCAAAAAAAGGCTCACCAAGTGCGTTTCGATTTTGCGGTCAGGATGAATATTTACGTAATCATGATATTGATTTCATTTGTATCCTCGAAAAAACTATGCCAAAAAAACTTATGTATAGAGCTTCGAGATGTTTATTAAAAACGCCACAGTCCCTTTTAATTCCACACATACTATAAACACGTATGTATTTTTTGATTTCCGTAGGTATAATACTGAAGACTGCTAATAAGGACGCATTCCCACTATGTCGTGACGATTAATTTAACGTTGGCTTCTAGTTGACACAAGTCGTGGGCGACAGTAATCACGTCGTCCTATATGTGAACACCTCCAAAAAAATACACAAGGCACGACACTTAAAACTACACGATTATCTGTCGTTACGACGAAATAGGAACGCGGCCTTAGATGACATCTGAATACGTCACTGTCAAACTGACAGACGTCAGAAAAACAACGGTTTAATTTTTTGCTACTAGGCCACAAAACTAAAAAACCAACCGTAGTTTTATCAAAATCTAGCCCCACTACAAGTGTATAAAATTAGTAACTTTACTAATATTCTTCTACTAAATTAAACAACAGAAATTCCAAACAATAAAGCCGAACAACAAATCCTCTACTATCCTCTATAAAATTAAATAATTTGAGTAGAAACTATTGAGATAACAAGCCCTTGAAGCGAGTGTGCGTGAGTTATCGGCCTACAGGGAACACTTCCCTTTCAAATGGACTCCGATATATTTCGCTTATGAGACTTTAGGATATCATGTTGTACGCGCTGTGTAAGGGAATTATTTATTTATAGTAGGTAGCTAGTTAATTTTGTACTAGTATTTTTAAGGGGTATCGTGTTGCCCAGTTACTGGGTAAGGTCGGATAGACAGCCGCGCATATGTAGTACTAGTAGGCAGTGGAGTCAGGTTACACTAGAAGCCGACTACAACATAGTTTGGAAAATCTAGGCAAATGATGTGTTCAAAATAGATAAAACGTTTGGGTAAATTCAACCGTAATACTAACCTGTTCCTTCCTCTAAGAAGTATTGAATGTTTCGTATCCTCCATGGAACATTTAGACGCTTACTTATTGCGCTAATATAATTTCGGAACTAGATTGATTTGCTATTAGTGACAGTCATGCTTAAACAATCCCAAAATGTGCAAAGAATAATACTTAAAACACATCTAATATTTTCATTTAATGGTCGCCCTTTATGAAATAAACGTCTGGTAGGCAAAAAAACAATATTCACACGTTCTCGGTCATTTGCTACGACAACGTATTTTGTAGCAGTGACAACTTCCATCGCCTGTGCTACGACGTAGCAGTGACATCTTCCATCGCCTGGGCTACGGCATAGCAGTGACTTCTTCCACTGCTAGTGCTACGGCGTAGCAGTGATATCTTCCACTGCTTTTGCTACGGCGTAGCAGTGACAACTTTCAGCGCCTGTGCTACTACGTAACTGTGGCATCTTCCATCGCCTAGGCTACGGCGTAGTAGCAACGAAGCAGTGAACTATTAAATGTAAAGTAGTCTTAATAGCTTTAGGATTACAGGAGTTTGTTTTCATCAAATTGCCTCTCACGCAATTAGATTTAATTGAAATCCATTGAAAAAGGTGTGTACTATTTAATTGGTAAGTTGGTTCGGTTCAATTGATTCGTGTTAATGAACGCGCCTCTCATTAAAAGTAATGAGCGGCCACGTTTGACGGTTACGTCATTTGAGCGCGCCGTTTGAGAGATTAACGAGCTAAGGACTGGGATTATGCAGTTGCTGGATTAGAAAATGTATGGTCAGTTCTACAGGTACCTGTGTTTTTCAAGCATTTCGTTCTGTCGTCAAAATTAACCAAATTTTATCTTTTACATAATCGATATCACATAAACATTGCAGGCAACATAAGAACTAGGATTCTTTTGTTGCTGAAAACTAATGTATTTCTTTTATTTATTGACTAGCGTTAAAAAATATTTGGAAAACGTGTTTGTTAATCTGCAGCATTGCTAACAAATATTTTATAGCACCTACGTCATGTTTCCAAATATTTACCAAACCGTCGGTTTATTGGTTAATCAAATAAATGTGAGTGTTTTTACAAAATAAAAAAATACTGCGATATAAAAAAGAAACGGTGTATCAATAGAGAGTACTTAATGTTAAATACATTTTTACAAAACAGTTTATAATCGCCTTAGCTCTTTGTGATAAAAAAGTTCTGCTCTAGAAAAGCTTTACTAGTTACATAAGTTACATTGGTAAAAGAACCGTTACTTAAATAATGTCCGTGATTTTAGAAACACCTAACGTGAGGCAAATTGAATTAAAAGTGTATGTCCACTGATGAAACATTCGCAGAACCAAAACAGAATTAAAACATTTCAAATTCACTAAAAGAAAACACAGCGTGAAGCAATACAAGTCCAACCCATACAAAAATATCTCGACACACAAACAAAAATAAACAGAGCCATCTGATGTATTCAATTACTACATTCGGACAGGTAGCGTTCTATGAAATGGACACAAAGGCCAAGGGCGAATCTGACCTGGACTCACACGCGTAGGGTTCTGTACACAAAACCGTAAGAATAAATATACAACGTAGTCAAAAAACTACAAATACAACTTGTATGGTAACTTCCTTTAGTCTTTAAACTTTATTACATAAACATAACATCACTCATATAACCCCCGAAGGGATAGGAAGAGGTGTAAATACCTAAAATTACACCAACATTTTGCCAGGTATATTTGAAATCCTATGTAATGCGGGCGACCCTATTGCCATCAACAGGGCACAAATCTAGACTCCGTGGCTGCTACTGAAGAAGAAAAATACTCACATTAATGATAGTGCTAAGACAAGATTTGCTGTAGCGGTCCTCGTAATACACATTCTGTAAAAAAAGAAACCATTTAAGACGAAATAAAATAATTACTCCTAATATTCATGTATATTTTAAATTGAAAGATTCATAAAAAATACTCAGCATAGCTTTAGACGTAGGATCCCGTTGGCACCTTTTGAATACGGAACCCTAAAACGCCAGACAAACACGTGACTTGTAAGTGGGCACATGTAATGAAACAAGGGTGACGCCGCACAACCGACACGAAAATTGTGAAAGAAGCATTTTTGTGAGGTTTGAGGCTCACAGTGTGGTAGGAGTCTCTTGATTTAGTTGGACGATGGGTCAGAGTGATGTTTGATATTGGAAATGTGCTGTGCAGGATTTATTTGTTCGTAGATTTTATGAAATGAGTAAATGTCTTCACGAGTAAGTAAACTATGGAATATTTTGTGTGTTTTTTTATTTGCCTTCCTGGGATTTGTAAATGCGTTTATTTTTGTGTTCAAACAACGTTTGCTTGCATTGTTTAAGCTTGTTTGACACAGAATAATTTCATTAAATAATATGTGTACTGAATTAAGAGACATAGAGGACATATTAAATTGATTCCACGAATTTTACAAGATTTTGTGAAACGTAAAATAAAATCGGCTTTCAAGCATTACTACCGGACCACTTTAACAACCGTATTAAATTTCTTATCCACCCGCTTCAAATCCAAGCCCATCAAAGTTAATTCGTAACCTGCCCTTTTCGGTTTTTAGTAACGCGTGTTTTGCAGCGTATGTGTTAGCTTTTGTTTCCCTAATGTATTGGGGCTGGTCTCAAGGGAAAGTAAGGAAAAACATCACTTTAAACCTTTAGACAACTAGAAGACTATTAAACTGAAAGACGGTAATGGTTGACGGGGAAAAGAGAGAGAAATATAGATTACTGCTCTCAAATATGGTGAAGGAATTTCGGAAGAAACTCGAATATCCTAGAATCGATAAATCGGAGACATACACCATATCATAATACTATTCCCTCGTGGTAGATTACGTTCCACTTTCACAATCAACGAGAAGGCCTAATAACCATTACGAAAGCTCATATAATGCTAGCTAGATTATTTAGTCAAAATGTAAAATTGTACTTAAGGCTCTTACTAAAGAATGTAAAAGCATTTTTTTCTTCTACGCCATGGATGGGAACCTTCTAGTTACAGAGATATTGGCGGTCAAAGTTTCAATTTTTGTCAAGTTTTTTTTTATAAATACAAGAGTTTTGTGTAAGATTGTTACTTTAACCACCTCCACGACTTCCACACTTCCACACCTCTACGATATCCAATACATCCATGATTAGCACAATGTATTAGGTACGTTACATTGAGTTCTACTGCAAAACATGATTTTTCACCCCAAAAAATAGTCGTTTGCGTAAAGTTACTTTTTCTCTATTTTGATGTACAAAATGCTTGGTTGACGGCTTTGTGAAAAAGCTGTGTATCTGCTGTATAGCTGTCTCATAATGACAGATGCACCTTAAAACTAGATGCGTTGTTTTTTTTTGATAAATATTTTTTCTGTCATTTTCTTTATTGAATTAAGTATACGAATACTTCAGGCATGATTCGAAATTTCACCACAAAAAGTAACTTCTGCTTTTCCAATTAACCAATCAAAGACTTATTGAAAGACACAGAATTGTATTCAGAGTAATTTTCGTTGTGTGCTTATGTCAAAGGGAGTTCAAGGAATTGTTTACTAACGGTATGGTATTGTCTTTGGGATGCGTTACGTATACCTGGAAAACTTTTGTGACATCACATCTGCAATGTCTTCATTTAGTCTGAAATACTGTGTGAAACTTTAGAGTGCTCAACTATTCCTTATGAGCTTACTGGCAGAAAACACAGATGAATGTTTAAGATTTGAGATCCACACAACATAACGAATGTAATCGACCGGGAATTCAGAGTCTGCGTTGCTACTACGAAATACTTGATTGAAAATGTCATATTCCATGAAATTATTACTTTAAAATATTCCATAAAATATTCCTTGAAAAGCTGCAGTACTGACAAACGTTATTTTTGTCGAAACTTATCTCAAAAGCACTTTAATATAAACTTCTTGTCTTGTCTTGTCAGTAATTTTCAGTATTTTATTTTCATTAATATGAACCGTTTCCACAAACAACGAAAGAGACTAGATTTCTAACAATAGATAGAAATGAAAATTAATAGATACAAAAGCATTAGAAACGATCACTCTTCGTTAGTCAGTCGCATGTGAGATATATTAGAGCTAACAGTAATAGATCTAGACTAATCTTATCACTAAAGAGCTCTTCATTCATTTCTAGTTATATTTTTTTACTCTGATTCGTGGCCAAGTAAAACAGAAATAAATCTAAGGATTATTAAAAACCGGGATTGCGGGACTGTTCGAAAGAGGTACCGTGGCCCCGGAACATAAAGGGCGATGAAGGAACATGGGTTTTAGTCAGTAAAAGTCTGACACTCCCTCCCGATCCGCCCAGAGTGGGAGAAGTTATTTGATGATTTCCAATCAGAAAAAAAAGGATGATTAAAAGAAACATGCGAGGCAGTCTTTGGGGACTGCCGAGAGAATGAAAACGAAGTAATCTATATCTGCTACGGGTTGTGCCCCGCGCACGCCTAAGTGTTGCTACGCCGTAGCGGATCGGCTACGAGTGCTACGAAGCATTTCTATGATTTTTGTTTTCTGAAAAATTATCAACGCGCCTAAGGAAGTTTGTACTTAAAAATATTGCGCTGTTTAGTTGGTAGAAAGAAGTCCTTATCAATCTATTATTAATGACGACTTGACAAGAACCTACTTTAAAACGGGTACAGAAGTACATAGAACAATACACTTATCCTGAATACGTGATAATTTCCGTGATTTTCTTTCGTTTCTATGAGCTCACGAGGAATCATCATGATCGCGAGAATACTGAAGAGGTATGCGGGTGAGACGAAAATGATTTATTACAAGCAGACAAATCTGTCTACCCTCTTTCTTAGCAACCTGCATACCCCGCGTTCCCGCATACCTCTCCAGTATTCCCGCGATCATGATCAAGCATCATGATCGCGTCGACATATCGGGACCTCATAGAAAAGAAATAAAAACATATTATCCCGTTAGTATTTTAAGTGTAGTGAAAAACAGTGAAAGTCTAAAACAGTGCGTTATGTATGATGTTGTTTGGCCATACTGTAATTAAGGGATGATGAACTGAACTGTCGATGAACTTAGTCGCACGGGACCTGTCAAATGTGGCGACACTTGGGCAAGCCAATGTCCAGTAATGGACCTCTTTTGACTGAAATGATGATGATGAACTAAATCGTATTGTATTCCGAATCTGACATAAACAGAGTTAAAATGCCTCCAACAAAACCACAGTCACAGTTGTAATAAAATATCGAATATTTGAAGGCATCGCCTGAAATCGGAGCGCCAGCTCCAAACAACCAAACATTTAGGAACGTGATACGTTTTCGTCAAGTTTCTGTGCGGCTTACATTGTTTGTTCTAGCGGGGAGCTACGAATAATAGTGGAGCGATAGTACAGCTTAACTTAGTCTGGTTATAGTCTAGTATCTATTGCACTATTGTTAGCGAAGCTACCTCTGCTTTAATCTGGCACCTGGTTTGCAGGTGCAATCATAATTTGAGATAGTAATTGGTGTAAACTTGCTTGTGGTTAGGATTCTATTTTGGCTTCAAACTATGTTCCAGAGGTAGACAAACACTCTTTTCTATCCAATTTATTTACTGCTTTTAATATGATCACTCATTCATACTTACACGTAAGTGACACTCATCTAAAACTGCAAAAGAATCTTTTTCTATTGCTGTTTTGAGTTTTATTTTGTATCAAACTAAATGGCATTTCAGGCTCCTCTGCATGGTTATGCAGAGAAGCCTGAAATGCCATTCATCGAGAGGTTTCTCGATGAACACAGAAGTGATATTCATAATCATCTGCCTATCCTTTGACAACTATGTTGTAGTCAGCTTCTAGTCTTACCGGATGCTGCTGTACTGGTATTTCACATGACCCGACTACCTATCTGTTTTCCACAACCCAATTAGTACTGGGTAATGAATTAAAAATGAAACCTCTTAAAAAGTCTGTTTGTCTGACTTTCGAGCCACTGACTACCTGTAACGAATGTTAAAGATTTACCTACACATATGACAGCCGGGACAGGCTTTCCGAGGCACGGAAAACTCGGTATGTAATAGGTGATCACCCATCCACAGACCAACCGAAACACCTAAACAAGCGCGACTTTACCGAAAGATCGACTCGAGCAGTGGTCATTATTTTAAGTATGAAAAATTGTGATATTATGTAAATTATGTCAAATTTTCACGGAACTATCATAAAATTCACAACAACTTTACATCACAGTCACCTCTATTTACTGAAGCGGTGGACAGAAGTTTTATTACACTCACATTTCGACATTAATCTTACTTCTTCCAAATAATAGAATTTTAAAAAATATCACCCAAAAATGACCAACACGCCATTCTTCCAACATCCGTGTCACTGATCCTCGAAGCAATGTTGGCGCAAATATTTGCCAAAGGAAGTACGTAATCCTCTTCGGCAGCCAAGATGTTCAGTCTTTAAATTACCTACAATATCGCATGTGTGATGTCGAAGGGCTTTCAGAGATCTCCCGTGAAGCGTCGATTTTGCTTCAGCCTCTGATAATAAGGATTTGATAAAGTATTATGTGGAGGAGAGATCGTGAAGAATGTTGTTATTTTTGTGTAGGCAGAAGTTATATGTGGTCAGAAGGTTATTTGAAATTGGTCCATTTATTGGTCAGGAATTATACTGTGTTTGGTAATAGTTTAAATTGTTAATTGTAGGGTTGGCTGCCTCTTTGATCTAGTTTTGGCAATCACCGCTGCTGATCGCGAGGTCTTGAGATGGGTTCCTGGGTCGGGCCAGTTTTTATTGAGTTTTCTACAGGGAGTTGAGTGAGAGTCAATAGGTTCGCCACTATTACGTGGGACTGACAAAATATAGGTTGCTATTATGTTGAATACACCTAACCCTATTAGTAATACCATCGGTTCATTAACGTTATATTGTGTTACGGTTCATTGACCGAATCTTTTAAACTCTAGCATACTTTTTCACCATTGTTATCCAAGTCAAAATTTTGCCACAATTATTCGGTAGATGGAAACTAACACATACATTTACGGACTGTTTTATTTTCAATGAGCGGCGCCTTGGTTACATACCAAGGCACTGCTCATTGAAAATAAAATTAGGTTCCCCTGATTACCCATTTAAATTACATTTGGAGAAGCTCGTAAACTGGGATCATTGCTCATCGCTTTCTTCCGGAGCTCAGCTTGCTTGATGACATGTAATTATACTGAGAGCTTACTTTCTTTCCTTACGACCTCGAAATGTTTTAGCTGATTGAAAAAAAACGTTGTGAAAGAGGTATCGGCTGAATTGAGGCGAGGTGAGGTGAGATGGTAATTCGGAAATCCTCGGTGGTTTGCTTTGTATTGATGTGGAAAGATCAATAGTTTTACGTTGATTAAAGTATATTGCATATTCTGGTTACGTGGTAAACTAACATGAGGAACCTTCTATTGGAGGAAGAACTGTCCAACACGACCACCCAGGATAGATAGGAATAAGAAAAAGAAGGAAATGACATGCAGCCGCTCCGTGTAAAATACTTGTATTCAGCTGCATCCGTGTAGATTGCAAGACGACACCAATACAGCTGAGAAGCGGCTAGGCCGCGGAAGCGCGCTAGGGGCTAGCGGCTCGCGTATCATTTCCAGATGATAATAGAATAAAATAGAATAGAATTTCTCTTTATTCGAGTATCCACGACTCAAACACTATTAGTAAAACTTACGACTATGTTAGTAAGCACTGACAAAAAAACAAATAAGACACCAAAAAAAAAAAAAAAAAGTTGAACCCTGGTGCGACAACATAAGCACAGTCCAGGCGACTGGCAATCATGCTTAAGATACTGTGCTACGACTACTGTGCTTTAGATACTCATAATGATACTGTCTTTGTGATCCATGATATAATTTTACGATTTTTGATTTGAATAAATTGAAAATGAACAAATTTTTGACAATTTAGAAGTACTTATGTGGTTGACGTTAACCTAAGCCTCTTCTTAACTTTAAGTAAAATGTTTGAAATCAAGGAGATTCACTTGAACAAGGTGAAACTAAATCAAAATGAACAAGTGAGCAGTATTAGTAGAATTGTTAGCAAGTTACCAGGTATTAGTCAGTGGCGGAACAGCTAAGCTAAGCTAATTGGCTTATCGTGGAGTAGCGCTTCATATTGTAAGTACTTCTTAGAATATTATGAGGAATATTGTGGGTTACTGATTATGGTTTCATAACGTAATTGAGACGATTTTTGTTAAATTTCGAAGAATTTAATGCCAGTGTCTCCTCTTGGTTTAATTTCCAAGTTTTGTGATCGATGCAGCATATTTTCCTTCGTGCATCTGAATGCGGTGGAGAGCAGCGGTGGCCCAGTGGAAGCGGCCCTGACTTACGAACAGCAAGTCGTAGGTTCGAACCCAGGCAGGCGCATTACTTTGTTTAATTTATTTCATCACCGCTGCTCTCAAAACAGTGAAGGAAAACATCGTGAGGAAACCGGCATGTCTTAGAACCAAAAATTCGAAGGCATGTGACATCTACCAATCCGCACTGGGCCCGCGTGGTAGATTATATAGCCCTCTCATTGAGAGGAGGCCGTGTCCCAGCAGTGGGAACATTATAGGCTGACGATGATCTGCATGCGTAAATAAATATGCATTTCTTTTAGTCTTAATTAAAAAGAAAACTATTATTTGGTCCAGCTACCGTATGCAAGAAAGGCAATTAAACCAAATCCACAAACAAACACAAAACACAAATTGTCTGGTCAGTAGTAGTGCCTGTAATCTATTCAGTTTGTATTGAAAAGTTCGCTCCAAGTAATTGAAGACTAATCGTGTCGTTCTAAATATTAAATGTCTGCTATAACCTCTTGTATGCCGTAATTATAGAAACAATTAAAAAGCCATTGTGTCTCGCGTGGATGAAGGGTTTTTCATACCTTTAATTTGTATGTTGTAAACAATGTCTATGTTTATTGTATATTGTAGAAGTTACTTAAGAATTCCTTTTTCGCACGCCACCGTCAACGAATTGAAAGCAAACATGTTTTCTTTCTCTCTTATTCTTTTCCACAGAATAACGGAGAAAGTATATCCATCAATCGTCCACAAAGATCTGTAACGAACTCGAGACATTGAAACATCAGGCAAACACTCATTTATAACACACCGATGTTTGACGGAAACTTTTCACAAATTCCTCAGCCCCAAGCATCCGATCCATTTCTCAAGTCATACAGAAACATTTTAATTGCAGCCAAGAACAAAGTTTAATGTTTAAAATCGTAAAGGAATCATTTATTTGCTTAATCAAAACCGAATGCCATTAATTACTGAGAGTGGGTGCCTAAGTTGGAGGCGAAGAAATTATGGCACAAGTTTATCATCGATATAAATGTTTAATTTTGTATATTTTGGTGGAATTTACTTTGGAGCTTATCTGGGGGTTTTAAGGAAGGGGGAGGTTAACTTCTGGTTATCTTAGGAGGAGTTTGGGTGTGGTATAAGTTGTTCGGAATGAATGACAAAAAATCATACGTGGGTTTGTATGAGGACATAATAAAAATAGCCGGAAGCGACTGGTTGGAAGTGGCAATACCCGTGAGGGGCCATGACAGAGACTTTAAAAATAGTTTTTTCTTGTATCAATTTTATATTTTTATTTATTTATTTGTAACTGTTTTGGATATAAAAGGCTTATTAATATTATTGTTCAGGTAGGTATCAGTGACCGGAAGTTGACACTATAGTTTTGGAAGAGACATACGGACATATGTGTGCAAAAGAGAAAGGGGATCCTGCTGCCTTTTCTTTCAGGAACAATGACGAAAATTTGTTGGAATTATTGTCAATGTTTTCATGTGTTTCCTGTGTACTCGCAACTGTAGTAACGCAAGTAAGTTTTCCGAAAATAAAATAATTAGTGCAAAAACGACATCCATTTCATCTTTTACTTGATGAGTACTTTAACGCCACGAAGTACACACGTCTTGGAACAGCGACAGCGCACAAAACAAATGGATACCATTGCTTAGTAGAGCAAGCCACGACACACCACGATGCATTGGTTCTCACACGAAGGGAACAAGCCACACAACCACATGTGCATGACGCCAGTCGACTCGCACGAAGTCGTGACCAAGGCTTTATACTAAGTATCTTGAATAAGAACCTCATAAAATATATTGGTATCTCAGATAAATCTATAAAAAAATACATGATATATTTTTTAAGCCTTACATATAAATTAGCTTCCGTTACATTGCTCGTCAATCAGATTGTTTGTATTTTATTCCATACCAATAAGTATAATATCACGACAAAATGTCTGAAGGCCAGACTAATATTATGGAATATCAATATCTGAGCCTGCTTTGTAATAACTTAGTCTCACGGAAAATAACATGTAACTAAAACAGAAAGTGTGTCTGAGGGAATATCGAATGACAGTTTTTGCGGCTAAAAATAAATATGAATAAGGTTCATGTTCACGCGAAAAGATAACGGTCTGATTATCTAAAAACAGCTGTTACTGTGACAAGTTCCCATACAAACATGTGTTTTAAACAGCTGTTTTTTGGTAATCAGACCGTCATCTTTTTGGTGAACATGGACCATAGTTTAGGTTAATGCTATTTTGATAAACCAAACCTTATTGCTGCATGCTTTTATTTTAATTACTTACTAACAGGTAACGGTAGGTTGCTATCGCTGTCTGTTTGACATTTAGCTTACGGACCGTTAGAAACAAAACGTCACAGAACAGCTTTCTTTGATTTTTCTATTAACCACACAAATAGGTGACGCGAATAGGATATTTTAAGCTAACTTTGTTTAAAAAACACCGATAGCTACGTGCCGTAGACATATTAACTATCAATTACACGTAAGTAAGTTAATGAAAACGGCCGTAAAACAATGAAGTATCCATTACTTCTAATTGCAGTTCAAGATCATTGGGTGCCTAAATAACGGTAACAAGTTGAAAGAAGGTCTTGTGTTTGAACCCTGAGAGGCATTACTTTGTTAATATATTTTTTCATTATATTATGTGCTCACAACACAGTAAAGGAACAACACATCGTGAAGAAACCGACATAATTTCTATAACCAAAAACTCGTAGACATCATGTGAAATCTTTAAAGGCGTACTGAAGTCGCTTGGTGAATTGAAAAGAGGTCAGTGTTGTTACTTTTAATTAAAATCTATTCGTGGTTAAGTCAATGTCTTCCTTGAACACATTACAAAGTTAAAAGTATCTAAAACTAACAATTTATAACCGCCCCATTGAGTCCTTAATCAGATAAAGGAAAACCAAAAATTTGGGACATTACACCCAATCCAGTGAAGACCAAGCGATTTTTATCCGTAACGACTTTCGATTCATTTAGTCGCAAAATTGACTTGGCACGCCCTCTCGATTTTACTTTATTATTTACCATTTTCATTTAGGCCACTTGGGCATTACGTCGTTACAAAGTTAATTTTACGCTCAAATTGGCGCATTTGGTTCTGTAGCAGTACGTGAATTTAGATTTTTTGTGCGCAAATCTTTTTGGGTTGGTCAAAAGTTTTGAACATTATTTTTTAAAATACGGCTCCCGGTTTGGTTACTCGCTTATTTATTTTGTAGGTACAGCCTTGTCTGAAATTTCATTTTTAATTATGAATGGAGATTTTTTTTGTTTGCGGCGGTCGGTACGGACGAGCTTTTGAATTTTTGAATCAACTTCTGCGACTTTGCTTTTGCAAGGCGGAGTTGAAATTGTGAAACTTATATGCTGTGCATGAGATTCACAAATTGTGAACGGTTGTTTTAGTGCATGTAACATTGTCTACCAAGTGCGTTTATTTTTATCAGCAATATCTTTCTTTTTGGTCTTGTTTAACATCTATGTATAACGAAAACCTCCCTCGAAAAACAATACGAAAACAGAAAAAGCAAATATGCCCCCAGAAACACATTTACACAACCCCTTAACTAATAAAACTAACAGGTGGTCTATCCCAAATAAAATCCACCAAACAAACAGCCTAGTGAACACGAAAAACTCAACCGAAGCTAATCAATATAATTACCGAACTGCTGTAACGCGATAAAATAATCTCGGTGTTGGCGACGTGTGCCGGCAATTTGTCAATTACGACAAACGACGGCGAGAGGAAATCCCTGGAGGCACGGATAACGCACGGCTCGGACGCTTGGATGCTGGCAGGCGATGCTGATGTGACATTGTTTTAGAAACGCTGTAATGGACATTTTTGATGGAAAAAATGAAGAACCTGTTGGATCTACACTTTGGGATGAGCTGCTACTATTTTTTCACAGTTATTATGCCTTGTGGCTGGAACTTTTGGTTCATCTTTGTGTTTTTGTCTGACACCAACTTTGACAATTCAAAAGTGTCCGTAATAATCCAGGTCTCATAATAGTGCGGGAGGTACCGCCGGTACCGGTGGTGTTTTTACGCCGATTGGTTGCCATCTTGTTCAATAGAATCAAGTGACTTATAAGTGAAACCAGCCTCAGCTGACGCACCCGCATAAATTATATTTTATTGGCAACGATACCTCCCAGACTATTTAGGTTATTTTTGTGTAAATTTGAAAGAAATAAAGAAAAGCATTAATTAGCCCGTACAGGACAAAACACATAAAACATAACGTTATTTACAACTATTGAAAACATAGATAAAAAGAAACAAAATAAAAAGAAACGAAAGATCCTTAACGAGGCCAAAAGCGTCTCTGCATAGTGCTGTAACATTAAAAAACGTCACAGCGCTGGTATTCTGATAGGGCCCAACCTGAAGGTGACGCCACGGTCAGATACGGATAAGATTAAAATAATAAATAAAACTAAAGTGTAGATGAATAAATAATACATAATATAACTATGTGAAGTATAATAAAATATGGGGAAAATTACAATTACACCTACGCCCCACGGAACCTGCTATTCGCCAGTCTGTGCCATGACTTAGACGACTCGAATGGCGTTGTGGTAGTGACGCTGTCTTACGTTCTTAGGGTCCTGGGTTCGAATCCCGGTAGGAGCAAATGTTTGTGTGATGAGCATGGGCATTTGTTTCCGAGTCATGGATGTTTATATGTATAATAAGTATGTATTTACAAACAAAAAAGTATATATATGTAGTATATCAACTATCTAGTGTCCACAACACAAGCTTTGCTTAGTGTGGCACTCGGTGGCGCTGTGTGTTAATGTCCAGCGATATTTATTTATTTACTTTCACTGGCAACACTGACGAACATTTCATTATAGTACCATTACTTTTTATAGGGATTACTTACCTTATTAGATAACTAAGTAGCCTGGGTTGGTGATAATTTATAAATTCAATACATGTCGTAATATTTATAATAGAAAGATGAAAAGCGAAAACATACTAAAAAATCCACTTTCCACAATTTGAATAAATTGTAGAAATCCTAACAACTCTTATAAAATAAAGTGATGTTTGTGGCAACATTCCCCATTGCCACGTCCATTACGTTTGCGTTCACATTCTCACGTGAGTTAACAAAATGTACGAAGCAGGTGTAGCTGGTTGCTGACTCAGATTTTCTTTCATATCCGTAACAGCATGAAAATTGTATGAACTCGATAGAACGGACAAAGGACTGCTTCGTGTAGATATTTTGCGTTGACTTCCAGTTTGAAAACAGTTGAGTCAACCGGAATATTTTGATTAAAGTAGCAAAGTTGTGCTTGCTGGGAGCTAGCATGATTTTAATAATATGTTGGTAGCTTGTAGCTGTTTTTGCAAACGGATATCATAACAAAAAAAATCTTCTTTTTCTAATTTACAAAAATCTCGTGCCACAATGTATATTACCGAACTTCTCCGAAACGACTTGACGGATTTTTATGTTTTTTTTTTTTGTGTTTAGTAAGTCTGAGAATAGGTCGTAGGCTATTTGTTAGTCGCACACATACACATGAAAATAGAGTAAAAAAAAAACATTTTGAAAACATATTATATTTGTCAACTTATTTTCATAAGTCAACGTTTACTCAAAACCTACCCAATAATGTTTGTTCATTTAACTCAATATCACACGTGGCTAATGATATTATTATCTCGAAAACTAACATGATTAATTCTCGGAATGAAAACGTCAAAACAGACGGAGAACAAAACGTATGTACTTCGTGTATAGTTACAACCGTCGTGATCCTCCCCTCGTTCTAACCAAAGCAACCTGTCATGCGATCTTTGTGATGATTCGTCACCCATTTGTTCGGTCCAAATCCATTGTCGATGAAAAACCCGAAGGCGCTCACAGGTGCGACGACGCGTTCGAGTTTGCCAAGCGACTATCACGTATTAGTGTGACAATTCGCTTATATTAGGACCCGTCCTGAAACACGCGAACAATGAACACCATAACGTAGCATTAATTAACGAAACCCCTACAAATTAATTGTCATGTTAATTATTGATGTTTGTTCCACTTCCGATGCCGTTGTTAATGTTACTCTCGCTGTGAACTGAATCGGTTATTGTTGGCATTATTTCATTGCTGGCTTTACTTTTTCCATTATTCGTTTTAAACTGAGTGAGAAAATAACGAGAATAAAAATAGGAAATATATAACAATGGAATGGCATAAAAATGTGTGACGAAGGTGTGTCTGAGAGATATCGTAGGGAAATGGATCAATGGGGTTAAAAGGGGCGCAACTGGCGAGAAAAGGGGTATAAAAGGGTTGCCAGTTTGAAAACTTTTACTATTGGATGTGGGTGTCTCAATGATTGATATGATTTTGAATCTGAAGTTGGTTTTAGTAGTCTTAAACCTAATTCAAGATCACTTAAGTGTATGAGAGAATAATGAATTATACGAGTCTAGAAATGGATTCACATAAAATTATTTAACACTACCGATTGATTTTTATAATCTTACCATGTGCATTATCAATTTCGGTCTGACTTCACTCACTTCCGTGCTTCTTTTGAAATAAAAATAAAATAAAAATACCTATAAAAACCAAGCTACCCAAAAAAATTCATAAACTAATTACTATAGTCAACTAAAATCAGTTTTTTTTGTCTTTATTGCAGCGTAAATATTTTAGATTTTCATGTTAAGGTCAATCAGATGCCTTATTATATTTTTATTACTCGAGAAAACAGTAAAATTCCGTTGGTTTTCATTTTATGAAGACTTTATTTAGCCTTTATCAGCGTTTCTTTAGAGATCAACCATAAATATAAAAACTTTAATGATAAGGAATTATAAACGAATCTTTAATACTTGAAAAGTAGTAAACTGAGAATTTCACTAAAATATTCCGCTTTTGAAATCTTATCCGTGACTTGAGAAAATGCTCACAGAAAATCTTAGGCATAATACTGAGCTTCAACTCAATAATAATAGGAGTCATTAAACAAAATAGACTGCCCAGACGAAGCAGAATTGAGGCTTAAAGCAATTTTCCGGTATTAAACGATTATAAATTCAGACTTAACATTCTGGTACGTTAACTGCGAGAGAGACTGAGGGAAATTTATTTAACGCAGAGAGCGTTTCCACAGTCCAAACGATCCATAACTGGCACCTTCATACCCACATGCTGAATGCAAATGCCTTTCACTTAGTAAAGAGTAATAGCTCAGATAAGTAGCCCCTGACTTAGCACATTTACCGCCTTGATAATACCTCGAACCGATGTTTCTGTAACATCCATTCTACTTAGACCCTCATCACTCTCGATGGTTCCCCTCTGCTCTTTGAGTTCGTATCCTGTTCAGCGGAGGGGGGAGGTCTTGTTAAAATGGCAGTGTCCGAAGAGATGGTTGGAAATTATGGGCAAGCATTTGTCAAAGTCCAGCTTGCAGATTGTAACGAATAGTGTGTAAGTATGTTTCAATGGAAGTCTGGTGATAGTAGTGTCGGGTGTGAAATGCAATACAATACGACTTTTCAGAATCGAAATGTTTGTGTACCTTGTTAAGTCGTACTGTCACAAACAGGAGATTATGAAACTTTTGGCAAAAATATTCGTAATAACCTGAAACTTTTACGTTCAAAGAAGGTTCCATGATCAGCAATTAAAAGGTCCGGTCTGATAAAGACAAACAAGTGTATATTATTAAAGAATATTACCGAACACTAAGCGCCGCACTCAAACTGCCAAGGTCAGCGCGCACGCATTTCAGACAACTAATTAAAAGTTTAAGTTGACGAGTAATAGCTTTTGTTTTTCCGCTTATGAATTCGTAACTCATAATAACAGCACATAATTAGCTCCAAAGTTTGTGGAATAGGGTGTTTTGGAGTTACGCAACTCTTGAATGTTTAAATTTTGAATTTTAAAATGCGTTTTGAAATTACGCGTCTTGGGAATTGTTGAGTTTGAATGTATGTTTAAATTAATGTAAAGTATTCTGTTTTGTTATTGTGTTCTATAGAAGAGGTACTGGTGGCTTAGTGGTAAAGGCCTCACTTATAAACAGTAGATAGTGGGTTCATAACCAGGCAGGTACATCACCTACTTTGTGTACTGAATTTATTCCATTACCACTGCTCAAAAAACGGTAAAGGGATCATTGCAATCAAACTGGTATGACATAGGTTTATTATTATGTTTATATAAGATGTTTCCTAAAAAGAAAACTAGAAGGGTTTTCAGTTTAAGGTGGAATAATTTCGCCAAATTGGGTATCATTGCCTCTTTGAAAGCCCAATGGGACAACGCAGCTCGTTCACTGGATATTGGACCCGGATAGATTGAAATGATACCTACAATAGAGCGCTACTCGAACTTTCTATCTACAGTTACTATGTGGCTCGACTTGGTGGTTTTATACGGTGTGTGAATTGACTGGATGCGGATGACCAGGCATTATAGCTCATCTTGAGAGAGGTGATATGATCAACAGTGGGCTGAGTAAAAGATTTGTCAGCTAGACAGCTAGACTCCCCGTTACCGGTGCTAGCTGTCCAAGGTGTACTTTTGGAGTAACGTACTTCGCTACGACGAACATTTTGATTAACGTACATCAGAGTTTTAAACTTCGGAGATCAGTGATACTGGTACAGTTTGCGCTGCGGGAGTTTGGAATCGCAATACAACATTTTTTAACGCCTTTCGGGCATCGCGTGCTTAGTTGATTCAATGAAAAAAATTACACATTTTCAAATAATAACCCTTAGTACAATATAAGCTACAACCACCATATGACAATTTAAATTTAACACTGCTACAATTGGTGACGATTTTGTTGTGCACAAACTAAACTTAATTTAGGCTATCGTTATCTTTTTCTCTCTGGTAAAACAAGAAAGAGACGGATGTAATTTAGAGCTGTTCAATTTAATTGGAACTAATATATTCATCAAAATAAGGATGCACGTAAAAACATGGCGACTAAAAACACGGTGAAGCGCAAGGCATAAACTAGTTTGACGTCTCTGACTTAGTTCATAGCTATATCCGTCCTTTTCTCGCACTGCTTTTTAGTAAAAGATAGCAATCGCTTAAATTAAGTTTAGCTTGTTCACAACAGAATCGAAACCAATGTCACTAAAAATAAAATCCTCATACGTACTTTAAATAAAGACAATTCAAATAGCATGGATTCCACACGAGGTTAAGTTAACAATACCGACAACGGTATCGGAGCTTAGAGCTCTTGCGAACAAAACCAATTGTGTATCTACTACTATCTACTTACTTCGTGTGGTTCAGTATGTATACGTGTACATACGTGTGTAGGATGGGTGGCTTTTCATATGGAGTAGTAAGAGTAGCTACTTACGTGTTGTAGCTACTGGAAAATTATCGTAAGAAACGGTGATCTTCTTTTTGACTGATAACAGATTTTGACAAAATGGGAGAGGAAGGCCAAAGAAAAGATGGATGCATTGTGTGAGGAATACCATGAACGAGAAAAGAAAAAATGATTCCATGACGACTGACAGGGTAGAATGGAAGAAGGAAACGTGTTGTATGTCGAAGGGCAGGGAAATGATGATGATTTTGAAACTGTAAAAGGATTTTAGGAATTTTCTGGAGCAAGTGAGATTTACCGAATCGCGAAACCCGTTTTCCATATTTTATGGTAATCTCCAAATTCCATACAAAGAGTAAGTGAGTGTAAAACTCAACTTTGACCCACAATATCTCCGTAACTAGAAGGTTCCCAAGTATGGTGTGAAACAAAAAAAATATCGCACCTTTACATGAGACTTAAAACAACAGCGAAATGTGGGTGTTCTATTTGGTATACCTCTGCCTATTTCTTCGGGAATAACAAGGCGTGATGATAAGTTATATTTTTTGGTAACTAGTTGGTTAAAGAACATAATACTATATTCATTCATATTCATATTCATTTATTCATTTTGTGAACATAGGGTAAATAATACAGATGTTATGTAAACAAATGTTGGTCCATACTATGTCCCGCCAGAAGGCATACAAAATATTGCAGTTAATCAAATGTCAATGATCAAATTAAAATAAAAAATTAAGTTAAAAACCAAGTAGTAAATGTCAAAACTTCATGCCCAAACACTAAACGCTAGTAAAATGTCAAAAAAACAACAAAAATAAAAAAAAATAAAATAAAATAGACGGCACGTATAACAAGTATTCCTTAATTAGTCACAATCACAATCAGTCAAACATATTATTAGATGCAAGATACAATACATTATGTCAATAGAAGCTATAGTCAATCTTAAGGGAACAACATTTTACAGACAGATTCAAATTTATAATATTATTTCAGTTTGTCATTAAGATATTCATTAACAGAATAATACACCCTGTCATTCAAAAAATTGAAAAGCTTGCGTTTAAACTCCTTCATGTTGTTGCTTGATACAATTTGATCAGGTAATTTGTTATATAGCTTTGGAGCCATTGCATAAATACTATTGTAGAGGAATTTAGTTTTTGTGAATAACGGGTGCAGCTTTCTTGAGCGCCGTTGACTTTCGACAGATTTAAATAAATACATGTTGTTTTTTACAAAGATACAAGCTTCATAGATGTAGAGAGATGGTACAGTCAATATTTTCAAGTTTCGGAAATGTGGCTTGCATGAATCTGTTCGTTTTATTCTACACTAGCTTCTGCCAGCGGCTTCGCCCGCGTGAAGTTTCAAAATTGTCCCATGGGATCTTACTACCGGGATAAAAAGTATCCTATGTAATCCAGGTTATAAACCATCTGTGTGCAAAATTTCATCCAAATCCGTTCAGTAGTTTTTTCGTGAAAGAGTAACAAACATACATCCACGCGACGGAAGCTTAAAAAATCAAGTAATTTCTCCCGTTTTCCCAACATTTCCTTACACTGCTCTGCTCCTATTCATTGTAGTGTGATGAAAAGTATACTATAACCTGCCCAGGAGTTCGAAGAATAACTGATGTTATTTTTTTTAATTGGGGTTGAGTGAGAATATTATAAACGTAAGAGTAAACAAATATAATAATAACAAATCTCCGAACTGCTAAGCTATCGGGAGTTACACGTGTTATTGTGAGTCAACTATAAAAGATAGACATATGCTGTCTTGGGATATTTTTTATATAATTTTATGTGGAATATTTCCGTTATACATGATTTCTATGTAGCTTTAACCATTAAGGCTGCACACGCGACGGAAGCTAAAAAAACCAAGTAACTTCTCCCGTTTTCCCAACATTTCCTTTCACTGCTCTGCTCCTATTAATGGTAGCGTGATGAAAAGTATACTATTACCTGCTCAGGAGTATGTAGAATAATTGTACCAAGTTTCGTTAAAATCCGTCGAGTAGTTTTTTTTTCTATAAATAACATACAGACAGACAGACAGACAGACAGACAGACAAAAATTTTACTGATTGCATTTTTGGCATCAGTATCGATCACTAATCACCCCCCGATAGTTATTTTGTAAATATATTTCATGTACAGAATTGACCTCTCTACAGATTTATTATAAGTATAGATATCGCTCAATACACTTTTTCTATGCTATCAAAACCTCCTCTACCTTTGTCGCATTACCCCAGAAAATAAGGCCATATCGCACAGCAGAGGCGACATAACCATGATAGGCTGCTAGGAGCGCTGTGTTATTCGCTATTTTGCCTAGCATATATAGAGCATACGAAAACTTACTGAGCTTCCCACATACATTTTCAATTTGTGTCCTCCATGACATATCGCTATCAATATATAGTCCAAGAAATTTTGTTACAGTAGTTTCATGTATTTGGTCACCTTTGTAGTTTACCCGAAGATCTGAGAGTTTGTTCTGTCTAATTTTAAGTCATAAATTTAGTTTTAGATAGGTTTATTTTGAGACAATTAGCGTTCAACCAGTCAACAATCGCAACAAGACTATTGTTAATGTCTGCTTCAATTTCTTTGGTATTACCCGTATTATATATTACCGTGCTGTCGTCGGCAAATAAGGACATTTGATGAATAATCACTTGGGGTAGGTCGTTAATGTAGCAAATGAACAGCAAGGGTCCCATCACAGAACCCTGTGGAACACCGTAACGGAGAACTCTAGAGCGAGACGAGTGTACTACTTGGACTTAACATCAACTTGACTTATTTGTGTAATTTGTTTTCTATCCTCCAAATAAGATTGTATAAGTTTAAGTACGTTACCTCTAATGCCGTATCTATTTAGCTTACTCAGTAGTACCTTATGGTCTACGCAATCAAATGCTCTGGTCATATCCATATACATTGCCATTACTGGTTTCCTATTGTCCATATTGTGATGTACTTTTTCAAGGAAGTTGTATATGGCCATATTAATAGTTTTTCTTTTCCTAAAACCCATTTGTTCCTTACAAAAAATATTATGTTTTTCAAAGTAATTGTAAATATGTAAGGCTTTAGTTAAATGAAACCACTCGTAAGACCATGAGAGTTATAATATATATTTTAAAACGTCCTTTTCGTCACACAACTTCAAAGTACAATAGTAACAATGACACTAATACTACAACACTAGAGTTTAGACGCGACCGCCCGATGTCGGTTCCGAAGTGGAAGCCGACCGTGCAAGCCGGAGTGCGCTCAGCTACCCGTAACCCGTTCCGAGGTGGAAGCGTGTCCGAGCGAGCCGAACTACTGAACTGAGCGCGTGCAGGGCCTTATGTAGTCGTCGGCGGCGAGAGGCGGCGCGCGCGGGGCAGCGGGCGTGCGCTCGAGTGGGGCTCGGTGTGACGCGTGATCGGCGCGTTCAAGGTCACGCGGTGTTGTCGTGTTATAGTCTCCCCCTCTGTCTCCGAAGACGTCCCGGTGAGGAAGACAGGACTTAGGTAGGCTGCTGCTTCTTTGGCGGCCTCCCACGGGGACGAGACTTGACTATGGCCGGCGGTGTTGGCTTGTTCTTTCGCGGGCGACCTCGCCGGCGTAGAGGCAAGATCGGCTCGGGAGGGGCGCCTGATGTCGTCCCTTGATAGGGTCGCAGGGCTGAGGAGTGGTACAACCCTGCAGACTGGTGTGGGTTGGCAGGATCAGCAATCTGAAAAGAAGATGGTCCGTGAATATTTTTGATAATGTATGGGCCATCTCGTCGAGGTGCTAGTTTAGCACTGAAGCCTTGTGTTGATTTGCTTAAGGCATGTTTATCAACCATGACTTGGTCGCCAGGCTGATAATTTGGACACGGCTGACGTCTCTTATCAGCGTATTCTTTTCGTTTCTCTTCCTTCATCTCCTGTACTTCATGCGCTTTCTTTAATGTAGAAGCCATCATTAACAACTTTGGTGTTATCTCGGGAATGAAGTTCTCATTTTGCACTATTTGTCGTAGATCATGACTTGTGTCGTCAATAGTGCGTAGATCTCGACCAAAAGTTAGGTAAGCTGGCGTGTACCCAGTGGATGAACAGACAGCTGTGTTCATTGCAAAACGTATGCTTGGCAGATGTTCCGACCATTTGGTATGGTCGTTCCCCACTAGTATGGCCAACTGCGTTTTCAAATCTCTGTTGCGTCTTTCGACCGGGTTTGTTTCCGGGTGATATACAGGGGTAAAGCCATGGTCAATGCCCAAACAGAAAGTCAGTTGTTGCATCACATTACTGACAAATTGGGAACCATTATCGCTGATGAACCGTCGTGGTGCACCATAACGTAGGATGATTTCATCCAATAACACTCTTGTACATTCTTCGGCGGTGGCTTGTTTTAAAGCAAACAATTCGACCCATCTACTTGCCAAGTCTTCTATAATGAAAATCCACGTCTCATCTTTAGCTGTTTTAGGTAGGGGTCCGAACAAGTCGAAGGATACGACTTCAAACCTTTGGTTGAGAGCCGTAGTCTGGAGCAGACCGGCTGGTCTGAGGTTGCTTGGTTTGTACCTCTGACATTCGATACAGTTCCGGATATAATTTTCTATTTGGGTTCTCATTCCCTTCCAGAAGTATCGCTTAGTGATTCGTTCGACAGTTTTCTCAACTCCATAATGACCAGCGGACGCTTCATTATGGTACACGGCAATAACTTTCTCCTGCTCATGTTTAGGTACGACTAGTTGAGCGTTTTCGTTGTCATTATCTGATTTATATCTGTAGAGTAATCCTTGATTCATGAGGTATCCTTTTGTACTCCAATATTTTCCGTTTTCATGTTGATTCCCTTCTAAATCGTTAATTATTTTTACTATTTCTTGATCTTTTAATTGTTCCTCTCTTATTTCTTTTGACTTTTTTCGCGGCATATCAATTACTATACTGCATACTCCACAGTCTTGTTCCATTGTTGGATCGCAGTTGGGACGTGATAGTGTGTCGGCGACAACATTTGTTCTTCCCTTGATGTATTTAATCGTCAGATTGTAAGGTTGCAGCTGCAGGGCCCATCTTGCTAGTCGACCTGTCGGGGACTTTAGTGCCATAAGCCACTTCAGAGCTTGATGGTCAGTGAGTACAGTAACATCTGTACCCTCGATGAAGCCACGAAATTTGTTCACCGCCCAGATTACAGCTAGAGCTTCTCGTTCTGTGGTGGAATAATTTCTTTCAGCTGGAGTGAGGAGGCGACTAGCATACTCAACGGGATGCTCGTTTTCGCCCTCCCCCTGCACCAAAACTGCACCTATAGCATAATTGCTTGCGTCTGATTTGATTACGAAGGGTTTGGTGTGGTCTGCCTGCATTAACACCGGGGCTGTGATTAACAGTTTTTGAAGCTCTTCAAACGCTTTCTGCTGTTCATCCTTCCAAGTCCATTCAGCGTTCTTTTTCATCAAGCGAGTAAGTGGTTCGGTAATCTTTGCAAAATTAGGAATGAAGCGTCGATACCACGAACACATCTGTAGAAACGACATCAAGTGTTTTACGTTTACTGGTGCGGCCATTTCCACTATTGAGGCTACCTTGTGGGGGTCAAGTTGAAGTCCATCGGGCGTTATGTAATGTCACAGATATTTGACCTTAGAACAGAAAAAAACGCACTTGTCCATATTTGCCGTAAGGTTGTATTCCTTTAAGCGAGCGAAAACATCGTTCAGGTCTCTATAATGTCCATCTAGACTTTCTGACATTACTATTAGGTCATCCAAATAAACAAGCAGCTTGATATGGCTTAAGGAGATGCTAAATCTGTCCATGAGTCGCTGAAAAGTCGCTGGTGCATTTCGCAAACCAAAAGGCATTCTCAAAAATTTATACATACCGAAAGGTGTGATGAAGGCTGTCTTCAACTGATCCTCATCCTTAACTTTAATTTGCCAATATCCGGCTCGGAGATCTATGGTGCTCATGTAACGAGTCGGTTTAGCACTATGGAGGAGGTCATCAATGCGCGGCAGCGGGTACATGTCAGCAGTTGTGATGGCATTTAACTGTCGATAGTCAATACAGACTCGTGTACTGCCGTCCTTCTTGGGAACAAGCACTACTGGCGCTGACCACGGTGAGGAGCATGGCACAATGACTTTTTGCTCTAGCATCTTCTCTACCTCTAACTTCAGGGCTTGCAGCTTTATAGGTGACAGTCGATATGGTGGTACGGAGATCGGCCTGTGTGATCCCGTGTCGATAGCGTGTTCTGTCTCCGTCGTTGGTTCGCCATTGGACACGAATACGGCTTCATTTTCTTTAAGAAATTGTTGCAACCGTACCTTTTCTTCTGCTGTCAGCAAACACTCGTGACTGCACATGGCCACCGAAGAGATCTCGGTGTTTGGGAATAAACTAGCAGAGTCAGGTGACAACTCTACGTCGGCCGCATCGATATGCCTACGTGCATCCTCGTATAAGGCATCAATGATCGGGGAGTATCCATCAAATAAAACTGTCCGTGGTCTCTTTGGTGGAGTCGAGAATCCTATGGGTATTAGCGGCCCATAAGGTCGTTCTAGTACTTCCTCGGTTGCGCCAAGCATAACATGGTCACTTCTGCCAGGGGAATGTGGAGGCGTCATCAGCTGAGAGATCTGTTCTGGCATTTTAACTGGCGTAATCACGGGACTAGGTGTGTTCATCATCGGTGATTCCATTGATGGTAAGCACACACTGGATAAAACACCCGCAATGTCCATTGAGTTATCCACGCTTTCTGGATTCAACTCGTAATTCTTCTGCGGCTCGTCGATGAAATTACAGGTTCGCTGGGGTAGGTTTAGGGCTAACGCGGCATCTTCTATAAAACCTACTCCGAGGAGCGTTCTGTTATCCCTTGCTTCGGGGAATATGATAAACGAGGTGATGACATCACGTCCGTAGATATTAACAGTCGTCTTCACTGTCAAAACGTCCTGCTTCCTTGCTACTCCATCAGCGAGGGTTATATACATGACCTCCCTCTCAAAGTTTAAACCGTTCTGTTCCAAACGTTTATAAAGCTGGTAGGAGGCAACACTTGATTTAGCGCACGTATCAATGTACGCTATTCCCTTCATACCTTGTATGGTAATGGGCACGGTGGGGCGTGGTCGAACATCAGCAGTCATGTTAGCGGAGCAGAAACAAAAATCAACTGATGTTGTAGACTGCTTGTCTTTACACTTCGGACAACGACTGCGTATCACTCCTGGCTCACCACATCCATAACAAGAAAACTTCGGTTTGCCATCATTTTCCGAACTTGTTGTGGGTTCATTCTTCACAACATTCTGTTTTTCAACGTCGTCTCTTGCCTTCCTTCTACAGACCTCAGCCGTGTGTCCGGGAAGACGACAGTAACCACAACGTACTTTATTTTGTTTTTTACTATTTTTATATTTTGTTGTATTGTCATTGTTTTGTATTTTTTCGTTATTACTTTGTTCTCCTTTTTCTCGTAGTGTTCTTTCTATATTCCTTGCCTTCGTTAAAAGATCATCAAAGGTTTTTATCGAGTCTCTGTATAGTTTCTCCCTCACAGCAAGTTTAAGCTGGCCAAAAACGAGGCTAATTTCTTGCTGGTCGGTGTGTGGTTCCGACATCTCGGCAAGCAACGCCCGCTTCTTGGAAATGAA
The DNA here is from genome assembly GCA_916618015.1 of Xestia c-nigrum. NCBI lineage: Eukaryota > Metazoa > Arthropoda > Insecta > Lepidoptera > Noctuidae > Xestia > Xestia c-nigrum. The sequence continues at coordinate 1,271,995 of OU745246.1, read as the reverse complement.
GACTTCCGTAGGGGTCTGATCGTCTTGTTTCACGCAGACTATTTCTTGGTATAGCTCGTAATCGAGCCTTTTAGGAGAAAATGTATCACGCAGCCGTTCCTTGAAATTCTCCCAAGTCTTCACGTGACCCTTAACGCCTTGCCACCAAATAGCTGCATCACCAACCATCACCAACGGCAGACCCTCCAGCGCATTGGTGTCCGATATCCTTTCAATATCCTTAAACACCGTCACTGCTGCTAAGAATGGTTCCACCTCCGTCTTCAAACCTCCAAACTTGGCTGGGCACTGAGCAAAGGTACTTCTTTCCCTCGTGGTGGTAGTGATCGCAGAGATCAGTTCTTTAAATTGGCTGTCCGTCATATTGATTGCCATCTTCTCAGGGACACTGCTTCTATATCTGTCTGGCTTACGAGTGGGTCGAGGCCTTAATAATTTGCTATCGAGCTCCACGTTGTGCGCCACTGTAAGGCTTTAGTTAAATGAAACCACTCGTAAGACCATGAGAGTTATAATATATATTTTAAAACGTCCTTTTCGTCACACAACTTCAAAGTACAATAGTAACAATGACACTAATACTACAACACTAGAGTTTAGACGCGACCGCCCGATGTCGGTTCCGAAGTGGAAGCCGACCGTGCAAGCCGGAGTGCGCTCAGCTACCCGTAACCCGTTCCGAGGTGGAAGCGTGTCCGAGCGAGCCGAACTACTGAACTGATTTTTTTTTTTTTTTTTTTTTTTTTTTTTTTTTTTTTTTTTTTTTTTTGGATATGGCATCTCGCAGTTCAGTCTGAGAAGACTGGCTTCTGCTTAACCGGGCAATGTCCTGTGGATGCCTTGATTCTAAGGCCTCCAGCCAGGGCGAAAATAACTAAAAACTAAGCGACAGCGCTCTAAGGGCACCCCCTGTGGGGTACGAACCTCGGCTTAGGGCGTCGCTGGGGGCAGCAAAGGGACAGGCTGGATCTGATTGTCCTTATTTAGGGACTGATTTAATACTACAGGCTCAGCGTCGCGGGCTGGCTCGAGCAAGGGTCGGGGAGGGATTGATCGGGGATTTCGCGCCGGACCTCTGCGGCGAGGTCGGTAGGTTTTCGGTCTGTATTTGTATGCTCTGCGTACCGTACTGGTATCTTTCCTACTCTCTTGCAAGATAGTGATCGGATCGTCGGGGGCGACTAGGGTGTGACGCGGACGTTGGACGGAGCTAATACGCGATGGGTCGTACCGGGCGGCCGATGCGATTAGGGGATTCCTATGCTTAATAGCAGAGTCGAAGTAACGCTTGGAAAGGCGTTTCATGAACTGCTTAACGGTGGGGATTCTGAGGTCTACGTGAAGACTATCGTTACGGACGTAAGGGGGGGCACCGGTGATCTTACGGAGATATCGGTTCTGCAAGGTCTGCATCGTGTGGATATGACGCGGGTGGGCATGCGCGAATACTATGCAAGCATAGGTCATGATGGGGCGGATGACTGCGGTGAAAAGACGCAATTTGCACTTGAGTGACAATTTGCTCTTCCTAGTGATCATGAAGTGGAGCCGGCCCATAGCAAAGGCAGCCCGGTCGCGAGCTGCTTTGATGTGGGCCTTGAACGACAGATGGTCGTCCAGAATAACTCCGAGATACTTGGCTTGCCTTTCCCAAGGGATAGGCTTACCGAACATAGTGATGGGGGGACCTGGCGAACGCTTAAGGCGTGCCTTATAGTATAAAACTGCCTGGCTTTTTTCGGGATTAACTTCTATTCTCCACTTACGGAACCAAGCGCCGAGCGAGTCGGCAGCTTTCTGGAGAATGCGGCGGATGTTATCCGGAGAACGGCCGGTGTAATAAATCGCGGTGTCGTCAGCGAAAAGTGCTGTTTGAACCTTCTGGTTCCTCGGAATGTCGCTGGTGTACAGCGTGAACGCGAGGGGAGAGATAACGGAGCCCTGAGGGACTCCGGCGCGAATCGGATGAGGAGAAGATAACGTCTTACCCACACGGTAGCGGAAGGTACGGTTTGACAAAAAGTCTCGTAAGATGAGCACGAGACGGTCGGGCACACCGAGCTGATAAAGCTTGTATATCAGCCCGTTGTGCCAGACCTTGTCAAAGGCTTTCGCGATATCGAAATACATCACCCCCGTCATCGCTCCGCGCTGGAAACCAGCGCTCACGTGTTCGACGATGCGGTGGACTTGATGTATACAAGAATGTTCGGTCCTGAAGCCGAACTGTTCTTTCGGGAACTACTGAACTGAGCGCGTGCAGGGCCTTATGTAGTCGTCGGCGGCGAGAGGCGGCGCGCGCGGGGCAGCGGGCGTGCGCTCGAGTGGGGCTCGGTGTGACGCGTGATCGGCGCGTTCAAGGTCACGCGGTGTTGTCGTGTTATAAATACCATTATAAAGAACTTTCTCAAAAATCTTCGAGAAAATCGGTATTAGAGATACTATAGCAACACGCCAGTCATTCTGAAAAGGTTTGGCAGAGCTATAAGTATGCCTGGGCTGCGGAAGAGATACCGCGGCCCCGGAACAAAAAGCGCGAGGAAGGAACATGGATGGGTTTTAGTCAGTAAAAGTCTGACACTCCCTCTCACTCCGCCCAGAGCGGGAGGAGTTTTTGATGATTTCCCATCCGAAAAAAAAAAGAGTTATATTAGTAGTACACTCACATTATGTAAGACTGATTATGAGTTACAAGACGTGGAAAACCAACTTATTTTTTACTAGCACTTCGTCCGCGAAAATTATGATAGCTTGGCTAATTTGCATGATATCAATATAAATTATAGTCGATGTTACTTGGTAAAGATGTGTCTTTCTAATGGTGAAAGAATATTTATAATCAGTTGAGTAGTTCGTTAAATAGTACCAAAAACACAAACAAACAAAAAAATCTAATCTTTCTTCTCTAATAAAGGGTGTAAAACCCCTCTTTTCGAAGCCGAAGGGCACTTCTTCTCCCCGTCATTGCGATCATTTATTTGTTGTACACCGTGCCTTCTACTATCTGTACTATTCAATCCATCCATTAACACAATGTTTTGAATGCGTTACATTGAGAACCAAGCATTCTGTACATGATTTTTCACCCCAAAAAAAAAGTCGATTCCCTGCAATGTTTTTTGCGCAAAGTTACTTAGTATGATGTACAGAATGCTTGGTTGACGGCTTCGCGATGAGGTGGTTTACACCCTGTATATTAGTTTAGATTGATGTAGATTCTATGAACCTTTTTTTTGGTGAAAATACGATAGATAATGTCCAAAATCTACTAATATTCTTCATCAATGTACACAATCTTGTTTAAGAATATTTCAGTAGAATATCTATTAGACTCCTTTCATCTACTTCATTGTGTAGATACACAATGAAGTGAAAGAAAGGAGTCAAATAGACGAACATTTAAATACCACAACACGTGGACTGTATTCTAAAGGAGAGTTTAAAATAACCTCCACGTGTTGTCAATCTTTGAAGAAAACATGTGTACAATTTAAAGCCAAGTTCACATCTATGACTCACTTATTCGTCATCATCGGAACTAGAAAGCCTGCAGGCAACACATTGGGCACGTTTGTTTGTATTTGAACTTAGAATTAGATTAGTTACAGAACTGTTTTACTAAACTCCTTCCCGCTTATGAGTTGGTAGAACTAAACTTGAACCGGGAAGTCATGCTTAGAGATCTGCTGACACCTTACTAGTCGTTGCTTAACTTGATATCTTCAGCGCGGTGGTGTTGAGGATCTGAAGACAAGTGACGATCGAAAATGACTTCGAATAAGATTTATATTCGCCTTTTGGTAGTATATGTCATCTCTTCTTCTTTCTCCTAGCTAATATCAATAACTATATTATAATTTATTTGGGGTCAGCGCTCTTAGTACTTCTGCATCACACTGTACAGTTGTAAATTGTCTCTTCTGGTGTATCATGTTATTTATGAGCCAGATGGTTCTAATGGTCGTGGTGGTGGCCGTCCAGAGTCCTATTTTTCCGTCTTCTATATTTACGACTTCAAAAGAAGTCGAGATGATGACCATATTATGACTTTTTAGTCATAATATGACGTGTGCGTGTGTGACATGTGTTCTCGGCTCATTGCAAGCCCATACTAGCGCAAGCAGTTTTCTTTGAGTTTTCTATGTATCGTTGTGACTTTAAAAGTACCACGAATATATTCATATCTTATTTTAACCATTTCCGAAACTCCACCAGACCAGCGTAGCATTTTCATCTCTGGTAGTTTATGTCAATCAGTAATCAGAATATAAAAATATGTAAAATAAATAAAATAAAATTCATTTATTTCAGACAAGACAAGGCCCATAAAATAATCACAATAACAAAAAATTACAAAAAAATAAAATAAACAGTAACGTTATTTATTTAAAGCACATTATGATCAAAAGTGAAATGTTATTTTAGTACATACCAATGTTACGTTTCGCTTTTCATAATTATGTGCCTGATGAAAACAACACTGGAAACGATTTTTACATTCTGAAACATATCTAGTGAACAACCGTAATTAAGAGTTTTCATTACTTTCCTGAATGATAATAGTATGCTTTTTCCCAACTATGTTGGGGATGCAGCTGAATACCAGTATTTTACATGGAGCGACTGCCTACCTGACCTCCACAAAACCACAACCTTTAAATTAAATACACATTAAAAAACCATTGAACCGGTAAACAACAAAGTCCAGCTCAATAAATAAATTAAAACCTAATTACCCATATTAAGCTCCCATATAATAATTTTCCGCAACATTTTGTTTTTAAACGGTTCAACTACACGGGTACGTCATTGAGTGTCGTAAAGCTATGGCCACACTGTACTATAAGCCGCTTAAGCACATACTTGAGTGAAATGTACGGAATTAAATCGTAAAATACGCTAACATTGTGTTTTAGCGTAGTTATTACGTGTAGTCATAGAAAATGGGGGATAGAAAGTGATTTCTTTTTTATGCGTTTAAACCTTTTTTTTGTTTTAGTAATAATTTTAAGGGACCACTGCCTGGGGTACTTGATTTCTTGGTCAACCCAATGAAACAATGTTATTGGCTCTTTCTATCAGATTGTCAGTAGCAGTACGAAGTTTTGATTTGCACACGGTTAAGGTAAAAGCGTCAAGGTGGCCCGCGAAATTCAAATTATCTTACGTTTTTTGCAATTTGCAGGCCAGTGGTGCTTTGTAGAAGTTGAAAATGTCGTTCGCGACTGTAAAACGTATGTAGTTACAGAATTATTATCATCAAAATCATAAATACAACCTTATAGGTTCATATAAAGTCGAGGAATGATTTTTTAATGACATAGTCGTTCCTACACTTTTGTGAGCTTAGAGGGTAGTAACTTGTATTGATGATTTCGATGATAATAATTCTGTAACTACATACTTCTTACAGTCGCGAACGATATTTCCATCAACATACTCGTACAAACTAGCACTGGCCTGCAAATTGCACAAATTGCAAAACACGTAAGAAAAATTGAATTTCGCGAGCTCAAAAAAAAAAAAAGGGTAGCTCCTCCCCCTTTTTTTTAGGATGCGAAATCATCAAATTACTTCTCCCACTCTGGGCGGAGCGGGAGGTAGTGTCAGAGTTTTACTGACTAAAACCCATCCATGTTCCTTCCTCGCCCTTTATGTTCCGGGGCCGCGGTATCTCTTTCGAATAGGCCCGCAACCCTAGCCCCACTAAATGGGACTTTAAAATAACAAGTACGGTTGAACAAGCTATACGGTTTACAGTTCAACATACAAATTCCATTGTACATAATGTAAAACAAATAGCTTGTACGACTGTACAATGTAGGCTACTGCAGGTTTAACGCTATTTCTGCAGGGGTGACTGTGGCGAATGCAATTGTTTACCAGCATCCAAGCCAGAAATGATGAGAAGGAACACCAAGTGGTTTTAGTCAGTAGGAGTCTGACAGACCCCTCCACCGGACAGGACGTCTATTGAGGATTTTCAAACTTTCAACGCTGCTTTATGCTTCGAGGATTATTGACTTGAAGTTAAAGACTTTGGAAGGTTCGGCTTAAGGTTAATGAAATAAAGTTTTTACGGGAACTCAAAAATTAACTCATTTTTTATTTTAAATATATAGATACATAGTTACGTAGAAAGGTCTACGAAACAATAATTACTATAATTATAATATAATATAATAATTATTTATTATATAGCAAAGTCGCGTCTGTCTGTCCCTTTGATTTTTAACTAAGTACGTAACGGATTTTTGGCTTTTTAAATAGATAGAGCGATTCAAGATTAAAATTTTAGTATATAACTAGCTGACCCACCCAACTTCGTCTGCGTCACATAAGAGAGAAAAACAAAAGGAAAAAATATCCCCGTTTTTGCTGCATTGTTTCATTCCTGCTCCGCTCCTAATGGTCGTAGCGTGATGTTTTATAGCCTATAGCGTTCCTCAATAAATGGACTATCCAAAACAAAAATAATTTTTCAATTTGAACTAGTAGTTCCTGAGATTAGCGCGTTCAACCAAACAAACAAACTCTTCTGCTTTATAATATTAGTATAGATTGGTCTAGCTGGCGAAGCCGCGGGCAGCTGCTAGTTTTTGATAAACCGCCTCAGAGTCAGTATCGCACCAAAATTAAATTTAGTGAGTTTTACGCGAATTAAAATTCAGAACACGAAAAATGAATTAAAGTTAGTTTCAAGATTAATTGAAACTTAGTTTATATATTCAAGTCAACTAAATAAAATTAAGATGGCAGAAGATTTATGAATTCTTACTTTAGCTCCATAATTATAATTTGTTTTATATTGCCGCGAATACCACGGAAATATTTTTTTTTGTGAATATTCACGCAATACGCAATGACAGGATTTTCGCATACTTCGATACACTCTAGGTGACTAGCGAAGGCGCCATGTGTGTAGTGCGGCCGGTTGTGAAGATTCTAGAGATTGCGAGCTTGTTAAGAGCCCTCTTACAGTCCACTAGCGCCGCCAATCGAAAAAATGTCATAACTCGTAAATAGAATCAAAAATACAAAATGTGGTCTATTATTACTGTAGAAAAGGCAATAACGTAATTTTATAACACATTGTCACCACTTGAAATATAGCTGTTTAGCTAAATCGTGCATTTGTAACAAAAACGGCCGTTTATGTTTTGAATGCACGATTTAGCTAAACAGCTATATTCCAAGTGTTGATAAGGTGTTATAAAATTACGTTATTGCCTTTTCTACAGTAATAATAGACCACATTTTGTATTTTTGATTCTATTTACGAGTTATGACATTTTTTCGATTGGCGGCGCTAGTGGACTGTAAGAGGGCTCTTAATGATTGTCACACTAACGCAAAAACTGTGTTTGACGTGCACTCAATCGTTGGCATATGAGCGTTCACTTATATGAGCGGCGCGCCTGTCTCGCCCACAAAGCCCTTCTAGTTTTAAGGTGATTACATGAGCTAAACGCGAGTTTTATAATTACTAAAAGTATATGATTCACTGCTATAAACAAAACCAGAAAAATATATGTTATTGGTGCAGCAGCAGTGAAGGCTTTTTGGCGCAAGCAAGCTGATTAATGAGATGCGATGAATTTTCGAAGGGTTTTAGATTTAAATAAAAGATGCGTATAGTGCAAAAGCAAAAATGATTGTAATAAAAAATACATGTACAAGATTCGAGGAGAGGGGTCACAGGGAACAATATTTTGACCAATTGCGCAAGTGAAAGGCGTGTGACGTGTTATGACGTAGGACATTAGTTTTATTTCTCACACCTAGATGTCGCCCTCAGTCTTGAATGCACATAGTTAAATAGGATTCGGAACAGTTATTCTTCAGGATATATGCTAGCATGATACTGTTTTGAAAACATAATATAATTAATTTGGCTCGATAAAAAGAAATCACGAACTTATCTCTAAAAATATCTTTCAAACAATAAAAAACAGACTTATATGTATGCGATCATTCTGATTTTTTGGCAAATAATTCTACAGGCAATATATTAGCATGATACTGTTTCAGTTTTTTAATCCAATCAATAGTTTTTTTGTAAATCGATCGAAACCACTCATATGTGTGGAATGGTTTCCGACCAGCAGGCGAAGTTGCGGGCATGAGTTATCAGATAATTTTTGTTGCTACACCATGCACAAGAAACTGTACTAACCTTGCACCATCCTGTGCCTCTGAGCACCAAGAGCAAGCTACTACGAGAATGAGCACCAAAGTCAGTTTCATGTTGACTGATGAGATGTTAAATCTTCAACTGACGTCAAATTATTTACACGAAGGGTTATTTTATTGTCATGGCGACATGGAGAGAGCGACTGTCGCAACCCCGTGCAGGGCACGCCACGATAGTGGCGGTAAGTCCCCTCTTTGAGGAGTGGCTGGAGAGGCGCCACGGCGTCCTCACCTTCCGCCTGACGCAGGTCCTCACCGGACACGGATGTTTCGGGAGGTACCTGCACCGAATCGGGCGGGAGGAATCGCCCGGGTGTCTCCACTGCGAGGATCGACCGGAGGACACGGTGGAGCACACGGTGGAAGTCTGCCCTGCGTGGGCGGAGCTCCGCCGTGTCCTCGTGGCGGCGATCGGCGGCGGCGACCTCTCGCGTCCGGCCCTGGTTCAATCCATGGTCCGGAGCGAGACGGAATGGGAAGCCGTCGCCTCCTTCTGCGAAGCAGTCATGCTAGCGAAGGAGGTGGCGGAACGAGAGAGGGAGAGATCCTCTCTTCCCGGCCGCCGCGGGAGACGCAACGGGCGTCGGGGGCCACGTGGTGGCTACCGGCCACCGTAGATGCGGGCCTGTGGACGGCTGGCTATGGGCTAGCTAGCCGTCCGGCCGTCTAACGACGACGACAGGCCGTGTCGACGGCGCGTTCGTGTTCCACGCGCGCCTCAAAGAGATGTCAGCAAAACGAGAGGGGCCCGCAAGGGCCGAAGCCTGCCGGGGTTGCGGGCCTGTTCGAAAGAGATACCGCGGCCCCGGAACATAAAGGGCGAGGAAGGAACATGGATGGGTTTTAGTCAGTAAGAGTCTGACACTCCCTCCCGCTCCGCCCAGAGTGGGAGAAGTCATTTGATGATTTCCCATCCTAAAAAAAAAAAAAAAAAAAAAAAGGGGTCACAGGGAACAATATTTTGACCAATTGCGCAAGTGAAAGGCGTGTGACGTGTTATGACGTAGGACATTAGTTTTATTTCTCACACCTAGATGTCGCCCTCAGTCTTGAATGCACATAGTTAAATAGGATTCGGAACATGCCCCCGGCCTTGGAAGCAATGGCTTTCAATGGTCTTCAGTAGCAGCATCCTGGTCCACGTCTCGTAGTAAGGGACAAATCTTGGCGAATGCTCGTCTCACCACACCCGATGACGTCTGTATGTCGGCCACACGGGATATACCATCTGTTCCTGGGATAGTACGAAGGACACGTCCCAAATGCCACTTCAACGGCGGTAGGTTATTGTCCTTAATAACCACTAAGGAGTCTGGTTGAAGCTCGCCCTTATTCGCCGTCCATTTTGTCCGCACCTGCAGCTCAGAAATATACTCTTTCGCCCACCGAGTCCAGAAGTGTTGGCGAAGTTGTTCCACCCTCTGGTACCGCTGGAGACGACTGGCAGGCACATCACGTAGGTCATCACAGGCTGGCGCAGTCAGTGTTCGGCCAATTAGGAAATGACCGGGAGTGAGCGGGGAAAAATCCTGTGGAACGGGAGAGAGAGGAGACAGAGGTCGGGAATTTAGTACGGCTTCTATTTGTGCTAGTACCGTGCTATACTCTTCGAAGGTAAGGTGCGCGTTTCCTATTACACGTCGAAGATGGTATTTACTAGACTTTACTCCTGCCTCCCACAGACCACCAAAATGCGGAGAATAAGGGGGAATGAAATGAAACTTAATATTTTGACTAACAGCAAACTCTAAAATATCCGAACTACATTTGTTTAGAAATTTGGAAAAATCATTCATTACACCTACGAAGTTGCGACCGTTATCAGAATAAATTTCTGCCGGTTTACCGCGGCGTGAAATAAATCGCTTTAAAGTTAGTAAATATGCTTCACTGGAGAGGTCACTGACTAGCTCAAGGTGGATCGCGCGTGTCGCGAAACAAATAAATAGACATATGTAACCCTTGATAAGCCTAGCGCCCCTACCTTTGCGGTTCAGAATGAGCACCGGCCCTGCGTAATCTACCCCACACCGAACGAATGGAAGACTAGGTGTAATTCGCTCCATAGGTAAGTTACCCATCATAGGGGTAAGCGTCTTACCGCGAATACGCGTACAGGTGACACAGCCATGTACTACCTGACGAGCTAAGTTCCTGCCTCCTACAGGCCACCAAGATTCGCGTAGGTGAAACAGTAATGCCTGAGGAGCAGCGTGGAGAAGCTGGATGTGCTCATGACGAAACAACAAAGTTGCAAAGTAATGTTTACTTGAAATTACAATGGGATGTTTTTTACCGTAAATAAATTCATCTGAATTAACTAGACGACCACCAACACGCAATATTTTATGGTCATCTATAAATAAATTCAATTTAGATAAACAACTTTTATTTTTAATAGTCCCATGATTAAATAGTGTCTTATATTCTCTTTGATAAGATTCAATTTGGCATAACCGAGCCAATGTTCTATCAGCAAAATCTAACTCGTCAAGACTAAGGCTGCCTACATGTCTTTCTTTTTTATGTCTGATATTATGAATGAAACGCAACATAAAGGCCGCTGCACGCCTCATACGTTTAAATTGTGAAAACCGATGGAACGGAAACAAAGATGATTCACAAGAATCTTGGGCTACAACCGCGGTGACAGATGATTTAACCTCAGGTAACTCGACCTGTTTAAATGAATCTGAACTTCTGTGATCATCTATTGAAAAGTTAGGATCCCGAAGGAATTCAGGACCCTCCCACCATAGGGTAGAAGATGGAAGTTCTTCCAACCGAATGCCGCGCGACGCCAGATCAGCAGGATTGTTTTCACTCCTGACGTGACGCCACAGAACCTCTAGTGTAAGGTCATGAATTTCCGCGATCCTATTTTGGACGAATGTCTTAAGTTGGTTCGGCCTCATGTGTAGCCAACCTAAGACGATCGTGGAATCGGTCCAAAATACGATTTTATTAAACTCACAACGTAATGAGTTGCGTACCTTGTCATACAGACGGGCGCCTAATAAAGCCCCACAAAGTTCGAGACGAGGGACACTAATGGGTTTTAATGGCGCGACCTTAGATTTAGAAAATAATAATCTAACCGTTACCGTTAGATCAGTATTAACTGTACGAACATAAATGCACGCGCCGTAAGCCGTTTGAGACGCATCACTAAAAACATGAAGCTCGATATACATAGGCTGCGTACCTATAACATGACGAGGAATGCGAATTGTGTTTAGCGCTTGAAGTGAAATAACAAACCGGTTCCACACGTGCGCCGTCTTATCAGGAACGGTGTCGTCCCAACCTATTTTTAATAGCCATAATTGTTGTAAAAGAACTTTGACCACAACAATAGCGGGACTTAACAAGCCCAGGGGGTCATAAATTTGAGAAACTTTAGATAAAATAGCTCGTTTAGTAATCGGTTTGTTATTTTCAGTTTGAATTTGCGAGTTAAAATAAAAGTTGTCACTTGTATTGTGCCAACCTATACCTAATGTTTTAGAACAAATATTATCATCTAAGTTTAACGGTTTAAAGAGACTAGATGAATGATTATCATCATCGCGAATAAAATTAAATACCCATTTCCTAAGTGGAAAGCAGCCTGACTGCAACGATTTCTGGGTTTTATCGCACGAATCTAGTAAATTTAATTTATTATCTAGACCCGTAATGAAATCGTCAACATAAAAGTCTTCTTTTATTGCTTGGGCAACATCAGCATCAGGAGACTCGATACCTAATTGTTTTAGGCACCTGACACTAAGAAAGGGTGCGGAGGCAGTTCCGTACGTTACGGTATTCAATTTGAACATACCTAAAGGCTTCGACGGATGGTCACGCCACAGAATCATTTGCAAGCTACGCTGACCCTCATCCACTAGGCACTGCCGATACATCTTCTCCACATCGGCGCATGCAACGTACTTATGCTGCCGAAATCGGAGAAGAATAGCAATGAGGTCACCCTGTATAGGAGGGCCAACCAGCTGCAAATCATTCAGGGACTTACCGGAGCTAGACGGCGCGCTTGCATCAAACACCACGCGCAACTTGGTGGTGGTGCTGAGCTCGCGGAACACGCCATGATGTGGCATAAAATAACACGGGGATTCGTAGGAGTCTACCTGCGTCATATGGCCCAAGCTGAGGTATTCCTGCATAAAATTAGTGTAAAGATCTTTGTATTCTGACGAACGCTGCAAGCGTTTTTCTAATGCTAGAAATCTACGCTCTGCCTGGATATAAGAGTCTCCCAAGGTTTCAGGTGACTGACGAAGTGGAATGTGCCCGCAGAATCTCCCTTCACTATTGCGCGTAGTAGTGTGAACAAAGTGATTCTCGCATTCCCGTTCTTCCTCAGTCTGCGCGTCTCTGACCTTGGGCAGTTCCTCAATCTCCCAGAACAGTCGAAGTTGCGTATCTAATGAATTACTTGAATTAGTAATATTGCAATAAATTGGTGCAGTTTTGCGCGTTTTATTAACGATAGGCCCAGAAATAATCCAGCCTAGTTTGGTATTATGTAAAAACGGACCACTAGGCAATCGAATTTTTCCCTGTTGTAACAGATCCCAAAACCTATCTGCACCAATTAAAATATCGATAGTTTTGGAGTCTAAGAAATCGGGATCGGCTAACCGTATGTTATCTGGTATACAGATATTGGCGCTTAATTTACATACAGCAGGCATCGAACCCGTGATCCTAGACAATACAAAACAATGAATGCGAGTGGTAAATGAATTATCGACGCAGGATTTGATAACGATATTACAAGCTTGTGAACAATGTATTACCGAATCACCTACGCCACGAACTTCGTTAGTGGACTGTATAAGTGGTGAATTTAGTAGTTGGCATAATGCCTTAGAAATAAAACAACGCTGGCTGCCATTGTCTAGGAGCGCCCGCGCTTTATGATATGTGCCATGTACATCGGCTACCTCCACGATAGCTGTTGACAATAACACAGATTGCACATCTACAGAGTTAATACATTCCGTTTGCATGTGTGCCTTGTTTACTTGAATTGAATGGGCGGAGTCTGAGGAGACGGGTGCGGCCGCGGGGACATGCGCCGGCGCACTACTCGTACTTGACGCCTCAGTGTTAGTTGAAGAATGGCAAGCGACTGAACTATTAGCATCATTATGCAATAATGAGTTATGTTTTTGGTTACAGTACCTACAAGGCCCAAACTTACAATCGATTAACAAGTGCCCCGAATTTAAACAATTCTCGCATAAATTGTGATCGCGTACAAGTTTAAGTTTACTGTCTAAATTATCTTCGATAAACTTTTTACACGTATACAGGCGATGTTTTGCATTACATTTAAAACATAATCTAACGCGTTTCTCGCTCGTTTTCTTGGGCTCGCTGGAAACATTGCAGTGTGACGTGTTGTGAGATTTTGTGTGTTGTTTTTTATTATCAGTGTTTTGTACGTCTCTGCCATGTGAACGCTGCAATGCGTCCAGCACGTCCGCTTTGTTACGAAGAAAATTAATTATATCAATAACTTTTAATCGCGTTTTAGAATTGTTATCATTCGGCATTGGTGACAATGTGTATTTGTGAGTTTCCCATTCTCTTTCGGTAATTTTATCCAGTTTTGAAACTATGATATAAATAATTAAAGTATCCCAGGTGTCTGTAGATTCCCCTAGGATCTTAAGCGCGCGTAAATTTTTCAAAATTGTATCTATTAAATTCCTAATTAACGATGGGGACTCTTTAGTTATTGGGGATATAGTAAACAAAGCTTTGACATGATTGTGAACTAAAAGATGGCAATTGTTGTATCGGTTGAGCAATAAGTCCCACGCAACCTGATAATTGTTGGCAGAAAACTCTATTGAATGTATGACTAGTTCTGCGTCACCTTTTAGAGAAGATTTGAGATAGTGGAACTTTTGAATAGTCGAAATATCTTTTGAATCATGAACGAGTGAGGTAAATGTATCTCTGAACTCCAGCCAGCGCTCATAAGAACCGTCAAATGTAGGCATGGAAATAACAGGCAATTTTATGGACTTAGTGTTGTAGCTATTATGACTATGATTATGACATGCCGAGGAGCACTCAGCGAACTCACCAGTGCTCAGCATAAACTCAGCACGAGATATTGAATCGTAGTAACTGTCTTCAAATAGTTCTCGTTGCGTTAATTGTGCATTTAACTCACTATCTTCAACTCTTTCTTCTATTTTAGTTTGAATAATATTAAATTCAGCAAATAAACTAGCACATCCTTGAATTCTTAACTTCAAATCAATGCGTTGGTGATTTGAGAGGTCATCCTCTTTTAAAGAATCTAGATAAGTACTGAATTTAGTAAGCCTACCCTTTGCTATTCCACGCTTCCTAACTAAATCACGAAACACGTCACTACTATCTACACTAAGCAGAGGAGATTTATCACGAGATCTAGCAGATTCAGTTAAGGACATTTTGGTGGTCAGTGAAAGGAGGAGTACTCACGGTTTTACAGTCTTCAGCCCAATCACACGACACTGATGCAAGCAACGTCACCAGATTTGTACCGGACTGGAAATCGCAATATTCCGAGAATACACTGCAGTAATTCCACTGAAATTATAATATAGACACAGTATAGCACCCATAGAATAGGTAAGGAGGTGAAGGGAAAAAGTAAGGATTGGCCTCACCGATTTGCGTATGATTTTCGATGAAACTCAACGATCACTACAGTTCCCACGTGCGCTTGGCCTCCAAACTGTTGTTATGGTTGCAGTTGTCCGTTAGGCAGGCTTTTTCTTCGAAATCTCGTCCCATTTGTTGAAAATCAGCGTTTTCTTCGATCCGCCACGTGCAAGGGGTCCACGGTCCAAAGGTCGCTCGTCGATCTTGTCGTAACGATTTTACGTAGATGGCTCAAATTATTTATTGGATGCGGCGTAGAAGGACCAAATTATGGTGCAGCAGCAGTGAAGGCTTTTTGGCGCAAGCAAGCTGATTAATGAGATGCGATGAATTTTCGAAGGGTTTTAGATTTAAATAAAAGATGCGTATAGTGCAAAAGCAAAAATGATTGTAATAAAAAATACATGTACAAGATTCGAGGAGAGGGGTCACAGGGAACAATATTTTGACCAATTGCGCAAGTGAAAGGCGTGTGACGTGTTATGACGTAGGACATTAGTTTTATTTCTCACACCTAGATGTCGCCCTCAGTCTTGAATGCACATAGTTAAATAGGATTCGGAACAGTTATTCTTCAGGATATATGCTAGCATGATACTGTTTTGAAAACATAATATAATTAATTTGGCTCGATAAAAAGAAATCACGAACTTATCTCTAAAAATATCTTTCAAACAATAAAAAACAGACTTATATGTATGCGATCATTCTGATTTTTTGGCAAATAATTCTACAGGCAATATATTAGCATGATACTGTTTCAGTTTTTTAATCCAATCAATAGTTTTTTTGTAAATCGATCGAAACCACTCATTTCGCGCTATTTGGCCCGCAGTGGCTGACGTAACAACCACTTTGTAGTGCAAGCTGATTAGAACTTTATTCTAACAGCATTTCAAGCGAAATTTGAACCACCACAAATAGAGTTGCTAATTGAGCTCGTCCCAAGCGTCTTAACCTCTTTTATTTGTTCTGTGGTCCTGTTCATTCTCGTTGACAGATGTAGTCGCCTTCACTTGATAGCAACAACTTGCCATTAGAACCAGTAATAGGAACACAGGAAATATGAGTAAAGTTGTTCCGGATGGGCCTTGGGAGTGTCAGTCGGTGGTACACGAGTAGTGGAATACATTTACATTGTTTGTAACAGCGTGATTTATTTATTTGTTAGTGTTATGTTAGTGGTGTGGAATGTGAAGGAACTGTTTGAAAATCTTTGTTTTGTGGTGGTGCAAATAATCTTAAGAATGTTTTGATAAAGATACTTTAACATTAGGTATATATAGACTATTTTTGCTTTTAAAGACTCTCTGCCAAAATTGATGGAGAAAGAGAGGTCAAACGCAACTTATAGAATACTTCTTTTTACTAGACCTATATTTTGAAAAGTATCATGAAGTAATAACTGTCGCTGAAACCAATGTTACCTATAGAAGACAATAATATCTTGGATGACTGAGCTTCGCTCGGTTCCTTATTCTTGATAAACGACGTTTTCTAAAAATCAAACCTAGCTAGATCGATTTATGATCCCCGAAACCACCTGCATACTAAAAATAGTTAGTGGCCGTTGCCCGAACAATATTTGGTTGACAATTTTTTAGCGGCTGCTTATGAAACACATGTATAAATATAGAAATTGAATTTCTGAACAATTTTGTCTTTAATTATACTTTTGTAGGAAGTCAGGAATTAAAGACATTACAGTTTGAAGTTATAGAGGACAACAGACTAATAGGAAAAGAAATATAGAAATACCAACTTACCACACACATGCAAAGTGAGGGTCCTTAGTATCGTGTAAAATACGTAATAGCGAATCAAATATAGGTATCTTAATAATTTTATCATCCATTGTTTCGACGGGGTTCTTTCATAAAAAGTGCTGGAGCCGTTTCGGAGATTGTAATTACTTACATATATATGTCGGAGAAGCAGCATCCTCCTTGACATCATCAGTGTTCACACAGTCTAGTCTAGTGGGCGTTATTTGGGTGAAATGCGAGCACAAAACAAAGTATTCACTGTTTGTTCGGCACTCGTCAACTGCCCGAGGAATATGTTTCACAATAAAGTAATGTGTTCAAAGCAAGTACCTTTTTTTTTTGAGGTATGACCACTCGTAGTTGTAACTCGATAAGGTTGCTTAACTACTTAACCGAACTATAGAGCAAGTACCAAAAATGAACAACATGAAATCAGTGCTGTGTCCCCCCCATCAGGGGGGGACGCAGCAGGCGGTACCAGGGCTATGCCCCCTGCCCGCGGAGGCTATACCGGGGCCCGCTTAAGCGGAGCCCGTGTTTGGTGGGGCGCTGCCCCTGGGTCCTACTGGGTGCATGATAATCATGCACCCATATGAGTAGATGCACTGATGTACTGTAGGTGCGCTACAGCGCTGTCATACAGCACTGCTTTCTTCACAGCACCTCGGCGGTCCGTCCCCGCCAGGTGAGACCTCCGGTTACCCGGAGGAGGCCCGGCGGGGGACAACCAGCGACAGAGGTGCCGACTTATAGCGCACCTACAGTGGATGTGTGAGTCCCGTCCGCCCCACTAACCAGAGCTAGCCGGCAGTGGTACGGACTAAGGAAACGACGTGTGTGTGTGGGCGGTATTGTGTTGTGTAACACCGCCCATGTGTGCGTGTATCGCAGGCCCTAAGGCCGCGACAACGCGTGAGTCTACGTGTGTGTAGAGAGATGCATGTCTGTTCTTGCTACGTAACATGCCCATATTAACTTGGCCCATGTCACGCAGCTGGGTGAGAGTAATGTGTGTGGAGTCTATCTGTGCAGGTAAGCTGCGTGTGTCGGGAAAGCAGCTCACCTGGGTCCAGTCCGGTGGAGAGGCGGCGGAGGGGGGGGCGACCATGCCTTGCAGGGCTGCAGGAAGTCCCTGTCCCGACCGGCCTAGCCTTGGTACATCATGAGTAGCGAGGCCAGGCCGTCCAGGACAACGAGCTCGATGCTCTGGCCCTGCCTGATGGCCTTTATCAGGTCCATCAGTAGGGTAATGGCGCGAGCTGTGAACTCCTTCGTTGTGGTGGCAGGACCGGTGGTTGGGCCGGCAGAGGTGGCGTCTCTCTTGGCGCGGCATTCTGTAACTTGCGCGCGGATTTCTTGAATTCTTTGGGCCGTCGGCCGCGCCAAGTCGGCGCCGGCCGGCTGGCCCTCTGGCAGCTCCGTTTCCGGCCTCGATGGGACCACAATCGGTGCCACAGCCCGCGCCCGGGACGAAGGCAGGTCGCCCGCTTGGTCTCCCTCAGAAGCGGTGGGGGGCTCGGGTGCCTTACCCTTGCCCCCTCGCTTCCTCTTCTTTCCCCTCCGCCGCTTCGAGGAGGGGGGAGCTTCTCCCCTGTTGGTGGGCCCGTTGGCCGCCGCCATTAGCGACTCGCCTTGGGCCTCGGTGGTGGCCACGTCCTTTGGCCCCTCGGTGGCCGTTGTCAGCCGCCGTGAGGCGGTAATGGCGGCGGCTGTGCCCGCCCGCCTGTTCGCCCTTATCTCTGCCTGGTACGTCGGGCACTTGAGGTTATTGGCGGGATGATCGCCCCCACAGTTGGCACACGTGGCTGGTAAGTCACGTGGCCGGGGGCAGTCCCGCGCTGTGTGCCCTTCACCGCAGCGGACGCAGGCGAGCGGTCGGTGGCAGTGGTGCGACGAGTGCCTCCATTTCTGGCACCGGTGGCACTGGGCGGGCCCACGTTTGCCCCGCCAGGCTTCAATTTTGACACCTCTCATGTTCAGGAACACGGAGGTGTCGAAGATCCTGCGTACGTCAGGCGTCCTGCTGAGTACGGCGTGGAACACGCAGCCAGGTCGTCCCAGGCTCGCCTTTATATGGCGAACGTACTCCGGCTGGTATCCCAACGCGCGGAGCTCCTCCTCGATTTCTGAAGGGGTGGTGTTGGCAGGCAGCCCCCTGATGGCCACCTTACAGCTTCGCTCCGCCTGCAGCGAGTAGGCGAACCAAGATGTGCCCTCTTCTTTCTCCAGGCCGGTCAAGTACCGCTGGACCACCCTATATTCGACTTCACTCTCAGGAGTGAAGCGAATTCCAGCGCCGAATGGTCGGGCGCTGGGTGGGTGGCCCAGCTTGTCCTTGAGGACCCTGAAATGGGAGGCCCATCCTGGCAGCTTTTCCACCACAAGCGGAGGATACTTCAGCCGCTTCTGCGGCTTCGGCTTCGGCTGGTTGGCGTCATTGTTGTCCGTGTCCTGGGGGGCCGCCGGCTGTGAGGGAGAGACAGCTTTAGCCATACTCACCCCTTGCTGGGTCCCTGGATACGTCGGCGTCGGTGGTGGAGAGGGGGGAGGCGTGCGGCGGGTGGCCTCCGCAAAGGTAGGCGACCCGGCGGCGGCCCGCTCCCCCCGCCGCGGTGCGCTCTCGCGCTGCGGCGGCGGGTCGAGGCAGTACCGCTTTGCCTCCTCCTCTGGCTCGTCCGTGCTGCGGCGGCGTCTCTGGGGGCGCGGCTCCGGCCATTGGTCGTGGCCGCGTTCCCGTGGCGCCTCCGGTGGTGTCTTCAAAGGTGCTCGCCACCCTGCTGCACTCGTTCCCGACTCATCCGACCCTGCGGACATGACCGACATACTCGAGCCGGTTCTCGGCGAGTATGCCGACCACCCGGCCGGAGAGTCATAGGCCGAGGCACGAGGTGGCGCTGGCGAGGCGGGCAGCTGGGGCGTCCGGGCTACCGGGCGCGCTCCAGTCGGCCGCTTGGTGCTGCTGGTGGCGTGCCTCACCGCGGACCCGGCCGGGGGGCGGTCGACGCGGCGGGGCGTGCAGTAGCGGCGGCAGGTGGGGACGCAGCGGTGCGCCTGGGTGGCGTCATCGGCGCTGGAGGGCTGCTCGTCGCCACATAAGTCCGTGGCTGGGGTGTGGGCGCGCGCACTGGGGGCGCGGGGTCGCGCTCGACCGCACGCGCGGGTGCGGGAACAGCGGTCCGCGTCTGTGGTGCGCGGCTGGTCTTCGACGTAGGTGGGCCCGGAGACTGCATCGGGACCGGACGGAACGAGGTCGGGCGCACGGGTACGCGTGCGGTCGGCTCGGCGGAGGCATCGGCGCAACACGCGCAGGCGCCGACGTCGTCGACGGGCCGCTCGCAACGGCTGCCGCGCCTCGACTCGCTCCCTCCTCTTCCCTCTTCTCCTCCCGGGCCGGCGGCTTCTTACTCCTCGATGAACTCGAGGGCTTCGCCTTGCCGGACGTCTTCCTCCCCTCCGCACGAGGGGGGGGGGGGTTCGGGCGGCGCCGGGTCGGGCAGTGTGATGTCGATGTTCGGCATCGACACCGCCCGGTCCAGCGCCCAGCGGGACACCTTATAGGTGTCGGGGTTGGGCATCTTTTTCTTCCTTGGCTTCACTAGCTGGGTGGTGGGCTCGCGATCGCGTCGGTGCTGCAGCACCGGGCAGCAGGTGACTCCCCCTGTGCTCGCACCAGTGCTGGGCACTCACACGAACACAGGGAAGTGGGTATGTTGCGATCCGCGCGAGCGGAGACTTCCGCCGAGTACCCCCAATCAAGTTGATTTTCGGCGAAGTCTCCTCCCGAAGTCGTTTGGTGGCGCTGCACGTCACTGAACGCGTCCGATGTGGACCACTGGCCGATCCACCAAAAATGAACTTTATTTATTCAATCACTATATCCTATGCGCAGAGAATCTTAACATCGCGATCTAGGATTGTGACGTAATTGAACAACGCCATCTATTGAGCCTTTTAGAGAAACTCGCGATCGAACACTGTTTCACACAATTTAATGGCAATATTTAATTAACAATGGTGTCGATTCTGTTGTGCACAAACTAAACTTAATTTAGGCTATTACTATCTTTTTCTCACTAATAAAACGAGAAAGAGACGGATGTAATTTAGAGCTGTCAAATTTAATTCGAACTAATATTTCCATACAAATGAAGGGTGCACGTAAAAACATGTCGATTAAAAACACGGTGAAGCGCAAGGCATAAACTAGTTTGACATCTCTAACTTAGTGCATAGCTATAGCCGTCCTTTTCTCGCACTGCCTTTTAGTAAAAGATAGCAATAGTCGAAATTAAGTTTAGTTTGTGCACAACAGAATCGACACCAATAACTAGTTTGCTTAGCAATTATATTCGAGCAGCAGGTTCGCGACACCAATCAAACTTCATCACCAGTAATCCACCTGGATCCTCGATCCACCACCGTTCTCCAAGCAGTTGACAGTCCTTGCTCTGTCACCACATGTCAAGCCCATCCAAACCGTACCTAAAGATGGCGCGCGACCCTACTCTGGATATTTTATCCTCTGCTCTAATTTGACAATATTAAAATATGATAAATCAATAACAAGCTATTTTAAATTAACAATCAATCTTATCAATTGAAACGATGGATGGACTGTGTTACGAAGGATATGGTAAGAAAAAAGTGTCTGATGAGATGACGAAAAATAGAGGAGTATGGAAGAAGAAGACATGCTGCGCCGCCGACCCCAAATGAATTGGGATAAGGGCAAGAGAATGATGATGATGATGAATCAATCTTATCAATTGATCGTATGCAACCAACAATCAACTCTTCGTTTACTTCCTCTTCCTCCGACATAATTATACAAACAGGGTGTAAACAACCTCATCACGAAGCCGTTGGTAGACGGCTTCGTGATGAATTGCATTCATGCATTCTGTACATCATTAAGTATCTTGACGCAAATATTTTTTTTTTTCGGGTGAAATATTATGTTTTGTGGTAGAACTCAATGTAACGCACCAAAACATTGTGTTGATGGATAGATTGACGGAGGCCACATGACACTCGCCTTTGTAAAAGAAGTAATCATAAAAATTAAATTGATCTGAAAGATGCATTTTATTCCGTCAGAAAAAAAGAGAGATTACTGATGCACAGAGCGAATTATGGCTTACTATTAAGATATCTCATTGAAGATGAAAGCTCTATATAAATTCTTCTTCTTATTCTTTTGAGAAACGTTATTAGTTTCGCATGACGAGCGCTGGCCATTAAATCGGAAAACGCTTAGTTGGACGATTTTCATAGATTTTATAGATAATACTGGTTGCCTGGAACGAAAATTAAACTGTTTTACAGATTTTATTTTTTGTGATAGCATAATTTTTTACCTTAAATATGGAGACAAGAATGAAAGATAGGAAACTATTGAACTTACGTATAATTATTTTGTACCTACCTCTTTATTTTGTTGTTTTTTTTGTTTTGAGTGTTTTTTTATCAGTGGTAACTTGGCCTGAAAATCCATATAGATTAAGAACACTGTTTATAGTAGCTTAAGTTTCCCGAAACAGTAAAAAATAAAATAAATATTACAGTAGAAAACTTGTAGTTTGTCTCAAAAGTGTGTTAAAAAATTAGTTATACCACAAGCGCTATTATGTAGCTCTGTTGACAGTTCGAAATGATAGTAACTGGGGTCAGTTTATATCAATTAAGTTTTATCAGTTTATTGTCAAAAGGTTAGTTTCGTATTATGTATGACCAGTCGCGATCAAACATGACGTCATCGGTGACCGTCGTGGCTGTTAGTCCCCTTTAGGGTATATAATTATTATGTTCTGCCGGGCTAGCATGGGCAGGGGATAAAATTTTCTCCACCTGTCATTTCTACTGACTTGTCCCTTGTCAGTGGATATAACCGGTGGAGAAAAGTTTTATCCCCTGCCCATGCTAGCCCGGCTGTGTTTTAGTCACCGTAAAGTGATATCCACTCAGTGTAATACTTAAATACCAATGTTATGGCATTGGTATTTCGGTGTACAACCGAAGTTCGTTAGTCACTGGTATCAGAAAACTACGTAATAGCCCAGCTGATCAGCTTCGCCTCAATTTGAGCCATTCGCCATTATCTCTATAATACTCCATACAGTATGAAATTTCTTAAGCATAATAGTACCCGGCACATTGTAATATAAAGCATCGCAAAGGCCTCGCCTCAAAGAGCAATGATGTGCGATTTTGCGCACTTAGTGATGTGTATGTAACTACCAGTAAGTAATATATAAGAATCATGTATTTTTCGGGCATCAGCATGCAGTTCACTCCTGGAAATAGGCCGCCTCGATTTCGTCTTCGCTGACATCATTATCATAATTATGTCTAGCCTAGTCCCAACTATGTTGGGGTTGGCTTCCAGTCTAACCGAATGCAGCTGAATTCCTGTATTTTACATGGAGCAACTGCCTTTCTAACAACCCAATTAGTACTGGGTAATACGATACCCCTTGGTAAGACTGGTTGCCACACTTTTTGGGCCACTGACTACCTGTAACGACTGTCAAAGATCTTCAAATGACAGCGGGACCAACAGCTTAACGTGCTTTCCGAGGCACGGTGGAAACTTGGAATGTAATGGGTTTAACATGAACACTGACCGGCCCAGCAGCTGTTATTATTTAACCAAAAACTCCTTGGTTGACTCATTCTTCCTACGTTAAAATAATATGAATAATACCTCATAAGCTACCTTCCGTAACTCCAGGGACGCGATTGCAACAAGTAGAGTTACCAAGATATAATGATACCCAACTCTGGGTCGGAAACTTTCGGCCCCTACTTCGCTACTTTGCAAATTTAAGCAGCAATACTTGTAATGTATGTGCTTTGCAACTCCCTACAGTACTTTCAAGCAGGAAAATAAATTTCACAAAAGTTTTTTGCTTAGTTTTGCAGTTTTACGCTGTAATGGGAAGGAGTAAGTTATAGAGTTTAAGTTGTCTGCTTTGCATCGCTGTGTTGTTTACAGTTCAAGAAGCAAGTAGTTAATAAAAACAGGTTATAGAGGTAAAATTCTATTATTATCTTGAGCCTAAGACTCTTCTGTTGCAGAGAAGGAGCGATCTTCTGAAGCACAAACTTATTGTAAGTTGGTGATTTCAGGAGCAAATGACAACTCTAGTGGAACTTGGTCTCATCACTGTTTCTATTTTTTAGGATCCATAGTAAAGGTGTCTCTTACTCGTATATCACGGGTAAAAGACACATTTTTATTCCGGATGGGAATTCAAATGACTTCTGTCACTCTGGACGGAGCTCGGGAGTGTCAGACATTTACTGACTAAACTCCATCCATGTTCCTTCCTCGGCCTTTATGTTCCGGGGCCACGGTATCTCCTACGAACAGTCCCGCAGCCCCGGCAGGCTACAGTCCTTGCGGGCCCCTTCATTTTGCTGACATCCCTTTGAGGCGCGCGTGGAACACGAACGTGCAGTCGTCACGGCCTGTCGTCATAAGACGGACGGATGGCAAGCTGCCCATAGGGGTAAAAGACACCTCTCTTTAGAAAAATTCCTTGCACTACTGTCATCACCATCTTCCTGACCTTATCTCAACAACCGTCATTCTATTCAACGTCATCTCGGTAGTCTCCTCCGAGACTGAGAACAGAGTAGTACGAACAGAGATTTGCCTCCCGAGATCGATTCGTTCTGGAGGATTTATCATCAATATCTTCTGTGCCAGAAGGAGGCACACGTGGCTAAATAATAACAGCTACTCGGGCCGATCTTTTGGTTAAGCCGAGCTTGCCTAGGTTGGTTTGTGGATGGGTGACCACACTTACATACCGAGTTTTCTCCGTGCCTCGGAAAGCACACTGATAAGCTGATGGTCCCGACTGTCATTTCCCCATCTTTGGCAGTCGTTACAGCATGTCAGTGGCCCTAAAAGTCTGACCACCAGACTTACCAAGTGCACGTATTACCCAGTGATAACTGGGTTATAGAGGTCAGATAGGCAGTCGCTCTATGTAAAATACTGGTATTCAGCTGCATCCGGTTAGACTGGAAGCCGACCCCAACATAGTTGGGAAAACGCCTTCTGTGCCAGAAAAAAATCACAATCATATCACATTTCTTAGAAGAAATATACCAAATAAATTAAATCAGCCGTTTCTTCGATAATAATAATTACAGTAGGTAGCAATTAATTAATCTCACGTATAATTACTAACCAGCTGATTACGTGACGTACAAGCTTGTGATTATTGTATCGTGACGTAAGTGTTATAGTCAAGGAGCTAGGACCTAGCTACTCGACTATAACACGTTATTACGTCTTGGCTAATTGTAGATGAAAGCCTAATAGAAATATACGAATGAAGCTGATCTGTTCTGAATTGGAACAATAACTGTATCTTTTGTCTTGTGATCGCAGGTACTACTGCTCTCCATGGAGTCCTGTGAACGACTCGGGCAATGCATTGTTTAGATTTATCTTTAAGAGGTTTCAGAGTCTGTTGATTTCAAAAGGCTCGTCCTCATGTTTAGGGGACTAAAACATAACTTACAAAATATGGAAATTCTTGAGGAGAGCATAGGTATGTTTTTCTTTGGGGAACACGAGTCATCATCATCTACTTAGTCTTTTCCCAACTATGTTGGGGTCGGCTTCCAGTCTAACCAGATGCAACTGAATACCAGTATTTTACATGGAGCGACTGCCTATTTGACCTCCACGACCCAGTTAGTACTGAGTAATACGATAACGCTTTGGAGAACACGAGTAGGTCATCATCATCATCATCAATTCAGCCAAAAGACGTCCACTGCTGGGCATAGGCCTTCCCGAAGTGTCGCCACATTGACCGGTCCCGTGCGACTCGCATCCAATGGATTCCAGCAACCTTCACAGGTCATCGGTCCACCAAGTGGGAGGTCTTCCAACGCACCGTATTCCGGTGCGCAGTCGCCACTCCAGAACTTTTCGGCCCCATAGGCCATCCGTTCTGCGGGCAATGTGCCCTGAACACTTCCACGTAAGTTTGGCAATTCTTCGGGCTACGTCGGTGAGCTTGGTTCTCACGAATAGGTACTATGTTATAAATTAAAGATGACTTCTTCATTCAATTCGAAACCTTAACCTTGGCTTAAGATTTCATGTGCTTCCAAAAGTTCAATTTCGGACGTTCAGACATTAAACAAATTAAGTTTAGAATTAACCTGAATTGTTGTTCTCAGAGACACAATCAACCCCTTCGTTGTCGAGCCAATTGTATTTTAAAACGAAGATCTCCAGTACATTTAATCATCTTACTTCTGTCTCTCCGAGTGGCCATTCATTCCACTTCATCCGATTCGAAACCCTATAATTAACGCTGTCCAAAACAAAAGGATGGCAAACAAAACCTTTCCAAAGGGGGTACTCCAACAATGTCTCTTTTCCAATTTTTCGAAACTTCCCTTAACAATTAGTCTTTTAGAGTGTATCTCGGGCGGAATCCTTTCAATCGGTTTTCGATTGTTGCGTTGAATTACTGCAAATAGAAGAATCGTTGAACAAAACAAAGATATAAACCTTTTGTACGCAAGGTTTTATCTATCGGACGAAACCAATTAAAGACTGGGAACTACATTTGTTGAATACATCCCTGAAGGGTCACTAGCCTTTTGTGTGTTTGTTCATACACAATTGTTCGATGACAATAGTTACCCGGTTTAATAAGGTTAAAAATGGCACGGTTCATTCCGCAAAATAAAACCTCTTTCACAAATAAAAGGATGGGGATCATATATGTATCGCTATGCTTGTTTACTACGAGATCTCATGATAGCGATTTATCTACTTTATTTACTTCCTTATTAAGTCAAAAATACTCTTTACCCACTTCGGAATAACGTGCCAATTAAATTTTAGTATTTTATACCATCATTGTCATCATTCTGATGAAATGATGATTGGGAAATAGGTCGGCGTAACATATCTTCTTATTCAAAACTTCTCTATTACCCCTCATCTCATCAGACACATCCTTTCAAACCATAATCATCATCCTTCACACAGTCCATCGTTTCTTTAGTCTTCCTCAAGCCGTATACTCATCTACATTCGTACTCAAAACTTTCCTCAAGACATTTCCCTTATTCCTTTTCATATTCTATGGTAAAACATCTTGAGTAAAAATCGAACAAGCATCGTCGATTCGACACAAATAAAAGGTAGCAGAACAAGAATCGAGATGTTTAAAATCAATGAGAAACAATACAGATATAAGTGTCTTCGAAATTATTGATGCCGAACCAACGAGATGGGTCCTTTAGGGTTCTGTGCGCAGAATAACAGATTGCTTTCCTACAACAGACACAAGTTATGACATATTAAGAAGTTCCACTAATTGTTGTGCTTGAAAACGACACATAATTAGCTTTGGTTAGGGCGTTCCGCGTCGAAATGCAACGCATCACACCAATACACGTTTGCATTCTAATCTCAAATTTAAGGGTGTAAAAATATATTGGGAACTTGAGTGAGGCTGTTGATTATTTTTTCGCGATAACGATGGTGGTCCCATAAATAAAGTGGTTTGATGGTCTGTAGCACACCCTTAATTTTACCAGAATGCAAAGCAACACTTTGTATAACAAAACGCAAAACAGCGACCGCAAAAGATGTCATCTCTCATCAAGATGTAGATATTTTCTCATATCATATCAATCTTAATAGTCTCATCAAGCACTTGAAATTAACACAATAGATTTATTTATTTAATTATTTATTAAATGGAGATCCAACAGCTAAAATAAGTGAGTAACAATTCATTAAGCGACACAGAGCCAATTACAGGTTCTCACGAGTAGACGCAGAGATAATAGTAGGGGATCACAAAATAGCAAGCACGATAATAATACAAATTAAGGGTATTAAAAATTCCACTGCGAGGATCGACCGGAGGACACGGTGGAGCACACGTTGGAAGTCTGCCCTGCGTGGGCGGAGCTCCGCCGTGTCCTCGTGGCGGCGATCGGCGGCGGCGACCTCTCGCGTCCGGCCCTGGTTCAATCCATGGTCCGGAGCGAGACGGAATGGGAAGCCGTCGCCTCCTTCTGCGAAGCAGTCATGCTAGCGAAGGAGGTGGCGGAACGAGAGAGGGAGAGATCCTCTCTTCCCGGCCGCCGCGGGAGACGCAACGGGCGTCGGGGGCCACGTGGTGGCTACCGGCCACGTGGTGGCTACCGGCCACCGTAGATGCGGGCCTGTGGACGGCTGGCTATGGGCTAGCTAGCCGTCCGGCCATCTAACGACGACGACAGGCCGTGTCGACGGCGCATTCGTGTTCCACGCGCGCCTCAAAGAGGGCCAAGGCAAGGGCCGAAGCCTGCCGGGGTTGCGGGCCTGTTCGAAAGAGATACCGCGGCCCCGGAACGTAAAAGGCGAGGAAAGAACATGGATGGTTTTTAGTCAGTAAGAGTCTGACACTCCCTCCCGCTCCGCCCAGAGTGGGGGGGGTCATTTGATGATTTCCCATCCTTATAAAAAAAAAAAAAGGGTATTAAAAATAAGCAATAAGCACTAAATACACTTAGACACTGGGCTAGGCATTGTTGACATGGGGAAAAAATAACATAGATAAAAAGCACTACGCGATTGATATAGAATCCGTTTTCGTTTTTTGTGAACCTTCTGCCATAATTCATCATTGTGGCACTGCTCTATAAAAATTGGCTATTCTACCGATATTTCGGGATCCGATGTCCGGGTTTTATTGTTTTTCTATTGATTAATGCTGGCGCTGTGTAAAATTGGAGCCGAGGTAATTGTTTAAGGACGTGATTCGGGACTGAGTGGCGATTCTGTTCCGCTTAGGTGAGTACTGCTGATCGGTTATTTTTGTTTTCTGATTTTGCTGAGGGATTCTAGGTACAATATTTGATCAGAAAGATTTTTCCAAATAATGCCAGATTCATTTTTTTGTTCTGAAGAAACAAATTGTGTTAGTATAAAACTCAGTGATACTTGGTGCCTTAACCGTGTTGATCACGCATTATTAAAAAAAAATCATTGTAATCTCAATTTTTACCGCCAGAAGCCTTTTCCTGTTGTACCTCTATAGTGATAGTTACATTTAAAACACTTTGCCTTAGGCAAAGACCAATTTGTCTGCTCAGCTCTGCCCGCAATAACTTCAGTTTATCTGTTCTTGCAATAGCGCCGAAACATCGGATACTCATCATCATCATTTCAGTCGAAAGGCGTTCTGCTGGACATAGGCTTCCCCCAAGTGTCGACTCATTGACCGGTCCCGTGCAACTCGCATCCAGCGGATTCCCGCAACCTTTACCAGGTCTTCCGTCCACCTAGTGGGAGGTCTTCCAACGCGTAGTCTCCCGGTTCACGGTCACCACTCCAGAACTTTTCGGTCCCATCGGTCATCCGTTCTGCAAGCAATTTTGCTTATGACGTTACCGTTTTAAAAAGAAACGAACTTGAAAAAACTTTTCCTTAATGTTACCAAAGAATTAAACAAGACAATTTAAAAAAAAATACTACGCTTCCCTCAAATTCCGCAAAAACCCACTCAAATTAGAAATCTCACCTCGCCACAAAATATAATTAATTTAAATCGCGGAAATTGCGAAATTTTTAATTTATCGTCCATAATAACCCTACCAATGCCAGCCGAGTTTTAGTTTTGAAATAAATCTCGGCCGGAGCGGGGGCTATTGTAGAATTTGAAATACGAGCCAGAGTGCCATCGAAACTTTTTCAACGTTTCGTCCGTCCGTCTGTAGCGCAGGGTTATCTCTATTCTCCTCAACGTTTTCATTTAAAGTCGGTCTTTAAAAGAATCTTTGGCGTTGAACGGGTTGTTGCTTTCGAATGATATAACTGTTCTATGTTCCTTTTTCAAACTCTGTGGGTAAATGTGTTTATAAAGTTTATTGGCCAGCGACTTTGTTTTAGTTTGATTTTAGACCTGCGATGACACCGTTTCAGCTTTCTTTTCTGCGCTTGCATTTTTAGTTTGAGTTGTAGCTCCTTATTCAGACAATACAAGATTCTTTATATTTAATCATTTTAGTTCTTAGTTATTTATTCATCTTTTTATTTGCTTTACTATTCCTACATATTCAGTGACTTAAAAACTCTAGTGTTACATATGGATTTTATGGTAATATAAAGATTTTTGTTATCAATAATGACATTATTCCTTGCAGCCAAAATCTTCTATTCATGGTTTAAAAGCCATAAGCTCGGGTTGCTTGTTTTGTCACAAAAGGCAAGTATGGCTGTACCATCTGCAAAAACCCTTTTGCAAAGTGTTTCAAAAACTCATCCTACCCCCAAATACGTTGTTTCGCCACCGCAGTGGTTGGCTCAGGTCCAGAAAAGGAAGCCTAATATGTTTGAGAACAAGGCTTATCATCTACTTAGAAAAGTGTCTTTCTACTCATAAATGTGCATTAGTAGGGAATGCCTTGCTATGAATTTAGCGATCTTTGACGTGTGACTTTCTCAACTACGTGAAGGATGATATGTCTGCTGCGTCGTACCCTGGGATGGCAGGGTAATTATTCGGGATTGCGGGACTGTTAGAAAAAGAAACCGTGCCCCCGGAACAGAAATGGCTAAAAAGGAACGTGGGTTACAGTCAGTAAAAGTCTGACACTCCCTTTCGCTCCACCGGGAGGGGTCAATTGATGATTTCCCACCCGCAAAAAAGGGCTTCTGGATTTAAAAATGTGTGCCACATAGGATCACCATCATCATCTGCCTAGCTTTTTGCCAACTATGTTGGGGTCGGCTTCCAGTCTAACCGGATGTAGCTGAATACCAGTATTTTACATAAAGCGGCCACTGACTACCTGTAACGACTGCCAAAGATGGACCAATGACAGCCAGGACCAACAGCTAAACGTGCTTTCCAAGGCGCGGAGGAAACTCGGTATGTAAGTGGTGGTCACCCATCCTCAGACCAACCTAGGCAAGCACGGCTTAATCTAAAGATCGTCCGGAACGGCTGTTGTTATTTAGCCACGAGCTCTTCTCTGTCCACATAGGATCAGGCAAGCAAAAAAAAAGGTGTTTTTTTGACGTGACAACGTCTTATATTTCGATAGAGCCGGCCGCACGCACGAAAAAACATGACTCATGCGGCGTTACCTCGCTCTGAGGCGTTCCAAGTAAGGCTTGAAGTGCAAGCGAGAGCGCGGAACGAGTGACAAAGAAGCACAATCGGCCTTTGCGTTCGGCAGCGTTCGACATCCGTCTCTCTCCTAGTTGAGTGAGCGATGCGTCTGCGTGGACAGCTGCTATACTAATAGTACATTTACATGGTTTGATCGAGTATTAAGTGCAGTGAAAAGTGAATGTGGTGTCAAAAAATGCTACCATTCCATCAGTATTTTCTTAAGACGTTGTCACGTTCAAATATCGTCAGTAAACCGACTTTACAGACAACCAGTTTTTTGTTTTTTTTCTAATACTTTTCAGCGTGGGGTAACCCTGACTAGCGTTTAGCTAGCGTCGTCTGCCCCGGTGCGATACCATTCGATCGCTATTCAAACAAACACGCTCAAACCTACTTTTGTTTCTTTTACCGAAGCTTAAAATGTAGGTTAGCACGAACTATTGTTTTAGCAAATATCAACCATTTTGAACCGTGTTTTTTTATTGTTTTGAGTATCGAGAGGAAGTGTGTCAGGTGTGTTTGATGAAGCCGCTTTTTCAACGTGACCTGTTTGAAGATGGGTTGACCCGATTTCCTCACAATGCTTTCCTTTGCAGTTTTGGAATAGTGGTCGCAATTACAACTGCTGAGCATAGGAATAGAACCTCCTGGGTTTGATTCCCAGGTCGAGCAAAGTGCCATTGAGTTTTTCCT
Source organism: Xestia c-nigrum (assembly GCA_916618015.1). Taxonomy (NCBI): domain Eukaryota; kingdom Metazoa; phylum Arthropoda; class Insecta; order Lepidoptera; family Noctuidae; genus Xestia; species Xestia c-nigrum. The sequence goes on along the minus strand of OU745246.1, from coordinate 1,240,512 downwards.
TTAGGTACACCCCTACATAATCCTTTGTGGCTTACAGACATAATTATGATGTTATGTCAGAGTTAATGAATACTTTTCATGAATTCATGACTCATAAAATAATAAGTCGACACCTATTAGCGCGTCACAAAAGCGCAAAGAACACGAAACACGATTCCTATAGCTGTAAAACCTTAATACGACCCACCCACGAGCCACAAGTCAATAACTCTCTCACGACAGCAAAAAGTCGATAAATTATAACTTTTACAACACACACGTGTGAAATGGTAGTCGCAAAAAATACGCAACGCCAACAACCACTATAAATGCAAATGAAAATGTCGTATCTTGATAAAAAGTGGCACTACGAATTGTGACGTACATATACGACGTGACGGATGTGTTATGCGTGGTGACGAATTCTGTAAGTGCTGACGAATAGGCACTAACATTTCTAGGTATTTAGTTTTTCGGTTATCGTGGTGTGGACTTCTAGAAAGAGTAGAGGAATGATGAAAATGTTGAGTATGAATGTAGTTAATACAGGGTGTATTTCACCTCATCACCAAGCCGTTAACCAAGCATTTTGTATATCAAACTAAGTAACTTTACGCAAAAAATATTGCTGGGAAACAACTTATTTTTTTGAGCTCATATATCATGTTTTGTGGTATAACTCAATGTAACACACTCAAAACATTGTGCGGATGGATGGATTGAATAGTACGGGGGTCGTAGAGATATTTAAAGTAAAATTCATGCGATAAAAAGTGGTATTTAAAAAAAACTTGTCAAAATCTTGCAACTTTGACCCCCAATATCTCCGAAACTAGAAGGTTCCCAGGTGTAGTGTAGAACAAAAAAATGATCAGAATGACGAGGAGAACAAGTGCCTTTCGTATTCGTTAAGAGATGTTTTACACCCTATATACTCAATACTCAATGAGGAGCTCATGGCTAAATAATAACAGCCGCTCTAGCCGATCTTTACGTTAAGCCGTGCTTGCCTAGGTTGGTTTGTGGATGGGTGACCACCCTTACATACTGAGTTTCCTCCATGCTTTGGAAAGCACGTTAAGATGTTGGTCCCGGCTGTCGTTTGCACAACTTTGACTTTGACTGTCGTTACAGGTAGTCAATGGCCCAAAAAGTCTGACAACTAGTCTTACCAAGTGGTTTCGTATTACCTAGTATGAACTGGGTTATGGAGGTCAAATAGGCAGTCGCTACATGTAAAATACTGGTATTCAGCTGCATCCGGTTAGACTGGAAGCCGACCCCAACATAGTTGGGAAAAGGCTTGGCAGGTGATGACTCAATTTTATTTTATATTATTAGTATTTAGTAGTTTTGCTTTTTGCTTTATGAGTACAGGGAGACCACGACAATGGATGGATAGTGTGAAGGATGATTACTATGGCAAGAACAGAGGTTTCTGAGGAAATGACGAGTAATGGACGAAGAAATAACGTCAGGAGAAACATGACGAGTTTTTAGAACGGATCATGGTGTTAATCATTTCAGCAGAGTGTTACTGTGTGACTAAACTTTATAAAATATGTAGCTAATAGAAATCAAGACTCTAAAATGTCATTAAGTGGCTAAAACTATACCTGACGTGCGTCACAACGTATAAGTGACACTGTTGCAATGATTGAGATTAAACGAATGATTATAAACGTGTACTAAAGATACGGATTTTTTATTTTATGACGTCAACCCCAAGTTTTATAAAGGGTGTAAAACACCTCTTCACGAAGCCGAAAAGCACTTGTTCTCCCCATCATTGCGAAAATTTTTTTGTTCGACACCATACTTGGGAACCTTCTAGTTAAGGTGATATGGGGGGTCAAAGTTACAACTTTTAGACAAGTTTTTTTTTATATAATATAAGTAAGATTTTTTGTTAGATTTTAACTTTTAACACCTCCACGACCCACGTTCTATTCAAACCATCCATCAGCACAAAGTTTTAAGTGCGTTACATTGAGTTCTACCGCAAAACATGATTTATTACCTCATTAAAAAAGTGGTTTCCCAGTAATTTTTGCGTAAAGTTACTTAGTTTGATGTACAGAATGCTTGGTTAACGGCTTTGTGATGAGGTGTTTTACACCCTGTATTATGTCCTTTTCTTTTTTAAAACTTCCATGACGATGAAAATAATTGACTGCAGAATAACACTGACTTATTTTTGTAAAAACTGTTCTTGTAGTACACAAAATATTTGAACAGAAATAATAATTCAGAATTAATTTAAATGAAGTATTTTGTTATTAAACGAAATTCTTTCACACCTGGAGGTGTGAATTTCGTTTACAAAGAATAGAAGAAACAATGAAAAAAAGTAAAAAATAACTTCAGAAAAAACGCTTCAGAAGTCGGTGACCTTTTTTTGATTGATTTAGTTTTTTTGTCACCGACTTCTGAAGCGTTTTTTCTGAAGTTATTTTTTACTTTTTTGTTTTCTCTGAAGTCGGTTTTATTTTTTGTAAAAAAGTTTTTATTTTTTACTTTTTAGTGGTTCACACGTGCTTACCCCTTCACAGCGTACCGGCGTGATTTTAGGTTATGAACTGGTGTAAACAATAGACAGATATGAGATTTCGGCAATCCCAGTACATTTGCTATCATTTATTGAGGAGTTCCGTTGCATATCTCCGAAGTTCTTCATCAGATCTTCATCAAATTGAATTGGGATCACTTCGAGAAAGTACTATTCCTAAAACTACCCAAACCGCTTCTAGTGTGCCTATAAAATGTGAAGAATTCTCTAAATTTCTCCAGAATCTAATCATCAGCTACTGATTTGATGATTATAAGACCACACAGGAAGCACCAGCTTTCAAATAAAATAAGAACGATCAAAATCGGTTCACCCAGTAGAAAGTACTGAGGTAACAAATATTTTCGAAATCGGGTGTATTTTACGCATGTGCGTACCCCCTCAGAGCATACAGGCGTGATGTTACGTCATAATATAGTATAAACAATGAACCTACAAGCGATGGCAGCAATCACTGCAGATTTGCTGTGTATTTTTGAAGAGTTCCGTTGTATATCTCCGAAGATCAGCATCAGGTCTTCAGCAAACTAAAATGGGACCAAACGGGAAGCACCAGCTTTCAAACAAAAAAAGAACCATCAAAATCGGTTCACCCAGTCGAGAGTACTGAGGTAACAAACACAAAAAAAAAAAAAAAAAAAAAAAAAAAAAAAAAAAAAAAAAAATACAGACGAATTGATAACCTCCTCTTTTTGGAAGTCGGTTGAAAAGCAACGCTGTTCGTTTACAAAGAATAGAAGAAACAATGAAAAAGCAACGCTGTTCGTGTACAAAGAATAGAAGAAACAATGAAAAAGCAACGCTGTTCGTTTACAAAGAATAGAAGAAACAATGAAAAAGCAACGCTGTTCGTGTACAAAGAATAGAAGAAACAATGAAAAAGCAACGCTTTGACTCTGTGCATCTGTTTATCACATATAACCAAAATAAGGCACTCAAAAACATCAACTCTAATTAAGACAAACGACCCCAAATCCAATGAGACATCCTTTAAAAACAAAACAACGAAACTTTATACTAAACTCGTTTATATAACGAGTTCGCAAATGAGAGCTGTGTATGAGATAATGACGTATATTTAATATCGCGAAGCAATCAACTCGGGAACAAATTAAAAAGTGTGAACATTAATTTAAATATGATGTGTACGGTGACACGCTTGTTTACTTTGCATTGTGTTTTAAAAGGGTTTTGTTTAAATTAAGGTTACATAGGGTGTAAAACACCTCTTCACGAAGCCGAAAGGCACTAGTTTTCCCCATCATTGCGATCATTTTTTTGTTCTACACCATACCTGGGAACCTTCTAGTTACAGAGATATGTGTTAGGAATCGTTATGAATATTTTTCTGTTCGCGGCTTGCAAAATAGTTAAATGTATAAATTAGTTATTATATTTATTTTATTTTCATCCTGGCAACACTGACTCGCTCGCCGCTCCGTTGCGCTACCCTACCACCGAGTGGTGGAGGGGATTTTTTAAGCGCAGGCGCAACGACCAGCGGTATCGAGCCAGTCTTGCTGCGAAACTCGTAATAGATATACGAATAATAAGTCGTAGTCTACGAGAGCGTAATAATCTAAAATTGTGGTACATGGGTTATTTATAAGGAATTAAGTTGTACAAGTGCTGTTCAAAAGGAATTAAGGTACGTACACTGTTTTAATAAAAATGTAATGGATGTTAACAACTAATGATTACTATTGTTCGCATTGTGATTATTATTTATTTTCAACAAAAATAAATGCGTGAGAATCAATTTGGACTTTCCTTTCATCTCAGAAGTGGGATAAGCGGGTTTCTGCTTCCACGGATTTGTTAGCAAACTACCCGTTTATCCCTGCCCACAAATATTTTTTTGACTGTTTTATCTTTTTTCTTTACTTTTCTTTTCGATTCCTAATTGATTCTCGATTTTAAAAATTTGGCCATTTAATGAACATTTACTTTGGTGGTACTGCAATGTTTCAAATTTTACAATAAATTCCATATTAATTTTCTTAATAATTATCATTATGCCATAGGTTAGGCTTGGCTAGGGTACTCCCTGGTGGCATAATCCTGGTATATAGCGTAAGCCTGGTATAACTAGCATAGCAAGTGCTATTCCTTTGAAATTTCTGGGCTACAATAGCATGGTACACCGGTTCTACGTAATGCGTAAGAATATTGTGTGATTGGATACTTAAAGATCAATTTGGATTGGGGCATTCCGATAGCTCTTTCCCTTTGTGTAGTATATTTTGCCAGAGCTACCCTCTTGAATACGCCGTTGAGCGCACAATGATCATCGTCTAGTTCTATTTTAGGCGCCTAAATATATATTTTTTTCTCTTATCCTGTTTTTAGTAAACATCACAGTGACACTTAGATCTTGGCTCTAGAACGTATACCACCATAATAATTTTGATTAAATGATATCAAATTGATTTTTCAACACTAAATAATGGCCAAATTACAAAAAAAAATGCATTCTCAGTGTTCGCGCCGCTGCATTGGCGCTCTTTTTATTTTAGGTATAGTTTCATTCTACCCGCTTTTATTTTATATTTTGATTTCCGCTGCTTGGTTTTGTACTGAGGTCAGATAGACGACCGACACCGCCGCCGCGTGGTCGTGTCCGTGCCGCTCCATTTCATGTATCCAGAACCCACAATTTTGGATTAAACCGCTTTGGGGTTGTTTCGTGCCGTGCACAACCCTCACATCGCTATCAACATCAACATCAAAGAACCGAGAAGAGCGCATCAAGGTCGCAGCAGCGTTGACACGTGGAGCGAGGCCCTGAACTGGACTGCCCGCCGTGGTGCTAAGGTTAGTCAATTTTCTTTCCTTAGTTGCAAGACCAGCAGCCTTTCTCAATCTTGTGTTCTTTGCCTCTTTTCTATTTATCTTATAATAAAACCTATGGAGATACAACCACTAGCCAGCTAGTACCCACCCGCGTGCACATTTTTTGGCCTTCGAGCCGCACGTTAATTTCTTTTCGGATTTAAAGCCGTTTATCACATTTTTTGTCTATATCCCGCTATTTATTTTTCCGCTTAGTTTTCAAAACTAGTTATTGTTACCACTTAGTTTTAAAACTATATTTTTTCATACCGCTTAGTTACGAAGGTAAGTTACCTACTGTAATTACCTTCCTACCCGCTATAATATATCTTTATTATTTCTTCGTGTTCCATTTTTGACGGATAAATTATTGCATTCTTTTAATAAGTACCTCAACGCATTTATGTTGAATTTTGTCGAAAGTTTTAAGTTAATTAACGACGGAGCGTAGGTAAGAACGTGTTATCGCCGGCCGTTCCGAGCGTTCCTTTGTTCTCGAAGTCGTCTATGTTGCAGTCAGTAACGTTGTTTCGGGTATTTTATAACTTGATATTTTTAACAAAATCTCGTCATGGCACCGGGTTCTAAGGAAGAAGAGAAGCATAATTTAACCATTAAAAGGCTGATGGGGAAACGCGAGGAAGTTTATACTAGGCTTCAGAGAATTTATGACTCAAGTAATGAAATGATTACGGACCCTAGTGATAGGAAGGTGGAGAATTTTCTTTGTAGCATGGTCACCATTGATACTATTCGTGACGATTTCATAAAAATTGTCGATGATTTGAATGCGGTGAATTTGATGTTAGATCCGGATTTCATACCTAACTATCAAAGTTTGTCTACATTTGAGGACTTATACTGTCGTTGCAAATATGAAGCCAACAAAATATTTGCTAGCCGTGACAGGCCTAAAGTTGAGAAAACAACTTCATTTTCCAGTAACAATAATAAAAAATCTAACTTGAATCTGCCAAAATTAGAGTTAGTGAGCTTTTCCGGTTCACCCGCAAATTGGTCGACCTTTTACGAAACGTTTAAGACTACTATACACGAGAATATTGATCTTACTAATAACGAACGTATTCAATATTTGATGGGTCAGTTATCGGGCCGGGCACTTGCTACTGTGTCGGGAATTACACCGAACGCTGACAATTATACTTTGATATGGACCACGCTGGTCAAGAAATATGAAGATAAACGTTATTTGGCTACCGCGTATTTGGATCAAATGAACGAATTCAAATCTTTTTCCGTTGCTAACACTAAGAATTTAGACTCGTTTTTAGAACATTTTGCGTCTGCCGTGTCGAGTCTAAAAACATTAAAACTTAGCAACTTGTCCGATTTTATTCTTCTTTATCTCGCTTTAAAGAAAATAGACCCGGAGACCGCTCGCGCTTTTGAAATGTTTAAGCGAGAGACTGCTTTGCCTAGCTACGAGGACTTGATCACATTTCTGCGTGAACAATCGAAAATATTAGACCGCACTTCGGCAAACGTTACGACGACGAAGCGCGCCGGTACCGACATTAACAAAAATGTTCATAAGTCTACCCACTCTTTTGTAGGTACAAGCGCGCCGTTGCAGATAAAAGATAAAAATAAATCTTGTCCGTTTTGCGATTTGGCAAATCATTTCAACTTGTTTAAATGTTTTAAATTTCAAAAATTACCGCTCAATGATAAATTTAATTTTGTCAAAACTCGTAATGGATGCACGAACTGCCTCAGTTTGTCCCATAACAACGTCGCTTGTAAATCGGAAGTACGTTGCCGCTATTGTGATTGTAAGCACCACTCGCTGTTATGTAGAAAACAACAGCAGACTCCCCCCGCGCCCGGCGCAGCGCCCGCGCATAGTAGTGTTACTCCGCCGCCGCCGGCATCTACCTCCCAGCAGGTACATACCACTGCCTTATCAGCCCTGTCGTCGCCTCCTCCGGTGCAAAATAATTACCTTAACCGACGTGATAATAATATTACCTGTCTTTTAGGCACGGTTCAAGTTTTAATACCTGACTCTGCGGGTGTGTTACACAATGCTCGCGCGCTTATTGATTCCGGATCGCAAAACAATTTTATTGCAACGACATGCTTAGCAAAACTTAAATTAAGTTTTAATCGAATGACGCGCGCTGTTGTAAAGGGGATCGGTTCGTCGCCTAATCCGATTAAGGGTTCCGTCAGCATTGATTTGTTTTCGAACAATAAAAATATTTTACTCACACTGGACTCTTACGTCATTGATAAAATTACGGATAATTTGCCTTCTGCTCGTATCGAGCCCGCTTCGCTCAGTTATTTAAACCACGTTCAGTTAGCTGACAGTAGTTTCCATTCGCCTGGGGAAATTGACATCCTCATCGGTGCGCCGCAGTTTGCCGAAATTTTACTGTCGGGACGGGTAAACGGTCCACCCGGGTTACCTACCGGTATTGAAACGATTTTTGGTTACATAATCGTAGGAAATTGTCCTATTAGTAATCCGTCTACTGAGTTCATTTCTTTATGCTCGTTTGTACAGAATGAACCTCCGTTATCAAATGTGCTAGAAAGGTTCTGGCAGCTCGAAGAAATAGCGCCCAAGCGCCCACTGAACGCCGCGTCTAAAGAGTGCGAGAAGCAGTTTGTCTCAAGCGTGTCACGTGATGACACAGGACGTTATAGTGTGGCGTTACCCTTTTCGCGCGACCCCTCTGAGCTCGGTGACTCATACAGAACTGCTATGCGTCGTTATCTGTACTTGGAACGTAAGTTAACCGCTACCCCAGAGTTGCGATTGGAATATGACGCGATTATTAAAGAATACCTATTGAAAGGTTATATCTCGTTACTTGATGCTGGTTCGCTACATACTGGTTTTTATATACCACATCATGCCGTTGTTAGGCAAGATAAAGTAACTACAAAGGTGCGAATGGTTATGGACGCCAGCGCCAAAACAGATTCGGGTAAATCACTCAATGATTTGTTATATCAGGGTGAGAATTTACAAAACGATTTGTTTTTAATTTTACTTGACTTCCGCTTATATCCTGTGGCTTTTACCAGTGATATACATCAGATGTTTTTACAGATTTTGGTTAACAAAGATCACAGAATGTTCCAAAAATTTTTATACCGCTTTGATCGTTCTTTACCGCTTGATACCTATCAATTTAACCGCGTTTGCTTTGGATTGCGCTGTAGTCCTTTCCTCGCTATGCGAGTTTTAAGACAACTTTGTGACGACGCACGCGCATCTTACCCGCGCGCCGCGGATGTTGTTGTGCATAATTGTTACATGGACGATATTTGTTACTCCGTTCCCACCGTCCAGGACTCCTTGCGGCTCAAGGATGAGCTGTTAGGATTGTTTACGGCCGGGGGCTTTAACCTTATGAAATGGTCCAGTAACTCAACAGAGTTACTAGAATCATTGCCTGATACTCACCGCTATTCTTCCAAAGTAAATTTCGATGAACCTGATCAGAGTCTAAAGGTTCTTGGCCTAGAATGGTCTCCAACCACAGATGTTTTTTCCTTTTCTGTCACTCTTGACAACCGTCCATGTACCAAGCGCAACATCTTATCGGTTATTGCTCGCCAGTTTGATGTTTTAGGTTTGATCGCACCAACTATTCTTTATGCGAAATTAATCTTACAAAAGCTCTTTGTTCTCAAACTGGACTGGGATGACAAACCGCCCCAGAATGTAATGATCCTCTGGGAGAATTACCTTCGCGAGCTGCCCGCATTACGGGACCTAAAGATAAAGCGTCATCTTGAGGTGTTTAGAAATTACATCGTCACTATTATTGCATTTTCCGATGCGAGTGAACGAGCTTACGGAGCCGCCGTATATGTCAAAGTTCAGCAGGATCCCCACTCTCCAGCGGTCGTAAACCTGGTGTGCGCGAAATCTAAAGTAGCTCCTCTCAAAACGATATCGGTTGCCAGACTTGAGCTCTGCGGCATTTTACTTATGTCTAAACTGGTGCAACGAGTTATCAACACTTATAAACCGCGTCACAAAATTGAGAATATAATTTGTTTCACCGACTCAATGGTCGCATTATATTGGATTCATTCAGATCCCCAAACTTTAAAAACATTCGTTGCTACGCGTGTTACAAAAATTTTAGATTGCCTTCCCGCGGAACATTTCTTTCACGTTCCCGGTACCGACAACCCTTGCGACTGCTTATCGCGAGGTTTGTCTCCTAAGCAATTGTTGTCGCACCCGATGTGGTTCAGTGGACCGTCGTGGCTTCAACAAAGCGTCGATACGTGGCCTGTTACGTCTGTCGACACTAGTGCCATCGATGGACGATTGCCGGAAACCAAAGTGGTTTCGTTGCCGGTTTTAAGAGATGTAGGTGTAGATCCGCATCCACTTCTTGCACTGTCACATCGCGTTTCTAAGTGGTCGGTGCTGCTTCATTCCGTTGTCTACGTATACAAGTTGTTAGGTAAACTGCCTCGATCTAAATCGATTACCGCATCAGATATGATTTTTGCTGAAAGGATGTTAATTATCGCGTTACAAGAATGTTACTTTTCTGACGAAATCGCACGGTTAAAAGCAAACAAAAATTGTCGCACCGCGTTAAGACGCCTCTCCCCCTTTATCGATAGTGAGGGCTTATTGAGAGTCGGCGGTCGACTCCGTAACGCTGATTTGACCAATGAACAACGGCATCCGTTGCTGCTTCCGCATAAAGACCGTATCACTGATTTGATCGTGTCGCACTATCATCGCCACAATTGTCATACTGGTCCGGTGGCTCTTATGTCAATATTGCGGCAAAGTTATTGGATACTGTCTTGTCGTAATGTCGTACGTCGTATCGTGCATAAATGCAATTTCTGTTTCCGCGCTAAACCCAAGGCCGTGAATCCTTTCATGGGGGACTTACCCACGTGCCGCGTAACGGAAGCTAAAGCCTTTACACGCACGGCTGTTGATTACGCAGGTCCTATAAGTATCATCCCACAACGTAAACGTGGCGTTCGCTCTATTAAGGCATATCTATGCATTTTCGTGTGCCTAGTCACTCGCGCTGTTCATGCCGAGTTGACTACCGATCTTAGCACGAGTACCTTTCTCTCAGCGTTTAAGCGATTTCTAGCGAGACGGGGTGCTGTACAAACAATGTACTCTGACGCAGGAACTGTCTTCGTCGGTGCGAAGAACGCTCTTTCGGACATCTACGCTTTTGTCAATTCTGATGAGTATCAAACCGCGTTCTCTAACGAGTTGGCCGAGCAAAAAATAACGTGGAAAATCAATCCACCACGCACTCCGCATTTTGGTGGACATTACGAGATATTCGTTAAGGGCTTCAAAACTCATTTATATAGGACTATAGGTTCTCAATTGCTGACCTACGAAGAGATGTTAACGGTTTTAACACAAATTGAATGCGTTTTGAATTCGCGCCCGCTCACGCCCCTTAGTGAGGATCCGTCAGAGCTAAGCGCATTGACTCCATCGCATTTCCTGATGTCTACGCCGCTAAAGAGTTTACCAGCTTGCGAAGCTACCGGTGATAACACAAATTTAAAAAAACGATACGCTTTGTTGGATCAATTGGTGCAATCGTTCGCAAAACGATGGAAACGTGAATATCTTCACCTTTTGCAATCCAGAGGGAAATGGAACACTCATTCAGATCCTATCAAGATAGGTAGCGTCGTGGTTGTAGTTACTGATAACGTAGGACCTCTATCTTGGCCATTAGGTAAAATTCTTGAAACCTATCCCGGTAAAGATGGGATCAGTAGAGTCGCTCTTATCAAGACGGCGACAGGGATCTATACGAGACCTGCCGTCCGCCTCTGCCCTCTACCTACGCAATAGCGTCTCTTCCGCTCCCCGGCTTATGTTTAGTGTATTTTTTAAAACCGATGGTTTTAAAGCCGGGAGCATGTTCGCGCCGCTGCATTGGCGCTCTTTTTATTTTAGGTATAGTTTCATTCTACCCGCTTTTATTTTATATTTTGATTTCCGCTGCTTGGTTTTGTACTGAGGTCAGATAGACGACCGACACCGCCGCCGCGTGGTCGTGTCCGTGCCGCTCCATTTCATGTATCCAGAACCCACAATTTTGGATTAAACCGCTTTGGGGTTGTTTCGTGCCGTGCACAACCCTCACATCGCTATCAACATCAACATCAAAGAACCGAGAAGAGCGCATCAAGGTCGCAGCAGCGTTGACACGTGGAGCGAGGCCCTGAACTGGACTGCCCGCCGTGGTGCTAAGGTTAGTCAATTTTCTTTCCTTAGTTGCAAGACCAGCAGCCTTTCTCAATCTTGTGTTCTTTGCCTCTTTTCTATTTATCTTATAATAAAACCTATGGAGATACAACCACTAGCCAGCTAGTACCCACCCGCGTGCACACTCAGACTTTCGACCCTTACTTAACAGAATAACTTACTTTACTCACCGCTTCAAAAGTCATTAAATGATTTTAAGTAAGTACGGCCACAGATATTATAATACTTCGGTACGGCCTATGTACGTTGATAGTACCTTGCCTTAATAAGAGTAGTATCTTACGTTAATGGCACCTTACCTAATAGTACCTTACTCTAATGATATCTAATCTTCCTTAATGTTGCCGTACCTACCTTGATACCTTACTTTAATAGTATCTTATTTTATGATATTTTACTTTAATGGTGCCTTACTTATGGATACCCTTACTTTAAAGTAACCTTACCATACCCTAACGTTGCCTTACCTTAATGTTCCCTTGATTTTACCTTACATTAATGTTACCTTACTTAGATGTTACTTTACTTTAATGTTACTTTACTTTAATGTTACCTTACTTTAATGTTACCTTACCTTACCTTAATGTTACCTTGCTTTAATATTACCTTACCTTAATGTTACCATACCTTAATGTTACCTTACCTTAATGTTACTTTACCTTAATGTTACTTTACCTTAATGTTTCCTTACTTTCTTAAGGTAAGATCCCTAACTCACCGCTTCAAAAGTCATGAAATAATTTCAAGTAAGTACGGCATATGTACGTCGATAGTACCTTGCCTTAATGGTATCTTACTTTAATGGTACCTTACCTTATGGTACCTTACTCTAATGATATCTAATCTTCCTTGATGTTACCGTACTTACCTTTCCTTAATAATACCTTACTTTAATGAAATCTTACTTTAATGATATTTTACTTTAATGGTGCCTTACTTATGGACCCTTACTTTAACGTAACCTTACCTTACCTTAATGTTCAATTGATTTTCCCTTACATTAATGTTACCTTACTTTAATGTTAGTCTACCTTAATGTTACCTAATTCTAATGTTCCTTACCTTAATGTTTCCTTGCCTTAATTTTACCATACCTTAATGTTTCCTTACCTTAATGTTACCTTACCTTAATGTTACCTTACCTTAAGATTACCTTACCTTAATGTTACCTTACCTTAATGTAACCTTACCTTAATGTTTCCTTACCATAATGCTACCTTACATTAATGTTACGCTACGTTAATCTTTCCTTAATGTTACATTACTTTCTTAGGGTAAGAACCCTAACATTATTCTAGGATCGTGAAATAAGTTTCAGATTCATGGATAACGCTACATCAGACTCTGTATTGGAGGGTGAGCCTATTAACCATAACCGCGACAATACAAGCGGAGGAAGGCAGACTCCTGAGCGTGCCATGAGCGAGGGAGTGGAAGGGAGCCTTCGAGAGAGGCAATTCCACAAACGCTCAAAACAAGTCCAGAGCGAGGGAGTGGAAGGGAGCCTTCGAGAGAGGCAAGTCCACAAACGCTCGGGACAAGTCCAGAGCGAGGGAGTGGATGGGAGTCTTCGAGAAAGGCAAGTCCACAAGCGCTCTTATAACTTTAATTCACGAAGCCCGAGTAGGGAGGTGTCGCGACATCAAAACTCGGCAACTTTAACGATAATAAGTAGTCCATGCACAAAAGACGGTCGTCGGCACGAAGCCCTTCACTATAGACGACAGAACTCTCAAAGAACTCGTCCACGACGTCGGATCTACAAAAGGTCACGGTATGATCATAGTAGCTCATGCGAATTGTCATATAGTTCTGAGGATGAAGTACGCGGGACGAGGAGATGTCAGCGTCGGTCATATTCTGATAGCGAAGACGATCTTAAGCATATAAGGAAGCGACGACGTCAGCGTTCTCCATCTCGTCGCTCGCGAGTCAAAAACGTGAACAGTAATTTTAAAGATATGCCTAGTGATGATAAAAACATTTTAAATAAGTTTTTGGATATATTAAGTAATGTTAAAGGGTCATCGACCTCTAAGCTTTCTTTGACAAACGTCCTGCCAGAATTTGATCCAACATCCAAGGATCAAACTATAATTACTTGGCTCACAAAGGTTGAGGAATGTGCCGAAATATACGGGTGGGATGAACGCGAAGTCATACATTTTGCCCTACCGAAGCTGACGGGCATAGCTAAAACATGGTATCAGGGGCTAGATACAGTACTTTACAGTTGGACTGAATGGAAAAGAAAGCTTATAGAGTCGTTTCCTTGTAGAGATGACTATGCAGAAATTTTAACAGAAATGCTGGCCAAACGTGTGCGTTACGGGGACTCACTAGAAAATTATTATTATTCCAAAATTAATTTAATTAACAGATGTGGAATTAAAGGTAGGAAATCTGTTGATTGCCTACTTCATGGTATCGAGGACCGTGCTATTAGGGTGGGAGCACAAGCTGCCCAGTTTAAGGAGCCAGAAGATGTTCTCAAATATTTAAAGACCGTTAAACCAGGGCACAGTAGGGAAACGTCCGAAAAGGCAAAATCGGAACGGAAGGGTCACACTAATACGGATAAATCCAAACCTTACGACTTCCCAAGTAAAATAAAATGCCACAATTGTAACGAAGACGGCCATACAAGTTTCAAATGTGGTAAACCGCCTAATAAATGTGCATTTTGCGGTAGGGTAGGGCATTTAGACTTGTATTGTAGGACGAAACAAAATAATAATGTAAATGAAAAGAAACCAACTTCTGAAACTTAACAAGAAAAACAAGTTGCTTTATTAGATAATAGTGAAAAGACTAACGAAAAGATGTGATAGAAATTAAAGTAAATGAAAACCATAAATACCACTTAGATCTAGGAAGTCACTGTACGCTCATTAAAGATCCTATAGCGAAAGGATTGGGTCTCGATTATGATTTTGACAAATTACCGATTTTGCGAGGTTAAGGTGGTTATCTGTAAAACCGCTAGAAGAGGCTCACGTTGACATTTTTGTACAAGGTAAAGAAGAAAAGAGTAAAATTCTTATTGTAGACGATTCAATTATAAAACACCCCGTGTTATAAGGGCGCACATTCACGGAGAAACCAAACATTACGATAAGAAAAATTACCAATAATTAAGATTAAATTTGAGAACAAACTAGTGCGCGCATTATTAAACAACAACAAAAAGATAAAGCTAGATTCGACTCCAAAAGAAAAAAAACAAACACGATTACACAGTGGCCGATCTAGTAAGAGTAAAAAGAGAGGTTCCTCGCGACGAAAAAAAAACTAGTTATTATAATAAATATCAGGGTCCTTACGCCGTAACTAAACTACCTAATGACCCTATATAACAATATTGTTGCAGTAGGTAAACTTAAAACTTGGTTAGTTTTCAATTAAAAAAACATATGATTCCTCCGATAACTCTGATGATGGTGTTATATCTCAAAATGATGATGAGAAATCTGATAGTGATTATAAAAATAATTTTGTTTCTCTTTTTGGACTAATAATGAGTACTGTATCCCGTACTGAATACAAAAATGATAAAATAAAAATTACATATCCGTTAAACCTTAGTTACACGCTGGGTCCAACCAAATAATGATTAAAAAAAAGAAATAAAACAAAAAGAAGAGTTAAAATATTTACATAAAGATGCCTCGATTGAAGACCTAGCTTTAGATACCTGTTTATGATATTTTAAGCTGTCTAGACTAAGATAGGTATTTGCCCTGTTTTAAACTTATCATTCAATAGTTGTTTACTTAACCTGCCTATGTTAATGTACCTGCGAGTACATATGTGTGATAAAATAATGGATAACTAAATTATTTACAAATGTTTACTGTTGTTTAACATAGAAGGTGATGATATCGGTTATGCTTCAGTTATTCTTTTAAATCATCTTATGTAATTAATTGAATTGAATAGATTAGATAAATTACTACTTAACTTATCAGTAACTTAAAGCGAAGGGACTCGCTAAAATTGCAGGATGACCGAGCTGTTAGGAATCGTTATGAATATTTTTCTGTTCGCGGCTTGCAAAATAGTTAAATGTATAAATTAGTTATTATATTTATTTTATTTTCATCCTGGCAACACTGACTCGCTCGCCGCTCCGTTGCGCTACCCTACCACCGAGTGGTGGAGGGGATTTTTTAAGCGCAGGCGCAACGACCAGCGGTATCGAGCCAGTCTTGCTGCGAAACTCGTAATAGATATACGAATAATAAGTCGTAGTCTACGAGAGCGTAATAATCTAAAATTGTGGTACATGGGTTATTTATAAGGAATTAAGTTGTACAAGTGCTGTTCAAAAGGAATTAAGGTACGTACACTGTTTTAATAAAAATGTAATGGATGTTAACAACTAATGATTACTATTGTTCGCATTGTGATTATTATTTATTTTCAACAAAAATAAATGCGTGAGAATCAATTTGGACTTTCCTTTCATATGGGGGGTCAAAGTTACAACTTTTTGACAAGTTTTTTTTAAATACAAGTTTTTTTTCTAAGATTTTGTAAGTTAGCACCTCCACGGCCCCCGTACTATTCAAACCATCCATCAGCACAATGTTCTAAGTGCATTACATTGAGTTCTACCACAAAACATGATTTATAACCTTAAAATAAAAAGTTGTTTCCCAGCAATCATTTTTGCGTAAAGTTACTTAGTTTGATGTACAGAATGCTTGGTTAACGGCTTTGTGATGAGGTGGTTTACACCCTGTATAGCTCTATTGCAATGGAGTGCAGACAATTCTAGGCGTCAAACTGACTGACCATGTACGCAACACCACACTGCGGTGTAAAACTCAGATTTACCTACTTACGTTGCTCAAAAACCTGCCAAGCTGACGTGGGTATGGGTTGGCCAAGTCTATCGTATACCTATGAATTGTATGGACTGTTCAAGCAGAAACACTTTGATTGATTTATTGATCAGCCACACGAATTGGCAGCGACACGGCGTGAGAATATTTTGTGATTGGCGTCTGTTTGACCAGAGCTGAGATGATCTTACTAAGGAACATAGAGACAAGTGAGACCGTGGAAGGAGACTAGGATTTTTTTTTTTTTTGTACCGATACTTAAACATTATTTGACCGGATGCTGTCTTAGGTCCATGTTCACCGAAAAGATAACAGCCTGATTAGCTAAAAACAGCTGTCACTGTGACATATTACCATACAAAAAGTGTTTTAAACAGCTGTTTTAGATAATCAGACTGTCATCTTTTTGGTGAACATGGACCTTAAGGGTCTACCTCTCCTGCCGGGGTTGCGGGCCTGTTCGAAAGAGATACCGCGGCCCCGGAACATAAAGGGCGAGAAGGAACATGGATGGGTTTTAGTCAGTAAGAGTCTGACACTCCCTCCCGCTCCGCCCAGAGTGGGAGAAGTCATTTGATGATTTCGCATCCTAAAATAAAAAAATAAATAAAAAAAAGGGTCTATCTCCCGCCACCGACATTGAGCGAGTGAGAAGAGCTTAGCAATAGCGTCTATCCGTGCGTGAGAGTGGTCAGCGATACATTGCCGCCCGTCGCCCGCGAGAGACCCCGCGTCAACGCGCACCGAGATTATTCGAAAAAACAAACCAACTTGATACATATTTCATATGACGGTGGCCGTTGCTCGTCATATTTTTCAGGGCCTTTATATGTATTTTATTGTTCAGTCTAATATAACTCAAATGAAATAATAATTAGACCCTCATTTAGACTTATCTTTGCGATTTAATCGGATGGAGTAAAGTGCAAGTAATCGTGTATCAGACGGCCGAAACATCTAGATCAAAGTGTGAAGAATGTAATAACATTTTCAGAATTTAAACATGCTATTTCTACGAACAAAACACAATAATGAACGACTCGCTCAAGGTCGTTGCCCCTTTAAACCCGAAAATTCATCGTTATTTTACATTCAGGTAATGATGCATGACTTTCCAATGGAATGCCATCGGCAATTAACAAAACATTATTCCGGTAAATGCTATTGTTTTACCTACAAACAATGTCAGAACTGTAAATAGATATAATTCATAGTTGTTTCATGCGCGAATACTGCGTTTAACCGGTATTCATGAATGTAGGTAAGTAAATTTGCTAAGTTTTGATTACAAAGAAACAATTTTTAATTATGCACTGACCCCGCGTGGTGGATTACGACCCAGACAGAGGGAGCATAATCGGTTGATTATGCAAATTATGAAATTACTTAACACTGGGGGACCAACAGTAGATTGTAGCTGTGGGCACATTGTAAAAACGTTATTTAAAAAACTTTTTTGCAAAAAATAAAACCGACTTCAAAAAAAACAAAAAAGTGAAAAATAACTTTAGCTTCTGAAGTCGTTGACCTTTGTTTGATTGCTTTAGTTATTTTGTCACCGACTTCAGAAGCTAAAGTTATTTTTCACTTTTTTGTTTTTTTTTAAGTCGGTTTTATTTTTTGCAAAAAAGTTTTTATTTTTCACTTTTTAGTGGTTCACAGGTGCTTGATACATGGAAAGTGCATACCGTTACAATTACAACAAGCCCAAACACGACTATGGTACATTGTCTCATTATGGAGTTCCGTGACTCTTGGCTTCATCATCAGATCTGATGGTAGAATGGTTCTTATCAAACGCAAATGCTTCACTTGTTGTAGAAAATACCAAAATCGCAACACGTTTTCAGATAAAATTTGAAGAGTTCCCTCGATTTCGCCAAGATTCCATCATCAGATCCCAATTTGGTGGCTATGGGACCAACTTAGAAGTATACCCTTTCAAACAAAAAAAGAATTTTTCAAATCGGTTCAGGCGTCTTCGAGTAATCGGTGAACATACATAAAAAAAAAAAAAATACATACAGTCGAATAGAGAACCTCCTCCTTTTTGGAAGTCGGTTAAAAATGGTTTGATTTGGACTTTAATGGAGTATTCTGCAACCGTTCTCCGACAGTCGTTTCTCCTTTGGACTGTTCACCGACAGGACGTTTCGTTTTTGAGAGATTCGTCGATAGAACGTTTCACCTATGGATGTTTCGCCGACAGAATGGTTCGCATTTGTTAGTTTCGACGACAGGACTTTTCAACAATGGAATATTCGCCGTCAGATCGTTTTGTCTACGATTGTTTCGACATGGCTTTTTCACTATTAAACTACAAAGCCACCAAAAAGCTACTAGCTTGCTACAAAGACATGAAGAAAGAAAATGTTTTAATGGAAGACCGCCTTTACTTTTAATGAATGGTATTTATCTATTACCTATCCATATTCGTTTATTTTGTTATTGCAAACATTGGGGAAATAATAAAACAAAAGATTAATGAAACGTATTTAGTTATATTATAAAGTGTGGATTACAATGTGATTAAAACAAATATATTCAATATACAGTTTTATTATAAGTAGGTAAGTAGTTAAGTATACCAAGGTTTAAATAATAGAAAATTATTTCATTAGGTGACAAATATGTGCCCATCCATTTAAATATGAAACGACTGTCGGAGAACGGTTGCAGAATCTTAATGGAGTCGGCTTCCAGTCTAAGTGGATCAAATCAAATCAAAATCAAATCAAATCAAATCAATTTATTTGTGATTTGATTTGATTTGATTTTGATTTGATGCAACTGAATACCAGTATTTTGCATGAAGCGACCCAGTTAGTTCGTCGTCAGACTTTCCACTGACTACCTCAAATGACTACCAAAGATCTGAGAATCCCGTTCCAGTTTGACCACTTTAAGTTTACAGCTCAAGGTAGCGCTGCCTGTCATGAAAAATTTGTATGTCAAACTTATTTTAGTTTTGTGTCTTCCTGCGTGCACAGATAAGTTGATGGAAGTGTAAAAATCCTTTTAGAAATACAAAATGCTTTGAAAGCGATCATTACTTGTTATGACCTGCTCAATTTTTGAGGTTTACTGCGCATGGAACTGTTATGCTGTGGTGTTCATAATACCATCGTTTGCCTTCATCATTAAATCATGAATGAAATGACAATTCACTATTCAGTTTGTTTTATAATGGAATTCAATACCTTTCCAAATAAACCACCATGTTTTTATTATCTTCTTTGCCCACCCGCATGTGAACACGCCTTATCACCACAAATGAACTGTGAATTCCATTTCACTGAAATATTAATTTAAAGTTCAATCCGATGTGATTGGGAAAGTATTAACTACTTTTTTATTATATCTAGGTTGGCTTGTGACCTTTCTGTTTTATGGGGTTTTGATGGAACTTTGCGTCTAGACTTTAGGTAACATTACGACTGCGAGCCTGGAAAGAATAGGCAGGAGTATACTTATAGTAAATCTGCAGATCGATAGTTATGTTTAAGATCCATTGTAACAGGTCCTTCGCCCATCAAACAGGCACACATTCTGATCCTGAACTGCCACTGAGAAATTCTAGTTGAAAAGCCCAACGTATAGTTTTATATAATATAAATAAAAGGACTAACCTGCATAAGTATAATTAGATGAAAATGGGACATCCGATCGTCAATCCCTGGAACACTATTGAGAGATGCTGAGAGATGATCAAGCACTAAATTTAATCCAAACATTGAATAGTTTAAGGGGGAATATTACCCACTGCGAGGATCGACCGGAGGACACGGTGGAGCACACGGTGGAAGTCTGCCCTGCGTGGGCGGAGCTCCGCCGTGTCCTCGTGGCGGCGATCGGCGGTGGCGACCTCTCGCGTCCGGTCCTGGTTCAATCCATGGTCCGGAGCGAGACGGAATGGGAAGCCGTCACCTCCTTCTGCGAAGCAGTCATGCTAGCGAAGGAGGTGGCGGAACGAGAGAGGGAGAGAGCCTCTCTTCCCGGCCGCCGCGGGAGACGCACCGGGCGTCGGGGGCCACCGTAGATGTGGGCCTGTGGACGGTTGGCTGTGGGCTAGCTAGCCGTCCGTCCGTCTAACAACGACGAAAGGCCGTGTCGACGGCGCGTTCGTGTTCCACGCGCGCCTCAAAGCGATGTCAGCATAAGGGGAGGGGCCCGCAAGGGCCGAATCCTGCCGGGGTTGCGGGCCTGTTCGAAAGAGATTCCGCGGCCCCGGAACGTAAAAGGCGAGGAAGGAACATGGATGGTTTTTAGTCAGTTAGAGTCTGACACTCCCTCCCGCTCCGCCCAGAGTGGGGGGGGGTCATTTGATGATTTCCCATCCTTAAAAAAAAAAAAAGGGGGGAATATTACCACGGCAACCCAACTTCAACTTTATTGTATCTTAAATAAAGACCACTATGGCTTTGGCCACTGTATTGACAATGATGTAGAGGTCAATTTTGAACAGACTGTAAGCCGCTTTCAACCGTCGACATTTTAAAAAACCAATGGCACTGACAGTTTTTGAATGCAGTTTATTGTCAAACCAAAAAATGTTAATTAGTCCCAAGCTAACTCAAAGCTAAATTACGAACAGCTATTAATTAATATTCAATCTGCAGCGATACGAGTATCTAAGTGGCTTAGCATCGTTTGCAGATTGTTTAGTTCCCACGACGGCGACGCTGCATGCTGCAAGTTTAGCTTGTCACTGTATTAGCTAAACTACGGTGTTGCTAACTGGTTTGTTGTATGCAACTAATCCTATACATACATGTCATCATCTGCCTAGCCTTTTCCCAACTATGTTGGGGTCGGCTTCCAGTCTAACCGGATGCAGTTTAATGCCAGTATTTTACATGGAGCTGCCTATCTGACCTCCACAACCCAGGTAATACTGGGTAATACGATATCACTGTGTAAGTCTGGTTGTCAGACGTTTTGGGCCACTGACTACCTGTCACGGCTGCGAAGCCTGCAAAGATGGACAAATCATAACCGGGACCAACAGCTTAACTAATCCTGAACATGTAAAGACCACTAAAAGGTACTGTGATTTATCGTGTTACATCTATTTCATACAACTGTCACACAATTATTGTAGTGATTTGAAAAAGCAGTGATAGCTTAGTGCCTAGTGTGGCCGTCGGATTGACGACAGGCCGTGTCGACGGCGCGTTCGTGTTCCACGCGCGCCTCAAAGAGATGTCAGCATAAAGGAAGGGCCCCGCAAGGGCCGAAGCCTGCCGGGGTTGCGGGCCTGTTCGAAAGAGATACCGCGGGCCCGGAACATAAAGTGCGAGGAAGGAACATGGATGGGCCGTCGGATTGCCAAATATCTTAGAATTAGAGGTCTCAATTTCGAACCCAAGACACTCACATTTAATTTTTCAGATTCATGTGCGTATTGTATCATTATCGCTTGCTTCCGCGAAGAAGAACATCGTGATTAAAACCAGCATTCTTGAGAGATATTTCTCGATGACATAATATAGCCAAGTCAGAGGCCCATAGGCGGTGTAAAAACTCTCGACACCAGGTTAAGCACCAACCACACGAACCTGGAACATTCCTGTTTTTTTCATTGGTAGTCAATTTGCTTAAAGCATAATATCCTTGTGTAATGTATCCTATTCGTTATGCCCAGTTATTGTGAAGTTAATTAATAAAACTCGACGACCCGAATGGCCTAACAGTAGTGACGCTGCCTTGCGTTCTTAAGGTCCTGGGTTCGAATCCCGGCAAATGTTTGTGCGATGAGCATGGGCATTTGTTTCCGAGTCGTGGATGTTTAATAAGTATAGTAAGTGTGTTTTTACAAACAACAAGTACATAATAATATGTAGTATGTCAACTATTTGGTGTCCACGACACAAGGCTTGCTTAGTGTGGCGCAAGATGGCTTTATGTGTAATGTCCAGCGACATATTTTATTTATATTTATTTATTTTTATAAAAAAGCAGTGTATCGTATCCAGTGCGTTTTCATTGCACAAAAATCATCTTCTGTCCTACTATCCTACATATTCGTAGTCGAGCGCATATCCCGTAAGCATTTCACTAAACAACGCATCTTATTCACACTATTTTCCAAGATGTCTTCCCCACCACCTAATTAAAGTGGCAACTACTAACAAACTTCCAAGATAACTTGACGAGAACTACGTAAATCATCGCGTTTGCAAACCGAGCACATTAACCTGTACACGTGACGGCGGAGCTCGCATTAGCTCTCAAACAACGTGTGCTTGTAATTACCATTTTAATAACTAAACGTTTGCCGACTGTTAAGGTGACTGCTCACGGTCTACACTCAGCAGAATGCTGAGTTCACAGCTATCGATGTAAGCCCCTTTTACGATCATAGACGATGCGTTTACATCAAGTGATACACGCGCGTTAAGGCGACTACAGGAGCTAAATGCGAGTCTTATAACTCCTGAAAGTATATGATTCACTGCAATAAACTAAACCAGAAAAATATATGATATTCTTTAGGATATATACTTGTATGATACTGATTTGAAAACATGATACAACTAATTTTACTCGATACAAAAAATTCACGAAGTTACCTCTAAAAAAAACCTTATAACGATTAGAAACCCTACTAAAATACATGCGATCATTCTGATTTTTTGGCAAATAATTCTACAAGCAACATATTAGCATAATACTGTTTTATTTTTTTAGTCCAATCAATAGTATTTCTGTAAATCGCACGTTCTTATTCCCGAACATAATACGTACGCATGTGTGCGTGAACGCCTGTGCACCGACAGTGCCGGCCGAGGCCTGTTGCTGTACGGACGTGTCGCTCTTTTCGCCGATTTATTTTCACCTGATTTGTTTAGTTTTTGTAAAGTTTTACTTGGAAATTCACTGTTCTAAATCTTCTTTCAATAAATATTCTATTTCTTTTAAATATAAAATACTTTAAGTTAAAATAGCGTAGGTACCTACTTTGATATATGGGAAATAAAGTGAAACCCGTCCAGAGGACTAATAAACGTTCATATAAATCCAGCGCCGAACATATGAACGATTTTAAAAAGTAAGTGTGCGTAAGTATTTCATAATTAAAACTACGAATTTTAGAAACGTAAACATAAATACAAGTCAATTCGTAGTAAGAAAGTGCTGTCAATTTTCGCAGTACATCGTAGTTGTTTATGTAGTACGTTTTATAAAGTTAAGGATTGATGTGCACTAAGTCCATGGTTCGTATCCCAAGGTAACTATTTCTTTTTGTGGCTTTGTACTGAATTGTTATTATTTTATTGTGTTTTTAGATATAATTTATGGGATATTTTTTGAATACCTTAATAAAAAAAAGTTTTTAAATATTTTTTTACAGGAAAAAGAAAGTCGAAAATACCAACACGGAAGTTATTTTCAATGCGTAAGTACCTCGTACACATCTAGGCGATAATATATAACATTATTTTTTGTTTGTATAAAAACACGACGAAATAATATAGGGTGTAAAACACCTCTTAACGAATACGAAAGGCACTTGTTTTCCTCGTCATTCTGATCATTTTTTTGTTCTACACCATACCTGGGAACCTCCTAGTTACGGAGATATTGGGGGTCAAAGTTACAACTTTTTGACAACGTTTTTTTTTAAATACAAATTTATACTGGAAGATTTTAACTTTTAACACCTCCAAGACCTTCGAACTATTCAATCCATCCATTCGCACAATGTTTTAAGTGCGTTACATTGAGTTATACCACAAAACATGATTTATAACCTCAAAAAAAAAAAGTTGTTTCCCAGCAATATTTTTTGCGTAGAGTTACTTAATTTGATATACAGAATGCTTGGTTAACGGCTTTGTGATGAGGTGAAATACACCCTGTATATGTATAGATTCATCAGAAAATCAAAGTACTTAGGTTGAGTTATATCGATTTTGTTTATAATAAATCAGAATTGTAATTAGGTATCTAAAATGTAAGGTACTATTTAATATTTTACTTGTAGCGCATCAATTTTTACAAATACAAGTAAAACATCGCAATGCAATTATTTTACCTTTCTTGTGAACCATAGAACTAGAAAATTTAGAACTGACATTTCCACGTAATTTAAAATGTTATAGATTGGAAACAGTGGTATCACAGAATGATCACGATTGTGAAGTTATTGATAAAACTACATATGCATCTAAGCAAGTACTACATAGAAGAAGCCTTTATTATTAATTGCGAGGAAG
Source organism: Xestia c-nigrum (assembly GCA_916618015.1). NCBI lineage: Eukaryota > Metazoa > Arthropoda > Insecta > Lepidoptera > Noctuidae > Xestia > Xestia c-nigrum. The sequence goes on along the minus strand of OU745246.1, from coordinate 1,215,801 downwards.
TTCGTATAGAAAATTATGAAATTTATAAAAAAACAAGGTGGCCGTAGGTAGTTAGTAGGTAGTAAATAGGTACTAGGTACCTAGCTAAAAGGTAGTTAGTAGGTGCTAGGTACCTAGTTAGTAGGTAGGTAATAGGTAGTTCGTAGGTAGCTAGTAGGTAGTTCGTAGGTAGTTAGTAGGTAGCTAGTTAGTAGGTAGTATATTAAATTTCAGAGCATTGCAACGCATAGTAAGTTTCATAAATAATAATGAAATAATGGAATTTTAGGTGGCTAGTGCTGCTGTAGCAAGTGCAAAGCAAAGTCAGGATACGGATGGTTTTAATTATATTATAGACTAGCTTTTGCCCGCGACTTCGTTCGCGTGGAATAGTGACTTCCGGCAGATTTTTGATTTTACCCACATTGCCGACTCTTGACCAATAGATGGCGCTGTATGTCCGGAATAAATTTTATTTTCTATTTTTTTTTTGTTATAAAAACTATCCTATGTCCTTTCTCAAGTTCCAAACTATGTCTGTACCAAATTTCACACAAATCGGTTCAGTAGTTTAGGCGTGAAGCAAAGACAGACAGACAGAAAGACAGACAGACAGAGTTACTTTCGCATTTATAATATTATAGTTTGGAAGTAAGTGTTTCTGCTAATACATGCTAACTTATAATTATTTTAGGTTTCCATTTCATTTTACTATTATATTTATTTATATTTACAGATGGAAAACTATACTCCTGAAAAGAACATCCAAAGTGGACGGAGAATTATTAACCTTTACTATTTTTTGGAAAGTTATATGAGATCTCAAATCATGGACCATTAGATTGCGGACTATCTTGTATCGAGTTAGTTGGATGGAAACTAAATTTAATTTATAAAAATAGTTTTGGTGTTATATCAACATAAACCTGAAAAAAGCTTAAATTATAAGAGGTATAATTCAAACCTGAAAAAATTACTTAAAACTTAATGTGGTATAACGTAAATCTGAAAAAACTAGGGCATCGGAACCGGTTTTTCCCGGTTCCGAAAAAACCGGGAATTTCCGGTTCTGAGGGTCCCTGAAAGAATCGGTTCTGTAAAACGGAGGACCGGTCGTTTCGGTTCTTTCGGTTCTCTCTTAAAATAAATTTAGAAATAATATTATCTCTATAATACTCTTTATGCTAAATATCAAGTTATTATCCAAACAGAATAAATACTGTTATTTCACTGTTGAATTTATAAATAACATTACTATTTTAATATTATTGATGAATCTTTAAGAAACTAACGATTTATTAAAGGGATTCGGCAACATTAAGGTAAATGCTCCAGGATACCCGCGACATTCAAATTATTGACATCTGTTTTGCAATTTGCATCTCAGCCTCGGATAGTATGGTAATAAAAGTTGTATTCGCGGTAATGACACATACTAGCCGATAGTGAGCTGGCATTTGTAAAAAACCTACGAATATTTGAATTTCGGGTGTTTTTTAAGTTTAATTTTTATTATTTGATCTTTGTAGTGTAGTGAATTATAAACCACTGATTGTCAACTGGTTGTGAAAATACTGAATTTTAAAGAACTGTTTGTTGCCAAAAATACTTAAAAACGATGTTGTAATTTGAGTATAATTGAAAAATATATAAATATGCTTACCAATAAAGTGTGTTTGATTTAGTTAGATTATTTCCCTTTATTCGTTTTGATAGTGGGAATTCTATATAAAAGATAGCATACCTTTTCAACTGGAATTTATGAAATAACCCGAAAGAGCCGAAAAAACCGGGTACTCGGTTCCGGCTTGAGTTTAGTACCGAAAGAATCGGTTCCTAAAATAGGGGCGGTTCTCGATGCCCTAGAAAAAACTGGTGTCACTTCATTTTTTTTTTGTATTAGGGACTTTATGGATAAATGTTTTAAATTTTATTGAATAACTTTTATTTTTCACACATATCCTTAAATTTTCAAGTTCACACTCAAAACAAATACAAATAAATTAATAAGTCCCATCTAGTTGTTTGTAAGATCTATATCTTATTTACACGTCGCTATTGTTAAAATACGCCATCTATTAAAAATCTCGGGCGTAATCTCGCTAAAACGATAGTGTTATGAGTGTGATCGTTAGATGGCGTTCACGTCGATTGTGTTAATGTGTGCGTGCGTCGTTCAAGGTCAGTTAGGTCTACTAGTCGCCTTAATAAGTCAACATTTTATTTTAGCTTATTTTTGTTTAGCTTCTCTCAAAATGTACTGAGTATATTATAATGTTGTGGATTTTCTAAATGAAAAGAACTTTTCTATTGCAATTGAATAATTTATTGTTATTTCGTGATTTCTGTATTGGTATGTATTGTTTTTTTTTTAATAGATTTGATTTTAATTGTTTTGATTTAATTTAATTTCATATAATAAATATATAATAGTCGTAGTAGTAGAATAATAAATATGTAGTAGTAATATATAAAAGTCAATGCATGGTGTTTGAGGCCGGTACGAAACGTTTGCAAAATTGTCCACCCGTTTTTCTAAACGGTGTTCCACTCGAAAGGGTGGATCCATTTAAGTACCTAGGGCATGTAGTTACGACCGACCTCAAGGACAATGCTGACATGGAGCGGGAACGGAGGGCCTTGTCGGTGAGGGCAAACATGCTAGCACGTAGGTTTGCGCGCTGTTCGAGGGAGGTAAAGATAACGCTCTTCAAGGCGTACTGCACGTCCCTTTACACGTGTAGCCTGTGGGAGAGGTACACGCGTGCATCATACGGGGCCCTCCGCGTTCAGTTCAACAACGCGCTCAGGGCAGTATTGGGGCTGCCTCGCTACTGCAGCGCCTCAGGTATGTTCGCTGAGGCGCGCACTGATTGCTTTTACGCGACCATGCGAAAGCGGGGTGCGTCGTTGGTGCGTAGGGTGCGGGGCAGCCCCAATGCTGTGCTAGAGATGATCGCGGACCGGATGAATTGCCCATACATACGGCACTGCTGTGATAGGCATGTTGCCGTCAGCAGGGCCGGTTAGATGTTGCCTTTTTTAGTCTGTTTTATTTTTATTTTATTTTATTTTTGTGTGTTGGTTGTATTTGTGTGCACTCCACATGTGAGTTAATGTTGCTCGAAATAAATGTATTTTATTTTTATTTTATTTATTGTCCCTATATAGGGCATTGCTGTAACCGAAATGTTGTTGAGCCCTAATTCTCACATATTGTATGGCAATGTTTTGATTTATTTATTATTTAATTTTGTTTCGTAATTCCACATTTTGTAAGTGACATTTTAGAGAAATGATAATTTATTTTGACAATTATTCTGAATTGATTGTGTCTATTACTTTTTAATTTAATTTAATTCAATAATGTTTCTAATGTAATTTTAATGTAATTATGACATTTCAATATTTTTTTTTGTATTTGTGTGACATTTCTATAATTTATGTGTTTGTATGTGTGTCTATCTACCTATTTGTTTTTATGTTTTCTGTATATGGGTCTCGGACCTGAACTAAATGATTTTATTTATTTTTATTTTATTTTTTTTTATAATTATATATTTTTGTTTTTTTTGTTTTTAATTACTTTGAACAGGTTGACATTTGTATTAATTTTTGTTTAAATGACTTTGACTATTCTTGACATTTTTTATTGGATGTGCCATTCATTTTTCCATTGACATGCCACATATATTCAATTTATAATTTTATTGTTAACCAATTAATTATTTGCATGCCCAAATGACGGCAAAATGTGGAGGACTTTATTAAAACAGAACATCTATGTACCCATGTTTGCAAAATAAATGATTTGATTTGATTTGGTATTAAAATGCACTTATGAAAGACAATCTTATAAGGAAATAACATTGGTAGTTTTGAAAGGAAATGAGCAAGAAGCTTGGATAAATACTTTCATTTGATTACTCGGCAGTCGCTACGCGCATGTCGCTTCAAAGTGTAACTCGTGGCCAAGCGCTTAGGTTTTACTCACATTTTAGTGAAAGCAATTCCGCAATTTGAATTTGTTGACGTGTATTTATCAGTTTGATGTTTTGGTAATTCTCTAATGTGCAGTTTGTTTCATAGTGATGTGTTAATTTAGCACTTTTAGGTGTAATGCTTATATTTGTTTTAGTCCAGTTTGCTTTATTAGCGTGTTGAACTGTTGATGAGGGTTCGTGGAATTTGCTCTGCGTTTAGTTTCCATTTTGCAGTTTAGGTGAATTAACTTTTAGGATCCGTTTGTTGTTGTTTACACTTTAACCATAATTTATTTATTTAAAATTATGTAAATAACACCTTAACACTTTATAACGCCGATGCGATGATACTACCAAGATACACATACCTCTAACTCACTTACAAATTAAAAAAAAAAAAAATAGACTTACATTTAAAAAAATACCTACAATTACACAATTATCTTTATAGTTTCTCAATGCACATCAGTGCAACTCCTGTGAACTGCATCAGGCTGCAGTAAAATATATCTACCTCAACTGAAATAATGGTGGTTTAAAATCGACTTGTCACATATTTCAGATAAGTAATCTTTTAATCCTTTTTTTTAATTTACGACCTTTTCACTGCCTTAGGAGATGCGATTCGTTACCCATTTTGCATTGACTGAAAAAAGTAGCATTTTGAGGAGTCGTGGGACGTGCCGGGGTTGCGGGCCTATTCGATATTCCGCGGCCCCGAAACATAAAGGGCGAGGAAAGAACTTGGATGGGTTTTAGTCAGTAAAAGTCTGACACTCCCTCCCGCTCCGCCCAGAGCGGGAGAAGTCATTTGATGATTTCCCATCATAAAAAAGGAGACGTGGCACGTTCTTAACAATTTCATTATTTTGTTTTCTCTGCACTCGTTGTCGCAAAACGTAAATAATTTTATATAGTTGTAGTTACAGTGGTACAGAGTACAAAAAAATATTTTCTGTGTGTTTTTGTGCAGACCTGTGTCGTCGAACGAGGCCTTTATAGCCGCAATGTTTCATTTAAACATGTCACTGATAACATGAATGACGGACAAATAGAAAAAGCCGCAGTTTTAAATGTCCAATGAATAAATAATGTGCTAACTACTATTTAACGTCACTCTTAATTTATTTTCAGTGTTTTCATACCTCACTGGACGTTGTTTTAAAGTTGAAAAGAATTTAACTTCACATTATTTTTGTTTTTATTTGTGTGGGTGTGGTAAAAGAATAGGGAGGTGATTACCTAGTAGTGACTGAAATCATGTTGATTATGATGATACAATGTGAAAGGGCAGTGAGCCGCAAACTGATAGCATAAACTTATCCCTTGATTCTAGAGACCCCAAGAGGCGAAATTTTACGCCAATTATCAAAAAATGAAAGCTGAATTCAAGGCGTGCATTTTGTGCGTTCATATCCCTTTCATCTTTTGTAGCTTACAAAATTACACGATAATATTTAATGAATAAAAAATCAATAAATACATAGTTATTACTATGTTTTAAAATAAGCATTTAAAGGACTTTTTATTTCCCTAACATGACCTCATTTACTGTCACAGAAATTCGTCGATCCAAAACAGTCGTTAAACATGTCGTTTAATGTTCGCATTCGTGTTTATTTGTGATGTACCTCCTCGACGACTATATAAACGAAACAAGACGTTTTACATCTTGTCATACAAGTACTTAATTGTCCCTTGTTTGTCACCTTCCTTCATTAAGGAGGAGCTACACGGATTTTAAAGCGAGTGAATTTGATTCATTTGGTTAAATGTCATAAAAAATTAGTGGCGTCTAAAGAGGGGGGAAAAAAATGTCGTCCAGCGGTGAAATGGGCACGAGTTTGTTGCCATCGGCTAAAAATGTTTGTGGCACATAAAGAAAAGGGCCCGAGTACTGAGCAGTAAATTAATAGGCTAGTTTCCACCACCAATAAATTGCAAATCTATTTAGTCCGTCAGTTATAGTATTTGAAAATAATTATCACGTATTTTTTGTTTTTGTGAACCAATGAGTATTGACAAAGATAAAACGCAACAAAACTGGGGAGGGGCTTGTGACGTCAGAACATTCTCAAAATTATACCACGGCGGGACGTATTGAGAATTATAAAAGCGTTGTATCTTCCTCAATATGGGCTTATGTAACAAAAGAAAAAATACTGGTTAAATATTTTTTGATAAACTAACTGACGGACTTATTAGATTTTTTGTGAGTTCTATGTACTGTAAAGCCACTATTTACATTTAGTTGTCTTTTTTTTTTTGACTTGAATATGCCTTGGCGGCTGAGAGATTGTCATGCTCACTCAAATGTCTTGCTGATGGTGGCGGGTGTGTCGGGTCATTTAGCTCCCTTCAATATGGTCGAGTTGAATGGCGCCGATACATGCGTCATGTTCGTGAACGGGCGCTGTCAGTTGGGACTGGTCATCTCTTAGCTGCCATGGTTAATTTTAATTTCTTTTTTTTTTTTTACATTGTTAATTTAATCTTTTCTCTGGACGCTCTTAATGTGCACGTCTTTCTACATCGTTCTCACATATATGTATAATCACACATGAATTATGTAACCAAGATTTTGTAACAATATATTGATTTAAAAAGAGTGTCCATGGAGTTTCTTGCCCGTTCTTCTCCATAGAGATCTACGCTAGGGAATGGGCAACTACAGTACTTTCTCAAGTTATTATGCCTTGTGACTGTGGCTGTAGCTTTGATTTAATTTGTAATTTGACATTCAAAAGTGCCGTAATGGTCTAGTTGAAATAAATGCTTTGAGTTTGAGTTTTCATTGGACAAGCCTATTGTTGCAGATTATACTGATGTGTGAAAATACATCATTTTTTACCAGGCGCAAAACATTTTTGTACAGTCTTAAGCGGGTTATCCTAAAACCCTTTGCCTTACAAGGAACTAAATTTCAACCATGCCCTAGTAAAAAGTAACTCAAAAATTCACCAGCCTGGCCCATTATGTCCGGCCCATTAACCAATGGGCAGGGCTGTCAGTATTAATCAACAAGCATCATTTAACCTGCCCTTATTCATCAACATTTTTATCTTTATGGGATCTATGCACGACATCCCATGATTAAGACCAGACTTTCACTATAAGGGTTGCGACTAATGAAAACATCGTGGGAGATTCGGTGTGTCCTAGCATGAACCAAGAAAACGCATGCTCGATGCAGCCAGCAGCCACTAAGCCCACGTGGTTCTTTACGGTCCATGCTCTATGTCATTATAGACTTATCATGCTAAATAAAATAGCTTATCCCACTTTTCATTTATGTTACCCAACCATACAATAACGCGGCTTCGGCATGCAATAATATATACCCAAAATCCTCTTATCAAGAAGTTACCGTTACACAGATAATCGTATCGAAGAAAGCAAATCAAAAAGCAATCTAAGAAAATGAAATAAACAGACAAAAATACGAGAAATTTTCCCAAAACACGTCGAAGTCACATACACAGGATTATTGTCGCGAAAAACGTCTGTCGCGTTTCCAAATCGCGTTACCACGGTAATTTGTCGTAAAACGTATTTTATGAGGCCGGATCCGGCCCGTGTGACATTACAACTGAATATATCCTACATTCACTATTCCTGAGGTGTGCTCCACGATTTCTGGGAAACGGTTATTATAACTGAATGTTTTAAATTACTTTGATATGACAAATGTGGGTAGTTTCACAAAATAAAGCGTGTATTACAAAGTAGTCGTCTTATTTGACGACCCGAATGGCGTAGTGGTGGGTGAGGCTGGCTTACGTTCTTAGGGTCCTGGGTTCGAATGCCGGTAGGAGCAACTGTTTGTGTGATGAGCATGTACATTATTTTGTTTCCGAGTCATGGATGTTTATATGTATAATAAGTATGTATTTACAAACAACAAAAGTATATATGTAGTATATCAACTATCTGGTGGCCACGACACAAGCCTTGCTTAGTTTGGCACTAGATGGCGCTGTGTGTTAATGTCCAGCGATATTTATTCAGGGGTAAGGATACAGACCATCCAACTGGACAAATATCTCCGTAGGAACTATACATTTGGGTAAAGCATTAAGTTTTTTATGGGACAGCTGATTACTTTTTCGTGATTAGTTGATTACGATGTTGATCACATAGAAAAAAGTACCAGGTCTTCACCACACCCTTAAAATAACTAACAGAGATAGATAGACTAGCGGTGTGACCGTCGGCCTGCCGAGTCATAGGTCTCAATTACAAAATCAAGATACGAAGCTCTGTTTTTTTCGGATTCATGTGCGTATTGTATAATTATCTCTTGCTTCGGTGAAGAAAAATATCGTGAAATAACTAGCATGCCTGAGAGATATTTCTAGACGGCATTTAAAAGCTAAGGCAGAGGCCCATGGGTGGAATAAAACTCTGACATCAGGTTAGGTAATAACCACACAATCATCATCATCATCATCATCATCAGCCTATAATGTTCCCACTGCTGGGACACGGCCTCCTCTCAATGAGAGGGAATGGGCTATAATCTACCACGCGGGCCCAGTGCGGATTGGTAGATGTCACATGTCTTCGAATTTTTGGTTCTAGGACATGCCGGTTTCCTCACGATGTTTTCCTTCACCGTTTTGAGAGCAGTGGTGATGAAATAAATTACACAAAGTAATGCGCCTGTCTGGGTTCGAACCCACGACTTACTGTTCGTAAGTCGGGGCCGCCACCACTGGGCCACCGCTGCTTTCTGTAGCCCACCCACACCACACAATAAAGATAGAATGTAACTAAAGCTCCACTAGCCCCACTTTAATTGTAAACGGGCTGGTGTCCGCAACTCCACGTCAAAGTGCGATTTTTGCGTTCCAGGGCTATAATCCATTATGCGGGCTCAGTGCGCGTTGGTAACATGTCTTCGAAATTTGGTTCTAGGACATGCCGGTTACCGCACGACGTTTTCCTTCACCGATTTAAGAACAGTGGTGATAAAGTAATTTACACAATGTAATGCCCCTATCTGAGTTCGAACCCACGACTTACTTGTTCGTAAGTTGGGGAAGCCACCGCTGGGTCACCGCTGCTACACCCTGTCTATAGAAATGGCTATAAAACAGGGTTAAAATGACGCGCGGCGTACCTTGATATAGACGTGTTTCGTACGGTGATCTAGAACCCAGTCGCGAGTACACTTGCACTCACTGTACGTGAAGCGTGTCTATGTGTGCGTGTCCTCTCGTGGCACGGAGCCCACCTTCTGTACCTATCTATTTCACGGCACATTAGACTTTTGTTTCTAGGAACGACTTTCTTCTGAATCTAAACGGTGTTTTTGGAAACAAGACAGTGTTTCTTTTCCTCGAATTGGTGCGATGGATACCAAACTGTTCCTAGGTAAAGTCGTGTGTCTAAGTCCTCTATACATAGTTCTGTTTTCTTAGAATTGGTTCCTACAAATTAGCTTTATCTAAAATATCAACAAGCAAAACTGCTAATGTGTTTTTGAGTAATTAACTGTGTTTGTTGTACTTGTTATGGATCTGGAAGAAACCATCTCATCTTTGCTCTGTATATTTGGTACTATTGTTTTAATTATGTTCCATGTAATCAATATCTACGACTTAAGATTATTTTAGTTCAATTTAGTGTGCTAATGTGGCAACACCTGCTACCTGTTTCACCTCTGTAATGTGTGTGACCAACATTCTACAAAATCCACAAAAACGACAGTTTTAAACAGTTTTTTCATTAAAAAAAGTCCCAAAGAGCGTTATAAACAATATATCAATCAAATTTTAATTCACATTTAGGGGCCAGGGTGCACATGTTACTTTCCATAATTTGCTTGCTAATATAATTATACAAAAAATAATACAGTTAAGTCTTCTTCTAAGTTACAACTATACAAACCTATGTTTATGCAGTCGATTGACCAAAGAATCATAATTTCCTTCTTCATCTTCTCCCATTATTCAAAAACACAGAAAAAGTACTTTATTAAAATAAATACTTCTACAAATTGTGAGCAATAAAAGGACATGAATTTATTCTTGATGCCACTTTCAAGATAATAATATCTCAAAGTTAACAATGTCCATTTATAACATCGTTTCCACCAGACCACTAGCGTCTATTTACGTAAATATTTCTATAGAAGGACTAAGTAATAGGCACTTAGGTTATATTTTCGTCTTAATAGCAATTTTTTATACCAACGCTTCAAGAAAGTGCGTCTCTGACAAAAATATAACTACGCCTAGCGCTAAAATGTTTTATTTGGAAACTAGCTTCTGCCCGCGACTTCGTTCGCGTAAAGTTTTTATATCGCAACGCATCGCCTGCTCAACAGAAGCTTTTTTCCCGCTTGCAACGTTTCTTATTGCTGCTCCACCCCCATTGATCATAGCGTGTTGTTATATAGCCTATAGCCTTCCTCGATAAATGGACTCGCTAAAAGAATTTTGCAATTCGTGCCGGTAGTTTCTGAGATTAGCGCGTTCAACCAAACAAACAAACAAACTCTTCTGCTTTATGATATTAGTATAGAAGTATAGATAATGAAATGTCAAAGTTCAAACCTTCATCATATTATCATTTATCTTTGAATCTTACCTGTAAACTGTTCATCATACCCTGTAAGTACTAATAATTAGTACCCCATCGTCATAGAAAAGGTACGATCTTTCGACCAGACTGGTGTTAATGTTTGGTGGGCTACAGTTATAAATAAATAAATATCGCTGGACATTAACACAGCGCCACCTAGTGCCACACTAAGCAAAGCTTGTGTCGTGGACACCAGGTAGTTGATATATTACATATATACTTTTTTGTTTGTAAATATATACTTATTATACATATAAACATCCATGACTCGGAAACAAATGTCCATGCTCATCACACAAACATTTGTTCCTACCGGGATTCGAACCCAGGACCCTAAGAATGTAAGGCAGCCTCACCGCCACTACGCCATTCGGGTCGCCGTAGTTGTTGTTGGGTTATTTTATATTATTAGATAGGAAGTCTTAAAATGCGCGATTTTGAAGTTAGTTTTTCATTTGTGTCTTACATGGCGCTATAGTACTCTTTGTCCTTTAATTCTGTAGTACTTATTTTTGTAGTGTACCAGGGTAGGTATCGACCTACCTTGGTACACTACAAAAGTGTAATAAAAGTAATATGTACACCCGATGGTGTTGACAGCACAAGAATGAGTCAGTCACCTCGTTCTGTAAAGCGTCTTTTTCCAAACTACGATATTCATATTAATATTACATTAATATACCGATACACCAGTACTTAGGAATAACACGTAATTAGGGAGGTAAATGTAGTATACATAATTATTATCTACTTGTCAGATAATTGTTGTGTACACTCCATATCACATACAGAATATTCAGGCGGTTGTCAGTTGTGTCAGTCAGCTGTCACTCATTGAGAATGGAGGGAAATTGAAGGTGAGGCGCAGCTGAGTCAAGGGCTTGGGCAATGTTTTTGTTTACAGCTAGATACGGATGCTATCTAACATATAAAAAAATACATGTTTTAGTATGTCAATATTACGGATTATGCAAGCCCGGACACGAAAAACTTATTAATTGGAGAGCGGCCGAAATATATATTTTGAATGGACATTGATTTACAAAAGAGTTATGAGAAAAATAAGTTTTCTATAGAAATTTTAAATTCCTCATTTCTCGTCTAAATATCATTGTCCTTTCAAAATATATATTTGGGAACCTAGATATTATTATGTAATCCAATCGAAATAAATACGACACTTTCTTAAGAATATGTTTGGTTTACGAATTATTTTGGTGTTACGTTTGTATGAACGACGCACGCTCCGCCGGCCCCTTAATTCATCATCATCTGCATTATATTGTTTCCACTGCTGGGACACAGGCCTCCTCTCTGTGAGAGGAAATTGGCTATAGTTCACTACGTGGGCCCAGTGCGTATTGGTAGATGCTACATGTCTTCGAATATTTTTGGTTCTAAGCCATGTCGGTTTCCTCGCGTTGTTTTACTTCACCGTTTTGAGATCAGGTTTTACTTCACCGTTTTGTGAGCGGTGATGAAATAAATTACACAAAGTCGTGCGCCTGCCTGTGTTTGAACCCACGACTTACTAACACTGGGCCACCGCTGGACTCAAAAAAACTTTCTACTACGACTTAAATCAAACTTAATTACAACAAAACTATCTTAATTCTTTTAGCAGTTTTTTACAAAGCTAGCACAAAGCATGCAAATGAAGTCACTGCAGTAGCTCATAGTAACTAAACTCTCAAGTCTATGTCATCGGCGCCCTGATCACGTGCGCGCTATTTGCAATCACAGTAAGAAAAAGTTCCGCAATTCAATGAAATTTTATTCTGTAAACTGTTATTGTATTGTTTTGGAGATAAAATGTAAGTAAGAGTAAAGGTAATGTGAATTGAGTGAAGTTTTACATATTAACTGCTAGCTTAAAACTCATAAACCTAAAGAGTAGGTTACAAAATGATATGGGGATTTGTAACTATAGAGTTCTTCCCGTCGCCTCGATCTATATAGAATCAGTGGCTTACTTACAGTAAGAAAACTATATTTTTTAATTACGACCCTGTACTTACGAAAATCTATTCCTTTTAACCAAGATAGTCAGGAGAAAAGACGAAAGGATTTAGTGGCCTACTCCCCGGGGGTTCGAACTGCTTTTGGACGGCGTCAATATGTAACTCAATCGGCCTACATTTATAATAAAATAAACCAAAAACTGAAGTTTCACCATGAGGTCTCACACGTATGCAAAAGGGTTATAACCGATTGGCTTAAAACCTTAACATACGAGGAAACTGAGCAAGTGTTAGTTAGGCTTGGTTAAACCATTTCTTTTGTTATTCCCTCCGTATCAATAATAATTTAAGTAGGTAGGTACTCACCGAACATATTTAATCTATGTAATACTTCGAACATATCGGCACTACAAAGATAAACACTTTCACCCACACAAACACATACACAAACACACCCACACACACACACACATACACAAACACACAGTCATCACTACAAACCCTGTTTAAGAATAAGGCGTACATACAGCCTCACATAGGCATACAACTACATTACACAAAGAGCTGCTAATTAGTTTATAAGTCATTTACTGTTACTTTTTTATTTTATTTTTATTTTATTTTATTTTTGCTAATTAAATTTTTAGTCACTGTTTTAATAACTTGTGCATTAGTCTCAATATTGTTAATATTAAGGGAAAGAGCGAGATACCCCCAACACAGGTATTATCAATTACCTACTGGGGATGTCTCATTTTATATACTCTGTAACTGTTTTGAGACAAATAAACATTTTTCATTTCATTTTCATTTCATTTCCCGTTCTTCTCCATGAAAAACAACCATCCAAAACCGTGCGACATTTTATTAGCGCACAATGTACGGTAGAACCAGCTATTTGGTTTACATTTTACAATGTAATTTGTAGGCTAAATTGTAAATGAAATAGTTTGTTCGATCGTACAGCAGGCCTGTGTATTTTTATTATTTTTAGTGTCGCCATTTCTTCCCAGCAACATGGCATTAAGTAGCCAAAGGTAAGACACATTGCTCGCAGAACGAATGACCGAAGGGACCGAAAAGTTCTAGAGTGGCGACCGCCAGCCAGAAGACAATGCGTCGGAAGCCCTGCCACTAGGGTGGATCGATGACCTGGTGAAGGTTACGGGAATCCGCTGGATGCGAGTCACACGGGACTGGTCAATCTAGCGACACTTGAACTTGGGTCCAGCAGTGGACGTCTTTGGGCTGAAATGCTGATGAACATTAGAAAGTTCAATTTTGACATGATGATTCTCAACTTTATTTGAATAAAAATAAGCTTTGATTTTTAACAGAATGATATGATATCACGCTTGTAATCCACTGAGGGATAGACAGAGCTAACTTAAAAGAACACACATTTCACCTGTTTTGTTTCTCATTTCTATTACGTAATCAGTGGCGAGTATAAAGTAATTCCAACCAGCGGGCATAAATCCAAACTACCATGGTTGCAACTGAGAAGGTTTTGATAAAAAAAAAAACAATAAAACTTAGCCCGATCTAGGAATTGAACCCTTGACATCTTGCTCAGCAGTTTTACTTGAGACCACTAAACCAACCTCTTATAAATGTACTGCAAATAACGATTGAAATGCGCTTTCTTTATTTACTGATGAGACGTTAATGGCAATCTTCTAGTGACTGCACCGCAGTTCTCAGAACCACTCAACCTCACTGAAAAGTAAGCAAGAAATACACGAATGAAATGTACACTATAGCTAGATGCACTAATATGTTGCACTTAGTAAAATTCACAAGATATTTTCTAGTGAAATATCGAGTTCTATTTTAAAATTGAGGATTTATTATAGAGAGAATTGAGAATTGGGCTGTTGGTTCCGGCTGTCATTTTTAGATCATTGACAGTCGTTACAGGTAGTCTGTGACCCAAATAGTCTGACAACCAGCCTTACCAAGGGGTATCGTGTTACCCAGTACTAAGTGGGTTGTGGAGGTCAGATAGGAAGTCGCTCCATGTAAAATATTGGTATTCAGCAGCATCCGGTTAGACTGGAAGCCGAGCCCAACATAGTTGGGAAAGGCTAGGCAGATGAGGATGATGTCAATTTAATATTATCACGAGCCTATGTCCGCAGCTTTGCCTGCGGGAAGTTCGATAATATTGTCCCACGGGATCATAAAAATGGGATAAAAAGTATCCTGTTTTAATCCAGGATATGAACTATCTGTGTGCATTTTCTAGCAATAATTTGATCCAGGGTGACTTCTTTTTTATTTCAATAAAAATGCAGAGATATCAAAATAAAAAAATATGAAATACGCTGGACATTAAACACACAGCGCCATCTAGTGCCACACTAAGCAAGGCTTGTGTCGTGGACACCAGATAGTTGATATATTACATATATACTTTTTTTTTTGTAAACACATACTTATTATACATACAAACATCCATGACTCGGAAACAGATGTCCATGCTCATTACACAAACATTTGCTCCACTACCACTACGCCATTCGAGTCGCCAATGATCTATTCTTGAACAATGCGTAAAGTGAAGTAGTATAAAATGGTAGTTAATAACTTAAAGCTAAGCGTATACATGGAGCATTAGGATTGGTTACACAATGCAACGCGATTGATACTTCATGACGTGACGTGGTTAAAGATGCGTTCATAAGCTTGAACATCCTCCCCAGCTTTGGAGGTGGTAGCTTTCAAGTGACTTCTACAAGGCAATCCCGCTGCAGCTACTCATCTCGAATTGGAAGAGGCCAGATCGTCGAAAAAGCTCGTCGTGCGATGCCAGAAGCGGTTTGAATATCGGCAACCCAAATCCGTTCCGTAATTTTTGGTTTTTTAGAGTAGCAAACATACGAACATACAAACTTTCGCATTTATAATATTAGTTTTCGACTTCACGTTACAATAATAAACTGACTAAAAGAAAATCAGTATCATATTCGTAACTGCAACCATCCCAATATTACCTCAACCTTTTACAAGAGTAAACAAATAAATTGAATCATTCGGTCACTCGTGTAAAATTCAGTCTCTTGGCACTTTATTAATTCGCTATGAATGAATTATTCGTATTAATATTCTGCAGCGATAGTTCAATTTGTAAATCGGGTTACTCTGATTAAACTGCTCAATGACGCCATCAGTTTCAAACTGTAAATTATGTATTTCCTATTTACATGAATATTAATGTCATGGCTTATTAACCTAATATCGCGCCTGAATTTAACATAAGGCTATGGGAATTGGCAGAGGTACTTTAAATTTTGCCGTGTTATACAAATCGAGTTTAGTCGGTTATGTTCGTACTCGTGAATGTGTAAAAGTGCAAAATTGGAAAGTATTGAAAGTGTCCTCGACTATTGCAGACCCACATTTTACCAGATTTATTCATTACTCGTTACTTTTACCTACTGCCTTATTATTGCGCATGTAAACTGTGGTTGTATTTTATATTCTGTCGTTATTTTCCAAGACTTTCAACCTTATTACGTAAAACAACCTCGTAATACTCCTAACTGTTGACTAATAACCAAAATCGGGGACCAAAATCACCCTCGTTAACAATGTTAAAATCGTCCATTTTCTTTCCTTACCCAAAAAAATAAGATTTATAAAATCTTTGGTAATTGGCCGTTAGGGCGCCCGATCGGGTCCAGCAGGGAATATATTAGAAAAATATATTATGAAAAAGGGACAAGTGCCTTGTTTCGAAGGTTCCGTCGCTCAAAAGAGTTTTACACCTTTTCTCACTTTTATTGTAATTTGATGGATGAAAATCTGACAACCAGTCTTACCAAGTGGTATCGTATGTCCTTGGTTGTGGAGGTCAGCTGCATCCGGTTAGACTGGTAGCCGACTTCAACGTCTTTGGGAATACGATGGATGGTCATTTCATTTACAATGTGGTTTATTAGTGTGCCTCAACTGTGGAATAATTCTTCAGTTTTAATTACGGATTACTTTTCTATTACAAATATATAACTACAAGTACAAGCTTACCTTTAGAAGTGTAGAAAGTTCTCTTTACATTTTTCAACAAAAAACGAAAAACAAGCCACAAAAACACACTAATTCTTGAATATCCACTGAGTTGCATTAACAGAGACAAGATTTTATGACAAACAGACAGATATCGAAGGCTTAAAACTAGAGCACGATTATTACCCTTTGAGCACGGAACTCTAAAAAGTGCGTAATTCTTTCGGTTACGAAGCGGCGACTTCGTAATGAAGACGTCGACTGTTTAGCATAATGAGAACTTGTACACGATTAGCTTTTAACGATGATGACTCCGTTCAGATAGAAAAACACAACCACAACAAAATCAAACCTTAATTTTTATGTTACAGAGTTCAAATTACTTTGAAGGTATAATTTAAGATTTTGGCATCTAATTTGTATGCTAGCGGCGTCCGCAAGCGTCATGGTTGGTAGACAAAATAATGTTTTTCACGAAAATCGTGTAACGTAAATTAAAAAGTGAGCTAAGAGGCTTCGAACTCAAAGGAAAATTAAATCTAAATACACACACTGTTTAACAAGCCTACTATAGTTTAAGTAAAATATCAAGATACTAGGACCCATTCAAAATTGCCAAAAGAAACATTGAAATGATCGTAGTGCTGTCATCCTCATCATCATCATCAGCCTATAATGTTCCCACTGCTGGGACAAGGCCTCCTCTCAATGAGAGGGAATAGGCTATAATATACCACGCGAGCCCAGTGCGGATTGGTAGATGTCACATACCTTCGAATTTTTGGTTCTAGGACATGCCGGTTTCCTCACGATGTTTTCCTTCAACATTTTGAGAGCAGCGGTGATGAAATAAATTGCACAAAGTAATGCGCCTGCCTGGGTTCGAACCTACGACTTGCTGTTCGTAAGTCGGGGCCGCCACCACTGGGCCACCGCTGCGATAGTGTTGTAGCTACGCCATATTGTTTAGACTGCTACGCGTGCTACGAGCTACGCTTTCGTAGCAAAACTGCCACGAGCTGAAATAAAACGTACAATAAAGTATTTTCTCCAAATATAATACGCTCAAAAGGACTAAACGTTTAATTCTCTACGTTGAAGGCTTTGCGGTTAGCACTGCTCCAATTTATTGTAGTAAACATAAATTACTCAACTAGAAATCTTAGTAATAAATTAATTTGTGTTTAAACAACCGCAATTCATAGAAATAACAACATAAAACCTAAGCTTTTCTTCAACAATAATTATTTCACAGTCTATGTTAGTAAAATATTAGAACTTAAATGAATTCGACGCTACAACCTTAGTTAAACAAATAATTAATTTCAGTATTTGTTTAGGTCTTAAAATGTTCTTGAAACTGATATTTCGCGCAAGAACCCAAAATGTTATTATGATATCGCAAGAAGATATTTTTTTAAATAAACAAACGGATATTACCATCACGGCAGCTTTTCACGAAAGAGATAAGCAGAGGCAACTTACACCTGTTTGACGACCCGAATGGCGTAGTGGTAGTGAGGCTGCCTTACGTTCTTAGGGTCCTGGGTTCGAATCCCGGTAAGAGCAAATGTTTGTGTGATGAGCATGGACATTTGATTCCGAGTCATGGATGTTTATATGTATAATAAGTATGTATTTACAAACAAAAAAGCATATAAATGTAGTATATCAACTACCTGGTGTCCACGACACAAGCCTTGCTTAGTGTGGCACTAGATGGCGCTTTGTGTTAATGTCCAGCGATGTCCAGCGATATTTATTTATTTACCTGTAATAATTGATCCCATTTAACAGGGACGAGCTTATTGTTACCCACCCGACACAAGTCCATCATTCTACTACTGGGAAATGGATGCAGCTGAATACCAGCGTCTATACTAATATTATAAAGCAGAAGAGTTTGTTTGTTTGTTTGGTTGAACGTGCTAATCTCAGAAACTACCAGCTCGAATTGAAAAATTCCTTTTGTGTTGGATAGTCGATTTATCGAGGAAGGCTTTAAGCTATAAAACATCACGCTTTGA
The DNA here is from genome assembly GCA_916618015.1 of Xestia c-nigrum. NCBI lineage: Eukaryota > Metazoa > Arthropoda > Insecta > Lepidoptera > Noctuidae > Xestia > Xestia c-nigrum. The sequence goes on along the minus strand of OU745246.1, from coordinate 1,197,255 downwards.
TTGTTAAGAGCGGAGCAGGAATGAAAAAATGTTACAAAAACGGGGACTTTTTTTCCTTTCGTTTTTCTCTCAGTGACGCAGACGAAGTTGCGTGGGTCAGCTAGTTTTACATAAAGCGAATGCCTTTCTGGCCTCCACAACTCAAGGTTATTATATTGTTGATAAGCACTTTACTATTATTAATATTCTTATTTCTATTGTTTACAACGCTAATCTTAAAATTTAACAAATTGTCTCATTGTGTATCTGTGGAGAACGTGGTTGATTTCACATTTATATCATTTTTTGGATCTTATCTTTTTGTAATTCTTAATGTGTAATTGTTTGTTTTTCCAAATAAATAAAATAAAAGTAAAAACTCAGTTAGCACTGGGTATATACGATAAGAATGGTTGTCAGACTTTTTGGGCCACTGACTATCTGTAACGACTGTCAAAAATCTACAAATGACAGCTGGGGCTAATTGCTTAGCGTGCTTTGCGAGGCACGGAGGAAACTACGTATATAATGGGTGTTCAGTTGTTCACCCATCCACAGGCAAACACAGGATATAAAATGACGACCTGAATGGCGCAGCGGCAGGGAGGCTGCCTTACGTTCTTCGGGTCCCGGGCTCGAATCCCGGTAGGAGCAAATGTTTGTGTGATGAGCATGGACATTTGCTTCCGAGTCATGGATGTTTATATGTATAATAAGTATGTATTTACAAACAAAAAGTATATATGTAGTATATCAACTGTCTGGTAACCACGACACAAGCCCAGCTTAGTGTGGCACTAGATAGCGCTGTGTGTAATGTGCAACGATATTTATTTATTTATAAAAACAAAAATATTTGGTGTGACCTGAAAATCGGGCCCAGAAGCTCCTGCTCCACAGTAGCAGTTACGGCTACTAAACCAACGAAGCATTTACGACAAACGAACCAAAAAACAAATAAAAAAAATCTCTTTCTTACACACTTCCTCTTAATATGAATCTTGCAAAGAATTAGCATTTTTTCCTCATGCTGAGATTTTTTTTTAATTTTTGTTCACTCTTGAGAATAAAATGATTGCGTTTCCTTTTGTCCCAAAGGTTTTGAATTGTTTAGATTTTTTTCTTTTCGTGTCTAAGAACCTCCTTTGCTATGGTAATCGGAGCGGAGAGGGACCGTTGTAATGAAGCCGTGCTTTTCCCTCATTATATCCTGGTACTCCAAGATTTTTTTAAGGAAACGAAATGATAAGGAAATCTTGGGAAATCAACGGATTCGAAGATTTTGCTTTGCATGTGTGTAATTGTGTATGATTATTCTCGTTTGTGTTTTTTATTAGTAGTTTCGTTTAAACTGCAATTAATCATTAGAATTGTTTGATCATTTCAAGATAGAAAGATATTTAGGTGCCGATTAGAGTAGAAAACGACAAGTATACATATATAAAAAACCCTAAATTAAAAACAATAAGGAAAATGGAACGATGAACTCTTTAATCATATATGAGAATTAATAAACTTTTATAATTTAACCCGTCATAAAATCCAACCACCAAAAATATTCTCCAAGAAAATTCGATCAGCTTCCACACCATATTGTTCCCATATCTACAGACTGATCATGGCCCAAATAGCATTCAGTTACCGTCAGCTGATTCATAACCCCATAGAAACCCCATGGGCCCCGTCACCTCCTGTTTCCCATTAACTAGATTTTATCTCCTGCGGTAAAACGGTAGGTTTCCCATCCCGTATCGAGAATTACTATCTAAAGTACCGCCAGGGTTCATAAACATTTTAGCAAGAACAAACAGAGGTTGACAAAAGGCTAAGTGATTAAGTTTATGCGGTATTTGTAATTAAGAAGATCTTATGTGGGTATTTTAACTAAGTTTCTGTTCGATTTATTTTTGACCAGCCCTTCGCTCGTGACTTCGTCTGCGAAAATTGTGACAGCTCTGCTCATTTGTATGATATAAGTATAATTTGTAGTTACTCGGTAAAGATGTAGCTTTCTAATGGTTCAAAATTGGTTGAATCATTTTTGAGTAAAATAGTAACAAACAAACTAAAAATGAAATCTTTCCTCTTCATAATATTAGTATAGTTATAGAACTGCTCAAGAGTTGAACTAGTATGTGAGCTATCGAGATAGTGCAGTGCAGAAACATTGTACTAGTCCGAGTTCTCTGTCTTGGCACTGTGTTGCCACTATATTCAACTCTGACATGTACTCAAAGCGTAAGTTTTGGCACTAAAGGGAGCGAGTTTGACCTTACTGCTTCTAACTATATTTGGCATTGATGACCATTGGTTATATCAACAGAATCTACTCGGGGTAAAGAGTCGTTCTTTCACCTGATCATTCACTTTCCAAGGCAATATATGGGCCAAGAGAGCCCACCGACAAAAATCTTCTGAAATAAGTTATGGAATCAGGCGTTATTTTGCGAAAATCCATGACATAATGTTTAAATTAAAAATTATTTAAAAAATCGTAGAAGAATAATGAGACAAATTCATGATCGATAACTGACTAAGAGGCCAATGTTTTTGACTGTTGCATTAGGGTTTACAGACATCAGGATAATATCCTACAAAAAATTCTACTCATCCATGCTTCGTATCAAGCTAAAACTACATGAATTTCGTAACACTTTTCCTATATACTTACATCACAAACTATACCGTTCCCTCGGACGCCAAAGGTATCGATAAAACATTTCACCACATACTAACATAACCACAAAACTTTTCGTTGCAAACTATCGGCCCAACACCCACTAAAAATATCGTGTGGCCAATTTTTTTTCTTACCCCAAAAAAATCCTTTTTATTTCAGGTAGGGTCAGGACTTATAAATCTCCGGGTCTAAGTTGTAGCAGCCATAAACTCCAGTGGTCGGTCCGATGCTATCAAGATTGCTTTTATCGAATATTGCTCGTACCTAGCGAATGTTTATTTATTTTTATAAAATATATTTATTATATATTTTTGGTGTAACGATGGCGCGTGAGCTTGAATAATGTTGGTTGTTGAGGTTTTTAGGAATTTTGTGGTGTAGATAAAATGGTGGTTAAAGTTTTTTTGTTTTGATTAAAAATTGGAAGCTTTCTCACTCAGGAGAGAATTATTAGAAGTTCATTGTTTTGACTGCTTCGTTGGTCTAGTGGTCACAAGACTGGATTTGTGTCCGGCTGATGTCAATAGGCTCGACCCCTATTACATCAAACATAAACATAACTATCGAAATGTGGGTGTACTATTAGGTACCTTCGGGTACCCTTCGGGAATTTCAGGCGTGATATGTATTTATTTATTTCATTTTTAAGAAAACTAACAGCTTAACAGACAGTGATTAAAAGTTTTAAAAAACTGAGGCCAATTACAAGTTTCATCATCATCATTCTCTTGTCCTTATCCCAATGTATTTGGGGTCGGCGCAACATGTCTTCTTCTTCCATACTCCTCTATTTTTCGTTTGTTTGTGTGTGTTTTTTTTTCAAAACAAGCAAAATATGATGAGACCATAAATTACAACAAACAAACAGAAAAAATACTAAATACGCTCAAAGAAGGTATTGGATAAAGTTTTCTTCAATTAAGCCGATATTACAATGATATTCTTTCAGTCTTAAATCAATCACATCTTCGATTTAAAAAAACCGCACAAAGTCAACAAATTAATTTATGCACATTTATAAAACACTTAACTTCTTAAAAACGAAAAGAAAAGTTCCCTAATTCAAGTCAAAGTAAATAAAACAATAATAAAAACGACTTCGCGGGGACACAGCGACGTCACAGATAAAGGAACAATCAAATCACGGAAGAAGTTCAAATGTATCTTTAATTTATACATCTGAAAGAAAGTTAAGAGGCGGGGCCACTCCAAAACTCTGGAACTTAAAACGCTGCGATACCATTTTATTAGGTGCAAGTGATGAGATTCTTTTACATCTTGAGGGTCCTCAGATAAGTTTCAAGTTCTGTGCTAATTAATCTGAAACTTAAAGAGTGAGTAATCTTTGACAAAATGACAGAAACACAAATGAACAGAAATGTTCAGTGATATCACAAATACAAAAGATATTTGATGTGATTAAAATTATATGAATCAATCTGTATGGTAACAAACAACAGTGAGTGATAGTGGTTTGGTTTCGGAATAGTCTGATGGCATTGACCCAAAAAAACCGCAACGGACAGATTGCTGACCGGCGTTTAATAGATAGGTCCTGCTAAGTATTTTTGTGTGTACATAATATACCTCTAACGATAAGTAAATAATGATGCGCTTCACGTCTTCTCGGCAGTTTATAGAATAGGCAGTCAAAAATAGGAATCCATAATCAAATCAAATCAAGTCATTTAATCATTGCAAACATGGGTTATAGGTACATAGGTGTTCTTTTAGAATAGAGTTCTCCACATTTTGCCGTCACATGGACATGCAAATAATTGGTTTACAATAGAATTATAATTTAAAATAAGTGGCTTGTCATTGGAATAGCATACAATAAAAAAAATTAAGAAAATGTAACATTGTCAAAAAATTAAAAAAATGTTAAATACCATCAATAATGTCAATCGAAAAATATATATCAGCATGCCAATTAGAATAACAGTACCTAATATTATGTGAATTAAAATAACAAAAGGTAGGTATTTATGAATTATAAATAGATTGCTGTATAATATGTTAGGCTCAACATATACGGCCTTTCTCATAACTTGAGCCCTCAACGAAACTTGTTTTCAATTCATCAAAGGCCCCACGGTTACAGTTGAAGAGAGTGCTCCAATATTTCATTCAACACTGTGTGCCGCTCCAAATCGTCCGTCTGACGACTTTCTGTAACTCTGTCCTTTGCTATTTTATGCTCAGCACGTGTTTCAGGGATGAAGCGTGGTGTAGATTGAGTTTAAAAGATTAGTTGGCTGTTAACGTTGGTTTTTACTTTTGATCAGTTTCTGGTTTTAGGCGATAGCTGTAACATACTTTAGGTGCCCAGAAAATACAAATAATTATTTAGATTGTACCTTTTGGGTTATTACAGATAACTAAAAAGAACACGCCCTGGCCTGTGATTCGAACTGGACCACGAACTCTATAAGCAGCCTGTACTAGGTCAACGAGAGAATCATCTGAGTATTCTTCTCTTTATTTCGAAACTAGCTGACCCACGCAACGTCGTCTGCGTCACATATATGAGAGAAAAAGCTCACAAAAGGAATTAATTTTCCCCGTTTTTGCAACATTTTTCATTTATGTTCCGCTCCTATTGGTCATAGCGTGATGATATATAGCCTACCTCGATAAATGGACTATCCAAAACAAAAAGATTTTTTCAATTCCAACCAGTAGTTCCTGAGATTAGCGCGTTCAAACAAACAAACAAAGAAACAAACAAACTCTTCAGCTTTATAATATTAATAAGTATAAGTATAGATAAGATGTTAATAAGGCCACGACCTCGCGACTTGCGTTAAGCAAGACGCTCGTACGTCATTTGTTTCCATCGCATGAGTATCGTTACTCCGCTCGCTGGTGATCTAAATAGCTTGTTAAAAGCTGTCGCTGTTCCAAAACGCGCGTCGCTGAATCGCGGAGCCCGTGAGCAATAGGAAACAGCAGTGCTCACCAGCGCGAGAACGCAACAAAGGAGTAGTATCGATACATTGATACAGCGTGAATCACCACTTACAGCAGTCGTTAATTCTCGCAGATAACAGTTAACTGGCCACGCTCATGAATCGAAACACAAATGATCCGTTCCGTGAATTACTGGTTGGTTTTAAAGCTTTACTTGCTTGTTCGGAGTTTCAGGAGTCAGAACTGAAAAATATCAGGTACAATTTACCTGATATTTTATTTTTGGTTGTTTTTTATCGCTGTTTACTATTAAGCTGGGTCAGAGTTTAATGAAAAATCACAGTTGTTGGTTGTTAAACACAAACAGATGAGGAAGTGATCAGACAACAATTCTTTTATGAGATACGAATTTTCTCTACGCGACATTTATTTTCATCGGTCACAGGGATTGATGAAAATAATTGTAGTTGGTAGGTGGAGGAGAGTGAGGCTAAATAAAAGATATGATTGTGTGAAGATAGAAACGAAGAGCAGAAACGGAAGTAAATATGTGTAACGTAATGGTTGACATGAGAGAATAGAATCTGACACCAAATTGCGCAGGAAAGTTATGAAACATTTGCTGCGCAAACTTTTTAATCTGTAACGAACATTCTTTCGTTAAACGGACTTATTTAGGTCCATATTCACCGAAAAAAAACAGCTGTCACTCTGACATGTTCCCATACAAAAATGTGTTTTAAACCGCCGTTTTTAGATAACCAGACCGTCATCTTTTTGGTGAACATGGACATTAGTTCGTTAACGAAAGATCTATAGAACCTAACAAACCACTCTCGCACAACAAATGCTAACTTGGAAAATAAAGGAGAAACGAATGACTCTGGTGGGTAACATTTATGAACATCACTATTCCATTACCCAATTAAATAGTTTCCACCATCAAATAATTGCTAATCTATTTGAAAATAATGAGAATATTGGAAAACAATTGACACGATGTTTTAGTTTTTTGTAAATCAAAGAATATTGACCAAAGTAAAACGCATTAAAACTCAAGAGTGTGGGCTCGTAACCATAGATCGTTCTAAAAATTTTACCACGGCGCGGCGGCGTGACGTGTTGAGGATTTTATTTATCAGTTTTGATTTACGGAACAAAAGAAAAGTAAAGGTCAGATATTTTTTTTACCGCCGGTGCCGTAGCCATATACAGGGTGTATTTCACCTCATCACAAAGCCGTTAACCAAGCATTCTGTATATCAAACTAAGTAACTTTACGCAAAAAATATTGCTGGGAAACAACTTTTGTTTTTTGAGGTTATAAATCATGTTTTGTGGTATAACTCAATGTTGCACACTCAAAACATTGTGCGGATGGATGGATCAAATAGTACGGGGGTCGTAGAGATATTTAAAGTAATAATCATGCGATTAAAAGTGGTGTATAACAAAAAACTTGTCAAAATCTTGCAACTTTGACCCCCAATATCTCCGTAACTAAGGTTCCCAGGTATAGTGTAGAACAAAAAAATGATCAGAATGACGAGGAGAACAAGTGCCGTTCGTATTTGTTAAGAGGTGTTTTACACCCTTTATAATAGAGTCTACCCATTATTTCTTTAGTTTTCTCCTCCTGTAATTTACACACACCCACACACACACACATTCACACTCAGAACTTTCTCCACGCTTTCCGCTAGATGATATTCCTGAACTCGGTCCTTCTATTAAATTTTTAAAGTAACTCATACGAGTATCTGTACATTTATTTATAGTTACGACAAACGCCAATATTTGTATGGTTAACAACATAAATTCCGAGTTAAGTAACTCGATATCGAAAATACCGCGTCGATTCAATGCTCGATAGTCGGTGATTTGATATTGTGTGAGTCGTGAATGTTCGTTGTCGATGTAGTGTTGTTTGTTATTGCGTGAATTTCGAGTTTGGAGAGCGAATCGTGGTTTTTGTCGTTGTTTTAGTTAGGATTTTTTCGATCATCGGACCTTTTGAGATGAAACTGTCATGGAATGGAAAATTCAGTCATTAATGTTGCGTATCGGTTCGATGCCATTACTTTTAGTGGAAATTTAGGGATTACGACTACTTACTTGCTTACTTCCAATTATTGTGGTCATGAAACTAGTTAACTAATGAACCATTTTTACGTTATTATTGTGACAATCAAAAATCAATTATTCAAATTCAGCCATTCGTGTTGCGTATCTAATCGATGTCATAACTTTAAGTGGAAATTGAGGGATTACGACTACTTACTTCCTTACTTCCAATTATTGTGGTCATGAAACTTGTTAACTAATGAACCATTTTTACGTTATTATTGTGACAATCAAAAATCAATTATTCAAATTCAGCCATTCGTGTTGCGTATCTAATCGATGTCATAACTTTAAGTGGAAATTGAGGGATTACGACTACTTACTTCCTTACTTCCAATTATTGTGGTCATGAAACTTGTTAACTAATGATCCATTTTTACGTTATTATTGTGACAATCAAAAATCAATTATTCAAATTCAGCCATTCGTGTTGCGTATCTAATCGATGTCATAATTTTAAGTGGAAATTGAGGGATTACGACTACTTACTTCCTTACTTCCAATTATTGTGGTCATGAAACTAGTTAACTAATGAACCATTTTTACGTTATTATTGTGACAATCAAAAATCAATTATTCAAATCAGTATCTTCTGATCTTCTTAATTACTTAAGTCTCCCCAAAACAAACCATCATTCCTTCAAACTAACTTAAACATATACATAGAATCATGCCAAAACAAAGCGAGATGCCCTTATATCAACAATTCTGCCAATCTGAACTTCACATATGAAACGTCAAGCAGTCTCCAACAGCCTTCTTGATTGCGTCTGTTCATCTTCCCGATGCTCTAACTTGCGTGCTACATGCACGCAAGTTAGAGCATTAGAGCCTTCTACCCGGCCCAGTTACATTAGTCTTTTCAGACAACGCCTAGGCAAACGCATAACATGCCCGAGCCGAGGGTACGTTAAACCATGCACCCTTACATACCGAGTTTTCGCCGTGCCTCGGAAAGCACGTTAAGCCGTTGGTCCTGGCTGACATTTGTCCATCTTTGACAGTCGGTACAGGTAGTCAGTGGCCCCAAAATTCTGACACCGGTCGTACCAAGTGGTATCGTATTTCCCAATATTAACTGGGTTGTGGAGGTCAGATAGGCAGTCGCTCCATGTAAGATACTGGTATTCAGCTGCATCCGGTTAGACTGGAAGCTGACCCCAACATAGTTGGGAAAAGGCTAGGCAGATGATGAGTATACGTCTAGCAGTCTCCCTCCACCAACACCACATCTCGGAAGCATCGAACTTACCGGTTTCACTACTTTTAATTAACCACGTTTCAGCAATATCGCAATGTAGTAGCTATAGTTTATTGGTGAGACGGTCGGACTGCCAAATCATTGGTCTCGAGTTCAAACCCAAGGCACGCACCTTTGATTTTTCGGATTCATGTGCGTATTGCATAATTATAAGGAAAACATCGTGAGGAAACCAGGTTGCCCGAGAGATATTTCTTGACGGCATGTAAAGTCAGCTGTCAGCGTCCCATGAGCGCCATAAAACTCTGACACCTAGTTAGGCAGTAACCACACTTTAAAAAGCAAGCAATATACATATATTGACCACAAATAATCAAGAAAAAAAAAAGAGTATTAGAAAAACTATCAAGCAAAAAGCATCAAGTATCATAAAGTAAATGCCCTGAAGAGTCCCCATCCTATCTATTAAGCTCGATTTCTCACACTCGATTAATTCTCCCCCACCGCAAGGGAAATAAGCGCCACAATACTTCAGTATTTTTAATTACCATCCACGTGGTTTTAATGAATATGCCACTTTGGGGGCGACGACTGAAAGAAAATGTTCGCAGCAGGCTTCCTTGCTTATCGTTAATGCTGTCACACTTGGGCAAACGTTGGCTCCAATAAAACTTTGGTTAATGAATTTCTCAAATGTTTATTTATGTATTTTTATTAATGTAGACCCTAGGTCGTTACGACAAGGTTTTAATTTAAGTAACATTTATTTAAAACCGCTATGGAGCTTGCCACTAGCAAAGAAGAGGAAAATAAACTAAAGAAAGGAATGAAATGAATAAGAGGGATATGCTCAGCATTGGGTGTAGTTCGGCTGTGGATGATTATGATCATGAAAGATAGGTAAAACGAGAAAAACCTTATTCTACGAAGCTGTTTTATTTTAGTTCATTCATCATTCATTATGTGTAATACCGAACCTGACCTGGTGAAGGTTGCGGGAATCCGTTGGATGCGAGTCGCAAGGGACCGGTCAATGTGGCGACACTTGGAGGAGGCCTATGTCCAGCAGTACAGCAACTGAAATGATGATGATAAAGTCTAATCTATAATGTCGGTCTATTTTCAATTACTTATGTACGTTGAAGTAGTTATTTATCAAAATTACGATTAAAATATTCAACAATTTGCAGTAGTCAAGATTTATAATTTGGAGCACTTTGTCCAGTATTCCACACCACATTGGACAATATTGGCGTCCACAAGTCAGCGGAAAATCTCTTTACAAACAGCACTGGCGTGCATGCGGTCGTGTTGGGCCAATGTTTGGAGGGAGCATAAAGGCTGCCATACATTTTGTAGACAAGAACTCTACGAGTTGAGACTACATAGTAATTACTGTAATATTCGCTGAATGGGAAGTCTTCTATTCAGTAAGTTGTGACGGAATGTGATACGTGTTTTCTGCTTGATTGCATTGGTTAAATTGTAGTTAGAAGCATATAGTTGGAGAGAATTTTGTGTTTTCTACTCCTACATGAGAATTACAAGCACGAGCTGAACAACAACAGGAGCAAGAATCAATCTGTTAGGTTAAACCAGACTTGCCTAGATGGGTCCATGAATCGGTGAACACCCATCACATACCGAATTTCCTCCGTACTTCATAATGCACGTTAAGCCATTGATCCCAGCTGTCATTAGTAGGTCGGTTTTTGACTATCATCACAGGTAGTCAATAGCCCAAAAGTATGACAACCAGTTTTGCATGTTTTCTATATCATATTATTCGATTTTTTGCTTGATTCGTGAGACTTGCAGTGTACCTTTGTGAAAATTATATCAAATAAGACACTGTAAAATATAACAAACAAAGTGATAACAATATAAACAACTCCACCAGCCCATCTTTAAATCAGTACCACCATTAAACATTTTATTAATTTATTTTCATCGCAGTCGTTGTAAAAACTTAACAAAAGCGGTAATAGAAGAAATAGTACAAACAAGCGACCTAACAAAGTTATAACAAACTTTACTGCACAAAAACTACCTTCAATTTATTGAACACTAGTGCTTCAATATTTTGTCGGAATCTAGAACAAAAGCTTTGGTTCTAGGTACATAACGGCTAAGTGAGTGATATAATACTCATAAGGAAATAAAATAATTGTAGACTATTGTATTACCCAGTAGGTAACTGGGTTTTGAGGGTCAGATAGGCAGTCGCTCCCTGTAAAATACTGACATTCAGCTGCATCCGGTCAGATCAGAGGCCGACCCCAACATGCTTAGTTGAGAAAAGGTTTGGGAAATAAAAATCTTGAAACATGAATCATAAAATATTGTGAAAAATATTCAAATTCCAGGATTCAACTGCCATTACATCGAAATTAGTTTACACGGCACGTTCCGGGTCGGTAAACAATTTACCCAATGATGGCTACCGGGACTATATTGTGACATAAATGTAGAGTTTTTATCATTTTTTGCAAGAAAATAAGGAAACTCTGAGGCCGCAAATTGCCCGACTTAGCAGCGGTGGCCCAGTGGTGGTAGGCCCGATTTTCAAACAGTAAGCCAGACAGGCGCATTACTTTGTGTAATTTATTTGATCACCCTCAATTCAACAGCAGGCTTGAGCCCAACAGTAAAAATAACTATCTCATACTGGATTGAAACTATAACGTAATTCGTCATAGCGTATCTAACTCACGTATGTCGCTCTTCCAAACTTTATGTAAGGCTTAGAGAATAGCACAATAGTAAAGTCGCCAGCTGCACGTTAAGTTACCACGAACTGTCAAACACAAAATGATGTTTAAACTTTTCTAGTTTAAACATCATTTTGTGTTTGACAGTTTTCCTAATTTTTGCATTTTTTTTTATTTTTACGTCCTGGATCAAATTATTTCAATCAGCGTAGACGAGTAGATTGTTATTGACGATAATTTTGTGTCCAGGTCCATCCTGGTCCAGCGCTCGCGTCAGAATGACTTAAAATGAGGAGCGAGCTGAATTGACGCAGAAGTTAAAGTACTTTTTCAACACACTTGCTCATAAAGTGGCTCTAATTTCACCGCAATTAGGCACATAATGACACCTGTAATCAAACTGTGACTTTTTCATTGCTATTATTCACAAGTGAGTTATAGGGATTTTTTTTTATTTTATTGGTTGAATTGCTTTGTTTTTAAAAAAGTTTCGATACAAAAAAGATCGTGTTCAATAGTATAAATAAATTAATGTACAGTATTGCTTGCTCATTTCATGCAACTTCGTATCTACATAGATGATTTCAACTTATAAGTTTTTAATAAATAAAACTTTCACTCAAATGTAACTTTTGTTTAAATAAAACTTTGAATTCCCTATTTCGTACGTGGCTGAAACGCTATCCGCGAAAAGCCAAAAAAAAGAAACCTCATTCTTTTAGTCTATGGCCGATCGCCATTGTTAGATGCGCGCGCATAGGAAAACAGCTGACTAATTATTCCCGCCATTGCGAAAAAAAATTCACAACTCGTTTTTACTGTTGAAATTTTAGTTATTTATTTATTCAAATGTCTACGAGTACTAGTTATGAAGAAAATGATTTATTTTATACACCGCCCGATATAAGATATGCAGCCCTTAACGTTATGGAAAGTTTACTACCTGAAAACTCCAAGGACAAACATCTATTTTAGTATTATTTTATTCTCAAGTGTGTTGAAAAACGTCGTATGATACACGTGTGTGTTGATGATTACCGTACTCGGCTTTCTTAAGACCCTCGCCTGACGGCTCGGGTCTCAATGGCGCCTCAGCGGTAATCACCAACATTACACACTTGTACCATAATGTACTATTATTTTATTTATTGTAATGTTGTCTTATTATACTGAAAAACGAAAACTAATTAAACGTGTGCATTGTAGATCGAAATTTTACATCATATTAATTTATTTGATAAAATTGAGTTTATTTGGAATATAATGGCCGCTAAATCAAGACATTTATAGCTTATGTTAGGCTTTCTTTACGATTGTTTTTCGGGAACACTCAAGGAATTTAACGAAATTGTAAAACTCCAACACTCAAGTAAATCATTCAACTGATTTCTTAGTAATTTTATATTTTAAAGAATTGAATGTAACTATGTGAATTTGAGCGTCAAACTTCCAACGCCGTCGGTTTGTCTTGCAAATTGAGTTCGTAAAATATATATTATAAATTACACGAAAAGAAATATGAAACCACAACCACATTCCAAGAAATAGAATTGCACTATCGTTATTCATAAGCAAATAATTAAAATATCTTACTGCTGCTGAAACACAGCGTCAAAAATCATGAATTTGCGTAAAAAGTATAAAAGGAACAAAAGGAAAGTCCAAAATCCAAGCCAAGCAGTGAGGTAGGCAGGTAGTCAGGCTGTGGACAACGATAATAATAATAATAATTACTGAACGAGTGCAATAGTATATTTTATAACGAGGGACTAAACGAAGCCATTATATACCCGAGGTGGTTTGACTCCCGAGCTTGCGAGGGAGGCAATGAAAGCGAGGGTATATTATATTGGCATTTAGTCTCAAGGTGCAAACTGTACTTTTCACTTCGAGTGTGTTTTTTTGTTTCAATAAACCACTTTCTATTTGCATGCCAATTCGAAATTTAAATAAAACCTTTGACAAGTTACTCTTATGTGACCATGATTCAGAGTAAAAGATCGTTCCATTTTTAAATTACTTTATACTCCCTAGGGAATAAACGCTTTGTAGGGCTATAACGGCGTACTTTTAGAGCATGAGAAGTGAAAAAGTAGTAAAGATCCATGATTCAACTACATATTTCAGTCCTATTTTATGCATCATCCTTGCTGCCTTTTCGCAGACTAGAGACAAAACTGTTTTTAAGACAGACTATTTTCCTACTAGTGCGAGCAGGACAGACTATTTATTTCCTTAGACAGTCTTATCTCTAGTCTGCGAAAGCCCTTAAGGTTGCGAAACATTTTTTCTGTTCGATTCTGAGTTATAAGAAGCCAATAAAGTTCAAAGTTCTAACTCGTATCATCAGGTGGCACCAACTCCAATAAGACATTCTAACCACATTCTAAGTTCCTAACTCCTTGCTACTTTCCTAAGTATTCCCCGCACCCGAAGCGGAATCAAATTTAGCAATTTAGTACAGTAGATCGATCATAGTGGTAAAGAAACTTCAGCTTCGTCTCGGTGATTGATTGTGTGTACATGTAATTTCTTAGTTTAATAGTGGGTATTTTGTTGGTAAACTCTATGGCGTAAAGGAAAATACTTTGTCAGGTGCTCGTTTTATCAAAGTAGGCGACACTTTGACTGGACGGGGGAAAGTAGGGAGAGACATTGCTGATTTAATTCAGTTAATCCTTCCTATGAGTACTCTATTTGTGGTGGTTCAAACTTCGTTTGAAATGCTGTTAGAATAAAGCTCGAATCAGCTTGCAGTACAAAGTGGTTGTTATGTCAGTCAATGCGGGCCAAATAGTGCGAAATGAGTGGTTTCGATCGATTTACAAAAAATCTATTGATTGGATTATAAAACTAAAACACTATAATGCTAATATATTGTTTGTAGAATTATTCGCCAAAAAATTAGAATGATCGCATGTATTTTAGTATTTTTTTTTTTTTGGTTGAAAGAAATTTTTGGAGATAAGTTCGTGATTTTTTTTTATCGAGTCAAATTAATTGTATTATGCTTTCAAAACACTATCATTCTAGCATATATTTTTCTGTTTTTGTTTATTGCCGTGAATCATATACTTTTATGCATTATAAAACACGTGTTTAGCTCTTGTCGTCGCCTTAATCAAACTTTATTGGGCCCGCGTGGTTTAAATGGCCACTCCCTTTCAAAGAGAGAATATAATAGGCTCATATTGCCGCTGGACCACTCTGAGGCGATTCTCTTAAAAACTAGACGGTTTTTCAATCGAATACTCAAATGAAACTCACTTTAATCTCGCTGCTCTGTATCATACCGCCCCTTTCTCTTAAACGTGTAATTATGTTATAGACAGACTTTCAAGTATCTTTCACCTAAGTTTGATTGAGTTCTCCAGTGAGGTTTGGTTTAGCTGATCTGTAAACTACAGCATTGGATTGAACCAAATCAGATGAGCTCTCCAACGATGCCTTCATAAAATATATATCCGTAATTATCATTAAAATATAGTACATTTTATAACGAGGGACTAAACGAAGCCATTATATACCCGAGGTGGGTTGACTCCCGAGCTTGCGAGGGAGGCAATGAAAGCGAGGGTATATTAAATTGGCGTTTAGTCTCGAGGTGCAAACTGTACTTTTCACTTCGAGTGCGAGAAAATAGTCGTTTAAAACCGAACAAATTTACACTCGACTAAAATTCTGAACTGAGCAGTCAGATTTTCTTCTATGGTCAGTCACAGATTAACAATTTAAAACACAACACAAACTCTCAACATTCTCGTAATGAAGATGATCCACACTCCACAGATAATTATAGTACCTACATAACTGCATCGGCTATAATAGCAACAGAGGCATTGTACATGCTTTTTCAAAATCAACGATGCACACAAACAACCATAAATTTTCCCGCGTTGAAGACTCATTTGTTTTTTTTTTTCAATATACCGCTTTCTATTCGCAAGGCAATTCGAAATTGAAATAAAACCTTTGTCAAGTTACTCTTTTGTGACCAATGTGACCATGTTTCAGAGTAAACGATCGTTCCATTTTTAAATTACTTTTTACTCCCCAGGGAATAAACGGTCACTTTAATCCCGCTTGGTAGGGCTATAATGGCGTACTTTTAGAGCATGAGAAGTGAAAAAAATAAAACACCATCTAAAAAAACTTCGATTTCAAAATGGTGGTCCCAATAGGCTCAGCAGATTTAACTATTCGTGCCCATTCAACAATTGTGTTAAGCCCCCTTACTTTAATAATTCCAGTTTGTTCTAGAACATTCCGGGCTAAGGACTTTTGTCGTTTCCCGATCCAATTAAGGAAACTGAAATAATATTTCGGCAGTTATTGAAATTCTCTCCCGAAATATTTCGGATCGTTTAGTTTTGATAGGAAAACAGAATGACCGTTATAAATAAATTCCATTTTTTTCTCAATAATACCCTCGTTTTATACAAAAATAATATTAATATAGATGTAACATACTACACGCACAACCTCTTGTGCACTAAAAACCTTTTGTTGATATTTATAACTATTTTTTAGTCTTTCATACTCAAATGTTAAATTCATAAAGACATATTTCATTTGGAAATTTCTGGAACTAACACCAAACAAGAGGATGTGCTGTTGTTATGTTACATCTTGTATATAGTATTTGTTTGTAACAGTGCTATTAAATACAAATAGTGTATATTTCATCATCGTCATGGCTTTGACTGATAAGATATTTGTCATATAAGACATTTATTAACATGGAGTTGACCATTGTTAGTGGCAACAAGCATAAGAGCTACATTGCAAAGCACACAAATGCACTTCAAATAAATTATGTGACACTCGCTAATGCCAAAAGGGTGAATGTTCAACATTCTTCAAAGTTGGTCCCCAGCAGAAACCCGTCTTTAATCTAATTTCACTAACTTATTTGTCCAATAAAGCTTTATACATACAGCATATTTTATACGCAGTGACATATCTGAGAAACTAAATTGTTTTCTTGGAAAACATTCAACAACTTTCTAATTCCAAAGAAGTTTCAAGTAACTTAATTTTTGAACTTTAAAATGTCTTCAGACGAACGGGTAAACTAACATAAAATATGGAAAGCGAATAGAAAGTTTTACTCTGTGTTCATCCATAAAAACGTTTTTGAAGTTGAAGATTTATAGTTTCAAATCATGAAATGATTGTTTTGGTTTGATTTTTAATGTCAATGAACTTTGGTTTTAGTACTAAAATATTCTAAGAAGAAAATTGAATAATAAATCTATTTTACTACAGAAAACCGAGATTAAATAACATTTAATCTAGTCTTAGATAGTTTAAAATCTATTTGATTGCTATATTTACATAAACTGGTAATATAGCATGGCTCCTATAATAATAACACATAAGTTCATAACAGTTGGCTATATTAAAGTTAATAATACTTTCACATGAATTTATTAAGCTTACAAGACATTTTAAATTGCCCATATATTTTGTCGTTGAACGGCTTTCATAGTAATAAGTATTACATAAACGCGAAAGTGAAAAAAACAGCTAAAATAGGCGCTACATACGTATCGTCTTGGTATTTACCTAGAAAATAACATAATTAGAACTTGTAAATATAACATGCAATAAGAACGCCGCTGTATTCACAGAATTTGCAATAGTGTAATGTAACGTAACTGTATAGCAATTTCCATCCGCAATTAATTTACATTATCTATCCACCCTATTTATATTGAAAAATCTAAACTCCAGATAAAGGCTCACAATCATTATGTGCGTACGTGTATGCATTTTCTTCAGTTAATCATAAAATATTGAACTCATTCCAAAGTTGCAACTCCACAATCTGTTCGAATTTAACCGAAAAAACATCACCGATCTCCCACCGCAGTCTACAAACGAATTTAACAAGATAAAATTGTACCAAACTTGGTTCTGATAACGAGGGTCTTGGAAATTTTAGCATTTCCCTTATCTACGGCGATAGATAAGTGCGGGTTGCGGCTGTTACAGGCTTATATTTAGAGTAACGCCGTGCTCAGAGAGAGAGAGAGAAGCCGGAAAGAATTTGTGAGATACGACATTTTATTTTGATTTATAAATAAGCGAGTCTTTAAGGTACTATTGGCCAGAGAAGGCAAAACACCGGAATATTTGGAAAGAAATGGGAAAGGCTTTTGCTCAGCTGTGGGACAGAATAGGATAAGTAATTTAAAAAGGGCAGTAAAGTTAAACAGAGGGTTTTTTAATTCTTCTACGTCATTTGCCTTAACAAATGTTTGTTGGGCAAGTATAGACAGGTGAGAGTTAACCGTAGGTGAATAAACCGTAGATGAATAGTCCTTTATGGAATTCGTTCATTAGTTATTACAAAAATCTGTGAAACGATTTATTTATTTATTTAAACTTCATGTTCAAGAGTCACATACAGTCTCGTCTAATAACACGTAAACACTTAAGATTTTTTTAAATTGTGTTTCCTAATGTACTGATTCATGTTTAATGTTGTTACGTGTAAGTATTCTGGAACTCATATTTTTATAAAAAAGGTCCAATGTCCTAGTTACAATCGTTATTTCTCGCGAAAATAGCTATAATATGAAGGAAAGTGTATACATATTTTAATGCCACAAGGCATTCTCTACCAGTCAACCTTTGGGTCAAATAGGACAATATTGTGTGATAGAACAATAGCAATAAAAATACCATTTAAATACTTTTTAAGCACAAAATTAAAATACACACAAACACGCACATTTTAAATAGTAAGTCCTTGGACCGTAGTTATAATGATATCAGTTGAGATAAACTTAAGTATTAGAAACCTGTTTAAATTCTGTATAAAAGTTGGTTAACTAACAAAGAATAGTGTACAAAATGACTTTCTAATAAAAAACATGTTGTTACGAATTAATTCAATCTTAATGAACATTGTAATATTCGTTATATCCAAATAAAAGATCTTGCAAACCATTCTGTTTTTTAATGTCTCTTTAAACTCCTCATAATGACCATTCAAGTAAACTGTTCTCCTCTGAACCCGACTTTATCACACCGATTCCTAGTTTATTAAATATAAATTAAAAGTGTTTCCGGCGTTTTAATCTTTTGCTCGGTAGTCGGTACCAGCACTCTAGAGATTATTGGTAAAAATAATAAAAGGAAAACTTATTCTTGAATATTGTTTTATGGTTTAACTATTATTATTTTTATAGTATTTTGTGTACCTAGCTTCGAGGTAAGATTATTTTATGTTTCACTTGAGTTCATTAACAGTGCCGAACAAACACGTTTATGTTGAATACGTAAACAATGTAAAATAAACAGTTTGTGAATAAAACCAAAAACAATCGATTTTTAAAAACCTATGATTAGTATAAATTCATAGTAATGCCGGATGTGCGAGATTAAATAAGATAAATAAATAAAGTATCTTTATTTCCAACCTAGAGCAACGGTGGCCCAGTTATAATCCGACAGCTATTTTTAATAACATAAGTTTTAAAAAAAAACAAAAAAGTGAAAAATAACTTTAGCTTCTGAAGTCGGTGACCTTTGTTTGATTGCTTTAGTTATTTTGTCACCGACTTCAGAAGCTAAAGTTATTTTTCACTTTTTTGTTTTTTTTTAAGTCGGTTTTATTTTTTGCAAAAAAGTTTTTATTTTTCACTTTTTAGTGGTTCACAGGTGCTTGATACATGGAAAGTGCATACCGTTACAATTACAACAAACCCAAACACGACTATGGTACATTGTCTCATTATGGAGTTCCGTGACTCTTGGCTTCATCATCAGATCTGATGGTAGAATGGTTCTTATCAAACGCAAATGCTTCACTTGTTGTAGAAAATACCAAAATCGCAACACGTTTTCAGATAAAATTTGAAGAGTTCCCTCGATTTCGCCAAGATTCCATCATCAGATCCCAATTTGGTGGCTATGGGACCAACTTGGAAGTATACCCTTTCAAACAAAAAAAGAATTTTTCAAATCGGTTCAGGCGTCTTCGAGTAATCGGTGAACATACATAAAAAAAAAAAAAAATACATACAGTCGAATAGAGAACCTCCTCCTTTTTGGAAGTCGGTTAAAAAACGGGACGCCCGAGGAAGGACAGCGGCGCCGGCGCGGCGGTGAGGTAGACCTCGACGTAGGTGGCGTGACGATCTGATCACGTTTGCAGGGCCAACATGGCCGGAGATCAACAAGACAGAGACAGAGACGTATGGACGGTGAAAAGAGAGGCCTTTGCCCAGCAGTGGGACACGACGTAGGCTAGCAATATAAAAAAAAGTATAAAAAAATCTAAAGTTGCTTATTTCTTGTTTGTGGATACAGTCGTACTTAAAGAAGCTTATTATAGCGTTTTGTCTCATATCTGTCACCTGCATTTAAGTGGTGGCGGCCTCGACTTACGGACAGTAAATCATAGGTTCGAACCCAGACAGGCGAATTACTTTGTGTACTTTATTTCATCACCACTGCTCTCAAAACGGTGAAGGAAAACATCGTGAGGAAACCAGCATATCCTGGAACCAAAAATTCGAAGACATGTGACATCTACCAATTCGCACTGGTCCCATGTGGTGCATTCCTTCTCATTGAGAGAAGGCCGTGTCCAAGCAGTGGGAATTTTACAGACTGCTGATAATGATGATGATGATTTCAAACCTAAATCAGTCGATACATTAGTAGTTAGTAACAGATTGTGCTTACATGCTATTTTAGTGTTTATGTAAGTGTCTGACGTGCGCGAGATGAGTGATCATTTTGTAAAAAGTTAATTAGGAAAGTGATCTATGAGATTGCATGCCCTCGTTAAACTTGAGGATGGGTGGCCAACTTCTCCACGTTCACAGGATATTTAGCGAGGTAATCCAATAACTTCTAGAAAAAAATAAAAGAAAACTTCGCGACAACATCTCTAACTTCATTCAACATTCGACTTTACAGCAACGTCTCAGAGTATTTAATTATTTGCAGCTGCCCCCCAGGTCCTATCTATTCAACTGAAAGCCATTGGAGTTTTATAAATTTCTAGATACATCTATCGGAAAGTTCGTGGGGGACACTTCAAACGACTTGGGCAAGTCGTAACTACAAACTTACGTGATAAAATAAAATGCATGTTTTAAACATACCTGTAGGTAGGTAGCTACCCAAGTAACCTGTGTAGGATGTAGACAGCTAGGTGTAGTAAGGGAATCGAAAAAACTGACAAATTATGGAAACTATCGAGACGACACAATTGTCGAATTCACACAAATGTCCTATCGACGAAACTGACTAGTGTTACATGGACTCGTAAATTACTAGCAATCAAGTCCTGTCAAGTATAAAATGTGCAAATCTTCAAACGGTTTAGCAAATCAGTCATACATTATATATAGCTACTATCTCAGTCAAATTATCTTTAAAACAGAAAAAGCCGCATAAAAATCAGTCTATTCGTTTGAGAGCATTACATTACAGACACACACGCAGATACACAGACACCCCTCCTTTTACGTTGAGGGTTAAAAACAAAATTTCATGTTCGTTTATTTGGAATAGCAATGTAGCATTATTCTAAACTGCACACACAAAGCTGCGGTTTAAATCGAGGAAATTCCAATATGACTTTAACATAAAGGGCGAGGAAGGAACATGGATGGGTTTGAGTCAGTAAAAGTCTGACACTCCCTCCCGGTCCCCCCAGAGTGGGAGAAGTTATTAGATGATTTCCCATCCTAAAAAAAAAGGGCTTCCTTCCTCGCCCTTTATGTTCCGGGGCCGCGGTATCTCTTTCGAACAGGCCCGCAACCCCTGAACAAGCCCGCAACCCCGGGGCTGCGATGCTCCTCAATTGTCAATTTTGAGTATCTGTTAAATGTAAGTGCAATTTAATTTTTGAGTGACGTTTCGGTATTCGATCGTTACAACGAACCTGCATTGAGCATCACGATCTATATGTACCCATCCTTCGTATACGAGAAACGTTTGCCCTGTACCAACCACTACAAAGGCTTGTATATTCAAAAGCCTAAATTCCCTTTCAAAATAAAACGAATCGCCGCCGTCCAATTCGCGTGCTCACCGAGTTACATGTCAAAGTAACAGCAACTGACGCGGAATGATAGCATTGCGAACATCAACGTCACACCACGTGCACACTGCGACAATTTAACAACCCTTTTTGGACAAAAAACTAGATGTTAAACGTACTGGTGGGAGTTTAATTGATACGCTAAAGCGTGGTGCAGATTTATACTGTAGTCCTGCCGGGGTTGCGGGCCTGTTCGAAAGAGATACCGCGGCCCCGGAACATGAAGGGCGAGGAAGGAACATGGATGGGTTTTAGTCAGTAAGAGTCTGACACTCCCTCCCGCTCCGCCCAGAGTGGGAGAAGTCATTTAATGATTTCCCATCCTAAAAAAAAAAAAAGATTTATACTGTAGTGATACACGTAGCTCTTTTAAAAGATATTGAATCGGATTTGGAGGTCACAGACGTATATTTATTAATGACAAATAAAGGGTGTAAACCCCGTTACTGCAATAATTTTTTTGTTCTTCAACATACCTGGAATACATTTTTTTTGTTCTACAACCTTCTAGTTACGGAGATAATGGGGGTCAAAGGGGTTTGAAACTTTTTAGCTCGATTTTCTTCCGCCATTTTGATGTTTTTTCAATGCAGTGGCATAACACTTATATTAATCGGTAGCTGGTATCAATACAAATAGGTTTTGTATGAGACAAAATGTGCTCAAGTCTATTCACTGATGGCGTCTTCAGCACAACTTTGATTTTATCAGACACGCATAAAACTTACCTATATAAATCGAAAACTGGCATCAATACAAACAAGTTGTAGATGAGACAAAATTTTCTAAAGCATCACGTTTCCGAGATTTAAGCTATCAAAGTTGTGCTGGTAGCGATCACAACGCCATATATTTTGGAAACAGGTCACTTTAGAACATTCTTAGACAAAACCTGTTTGTATTGATGCCAGCTATCAATGGGGCCGGCAACTGTCAAAGTGGCGCTAGCAGCGCAAAGACCAATAACAAAGCAGTTTTTCTATGAAATTAGTAGTAAAATCTTATTTAAAGCCATTATTTGAGAAAATGCCTAGATGTAGTGTACCAAATTGTAAAGAAACTGGAGGCCACCAGTTTCCTCAAGATAATAAACTTAAAAGAAAGTGGCTCAAAGCGATAAGACGAGTCAAGTTTGAGCCCAAAAGCGGGGCGAGAGTGTGTCACGAACATTTCAAGGAAAGTGATTATGAAAAGATCGGTAAATACTCAGGTACGTAGTAGGTAAAGTTAACATTTTTAGTTTGACTTGGTCGTCAAAAACCATTTTCGCTTACTTGCACGTAACCTTTAGCAGATAGAAAACTACTGGGCAGTAGAAAACAGACTGCCCAGATAAACGATCTTGTATTGCCTGTTGATTTTACAAACAAGTATTATTTGTTTGCTAAAGGAATATCACTGTTTCAGGGCTCGAAAACCTGCGCAAAATTTTGAAAAAGTCTGCAATTCCTTCAATGTTTCCATGGAATGTAAAGCCAGCTCCTACCGAAACATTAAGAGAACAACGCCTGAGAAATCGCAATTTTAGAAAAAGCTTGTTTCAAGGAGAGAATTCAACTACTAATAGCTTCAGTGATATCCAGCCACTTGAAGATTTAGATGATGCCAATGTCTCTCATAGTGCTAATATTATGACAACTCAATCTATAAGCCCAGATCTTGCTTCTGGGTCTGGGGAAAATTGTACAAAAGAGACACAGACTTCTAATATTTTAAGATTATTTTCTACAGAACTATTGTTAACTGATAATGAATCAGTAAATTATTATACAGGTCTCGAAACCTATGCTAAATTTAATTTAGTGCTATCAACCCTGATGCCAATGGCATGTGATATCAATTATAGATGGGCAAGAGTTATTGTTTTATCAATAGAAGATCAATTTTTAATGCTTCTGATAAAATTAAGAAGAAACAAGCCTGATTTTGAAATAGGAAAAATGTTTGGAGTAAGTAAAACAGAAGTCTCCAATGTTATTATAACTTGGATTAATTTTGTGTATGACCTCTGGAGTCTGATAGACATTTGGCCTAGCCGTGAGCTTGTTAACTTTTACATGCCTGAAACTTTTAAAAATAATTATCCATCTACAAGGATTATAATTGATGGTACTGAAATTCCCATTCAAAAGCCTAGTCACCCTGACGCTCAGAAAGTGTCTTTTAGTCAGTATAAACACAAAAACACATTGAAATTTTTAATTGGGTCTTCACCAGGTGGACTGCTCACTTATTGCTCTGAAGGATATGCAGATTACAGTACTTTCTACCACTGCAGTACAACTGCCCTTGAATTTGATAGTAATATGGTGTACTAGGTTTCAAATTTAATGTGTTGCCATTTAATATTAAATATGGGACAGTTATAGGGTCAATTAGTTTAAATCTGCTTGCATATGGGCACTTAATTTCAATTATTGTATCAGGACCTAATAACGCATCCGGTGAAGCAGCAAGATATGGTCTCTCCTGACTTACTAAGAGGCCACATGGTAAGGCAATAAGGTCATATATTTGACAATACTTCTGCAAAGCAATATTTTCATTTATGATACCATGGCTGGTAGCTCTGGAATAAAATTCCTTTCGATCTTGTATTTGCCTGGCATAGCTTTTCATGGAGGTTGGCTTCAAATGGCATATTGTGTGAAAGGTACTAGCTGTTAACCTTTTTTTTCTTTGTAGTAGCCATTCTACACTAGCCGTCTGTTCTCTTGTAGCTTCTTCTATCTCCTGGATTTGTTGTAATGTAATAAATGAGAGCTGCAGATCTAGTAGAACTTTTGTTTTCATGTCAGTTGTTAAATAATCATGGTGTGTTTCAATGCCATATGGGTTTGCTGCTTCATACATTTGCTTAATAGGCATTGAACTATTAGGAAAATTAAGTACCAAGTTTCTAACTTTGTAATTGTAGTTTTGTTTATTAATTTCTTTAACGGGATAAGGTTCATATGAAACTGATCTATTTTGTCTCCTTCTTGGTAATTTTTCGGCACGTACTGGTGTGCCAGCATAGGGGTTTTTAGGTGCATGAAAACTTTGTAGTCTTTGGGTGCAAGTCTCAAAAAGTAATATAATTTTTTTATTGACCATGCTTTCAACACCTAAAAGCAAAACAGCCACATGTTTGCAAGATGCATTATTACCACTCCCTGCTGGACATTCACAGTGGGCTTCTTCAATACTGCCATATTCATCTAATTTTAAATTAACTTCATAGTGAAGACTTTTCATTGTCTTTCTACATGTGCCTTTTATGTAGGTGTTCTTGCTGGCATCCAGAAAAGAGCGGGCTGTTACTAGATGGCGTGATTCATACAGCTGTACTACTTTGTCCATTTTCTTGTCAGAGCTAGAAAAGAATAGAAAAAAAAATGCCAGTTAGTAAATTACTTGTATGTAGGTATATATGTTGGTTGTTTTAGTAGTGCACAAGTGCATGTTAAAACAAGGTGACAATGAGCAAGTTGATTAAAAGGTAGTTGTTAGATAGGAAGCCGGTTTACAATGATGATTATTTATTATATGTTAAATGGTACAGAAGCAAGTACCCATCTTCTGCCAGTAATCAATTCCAACTAGTAGTTACATAGATACATAAATATGTACATATTTATGATCGTACCGAGTACGTATTTTAAAACAGAAATAAGACTTACATAGATAAATAATGCCGTATTTGAGTTTTGTTCAGTGGAGGAAGCTTTGTGTTGCTGTTTATGTCTCTATAAGACTCAGCGCGTGGAACATCCATTGAAGGTTCATCGTCCACAACTTCAGATTGCCCAAAATTGAAGTTTTGGTCATAAGACTCTAATCTGTAATATAAAAAAGATACATTTAATATTTAAAATGATAACCAGACCTAATATAACCTCAAACTTTTTAACAACAAAACAAATAAGTTTCGTCATTCAAAGTTATTATTAGAATGATAAAATGCTAGCATACAATTAGACTATCCACAATAAGCATTCAATAAACCATGAAACCAGTTTTAAAAGTCCACGAAATTGTAAAAATATAAAGAAACATAGGAAACACAACTTACCTTTCAATTAGGTCTACTTTCCTTCCACGTAAAGAAGCGCCTCTTTTTCTTAATTCTTCTTTCAACTCATTTAGTTTCCAAGATGAATACATATTTTTAATTCACAAAGTGCCGATAAATCAATGTAATTACAAAATCCAAAGTCTAACTCACTCAATGAAAATTTTGACAAGGGTCTGTACGGTGGTGGCGCCATCTGAGATTAGCTTTCACTTGCCGACCCCATTGGTATGATACGTTTTATGCGTGTCTGATCAAATCAAAGTTGTGCAGAAGATTCCATTAATGAATTGACTTTGATAGCTCATATCTTAAAAACGTGACACTTAAGGACATTTTATTTCATACAAAACTTGTTTGTATTAATGCCAATTATTAATTTATATAGGTATTATGCGTGGCCACAGCCGTGTACTTTGAGAATAAATCAGAATGGCGGGAAAAAATCCAGCCACGTCATACAAAAATGTTACAAGCGCTTGCCACCTTTTAGAAATTATATTTTTAAATACTAGTTTTATTGTAAGATTTTTACCATTCAATCCATTCATCAGCACATTTTTTTAAGTAACATTGAGTTCTACAACAAAACATGATATTTCACCCAAAAAAAAAAGTCGTTTCCCAGCAATATTTTTTGCGTAAAGTTACTTAGCTTGATGTACAGAATGCTTGGTTGACGGTTTCGTCATGAGGTTGTTTACACCCTGTACCAAAAATGAGCCGAGTCTGCGATAGGACAAATATTTCCACTGCTGTACAATAAAGAAATTCGAAGACAGAGAAGTAAAATGTTCCGTATTTACAGTCAAAACAAATAAGCTATTTGCTTCGGTAGCATCCATGTTTCGGAATTGGTACTCCCTTGATTGTCCTAAAATTATTTGTCCGAAAATCATTATTCATAACACGTTTGCTATGAACTTCAGTAACCATAATGTTCAAAACACCGAAATTATGTTTTACATAACTAACTTTACTTCTAATACTATTTTTTCATAATATCGAATACTATAATAATTGAATCTCCTAATTTTACATGACATAAAGTCGTATGTCCTAAGTATTGTATCACATAATGTGTATGATTCCGAATGGTCATTTATAATTGTTAGTCGCTAAAAAAATCCCTAAAAGTTAGGTTTTAGTGACAGAAACGAATTGCTGTAAATCCGACTCCACGCAGTCTTGTTTGCCCTACCCCAAGAGTGTTATTTAAAATCGCGTAGACGTGGAGGGGTGAGGCGGGCCGCGAGCTGAGGAGCAGGTGGCTGTAATACTCCCCGCCGCGGCTGAGGGTGGCCGGCCAGCATGCCGAAGCTGCGGTGGTGAGCGTTAAACCAATCTGAGCCGTGACAGAAACCATGCCTGCTGCATGATGCTCTCTCGTTTGCATGCTACCTACATGCTTGCTTGCATACTGTATGCTTGCATGCTGCATGCTTTCTTGCATGCTTGCTTGCTGCATGCTTGCCTGTTGCATGCTTGCTTGCTGTATGCTTGCTTGCTGCATGCTTGCTTGCTGCATGCTTGCTTGCTGTATGCTGGCCGCATGCTTGCTACATGCGTGCTGCATGCTTGTTGCATGCTTGCTTGCATTACGTGCTTAGCAAATCTGCAGTGATTGCTGCAATCGCTTGTAGGTTCATTGTTGTATTGGCTCTGATTACTTCTGATTATGGGATCCATGACAAAGGAACGGAACTCTTAAATTCTTAAGGGCAAATTTACAATACGCGGCCGTATCTTATATAGGCTATCCGGATATTTGAGTCACCTACCATAACGTCGTTATTAACCGACTTCAAAAAAGAGGAGGTTCTCAATTCAATGTTCCCCGATTACTCGAAGATGGCTGGACCGCTTTTTTTTTAAATTGTTTGTAAGGTCGTAATCATCAAATCAGGATCTGAAGATGGAATCCTGGAGAAATAAGAAAGAAAGGAAGAAAGAAAGAAACTCTTCACATTTTATAGGGACACTAGAAGCGATTTGGGTAGTTTTAGAAAGTGTACTTTCTCGACGTGATCCCATTTCAATTTGATAAAGATCTGATAAAGAACTTCATAAAAAGGCAACGGAACTCTAATTGAATCTCCTAATTTTACATGACATAAAGTCGTATGTCCTAAGTATTGTATCACATAATGTGTATGATTCCGAATGGTCATTTATAATTGTTAGTCGCTAAAAAAATCCCTAAAAGTTAGGTTTTAGTGACAGAAACGAATTGCTGTAAATCCGACTCCACGCAGTCTTGTTTGCCCTACCCCAAGAGTGTTATTTAAAATCGCGTAGACGTGGAGGGGTGAGGCGGGCCGCGAGCTGAGGAGCAGGTGGCTGTAATACTCCCCGCCGCGGCTGAGGGTGGCCGGCCAGCATGCCGAAGCTGCGGTGGTGAGCGTTAAACCAATCTGAGCCGTGACAGAAACCATGCCTGCTGCATGATGCTCTCTCGTTTGCATGCTACCTACATGCTTGCTTGCATACTGTATGCTTGCATGCTGCATGCTTTCTTGCATGCTTGCTTGCTGCATGCTTGCCTGTTGCATGCTTGCTTGCTGTATGCTTGCTTGCTGCATGCTTGCTTGCTGCATGCTTGCTTGCTGTATGCTGGCCGCATGCTTGCTACATGCGTGCTGCATGCTTGTTGCATGCTTGCTTGCATTACGTGCTTAGCAAATCTGCAGTGATTGCTGCAATCGCTTGTAGGTTCATTGTTGTATTGGCTCTGATTACTTCTGATTATGGGATCCATGACAAAGGAACGGAACTCTTAAATTCTTAAGGGCAAATTTACAATACTCGGCCGTATCTTATATAGGCTATCCGGATATTTGAGTCACCTACCATAACGTCGTTATTAACCGACTTCAAAAAAGAGGAGGTTCTCAATTCAATGTTCCCCGATTACTCGAAGATGGCTGGACCGCTTTTTTTTTAAATTGTTTGTAAGGTCGTAATCATCAAATCAGGATCTGAAGATGGAATCCTGGAGAAATAAGAAAGAAAGGAAGAAAGAAAGAAACTCTTCACATTTTATAGGGACACTAGAAGCGATTTGGGTAGTTTTAGAAAGTGTACTTTCTCGACGTGATCCCATTTCAATTTGATAAAGATCTGATAAAGAACTTCATAAAAAGGCAACGGAACTACTCAATAAATGATAGCAAATATACTATATATAAAATATACTATATATATAATAGCAAATGTACTGAGATTGCTGAAATCTCATGTCTGTCTATTGTTTACACCAGTTCATAACAAAAAATCACGCCGGTGCGCTGTGAAAGGGTAAGCACACGTAAAACACTAAAAGGAGATAAATAAAAACTTTTTTGCAAAAAATAAAACCAACTTCACACAAAAAAGTGAAAAATAACTTTAGCTTCAGAAGTCGGTGACCTTTGTTTGATTGATTTAGTTTTTTAGTCACCGACTTCTGAAGCTAAAGTTATTTTTTTTACCTAGTTAGGTTTTATTTATTGCAAAAAAGTTTTTTGTATTTTCAGAAAAAGTACTCCCGTCAATGTACCGCCACGGTAGCAACAGATATACATTAGATCTTCTCATAGCGTGTTCGGATTTCTGAAGATAGAAGATGATTTCTGGAGCAGTTACTACTATTTCTGGAAAATCTGTACCTTCCTCTTCTATCTATTAAAGCCATTTCCCATAATATGTTTCAGCGTGTTGAGCGAAAATATGCGTGCGTAGATTTTCTTTTTCGCACATTGTTTCAAAGCCAACTGAAAGCCAATGTGGAATTCAAGCTATGTGGACTACACATGACCAAGAAATAATAAAACTTGTTTCAAACAACCATTGGCACAAAATCCAATAGCTTTTCAAAAAATCTGTATACAACACTCATCACTGTATCTCGTCGCTTGAAAGTTAAAAGATCCAATTATTCTCTAATACAAAGTTCTTTGACAAGTGTTGTTACAATTTCCTATTATTAACTTTACAAGTTCTTTTCAGGCATTCTTAGGATTTAAGTTTGTAACTGTCTGGAATCGTCTCTCAGGCAGGGGGAATAGTGGAATAACTCAAAATTAAAAGGGGACTCTCTGGATTATTTTTACATTAGGGTCCAGTTTTCCCCCCTAAGGGGGATTCTCTTAAGGGGGATTAGTGGAATAAGCCTCAACTCACATTTAAAGTTGCTATTTCCTTGACGAAGCTGTTTTCCTATTCAAAAATATTATTCTACATTAATATTATTCTGAATTCGACCCAAAAATCGGAGATACAAAAAATAAAAACAAGCATCTCCAATCTTTGGTATTCGAATCACGGAGATAGTAAATTCCCTATATGATAGGCTGTAAATTTTATTATACAGGAATATGTGGTTCTGTATACCGACATATGTGTGTATGGATTTCTTGTGATATTTTCTTCAGACGAAAGCTGATGACAGATTGTTTGGACAATTATAGTTTTCTGACAAAATACGAACGTACTTTTTAACCTGTCGATATCTTAACTATTATGGAGTTTTTCTTCACAAAAACATCAATACATATTGTTCTTCAGTACAATATGTATTGCCTGGCAAGCTATATAGTAATTGTCAAAGATATATTACAATATAGGTATATTTTATCATTTTTGTTGGAATATTGTGAGCTGGGCTTACGCAGCAGTGGAAAAACAGAAAGGCTGATTAAGTATGTGTAATTAATGCAACAAATTCGTTATGAGACGACCTAATAACTCCAACCTGATACTACAGGAAGGTTCGTTTTACTGTTTCTCATGTTTTAAACAAACAAGGATAAACTGTAGCATAATTAAATCATCCTCGTGGTTTTCTCTTAACAGTGTGAGATTATAATGTAACTAGCTGCTGCCCGCGACGTCGTCTGCGTGAAGGCTCTACAGCACCAAAATATAAATACCTAATATGCCAGTTCTCCTCCCCCGAAGGTGATAGCGTGATAATATGTAGCCTATATGTTGACCCGACCTCTTAGTTTCGTGCAAAATTTGAAGTAAATCCATGCAGTACTTTTTGAGTTTAGCCCGGACATACATACCTACAGACAAACACAAACATTCTAAAACTACATTTTTCGCTTCGATATCGATTGTAGATTACGCCCCCAGTATTCTTTTAAAAAAAATATTCAATGTACAGTTTTGACTTTCCTACGATTTTATTATTTGTACTAGCTGACCCGCGCAACTTCGTCTGCGTCACATAAGAGGAAGAGCGGGTTACAGAGAGTGGGTCGTAAGCACCCATAATACAATTTTCAAAGAGCACATCACACACATCCTTCCGCATAATGAAAATGCTCTCCCGGTACATGATCATTATTTTGCTGCGGAGTTATTTAAAACGGTGTATCTCCCAAGATATGCATTGAAGTCAATTAACGTACCCAAGGGCAATTTTGTTCAAAATCAAATACTTGTGATTAACAACGTATTTATTTGAATAAGAATAAATTACCATGTTTACAAAAACAGCTTTAAAGGCTTCTATTGACAGCTTTACATCTTCATACCTAGACACTCGTTAACAGTCATACTCCAGCTAGGTCTGCAGTTCTCATCAAGGTGCATTAAATGAGCCGCAACACGATATAGCTGCTGTAAACCGTTGCGGACCTCTCACAACTGCTTACCATAAAAAAAAAAAAAAATTTAAACTCTACGTCCCTACGCTATGACGCCGTGTCTTAAAGTGCACAACCTCTTCAAAGCTTAGAAACCTTCAAATGCGGTATTAATATTTTACGGTGACTTTCGAGACATTCCTATTTTAAGTATTTGCAATTTTGCACCAAATTTTTATGTGAGTTCAACCTTTTTGGAATAAAATCGGATTGGGTTTTGAAACATGTATCAAAATAACTTGTAGTTTATATCAAAATCTCGAAGGAGTATTGATATCAAATTCGAAACAAATCACCGCCAAAATAACTTTCTACCCCTTTTTAACCCCGTTAGGGGATGAATTTCAATGCAATATGAAACGCGTCCATCAATTCTGTTAATATTGTTGATTGAAAAGTTTGAAGTAGATTGGACCAAGGAATCACATTTTCCCATACAATCTTTGCCCCCCCTTTTCACCCCCTTAGAGGTATAATTTCAAAATTCTTTCTTATCGTATGCCTACGTTATACAAAAATACACCCTCCAAGTTTTCTACAATCGCGGTTTAGGCTGTGCGTTGTTCCATCAGATAGTCCTTCAGGACAAAGCATTTTTTATTTGTAGATAGTAGGATTTGTACTCGTTTGTAATGTATTTTTAACTTTTCCGGCTTTATGTCTTATGTAAAATAAAAAATAATTCTTGGCATCAAAAAATGATTTGTGTAAAATAGCAATTTTCTGGCTAACTATTTCCCCTACACTGCCCCGCTGAAAGTATTTTTTTTTGCGTTTTCTGACTTTTTGAGTACTCTAACCTGGGTTGGTTTGGAAGAACTTCTTGATTAGTGTCGGAAAGAAGATCGATTGGCATCAAAAAAATTGTTTTATGTAAAATGGTAATTTTCTTGCTAACTGTACTTTTTATTTTTTATTTTTTTATTAAATCTGTGAACGGGGATAAACATTTTGTGAAAAAATTACGGATTGTTACCTAAGACCATTTTTGTGTAGCTGCAGCTCCCCTTACTGCCCCGTTTACCGTTTCCACCCTGTATTACCAACTATACTTATACCGAGGTAAGCCGATTTTCTTGAGTTCCGCTATTTTGGGCGTATTCACTTCAAAAATGAAATTTCAAGAAAATTGAGAAATTACATTTACCTGTATTCAATTTTAAGTATTTATAGCAACTTTTAAAGGTTTCCACTTCAATGGATTTTATTCTATAGGTGTATGAAGTTAATTTATTTTAAACACAAAACCCTCTTTTTACGTCTCTGGATGATTTTTAAAAAAAATGCTGAAACAGGTATTTCTTTATTTTTAATAATAAGTATTTACTATGAGTTTCATGAATCTAGAGCAATCTAATTTTTTTTTTCATACAAACTTTACCCCCCCTTTTCACCCCGTTTTTCCAAAATTTTCCATAATTTCTATAGCCTAAGTGTTATTCTGAGTTTATTTAAATATATTAGTGAAGTTTTCATCAAAATCCGTCCAGTAGTTTTTACGTGATGCGCGGTCAAACAAACAAACAAACAAACAAACACGAATTTTAAAAATGGTTTTAATATGTTCAGTTACTTATTTTAAGTCACCCTGATCGGTTTTTTTTTTTTTAAATCTTCAATGTACAGATTTTTTGGTCTCAACGATTTTATTATATGTATAGATAGATTTTACTTTTAAATAAGACAATCAACTGTTTAATAATTTATTTTTTTACAAAAGTTTGGTACAAGAAAATAACAATCAAATATAGCGAGTATGAAAATAGCGATCTAACCAAAAGCCCAAGAGGTCGCTCCGCTTGTGCTTCGCCGTTATATAGCCTCTGATGCCCCCACTGCAAGAACCTCAGCAATATGAAACTGCCTTCATTGATGTCAGTTTCTTTGCGGTTGTCCGCAGATGGCACTTCAGATGCAATGTTGCCAACAACAGACACAGGCTTTCTCCCTCATCATCATCATCATCATCATCAGCCAATAATGTTCCCACAGCTGGGACACAGGCCTCCTCTCAATGAGAGGGAATGGGGGAATCTACCACGCGGGCCCAGTGCAGATTGGTAGATGTCACATGTCTTCGAATTTTTGATTCTAGGACATGCCGGTTTCGTCACGATGTTTTCCTTCACCGTTTTGAGAGCAGTGGTGATGAAATAAATTACACAAAGTAATGCGCCTGTCTGGGTTTGAACCCACGACTTACTGTTCGTAAGTCGGGGCCGCCACCACTGAGCCACCGCTGCTACCTGGCTGGCCAGGCTTTCTCCCTGTAAGGTCCATATTCACCAAAAAGATAACGGTCTGATTATCTAAAACAGCTGTTTAAAACACAGTTTGGGAACATGTGACAGTGTGGCAGGTGTTTTAGATAATCAGACAGTCATCTTTTTGGTGAATATGTTTATAAGAGGGAGATCGTCTGAAACCACCCTGCGCAGCGGGTTGACAACGTCACATGTCTTAAAGTTTTCATTCTAAGCTGTGCCAGTTGCCTCACGATATTTTATCGTCACCATTTTGAGAGCAGTGGTAATGAAAAACCTCCTTTTGCGGGTTTCGTAGACAAATGACAAAAAATGGAACCCTTATGGATTCGTCATGTCTGTCTGTCTGTCTGTCCGTATGTCACAGCTACTTTTTTCCGAAACTATAAGAACTATGCTATTGAGACTTGGTAAGTAGATGACGTATTCTGTGAACCGCATTAAGATTTTCACATACTTACAAATAGAAA
The DNA here is from genome assembly GCA_916618015.1 of Xestia c-nigrum. Taxonomy (NCBI): domain Eukaryota; kingdom Metazoa; phylum Arthropoda; class Insecta; order Lepidoptera; family Noctuidae; genus Xestia; species Xestia c-nigrum. The sequence goes on along the minus strand of OU745246.1, from coordinate 1,163,157 downwards.
AAAAAACAATCAATTTTGGGTGTACTCCATACTTAGAACTGAAACTCATTTTTTTTTTTCATCTAACCCATACATACGTGTGCGGTATTTATGGATAGTTCTTCAAAAATAATATTGAGATTTCTAAAATAATTTTTTCTTAAACTAAATAGTTTGCGCGAGGGACACTTTGGAAGCAAGACCCAGTAACTTCTAAAATAAGAGAATGATAATATAAAAAAAAACTATGATGTATTACCATGTAAACATCCACCGAATATTCGTTTAAACGAAATCTAGTAAGCAGTTTTTTTTTATACGTCTTAAATCGTAAACCCCAATTTGAAAAAATACACTATTATTCAAACATCGATTAAAGTTGCAACGAACAACAAGAACTTTTCAAGTATGTTACTTCTTGCTACGGAACCTTTCATGGGCGAGTCTGACTAGACTTAGCCGCTTTTTTGAAAGTCGGTTAATATAGCACACTTGATTCCACAACCCCAGACACACACGTCGAGGTCGTTATCGCTAAGCCTTCGTGCTACCAAGAGACATAATAATAATGTATCTTAATTACCAACTCTTAAACTTAAACCTACACTCACTTTGGAGCCAACGCGACAGTCTTCCATATCTTACTTGGGTAACTTCTCAATCAAATTGTAAAACTGAGTTGAAGTTGTGCGGAATTTTTAACTAACGCTACAAGCTTGCGAAATGCTCCGAATCAAGTTTTAGTGAGATTTTCAAACTTTTCTGTCGCTTTAAACGACGTTTTCAGAGAGTTTAAAAGGGTACTGTGTGTCTTTGAGTACTGAATCGGATGTGGAAATTGTAAGTTTTTTACTTTAGTATCTCATTTTTAGAGTTCTGAACCTCAGTCGGCCAAATAGAACCCCAGGATCAGTTTGTTGTCCGTGTGTCATGATCCTGTTTCTCAGGAACGCGTGAAGGTATCAAGCTGAAATTATTGTCAAATACTTATATCTGCTACCTCTTGGAGCAGTGAAAAAAAACACATCTGTGTAGTCACAAGGGCAACAAATCTTTTAGGGTACTTCCCGTTGACCTAGGATCATGAAATTTGGCATGCAGCAATGTCAGCACATTGTCGTGTAAAGGAAAAAAACTGGAAACTATAAATATGTAGTTTTTAACAACAAAATACCTACTAGTTACATACAAAACACACGGTGAGCGAGTCTAACTCGGTACTAACTTGTAAATCTATACTAAGATTATAAAGCAGAAGAGTTTGTTTGTTTGTTGGTTGAACGCGCTAATCTCAGGAACTACTGGTTCAAATTGAAAAAATCTTTTTGTATTGGATATTCCAGTTATCGAGGAAGGCTTTAGGCCTTTAATAACATCACGGTACGGTCATTAGGAGGGGAGCAGGAATGAAAAATGTTGCAAAAACGGGGTTTTTTTTTCCTTTCGCTTTTCTCTCTTATGTGACGCAGACGAAGTGGCGTGGGTCAGCTAGTGTAATATATTTTATTTTTTATCTTAATTATTTATCACCTTAATTTTTGTTAAGTACTCATAGCTAGCCTAGTAATTATGGTGTTCACTATTGTCAGCAGTGCAATGGTTGATCTACGACTCAACCGATTTTGTAGAGAAGTCGTGGTTCCGATACAAGAATGTTGCACACTTATCACATCTATAAAACTCTTACTTCTCTTCTCTTACTCGCTCTCGCCCCTCTTATCTAACTCATATTATAAATGCGAAGGTTTGTGAGGAGGAATGGAATGGGTAATTAGTCTGTGAACGGACCAAAATTAATTGACAGCGGTCAATAACGAATAAACAGTAATAATAAACAGTTCAAAGGGACAGTCGCATACATTTGGATGGATGGATGTAGTGTGAGTCTATCTAACGGGCCTCAACGAGATTTATCAATAAGTGATAACTTTTCATAAAGACATTATTTTGTACCTAAATAAAATAAATAAGATAATTATATTTTATACCTCAACAGTTTTTGATTAAATGACGTTTCTATGTAGTGTCTAGCTAGCGGGCCTCTTATGATATTTTTTTTGTTATTATAGTTATAGATCTCCCACTAGTGCTTGGAGTTAGAAACTAGTATGTACCTTACTAATCTAAATTTCGTCTTTCTGAGAGCTATACTTTAGGAGTTATTCGTTATTTAGACAAACGTCCGGCTAGCGAGCCCCTTCTTTAAATACTATTCTTTTATATCATACAATAGCATTTGGAGCTTGGCGCTATTATGTACCTTTCCAATCCAAAATTTCGACATTCTGTGACCTCAACAGAGAAAGTTTATTTTTATACCCTGCGAATATTACAGGCATTACATGTGGAGAGCAGCGGTGGCCCTGTGGTGGCGGCCCCGACTTACCAACAGTAAGTCGTGGGTTCGAACCCAGGTGCATTACTTTGTGTAATTTATTTCATCACCACTGCTCTCGAAACGGTGAAGGAAAACATCGTGAGGAAATCGGCATGTAATAGAACCAAAAATTCGAAGACATGTGACATCAACCACCAACAGTCACTGGGCCCGCGTGGTGGATTATAGCATACGCAAAATACGCGCCTTTACTGGGAGTTGCGGACACCAGCCCTTTGTAAAATACAATACAACACATTACATATAATTTAGTGCTTATTATCACAACTGCATTCTCATACTTACTAGTGCTTGCATTGCAGGATAAGCAAGATTAAAACAACTCAAATTTTCACACCTCTTTGCAACGATCTCTCTAAGCAAACACGAGCAAGCTAAAGCGCTCACAATCCTCATATCGATTCTATGCGATTGTTCTAGCTCACATTTTGTACTCGTTCGTGTAAATTCCACAATCGATACTGGGACGTTTACTGGGTTCGCCAGAACTCGGATAAAATTCTTTAACGCGTTCCCAAGTGTACAGGTATGTCCTTTTAAGGGATGGGTCTAATTGTTTTTATTTCAGAGCTAGGATAAAAATGGTCCCTATTGTTTAGGTAATTAATTCACTTTTCTTTTCTTTAATAAAGGCCTGTTTCGCACTAACGGTCGTCACAAAGGGAGTACTCATATTAAAAATGCAAATATAACGTGTTGCAAAAGTGTAACACACCTATATACCATGACCTGCGACGTGGGATACTTTTTATCCTGGTCGTACATTCGTTTAGGATAATTTCCGACCGAAAAATATCTGCCATAGGTATTAGAATATAGAGACTATTATAAGGGATTTAAGTTGCTAAGATTAAAATCGAATAAGTACTTTTAGTAACATTTAGCAGAATTAAAGAACGAAAGTCAGGTAGAAAGGTGCAAAACGATATTTCCTCTATAGTAGGACATTCAAATAATATGTAAATTCGATCGCAAAATTATTTAACACAAGACAATTCACAGAAGCAATCTTTAACAAAAACACCAATTATGAAACTCATTGGGAACTCAAATCAGGACGTTTTTAATACTTAAAATAAACAATAGATTATTTATTATGAGAACGTCGAAGCTGAGGGATGAAAAATTAAAGAAACTCGCTTTGTGAAAGACAAATCCTTCAGAGACGGCGTTTGAATTATTCAATTCCTTCGATTAAGGTGGTATGTATTAATTCGAGTCGCGCACTGAATTTGTGAAAGGACTTTTTTGTAGATATATTGGATGGTGTTTTGAACGGGTCTGATGAAATCGAGAGAAGAAGAAATACATTTTTCCTTCTCTAGATAAGAAGAAGAATTATGGTTAGAAGCATGGTATTATGAATTATGGTTTTCTTTATGTTAAACCATAATTAGAAGTTTCGATTATCGCCATTTTCAACCAACTTCCAAAAAGAGGAGGTTATCAATTCGTCTGTATTTTTTTTTTTGCTTTTGTTACCACAGAACTTTGGACTGGGTGAACCGATTTTGATGATTATTTTTTATTTGAAAGCTGGTAACGAGGTACTTTTATTGATATATTGCACAGTTCTGTCTCATATCATCATCATGTCAACCGAAAGACGTTCACTGCTGGACATAGGCCTCCCCCAAGTGTCACACACTGACCGGTCCCGTGCGACTCGCATCCAACGGACTCCCGCAACCTTCACCAAGTCATCATCATGACCATCAACATGATGGGTTTTGAGCTCATATATTTATTGTCTTTAAAAACAGCGTTATTTTTTCGTATAACTTCTTTCACATATAGATTCCTAAAGATTTCCTAGGTTCACCTGTGAGTTTATAAATGGTTTTGTGGTAAAATGGAGCAAAAAACTTGCCAAAAACCGCTTTAATCTTCTAAGTACCAGAGGCGGTTCGACTTCTAACACTTTAACTTGAAAATATTTTCTCTGAGTTCATCATTATCATCATCATTTCAGCTGAAAGACTTCCACTGCTGTACATAAGCCTCACCCAAGTGTCGCCACATTGACCGGTCCCAGCGTTCACGCGAGTTTTATCCTCCCGTATATTCACAAAGAACCCTAAACGTAATGGAAGGGAATCGCTAACATATAATTATTCAAAGTACTCGTTATAACAAGTTAAAACGGTCCACGTATGTATAAGATATCAAATAAATGTCTAATTTGTGTTTAAATTTTCAGTTATGAATACAGAAGGATTAAAGAGTTAAATTAAATTCAATATTCAAACAGATTTAGACGTGAATTAATTTGAATAAATATAATGCCTATTTTGAGTAATGTTTTCGACGTGAATTTAACTTGGAGATACTTTAGGGTAGGCATTTATTGGCTCAATGAGCAGTTGCCAATGTTGGCACGTGTTCCCAGGCAATATGTGTGTTGGGCACTATTCCAATCAGAGGAAATGGCTAAGATTTTTCACAGTAAAAAGTACCTAAACATCTAAATACGTACATTTGTTTTTTTTTTTAATTTTGTTTTAAAGTTTACCTTAATGGTCGAAAAAGAATACTTATACAATAAAATGGCAATGGCAATGGCCATTACAAGGTGAACTTTATTCACAACTAGATCTTTTAAATTAGGGTTCTAGGATTTTTTGTGGCATAAAACCAATAAAATACAGTACCTAACCCACACGTCACTATTAACACTATGACTTGGCCTTGCGGAGCTCGGAGTTCTCATAAAATACGAGGTCATCTTACACTAGTTTTGTAACCACTGGCTTTTGACTGACAGTACCTACCATAGAGCACTTTATGATGCCAATTTCTAGGTAAACTCTTTAAAAATATAACTTTTCTCCAACGTCTGTTCTTGACAATTTAAAAGTTAAAAACAAGATTTAACAACCCAGCTACTTAACTCCAGAATGCATTCAAAACTTTTCAAATACAAAAATAAAGAACAATCTGAAAAATAAAATTGTAATACAAACTCGCAGTAACAACATTTTATGGCGTACTTACACTTTTTGGAGTAAACTAGTTTTGTTCAACAACTTTGTTCATGAATACTGTTTACGTTTTGTACATGACATATCGTACGAATGTTATTAAATAAACAACAGTTAAAACCGACGTTTACTGAGGTTATTTTGTTGCTTTACTTTGAGAGTTTTAAGCTTTTTCCTGATTCTTGGTTGACTGGTAGAGAATGCCTTGTGGTATTAAGTCCGCCAATGTACCACTATTGTACATAAGAATAAGAATAAGAATAATAATTTATTTAAAAAGAAGTTATTACAAAAGTATACATTTGAGTGCAGTAGAGTTATTTTTAACAATTGTATTATTAGTGCTTATAATTAAGCTACAATTACAATATATATAACAGTTGCTGCCGTTGCTGGTAACGAAATTGTCAAATACAAATGTTCGGTAGCGACATACCTGATCTAGGTTTATTTAAACCTGTGTTTCAGGCCATCACTTTACATTGCAAAATTTAATTAGGACAGTAAAAGTTTTCAAAATAAAATCAATCTAATAACAATTACAACAAAAATCAAACTAGTACAAAAACAGTAAACATTACAACTAATTTTAGGAGATGTGTACAAATTAGATACGAGGGCATAACATAATCAAACTAAGACTTCAAGAAGTTTTTCCGTGTCTGTGTAATTAAGTGTCGCTAAATAATCTGATATTACAAAACTACATTTCCTATAACTTAGACAGTAGAAGTTTAGTTTCTTGTTCAGTCTATTATACAGAAAAGGTCCTAAAAACACATAGAATCGACTAGCAAAAGCATGTTTAGTTTGAGGCTTTGAGCAAACCAGGTCCTTCCTTCTCCTATCGGAAGGTACTGGGTCATAGTGAAGGGTAGAGTGCTGCTGCAGTATAATGTGAAGAATAAATAATTGCCGTACTGTGAGCACATTACATGCTTTGTAGAGCAGATGTGTCGGAAATCTAAACGGACGAAAGGTAGCGACCTTTAGAATTGCTCTTTGAGCACGTTCTAGAGGGAGAAGAATTGAATTACCCGCGCCACCCCAGGACGTTATGCAATACGTTAGAATAGACTGACACAAAGCTAAATAAACCTGTTTTATTAATTTATACTCGGCTACATTACGTAAATACTTAAAAACATATATTAGTTTGCGAACTCTAGTGCATAGTAACTCGATATGTTTACGGAAATTTAAATTGGAGTCAATTGTGACACCAAGATATTTCAAATGGTCAGCTTTTTCTAAAGTAGGGCAAGAACATGCAGTGTCAGCGTACGTGCTACAGGTATGCGCGTTAATGATTAGGTTAGTAAGCGGTGTGTTAGTATTTCTCATTGTAAATGAAATGTATTTTGTTTTATCAGCATTCAGTGTTAGAAAATTATTTTGGAGCCAATTAGATACGGTGTTGAAACCATTCTGAGCATGTTCATAGACCTCTGCTCTTGATTTAGCTGCAAACAACAGAGCAGTATCATCTGCATAAGACATTACAACACCATTTTTGAGCGGGAGGCTGCACAGGTCATTAATATAGATTAAAAATAATGTTGGCCCTAATATACTGCCTTGTGGAATTCCAAAACGAGTATTAGTAAGATCAGAACTTGTATTCGGACCAATTTCTACACATTGCTGTCGATCACTAAGATAATCAGATAAAAGTAAAAGCTGCGCTCCTCTTATCCCAAGAGTTTCAAGCTTCTGCAAAAGACTAGTGCAAGAAATAGTGTCAAATGCCTTCGCAAGGTCTAGAAAAATACCAACTGTATACATACCCCTGTCCAGATTTGTAGAAACGTAATTGATCAATTTGTTTACTGCTTGGCTAGTGGATTTTTTGGGCCTAAACCCAAATTGATTGTCTGAAAGAAGCTTGTTATCTTCCAGATATTTTATTAGTCTACTGTTTATGATCTTTTCCAAAATTTTTGATAGACCCGTTAGTACTGAAATGGGTCTGTAGTTATTCACACTCATTTTGTCGCCAGACTTGAAAATAGGTGTGACCACAGACTTTTTCAGCAATTTTGGGAATATCCCTTTAGATAAACATAGCTGAAATATGTGGGTAAGCGGGGGGGCCAGTAGGTGTTGAAATCTTTTTAGTACCATATTGGGTATATCATCCCACCCAGTTGCGCAGACATCCTTTAAGCCGTTTATAATTCTAACAACTTCGTTGACGTCCGTATCCAGTAAAACAAAAGAATTCAACGTGGAGGATGTCCCTGTTGGGTTTTGAGTAGGAGGAGTGCTGATATTTATGAATTTTTCAGCCAAGTTTTTACCAACGTTGACAAAAAAGTGGTTAGCCTTATTTACTGCTTCGGATGGGTTAATTTCAGATGTCAGTAAATCTAACGGAGGTTCGGATTTTTTTGACCTCAATGTATTGGTTTTTATAAATTTCCACACAAGTTTACTATTTTTCCCCGCCTTCTCGAGTTCATGTCTATCGTACTGGTTCTTTAGTTTTTTCAACAGTTTATTACAGAAATTACGATATCTTTTATAGGTAACAGAAAGTATTAAATCATTTGGTGCAAGTTTTGATTTAAGGTGAAGTTTGTCTCTGTGTCTTATACAACGAACGAGACCGGGTGTGATCCACGGTTTAATGCAAGTATACTTTCTAGGGATTTTCTTAGCGAAAGTGTTTTTCTTTATTACATATTGTAAGGAATTTATGAAATACTGTAACGCGATATTTGCATCAACAGAATCGTAAATAGGGTTAAAATTAATGCTGCGTATGTCAGTTTCAAGTTTTGTCATATTGACTTTAGTGTAGCTACGCTCGCAGTTTTTTCTAGGTGAATTTATTTGCATTGTTAGTAAAACAGCTTGATGATCGGTAAGCGCAGAGTTAGTAACCAATGTTTTAGATGGATTTTTTGATTTTAGAATGATATGGTCTAAGCAAGAACCGCTTTGATGAGTGGGGTAATAGTGAGCTGGTAAGAGTCCATGAAATGCACAAATATTTAGGTAATTGTGTGTATGGGTATCGGGTTTCTCGGAGGAAATGTTTATGTTGATATCTCCTACAAGTATTACATTTTTGAAAGTACTAATGGTTTTTAAGTTTGTGTCGAGTGAGTCTAAAAATCTGTCGATATTATGAGAGGGCGGCCTATAAATAGCCATGACTACTGTATCGGGAATAATTTTGATGAATAAGCAATTGCCTTCTTGGGATAGTGGTTCTTCTTTGACAGTTCGTAAATTATTTTTAACATAGACTACAACTCCGTCGTTTTGGTTGCTGTTTCTGTCTGTTTTATATGAATAAAAACCCTTCAGTGATGGTAAGTTGACTGTCTGTTTTGACAACCAACACTCTGTTAGTACAATAATATCACAGCTTATATCAAGACTTTGTAAAAGAACATCAAAACCGTTTATATTTCGGTTTATGCTGCGAATATTTTGTGTAAGCAAGGTAAGTGATTTGTCGCCAGAATTTAGGAGGTATTTACAGTCCTCAACATTGCAGATTTTGGATTCGGACACAGTAAAACTATCTAGATCACTTATTATCTGATTGCTCATGATAATTATTAACTAAGAAAAAAATAAAAGAAAACTATAAGCTACCTGTTTGTGTGCCTACTAAATATACTATACTATGGCGCCCTTAGGCGCCTTCATAGTCTATTGAGTTGATGTAGTTGGTCTCTGCATATTTACGGGCCGGGCAACTTACATCACCGGTTGAATGGTCACATTTCCTCTTAAATCTATTGCACGTCGCACACTGGGGGGGAGAAGATTTTCTGCTACATTCCTTCACGGAGTGTCCTGTCTCTGCACAGTGATTGCAAGTAGGACTTGTTTCACGGCAAAACTTGGCTGCGTGGCCAAACTGCTGGCAATTATAGCACCTGGTGACTATAGTAAAATCTCTCACCGGGCATGAGGTCCAATTTATAAATATTCTGCTCTGGTTTACCAGCAATTTTCTTATGCCAGCGGGTACTTCCAAAATGTAGTTGCAAGTAGGAAGACCTTTCTTACCGGATTTGTGGCTCAGTTTAATGTTTTCCAGGAAGGATTCACGAGTTGTATTTGGCAATTTATCCGATAGGTTTTGCTCGTAAATGCAGTCGAAAACCTCCTTTTCAGTAAGGGCTACGGGAACACCAATGACGGAAACCCTAGGGCGTCGTTTGGAAGGTTCTTCTATTGTAAGACCCGAGGTAAATATCGTCTCCGAATTCTTAAGTTTTTCTATATCGCCTTTGTTTTCCGTGCTGATTAATACTCCTCCATTTTTCACCTTTTTCAGGCCACGAACCTGGAGCTTGAGTTGCTCGGGAGATATTAACTTCTGAACTAGTGATTTGGTGTCGTCACTAGTTTTAGTTTTATCGCTGGGATAAATGGCTATAGAGCTCAGATTTGCGGGACGGACGAAATTGTCGGAGCCTTTCTTCACCATGCTAGCGTAGGAATTGTTGGGCGTATTCAACTTTGACTCTATAACTTCTTTGACCTGATCCAGAGAGTTCGCCATGTTCTTCTGAAGCTGTAGGTGCTGAACGGTGCTGTGGGACTGGAGCATTTTCTGCTTCACCGACTGGTAAAGCACAGCCATCTGAGAAGTCCCACTTTGGACCTTCCGGCAAAGGTTTACGACGCGTTGCTTCTGGTCCGAGTTCATTTTTCCTTCACCAACAATAGCGCAGACTTCGGTCAGAATGCCATCAATGGATAGTAACCATTTTTGGATCTCCGGCGTGCTGACTACATCACTCGGCAAACAATTCTCCTCAGGTGCTGGTACAGGTGGTGGTGGATTTGGTGCACTCGGGGGCAATTGTTCGGTAGGCGTTGGCGGAGGACTTCGCCGTAGTAATTGACTACGACCAAATGGGCTCGATCCTGGGTTCGATCCCGGTTGCGATCCTGGGTTAGACATACTAACCGCAACACTTTATTTATTGTCAATGTAAAACAAAAGATTCAGTTCGTTTTGCACATAAAAGTTGCTATGGCACTAGTCACAGGTGACACACTTTACTTAGTTTTTAACTGACGCCGCATATAATTATTAAAATATTTGTCGTAATTGTTTATAGATATTTCATTTAAGCAAGTACACAAAAACACGTCCGCTTAGTCTCGCGTCTCGCAAAGCGATGTACATGAAGTTTAAATAAATAAATAAATTAACAGGTATACTTAACCACATTATTAGTTTAAACCTAACTAAGATTGAAACCTAGTTGGAACTCCTCACCGCTCACTAAGCGGGCAGATGACCTGGTGAAGGATCCGGGGATCAGCTGATGGAGGCCTATTTTCAGCTGTGGACGTGTTTCGGCTGAAATGATGATGATGAAGATTGAAACCTTTTATTTCATTCAATAGCAATGGTGTTAAAAGCGAAAATGCATCTGATTGTCATGATCCCACCGCACTCACTTTTAAACCTTATTTCTCAAAACAAGGTTAAAAAGTGAGTGCTATGGGACCATGACAATCAGATGCATTTTCGCTTTTAACACCATTGCTATTGAATGAAATAAAAGGTTTCAATCTTCATCAGGCATAGAGTGAAAACTGGTCGTCAGTAAACTCAGTAGGTATGCTATATTGAATATCTTACATCAATTCTGTTGAACGCTGTTGAGTCGTGTTTTGAAAGCATTTTATGCACGTAGCCTTCTGATGAGCTAGTGATATTCAACTCTAAGCTGGTAATTTTATTACGAGTTTGACTCATACCGTTTGGTCTTGTTCTCGTAAATGATAAATGATACATGATATTTATTCAGCAAGTAGGTTTATCATTAATCGTAATTTAAACATAACAGCATATTTAAATATTCCAATGTGTAATTGCTATTGATTTGCCTTCAAGAACCGTTACGTAATAATAGTACACTCACTTGTTCTTTTTACACACAACACTGTAAAAAATGTGTGTCCAGTGTCTACTACTTAACTCATTTATTTACGAGTACCTACCTTCTTCATAAGTAATTCTTATAAGATTACCTTGTATTTCTCAAATTAAGTGATGTCTTAAACCGTATTTGTTAGCTCTCAGTGCTTGACAATTGTGACAATGTTACCAACGTGTATAACTCCACCACATAATAATGATCAAATTATATAAACTAAAAACTACTTCGTAAACAATTCCCCATATTCACCCCAACGAAAAAAAACTCCGTCCCCTCGCAACCCCACTGTCCCTCATTAGCAAAAGTTTGTGTGAGAGAGAGCAAAAATTTCCTCATAAAGTTATGATTTCGCGAACAAACAGGCCAAATTGCCCTGAGAGATGCGCCGAGAAAAAAATAGTCGTCTCATTAAGACTTAAGAAGTTAGAAGCCTGCACTTTGAAAATGTTCAAAATCAACAGTTTTTTCGCTTAAAGTTTGTCACTGGATGTATTTATGTAACTTACCGTAAAATTGTAAAACCCGTTATATTGTATTTTTTCTAGCAAGATTGTAAACTCTCAAAAGATTGTCGTCGATAGATAATTAGCCACCGAAAAATAATGCGTTAAATTGTATGTTGTTGATATTGATTGTTGTTGTTTAATTGTGTGTTGTTGTTGTATTGTTGTGTGTATTGTGTGTGTTGTGTGTTCGGTGGACAATCTGTCGAGAGTTTACAATCTCACTGGATAAATTACAATCTAACGGATTTTTACAATTTTACGATGCCACTTATACCAGAAGTGTCTTTGCTTGCCACAGATTATTTTGAATGAAAAGTTGCAGTATCATCATCTGCCTAGCCTTTTCCTAACTATGTTGGGGTCGGCATCCAGTCTAACCGGATGCAGCTGAATACCAGTATTTTACATGGAGCGACTGCCTAACTGACTGAATAGTTAGTTGAAATTTCTCCTGTATTGTGTATGCGTTTACAAATTTAACTCGCAAACACAAACAGCAACCCGGAATAACTACATGCTGGCCATCAAATATTTGGTCTGTGCGAGAATCAAACCCGCTACACGCAATCACGCAGCGCAGCAGTCAATAGCTCAACCACAAAACGTTACCGTTCTAAATCCTTTAGAATCCACACCAAAATCCAAACAGATCCAACTTTAAAACCGACCCCAATGAACTCAATCTCGCCCTAATCTAAAACTATTTACGAAATTCGATCAACGAAAATAAAGAAAAAATACTCAGCTTCTCATTCTGAAGAGAGGATGAAACAGAATGCGACAGAGATGCCCTCTAGCGCAAACAGGGAACAGCGGAGTGGCGAGGCGGAAACAATCTGACCCGGAATCTATAGTATTCATCACTTTGATGTTTATTTTGTTGTTTATACCGAATTCCCCGTTATTAGTGACTCTGTGATACTCGTATTAACAGAGGCGGAATTGGATAATAATGGTGTAAGAAAATGGATATAATTTGATTTTGAAAATTGGTATTTATGAGGGACTTGAGAATTGGTCGTAGAGTGGTGAAGTAGGGTCTATCATTAAAATGTTTGAAACTAGAAGTGGTTATCTATTTTTATTCTAAAACCACATAAAGGCACTTGGTGTTCTAAATTATGTTAAAGCTGTAACTAATGGAATAGGGTTTACCCCGAATAATAAATAATGAATATCGCTGAACATTACACACACCGCCATCTAGTGCCACACCAAGCAGCAAGGCTTGTTCGTGGACATGATATAGTTAATGTACTACTTTTTCATCTATTCTAATAATATTATAAAGCAGAAGAGTTTGTTTGTTTGTTTGTTTGTTTGTTTGTTTGGTTGGTTGAACGAGCTAATCTCAGGAACTACCTGTTCGAATTGAAAAAATCTTTTTGTGTTAGATAGTCCATTTATCGAGGAAGGCTTTAGGCTATGTAACATCACGCTGCAATCATTAGGAGCGGAGCAGGAATGAAAAATGTTGCAAAAACGGGTACGATTTTTTCCTTTAGTTTTTCTCTCGTATGTGACGCAGACGAAGTTGCGTGGGTCAGCTAGTAAATAAATAAATCGGGATTATCCATAGTGTTTTTTTTTTGTGAGGATCGGACCTCACGAAAAAATCTCTACACAAGAAGAGTGCAACGCGTGGTCATACATGTCAAGGAGTTGTAAACAAACACAGAAATGGCCAATCACAGCCGCTGCTGGAACGTTTCCAACATGGCTCGGTTCAAACAACATCCTGTATAGGCCCCATGCTCATTCAAATTGATCACTAGCTGCTATTCAGAAGACAGTATTGCATAAAAGACGTCCATATTGCTCCGTATTGCCCCATTGATTAGTTTGACATTACTTTTTATTGCCATGAGAGCTATTCTTACTACTTATGTGTTTGGAGCTATGATAATATGGTAGCCATACAGTGTTATGTTTATTTCTCGATCAGGGAAAAGGAAGTGTTAATATCAGAAGGGGGATATGAAATAGTTCGGTACCGGTATCTTTATCATCATCTGCTTAACCATTTCCCAAGGAAGTTGGAGTCAGCTTCCAGTCTTACCGAATGCAGCTGAATACCAGTATTTTACATGGAGTGACTGCCTATCTGACCACCACAACCCGGTGAGTACCCGTTGGCACGACTGTTTATCTGGCTTCGAGGCCCCTGTAACAAATAAAATAAATAAAATAATAAATATCGCTGGACATTACCACACAGCGCCACCTAGTGCCACACTAAGCAAAGCTTGTGTCGTGGACACTAGATAGTTGATATACTCTACATATATATGTTTTTGTTTGTAAATACATACTTATTATACATATAAACATCCATGACTCGGAAACAAAATGTCCACGCTCACCACACAAACATTTGCTCCTACCGGGATTCGAACCCAGGACCCTAAGAACGTAAGGCAGCGTCACTACCACTACGCCATTCGGGTCGTCAAAGATCTACAAATAACAGGCGGAAACAACGGCTTAACGTGCTTCGTCAAGTGGTCTCTCATTCACGTACTAAATTAGGTCCATGTTCACCAAAAAAATAACCGTCTGGTTATAGAAAAACAGCTGTCACTGTGACAAGTTCCCATACAAAAATGCGTTTTAAACAGCTGTTTTAGATAATCACGACTGTCATTTTCTTGGTGAAGTTGGACCTTAGTCAATCACTACTTAACCATGAAGATCGATCTCTGCGGCTGTTATTATTTAGCCAGGAGCTCATTGCGTGACTACCGGTATCTACAAAAACGTTGTAAAGTTGTCACAAGAAACAAAAAATGGCGATCGAATGCCTCTAAGATTTTATTTAAACTTTTCAGTATGATTGTTCACAAGTCTGGTCTATTTGTACATTAACAAAACAGTGAAGGTTAGTATATAGTTAGGAAGGTATATAAGGATATCTTTATATACCTTCCTAAGTATATACTAACCTTTACTTTTCCTAGAAGCAGAAACAAATCATCATTAACCAATTCCGCCAACCTGCTCACCTACAACCACATACCTCAACTATAAAACCAGTACTTACACATTTATGGCTCCACTTCCCTAACACGTCCGAAAAGTTAGCCTCCATTCCCTTCAAGGCTAACCTTTTCAGCTTAATATCTCGTAGATTTTTTCCACGGTTTCTTTGGGCGTATCGTCAAAGGAATGTTCTCTATTACTTTTTTATAAGGGACCTTGAAAACTTTCTCTGGCCTCTATTCCTTTGAGTTAGGAGTTATGCAAACCCAGCCGGCGGGTGTTTCTCAATTGAGCCGGTCAAACGCCTGTCCTTTATTAAGCCTTTCGTCAATGCACGCATCAAGTTTGAGATCTTTTTCTTTTGTTGGGTTACAATGTGTTTGAATGTTTTTATTCATAGGATTACATTTAGATGACGTGTACTTGAATTGACATTACCGCCCTGGTTGGTTCTGCATCGATAATTGTATACAGCTCAAATACGTGTAACAGAAAGGGTATAGTTATTGGAAAGGGTGTGCTACAGACCATCAAACTGAACAAGTTTCTCCATGGGACCACCATCGAGAATGACCACACCCTTCCATATGACTATACCCTTTCTGTTACACGTTGTATACAATAAAGCTGTAGGAGCGCTGACACATCAGTTTGTATTCATCAAAATCGGTTGAATAGTTTAGGCATTACGGTGGAACATACGTAACTACTAACATGGATCACTGCTAAAATAAATATTCTTTTAGTAGTCCGGTAAAAATAATAAAAAAGGTCGAAAAAAAATCACGTACTTTTCAAAAGAAATTGAATTTATATAATGAAAACAAACAAAAGACGGTTGGGGAGGTCTATAATAATTAGTATTCCATCAATAATGTAAGCACAAATTCCTTTGAACCCAACCAGAACTAATCAATCACCAAAATTCCTGACCGTTTCTACTTAAACAAACAGAAAACGAATAGATTTCCTTAAATAAAACGCACGTCTCAACCAGGAATTAACAAAAACGAAAAGTTAAGGAATTTAAATTATTTGCTACCAAACGCGGCTATGTGTAAACAACGTTCTTATGTCTCATGGAGTAGTTTCAAGAAGTAAGTCCAACATGTATTATGCCACTTCGGGTTATATAATAATTGACGGAATTGATGGCATTTAAATATGATAACAGCCCATTACCTACGCCTGATATATCATTATGTAACACCAAATTAAAAGTTTTTAAGAGTTTTATATATCTTGGTCATATCGTAACGGATAAACTGCGGGACGATGAGGATTTAGAAAGACAGAGGAGAATGTTGGCAGCGAAAAGTAACGCTTGCTGGGTTGGTGCTTGCTCGGCGATTCGCAAAATGCACAAATCAAGTTAAAGTCACTCTGTTCAATGCGTACTGTCGGTCGCTTTACACTGGTCACCTCTGGTACAAGCACACACAACGCGCTTATAATACCTTACGTGTGCAATATAACAACGCATTCAGGTGTATATTCGGGCTTCCGTGGAGGTGTAATGCGTCGGGCATGTTTGCGGAGAACAGAGTAGATGATTTTTATGCCGTATTACGAAAAGCGAGGGCCTCCTTTATGAGCCGTGTACATGATTCTGTCAATGAAATATTGAGAGCCATATACGAAGCTAATTATTTCTTTGTATATGGCTGTCAATATTCCTGCTAACAATTTTTAATTTTAATTATTTTTAATTTTATTCATTTTTAATTTATTTCATATAATTCCAACTTTAATTAGTATAATGACAATGTCATTTCAATTTGATTTATTTTAATTCGATTGATTTCAGTTTTTTTTACTTATTTCCATTTTAATTTTATATTTTCACTAATTTTCACTACTGGTAATGTAATGTCATTTGTTATTCTGTTGCTGTTGTTATTATGAAATTTGCATTTTTGTAATTGTGTCTATTTTATGGGCGTCTTGCCCGAAATAAAAGTTTTTTTTTTTTGTAATTATGGCATTGCCTTTTGGCAATAATGCCGAATACATAAAAGTCATAATCACCATTCGTGATACAGGCCGGTTTTAAAAGCTTTTTTTAGCCTTCAAAGGGCAGGAGGAATCCTGCCATTACCCAAAATTGTTTGGTGGTCAGCGCAGCAAGTCTTTTTCTTCCATTCTTCTTTATTACTCGTCATCTCATCAGTCACCTCCTTTCTAGCTATATCATCGTTCACACAATCAATACTCAGTTTAGATATCTTCTGACATTTACAGTGAAAAATACTTCTTACGTAAAAGCTTGAGAGGGTATTTCTTTTCTATAACAAAAACTGCCATCGGCCAACTGAACCGGCTATTTATGCCAGAAAGGCAGAATACAAAAGTCGTAGAAAAACTACGAAGAATAAAAATAAATAAACTCGTAACGGTTAGGTATTTCTAGAAACTGAATTCTCAAAGTATCGTAACTTTGTAACACACCAAAATGTCTAGACTCGCCGCAAATATTTATACACTACACACAAATATTTATTTTAGGGTGCTAGAATCTGAGCTGAAAGGGGACACTTTCAGCATTTTACGAGTATTGTCCAAAACCTATAAAGCAAGAATGTTGGGTTATCTCATGATGTTTAAAATAAAAACTTTTGAAGTGAAAACTCCTTCAGATGCGCCGATAACTTTTTAAGTAAACTAAAATCATGGAACTCGCATGACCGTCACCTTATGATTCGTAGCACTCGTAGCCGATCCGTTACTGCGTAACACCATTTAGGCGTGCGCGGGGCACCCGTAGTGGATACAGATTACTTAGTTTTGATTCCTATCGGTAGTCCCCAATGGCCAGCATGTTATTTGTATTTGCTTAATACTTCATCATCATCATAATCATCAAAATTTCAGCCGAAAGACGTCCACTGCTGGACATAGGCCTCCCCGAAGTGTCGCCACATTGCCCGGTCCCTTGCAAAGAAATACTTTAGGAGACGAAAGTCATGCGAACGTTTTAAAAGTCCAGTCACACTGATTAGGACAACTTAGGACACCGGACACTGCATCAGTACAGTTATTGTCAGTGTCCATTGTCCGGAGCCGCGTCTACAATATTTCAAGAAAATATTTGAACTGCGTTTATTAAGAAACTTCTGTTCTATCAAACCTTTGTAGGTACTTGCAGTATTGTTTGCGAATATCCTGCAGCTAAGTCTCAGCTTACATAATGCAGTATCGGCAAAGTTAGCGTTCTGCATCGAGTTTGCGTTGCGAGCTCATTTATTCAAAAGAGGACATAGTTAATGGAGAGCTCATAACGAAATTGCTAAAGGTTGCATATCTTCTATTAAATAAACACAAAAATGGCTTTATATAATACCAGCTCTTCGCCCTTACTTGGCTATTTTTCATGAATTCAATATAATTTTTTGGCTATGTTACTCGGTACAAATGTAGCTAGCTATAAAGAGTGTAAAACACCTCTTCACGAAGCCAAAAGGCACTTGTTCTCCCTATCACTGCGATCATTTTTTTGTTCTACACCATACCTGGGAACCTTCTAGTTACGGAGATATGGGGGGTCAAAGTTACAACTTTTTGTCAAGTTTTTTTTTAAATACAAGTTTTTTATATGTTTTTGACATTAAACACCTGGACGACCCCTGTACTATTCAATCAATCCATTAGCACAATGTTTTAATTGCGTTACAATGAGTTCCACCACAAAACATGATTTATAACCTCAAAAAAAAAAGTTGTTTCGCAGCAATATTTTTTGCGTAAAGTAACTTAATTTGATGTACAGAATGCTTGGTTAACGGCTTTGTGATGAGGTGGTTTACACCCTGTATAAGGATTTTTTTGAAATCAGTTGAATAATTTTTGAGTTAAAACGCAACAAACAAATTTACGATATTAGTTTAGAAAGAGAAACAGCTTAATAAAATATGCACAAGATCGATTGTGTGAGAGATTTCTTGACCAGAACAATGCTGTGGTTTTTAACTGTCACTTGTTTGAGACTTCGCCACATGCATGTTAACATACTCTGTAGTGCAAGAATATTATATTCGCAGTAAAACTAAGTAAATTACTATTGATTTCAGTTATGTGTTATAGGAGTAGTACTCCTATAACACAGTATTATAAGGGCAGAAATTTCCATAAAACTACTCCATGTACTACCTACTCTATGACAGCTAGTACAAAATCTTCGCAATTATTGTTTCTCTTTGGTGTTATAGTTGCTGTAGCGAGTGACCGCCCGATACTCGAGTTAGAATGTTAAAGTGGCTTACAGACTAACTTGTAGTGTTCGGTCATACATGGGAATCTAGTGGTATTCAATTTAACATACCCAAGAATTAGAGCTGGTACAACAGTGCAGCGAGCGGGTGCATCTAGTAGATTTTTGAGGTGTAAACTTCTTTAGGCGCATTGAGTGAAAAAAATCATGAAACTCGCGTAACCGTCACGTACGCTTTTCGTAGCACTCGTAGCAAATTGGCTACACCGTAGCGAATCTGCTACAAGCGCTACGTCAATTTTCGCAGTCCTATTGTTAAGACTTAGTTCCTCAAAATAATTACTGTCCTCCTTTTCTTAACTTTTTGGGGTCACCACCAGTCCTTCCAGGTGTTGCAGCTGAATATATAATATACTATTTACTTGTAGTAACTGCCTATCTGACCTCCACACCCAGTTTAGTACTACGTAACAGTCGGGACTGGTCATCTCTTAGCTGCCATGGATCATTTGAATTGTTTTATTGTATAAATTGTTGATTTATTTCTTTATTTACTCTGGGCGCTCTTATTCTGCACGTCTTTCTACATCGTTCTCACATATACGTATAATCTCAACATGAAAGATGTAACCAATATATTGTAACAACATTTTTGATTGAAAAGAGTGTCCATGGAGTTTCTTGCCCGTTCTTCTCCATAGAGATCTACGCTAGGGAATGGGCAACTACAGTACATTCTCAAGTTATTATGCCTTGTGTCTGTGACTGTAGCCTTTTTTTTTGACGTGATAACGTCTTATAAATTGATAATACCAGCAACACTCATGAAAAATAGTAACGTTCCATAGTAACGTTCCATAGTAACGTTCCACCTGTTTGTATTACATAAAATAATGATTATGACGTTATCACGTAAATCCATCGTCCGTAAACCGACTTTACAGACAACCAATTTTTTCGTTTTATCGACATTCAAAAGTGCCGTAATGGTCTAGTTGAAATAAATGATTTGAGTTTGAGTTTGTAAGAAGATACCCATTGGTAAGACTGGTTGTCAGACTTTTTGGGCCAGTGACTATCTGTAACGGCTGTCAAAGATCGACGAATGACAGCCGGGGCCAACAGCTTAACGTGCTTTCGGAGGCACGGAGTAAAACCGATATGTAAGGGTGTTTCTGCTGTCTTGAATACAGAAACAAGATTATTAAAAAGAAAAAAAACTGAAGAGAATTGAATGAAGAGAGAAAGTACTCGCAATAGCAGGTATAAAACTCCCTAAAGATAAGACGCCTGAACACATAATCTACCCAACGAATTTAAAATATCATTCCACAATTACAAAATCCGATTTTTCTACCAGTCGAATAAAGTGGAATCTTAAATTGAATCGTGAGCTGGTTGTAGGACACGATTCATCGTTTAGTCTGTATCGATATTTACTCGGATAGCGGAATCGAGTTATCGACGTCCATTCTCTTGGAATCTAGTTGATGCGTTGGAACTGGGTTTATTGGTGACGTTTGTTGGGTAAGCAGAGTTCTCTTGTGGGTAATTTTAATGTCATCAGTTGATGTTGTTGTAGAGGACCTCAAGGCTAAATAATAACAGCCGCTCGGGTCGATCTTTAGGTTAAGCTTTGCTTGCTTAGATTGTTCTGTGGATGGGTGACCGGGTGGTCACCCATCCACATTACATACCGAGTTACCTCTGTGCCTCAAAAAGCATGTTAAGCAGTTTGTTCCGGTTGTAATTTGTAGATCTTTCCTTTTCAGACTGTAGTTTCTTGGATTGAATCAACAAAATGACAGACAGATGAACAAAATCATAGGTGGGATTAACGCACGTATAACTTCATTTCAAACCTTAAATTATCCACAATTGACAATATGAGTTTAGTTTTAAACCGTAAAAGCTTAAAACAGTGTTTGAACTTCATCTTAGTTCCACACTAAACTAAATGTTCTACTGCTACAAAATGTGAAGATAACCCGTCCTGTCGGTTGTCAGTACTTGAAATATTTAAAAATAATAATAAAATATATTTAAGATATTTAATTAAATATTTACGTAATTTGGAAGTTTGAATGGTCGAAAATGGACCATAGTTAATTACCTACTCCATGTCAATGTGTATCCTCCAATCAAAAATATAAATGATTGATGTAAATTAAACTCTTTGTCCAATATTTACATACAGTCATTGATTATTTACCAATTTAATGGATCATTGCGTTAATTGTTTCAATTGGTTCGCGGTCACGAGTACCTTTGAAATAACGCGGTAATACCAATGAATGTGAACGTTAATAGTACGGAAAAAATATTTAATTTATTTGCTTTTAAATTTTAATGGGCGCAATATGGAGCCTGCGCCTTTTATTTATTTAATGTGAGGGTAATTTATATTTCTTCCAGTTATTTTATGAAAACCTACGAGGTAATTGCGTTACGTATTGCAATAGCAACGCTTTTTATTTTGACAGTTCATTCATTGCGTTATTTATGTGGTTCTTCATCATCATCTTAAAATTCTAATAGAGCCATGTCTCTATATTCTTGTGTTGCTAACTAACTTTGTTAAGAATTTGAACAGATTTTAAACTGAAGAGCAAAGAGAAGCTAGACATAGTACTCGCAGGAAAGACTTACCCTACACAATTCAACCTAGATTGAAAGTGGTTCGACATAGCCCCAGATATCAATCAGTCTTGATATACAACAAGTTGCCGTTGGAATTCAAAGGCATAACCAGTGAAAATTTATTCAAACACAAATTAAGGACGTATTTATTGAGGAAAGGCTTTTACAGTCAATAATGTTTTTATGCGATATTAGCTATTATTGTTTTTTTTTATGATTTTTTATTGCCTTAATCTATCCCATTATATTCTTTATGTAATTATGTGGTGGTGGTGTACGTATTTGAATATCGAAGATTAAAATACCTACCGTTAAAATATCGATGTTCAAAACATCGAAAATAGAAATATCGGACGACCATAATAAGAAAATAAATTCGGGGTGCCCCAATTCAGGTTTGGAACAATTTCGACCTATTTTATCCATGCAAATCAGTGTCCAGTGTACAAGCATAGGTCAATCGTGAAGGTATTATTTAGGTCTTTAAATTAAAATATTTTCTTGAAAGCAATATGCTGCGCTACTAAAGTTAGTGACAGAAACGTATCATCAATCATTCGAAATTTGAATCACTCGGCATTTCAATCTTCGACGTTTTAAGCGTAGGTATAACATTTTTCGATATTTTGATATTATCGATGTTTTAATTTTCGATGTTTTGAACATTAATATTTTAAGCGTAGGTATTTTAATCTTCGATATTCAAATATGGGTACTCCCTTGATTTTCCTAAAAGTTTTTGTCCGAAAATCATTATCCATAACACGTTTGCTATAAACTTCAGTAACCATAATGTTCAAAACACCGAAATCATGTTTTACATAACTAACTTTACTTCTAATACTATTTTGTCATAATTGTAGGCGAAGCACAGTTTTGTTAGCCATAGAATAACTTAGTTAGTACAAATTATGTTAGAAGTTAAGTCTTATTATGTAGATTGGCTCATAGCAACACTGTAATAAAGAAATAATATGAAAGCACAACGCAAACGTAGGTAAAGATAAGAAAATGACCCATATTCCGAAAGATATAACAGTTACGAATACATAGATAAGTTTTAAATGAACAATATAATGTAAGCAATAGTTTCTGAAAGTTTCATAACCCTAACTTATCTAGAAATACTAAATAAAGCCTAAAAACTATGAAACAGTAGTTAAATGTATGAAAGTTAGTTTGACAAGGTATCAGCTACTAATCATAACAAACCCTCTGATTGGCTAAAACTCGCCATTGTATTCTACATCCGGGTTCGTTGGGCGAGTCCATTGTGAAAGTAGGCCACAGGGGTGGTGAGCGGGGCACGCGGGGGGAGGCGCCGCCGGTTTTCGCCACAACGAGTGGGCAGCGAGCGGTGACAAATATTGGTTCCCCAGTAACTTGCACTTATGAGCAAGGGTATAAAAAGGGCGTGTTCGGGCGCTTTCAACACAGTCTTCTCACATCCTTCGTTCTCGTAACAAGTCGCTGTTACTCTGCTCCGCGATTTTCTAAAGTTATTATATATAGTTTGCGTTAAGTTGTGCCAGTTGTTTTGTAATTAATAAGTACTCTTGATTGTAAATTGTGTGACTCTGAATCCTGATATTGTATATAAATTAGTGGTGATGAATATAAGTGTGTAAATAGTAAAATCAGTGTTGTTTTAATTTAAAGACCTCAAAAAGGGAACAAGCGTTGCCCCCGACCTACCCGATTTCATAGTTAGTGTCGCAGCGTCGACATTTTGGTCCTTCGAGCCGGATCTAGGTTACCTAGAGGTCTAGACTAGAACAATGAGTCAAAAGAGTACAATTACCACGCGCAGCAAACTACGAAAGTTAGCCGACGAAATGAGTGCGTGGCGTAAGAACGACGTCGTCTCGGACTCGGGAATACCGTCGGAAAGGACGCCGGGTTCGCCGTCGGCCGCGCCAACTGTGGCATCAACGTCGGTACGTAATATTCCTCTGACGGGGCTAGGGCGAGTGCTGGACTTCAGAAGCGCGTCAGAGGAACGTACAACAACAAGAAAACGCCAGGGGTCAAGACAAAGCAGCAAAGGCTCGTCTAGGAATAGCCGCAGGAGCATGGAATTCCTAAGAAAAAGGATCGAGTACGAAGCTGAGCGCGACTTGGTACTGTTAAAGGAGAACCTCGTGAGGAAAAGGATGGAAGCAGACCTTGCTGAACTGGAAGCGGCTGCTGAGAGTGAAGACTCAGATGTGGAAACAGCACATCGCGTTGAAGATCGCGTTGAAGAATGGATCAACACGACGCCTCAAGTGACTCAAGCGGACGCAGTGTCATCGGATACAGTGTTGCAGTCTGTATCGCGCGCGCCTGTAGAAGTGGCCGCGCCCAGTAGAATACCTGCGGTCCCAGAGCAAAATGTAAGTAGAGTGAATGTTGGATCGCTTACTTACTCTGAATGTATCGCGCCCCGCGAGGGAAATGTGTCGCGTGTAACGGAGTCGTCTACGTCAGTCCCGGTGGTAACCATAAGGACACCTACTACGCAGACGTACTCGCCAGTGTCAACGGCAGTGAGATTCCGTCTCCCCGACTACAGTCCCGCCTTTACCACTCCGGCCACACGTGTACCTCGAGTAACAACGCTCGAGTCGGATACACGGCGGCAGAGATATGACGAAGTGGATGATAGAGAAAGGCGGCGAGAATCGTCAAGGGAAAGAGACAGGAAGATTGACCAACTGGCAGAAGCGATCACGGGCTTGGCACGTCCGCGGCCGGTACCAAGGCAGGCTTATGAATTGCCTCATTTTAATGGCGACCCTGCCGAGTGGATTTCGTATCGAAATATGTATTATGATACGTCCGAGTTATACAGCTTCAAGGCACATGAAAACTTAGCACGACTGAAAACCTCATTGCACGGCGAAGCAAAGATCGCAGTTGAAGACTTATTACGGACGTCAACGGATCCGTCGGCAATAATGCGTGCACTAGAGGAAGAGTTCGGTCATCCGACCCTAGTGCTACAGTGTGCACTGAAAAAGGTTAGAGATTTACCCAGAGTGACGGAAAGTGGCCGGGAGCTGAGGAAATTCTCTACAACAGTAAGAAATTGTGTGTCACTACTGAAGAATATTCGTGCGGAAGGGTATTTAAATAACCCACAATTAGTCAGTGATCTACTGAACAAGCTGACACCAATACAACGAGCGCAGTACGGTGACTTTGCCATGGGCTTGGACAACACACAGGGGGTGGACTTGAGAGTGTCACCGAACCTAGAATTAGTGTCACACTTCTTGACACACTTAGCACGATCGTCGTCCTACTATGTACAGGCGACTATGTATGAACCTAGTACATCTAGACCTCCTGTGAAACAGCAGAAGCCAGTCATCGGTCAAGCTCGAGCATGGAACACCGCACGCCCTGTAACTAACAGGCCGCCGCCGTTGATACAACGTGTGAACACACAGAGTGACGAGTCCACAGCACCGAAAGAGTGCGTCATATGTAAAGAAGAACATGCTATTGAAAAGTGTGAATCTTTTAATAAGTTGAGTGTTCAACAACGCTGGGACACAATAAAGGAGAAAAATATGTGTTTCAAGTGTCTAATAAGAAAACACCCCAAGAGGTTTTGCCGCGCTAACAGGTGTGAAAAGTGCGGCTACGGGCATCACATGTTGTTACACGCCGATAAGAAGGTTAACAAAGAAGAAACGGTAACAAACATAGGCGAGTGGCGAGCCTCAGCCCTACTGAAGATATTACCAGTGACATTGTGTAAAGAAAACAGTGACGACATACAGTGTTACGCGTTACTAGACGATGGTGCTACCGTGTCGCTCATAGACAGTTCACTCGCCACCGACTTGGCGGGTCCGCGTGTGCCGCTCATGATCAAGACGGCGGGAGGCTACGAAGTGACGGACTTAACGTCGCGAGTGGTGCAAGCACAAATAAAGGGACCTAGTGGACAATGTCATGTCATTAAGTGCCGTACAATAACGAACGTCGACCTACCGACGCAAACAGTGACCGCCGCGACGATCAATGACAACGCGCACCTCTGCGACTTGGGTTGCGTGGAAATGAGGAGTGCCAAGCCACTACTTCTACTAGGGCAGGATAACTGGGAGCTGCTCGTCGGCCAGGACATTCGCCGCGGACGATCCGGTAAGCCAGTTGCCTCACTTACAAAGTTAGGTTGGGTCATACATGGACCACTTAGTAACCCTAGTAATGTCGAGTTGGTAAATTGCATGACAGTCTCCCTTCCTGAGTTACACAATCTAGTAAAGTCACAATTCGAGTTAGAAGCACTAGGTATTTCAGCGAACCTTCGAAAACATAAGGACGTTGAACGAGCACTAAATGTTCTAGATAATACTAGTCGTCGCACGCATAATGGTGTACAATGGGAAGTAGGTTTGCTGTGGAAACATGAAAACACACAGTTGCCCAATAATTATAATCAGGCCCGTCAGAGATTATACGGAATAGAGAGACGCATGCGTAAGGACGCTGTGTTTGCTGAGGCATATTCTAAGCAGATAGAAAGATTATTATCAGAAGGTTATGCTCGTAAGGTAGAGGGCGAAGTTAGTGCTCCAGTTTGGTACCTACCACACTTCGGAGTAGTGAACCCTAACAAACCAGGAAAACTCCGATTAGTGTTTGATGCAGCTGCTACGTCTCACGGTACATGTCTAAATGACAATCTGTTAACAGGACCTGACTTATTAAATTCATTGTTAGGTATATTACTCACATTCAGATTAGGTCCCATAGCTTTCTCAGGGGATATCGCAGACATGTTTATGAGAATAAGGATCAGAGAAGAGGATCAAGGAGCTCAATTATTTCTATGGAGAGGGGCAGATCAAAGTAGGGAACCAGATACATATGCGATGAACTCTATGATATTTGGTGCCGTCTCATCGCCAACCACAGCAATATACATATTAAATAAGAATGCTAGTGAATTTAGTAGCGAATATCCCGAAGCCGTTGAAGCTATAAAATCCAGGCACTACATGGATGATTATTTAGATAGTGCTTGGTCAAATGAGCAAGCTAGCAGACTGATTGAGGAAGTGACCAGAATACACGCCTCCGGTGGTTTCGTAATACGGGGGTGGGTCACGAACTCAACAGAGCTCAGGGAAAAGCTAAAGCTAGACATACCCGAAAGAGTAGCGCTAGAAAAAGGTGTAGGCACGGTAGAGAGAACACTAGGTTTAATCTGGTCACCTAGAGACGACGAGTTAGGATTTGACCTTTCTTTTAAACGATTACCTAAAGAATTAGTTAGCGGTAGTGTAGTGCCTACAAAACGTCAATTTCTAAGTTTAATCATGTCAATTTACGACCCGCTAGGTTTTTATACCCATGCGTTATTCAGTCGCGAATCTTAATGCAAAAGATATGGAAATCAGGAATTCAGTGGGATGACCTGTTACAGGAAAAGGATGCCAAAGCATGGTTCAAATGGCTCCATAATTTACATCTACTAGATAAAGTTAAAATACCTCGGTGGTATGGGTTAAACCTTGATAACCTAGAACTACATGTGTTTGGTGACGCAAGCGAGCTAGCTTACGCCGCTGTCGCTTACCTAGTAGGCTATAACGCTGAAGGAGAAAGGGAAATTGTCATGCTGCTAGGTAAAGCGCGAGTAGCGCCACAGAAAGTAGTCTCTATCCCTAGGTTGGAATTACAGGCAGCAGTACTAGCTTGTCGATTGTCAGAGACTATAGAGAAAGAACTAAAATTAATATTTAAAGAGAAATTTTATTGGACTGACAGCAAAACCGTGTTAAAGTGGATTAACTCTGACGCACAAGAGTTTCAAAGGTTCGTCTCACATAGGTTAGCAGAGATAGACAGACTGTCAGACAGAGGCAACTGGCGCTGGGTCCCCTCGGAGGACAACCCAGCTGACGAAGCGACCAGATTATGTTGGCCTGATAATTGCACGAAGTGGCTCTCGGGCCCCTTGTTTTTACGTGATCCACAGGAGCAGTGGCCTGCGTGTCAGGAGTCTGAGGTGGCAGAGGAGGTCCTCGAGCGAGTGCACCAAGTCCGCGCGTCAGCTGCATCACCGCCGCCACTACTAGACTACGAGCGGTACTCCTCGTGGGCACGCATTCAGCGTGCTATGGCACGTGTCCTCGTGTTCATCGGCCGATGTCGCAAACGTCGGGCCACAACGGAGCTACAGCCACGTGACTTAGAAGATGCACACACCTATCTCATGAGGTTGTGTCAGGAAGACTCCTTCCATCAAGAACGGGCCGCCATTCTGAAAGGGCTTCCCGTACCTAACAGCAGCAACATAAAGACATTAGACCCAATGATTACCGACGATGGGTTATTACGAGTGAGAGGGCGTCTGAGTGCCTGTGAAGAGCTCACTTTTAATGAAAGGCACCCCATAATACTAGATGGACGTCACCCATTAGTAAGAAAGCTGATAGCTCATTATCACGCGACAGCCTTACATGCAAACCACGAGACTGTCGTCAACAATCTGCGTGAAAGATATTGGGTCACGAGAATCAGAACGTCAGTAAAGAAAGTCGTAGCGACGTGTCAGCTCTGTCGCATTCGCAGAGCCAAACCTGCCCCCCCGAAGATGGGCGATTTACCGCTCGCTAGACTGAAGACGAATAGAAGGGCCTTCGTACGAGTGGGGGTGGATTACTTCGGGCCAATGGAGGTTGCGATTGGTCGGCGTCGCGAAAAGAGGTGGGGAGCATTATTCACCTGCCTCACCACGCGCGCCGTCCACCTAGAGTTAGCCGCCTCGCTGAGCGCCGATTCAGCAATATTAGCTTTGCGGCGCCTGATAGCGCGCCGCGGGCAACCAGCACATCTGTACTCTGATCAGGGTACCAATTTCATCGGGGCCAACACCGAACTTCGAGCGGCCCTGAAAGACTTCGACCATGACAAAGTCAAGGACGATGCCACGAATCGTGGCATAACGTGGCACTTCAATCCCCCGGCAGCACCTCACATGGGTGGCGTTTGGGAACGCCTGGTGAGGTCCGTGAAAAACGCGTTACGGACCACACTCAAAGAACGAGCGCCTCGTGAGGAGGTTCTCTACACTCTCCTCACGGAGGCCGAGCTCATCGTGAACAGCCGTCCGCTGAGCTACGTGTACGACGACCACCACCAGCCTGTGGTCCTGACACCCAATCATCTGCTCCTGGGCACTGCGTCTGGGAGTACACCGTTTGCACCGAGCGACAGCGAAGACATCGACTCCCGCCGGCAGTGGCGGCGCGTGAACGCGCTCGCCGACATGTTTTGGCGCCGCTGGCTGCGGGAGTATCTCCCGACTCTACAGCGTCGCGACAAGTGGGCAAATAATGTGCCAAATGTGCGTATCGGTGATGTGGTAGTGATTGTGGATAATAACAAAGAGCGAAGTGCGTGGCCAAAGGGCATTATAAAATCCGTGTATCACGGCAATGATGGTATTATCCGTGTAGTAGATATTAAGACTGTAAATGGGGTCCTGCGACGGCCCGTAGCTAAGATAATTGTGCTATCCACAGACCAAGATGTAATGCGGCTGAACCCTGTTACTGGGGGTGGAATGTAGGCGAAGCACAGTTTTGCTAGCCATAGAATAACTTAGTTAGTACAAATTATGTTAGAAGTTAAGTCTTATTATGTAGATTGGCTCATAGCAACACTGTAATAAAGAAATAATATGAAAGCACAACGCAAACGTAGGTAAAGATAAGAAAATGACCCATATTCCGAAAGATATAACAGTTACGAATACATAGATAAGTTTTAAATGAACAATATAATGTAAGCAATAGTTTCTGAAAGTTTCATAACCCTAACTTATCTAGAAATACTAAATAAAGCCTAAAAACTATGAAACAGTAGTTAAATGTATGAAAGTTAGTTTGACAAGGTATCAGCTACTAATCATAACAAACCCTCTGATTGGCTAAAACTCGCCATTGTATTCTACATCCGGGTTCGTTGGGCGAGTCCATTGTGAAAGTAGGCCACAGGGGTGGTGAGCGGGGCACGCGGGGGGAGGCGCCGCCGGTTTTCGCCACAACGAGTGGGCAGCGAGCGGTGACAAATATTGGTTCCCCAGTAACTTGCACTTATGAGCAAGGGTATAAAAAGGGCGTGTTCGGGCGCTTTCAACACAGTCTTCTCACATCCTTCGTTCTCGTAACAAGTCGCTGTTACTCTGCTCCGCGATTTTCTAAAGTTATTATATATAGTTTGCGTTAAGTTGTGCCAGTTGTTTTGTAATTAATAAGTACTCTTGATTGTAAATTGTGTGACTCTGAATCCTGATATTGTATATAAATTAGTGGTGATGAATATAAGTGTGTAAATAGTAAAATCAGTGTTGTTTTAATTTAAAGACCTCAAAAAGGGAACAAGCGTTGCCCCCGACCTACCCGATTTCATAGTTAGTGTCGCAGCGTCGACAATAATATTGAATACTATAATAATTGAATCTAATAATTTTACATGACATAAAGTCGTATGTCCTAAGTATTGTATCACATAATGTGTATAATTCCGAATGGTCATATATAAATTGTTAGTCGCTAAAAAAATCCCTATAAGTTAGGTTTTAGTGACAGAAACGATTTGCTGTAAATCCGACTCCATGCAGTCTTGTCTGCCCTACCCCAAGAGTGTTATTTTAACACGTTCCCTGCGTCATCACTTTCAAAAAACTTTCAGCTGGTGCTTTGGAGATCTAAAAGATCTCCAAACTAACCTACCATTTGGTGCGTTTGAGACCTAATCGGTCTCCTAAAGATACAGTTTTCAAAATAGTTTATATCTTCCAAAAAAACAATCAAATATATTTTGAAGTTTTTGCTGGTGAAAGATAGCCTATTGCTTTATATTTTGGTAGGTTCGCACGCAGTTATGACCTTTGAACAAACTACAAATACCAAAAAAAAATATGATATCGATTGTATCTCGTACCGCAACGGAAGATAGTTCAATATGTGTAGTAAGTAGTGATGGGAATAAAATAATATCTCAGTTGTCGATTAAAAAAGTTTTATTAATTATGCAAAGTGTTTTTCATTAAAACATGGTAAGCACATTGATTGCTTGCATTGCGCGCAAATGGTAACAATTCGTTTAGTTTTTTTAGAAGCGTCAGTACTGTTTAATGTGCGTCGTAATTTTTCGTAACAACCCACACTTCGTCTTTTTTATTTATTTATTTTTGTTTTTTTTTTTTATTTTATTTTTATTTTACTGGACGATGCAGCAGTATAATCCGGCGTTGATTTTTTGTTGGAAATCTCACCAAAATAAATAGATTTTTTACACTTTTTTCTTTTAAAAGCACTCATTGATAACAAAAATGATAATCAACACGAGGTATATACGCGAGTGTTATTTCGCAAACGTGCGCGCGACCTCCCACGTCGATGCTAGGACAACACTAAAACGAGTCACGCAACGCCCGCGCCGCCCACCTTCCCTCTCTTGCGTCTACGAGGCGTACGATTCCACGAGTACCGACATATCTCCTAACGCAAGGAATGAAAATAATTACAGTACTGTGCGTTAGGGACCTAATCCATCTCTAATTTCTTTTTTAATGTCCTTGAATTCATCTTTAAGTAGGAAGCAAATATGTATATTTGTCCTACTCATACCTAAAGAACTTTACACGTTAGATCCTCCCGCAAGGAGTGAAACAACACGATTATGTTCAACGCACAATACAAAAGTCCTGCAAGAGATCTGATAGATCTCGTAATGCAACGAACGTGTTAAAGCCGAAGCTGCGGTGGTGAGCGTTAAACCTATCTGCGACGATAAGCTCGCGTGAGGCCGCCGGAGCCCCGCAGCGCCGGAGCCGTGACAGAAACCATGCCTGCTGCATGATGCTTGCTCATTTGCATGCTGCATGCTTGCTTGCATGCTGTATGCTTGCTTGCATGCTGCACGCTTGCATGCATGCTTGCTTGCTGCATGCTTGCTTGCTACATGCTTGCTTGCTTGCTGTATGCTTGACGCATGCTTGCTACATGCGTGCCGCATGCTTGCTGCATGCTTGCTTGCATTGCAGGACAACGCCTACATACGATTAAACATTTACTTAGAATAGGACTTATGACTTTTATTGAAAACGATTTTATGTCTTTTGTATATTATTGATTGTAATACTTATGACAAACGGATTTAGGGCCTATTATATTTAGGGATTTTAACTTTATGGCATATGATATTATGTGATTTAAAGTTCGGGTAAATTATCATTCGGATGAATGATGATTATGACAAAAAATGTTATGTCATTTTAGATTATGGATTAAAAAGTTATATAATACGATAGAGAACCTCAAATATGTACCCAATTATGTGACTTTTTTTATTGTAAAAAGGAGCTATTATTATTCTCATCTTTTGACATTATTTAGTTTTGACAATTTTTTTGATTTATATATTTTTTTTATTGACCATTAATTTTATTATTGTAAAAGTAGCTATTAAATTGTTATTTTCATCTTTTGGGATTCTTATTGTTATTTTTTAAATTTATTCGACTATTAATTATTTTTTTGTAAAAAGGAGCTATTGTTATTTTTTTTTATGTTTGTTTTGTTATTGCTGTCGAAACCTTATTATTGTAATTGTCGATGGAACAAAAGAAACACTTTGGTTGGGATTCTAATGCATATAATAGTTTTAGCAAGAATAAATAACAGACTTTTGGAACGATTAATTAAAATATAGTAATATAATAGAGAATTTTGAATTTCGGAACGATGCCGATGTGGCGTTGTATGGTAAGAAGTAAAGAATGTAGTGGAGATGTCGCTTGAAAGCCACGATCGTGCGATAATCGGCTTCAACGATTGGCTGTTGAATATGACGCCATATTCAGGAGTGGTGATTGGTCAACCAATGCAGACGCAGCATGACGCAGACATGACGTGATCTTGACCGTTGATGATTGGTTGAGCAGTGGCGTAGACAGTAATTTAATTTTAAGTTTTTCTACACATTTTTTTTTTGTTAAGAAATAAATGACTTATGACTTATCTTCCTAGCCTTTTCCCAACCATGTCGTGGTCGGTTTCCAGTCTAACCGTATGCAACTGAGTACCTGTGTTGTACAGTCACGTCTAATAATATGTATACACTTTCCTTAACATTATTGCTATTTTCGCGAGAAATAACGACTGTCGCTAGGAGATTGGATCTTTTTCATAAAAATATGAGATCCAGAATACTATGTACTTTATAACATTAAATTTTAATCAGTACATTAGGAGAAACACAATTTAAAAAAATCTGAAGTGTTTACATATTATTAGACGTGACTGTACGTGAAGTGAGTTCGGCTGTCGGGCGCCTAAGTGAGCGGACGTGCGCGTCTACCGCTAACTACTTACGTTAAAATTCCTCCGCGATAAATTGCTATTGGTCTAAAACCAATATTTAAATTCTCGTTTCTTCCTAAAGTGTTTTTACGAGTAAGCCACTCCCCGCGAAAGTGACAACAATATTACGCTCGTTGTCCTTAATAAACAAAGCGTTGAAGGCCGCCACGATTGGAAGTTTGCGTCGGGTTTGAACTGCCCACCTCACACACGGGAGTCGATAACGTACACCGCCACGCCAAACTGCGCTGACGCATTATCGCTAAATATCGGATCCCTACCACCTGTGCTACGAAACTGGGCTACGACGGGCAGAGCGACGAGTGCTACGCGGCTTACAGCTACGAGTGCTACGCGAGCCTTGACTTCGCAACAAATCACTGTGCTACGTACCTGTCGACCTCAAGTACTACGACGCGTTCACTTGTAATAATTATAATAAACACTCAGCGGGAGCTATTGGATTACCATGCCTAAAACACTACGTTCGCCGCCAAAAGAAATTCAACACTCGGCTTCCAACCCTGACATTACTAACACCTCTCAAGACATGGAATTTTTAAATATCACCTCTCGTGCAAAAAAACCACGCGTTGAGCTACCTTCCAGCGAGCTGCAAGACTTTAAGGATGAAATTATGGGAATGTTATCATCGTGGAAAAAAGACCAAGAACAAATTCTACATAAACTTAGTTCGGATGTAGCTGAAGTGAAGTTGCAAAATGAAAAAATCCACAATTGTTATCTGGAAATGGAAAAAAGTATCACGTTTATGGATGCAAAATACGAGGAAATTAAGTCCAGTGTCGAGAATCTTGGTAAGGAACGCATAAATCTACTAAATCATATCGAGGACCTGGAGCGTAAAGTTATGGATTTACAAGTTGGCTCCCGTAGCTCAACTATTGAAATAAGAAACCTGTTTCCAGCTGAGAAAAATTCACCGCCACTGCCTTCTCTCATTGTTGACACATGCAAGGCTCTGGATTTAGATGTTCTTCCTTCCGACGTACGTGATGTCTATAGCATTCCCAATAAGGAAGGCGACAAAAGGTCTATCATTGCTGAATTCCAGACCGTCACTCTCAAAAATAGTGTCCTCGCAGCAGTCCGAAAATTTAACAAGAACCGAGCTAATTCCGAAAAATTGAATACTGAGCACATCGGTCTATCAGGAACTCGTACACCGATCTACATTTCGGATCGACTGTCTGGAACCACTAGAAAACTCTTTTTTGAATCCCGTACGTTTGCGAATGCAAACGGGTACAAATTCTGCTGGACGGCAAATGGTAAAGTTCTACTGCGCAAGGAGGAGGGCCAGAAATCCATCACCATACAATCCAAGCACTGCTTAGAGAAACTTTGTGTTCAAAAGTGACTATCCAATAGAAACGATTCTTTAGACATAAGTAAGCTTTCACTTTCGTATTCCTTTAATCAATATTTTACCGTTTTCATTACCTTTTCTTTAAATAAGTTAGCTCTTAACGTATTTCAAGTTCTAAAAATGTACACACACTCCCATACACTCTTTACCCTCAAAAATATGCCTCATACAACACACACTGCAATAATAAATACACTTCACACTTACATAATCACACGAGTTCCTTATCAATGCACATTTTTTGCAATAACAGACAAAAAGCTTCTCTGGTTCTTTGGACTACAGTTGCATTCTCTTTCTAATATTAAGCAGTCAGGTCATGTCTTGAGATTTTATGTTGTTTCTAAATGGCCGTAATAAATAATATAAACTCTGAACTGGACTCAATAAACGTGGGCAATTCACTGACTTGTAACCCAGAAGACTGCCTTAAGTTTGTTAAGATTTCCGATGACACTACGAAAATCTTACATTTAAATATACGAAGTATCAACAAAAACTTTGAAAAATTGAGGGTACTGTTGCACCAAACTAGTATTAGCTTTGACATCATTGTTCTAACCGAATGCTGGCTAAGCAAAGCCATTAATTTACCTATATTACAGGGCTTCCAATCATATCGTACAGACAATAACTCGAACCAGAACGATGGAATCGTTATATATGCGAAACCGAATCTCCAAGTCTCAGTGTGGGAGCCTACGTTTATGGGTGGAAACTGCCTTGTTTGCAAACAGGATGACAAAAAAATTGCTGTAGTGGCAGTCTATCGGTCCCCATCGCTCAGTTCTAGGGAAAGTTTTGATATGTTCCTGGATAGTTTAAATAATATTTACACTAAACTTTCCACATGGCAGAACATTGCTCTTATTGGTGACTTGAATATTGATATTAGCATGAGCAGTCGAAATGATCGAAGTTTGGATTACCTCATACTTAATTCATCGCATGGCCTGCTACCATCCCACCTTCTACCGACTAGGTTTGAAAAATGTCTTGACCACGCATTCATAAAATCTCGCTTGCCTACCACCACACTAGTTCTTGAATCACACATCACAGACCATAAACCTATTATCCTTACCATCGCCAGCGCAAATCCCACTCGTAAAACATGTCAATATTCTACTTCCGTAAATTATGAGGCAATTAAGCTAGAGATAGGAACCCTCGATTTTGCGGCAATTTATAAATTGGACGACCCAAACACAATGATGCATACTTTTATAAATTTGCTAATACCGATCATTGCTAAACACACCAGGTATGTCAAGATTCCTAGTAAAAAAAGGACGATCAAACCCTGGATAACCCCAGGCCTTTTGAAGTGTATCCGAAATCGAGACAAAATGCATATTCGATCAACTAAAGAACCAGATAATTTAATTCTTAAAAAAACTTACACACGCTACCGGAATTTTTGCAATGACTTGCTCAGAAAACTAAAAATTGCCCACGAAAGGAATGAACTTGAAAAAAAAAAAAATAACCCCAAAGCCCTTTGGAACACTATTAAAATTGTTACAAATACAGCTAAAATAAAAACTAGTCCTGTGGAACTACTGAATATATGTGACAGTCCTAAAGCATCCATAAATGAAGTTGGCAAATTCTTCAGTAATGTAGGGAAAACCTTAGCGGATAAAATTCTATCACAGAATCAGTGTCCCGCTGATATGAGCAGCCAAGTTCTTAATATGAATAATAACACCCCGCTTTCTCCCGTTAACTCCCTCGTGTTGCTAGATATAGACGAATCTGAGGTGGAGTCTCTTGTTTCGCAGCTACGTAATGACTGTGCGCTGGGTTGGGATGGTATATCGCCTATTGTGCTAAAAATGAGCCGTCAGACACTAACAAAACCATTGACGTACATCTTTAATAGCTGTCTCCGCAAGGGTGTGTTTCCGGACGCACTTAAAAAAGCAATTGTGCACCCAATCCACAAGGGTGGGAGCAGAGGCTGTGTCAACAACTATAGACCCATTTCGGTTTTGACTGCTCTTTCCAAGGTTCTGGAAAGGATTCTTAGTAACCGGCTTAAGAACTTCTTGGAAAGACACAAGATTATAGCAGATAATCAGTATGGTTTCCGCTCCGGTGTGTCGACTGAAGATGCAGTACTTGATTTGACGCAGGTGGTTGCCAGAAATCTCGACAGAAAAACCA
Source organism: Xestia c-nigrum (assembly GCA_916618015.1). Classification (NCBI taxonomy): domain Eukaryota; kingdom Metazoa; phylum Arthropoda; class Insecta; order Lepidoptera; family Noctuidae; genus Xestia; species Xestia c-nigrum. The sequence goes on along the minus strand of OU745246.1, from coordinate 1,126,609 downwards.
AGTGCCTTGGAATATTCCTAGATCTTTCGAAGGCATTCGACACAGTTTCTGTTCCCATACTTATTGCCAAATTAGAGCGAATCGGTGTTAGAGGTATAGCACTGCAAATATTCAAAGATTACCTGAACAACCGTACTCAAAAAACCAAAATTGATAATCACTTTAGTGATGACGAAACCGTATCTTATGGAGTGCCCCAAGGTAGCATTTTAGGCCCCATTTTATTTCAAATATACGTGAATGACTTATGCAGAATGTCCCTCCCCAACTCAATGATCTTTGTATATGCCGATGACACCGTGGTTATAGTTGACGGGGCAACATGGGATTGTGTTAAAAATAACGCGGAATTGGCACTTTGTGAAATAATAAACTGGCTCAACTTAAACCTGCTTACCCTCAACTGCAACAAGACCTCCCCATCCTTTCGCCATCCGTCAGAACACCGCACCGGACCACACATTTTCGATAATAGCGCACTCTTGCTTAAAACAGGGAGCTTCATGCCAATGTCCAATGCTCACGCGTACTGATCACGTCAAATACCTGGGTGTTCAAATAGATGCCGGGTTACGCTGGAATAAACACATTGATGCTCTAACCTCGAGAACTCTGAGACTGATACATATATTTAAGTCACTTAGAGCTTCCGCAAATCCTGATACTCTAAAAATGGTGTTCTATGCTCTGTGTCAGTCAGTTCTTGGGTATTGCATCAATGCATGGGGTGGTGCGGCTAAAACTACTTTTCTTAGAGTGGAGAGAGCTCAGAGAGCAATACTGAAAGTGATGCTACGAAAACCTTATTGGTATCCAACTACTCAACTCTACTTAGATTGTAAAGTATTAACAGTTCGACAGCTCTTCGTGTTGCAATCCATTCTCAGAAGACACTCCAGTGTCCCACCATCTGATCCCACCAAACGAACCAACATTCCCCCAGGTACACGACACAAAACTGCTTTTGCCAAACACCAATACTTCACCTTGAGTTCACTGATCTATAAGAAAATTCATAAAGAATTAAATATACTGGATTGCAATAAGTTTGAATTGAAAGCTAAGCTATTGGAATGGTTACTTCAAAAGGACTATATACAAACTGAATCACTGCTAAAATGCATTGCCTAATTTGCATTTGCTTTTACTGCCTCACATATAACACCTCACACTCACAAATCACATAGAAAAACTCACACACACACATAAATCATACAGACATACTCACACACATACTCACACACACACTCACTTATTCACATACATAAGTTTTAAATTGTTAAATTATAATATTTTTCCTTTTTCCTAAATTATAATATGTTTATGTTTACAAGTTTAAGAGTAATATGATTGTTAAGTAGTTAACACGTACTATAAGTTGGCACAGTCCGCAGTTGTTTAATCCCTATTTTTGAGTAACCTCACAGCTGAACACTGTCTCTTAAGATACAGGTTATCCTAGTTTGAGAGGCAGGGCTCACAATATCTGTATACAAACTTCTGTAGCGTTAGTTTGCATATTGTTAAACAGTGTATACTAATGTATGTTTCCTTGTGACAATAAACTTATTATTATTATTATTATTATTATTATAGTGACTGCCTATCTGAGCTCCACACCCCGCGCTGCTCCTCGTGTTATTTATGTAGCTGATCTAAAATTATTTTTTTTCAAGCTTTCAACTTTTTAACTGAGATTACAACTCTGTTTGTTAATACATACTTATTATACATATAATCATCCATGACTCGGAAACAAATGTCCATGCTCATCACTCCAAGATATAAGATTTTGAGCCAAAATCAGGTGATTTCATGATCCTGGTTGAAAGTTGAAAATGGTCTTGACCCATTCTGTCGTCTGCTCAAAACTGTGATAGAAATTGGGCAGAAAACGAACCGAACAGTAGCAATACAGGCTGTCAGTCAATAAGCCGAATCTCGAAGCTACCGCAGGTGGGTACATGTATCCATTTTTCATAAAATACCCTAATGTTCTTTTTAATGAGTGACCCAGACAATATTTTTCTTCTTTGACAGCTAAACGTTTCATTGGCTTAAAACATACACTTAAAATAACATTGTTTTATAAATTGATATAAGCTTTTAGGTATTTTCAAATCTTACTTTAACACACGTTTCACACGAACTTTACATAATTTAGCATTTAGACACATTTTCCATTACAATTTATATTATTCAAGTTTATCTCAAAATTCGTTTGGATTTAAGATGAACGAAAATCTTTGTTTTTATCTTTTTGTTTTCTTTTAAAAACACCATTATTTATTCATTTGAAAGTTGAATGCAAGGCTGAGGTAGAATTTGTAATGATTCGGTGAAAATGTGTTCTAGTGTCTTAGATTTATGATCAGGATTAAAATTAATAAAATAGATCAAACATTTTCAAGTTTAAGTAACTTGCATTGCATAAAACTAAATAATAATACTAGAACTTGATGATATTAAGTTTTTGGACAACACAACGGAAAAGACTTTATTTTTTTAACAGAGTTATTAATTATTAAATTACTCACGATATTGTTCACCTAGACATACTCGTACTACTTCCGCGAAACGAACCGGTCGCATCTGATAAGTTTTAGAGTATAGTTTCGAACTCAACCGGGCTAAAAACGGTGATTAAAACCTGTTGCGGAAACCGTCATGTCCTAGAACAGTAAATTCGAAGACATGATTGTAACTCCTACCAACCCACGCTGGGCCCGCGTGGTGGACACCTTCTGATAGAAAGGATGTCAGTATTCAAGCAGTAGGGCCTTCAAAAATCGATATAGTTCTCATAAAATTTCTGCGTATGAAGTTTGTGCTACATCGATAGCGTTTTCTCTCAACTTTCCCACCAGTTTTCAATCATTTCAATGACAATAACTCTCATTGGACAGTTATCTAACAATTTTGTACACAATCCGACAGCCATCCAGTCAATTCGCTGCTGAAAATATTCAGGCTCCCGCGGGGCCTGTAATAGTTTGGCGGCCGCAATATTGCATTACATTCAGAACGAACAATATAGAAATTATGGATACGGTATTAAAAACACGTTGTCGCATATGATACAAATCCTTACCTACTTACGTAAACTCCCATGGGTATTTGAGACTTAATAAATGCACACATATTTACGAAACCGGCCTTACTTTTCTGTTCGCAATGTTCCGTCTTAAGTTTTTTGTTTGGGCTGAGCTAGCACAAACCAGTAGACAATCCCACATTGAAATAGGCATAACGACAGTATCAAATAATTGCAAATCTATTTAGTCCATCAGTTAGAATATCCAATTGAGGTAACACACAACAACAGAAGTACTGCTTATGTACACTTTGAGCATATTCAGCCAACAACATATAACTCCCTGGTACCTCTCAGTCTTCGTTCTACGTTCTGCGACACTGACGGTGCCTCCGTATATTGGAAAAGTTGCTGAGGTCGCGAACGCGTGGTGCATTTCACGCCATATTTGCCCCCGAACGTGGGTGACGGGTGCATGCAATTATTCCAAGTGTCAAGTGATGAAAAATAGGATGCTTCTTGAATATTATTTGTTTTAGCAATTTGACAATCGTTTTGAAATTTCAATAAAGCAATTTCTGGTGATTATTTGTTGAATTCTGTCATCACAGACAATGTGTTTTAGTATTTTAAAAGTGGAACACTAAAAAATATTAAAAGGCGAATTTGTAAAACAATCGGCAAACATATAAACTCACATGTAATGTGGCAGTAGGCAGGGCACATTGATAGCAGAACGGATGGCCGATGAGGCCGAACAGTTCTTAAGTGGTAACTGTGAACCGGAAGACGATGCATGGTGAAGGTTGCAGGAATTCGATGGATGCGAGTCGCACGAGACCGGTCAATGTGATGAAATTTGGGAGAGGCAGCAGTGGATATTTTCGGCTGAAATGATGATGATGATAATTTATGTGGCTAGCCTATAGTTATCAACAGGGCACATATCCCGACTACGTAGCTGCAACTGAGAAATTCCTAATGGAAAAATACAATATTATTTTCCGGACTTGGATATCAAACCTAGCGACTACGAGATCTACTTACGATTATTATACCAACAAGGTAAACTGTAGATATGAAGGTAAACTACTAGATACACCTCTGGCTAACCTTTAAAGGATTAGAAGCGTGATGTTATAAACCAAGCATTCTGTACATCAAACTTAGTAACTACGCAAAAAATATTGCTGGGAAACAACTTTTTGAGGTTATAAATCATGTTTTGTGGTAGAACTCAATGTAACGCACTTAAAACATTGTGCTGATGGATGGATTGAATAGTACGGGGGTCGTAAAGGTGTTAAAAGTCAAAATCTTACAAAAAAAACTTGTATTTAGAAATTAAGTTGTCAAAAAGTTGTAACTTTGACCACCCATATCTCCGTAACTAGAAGGTTCCCAGGTATGGTGTGGAACAAAAAAATGATCGCAATGATGGTGAGAACAAGTGCCTTTCGGCTTCGTGAAGAGGTTTTTTACACCTTTTATACAGAGTGTATACCACCTAATCATAAAGCCGTTAACCAAGCAATCTGTACATTAAACTAGTACCCTGTAGTAGGTGTTTTACACCCCTTATACACTGGGTGGAATTTTACAATGCCACCTGGAGGGAAAGTACTCGAAATACTGGAGAAGGCAAATTTCACTCAAAGGAATCATTCCTTTATTTTAAAAAAGAAACAAGTCTACATTCACAGGTTTTCAAAAATTCGCTTGCCACTCTCGGGAATCGAACCGACTAAAGTTCGAAAAAATAACATACTGTACTTTTTTACATCAATCGATAGGGGCAATCAAATGTATCAAATCTCTCTCACAAACATGATCAATTAAATTGAAGGAAAACCATGGAATCTAAGGAACAGTCATAAATTAAATGGCATAAATTCAATAAGGTAGAGCAGATTTGTTTTTTTTTTTTAATTATAGGAATATTTCCTTTGAGTAAAATTTGCTATCTCCAGTATTTAGAGTAGGTACTTTCCCTTTAGGCGACATTGAAAAATTCCACCCTGTATATTGTTGTGTTACATTTTTTCAACAAAGTCTCTGCCCTTGAAAAAACCAGCACCTTTAAAACACATGCTACCTCCACCTGATATAAATTAGCCGCTGCATCCAGCGACGGTAATTATAAACGTAGCGCATAACTCAGGGGTCGGGCGAGTTCATTCATTAAGCACACCGTGTACTAATTTATTAGAGGCTTTCTGTCCTAGATAATATCCTTACAAATTGCTTTGAACTCTGTGCTGTGCGGTGTTATTAGCGCTCATGTTATTTGTTTTAGCAGGTGGTTTAGTCGGAGTAAGGCCTCGTTTACAGCAACCGACGATGCGACTAGCGACGCTACTTGCAACACGACAGCAACACTGCGGTCCTCTCTTGTTTCATTTGCGTCTAATCGCGTGGCACGAGTTACTGCGGAGTGACTCAGGTCCATGTTCATCGAAAAGATAACCGTCTGAATATCTAAAAACAGCTGTCACTGTGACATGTTCCCGTACAAAAATGCGTTTTAAACAGCTGTTTTTAGATAATCAGACCGTCATCATTTTGGGGAACATGGAGCTAATTGAGATATAGTTAGGGGGCTGGCGAGCATTTCATATTCATTTATTTAAATCTTAAAAATATAACTCACAAGTCACAGTCAGTTTATGTCTGCCGTTTCGATTTTCTTCGTTTTGACAGGGATTCTAACGATCAGCATTAAAGGCAGGCACGAGCAAGTACAACTGTTTTTTTTTACATTTTTAAGGCGCTGTCAATTGACAACGCAGCGCTACCAAGGCAGACGCGGAGCCTAACATTGGATATTGTACAATTATCGCTGTTAATAAAGTCTGCCACACTAGCAAATTTTATAGATTTTTTGGCTCACCAGCCACTTGCGAACTGTTAGTTAGGGACTAACAGTTCGCAAGTCGCAACGTAATGACATGCTCGAAACAACTTTGTTCATTTGTTTTTTCCGTAGTCGCGACACGCGTGAGCGCGTAGCTTGTGGCCAAGGGGTTTTAGCTGTTTTTTAGAATAACTTCTTTACGAGTATTTGAGTTCAATATCCTCAAGGATGTCGACTAATACCTATTAATACCGATTGTATCCTCATTTGTTTGTTAGTTCATTTGCAGATGTTACGCTGACTTGAAGTCCCTCCGTATGTTTACAGAGGATGACCTACGCGTCATAGGTTGTTAGTTCAACCCTAGCAGACTTATAGTAATTTATTTCATCACCATTGCTTTTAAAATGGTGAGGAAAACATCATTAAGGAAATCATGCCCTACAAGACCAAAAACATCTAAAGAATTAAATCCGCCCTGGGCCTACGTGGTGCTGGTTTCCCAGCAGTAGGAATATTATAAGCTGATTCTGCTGAAGCTATGATATTAAGCGACAAAACATAATTGCGTAGACATAAAAGCTAATATCCGTTAGCAAGCAAATGAGACTCATGTTACTAATACGCCAACAATTTGCTGGATACTCGATCTGGCAATTATTGTCGCTCTACACTGCGTTCGCTTACTTTCACATTTACATACAACGCGTACAACAGAGTAGATCCACTACAACTAGACGTAAGTCTTAAGTCCCCATTACGCTTCGCCTAAATTAAGAGCAAACGGATCCTATATACATATTTTACCCAGTTTATTTCTGACACACGGGACCAATGGGTTAATGTGGCGACACTTGGGGAGGCCTATGTCCAGCAGTGGACGTCTTTCGATGATGATAATTTCTGAAGTATTCTAAGTTATGAGATCGGGCTACACTTTGCAGGAACTGGACATTCTCATTCATTCATTGAATCAATGCTCTAATAGCACTCAAGTAGAGCGGACGTGTGTAGTAGCGATTTTTATTTACTAAATGACGTAAAAATAATATTCAAGTGATCTGTGACCTAGATACCAAACCGCATTTTTGTGCTAAGTTTGTGATTTACTTTGGTGAATAACTAGTGGTTATGCGAAATATATAAGAACGAAATAAATATGTCAAATATTGGAAACAGCCCTCGGAGTATTCCACCTCCAGCAGCCCTGCAACCAAACCCCAAACACCTTACTATGCGGCAGAAGATAGATCAGAAACAGTGGAAACCAGCGATATCAGTATCTGGTTGACCTCCATTGACAAATGCCTGAGTGAAGTCTGTCACATTGCTCAGGAAGGAAAGCTGAACTCCGAACAAAAGCTGAGGATCAATAACCTTTCGCGCAAGGTAGAACATGGCGTTTCACAAATGGCAGTTTCCTACCAGGACTTGAGGCTCAAGGTCAGAGAATATCAAGCGATGAAGGAAAAAGGGAGCTTACGAATTGCCTTGAAAACTTCCAGCAAACAATTCAATCTAGCATTGAAGAAAACTGCATCAACTATAGCAGAAAAAGTGTCGTTTGCTGACATGGTTAAAATGAATAGCAATAATTACTTGCGCCCAACTAACCTCAGCTCTATTGCTATAAAATTTATCCAACAGATAATAAAAGTGCTGAACTGCCACAGTGTGAAACATGCTTGCGTTTTAAAAAACCGAGCAAACACAAAACAGGCGATCAAGAGTGCGGTAAGAAAATTGCTGAGGCAAGATATGTAAATTCCATCGATAATAATGACGCGTGACAACGCCTATCTTATTCAATAAGTTCTGTTTAGTCATTTTTGTTTTTAATAATTTACTCATAAGAATATTGACCTTTAAGTACCAACTAATTGTCACACTTAAAATAATAAAATTGTAGTCTTTAGTGTTTATAAATTATAATACAATAACTAGGTATAGTTTACATTTAGCTGACATATCACTTGTCTCTGTAGAAACAAAGTAAACGTGACCTGGATTTTTTGTGTTATGCTTCATTGTAAAAATTATAGAACGTTGCAAAGAAGTTACCTAAACAAACTGTTTTTCGTACTTTGAATAGAGCATTACTTTAAAGATAAGTTATATAATAGTTATTTGTTTAAGGAATCTATGATAATATTTAAGTATAAGCGCTTGAGTGAGTCACCTGAGATACAGGTTTATTCCTAGTCAAGGTACTCGTAGAATCCAATTATTGTATTCTAACCTATACTTTTTAAGGCCATATTGTAAATATGTTTGTGTTTCAATTATTTCAATAAACAATTTCAAACAATTTCAATAAATTATAATAATTAATTATATTTGAAGATAACATAGCTTTAATTCCCCTAACATAACCGGGCTTGATTCTTTCAGAAAACAACTAACAGACTAGGGTCCATTTTCACCAAAAAGATGACGCTCTGATTAGACGCGCTTTAGATAATTCTAAAACAGCTGTTTAAAACACATTTTTGTATGAAAACATGTCACAGTGACAGCTGTTTTTAGATAAACAGACTGTTATCTTTTCGGTGAACATGGACCTAGGTACACTGTGAGTGTAACTAAACCTGACAATCAATCTCGATCCAGATTATCTGATATATCCTTCTTTTTAAGTGTGGAATTTTCCTTTTATCAAAAACATTACATTTATCTTATAACAATATTCATAATCATCATCATCATCATCATCAGCCTATTAATGTTCCCACTGCTGGGACACAGGCCTCCTCTCTATGTGAAGGACTGGGCTATAATCCACCACGTGGGCCCAGTGCAGGTTGGTAGATGTCACATGTCTTCGAATTTTTTGGTTCTAGGACATGCCGGTTTCCTCTCGATGTTTTCCTTCACCATTTTGAGAGCCGCAGTGATGAATTGTATTACACAGAGTAATGCACCTGTCCGGGTTCGAACCCACGACTTACTGTTTATAAACTCACACTACACACTAAAAATACTGGTAATTAAAGAAACCGTACGAATATTCCAAACAAAACATAACTGCAACTTCTCAAAGTACAGAACAAAGTCATCCAAATCCCAGGATTAAATACTTATTCGTCTAATGCAAGTAAAACAAGTCACAAATTAGTGCCTTGTTCGCGGTCACCCAGACAAAGTTTTAATGAAACGTACATTCATTTGGGGACTCCCAATGCATTTGCATGAGAAATGCTCTTATAAATCTAAAGTAAACAGGACCAGGTAAATTGCACATGTTGAATTTATTGTTGAACTCGTCGCCTTTATAGTGAGTTAGAGCTTGCAACCGTTTGTTTTCGTTTGTTAAACGTGGTAAGTTCATGTAACTTAGTTATTTTAGAGTTCTCAGAATACAGTATTTTCAGCTTTCTGCACCCAAAAGATGCCAACTTAACCATTTTAAACTGGTCATTGAATACACACATCTTGTAAGTGTCTGTGTGTGTGTGAGTGTTTATTAAAAAAAATATGAATTCTGCATGTTATGTCTGAATAAGTTGTAAATAAAACTTGTAGAAAAGTAATCAAACATGTCAAAGAAATGAAAGAGGTGGTTAAGAATTAAATACATGCTTAAACGGTTTTGATAAATCTTCCACAAAATCTGGGCTGTACCTAGATACTCGTATTTTGTGGCTTATTTGTGTATTTTCTTCATTTTTTGTACCTACTCGTGTGTTATAACTAACATAGATTTTAAGATTATACTGTTTTTTTACTAACACGCTATGGGCCGTCGACGCCTGAAAATAAAATATTTTAATTATTATTTTATTATTATTTAAAACACGTCAATCATATTTTTGTCAAGTGCTTACGATTCATGTAGATAACAAGTATACAGGGTGTAATCAACCTCATCACGAAGCCGTCAACCAAGCATTCTGTACATACCAAGTAACTTAACGCAAAAATTATTGCCAGCTGGCGAAAAACTTTTTTTTTGGGGTGAAAAATTATGCTTTGTGGTAGAACTCAATATAACGCACTCAAAACATGCATTAAATATTACGGACGGTGGCCGTGGACGAGTTATAGTAAAAATCTTATAATAAAAACTTGTCAAAAAGTTGTAACTTTGACCCCCAATATCCCCGTAACTAGAAAGTTCCCAGATAAGGTGTAGAACAAAAAAATTATCTCCCTGATAGGGGAAATAAGTGCTTTTCGACTTCGTGAAGAGGTTTTTACATCCTTTATAGAAACATGTTTATAGATGCAAACATGCTGTAAGTATACGAAAGCGTTGTGTCACTGCACTTTAGACACGAAGCCGAAGTACTAATAGCTGGAGACGTTTGCAGAGTACACGGCACCGTCCGATGCGAGTCCAGTAATATCTGAGCAAATATTGGAATTCCTGCAGATATCAGAATCACTTCTGTTGAACCGGACACGGTTTTGTTGAAAACGTTCCTGTATTAATTGATAGCTTAAAGTGCATGCTAGCTTTGAGAATTAACAGGAATTCGAGAGAGGATTTAATTCTCAAGAGGTATTCGTTTTTGGTGTACTTCGATGTGACTATTCCCTATCAAACGAAACCTTTGGAAATATTTTTTTATAATCAAACTGTACAAAATATCAGAACTTTGAGGCTTTTGTTCTGCTCGGCATAAAGTGTTCGATTCCCGGGTCGGGTAATATGTTATTGGGTTTTTCTTTCTTAGTATCAGCCACTTAACAAATCTGTAAACTTATATTGTCACTTACGGGATATCTTCCGTGATTATTTATTGTTTTGAGCTCCCGAAATTTCGACGCTGTTGCAAGCCGTAAGTGACAATAAAAGTTGAGTTTTAAACCGTGAAAGCCTAAAACAGTGTTTTCATATTATAAAGATAGAAGTAAGTTAAAATTGACTTAAAAGATTAGATTTAAAATTACATTTTGTTTAAATAAATTTTTGTTCACTCGCTGTAAAAGAGTACCTATCTAAAACCATATTGAAAGCATTCGTACACATACTCGCATAATTGATGACCACGAAATTAGCTCTACACACGTCCATTCGTTCTTGAAACACCCATCAACTGTGGTATTCAGATTAATTCCGAACCCGGTTTTCATAACAGTGTCTGCAAAAAGTCCCGTCTCCTAGCTCTAAAGTGAAACTACTGGCACTAGCAGTTAGCAGCGTGTAGTGTGTTAACAAATAGTTGACAACTCAACGCGATTCCCGCCGCACTGCGAGTGCCTAAGTAACGAACTTTACGTCAAGTGAAACGCTTACTATTTGGTGTTAGTGTGCTGTATCTGGCTTTATTTGTTCTAACTATTTTACTGTTTACATTTTTAGGATATTGCGTTTTTTGTTACTGTTTTTGAAGCATCATCATCTTTCTGCGGTTATCCCATGTAAATTATTGTTGGCATAACACGTTTTTAAAGTCGGGAAGGGAATACGATGTTTAGAAACAAAGAGATACACAAAACAATATTAAAGAGAGCTATCAGGTCCAAGTAAAAAGTGACAAATTAAAGTAAAATGAAAATAAAATTGTTTAATACCAAAGTCTTATTGGCATGACAACGCGAACAAAATCCAGTTGCTGTCGGCGGCATAAGTGTATTGTATCAAACTTGAAATTGTACAAAACACTGTTTTAAGCATTCACGGTTTAAAACTAAACTTATATTGTCACTTACGGGATATCTTCTGCTATTATTTGTTATAGTGCGTGTTCGATGCAATGATACGATGCGGCCGCAGTATGTGCCCCGCGAGCTCAGTGCATAACGGACAGCAACCGAGTGCATTCATTTCCATCATTTTAGCGATAACTTAGCCTAGTTACCTCAATAAACCCATTAAAGTTGTTTGAGTGTTTAACTGAGTAGCGTAGCGGTTCCCAATAGGTAACACCTAGTCACGTCCCCTACATTTTGGTCCTTCGAGCCTCTGAACTTCGCGGTTGGACTTTAGTTTTTCGGGACTGAGGGCTCGCGTAGCAAAAGACAAAGAAAGAGAGTAGACAAATATGTCTGCTCCTAATAATTTCCATCCACCCGCATTCTCCAGTCAACCCGCAATCATGGCGCTTGCAACAGCGTCGAAATATCGGGAGCTCAAAATAACAAATAAACACGGAAGATATCCCGTAAGTGACAATATAAGTTTGTTATTATATAATTTTGCTTTTTTACCTTAATAAACATCTTAAATCAAAACTCTAGCATAGTAAGTACCGCAGTTGAGTTCAATATTGCTATTCTGTTACAAAATATTTTCACCAATAGTCACATAATCATCAGATCTTAATATTCAGTCATAGTGCTAACTAAACTTTCCAGCATTAAAGCGTCCGACCGCACTACCGTTCATTGCTTTACAGCGCTTTATTCGAGTATTGGTATTCGGGGCGCGTTCTAAACTGATTCATCGAGTTAATTTGGGACAACTGTCGGCAAAACGACAGTTTAGTTGAGTCGCTGGTGTGTGCACCAGAATTGTTGATCATCCTTTACTTGAGTGGGGTTTGTGAATATGACAGGAATATTGGAAATATGGAAAACATGAATATTTTATAATAATACTCATAAGTCATTGGAAAGAAAAGAACATGATATAATTAATCGTCTTCTGAAAGTACGTAGTAACGTAAGTTTACTTTTCAACATCGTGTAGCATGTCCTAGACCCAAAAATTCAAAGACCACGATCTTCCAAGGGTAATAAGAAGGACTAAATCAACATCATCTGCTTAGCCTTTTCCCAACTATGTTGGGGTCGGCTTCCAGTCTTACCGGATGCAGCTGAATACCAGTATTTTACACGCAGCGACTGCCTGTCTGACCTCCACAACCCAGTAAATACTGGGTAATACGATACCACTTGGTACCACTGGTTGTCAGGCTTTTTGGGTCACTGACTACCTGCAACAACTGCCACAGATGGACAAATGACAGACGACACAAACAGCTTAGCGTACTTTCCGAAACTCGGTATGTAGGGGTGCTCACCCCGCCGGGGTTGTGGGCCTATTCGAAAGAGATACCGCGGCCCCGGAACGTAAAAGGCGAGGAAGGAACATGGATGGTTTTTAGTCAGTAAGAGTCTGACACTCCCTCCAGCTCCGCCCAGAGTGGGGGGGGTCATTTGATAATTTCCCATCCATAAAAAAAAAAAAGGGGTGCTCACCCCTCCACAGGCCAACCTAGGCAAGCACGGCTTCACCTAAAGATTGGCTCGAGACGGCTGTTATTACTTGGCCACGAAATCCTAATAAGAAGGATTAAATGTTTTAAATTTTTAAGGTCTACCAATAAATTAATGATCCAGGCGTCTGGCACTACGCAGGTACAAACGCAGCCAAGTCTTCAGTATTGAAAAAGAACGAGCGCTCTTGGCAAGATTCTCAAAAGCATTTATGAATTATTGTCTGTTCGTTGGCAAAGTTAACAATTTATTATCACACGGTGTAATGGAGTATGTGTCTTGTTTTTAAGTAAAAGTTGGAAATGGTAGGTAGGTATGTAGTCTTTGTAAGAAAATGACAGCTTTTTAAATCTTAGCTAACTTTTTTATGAATTGTCTGTGGTTTTATTACAGGAAACGAGGGTAAGTGAATTATACTTCGATTTTGCGGTAAATAAATTAATTATGAGATGATAACTGTAGGTTGACTGGTAGAGAATACCTATGGCATTACCTCTGTACTATGTGCTTGAAGTGTTAAATAAAACTGTAATAAAAAAATCTGCCAAGTGCGAGTCGGACTCCGTGCACGGAGAGTTTCGTACCACATAATAAGATAATCCCCTTTAGGTATTATTTTTAATTTATTTTTATTATTTGTTGTTATAGCGGCATCAGAAATACATCAGCTGTAAAAATGTCAACTGTCTAGCCATCATGGTTTTTGAGATACAGCCTGGCGACAAACAGACGGACGTCGGAGTCTTAGTAATTAGGTCTCGTTTTTACCCTTTGAGTACCTTCATAATGATAAAATACTCAAATACAATTAAAATTGTTGCCACAATACGGAAACAAATATACCTGAATTGTATGATTTATAAACTGCCAACAATATCCTGAACAGAACATCTCTCCCTTTTCGTTAATATTTTTTTTATTTTTCACTCAAATCCAGGGTCATGTCCCGAACCCCGCTCTAAGACCCCATAAAATACATCAACATTAGAATTGGTCCTAAATTAATGGCCTCAGTTAGGAGCATGGCACGCCTCATGTCCAAAGGAGCACATAAATTACGAGTGACTGCACTTTGTCACCGGTTGGCATGGCCAGAATGCGTAGCGTAGGACCCGGTCCTACAGCCGGGGTATTTCAAGGGAAATTAACTTGAAGGAACATACGTAGTTATATGTTTAAAGGACAATGCTCTAACGCCTCTTATATTTTTATCCGTAGAACAAACAGCCTTGTGAATTTTTTTTTTTGTATTTTATCTTTTAACTAGATTCGACTGAAATTTAATTATGACAACGGAAACAGGCTGTTGACCAGAATATGTCAGAAAACACAGATGGTCAAATATTTGTCATCAATCTATTGCAAAGAATCTGTTCATACAAATTATATACGATCTCGGAAAATTAAATCTATACTAATATTGTAAAGCAGAAGAGTTTGTTTGTTTGTTTGGTTGAACGCGCTAATCTCAGGAACTACTGGTTCAAATTGAAAAATTCTTTTTGGGTTGGATTGTCCATTTATCGAGGAAGGCTATAATAGGCTATAAAACACCACGCTACGATTATTAGAAGCGGAGCAGGAATGAAAAATGTTGCAAAAACGGGGATATTTTTTCCTTTCGTTTTTCCCTCTCTTATGTGACGCAGACGAAGTTGCGTGGGTCAGCTAGTTACGAATAAAATCATGACCACTCTTTGAATATTTCTTAGAAGCTGGTAAAGCTTAGTTTTTGGGTTCCGATTAAAGAAGGTAAAAAAATAAAACCGACCTTTATTTGACCATTAAAACGTGACCTTTGTTTGATTGCTTTAGTTTTTTTGTCACCGACTTCAGAAGCTAAAGTTATTTTTCACTTTTTTGTTTTTTTTGAAGTCGGTTTTATTTTTTGCAAAAAAGTTTTTATTTTTCACTTTTTAGTGGTTCACATGTGCTTGATACATAGAAAGTGCATACCGTTACAATTATAACAAGCCCAAACACGACTATGGTACCTACATTGTCTCATTATGGAGTTCCGTGACTCTTGGCTTCATCATCAGATCTGATGGTAGAATGGTTCTTATCAAACGCAAATGCTTCACTTGTTGTAGAAAATACCAAAATCGCAACACGTTTTCATATAAAATTTGAAGAGTTCCCTCGATTTCGCCAAGATTCCATCATCAGATCCTGATTTGGCTATGGGACCATTTGGAAAGAATACCCTTTCCAACAAAAAAAGAATTTTCCAAATCGGTTGGTAAGCGACGGAGTTATGCCCGAACAAACATAAAAATAAAAAAAATAGAACCATCCCAATTGAGAACCTCCTCCTTTTTTAGAAGTCGGTTAAAAACCAGCGTAAGGCCCGAACTCCACCAAAGCGGAGACGATAGTAGATGTGCGATGGGTAAATGATTAATGATTTTATTTAGCAAGTAGGTTATTATAAACACTTTTTCGTACCTGACTACTCTGAGAAGCCTTAAACAAAAATAGAGGTCATAGTCTCTTTTGAAGTCCAGACAATCTTGCTCAATTCACATGAAGTCTTTTGAAGAAAGAACCATACGGATTTGAGTGTACCCGTCCAGTCAGTGCAAGCATTTGTCAGTTATCGTGTAGCTCAACGTAGAGAAGAGCAGGTTCGTGAAAGCTAGGGTGTGATTTTTCTGGAGTTGGACCGAATTTCAAATTTTAAGTTTAAAAAACAAGCTTATACAGGGTGTAAACCACCTCATCACAAAGCCGTTAACCAAGCATTCTGTACATCAAACTAAGTAACTTTACGCAAAAAATATTGCTGGGAAACAAACTTTTTTTTTGAGGTTACAAGTCATGTTTTGTGGTAGAACTCAATGTAACGCACTTAAAACATTATGCTGATAGACGGATTGAATAGTACGGGGGTCGTAGATATGTAAAAATCTTACAAAAAAAAAACTTGTTAAAAAGTTGTAACTTTGACCCCCAATATCTCCGTAACTAGAAAGTTCCCAGGTATGGTGTACAACAAAAAAGCAATTGAGTGTCCATGGAGTTTCTTGCCCGTTCTTCTCCATAGAGATCTACGTTAGGGAATGGGCAACTACAGTACTTTCACAGTTTTTATGTCTTGTGACTGGGACTGTAGCTACATTTAATTTTCATCTTTGTTTCGACAATTCAAAAGTGCCTGTTATTGGCCTACTTGAAATAAATGCTTTGATTGCAATGATGGGGAGAACAAGTGCCTTTCGGCTTCGTGAAGAGGTGTTTTACACCCTTTATAGAATAGGGCGTAGACAAGTGGCCATTGCTTCCAACAACCGTGTTTCGTAATTCTTCGACTTTCAACAGGATTGAAATCTAAACATTTCGATACCTTGAGTCAATCTAATACATAATAACTTTTTCGCTATCGCCAATAAAAAGTCACTTCACACTGAGAAAAATTGATTTCTGGCTTAAGGTGTATTCCGCCTTTGACGGCTAAATTGTAATGTCGCGCGGCGATTTTGTAACGCTTACGGTTATTATGGCTTAGCTAGGCGTTTCCGTTAAAATGGTAAGTCTTTTATGATAAACACTAACCGACACAAAAATGTCTTACCGTAAGGCAGTGTTGGAATTTAACTTTATACTGTTAATACAGCAGTAATGGACTCCAAAAAACGCTTTAAATTTACGACGTCGAATATGTGGTGAATATCACCGTAATTATGGCAATATTTAACTTAAATTAAGGCGATATATACTTCAATAAAAACTAAACAAACGTAAACATAAGTCATAAACAAACTTTCGAAAGCGTCATAAATAATCTTTAGCAGGGCAATATTCACCTTATAATAAGGCGGAATATACTTCGGTCACAACAATTTAAACGTAAACATAAAGTTTTTCAGCGACGTATATATTCGGCAATATAAACGTATAATGTGGCCACATTTGCCCTATCATAAGGCGAAATGTGCTTAGATTACGACGAATCAAATGATAACCTTAGGTTATATAACGACGTACATATACGGCACACATTTAAACGTAAATATAGCAATATTCACCTTATCATAAGGCAAAACATGGTCTAGTTACGACTGATTGAACGGTAACATTACGTCATATAACGACGTACATATTTGGTCAAAGCAACCGTATATTTGGCAATATTTGTCTTATCATAAGGCGAAATATGCTTAGATCACGACGAAACAAATAGTAACCTTAGGTTATATAACGACGTACATATGCGGCACATATAAACGTAAACATGGCAATATTCACCTTATCATAAGGCAAAACATGGTCTAGTTACGACTGATTGAACGGTAACATTACGTCATATAACGACGTACATATTTGGTCAAAGCAACCGTATATTTGGCAATATTTGTCTTATCATAAGGCGAAATATGCTTAAATTACGACGAATCAAATGGTAACCTTAGGTTATATAACGACGTACATATGCGGCACATATAAACGTAAACATGGCAATATTCACCTTATCATAAGGCAAAACATGGTCAAGTTACGACTGATTGAACGGTAACAATTCTTCATATAACGACGTACATATTTGGTCAATGCAACCGTAAATTTGGCAACATTTGTCTTATCATAAGGCGAAATATGCTTAGATCACGACGAATCAAATGGTAACCTTAGTGAATTGCATAAATGTACTTAGAATAAGTAGAGCCTTATGTTAGGGTAGTCAGTAATAAACGCTTGTATTGAACAGACGTGTTTGATTCTACCTATATATATACTTCATGGCAACCCTGCCACACACGTTTCGGGAACTGCGCTGGCAAGTTATCCGTTAACGGGCGCAAAGTGCAAAAGCGGCGGATTCCTGTGTGCCTTGGTGCACCAAGTTACAATGTAAAACAATAGGAATATTATAAGCACGAATGAAATTGGAAAAAGTTATTCGAACACTGAGGGTAAGGAGGTTATCATCGCCCAAAACGCTTCAGGAGGCAATAACAGCGCCAGTGAAATAGCAAGAAAATCACATAAAACTAAATAACATTTTGATGACGACCTTTTTGGTGCTGTTGCTTATTGTGATTCTTGCAATATTTATAAGAAAATCATACAAAAGCATAACAAATGGATAGACGAGCAAGTGGATTCTGCATTTATAAGAAGGATGAGGCAGCGTCTATCCGGAAGGAGAGACCAAGCTCACGCTGAAGATGTTTAGGCGCATACTCGTACAATTCAATCCGAGAGAAGATTTGTGAGTGCATAAGTGGAAAAAAGTGAAGAAACCGAAGTTGTGAAGTGAAGAGTATTGACAATGTTCGATTTAAAAGTATGTAGTAATATTAAGTTCTAACGCAATCCAGGCACCCAAGGACGAGTCCCCACCATCATCGTCTTCTGCCAGGCCTGCTGAGGTTATGGAGGTAAATAAAGAGTACGTACTTCCAAAAACTGGGTATCATTTATTTTATATATTTAAAAAGGTATTTTTTAGTACTTTTTGCTGCACATATTAACAGTAAACAGACTTTTTTTTGTTTATGATAATGGATTTGCATAATGTTACATGACTGGCACTAGTATAGTAAATAAAGATTGTGTAAAATAGAGTATTTTAGCGTACTCTATTTTTGTTATAGATTATAGAGTACGCCTTCTTGAGTACAATAGGTACTCTATTTTAGAGTACGGTTGGCAACCCTAATCATAACCTACCCTTCACATTCAATTTAAATTAAATAATTAATAAAACAAGTACAATAATATTTTATTTTTATTTAATTAAATTTAATCTTGCCAATGACTACTTGTTGATATAAAAGTCTGATTACTCGTAAGTTTACTCTAAGTTAGACCTCTATTTTAGTTTTAAATTGTTATAAGTTCTTTTACCTAAAGGTACAGTAAACGGAATGAAAAGGTTCGTCACACCCTTCAAATTTTATTTAAATTAAATAATTAATAAAATGAAATAGTAAATAATAATTGATTTTTATTTAAAGTTTAATTTTATGTTTTTTTTTCTTACCAATGACTACTTGTTGATATAAAAGTCTGATTACTCGTAAGTTTACTCTAAGTTAGACCTCTGTTTTAGTTTTAGATTGATATAAGTTCATTTACCTATAGGTACAGTAAACGGAATGAAAAGGTTCGTCACCATAAAGTCGGTTTTCGTTTTGACATTTTGACAAGATAAACAGTCAAACAACTTTGACCTGAATAATTTTGAAGTTTGATTACGAATAGTTATTTAACATTATTTTCTCTTATCTCAGTGTATTCTATCTATTCAGTTTCAAAAGGCATGTATCGTCACGAGCACATGCTCGTTACGTTGAACAAATCAAGTTGAAAACTGACGGAACCTTTTGGTTCCGTCAAACCTATAACTTACAATGTAAAATATTGAAAATTTGTATAGTAAGAACGGTCGACCAAGCTATTTAGTTTACATTTGAACATGCAAGTTACATAGTAAAATGTAAACCAAATAGCTTGGTGACCGTACCTATATTTTTTATCTTGTTTTAAGTATCTAAATATAGTAATGTATCTTAATTGATTTTCTATTTTCTAATACAGAATTTTATGATTTTTTTTTAATGGTTTTATTGCAATGCACTATCATTCCTATAAGATACAGACGCTATCGGCTTATTATTAGGTTGAGGTTGTAATGTTGGGTTGAGGAGGTAATAATCTATTTAGTATGTTTCTTTAGTAAACAGTTATTATTGAAGTGTTTTATACATTTTCGTTCTATTGATTGCAGAAGCTTACAAAGACTGGGAGAACAGCTTTCTGAGAACAGCAGGTTACGCTATTCACTGACGGCACGGTTGGCTGATCTACTATCATGAAGTTCATGTGAAGGATATTAGCTCGCGCTACCTTAGAGTGAACGCGCACTTTGAGCGGCCCAATGCCCTTAATATGAACTAATAAATGATAGTAAAGCAAGTCAATCATGCCTTCAGGGAAAATCGTTACCAGCCGTTAGAAGGCTTTTTTTCCAGTCATCACAAAACATTTCTGCTCGAAAAGAAAGCAGAAATTACCTTACGATACGGCTTACCTAATCGTATGGAACATTCTAAGACAACTTACTAGAAGGTGAATACGACTTAGTAAACGTTGAAAACGCTTAGTGGATAGGTTAAACCACAGTAAGGAAAGACATAAAACGCCTTAAAAGAAGTCGATTGCGATTTAGTAAACGTTGAAAACGCTTTGTAGGCAGGTTAAACCCACAGTAAGTAAAGACGTAAAACTCCTTACTAAAAGTGAATTACGACTTATGAAAACATCAATAGCGCTTAGTGCACAGGTTAAACCCCAGTAAGAAAAGACGTGAAATGCCTTACTAAAAGTCAATTATTACTTTAAAAAACATTAAATCGCTTATTAGACAGGTTAAACCATGGTATAGAAAGGCTTAAGATGCCTTAATAAAAGTCAATTACGACTTAGGAAACGTTAAAAATGCTCAATGAACAGGTTAAAATACAGTAAGGTAAAACGTTAGACGCCTTACTAGAAGTCGATAAACTGTAAAAGCGCTTAGTGGACAGGTTAAACCACTGTAAGGAAAGACGTAAAACGCCTTACTAGAAGTCAATTGGGACAGTGATACGTCGGAAAGTTTTGTGTGTGTGACCCGAGCACGTCCCTTTACCGTTTATATCGCCTTACCGGAAGTTAAATGTCATCGTCAATCAGACGATTCTATCTGACTTACCACGTTTATAGCTTTTGAATTAAGGCTTATCTGTTAATAATTACGTCTAAAATACACATTAGAGAGTATATTGCTGCTTATTTTTTGCGCCTTTCGCTTAAGGCGTAAAACGCCTCCAACCTAGGAAGGCGTTTTTGGTCGGTTGACTTTTGGTCGTTTTTTCGCCTTCATTACGAATAAATCCGCCCTCGTTACGAAACATTCGGCTTTACATTTTTCTCAGTGCATGTATAATGTAGATTTAGGGCTTTTCGTATTTATTACCTACATGTATTATCACTAAAGCCAAAAAATATAAACTAAGTAATAAATATCCATTAGTTTTGCATTAGCGTGATTGTGATGAAAGAGTTCAATAGTTCAATGGAGTCAGGACTCGAACCCGCGCCCCTCCGGGCGGATATCCGCACCCTGAGCTATTGTCATTTACAACGTCAATGGGGCGACAATGCCGAGGTTTGTAGCTGATAAATATAAAGGTTTATGTGACGAATAATACTTTACTTACTTTTTGTATTTTACTTTGTTGAGGTTCTTCAGAGAGGTAGGTACTTAAGTTGCGTAGTACTATCAACTGACGTGCGTGTATGACTCGTTGTATGAACGTGGATGAGGCGAAAGTAGTCTACTAAAAACCTATTTTAGACTTTCACGGTTTTTCACTACACTTAAAGTACTCACGAAATTATATCAGTGAAGTAAGTGTAAAAAACAATTGTATAAAAATAAATAAAAAGGGATAAAACTTTTTGCTAGTTTCAAATAAGCTACGAAACTACTAGACTGATTTTAATCAGTTACCAATGGAAAGCTAAATTATCAGGAAATGACAGGCTATACATTGTATTTTTATCATGCTAATTAGCTGAGCTATCACAAAATTTGCGAGTTAAGTACCTAGTAGTGTGTTGCAAGCAGGTCGCATTTTGTATTTTCTGCCTACCCCAGGGGAGAAACGTATAAGGATTATGTATGTTACGTATTAGGGAAGACAATAAAAAAATCTAATTAATCCGTCATTTAGATTATCAAAAAATATTTGACCCGTATTTTTTCTTTTGTTACCCTCTTTAGGTACATCAAAATTGACGAAGACACGTTGCTTTTATGCAATATAAAACTGCTCTATATGGAAAAAGTACATTTGTCATGGCGCCTAAAATCTATGATAAAATTCCGAAGGACATTAAAGACTGCAATAACATCGTTAAATTCAAAAAATTTTTTTTTTTAATTTCTTAATGAACACGCATTTTACTCAGTAAGGGAATTTTTGGACTTAAAATGAGTTCACTACGATTTTATTATTTTATTCGTTTTTACTGTTTTTTAAAGTGTTAATGTCTGGTTGAGCGCATTGTGTATCATTCGCTGGAAACCTACGTTTCTAATTTTTATTTTTTGACTTGAATGTGCCCTGGCGGTTAAGAGTATGTCATGCTCACTCAAATGTCCCGCTGATGGTGGCGCGTGTGTCGGGTCATTTAGTTCCCTTCAAAATGGTTGAGTTGAATGG
The DNA here is from genome assembly GCA_916618015.1 of Xestia c-nigrum. NCBI lineage: Eukaryota > Metazoa > Arthropoda > Insecta > Lepidoptera > Noctuidae > Xestia > Xestia c-nigrum. The sequence continues at coordinate 1,104,342 of OU745246.1, read as the reverse complement.
TGCTGATACATGCGTCATGTTCGTGAACGGGCGCTGTCGGTTGGGACTGGTCAGCTCTTGGTTGCCACGGCTTTTGTTTTTATTTTTTTAATTAATTATTTTATTTTTGAATTGTTTTTGTTAGTTTTAACTATGGACACCTTTATCGTGCACCTCTTGCTACATTGTTCTCACATAATGCACCATCTCAACAGGAATGATGTAACCAAGATTTTGTAACAACATTATGATTTAAAAGAGTGTCCATGGAGTTTCTTGCCCGTTCTTCTCCATAGAGATCTACGCTAGGGAATGGGCAACTACAGTACTTTCACAGTTTTTATGTCTTGTGACTGGGACTGTAGCTACATTTAATTATCATCTTTGTTTCGACAATTCAAAAGCGCCTGTAACTGGCCTACTTGAAATAAATGCTTTGATTTTGATTTTGATTTTGATTTTTTGATTTTGTGAATAGAATCAATAATTGTTAATGGTTTATTGTTTATTTTTTTATTGTTTGATTTGATTTTAATTCTTTCCAAATTGAATCTGTTTTTATGTTAAATGAAATTGATAAATTATTTTGTTAATCTTGATTATTGTTGTATTAATTAATTGCTAGTATTGACATTTTTATTTTGTATTTTTCGTTCCTTTTCCTTTATTTAATTAGACATTTTATCTAATTTTGACTTTATCTATAATTTTTGTGATTGTACTTTTGAATTGTTAAATGTAATGTTTTTTTTTTTGGTGACGATTTTTTATTTTATTTTGTATTATGTTCCTGATCCTTTAACATTTTGTATGCCTTTTGGCGGGGCACAGCTCGGATCTTATTCATTATAACATCTTCTATATGTATGTACCCTGTGTTCACAAAATAAATGAATTTGAATTTGAATTTAAAATTATCAATGCGTCACGCCTTGGTATAATTTTCAGCGAGTTCTGACGTCACGCCCCACTCCCGAATTTTGGTGCGTTTTATCTTTATAAATACATATTCAGAGATTTAATAAAACAAAAAAATACAAATGTCCGTTATTTTCCAATACTCTAACTGACAGAATAAACCATTTCATTCGCCTAACTAAATGTCAGTCTGTTGTGATTTTATAAACCTAAATACAATTTACGTTAATTGTTTGTAAGCTAAACAATTAAATCATAATTTTAAAACATGTTTGTCCATTAGAGATATTAACGTGAGAGAGGTTATTAGAGAGAAATAGAGATATTAACGTGACTACAGGAGATTAACGCGAGTTTTATAATGCCTGAAAGTATATGATTCACTACAATAAACAAAACCAGAAAAATATATGATATTCTTCAGGAATATGCTAGTATGCAAGTATTTTGAAAACATAAAACAATTAATTTATCTCGAAAAAAAAATCACGAACTTATCTCAAAAAATAAATTTCTTTGAACGAGTAAATCCAATCTCCATAGATTTTTTGTAATCGATCGAAACCACTAATTTCGCACTATTCGGATCGCAGTGACCGACGTAACAAACACTTTGTAGTGCAAGCTGATTAGAACTTTATTCCAACAGTATTACAAACGAAGTTTGAACCACCACAAATAGAGTTGCTAATTTAGCTCCTGTAGTCGTAGTAACATCATTTTTACCAGTGCGATCGCACAGTAACTTTGCATGAATGTTACATTGCACTTCTGTAACGATTTAAGTAGAATCATTAGGAACGATGGGGTTGTTTCAAACCGTCTTCCGTAAGTGCGTAATTGTCATTCAGGCGACCGTTTGTGACGATTACAGACACCCCTAATGTGGCCCCTAATGTGAAACCCAAAGCGGCATCTTCTAATGTAATTATTTATTTAGTCCTGGTTGCAAAGTCACGAGTGCAGTCCTATCTTTTAATATCTTCCATCTTGTAATTAATTGCCGTAACTTTTCGCAAACTATGCTGGGGTCGCCTAAAAACCAGTAACTATTTTACATAGAGCGACAACCTATCAGACCTCCACTAAAACAGTAAACCTTGGACATACTGTTTTTTTTCACTTTTAGGCTAATGGATTAATTGCACGCATACTCAAAAGTTGACGAAATGGGATTCAACGCATAAAATAAAAAAATAAAACCGACTTCAGAGAAAACAAAAAAGTGAAAAATAACTTCAGAAAAAACGCTAAGTTATTTTTCACTTTTTTGTTTTCTCTGAAGTCGGTTTTATTTTTTGTAAAAAAAGTTTTTATTTTTCACTTTTTAGTGGTTCACATGTGCTTACCCCTTCACAGCGTACCGGCGTGATTTTAGGTTATGAACTGGTGTAAACAATAGACAGATATGAGATTTCGGCAATCCCAGTACATTTGCTATCATTTATTGAGGAGTTCCGTTGCATATCTCCGAAGTTCTTCATCAGATCTTCATCAAATTGAAATGGGATCACTTCGAGACAGTACACTTCCTAAAACTACCCAAATCGCTTCTAGTGTGCCTATATAATGTGAAGAATTCTCTCTATCTCTCCAGAACCCCATCATCAGATACTGATTTGATGATTATGAAACCACAAATGGAGCACCAGCTCTCAAATAAAAAAAGAACCATCAAAATCGGTTCACCCAGTCGAAAGTTCTGAGGTAACAAACATTTTCGAAATCTGGGTGTATTTTACACATGTGACCCCCCCCCCCCCCCTTCAGACCACACAGGCGTGATGTTACATCATGATATAGTATAAACAATGAACCTACAAGCGATTGGAGCAATCACTGCAGATTTGCTGTGTATTTTTGAAGAGTTCCGTTGTATATCTCCGAAGATCAGCATCAGGTCTTCAGCAAATTAAAATGGGACCAAACCGGAAGCACCAGCTTTCAAACAAAAAAAGAACCATCAAAATCGGTTCACCCAGTCGAAAGTTCTGAGGTAACAAACACAAAAAAAAAAAAAAAACATACAGACGAATTGATAACCTCCTCTTTTTGGAAGTCGGTTAAAAATAAATAAATATCGCTTAACATCACACACAGCGCCATCTAGTGCCACAATAAGCAACGCGGCTTGTGTCGTGGACACCAGATAGTTGATATACTACATTGCTACTTTTTTATTTTGTTTGTAAATACATACTTATTATACATATTAATAATGACTCGGAAACAAATGTCCATGGCCATCACACAAACATTTGCTTCTACCGGGATGCGAACCCGGGACCCACAGAACGTAAGGCAGCTTCACTACTGCCTGCGCCATTCAGATCGTCAAGATCATAACAGTTACGAAATGGGACTTTTGAGATGCTCGTTTGTTTAATTGTCGAAACGGGACAGTTACAAGGAAAAAAAAACATTCATTATATCGAAAATGTCATTGAACCCTGCATTATTTCCTTACTAGTAACTATAACATAGTGACGTCACGCTTGACCGGCACGCACTCTCCGGCAACATTCTGTGACGCACGCGATGTCTTTACAACTAAGCCAATAAACAAAAAGGTTAACAACCAAAGTCATCATTGCATTAATTATTTTGACATTTCACGTAATTATTGGACTGATATTAACTGACAAATAGTTTTAGGTATCAATATGGTATTAATTAGATACAAAGGGTGTTCTTTTATGAATAAACTGGGTTATATAGGTCAGATTGGCAGTCGCTCCGTGGAAAATACTGGAATTCTGGAATTAGACTGAAAACCGACCCAAACATAGGAAATTGATATGCAGCTTTTGTTTTCATTTTAAATTGAGTCCTAAGGACAGAGATGAAGTCGACAATGAAACGAGTTAATCCTAAAGAATGATGATATTATAATGATGAATGAACGATGATATATGACTGAATGAAAGTTAGGTTGTTATGTAAACAAAGTCGCATTGGAAGGTTCATTAATTTTATCTTTGACAGTCGTTAGGTAGCCAGTGACCTAAAAAGCCTGACAGCCAGTCTTACCAAGGGGTATCGTATTACCCAGTACTAACTGGGTTGTGGAGTGCGATAGGCAGTCGCTTCATGTAAAATACTGGCATTCAGCTGCATCCGGTTAGACTGGAAGCCGACTCCAACATAGTTGGGAAAAGGCTAGGCAGATGATGATGACTACATAGTTACATATAGGTACATACTTCATGCTGAGGACAATCACAGACATTACACCGGTAACAAACAACAATATCTCCCAACAACATTTTTAGTATGATACAGAGAAGTGGGACATATGTCACGGTTGAACGTGATGTGTCGCACGACTATACTTCAACTCGCACAAATCGCACGCGTCCCGAACACTGCCACTGACAAGTTTTCACAAATCGAAACTAGTGGTTCCACGATACGATTTGTTTTTATTTTTAACAAGAATCTAATAACTGTTTACCAAGTTTGTATGTTCAGAAAATTCTTTCACTAATAGAAAACCACACTATCCTTATGTATCATACTAAAAGTCTCTGTCGGATAATTTACTCTTACTGCACATATTTGGAGAGAGCAGCGGTGGCCCAGTGATGGCGGCCCCAACTTAAAAACAGTAAGTTCAAACCCAGACAGGTGTAATTTATTTCATCACTCAAAACGGTAAATGAAAACATCCTGAGGAAACCGGCACGTCCTAGAACCGAAAAAATCGAAGACATGTGACATCTAGTAATCCGCACTGGGCCTGCTTGGTTTATTATTGGCCCATTCCCTCTTATAGAGAAGAGGCCTGTGTCCCAGCAGTGGGAACATTAACAGGTTGATGATGAGCGCATATTTGGGTTTATATCGGGCTCGTAGCGATCTTCTACTGCGTTAAAGCGTCTACCATCGCAATTCTTGTCGGCTCGGTACATTTCGAGCCAAGCCGAGCGAGCGACTTCTTGCCGAACGGATGTGGTGTGAAATCATGCCGAGGTGAAATAGTGCCTTCCAGTTTGTTAAAGAATAAAGATGAAAAGAGAAATAGATAGATAGAATAAAATAGCCGTCCACAATCACACCTGAACTGCAAGAATGTTCGACTCAGCTTCGCTTTGCTGGCGTTTGTGTCACATTCCACACATACTCTATGTGACATTTTACACGTTACCAATCACAAACGAATACCTCGAGTTATTGAACAAATATCCATCAATGTTTTAGTTAGAACAAAGAGTTTGTTGGCGCATGTCAACCTGTCGACGATTCTTATATTAAGGTTAAACAAGTAAAATTTAATAAAAAAAAATTATAAACCCTCGACACAATATACTAAAAGTTAAATCGTCAAATATCAATTATAGCTTCTAAGCTATGATTGATAAAAAACATTCCAAGATGGCCGGATGGCTGGAGTGTTCTTACACTCCCGACTAATACACCTTTCAAACAAAGTAAAAACAAAATCCAAATCGTTTCATCTGTTCGGGCGCTACAATGCCACAGACAGACACACACACACAGACACGTCAAACTTATAATACCCCGTCGTTTTTGCGGCGGTGGTTAAAAGCGACTGCGTTAGCTCATTAGCATCATTGTCCTGCCTTTATCCGACTTTATTTGGGGTCGGCACAGCATGACTTCTTCTACCATACCTCTATTACTCGTTATTTTATCAGACACCTCACTCCTTCCTAGACATAATTATCATCATTTACAGAGTGCATCCATTTTTTTTGTCTCCCTCTATAGTCTTATAGCCATCTACACTCATACTCAGCATTTTTCTCACAACATTTTTCTCATTCCTCCGCATCATATGGCCATACAACGATAACCGATTTTCCTGTCAATATTTAAGTCAGAAACAAAGAGTGAATTTGGATTAGTCCCACAGCGCGGAGAACTAACACTAACCACAAAAGGGAAGATATTTGAACTACAACTAGATTATGCATACTCGTATTAGATAACCTACCTACCTATAAATATTTCACAGTAGAGCAAAAGCCTTTTTTAAAAGGAACATGATAATCATTTATAACCACTTTTGCCTGGTGGTATCAGAGCTTTCAGGGCATAGACAAGCGCAATCGCTTTCAAACCACTTTGTATACCCACAAAGACTTCAAACAAATGGATCTAAGATTTTTCCATCATCTTTGATGCAATTTGACACTTTGTCTTGAACATCAGTTCAAGTAATTACAGATAACCTAATGATGTTTTCTTTCACCATAAACATTATTCTAACAGAGCTGTTTAAATACCATAACCGCATGCGACAGCAATTGTCATAAGTTCGGTGAAAATCTTGTTTTCCCAGGCGAGCAGTTTAGATGACAAATGTTCCGCGTGAACCCGGAAACATGCCATCAGGGTCTCGTGCGAAAAGTTAGTAATTGTGGGGAGGATAATTAAATTAGAAATGGTGGCACGGTGGTAACAGTCATGACTTACGTTTCGTAAGTCGTAGGATCGAAGCCAGGCACTTTACTATGTGTAAGTTAACATTTTACGGACTAAGAACCACCAAGACTTAGACAGAGATGTACCAAATAGCACACCCACATTTAGCCAAATGTTTAAGTCTCATATACCTAGTTGGGGGTGAGCCATAGATATAATAAAGAAGGAGATAGGCCCGTTAGACGAAAATGTATTGGAACCCTCTGTCTCCACGTTATCCCTACCACACGGCAACGCTACGCATGCAGTTCAGTAAAAACAGTAGATACGCAGTCGCGCACACACCCGCATTTTTTAAATGAGAACGTAGTACACAATCAATTATAATCCATATGCCATCAAGCACATCGTGTATTACACAAAAACATCGGTACACAACCACATAACTCGTCGTATGAATAAGCGGCTGCACCACGCGACGCATTTGTTTATTGAACTATCGTTTGGTGATTTTTACATTGCTGGTCCAGTCACTTCGCGAAAAACTTAGGTAGTGGTTGAGGAGCAATGTATTTATTGCAAAATGGTATAGCCAATTGCTTATGATTGGCACAAGAGGTCAGGGTAGAGAGGGGTCTTGTGCCTGTCCGCGGACACCGACACCCCCCTTGCCACTTCTTCTGTTTTCCACATTTCTATGGGGTGAGCATATGGCCATGAACTGACACAAAACCAGGGTCTTTTTCTGCTGCTACTGAGAAATTCCGATACTGGGAAAATCGAATCCAGGACCTCTTGCTCAGGTGTCGCGCCTGCGGCTACTCTACTAGACCATCGAGGTAGTACTATGTGTAATTTATATCATTACCACTACTGTCAAAACGCTGAAGGAACCGGAATGTTCTAGAAGCTAAAATTCGAAGATTTGTGACATTCATAATAATAATAATAATAATCGTTTATTCATCAAAAGGGGCACACTTACAATTTAGTATCAGAAACAAGTAAAATAGAGCACTGTTGCTTATTGCCTGAACTAGGTGGAACCTGTGTTTCAGGCTAGAAGGTGCATAAATACCTACTTAAAATAAATAAATTAACATTAAGAGAAATGTAAAAGTAAATGACTAAAATTACGACTTACATAGAAAAAAAGCAAACAACATGTCAGCAGTTTATTTGCAGCCAATAAGTAAATCTTCTGTTTGTGCATAGGTCATGGGTTGTAAAAAAGTAATAATAGCCTTTTTACAGATAAAATAGTTCAACTTATATATACTTAGTTTTCTATTTAATCTATTGTACAGAAATGGGCCTAAAAATGTAAAGAATCTTTCCACAAAGACATGTTTGGAGGTTGCTTTAGAAATGCATACAATATCATTCCGTCTCTTGTTAGTATTGTCAGCATTGTACGTGAGCATGGTGTGCTGTTTTAATACCAGGTGCATAATAAATAGACATTCACCAACACTCGTGTCTACTCGTGGGACACACAGGCCTCCAAGAGAAGAGGCCTGTGCGAGGCCTGTATGTCCCAGCAGCGGGAACATTAAATAGCTGATTATACTTAAGGATGCGCAGAACTAAATGAGCATGCCCCTGGTTTGATACATAGAAGATGGGAAAAAGCGGCTGGCGGCTGAGCCATAGACCTACGTCTATGGCTCAGCCGCTTGGCCCAGTTGCTTTTGCTTTCAGACAACCGGGGCTGCGGGACTGTTCGAAAGAGATACCGTGGCCCCGGAACGTAAAGAACGTAAAGGGCAAGGAACATGGATGGGTTTAGTCAGTAAAAGTCTGACACTCCCTCCCGCTCCGCCCAGAGTGGGAGAAGTCATTTGATCATTTCCTATCCGAAAAAAAAGGCTCTCAGACAACAATGGTTCAAATAACAACAATAATATTTTTTAAAGAATTCGCTCTACACAACATAACCGTCAATAACGTAAACGTTATAAAAAAAATATCAGGTGTATTTCTAAAAGTAGCTTACCTCCAGCATTTAGAAAACGCTTAGCAACCTTTTAAAAGCACTCAATAACAACGTAAAACTGAACGGGTACTTAACAGAAAGACGTAGGTGTAGGAAATACGAGGCACTCGAGAGGCTCGGGATTCATCCAACCATCCGTGACAAGTGTACCAGATTGAAATACGAAACTCAACGGCTTGACATTTATAGAGCGATGTGGAAAGTGGTTTATATTTCATTACTCGAACAGTCGGCACGAGGAAAAACTGGAAAAGTGTGTGACTTGGAGGATTGCTTTAATAATAAGCATGACCACAGTATCAAAAAATTACAAATCTGTTTAGTCCATCAGTTAGATTATTGATAAATAATGGACACGCATTTTTTATTTTTGTAAATCAATGAATATTGACAAAGATAAAACGCATCAAAACTCGGGAGTGGGGGCTCGTGACGTCAGAACTAGCTAAAATTTATACCCAGGCGTGGCGTATTGGGAATTTTAAAAGCTTCGTATCTTCGTCAATTTTATTGATCTGACGGACGATTTAGATTTTTTAGTCGTCTGCACCATTATTAATCGTCCTATAAAGTGATGTCTACACTATAATATTATAAAGAGGAAAACTTTGTTTGTTTGTTTGTTTGGTTGTAATGAATAGGCTTAAAAACTACTGGACCGTTTTTAAAAATTCTTTCACCATTCGAAAGCTACATTATCCACGAGTAACATAGGATATATTTTATCCCCGTACTCCCACGGGAACGGGAATTACGCGGGTGAAACCGCGTGACGTCCGCTAGTAAAGGATAAAGTGGCATTTGATGACGATGATGACAAAGTCATCGTATATTGTAATCGTATGTATCGTATTGACCTAAATAATAAACTTAAAAAAGCTTGTAAATTCTGTAGTAAAAACCGAAACGCATTAAAAGCACCTAGCACTTGTTATAATACTGTAGGTAAGCTATATGTCTTATTTAGCTTACTCCTCAGTGTGCGGCAATCAAGCTAGTATATAGTATCTTATTTGAGGAGCTCGTGGCTAAATAATAACAGCCGCTCGGGTCGATCTTTAGGTTAAGCCATGCTTGCCTAGGTTGATCTGTGGATGACCCGTTACATACACATACCGAGTTTCCTTCGTGCTTCGGAAAGCACGTAAAGCTGTTGGTCCCGGCTGTCAATTGTATATCTTTGACAGTCGTTACAAGTAGTCAGTGGCCCTAATAGTCTGACAACCAGTCTTACCAAGGGTATCGTACTAGCTGGGTTGTGGCAGTCAGATAGGCAGTCGCTCCATGTAAAATATTGTTCAGCTGTATCCGGTTAGACTGTAAACCGACCCCGTCATAGTTGGGAAAAGGCTAGACAGATCAAGCAAGCTATGTACAGCCACGTCTAATAATATGTAAACACTTAAGAATTTTTAAAATTTTGTTTCTCCTAATGTACTGATAATTAAAATTTAATTTTAAAATACATAGTATTCTGGAACTCATATTTTATGAAAAACATCCTATCTCCTAGTTACAATCGTTATTTCTCGCGAAAATAGCTATAATATTAAGGAAAGTGTATACATAAATATTATTAGACGTGACTGTACCTTATTTATCATGTCTTTTCTTTTAACAAATGTAGTAATTTGGAATATTTTTTATTAATCAACTTCCACCCATTTGTTCTACAAACTCACACACACATGAGCGATCGATTTATCTAATTATGTCCTTAATAATTTAGTATTACTGATACAACATTTACATACAGTTAGTGCACTTCAGTGCATTCGATATTAGATTAGATTTCACTACTATACGTTCTAATCAAAACGGTTCCGACCACGCTTAAGATACTCGCCAGACGTAACGTCCCTTGGACTCATAAACGCAGCGACAAATACTATGTATTTGGAACTTAAACAATGCATGAACTGTGTGCAAGCTGGTATGATTAGAAGTGGCTGGCTAGGGTTTCTCCAGAGATGATGACTAATAGTATTATGTTTTCAAAACACTATCATAATAGCATATATCCTGAAGACAATCGTATATATTTTCTGATGTTGATTATTGCTTTCAGGCATTATAAAACTCGCGTTTAGCTCTTCTAGTCGTCTTAAGTCACTTAGTTTGATGTACAGAATGTTTGGTTGATGGCTCCGTGATGAAGTTGTTAACACCCTGTATTGGGATAAGGGCCGGATAATTATGGTGCTGATGAATGTAAATTTAAATCATGAGAACCCGGGCCTTTCTTTTTAAAGCACTAATAGTTAGAATCGTAGTTAAACATCTTGTAACACAGTTATCTCTCACTGCATGCAATAGGTACACCATTATTATTTCTTTTCCCGTCCAATTTTAAACAATCCCCACAACAAGACTGATAAAAAGAAAAACTTAAATTGTTGTAAGCAAAGTAAGAAGAAACGTCTGTAGGTAAACAAAAGAACAAAAAAATACTAGGAAAAGTAATTTGATTCTGCACTCTGTTCTAAGAAAAAAAGTTCAATCAAACGCACTGTTCTGTTCAGCAAGTTGATAAGGTACTTAAATTGTTCGTATTCTTTCAACACAACTGTTCTTCTTTATCAATACCAAAGTGCAACATGGATCTTTTGGCGTTCGCGTTTGTTTTTGTTTATAGTGTGGTAAGTGCTTAACCTGTCGTCAGAGTTTTATGCCACCCATAATCCTCTGACTTGGCTTTACATGCCGTCGAGACATATTTATCATTTGGTTCCTTCACCGAAGCAAGATGTAATTAAACAATACGCTTAAGAATCCGAAAAATCTGAGGTGCTTGTCTTGGGTTCAAAACTCAGACCTCTGATTTCACAGTCATTGGTATTGGCACTAAGCTATCACTTTAGGCGGTAAGTTACATTGTCAATAAGACACTGTTGGTAAACCATTGTGATTTCGTCAACGGACATTGTACTAAACAAAAAATAAAGATGGCGACATTCGTTCCGACTATGACCACGCATCCACTACGCGCCAAACCGGGCTGTACGCGGCGATTACAGACCGATCGTCTGTTAGCGCCATTACCAAGGCTACTTGCAGGCAGCAGCCGAGGCCTGCACTCAAGTTATTAGTAGGTACTTGTGCCAGTCGTGTTCAGTTTCTCCTAATCCGTTTTACTATGATCATACGCTTAGTTATACATACGGCTTCATACTCAACTCACTTGTATCAGACGTAATATGTGCTAACCGAAATTAGACCCTCTTACATTAAAGATACGTTATTTACAAAATATTCGTGATAGGCTTACAAAAGTAGAGCCAATACCAAATATGGGCACTTTTTTAAACACTAGATTTTCAACTTTCAGCTTTGAACCAAGCGATGAGAATCCAAGTGGATACGTCTTTCGCACTTAAAAAAACGCAATACTGCACTTTAAAGTCGCGGTGCTAAACGTCGTGTTAAAAAGACGCAGTTGTGAATGAATAATTAAATAATATCCACCCAGCGTCTCCTGGGCGAGTGGACAGTCTACCCACTGCGATATTTTTGCTTCCCTGCCCATTTAGCCTCTGCCTAAGTGGAGGTTACTCCAATTCTTCCCGCGGGAGTCGTAAGAGAAATAAGCTAATTACTACTAATTGTCTTTAGTGGCTTAGTAGTAATAAACACTGTTTTAAACCGCTTGGAAGTTCTTTATGACTATTCCCATAACGTACAGAAGCCTAAACGTTGGTAGAACCGAATTTGGAACACTATCCTGTAAAAAACCCAGCGAAAACGAGGTGAATAGTTTCGAACATGCAGTTTTGGATGAAAATTGAGATAAGCCCATTTAGAGAATATAACTTATTTACTAAATGGGCCTTTTTGACTTTCAGACATCTGCTTGGCTCCACCATCTTCAAATCCATGATTCCATCCATAAGTGTGAGCATTTTGCTCAATTAGAAATAACGTTGACGGTTTGAAGTTTCCCCGTGCTTTTGTTTCACTTGACTTGGCCTCGAGCCTTCAAATCGACCCTGTTTAAAGAATATTGCTAAAGTCATACATCATCAGCCTGCGGTTGTTCATTTCTGGGCATGGACCTCCACAACCGCACGCCACTCAACTCGATTCTCGGCAAATCTCATCCAGCTGCTACCAGCAACCTTGCGAAGATCGTCGCCCCAACGAACCTGAGGACGTCCCACTTTACGTTGGCCCATTCGTGGTCTCCACTCAAGAACACATCTACCCCAACAGTCATCGGTTCCACGGCTAATATGGCTGGCCCGTTGCCACTTCAGCTGACTTATTCTGTGAGCGAAACCCACACATGAAATCCAATTACGTGAAATCTTTCACTCCATAACTTCTCTGTGTACGTGGGAAAAGCTTCAAACTTTCATCACGTGCATAATTAGAACTACCTCGGAAGGCTAGTCAAACGCAGGGTTTGCCAAACACACTGCTTAGCTTGAATGTATTTGTTAAGTAAATACACGAAGCTGTTCGCTGTTCCGGTCGGACGGCGGCCATTAGCTGGGTGTGGATTGTGCTCATACTTTTATTCAATTAGTTTGGGGTTGTTTGTAGATTGATCGAATTTCATTATGACAAAAGAAAATATAGTCTAAGAAGTAAAGGTGCATTTGTTGATAGTGACCGTCTGGATGGGTTTGTTTTGGAAAAAACATTTTCCAAGCAGCAGCTAACATCCAATTAGAACGTTTAAAAAAATAATAATTAAAAAGATTAAAAAACACGCCTGCCATGTCAAAAAATTAACTAAAAAGTAAAAAATAAGTAAACAAAAATAGAAAACAAAGAAAAACAACATTGTAATTGCAGTCGGCGGACAGTTCTGTGGAAAATTTATTTACAGGTCCCCCGACTGCAATTACAATGTTGTTTTTCTTTGTTTTCTATTTTTGTTTACTTATTTTTTACTTTTTAGTTAATTTTTTGACATGGCAGGCGTGTTTTTTAATCTTTTTAATTATTATTTTTTATTTCATACCTTTTAGTGACAAAATAACATGTTAACCAACAACCAATGCGAATCTAGATTGCCTTAGATATTTTATCTGACGCTAAGATTTCTGAGGTCATGGAGTTGTACTGGTATTCGGGTAGTGTCGTGAGGCGTTGTTTTTTATTATGAATTATATTTTTTAATGTTGGGTTATTAACGCCCTCAAATTTTTCAGTCTCTTTTCACGTGAATTCGGCGATTCATTTTTAAGTTTATTCGCAAATCGACGAGCTTTCTTGGTTTTCTTTGAAATAACCATTTGTCTAATAATACGACTGGTAAACAACGATAATAATAGAATTACTAAACAAACACTAAAATATACTGAATGTAATAATACCAAGTTGTGATAATACACTCGCGAGCATAAGTATGGAATCATTTTCTTGGAATTGATTTCGCGCAATCTTGAGTAGGTACTTAATATCTAGCTATGAATAATAATAAAAATGGTACCATTTTAAAGATATTACGTGAAGTAGTATGGAAAAAGATATCTTCAATTGTTTGATACGTTGCGAGTGGCGGCCTATTTTGTTACCCCCTATAAAAGCACGCACAATGTCGGTTTTTTTTATCAGTCGGCTTTCACACGTTGACTGGTACACATCTCCGAAACTTTTGACCCTTGAACGTGCACGACAATGGACACTCCACCTATAGTCGCTCTATTGCAAGAAGGGGTCAGCCAGCGGGCTGTTGCAAGTCAGCTCTACATAAGCCAGTCCTGTATCTCGAAACGCTTTCGGGAGACTGGTGGCTTTATCCCGAGACCAAGATCTGGACGGCGCCGGTGCACATCGGAGAGGGATGAACGTTTTATCATGTCAACCTCTCTCTGAAATCGACATTTGACTGGTGTCGACGTCCAACAGGAGCTCCGAAATGTTCGTGGGATAGATGCCAGCGAGTGGACAGTTCGTCGAAGACTTAAGCAAGCTAATTTGACTACAAAAAGGCCTGCCACTGGCCCGAACGAAACTAACGGCAGATCACCGACGAGCACGCCTTCAATTTGCTTGCTACCATCTTGATTGGGAGGTTGACCAATAGAGGCGGGTCCTGTTCTCCGACGAGTGCAAAATATGTTTGCACGGCTGCGACTGAACAGTTGAGGCTACAGGCGGCCTGGGGAGCAATTTGCGTAGTGCTGTTTCACTGAGACAGTGGCTTATAATAATAATAATAATTATATTGGGCCGGGATTTCCTTCGACGGTAAAACGGAGCTTCTTTTCATGCCTGGAGGAGGACGAGGAGGTGGTCTAACTTCAAACTGCTACATTTCCGATATTCTGCTAGAACATGTTCCTTATGCGAGATATATCGGGGATGGCTTCCTCCTCATGCACGATAACGCTTGTTGTCACACTTCCCGTGCCACAACTGACTACCTCAAAGTTGTTGGTATCGCCACACTGAACGGCTAGCGCTCAGCCCGAACTTGAATCCCACAGAGCACGTGTGGGATGAACTGAAGAGGAGGGTTCGTTTAAGAAAACCTGCTCCTTCAAGTGTGAATGAGCTGAAATCGGCTTTGATAGAGAAGTGGGAAGATATCCCGCAAGAATCGATTCAGAAGCTGATCAGGTTGTTACAATGAAGAACCGTCTTCGAGAAGTTATTAGGGCGAGGGAAGGGAGTACATTGTACAAATTAAATTGTTATTAATTATTTTTTCTTGTTTTTTTTTTTATTCATTATTTTTCCAATATCCTTGTGTTTTCTTTACTCCTTCACTCAATCCGGGATAGCTCCTTAAATACTGATGCATCGTTTATGCTATAGTACCTACCTGCACGTTGATGCATGGGTGGTGTTTGTAGCGCTGGCTCAACTCTCTGTACCTACTAAGTTAATACCACTGTCTGTGTGTCTGTTGGTTAAATGGGTATTTTTTAATTATAATATCGCTCATTATTACAATAATGAGCGCCAATCCCGCCGACAAACTACGCAGTTCAGTGGGTTTAGTATGCAGAAAACAAATTTGGTCATAATCTTTGCGATCACTCGCAAGAGATCCGCTTCACTACTGCGTCGGATGCGGGGCAGCGACAGCAGTCTTCTGAGCGTGAATGCTATTAAGACTGAAGGCCACTAACATAGGCTAAGGAATACAAACGAATGTATGGGTTCTACCTGAATTAAAGATAAATAATTAAACGATTTATTTATAATTTATCAAAGTTCAGATAAAAGTTTGTGACAAGTTGTGACGTCACGCGAGATTTCAACGTGCTGCAGCTGTATCGTCGTCACTTATAATTCATTTACCATGCCACATCACTTATAATTTATTTGACAAGAACATATACGTGTTCAATAAATTTTGATAATCTAACCATTAGTTAGATCATCAATTTTTTTTTTTTTGTTAATATACCCAAGAATATTAAAATAACAAATCCGCAATTCCACAACAAGATAATCTAACCATGTGTCCTAAGAAAAACAAATAACGACACCAACAGGGGTAGCATGTAGTACTAACAAGTTTTTTATTAAACATAATACTAAGTTGTCTAGGAAGGATTTTAATTGTTGAGGTATTGTTATAGAAACTAATGAAAAGCCGATACCGTATAGTTTCGCTATTTTTTTTTTTATATTAAACAAAATTATTTGTATTCTAAACAAAAAAAATCTGTTCTACATTTTGTCATTTACTCAAAGAGTTCTGGATGATGGTTATATGCGTAAACGAATTTTCAACAATATTAAAAAAAATAAGGTGATGTTTCCTCATTAATCATGGCAACCCTATTATTTTCAAAGTTTGTCTATAGCCTATGTTAACCGGGCTAACACAAGGATTCTAACAATACCACGCATAACGAAATCGGTTCAGGCGTTTAGAAGTTATGGTGGAATAAAGAAACTCACAAACATACATACATACATACATACATGAACCCTGAAAACATAACACTCTTTTTTTTGGGCAGTCGTGTAAAAACAAATTAGGAATTGATTGCTTTTTATACAAGCAACCGGGAATGCGATAAACTGCAAGCCTGCCAGCCCATAATGTAGTTCAAGAACATCATACTATAACTATGTAAGTGAAATTTAAACAAGAAACAGAGAGTGCGCCAGTGCCTGCGCACACACTTTAATACTCCCGCGCCGATGGCATACTTCGCTAAGATTCACTGCCGTGATCGAAAACGTTTAGAGGGCTATTATTATATGATTACATTTGTAATGCCATTTGAATTTCGTCGAATAATGCCACAGCATTTAATTTAAAATCGGCCGGATCACACCCACACCGCAGACTTAACAAGAATTGCGTTATTTCTAGGGCATGTGGTTCGGGTTCGGTCCCATAGTAAGAGATATTTCATTATTGAAAAGCAAATTGAGCTTTTCAAAAACAAGATTATATAACTACACCACACCACACCTACAACCACACCTACATAGATAACTGAGGTATTCCTCAGAGTGCACCTATTTCTAAGCGCGCGCAAACAACTAAGCGCAACTAATTCAACTTCGAATAGATAAACGGTACACCGTGATTTGTTCTTAAGAATTCTGATATCAGATATTGTGCCTTTCGGATCATTCCCACTAGTTCTACTTACTACACAGTCCTACGCGGCTACGGTAGAACTAATAGGTATTTTTATTCCCAGTAGTTCTACGATTTGAGGTGGTACAAATCGTAAAACTAGTGGGAACAAAAAGTCCCATTAGTTCTACTGTTCCATTACACAATTAAAATTTAATGGTAGAACTAATGGGAATTTGTATTCCCATTAGTTCGTTCGTAGTTAGTTCTACGATTTTGTAGTACCTGAAATCGTAGGACTAGTGGGAAACATAATTCCCACTATTTCTACCATAGAACTGTGTAGTAGAACTTGTGGGAATGATCTGATTTTTCTTCGTATAAAGCTCTTTACACTATGGGGTGGGACTTTAAGAGATTGATTCCACAAGTCATAGTACCGTAGGTAGTAATGTTACTAAAATATGATAGTTACGTACCTTCATCCAGTACGAGTATACTTTCATGTAAATGGACCGTTTGCGAAGCCATCAATCAAGCATTTTGTACATCAAAATGGAACTTTACGCAGAAAACCAGCCTGATTATCTAAAAACAACTGTCACGGTGACATGTTCCCATACAAAAATACCTATGTTTTAAACAGCTATTTAAGATAAACAGACCGTCATCTTTTTGGTGAACATGGACCTTAGCCAGTTATGTTTAAGTACCCGTGTAATAGACGGTGAGCCTATTGTGTATCAACTGGCACAAATCCAGACTTTGTGGCTTCTACTGGGAAAGTGGGTTGTCTCCACCGATCACAGTATCAGATCACGTTAGCCACGAATCACGGCAAGTTATATCCAGTGATACCGTTATCCGTTTCTCTCGTTATCGTGTTACTACTGTTCACAATATGCTTGGTGACATAAAACAACACTAAATCAAATCAGATCACGGTGTGCAGAGGCTAATAATTTACAAAAAACAAAAAAACATTATGAATGTGTATTAAAAAGTCATATATTAATCTTCTCAAATAATTCAATTGTAGTGTCAATGTGTAATTTCAAAATAACAGCTATTACGGAATGCATAAAATCATGATAGAAAAATCCAATAACACTAGTTGTCCAACATAGGAATCAAACTCAGTAGGTACTCCATACTCAGCACTCGCGTTTGCAACTACCATACCTACTAGCGAAGCCGTATACAAGAAGTTCTATCCTAAAATCTAACAAAAGGCTGGACACATCCCAATTCACGTTTCAGCTAACACTCGTGAAGTCGTTATTTTCAGTGCGTTTGACATCGATAGCTCAGTTGAAGTATATTATATCAAAGGCATCGGGAGTCGTTCTATGCTAACTCAAAGCAGTAAGAACCTCCAGTACACATGATATGGTATCAAAGAGTATTGATATACAGCTGATGTGAACTTATCTTGTGACAGTGATGAAGGAAATGGGATCGTCTGTATAGTACTGAAGCTGTTGCCGTTGCCGTTGGAAACAGAATCAGCATTATTTGTTAAACATAGTTGCCAATCAGAGACCACGTGGTCGATCACCAACCCGATGGATAGACTCCATTGAATCTGTCACACCAAAATCCCTTTGGCAAAATGTGCTCGCCATGCGGTCAATAGGGACCGGTGGAAAAAGATCGCGAAGGCAGTGATCACAGTTGTTTGCGACCCTTGATGACCACGACCACTCTGTCAAGAGTGAACGAGTAAGAAGAAGAAGAGGTGCCAAAAAGCGCCCCGCCAGACAATGACCTACTTCCTGGAGTGTCCGAAGGGTCCCAACACATTAGAGGACCTAAAAAGCGCCGCTGACGTCGGATTAACGTGGCCACTTACTGCACCTACTTGCAGTAGTGACATTCTCCTTCAAGGGGCTGCAGTGGAAGCAGCCAGATGAGAGTAGCCAAGAATCGAGTTGAATGGCGGGCCTGAGTCACACTGCTGTACAAAAGCCACATCGCGCTGATATGTATAGCCCTAAGGGCAAAACAGACAAAGCCAAGTAGTGAAGCCACGCTGACTTCGTTGCATGTGTGTTAAGGCCAAAGTTCCATGTAAGCGAGCCTTTTGCCGTTGTCTGGGCACGATTGACAACAAAAATCTTGGTAACAAAATACTGTTTTTCCCAACTTGGCGATAAAACTCTGGACCAAAATAAACAATAAAGAAACAAATAACAGTACCTTTAAAGTAATAATTACATAAATAACAGTACTTTCAACTTAGACAAGATACAATACAAAATATACCTACTCTTTGTTAAACTAGTCTGTGAAACCAAAATGCTTTGACAATAAATAAGAGAACACAAGTCCATGCACGAGTGGATCTGGTACATGAGGAACAGTTCTATGACTTCGTGATTTTATTACTTGTTACTTCAGCGGAATGAATGCTTATCATGCTGTGAGAATTACTGAATACTTAGCTGCGACCTGCGGTGTCACTTGCATTTTAGGAAAACTTCTTCAGTAGTATGGATTAAAGTATCCTATAAACTCGTACTTTTTTGCATTCCTGTGTACAATTTCATGTGTCATTCAATAGTTTAAATTCTAGAAACTATACTATGTCTGCACTGGTTAACCGTTTATGTGCAATGTGGCTAATATACTGGTAAAGAAAAAAGAAAATGTTTTATTTTTGGTATAAATACAAATATAACACAAAATTACTTATGGCAAAGTGTCATCAGCTCAGCATATTACTTGACCCTCAATTTTCAGTTGTGTAGTAATGTGTACCACATACACATTCACATCTGAGGTTAGAACAGTCGAAAAAAGGTGCGAATATCACTTAACTACACACAAAAAGTCTCTAAAACCTCCAGAAAATAACCACAATTATTCATGATCATCGGCATAGGAGACCCGTAGAAACAACGCATTGTTGTCGTATCAAACATCGACAAATGTAACACAATCGCTATCAGTAAAACAAATTGACTAGTTATAACCACAAACATAACGTACGCCATGCCACCAGTAAACATATAGTGTCACAAATTATAGAGCGTGGTGTTTCACGCACTCAGTCACGCCTGGCTGCGTACGCCGCGCACGCCGCGCACGCCGCCTCTGTTTCACACATCACGGCTTTCATTTGTTTGTTGTTTTAGAAAATTACTGACACAACGCGATAGGACTCAGCCCGCGTTTACAACATGTTATCGAAAATGTTTTCTACACGTTTAGTATTCTCGACTTGTTTTGTTTCTCGTTGACAAATAAGTTAGTAAGTCACAAAACTTGTCACAGGTCATAAAAGGTAGATAAAATAGTTATTATTACCAAGTCACGTAGAAAAAATGTTTGACACAGGACTTGTTTTTGACAAGTCTTTTGCGAGATTTGTGCCAAAAACAAGTATCACAAATTATCTAAGCACGTAAATGCGGTGCTAGACCGGTTTTGTCGAACATCATAAACGTTAATCTTTGCAAAGTAGGTAACTCAAAGATCTCTTCTGGCTGAAATCAAGATACACATCGTAGTTAATCGATTCAGATTATTCCAAACCCAGCCATGAAAAGATGAAGAAACTTTTCTATCACAAATAACACATTAATTTAGTGTCAGTGTAAAGTTATCCTATTTAGGATATTAAGCCGATTGAATCCTGTTAAAATTGCTTAAGAACAGTGGAAATCTTTACAAAAGTAATTTACGGATATGTTGTAAGAGTTAAGCTAATCTGGGGGTCTAAAATGGCCACTTTAGCAGAATCATAATAAAATGGTCATTATAGAAAGTTCACTGTGACCATTTTAAAAATTGTAACGCAATTCATATTGTGATGCTGCTAAAGCGACCATTTTAGACTCCCAGTAATTCACACAAACAATATGAAATCAAGTCTCTCAGTTCAAAAACAAACGGAAAACTATTACCAACTTCTACGAAAACATCATTAGCGTGATTCAGGCTTCGCTTACTCGTCCGCATCATGAACTACTAACGAGTTCACCCACTCTCCGCTAGATGTCACTATTCTAAACATCGCACGTAACCTCAGCAGTAATTGGACCGTTTTGTGCTCAAGGATTACACGCGAAGTCTCTTTCTTGGGAGTTTGTTAGCTACACCCATTGTGTGAGATCGTAAAAGATTAAACAGTGTTTTATAAGACCGACCTAGATTTTACGATAAAGAATGTTGCGGAAAGAAAGTTTTTTAGCTAATAAACTGCTTCTCATTAGAAATCACAGGGTTTTTTTGATACATGATACTTGTAACAATTTACTTGGTGGTAACTTGAGAGGTCTCTTCCAAAGGCTCATTCTTTTGGTAACACACTTGTAGGAGTCTTTTAGTTGACACTCATAAGAACAGGATGACATAATTCAACAAACGTTCCCAAACATCAATCCACCTATGTTGCTATCTCTAAATCACAAACATGTTTGATATTTTAATAATATCGCGCCAACAAAGTATGGCAGAGACATCAGAGTTCGTGCCGCGTTAAAATTCAAGGAGCAAGTTGGAAAATTTTCCGTCGAGCAGCCGCCATTGAGGGGAAAAACTTTGACATCTGCCCATGAAACTATGAAAATTGTTTACGCTACTAACGGAGGTGACAGTGCTGCAAACTTGAGGAGATAAAAAGATAGGAATTTATAGTGTTGTACTAAAGAGATGGAGGAGTTTTAAGTCGACAGCAACAGCAATTTTATCCAGTTCAATAAAGTAAGTAATTATGAATTTGAATCCCGAACTAGTGACTGATACTTTGGCTTTCCGATTGCAAACGTCTAGTCTGTGGTCTAGTTCTAGTGTTTGATACTATGTAGGACTTATTGCTTTCTAAATTGACGATCATGAGTCATCCCGATCAAAGATACAGCTGCCATATAAGCTACCTTGAGAATACTTAAAAATAAATATTCACAAACCAAGACTAATTTATATAAACATAACCCTTCCTTGGCAGTCAGATTAAAATGTAATAACTATTAAAACTATATATTAGCCAAACAAATAAACAATAAGACGCTTAGGTGTCAAAGTACCTACTCCTCCACATCGCTATCACCCGAAAACGTGCCCAGAAGACTGGCAGCCACATTAAATGACAACGTTTTAATACAATGTCAAAAAACGGAAGAAAATTTTAATTTGTCCGCTACCTTATAGCAATTCCCTTGAACACAATTGAATTAGCAAACTGAGGATGTATATTATCGTCCCATAAGGGACAAAACCCTGACGTAACACGACATCATCCACAGAAACAATTAACGCAAAAAAGCGAAACAGCTGTCAGTATCCCATTGGTCCACAAGTTCACATCTCTCCAACAGATCAACGGAGCTATAAAAGCAGTAATTTCGCTAGATTTTTATGACACTTTTTTATATGTTATTGTTACGTTGGTCCAATAATGGAAACTGAACGGGCCATTATTTTATTTGGACTCACATTTTATGGGTGAAACGATCACGTCGTGAATGTCCCGGTTTTATTATAATGAAAGTTAAATTTTCAATTTAGACGATGCGATGGCGGGTTGTGTTTTGATTTTTTGTTGATGATTAGGGATGTTTGTTTTGTTTTAGGTAGCTTCTTGCTGACACTATTATTCGATCTTTGTTTGGATGCAGAGATCATAAAGACTTGTGCTGGCTGTAAAGAAATCAGGCTGGTGGCCGCAACTCCGCGTCCAAGCACATTTCGCACACTGAAAGTCTACTAATTGACGAACAGACAGAAGCTCTTACAGCATGAAAAAGGTATACAACAAACATACCTACAATATTTATCTTATTTTAGGAGTCTGCATGATCAACCTATGATGACCCGAATGGCGTGGTGGTAGTGAGGCTGCCTTACGTTCTTAGGGTCCTGTGTTCGAATCCCGGTAGGAATAAATGTTTGTGTGATGAGCATGGACATTATAGTTTCCGAGTCATGGATGTTTATATGTATAAGTATGTATTTACAACTAAAAAAAAGTACAATGTAGTATATCAACTATCTGGTGTCCACGACACAAGCCTTGCTTAGTGTGGCACTAGATGGCGCTGCGTGTTAATGTCCAGCGATATTTGTTTGTTTATTTATTTATGATGTGTCACAGCTGTGTGACATCAGCTGCTGCTGATGTATCTACGATAGAAGTCTGGAAATCTTTAAATAGTCTCCAGACCCAGGATGGTCTCAGCAAGGAAAACCAGTTCAAGTGGAGATTTGTTAATGACTCTGCTCTGGAGTGTAAATGTGGTGCTGTTCCATATACGATAGATCACATAATATCGTGTACTTTTGTCTGTTCACTACAGGAACTGATGGACGCCACCTGAAGCGCCAAACTAGTAGCTCGGCTCAAAATCAAAATATTTCGCAGATGTCGCAGAAAACGTCAAAAAAGGTGAACGGTTCGCGTTGGTCGTTTCCAAGGAAAAGAACCGGCAAGAAACTCCATGGTTACTCTTTTCAAATCTTTTGGTATTGCAATAATATAATTATTATGTTACAGCAATAGTACCGGTAAAATGGGGGGAATAGGGTTCAGGGGTGAATGAAAACAAAACTTTGAAATGGATTTTAAAGTTGAATTCACGTGATATGGTACCAACAAGTACTCTATTGTGTTAACTAAATTATACTTAATTATAACGGTACCTTGTTGGCAATATACAATATAAGTTCAGCGATGAAATCCCTTTCAAAGTTTTGTTTCCATTCACCCCTGGATCCCTATTCCCCCCATTTTACCTTTAATATGGGAGGACAGCGTAGGCCCGACAATAGGTCGTTCTGGGCCGATACATTTTAGACCATAGAAACATAGTTAAGACCAATACCACTTCAACTAGACCTGCAGCCGGTCCTGCAAGTCATTCAGTCAAAACAGCTCTTCAATAAACAAAATCACCACATTAATAGGCAGAGAGAGAGAATCTCAAATAATTCTTCGCGGCGCCCGAGCCGCTCGGACGCAGCTGCTAAATCCCCCTAACCGGCCAGCATTAGAGAATTACTCGATATAATCCCTCGGCGGCGGTATTATTTGCTCCTCTGATGCTGCGCTGAACCTCGTCAAACGATATTATAATTCCTGAGGGATTGTGAACAGGTGTCTGTTGAGTTTAGCTGTTCAAGTTTTTAGGAAAATACTGCTTGATTAAGTGTTTTTTTTTTTGTTTATTATCTCAGATCGTTCCTTTGAGGAGGTCGTGGTTTGATAATAACTGAACTACGGGTTGATCGAAGGTTAAGCTTATTGGAATAATGATAAGAGCAGTGGTAGGATGGTAGAGTATATTCATTCGTGGACAATATTTTTACACGCAAGTTACAAAGTCCGGTTACTAAGTATCAGAACATAAACAGAAACCGTAACTATACTAATTTCAAATCAGTGACAGACATGTGTTAAATATGATTATTCTCACAGGCCAGTGTATACATAAATATGCAACCTCCAATACGCCCCCTTAATCTATTACACATGCGTATGATTACTTCTGTACTTGTCAGTACTCGGTACATAAAACAACATAAATCACTAACACTTCTATGTTCAAAAGTATAGTACAAAAAACAGAAGAAATCTAACAAAATAAAATATGCATAACAAAACTACAAATTATCTATTACACAAAGCACTTCTAGAAAACCTACAACATCAGACATTTAACTATTCGTCGCCCCCTTAATAGAATAATTTGCCAGGGATAAATCCTTTAAAAATTCTCTCAGCTTCGGGCTGTGAACACTTTTGGTTAAGATGTCCGCTATCATCTTATCAGTTGACATGTACCTTATTTCAACTTTGTTTGTCAGTACACATTCACGAATAAAATGATACTTGATATCTATATGCTTTGTCCTATTATGCATCATTTTGTTAGCTGCAATTTTATGCGCCGACTGATTGTCATTGTAAATTACTACTGCTTTACTATCCACAGCTGTCAAACTGTTCAGTAAACTACGTAAATAAAGAGCTTCCTTCGAAGCTTGACTCAGTCCTACGTACTCTGCCTCTGTGGTGGACAAGGATATTGTCGCTTGCTTCCTACTCTCCCATGACACTATATTTTTACCTATCTTGAAAATTAATCCCGTGAAAGACTTTCTATCAAGTGCCCCTCCCCAATCTGCATCAACGTAGCCTCGTAAGTCTAAATCCCCGGACTTCCTAAAAGTGAGACAAAGGTTAGACGTACCTTTTAAATACCTTAAGACCCGTTTCGCACATTTAAAGTGTATTTCATCATAGCACGAATTGAATTGTGAAAGTACACTTACCGCATGTGCTATGTCTGGTCGTGTATTACAGGCCAAGTAATTTAGACACCCTATCAAGCTTTGATATGGCAGATCGCTATGTGAATTTGTCGATCTTTCTAATTTCATACCGACTTCCATTGGGGTCAAAAATGGCTTAGCGTCTGTCATGTTAAAGTCATTCAAAATGTCTGAAATGAACTGTTGCTGATCTAGAAAAATAACATCTTTGTCTCTTCTCAGCCTCATGCCTAAAACATGCCTAGCCGGCCCTAAATCTTTCACTTTAAACTTGTCAAGCAAATCGTTTTTTAACTTTTGCTTTTCTTGTGCACAATTTCCAAAAATAAAAAGGTCATCTACGTAAATAACGACAATCAACTTCTTATTGTTTTTAAGCTGCTTTTGATACAAACACGGTTCTATTTTTGATTGTACAAAGCCTAAATTCAACATTTCTTTATCCAATTCCTTGAACCAAGCATTCGAAGCTTGTTTCAATCCATACAAAGAACGCTGCAGTTTGCATACCTTGGTTTCTTGACCTTTGACTACTGCTCCTTTTGGTTGGAGCATGAAAATGTCCTCTTTAATTTTGCCGTACAAAAAGGCAGTAGTTATATCCCACTGATCAATAAACCAATCGTATTCAACAGCTAGCGAGAACAATAATCTTAGAGTAGAGCTTCTAACTACAGGAGAATAAGTTTCTGTATAATCTACACCACATACCTGTGTGAAACCTTTTGCTACAAGTCTAGCCTTGTATTTCGTTACCTTGCCATCGCTATCTTTCTTGATTTTGAATACCCATTTGCATTGGATAGGCTTCTTATCAGCTGGAAGATCCACCAACGTCCAAGTCTGGTTCTCCTTTAGTGACATAAGTTCATTATCTATCGCTTTTTGCCATAAATCACCATCTGGTCTCGCCAACGCTTCATTAATAGTCAATGGATCACCATCAAGATTGCTCTCCTTGGCATACATAACATTGCATCCGTACCGATCGACTTGTCTGCGTTCTCTTACAGGATACCTTCTTACTGATTCAGGTATTCTGACTTCTTCTTCAGTCAATACGTCATCAGGTACTCGCTCTGGTACTACAGGGACAGGTCTTATCTCCTCCGATACTTCTACATTCTCGTCTATAGTATCACGATACATATCATCGTGAGCCTCCAAGTGTTCAGATCTGCTCGTAGATCCGTTGGGTAAACTGGAAGGAACAGAATCTGTATTCAGGTTTATAATTACTTCCGTTTCTTTTACGTTTTCCTTTTGTAGAAAGACGTTTTCTAGAAATTTGACATCTCTTGCAGTCGTCACTTCACCTGTCTTGGGATTCATTAGACGATAACCCTTCTGATTATCTGGATATCCAATAAAAATCATTGGTTCCGTCTTCATGTCCAGTTTGCGTCTCTTTTGTTTTGGTAACAATCTATATGCCAAGCAGCCAAAGATTTTCAGATGACTGACATCCACATCTTTTCCAGTCCAAAGCTTCTCTGGTACCGCATTATTCAATGCTTTTGTGGGACTTCTGTTCTTTAAGTAAACAACAGTATTTACAGCTTCGGCCCAATACTTCTTGCTTAGATTCGATTCTGAAAGTAATGTTCTTGCCTTTTCTATTATAGTACGATTCGCTCTTTCTGCGACAGAATTTTGTTCCGGCGTGTATGGTACAGTCGTCTGGTGTTTTATACCTGCAGACTTCAAAAACGATTTAAATTTACCATTACAGTACTCTGCGCCATTGTCAGATCTTAGACATTTAATAGATTTACTTGTCTCATTCTCAACTTCCGCCTTATATTCACGGAACTTATCGAAAGTTTCACTTTTGTTCTTCAAAAAATAAACATGAGTCTTTCGAGTATAATCGTCAATAAATATAAGAACATACCTCGAACCACCGAACGACGGCTCCTCAATTGGTCCACAAACGTCGCTAAAAACCAACTGTAAGACCTCGTTCGCTCTCGTACCTTGTTTTTTAAAGGGACTTTTGCATGTCTTTCCTTCGATACATGAAATACACGGCTCGCATAAATCGGTACTCTTAAATTCCATACCGCTTACTAAAACTTTCATTTTATTCATATAATTACGCGATAAATGAGCTAATCTTTTATGCCAAATATTCGAAATAATTTCATTTCGTTTTGACAATGTCAAATTCACTACATTATTTTGAGTTTCTGACAACTCATAGATTCCGCCGACCTCTTGACATCTTGCTATAGTTTGATTTTTATTTTTAATCATGCAACCTTCATTGTCAAAATTCATGCAATAATTCTTCTTGGTCAAATCGCTCACCGAAATTAGGTTCATGGATAAATCAGGAACAAATAAAACGTTTTCTAAAATTAATTTTTCGTTTTCGCTGACTTGTGGCTCAGCATTTCCTCGTCCTTTCACCAATAACTTCTCTCCGTTTGCTACTGCGATCTTCATGTTGCCCTTTACATGTGTGTAAGACAACAATTTGTTTTTATCATGGGTCATATGATTTGAGCACCCACTGTCTAAATACCACTTATTTTTGTTTATCGCCCCCTTCGTATTCAGGCAGATATTCGCGGTTTTGATCCGCTCCTTGCATTCAGACGCCTTGTGTCCTTGCTTGTGGCACTTAAAACACTTGTAGACGAACTTCTGCTTACGATCATTTGTTTTAGTGTTAGATCTTGCATCGTTCTGTACTTTACGTGTAACTAAAACTTTATCGTACTCTGTGTTCAACTTACTCTGTCTACTTCCTTCTTGTAACAATTTCATTTTAATTTGCTCCAACGTGATTTCTTGTCCACTATTATCTACAGCCATAATGAGAGGGCTGTACTCAGCGGTCAATCCACCCAGCAAAATCGATATGATCCAATCATCAGGGATTTGAGCATCAATATCGGACAATTGTTGTGTCAGGAACGTAATTTTGGATATGTAGCTTTCCATAGAATCGAAATTCTCTAACTTACAGTTAAAAAGTTCTCGCTGAATATGTATACGTCTTCCCCAACCTTTGTCTTCATACGCTTTCCGTAAGCTATTCCAGGCTTCTTTCGCAGTCTTCGCATTGTAAACGTGGGTAAAGCACTCTGGTTCTAACAACAAGCATATTGTCGTTCGTGCCTGCCGGTCTACGTCAGCATTTACTACATCTGTAGAAATTACTCCCCACCAGTTTTTATTCTCCAAGTAATTTCGCACCAGGAATTTCCAGTTTGGGTAGTCGGACGAATTTTTCAGCTTCTTAATACCACTTATGCCAACTTCAGCTGACATAATTGAGATTTCGTAAGTTTCACAAGCACACGATAAATATTCCACTCAATTAAAAATTATGCTCTAGCATTTATGCTTCCGGGACCTGGGCCCATAACCTATTGGAATAATGATAAGAGCAGTGGTAGGATGGTAGAGTATATTCATTCGTGGACAATATTTTTACACGCAAGTTACAAAGTCCGGTTACTAAGTATCAGAACATAAACAGAAACCGTAACTATACTAATTTCAAATCAGTGACAGACATGTGTTAAATATGATTATTCTCACAGGCCAGTGTATACATAAATATGCAACCTCCAATAAAGCTACGCTGGTCAAGGACGGATCGTGGATTGGTGATCATCCATTACCATGACCGTTTTATTTACCGACCGTATTTAATATAACGTGTTTCTCTCTAGCGATATTGTAAACTCTCGAATTATTGTCAACTGAACATACGGAAGTATCTCTGCCCCCATAATCGGGACTTGGGGCACCCCCCCGTTAGGTTAGGTCAGGTTCCTTAAAACCCTTTTTTTTAAGATGGGAAATCATCCAATAACTTCTCCCACTCTGGGCGGAGCGGGAGGGAGTGTCAGACTTTTACTAAAACCCATCCATGTTCCTTCCTCGCCCTTTATGTTCCGGGGCCGCGGTATCTCTTTCGAACAGGCCCGCAACCCCGGCAGGCTTCCGAGTAGCCTCGAAAAACAAGTGTAGGCTCTAAAATCTGTGACATTCATTAGAATTTGTGCAGTTAGGACTCGAAAGTCTGACAACCAGTCTTGCAAACTGAGAGCATTATATACCTACTCAGTAACTGGTTTGTGGACGCTGACCTCCATTCTGATCAAGTAGTCCAAGTAAATTACATTAGTATTCAGCTGCATCCAGTTAGACCCCAACATAGTTGGGAAATGTAAGTAGATGATGAAGTAATTCCTTGTGTTACTGTAAGATATTTCAGGACAAGACTCGGATACGACGAGATTCGACGACCCGAATGGCGCAGCGGTAGTGAGGCTGTCTTACTTTCTGAAGGTCCTGGGTTCGTCTCCCGGTAGAAGCAAATGTTTGTGTGATGAGCAATGAGCGTGGACATTTTGTTTCAGAGTCATGGATGTTTATATTATGTACAAGTACATTTATAATAAATATGTATTTACAAACTAAAAGTATATTATGTAGTATATCAACTATTTGGTGTCTACGACACAAGCCTCGCTTAGTGCGGCACTGTGTGCAATGCCCCTTTTTTTTTTTTTTGGGATGGGATATCATCAAATAACTTCTCCCACTCTGGGCGGAGCGGGAGGGAGTGTCAGACTCTTACTGACTAAAACCCATCCATGTTCCTTCCTCGCCCTTTATGTTCCGGGGCCGCGGTATCTCTTTCGAACAGGCCCGCAACCCCGGCAGGCTTCGGCCCTTGCGGGCCCCTCCCCTTATGCTGACAGACATCTCATTGAGGCGCGCGTGGAACACGAACGCGCCGTCGACACGGCCTGTCGTCATCGTTAGACGGACGGACGGCTAGCTAGCCCATAGCCAACCGTCCACAGGCCCGCATCTACGGTGGCCGGTAGCCACCACGTGGCCCCCGACGCCCGGTGCGTCTCCCGTGGCGGCCGGGAAGAGAGGATCTCTCCCTCTCGCTAGCATGACTGCTTCGCAGAAGGAGGTGACGGCTTCCCATTCCGTCTCGCTCCGGACCATGGATTGAACCAGGGCCGGACGCGAGAGGTCGCCGCCGCCGATCGCCGCTACGAGGACACGGCGGTGCTCCGCCCACGCAGGGCAGACTTCCACCGTGTCCTCCGGTTGTGCAATGTAGCAAGTTTCCCATGAGTGAAGGAATTTTTAGAATCGGATCAGCAGTTCCATAGATTATCTATACAAACTCCTCTCCTTATAATCTACATAATTTAGGTAATTAAAATACTAGCTTATAACTATATCACCGCATAGCAAAGGCTTCATACAGAAGAAGGCACGAACAGGTGAACATGTCAACAGATTGGCAATTTCCGTCTCATAATCACCTATTAGTCTGAAGACCTCGTGGCTAGACAATACCAGCCGCTCGGATCGATCGTTAGGTTAAGCCATGCTTGCCTAGGTTGATCTATGTATAGATGACCACCCTTACATACCGAGTTTCCTCCGTGCCTCGGAAAGCACGTTAAACAGTTGGTCCCGACTGTCATTTGTCCATCTCTTACAGTCGTTGCAGGTTGTCAGTGGCCCAAAAAGTCTGACAACCAGTCTTACCAAGAGGTATCGTTTTACCGAGTACTAACTGGGTTATGGAGGTCAGAAAGGCAGTCGCTCCATATAAAATACTGATATTCAGCTGCGTCCGGTTAGACTGGAAGCCAACCCCAAAATACTTGGGAAAAGGCTAGGCAGATAATGATTCACCTATTATGCTAGAATGTCTTACGATGCGTTAAACTCGCTCGTACCCAAGCTTTACAGGATGTAAATGAACCCGTTGTAAAGCCTTTCAACCAAGCATTCTGTACAACAAACTAGGTAACTCTAAGCAAATATTATTGCTGGGAAACGACTTTTTTTTCGGTGTTAATTCACGTTTCACGGGAAAAGTCACTGTAACGCGCAAACAAAACATTGTGCTGATGGACGCATTTAATAGTTAACAAAAAACGTTTGTTATGGGTCACACCCTTTATATTGCAATTTTTGTATACCTCTTAATTGTGCTTCCAATAAAGAACAAGATTGTTTTTCCTCGTCATTCAAAAGGAGATATAATAAAACTCCTAGACACATAAATAATATACCTAGAGGACTAGGGTTCTCCCAAAGTCTAGTAAAAACCCTCCGTGTAATATAAAAGCGTGTCACAATGACAAATCTCCATGCAGCAGTACCGACGCTCGACGCAAGAAGAACTTACATCCACTACTCACCTGAGTAATGGTCGCGCTTCTTACGGATTTACCCCTCAGTCCGACGGATTTCACACTGTCTTCTAGTAGAAAATGCTAGGAAAAGATACTAGGAACAAACATGAGCTGTGTCAAATATGTAAGATAGTGTTGGGTGACACTATTTTGTTCTTGAAAAGGACATGAATGCTTTTTTGATGTGTAAAAGATATGATGACATTTTCGTGTCTTGAACGTTTACTTACTGGATTTAATTTTAATTATTGTTAATCAATATTATTTAACTGCACGTGGAACGGAACTGGGATCTGTGGCTCGAAAAACAAAACGCACGCCAAGTAATGTATTATTCTATCTGCATTTACCGAAATGAGCAAAGAATAAACTTACCTTTTTTACGAATAAGTTATTCCCATAGCCCAAACGAGTTATCAGTTCACAAATACCTACAAATGACTCACATGTCCATATTGCCCGTCCCCTACAAAGAGCTGACCTCTCCCAATTGACCTTTACATCTTACGAGATGACAAGAGGCTCAATTTTCCCTCGCGTACCCAAATCAGTATAAAAATGTAAGAACAAATGGTGACACACTTTGCTATGCAAAAGGTGAGGTCTCAGATATTTCACATATAAATACATTTTACGCTAATATTTCTTTTCATAGCTGACATCGCGTCAAAATGTCCCGCCTGGATCCTAACACGTGGAGACATTATTCAAAAAGATTTTCTTTTTTTTCGCCCCAGATCCTTCCAGGATTTGTTCTTACCTTGTTAAAAAAAGGGACACAGAGTAAAAGAATATTGAGATTCTTGCAGAAAATATAATGGTACGCCAAACTTTTGTAGTTTCATTTTCTATGCTGTGGCTTATTACTGGGGTCGCTTCTTAGGATTATATTTTTTACTAACGAGGAAGAGAATCTTAGTGTCAAGCATAAAATAATGTCACTAAGATAAAGCCTTTTCGTAACAGGCACAGTCTAACATGGCTGACTTGTCTGTTTTAAACTAAATTCACGTCATTATTTTGAAAATTAGAGTTAATTCTAGCGAGCAATATAATGTCCTACTCCTTCCATACCCATTTAATTTAGAGCTTAATATATTATTTTAACGGTATACTTATTATAATAATAGGGTCTGAAATTAATCTTCTCGGTGGCCTCGCTTTTTTCCCGTCCCATTGTGAGCTCGGCCCCGCTTTGCCTAAAGAAACCATTGTGCATTGCTAGCTAACGCAAGACTAGTTGTTTGTCAAAAAATGATACAGTTTTCTTATTTCAGGGACTGGAGAACGACCTTCTTTATTATTCAGCTGTGGAGCTTCATTTTTACACAGTTGTATACGAATGTTTTACCTAGATTGCGACAGCCAGAAAGTATTTAATTGTTCTGGATTGAGCAAATACGTACAACTACATATGTTCCTCTACTACGTGCCTCTGCTCAGTGGAAAAACCATTCTGTCTTGCATAATAGTAACCACTTATGGCAAACGACAGGCAAGTTTCTCTTTCAGCAATTAAACCATGCACCCAACGAGTCATAAGTTTTGATTCAAACGTTGAAAAAGAAGCATGCGCTTCCAACCCTGCAACGCGACACCCGGTCTGGGCGACCAACGAAGCGTCGCGTAACATACTGTACTCGCACTTATGCGTAAGTGCGCAACATTACAATAATTCTCGGCGAACGCGAATTTCGAGCCCTTTGAATCCCTTCGGAGCGTGAAGTGCTCTAATTAAATATTGCGTCAATCTCGACACACCTGCCAGCCTCGTTATACCTGGGCGGTGAATAAAGGGTTGAATATTTTGAGGAAAATATATTTTGTATGACAATGTTGAAGTTGAATTGAGTGTTTTGTTCTGTTTGTGGATTGATTTTCATAATTAACAAACATCAACAACTCACATTCTTTACATAGTCCTTTCGCCTCGTCCACTTTCATACACTTTATCATACATGCACGCAGGTTGCGAGTACTATTCATCTAATATTCAAATTTCTAAAGAACCTCACAAATTACCTACGTTAGAGCCTTTTTAACGTTTTGTTAGTCACCTTTTAGTCATCACCTCAAAATGACCAATCTATCTAAGCATAAACCTCTTTATAGTTTTTGTCATTAATTTGAAACTTAAAACAATATGTAAAACCTAAAACAATTTAAAAAATGATTGTAATCATTTGATCTTTTTGGTTCTAGTGTCATACCATGTCCTCCGGAATCTCTGTGCTCTATTGTCATATTGCTATTATCATTTAGTTATAAGTCTAACAGTTTGTACAAATCCATGAAGTCCCAAGTTTTAAAAAAGACCACGGCTTCTTATTTTATTTCGACATGCATGTTGGAAGTTAAGTCCAATGAGAACCTTGAAGTTCCAACCAAACTTGCTGTTGACTAATGCAAATCAAATCAAAAGAAAAAAAACAAAAATCATTTATTTCTTAATTAAACATAAATCTTTTACAACAAAAATAGTGATTGGAACCTCCCTTTAAGCAAAAAATGCCTGTATTGAGAGCTCTTTCAAACCAAGTATTTATACTATTATTTTCCTATTATTTTTTTTGTTACCTATATAACTAAGTTTTTGACATCTTTATGGGCTTTAGCACCAATGCACCTGATAACTGCATAAACCATAATTACTTCCAGTTATTTCACGGTTTTCTTACAGCTTGTCTAGCTAACTTCAACTTAGGATGATTCTCCTGAAGGTTGAATGGTTCAACAATTATATTTTCTAAACAATACCGTGAAGTTACATATTTTATAAAGAAAACCAGCGTCGGGCACTAGTTGCTGAACTGGGCCTATTTGGCGCAGCCGTGAGTCGCATTATACTTACTTTTTTTTCTTTTTTTGCTTGGATATAAGTTTTTTTCACAAGTAAGGTTTTTTTAAGTTTTTTTTTCTTATATCTTTACACCGTGTGCACCTGTGGCGTGTGCCAAATAAATGTTTTTTCTTTCAAGTTGCAGTAGGCACCTACAGAAACGAATACATAAACTCCACCAAAAACAACATGGCCACCGCCAAAGCTAGTTCCTTCGAGTAATAAAGTGACGGCACGCAATCGGTTCCTAAGACGTGACCGCGGCCTGTCTGCTTCGGGACGAGATATTAATTGTGCTAACAAGACAGTTACGTAATTAGACGCGCTTGAGGCTTCAGCGCGATTCTGTGGTGATTAGAGAAATATTGAAGTTAGAAGTGGAGTGATGGAAGTTAGTTAATGCAAGGAAAAGGCCATGGATATTGTTGTTACAATAATTTGCAGTTTGAGTGCAGACCTGTTGTTTTCTTTTTTTTTAACATTCCGATACTGTGACAATTCAAAAGTGCTTGTAACTGGTTTAAGTAACGTGACATAATGTTTGTGTGATGAGCACGGACATTTGTTTTCGAGTCATGGATGTTTATATGTATAATAAGTATGTATTTACAAACAAAAAAGTATATATGTCGTATATCAACTATCTAGTGTTCACGACATCACAAGCTTTGCTTAGTGTGGCACTAGGTGGCGCTGTGTGTTACTGTCCAGCGATATTTATTTATTTATTCGTTTATTTATTTATTTATTTATTTATTTTTTTTTTTTTTTTTTTATTTATTTATTTATTTATTTCTTTCTTTCTTTCTTTCTTTCTTTCTTTCTTTCTTTCTTTCTTTCTTTCTTTCTTTCTTTCTTTCTTTCTTTCTTTCTTTATTATTTAGTTATTTATTGAATTTGAGTACTCATAGTTTAGTGAGGGTTGGGATGCCACATGTCTTCAAATTTTTGGTTCTAAGACTTCCCGGTTTCCTTCACCGTTTTGAAGCAGTAGTCATGAAATAAATTACGAAAAGTAATGCGCCTACCTGGGTTCAATAGTAATGCCCCATGTAGACGAACATTTGCCATCATCAGCATTTTTTAATCAGTTATTATATCGGTCAAAATAATAAAACAGATTAAAAATTCACCAATAAAAGTTTTACATTTATTTCGCCTGACTTGATGTTTCCACAAACCGCTAATCTTCTTATCATTTTTTCTGCCAATTCTGAATCAAAATTTTCCTTATCACCCTAATTTTCACAAAACCGTTTTTATTTTTCTAAATGAACGAGAAATTGTGTCCATTATTCAAAATTACGCGACGCCTGCGTTGGGTAAGCCCGTCCGTCCGAAGTTTGGGGTAACAACGTATAATCTCTAGCCGACGGAAATGTCCGTCACGGCGATCGGACACGGTTAGTTGTCTACATTAATTACGACAGCTTTAGTTGCCCGGTCCGGGTCAAAATGTACGTTATTACGGAAAATGTGTGTAAGTGAAGATAAATTTACGTTTACGCTGATATTTGAATAATTCACGTTCGTCTGGATCATTTGTATTAACTTTCGAAGGAAATATACTTTGCACCTGAATTGTAACGAATATCGCCTTCAAATCCGAATGCTATGATCATGCCTTAATCGCGTATGAAATCTCAGTGTCAAAATTGCTATGGAATATTGACTGAGGTTGAGGCTACATTAGGCCGCGACGCGGACCTGCGACACATGAGCGATTAAAACAAGTAAATGAATGCTCACGTAAATGTACACTGTACATCAAATATTATTAGCGATCTTTGGTTTCTTTATGCAATCGGAACAACATTTCTGTAATCACGGCATAGGCTGCACCAACATAGCGAAATTAAAGCGAATTTATTAGAAAATTCGCCGGAATCTCGCTTGTAATGTATACCAAGTTTTCTCGTTTCGCTCTTCCAGTCGCATCGCAAATCGTTGCCTAGTGTAGCCTCAGCCTGAGACTTGAATTCCTGTTGCGCTGATGTCGGTCGCGTACGTCAGCGGGAAATACAATACCCGCTGACGTCAGTGTTGTAGTATATAGCACAATAGAACACAATGTACCCGCACGCGCGACCGACGTACGCGACCACCTGACAGCTCTTGAACGCCTTTTTCTTCTTGCCTTGCAAACCAAACTCATCGGGAACACTCATAAAATCTGTTTGCTGTTCTAGCCATAGTTTCCTCCACAAACAATGTTCACAAACAAAAACCACAGAACACATAGGTACAGAACAGCACTTAAAATTAGGCAACATTCGTTAGGACACACTCAAAATTATTAGTTAACAAACGTGCAAGCAAAGTTTGGAGAGCTCGACTGTAGTAAGTCAGTGTCCCGGAAATGTTCCTCTGTGGACCACGAGGCTGCCCCTCAGTGTTCATTATAACTGTTTTAGATGGCCTGCCGCGTCATGTCTCGTTTTCTTTCATTTTGGTTATAAACATTGCTGCATTGATTCTATTTGACGACCGTAATGACGATGGATTGTGTTTCCTGTCTTAGGGATGCTGGAACATTTTTGTAGCTATGAAAAATAGACGAATACTGGCCAAAATAATATAAACTCAAACTTAAAGTATTTATTTCAATTGGATACTGGGAACTTTTGAATGTCAGAAAAACAAAAAGGCGAAGCTGCAAGGCATACTTGTGAAAGTACCGTAGTTGCCCATTTCAAAGCGTAGATCTATATAGCAAAGAATGGACACAAATTCCATAGACACTCTTTTCAATCATAATAAGTAATTACTACCTATTTAGTTTGGAGATTAATGTGACCCAAGGAGCTTTAGAAAAAGATTAGTAATAACAGATGTTACAAAGATGAATTTTTAAGTATTCAGATCACAGGTCTTTGTGCAGCGTCAAGTTCTGTAGACAGCACTAGTAACCCTGTGTTACCTAATTCGAAACCGTGCGGGCACTTAACATTTACGTGTTTGTTTTATCGTCATTACTCTCAAAAAGAGTGTTTGAAAACATCGTCAGGAAACCGCCATATCCCAGAAACAAATATTCGAAGACATGTGTTTCGTCGACCAACCCGCACTTAGTCATATTGTTATCTTTTTCACAGCGACTGCTCACTGGCACAAAACTGCGTTTCGACAATGAGAACAACAACTATTATGTTAGTGTAGTAGAACAGATCACCTGTTCCTCCCTTTCGCCAACATTTGTTGCCCTACAAAATCTTCTATAAACACCACAAATTCGTTGAGCAATCAAGACCAAAATGAACAACGTCACTGTGGAACATCCAGTCCAGACGTTTGGGCCACGTAGCCCGAAATCAATTAGAGTGGGTCCGTGCCGATCGGAGGCTCACTGAGAACTTTGCTGACGTCACAACTACGCCCTTTATTACCAACCCGTGTAATTGACTTTTAGAATCAGCGGTGGACGAGTGACAGGGATGGATTGGCGGGCCGGCTCCTAGGACCAATATTGTTTCTAGTTTCAAGTTAGAACAAGGACTTGAGTAATTCGACTTGGATTTACAAAGGAGCAGAGGTGGCCTCGTCAAAGTGCCCATGACTTACGTCAGGTCTTTGTGGGTTCAAATCCAAACATGGTACTTCGCTTTGTTGTGCACATCTTTCTATATTGTTTTCACATAATTTACCATCTCAACATGAATGATGTAACCAAGATTTTGTAACAATAATTTGATTTAAAAGAGTGTCCATGGAGTTTCTTGCCTATAGAGATCTACGACCTACGTTACGGAATAGGCAACTACAGTACTTTCTCAGTTTTTATGCCTTGTGACTGGGACTGTAGCTACATTTAATTTTAATTTTTGTTTCGATAATTCAAAAGTGCCTGTAATTGGCCTACTTGAAATGAATGCTTTGATTTTGTACCAGCACTGTGTCATTTTTTTGAAATATTACAGCACCATGATGAAAAAGGGGCTTTTTGGCCTCCTACAGGATCAGAAGCGTATATCATGACACACCAATCACCTTTTCTTTTTTTTTTTTTTTAGGAATGACCACTCGTAGTTGCATCTCGATAAGGTTGCTTAACTACTTAACCGAACTATCCTGTGGGTGGCCAAAAATTACTTTAAGGCCCCCAGCCAGGGCTTACAAACTAAAAATATTTACATTTAAATGACGATCACTAAGGGCACCCCCTGTGGGGTTCGGGCCTCGACTTAGTGCGTCATTATCGGGAGGGCAGCAAGGGACAGGCTGGGTCGGATTATTAATTGGGGAGTTTATCATCGTTACATGCTCAGCGTCGCGGGCTGGCTCGTCGAGCAAGGGTCGGGGAGTAATGATATTACTGGGAGGTCGCGGCGAGCCTCGGCGGCGAGACCGGATTCGGGGTTTGTATGTGTGTCGTCTTGAGAGTGCTGGTTTCCCTACGACTTTCCTGCAAGAGAGTGATGGGGTCATCGGGCTGGAGGAGGGTGGATCTCGGGCGTCGGATCCTAGATATCGCGGAGGGGACATAACTGGCTGCTGAAACGACTAACGGGTTAGGGTGTTTTTCGGCCCTATCGAAAAAACCCTTAGTGAGTCGCTTCATACACTGCTGGATGGTGGGGATCTTGAGGTCAACGTGAAGTTGCTCATTCCTAACGTACCATGGGGCTCCCGTGGCCTTACGTAAAAATCGGTTTTGGAGGGTCTGCATCCTATGAAGGAGATGGGGTTTGGCGTGCGCGAACACGGGGCACGCGTACGTCATGATGGGCCGAATGCACGCGATGTAAATGCGCAATTTGCACTTAAGTGACAATTTGCTACGCGCATTCAGCAAGCAGTGGAGCCTACCGAGAGCGAAGGCGGCACGCGAACGTACCGTCTTGATGTGCTCACCGAATCTTAACCGCCTATCGAGAATGACTCCTAAGTATCTGGCATGCTTCTCCCAGGGGATCGGCTTGCCGAACATGGTTATCGGACTAGGGGAGGGGGGGAATCTTAGGCGGGGGCTAGAGAACAGAACCGCCTGACTCTTATCGGGGTTGACCTCGATTCTCCATTTC
Source organism: Xestia c-nigrum (assembly GCA_916618015.1). Taxonomy (NCBI): domain Eukaryota; kingdom Metazoa; phylum Arthropoda; class Insecta; order Lepidoptera; family Noctuidae; genus Xestia; species Xestia c-nigrum. The sequence goes on along the minus strand of OU745246.1, from coordinate 1,065,233 downwards.
CGGAACCAATCGCCTAATGCTTTGGCGGAATTTTGGAGAATACGGCAGATGTTGGATGGACTCCTACCAGAGTAGTAGATGGCCGTGTCGTCGGCGAACAAGGCTAGCTGGGCTGATCTACTCTTAGGGATATCGCTGGTGTAAAGCGTGAAGGCTAGTGGGGATATCACCGATCCCTGTGGGACGCCTGCACGTATCGGATGAGGGGATGAGAGTGCACCATCAATACGGTATTGGAATGTGCGGTTCGACAAGAAGTCTCGTAGTATTAGTACGAGACGATCCGGTACACCGAGCTGATATAGCTTGTATATCAGCCCGTTGTGCCAGACCTTGTCGAAAGCTTTCGCGATATCGAAGAACAAGGCACCGGTCATCAGTCCCCGCTGGAAGCGGGCACCGATGTGCTCGACTATGCGGTGCACTTGTTGAACGCAGGAGTGTTGAGGTCTAAAACCAAACTGCTCTGTCGGAATTAAGCTCTTTGCTTCGGCGAAATCTTTGAGTCGCTTATAAATAAGTCTCTCATAGATTTTGCCTAACACGTTGAGCAAACTAATAGACCGGTAACTACTCGGCGAGGATTTGGGCTTACCCGGTTTGGGAATGCCTATTACTGTGGCCTGACATGTTGTCAATGGAGCACCCTTTATATTGCTGAGCTCACAGATCAGCTCGTTTACGTACGTGTTGAAAAGCTTGGGTAAGCTGAGTCGAATGATTTTGTATGGCAATAGCACGCTGTGATTTCACTGTTTAGTCAACTCAATGACTCAACTTGTTATTGTTTTTAAAGCAATTAAATATCGAATTTAGCCATTTATTGAATGTGGTATAGGAATTGGTAATTTTGTAATTTGATTTGAATTCTGGTATGAGCAAATGTTTGTGTGATGAGCACCGACATTTTTGTTTCCGAGTCATGGATGTTTATCTGTATTTACAAACAAAAAGTATCCATGTAGTATATCAACTATCTGGTGTCCACGACACAGTTGCTTAGTGTGGCACTAGATGGCGCTGTGTGTAAATTGTCCAGCGCTATATATTAAATTAAGTTTTTCAGAGATTTGTGTCGCTTTATGGTGTCTAATGTGTATGTGTTTAATTTTTTCTTATGTGTAATTGATAAATATAATTTTGTTTAATTGTTAATTTTACTATTTTGTTTTGTCCAATGCGAGACCAATAAATACTTTTAAACGGTGAAGAAACAAGCGAGGCGTAGAAAAAATAAATCTACAATGTGACATCCACAAAAACACTGAGACCGGGTGATGGATTATGGATTAAGCTCTTTCTCTCGTAAAGAAGAAGCTTATGTTCCACCTGCGATGAGAACGTTATAGGCTGATCATTCAAAGTATGTATTTAAAACGTTTTAATCAAGAGCATTCAAACACAGTAAACTATTTTTTAAAGGCCTTGGAATCACTGCTTGCTAATAATTACCACGTAGCTAAGATTCCCAATGAACAAATAAAACAATCTAGCCAGATGCATGCCTGTAATTTAAGCATACTAAATACGATTGCGGCAAGTCATCTCGTGTCCCTGTGGAGCTACTTTGCATTAGGTGTATGCAAAGATAAGTCGGTCCTAATGCACATTTATGAAAGTGCTGAGAATATCAAGGGCGAGTGTTAAACTGGCGGATTACATAGTGATAAGGAGCAGTAAGGAGCGCGCAGACAAGAGAATACTTAATAAAACAGAGGAGCTCTAAGGCAGAAGAATCACTCCAGAATTTCTCCCTGAGAAAACACTATTAGAATAAGAATAGAATAGAATAATCATTTATTCGCTAATGGACAGCACAACACAAAAGAGCAGCACATAGATATAGATTATAACAACAAACACCTTAACAATTAATTAAAACAGCCCAACTGCGCTGAACATGCCCATAACGAAAGGGTAGCAAACTCAGCATATGCTGGGTGTAAAACACTCAGCGCTGGTTTTCAGTAGGCCCCCGCAGTGACACACGGATGAGGGTAGTAGGTGGTAAATAAATGTTATTATTTTACATGGGCATTTATAAGTGTACGAAATAAATAAATAATATGCAATAAATCTTTGTCACAGAGAAAACCTAATTATATATTAGTAATAATAAAACACGAAGATACCTGCTAAATAAATAAGTACTTAACCGAAAACGATATAGTATAATATTAGAGTATAAAGTTTTCTCAGTGACAAATTCTGGCGAATTCTGGCGGCAGGAAATTCTAATCTAGGAGTCATGGCCAGGGCCACTCGGCAGAGCTTACCATAAAGGGTGTCCAAAGGTCAAGATCAGTTTTGCCCTCACTGATAAAGGGCTTAAAAAACCTGTTAACGAAGCCGAAATGTACTTGAACTCTGCGTCATGGCGATAATTCTTTTGTTCAATACCATACCTAAGACCCTTCTAGTTACGAAGATATATTGGAGGTCAAGGTTTCAACATTATCACAAGTTTTTTTTTACTTTTTAATGTAAGAGCTTTACTTTGTACTTCCACGACCCCCGTGCTTTTTAATAAATAAATAAAATAAAAAAGTATCGCTGGACATTACACACAGCGCCATCTAGTGCCACACTAAGCAAGGCTTGTGTCGTGGTCACCAGACAGTTGATATACTACATATATACTTTTTTATTTGTAAATACATACATATTATACATATTAACATCCATGACTCGGAAACAAATGTCCATCCTCATCACACAAACATTTGCTCCTACCGGGATTCGAACCCGGGACCCTAAGAACGTAAGGCAGCCTCACTACCGCTGCGCCATCTGGTCGTGGTAATCCATCCATCAGCACAATGATTTGAGCGCGTGAGTACCTAAAAACATATTTTTTCACCCTGAAAAAAAAACTCGTTTGTAGCAATTTTGTTTTTTCCTCAAGTTATTTAGTTTGTTAGACAGAATGCTTAGTTGACGGCTTCGTGATGAGTTTGTTTACACCCTGTACCAAAAAAGATTTCTAGTCTAAGATAGGACAAATATTTCCACTGATGTACCATAAACTGTATCTACTCTGAAAGCGTTCATTGCGCGCTGGTGAAGCTAATTGGTACTTTGTTTCCCCCATTACGAGTAGCAAGAGTGTAAACCTTTAAGTTGAAACTTATGTATGCAGCGCTTCTGACTTCGCGGCGAGAGACTTTGAAATAGGTTACATGGAATAGGAAATTCTGTTTCTGCGTATATTTTTGGGACACCTATGAGGAACGTATTAAGAGGATTTTGCAGGATTTAAAGTGTTTTAATGTCACATCACCGTGCCCTCACGACTGACAATTTCAGGAATTATTTTTCTAATTTATTGTTCACACCCCCAAAACAAATTTAGTCACCTAGGTTTGAGTGTAGGACTCCTACCAAATGCGCTATGCTTTTCTGACTGATTCTCATCTCAGCCAATCAATGACCTTCTTCAATTCTATGAAAATTCATCTAGCTTTGTTAGATTTTCGTTTGTCAACTCGAAAATACATCCAAAATCCAGCACAATACAAATTGCAGCCAAAGACACAGTCCCGTAATCCGTCCCTGTGCTAATTCGTAATAAACCATTGTTGACACCTGCACCTCGGCTTTAGCTTTATTGTATGTCACCGGCGCTCCACATTAAAATAAATTGTTAGTTAAAGTTCGTCTGTTTGTGTTTTCGTAGTATGTTACTCTGATTTACGTACTTAAGTACTTGTGAATGTAGTTTGTAGAGTGGAAAGTAGGAATTGCTTATTTAATTTACACAATGCGAAACTGTGTTGCGGTTCTGAGATGTAATGAGTTCAGTTACAAAACCATAGTTTTCTTTGTTAGCCTTTTCTGTCCCATGCTGGGCAATGGCTTCCCCTATTCCTTTTTTCGGGCTCTTTTGCCGTGCTTCCTTGAACCAACCCTCGCGTTACTCATCCAGATAGTCTCGTCACCTCTTTCTGGTCAAGCCTCAGAAGCGCCCACCGTCGCGCCTGTGGGCACCCATCATGTGGAGTTTTTTGCCCAGCGCTCATGGTACAAGTTGCGGTTAAGGAAAAGTTTTCTTGATTCGCAACTGGTTGCGAACAAGGAGTTAAAATTCCTAATTCGCAACTGGTTGCGAATCGCAGTTGCGGAAACGGCCGGAGGTACATGCGGCTGACCTAACCCACCTAATCCCATTTTACGTCTTTTTAGTACTTAAGGTACATTATTCGATGGTAAAATCGAAGTTTTCAGAATAAGAATCACGCCTGTAATCTCTGAAGGGTTAGGCAGAGACGTACCTACCTAATAGTCCTCACACATTTAGCTAGTCTACTATTAATCTACTACTATCGACCCAGCAAATGCATGACCCAAACGGATCAAATAAAACCCTTAAAAACCATCCCGTCATTTCAATAATTGTACTCATAAATTCGAAAAGACAAATAAATTTTCCTCCACATTCACAGTAAAAGTAAACATAACTTCATGAAACCTTCTATGTAAATACCTCAGCAGTTTTCCTCTCCCAGTGAGTATTCACATTTGCAAAGTAAGTGCATAATAGCAAGCATATGGAGTTAATTGGCGCCGGCTAGGAAGTAATTAGGCGCAGTCTACTTCTTTTATTAAATACATTTTGCAACAAGAAGTTTCCAAGTACCTCCTGTTGAATTCAGACAACTATTTTGTAGTAATTGTGGTTTTAGTTTAACGATACCAAATTGAAGTTGGTACTTTAAATTGAAGTAAGAAGAATAAACATATGGTTGTTTTTTTCATCATCATCATCATTTCAGCCGAAATAAGTCCAATGCCTTACATAGGCCTCCCCCAAAAGTCACCACATTGACCGGTGCCATGCGATTCTTATTCAGCGGACTCCCGCATCCTTCACCAGGTCATCAGCCCAACTAGTGGGAGATCTTCGACGCAACCTCTTCCGCCATTCGTTCTGCAATGTGCTACGGTCTACGTCGGTAACTTTGGTTCTCTTGCATCTTCTCTCCATTTTTATTAATTCTGTTAAAATTTTAGACAAACCGGTACTAATGATGGATAAAGGATTCGGGCGTTTCGGTCCATATGTCCCAATGGACTTGAACCGTACATCGATGGATATGTCTTTTCAAGGGGAAAATAAGTTATTTCTAGGTTATATTTCCATTTGTTGTCCGATTCGAGATATCGGCTTTTAAAACTGTGAATAGAATATAATAGAATGGAATAGTCATTTATTTGCTCAGAATGTAGGTAATTGCATAAATGTTAGGGAATCCTTGTACATTCTGATATAAGTGACGGGTAAAACAAAAGAATACCTGTACAGAGGCTTCCAGAAGCTAATGAGCGAGAACACCAAGTCTTTGGATTTCACACTTCCTATAGAGCGGCCTATTCTAGCTAGAGAATCAGTTTAAATTCACTCGCGTACCAAATAGTATTTTAAACGTTTTTCCTACTTTTCAGTTACACCTTTTATTTCAGTCTTACTGACAGTCAATAATAATGGTAGCCCAGCATCTCATTAAAAAGTAGAGTGACACATAACACTAAGAAGTCTTCATGCGTCAATGCCAGACACATTCTACCATTTTGGCATGCAAACATTGATGCAGTTCATCATCAAGCATACAAACATTGACACACAACTAAAATTTACCAGCTAGAAAATCCGATACGGAGTAAAAACATTTATTTAATAAAAAAAAACAGTGTGTTTTGGTATATCGGATAGTACGCCAAAAATCAATAAAAATACGTATTATGTAGTGATTACTAAGCTGAAATGTTTAGTTTAGGATTTTAGGAGCTTAAAGTTAAATAATAACAGCCGCGCGGGTCGATCTTTAGGTTAAGCCGTGCTTACATACCGAGTTCCCTCCGTGTCTCGAAAAGCACGTTAAACCAACACCAAACAGGTCCCGGCCGCAATTTGTAGATCTTTGACATTACATGGAGTCAGAAGATCAAAAAGTCTGACAACCAGTCTTACCAAGGGGTATCGTATTACCCAGTACTAACGCGTTCGTGTTCCACGCGTGCCTCAAAGAGATTTCAGCAAAAAGGAACGGCCGATTCCTGCCAGGGCTGCGGGACTGTTCGATAGAGATACCACGCCCCTGAAACACAAAAAAAACATGACATGACATCAGTTTTAGTCAGTAAAAGTCTGACACATCCGCTCTTGAGAGTTCATTCGATAATTTAACATCCGAAAAAAAAAATTCTATATTTTATGTGTCAACACTGAAAAGATTTATATTTTTCATTAAAGATCACATTAAAATCGGTTCAGTTGTCTGACAAATGTATCAAAAATACTTAGAGATTAAATCACAAAATGATTTAATATTCAAGGTATGTGTACTCCGATCGGACAACATAATTATCAGGCCAAGCGCCATACCGATTCATGCTCTATGAGAATATACCTTTCTAACGATATAATATTTATATACAGCGTGACATTTTAATGGTTGTTTTCCCGCGGCAGGACGATTACCCATCAGTAGCACTATCAAAATGCAAAGTTAAACTTAAAAAAAAAGCTTTTTTTTTTCAAATTATTATTATAACTTGTTGGGTTTTGTGTTGTATTAACTCAGGAGTAGTGATCAGCTGATTTATACACGAAGTGCAACGACCGCGCGACTGTTCTGGACACCCCCGCACCCGGCCCGCGTAGGTAATACTGTTGGTTCAAGTCGCTTTCGAGTTTTGTTTATCACCATTGTTAATCAGCCATTTATCGAGTCTAATTTTTATTTTATTAATCGATTGTATTACCGATACCTACAAACTCATTTTGCTTCGGGAAAACAACCACTAAAATTTCAGCGTGTATATTAAGGTCCAGAACCAGAGTCCATACATTTGTGCCCATAGGCCCTTAAGGATGTAGCTTTGAACTTTGACAGGGACTTCAGTCGCCTCTTCAGCATATTTAGGGCCGAACCCTAATCAATACAACGTTACCCCATTCAACAACGTGTCATGAGATCAATAAAAGACAAGAATTCTCATCGCTCACCAACCAGCAAACTTAATTTTAAATCCGCTCTCCTACTTAGTCAAAACATTTTAATCGCTCACAATCTATACCCACACCATCCTCCGAACTCCTTACTCCTATCATGTAAGCACAAGATTAAAGACTGTCTTCACTAGCCCCACTTTACTAACGCGGTAGTGTAGATATTATTTAAGCGATCCTTGCATAGTGCCGCCAGTGCCGCTTAATCCCGAGTTCCCAACCAATACCTGCTTACAGGGAAGGGGAGGGCCCCTAACGAATCAATTCGGGGAGTCCCGGACATACCCCGGTGAATTATCCGCTAGGCTGCTGCGGAAAGCCTTTGTTTAGAATTTTGTGAGCTCTTTTGCGATTCTCGTATAGGGATTGCTCAAATAGGGGAAAATTGGTGTTTTGTGTTGGATCTCATGTTTCATATACTCGTAAACATCCATTTCAGCCCCACAGCTAAACTTTTTTCTTTTTGAAAGTAAATGATTTAAGGACGAGTACCGTAAATATTAGAATGAAAGCAGAACTTTTCGAAAGAAATGGAGGCTATACTTTTTACTCGGTGATCACTAATAAGTTATCACCAAGTTCTTGCATATTTCTTTAGAAATATACAAACACATAACAAAACATATAATAATTTAAAGCGACACGATGTCAAATAATTTAAGATACAATCAAAACATTAAATTTATAGAAGTTCAATCAAACAGGGATAAACGTCCAAAGTTCCTTATGAGGAAAAAACAAAATGTTTTTTTATTTTCTTTCGATCCTCGTATTAAATTCCAAGAAACTTGTTGAATTGCTTTGAGTACAACTGAAAGTTTAAACACTTTTTCTGGCTTGTTTGATAACTTCATCTATTAGCAAAGTAGACTCAATAGTAAATAAAATAAACATATGAAATAGAAGACTGAAATGATACACTTATTCAGTAATTATAAATTTCAAAGACTTTTTTGATGATGGCTGGATACTTTCTTCGATACTTTCCGAGACAGGATGCATCATCATCTGCATAGCCTTTTCCCATCTATGTTGGGGTCAGCTTCCAGTCTAACCGAATGCAAGTAAATAACAGTATTTTACATGAAGCGACTGCCTATCTGACCTCCACAACCCAGTTAGTAGGGGCAGTTTGATACCCCTTGGTAATACAGGTTGTCAGAATTTTTGGACCACTGACTACATGTAACGTCTGTCAAAGATCTTCAAATGACACAAAATTGTTAAGCCACCATTAGAAGTAAAAGTTCGAAGACATGTTACATCTACTAACTCGCACTGGGCTGACGTGGTTAATGATTATATACCATAAACTCTAATAAAAAGAAGGCCTATAATATCTCACCAGGAACATAAAAGACTGTTTTGGAAAATCATTTGCTAACCTTTTTTTTTTTTTAGGATGGGAAATCATCAAATGACTTCTCCCACTCTGGGCGGGAGGGAGTGTCAGACTCTTACTGACTAAAACCATGTTCCTTCCTCGCCCTATATGTTTCAGTTTCCTTCAGTGAGCCTTCTTAAGATATTTCTTTGCTTTAAATTGTATCCTCATCCAATAAACCCTTCGGATCGAAACTTTTCGTTACGCCGCTATCATGAATTTCAATATTTTCTACTATCGCCTGTTGCCTGCCCGTGACGCTCTGACAACTGAAATGCTTCCAAGCAATTGTTTTTTTTTAATAAATTGAAATATTTATCTTTTCGCTTGAAATCATGGTTGTGAATTCATTGATATTTTAACACAGCTTGATAGGCATGTTTTTTAGTTGGAGGCATTGTAACAACCTCCACAGTTCCAACCCATCTATAGCCAACTTACTTTATAATTATGAATGCAATCAATTTTATGCAATAAACAAGAATTAGAATGAACCAAGCCTTACCTTAAAAAAGAAAAATTTTAAGAATTCACACTTTTGACAGTTTTAACTTCAAGCAATTGCTAAACTACAGAATAAAAATCGCGTCTAAAGTTATTACTTTTACTCAAGTAATTATTTTGAGTTGTTGTAAATGCTTTTTAACATTTGTTTTGACGGTACATTTGCTTCAGCAATGAAGCTGGAATATTTTAATTTTGCTATCAAAATGGCTATTAAAATAATACAAAAAACGCTAGGTCTGATTTAATCGTACACGGGAGATAAATAAAGGATGAACTTTATTATTGTGTCATTGAAACCTGAGTTTGTAAGTATTATACTCTAAAACAATCTCTAAAATATGATTGCTGAAGATTCAGATCAATTTTTATACTGTACTTTTAATTTTAAAGCAAATGAAAAAGTCAGCATTTAGTTTTTTATACACATAATATACCATTATTTGTATACCTGTTGGTAAAACTAAATACTCTAATTCAATTAAGACTAGCTAACGAACGTCACGGCAGACCTCGCAAAAGATAGGCGGACGAGCTGAACAGAACCATTAGCCCTAGATCGAAACAACTGGAAATCATTTGGAGAGGCTTTTGCCCAACAGTGGGATGATACAGGCTAGCAGTAACGGTAACAGTAACTAGCTAACTAATAGGTTTAGCTTTCCAGCCTTCTTTTTTGTTTTACCTGATGACGGACAATGACTTTGATTACTTGATTGACTTCTTTTAATTTTCGTTATTGTTTATCTAATTGTTAATTGACTTCAATTTAATTTCTGTGTTGTTTTATGTTGACATTGTTTTGATTTTATTAATATTTTAATTTATGTAATAATTTGCATGCTGTAAGGTAGACTGTAGCCGATCTCATCAATTATGTACAACATCTTATACCTGTACCTACATTCAAAGCAAATAAAGATCTGATTCTGATTCTGATTCTGATTCTAAAATTACGAAATTCGTACTGGCATCTTCAACAAACGGAATCAGTATTCTTTGTCCTGGAACCAGGAACAATTTGGCACATACAGCTTCTATCTCTGCTCTTCTCATCTCGAAACTTTTCGCACTTTAAATTTAACGCAAAACGACGCCTTATATTCCAGGAAAGCCTTAAAATGACGAACAAAACTCTATGAAACCGTTTTTCGCACACGAATCCTGCACTTTTGTATCTTCCTACCTAGACTAGATGGGTAGATAGATAGGTTGTATACAGAAGGTCAACTACGTACAACGTGTACGCATACATATATTGATATAAACCTACTTATTTATACCATGTTCCTACAGCTTTGATTAAAATGGGAACGAATGGGACCGAAATGATATCTGCAAATATTTATTTTTAGTGCTACTTAAGACCCCGATTTCGAGATAATAGAGAGTGAAAAAAATCAGCTGTCCTGTAAATTTCGGTCGAGTAGATATTTAAATTTTGTATGGGATAGCCGATTATTCTTTGTGTGTCTGTTGGTCCCATACAGAATGTGGTACAGTTCGGTGCTCTGTACAACTCCGGCAACTGGACAAATTCACACTGGACAAACTCGCACTGGATATACAGGGTGTATTTCACCTCATCACAAAACCGTTAACCAAGCATTCTGTATATCAAACTAAGTAACTTTACGCAAAAACTATTGCTGGGAAACAACTTTTTTTTTTGAGGTTATAAATCATGTTTTGTGTTATAACTCAATGTAACGCACTCAAAACATTGTGCGGGTGGATGGATTTAATAGTACGGGGGTCGTAGAGATATTTTAAGTAAAAATCATGCGATAAAAAGTGGTATTTAAAAAAAAACTTATCAAAATCTAGCAACTTTGACCCCCAATATCTCCGTAACTAGAAGGTTCCCAGGTATAGTGTAGAACAAAAAAATGATCAGAATGACGAGTAGAACAAGTACCTTTCGTATTCGTTAAGAGGTGTTTTACACCCTTTATTCGCAACTAGACAGATTCCCAACAAGACAGATTCGCAACTAGACAGATTCTCAGCTGGACAGTATCGAAGCTGGACCACACCCTTATATAATACTCTCTGTAAAATACGTATATACGACAATGTCAAAGAAATGCCAGCCGACTCACAAGTACGTGCACTTATACTCGCTGTATACGTGAAGCATGTCCATGTGTGCGTGTGTTAACTGTCACGCACCTTCTGTTCCTATCTATATAGTGTCTAGATGTAGCACTGAGCACGGCTAGACTAGCCCGCGGCCCAAAACTGAATTTGCAAGTGAAATTCGCGCCAAGCCATAACTTTGTCAGAGACGTGGAGGATGCGAGTCTGACGGATACGGCGATTGAACGACCGGGGTTCGGTTCCTGAGTAGTTGAATTATTGTATGAATCTTGTCTGTATTTAGGGAAGCGGTCGGATAGATGATGTAGCTGTGCAGATATATTGTGTATGACTACGGTAGGACGCCCTCGATAAAACAGAAGCGTCGATTTTCGCAGGATGAGTGTTAGAAGTTGATTAATCATCTTTTCTGGTGATGAACAGCGTGCGATATGATACGCATACGTCTAGCTGTGAACTGGTGGAATTGTAGAGTGATGATGATGATGACGGTGGTATCCACACGTTATTTCAGCCGAAAGACGTAGACTGCTGGACATAGGCCTCCCCAAGTGTCGCCACACTGGCCGATCCCGTGCGACCCGCATGCAGCGTATTCCCGCAACTTTCACCAGGCCATCCATACACACCTGTTTGCTAATAAAACTTAATAATTATAATTACTCTTAATTATGTTGGTGAGGAACAACCTTTTTCGTTTGATTATTACACGTCCCTTTAAGCTCGTATGTTTGGGCACAAATTCAGACCCCGTTGCCTACTAACAAAATTCCTGATTGAGAAACCCAACAACACTTTTCCAAACCTGGGAATCAAAACCAGGACGTTATACTCACTCACGTGCTTGCGACCACTGAACCAACATTATCATCTGCCTAGCCATTTCTCCTATGTTGGGGTCGGCTTCCAGTCTAACTGGATGCAGGTGAATACCAGATTTTACATCGAGCGACTGCTTATCTGACCTCCACAAGCCAATTAGCACTGGGTAATACTATACCCCTTGATAAGACTGGTTGTCACACTTTTTGGGCCACTAACTACCTGTAACGACTGTCAAAGAGCTACAAATGACAGCCGGGACCAAAAGCTTAACTCCAAAGCACGGAAAAATCTCGGTATGTAGGGGTGACCACACATCCACAGACCAACCTAGACAAACACGGCTAATCCTAAAGATCGACCCGAGCGGCTGTTAATATTTAGCCACGAGCTCCTCCTCCGCGACCACAAAACCAACGTGACAGTCAATTAATATTTCAGTCAGAAATATACAAGGCACGTGTATGGTTAAACTTGGTTAAATGTAATTAATTTATTAGAGACACAGTATCTGGTTATTCGCACGTTAATTAGTACTTCTCTTAGTGAGCCGCTGGGAATTAACTGAGCTCAATGCATTAGCTTGAGTGTTTTGGCTAGTAGTCGAAACAATTTCCAGCCATTATACGAGCCAAAATACAACGGATTTGTATTTTGCTTTGGGTAGATGCAATAAGGTAGGTAGCTCGCGAAATTCAATTGTTTTCTTAGGGTTTTGTCGCAATCTGCAGATCAACGTCTGGTTGTACCTAACGTAAATTGATGGCCGTAACAGGTACGGCTTTACTGAGTTATAATCATCAATACATTCTTCTAAGACCATTTAAACGCATTGAATAAGTCATTCAATGGGTACATGAAGTAGTCATTAAGTGAAAATTCAGCGGCAACGGCAAAAATCCAACAGTAAAAGTTGAAACAATAAAATATTCACCAATAGTACCTACCCTAACTAATTCTTGTACCTAACATAACATGACATCATCATTTGCCCATTAATGATCCCACTGCTGGGACACAGGACTCCTCTATATAGGGTGTAAAACACCTCTTCTCGAAGTCAAAAGGCACTTGTTCTCTCCATCATTGCGATCATTTTTTTGTTCTACACCATACCTGGGAACCTTCCAGTTTCGGAGATATGGGGGGTCAAAGTTACAACTTTATGACAAGTTTTTTTTTGTAAGATTTGGACTTTTAACACCTCCACGACCCCTGCACTATTCAACGCATCCATCAGCACAATGTTTGAAGTGCGTTACATTGAGTTCTACCACAAAACATGATTTATAACCTCAAAAAAAAAGTTGTTTCCCAGCAATAATTTTTGCGTAAAGTTACTTAGTTTGATGTACAGAATGCTTGGTTAACGGCTTTGTGATGAGGTGGTTTACACCCTGTATAAGAGGGAATGGGCTATATCGACCACGCGGGCCCAGTGCTTATTAATAGATGTCTAATGTCTTCTATTTTTTTTGGTTCTACCTATTTCTAACCTACACACATCAAAAGTGTCTAGGGATCAACATATATTTTTGCAATAACTTTTCTCCTGATTGATATTAATTAAAATTTTCTTTAAGGATTCATCAAATAAAGTGTTTTCGTTTGTCACAGTAACGATAAACCAAGTCACCTTTGCATTAATAAAGAAATTTGCCATTTTCCTAATAAAGGGATTTTTGACATTTGAACCACTAACACAAAAGTTCGAAAAAAAGACTGAAATAACAGTTTTCTTTAAAATTTTATTGGGTAACTTAAACAATGAATAATCCGTGTTTCTACCGCGAACACTAACAACACAAGAACATCGGTTTGGCATACTCAAAATGAGTTCATCCAAATCACGCTGTGGAATGGCCGCCCATGTTCGTTGCAACAACAAAAAAAGGTCTTCTTGCGACTGGATACCCTCCATATTCGGCAGAGCTCTTCTCTGTAGCATATCCCATGCATGCTCAATCGGATTCAAGTCTGGCGACTGAGCAGGCCAGGGCAGGACATTGATGTTAGCTGCGGCGAGAGTCTGTCTTACAACTCTTGCGGTGTGCGGTCGTGCATTATCATGCATTAACTGAAATAAGACGATTGACCTCTTTCTCGAAGTTAGACCTACCTAACTGGACCGTTTGTCCTAGGTATACATAATCGTCTACAATTTCGAGTGAAGAGTCTCCGATCTTGATAGGAATGGGTGTGACATGGGCATTCAACATGACCTTCGTCTTGTCCATGTTCATTTTTAGACCCACTCTTTTGGAGGCTCTACTGAGGTCATCGAGCATTGTACTGAGGTCCTCCATGGTCTCAGCCATGACCACAATATCGTCGGCAAACCGAAGGTGAGTGATGTACTCGCCATTGACGTTGATGCCTAGCCCTCTCCAGTCCAGAACCTTGAAGACATCCTCCAGTGCAGCGGTGAACAGTTTCGGAGATATGACGTCTCCCTGTCTTACACCTCGCTGCAGAAGGATAGGTTCCGAGGCTTGGTCCTGAAGTCGGACTGACATGGTGGCGTTTTTGTACAAACACTTCAACACCTCGATGTACCGATAGTCAATTTGGCACCGTTGGAGAGACTGCAGTACAGCCCAGGTTTCGATCGAATCAAAGGCTTTTTCGTAGTCCACAAACGCTAAGCAGAGAGGCAAGTTATACTCTTCGGTCTTCTGTATAACCTGCCGAAGCGTATGTATGTGGTCCACGGTGCTAAAACCTTTTCGGAAACCGGCTTGTTCGGGTGGCTGGAAATCGTCAAACCTGCGCGCGAGACGATTCGTGATGACTCGTGAAAACAACTTGTAAACATGGCTTAGAAGTGAGATGGGCCTGTAATTCTTCAACCGGGCATTGTCACCCTTCTTGAAGAAGAGCACCACCACACCCCTGCACCATGCCTGTGGCGTTTTCCCCTCGAGTATGACGGAATTGAATAGCTTTTGAAGGGCCTTAAGTACCGGTTTTCCACCCGCCTTCAGGAGTTCGGCAGTAATTCCGTCATCCCCCGGTGCCTTGTTGTTTTTGAGTTGTTTCAGAGCCATCCTAATCTCGTACAGGCTGACGTCCGGGATATCTTCGGTATAGTGTCGGGTTAGTCTAGCTCTTGGGTCGTTTGCTAGATCGACAATGGGTTTGCTGGTTGACGTGTACAACTGTCCATAAAAGCTCTCGATCTCCCTCAGTAGCTCCGGTTTGGCGGATAAGATCCTGCCATCGTCGGTCTTCAGTTTCGTGAGCTGGCTCTGCCCAATAGCCAGATCTCTTGAAAATACTTTTGAGCCTATGTTCCGCTCGATCGCGTCTTTAATACGCTCGGTATTAAAGCGGCGGAGGTCGCTCTTTAAGGATTTAGAGATCCGTCTATTGAGCTGCCGGTATTTCGACGCCTCATCTGAAGACTGCAGGATCAAATCACGCCGCTCCTTAATGAGCTCGTGGGTTTGATCGGAGAACCTCTTTTTCTGATCTGAACGACGTGTCTTGAAGAACTTAGACCCGGTCGTATGGACAGTTTCCACGAACCGCCTAGGCACTCGAAACGATTCTGGAGTTCGAGCTGAAAGCTCTCGGGGTTTTGAATTTGGATCTGTGCTGGACGGAGCGTAGACTTCATCAGTCGAGACCTTTCTAGCTTGATATTGATGTTCAATGTGCCTCTTACCATGCGGTGATCGCTCCCGGTTTTCACCGAATTGATCACAGAGACATCATTGAACATTTGCTTCTTGGTTGACATGATGAAGTCGATCTCGTTTTTTGTTGCACGATCTGGGCTCTGCCAGGTCCACTTCCTGTGCTCACACTTTTTGAAGAAGGAGTTCATCATATAGAGCCCCTCCTTCTCCATAAAACTAGCCAGTTGGTGGCCCCGGTGGTTCCGACGTCCAACTCCAAATTGCCCCACCTGCAGCTCATCCCCGTCTCGTTTGCCCAGTTTCGCGTTGAAGTCCCCCATGACAACGGTGAAGTGAGTTTTGAAACAAATCAAATCAAATCATTTATTTCAACTAGACCATTACGGCACTTTTGAATGTCGATAAAACGAAAAAAAAAAAGGCTACAGTCACAGACACAAGGCATAATAACTTGAGAATGTACTATAGTTGCCCATTCCCTAGCGTAGATCTCTATGGAGAAGAACGAGCAAGAAACTCCATGGACACTCTTTTCAATCAAAAATGTTGTTACAAAATCTTGGTTACATCTTTCTTGTTGAGATTATACATACAGGGTGTATTTCACCTCATCACAAAGCCCTTAACCATGCATTCTATATATCAAACTAAGTAACTTTCCGCAAAAAATATTGCTGGGAAACAACTTTTTTTTTTGAGGTTATAAATCATGTTTTGTGGTATAACTCAATGTAACGCACTCAAAACATTGTGCGAATGGATGGATTGAATATTACGGGGGTCATAGAGATATTTAAAGTAAAAATCATGCGACAAAAAGTGGTATTTAAAAAAAAACTTGTAAAATTCTTGCAACTTTGACCCCCTATATCTCCGTAACTAGAAGGTTCCCAGGTATGGTGTAGAACAAAAAAATGATCAGAATGACGAGGAGAACAAATGCCTTTCGTATTCGTTAAGAGGTGTTTTACACCCTTTATATGTGAGAACGATGTAGAAAGACGTGCACAATAAGAGCGTCCAGAGTAAAAAAAAGAAATAAATCAATAATTTATAAAATAAAGCAATTCAAATTATCCATGGCAGCTAAGAGATGACCAGTCCCGACTGACAGCGCCCGTTCACGAACATGACGCATGGATCAGCGCCATTCAATTCAACCATATTGAAGGGAACTAAATGACCCGACCCACCCGCCACCATCAGCAGGACATTTAAGCGAGCATGACATTCTCTCAGCCACCAAGGCATATTCAAGTCAATGAAAGATAACTAAATGCAAATGGTAGCTTTACTGTACATGGTACTCACACATGTGCTATGCAATTATACAATACTAAGAGATGGAATCTATACAATGCAAGAATATTTTTACAATCTTCTGCAGCTACCACAATAATATTGTCCATTAAGTTTGCACCTATGGTTGCGGAGCAGGACCAGCATTTAGCCAAGCATTTTTATCCTCAATGTAATCTCCCAGCTTATAATATGCTTGCCTACATAGTGTGCGTTTTACACAAGATTTAAATTTCGTCTCATTCAGTTGTAGAATGTGGGGAGGTATTTTATTGTAACATTTTAAACAGTACCCCATGAAAGATGAATCTACTTTAGCAAGCCTGAAACCTGGCTGAACTAGTTGGTCCCTATTTCTAGTATTATAGTGGTGTCTGTCACCTCTTTTACTGAATAAATGCAGATTTTTCCTAACATACATGATGTTTTCATATATGTATTGACAAGGTACTGTCATGATATTAATTTCCTTAAACAGTTCCCTTAGAGAATCGCGTCTACGTAATTCATATATGGCTCTGATGACTCTTTTCTGCAGAATAAAAATAGACTCGATGTCTGCAGCCCGTCCCCATAGTAAAATACCGTATGACATAATACTATGAAAATAACTAAAATAGACTATCCTCGCCGTATCAACATCAGTAAATTGACGGATTTTTCTAACAGCATACGCTGCTGAGCTCAGCCGGCCTGCAAGAGTTGTTAAATGAGGACCCCATTGTAGCCTGTGGTCGAGAGTAATTCCCAAGAAAACCGTTTTATTGACAAATTCAAGTTTCTCTTGATTCAATACTATGTCACAATCACTACTTTTGACATTTGGTAAAGCAAATCTTATGCACTTAGTTTTATTCCCATTTAATACTAAATTATTAGCGGTAAACCAATTATGAACCTGCAGTAGGGCGAAATTTACGTCGTTAAGATTTGTGGCACGTCTGTTTATCCTAAATATTAAAGAAGTATCATCAGCAAACAACACCATATGCGGATGGTTGTTAAATAAATGGGGTAGGTCATTAATGTATACTAAAAAGAGGAAGGGACCCAATATCGAACCTTGTGGTACACCCATTTTTACTTTTAAACCCATCGAATTTACACCCTTTACTTGTACATGCTGCTGTCTATCATTCAGATAAGATTTTACTAAACTGAGCGCAAGTTTACCTAAACCGTAATGCTCAAGCTTCAAAATCAGGGTTTCGTGATTTACGCAATCAAATGCCTTCGAGAGATCACAGAAGATTCCTATGGCATCTTGTGCCTCTTCCCACGCAGTAAAAATGTGTTTTAATAAAGTGACACCGGCGTCAGTCGTACAACGTCCTTTGGTGAAACCATACTGCTGTTCGTGTAAGATTTTATTGGTGTTAAAATGGTTAAGCATCTGATTGAGCATTATCTTTTCAAACACCTTGCTGAAAACCGGCAACACGGATACGGGCCTATAATTGTTGGTGTCTTTACTGTCCCCGGATTTAAAAAGCGGTATTACCTTACTGAATTTCATTAGATCCGGGAAGACCCCTTGATCTACGCACAAATTAAATATTGAGGTTAAATACGGCGCTTCAGTCTCAACAATTGAGGTACAAGCTTTGATAGACATACCCCATAGATCTTCAGTTAATTTGATCTTGATTTGCTTAAAAGCTTTTATGATTGTTATGGGGTTTACATGATGAAATTTAAATTCATTTGAACAGGCTGAAACGTTCGCCTTCAATAAATCCATAGAGAGCAAGGGAGAGGAATTTAAGGTTTCAGTAGTTTTAAGTGGGATACTGGTAAAGAAATTTACAAATTCTTCAGCGACTTCGTTATTAGAGCTCACGAGACCATGTGAAGTCTCTAGTGTTATGTCATTACTTGGTTTTTTAGATCTATTGGTCTCACTGTTGATAATTTTCCAAACCGTCTTTATTTTGTTATCGGCTGATTTTATCTTGTTGCTAATGAAAAGAGACTTGGCTATCTTGCAAGAGTTTTTAAAAATTTTCGAGTAAGTAGCCACATATTTACTAAACGTTTCTGTGTTGATATAAGGCTTAAGGCCGTACAGCTCAAACAATCGTTCCCTACTTTTCCTAATACCCTGTGTTGCCCAATCACTGAAAATAAACTTTTGGGCAATAGTTTTAGTTTTCTGTTTTAAAGTATTATTGAACTCGGTGTGCACTACCGAAAAGAATTCTTCATACAATTCATTTACATTGTTTCCAATATGGCCTGGTATATTTAACTTGCTAATTAAATTATTATTAAACTTTTCTAAATTACTGGGTGTTATTTGTCTAGTTTGAATCTGAATTCTTTGAAATTGTTTATTAGACGCGAAAGCAACAGTCTGTCCGCTGTGATCTGAAGGAAGGTAATTTACGATGGATTTATCTAAGTAGTCGCAGCAACAAAAAACATTATCTATACATGTAGCAGTATTTGTAGTAATTCGGGTTGGTTCTGAAAAAACATTTGACAAATTAAATGATTTAAAGAGATTTAAAAATCTACTGCTGTTAACATTATTCTCTAAAATATTGATATTAAAATCACCACAGATAATTATTAATTTACTACCAGTTACAAGTTTTGCTAAAGCATCTTCCATTACTGACTCAAAGATAGAGTAGTTCAGGTAATTAGGGGGTCTGTAAACGCACACTATTACATGCTTATCTAGCTCAACACAAGACAATTCTATGCTATGTTCAACCGAAAGATCGACAATATCATTACGAGGCTTAAATTTAAAACAATTTTTAACTAAGATTAATGAACCCCCACGCATCTTAGACTTCCGGTTAAAGCAACTGCCCACACTATAATTCTCGTAATTAAATTGCATTTCGTAATCCTTAATCCAATGTTCAGTTAAACAGATAATATCAAACTTGGTTTTTTCTAAAAATAGTTCGATTTCTAATTGTTTGGAAGAAAAACCCTGAATGTTCTGATGAAATAATGTAAAGGAATTCTGCTTAACCCCTTTTTGACAACTAATTAACTGAGAGCTAGAAGATACCTTAGAGTTGATAAGTTTACCTAAATGATCACTCGTAGCTTCCATTGTCTTACTGACTAGTTTAAATCTAAGCTAAAATGTGTAAAATTACAATTAGTATAATTACTAATTTCCGTGGAACTATTTACAAAAGACTGCGACATACCACATATGTCTGAGTTTAAATTAAAAGCTAATAGCCGAGCTATTTGACGTCTAAAACTAATAGGCAGGTACGCATTATTCCTCGTTGACTTCAATTTCTGGACGAAACTGTTAGTGTCGAAAAACGTCAACTTGTCACAATAGTGACTTACTAATAAACACATGTGATTATTGAGACTATGAATTAATGATTTTGCCTGCTCGACAACTTTTCAAAGTATGGAAAGGCACACAGAATGATTTTCTTACAATTAAGTTTCAATAGTTGAGTGACATTGTCAGTGATATCATCAATTTTTACGTTCAAACTATTACCAACAAATATAGTTACAGTATCATTAGGATTGAATTCCTTCCGAGTTATGGATGCCGTTATCTGGTTATATGATGCCTGAGGTGTACAATAATTTTGAGTAGAATGACTCAGATTATTACTAATTAGTTTTCCCAAGCCTTTCCCTAAACTATCAGAGAACATAATAAAGCAACCACAATGTGTACTACAACAAGGGGGAGAACTACATTCTGTTTGACCTACCAATGATGAACCTTGGACAATGTGTGGATTCTAGAATGGGGATACAACCCGGAACACTGCTCAACCGGGTCGAGTCCTCCGTTACCTCAGGCAGGAGAGTGTCCGGGCTGGGTTCCCTTTGTGATGTACATTGGGTGTTATTGAAGGTTATCATGTCTTCACTGTCTGCATTACTATTATCCTTATTGACTAATTTGTTTGTAGCAAGGATATGTTCCTTTATTTGTTTTTGCGATTTCACATACATGGAATAACATGATTGAAGTTGATGCTCTAATGTTTGAATCTCAGACTGTAAGTTTTGAGTGTCTATTTCATAAAAATTTTTACTATCCTCTAATTTAATTTGATAGTTATGTAACTTTTTAATGAGAAAAACACGTTCTTTTCTTAGTTTAATATTGTTGGAACTATGTTTTTGTTGTTTTTTAAATTTACTGCATTTCTTTATTATTCTGTTAAGTTTTGCATATTTTTTTATTTTATTCTGGCTAACTTTATAACTGTTACAATTATATTTCAGAATAGAATCTTCAGTAAGATCTATAGTTGTTAAAGAATGTGGGTTGCAATTGGAATTTAATAATTGATTATATAGATGATCAGTTTCCCTAATCTGAGTACATTCTCTTTGTTTCTGAAACTCAATTATTTGTTTATTGGCATGAAGCAGTTCATCTTCCAAGTCCCTAACCTTACATAAAGCCGTTTCATAATAATTACTGCAGTCGTTGAAACCATCTGTGACCACCCGAAGTTTGTCCCGTTCATCGACAACATCCGTGTATTGTTGGTGCAGATCCACTAGCTCCCGTTTCAAGCTAGTGTTTTTGAGAACGACCTTCTCAATCTCGATCTCGTGTTCCTCCCTATCCAATAACAGCTGTTGACACTTGCTGTTTGAATCCTTAAGTTCATCAAGGGCCGTTCTCAACTTAGCCTGCAACTCCTGGGTAGTAGCCTTACGGGTCATCACAGGCATGGTTTCAGGGGATATAACTGAAAATAGGAGTACAAAGAATGGTGAGAACTGAGAACTAATTAGATGAATAAAATTAGGAAAGGTAGAAAATGAAAGGAGAAAATGAAAATAGTCTGGAATATGTGATTATAGAACTGGTAACTGAGGTAGGCTTATAAGTCTTACACAAGATACTTCAATAAGATGATTAAATTAAGTGTAATGAAGTCTATTATTTATATTAATTTCTTGTCCTTTACTTTTTTCTAAAGTGGGTAGGACTCTTGGTTTAAAAATTAATGGACTTAACTGACTAAAAATGCCACAATTAAATTAAAGAACAACCAACGTTCGTTACTATTGTGTATTTTAGCAGTTTAAATATATTACAGATAGTTACTTTATGATCTTATTTTAAACTACACAAATAATTATCCAACAAGTGACACCTGACACTGAATCTAACTGGAACTACAAGAGTGCCAGATTTATCAGAATAATGAACTTAGTGCTCCCATGAGAGCTTTTTAATTAACTAATGATCGCTACTTATACATTAAAAAGAAACAAATATACTCCCCAGATTGTTTCACAGGAACATCAGCTGTTTAAGTTACTGGTTGAAGAACACTATGTTTCACAGTGTATTTTCGCATGAAAACAGTAATCCTGGGTATTTATACACTTATTTGATAATTAGTTACAATTATACAAGATTAATACATTTAAAAATTATTTAAAACTAATTTTAAAATACGGAGCAAAATTTTGACAAGTCACTCAACCAGTGTTGCCCTAAAAAAAAAAAAAAAAAAAAAAAAAAAAAACCATGCGTGGCTTTAGAGATATCCTCATACATGGTCTCCACTTCGTCGTCGGGGTGTGCCGAGGTCGGGGCGTAGACCTGTATGACCTTCAGCGAATATCTTGAGGATATTCTGAGTATAAGGTACGCCACCCTGGTCGACACACTCTCGATCTTCACCACGTTGTTCACAAGGGACTTGTGGACGATAAACCCAACACCACCCTGGGACTGGCGGTCACCCTCTCGGAAATAAAGCAGGTTGCCGGATCTTAGGATTATCGTGTCCTCCCCCTCTCTTCGGACTTCAGATAATCCCACAATACTCCATCGCAGCCTGCTCAATTCCTCTTCGAGCTCCGCTATCTTCTCGTCGGTCCGGAGTGTGCGCGTGTTATACGTTGCCAGGTCCAGTCGTTGGTGTTGGCAGCCGGATCCCATCCGGGGATTCTTAGCACCCCTTGCCACGCCATAACCTCGACCGCTGCCGTAGTCGAGGGTAGACGGGCTGCCGGGCACTAGGGGCCATTTATTCAATGCGGCGTTCATATTGGGGGGGTTTTGCCATAATCGCCACGCTTGGCAGGCGGGTTGGCGATCGCAGTATGGTTGTTACAAAAGCACAGAGAACGCTGCTGCCCATTCTCTGGTAAGTCCCTTAGTCGCTTCTTACGACACCCACGGGAAGATATGGGATGGTGCTATTCTTTACGTCCGGCACCATGCGGACAAGAGGTCAATCGTCGAATCCGACTCGGCTGGGCAGCGTTCGGGAAGCTGCGCGGTATCTTCTCGTCCAACTTACCGCAGTGTCTCAAGACGAAAGTCTATGACCAGTGTGTGTTGCCAGTGATTACATACGGGACCGAAACGTGGTCGCTCACAATGGGCCTTATCAAAAGGCTTAAAGTCACCCAAAGGGCAATGGAGAGGGCTATGCTCGGAGTTTCCTTGCGTGATCGAATCAGAAATGAAGACATCCGTAAGAGAACCAAGGTCACCGACGTAGCCCGAAGAATTGCTAAACTTAAGTGGCAGTGGGCAGGGCACATTGCTCGCAGAACGGATGGCCGATGGGGCCGAAAAGTTCTGGAGTGGCGACCGCGAACCGGAAGACGATGCGTTGGAAGACCTCCCACTAGGTGGACCAATGACCTGGTGAAGGTTGCGGGAATCCGGTGGATGCGAGTAGCAAGGGACCGGTCAATGTGGCGACACTTGGGGGAGGCCTATGTCCAGCAGTGGACGTCTTTCGGCTGAGATGATGATGATGATGAACTGAAATAAGGGACCGATTTGCACTTGTAGAGGAACGATGACGTCTGATACAATCGTCTCAGCATAAATTTGAGCGTTGAGGTTGCCTCTGATCCAAATCAACTCAGTTCTTCCGCCGATCCAAATACCCGCCCATACCATGATGGTTCCACCACTATAAGGATGGACTTCCTGGCAGGATTTTAATCGCTGTTGGCGTCCAGGGGTTCTCCAGTGTCGTATACGTCTTGTATCCGGTCTCATACCAAAACGAGACTCATCAGAAAAGCACACGAAACGCCATTGTTCTTCTGCCCAATTTCTGTGTTCAAGAGCCCATTGATATCGA
Organism: Xestia c-nigrum; assembly: GCA_916618015.1. Lineage (NCBI taxonomy): Eukaryota > Metazoa > Arthropoda > Insecta > Lepidoptera > Noctuidae > Xestia > Xestia c-nigrum. The sequence continues at coordinate 1,041,392 of OU745246.1, read as the reverse complement.
ATCCTACGATTGTGCATTACTATAGGTGGTACCCGTAGCGGTCTTCGGGAATGAAGGTTCACTTCATGCAAGCGGTTTCTGACTGTTTGGTCGCTAATTAAGTTCCCTGAAGAGTGATGAAGCCTCACGGCTAACATCATGGCGGTTATTGTTGGAGCTCTTCGAGTTAAGATTTGAATGTATCGGTCTTGTCTCCGTGTGGTGCAGCGATACCGTCCTCCATGGCGCTCAGCCACGGTACCAGTGTGTCCAAAGTCGACTGATAACACTCTGACTTGTATTCAGAGCTAAAGCCACAGTACGTTGCCGGGAACCAGCTTCTATCATTCCCACGGCTCTGAGCATTTCTTCCCTGCTTAAATGACGTCGCCGCTCCATAATAACGTTGGTTTTAATCAGTAGTAGGGAAACAGTAGCACTAATAATGTCTTCAATGCGTTGTATGTTTTTATAGGGAAAATATTGACAGCTGATTTTCATCTTTTACTCGAATTTGATTCACAGTTCCTGATTCAAATTATGAAATGCACCAAAAAGGATCCATATAAATTTATAAAATCATAAATTTATTACAAAGCCACATCTCAATCTCAAGAAATCCGCATAAAAATGCTTGATCCCTAGACACTTTTGATGTGTGTATTTCGTTCTATTTCCTCACGACGTTTTCTTCCACCGTTTTGAGAGCAGTGGTGATGAAATAAATTACACAAGGTAATGCGTCTGTCTGTGTTCGAACCCGCGACTTACTGTTCACGGGCTACCGCTGCTCTCTAATACAATCTTTTAGTTCATTTCATCATCATCATCATTTCAGCCAAAAGACGTCCAATGCCGGACATAGGCCACCTAGTGGGAGGTCTTCCAACGCATCGTCTTCCGGTTCGCGGTCGCCACTCTAGAACTTTTCAGCCTCATCGGCCATCCGTACTGCGAGCAATGTGCCCTGCCCACTGCCACTTAAATTTGGCAATTCTTCGGGCTACGTCGGTGACCTTGGTTCTCTTGCGGATGTCTTCATTTCTGATTCGCCCTCTCCATTGCCCTTTGGGTGATGTTAAGCCTTTTGATAAGGCCCATTGTGGGCGACTACGTTTCGGTCTCGTATGTAATCACTGGCAACACACACTGGTCATAGACTTTCGTCTTGGGACACTGCGGTTAGTTTGCTTAATCCCATTGAATTAATTTTTGAATTAATGTAATAGTCATTTAGTGGGAGTTTGACATACGGCAAAAATGAAATATCTATCAAAAATCTTCAAAAATAGAGGTCGCTTACTACTTTTGGTACCTAACATAATAAATAAAATAACAATAATTTCCTCCCTAAAAGATGAACTGCCTTAATTTTCTCAAAGCAGAACCCGCATACCTAAAACAAACTAAACACTAACACGTATATAAATGTATATGCAGTGAGGAATGTATGTTCGGAAATAATTCAAAGTCCGCTGTAGCGAGAGGCGCTGACAAGCCACGCTGGCTCGTGCTAAGAAGCCATGAATATCGTCCCAACACTTACCTTGCCGATGTACAGAGAATGGAAACGCAACTTAGACCAAGATTTTTCTGAAGAAAACAGTTCTAATTGAGTTGAAAAAGTCATTGCTGTCAGTGAAATTTTGATCACATGTCTAAAGTAATCCATCAAATTATTGTTACTTGTTTAATAACGATTCTCAATTTAAACATGTTCTTACTTAACACACAAGCAGACTTTGTTCCAAAAGTACCTAGTGCAAATGTAAACAAGATAAGAACTTTAGATATTTTTTTAAAAACTATGAAATAAAAGACAAAAAAAATAGCTTTTAGGTCTTCTGACCAGCACAGCAATAGCAATATCAATAGTGTGCCATCAATAGTCAGCCAAAGTGCGTCGTACTTTTCATACAAGTGCCGGTGTACCGATATTATTATGCACAATTTTCTGTGATTTGCAAAGGTAGTAAAATTTTCTAAAAAACACACTTTGTGGTACACGACAATTGTGTAGCTTCTTTTCTTTACACATCATATTAGTATATAATATTAGCCAAATCAGAGTCCACTGGGCGGCATAAAAACTTTGACACCAGGTTGCAGTAATAACCACACGATAACGAAAGAAGTTTACATTTGACTTTCGTTCGTGCTAGCGTCTCAGATCATAGCTTCGTAAAATAGAAACCCAAGTATACTAAAACAACAGCTGACTAGTCGCTTTATATTAAAACCGCTTGCAATCCCTGTATTCTGCTCGACGGTGATTACCTAAGTTATCCCCCAGCATCGTGCTAAGTGCTACATTAATACACAGTTACCCAGGTAATGTGCTGATGCATTATAGTTGAGGGGGAACAGTTTTAAAGTGGTTTCTTTGAGGAAATTGTAGTTTATGAGGCAGGATATTCACTTTCAAGCCCAAGGGTAGTTAGATAATCTTACGGCTGAGGACGTTGTCAGAGTAATATTCTATCAGCAATGGCGGTGATTAATATAAAATGTAATATCACGCCTGTAACTGCTGTTATCTTGTCAGGTTTTGCAGAGGTGTCCTGCCTCGTTGTTCTGACTGGCTCGTTTGTCTGAAGGCTGTTTTACATTACTCCTGGATCCAGCTTCACTGGATTCCAGCGTTGGATCGGGACCGTATACATGTTACGATTCAATACAGCGTCCAGTATCCAGTGTTGTCCGTGTAAACGCAAATGGCCAGTCGTCGCCGCGTAATGTACCTCAACAAAGTAAGACTGTCTACTGAACTGAATGTAAACGGCCTGATCCAGTGTCAATCCTGCGCTGGAATCCAGGGAAGATGAATCCAGCTACTGGATCAATGTAAATCAGCCTTTATGTTCGCCAGCGCCACGACTGGCTTCGATTTCGGCATCAGCTATGCTAAAGCCATTGATTTAACAGTTACCATCTCCATTACAACAATACAAAATTATCTTTCTGTTGAAAAAAGAAAAAGAATAAACCGAGACGACTTGTTGAAATTCCGATTTCGATAATAAAAGAGGAAAGCTGTAAAAATCACATAGTCACACAGTGCGCGAGTCGCTTCCTGCATATAATACTCCACGTTTGCATACATTTCACTGCAGGACAGGATGCGGGGGCATTTCGCACGGAAACATTGAATAATTTTATGCTAAGAACTTGGCCAAATGAATTCCTAACCGCTCAAGGTATAATGTCGTAACCGTTGCTTTGTGTAAATTGAAATTTTCAGTTGTGTGTTAGATCATATTACATAGTTATTTTGTACTTGGATTTTTCTTAGGGCAATTTAATTCTTGGAGACGATCAACAACGACAATACAACGACAAACAAAATAAAGATTTCAAAATCACAAAGATCTCATTTTTAGATCCATGTTCACCGAAAAGATAACAGTCTGGTTATCTAAAAACAGCTGTCAATGTGACATGTTCCCCTACAAAAATGTGTTTTAAACAGCTGTTTTTAGATAATCAGAACGGCAACTTTTTGGTGACTTGGATGAAAAGACTGTTATTGAATGAATATTAGATGTTTCGAAATAATTTACTGGAACAAAGCTACAATATTAATAAAAAAACATTGCTCATATTTATTTATTCTCGTGTCAAACACATTGAATTATTTTTTAAACTACTTCAAAAACAATTACCGACAAAACGATTTCGGAAGTGAATTACTTTTCATAGGAAATCAGTTATTGCATTTCCAAAAAGTTTTCGACCTGTTTATTTTCAACCGACTTCCAAAAAGAGGAGGTTCTCAATTCGTCTGTATTTTTTTTTTTTTTTTTTTTTTTGTGTTTGTTACCTCAGAACTTTCGACTGGGTGAACCGATTTTGATGGTTCTTTTTTTGTTTGAAAGCTGGTGCTTCCCGTTTGGTCCCATTTTAATTTGCTGAAGACTTGATGCTGATCTTCGGAGATATACAACGGAACTCTTCAAAAAAACTCAGCAAATCTGCAGTAATTGCTACAATCGCTTGTAGGTTCATTGTTTATACTATTTCATGACGTAACATCACGCCTGTATGCTCTGAGGGGATACGCACATGTGCAAATACACCCAGATTTCGAAAATATTTGTTACCTCAGAACTTTCGACTAGGTGAACCGATTTTGATGGTTCTTCTTTTATTTGAAAGTTGGTGCTTCCTGTGTGGTCTCATAATCATCAAATCAGTATTTGATGATGGGATTCTGGAGAAATTGAGAGAATTCTTCACATTTTATAGGTAAACTAGAAGCGATTTGGGTAGTTTTAGGAAGTGTACTTTCTCGAAGTGCTCCTATTTCAATTTGATGAAGATCTGATGAAGAACTTCGGAGATATGCAACGGAACTCCTCAATAAATGATAGCAAATGTACTGTGACTGCTGAAATCTCATATCTGTCTATTGTTTACACCAGTTCATAACCTAAAATCATGCCGGTACGCTGTGAAGGGGTAAGCACATGTGAACAACTAAAAATCGAAAAATAAAAAACTTTTTCAGAAAAAACGCTTCAGAAGTCGGTAACAATAAAACTAAATCAATCAAACAAAGGTCACCGACTTCTGAAGCGTTTTTTCTGAAGTTATTTTTCACTTTTTTGTTTTCTCTGAAGTCGGTTTTATTTTTTGTAAAAAGTTTTTTATATTCAGTTGAGTTCACCGTTCAATTCTGAAAATACATTTTGGTTGATATGATCATTAAGATAGTAATGCAATTGTATAATATAGGAAAAACATTAAAAAACTTCCTTACTGTTGTTTCCAGTAAAAAAAACACAGAAACTCACAACAAATCGTATGAAACTAAAGAATTCAGCAGAAAAATGTACCAGGAAATCATATAAAGGTGAGAGCATTACGGTTGTCACGTATTACTTAGCTAACGGAGATTATCCAGCAGGCGGCGGGCTTGCTAAGTGACTGTCAGTGGGCGACATACATGCAGTTTGTTGTGGGGACTCGAAGCAAGCGAGGTAAATTGACTGGGAGGCATTTATTTTGTATTGGTAGATCTATAGGTGTATTAATGGGGTGGGAGTGGTTGTATAATTTGAGATTTTCGTTTTTTATTGTATTATATTCAAGTTATAAAACATATGTAATCGGGTATTTATCGCGAATGTACCTTTAATTTAAGCCGGACGTTTCGGCCGGATTGCACCAGCCGTCGCGGGGAGACATTCGAGTATGGGGTATTTTCAAGTTGAGGGCAGAATTGTGTCTTTTTCGACCTGCTTCTGTCAATTAAATAATTTAAGCAGCAAGCACACTAATTGAAATTTATAGTTAATAGAAATACGGATACTGAGTAAACTCAAGTAACTGATGATGTTATCATAATATCACTTCTGTTTTTCGCGCAAAAGTGGTATTTAGTAGGTACACCCACATTTTAAGTCAATTAATCCCGTGTATAAGAGGCTAATTGTAATTGTTGTCAATCGGGCAAAAATTGAGAATCTGTGCTGCGTCTCAGATATTTCTGATGGAAAAACCAAATAACACGGTTCCTGATCCGGGAATCAAACCCAGGATCTGTCAAGATCAAGACCAACGAGGTAATTAATTACACACATACATAAACTCACACCTTTCTCGTATGGGTGTAGGCAGTTAACACTTGCCTTGTGTATGTGCTATTTAATTAAGTCGGAATAATTTACCTTATTCGGCTTCTAAATGAAAGAGGTCAACAATCAATCAATCGCCTTTGCAGAACTAATAAAAAAGATTTAAAGATTTAAAACAAACTTTAATTTCGTTCCATTTGATATTAATCAGTTTAGATGTAGTACCTACGTCTGCAGCTTTATCAAACACTCAAAAAATAATCCTCTACTCACAAATTGAAATTGAGTAAAAACGTTGTAAAGATATGATTTTAATTTAATTAAAATATTCTTGATTGAACAGTTTCATCAACAATGCTAAATTTTTCTTTAATATTATGGAAAATTAATTTTGTTTGTCATGGGGAGATGATGTCAAAGAAACACTACTTTTCTGGTTTTCGTAAGTGTTTTTGCAGATTTTTCGCATTTATTCAGGTTAGACAATGCGTAGCTAATTTAACCACTAGAATCTAGAGGTTATAAGGAAGAAATCAATGTAAGTTTAATTATTAAATGCTACAATTTATGTGGGTGGCCTAATCCCCGAACAAAAAAAAAATATCCTTTATAGTTGACGAAATGATATTCAATGAAGTCGGTGACCTTTGTTTGATTGATTTAATTTTTTTGTCACTGACTTCAGAAGCTAAAGTTATTTTTCACTTTTTTTTTTAAGTCGGTTTTATTTTTTGCAAGAAAGTTTTAATTTTACAGTTTTTAGTGCTTGGTACACATGGAAACTGCATACCGTTACAATTACAACAAGCCCAAACACGACTAGGATACATTGTCTCATTATTGAGTTCCGTGACTCTTGGCTTCATCATCAGATCTGATGTTAGAATGGTTCTTATAAAACGCAAATGCTTCACTTGTTGTAGAAACTACCAAAATCGCTGTACGTTATCCTATAAAATTTGAAGAGTTCCCTCGATTTCGCCAAGATTCCATCATCAGATCCCGACTTGGTGGCTTATGGGACCATTTGGAAAGGTCACCTTTTCCAAAAACAAAAAAAGTGTTTTTTAAATCGGTTAGCAAGCGACGGAGTTATACGCGAAAAATCAAAAAAAAAAAATGGCAACATTCGAATTGAGAACCTCCTCCTTTTTTAGAAGTCGGTTAAAAATAGTTACGAGTTGGCACACTTTTTGACATGTTTTGGGTTTTGGACTAAACCTACGTATAGTTAGAACATGGAACGTAAATTATGTGTACTCACACGAATGTACTGGCTATGTATGTCTCTCATAACGTCATCATCATCTTCTCGCCCTTGTATAATGTTACTTGGGGTCGGCGCAACTCTTTTTTTCTTCCATCTTCTCCGTCCACCGTCATGCAATAATTTGTACACTTTCTTTCATATCACGCAATCCATCTATCGTTTCCTGAACCATACCATATTGTGAAATATAAGTCTTACGGCACGTTTGACACGGTGGCTGAGCAATTGAAGGCTGCGGTGCGTGTCGTGGGTACGATTCCCATACGGACCATATGTTTGTATGGCACACAGGTTGTATGTCATACAATACAGTTGTTCTGGGTTTGACTGTTTGTGTATGTGAGTTTAAATGTTTGTAAATGTACCCACGATACAGGAGAAATTCCTGGTGTCGAGCAACAGCTTTTAAACAACAAGAAAATGATACCTCTCCTATCTTTCATTTTTTCATTTCATTTTCTACATAAAGAATTGTTGTACTTAGTTGAGGCATACGGCCGTTCGAAGCGGTACACATAATATTGTATAATCCATGCAGCCCATCTTCTCATCGGCCGCAGTCAATCGCAAGCAACACATGCTCGGGCAGGCTCGGGAATTAATTAACAGCTACATCGATCTAGGTGTCATACTCACTGACAGCTGCTATCTCAATGACGCGAATGTCAATAATTGATCGGGGACACAGAATAGGTAACACAGAAGATCGGTTTCATGCAACAGGCGAAAAAGTACGCACACAAACACACTAATTTACTGCACACACATACTGGGACACGGACCTCCTCTCTATGTGAGACATTGGTATCGATTCTGTTGTGCACAAACTTAACTTAATTTAGGCTATTGCTATCTTTCACTAAAAGGCAGTGCGAGAAAAGGACGGCAATAGCTGTCAACTAAGTTAGAGATGTCAAACTAGTTTATGCTTTGCGCTTCACCGTGTGTTTAGTCGACATATTTTTACGTGCACCCTTCATTTGTATGGAAATATTAGTCCGAATTAAATTTGACAGCTCTAAATTACGTCTGTCTCTTTCTCTTTCTATTAGACAGAAAAAGATAGAAATAGCCTAAATTAAGTTAAGTTTGTGCACAACAGGATCGACACCATTAACACAGTGGCGTAACTACACCATCCGAGGCTCTTGGCAAATCCATTGCATGGGGCCCCAAGAAAACTCGTCACATTTGAATTTATGTAGTTTTCATAAATCACTGAGATAGTTACCCGCATTAAAATATAAGCATTATCAGCTTATAATGCTTCCATTACTGGGGAAAAGGGCTTCTGTTGTAACGGGGCGTAGTTGCTTATGGCCCAACAGGGCCCTGTGAGTGTTACCATGTCTGTAAATTCTTGATCCTAAGGCATGTCGGTTTCCTCAAAATGATTTCCTTCTTAGTTTAGTATAGGTGATGTCATACATTGCATACTTGAAACTCGGGACTAGAACCAACCTTCTGCCCGTTCCCTTTGGATCGGAAATGTCCAAAAGTTACGCACCAAATGAGGTTACAGAATGGATCGTAATTTCAAATTAAGAATTGTTTTTTTTTTCTTAGAACTGGACTAACAGTAGTTCCAGACGACCGCAAATCGATTATTATAGTTAGTCCTTAAGCTGATCTGGTTCAATGAAAATGATGTTGATTCAATGGAGGCAGTGCGTTTAAGTATGACCACAATTTTGAGCCCGCTGTTTGTATATGTCACCGTAAAATTGTCAAACACGTTATTTTACAATATAACGTGTTTCTCTCTAGCGATATTGTAAACTCTCGAATTATTGTCAACTGACCATACGGAAGTACCTCTGCCCCCATAATCGGGACTTGGGGCACCCCCCCGTTAGGTTAGGTTAGGTTCCTTTAAACCCTGCACTCGGAAATAGGGGCCCCGCGAAACAGGGCTCCGTCGACTACGCTTTTGAGGGGAAAATATAGTGTTAAAACCCTTTTATTCCCCGAGAAATACCGGTATTAATCGGTATTTCTCAGAAATGGTACAGTATCTTTTCATGAGAGTGGTACCACTGGGCAAGGGGGACCCCTCCTTCCCTCCACACCGCGTGAGTTGACGATACCATCGCATGCATTTCACGAATAATAATGCGTTTTATTGTAAGCAGTATGTTCGTTTGACAATAATTCAAGAGTTTACAATATCGCTAGAGATATTACAATATAACGTATTTGACAATTTTACGGTGACATATAGATAAGTTTCTACTGTTGTATAATATCTCACACAAGTCAATTCCTATTTAATACTAGTCTACTACTTACACCCTTTTTGAATCGGATTTTGTTAACAATTTCAAGGGTTTTCATTTTTTTTGCACGGAATCGGCACCCTTATTATTTTTCTGAAGTTAACGTATCCTAAGTAAGGCATCATAACATCGGTATCTGTAAGTTAAAGTACCGTCAAAATCAGTCCAACTGTTTCTGAGATAAGCCGGAACAAACAGAAAGACAACAATATAAAACATGTTGTTGTTATAAGTGTAGTATATATTAATTTATTACCATAATTTTGAAAACCCTATTGCATGATATTGTTTACCGGACTTGATGTTTGAAAACCCTATTAGTAATATCCTCTAAACTGGTATAAATAACCCACTTCTTAATAGAATGTCAGTTACTCTTATAGCTTTACGAGAATTTGAAACAATGACCTCAGAAAGAATTCCCAGAGACAAAATCCGACCTTATTATACAGTCATGTTAAAACCAGATGAGGATTTCCATTATTTCGCCGACATTTAATTGAAGATTCCGCGTTGACATTGACAGACTGACGTTTAATCTGTACTTGATGATATTAGTTATGTCAGAAGCAGATCAATGGCTAAATGATGCTTTAAAGAAAATTATGTTACTCTATCTTGAAGGGTTCATATTTGAATAAAGACATTTTCGTTTAATTTTACGTGAAGAAGGTAAGAATAGAAGGTATAAATTGTGTTTCTTAGCACGGCGTAACCTAAAGATTGGTAATTCACAGTAAATAACATCAAGCCTATAATCCCCGAAGGATTACCCAGAGTTGAAACTTATTGTACAACCGATAAGTTGCATGTAATAAGGGGCGAGCCTTTATCAACCGGATAAAAAATCCGGCTCCGTGGCTGCCACTGAGAAATGCCTGATGGAAAAACCCAGTAACACAATGCCCGCCCTTTTTTTTTTTTTTTTTTTTAAGGATGGGAAATCATCAAATGACCCCCCCCCCCCACTCTGGGCGGAGCGGGAGGGAGTGTCAGACTCTTACTGACTAAAAACCATCCATGTTCCTTCCTCGCCTTTTACGTTCCGGGGCCGCGGTATCTCTTTCGAACAGGCCCGCAACCCCGGACAATGCCCGCCCTGAGAATCGAACCCTGGATGCTCAGCAGTGGTGCCTAGGAACACTAAACCAACAAGGCAGTCATCTCAATCAGTCAGCGTATTGCAGTCTACTGCTGGAAATAGACCTATCCCAAGCGGCATCACAACATAACCCTTTGTCCTCCACATTCCGTCAACCCTAGTCATATCTTCACGATCGTTAACTACAGTTAAGCTAGTTTAGCTATGTCGTGACGATTAATTTTTCGTTGGTTTTTAGTTGGCAAAAGTCATGGACGACAGTTAACACCTCCATTTAAATACACAACCCACGACACTTGAAACTACACGATAATCTGTCGTCATGATATAGTGTGAACGGGATCTAACAGTTTGCAAAACAAACAAACATTATAACCCCATACGTCACGGCTAACAAAAACATAATGTTCTCAGTTCCGACACAAAAATATATTACAGGGAACAAAGTCGCAAGTCCCGTAACGAAGACTTACACAGATTATGTACTGTAAAAACGTCGTAAGTTATAATAAGGAAAGCTGGAATTTGCATTCAGCTTGAAATGTTTTCAGCGAGATCTCTGGGAAATTAAACAATGCTATTATAACTGTAGGGGCGCGTTCACGACCCGTTTTTAACCGGCACAGGGTTAACGTAGTGCAATGTACACTTACCCGGTTGCGTGCCGGTTAGGGATGTGACTTTTTCTTGCATGCGCTGTTCCTCATCCTACCTCATGAAAAGTGCTCATAGATTATTAAAATTGACTTTGAGATAGCTCTAGCCACTGTCAAACCCTGAGTGAAGTTGAACCGGGACTAGCAGCGGGTGGGGTTGTCAACAAGCCTCCATATTGTTTCTAAATGACTGTCGATCGGGCCAGCCAAGGTACCGAAGATGTATAAAATTCGTATGTAAGCAAGAACCCTAACAATGACCTGTAAAATCAGGCTTATGCACATGTCACCTTGCCAGCACGAAGTCTGAGGAGTTTTAAGTGTATGAGAACGGAATTCATATAATTCTAGAAACTGAAAATAACAATATCAATTTGCTCATATACACATCACATAATAATATTTAACAATTGACAGGTAGTGTCTGCTGCCCGCAAGGGCCGAAGCCTGCCGGGGTTGCGGGCCTGTTTGAAAGAGATACCGCGGCCCCGGAACATAAAGGGCGGGGAAGGAACATGGATGGGTTTCAGTCAGTAAAAGTCTGACACTCCCTCCCGCTCCGCCCAGAGCGGGAGAAGTTATTAGATGATTTCCCATCCTAAAAAAAAAAAAAGTGTCTGCTATTAAAACGGTGATGGAAAACATCGTGAGGAAACCGGCATGTCCTAGAACCAAAAATTCGAAGACATGTGACATCTACCAATCCGCACTGGGACCGCGTGGTGGATTATAGCCCATTCCCTCTCACAGAGAGGAGGCCAGTGTCTCAGCAGTGGGAACATGAACGGGCTAATGATGATGTCGGTTTTGGTACGTATGAGCGTTGTTAAGGCACTGCAAAGTACATTGTCAGTTCACGGTTCAGTTTCTTCATGAACGCTTTTCTTAACAAGGTTTATCAGCACTCAGGGGGTAGCCAGTATTTTTTGTGATACCAACATTTTGCCAGCTAAAAGGCCCATTCCTATATAATAATAATAATAATAATAATACCTTTATTTCAGACCAGAGATCCATAAAAGAAAAACAAACAGAAACAAAAGATAAAATAAAAAATAATAAATAATAAAATAAAGTTGGGACTTACTAACTAAAACACGTTTAACAAAACAACCACCTATAGCACATATTTGGATGACGGTCTGTGTGCTGCCACCCAGCGACACATTATTTGACCATCCAACCTGCCGGCTACAGTAGCCACGAGGCTGTTGGGGCTGTCGCGCACGCGACGCATCAGTGATGCGATTCGCAGGCGCAGCAACGAGCCAAAATCCGGAACGCGTGCGTCCGCGAACATCCCGGACGCGCTACAGAAGCGCGGCAGCCCCAGCAACACCCGGAACGCGTTATTGTATTGGACTCGTAGAGCGCTGTACGAGCCCCGTGTATAACTGACCCACAGGGCGCACGTGTACAGCGACTGACAGAATGCCCTGAACAGCGTTATTTTAACTTCTTTCGTACACCGTGCGAACCTGCGGGCCAGCATGTTACACCTGACAGCCAGCGCTCTACGCTCCCTCTCTAAATCAGCGTCATCCGACAGCCCATCGGTGACCCAGTGCCCCAGGTACTTAAAACGAGTGACTCTTTTCAGCGGAACTCCGCCCAAGGTTACCGATGGAACGCAGTCGTAAATAAAATTTTGCGCCCTAAACACTAAGACCTCGCTTTTAGTTGAGTTGTACCTGAGACCATGAGTCACCGCATAGTCTTCACAGATTCGGAGGAGCCTTCTCAACGCATTGACTGATGGGCTCAGCAACACCATATCGTCCGCATAACTAATATTATTTATGAATTGTCCGTCAATGGAGCAACCGACTTGGGTGTTGCTGAGTTCACATATCAACCGGTTGACATACAGGTTAAAGAGCCTGGGGGAACTAAGTCCCCCTTGCCTCACGCCACACTCCAACCTGTACGCACGCGACAAAGCACCTGCCCATCTAACATAGTTGGACTGGTTGCTGTACCAGTACTTTAGTACAGCAATCAATCCCCCAGGAAGGTTAGCCTCTTGGGAGAGTTTCCTCCACAGGCAGTCATAAGACACTAGGTCGAATGCCTTGGAGAGGTCCAAAAAACACGCATAAACAGGTGTTTTCCTTGCTGCATAGTAATGGACAGTATGCTTGAGACAGAGGATCGCCGTTTCAGTCGACAAATGTGGCCTAAACCCAAATTGGGCGTCATGTAAAGTGATATATTTATCCAACTGCCTGTCAATCAGACCGTCCAATACCTTTGCAGCAATTGTCGCTAAGGAGATAGGCCTGTAGTTGTTGCTGTCACTCGTATCTCCAGTCTTGTTCTTAATTATAGGAACGACAATCGTTTTCATGAGCTCCTCCGGAAGATACGAGTGACTCATACACAAATTAAACAAAAGAGCTAAAACACGTGGCAAGTGTTTACCTGCATATCGTAGGTGTTCTACACTTAAGCCGTCATGTCCCGGAGACTTACCCCTCTTGAGGTCCTTTAGGACAGACCCCACCTCCCCAGCGGAGAACATGACAGGCGTACCCTCGGACCCCCCCATAGCATAACCCCCCCCCATATATAATAGCCGGCAAACCTTCATAAAATCCTTGATCAGTCAGAAATCCTGACGCTAAGCAGTAATCCAAGGTATTTTCTAATGAAAAACTCAATAACACTTTCCCCAACTCAAATTAAAGCCAGGATAGCACGCCACTAAACCAACAATGTAGAAAAAAGTAAGTAAAATGAAGAGCAGGGAACTGTAAAACCTCTGTAAGTTATAATAAGACCCGCAATGGAACGAGTTTGCGCTCAACCGGAGACCTGTCATTTAAAACGTGGTTATTTTCTCGACAAGTTCTTTGTAACTAGTTTAACACCCGGTTTGCGACACAATCGGATTTAAGGTGTGAGCGGAAATAGTGGTGATTTAGTTTTACTTTGGGGCTTTTTAGTTTTTTCATATGTTGGGATCTATGGGAAGGTTCTATTCTATGAAACTGCATAGATCATTGTATAGATAACAGTCAGTTGTACCGGAATAACTTTAGATTCAAATGCAGAAGAACATGACAACAAAAACGATACCGAAAAATAATTTAACACCAGATCGTAAATATTGTAACTCTCATTACTTGACTGAAACGGGCTAACACAGAAGAACAGGTTTAAATTCAAGTAACTATTTCCGAAAAACTTAGTCCTGAATTCGAGTACATTTGATAAAACTGGATAGAAACAGACGCTTGTATTCCTGAAAGGGTTAGGGCAGAGGCGTATAATGCAACCCACGTTACACTACACAGAAAGGGTAGTATACAAAGTTAAAAGTATGTCAATGCACCTCTGCTAGTGTTCCCTCTCACATCCTTAATCGTCTGTCATTCACTCTTGCAACCACTTCGCATATGACGTTTTAACGCCGCGCCAAAGAGACGCCCCGCCAGTAAATATATCGACACCTGTTTGTACATCTTTGGTACCAGGATGCTATGTTTTTGAAGATATAAATTGTGCACTGTTGCAAATAAGACACGGGATTTTCGTCCATAACTTTGACTGTAGCGGCTGGATGAGAGTAGTCATTGAATAAGGGGCCATATATGATTACAGACACCTATGTATAGCAGTGGATTGCTATACTGCAATTGGCTGGTGATGACTATGATATTCATCATGTCAGCCGAAAGACACCCACTGCTGGACATAGGCCTCCCCGCGCGTGTCGCCACATTGACCGGTCCCTTGCGACTCGCATCCACCGGATTCCCGCAACCTTCACCAGGTCATCGGTCCACCTAGTGGGATCAAACGCATCGTCTTCCGGTTCGCGGTCGCCACAGATCTTTTCGCCCCCATCGGCCATCCGTTCTGCGAGTTCCGTTATGTGCGCTGCCCACTGCCACTTAAGTTTAGCAATTCTTCGGGCTACGTCAGTGACCTTGGTGACAATGATATTGCATCACCGAAATAAAAACAATGCTGCGTATTTTGATTGATGATTGTAATTTCTTTTTAAGTCAATCGTCGGGCTCATAATCAACAATGAATAATAAATGTTTTACTACTTTCCCCCTTTTCCTTAAACACGTTGATTGTTATGTTTGAGGAGTAGCTTGTCAAAGGACATGGATACTTTTAAAGCTGGATCCTGCAGATGAAGTCGCGGCTTAAAGCTAGAATTAAATAAACCGTAAGACCATGTTACTCCACGATATTTTCCTCCAGCTGAAAAGGACATAAAATACATCTAATTAAAAAACTTTTCATGCTTTAGAAACGAATCTCTTTGCCAACCACAACATATTTTCTAAATGACGAACGTAAAAAGTCAAACTTGTAAATAAAAATTTCTCCTTCATGCCGCAACATTGCACTCCAGTAAGAAATGAAAGAAAAATATTTGCCTTAAGAAACAGGTAGGAAACTCGGGAAGTTAGTACGCCAGGGAACATTTTATACAAGGCGAAATGTATTTAGAAGTGGGTAGGATGAGTGTTGTTAAGTGTATGGATGGGTGTAGTGTGCTCCAGAGCTATAAGGTTCTAGTGCCTGTTTACAGTAAGTAGTGGTAATAAAAGATTTCGGTTGAAGGCACTGTGAAGGTAAGATGAAATTCGGTTTTTCTCGTTTTTTATGGACGTGGAAGAGGTTTTGTTAAAAGATTAAAAATCGTAAACATCTGTTTCTTTTAAACAACTCACCAACTTGTCTATCATTAAGAAAAAAATACTGAATATAGTCTTGATGTCATATTAGTTGATAAGCACTTAAATCATGCAATTTTTATAAAAATTGCGATTCAAAACTGACAACCTCATCACGAAGCCGCCAACCAAGCATTCTGTACATCAAACTAAATAACTTTATGTAAAAAATATTGCTGGGAAACAACTTTTTTTTAGAGTGAAAAATCATGTTTTGTGGTAGAACTCAATGTAACGCACTCAAAACATTGTGACGATGGATGGATTGAATATTACAGGGCTCGTGGAGTTATTTAAATTAAACATCTTACAATTGAAACGTGTGACAAAGTTTAAACTTTGACCCCCAATATCTCTGTAACTAGAAGGGGGAACCTTCTAGTTACAGAGATATTGGGGGTGGTGGGAGGTACGGTGTAGAACAAAAAAAAAATTGGAATGACGGGGAGAAAAAGTACCTTTCGGCTTCGTGAAGAGTTTTTTTACACCCCATCAGTCCACACCATTATAAAAACGAATTACTTCGTTACATCCTCAACAAAATCAGTTCATCCTCACTTTAAGAAACTTTACAACTTAACGACCTTGTTCATAAAAATACAGCAGCGAACAGTTGCAGCGAGCAATGAAGAGTTGCGGAGAGATTGCGCGGCAATAAAAGCGTTATAACTCGAAGATAACAAGAAAACCAACAATGGACACGTCTCAACCGCGCCGCGAGAATGGACGGGGGAAAAATGAGACCGTTGTTGAAATTAAAGGTTCTGTAGATAAAAGAAGGTTATTCTTCTTTACAAAGAAGTTTTTGCAAACGGCGGTGGATTCCAGCGGTACCCTGGTTTATGGGTGTTACTTATCTTGTTGACTTGCTTATCTGTTAACTATGGTACAATGTCTGTTTTCACGTACACCAGGCGGTACCTAAATGAATGCCTGAATAAAAGGTTAAAACAGGTTCAAGTATTTTAATGAAAGATGATGAGAGATGAAATGATGATGATGATGATGAGTATTTTTTGTGATGTATGTGTTAATGAATAAAATAAATAAATAAATCTATATACTTATAATAAATCTGTAGAGAGGTCAATTCTGTACATGAAATATATTTACAAAATAACTATCGGGGGGTGATTAGTGATCGATACTGATGCCAAAAATGCAATCAGTAAAATTTTTGTCTGTCTGTCTGTCTGTCTGTCTGTCTGTCTGTATGTTATTTATAGAAAAAAAAACTACTCGACGGATTTTAACGAAACTTGGTACAATTATTCTACATACTCCTGAGCAGGTAATAGTATACTTTTCATCACGCTACCATTAATAGGAGCAGAGCAGTGAAAGGACATGTTGGGAAAACGAGAGAAGTTACTTGGTTTTTTTAGCTTCCGTCGCGTGTGCAGCCTTAATGGTTAAAGCTACATAGAAATCATGTATAACGGAAATATTCCACATAAAATTATATAAAAAATATCCCAAGACAGCATATGTCTATCTTTTATAGTTGACTCACAATAACACGTGTAACTCCCGATAGCTTAGCAGTTCGGAGATTTGTTATTATTATATTTGTTTACTCTTACGTTTATATCATCACGCTATGACCCACATAAAACATAGGATACATTTTATTCCGGTAGTAAGATCCCATGGGACAATAATCAAACTTCACGCGGGCGAAGCCGCTGGTAATAAATAAATTTTAATTTCTTATCTTATGTATAGAATGATATACCATTATTGTGATGAAAGAGGAAGGAAAAAACAAAATTAAATAACGTTGCCACTCATTAAAAAAAATCTCCAACAACACGAGTGCTTGTAAATGTTTGTAAAAACATTTAAACACAGATACACAAACAGCCAGACCCCGAGGCTACCTGTAGGTCAAACAAATATTTCTTTCATGTGGGAATCAAACCTGCGGCACGCAGAGCTGTAGCCAATTGTTCAGCCAATACGCCAACCGTACCGTCAATCCACCAGAATTGAGATCAACTTTTAACAGAAAGTCGTTGCATAAAATACGTTATTCTTTGAGAGACTTTGCTACTTCCCAAGTCTTTCTGATCGAGTCTCCACAAAGATTTTCACTACAATACTCTTTCAAAGGTCTAACCGAAGAGTCGCAGCTCAATATAATTCAGTTCGGTGGATTTCTCAACGGCAATGCGGACCCCTAGAAAATCAGCCATTTCGCCGAGTGTAACCGTCTCGTTTAGACTGTATTGTGAGTGTCGTCTACGGCAATTCCCCTTTTAGTCAATAACTCACTCTGGTTAAATTTGGCCACTTTCACTCGAGTATTTAGTTAGTTAGGTAGATACTAATAAATATGGACTACTGATGTTTCTTGGCCACGGTGAAGGGGAATAGTATTCAAGGATAGCTTCCTTAATACAGTTGTTATAAACTGTGTCGCATTTTGGACATATAGAAGGGTAGCTTAATAATTATGCTGTTTGATACATAAAATGAACGATTATTTTTTGTATTTGCCATTAGAAATGCAGTAATACATATATCTGGAGCAGCGGTGGCCCAGTGTTAGCGGCCCCGACTTACGAACAGTAAGTCGGGTTAGAACCCAGACAGGCGCATTACTTTGTGTAAATTATTTCATTACTGCTGCTCTCAAAACGGTGAAGGAAAACATCGTGAGGAAACCGGCATGTCCTAGAACCAAAAATTCGAAGACATGTGACATCTACCAAACCGCACTGAGTATAGCCCATACTCAAAATACGCGCTTTTTACACCAGCCCGTTGTAATACAATACAATACATCTAACTGGCTTTGCTATCGTGTCTTATTTATTTTATGAAAATTGGTGACAAAATCTAACCACCAGGTATTTTGAACCGATTGGGAACCACCCACACCCACCCTTGAACTGACAGCTTCGAACTGGTCACCATCAAGGGTCTGTCGAACCTTTTACAGAAAAGAAAAGCTATGCCATACAAACATCTCTCAATATATCAAATCGGAACAATACCATGCTTAGTACCTCATTCACTTGCAAGTTGTATTTCGTAGTGGTAATAAATCTACTCGCTATTTTAAACTAGTAAAATTTCATGTAAACGGTGGCGGAGAGTTGCGACAGAATGTGCTTTATTCCGTGACAGGTCGCCGGTAAAATTGTTTCGAAGACAAATACTGAGTTGCTGTTACATATTTTATGTTAGAGATTTAGTTTGTCTTTTCGTCGCTGTTAAAAATGTAGTGTAGTATGACAATTTAGTTCTAAAATGGCTACTTGTAAACATCCCCTGCTAACAAATCATATATTTAAGGTAAAACTAATTCATTCTACCTGGAAAATGCAAATGATCGTCTAACGTTTCACTTTTTGTTTTGAGTGTAGATACTTCACCAACCACGAGGTCTCGAGGTCTTTTTAAAATATGATGTCATTTGTTTTGCAAATCGACATAGCGGGAGTCGACAAAGAGAGAAACGGCATAGAGGGAGAGATTCAAAACATCGTGGGTCATAGAGAATTGATATTACTATTTTGGGGCCTAGCGTTCTTACGATAGGTATCAATAGTCTTTTAAGTTTGCAGCTTCGGATGGCCTGTGCTAACAGTGTTGTACTCGAAAACCTTTAGGGCGATCTACAGATTTTGGCTTCTAACTTTAAAAAAGTGCATTTAACGGAAAAAACCACTCCATTCACTTTTACGCACGTTTTACCTCAGTGACTGGTACGCACCGCATCACTAACTCATTTACTTACCCCCTCACTTTATCACCGGTTAACTCCCTTACAGGCAAAGCCATCGTCTCAAAGAACACAATTTCAACATTTTATTTGTGGCCAGCATGTCTCCTTCTTCCCTACATCTCTATTAGACATCATGTCGGCCTTGACTTACGGACAGTAAGTCGTGGGTTCGAACCCAGGCAGGCGCATTACTTTGTGTAATTTATTTCACTACCACTGGTCTCAAAACAGTGAAGGAAAACATCGTGAGGAAACGGGCATGTCCTAGAACCAAAAATTTCGAAGACATGTGACATCTGCCAATCCGCACTGGGCCCGCGTAGTGGATTATTACTCATTTCCTTTCATAGAGAGGAGGCCTGTGTTCCCAGCAGTGGGGAAATTATTAGCGTGATGATGATGGAGAGTCCCCTTTCAAGCCATATCATATTTTACACAGTCCATCCATCGTTCCTTTAGTCTTCTTCTAATCTTATAGTCTCTCACCATCAAACTCAAACTTTCCTCATGACATTTTCCTCATTCTCTCGCATCAAAGAACACAATCTAACCGATATAATTGACAAACAGTATTGTCACTCCATCCTTTGAGACGTGTCTAACAAATACTCGTAACATGTCTATTGTGGAGAATTACAAAAGATCGTACATAATCAAGTAGCTTGGTAAATCGCTGGTGAATACTTCAAAGGATCGATGAGTGCTTTATTTGTGTTCACATTTAAAGATAAAAATATTCGATATCAGCTTGTGCCAGCGTTTCGCCCTCGTGGAGTTCAGTGCCACGGGACTGGATTAACACATAGCATACCCACTACCCGAGTAGTGGGTATGCTATGTGTTAATCTAGGTTATATACTATTTATAGTAATAATATAATAATCGTGTTCCACGCGCGCTTCAAAGATATGTCAGCATAATGGAGGGGCCCGCAAGGGCCGAAGCCTGCCGGGGTGGCGGGACTGTTCGAAAGAGAAACTATGGCCCCGGAACATAAAAGGCGAGGAAGGACATGGATGGGTTTTAGTCAGTAAAAGTCTGACAGTCCCTCCCGCTCCGCCCAGAGTGGGAGAAGTCGTGTGATGGTATCCCATTCGAAAAATAAAAGGTTATGTACTCTTGTGTGCCAAATTACATCATAATCCAGTCAGTATAGTTTTTGCGTGAAAAAGTAAAAAACATCCAGACATCCATACAACCGCACAAACTTCGCATTTCGATGATAAGTCAATGGAATATGGGACTAGCACAAACTACTGAAGATTATAGTCGTAATAGAAATACAATTTGAAAGCGACTGCCACTGGCCTAGGCCGTTTTCTTTTAGCAATTGCTCAGTAGTAACATTTTGACTTTGAACTAGTCTACTATAATTATAATGGAGTTTCAGAACAGGGTTTCAAGTTTATTATGGTTTAAATAAATAGCTCGACTTGGCGGGGGCACTGCCATGCCCCCCGATAGTATGTTGATTCTCCTTCCATTCTTTTATTCCAATTTTATTGTCCAATGTCATTGCTACTCCTTCATTTGATTTAATATGAGAATTGCCTGGCGTTCCTACTACCAAGGTTTTTGGAAAAAAATATCCATACTATCTAAGAGAAGAACTAGACATACTCATTAACAACGCAATCACCAGAACAATACTTCAGCAGAACTTTCTCCAACTTTTCAGACGAACTCTCAATTAAAAATTTATAAATCGATCGTTCGATGTTCTTGAACTTAGTTTAAAAAGTTAATTATACACGTTAAGCTGAGCTTTAGTAACGCCGAAGGAACAATAGAGCGATTTGGGATAGTTATCGTAGCCGCCTATTGTTTCGAGCGGTCGTTGAGCTCCGTGGAACCTTCAGATGATTAATGATTACTATTTCAAACTTCGCTGTTCTGAATTAGGTCATTGTGCTACACACTAACATCTGTATTGTCTGTGGTAATCTTAGGGACAGAGTAAGATATTCAATGCTAGAGTTATATCTCATAGGTAGATTTCCATAAACGGGTTAGAATTGATTCTGAATACCGCACTGGGTCCACGTTGTATAATCCAGACCATTTTTTTTTAGCCTATCTCAACATTGGGACCTCTCTATTGTGCTTATGCTATGGTTGATTTTGGGCCACTAACATCTAACATTATCAAAGTAAATTGGATACATTATTCTGGCAAAAGGACCTTAGATGTATATCCCGACCTCCAGTAGTACGTCTAGTACGTTCCTCTTGAATAGTATCCGACCACAAAACGGGTGAAGCCCGAGTGGTCATAAGTCATAAGTCATTTATTTCTTAACAAAAAAGATTGTGTAGAAAAACTTAAAATTATATTACAATTCTAAGGTTTCGTCAGTAGTAACTTAACAAACATAAAAAAAAGAAAATAGCAATAGCTCCTTTTTACAAAAAAAAATAATTAACAGTCGAATAAATTAAAAACATAAAAATAATAAGAATGTCAAAAGATAAAAATAACAATTTAATAGCTACTTTTACAATAACAAGTAAATAAAAAAAAAAAAGCCAAAACTAAAATAATAATGTCAAAAGATGAGAATAATATCTAATGGCTCATTTTTACAAAAAAAAATCACATAATTACATAAAGAACATAATGGGATAGATTAAAGCAATACAAATAATAATAATAAAATTGTGGAACCTAGCTTCACATAATCAATAGCTAAGGCCTAAGACTTACTCGTACGACTACCACAGAGTACATCATCATCTGCCTAGCCTTTTCTTAAGGCGATTACATGAGCTAAACGCGAGTTTTATATTTACTAAAAGTATATGATTCACTGCTATAAACAAGACCCGAAAAATATATGATATTCTTCAAGATATATGCTAGCATGATACTGTTTTGAAAACCTAATACAATTTAATTTGGCTCGATAAAAAGAAATCACGAACTTACCTCTAAAAATATCTTTCAAACAATAAAAAACATACTAATATGCATGCGATCATTAGGATTTTTCGGCAAATAACTCTACAAGCAATATTTTAGCATGATACTGTTTCAGTTTTTTAATCCAATCAATAGTTTTTTTGTAAATCGATCGAAACCACTCATTTCGCGCTATTTGGCCCGCAGTGGCTGACGTAACAACCACTTTGTAATGCAAGCTGATTAGAACTTTATTCTAACAGCATTTCAAACGAAGTTTGAACCACCACAAATAGAGTTTCTAATTTAGCTCGTCGTCGGATTTCAGTCTAACCAGATGCAGCTAGATGCCAGTATTTTACATGAAGCTAGTGCCTATCTGACCTCCACAACCCAATTAGTACTGGGTAATACGATACCCCTTGGTAAGACTGGTTGTCAGATTTTTTGGGACAGTGACTACCTGTAACGACTGTCAAAAATCTATAAATGACAGCCAACAGCTTAACGTGTTTTCCGAGACACGGAGGAAACTCGGTATGGAATGGCTTAAATTAAAGATCGACCCGAGCGGCTGCCTCCCACAGAGTTTATGAATAAAAAATCACAGAGCTAGTCTCGAGTTTACATTCTCATTTCCCACTAATATCCTAGCTGCTCGTAACACAGCACTCCACATATACGGCAGCCCAGCGTGGCATGCCCCTCCATCTAGCACTACGTACGCGCGGCACATTTCCATTATCCCTGCGTTTGCTCCAGATCCCCCCTAACAACCCCCCTGGCACCCCCACCGTCCTGTAATTAAATATCAAACGCGGAAGCCTTCCACCACTTCCCTCATTATAGTTTCTAAATTATTTTAGTTAGAAGATTTATTAGTGAAGGTACTGCAGTTGAAACGTAGCTGGAGACTGTCAGCTAAGATCTAAAGATTAGCTATGCAAAAACTTTGAACTCTTTATGTTTATGACTTCACTTAATCTTTTCTCAGTGTAATTTGCTATCTTTTAACACAATGACTCTTTCTTAATTCATTTTCAAGTAATATGACCCGTTCTATCACATTACCAGTTGTTTGGTTGGATGGTAGGCAACCTTACAGTATCTATTGTACTTGGGCAGACCTAGCCTAGTTTTTTTTTTCAATATTATGTTCGAAAAAGGCTAGGCAGGTTCAGCTTCCAGTTGACTTGCTTAACTTAAAATTAGCGCCCCACCCCTTTTTTTCGGATCGGAAATCATCAAATGACTCTTCCCACTCTGGGAGGGAGGGTCAGACTTTTACTGACTAAAGACCATCCATGTTCCTTCCTCGAACTTTACGTTCCGGGGCCGCGGTATCTCTTTCGAACAGGCCCGCAACCCCGGGAGCGCCCCACCCCTGGGTTGCTAATTTTCAATTTTATAAATAGAAACTATTTTTTACGGCTGATTATAAAATATGTTTCAACCATATAGAGACGTAAGCGACGCAAAAGGAGTCTGTAAAGATGGTTTAGGGTAGCATACTAGGCTTCTTATCAACTGCTAACTCAATGGGTAAAATGAGTTTCTGTATTTACGTATGATGAAAAAATAATAGCTTGCCGAAAGTTTACCACTACAGGTACTTTAAATCGTACGGTCGAATTTGGTATTTGGTTTACAGTTTAACGCACAAATTATATTGTAAAATGTAAACCAAATAGCTCGTTCGAACGTACTTTCAAAATTCTAAATGTCTTCCAATTATTATGCATTAGCTTAGTTAAAATATTGCGTTACATATATTTTCCTAGACAATGGCGAGACAGCTCGACGAACTTACAAATTGAATTTTAAAATAGTAGCTGTTGTAAAGAATGTGATTTTTAAATGAACGCTTTGAAATTTTTAGGTGATGGAATTTTCAGGGAATTTATGCACAGTGTTGATCTTGTAGTCGAAAGCGCCATTTCAGAAGGTTTATTGTTATTGAGTGATTTCTTCTAGAATATTTCCTAGGACTTCCTTTACCCCAGTTTAGAACTAAAGAATCGGTAACATTCACTTGGTAACCCTATGTTTCCTTGATAACTATCTGATAATTACTGGAAACATCAATTAGCAACCTTTGTCTTCACCGCCCTACTTCACAAAAGGCAATCACACAATTTAAGATCGTTTCGCAAAACTACAAGTACCGATATTAAAGTGGCTTTTGTGAAAAACTTATTCCAATTATTGTAGAAACTATTAATTAGGGAACTTTTTCATTGTCCCCCAACTTTGTATCGAGGATTACTTTCAAAAGTTTATGACATCTATTATGAAATTAGTAGTTTTATGATACTCATTTATAATTCTGTCCTTAGTTCTTTAAGAGTTTTATTATGACTTAGGTCTAATTTTTTTACTCCATAGTACTTAAAAGACACTTGACCTGGTCAAGTGTGTGTGTGCGTGTATAAGTGTATGATTAAATTGTAATTTCCCGAGAACCACGCACCTAAACTTTCTGAAGAACAACACCTATAAAGTCAGTGTATTTCCTTCTAAACTGGCCACTCCCTAATACGTGGATACTCACATAGTGCCTTGTAAACCTTTTGTTAATCGCCTTTTACTAATCCTCAACAGGAATCTATGCCATAAGCTGGAGAAGAAACTACCCATTCCTTATACGTTACCTTTTAGCCAGCATTATCAGTCTATACCCTTCCCACTGGTGGGACACTGGCGTCAAAAGAATCATCACCGTTATCCTCTAGTCCGACCACATACTTTCGACTTTTTAAAAGCGATCTATTTATTACTTATGCACAACAAGATCCGAAATTAACTTTGAGCCATTGTAGTAAGATCTTGCCATTATGCACGCAAACAATAATACAATAGACGAAATATAGCCATATAAAGTTCGTAAGACATATCGCCAAAATTCAATAGGTTCAATACGACTGTTAGAATTCAGTGTTCATTGCCATAACGTGTACGATTTATATCATCCACAAATCATCCCGTTATGACGGGGGGCAATCTTAAGGGTATTCGTTTACTCCATGGGACATCAAATTTAATGTTCAATACCGTTTTTATGGGACATAAAACTCTAGACGTCTATGTATAAGCGGAGATGTAAGTTTATTATGTTAAAGTTAGAAATATGTCGATTTTTGAATTGGTATGTTTTGAATGGGTTTTGCTGTTGGCCATCAAATAGAAGGTAGAAATGTAGGATGATATAAAACATTGACTTTGTACTATTGAAGTCAGAAGACCAAAACTAATTAAGTGTTGGAACAGATCAAGACTTTGTAACAAGTAAATGAATGAACGAGGATCGAATCAGTAAAATCTCACCAGCAGATCTTTTAGATTGAGATACTTTTTATGTTGAATGAAAGGGATATTTCAAAGGGCTTGAAAAATATAATGAAAAAGAAGTTTTCACAATCTTAGTTTCTCCACAAAGTTAGGTACGTACGCAATAAAACAATTGTCCATTAAAATCTGCATATTACAAGTAAATCCCTCACAATTTATGGATAGAGGCGTTATTAAACTATAAAAATGAAAATGGGCGTAAAATGAGGTCGGTTAATGGTTCCGCATAATAAAACGCTAAAGTAATTGTGTCGTATAAGCGCTAATAAAGTTTCGTAATTAACGTAAATAGTTTTCTTTGTTATGAAAGGAGCTAAACTGTTAAGTCTTCAACTCAGAGGGTAGTTTAGTAATTATATCAAGTTTCTTTATCAAAACTGGTGTCGTTAAACTATCAGTACAAACTGAAGTTGTGGCTACGGCGTAGCGCTACGCTGCCACGGAGCTACGGCGTAGTTCTGCGTAACTGCAGCATAACGTATCATATTCAGCTGAATACCAGTATTTTACATGGAGCGATTGCCTATCTGATCTCCACGAGGCACGGAGGAAACTCGGTATGTTATGAGTAAATTGAGTGATCACCCATCCTCAGACCAACCTAGACAAAAAGATCGACCCGAGTGGTTGATATTATTCAGCCACGAGCTCCGCAGTAATTAGTAGTAATTAGACAACGCATGAAAACATAAAATTTAAAAAAAGCGTTCAGACGCTTAATTTATTTGATAGGTTTATTTATTTTTTTCTGGTTTAACTCACAAAAAACCCATCTCCTTAAAACACAACTTAAACGTAATTATCCAGGTTCAATTTAAGCTTTCGACCTGTATATTCCAGGTTTTAATTTAACAAAAACTGTACCGCAGACTTAAATGTTCCAGTTATTTATTCAAGTACAACAAAGAGTTAAATGGAGTGGAAACTATTGTTGGTTTAAAAATAAAGTGAGTCGGCTTAAATCTGTACATTAGCTATCCTAAGCACAGTCGGTTTGTTGCCGTAGGGAACTCGTTGAAACCGCGAGGACGAAATATTACAGTATTGTTACTTTTATCTTGGGTAATAATATTAAAATACTAGCTTCTGCCAGCGGCTTCGCCCGCGTGAAGTTTGAAATTATCCCACGGGATCTTATTACCGGGATAAAAAGTATCCTATGTGTTAATCCAGGTAATAAACTATCTGTGTGCTAAATTTGATCCAAATCTGTTCAGTAGTTTTTGCGTGAAAGAGTAACAAACATACATCCTCACAAACTTTCGCATTTATAATATTAGTAGGATAGTAGGATATGAAAATGTCGTGGTTGGAGGAGCTCGTGGCTACATAATAACAGCCGCTCGGGTCGATCTTTAGGTTAAGCCTTGCTCGCCTAGGTCGGTCTGTGGATGGGTGACCACCCTTACATAACGAGTTTCCTCCGTGCCTCGGAAAGCACGTTTAGCAGTTGGTCCTTGCTGTCATTTGTAAATCCTTGACAGCCGCTCCAGGTGGCCCAAAAACACTGACAAGGAGGATTTAACCTGAAAATCGACCCGAACAGCGGATGAGATCGTCATAATCTGCCTAGCTTTTTCCTACCTACAAAATATGTTGGGGTCATCTTCCAGGCTAACCGGATTCAGCTGAATAAAACAAAAAACAAATTTGAATTTACATGGAGCGATCGCCTATCTGATCTCCACGAGGCACGGAGGAAACCGTTGGGCACCCATCCTCAGACCTGGACAAGAATATCAACTCGAGTGGTTTGTATTATTAAGCCATGAGCTCCGTGACGTACCGTAAAATGGGGGGAATAGCGATCCAGGGGTGAATAGAAACAAAACTTTGGAATGGATTTTAAAGTTGAATTCACATGATTTGGTACCAACAAGTACGCTATTGTGTTAACTAAATTATACTTAATTGTAAAGGTACCTCGTTGGCAATATACAATAAGTTCAGCGATAAAATCCCTTCCAAAGTTTTGTTTCTATTCACCCCTGGATCCCTATTCCCCCCATTTTACCGGTACACTATAGCAGTGTACCTCTAAATCCGCGGCATTATCAGTCAGTTACCGCGGATGCTAATACGAATGGCAATAAGATTAGGATCGAGATTGAATGCTGAATGAGAGCCGCCTCGGCTATTCACAGATAAGCCGCGAATCAGCCGCCGCGCCGGAGGAAAGTATTCTGGAAATGTGACATTAAAGAAGCGAATAATTGTAGAACGAGATTTGTGTTTTTCAAGAGAAAGCTCCAGTTTCATTTGACAATTTATCTGGTCGTGGGTTCATTTTCCGGGTCGGGCTAAGTCATCATCATCATCGTTTCAGCCGAAAGACGTCCACTGCTGGACATAGGCCTCCCCCAAGTGTCGCCACATTGACAGGTCCCTTGCTACTCGCATCCACCGGATTCCCGCAACCTTCACCAGGTCATCGGTCCACCTAGTGGGAGATCTTCCAACGCATCGTCTTCCGGTTCGATGTCGCCACTCCAGAAACCAGGGCTACAGGGATCCAGGGCTAAGTGTTATTGGGTTTTTTTTTAGGAATGTCTCAGTAGCAGCCACAGAGTCCATAGTTGTTCTTAACTGAAAGCCTGTTGAAACATCTTTTAAACTTATGGTACGTCAAATAAAATGAATCTGAATGTGAGTCAGAATTTGTGCTCGGTTGACGGAAATAGGGTCGCCCTCTATTACATGAAACTTAAACATATCTGGCAACGTTTGGGTGTACTTGTTAAGTACCTGCTCATATGCCTAACCATTCGGTAATTACAGGCGAGATGTTAGGTAATGTGTTGCAATAAGTACGTTTGACAAAATAAAACATTATTTTGCTACACTGACGAAGCAGAATGATTATTCCTATTGTAATAAAGTAATTGCAGGGGGTTGCTGCCCTTTTGGTGCATGAGCACTCATCATCTGCCTCGCCATTTCGCAAACAACGTTGGGTTCGGCTTCCAGTCTAACCGGATGCAAATGAGTACCAGTATTTTATATGGAGCGACTGCAATTTTACCTCCACGATCCAGTAACTAACAATGACTACTATCGGATATAACAACTAACAAGTGCTTCTCACGACACTTAACTTACAATATTCTGCTAAAGCATTTTCCTACAACACATTTAAACTTGTAATAACATGCAAACATAGTCAGTCACTCTGTAGAATTCGCAACATTATCTTCCTTCTCGAAAACAAATGCATATTTTTGCTAGTTACCGACAGTACGATGGACCTTAGTTGCAGACTCCGGTTTAAGGAAAAGATCTGCATCGGCATTCTTAATGCAGAGTCATTAAGCAAGTCGTGTTCTGTCGCGGGAACACCGGGAGGCGGAACTAGCGCTGCCTGGGAGGGTGGACGATGGAAACACTAGCAGAAGGTCTAAAACAAACAGCCTACATGCCATTTAGTCTCAGAGGTAGGTAAGATTCCGATTGGTATAAACTTGTGATGTGGAGGAATGCGGAAAATGTAGTGGAGAAAAGAGTATCAATATAAGTGGCTAAATGAAATCACTGTGTGTTAGATGATGTGGCTAACAAAGCCGTGCCCACTGAAATGATAAATAGAATAAAATTTACCTTTATTAGAGTATTCATGACTCAAAAGCTGTTAGTAAAATTTACAACTGAGTATGTTAGTAAGCACTGATAAAACAAACAACACAAAAAATAACGGTGTAACAATGCTGGCAACACATAAGCTGTAAGTGCACAGCAGAGAGCAGTGGAGTAATGGCACAGTAGCGACCCACATAAACACAATCCAAGCGACTGGCAATTATGCTTAGGATGCTGTTGGAGCTGCCCCACACCTTGCGCACCAGCAAAGTGCACGTTTTACACATTGTTGCGTAAAAACAATCCACATACGCATCTGCGAACATCCCTGAAGCACTACAGAAAACATAATACCACTTAGGGATAAGGGTAAAAAATGCAGTATAGGCAATTCCTTACCGATATTCCTCAACGTAGACTGGTGCTATAGTTTACAAGTGTAGACAAACCCAGCTTAAATATTGCGTCTGTAAGTGTAGGATTAGACTGGTTTATTTGAATCGTATTGGGGTTTTCCATCAAGAAATTCCCAGTAACAGCCACAGAGTCGGTTGATAACAATGGTCTCGGCGATTATTACATGGTACTTAAAATTATTATTTTTGTAAAAACATACTTAATATACACATAAACATCCATGATCGGAAACAAATGTCATGCTCATCACACAAACATTTGCTTCTACCGGGATTTGAACCCGGGACCCTAAGAACGTAAGGCAGCTTCGCTACCGCTGTGACATTCGGGTCAGAATTAAGATGGCTGTAAAATGGATAATTAATATAGAATAAGAATAACAAATATGTAATAGCATTTATTAGTGATTAAGATAGAATAAGAATTATTGTAGAATGGAAATAAAAGTCATTGTGTCTGTGTTCACCCGGAATAAAGATAAAAATATAAATATATAATATAGTACAGAATAGGAAAACTAGAAGGGCGTCCTACCCTTTCAGAGAAAAAGATGAATGGGTGAAAGAAAGATCAAGTATGAGGAATGAAAGTACGAGAGGAATAAAAGCGAGAACTGGTATGAACGTATACACTAGCATAGATAAGGTCTCTGATGACCTATGTCAGAGGACACTAGTGTATAAAAAAAAAAAAAAAACTAGTCATAAGAGATAAGAGATAAGTTTGGGCCCTGTTCGTATTAGTACTACTGTTGCTATCTCTACTTTAGTGCGACTCAGTGGAACTTGATCTCGCCGCACATTAATCCTTGCCAAGGACAAGACACTGCTTGGATCTTTCGGTTTTTCACAAAGCTCTGCGAGGAAACGGAATGGGTGGCAAAATAATTGTGAACTTATTATTATTTTTACGTTCCGCGAATGTGGCTCATGTTTTCCCCCTACTTATATGTATCTCATTTCCTTTTCTTTTTTGAATAACAGCTTGAGTACTGCTTTTTAATGATTTCTCAAATTTCACTTGTGATCTAGTTATCTTATCTACGGCTAAGTTTGTCGGACGCAATCTGAATGGAATTGACCCAATATTTGGCACTTTCAGTAGCATCCACCAACTCCTATAATGCAAATGGCTCGGCAGGACACGGTATAAAGCGATCCATCGTCTGCGGAATAACATCACATAAACACTCGTGGACAGTCACCGGTAAATCTCCACCTGAACTGGTTTCCTTGCTTTGGTCAATAGGCATGACGAAGTATCAAAAAATGGCAAACCTATTTAGTCCCTCAATTGAATATTGGAAAATAATGGACCCGTATTTTTTTGTTTGTGCGTTTTGTCTGTGCATCAAAACTCGAGACTGCGGCTCGAGACGTCAGAACTCACAAAAATTATCCAAAGATGTGACGTATTGAGAATTTTAAAAGCTTCGTATCTTCGCCCATTTTGGTTTACGTAACGAAAGAAAAATTCCGGGTCAAACATTGTTTCATAGTCTAAGGTCCATGTTCACCGAAACGGTCGCGGTCTGATTATCTAAAAACAGCAGTCACAGTGACATGTTCCGATATACAAATGTGTTTTAAACGGCTGTTAAATAATCAGACCTTGGTCTTTTTGGTGATAATGACCTAAATGACGGACTAATTAGTTTTTTTTTTTGTAGTCTACCCTATTTAGGTTCCGAGTCTATTTAAAGATTTCCTAACTATGTACAGTGCCCACATAACATACAAACAGGAAAATGAATGTGGACCCCACGTGCAAGTAATCACTGAACTCTCCACTACTAGGAGCAACTGGGATTGACTTCCAAGTCTGATACAAACTTCGGATTGCAGTCGGAAAGTTTCCGAGGTCTGTACTTTGTTCGTTGCAAAAAAAAAACTACCTACCTTCAAACTTGGTTAATTCGAAATGTTAACGCAATCTGCATCTAAAGTTGTATCATGTCACGTGTTATTCCCAAAAGGGGGAGTGTTTGGCAAAAATCCGTTCAGTAATCCTATAGGTAAACAAAATAAAACAAATCAATAGTTTGAAATAATGAAACATGACTCATTTTTTCAAATACAAAACAGATGTGTGAGAATGCCCTTGAAGAACATTCAAAATCAAAATCAAAATATTTTATTACAGATAGGCTTAGATGGGCACTTGTAAAACGTCGAAAAGGTGCACGGTTCGCGTTGGTCGATTCCATGGAGAAGAACCGGCAAGAAACTCCATGGTTACTCTTTTCAAATCATTTGGTGTTACAATAATATTATGTTACAGCATTAGTAAGTATGGGAGAACAGCGTAGGCCCGACAATAGGACGTTGCCAGAGTTGTAACTATTCTGAGGGAAAGATGAGAAAAAATGATTTGAAAACTATTTTCACAATCTGAATCAAAAGAATAAAAAGATAGAGAATAGTTAGAGACATCCACAAATCTGTGCCGTTTATGAGCTACCAGGGAAGCCGCATGCGCAGAAGGAATCATAGCCAAACTTCTTTGTCTTCATTTACTAACATTATTGGAAATATTTCTTATAAAGGTCAGATACGTAGTACTTGCAACCGCTGGCATGCGTGTATGAAAGTGGACAGAGTGAAAAGAGCATGAGCATGATCGAGGGAGGTTTCTACATAACCCCATGAGAACAAGGGGGTGAGAAGCGAACACCTCATCATCATCTGCCTAACCTTTTCCCATATATGTTGGGGTCAGTTTCCAGTCTAACCGGCTGCAGCTGAATACTTGTATTCTATCTGGCCTCCACAACCCAGTTAGTAATGGGTAATACGATACCCCTTGGTAACTTTCGACTTTTCGGACCACTGAATAAAATTGCCAAAGATCTGCAAATGACAACCAGGATCAACTCCTTAACGTGCTTTTTAAGGCACGAAGGAAATCCGGTATGTAATGGGTGGTCACCCATCCATAGAACAACCTAGGCTTAAGCTAAAGACGACGACTCGGATGGCGTAGTGGTAGTTACGCTGCCTTACGTTCTTAGGGTCCTGGGTGATGAGCATGGACATTTGTTTCCGAGTCATGGATGTTTAGATGTATAATAAGTATGTATTTATAAACAAAAAGTATATTATGTAGTATATCAACTATCTAGTGTCCACGACACGCTAAGCTTTGCTTAGTGTGCGACTAGGTGGCGCTGTGTGTTAATGTCCAGCGATATTTATTTATTTAAAGATCGACCCATCGATTGTTATTATTTTGCCACGGAATCCGTAAGCACGAACACACTAGTCTGTCCCATAAGATTATAAGAGGGATTCACAACGCATAAGCCGTGCATGACACCGAAAGCCAATAAAAGCTATCAGTCATCGTGTGCGGACGCATGTTTTATTTATAGACGCCATTAGGTTCCGCACAGACATATGGGGATTCGAAGCGGGTTAGATGATTTTTATTGTTTTACGTCGGTGGTGGTTTATGGGTTAAGTGGCGATGAATGGTAGGGTGGATAGGGTTGGGTAACTGTGGGAGCATTGTCACTTTACATAACACCACGCCCGTTTTTACCGAATTGTTAGGCAGAAGTGTACAAAGCACAATCACATTTCGTCAGTTATGAGTTGCATACTAAAGGGGGGAGCCTAATGCAATTCATCATCATCATCATCATCATCAGCCTATAATGTTCCCACTGCTGGGACACGGCCTCCTCTCAAAGAGAGGGAATGGGCTATAATCAACCACGCGGGCCCAGTGCGGATTGGTAGATGTCACATGTCTTCGAATTTTTAGTTCTAGGACATGCCGGTTTCCTCACGATGTTTTCCTTCACCGTTTTGAGAGCAGCGGTGATGAAATAAATCCTATCTGGTCTCCACTACTCAGTTGGTACTGGGTAATATGATACCCCTTGGTAAGAATGGTTGTCAGAGTTTAGGGCCACTGACTACCTGTACCGATAGTTAAATATCTCTATAATTGACAGCCGGGACCAACGGCTTATCATGCTTTCTGAGTACCAATGGTACCACAATCTACAGCCTGCTGCAGATCAGTGACAGTTGATTATTATGTAGTAGACCGAATAACCACAATGTGGACCGAACAAGCTGAAACTAAAATTCGACCCATATCGTATTAAAATTGGTTCCAAAATGCTGTTTGTATCGCTATATACGAGTAATTACAATGAACACAGTAAGTGAAAATCACCTATACAGTTCCGACGCTTATACATGTTAGTGAATCCTGTACCAACAATAAAGCATAATATTCTTATGATAAACGAACCACGAAACCCAACTGAGGCTAAAATATGGAATAAAAACCATAAAAATTGAACGTTTAGAGCACTCAAAGCGGTAACAAAGTAATAACATAAATATCAGAAAATGGTAAAGTTTTGCAAGCCAAAGCCCAATTCTTTGGCAAACAAGTAACAGGTAAGTCTATGGATGGGTCGTGAATACAAATATTGAATGTTCGGTATTCTGGGCAGGGGGTCGTTAATTTGTACGCATCCCCATTAACTAGGGGCGAGTCTGATGGGGTGCTTGTGATATACATTCTTTTATGTGTTTCATTATTCTAGAAATATAAAAAGTACTCTATGTAAGACAAAGGAAAAGTTTTTGCTTGTTTTGCAATTTTTTGTCTGTTCTGTTCACTTATTCTAGATTCATCTGGAAAGAGCCAGAAGTATAAAAACCATAATCAAAAATCATCCAAAATATTCCTAGACACTGTTATAATACAGGGTGTAAACCACCTCATCACGAAGCCGTTAACCAAGCATTCTGTACAGCAAACTAAGTAACTTTACGCAAAAAAATATTGCTGGGAAACAACGTTTTTTTTTTGAAGTTATAAATCATGTTTTCTGGTAGACCTCAATGTAATGCACTTAAAACATTGTGCTGATGGATGGATTAAAATCTTACTAAAAAAACTTGTATTTAAAAAAAACCTTATCAAAAAGTTGTAACTTTTACCTCCCATATCTCTGTAACTAGAAGGTTCCCAGGTATGGTGTCGAACAAAAAAATGATCGCAATGATGGGGACAACAAGTGCCTTTCGGCTTCGTGAAGAGGTGTTTTACACCCTGTATATCTTGTGCTTTCAGAATATCCAGCATGTCTGCGAGATATTTCTCGACGGCATGTAAAGCCAAGTCAGACGCCCATGCGTGGCGTAAAAACTCTGACACTAGGTTAAGCATTAACCACACGATATACAAAAGAGAATAAATATATCGCTGGACATTAGCACACAACGCCATCGTAGTGCCACACTAAGCAAGGCTTGTCGTGGACACCAGATAGTTGATATACTACATTTATACTTTTTTGTAAATACATACTTATTAGAATATCTGGTAAGCATTCCGCGTCATGGGAGATAGAAATGTGGGTTATACAATAGAAATAATTTTAGAAAATTTCGTTCCAGTCCAACCAATTTTGTTACGCAAAAACCAATACTAGCCTTCCCTGACTAAAAACCTCACAAAAATACGTCCGCGTTAACAAAGCGTTCTATTATGTTACCCAATTGTTGGTTCACAAAAGGAATCGTCTTTTTTTTAATTAATGTGTGTGGCAACACTGGCAACGTTCACGCTTGACGCAGGGGAGGCGACAGCAATTGATCGACTGTACCGACACGATGATTGATCATGCAATAATGCCTACATGAAAAGTTCGAGGGCCGTTTTGTAGGGGCGCCTATTATCCCTGTTCCGTACGTCGATAGGCTATATACTCGTATGTATTATAGATCTTATTTGAAACAATAGTACCTATTCTATGTTGTTGTTTGTAAGTGTCTGGCCGGGCTGGAATATCGATACATAGGCACGAGGAATGTTCTACTAGGGAATCCAATCTCGCGAGTTTCGGGCTCAGGCGAGATCTCGCGAGATTAGCAGTTTTGTGTTTATTTTTGCAAATAATCACAACATTGACGACTCGAATGGCGTAGTGGTAGTGACGCTGCCTTACGTTCTTAGGGTCCTGGGTTCGAATCCCGGTAGGAGCAAATGTTTGTGTGATGAGCATGGACATTTGTTTCCAAGTCATGGATGTTTATATGTATAATAAGTATGTATTTACAAACAAAAAAAGTATTTATGTAGTATATCAACTATCTAGTGTCCACGACACAAGCTTTGCTTAGTGTGGCACTAGGTGGCGCTGTGTGTTAATGTCCAGCGA
This sequence comes from Xestia c-nigrum, assembly GCA_916618015.1. NCBI lineage: Eukaryota > Metazoa > Arthropoda > Insecta > Lepidoptera > Noctuidae > Xestia > Xestia c-nigrum. The sequence continues at coordinate 1,005,679 of OU745246.1, read as the reverse complement.
TATTTATTTATTTATTATTTATTTATTGGAATAGATGAAAAAATAGAAAAGAGGTATTATGAAATCAACATTTGTTTTACGATTTTTTTTAAAAAGCTTTTATTGATAGAACTTCCGTATGGTTGTGTGTAAGTTGTCTTGAAACCACTGTTAGCCCATTCTGGCACCATTCATTTGTGCTTTCTGTTATTCCTTTATTTAATTCTGTTATTCTTTTATGGTAGACATGAGAAAGGCATTTTATTATATTTTGTGCTAGAACGATATCCAGCAGTGTCTGCAGTCCTGTCTCTAAGTCAGGCTTTTTATCAAAATTAGCTTCAAGAACTGCTAAACAAACCATCCCTTACTTGACTAGTTCACTTTTAAATCACAAACACTAGGCATTACAATTTCTTTAATTCACAAATCAGTATTCAAAAAGGTTTCACCGAACCTCCTTCGGACTCAATAGAGCTCATTTAGGTTTTAAAGGGTTATAGCATTATATCTGTTTACCAATAATTTAGGAAACGTTAACTTTAGATTTTGGTATACCTACTTAGCATATCAACCTATGATGTTCCCACTACTGGGACACAAGGCGCCTCACTTTGAGGAGCCAATGGGCCGTAATCCACCATGTGGCCCACTGGACCCAAAAGTGAGTGTGGGTATGTTTTTTGGTTTTAAGACATGCCTATTTCCTCACAATATATTTCTTCGGAGTTGTATGAACAGTGCTGATAAAATAATTTATACCAAGTCTGCCTGCATTCGACCTACAAACTACATCGTTTAAATCTTAGCCGTTTTACCTACATTATTATAAAAGTATTTATCATAAAGTAAAGTAGAACATATTGTAAAAATGTTTTTTCAAAAAATATAAGCGACTTCTAAAAACACAAAGAAGTGAAAAATAACTTTCGCTTCAGAAGTCGGTGCCCTTTGTTTGATTGGTTTAGTTTTTTTGTCAACGACTTCTAAAGCTAAAGTTATTTTTCGTTAAACGTCTGTATCGTGCCTACTATATTCAACAAATTGATTAAATTTTGGAAGGAGCTGAATGGTAGGGCATTAAATCGCCAATTAAAAATGTTTCTTTCGCAAAAGCATATTATAGTGCCTCCGAATTTCTAGCCGAAACTGATTTCTCTGTTTGATCTAAATTAAGTAATTTTATCTTTTCTTGTTTACTGGTGTAAACATGATGATATCATCCGGCGTCGAACGGGTTGGCGGAAAATGCGGAAAAAAAAACTTTTCTTGACGTTAATACAAAATTTATATAAATATGGAACTTTGATATTATAATAACAGAATACAAATATAAAAAAATTAAGAAATATTTGTACGCCGATACTTACGGCTAAACATGTTCTTAAATTATCTTATCGTAGAAGTCGACTTCTTTTTTCTTTCTTTCTTTCTTTCTTTCAGGTGTAAGATTTCAGCAATCCCAGTCCATCTGCTATCATTTATTGAGGAATTACGTTGCTTATCTCCGAAGTTCTTCATCAGATCTTCACCAAATTGAAGTGGGACCACTCCGAGATAGCACTCTTCCAAAAACTACCCAAATCGTTTCATGTGTGCCTATAAATAATTAGGCACAAAAATCTTTTTGAACTTCAAATTAAAGAAGGCCCCTCATTGTTATCTAGGAAGAAGAAATAACCTAACTAACTTCCCAGAAATACATTACCTTAGTCTCTATATCTGCTAGCAATTGCTACGCAACAAAAGCAAAACATATGGTATGTTTTGCTTTTATTCACATCATGCGTTTCTTTCCGCCATTAACTTAGTATTCCGTTTAATTTCCATATAATTACCGGTCTAAGCAGTGACCCATCCAATTAGGGACCGCCCCAACGCGACGCTTAACATAATAGCAGCTCTTGGTTTAACCAACCTCTGCGAATCTAGTCTCTGATATAATTGAGACTATGGAGCGGGTAATGTCTTAATTGTGGAGAGAAACTACACTTTACACAGTTATCTATCAGTTTCCGAAAAAAATTGAAGGTTAATGTTTGACCTATTTCTTCATATCTGTGGTTGTTTCCGAGTCATGGATGTTTGTATGTATAATAAGTATGTATTTACAAACAAAAAAGTATATATGTAGTATATCAACTATCTGGTGTCCACGACACAAGCCTTGCTTAGTGTGGCACTAGGTGGCGCTGTGTGTTTTATGTCCAGCGATATTTATTTATTTATTTATTTTATTTATTAGTGTATAATACTTACCCACGTGGTTATGCTCATGCTAACGAACAATCTTTTACTATGGGACCAAACCTGAAAGCGCGAAAAACATCAACAGTTTAGTATATTTTGACCAGTTAAGCGAACATAAATGTACTGAACAGCTGATTTTTTATCGCGTTTTTATGTTCAGTACAATCACGTGTTTAAATATTTTATTTATTTTATTTTATTAATTTTAAGAAAAGTTACAGCTAATACATTCGAGTAGTAAAAGTACATACAATATGTAGAAAAAAGCCAATTACAACTTTCCACTTATAAACTAATGTATAAATTTACAAAACGGTACAAGCAGCGTTATGGTTAAACAAAGAAACAAATAAAGAGAGTAAACAAAAATAAAATACATTATACAATGAAGTTACACTTCAAAGAAAAAGTTACTTAACATTTTTTTTAATTTCTGGACAGTATTTGTAAATAAATCAAGCTCAACATCCCGGCACACCATGTTGAACATTAAGATATATGCATTTTGCCTGTAGTTAGTTTTTACTATAGGTACATGAAGGAGATGAGGTCTCCTAAGAAACACAGACGGCACACGAAGTCCAATCTTGGCCACCAGCTCAGGGACGTCAGTAGATCCGTTCATTATACTAAATAGGAAAGCAAGATCTGCAATTTTTCTTCGCTCTTGCAAAGGAAGAATATGAAAGGACATTGCTCGTCGTCCATACATGGCTCGCCTAAGATCCAACAGGGAGGTGTATTTACTTTTTGGGTTTTAGATAATGTATATATTCGATTGAACCTGAATTAAAACAACGGACACTTTTGAGAATTCAGAAAAAATCAAAACACTTTCGGGTTTTGAGGTTATATTTACGTCAATAAAAACATTCGGTTCTGTTGCCATCTGTCAATTTACAACTGGTATAGGGGTCTTTTGGCCTCGTTCAGGACCTTTCGTTTTTTTTTTTTTTTTATGTATGTTTTGTTTACAATAGTTGTAAATAATGTTATTTTTTTTTATGTGTTTTGTCCTGCACGGGCTAATAAATGCTTTTTATTTCTTATTGCTTGTTTCAAACAGCGCTTTCAATCGAGTTTTTTGATAACCCGTATTATTCCGCGAAATCCTAGCGGACTGTTTGTAACTAAAAACCATTATCGTATATCAAGTGTTGAGAATACTGACGCTTGTCTGTGTCAAACTCTTATTAAGAGTGCTGTACAAAGACTAGGCTGTATGAGCTATAATACCTTTGCCTATTAAAAACCCTAAATTGAACCAAAAAATAATAAGTTAATAACATCACATGTCCGAGGATCATGACGGAAGTTTATAGGTACTTTTTAAAATGTTTTTGAAATTAAAAAGTGTCCGTTCTATTGAAATATTTGTAATGTATATTATTAAAAGAATAATAAATTTTTTTTTTTTTTTTTTTTTTTTTTTTATTAGCCTGTACTGTCCCACTGCTGGGCAAAGGCCTCCCCCAATTCCTTCCATGTGCTTTAATGAATGAATGAATGAATGAATTATAGTAAATGTTTTATGCGTGTTGATTCATAGGCCATTTTTGACAATGTCCTTTCTTACACCGACTAGTTAGATAGGAAGATAAGTATTTGAACGATATTGAATGTACCTTAAAAATCGCCTTTGTATGCCTTCGAGGCGATTAATATAAACATTGTAATTTGGATTCCAAATTTGAGAAGCATATTCGAGATATCGTATAATTGCCAGTCATCCTATATTATGTTTTTCTGTTAAACCGTGATTTTTACCCAAAAAGAAAGTCGTTTCCCAACAATATTTTTTTGCGTACAGTTATTTACATGAACAGAATGCATGGTTTCGTGAAAAGTTCTGTTTACTTTGGGAAGAAAGGTCAGGTGCTTCGAACTTGACGCGTCGTGCACGCAAATGACAGGTAGCGTTCTGCAGTCCCTGGAAAAATGCGTGAGTTTGTATTATTTTATTGTATTTATTTAAAGGAAAACAAACAGAAGCACAATAAGAACAGTAAAACAATTTTTTTGAACCATGACATTTTAAAACAATTATGCTACCCACATCGTTCTCCACAGATTACAATTTAAAGTTTTTAAAACTAGCTAGTTATAACACAAAAACAATACATAACATATGCAACGGTCATTGTCCTGGATCGATTTTAAAGATTTTTAAATGTACTTGATTAAACACAAAATAAAAAATAAATTTAAATTTTTGTGCGTATTTAACATTACGTTAATATACCTAAATCTAATTTTACGTTGGTAAGTTACGGTTGCTTGGATTTGCTTCCTAAATGCAATATTAACGTGTGTAGAATATAGCACATAAATTAGGATGTTTAAACATGCCTTCACTGTACTCCTCCAAACCAGGGCTAGGTCCCTAGTTTATACTAAAACACATCCCCTTTCCAAAGCTCACATGACTGCGACCGGCTGTTTAGGTGGCGTCACACCCAACGACTCATTATGCGTTATAAATCCCCAACTAATTAGCGGCTGTTGGGTGACAAAGATTAATGTCGCTGTGTGTGCGACGAGCCTAATGCGATGCGAGGCAAGTCGACATTGCAATGTGTTTAGATAATTACTAATGATTCTGTATCTGTTTGAAACATTAGGGTTTTGGTTTGTAGATCCGCGAATGATTGGGACTTAAAAAAAACGAAGTTTGATCTATGTTCTCCTAGTAGCAATGTGGGTATCGTAAGAGGCGATCATAGGACTAACTAAAGAATGGACAGCAGCGTTATCTGTGCTTTTTTAACCAACTTGCCTGCCAAGTGTGGCGATTATGGCTAAACCTGGGGCTTTCGTCGAGGCCTATTTCCCGCAGTTTCGGCTGAAATGATACAAATGATGAATAGTGATTTGATCGAGTCGACGTCGGACAACACACATGCAACAGGAACTAAATACTGGTATGTCGCGTCGTAAGGTAGGTCTTTGTCTATCTGTCTAAAAAATATAATATACAAAATGTTGAATTTTTAATGGCACCTGAAGGGAAAGTGCTGGAGATAGCAAATGCTCAAAAGAGACATCCCTTTATTTGTAAAAAGTAACATATCTGCATTCAGAGATTTTGGAAAATTTGCTAGCCACACTGGAGCATCGAACCCGGGATGGATTGACTAAAGTTCGACAAAATAACATTCTGTAACTTTTTGACATCAATCGATAGTTCAATCATACGGATCATATCTCTCTAAGAAACATGATAAATTCAATAAAAGGAAAACCATGAATAAAAGTAAAAAATAAACCGACTCGAGTTCGAAAAAATAAAATAAGTTTTTAAAACTCGAGTCCGTACGATTCCCGAGTGTTGCAAACGAATTTTCGAAAATCTTTGAATGCAGATTTGCTTCTTTTTAAAAATAAAGGAATGTTTCCTTTAAGTATTTGTTATCTCCAGTATTTCGAGTACTTTCCCTCTAGGTGGCATTGAAAATTCTACCCAGTATGGACAGATATCAATCAGTTGTTCGATCTAACTATAACAAAAAGAACACTTCCAATATTTATGGAGCTCTTGTGGTATTTCCATGGAATCGACAAAAATTATGAAGACCATCTCCCATATTTTTCGTCTACAATTACATGATCCCATTACCAAACCCATATCCTCATAAATATTGAACTTTGCAACCATTACCGACACCAGGGGGATGCCTATCCTTAATATTTCCGTTTGTAATGTGCGGCAATTTCATTTGGAGTTTTTAGGGTTCCGTGCGCTAGGTGTGATATGACGACCATATTTCTAGGGACCCTTGCGGATAAGGTGCCAACAAGCCCCCTTTCGTAAGCCTGTGCTGATCGTAACGTGGTTGTTTAATTTAAAACATGATAGGTAGGTAGGTACTACACTACTATAAACAGTTAAAACCAATTACTTTTTCTAAAGTTTGAGGATCAACAGTGTCTTTTTATTTTGTAGTAGTGCGACCGTTGGACTGCCAAGGCGTAGGTCTGAAGTTCTAACCAAAGACTGCTGACTTTTCGGATTAATGTGTGCCAAATCACTCAAAATCAAAATCAAAATCAAAGCATTTATTTCAAGTATGCCAATAACAGACTTTTGAATTGTCTAAACAAAGATGAAAATTAAATAAAGCTACAGTCCCAGTCACAAAACATAAAAACTGTGAAAATTCTTCACTTGCTTTGGTGAAATAAAAAAGTCGTGTGGAAACCAAACCAGCATGCTTGAGAGATATTTACCGACGGCATGTAAACCCTACTCGCATCCACTCTGACACGAGGAAAAAAGATAACTGGTTTATATGATGACAACTCATAAAAAAGATTTTCTTTTAAAGTTTTGGCAGTACGGAACCCTCAATGCGCGACTTCGACTCGCACTTTGGCGGTTTTTCCTTCTCTTAATTAAAAAGAGAGCGGTAGCCGCCGCTTCCTAAATTGACTCTTTAAAACTTGTGATTTGCATTCGTTATTTACGTGGAGGCGTTTCAAGGGTTTCTTTAGGTTTTCTGAATGCCTGGTGAAATAGTTTAGGAGATGGGTTAGGTTAATTGAAAAAATGTCGAAAACCTTTTAACAGATACCGCAAAAAAAACCCGGTTTAGTGACACGAGTGAGTCTAACCAAAATGTATCGTATTAACTGGGAAGCGGAGTTCGTGCCATGTAAAATACTGATATTCAGCATCATCACGTTAGACTGATGGAAGCCGACCCCAACATAGTTGGGAAAAGGCTTGAATGGCAAGGCTGAATTAATTTTTTGCGGAGGCAACCACGGGTTTTTGGGCTTGGTCATTTCGAGGAAAGCTTAGAGTTTGGAAATTGAGTTTAAATCTTGTGGTATATAGATTAAGATTTTTTTAAGCAACAGTTTTAAATTCCTTTTTATTTCCAAGAGAATATCAGGCGTCTCCCAAATAACTCTTTTTTGTTATGAAATAGCCTAACAACGTTTTATAAATACCTTTGACATCGTTGTAGCTATGATATATATGTCACCGTGAAACTGTAAAACCCGGTAAATTGTAATCTACTTGGTGAGATTAACAAGTTTCGAAAGATTAGCAAACAAACATACTACTAACAATAATTATCTATGCCCCATAAACGGGACTTGGGGCAACCCGCCGTTAGGTTAGTTAGGTTCCTTTCCAAGGCCAAAACATGGTAGAAGCAACACAACATACTGATTTTTGACGCAGCCGTGAGGCACACAGCATATTTCTACTATGTCCTACTCATTGTTTTGTATCTTTTTTTATTTATTATTGTGTGTGTGCTTTATTAACTGACGTCAAATAAATATTTGTCTTTCTTTCTATTTTTGCAGTTTACATTTTTGAGATAAGACTATTTCTCATTCATATACGTTCCTACTGCTATAATAACTTTCTTGAAAAAATATATTTTAAAAGTTGCCTGATGTGCTGGTTCTCGTGACTGTCCTTTGTATCGCCGGATCATTCGAAGGTGCAGAGGAAATCAAATACTTTTCTTTAGCAACCTACAAACAATGTAAGAGAACATCCCGCAGTTATAGTTGCTATAAATACAAAACAAAGTCAAGCTGTTAGTTGTAAAAATTGTTATTTGAAGTTTAAACTTTCTTATTTCTGTTACAAGGCTGTAGAAAAGTTTAATGTCCGTATATTTACATTCTACAAAGTCCGGACAGATACTTTTGACTCACAAGAAGTATTGGAAAACATAAAATTGATGTTAACGATTGTGTTGTAAACGCATCGGACCGTTTAACGAGAGTTTTGATGTATTTCAACAATACCAATAGATTATATGACACCGCGCCATGAATTTGATATAATTCTACTGCATTCTGAAGTCTGAAGTTTGAGCAATCCATACCAAATCATTGTTATTTCTATTGATTGTTTTTAAAAACACTTTTAAACGTCATTACATATTAGGCCGTTTGACCGGTGTTAGGTACTTACCTAAACTTATATTGTCACTTACGGGATATCTTCCGTGATTATTTATTACGTTGAGCTTCCGATAAAGAAGAAAGAAGACCCCTCCGCGGAAGATATCCCGTAAGTGACAATATAAGTTTAGTTTTAGGCCGTGAAAGCCTAAAACCGGTACTTACCTGACTCTAAGTAGAAACCGCCGAAACAAACTCAGAAGTTATTGTCTCTTTTAAATTCCAGAGACTGGTCAAGTCACTTAGGACCATGAAGATTAGTGTCTATGATGGTCTTTAGAAGAAAGAACCACGCAGAATCGTTAAACTAACTAAACTTATAATCGAAAAAAAAATAGAAGCGAATTCTGATATTGTTTTTCTTAGCGTGTCACATCACCGTGGTGGGTTAACAGCAACGACCTCATCGTGCGTGTGGGTCATGGGTTCAAACCCAGTAACCCAGGCGTACTACCTGTGTAACTTATTTCAACACCACTGCTGTCAAAAACGGTGAAGGAAAACGTCAAGTCTTACATTCGAAGACATGACATGTGACATTTACCTATAACCCGCATGGGCCCGTATGGTGGATTATGGCCCACTACTTCTCACTAACAAAGGAAACCCTGTGTCTTAGCAATGCAGAAGAATAGGTACTTAATATATGACACTTTCTGATCCGAGTTTCCAAGAAAACTAATTCAAAATACATTTCACATCTCACTTAAAACTTGATCCTCATAATTAAGTTACAAACATCAATCAAATTAAACTCCAGGATTATAATATTAGTAGAATAACTAGGATAGATGAAGTCTAGACTATGACCTTAAACTAACAGAAACTTACACTTAACAATAACTGAGTTAAAAATTTTGCTATTGGTTTCGACTAACCGAAGTTTAGAGTTTAAGTCAAGAAAATGGGGAAATTAGTTGGTTTTGTGGTACTTAGGTACCACACTGTGGTTGTCTATTGTTTGCCCGAAGATTATATGCCATAATCATCATTTTCCCGAATTTCATTTGCCCGAATGTTTCATTTGCCCTAAAAGACATATGACATATTATACTTTTAATTGTCCGAATTTTAGATACCATAAGATACGAATGCCATAAGTATTGTTTGCCTTATTTTTATGTGCCATAATAATTATTAGACATAATATTACAATGGCATAATATTACAATGGCATATACTTATGTGTGGTTTATAAAAAAATAACCTAACCTGTCCGAGTCGGGGTGCCCTAAAGTTCCAATTGCATCCAATTTCTCTTGATATAAACAACCGTTACACACCCGATGTCGATGGCAAATTATGTTATGGCATATCATAATTATGGCATGTGATAATTAGGGCTTACAAAGATTATGACAAATGATGTTATGGTAAGTGACTTTATGGGAAACAATGATTCTGGCAAGTGACTAATATGGCAAATGAGAGTAGGGCAAAAGAGTATTATGTCGTATGATATTATGGCTGTTGACTATTATGGCAAATGATATTAGGGCAAATAAAATTCGGGTAAACGGCGGAAACCCCACACTGTATATTAACTTTAAGTTTATTATTGAGTACAGGATCGTTATCGCGCGCACTATTCATTCAACACCATAATAACTCAGTACGTTATTGAATTTTGAACTATTGGCGCTGAGCGGAACTTTTAAAATCCAAACAATGAAAACGAACTAGTCCAGTTGCCAACAGGCACACTTAGAACTAGTACACTTTTTTCACACATATTCATAGGTACCAAGTCAAAAAAGAAACGGTATATGTAACTTTTGTTTACTGACTTCTTTTTCTCAACCCAAAGACATTGAAATATCAGACCAAGCAATATTTATGGCAAAGGTATCTCGTATATCTGTCTCGTCTTCACGCTTTAACGGCTGCACGGATTTCAATGAAATTTGGCTTAACGGTAGACCATGAGCTAGACTAAGACATGTCTTATCCCGCTGCTACGTATCCGTGGGATAATTCCTAGTATCAACAATAATATAGCTACAATGAAGATGACGAAAATAGAGACGTATGGAGGAAAAAAACATGCTAGATCGAGCCCATGAACAGGCAAAACCGTGAGCAAAAGCTATTAATAATTACAAACAAGAAACTCTACCCCACAATTATTCCAGTTATAATTAAATCTGTAACATGAAAGCCGACATAATTATTTATTTTCATGCATATATTTGATACGGCTCGCTGACGATTAGCCCGATATTATTTTAAAAGCACAACGCTTCGCTTGCTTTGTGTGTGCAAATATATTAATTATAATTTCTCTACGTATGAACCGAGTTTAATGAGCCATAGCTTCTGTATTTTAATTCAATTTTAATACAACATAATTCAACTTCACGTCGATTTTCTTCGAATTTATATACCTAAATAGTGTTTCAGGCAGCTCGTGGCTAAATAATTACCGTTAGACATCGTACGAAGCGACAAGCATCAAGTACAGTTTTTGCGTTAACTGTGTGACAATCAATAGCAAGCTGGCTGATGTGTGAGTATTTTATTTGTGTGCGTAATGCACGTACGTGTAAGAGACCCCTCTTGCTTGTAGTGAAATTAAAGAGTGGGAGACAAGCGGCGACACGCGTTCTGATACAAACCAAGAACCATTACCTTGTATTGTATTGTACAACGGGCTTGTGTCCGCAACTCCACGTCAAAGCGCGTATTTTGGGTATGGGCTATATGGGTATATCCACCACGCGGGCCCAGTGCGGGTTGGTTGATGTCACATGTCTTCGAATTTTTGGACATGCCGGTTTCCTTACGATGTTTTCCTTCACCGTTTTGAGGGCAGTGGTGATGAAATAAATTACACAAAGTAATGCGCCGGTCTGGGTTCGAACCCAAGTCGTAAGTCGGGGCCGCCACCACGGGGCCACCGCTGCTCTCAACCGTTACCTTTCTAACATTTCCTTTTTTTATTTGTTCTCTGACTAGACTATATTAATATACCCTGTATAAATCGTGAACATTTTCCGTTCTGGACTATTATGTATACCATGAATATTCAAGCGTGATCTCTTAAAGATTTTTACTTGTAAAAACTTAGAAATCTTTTCTTTTGTTTCATTTATATTTAAATAGAAACTTTGAAGCGTCTTCAAGATATAGTAGTCAACTAGCTTCTGCCAGCGGCTTCGCCCGCGTGATGTTTGGTTATTGTCCCATGGGATGTTACTATAGGGGATATAAAATATCCTATGTTTTAATCCAGGTTATAAACTATCTGTGTGCAAAATTTCATTCAAATCCGTTCAGTAGTTTTTTCGTGAAAGAGTAACAAACATACATCCATCCTCACAAACTTTCGCATTTATAATATTAGTAGGATTAGTAGGATAGTAGGATAGCTAAGCTATCGGGAGTTACACGTGTTATTGTGAGTCAACTATAAAAGATAGACATATGCTGTCTTCGGATATTTTTTATATAATTTTATGTGAAATATTTCCGTTATACATGATTTCTATGTAGCTTTAACCATTAAGGCTGCACACGCGACGGAAGCTAAAAAAACCAAGTAACTTCTCCCGTTTTCCCAACATTTCCTTTCACTGCTCTGCTCCTATTAATGGTAGCGTGATGAAAAGTCTACTATTACCTGCTCAGGAGTATGTAGAATAATTGTACCAAGTTTCGTTAAAATCCATCGAGTAGTTTTTTTTTCTATAAATAACATACAGACAGACAGACAGACAGACAGACAGACAGACAGACAGACAAAAATTTTACTGATTGCGTTTTTGGCATCAGTATCGATCACTAATCACCCCCCGATAGTTATTTTGTAAATATATTTCATGTACAGAATTGACCTCTCTACAGATTTATTATAAGTATAGATTAAAACAACTTGAAATATGCACGAAAAGATGAAAGGAGAGATGAAAACGACTGTAAAACATTCGATGGTGAAATATTTTTTTAGGGTTCCGTTGACAAATGCCATAAACAGAATCCTTATAGATACATCATGTCACAGTAATTTTACTCCGAGACTGTTGGCACCACACAGTTTTGGAGAGCAGCTTTCTTCTATTAACTGCTACACAAGAGTGATGTGAAATAATCAAAATTGTGGTGATCTGAACTATGTATGGATGCATAGTTATAGTTACGTAACTAAAGGTTAAAAAAAAAAACTGGTTGTCTGTAAAGTCGGTTTACTGACGATAGTTGAACGTGACAACGTCTTAAGAAAATACTGATGGAATGGTAGCATTTTTTGACACCACATTCACTTTTCACTGCACTTGATACTCGATCAAAACATGTAAATGTACTATAGTATAGCAGCTGTCCCCGCAGACGCATCGCTCACTCAAGTAGGAGAGAGACGGATGTCGAACGCTGCCGAACGCAAAGGCCGATTGTGCTTCTTTGTCACTCGTTCCGCGCTCTCGCTTGCACTTCAAGCCTTACATGGAACGCCTCAGAGCGATCAGCGAGGTAACGCCGCATGAGGTAACGCCGCATGAGTCATGTTTTTTCGTGCGTGCAGCCGGCTCTATCGAATTATAAGACGTTGTCACGTCAAAAATATGTACTCATAAAACTGTGCTATTGACAGATTTTTATTTAATATTATTATTTTAAGCCTATATAGTCCCACTGCAGAGCAACGGCCGCCTTCTCCGTCTGGGCCTGCCGCGTTGTCATTTCCTGCTACTTGGTATCCACTGAGTGGTCATTTTTGCCCATTGCTCCTTCGACATGCGGCAGATGTGACTAGTCCAGTTCCACTTCAGCCAAGCAGCTGTAAGGCCAGCATCAGATATTTGGAAGAATGGAGTTTCATGAAGTGACGAGTTTCGTGAAATTAAAATTGCAGCAGTAACTTTGGTCTTCATTAACATACTATGAAAAACGATTTTGCTGTTTAGTGTAAATTGACCCAAATGCTCATTGCATTAAAAAAATGTTAGGTCATACGGAAACATTTGTGTGCGAGGAAGACTCGCACTTGGCTAGTATTTTGAAGTTTCGTTTCTAAAGATTAGGGCAAATTCGCCTCTGCTCGGTTCCGATGGAAACTTACGTCAAATGAAGCGCATGTGTGTCACTTGTTACCTTCGCGTGAGTACTGTCGTGTCACAAGTAGTATCGTGGTGAGTCGTGGCCCCCCTCTAAGTAATTTCCTTCATTTGATTTTGCCATTACCGCTGTCGAAACACGCGTGGCTCGTGGCCAGGCAATTAGAAGGCAAGAGAATCAATAGGTAGCCCAATATTACTTACCTTCACATGAGAAAATAAAAATAAATGAGACACCGGACGGAACAAAGAACAAACCGCAATAACAGTTCAGTATCCAAAGTTTGCGAACATTTAAATAGTTCTTTACGACTGTAATAATCAGACTTCTCCATTTTAGACAGTAGAAATATCCAAGTCGTTTATTTTATGGCCAGGTATTAACGTTACCTGACCGACGGCCGTATAAGCGAGGGTAGACCTTTCGGGACATGGTAATGGCCAGTAGATGGAAAAGTGAAAGGACTTTCTATGGATCCCATTTTAGAACATTGAACTGAATTAGGAACAACATAAATCATGGACGTTCAAATTAGAATGCATTAAGACGAAAGCTTCAAGGTAGCACGCAATCTCAAAATTTACTGTTTTAGATTGTAAACAGGGTATAAACCACATCATCACGAAGCCGTCAACCAAGCATTCTGTACATCAAAAACATTACGCAAAAATTATTGCTGGGAAACCACTTTTTCTTTGGGGTGAAAAATCACCGTTTATATGTGTATAACTCAATGTAACGCATTAAAAACATTATACTGATGGATGGATTGAATAGTACGTGGTTTGTAGAGGTTTTAAAAGTAAAAATCTTAAAATAAAAGTCGTTTTTTTTTTTAAGTTTCAACTTTTACTCCCAATATCACCGTAACGAGAGGGTTCCCAGGTATGGTGTAGAACAACAAAAAAATGATCGCAATGACGGGGAGGAAAAGTGCCTTTCAGCTTCGTTAAGAGGTGTTTTACACCCCTTATTGATGACGCTATAATTTGTGACCGTACATTTACACGTATCGTTGTATTTACAGAATTGATGACTGTCATTAAAATCAAGAACATGACTCTGTAAGTTCAAATTACCCTATTAAATTATTATTTCATTAAAATTATTACACTTCAGGCGAATCACAACTTTGAGAGTAGTATTGATGAATTAATCTAAACTCTATACTAATTTTATAAAGCAGAAGAGTTTGTTTGTGTGTTTGTTTGAACGCGCTAATCTCAGGAACTACCGGCTCGAATTGAAAAATTATTTTTATGTTGGATAGTTCATTTATCGAGGAAGGCTTTAGGCTATATAAAACCACGCTACAATTATTAGGAGCGGAGCAGGAATTAAAAATGTTGCAAAAACGGGGACTTTTTTCCTTTCGTTTTTCTCTCTTATGTGACGCAGACAAAGTTGCGTGGGTCAGCTAGTGTAGTATACTTTACTCGTACATTTCTTACAGTTTCGAATGACATTTTGATCAACACGTAATCTGATACCGGACTGTAAGTAATACAGAAGAAATTAGTAATGTATAATTCCTCAAAATGTATACAAGTATCCAAACATTATTTTAAACTTAAGTTTAAAATTCTATAACAAATCGGAAAACATAAAGGGTGAAAGAAAGCTCTTAACGAAGCCAAAAAACACTTTTTCTCCCCGTCTTTGCGATATTTTTTTAGGTCTGTTTACATCCACAAATATAATTCGTCATCAGATTAAATTCACCTACTTGCTAGGTATGTGTCGCACTCCCTTGCTGCCATACTTTACCGTTATGTATTTCATGGATAAAAAAAAAGCTTGCTCGATACCTACTCTTCTTCAAGTCCAAAACACGATGACTTAAACAGTATTTATATTCAGTCTGTTTGCCCTCAAAACATAAAAACAAACAACAGTAACACGAAATCCTGTCATATCGTAATGGGCACACATACCTACGTGTGGGGAACACGTAGGTATGTGTGCCCATTACGATGTGACGTTTCTCCTCAACGAAATTGTCGGGCAATACAAAATTCAATAAACCTCCTCCCTCAGCAAAGAGTCTCGCTTCCGATATTTTAAAGGATATGTTTGCGAAGTCAGTCTCAGTGAATTTTTATTTCTTCTAACAACAGCAATGTTACGTCCGATAAGAAAGCCGCTTGAATTTAACGTGCGATTATTTCATTAATAATTATGTATGGTTCATTTATTTACTTTCCTCCTTATTTACCTTCCCCCATCCTTTTTCAAGTCAGTAGGAGCTAACTACAGTGTTACTAGGACTGTTTGGCCCTTGAATGATATTGTCAGGTGTTAAAGCACCATAAAGCCTAATTTGAATTCCCGCCCTTTCCAATCTCACCATTTCCTGCGCACACAGCGCCACCTATCGTTTTTACACTCATACCACAGTTCCCCGCCATACCTCACCATTGAACGTATCGACTCCGTAAAAATTATCGAGAAATACTGCAACCAAGTGCTACAAAGACAAAAATTGTGTGTGCCATCAACCTATCATCACAAAACTTCAAGACACAAGAATTGGGGCGCCCCACATCATAAAATCATCAGGTACTCGGAGCCTGCCGGCCCTCTTCAGCAGCTTCGGTGAGTCCCATCTACCTTTCCCTATAGATACAGTCCACTTTCCCATCAAATAGAATCGTTCTATAACATCAGGTGTTGACTTCAACCATTTTGTGACATTGCTTTGCGAAATTGCATGTTAGAACGGGTTTTGGCCACGCGGTAAATATTCTTATGCGTCGGTAAATGACTAGGCTTATTAAAATTTGTAACTAGCTGACCCAAGCTACTTCGTCTGCGTCACATCAGAGAGAATAAGCTCACGGAAGGAATAAATTTTCCTCGTTTATGCAACATTTTTCATTTATGCTCCTCTCCCTTTGATCGTAGCGTGATGATATATAGCTTATATAATTATAACCTTCCTCGATATAGAGACTTTCCAACACAAAATGATTCATTAAATAACAATCAGTAGTTACTGAGATTAGCGCGTTCAAACAAACAAACAAACTCTTCAGCTTTATAATATTAGCAGATTATATTAATACTTTACAGATTACAGAAATGTGTCACAACCAGTTTCAGAGTAAAAGTAAAGTATTTTTAGTTTAAGCTTTGCACATTTGAAAATAACAATTTGACCCATTTAAGTTCCTTCTTCAATATCAATACAACCTCATTAATTGTGCACCTTTTGAACTCATTTCGAGGTGTCATGCAAAGTTTGATTTATTTCGTCATACAGAAGTCACGTATACGATTCACATACAAAGTGTTCTCATAATGTTCCTTTTAATACAACGCAATATTCCGCAGACATTTTGATATTTGTTACTTGGTAGTTTGTTCAAGAAATAATTATTTCAGCTTTCTGCTCATAATTTCCATCAAATAATTTAATACACATTAAATTATTTGATGGAAATATAATAGCAGCGGCCATTTTGTGTATTTACGATTTTATTAAATATGACTGTAATTTTGTGTGTTATTTCTTCCATAAATGTTAATGATTATAAGAGAAGTGAAAATAATGAATGTGTGTATTTTGGTAAAAAAAAAATTGGTTGTCTGTAAAGTCGGTTTACGGACGATAGATTTACGTGATAACGTCATAATCATTATTTTATGTAATAAAACACGTGGAACGGTGGAAAGTTACTATGGAACGTTACTATGGAACGTTACTATTTTTCATGAGTGTTGCTGGTATTATCAATTTATAAGACGTTATCACGTCAAAATGACGTGTAAAAGTGTTTGAGAAAACCTACTTGCTGAATAAATATCATTTATCATATATCATTTATCATTTATCATTTATCATTTATCATTTATCATTTATCATTTATCAATTATCATTTATCATTTATCATTTATCATTTATCATTTATCATTTACCGTTTGAGATGTTACGTAACAAGGACACTTTTGAGTCGGCCTTTTTTAAAACTCCGCAAAAAACGTCATAATCATTATTTTATGTAATAAAACACGTGGAACGGTGGAACGTTACTATGGAACATGGAACGTTACTATTTTTCATGAGTGTTGCTGGTATTATCAATTTATAAGACGTTATCACGTCAAAAATGGAATGGAAATCAACTTTTATTTCAAGGAGGTAAGTTACAAGGAATTTGAATTTTCGAAACAAAAATGAACAGTAAATGTATCTACAGTCCCAGTCATAAGACATAAAAACTGTGAAAGTACTGTAGTTGCCCATTCCCTAGCGTTTTCCAGATCTCTATGGAGAAGAACAGGCAAGAAACTAAACGGACACTGTTTTAAACCAAAATGTTATTACAAAATCTTGGTTACATCATTCATGTTGAGATGGTATATTATACAACGTTATTTTTTAGTCGTTTTAATCCCTTTAAGGGCGGTTGTTTGAGAACATAAATGTAGCGAAAGATCAGCACGTTAAAAGTGTCCATAGTAAAAACAAAAAAAAACTACAAAAAAAAACGACATTTGTAATTCAATCAAATAAGCCATGGCAACTAAGAGATGACCAGTCACAACTGACAGCGCCCGTTCACGAACATGACGCATGGATCAGCACCATTCAACTTGAGATTCAACTCAACCATTTTGAAGGAAACTGAACGATCCGACACACGCGCCACCATTAGCGAGACTTGAGATTTGAGTGAATGATAAACCAAGACTAAAATATTAAACTACCAGGACGCCAGTCTGATGTAGCGGCAATTTGGCCTGAAATTAGATCAGTCTGGCTCTAACTGTGGCTAGTCGGTACTTGAAACTTGCTTCTGTGCACCTAGTAACTAAAGCAGGTTGTCTGTGATGCTAATGTGTTTCTAATTTCTTCTGGTTGCACAGTTTGAAAGCAGTTTTTGGAAAGTTTCACACTTTGAATTTGAATGGAGCTCCGGGCTTGGTAGCCTGCTCGGATAAAAGTAAAATGAATTTAGTTTTATCGGATTACATGGTTAGTTACCGGTCATGATAATTTTGTGACTGCACTAGTTGCATTTATTATTAATTTAACATAGGTTGAGAGGTTTTTGGTCCTGCGAGGCTGCGACTGGGTTTGACGCAAAGTGTAGGTATTCGTTGTCTAGATCTGTGTCTGTTGATCTACATCAACAGACACAGATCTAGACAGCTCGCTAGCGGCGGCGGCGTGCGGACCGCGCTCGTACACCTTAAAAACGACGGGCTGTTATAAGTTTGACGTGTCTGTGTATGTGTGTGTGGAACATTCATTATAAAATTCATAATTTCATCGTGATGGGAAGCCGAGCTTGAACATTCAGTCTGCGTTTGGTCCTCGAGCCGGCAACAAGCGGAAAAATAAAATACATAAATATTTATATAATTGCATAAGTTGATAAAAAATGGTTACAGAGAAGGTCTAACATCAAATTTATTTATTTATACAACCTACAACTCCTAGTTACGGCAATATATTTAAAAGAAAACTAGCTTGTCATTGTCATTATCTGACATGGGGTGATAGGCTATTTTGGTTACGGAATTTCTGGATTCGGTCTCCACGCTCAAGGCCCGCTATAGAAGCTATGCAATAGCTTAAAAAACGCATCAGAACTCGGGAGTGAGGGCTCGTGACGTCAGAACTAGCTAAAATTATAACTAGGCGTGACGTATTGGGAATTTAAAAGCGTCTTATCTTTGTCAATTAAGATTTTACTTAGCAAACGAAAATACGGGTCAAATATTTTTTAATGATCTGCCTGACGGACTAGATTGTTTTGTCGTCTACCCTATTGTTCCCAGAAACCGAAAAAAAAAAAAAAAACAATATTATGCTGTCTCGCGTCAGTTGACGACTTTCACCAGGGTGGTGAAACTTCCATACAAAATTTTCATAGATAGTGCTGCCATCTGTGTGTATAAGGACACAAACTTTTCAACTGTTTGACAGCTTACATCTATCTTATAGAGAACAGCTATTTTAGACAACTTGTCAGTGAAGTAGATAGCCTAGCGGTGACAGCGGTTACCTTGTGAATAATAGTTTTCAAGTTCGAATCCTTTGTCAAGAATTATTTTTTGTATTTATTTAGTCGAACAGAAACTAACAGCGCCACCTAACAGTTGAGGTACACAGTTTTAAAAACGAAAACCAGAGTTGCGCATCTATCTTGTATTATATTATCTATGACTTCTACCAGTGACTCGCGGCCATCAACACAATGGTGTTAAGTGGTGAACTTGGCTCAACTCCACGCAACTCTTCCGACTGGCCGACCGCAGACTTCGTTTATTAGTTTCTGGTCGACAACGGACTGACAATGTGTTGCTGTGTTGTTACTTTGTTTACCTAGATAATGTGGCTTTTTTATCTCTTGGTAACCTTAAAATCTGTATTACAATATCACTTTACACAGTCATCCATGGTAATTTTAATACTTCAAATTATTTTAGACAAAAGAAAATAATTGTTTGTATGTATTTGTTTTTAGGGTTTAACGTTTGTTATGCTTTTATCTGTACTGTTTCTTAGAGCACAAATGTGCAGAAACAATTATTTAGGAATCATACCTGCGGGCCTAAAATGGCCGCTTTAGCAGAATCATAATATGAATCACGTTATAAAGAGTTCATTTTAAGAATTTTTAACGTGATTCATATTATGAGTGTGCTAAAGCGGCCATTTTAGACCTCCTGATCACTAATCTTATTAGACGAGTGCACCGCTCGCAGCGCGTCACGTCTCCGCGACTGTTCGGAACTATTCGGCAGTGTTCGGCAGTGTTCGTGGTCCGACGCACGCGATCGCCGCATAACTTACAAGTTATGGGACGTCTGTGACAAGTGTCACTTGATTTATTTCGGGCCGGTGCCACTGACGATAGTTAATTAGTGGTTACGCTGTACTGCACGGTTTGGGTTTACAATTTTTGTGTAAAAATTCTGATTTATACAGGGTTTGTAAATCGGACACGATTTAATTAAGTTTCTTTTTTTTTATCTTGGACTGTTTAGTACCTACCTACTTAATTGTTATGATTATCTTTACCTACAATACCAATGTTTTATATTATTTCGGTAAGCAATGTAAGCGTAAAACACTGACTATTTAACAGACTAACTGTATTACAGTCATTAACAAAATGTCTCGTCATTTACATAATTAAGCCGTTTTGTTTAAGTCTAGATTTTCTTGGAGGTCAAATTGGTTCTTAACCTAATTAGACGTAAGTATATATTAAACCTCCTTCTACATGACGAATTAATTGCCTAAATAAAATGAGTACGCAATAATTGAGTGGCTAATTAGGTTTTAAACTTCTCAAAATATAATTTCATACATCAGTGTCTGTACCACCATCTCATAAAGCAGTATTACTTCAATCATGGCGCAGTGCCTGAGCGACCGGCAACTGCGCTGGATGTCGCGGTTTCGATCAACAAATATATTTATGACTTACAGGTAGTTGTTCCAGATTGTGGCTGTTTGTGTGTGAATTTTAGTTTAAACTACACAGGAGAAATTCATAGTACGAGGGCAACGTTCTTCTAAAAAAAAACTACATCAAGGGGTTTGGGTGGACCAGTTGCATCCATAACATTTATAAAAAAAAAAAAAAAATATTTCAAATTTCAATCATTTATTTCAGGTTTCCCCATATTAAAAATAACACATAAAGAGACACGAGATAAATACAAATCACAAATGAACGAATAACAATCATAAGTACCATGTCAACAAAATTCATGTCATTTGAATCCCTATAAAAATTAAATAAAACATTAAAAAATCTTAACTTATTTTTATTCCATTACGCTCCGTTCGTTTCAATCGCACAAAACAGACAATGCTGTGACCAAACACATTCATACAGCGCAGCGTCCAGCCAATGGGCGCGGGGCTTTTCATATGTAACGCGAAGACGGTGTATTGAGAACGAGCCTGGCCCCAGAGATAGTTGGAATATATTTAAATAAGCGAGAACAGCCTGACTAGTGAGGGGCTGTAAGATGGCGCTTTCTGCTGCTAGATGTCGATGAAAACTTTTTAAAACTTACTCGTTAGATTATTGCAGCTGACGTATTTTCCCAACAGTGTTGGGTTCGGCTTTCAGTTTAACAGTATGCTGAACACCAGTATTTTAACATGCAGCGCCTGCCTGATCTGAACTGGGTCAGTGGGTAGCCTTAGGGGCGGATTTTTAGGAGTTGGAGTATATCCTTAGGGGCGCTATGAGAAGCAAAGAAAACGAAAAAAAAAATTTTTTGGTTAAAAAAATTTTTGGGACTTAGAAAATTTTTGGGACTTAGAAAATTTTTCGAAATTTTTTTTTTTTTCGATTTGGTACCATACGCTTATAGGCACCATGAGCCGTGCAGAAAACAAAAAAAAAAAATTTGGGACTTAGCAAAATTCTCCTTACTTTTCACCTTGAGTAGGGTTAGGGGCAAACACTTAGAAAATTTTTCGAAAAAAATTTTTTTGGAAGTTGATGCCATACGCTTATAGGCACCATGAGCCGTGCAGAAAACAAAAAAAAAATTTTTGGGTTAAAAAAAATTTTGGGACAGAAAAATTTTGCAAGTCCCAAAAAATTTTTTTATTGTTTTCTGCACGGCACGGTCAGTGGGTAGCCCTGAACTGTACAACTCAGAATCTGGATAATACGATACGGCGATACCCCTCGGTAAAACTTGTTGTCACACTTTTGGACCACTAATCAAGTCAGTCACTGTCCAAGACCTACAAATGACAGTCAAGACCAAAGCTTATTGTAATTTGCACGATGGAAAATACGTATGTGATGGATGATCAGCCATCAGCGGACTGACGGCGAGCATAGCTATACCTACCTTGAAGATGGAACCGTGTGCCTGTCATTATTTAACGCTTCTTTTTGTCAAAACTTTGTTATCCTGTAGCTGTGTATATTCCATCAAATTCAGGCTTGCTTTTAATATTTTATCACCAGAAATAAGTTCAACTTCATTCTTAATTCAATTAAGTAATAAAAATGTTAATTACTTGCTTTCATTTATATTTCACGTGTTTTTCCAACAGCGCCATCTTAGGCCCCCAGTTTGCATATTTATAGGCATCGGAATAGCGATGAGACGACCTCCAAGAGATTGCAGCCTCATTCACTCAGTGGGCCGCTACCGATGCGCTTCATTGCATTTGTTAGCTCTTGTATAAGTTACGGCTACGCGGACTATAGCTACGCCCGAATAGCTCTAGTGTCTGAATTTATTTATTTATTTATTATATATATGGTCTACCAACAATTGTTTACACTGAATACAGGGACATCATTTAGAATTTTACAAAATTGTTTGTAAAAATAAATAAAATAAAATTATTCATGAGAATGACAACATTATGAAAAGTCTAAAATAAAAAAATAAAATTAAGTACATTGGTGAGAAATTGATAAATTATAAATAAAGATCGACATGTACAATTATAATTACTTGACTAAAATTAATAAAATTTAATAAAACTTATAAATTGTTTTAACATGAAAAAAAAAATCAATTACTAAATATTAAGAACAATGGTAAAAATGACCCAATGAAACAATTGGTTATGCTAAGTTTGACACAATGAAATAATAAGAATTGAAGATTAAAAGTTATATTTGACGTTTGTACTGATAAATGAGAAAAGAAGCAAGAAAATCCAATACTAAACTCACACTGTACCGTAAGGGATTTTAATTATTCTGAGCGAGATTTATCTCGTGATTGGCAATGTAAGTTTGTTATAATATTGACAATACTCCAAAAGCAGTAAGAACGAAAATTATAAAAGATATCGAAGTCCCAGACGCCACCAGTGAATTTCATACGGCCAATATTGAACCAGACGCGTCCGAACCATTAGTCATAGAGCCGTACTAATACCACACCACTTCCGCTGCATTACGACATTCGTGATGCTTCAAAAACGAAGAAGATTCGAGTGTCCCAATGTACATTTAACGTGCTATGATTTATACAGCCGCAAGGAATCCTTCCATTGGCCAACAGCCAACTTGCTAACTGCGACCAAACACGAGATTTAGCTATTTGAGAACGCCAACACATTAACGCCAGCTTTGGCGGTGGGCGAAAGTATCGCGTATGGATTTTATTGGGCCAAAGCAGCTGTGATTGTAGTTTCAATGTGGAATGTTGTTTGCATTTGATTTGGACTGTTTTGTTTTATAACTTCATGTCTCATTATTTTTTTGCAAAAGTTTATCACACAACTGTAGTCCAAAATGACGTCAATACAATACAAAACTTTTTTGCAAAAATATAACCAACTTCACACAAAAAAGTGAAAAATAACTTT
Organism: Xestia c-nigrum; assembly: GCA_916618015.1. NCBI lineage: Eukaryota > Metazoa > Arthropoda > Insecta > Lepidoptera > Noctuidae > Xestia > Xestia c-nigrum. Next base: position 982,146 of record OU745246.1, on the reverse strand, counting down.
AGCTTCACAAGTCGGTGACCTTTGTTTGATTGATTTAGTTTTTTTATCACCGACTTCTGAAGCTAAAGTTATTTTTCACTTTTTTGTGTGAAGTCGGTTATATTTTTTGCAAAAAAGTTTTTATTTTTCACTTTTTAGTGGTTCATATGTGGTTACCCTTTCACAGCGTAACGGCGTGATTTTTGTTATGAACTGGTGTAAACAATAGAGAGACATGAGATTTCAGCGATCCCATCAGTACATTTGCTATCATTTATTGAGGAGTTCCCGTCGCCTATCTTCCGAAGTTCTTCATCAGATCTTGAAATTGAAATGGGATCACTCCAAGAACGTACTCTTCCTAAACCTACCTAAATCGCTTCTGGTGTGCCTATAAAATTTAAGGAATTCCCTTTATTTCTCCAGGATCCCATTAAATGGAACTTAACACATCTAATTGTCGAAATCTGGGTGTATTGTACACTTCTGTATACTCTCTAAGAGCATACAAGCGTGATGTTACGTCACTATGTTACATAAACAATAAACAACCAAGCGATTGCAGCAATTACTGCAGCTTTGCCGTGTATTTTTGAAGAGTTCCATTTTATATCTCGGAAGTTCAGCATCAGATCTTCAACAAATTAAAATGGGACCAATCGAGAAGCACCAGCTTTCAAACAAAAAAAGAATCATCATATTCGGTTCACCCAGTCGAAAGTTCTGAGGTAACAAACACAAAAAAAAAAATACAGACGAATTGATAACCTCCTCTTTTTGGAAGTCGGTTGAAAATAGAACTTATTCTGAAACTCGATGAGCCATGTTTTAAACATTTTGTCTTTGTAATAAAGTTGCCAAATGTAGACTTTAAAAATCTTCTTAGAACATCTGAAATTAATATACCATGTCATAGATTGATGGCGCCATAATGCAACAATACAAATAGTGCAGCGCCATCTAATAATTAGTTTTGTGAACTGATAATGTCGTTACTGGAATCACAAGCGCGCCCTACCGGTTGGACACGATCGTCGGTAGAGAGGATGCAGTGAGGGCTGGAGAAGGGACGGAGTGTTGCGACAGTCGAGCTCCGACAGCCTTGGCAGACGCTCAGTACCAACGCACGTGTTTTTTCTTGTATTGTAAAACCGTTGGTTTGAATAAAATTATTTCAATTTTAATTATCTTTCGTTCGAGTGCCCGCGACAATGCCCACATCTGTTTGAAGCTATGTTGGATCGTGAAGAAGACCCCATACTTTGTATCTCGGACACCCAGTGATGCGACATACTGTTATGTCTTGGCACTAAACCCCCCTCGGTTTAAACTAAATAGTATAAGTGCATGCCTACTTGCCCACACAATACCAACTTACTTTTGTAAGCTAATAGTTCTTCACAACTATTTTATTGTTTTTCTCTTCCTAATGACTGTGACGCAATGTTCCGAGTACATTAACAGTAAGACGACTCTTAAGATCCAAGTGATTTGCAATTTCCCTACAATTAGACTCCAAACGAGCAATGGAATGACTCCTTACGACTACCGTCGAGTTTACAGGAGATATTTTTTCAACTTTTCGCTTTATTACCGAAGTTCTTAATGGCAGTTTTATCCTTAGTAATACGCTATTAATGTAAGACCCCCGAGTTGTCTGCCAGTTGCAATCTTTTAATATAACGTTGAGGGTTTATAAAAGTGTTTTTTTTTCAGCAATACCGATGACGGAAATATTACAAATAAAGAGGGTAAACGCACAAACGGTTAATTTACCTTAGAGCTCTAACTTAACGGTTAATGTAATTAATTATATCATTCCGAACGTAGATAAATTACACAGGTAATTTAAAAAAACATCAGCTCCAGAGAAGTTTGCAGGCAGACCATGGACCCAGTCAAGATCAAATCCATATTATTCCTAATCATGTTTATGCTTAAACAACAATAAAACATAATGGTCTAAGAAAATCATTATCCGTACAGAAAATATGTCCCGATAGAGCAAACTTTATAATCCACATTGAAAACGAATTTCCCGACAACCGACGTCTCTTAACCATAGTTATGCGATCTCGTTAAAACCTGCAAGAATTCTCGCCTCATTTACTTCTGCCGTGCTGCCGTCTGAGTGAAGCCAAATGTATGGAGAAAATATAACGCGAACAATTTTGAAGCGTTCGCGTTCAAGACGTGACTTAGTGTGGTGTAGACGGACCACTAACTGCATAATTATGGTCGGCCACTTATTTTTGTAGGCCGTGTGTTGATTGGCTTATGTGGGGTTAAGGTGACACTTGTCGACTTTTTTTCCTTTTTTTTTAATTTTTGGAGGGTATTGCTCCATGGGTGTTTGACATTGTACATCAAAAGTTAAATGATATCGTCTCATTATTAGTTTTGTCTGTGCGGAAACAGAATAGTAAAATATGAAGTCATTAAAAAGTTACGTTCTACCAAAGATACTCGTACGTTTTTATTGCCAAATTTAACGCTACATTTGGTGATAAAAGAACTGCCAAAACCAAGCTTTCGATAAATATTGGTACACTAGCTGACCCACGCAACTTCGTCTGCGTCACATAAGAGAGAAAAACGACAGGGAAAAAAAAACCCCGTTTAAGCAACATTTTTCATTCCTGCTCCGCTCCTAATGGTCATAGTATGATGCTATATAGCCTAAAGCCTTTCTCGATAAATGGACTATCCAACACAAAATAATTATCCAATTCGAACCAGTCGTTCCTGAGATTAGCGCGTTCAAACAAACAAACAAACTCTTCTGCTTTATAATATTAGTATAGATATTTGGTTTATGCGATGTTTTTTATTTTTCAAAAAACTCTAATTTCCAAAGGCTTTTTCGTATTTTTTACACGCGTTTTACAATGAACTATCGTGCATCTCGCTAAACGCACTCTGTCAGGCCCGACATCAAGCGAGACAACGTACTTTTTGACCACGCCCACCAGTGGAATAGTACTGAGTAATGATTGATGGGAGAACCCAACAATACTTTACCCGATCTGAGAATTTAACCAGGAATACCTACTTTATTATCAGTTTTCATAAACACTAAGCAATATCATACATGTTATTGCACGTGAAATATCCTTCCAAAGGTGAGCTTAGATGAACAAACAGAACCTTACAGCATCAGTAGTGTGATTTGGAACTTGTGATGCTGTATTTAAAAAAAATTACAACTATCAACAAAAGTACCGACAGCGACGTCACGACAAAAAAGTGGTAGAACTGCTCTTGTGATATATATCGCTATTAACTGCCACTCTTCATGAGTTGTGACATATGACTACCCTCAACATTGCCCACACAATAACACTAAACTATGAATGGTGAATGTTTTACATAAAAGCGTCCGCTATATGTCTACTTTATCGACATAACAAAGATACCTTAGTGAGCTCCTTTCTTAATCACTCTTATACAATACATGTATGTATTACTGACCCATCGCGTTAGGAAAACCTCGAGAGATAACCTCGACTATTTAGAAAATCGGTCAAAAATAACAAAAAAGAATGGTTGTTTTCATTGTACAGCGTGAGGAGATGATGTTGGTCCCATATGGAAAAAGTATTCTAATATATTTTAGTTATAAATAATGTCTAAGAAAAATGTCATCTTTAAATGTAAAACTGTTCATTTAACTGAAACAGTTTTACATTTAAAGATGACATTTTTCTTAGACATTATTTATAACTAAAATATATTAGAATAAATAGATACAAATAACCAAATATGTAAAGTTAAGAGATCAACAAGAACAATTTTAACAACTTAGTTTTGATACGAATCTGATAACTTCATGTGAATATGCTCTCGAGCCTTCACTTTGAAAGTGAAACGACTAGTCAACGTCCTGATACTCTGGGGGAGCGCATTCCAAAGGAAGACCGCTTGGACAAGGAAGACCGCTTGGACAGATATGGAAGATTTTATAAAGCCGGATCGGTGAGAAGGACAGCGTAAATTAAAGTGCTCGTCAACTTTTTAGTTGCTTACAAGTGGTACGTCTCTCTGGCCAACATGCACTCAGAAAGCCGCACTTTTATTATAGTCAGCTTATAACATAATGTTTGTCGTTGTTTTGATTTCATTAAACGTACCTAGCGGGTAAATGGAGGTAGGTTTGGTCAAGTGTCCGTAGAACTTTATTTTGTGCTGCTCTTTTGTAATTGACTGCCAATTGTCAAAGTGAAGAACAAAATAAATAAATTAGTGACTCGGTCCCGATAAAACTACAGAAGCCCTTACAACTGCGAGACAAACGTAGGTATTAGTTTATTATTTTTGTTAAATGTAATTTTATGTATTTTATCTAAGTGCCTTAATTGGCTGCTAATAAAATGATTGATTAATTGATAGAGATCAAATGCGATCATGAGCACCACTTTTGTCAGAAATGTTTATGTCCCGTGTAATATGGAGTGACCCTATTGTCATCAAGCATACACGAATGCAGAAACTCATGTCAAAGACTTATAAATTATCTGAAAACTACACTCAATCTACAGAATGATGGCTGGCAGAATTCGAACCCACGATCTACAACTATATAGGCCTTACAACTCCCCCACACGCGCTCTGGAGTTTTAATAAAAGTAAAATCCGAATAATGCAGTAAAATACAACGGTGTTATAAATTCAGAGCCATACGGCAGCTCCAGTAATTGTTATACTGAATTAATGTAACACCCTTTACCTATGAACATCCGCAGGGATCCCCTGTACATGCTATATTGAATTAAATGTTCCATTCCGTTAATTATTTTGATGATATGTTAGGTTATTGCGTTTGAATTCATTTGTAGATTAATGCTTGCGTTTTGACAGCAAAATATTAAACACTAGCGGACCTCACGCGGTTTCACCCGCCTAGTTCCCGTTCCCATGGGAGTACGGTGATAAAGTACGAGTATAGCCTATGTCACTCGCTGATAATGTAGCTATCCATTGCTGAAAGAATTTTTCAAATCGGTCCAGTAGTTTAAGTATATTCGTTACATAAAGAAAAACAAATCTTTCCTCTTTATAATGTTATTAAAATAGAACTGAACCGTACGAGTATTTTGGCTGCAAAAAGATGACGGTCCGATTATCTAAAAACAGCTGTTTAAAAAACATTTTTGTATGGGAACATGCCACAGTGACAGCTGTTTTTAGATAATCAGATCGTTATCTTTTCGGTGGACATGGATATTAGTTTAACAACAAAGCGAATCTGAGGAAACTCTTCACATAGTCCTGCCCGCTTAGCATGACCACTGGAGAAACGAGAGAGACTCGACAAATTGTTCATGATTTTTGTTCATCTGTCATTGAATCGACAAAATGACAGATGAACAAAAGGTTTGTCGACTCTGTGTCGTGTCACGTACGGTGGTCATGCTACGCGTGCTGTTTAAAGGTCGTGGCTCACTTGACAAGCACCGAAACGGCACCGCTCCAACCCAGCAATTAACTTGCCATTCAAATTAGAGCATTAAATCGTGTGTCGCATAGCCTATTTTATAATGTCCATATGAAAAAGCTTACGGCGGGTGGTCAAGGCGCTTGCCACTACCATACGACTCGACTCGCGTGACAAGCGCGCCGTAGCCTAAATTCAAGACAACGCTGGCCAACAGCTGTGCTGGTGCGGTGCGGGTGCAGTACTTGTCAAGTGTGCCACGACCTTAATTCGGCTTGTGCCGATCACAATTTGAGCCAAGCCGAGCGCCTTTTTACCCGACCGTAGGTAATATTTGATGTTGTAACCGCCCCGTACTGCTGAAAGGACCACAAACAAACAGCTAGGTACTAATTACTGGCTACAAACATTTTTTGAAACCCTTGCAACATTTACGCAGTTTTAATCGTACATAAGACAATTACTTAGGAAGAGTAATGATCTGGCGCGGTAAGCTAGGGAAGATTAATTGAGAGAGCACATAAAAAGCCTCCAGGCCGAATTTGTATTAGTACAGGTGCTCCTAATATGATTATGTTGTCCGTGGGTCGAAGTTCCCTTGGGCTGTATAAAGGGTGTAAAAAAACTCTTTACTGCTAAGCTGAAACACACTGGTTCTCCTCGTCGTTGCGATTATTTTTTTGTTCTACTCCATACCTGTGGAAACCTTCTACTTACGGAGATATTTGGGGTCAAAGTTCCAACATTATACCTGCACGACCCACGTACTATTCAATCCATCCATCAGCACAATGTTTTGAGTGCGTTACATTGAGTTCTACCACAAAACATGATTTTTCACCCCAAAAAAAGTCGTTTCCCAGCAATAATTTTTGCGTAAAGTTACTTAGTTTGATGTACAGAATGCTTGGTTGATGGCTTCGTGATGAGGTTGTTTACACCCTGTATGTAGTATATTAAAAATAATTGTAGACAGGTTTAGTGCCTTGTTGGTTTACTAGTCGCAAGTTCAACTCCAGGTTGGACAAAGTGTTATGGTTTTTTGAGCAACAGGGACGGAGCCTGAATTTATGTGACTGGTTTGCCACAATAACACTAAAAACATAACTAACAATAAGTGTTTGTGAGATGAGGAGACTCTTCAACTGTTTGTCGGTTTTAATTTAGTACACGTATTCATTAATTATCATCATCATCATCATCATTTCAGCCGAAAGATGTCCATTGCTGGACATACACTTCCCCGAAGTATCGCCACATTGACCGCTCCCGTGCGATTCGCATCCAGCGGATTCCTGCAGCCCTCACCAGATCATCTGTCCACCTGGTGGGAGGCCTTCCAACACAATGTCTTCCGGTTCGCGGTCGACACTCCAGAACTTTTCTGTCTCATTGACCATTCGTTCTGCGAGCAATGTGCCCTGCCCATTGCCACTTAAGTTGGGCAATTCTTCAGGCTACGTCGGTAACTTTGGTTCTCTTGCGGATGTCACCTTAGAATCCATATTTTGAAAATATCGTGGCTCTGTGTCTGAAAGATTTTACCATGTAGTATCAATACCACAACAAAAAAAACATCATCAATCGATAATTGTAATCATACTCATATCCTAAATAGAGCCTTTCAAAATCAATATTACGTTTTTAAATCAAAATAATTAAATACACAAGAGGATAGGGACATGTTTACTCATGTCGTCGCAACTGTTTAGTGAAACATGCCAGTAGCCAGGGAAAAATAACTCGGGCCATTAACCAGGGCAAAATATTACCAACCTAACCCATGCGACATGATTTAGATGTTGCATTTACCCCCACTCTGGGCTCAGTAAAGATTGGCGCTGTAAAAGGCTGAAAGAAAACAGTATTTTTACAATATACTCGTATAGATATTAAACATACGGTTGCTACTTTTAAAAATGTGTCTCCTACTGTATCATTGTAATTTTATGCTATAAACAAAGATACACAAATAATGAAATAGGGGTAATTTTAATTTAAGTTATTTTACTGAACATGAGTAACAAAACCCGGGGTGGGTTTTGTTACAACACACATCCTTTGATTAAAAATGAAGAATATTCATAGCGACTTAAAAATACGATTATCGATCATACATAATTATCGTAACATTTGTGAAACAGTATTTTATTTCACATAGGCCTAGATGGGCACTTATAAAACGTCGAAAAAGGTGCACGGTTCTCATTGGTCGATTCCATGCAGAAGAACTGGCAAGAAACTCCATGGTTACTCTTTTCAAATCGTTTTCGTTTAGTTGAATTTCATCAGTTTTGCCTAGTTTTGGTTTCCAGTCTAACTAACGCACCTGAATACTGGATAGTTCCTGCCTACTATTTACTGGACAAGTTTATTTTATGGTTACGAAAGTAAAAAAATAAAACCTACTTTTCTTGCAATTATATGAAACATTCAAAGAGTAAGCCCCTTCGTACACAAGGCTACAAAAATCTTCGATACTCGACGATTTTAGTCTCCAAGCGACTGCCGCCATACAAATCCATTGAAGTTCGTACACGAGTCGCGTCGCCGACTTTATGGATTTGTATGACGGCAGTCGCTTGAAGACTAAAATCGTTGAGTATCGAAGATTTGTGTAGCCTTGTCTTCGCACACAAGGCTACACAAATCTTCGATACCCAACGCTAGAAGAACACAAGGCCCCACAACATTAACATCAAAGGAAATGTATTATCGAAACAATTGGTATCGGAAATAATGCACAAGTCATGTTAGATTAGGAACTTGTCGATCAACTGGGGGTAACTAAACACGTCTCAATCTTATAACTTACAAGAAAAATATCCTTTTCATTCAGTATTTTTCTTTTACATGAAAACAGGGATAAGTACTACTATAATATCGATAATACAGGGAAACCACATCATCACGAAACCGTCAACCAAACATTCTGTACATCGAACTAAGTAACTTTACGCAAAAATGATTGCTAGGAAACGACGTTATTTTTGGGGTGAAAAATCATGTTTTGTAACAGAACTCAATGTAACGCACTCAAAACATTGTGCTGATGGATGGATTATTTAAAGTAAAAATCTTACATTAAAACTTGTATTAAAAAAAAAACATGTCAAAAAATTGGAACTTTGACGCCTAATATCTCCGTAACTAGAAAGTTCCCAGATATGGTGTCGAACGAAAAATTAATCCCAATGAGGCGGTGAACAAGTGCCTTTCGGCTTTGAATAAAGGTTTTTTACACCCTTTATTCAAACAATACAAAAATGTTTCAATAATAATGCAGTAAGTTAGTAATTAGTTACTATTCCGGTTACCTAGTGCATCTAATATTTGGAACATTCATCATTGACTGCCTCTGCCTCGTTAGTTTAGAGGTCGCAAAATAGACTGTAGAACATGAAGTCCTGGGTTCCATTCCCAGAGTGGTCAATGTATTTATAGGTTGTTTCATTTAGTATTTCTCAGTAGCCGAGAAGTACAGCAATAGCTCACAACCGACGTAGTATGATTAATACTATATTCCTTGTTTGCATCATCACTACTAAATGTACACGCAGTAGAATATCAATATGAACTCACACATATGTATGTACTCGACACCCTCACCCGAATTCCCCATAATTTCCTTTTATCAAATCAACGTCACGCTTGCAACCTCTATCTCACGTCTATCTCAATATTGGAACCGTTCCAAATGGAGAAAACATTGTCTTACCATCGGAACGACGTTACCTAACTATAATATGGTTCCACAACGGTCGTCACGCTGTTATCGTAAAGGGGGTAAACAGAACTGTAGAACAACTTCCTGTACATCGCCGGTAGCTAAAAGTTTCCCTTTAATAGTGCTCTAGTATGAGATCACAGTATCAATAATCCTGATGTAAGGTAAAAGGTTACATCTGAAATCTGTATTTTATCACATTGAGGGAACCAAACTTCAGATTCAATTGATTTTCACAAAATCAATAAACCTGACGTAAGGCAAAAGGTTACATCTGAAATCTGTATTTTATCACATTCAGAGAACCAAACTTCAGATCCAATTGATTTTCACAAAAAAATAGCCGCTCAGATTGTTGATTAAATGAAAAAAAAAACAACTAATAATGCTCTTTGATTTCCTTTAGCAGACGTTAACAAAAAACTAAGCGTTGGATTTAAATTCTTTCCCCTTCTACGTTGGAAGTCGCGGATCGTCGCCGTCTCATCCAATTTGGTTAATATTCGCCCTAAAATGTTATAGCTCATGGAGTTATATTGTTAAGCGTCTATGGGTACAGGCGATGCATAGAAACGTGCATTTTAGGGTTCGAAACTGGTAATTCTGGTTAAATGTCATGTAATCTGATGAAACTGTTGATTCGCTTATTTGCTACGCGTTTCCAGAATTTTGATGGGCTTATTTTCAATGATGGGTTCCTACTAATTGGTAAGGTCTGGAATGAAACGATTTGCTTTTCATGGTAATGCTCCACTGCTAAACAATGAAATGAAATCACTGTTGACCAAAGGTACCTACTAATAGGCTAACTAACAGTCAAGTGATCAGTAAACGGCTTATGACGCTAACCTCGTGTAATTAAGATAACTTATGGCGAATAAGTACAATGATTATCTTCTCATTCTCCCTAGCCTTGCCGATTAGTAATTAGGGAATTATTAAATAAAAATACGACAGTCTTAATTACTATTAGCAAGATCTGCCAATGAGGAAGTCGGTCCAGACCATCAGCTCGAGCTTAGCAAGCCCACACAGTCGCGAGCTCACTGCTCACCCGACCATTGACGCTAAGTCTCTCCATACCGACGCAAACTACCCGAAAATCCCCTAAATGCCCATCATATCGCAACCCTGACGACACCATAAAAGTAAATTACGTGACATACTCATCCCGAAGCTGGTCTTTTGTCGTTCCAGATTTATCTCCGACATTAGCCGAAGACACACGAAGATAAAACTTAGTTTACGACCATTCGCCACTATATTTGGACGATATTCCTTTTGATACGCGATGTTATTTGTCGAGGCATTCAGAGAAGCCATTTTATTGGTGAGTCTGAATTAGGGTAATAAGGTAAGAGCTATACGAGTCAAGTGTTTTGTTAGACGTCGTAATTTCTTGAGATTTTGTGTGTGATAAGTTTGTGGTTACGTTAATTGGCCAAGACTTACGAATAACGTAACAAAATATTTAACTCAAATCACAAAAATAAAAATGAAAATTCCGATTAGAATCTTAACTACTTCGACGCTACATTGTATTCAAAACGTTCTTTTGGGGTAGTTTTCAACCATAACGCCAGTAGGTATGTAATTCTTTTTTAGCATTATTGTCAAAAGAACCCACAAAAAATTCAACACCATTAGTTCTATTTTTTGGGGATAGCCAGCGCATACATAAATCAATGTCTACCAATTTGTCCGGAGACATGTGTTACTTCTAAATACCTACTGATAGTGACGTGTAGTCTTTTTTCAAGTACATTCTTTCCTTTTCTTAAAAGTTAGTGAAGTCATTCTGTACACTTTGGACGAAAATACAATATAACATCTATTGATTTTCGTCCAGATCTTTACTAGAAAGAAAGAAAAGGCATTTATTATCCCGACAGAATAAAACACACAACAATAAAAAATTTAATTAAAACTAATAAAAAGTAAACATACCGAGAAAATACTAAAATGAAAAAATTATACAAAATTGTTCGAGGCCAAAAGGCTCCTCCCATATCAGCATGCTGCTGTAACATAAAAAAAATAGAAAACTATTCATACATTGTGTTTTAAGAACCACTAATGTTAGTACAATTCCACATTCGACTTCAGCAGTGGTATGCATAGCGGTGTGACTGTTGAACTGCCAAATCATAGGTCTCAAGTCCTCTGGTTTTTCGTATTCATTTGCTTACTCTATAATAAATTATCACTTGCTTCGATGAAGGAAAACATCGTTGTTAAACCAGCATATCTGAGAATTATTTCTCGACGGCATAATATGTAAAGCCAAGTCAGAAACCCACGGGCGGCATTAAAACTCTGACACCAGGTCCTAACCTGAGACCCACGGGCAGCATTAAAACTCTGACACCAGGTCCTAACCTGAGACCCACGGGCGGCATTAAAACTCTGACACCAGGTCCTAACCTGAGACCCACGGGCGGCATTAAAACTCTGACACCAGGTCCTAACCTGAGACCCACGGGTCGCATTAAAACTCTGACACCAGGTCCTAACCTGAGACCCACGGGCGGCATTAAAACTCTGACACCAGGTCCTAACCTGAGACCCACGGGCGGCATTAAAACTCTGACACCAGGTCCTAACCTGAGACCCACGGGTGGCATTAAAACTCTGACACCAGGTCCTAACCTGAGACCCACGGGCGGCATTAAAACTCTGACACCAGGTCCTAACCTGAGACCCACGGGTCGCATTAAAACTCTGACACCAGGTCCTAACCTGAGACCCACGGGCGGCATTAAAACTCTGACACCAGGTCCTAACCTGAGACCCACGGGTCGCATTAAAACTCTGACACGAGGTCCTAACCTGGTGTCAGAGTGTGGTTCTCTGACTTGGATTTGCCTACACTAACCACACGATAAAGAAAAGGAAGTCGACTTCGTTCGAAAAATGCAGCCCAGGAAGACAGAAGTACTTTAACCCAAATTGGTTCATTCAAACAAAAAACAAACTAGCTGCACAGTTCCAAATTGCAACCGTTTTTCCTCTCGAATTCATATTCACCGAATGAGGAACAGATGTTTTCAAACAATCTCCGAACTATTCCGCATAAGTCAATGAGTGTCTGCGGGGCAAAGGAACAATTACCCTTACCCCTCCTCTCCCCCTCAAGTTCCTACTTATACCCCTCCCCGCACAAACCCACAAGTGGTGCATCCTGTAAAAGTTTCCTCTAAAAGGCTGATTAACTAAATTAGCCACCGGTGAAGTCAATTACGGAGTTGGTTCAGATAATTTTGTATAAAGTTTGGAGGTAACATTGTGATGTACTTAAGCGCTTTTTAGTGTCCCTGTTTAAGAAAGGATAGGAAAATAACAGGTTGTTGGTATTACCTACGTAATCTGTGCATATGGGCGCTTTAGGCGCGTTTAGACTTTAGTCCGTGGCTTCGTTTCAGTTATGGTCCGCAATAGTCCCGTAAAAACGCTATGTATAATCTATACTAATATTTTAAAGGATTGGCACTAGGATGGATGACGCATCCTTCCGGGTCGCTACGAGTCTACGCTTAGGCGCGATGCGAAGCAACACAAGGTGTGTTGCTTCGCATCGCTGTCACTGCGGTGTAGTTGTCGACAGCCTCGGACATCATGGCCTGTCCTGCTACAGGAGCGCAGATCGCATTGCACGGCACGCCAGCATCAACGACATTATCCGTCGGGCTCTTGCCAGCGCCGGCGTACCAGCGGTTTTAGAACCAAACGGCTTGGTGCGTGACGATGGCAAGAGACCGGACGGCATGACGTTGGTGCCTTGGAGCGTTGGCAGGCCTTTGGTGTGGGACGCAACTTGTGTCGACACCCTTGCGCCTTGCCATGTTGCAAACACGGCGGGCTGTGCAGGCGCTGCTGCTGCAGCTGCTGAGATCCTCAAACGGCGCAAATACTGTAACCTTATTGGTAACTACAGCTTTGAGCCGTTTGGGGTCGAAACGCTCGGGTCATGGGGTCCGAGTGCGCGTCTCCTTTTTAAGGAAATCTCCCGCCGACTGATCGACACTTCGCGTGACCAGAAGGCTGGCTACTTCTTTGGCCAAAGAATTAGCATTGCCATTCAACGTGGCAATGCTGCCAGTCTTCTGGGCACGTTTCCCGATGACAGCGATGCGGAGGATTTTTTTGACGCCTAAGTGTCTTATTGACATTGTTGTATAATATATTGTGTACTAGTTTTATGTTTAGTTTTATTTTTGTAATTATATGTAGTTTTAGATCTAGTGTGTTAATATTGTACATAATAACCTATTAATACGCTTCATATTTTAAAGATATTTGTATATTTGTTTTTTTTGTATATAATAAATAAACTTAAAAACTACTGGACCGATTTGAAAAATTCTTTCAGCAATGGATAGCTACATTATCAGCGAGTATAGGCTATATTTTATCCCCGTACTCCCATGGGAACGGGAACTTTGCGGGTGAAACCGCATGACGTCCGCTAGTTACATATGTATACCTATGTTCGCTTATGACATTCGGGGACAGTTTAGGTCCCTATTAGTGAAAAAAAAAATCAGACCAGTATTTTCGATGATTAATTAACCCCTATATTTAAACTTACAAACACAAAGTTTACCTCTTTATGATATTATTAAAGAGCGTTGTACCGATTTTAATATTGATAGAACACTCTTAATTATGTACACCAGATAAATTACAAATAATTACAATATAGAAATAGACTGGATATAGTATGTGGATCCAGTCTATTTAGGGTTTGGAAACCTTCTCGAACACGAAGTAAATACATATTGTGACATAACTTTTTCCAATAAAGGTGATCAAAACACATTATATCATTCTATTCTATCAACAAATGATAACACTTTTCGCTAGCTTTTCTACATACACTGGCCTCAGCAACAGTTTACGTACAATTACATTCCCCATTAAACTGGTATCATTTTATTGCACTTACTCACACGTATTTTTTACAGTGCACTCCACAAAAATGTATGAAGCTGTCCGATGCAAATTTAATGGACTATCAAGTTTACAGTCACGCACGTAAAGCACCAACTTTATTGTGGCTTTTACAACGCTTTTGGCGATTTCATCTCCACTCCAGTGTACGTGGTTTGCTCGTTTTTATATGTCCAGTTAATGTGAACTAATGTGTACGATTATGTTGACGTTTCGGGGAGTGGGCTTATTTTTCATGTTTCAAGGCTTATCCCTCTCTAGTGTCAGCTGTACTTAATGTACCCGGCAAATCAACAAGATAAACTTAGAAATATACGAAATTCTGTACAGTCGCGCGATAAAATAAGACATCCAGTTTTTATCAAAGTCCAAATAAGGAGAACAACACCAGCTATCAGAAAACATTTTCCTCAATCCCTCAAGAAATTGTCGTAACAAAGGGAATACCCGATTGACTCAACGAAATGGTCATAACAGATTTATATGCCTAATTAGGCCAATAAAATTAGCTTAACCCGGACATAATTCATAAACTGCAAGTTTTTTCTTTTTTTTCGGATATTGTGTTGAGTATCAAATGTAAATGAATACCGTGTCGTTAAAAGTCCGGGGTGGTCATTTTTTTTATTAGAAATCATACGATTTCATTGATTGCCAAACTTTAACGTAAAAGTAAAATACGTAACCAAAAACCTTGTTAGTATAATTTTCAGCTGTAGTCAAATGCTACCACCTGATATGAAAATTAAACAAAACCTAAATTCGTTTATGTGTTTTTTTTACCAGTATTCATTTTGTGCATATATATCGTTAAGCAAAAATAATAACTACGATGTTATGTTTGTGCTAAGCTTAATGGAGTATTTATAGATACATAACACAAAAATTAAACATTATTTTTTAACGTTCAAAGAAAAAGTTATTTCTCAATAGTTAAAAATCGTAACTGTGAAATTTTTGTTTAATTATAATTTTTTGTGCTCTACAATCATGTTTTAATCAAAATTATACAGTTTAATAACACGTTTTTGACATTTTCAAAAATATTGAATATACGCGCGAGCGACCGGAGTGAACGGGGCGGCGGGCGCAGGCGCGGGGCGGGGAGACACAGCGGCGGCGGCGTCGCGTTCTGCCACCGCCCGCGCCGGCGCGCCGCTCGTTACTTCATCATAACTTCATTTCGTCGTTTGCGTGCGCGCATGATTTCTATTGAAAAAATGGAATTCCCTAATTGCAAGATTTGCCAGTGCGCTTTAAACTTCGATCTAGTTAAAGTAGGTGAAAAGGGACAGAAAAAGTTAATTGCTGCCAGTAAAAGGCGTAGGGACGATATATTTTTAATTTTTGAAGAAAATTTAACATTACACAGTTAGTGCAGAGCGGTGTATATCAATGAACGTTCTAATTAGTGCTGAGAAAAACCAACTAAACCAACAAAGGGCCTAGAAGGTCATTCTCCTTCTCGCACAGTTTTAATGTGCAAGTGAGAGAGAATGACTTTCTAAGCCAATTTTAATTATATTATTTATTTACACAAGTTATACGTGACACTAAGAGTGTTACGTATACGTAGGTTATTTTATTTGAGACATTGTTAATTGATTTGAAATTTAAATAAATGAGACTGGAAGGCTTGGAAGGACGCGCACATATGTTCGCGCATGCGTGGTGGTAGATCTTCACTCAACACGCCTTTTTTTTCATTTTGTCTTTAAAATCTCATTCAGCGAACGCATGCACTCCAATACTGCGCAACATTCAAATACTTCTATAAAAGTTTAACCGGAGACCGGATTCGTGGTTTGTATTTGTGTCGTCTTGTGTGCTTTCTAAGAGTGCTGGATTCCCTACGACTTTCCTGCAAGAGAGTGATGGGGTCATCGGGTTGGAGGAGGGTGGACCTTGGTCGTCGGATCCTAGATATCGCGGAGGGGACATAACTAGCTGCTGAAACGACTAACGGGTTAGGGTGTTTTTCGGCCCTATCGAGAAAACCCTTAGTGAGTCGCTTCATACACTACACTGCTGGATGGTGGGGATCTTTTTTTTTTTTTTTTTTTTTTGTTCCGGGGCCAGGCTTCGGCCCTTGTGGGCCCCTCCCCTTATGCTGACATCTCTTTGAGGCGCGCGTGGAACACGAACGCGCCGTCGACACGGTCTGTCGTCGTCGCTAGACGGACGGACGGCTAGCTAGCCCATAGCCAACCGTCCACAGGCCCGCATGGTGGGGATCTTGAGGTCAACATGAAGTTGCTCATTCCTAACGTACCATGGGGCTCCCGTGGCCTTACGTAAAAATCGGTTTTGGAGGGTCTGCATCCTATGAAGGAGATGGGGTTTGGCGTGCGCGAACACGGGGCACGCGTACGTCATGATGGGCCGAATGCACGCGATGTAAATGCGCAATTTGCACTTGAGTGACAATTTGCTACGTGCATTCAGCAAGCAGTGGAGCCTACCGAGAGCGAAGGCGGCACGCGAACGTACCGTCTTGATGTGCTCACCGAATCTTAGCCGCCTATCGAGAATGACTACTAAGTATCTGGCATGCTTCTCCCAGGGGATCGGCTTGCCGAACATGGTTATCGGACTAGGGGATGGGGGGAATCTTACGCGGGGGCTAGAGAAAAGTACCGCCTGACTCTTATCGGGGTTGACCTCGATTCTCATTCTCCATTTCCGGAACCGATCAAGTAAGGCTTTGGCGGAGTTTTGGAGAATACGGCAGGTGTTGGATGGACTCCTACCAGAGTAGTAGATGGCCGTGTCGTCGGCGAACAAGGCTAGCTGGGCTGCTCTACTCTTAAGGATATCGCTGGTGTAAAGCGTGAAGGCTAGTGGGGATATCACCGATCCCTGTGGGACGCCTGCACGTATCGGATGAGGGGATGAGAGTGCACCATCAATACGGTATTGGAATGTGCGGTTCGACAAGAAGTTTCGTAGATAGCACGAGACGATCTGACACACCGAGCTGGTATAGCTTGTATATCAGCCCGTTGTGCCAGACCTTGTCGAATGCCTTCGCGATATCGAAGAACAAGGCACCGGTCATCAGTCCCCGCTGGAAGCGGGCACCGATGTGCTCGACTATGCGGTGCACTTGTTGAACGCAGGAGTGTTGAGGTCTAAAACCAAACTGCTCTGTCGGAATTAAGCTCTTAGCTTCGGCGAAATCTTTGAGTCGCTTATAAATAAGTCTCTCATAGATTTTACCTAACAAGTTGAGCAAACTAATGGGCCGGTAACTACTCGGCGAGGACTTGGGCTTACCCGGTTTGGGAATGCCTATTACTGTGGCCTGTTTCCACGCTTGTGGGAACACGTTATTGGCCATGGCGCTATTGAAGATAGCGGTCATTAGCACTATAAGGGCTGGGGAGAAGAGTTTGAATACCCTATTGGTGATTCCGTCTGAGCCAGGGGCTTTCCTATGTTTAAGGCCCTTGATTATATCCTCTACCTCTTCAGGGGTGACTGAGGGTAGGGGATTATCAGGGTCTTCTACGGGGGGTAGCGAGGTCCTGCGTTCGACTTCAGCATCCACCTCGGCGAGGTGGGCTGGGTCTACTGGCTGGGTACTGGGGGAGCATTGCTCTTCAAGACTGTCGGCTAGGCATTCGGCTTTGTCGACGTCGTCGAATGCGACGGTATTATCGGGGCGCGTGAGGGGAGGCATGGAGGCAACTTTAGAGGAAGATTGCATTTTCCTCTGAAGTTCCCAGAATGCCTGGTGGGCCGGTTCGAGTTCGCTGAGCAT
The DNA here is from genome assembly GCA_916618015.1 of Xestia c-nigrum. Lineage (NCBI taxonomy): Eukaryota > Metazoa > Arthropoda > Insecta > Lepidoptera > Noctuidae > Xestia > Xestia c-nigrum. Next base: position 964,293 of record OU745246.1, on the reverse strand, counting down.
CTTGTTCCATTGCTCGTCACGAAGTTTTTTGATGCTTCTGCTTACTTTGCGTTGTATACGGCGCATAAAAACTTTGCTTCTCGCACAGGGAAAAGAAGTATAAGCACGGACGGCCGCGTTCTTCTCGGTCAGCAGGTCACGTACATCGTCCGGGAGTTTCCAGCGGTGGCCATCCGCTGGAACTTCCCTTGAACAAACGTTCAGGACTGACTGTACGTGCTCTGTGAACGAGTTGATCGCGGCCTCCGTGTCAGCTACAGTCGCGATATTGTCGGAGATTTTGTCCAAGTGAGGGGATTCGGTGGATTTCAGCAGTTCGCTTACTTTCTTCCAATCCGTGATCACTTTGGTGGGAGGGGGCTGAGAAGGGTCAGAGTGACCGTTTCTCGGGGTAAACTCTATTACGACGGGTCTGTGATTCGAATTGAGCTCGTCGATCGTCTCTATAGAATGTAATCGCAAGTTTACATTCTTTAGAAGCGCGACATCTAGTACGTCGGGTCTGTGATCCGGGTTATTAGGATAGTAGGTGGGACTTATCGGAGCGATGAAATCGAAGTTGAGAGAACAGCAGAGATTATATAGGGCATTACCTCTGCTGTTTGATACATTACTATTCCACGCGGGGTGTTTAGCATTAAGATCTCCCGCCAGAAGATTTGGGGGCCTTAGGGCATCCGCGGTAGTTGGCGGGATGGCCGGACTCGCCGCATAAAACGCAGCTGGGGGGTTCGGTGCACAGTGTGCGATCTTTAGGGCGAGGGCAGTCAGTGGTGCCGTGGTCACCCAGGCACTTGACGCAACGCGGCTTGCCGAAGCAATTCCTCTGTGCGTGGACGTACAACTGGCAACGATGGTACTGAGAAAGATCGCCAAGTTTGGCGGGCTTCTCAATGCGGATGCCTGAGAGGTTGCAGACTTTGGATAGCTTGTGGATTGGGTGATGCCCATCCACGCGGTCGCAAATTACGAGCACCATGTTGTATGGTGCCGAGCTAGTGCGACCGCCAACCTTACGGTGCATGCGGTGCACTTCTCTGACGGAAATATTTTGCGCGATAAGGTCGTCTTTAATCTCCTGAGTGGAGATTTCTAGGGGGACATTTTTAACTACTGCTCGGACAGGGATGTCCTCTTGCAGTACGTGGGTGTGATAGAGGATGCTCCTATCCCGGAGGAGCTTGGTGAGGGAGCGGTAATCGCTTGAAGTTGGGCATTGTACTTTAATGCCGACTTCTACCACACGAGCGTTTGTATAATTGATTTTACGCTCGTTTAGCGATTTGGATAATTCTGTCCATTTTCCCTTCTCATGGATGTAGATGGGAGGGGGACGGACCGTTTTGGGGGCATTCGCCGGGGTGGCGGATTGCGATGCGGAGGCAGCCGGGGTGGCTGAGGCCAAGGGGCTGTGCGGACGACTCTGTGTAGAGCCTACAGCCAAATTGGGGGAGCGTGAGCCCTGAGTTGCCGGCTTCTTGGCGGAGCTGCTGGCGGGGGCTTTGCCCTTCTTCCTCTTCCCCTTTCTGACGATTTGGTAATCGTCTTCGGAGGATGAGGTGGGCGACGATGTTTCGGAGCAATCCGAATCATTTGAGGCGGAGGAGGTCGCCTCGTTATCAGAGATGTTTGTGTCCATCTCTTCGATCGGGGAAGGAGTTTCCTCGCTGGGAGGGGCCTCTATTGAGGCTTGGGACGCGGACGCGGGGTCAGCGGGGGAATTCAGCGCGTCGCTGAATTCCATAAGAGTCGAGGGTATTTCCTCGACAACGGTTTCCGCTTCCTTGAGTCGATTGCTCTCCTCGCGGAAGGGGGCGAGAATTTTCGCGTATTTCTCATTGTTGTCCTTGAGGAGGACTTCAATGAGCGCGTCGAAAAGGACGGCCCACTTATTGGGCTGCGCCATTGTTGGCGGGGACTAGATGAGAGTTAAGCTCATGTCCTAAGAAATCCTAGTCCCGAGGAGGTACGTCGAAACGTGAACCCCTCGGGAAGACAGTTCCCCGAAAAACTAACCCACCCAGTGTTTTTCCTAGTGCTACTCGTATGCTGTGCGAGAAGAAAAACACAAACAAACTCGCCAGCTACACTACTGTCTGATTGGCCAGAGGGGCCTGAACATAGCTAAAAGCCTATCACTTAACACCTAGCTCCCCGCGTAGGTGCGCCCGGGGATGTGTGGCCTCCCTGAACTTGTGCGAACAGGGAGCTGAGTACCTAAGGTGTGCCCTAAGCTTGTAATCCGGTCGCCAGTCTTATTGTGCGACAGGGCCCTAGTCCCGCAAGGGGCTCTAGTGCGAAAGGGTAGACACTCCCAACCGACACTAGGTGTGTAGCTGTGAACGAAGTCGAAGACTAGGTTTGACGAGGGAAGCCCCCAAGGCCAAGGTCCTAGCTCCCGATGCCAATGGAATGCCTCACCCTGAAGGGGTCCGGCGGGTTGGATTGGATCACCACCGTCTTGACTTCGTTAGCACCGTTAGGTTTACCGTCAAGAACCACTATGCACTACGGGACGGCGGGCACGGGGCCTTCGATGCTCGGCGTAGCGGCGAAGCTGCGGCGAACAAGACGGGGGGCGCGGGGTGCGCAGGAGTCGGCGGTGGGGAGCGGAGCGTACCACGTGTGCACGCTGCGGCGTCCGGGCGTCGAATGTTTTTTGAAGACAATCTCATGATGTACTTCCTTTTTTATGCCTACGCTCGGTTTACACACACTAATAACGGTTCGAGCGGGAACTGTAGGTACGACGCGAGAGCCGCGAGCCCCGTTGAGCCCCGATTTCGTAAAAGTAAACGGTGTCTATGTGTGTGTTGCTCGAGCGCGCTTTGTATGAAAATTGACTTCTGTACCCTTTTGATGTACTAGAAATGTATACAATACAAAACAATAAAAAAACTAACGACGGCTCAATACAAAAATCAAGTAAACAAACAGCTGCTACAAACTGCTAGTAGTGCCTACCTATAGTTTTTTAAGATATTAATTTGGTAAGAGTGATTTTATTTTTCGTATGGAAAGCAGATCACAAATGTAGGTTTTAGTTAGCACCTCTAAGACCCAAACATTGAATTTCGATTGTTTGTTGTTCACTTTCATTTACCTAGATTGATTGCTTTTGGAGGTAAATAAATATTTTAGGTAAAAATACTTATCAGTACCTACGTGCTAATATAAAAGAATACAATAAAATAACGAGATACGATCTTATTCTTCTTCTATAATGAAATACTTCGTTGTTCGTATCTCAACCAAGTAGTGTAACAAGACGGTAATATTTACGTCATTTTAGGTATAGAAAATGCGAATCGCTCGGGAACGCACACACACGTGACGGCGCCGGCGGCGGCGTTGTGACAAGCCATCCGCGCGTCGCGTCTCGATACAAACCAATTACGGCTTCATGTCGTACGTAATAACGTCTATATTACAATGTGACTTAATAAATAATTCTATAAATAAATATCCGTGGACTATTATTGTTTAATTTGTTTTCCATAGTATTAGTAATAATTTTTAAGCTTAAATTAAACACTTTTGAAATAGTTACGTATTTTGGTTCTCCCAAAAATACAAATATTTTTATTTAAAATAATCCGTAAAAAGAATTTGTTTAATTTTATTAAATGGGTTAAAGAAAATAGCGAACTGCCCTAAATAGATTGTTGGGCTGCAGTTATCTATAATGCCTAGTTAAGTAAACCGAAAAATATGAAATGTTGCGAACCCCCTTGATTAATGATAGTCACGGATGACTAATTTGTTTAATTTTGTGTTCTATAACTGGAGTTCAAGTAATATAACATAAAATAAGTATTCAGACAAAGTTATCTATTATGCTGTTGACAAGAAATCTTAATTTCTTAAAATTTCGTTTTTCGTTTTTTTTTTATTGACGCGCATCTCAAAAATGTTTAATTTTTATAAATTACATTATAAATTACACTGCTCTATGTTATAGAAAAAGAAAATTTCAGTTATAGAATTATGTCCGGGTTAAGCTAATTTTATTGGCCTAAATACTAACGTTGCTCAACTGAATATCGATTTAAGAATACCGAAAATATTTCTAATACCATTTCAGAAAGAAATCGTCAATGTAAACGAATTGTAATTCAGGTAAAAGATTTGGCGAATATTTAATGTTTCAATTAGGCTTTTTTCGAACCGGAGGTTAACGAAAAATGAAATTTTAAACAAAAATAGTAGCCTTCTATCAAACGACGCCGACGATTGGACTGAGGCGGTCCAAAGCTAAAGATGAAAGCGGAAATTTTGCTATGCAAATTCAAACATGTTTTATGTATAAATTGTATAAATATCACTATGGCGTGTGAAAACACGTGTGTTTTTAGCCGTTGACGATGCACCATTATCAGAGAAGCAATGGTAAAAGTTTTGAAGGCATCGCTATCATTGACAGATCACCTCTGAAAATGTCATCTCTCTTAAATTAACTAGCGAAATTTTTCAGAAGTAATATAGTCACGAGGGTAAATCTAATACCTACTGTAAAAGTAAATTAGGATTTGCTTCATTCGCAATAATTCCAAGACGAAACCTCTGATGAGAGAGTTCTCTTTCCGTTCCTAATTGAATTTAGAGTACTGTTACCTTTCAATCCCATGACTACTTGAACATTTTAAAGGTTTTCTTCATTCATCGCTGTTTTACCACGTCACAGACCGTTTCCCAACAAAATAAGGTTCGTAATAAAATTTCTGTACACAACGTAAGCGGTTTATGAGTTTCCTATTTAGCTCTGCTGTTGTATTGGAATTGAATTTTTTCCCTTTCCACCTGAGCGTTTTGTTTGCGCCAATTGTTGCCCCCTCGTGCCTCAATTTGTTTTACCTAAGTATCTGTCACGGATAAGTTAGCTACTGGAGTGATCATCTGTGTCTTGCCTTTTCCCAACCGTGTTGGGTTTGGCTTTCAGTCTAACAGGGTGTTCCTGAAAACCAGTATTTACATGAAACAGCTGTATATCTAACATTAACAACCCGGTTAATACTCGGTACCCTTAGCAAGTCTAATTGTAAGACTATCGGGCCACTACCTATACCTACTTTCAAATGACGGCTTAACGTAGGTACTTTCCGAGACAAAGAAATCTTGGTGTATGCAATAGGATAGTTGCCTGTTTTTATTCAGGCCCTGCTATTGGTGTGGTCATAAGCTCCTAGACTCGAGTCTAGTCACCTTATTCCTCTGAAGACATATTTATATACGTACTGCTGAACGTACTAAACTACTTCATGGTTTCTAAAAGTTTGCTCGAGTTGTATCAATCCAATAAAATGCTTGCTTGCTTGCTTGCTTGAATATTTGTGTGGGGTAAACAAACAAATCAATCTCAATTCGACACTAAAATAAACTATTTAGCGTTTTAGCGCCTGTTGGATCGATGTACGCAATGAATATTGAATCATAATATGAGAATCTAATCAGGCGCATAATACGTATATTTTAATTATCAAATTTCTAAGAATACATAAATTGTGACATTGACGACTTCTAAGCTGAACTAAATTTATGTAACCCCTCGTAATAACAGACACAATTAAAAACAGACGTGTGGCAAAATAAATAAATAATTATAACTTATGCATTATAATTATTTATTTCACTCACTCACACACACAGACACCCACATTTGCACAAAAGGCACATACGCACACACACACACACGCACACACACACATACAAACTCGCATACACACGCACAAACGCGCTCGCGCACTAAATACCTACTGTAATTGTTGTAAAACTAAAAATATTGTAATACAATTAGAGGGGATCGGCACTGTTACTTCTTAATAGGCTTAACAGGCTATTCTATAGCCTAGCAAGGAGGACAGCACGGCACCCACTGGATTGTCAGTGATATAATACTACCCACTTTGTGAAATGTTTTACATGTACTACAATCTGTTTTTACATTACTAAAGATTATTATAGATTATTATTTATTTTATTTTTCCGCTTGTTGCCGGCTCGAGGACCAAACGCAGACTGCAAGCGGAAAAATAAAATACATAAATAATTATAATTGCATAAGTTGATAAAAAATGGTTACAAAGAAGGTCTAACATCAAATGTATACAACCTATAACTCCTAGTTACGGCAATATATTATAAAGAAAACTAGCCTGTCATTGTCATTATCTGACATGGGGTGACATGGGGTGTTAGGTTATTTTCGTTACGGAATTTCTGGATTCGGTCTCCATGCTCAAGGCCCGCGATAGAAACTATGCAATAGCTTAAAAACCATTGCGCTTCCCGTCGATCTCCGTTACGTACGGCTACGAAGGGTTGGTCTGTGCACTATGTAGCACTCCATTATAAACTCGTCTGTGGCAGCTATCTGACTTTATTGGATCCGCGATAGAAATGTCTTGTCGAGTGTTCTGAAGACCGTTTTTATTGGGTTACGTCCTATAGATCGTTTAATACATTGTCCAATGAAATGTCAATAAAACGCTTGAAGATGTTTTGTCTCTAGTTTTTTTTTTGTAAGTAGTGTAGTACAAGAACAGTAATTGTAGGTAATACAGTAACGCAGCAATATTAATGAAGATTTTTTTGTCATTAAAACAAGACAATTCTGACGGAAAACGGTTCATAACTAACCTTAATGCGCTTGCAACAGAGCGTCGAAATATCGGGAGCTCTAAATAAACAAAAATCACGGGATGACCCGTAAACAAGTGTCATACTGAATCGAGTCTAAAAATGTAAAAATGACACCACTGGACCAAGGTAACAAACAGTTCACATTACTAAAGTGACTATAACTACTCAATATACAATATCGGTCCCAATCTTTTAATCTCACCAACATCTATTTCGGCCCCATTATAATAAATGACTTACGTAAAGGGTGCAAAAACCTCGCCGAAAGGCGTTCTCTCCGTCATTGCGATCATTTTGTTCTACACCATACCTGGGATCCTTCTAGTTACAGAGATATTGGAGGTCAAAGTTCCAACTTTTTTTGATTTTTTTATGCGTGATGTAATGTTTAGTTAATATAAAGAAATGCCCAATCTAGATAACAAACGAATTTACCTTCCTTACATAAGTACAGTCAGCAAAACAGTTAGGTTTACAATTTTAGGCTAGCAATCTTCTTTCAACTATTATAAATGGAAAAGGGTTACATCAATCTGTTTGCAATTTCATCCAAATCCTTTCAGTAGTTTCTGCATGAAAAAATAACAAAAATCGATCTTTACAGACCCTTACATTTCTAACCTAATCTAACCTAACCTAACTGTTTTGCTGATTGTACATCCTAACAGTTATTTTTACTGGTAACATTAATATTTAGGGCGATATGTAGCGGCCAATTAAGGCTAAGCTTATCATAAGAACAGTAAACTGTAATTAGTAGTACCCTATCTACGTCACCGATCTAGAATATACTAGAAGGACATTGCGACGTGAGCTAGATGTTACTCGGGGACCTGAAGAATACAAAAATAAACTTTATTCGTATACCATTACGACCGAGAAGCTTTATGGGCGATTAGCTTACGCCAGCGGCATCGCTCGCGTTAGTTTTAAATGAGAAATTTATTTTTGTTCGGAGATTAGGCCACCCAATAAATTGTAGCATTTAATAATGAAACGTACATTGATTTCTTCCCTATAACCGCTAGATTACAATGGTTAAATTAGCTTAGCGTTGTCTAAACGGAATATCTGCAAAAACATTTACGAAAACCAAAACAAACAGAAAAAGTAAATGTCAAAATAATGAATTTGTCTGTCAACCACGAAAAAACTGGATTTATAACGTTCAGTGCCACGTTGATTGTTTAAACCATCTATGCAATTTTAGTGTAAACCTTTAAAAATAGCATTAAAAATGCTCACAGTTTAACATTATTTATTTGTTTATTCTATTCTGATTCTATTATAATTATAACAGATATGGTTACCAATGGGTAGGGACCGTACTTTTTTAGTAAACGGAAAAAACGCCCCTATCATGTACCTATTTTCTGTCAAATGATATTAACCACAACAGAAATATTTAACTCGCAAAAAAATGTCATAAAATAGCTTATTTATTTTGATTTTAACACGTTCACGGACACTCCGTCGATAGGCGTAATACAGATAGATTAGGTTGTGACACCACGTCGATCGACGTTTCAATGAATTATACAAAAAACGCTACTCCGTCAGTGGACGGTTGCTTTGCGTACACTCTTAAGGAGAGCGAGATATTGTGTCACAACACGATCAATTATTATATCGCTAGTGCCATAAGGAAAGCCAAAATACAGTCGTTTTTTAGAGTTCTCCTCTCACCCCCTCCCGCGCACCCCATCGTGACAGTACGTTCATCGACGTGACATTTTCGTACTTCAGTCGCCCAGTGCCACCGTGTGAGACATCACGTTGCGCGCGGTCGCTGACGCATCTAACATCGAGAATCGTCGTCTATAGGCGGTTGTTGCCATAACAAACATAATAATGTTCTATTATATATGACAATCCGTCTACAGCCGTTGTATGGGAATTCGTGTGTCATATTGTATTTTTTTTAATAAATCATGTGTCCGTGAACGTGTTAAGATTCCGGTTTAATTTCCGTGTAATATTTCGTTCAATACTATAGTAAAATGGATACTTGTTTCTAGATGGGGCCGGTGTTTCGTACCTGACTACTCTGAAAGAAACAGCCGAAACAAACTCAGAGATCATAGTCTCTTTTGAAGTCCCAACAACCTTGCTTAATAATTCACATGAGGACTATGCAGATTAGTGTCCGAGATGGTCTTCCCAAGAGTGAATCTGTGCAGTCAGTGCATGCATTTGTCAGTTATCGTTTAGCTCGACTTATAACTCAAGGAGCTCAACGTTGACTTGTAGCATCAAATACTACCATAAAACGTTATAGTTGTTTTCCTCGGGAACACTTTTTTCGGAATGAAGTGCTCTTTGTCCGTATCATACACCTGATAACATAGCGAAATTTCAGGATGATCGGTTCAGTAATTTGCCGTGAAATTGTAACAAACAATTGCATTGATAATATTAGTTAGGATTATAGTTTCAAAGAGCTCAATCCCTGACTATACTGATCATTTTCTGCGTGTATTTAGGTTATCCTCCACAAGCGAGAAAAATTGCGGCGATATTTTCGTATAGACAAACGTTTTGTAACTTCGGCTTCGTGTCCATTTCAACTGTAAACTCACGTAAAAAGTATTTCATACCAACATCCGGCGAGGTCGACGTTCGGCCGGAAACGGTAATCGGCCGCCGGAAGTAGCCCCGCTGTTTATTGTGGACTACGAGTTCTGCTTGCACCGCAATTGGAGCCTTACACCGTAATCAAACGACTTCAATTCACTGTAATAATATAGTGCACTCAGTACTCAGAAGTAGTTATTGTTTAACTTTTTGTTCTGTAATGTTCTTTCATTTTGAGTGTATTTTGAGTAAATATTATGTTGATTGGCATCGAACTGGGGAATATTCGAGAATGCTACATAATGAGGAGACGAAAACATTGCTGAGTAAGGCGAGTACAGGTGCTAAACGCGAGTTTTATAATGCACTGCAATAAACAAAACCAGGAAAATATATGATATTCTTCAGGACATATTCCCGTATGATAGTGTTTTGAAAACATAATCAGTACTATTCATTTTGATCGAAAAAAAAAATCACGAGCTTGTCTCTACAAATTTATTTTAACGAGTAAAATCATACTAAAATACATGCGTTCATTCTGATTTTTTGTTAAATAATTCTACAAGCAACATATTAGCATCTTAGTGTTTCATTTTTCCAATCCAATCAATAGATGTTTTGTAAATCCACCGAAACCACTAATTTCGCACTATTCGGGCCGAAATGACTGACGTAATTACCTCTTTTTAGTGCAAGCTGATAAGGTCCATGTTCATCAAGAAGAAGACAGACTGATTATCTAAAACAGCTGTTTAAAACGCATTTTTGTATGGGAACATGTCACAGTGACAGCTGTTTTTGGATAACCAGACGGTTATCTTTTCGGTGAACATGGACCTAAGACCTTCATTCTAACAGTCGTTCAAACGAAGTTTGAACCACCGCAAATAGAGTTGCTAATTTAGCTCAAGTAGTCCCCTTAATGCAGTTTTTGTGAACAGTCTACGTTATAGATTTCGTCTGACTGTGACCACAGAAAGGTCAAGTTCCAATTTTTGTATACGATCTAGCGGCCCGCAGTGCATTCATTTTGGCCCGTTCAGGCTAATAGTTATTTGTTATACAAGAGGGCAAAGTTGTTTTTTAACCGCGTGCTCAATTTTGATGACCGAGCAAGCGAAAGATTCTAAAATTGAGTCACGAGCGCAGCGAGTGATTTAAAACTTAGAATCTTGAGCGTTAGCGAGGGAATCAAAAGAGCACGAGGTGAAAAATCTTTGCACTCGAGTGCAACTCGTAACTTTTCATCCCACCTCAGCGAGGAAATGAATAAGACAAAAAAATGCGTATTATTAACAAATTCAGTTAATTCTGTTAGCGTCAAATAAACTTCTTCGTCGCTAGATAATGAGTGGTCATTTTAGGTTTATCACTTGTTTTCAAGTCGGATTCCTTGTTTTTAAGCTAAGGTGTTAACAATATGACGTGAAAAGAAAATGGCGCGCAAAACATTTAAAAAAAACTACACCAAGAAGGTTCCGAGTCCGAGTTCTTAACAAATTAAAAAATAATGTATGATAAGTTCGGCACCATAGAGGTAGAAGTAAATAGGTTTATTGATGTTTCGAATTCACATGCTTAGTGCACACGATGTTCTAAATTCAAGTTTACTTTACCCTCAAGACAATAAAAACGGCTTTTGCACTCAGATATCGAAGAGCAAAAATACTCTTTCCGACATATTATGGGAGGATGAAAAGGTTTATTGTAACAGTCAGGGTGGTTTTCGTAGTTTAAATACAAATACGAGTAAACTAGAACACATTTAAGAGCAGTGACAGTTGACACTAGGTCTGACCGCCTAAGTCCTAAAATTCGTAATGAACTTTTATAATGTACAAGTGTGTGTCCGTGGCTTCGTCTGCGTGGAGTTCGGTTAAAATAAATTTCATCCAAATCCACTCAGTAGTTCTAAACATTGCAAAAAACATTGAGACTTCACAAACTTTCACATTTAAGATATTATTAGGATTAAGTAGGTATGTTAATATACAGGGTGTATTTCACCTCATCACAAAGCCGTTAACCAAGCATTCTGTATATTAAACTAAGTAACTTTACGCAAAAAATATTGCTGGGAAACAACTTTTTTTTTTGAGGTTATAAATCATGTTTTGTGGTATAACTCAATGTAACACATTCAAAACATTGTGCGGATGGATGGATTGAATAGTACGGGGGTCGTAGAGATATTTAAAGTAAAAATCATGCGATAAAAAGTAGTATTTTAAAAAAAAGTTGTCAAAATCTTGCAACTTTGACCCCCAATATCTCCGTAACTAGAAGGTTCCCAGGTATAGTGTAGAACAAAAAAATGATCAGAATGACGAGGAGAAAAAGTGCCTTTCGTATTCGTTAAGAGGTGTTTTACACCCTATATAATGAGGTTAAGAAAATTATTTTAATAAGTATAAGAGATTTATTCCCATTAAAATTTAGACTTTGAACAACTTAAGAAGTGTTATTTTTAAACAATAAAGTGAGGCATAAATAATTCTTAAACTGTCAGCGGAACGCACTTAGCCTGGCAATCGCTGGATTTACCCAACTTACCGTGTGATTAAAAGTTACCAGTGCAGAAAATAAGATGCTTCGGCGCTGCACTTTTAGCGCTGTCTCCGGTAAATCTGCTTACTGCCTGTCGGAGTGGGTGAAGTAATAAGGCTGATAATCGCTTGATGCACACGGAGACACGTAATCAGTATGTAGGAGCGTTCCTAATGTGAATGAGACGGAAAGAAATAGACGGAAGTTTTAAGTGTTTTATTTGCTACAAGCCGTAGGATCGAGAGCATTTCCTATTGCTCAAATTATGGAAGGAACATTCCTCAGTGCCTGTGAATTGGCTGATATTATAAGGTTTTAATTATATCATAAGGAAACAAAACCATACAGATTTTAGTCGACCTGTTTAGTTAATCTTGTGTCAGCAATAGAATAACCCAAGATTTGAGGAGCTCAACGACTCGACGAATAACGTGGTCATAAAACAAGATTTTCGAAAGGATATTTATTAATTTTTCACGGGCCAACGTCATCCATACACGTACAGTATATACAAACATATGTATTACCCACAATACAGGGTTATTAGTCAATTGCCTTATGTAACACTGACGAGGGTGTCGGGAGCGCTGAGGTCAGGGTACGACCATTAATTTCCATTTATTCGCTCTGACAGAAGGCCGCGGTCAGCAGTGTATAGCCCTGGACTGCTTCAACGACTTTGACAGCTTCGTGGGAAGCATCCGCGCTACATGGAAGATGTACGCTGTCTGAACAGAGATCAGGTACAGAACTAAAGACGGCTAAACGATGATATGTGATATGATATGAAAACGGTCCATCCATCCATGGACAGTTCGTAGAGAGCTCAGCTTATCCACGCAGATAAGTTGGAACTTACGACCATTTTCACTAACAGGTTACGGAAGGTTGATTTAAGTGTGACATTCAGCTTACGGATGGTTAGATACAAAACGACATGGAAAAGTTAGGTTATGCGGATATATAGGATTGGATATTCCAAGCTAACTTTGTTTATAGAAACACCGATAGCTGCGAGACGTAGGCTGCCGAACTAACAGTTACAAGTTATCGATAAGTAATGGCCGTAAGCGTCAATCAAGACACCGTTTATAGTAAGATAGCATGTTATTTTCCAATTATGATTCGCCGTCAGAAACAAATAACGCTCGAACATTAGGTTTTTGCTGTGAGAAAAACATAGCGTACATATAAAGAATTTTACAAAAAACCACTTTGCTTTCCCAACCCTATCTGTTCAAATTATTTGTGCCAAATCCTTCAGTACGTAATCCAGAACAATCTTCACGATAGTCGAAGGAAAACCAAGTTTTCGTTAATTACATCCCCGCCCGCGGTTAAGGGTTGTCTGATCAAATTAACCCTAATTCTGGTTCAGCCTATCGGTAGGCGGGTAAATAAAAACAATAATTTTATTGTCTTTCGTCTTTTGTTCCTTATTGATTTGCTTGAGTCGGTAATGCCGACAAAGTTAAAAAACAAATAAAAATAGTTAGTAAATAAATAAAGTTGTAGTAATTTACTATTTTTATTTTTTTCACTTCGTAGACGAGAGTAGGTATCGGTTTGTTTGTTTCCACTAATCTCTAAAACGGTTGGTCTGGTAATAAATCGCTCCAGCCATCTTCAACTAATCGGGAAACATACATTAAAAAAAAGGTTTCTGACGAATTGAGAACCTTCACCTTTTTGAAGTCGGTTAAAAACATCAAATCTTGCCTCTTTGTAATATTACTTTAGTTTAGGACATTTAAAAAAAATGTAGGTCTTAACTTTTCCAATAGATTAGCTCATCACGTAATACTTCATGTCATCACATAACTTTAAAATTATATGCATAAGCAGAAGCATAAGTTCCCGTGGGAAATCACGTAGAACAATGTGTCGTCGGCCGAGCTAGGCACAGACATGCTCGGGACAACTTCACTACAGTTCACTTTGAGTCAGAATTACCTAATTGTTAATTATGCCAACGAAACAAACGCGATGTTTGCGCTGCTCTGCTCCCGGTTTCACGTTTATAACGATCCGCTTTGCGAAGCGTTTTGTTGCCTGTGTTATTATGAGTTTAGCAGGCGATAGGAATTTGTGGAGGTCCTTTAGTGCATTGCAGTAAAATGTGATGAATGTTTACACCTTTTAGGGTTCCATACTACAAAAGGTAAAAAAAGTAACCCTTATAAGATCACACTTTTGCCCGTCTGTCCGTGTAGCACCACCAATTTTCTCTGGAACGGGTGAACCTAGAAAGTTGAAATTTATACCAACAAATGTATAAAAAATAATCAGGTCCTAAGTTAACACAATAAGAAGATATGGGCAAATTAAGATTTTCGTGAAAATTTTAAATAAAAAAAAAAAAAATTGTTATTTTGCCTTAGCTTGTGCTGTAAGACAAAAAATAACAATTCTAGGTTTGTTAGTACTCCACTTCACGGAACGATACCAGCCCCCATATTCACTAACGTTCGGAATGAATTTCGATTCGACAAGTCGTATGTCTATCCTTTTTTGGCAGAACGAAAACGAGCGAGTTATACATACAACTTCCCGAATCGAAATCAAATCGAATGTGGTGAATATGGGGTCATTCAGGAGTATTTATTTGACGGATGGATGTAGACTGAAAAACAAAAAAAAAACCGGCCAATTGCTATACCGTCGCATATTATTATTGCGTCAACAGAAATACATTATCTTAGAAAATTTCAACTGTCTAAGCTACCACGGTTCATGAGATTACAACCTGGTGACAGACGGACAGTGGACTCTCAGTAATAGGGTCCTGTTTTTTCAACACACTTCCTCGAAAACTGGTTCTTTTCGCACAATGATTAGGTACAACATGCAATGTATTCCACACACGTGCGTTTTTTGACAGTTTTCCAACACGTGTGCGGGAATGAAAATTGGTATAATTTCATTTAAAATAATATGCGTATATGCGGCAACAACAACTAAATTAAACAACTAAACAACTTTATCTACTGAATTTGACTGAATACAATTAAATTTCATTCGGAGTAAAATTGCTCGCAAAATATAGCGCTGTGTCCCACAATATAAATTGATCTAGTTAATTCTAGTTGATCTGATAAGGTGAGTAGGAAATGTACACTCAATGTTTTCAACAAAAAAAGAGGTTATATTTTTCACCTGGCATCGTTCTCGTCTGCACATAAGTATTCACGTGGGACATTGGATCCCGAGCTCGTACATTGTTCCAAACCAACCCTGTGGTGCTACACAATGACATTCAATTAAAATTCTTAATTACACGTTCCAATTGATAGATTTCATTGAAACTCCCTCTTTTAGATAGCGGGAACAAAGTTACCTGTAGTTCTACGATTATTTTCATAGGCTTTTTTAATGTTTTTATTAACTATGTATTTCAGTTCCATTTACACTAGTTGTAGGTACAATAATTATTATAACCTCGTTTTAGTGGTAGGTTTACCTACTAATTGTTTTACGTTATTATTTTATAATTAGGGTGTAAACAACGTCATCGCGACGCCGTAAACCAAGCATTCTGTACATGAAAACTAAGTAAATAATAATAATAATCCGGTCGAAACGTCGGTATTAAAATAAAGGTAAAAACGCGATAAATACCCGTTTTCATATGTTTTATAATGTGTTCTGATCGTGAAAGTTTTAAAAAGACAATTCATAACCTTTTTTGCACTAGTTTAGGAGTTTTTTTAGTTTAGTAGTTAGTTTAGTATTTGTTATAGTATGTTGTGTGTTGTTTGGTAGTCATATCACATTGGTGAATAAAATAACTCGGAAACGTCTGACTCAAACGAGGGTCAAAACAGATGTTTACGATAATTCAACATGAAATAAGAAAAAGCTACGATGTTTCATAATTATTTTTAATCTAAGTTACGAGTAATTCTCTAGATCACAGTCAGATCCAGTCATCCTGTATAGCTTCTACATGACAATAATACAGGCAATAATTTGTAATGACTTTGTATTAAAAATGATTTTCACTTCTCATGCTCTTAAAGTACGCCGTTATAGCCCTACGAAGCGGGATTAAAGTTACCGTTTATTCCCTAGGGAGTAAAAAGTAATTTAAAAATGGAACGTACTTTACTCTGAAAATATGGCCACAAAAGAGTAACTTGACAAAGGTTTTATTTAAATTTCGAATTGGCATGCAAATAGAAAGAGGCTAATTGAAAAAAAAAAAACAAATGAACTCTTTAACGCGAGAAAAAAATATGGTTGTTTGTGTGCATCGTTGATTTTAAAAAGCAGCAATGTGTGTGTGTTTTGCAGGAATGTAGGTACTAATTATCCGTTGAGAGTTTGTGTTGTGTTTTCAATGGTTAATCTGCGACTGACCTGATAGAAAAAAAACTGACCGCTCAGTTCAGAATTTTTGTCGAGTGTAATTTTGTTCAGTTTTAAATGACTATTTTTCTCGCACTCGAAGTGAAAAGTACAGTTTGCACCTCGAGACTAAACGCCAATATAATATACCCTCGCTTTCATTGCCTCCCTCGCAAGCTCGGGAGTCAAACCACCTCGGGTATATAATGGCTTCATGTAGTCCCTCGTTATAAAATATACTATTATGCGGTCGAAGCCGCGGAATGAGGTGGGTATTATACAAAAAGTTCGAAATAAACATTTTTGACATATTTTCACAACAATCACTATTAAACATTTTAGAATATTAATTAGTCCGCATTAAGTTCGCCTCCGTACTTTCTGTTTGAAGTGTTGATATAATAGTACATTTTGATACAAGTGAGGAAAGTTTGTTATTGTAATTGAGGCCGAATTAACACACGAGCTGTAGGCGAGTTTGTTATTGAGTCGAGAATTGCAATAACAAATATCCCCGTGTATCAAATGACGTTTTTCAATACACTTTTGAAGAAATGAAATAAAAGAACGAAAAATATTTTTGTCATGAAATAATATGAAACTATGATTTTCATTTTCTTTTTTTCCGCGCTTTTCGCCAAGTTGAATGAGAAGCAAAGGTATGAAGCCGCTAAAAGCCTAAAAAAACGTTATTTTTATATATTTTTGAATTTCGAACACTAATAAATGTTAATCCTATCCTATCCTATCCTATCCTATCCTATCCTATCCTATCCTATCCTAAAATCCTATCCTATAATTATATATAGCATTATAAATGTGAATGTAAGATTGTTTGTTACGCTTTCACGCGAAGACTACTGAACGGATTTGGATGAAACTTTGTACACATAGAAGTGACATAGGATACTTTTTAGTCAAAAAACATCTAACCCTCACTCGCAGATGAAGTTGCGCGGGTCAGCTAGTTTGTTTATAAAAGTAAATATTAGTCTTAAAAGGCCTGCGGAGCATGCGTAGTTTATACAAATGATTTGTAAATCAAACATGTTGTTACGGATTTAGGTTCCCAAATTTAATTTTGAATGGACACTGTTTAAACCAGAGTCATGAGAAAAATGAGTTGTCTATAGAAATTTTAAATTCCTCATATCTCGTCTTTGTATCATTTTCCTTTCAAAATTTGAATTTGGGTACATAGATATTCTGTAACCCAATCGAAATAAATACACAATACTTTAAGAATATGTTTGATTTACAAATTATTTTGGTATTACGTTTGTATGAAATACGCATGCTCCGCCGGCCCCTTAAATACGAACAAACAAAATCAAGTAAAATACAAAAGCGGCTGAATTCAGGACGTCGACGTCGTGTTCAATAAGACATTCCATTATTAAATATTATAAACCCTTCTAACATGTGCCAACTACGAGCTGCGTCATTTTAGTAAATGTAACTAAAGGGCTTACAGGGGCCTAATTCCGCTATTTTAATAAATTCGTCACTCCAACACGATTCCATTCTCATCCCATCGTCATTTTGCTTTAAGTTCGTAATCCGCTAAGTTCACAATGGTCGATCATTGGTCGGTCAATGGTCTCGTAATAAAATTGTCGTATTGTCATTATAATATTTCGTGGTTTCATTTTCGATATAAATAAACAGGTAGTAGTCCTTTGACCTACAAGGCAACACTCGCACGCTTTTAAAAGTTATTTATAATTAGAATAACGAATCGATTTCTTTTTAAATAATAATCGATTAAAGTATCGACTCGTCAACGCCACACAGTGACAACACTCATTCTTTTTCCGTGCGAGGCAACGAGTGCACGCGCTCCTACCTTCGATTGTTTTCTAATTAGTTCGAATTTTAAAAAACGTTCTATATTAACGATGCCTAAAAGGTCTTACGAAGAACGAATTAATTATTATATGAAGAAGATGGAAAAGTTACGGGATAAACACCGTCACAAACGACGACGACGAGAAGATTCTTTCTCAAGTTCGGACGATGATAACCAACAAGGTTAGTTACTGTTAATCTCCGTTATTCCTACCGTACAAGTTCTGGTCTAAGCGACAGATTTGATACGGGTAATTTGCCATAGATTCAAATTTGAACACGGCAAATATTCTAACCGCCATAGATTCCATAAGCGAACGAGGCGTGACAAATAAAATAGTAATAGATTCAAATTTAGAACTGTTACTTTTTAACGTACCTCCTACCTACATAGTTGCGTTACGTTTATTATTATGTTTTTTAGGAGATGAATCGATGATGTGGGACGTGCCAGAACCACCGATTGAAACTGAGCCGCACCACGGTCTTGGGGCGGATGACACAGTCGTTATACCTGACCCTGATGGACCTCGACCTGACATTTTGCTGGAGTCTGTTCCGACTCAACAGGATGATCCGAAGTCATTACCACCGGCACCGCCGCCGGCGCTTCCTGAACCACCATTGGATCCAGATATCCTGTCCGCTCTTGGCGAGGCAACAGATGAAGGTCCTGTATGGGGCCAGGAAATACACAATAACTTAACCCAATTATGGTTACCATTGCTCAAAAAGGGAATGGCTAAAGAGGTGAGAGAGAAAATATTAAAACATTATCTCATACCCAGTAATTGTACATTACTTCAAGCGCCAAAATTAAACATCGAGATCTCAGCCGCCGTACCAGAAATGGTCAAGATACGCGACAAAAAAGTTGAGACATCTCAACAACAATTGGGTGCAGGCATTAGCGCTATTAGTAAGGCGATGACGTCATTAATAACCAGTGATAACAAACTCGAAGCTATAAAAACTCTTAGTGATGGCTGTCGCATATTATGCGATTTACATCATTCCGAAACCCAGGCTCGAATCAAAATGGTTACACCCGGACTAGCGAAGCCATTCCTCAACGTCATACAGGACAGCGAGCGAGATGAGACGTTGTTCGGTTCCACATTACCGGATAAAATAAAGGCGTCGAAAACCATTGAAAAACAGGGACTACAGATAAAGAAAACTGTACCACTGCCAGTAAAATCTAACACAAATGTCCAGTCCCAAAATATGTCTGCACGCCATCAGTTCCAGGGAAACTGGGCAGGACCTTCTCGTTACCCAACGAACAGGGGGGGGCGAGGGGGTCAGAGGAGGTTCCCCACGTCAGCGCGTCGATCAGCAGGCGCGACGGCGACAGCGACGTCGCTAAGCAAGGCGAACCAGAACCGGTCTCGTGCCCCTGCACGCCAGTAACGGTACATGCAGGAAGGGTACAACTTTTCTATAATTGTTGGACTTTTATTACTAATAATACCACTATTCTTGATTGGATCATGAATGGAATACCTATTCCGTTTTTATGCGAGCCGTTTCAAACTTATATTCCTAAAATTACGTGGTCATTGAGTGAACAGCGTGATATGTCATTAGCTATCAAGAATTTAAGCAAACTGGGCGCTATTTCAAAGGTCGACCCCAGTTCAGATCAGTTTATTTCTAGTACGTTCTTAGCCCCAAAACCTAACGGTGGTAAACGGTTTATTCTGAATTTAAAATCTTTAAATCGATTTATCCCTAAGTCACATTTTAAAATGGAAGATAGTAGAACTGCCTGTAAGTTAGTACAATCAAACTGGTATATGGCAACCATAGATATGAAGGAAGCATACCTACTTATCCCCGTCGCTAAGCAATTTCGTAAATACCTTCGATTCCATTATATCGCGCAAAACTCAAGCGAAACAATAACTTACGAGTTTAACGCACTACCTTACGGGCTCGCTATAGCTCCTAGGTGTTTCACTAAGATTGTAAGAGAAGTTGTAGGCTTTTTACGTAATCGCGAGTTTCTATCTGTATCCTATTTAGACGATCTACTTTGTTTAGGGAATAGTTACGAAGAATGTCTACGTAATGTAAAGGAAACGGTAGCATTACTTAAATGTTTGGGATTCGTAATTAATTACGATAAAAGCAAATTGCAACCTCAAACATCATGTAAATTTTTAGGTTTTATATACAACACGTCTGATATGACTTTATCGTTACCTCTAGACAAACGCAACAGGATAGCCTCTTTAGTACAAAAATATTCCAAACTACCCACTGTTTCAATTAGAAATTTCTCACAAGTGATAGGAGTACTCGTAGCAGCGTGCCCAGCGGTGCGCTACGGTTGGTTGTATACAAAGATATTAGAAAGAAATAAATATTTGTTTCTACAACAACACGGTTCATTTGACATAAAAGTTAAACTTCCTCATAGCATATTAAATGATTTGAACTGGTGGGCTCAAAATATTTCCGAAGTAAATAATCCAATTAAGACCCAAAGCTATGCTTTGGAAATATACACTGATGCGTCACGCACAGGCTGGGGGGCTTTTAGTAATGGGGTACGAGTCAATGGTGTTTGGAAAGAAAGTGAAATTAGTTTTCATATTAACTATTTGGAACTATTAGCTATATTTTTCGCCATTAAATGTTTTGCTCGGGACCAAACGGAGCGTGCTATCCTGCTTCGAGTGGATAACACTACCGCGATTAGTTATATAAATCGCATGGGCGGTATTCAATTCCCACATTTAAGCGCTCTTTCTCGTGATATTTGGCAATGGTGCGAGATGAGAAAGCTGTGGCTATTCGCTTCGTATATAAACACAAAAGACAATGTCGAGGCTGACGAAGAGTCACGCAGGGTGAACCCCGACGTCGAATGGGAGTTATCACAACCTGCATTTAATTATATTGTAAAACGATTAGGTCAACCAGAAATTGACTTATTCGCTTCTCGCATCAATGCCAAGTGTCGCGAGTACGTGTCCTGGAAACAGGACCCAGACGCGATAGAAGTCGACGCATTCACGATAAGTTGGTATCCAAAATTATTTTATGCTTTCCCACCATTTTCTCTGCTAATAAATTGCATACAAAAAATTATACAGGATAAAGCTACCGGTATCTTGGTTTTTCCCATGTGGCCTGCACAGGCTTGGTATCCGATGCTAATTGATTTAATAATCGGAGAAATTGTTGTCTTAGGACCGCACCCAAAATTACTGTTGTCACATTTCAGACAACAACATCCGCTCCACCAGACGCTTTCCCTGGGGGCAGCGCTGCTCTCAGGCTCGCGTTCTCCCGCCGCGGTACACCGCCAGCTGCCCTACGCTTGATGCTCGCTTCACTATCAGAAGGTACACTAAAGCAGTACAGCGTTTGTTACAAGTTGTGGTGGCAGTACTGTAAAGATAATAGTTGTGATGTGTTTGGAAGTCCCATTCCACACATAGTCACTTTTCAACCGACTTCCAAAAAGAGGAGGTTATCAATTCGTCTGTATTTTTTTTTTTTTTTTTTTTTTTTTTTTTTTTTTGTGTTTGTTACCTCAGAACTTCCGACTGCGTGAACCGATTTTAATGATTCTTTTTTGTTTGAAAGCTGGTGCTTGTCGATTGGTCCCATTTTAATTTGTTGAAGATCTGATGCTGATCTTCCGAGATATACAATGGAACTCTTCAAAAATAGACGGCAAATCTGCAGTAATTGCTGCAATCGCTTGTAGGTTCATTGTTCATGCTACATCATGACGTAACATCACGCCTGTATGCTCTGAGGGGGTACCTAGATGTGTACAAAACTCCCAGAGTTCGACAATGTTTGTTGCCTCTGAACTTTCGACTGGGTTAACCGATGTTGATGATTCTTTTTTTATTTGAAAGCTGGTGCTTTCCGTGTGGTTCCATTTTAATTTGGTTAAGATCTGACGCTGATCTTCGGAGATATAAATGGAACTCTTCAAAAATACACGGCAAAGCTGCAGTAATTGCTGCAATCGCTTGGTTGTTTATTGTTTATACTATATTATGACGTAACATCACGCCTGTATGCTCTGAGGGGGTACGCACATGTGTAAAATACACCCGATTTCGAAAATATTTGTTACCTCAGTACTTTCTACTGGGTGAACCGATTTTGATCGTTCTTATTTTATTTGAAAGCTGGTGCTTCCTGTGTGGTCTTATAATCATCAAATCAGTAGCTGATGATGGGATTCTGGAGAAATAGAGAGAATTCTTCACATTTTATAGGCACACTAGAAGCGGTTTGGGTAGTTTTAGGAATTATACTTTCTCTAAGAAGAACTTCGGAGATATGCAACGGAACTCCTCAATAAATGATAGCAAATGTACTGGGATTGCCGAAATCTCATATCTGTCTATTGTTTACACCAGTTCATAACCTAAAATCAAGCCGGTACGCTGTTAAGGGGTAAGCACATGTGAACCACTAAAAAGTGAAAAATAAAAAACTTTTTTACAAAAAATAAAACCGACTTCAGAGAAAACAAAAAAGTGAAAAATAACTTCAGAAAAAACGCTTCAGAAGTCGGTGACAAAAAAACTGAATCAATCAAAAAAAGGTCACCGACTTCTGAAGCGTTTTTTCTGAAGTTATTTTTCACTTTTTTGTTTTTTAACCGAACAATATGACAAAGGTGCGTCTTACGGCACGATTAACAGTCATCGTTCAGCTTTATCCTTGCTCATAGGAAATAATTTAGCTTCTGACGAGTGCGTAAAACGGCTCCTTAAAGGGATATTCAAACTGAGACCATCTTTGCCTAAATACTCAACTACTTGGGATCCTCAAATAGTCTTGAAACATATTTCGGAATGGGTTCCAAATTCACAGCTTGATTTAGAGAAAATTACTAAAAAACTTGTTGTTTTATTGGCTCTGTGCACTGCACACAGAGTACAAACTTTTTCTTTAATTAAAATTAGTAATATAAAAATTAATTCAAACGGTATCGAAATTATTATCACGGATATTATTAAAACCTCTGGTATAGGACGGGATCAGCCTGTTTTGTATTTACCCTATTTCCTGGAAAATCCTTCTATTTGTCCAGCCACAACGCTTAACGACTATTTGTCTGCAACGAAGGCCTTGAGGCCTTCAGACACAGATCACCTCTTAATAACTGTGAAGCGTCCTTATAAGAACGCGACAGCACAGACAATAAGCAGGTGGATTAAACAAACGTTGCATGCAAGCGGCATTGACGTGTCAGTATACGGTGCCCACAGCGCCCGTCATGCTGCCACGTCGACGGCGCGCGCGGCTGGACTAAGTCTTGATCTTATCCGAAAAACCGCAGGCTGGACCACGTCCTCCCAGACCTTTGCTAAGTTTTATAATTGGCCTATTGTAGAAAAATCTAATTTTGCAAAATCTGTTTGTTTACACAACTATGCTCATGATTTAGAGTAATATTAAAATTGTAATCGTTTTTTAAATCTTTCAATACAAGAAAGTTATGATTTATGTTATCTCGTGTTTTATTTGTTAACTATCCAAGATCCTTAATACAAAATTAAATGTAAAAATATTACAGACTCTGAACATCTACCTGTTTATTTATATCGAAAATGAAACCACGAAATATTATATATGATCAAACGAACTTCTTAAGTGAAGTTCGATCGATATAATATGAGTGGTTTCATTTGAAGATATAAATACCCAACCCACCCAAAACCCAGTTTATTTTTACTATAACACGAGAGGACTTGAACTCAAGTCGCAACTCTAAAAAGAATGAGTGTTGTCACTGTGTGGCGTTGACGAGTCGATACTTTAATCGATTATTATTTAAAAAGAAATCGATTCGTTATTCTAATTATAAATAACTTTTAAAAGCGTGCGAGTGTTGCCTTGTAGGTCAAAGGACTACTACCTGTTTATTTATATCGAAAATGAAACCACGAAATATTATATCGATCGAACTTCACTTAAGAAGTTCGTTTGATCATATATTATAAAACCCCGAGTACAAATGGTTTTCGAAATCTACTACTAAATGCAAACATTTATTCATGCCAGATTTCATGTACGAGATTATCATTCTATGACTTTTCTTTCAATGGAACACTCCACTCCAGTCAAGTGGTTGACCATTGAAAAGTCATAATGGCGCCATTATGGTAGTAGAATTAACAAACTTGTCAAAATTTGACAGCACTTGACCATTATGAAATCAATGATCGACTACTTTGACACTATTGTAATAGCAGAATCGAGGCCCTGATGTATTCGCGGGAACCTACCGCATGATTTGAAAAAGATTAAAAAATCAAGAAAAAAATCTCAAAAACAACATTTTCCCACTCTAGGAATTTCTCTTGTTTTGTGGGTGCGTTAACAAACATTTAAAATCACATACACAAACAGCCATATTAAGGACTGTGGGCTGTGGAGGTCAGATAGGCAGCCGCTCCATGTAATATACTGGTATTCAGCTGCATCTAGTTAGACTGGAAGCCTACCCCAACATAGTTGGGAAAGGGCTAGGCAGATGATGATGATGACAAACAGCAAAATCCGGAACAACTATTCACCTGTGTGTAGGTCATCAAAAGTTTAGTAGCGAGTAAAGCTACATGCTCACGCGAGATATTAGACGGCGGTACCGACTACTGCGAAGTCGTCTATGTTCACCCGACGTGTACCGTACATATTGTACCTACGTACTGCGTTGTTGCTGGGAGCCTGGGAGGCGTTAGGCGTCACACGTCACGACATTAATAATATTCAACACGTGACACGTCGCCCTGTCACGTCACGACACGTCACACGTCGTGTGCTCACTACACGGCCACCGCGGAATATATTTGCTACTTAGTATCAGAGGTGTCCTTAGAAACAACCACTCTAATGTACGATTAACACCGATGACGGGATGCGTCGAAAATTCGGAAGTTCGGAACGCATCTTAGCGCATTTTTAACGAATTTTCAATCGTGGCAAAATCACAAAATACCTGCGTAGTATCATTTGAAGTTACGGGGCTACCCTGCGCTTGGATTAGTAAACAATAATTGTTTCACTCGCTAGAGCATAGAGTATAGTAATATAGCGCTAGAGAATGCCTTGTGGCATCAAGTACGCTTATGTACCTGTCAATAGTGTCAATGTCAATTACAATACTGTGTTTCATTTTCTTTAGTGTCATTAAAAAACTAAATAACAAGAGGTCCTTGAGTGTAAACCAAGGTTTCAGTGTTAACTTATCCATGTATCGTAAATAATACGTCATAATTGGAATTGTTTCTAGAAAGATCAAACTAAACGAGAGCTTATATATTTAAAGTCTTGGCATTGAAAATATATTTATAGTAAATTATTTTAATTTTTTTATTGTTTCAAACTATGAATAACGGGATACAGTACGTAAATGTAGAATTTTGCTGCTTATAACTTAATAAAGATTCTACAAAAACGATAAAGGAGCAGAAGTTTCGATCAAATACAAACATGACACGGCTTCAGGCTCCCTTCCCAAACAACAATAAATTCTTCTCCATGACCAGCACCCAAGTGCCCGCAATAAAAACCGGCCAAGTATTCTTGAAAACTTTACCACAACTCGTTTGGAGGCAAAAACTACGCCGGCGATCCTTCGCGCTTTATTAGAAAAACTTCAAAGTAAGGCTTCAATGAGATTCATTGGCCGCTGTTAGGCGTCGCGCCTCGGTGTGATGGACAACTTGTCTCAAGGAGTAAGAGGTTTCTTCTTTTGGAGAAAACAGGCCTGACAGTAGTCTGGTCACCAATAGAACTTTATTATTGTATTGTTATTGTTGTTTTGTTGTTTTTTATTGTTGGTAATGGGGTTGGTTGGTGAAAGCTGAAAGCAAATGGCGCAAGCAGTTTGTTCCCAATCTGGCCAATCCATTTTGAAATTTGTATAAAATTACATTGGGTCAAGCCATTTTGAAATTTGTATAAAATTACATTAGGTACCAGATTTTCTACCAATGAGGATGCTTGGAACAAACTATGCTATCTGCTATCGCTATTAGTTTCACAGTTGCCATTTCCATTGACTTCAACGCCATTGGTTCTTCTTAATGAGCGTGCATCGTGACGTTAAAGACAATATAGAGAAAGAAAAAAAAAAAAACTTTAACTTCAGAAGTCGGTGACAAAAAGCTAAGTAAATCAAGAAAGGTCACCGACTTCTGAAGTTAAAGTTATTTTTCTCTTTTTTGTGTTTTTGAAGACGGTTTTATTTTTTGCAAAAGAGTTTTATTTTTCACTTTTTAGTGGTTCACTTGTGCTTACCCCTTCACAGCGTACCGGCGAGATGTTATGTTATGAACTGGTGATGTAAACAATAGAAAGACAACAATCAGCAATCCCAGTCCATTTGCTATCATTTATTGAGGAGTTCCGTTTCGTATCTCCGAAGTTCTTCACCAAATTGAAATGGGACCACTTTTTTTTTTTTTTTTTTTTTTTTTTTTTTGGTTGGGAAATCATCAAATGACTTCTCCCACTCTGGGCGGAGCGGGAGGGAGTGTCAGACTCTTACTGACTAAAACCCATCCATGTTCCTTCCTCGCCCTTTACGTTCCGGGGCCGCGGTATCTCTTTCGAACAGGCCCGCAACCCCGGCAGGCTTCGGCCCTTGCGGGCCCCTCTAAATGGGACCACTTTAAGAAAGTACTCTTCCAAATCACATCAAGTGTGTCTATAAAATTTGAAGAGTTCTCTCTATTTCTCCAGGATTCCATCATCAGATCCTGATTTGATAATTATGGGACCATCTGGGAAGTACCTACCTATATTATACCCTTTCAAAAAAAAAAAATTCAAATCGGTCCAGCCATCTTCGATTGTCTACTCGAGACACTGGAGCTTGGTGCTCAATAATAAAACGACGATGTCTTCACGATAATAATGAATTTAATTTTATATGATAATGAGACAACGTTAATACGTTGCTCATATATTAAGAAATATAATTAATGTGGACTGATGTTCGTCCGTTTTACAATCAAGATGAATTGTTTTTTTTTACAAAATGTCAGGTAGAAGGCTTTTCCTAATAATTTATTTTGTGCGCAAACTACCGACTTTTCTAAGCGCCTGATCAAAACGATTAGCAATATTTGCCTTCGAAAAACGTCAGGCACAAACATCGAGTAATCGGGGAACATATATACATAAAACAAAAGAAAGGTTCCGACGAATTGTGAACTCGCACTTGTTTTCAACCGACTTGCACACACTTTCGATTGAATGATTATTCTGTTGTTTTGGGGAATCCTCGTGACCCTGGACCCTGACCCCACACCGCTTGTGTCGCACGCATCGCATCTAGTCGCAAACTTATTGATTGCGGTTGCTGTAATAGCCGTTTCATGGGGGTCGAACAAATTCGACGATTTCAAACACTGAACTTTATAACAAGTTACGAATACAATAAAAAGCAAGTTGTGCTTGTGCCATTTTGTATGCACTATAAGCAAGCCATCAGGTCGGCTATCCCAAGTTTGGCGTTGGTTCCGCCGCTCGCGCTGTTCTAACTCGATCTAACTTAGGTCATCATGATCGTAACTTACCTGTGCAAGTTATTACTTGTTCACTTTCGTGTCGCCGACATGTCGAAGTATACAGTAAGGCCGTAACTTAAATATTTGACCCGTTTTTTTTCTTTTGTTACATTAACCAAAATTGACGAAGATACGACGTTTTTATAAATCCTCAATACGTCACGCCTTGGTATAATTTTTAGCGACGTCACAAACCCCCACTCCCGAGTTTTGATGCGTATTATCTTTGTCAATCAATAGGTATTCAATGAAAAAAACAAAAACTACGTGTTCATTATTTTCCAATACTCTAACTGACTGACTAAATAGATTTGCAATTTATTGATACTGTCGTCATGCCTATTCGATTAATCTTTTTTTAAGAAAACTATGTAATGAACTTGATGGACTAACTATTAAAATACAAGGTTACGGAACCCTCGGTCCAAGTTAAGACTCGCACTGGCACAAATTACCAGATACTACACTCCATGTACTTACACGCGCTAATCACCTACCGAGCGCCGGGTAACCGGTAACCCATAGCGCAGTGGGTTGTCAACAGCCGCGCAGCGCGCACGTACCCACAGAGTACATTATACTATATAGAAATAGAGACCAATCTTGTTCCGTAAAACGGGTCATTTACGTTCGTAAAGAAACTAGCGCCATCTGATATTCTTAGTTAGAACTAAACCTTTGTTATGGGTGAATAGGCACACAGGTACCTACAGGATTATTTTATATTATTCTGTACTTTAGAGTCGATTTCAAGGATTGGTAAATGAAATACAATTTAGCTAATCATGTTTTTATTATATATATAATATTATATATAATATATTATTATTTTTTTTGATATATTAAAGCAGAAGTAAGTTTTAAAATATACTTTTTTAGTAGTAATGAGCTACCGGAGCTAGGCAATGTTGACAATTTGCGCTTTTATTTAGCGCCATCTATCTGCATAAAAGTAAACATTGCTTCAGAGCTGCCATCTCCTTTTTCTAGTTGTAGTAAAATGAGCGATTATAATCCGACAAAATTAAGAAACACACCTAAACTCAGTTGGTATAGGGACTACATATACTTCGTGATTTTGTGTCATTGTACCCCTTGCTGTCCCCAGTTTTTTGTACTAAGATTGAGCACCCTGCACGTACCTACGCATATTCCCCAAAGAAAACTTATTAAAACTATTTGACCGATTTCGTATATTCTCTACGTTAACAATCGGGAATTTTAAGAAGGGAAAAAAATATTAATCTATACATCAAAATAAAACACCTCTACCCTCTGTCTAGCCTAATCAGCTGCGCAACAGATGCACAAACGTTCGCGAAATGCGATCCTATCCGAACGACCGGCGCGACCGATTAATGTTGTCCGACCGTTGCAATAAAAACACCTGTAGATCACAAACTACAAGTGCTAGAGCAACTTAAAAAACATGGTTGTAAAGCTGAATACATAAAGAATCTATTTAACTAAAAACCAAGAAATATAACATTAATTTAATACTCTAAAATAAATGTAAAGTTTGAAAAACAGTCACGAAAACGGCTATTTCGCGATTAAAATATTTATTTTACGAAAATCTATTAACTCCTTATCAATAAAAAAAATCTTATTAGAAACTAGATTATATTTCCTTTCCATTAAGACCAAAATCTTAGTAACGTGTTAATTAGAAACCATTTAGAATCTAACTGGAATGTGGAAACTCAGTTTGTTTTGATGCGGCCGGCGCGGCGCCCGCGCACGTTTTTAAAACTCAAATATTTACGTAACTTTAACTCTAAGATACCTCTTTTTGTTGTTTATAAAATTAAAGAATATACTCACCATACTAAATAATTACTATTTATCCGTTATTACACACGTTTTAATCACATAAAATTACTTATTCAATGTTTACACACAGCACTATAGGTATACATACCTATCAGTTTTTCACAGGCAAATTACTGCAACTTTGAGATTCGGAAACTAAATTACTTTAACATAATATTGTAGCACGGTTCTTCACCTTCATTTTGATGTATAATACTATACTAAAATACGACTATTTCGATAATAAAACAATTTAAATACGACACTGCGCAGACGCAACACGGGAAAAAATGGCCGGGTTTGTTTACACTAAATTGTTTATATTATTTTGACGTCTGTCGATGCCTTTGGGCATAGATAAACGGTATAGAGTTGGGACATATTGTATTAAAGAGACTGTAGACGATCAATGCATGGAAATAGCAAGTTTTGATGATTTTTAAAGCATTTATTTTAAATTGTGCGTTTTGTTTTTTGCGGCTAGTATGCTAGCCGACGACGTCGTCGTTTCAAAAGTATAGGGATAGTATACTAGCCAAATGCGCATTAGAGGGCAAGTTTTTTGAACAATTATCTTCTTAATATATATAAATCTCGTGTCACAATGTTTGTCCTCAATGGACTCCTAAACCACTTAACCGATTATAATAAAATTCGCACACCATGTGCAGTTCGATCCAACTTGAGAGATAGGATAGCTAACATTTCAATTTATGAGAGGCAGACGAAGTTGCGCCGGTCAGCTAGTTTTTATATATATTTCGTTATTATAAGTACTTATTTTTAAAACTATTATAAATTCTGATGCATTTTTTTTTATTTGATTTACGGGCTTTGTCGCGAAGCGACCACATCGCCTGATACATTATAAAACATGTTTTATTTTATAACGTACCTATACTAAAAATCCGTACATACATCTTCGTCGACAGAGGCAGCCCTAGCAATTCACAATATCCACGCGGCTGCGCGATCTACAAAGCAATACCCACTTTACGTTTGTAAGGTTAGGTACATTTTCGTTCGCAGCGTCTATCGACTTGAAAGTGTAGGCTATTATAGCGGTAGGTATTGCACATTTTGTATGGAGTAAGTTATCTGGTAATCTCTGGCACTGGGCCATTTTTAGGGTTTCGTAGCCAAATGGCAAAGAAACGGAACCCTTATGGATTCGTCATGTCACTCATGTCTGTCTGTCTGTTCGTCCTCACTTCACACCTACTTTTTTTTCCGAAACTATAAGAACGAGGTATACGTAAACGCAACCATCTAAGCGCAACTAAATCATTCCTCGGAGCGCAAGCCGCAACCATATGCCGTAACTTGGTAAGTAGATGTAGTCTATGAACTGCATTAAGATTAAAAACACAAAAATAGAAGAAAAAAAAGAACAATAAATTTTGGGGGTTCCCCGACTCGCACTTGTTTTTAACCAACTTCCAAAAGGTCCTCGTCCCAAATGGGCCATCGACATGTGGGACGGCTTGCTGAACTACTCCAAGGTGCGCAATGTCCTGTTTTTATATTGTGGCAATGATGAATAAGTTCTAGCAATAAAAACAATATACAATACCTAGTTTGTGTATGTTTGTTTTAACGTGTTTTCACAATGAGTGATAGTGATCAAGATAAGAAAAAGAATTTTTTTGGTAACCAGAATTTAATAAGGAAAAAAAAAGAAGAAAAGAAAACAAGAAGAAGAACGTGATAAAATACTCATGAAGAAAGCGGCGGATGTGCATCTTGGATTTTCATCTTGGATTTTCATTTTGATCTCATTTTTATTATCAACTAGCTGTACCCGGCATGCGTTGCAATGCATTTTTTCCTACCTACCTACTACCTACCTACCTACCTGTCTACTTCTCACCGTTTAAACCTTCCCTGGACTACGACAAACATTTTAAAACCAAAATCAGCTCAATCGGCCCAGCCGTTCTCGAGTTTTAATCAGACTAACGAACAACAATTCATTTTTATTTATATAGATAGATTACCCCGAAAACCGCGAAAATGACACCTATGAGGAAAAAAACAAAATTTTCGTCGGTGCTATCTTGGATTTTCGTTTTAACCTCATTTTTATTATCAGTGACCTAAACAAATCACGAAAAAGACACCGATGAAAAAAAAAATTTTTTTTTTGTCTTATGATTTAGATTTACTTAGATTTTTATTTTGACTTAATTTTCATTATCAGCGACCCCAAAAATCACTAAAACGACACCCATGAAGAAAAAACCGAAAATTTTCATCAGCGTCATCTTGGATTTTCATTTTAATAATAATAATGATATATTCTTTATTTTTCGAACAACAGTAATCCATTGTGTTAGTAAGCAATACAAAATAACTTATTTCTTGTGCTAGTAGCTGAGATACGTTTTAGAAAACAGAGTAAAAAGTATTGTGAAAAGGACATCCCCAGATTAATGTTCTGTGATTGTCCTTCTCACAAAACTTTTAACAATCGGAGAGTTGATACTTTCTGCGATAGTTTTTAGGATGCTGTTGCCACTCGCCCGCAACCGTGACAACAGCGACGCGGTTTACTTACGAATGACGACGAGTTCGGTTTTGCGCAAACATAGCAGAAGCGCTGCGCCATCGCGGCAGTCCCAACAGCATCCAAAAAATATTATTATATTGTACGCGTAGGTCATCCAACGTTCTTTTGGTATAGTTGGCCCAAAGATTTCCCCTGTAAAAACACTAGCAATATGCCAAACTGCTACACCGACCGAACCTACGGGGCAACATGTTACCTCGGACTGCCAGTGCCCTACGCTCTCTTTCAATATCAACATTGTCCTTAAGGTCGTCAGTGAAAAGATGCCTTAGATTTTTGAAAGTTGTCACTCTTTTAACGTTCAAGCCGTTTCGGGTAATGTCAGGTATAGTATCTGGGCATTTACCGCTGGCCTTAAAGACAATGTATTCACACTTCTTAACATTATACATAAGTCCGTGTGAGGCAGCATACGCCTGACAGACTCAAAGCATTTCATTTATCGCACCTGCCGTCGGCGCCAGTAACGCCATGTCATCAGCGTAGCTGATACTGTTTATTCTTACACCATGGACGCTGCATCCCACCCGCATTTTGCTGAGGTCTACGATCAGGCCGTCTATATATGTGCTAAAAAGCCTCGGAGATATCAGACCCTCCTGCCTCACACCACATTCCAACCTGTATGTATCAGAGAGTGCATTGGACCACCTTACAACATTTTCTTGCTTCCCATACCAATACTGTAGGATCCTGAGCACTCCAGCCGCTACACCCCTATCCTCAAGCTCTCTCCAGAGTACGTCATAATCTACTAAATAGAAGTCTTTAGAGAGATCCAGAAAACAGGCGTTTCCTATCAGTGCATGTAATACTGGACGGTATGTTTGAGACTTACTATGGCGCTTTCCGTTGACAGTCCAGGTTGAAACCCGAACTGTGAGTCATGCACGGATAGGGTACTCCCTTGCTTGTCCTAAAATTTTTTGTCCGAAAATCATTATCCATAACACGTTTGCTATAAACTTCAGTAACCATAATGTTCAAAATACCGAAATTTTGTTTTACATACGGGTAACTAAGTTTACTTCTAATACTATTTTGTCATAATATTGAATACTATAATAATTGAATCTCTTAATTTTACATGACCTATAGTCGTATGTCTTATGTATTGTATCACATAACGTGTATGATTCGGAATGGTCATTTATTAATGTTAGTCGCTAAAAAAATCCCTAAAAGTTAGGTTTTAGTGACAGAAACGAATCGCTGTAAATCCGACTCCACGCGGTCTTGTCTGCCCTACCCCAAGAGTGTAATTTAAAATCGTGTAGGCGCGTAGAGGCGAGGCGCTAGGCGGACCGCAAGTTGAGGAGCAGGTGGTTGCAACACTCGCCGCCGCGGCTGATGCTGGTGAACAAGTGCCTTTCGGCTTCGTGAAGAGGTGTTTTACAGCCTTTATGTTGTACTAGCTTTTGCCAGCGGCTTCGCCCGCGTGAAGTTTGATAATTGTCCCATGGGATTTTACTACCGGGATAAAAAGTATCCTATGTGTTAATCTAGGTTATAAACTGTCTGTGTGCAAAATTTCATCCAAATCTGTTCAGTAGTTTTTGCGTGAAAGATTAACAAACATACATCCATCCTCACAAACTTTCGCATTTATAATACTAGCTTCTGCCAGCGGCTTCGCCCGCGTGAAGTTTGAAATTATCCCACGGGATCTTATTACCGGGATAAAAAGTATCCTATGTGTTAATCCAGGTAATAAACTATCTGTGTGCTAAATTTGATCCAAATCCGTTCAGTAGTTTTTGCGTGAAAGAGTAACAAACATACATCCTCACAAACTTTCGCATTTATAATATTAGTAGGATTAGTAGGATATCAAGTTTCAACTATCTGGTGGTCACGACACAAGCCTTACTACGGCGGTGGAACTAGGTGGCGCTGTGTGTCAATGTCCAGCGATATTTGACTTATTTATAAAAAATATAATTCGATTATTAAATATTTGTTTGCGACTGCAAGACGTAATGTAGTTCAACTTCATAAAGGTCGAGGAACGTCATTTAAATGTCAAATGCATTATTGTAATCAACACAACCTAGCACGAGCCTGCAAATGGCAAAAACGTAAGATTTGAATTTCGCGGGCTACCCTGACGCTATGATTCCATTCCATAGAGCTCTGACTTTGACTCATCTCATATCATGTGCGAAATGTCTCAATTATTTTACTTTTTTACATTCTCGTATACGTATGGCACGGACACTGACTTACATATTGTCCATGTAGATTTTTAGAAAGAAACAGCAGTTTTTTTATTATTATTTGTAACCGATGAAAAAAACTATGCTCAGAATGATGAACTGAAATTGTGGTAGCCCATTTAGCGTCAGAGACCCTTTATCCCGTATGTATTTTAATTTGCCTGGTGATAATTAATAAGTAAAATAAACGTAATATGACAAAATATTCGTTTTATTCATTTTAATGTTACTAATTATTCTACGTAATTTTCTAATCTAGACTACGCCTTTTTTAATCCGAGATGGCAACACTGATTGACAATTTGACATTCTGACTTGACGTCCCCGGGCGCCCACCAGGGATGGGCAAGTTAAAATATATATAGAAATTGTATCGATATTTTTAAACAGAGTCGATTATGATCGAGTGAAAAATATCAACATTTCGATATATCGTCAGTTTTCGCATGATAATTCAAAGATATTCCCAAAGCATATACGAAAATAGAAGGAAACAGTATTTTTTACTAATGCTCGAGCCTAAACAATTATGACACAAAATCAAACCTGTCGTCATCGGGAATTTTTAAAGTAAACGATACGCGAAGAGCATGCAAGGAGTATCTTATAACCTTAAACACGAAGCCAAAGTTGCGTTAAGAAAAATTTAAATTGATAAGAATTCGATACTATAAAATAAAAATATCGAATTTCGATATATCACAATGAGAGGTTTTCTTTTTGATAATTGTCAAAAAAAATAGTTTCTATGAACTCGATAGATGGCGTTAATCAGACTACGTTACTGGGTGCCAAAGCCAAAACGCTTGAAAAAACATACGTCACACGGTCACATACGCTCGTTGACTGACACTCTCGCTTATATAGGATACCGAATAATTATGTCACTAGGGCAAAGTGATATTATGTGAAGTTCTGTTCCTTGCAGTAACGTAATCAGACCAACGCTATCTATCCAGCGACTAGGGAAGAGTTGAAAAAGAAAATCTCTCATTTAAAATATCGACGATACATAATAAATGTCGACGATTTCATGGAAAAATGTCGATATTTCGATTAATCGATATTTTTTGCCCCTGCCTAGCTCCCGCTCCCACTCCCACAATCCAAGATGAACCAACCAAGATACCTAATAAACGAAACTTTACCAGAGTTTCTATTATTACATATTGAACTTGAACTTTTGTTCACTTTTTGTTTAAGAAATTGTTTGGTAAGTACCAAGGACTTACGTTCTATTAATTTAAAAGAACTTTGAAATAATTGTAGTAGTTTTTCTGTCGAATAAAATATTTTAAAACTATCGTCCAAACCAAGACGTTTACTCATTCTGTGGATCAAGTTTAAACATAGAAGAGCTCATTGCAATCTGCCAATATTATAATAATATATCGGAATGGTTATGGCTTATTTTTTTGTTTAAACTCCAGCAAGTACGCAACTGAAAATACCTACTGACCTATAATTTTAGAGATTTCTTTCCGAACTTAAATATCATTCCGAGATTTTACAGGGAGGTATTATTACACATGTTAAATACTTCTTTGAAGTTTTCTAATCTCTGATCATCTCCAGGCTTGGTTACTAAACATAATGACTATTATTTCAGAATTCAAGACTCATATCTCCCAACAGCCAACAAAATGGAAGACTATGACAGTCTTAATTGTAAACGAAATAGCTATGCTGCTCGTATAGAAAATTTCAATAAGTATATTCAAAAAGTGATGCAAAACGACTTGAGCAGTTCACAGGAAATTGAGTTAGAGATCCGCATTGGGAAGGTTGAATCAATATTTAAACAATATGAAGAGATACAGTCAAAAATAGAATTTATGGGTTATTCGTCCCGGGCTGATTTTGAATCAACATTTTATGAAGCACTAGCTATAGCAAAGGATTATTTATGTAAGAAAAACAAAAATAAGAATAATGTTACAACTAGTAGTGACAAAAGCACTCAAACCAGTGACCTCAATCCTCTTCAGCTTCCTATGATTCAGCTACCAAAGTTTAATGGGTGCTACGGCAGTTGGCTTGAATTTCGTGAAACATTCACGAACCTTGTTCATTCTAATGACTTAATAGATGACATAGAAAAATTTCGTTATTTACGGGCATCTATGGAAGACTCTGCTGCTGTGCTCGTCCAAACAGTTGATTTCTCTGCTAGTAATTATGCAGTTGCTTGGAAACTAATTAATGAAAGGTATGACAATAAATACATGTTAGTGAATCATCATTTGTCATGTTTGCTTAAAATTAAAGCCATTGAGAAGACATCGTCTATTACCTTGAAAGGTTTTGTGGACCAATTGCAAAAAAACTTGCGAGCATTAGAATTATTAGATATGCCAGTCAAGCATTGGGCTATTTTGTTAATATACATGTTAACTCCTAAGCTGGACGAGAATACGCGTCGCGAATGGGATGAATACTCCATGAGTAAAAATAAAGGAAACAGCGGAATGACATTAGATGAGTTCCTTCAGTTCCTGCGCACTCGCACTGACTTGATTGAATCCTTAGAAATCACCAAAAATAAAGACTCCATAGTTTAAATTCTAATTCCTTTAAATACATACCTACATATATTCTTAGAGGAAAACCACCAAGCTTTTATATTAACACAGATTTGTACTAGCTTAAGTGTAAATGTATTAAGTGCCGTGCAGTCCACCATAATTATTTAAGTCAAACCTAACACTACCATACTTATTTGCAATTAAGCAGAAAAATCTACTCATAATTGGTGTAAGTATTTCATTAACCTACTTATGTTCTACCTTAATACAGCATGCTTTGAACGATGAGAAATACCCTCATTTTGCAGACCTGCGGGATGTGTGTTGTGTTGGACCCTGCATATCTATAGTGTGTTAACTTGTACCAACAAGATATCTAGTTTTAATAAATACACAGAAGAACCAACCTTCCCTAAAATAATCTTGTTGGTACTTGACAATCACCATTATTTGGTTGTTTGATGTTTGTTAAAAAATGAGTTTTTGTTTCTGTTGAACTGACTTCATCTCAATAGGAAGGCAATACACTGACTAATAAATATGTATATTCACACCTGATATTTTATTCAGTCTACCTGAACAGTGAAAAAAAGTAGGTGGTGCATATGTCACCGTAAAATTGTCAAACACGTTAGATTGTAATCTCTCTAGCGAGATTGTAAACTTTCTGAAATATTGTCAACTGAACATACTGCTTACCTACCTACAATAAAACGCATTAGTTTTCGGTAGATTGCAATCTATCGAAGTGAAACCGTAATATTGTGAAATGCATGCGACGGAAGTATCTCTGCCCCCATAACCGGGACTTAGGGCACCCCCATGTTAGGTTAGTTAGGTTCCTTTTAACGCATTACCTGCTGACTTTTATGCTAATTAAACCCTGCAGACAGAAAAAGGGGCCCCGTCGACTACGCTTTTTATGGGAATACCTATAATGTGTTTTGAGGTTAGGGTATATGTATTAATCGGTATTTCTCAGGAATGGTACATAATCTTTTCATGTCAGTCAGTCATACCGCGCGAGTTGACTTCCATTGCATGCATTTCACAATATTACCTACGGTTTCACTTCGGTAGATTATAATCTACCGGAAAATAATCCTGTAGGTATACATAAATTATTGTAAGCAGTATGTTCGTTTGACAATCTTTTGAGAGTTTACAATCTCTCAAGTTATTACATTTACAATGTAACAGTTTTACATTGTGAATGTGTGACGCTGACACATACACACGAACATAGAACCTCCACAGCTTTATTCTGTATCTACATAATAACGATCACTACATATTACACAAGTTACATTAAATTCAAAATTCAAAAAACCCCCGACACATCATTATTCTACAAATCAAGCCCTTTCAGTTTTAATACCCATATTGAGGGAGTTGTGGACAACAAAATTTAATTCAACATTTTGTGGCGGCAGCCATCTTGGACTGATTTTTATCAAACATAGGAACACTCCCGACTACCTAGTTCAGATTATAAAAAAAAAAAAAATCCGTTCATCCGTTCGTGAGCTAAGATGCCACAGACACACGTCAAACTTATAACATCCTGTCGTTTTTTCGTCGGGGCCGGGGGTAAAACAAAATCCAATGCCGCGTCTGTGCCTGTTTGCGATAAACTCAAAAACTGCTGCACAGATTTTCATGTTTTGCTGTTTTCACCAATGGATAGAGTGGTTCTCGAGGAAGGTTTTAGTAAATAATTACAACGCGGGTGAAGCCACAGGTCTGATAAGATTCCGCTACTGTCCACATTGGTGCCGATTCTCTTGTCACAAATTTCTCTAAACTAGACTAAAAATCACTAAAATTTAGTTTATTCCTGTCAAACGACGTTTCCTATTCTGGA
The DNA here is from genome assembly GCA_916618015.1 of Xestia c-nigrum. NCBI lineage: Eukaryota > Metazoa > Arthropoda > Insecta > Lepidoptera > Noctuidae > Xestia > Xestia c-nigrum. The sequence continues at coordinate 925,786 of OU745246.1, read as the reverse complement.
ATTGATTAAAATGACATAACTTAAATCAATTATAGTTTGACAGCACTAAATTATTCAATTTAGTGAAAATGGCAATTTCGCTATTCTGAAATTGACGTTTTTCACCTAAAACTTTGATTGTCAAACTAAATCAGACTATTTTTAATCGAGACTAAAAAGGTGTAGATTAAAATTAGTTGTCATGAACTAAAATTTACAAAGCAGATTTCTCCTCGTTTTTCTTGAAAGTTTGGATGTGTTTGAGTTCAGAATGGAAGCTTATGTGATTGCAGCCGTTGTCGATTTGGCAGAAAGGTAAATTTAGTGTTATTTTATTATGATACAATACGAAATGCATTCATGAAAACTTACAAGGGAAATCCGCCCCTAAGACGACCCACTGACCGAGATTTGCGTATTAAACATCTAATGCACATGCTACATTACATACACTTCTCATAATCAAAGCCACTTCCAGGTTTTGTGTAATAAAATATGTGTCTAATAAGAAATAACTATGTTTTAGAAACTATCAAGCGAGGATTCAATTGGAAAGATAATAAGACTAATCCAACCCATTCAAAATGGTAGAGAAGAAATTCAATAAAAAGACACCTAGATCGGGGACACTTTATTTGGTGGATAAGCTGAATCCTCGTTTGGATGAAGGATTTATCCCCAATCACCTAAAGGTTAGAACGGTTTTGTGTCCTATATGTATATTATATGTATGCAATAATTCACTTGCTAAAACAAGTTAATTACTGCATACATACAAGGAACTGTAATTCTTACTGAATTACAGTTCCTGGATTTTGTTTTTTGTCATAGTGACTTTTATTATGTGATACTTTACACCTAGTCATTACTTATTAAAGAAATGAGTAAGTGAATAGTATGTGGGGAAAGATCTCAGTGGCTTCGCCGTAGGTCACTAGTAAACTTTATACCTATTGGGTATATCTATTAACTAAGTACATATAAAGTTTTATTTATTTTAGGAACAGATACCCACTACAGTTATGGCTCATGATTCCCATCGTGGTGCCATATATTGAGTGCCACTCAAGGGCAAGAAATGTGGTGGAAATGTGTAATGGGCGCCTAATGAACAGAACCAGAAAATGCTACAAAAATTATTCTGGCATGTTGCACCCTGTACAATTGGAAACATTTGATTGTAAGTGTTTGATTTGATTTATATGTAATTCTGTTTTATTTGTTTGCAAAATAAGAAATCTAATTAAGTGTATCTTTGCAGATGAAGAAGATATCAATGTCACCGAGCATAGCGAGGAGAGTGCTATTGCGGAGGATACCTGCACAGATTTCCTTGCTGAAGCGAGGAAAAATCAGCGATCACTTGTCAATTCTTTTAATTAAATGAAACATTTTATTTCTTTAATGTTAAAATATTTATTTTCTCCTTAAACCTTAACAAAAAAGAGTAGCGATTTCACAAAATTGAAACTGCATATTTAATACATGTTTCTGGATAACATGCGTTGAATGTCATTGAGATCTGCCCCTGCTGGTCTTCCACTAGTAGCCCTGATGGAATCCCTCGCCTTTCTTGCCTTTGTTTTCACTTTTGTCACCCACACACTCCAAATCTGTTGAAATTAAATAAGTTTAGAATACATGAAAATTATGCAAGTACTTATCCAATCCAGTATAACATTTCATCTCACTGAAACAACTTACATGGTTGCCACTGCTCCAATTTGTTCAGCTCGCTACTGACATTGGCCTTAAATCCAATACTTTGGGATCAGCTTGATTTTCTTCTTGTTTTTCCTTTTAGAGTATATACTAGTATAGTGTACACAAGTATACGTTACTTTACTACTACTCGTGAATACAGAGATTAGTTAAACGAATCGAACATCAAAGAGTATTTATTTGTTAATTAATTATGTTAACCGACCACCAAATTAATAATATTATTGACATGTGACATCTGACATGACAAACAAAACAAAGATAGGGCTTTCCTTCCAAACGCCGACGAAAATACCGGTTATTTTCAACTACAAAACCGAACATAATTTTTTAAGATCAAATTTTTATTTATTAACAAGCTTTAATAAACTGAAACTAGACAGAAATAAATAAGAGGACAAATCATGCTACCTCATAGATTTTTAAATACGGCAGTTTTGACGATTATAATAAAATTATAGGTTTTAATCATATTGAAAACCGAAAAGTGTCGCCAAAATGTTGTCATTTCCGATTTCCAACCCTAGCAGGATTATTATGGTCACAGATAATAAAAACTGAAAAATAAATATTGAACAACAATAATGTTTTACGCCGTTACAATAGTCCCTGTCTTTCATTAATGATCTTTGATAAACAATTTTAAATATTTGTTTGATTTCACTAGGGTTTTTTTTTGCAATTCAGATCATTTCGTTCACTTTCATTCAGTTTTTATTTTAATCTCCGACAAATCTTAATCTATGGTCTATTGAATTTAGCGATTGTCAAACTCGATTTTAATTGTGTCAAATCTAAAATTAAAATTAGAGAATTTTGTTTTCAGAATAACTTACCGAAACCAACTAACTAAAATTAAGAAATTTTAGATTTAGTTTAAGTTAGTTCGGTGTACAAGAGAATCGGCACCATTATGTCTCTTTTGTCGATTTAGTGCTATGGTTCCTGCACGTGCCCGAGCGAACCCATGGAGAAAAAAAATGAAGTTAGTTATTACAGACAGTTACAAGAGAGGGAATTTAGACGAGTACAAGATTTAATAACATACGATGTCTTTCTGTTTAACTATTTACATTAGGTAGGTACTATATAAAAAACCTCTCCCACTTCGGTTGGAGAAAACAGTAGATTAGCTTGTCTAATCAGTTGATTTGCTTTGGTGTACCTACATGAAATTATGTGTTTAAAACAGCTGTCTTTAGAAAATCAGACCGTCCGCGTCATATTGTTGGTGAACATGGACCTTAGAGCTTAATATAACGCTTATTCCTCTGTGACTGCATGGCTTTGTACAAGCGTCATCACATCAAGCTGCTACAATTTGTCAAGTTACTTTAATAGATTTTCAATTATATGTCAAAAGTTTTAGGTTCAAGTTTGCCTGAGAAAAATGCTACATTTTCAGGTAGCTTGATGTGCTAGTGTCTGTACTTATTCGTCTTGGAAATGAAAACAGAAAATCATTATTTAGGTAATATTATTGGCTTTTCCGACCCGTCCTATTTTAAGCGAAAAAGGGACACTTATTGTCAAAGGACAGATTTTCCAAACCCGATATTGCCTTATCCAAAGCCATCATTTTTGATGCATTCGAGCATTCCACTTGCACGTAGTACTTATTAGTCCCATGCTCTTGCCGTACATTCTCTGTGTGATTTTGTCTGTGGCAGATTGTCTTTGTTCGTACATCCCCAATAGTCCGACACTATACCATTCATTCGTTCGAGAGAGAGAGAGAGTGAAGTTTATTTATATTATATACCAGTATAAGTAGGGTACGTAGTGGATAGCCAGTGCCAGTGACTGTGAATATTTGCTTGCAAGAAATAGGTACTTACCTCATCAAGACAGTCTTCAAAGTATCGAAGTTCAGGAAAATTACTCAAGGTTAGTGGGAAAATGCCTATAATTAATTGTCTGCGCACACAACAAAACATTATCTGTAAGTACCAACAATTTATAGATAAACGCCCGTAAGACGACCCACTGGCCATTAAATGTTTTCAAAGTCAAAGGCAAGTCAAAATTATTAATGTGGTACAAGATGTGGTAAAAAAAACTTGTAGTGCGATGATGACACAATTCGCCATAAAAATAGCATGCAAATATTAGTAAACTTACACAATCAATTTATTAGAGTAGGGTAATTATTTCTAATTTTAATTAACTCAAAAAGAATTTTATAAAGACTACAAAAGAACTGATAATAAGTAACATAATTACTTAGGTCATTATCTTTATAGAGCTGACAAATATTTACCCATTTTAAATTAATTATTTTGGCAATATTATTGTACAGAAATTATAAGAAATATGGCTATAGTGAAATTTAAGAACACAGAAATTATTGATATTGTAAAGAAAAGGCATTTACTTTGATAGATACCTAATTACTAAGTAGGTACTATAAGATTCCGACCCTGAAGCAAGATTAGTTCAGGAACAGGTTTTGCCATGAACGAATACTGCCCTCGTAACAGCAAATGCAGTAATCGACATTTTTACGATTTTCCGTTTTTGTCAAAAATGACATAGGGAGACTTCAAGCAATAAGTAGTTTTTTTTTTTTTTTTTTTCTATGACTGGAACATGGTGAAATAATAAGAAATAATGCAGCATTTCGTGTGATATTATTTGATATTGTTAGCATGAATGCAGCAATGATCGTATACAAGATCAAAATGCAGTAATCACGTATTTAGTACCAAGTTAGAATGCAGTATTCGCCTAAATACTAGTAAGAAACGCAGTACTCGCATTTAGGAAACGAGGAATGTGAAGAGTGAAGGCTATAAATTACATCAGCCCACGTGCAGAGATCCAGCATCTTGTGATGTATGTAGTCGCCATAACACACACCAAGAACGATACAAAAAAGCCCGAAAGTTGTATCAAAAAGATGTTGATTTATCAGCTGCTGATCCGAGAAAAATATTGTATTCTGCCGATTTACAGAAAGTGATTATGCTGCCAAATGCCAATGCCTGGATCGAAATGTTTAAAGCCGTAATTTTTTGTCCTAGAATTATTATGCATTCAATGAGAGTTTTGTGCCTTTAGGGCCTACTAAGGCATGAAGATACCTCAGGCAGAAAACAAGAGGATATTATCAGTACTTATAAAGCATTTTTTCTCAGCAAACGTGACTGCACCGATATAGTGGTGTGGACAGATAATTGTTCAAGCCAGAATAAGAATTGGGCTTTTTTTACATTCATTTCTTGTCCAAATTGTAAACAGTTCTGAAATATGTGCCGAAACTATTTCAATTAATAGAACCAGGACACACTTTTATGTCGGCTGACAACTTTCACCACCAAGTAGAAAACCAATTACAAAAAGCTGGAAAGGTGTATTATTATGCTGATTACATAGATTGTGTGCAGTTAGGAAATTCAGGGAAAGTCACAGTAAAAACTATGGAAGTTTCTGACTTCTGCAAATATATGGATCATTCAACACAGACTTAAAAAGAGCACAAACAGAGTATATTTAAAAGATATTGAGATTGTGGAGGTACACAGAAATAAAAGTAACTTGTTTGTGAAGACACAGTATGATGGAATGATTCAAGAAATTGAGTTCCTAAAAGTTAAATACTTAAAGTCATCAATTCCTGATCCCATTATAAACATTCTTCTAAGGGGTATAACAGAAGCAAGAAAATTTGCTATTCTTTCTACACTGTCCAAAATAATACCACAAAACAGATTACCATTTTGGCACAACCTCCACATCAATGATTCTTCGACTGATCTTGTGAATAGTTTAAAAGTAGAAGACTGTGATGAAACATGAAAGGCTGTGAGATTTAAGTTTAATTAAGTACTACTAAAAGACTGTTACAGTGCCATTATTAATTAATATTTTTTTAGTTTCCTATGGAAGCAGTGTTCCGTTTATATAAATGTTTTTTAGTTTCCTTCGGAAGCAGTGTTCCGTTTATATAATTTTAGTTAAGTACCGTACTTAGTACAATATATTTTCTTACTCTATGTGCCAACAGACTGTTTAAATGATAAAATAAAAAGATTTTTACAATTAATCATGTTTTTCCTTTTTTTTATATTTAAATGTTTAACAACTAATTTTTACACTGCATTATGGCTTTTATTCCACATATATTTAGTAATTAACTTTGCTAGTGCACAATGCAGTCAATGTGTTTCCTTGATACAAATGCAGTAGCAAACACGTGTACTGCATTACACTTTACTTCTTTGATTTATTACAAATAGAAACACAAGGTTTAAGTGCAGTATTCAAGTTTCTAAAGACCTACATAAGAAAAAATAACATCAAAACTAAACTAAACAATACTTTGTATTTTTATGTACATTTTCCGTAACAAAACATATGAGTTTCATATCAGTTAAAGTAGAGATTTAATAAAAACACTTAACGCGTTTTTCTCGAAACCGCCATTTTGCAAGTACTGCATTTGCTGTTACGAGGGCAGAATAGTGCATTGGGTTTTTAGCTGATAATTTACCTGAAAACTATTTAAGTACTATAAATTATGATACTAGGTAGGTATAATATATGATATGATAAAATGATGAATTGTTGATAGAACATTCGGGAACCGCCATTACTATTGACGCGTGACGTAGTCAAAACGAAGTGTATCGATATTGCAGTAACGATGGCTCACAGAAAAAGGAACAAAGGGGTGCTTTCTGGACTCATAACAGCACAACCGCTGCCTGCCCCCAACATCCGTAAATTAAAAACATTCTGAATGCAAAAATGACAGTTCGTGTCAATATGGTATTGTAGTCTTTGCTGATGGATTGTTTGAGTTTTGTTTCACAGTTTCGCATTATATACTCTGTGGTTTCGTTACAAACAATGCTTGCTGTTTTCTTGCGTGGAATACCTATTAGAATATAATAATTTCCACTAATTTGTAAATAAGATTTTTATCTAGTAACGATGCGAGTGCTCATACTTCTTATGACGTCAGATGTAAACATGATGAAAAAAACATGATAAACACCGAATGTATCGAAGATTATTGCAGCAAATAAAAATGTAGGTAATGCCAGTACTGTGTACAGAAGACGACATCATGACAATTACTTATAATATTGTAAGTATGACGTGTTCTGTGTATCTAACCTCACAACGAAATTCATATTTGATCTGAACAGTCAACTTATCAAAAATGGTGATGTGTATCTTTCAAGTAGGTAGGTAAAAGTGCTGCTATGTTTATATGGTTGACGGTGTCGACAAGTTAGCCATATAGGTAATGTTAAGAATGTTTGTAAATTTATCAATTTATGTATCTCCTTCAGTGTAGTAAAGTGTGGCAAAGTTATTTGCCATAGGATATTAATTGGCCATTTGAATATGAATGACCAGAATAAGATGAAGGACGGTGCAGTCACGGGAATGTCATGTAGGTACAGATAAGTTAGTGTTCAAAAAATACATGTGCACAGTATGTTGTAATCATGTTGTTTTGGTCACAACGGTACAAGGAGCAGTGGCCAGTGAGCCACTGGACACTAGAGTGCAATTCTATTGGAGCATCAAAGTATTTCCTTATTTTTGTTCTTGACTTTTCCTTTGTGGCATTTGTTTCGTCTCAGAAAACTACAAATGAAACGTTTCATATTTTAAAGAATTTAAAAGTTATGCTAGTAAATCAACAAGGCAGATCAAGATACAGGTATAGTTCAACAGATAACCAATATTTAACTGTACTCCTCAACAGAGTGGTGTAAGTGAATGCATCAATCAAACTATTGTAGGGGTGGTTTATTCGCTGATGCAGGCTTCAATAGAAATATTGAGCCAACAAACGCCACTGCTTATCCTAAAAATAAGTGTTGCATCAGTGGGCTAGTTGATAAAACTGCACATGAATTTTGGACTATAAAGAAGCCAGATTTTAGTCATGTCCATATATTTGGTGGCCAAGTGATGGACCATGTACAGTCAGCAATACAGTTCGGTATGCAAGCTAGCAATCTTCTTAGGACTATTATTTGTAAAGATCGAATTTTATTATACTTTCACGCAGAAACTATTGAAAGGATTTGCATAAAATTAAAACAAATTGATTATAACCCTTTTCCATTTACAACAGTAGTAAGAAGATTGCTAGCCTGTAAACCTAACTGTTTTGCTGACTGTACAAAGAGAATAGATGTAAATGAGACACTAAGTGTAAAGAAAAGAATTATTTTAGTTGGTGTCCCTGAAAATGTCAAAGGATACAGAGTTTATGATCCTGTCAAGCGGTGTGTAGTAACAAGTACAGATGATTCTTCATGAAAATACAGAAAGAAACCCTACAAGCAATCCAGTTGTTGTAGGTAGTTGGGGATTTATAATCATCTGAGCAGTCAGCCAGTTATTATGTGGAAGTCTATTGTTTTGTCTATGGCCGGTATGTCTTTTGTTTTAGTTTAGTAGGTATTAAAACTGTCCTTTGTGCTACACCAACCAAAGTAGGTACTATGCCTTTGGACAATTTTAGTTTGTAACCTGCTCCGACCATAGTTTTCGATAATTGCGCAAATGTATAATTAGTCGGTAACTTTTCATCCAGGAGGGTGAAACTTCCATACATTGGCTAGGGACACCAACTTTTCCAACTGTTTGACAGCTAAGAATTGTCATAACCAGAACAGCTATTTTAGACAACTTATTGAATCAGTGAAGTAGATAGCCTAGCAGTGACTGCGGTTGCATTGTGAATAATAGCTCCCAAGTTCAAATCCTCAGTCAAGAATTATTTTTTGTATTTATTTGGTTGAACAAAAACTAACAGCGCCATCTAACAGCTTAGGTCCATAGTTTTAAGAACGAAAACCGGCTTGCGCATCTATCTTTTATTATACCAACCGGACCCAGAGATGAAAACAGAAAATTACTGTTTTCATCTCCGGGTTCAGTCGATCGGCATTCTTGCTCCTTGTAATTTTTTTTAATCTATACTAATATTATAAAGCAGAAGAGTTTGTTTGTTTGTTTGGTTGAACGCGCTAATCTCAGGAACTACCGGCTCGAATTGAAAACAACTTTAATTTAATTATATTGTATGGATGAATGGATGTTTGTTACTCTTTCACGCAAAAACTACTGAACGGATTTGGATCAAATTTAGCACACATGTAGTTTTTAACCTGAATTAACACATAGGACTTCATATCCCGGTTATAAGATCCCATGGGTCAATTTCAAACTACAGCGAAGCCGCTGGCAGAAACTAGTCTGTTAAGTATTTATAATAGATGCCAGCTTCTTACAGAATAAAAACCATTCATTATATTTTCAGGTAAAAGAGACATCAACTTGACGTCATGGCGTATCAAGACTACAACTATGGCGAATTAGCGAGGGCAAGATCAAGTATATTTGAACGTGTTAGACGATTCGCCCATTTTACTAACGGAATGGACACTGAAATGGATCGCGACGTGATTGAGAATGCGACTGAGAAATTCATCGAGTTAAAGTTGCGCATGGACAGAATCGAACCGTTGTATGAACAATTCGATGAAATAGCGTCGGGTCTCGAAAAGGCAGACAGACTCTGTGGCCAAGACCGAGTTAGTTTCGAGAATCTTTATTTCCCATCGCTAGCACTCGCGAAAGCCTTATTATTAAGTAAGCATAATAAGCATAATTAAAATATGTTTACACCAGCACCCTCTTTTTTTTCTTGTTCCTCTATAATTATTATCATAGATCGGAATATGTAGAGCTATTTTATGTACTTGCCATAGGTTAGAGCAGTGGTTCCCAATTAGTTTTTGCTGCGTACCACTTAAAAAAATACCTCAAACCTGCGTACCCCTTATTTTAGCAATCACACTAATATTATAAATGCGAAAGTTTTTGAGTGTGTGTATATTTGTTACTTCTTCACGATCAAACACCTGGACCAATTTTGATGAAATTTGGTATACAGGTAGTTGAAACCCTGGATGAACAGATAGGCTACTTAAACCGCTGGTAACAACAATATCACGGATTGGTTGCATCAGTTCTCAGGTTTGGTGTTATTTTTTGGGGGCAATCTACTGAAAGAGAGACTGTTTTTAAAGCGCAAAAGCGATGTATTCGATCCATGTGTGGCTTAAAATCTACCGAATCTTGTGCACCACATTTTAAATCATTAAAATTACTCACTTTGCCAGCTATGTACATCTTTGAAACTGCTTTGTTTGTTAAAGTTAATTTACATCTTTTTACAAAAATTTCAGATGTAAAAAAAACTCCAATGCGTTCTCAATACAAAAATCAATTCTGCGACATGAAATGCAGAACCGCTTTGATGAAAAAGAGTTTTTTTGGAATGGCTTCAAAAATTTACAATAAAATACCCGATAGTATAAGAACATTGCCCCTATCAAAATTTAAGAAAGCTCTCTCCTCTCTATTAATAGAAAAATGTTATTATACTGTTCCAGATTTTATAAATGATAATTTTTAACTTTTTTTAGTTTATGCTTCGTTTTGTTTTATTGTTTTGTTACTATTTGTTTTTAATTACTTCATTTTAGTTTTTATAATTACATTTTATTTAACCCCTTACTGCATAGATTTTTTGAATGGGACGAAAAAAATATATAATGTAGAATGGCCCCAAGACATCCCACGAAAAATATTTAAAAAAACCTAGACCAAGTATTTTTGAAAAAAAACGCGAAAAACTTGCAATGCCAAATGTGGCATCATATGCAGTTACAGGTTTATTTTCAAGTTTGCCAAATATGTCATTGTATGCAGAAATGGCTGGCAAAATAAATTTCTAATATAAAAATATGAGAAGCAGCATTCTGGCATAGGCTGGTGAAAGATTACAAAATCTGAAGGGAAATATGGAATTAAATGAGAAAAACGCGTATATTTACTTAATTTTTATTATTTTTAATCAGTCAATCATCATCAATAATAGGCTAATATCGCATAGAAAGGCATAATAATTGTCTTCACTATATTGCCGCTCACCAGATTCCCATTGATATAATTATGTCTTTTTAGGTTTTCCTTTGTTTTGTTACCAACCCCCCCCCCCCCCCCCCCCTCAGCTGTTGACTTGTTGAAGGCTGGTCGCTTTGGTATTCCAATTCTGAATCTACGTCACTATCTTCAGACTCAGACAAATGAAACGGGTCCGGCCCTCGATTTTCTCTCCATTCCGTATCTTCATCGGAAAGCTCTTCGTCTTCACTCTCATCTGGAATGTTGACTACATGCACTTGTTTGTGTCTCGGCATTGTTGTTCATAAACTGTTGGGGAAAAAGCAAGCGTAAGGTGCAAGACAAACAAGCGAGCAAGCCTTAACAAATCAAGGAAACACAAAATAATGCTCAAGCCACTTCTTCAAAATGTAATACAAATATATTTAAAAATTGACCGAATTGCATACTATTCCATATATGGTTTTCTTATTTCTGTTGTCATTCTGCATACAATCCCATATCTGGCAAATAGTTTTTACCGCAACTGCATGCTATGCCATATGTGGGTACTAACTTCGACAGCCAAAATATTTATAATCATTCATGCGAATTTAGTTTTTATTTGCCTATTGCCTTTCAAGATATGTCTACTGTATGCAAAATATTTTTCGTGGCTATAAATCGTGAAAATCCATGCAAAAACACCCCAAAAACGGAGCCCACTTACCACTCGTCGGCTTCTTGTGGACCGTTAAGAAACAAACTGACATTTCATAAAATCCACTAGTGTAAGTCACAATTTTTTTTCACAAACGTCAAGTCATATTACCGGTTTTTGATATAAGAGTTGCAAGAAGAAAAAAACATGTACCAAATTTAAATGATATGACAAAAACCCTTAATGCCCGATATGTCATGCTATGCAGTAAGGGGTTAAAATTTGTATGCCTTCGCGGCAAATCATAGCGCTCAAATATGTTTAACCTAACACCTTTATGTTAATACCTATGTTTTACAAATAAAGATTCTGATTCTGATTCAACGCGGGGCACAGCTAGTGGTAAAAAAAAAACAGTTTAATAATACATTGTTACCCTATGGGTGAAAGTAACTTGTGTAGTCCCGAGACGAGGTCTGGGCTCTGAAATATAGAAAAAAATCCTGAGCTTATATTTTAGGAGCTGCAAGACTAATACGCCATGGCTGCGGCATTGAAACGGTGACCGCGTGGCCGCGTGGTTCGGAGCGTTTCAATGGCGCGGCCACGTTTAAACCCTTATAACTTATTAACCATAGCTTTGACACATTTATGGTTTTGGGAGTCTACTTTTACAAATTTTTACAAAATCAGGGCATAATTAAAAAAGAAAAATTCATGGCCGCGCCATCAAAATGGACACAAAAAATTGAAAATATTTTGCCCAAATCTATGTTATTTTAAAGAAATATTTGTAACTAAATTATAACTAAGTCATTTAAAAAAAATATTCTTGAATGAATACTGAATTTTATGTTATTTCAATTTTTCATCGCGGTGTAATTTGGAGGCTGCATAGAAGTCGGCAAATGGTTCATTATAAATGTAAATCGTAATAAAATAATATTTTGGAAATTGTTCTTGTTTTTACTGATAGCCGCACGTACCCCTTGATGCAACTTCACGTACCCCTGGGGGTACGCGTACCACTAATTGGGAAACACTGGGTTAGAGTAATATGGATAAGTCTCGGGATTAGATTTTTAAGTACCTAGGTACTTAGTAAAATCATAAAAAGAACTACTATTCCCATCGGGACTAATGAAAGATCACACTTCCTTTCTGACTGGTAAATTTATGAAGGACGGGATTAAGGATAGTATACCTAGTAAATAGATAATCTGGATTCATTAAACCACTAAAATGTTTTTACGTAACGATTTCTTATTCAAAAATCAACACACATTTTTATTCTGAAGTTCGGAAAACAAATTACCATACAAATTATTTGTTCCTCAGAAAATCAAAACATTTTCAAATAGAACAATTTGTATTTACAATAAAATCTTTATTAGAATAATCAATACGTTTCAACAATAATTCATTTACAAATAATATAATAATAAAATCCCGTAGTAACAGTCGGAATCCCCCGTGGAATATCCATATTCACATCAATGTTTGCGGTCAATGAACCTAAATAGCTCTTCCTATTCCGATATATGATAATTATTGTACACCTCGTGCTATCAATGGAATTCTCAGGGTCCTCCACAAGGATTGTAAAGGGTCTGACTGATTCACTTTGTAACCATATACTATGTCGTAAGTAATAAAGGCTAGAAGTGAAGGGAGTGAAGGGTGGAAGTTATTATAGCCTAGCGCGTATTGTGCATATAAATGGCAAAAATGGGGAATTAAGGTGAACGCACACTTTCCCGCGCTGATAGAACTGACCGCGCCGAATGAAACATATTTTTCTCATCAGTATAACGTTATCTATTCGCCTGATACGGGAGGTGGCGTTGATCTGACTACGTTGTGTCAGTTTCGATGGCGCGGCCATGACTTTTTTTTTCAAAAATCAAAATCAAAGCATTTATTTCAAGTAGGCCAGTTACAGGCACTTTTGAACTGTCGAAACAAAATGAACATTTAAAGTAGCTACAGTCCTAGTCACAAGAAATAAAAACTGTGAAAGTAGGGTAGACTGGGTACAGTTGAAACAAAGGACGGTTGAAACAGAGCAAATATCTCGTAAACGGTTACGCGGGGAGTGAGGGAGGCAAGGGGAAAACGAAGCGGACGGCAGTTCCGAACGCGAATATAGTAGCGTGCCGCTCCCCGCGCGTTGTTGTTGTGTGCAGGACGCCATATTGTTTTTTATAGCCCAAAAGTAAGTATTTTTCTTCTGACATTAACGCTTATATTATCTGTTCTCTATAAGTGAATGTATTGAGTGTGTGTTTGTGATTATTATGAAGTTTGTAGAATAGGGGATAGTGACTATTTTTACTGTGTTATTATTACTGTCGTAACTATAAAGTATATTCTACCAAAAGTGGTGTTGGGGACGGTTGAAACATTTTTTATGGGTACGGTTGAAACAAAATTTTTATTTTTTGTAGATGCCGAGAGTTCGAGTGAGGAAGACTTCCAGAGGGGAAATTCACTTGTCGAGCTATAGTAATGCATATGAGGAGGTAAAAGCTGGAGATTCACTACTTTACGTAGTGAATCTCCAGCTTTTACCTCAAATATTTTGTTTCAATAGTGGCAAACGTAGCTAAGACCACTGTCTTAGCTACGTTTGCCACTATTGCGAATCTGAATACTCTGATTAATCTCTAAGCTCTGTTTTCTTTATGTTATTTCTTTCTTATTAATGTTTATTTGATTTAAGAAGTGTTTTCTTTAGTTAATTTGGAATGTTTATTTGATTTAAAAAAAAGTTTTTATTTAGTTTATTCAAAATGTGTAAATGTGTAATTCTTTAATTATTTAATACTCGTTAAAGGCTGATGAAACCTTGAAGACTGTTTAATGTTGTTATGTGGTGCCTTAATTAGTTTTAATGATAAATAAAACATGCTTCCTTAGTATTTATTGTATTATTTGTATGTGTTTCAACTGACCCCAATCGCTGTTTCAACCGCCCCTGGCATGGGGACGGTTGCAACAAATCCGTTTTTTTTTTTAATTTCATATATTTCTAAAAATAATAACCCGGGAACTATAATGATACAGCCATATCGTAGCCATATCTTCACTTTTGAATTTAATGTATCATAATCGTCACTCGGTTTATAAACAACAAAATTATAAACGATAAAAGCTAAATTGTTTCAACCGTACCCAGTTACCCTACTGTAGTTGCCCATTCCCTAACGTAGATCTCTATGGAGAAGAACGGGCAAGAAACTCCATGGACACTCTTTTAAATCAAAATATTGTTACAAAATCTTGGTTACATCATTCATGTTGAGATGGTATATTATGTGAGAACAATGTAGCAAGATGTGCACGTTAAAAGTGTCCATAGCAAAACAAAATAAAATACAACTCAAAAACTAAATAATTCATTCAAATAACCCATGGCGACTAAGAGATGACCAGTCACAACTGACAGCGCCCGTTCACGAACATGACGCATGGATCTGCACCATTCAGCTCAACCATTTTGAAGGGAACTAAATGGTCCGACACACGCGCCACCATCAGCGAGACATTTGAGAGAGCATGACATACTCTCAACCGCCAGGGCACATTCTAGTCAAGAACTGCCGTAGGCTTCCAGTGAATGATAGCTTTCTAGTACATAGTACTCACACAATATGGGCTATGCGATTATATAATACTAACATTGAATCTATACAATGCAAAGATAGTTAAGTACAATCTTCAGCAGCTCCAACAATTATTACCATTTAATGCTATCAATTTATGCGTCCCTGTCCTTATGGAGCAGGACCAGCATTGAGCCAAGCATCTCTATCAGCGATATAATCGCTCAACTTGTAATGTGCTTGTTGACAAAGTGTGCGTTTAATGGATGTTTTAAATTTCGTCTCATTCAGTTCAAGAATACTTTGTGGAATTTTATTATAGCATCTCAAACAGTAGGTACCCCATGAAAGATGAGTCTACTTTAGCGAGTCTAAAGCCTGGTTGAACTAACTTCTTATTCTTTAGTGCACACAAAAAAAACAACAAATATACCTACATATAACTTGCAATAATATAGCTTATGTACAAAGGCGAGCTTAACCCAGAGTTGGGTTTTCTTACAGCAAACCTAATTTTGAAAGCGAGATTTGCAAAAGAAAAATTAAATATTATTATTATTCCCTTTCTTCAATGTTTTCAACGATTTTTTCCATTTTTAAATATTAACATAAAAAATATATAAAAACATTTAAAAATATGTATAAAAAATTGTAGCCCACCGGTATCGGGAACAGGGTCCAAGCTACCGGCGGTCAGGGCTCCAGAGAGAGGAACCTCCTAACAATGCGGGCCGTGTCCAGGAGTACCGCTCTCTGAATCAAGCCCTTGATCCAGCTGCCTAACGAGAGCCTCCTCAGGTGTTGGTCGAGGCTCTTGGCAATTAAGCCATGCGCTGACACGACTACCGGCACAATGATTGCTGAGTCCACTTCCCACATGTCGACAACCTCGCGAGCCAAGTCAATATACATGATTTGTTTATCTTTCTCGGCTTTCACGAGGTTCTCATCATGCGGGACCGTTATGTCAAGAATCATTGCACACCGCTCTGATCGATCCATCACCACTATATCAGGTCTATTAGCTATAACAGTCCTGTCAGTGATGATGGATTGATCCCAGTACAGTGTGATACTGATTATTTTTGATATTATAATTTTTTTTTTATTATGCCATGATTTTGTAAAAGTAGACTCCCAAAACCATAAATTTGTCAAAGCTATGGTTAAAAAGTTATAAGGGTTTGAATGTGGCCGCGCCATTGAAACGCTACGAACCGCGCGGCCACGGAGATCTTTAAAACTAAATATTACAGAGACCTGAAATTTTGCTAAGTAACAGATTGAATTTGTTATATAGCTTATATTTTAGGAGCTGTAATACTACTACGCTATGGCCGCGCCATCGAAACGGTGAAAACACATTTTCGCCGATATCTCACTGAAAAAGCAACGCAGACATCTGAAGTTTTTTGTAAAACCCAGATTTAAATTTGTCAAAACTAGTAAAAAAAAAACAAAAAAATCGTCAGTTTACATTTCAGGAGCTATAAGACTAATACGCCATGGTCGCGCCATTGAAACGGTGAAAAAATACGTACCTAATCGCCGATATCTCGCTGAAAAAGCAACGCAGACGTCAGAAGTTTTTTGTAAAATCTGGATTTGAATTTGTCAAAACTAGTAAAAATTAAATAAATAATCCTAGGTTCATATTTCAGGAGCTTTAAGACTAAAACGTCATTGAAACGGTGAAAAATTTTAGGGACTTAAAAATTTTTTTCGTTTTTCGACCCGATTGGCGTAGTGGTAACGCTGCCTTACCATAGTATAAAAAAAGACAAGTAGGATATCTTCATATAAACGCACCACGCGCGGCTTGTATGTGGGCGTCATACCTTAGTAGGTAAAGATAGTTCTTTACGTCGCCGCACGCACACTCTAACAAAATCTCGACCCGTGTCTTACTGCCGCCAGTCGAGGCTTGCACACCGCACAAAGTTCGCGCGTCACGGCTTACAGGCATAGGTACGTAAATAAATTAAAAATGGGTGATTATCGCAGGAGAACCTATTGCTATTGTTATTTTTTAGACACCCATACACATATGGGTGTCTAAAAAATAACAGGAAAGGTTAGCAAGCCGCTTATTCTAGCATATAATTTATTATTGATGATGAGATACCTAGTTATTTTTATGTTGCATTAGTCTTCTATTTAGAGACAGACGAAGTAGGCAGGTCTATTTTCTCACTAAAATGTTAGGTACTTGATCTGACAATAGATTCTTTGACTTTGTTTACGTTGAGTTATGCCGATTTCTCAGTATTTTAGGTAGGTATGATAACTAAATAAAACGTAATTTAAAATGATCGACGAATAGGGTAGACGACAAAAGAAATCTAATTAGGTAGTACGTTGTTAGATTATTAACAAATATTTAACCCGTATTTTTTCTTTTGTTACACAAACCAAAATTTACGAACGTGACGCCTTCGCATAATTTTGAATGAGTTCTGACGTCACGAGCACGTGTCCATTTTTTTCCAATACTTACTGACGATGACGGTGTCGGCGAAGAGACTCTTTCTCCCATTGCTTTCTCCACAGGTGCAAGCAATGGTGCATGTAATGGCCATACGTAAAAGGCATCGTGAGTCGTTTTAGTTTTGAATCAACATTTTGTGTTTTGAAAACTTGTGATAATAATTAATTTTATGTCTTATTAGTAAGTATTTTTTGATGGTATCTTATTGGAATCTTCATAGTATTATGATTAATTAGCGTCATCATAATTTTAAAGTCCAACAAGACCAATAAAAATGTACTTAATGTAAAGTTTTGTGTCACATATTTACGTAACTTGAAAAGGTGTTTTTTTGTTAATTAAGATATGACGTTGAAATTAGTGTTAAAACGTTGGACTTGGCTTAAAACCGATAACCGATAGCTATTCATGCAAAAATCATGAGGAAATATAAGGTAAAACAAATAGTAAACATTGTGTTCGTCGTAAATTTTCACTGTTTGTTGTAGAATATTTTTTTGATAATAGTCTTTAGAGACATAGTTTTTTGGTGGTTTTACGATGTTTTTTATACATTTATATGTTTTCTTTACTCCACTTTTTATGATAGATACCTAATGTGGGTATATTAAATGTGCTTTCCATTTCAGATGCGACGCCTTCAGTGGCTGCGCTTAATTGACCAACAAGTATTTATTGTAAGATTTTAACTTCGTACACCTTCACGACCCGTAATATTCAATCCATTCATCAGAACAATGTTTGGAATGTGTACATCGTGTTACAATCGTTTGAAAGATAGACCCATTCAAAAAGTCTCCCCCCCCCTCTAAATTTTAAAATAAGAGAGTAAAAAAATATATGCTGAAGATCTCAATGAAAACCAGACAACACATTTCTAGGCACTGAATTTAAAAGCTAAAAGTGACAACCCTGAGACAGGCAAGTAGGTACGGTAGGTAATTATAACGCGGATTGAGCTGTAGATGCACTACTTACTGCTCCTGTTTATACTTTGGCCTTACGTTGTTAGGGTCCTGGGTTCGAATCCCGGTAGGAGCAAAAGTTTGTGTGATGAGCACGGACATTTGTTTCCGAGTCATGGATGTTTATATGTATAATAAGTATGTATTTACAAACAAAAAAAAAGTATATACTTACAGGGTGTTAGTGTGAACACTGTTGTCACTCAAACCATGGGTAGTTGACATAAATAAAAAATATAGGACCGAGTTAAAAAACAGGATAAGGGATTTTCTTTAAAAAAAAAAATTGAATTATCCGACGATGTCCCCGAAATCATGGCGAGTCCGACTCCACAAGTGACGTAATCGCTGTCCGCCCATCGACGCATCTATCTACTTCAGAATTCTCGTAACATTACCTGATAAATGCAACTTTTCCTGGCAAAATACCTACCTTACGTGTTGCGTGACGAGTCTAAATGTAACTTTGATGTGACAACAAAGAAAATAAAACGTAATACAAACTACACTTGGAGTAGGTATTAATTCTATCTTGGTTTTCCAGAAGCAACGAAAAAATTTGTATTTTAGCTACCTACCTCAGTAAACTGTAAAGGAACCATGAAAACCAGGGGGTCTAAAAAGCTTTGGCAGAACATGTTCTGCTAACCCATGCTTCCATTTTAGCCCCGCAGAGTTGTGTAGTTTTTTTTTCAAACAATGCGTTTTCATGCTGATTCGTACACACCGACACTGGACACATCAAGCTGTACATTTCTACATGACCAGTATAACAACATGGCCCCGCTATGTACACATTTTACGCTTATACTGGTAGTGCATAGGTAGTAGGTACTGGTTCATTTGACACACCTCCTTAATTTGGTAGTCCCGCATTTGCCTGCAGAGGCGATAGCGAGATTTAGTATAACACTTACAACTTTAAGAGACTTGACGTGTCGTGTACTACGCGGTTACGACCACGACATTTGTCGGACGAAACTCCAACCAGCCCCCGTATTCACACAAACGCTTCGATTCGATTTGGCACATCGAAAACGAGCGAGATATCTACGACTATACTAATATTATAAAGCTGAAGAGTTTCTTTGTTTGAACGCGCTAATCTCAGTGTCGGTGTGTATGAATCAGCATGAAAACGCATTGTTTGAAAAAAAAAATACACAACTCTGCGGGGCTAAAATGGAAGCTTTACCAGAACATGTTCTGCCAAAGCTTTTTAGACCCCCTGGTTTTCATGGTTCCTTTACAGTTTACTGAGGTAGGTAGCTAAAATACTAAATTTATCGTTGCTTCTGGAAAACCAAGATAGAATTAATACTCCAAGTGTATCAATCTTCACTGAACATTCAGCTACCTTTGTCTATTGCAAACCTTGGAAAGTAAAGGCATTTAAATTAGTAGAAAAACCGTTTCTTTCTTTATTATTCGATGTGTAGGTAAATGTGGCCACGGTTGCTGGTGCATTGCCGCTTCGTTTGCTCTCTACTCCGCGGTACCCGAGTAGGTACCAAGGCGCGCGCCGCGGCGTACGTGACGTCGCTAAATTGGACTTATCAGTATCACCGTGCGCGGCGTGGCATCATGGCAGATCCCGTGTGACACTTCATTTGCGAACATCTAGGATTCAAGGCAAAGTATCATAAAGTTCATTTGTGTAATAGAAATCCGAGGCTTTTGCGAGATGAGCAACAAAAAAACTGGTCAAGTCCAAGTCCAAGACTTGACCAGTTTTTTCTGTAAGAAAAAGAAAATCTCAAATATAACGGGTTACTACGGAACCCTTTCCGTGTGTCAGTCAACCAATATAACGGGTGAATGCCAGTCTTTACCCGTTATAAAGTAGCAACTACCTACTTCACCTTGGATTTTCTTATTATAAGGTATTTGGTACAACATTATTCAATACCCAAGTTCAACGACTATAATAAAGTTACGTTAAGGGGCCGGGCGGAGCATGCGTCGTTCATACAAACGTAATACCAAAAAAATTTTTACTTAAATCAAACATATTCCACAGAATATCTATGTTCTCAAACATATATTTTTCACCTCAGCACCTCAAACAACAGGTTTTGCTGTTTGCAGATAGTGAGCAAAATTCTATTTTGCTGCGAGAGTGAGACAAAGTAACTTTTTAATATATTTTTTTAAATAGCGCGAATAGTACAAAATTCGAAAGATTTAAACTTCACTTTGTTCTGTCACTTTCACTTCGATACGAAAAAAGCGAGAGATCAAGTCGATTCGAAATTCGATTTTCAAAATCCATATCTAGTAGGCCCAAAAAAAAACAATGAAACGTTCGGATATTACTTGTTTAAATTTTAAATGAAAAAATTATGTATTTCAGACAGTTAAATTATATTTAACAATTATCAAATTGAAGAATGTTGAAGAAAAAAATACGAAGTTTATCATGTATCTACTTATTTATTTATAATTTTAACAAGCTTTAATATTGAGACAGAATACCGCGAGTGTAGTTCAGAACGCATTTTGAAAAAAATGCGGGATTCAAATTGTTATTGTTGAAATTCTCTGTTACGCTAGCAATGGTTAGGTCAATGTACGCTAGCTACAAAGTACAATAAAATTTGGATATTAGGATAATATAATAAATAGATAATTATGAGTGAGTCCTGTGACGAAGTCTGCTATTTAACACTCGACGAATTGAAGCATAATGTAAAAATGCAGAATAAAACTTCCTGCCTGAAAAGTCTCGGGGTAAATATCTGTATATTATTTAATATTATATTATATTTATATCTCACTATGTTGTTTGTAGTATGTTGTTGAATTAACTTTTTTTATATGTATGTTTTGTATTGTTTAGCTATATGTTCTCGCTGCTGAGGTGAAAAGTTGTATGTGTTACGCGAGACCAAAGTTATTTTGAATCCTTCGCTACGCTCAGGATTCTAACCTAGAATTACTCGCTACGCTCGTGATTCAACTAAAGATTCCTTCGCTGACTCGTGATTCAAAATAAAAACTCGAAGCAAAAACTCACTTTGCTCTCTTGTTGCACAAATAACTATTTTATCCTCCCATCTCGGAAAGAGTATTTTTGCTCTTCGATAACTGAGTGCAAAAGCCGTTTTTATCGTCTTGAGGGTAAAGTAAATTTGAATGTAGAACATCGTACGTGTGCACTAAGCATGTGAACTCAAAACATCATTAAACCTATTTACTTCTACCTCTATGGTACCGAATTTATCATACAATTTTTTTTTAATTTGTTAAGAACTCAGACTCGGAACCTTCATGACCCCTTATTCACAACGCTTGGATTTGATTTCGATTCGGGAAGTCGTATGTCTATCTCGCTCGTTTTCGCTATTCCAAAAAAGGATAGACATACGACTTGTCGAATCGAAATTTATTTCGAGCGTTTGTGAATAGGGGGGCTGGTGTCATTTTTTAATATGTTTTGCGCGCGTCATTTCCTTTTCAAACAAGGAATGCAACTTGAAAAAAAGTGAAAAACCTAAAATTACCACTCATTATCTAGCGACGAGGAAGTTTATTAACGCCAACAGAATGAACTGAATTTGTTAACAATGCACATTTTTTTTTGCGTTTATTCATTTCCTCGCTGAGGTGGGATTAAAAGTTACGTGTTGCACTCGAGTGCAAAGATTGTTGCTCGGTCATCAACATAGAGCACGCGGTTAAAAAACAACTTTGCACTCTTGTATAACAAAATAACTATTGATTAATTTGTCTTCACCTATTGTGACAACCCTACCAAAATAGGTATCAATTTTGCACGTTGTTAACTAGCTTATACTCTGTTCCGTTTACTTACTCATGTGGTAGCGCCATGACAGAAGTTGTGTGTGGTAGGTAATCGGTTGACAAAAAAAAAACTGAAGCCAACACGCGTGCACTCGCTAGTTTCACACTCTGACACTCACCGTTGCCGAATAAGTCAAAATTCTTCTTCGGACAAAAATGCATACCAAGTCGTTCATATGCAATTAATTAGTCGTTCTTGGGCAATTATTACTCCTTTTACTAAAGCAATTAATACATACCCTGATCTTCAAGAATAAACAACATTTGCAGAAATGGCTCGGTAGTCGGGTCCATGGGGACCATCAAAATCAAAATCAAAATCAAAGCATTTATTTCAAGTAGGCCAGTTACAGGCACTTTTGAATTGTCGAAACCAAATGAACATTTAAAGTAGCTACAGTCCCAGTCACAAGACATAAAAACTGTGAAAGTACTGTAGTTGCCCATTCCCTAACGTAGATCTCTATGGAGAAGAACGGGCAAGAAACTCCATGGACACTCTTTTAAATCAAAATATTGTTACAAAATCTTGGTTACATCATTCATGTTCAGATGGTATATTATGTGAGAACAATGTAGCAAGATGTGCACGTTAAAAGTGTCCATAGCAAAACAAAATAAAATACAACTCAAAAACTAAATAATTCATTCAAATAACCCATGGCGACTAAGAGATGACCAGTCACAACTGACAGCGCCCGTTCACGAACATGACGCATGGATCAGCACCATTCAGCTCAACCATTAAATAGGAAACGAGTTCCTTTCATGCCTCGAAGAGCACATCGAGGCCTTGGTGCCGGCTGTCGCCTGTAGGCCGCCGGTGCGGCGCAACGCAGAACTGCGTGCTAATGGCGCCGGAATGGCGTGACGCGGGCGCATTCTAGTCTTTAAAGTCTAAATTGTAACGCATTTTCGCTGTCCTGTTCCCGCCCTGTGCGTGCCACTGCTAACTGCGGGTGCGCGGATGGCGAGGAAGTGGTGCCCGCGCCGCGCCAGCTCCACGCCCGCGCCACGACATCTCAATTTGTATCGCGCCACACCTCTTCTATACATTTTGCATGAAATATCAAAGAAGTGGCGCCACGCCACCACCTCGCCAGCGCCGCGCCACCGCCATACGCCACTTGTAGGTATATGACCCACGCCTTTTACAGACACGGTTGTCGTTCCAAGTTGCCACTCAAATATTGAAGACAAATTATATTCCACGACAAGCCATTCAATCTGAATGTTCAAACATTTTTTCTTCTGAGACTGAGCCAAAACCTACGGGTTATTTAGTTCTTATTACTGAAGGCAATAAGCTTGGACAATTTATAGTGTAGCTGTAAAGGTGGGTTCCTTGGCAAGCGGAGGGAGTCTGTTCCACCGGTTCACATACCGTGACAAGTGTGTTTGTTCCGGATGTTTGTATTTATGGCTGTTGCCTCCATTGTTTCAGATATACTCGTAGCTACGGTTGCCAGGTGTTAGGATAAAGCAGGACATACGTAGGATTTTTGATTGCTTGTCCGGCCAAAATAAGCGGCATCCGGCCTGTTAGGATTTAGGTAGGATTTTTCAATTGCGAAATTAATAATAATACGTGTAAAAAATAAGTGTATTAAGTAAGAAAATAATTTTTGTTCTGTCTCTAACTCTCTTAATCATCAGTCGTTATATTATAATATAACGACTGATGATTAAGAGAGTTAGAGACTGATTTATAATAAAGAAATATTAGCTTGATTTTGCTTTTGTTTTATTAAAATGCAATCAGAAAATCCCGGATTTCCATTTTTTTTAAGTAACACCAAAATTTTTCAAAAATGTGAGGCGTCCGGATTTTTCGACCGAATGTTAGGACAAAAAAAAATTTGTTTTACACTTTTTATAGAAAAATGGACAAAAAAAACAAGATGTCCGGATTTTTTACCCAAATGTCAGGACAAACTCACAGGTCTGTCCGGCTTTTGCGTCTGAGGACCTGGCAACTCTACTCGTAGCAAGGAGAAATTCCTGGCTTTAGGAGACAGTTATGTTTATTTTGTCGTAATATTAAGGCATTATTGCCATTGCTTGGTTCTCTGCGTTAGTTATTAAAAAGGAATCGACTTAAGGTTGCCTAAGTATTTAACAAACTGGAATAAAAACATTTGTACTTATGGTTACCTAATAAAAGTAAGTATTAAGTACATAGTATATAGGATTATTAGGTGCCGACTGATTTAGTGGATTTGATTGTTCAAAAGTACAAACTTATAGGTACCTAAGTAGGTAAGTACTTATAAAAATCTGTGTGCGTTTCCTCTCGTGCACACCAAGAAAAATGTTCTGTTTACGCGATAATAATATACAAATTAGTATATGGTTCCTCTAGCTGGAATCCTGACCACCGGCCGTCTGGACCTTTTTTTTTTTTTTTTTTAGGATGGGAAATCATCAAATGACTTCTCCCACTCTGGGCGGAGCGGGAGGGAGTGTCAGACTCTTACTGACTAAAACCCATCCATGTTCCTTCCTCGCCTTTTACGTTCCGGGGCCGCGGTATCTCTTTCGAACAGGCCCGCAACCCCGGCAGGCTTCGGCCCTTGCGGGCCCCTCTCCTTTTGCTGACATCTCCTTGAGGCGCGCGTGGAACACGAACGCGCCGTCGACACGGCCTGTCGTCGTCGTTAGACGGCCGGACGGCCAGCTATTGCCCATAGCCAGCCGTCCACAGGCCCGCATCTACGGTGGCCGGTAGCCACCACGTGGCCCCCGACGCCCGTTGCGTCTCCCGCGGCGGCCGGGAAGAGAGGATCTCTCCCTCTCTCGTTCCGCCACCTCCTTCGCTAGCATGACTGCTTCGCAGAAGGAGGCGACGGCTTCCCATTCCGTCTCGCTCCGGACCATGGATCGAACCAGGGCCGGACGCGAGAGGCCGTCTGGACCTTGTTCCTGGTTCCAAAGCCGAAGGGCTACTTTTTTACCCGGCTGAGTAGGTTAATTTGTGGAACACCGGGTCCAGGACAGAACTGAGGAGGAGGGGGTAAATGCATTATGTTCCGTTAATATGTTTGAAGAGGGATACCTAGCACCCAAAGCACAAGACTAATCTAAGCTTGGGTGACAGTTTCTTGTCTATTGGGTGTAAAAGAAAAGCTAGTACTCGTAGGTATCTACCCTCAACGAAAGGCACTAATATTGTTCTTCCGGTCGCGCGTCGTCGACCATACCTGGTAATCTAGCTACGGATAAATTGGTGGATTAAAGCTCCAACCTTTTTTTCACATGTTTTTAATGTTAGGTTACTTAAAAGTTTAGGTACCTCCGCGACCCCATAACAGTATGGGGACTGCATCCATCACCAGTTCAGCACAATGTTTCGAGTGCGTTACATTGAGTAGGTACTTTAACGTAGGTATGTACCTACGCGATCTTTCACTCCAAACAAAAAGTTGTTACCGTTACTTTGTTCAGAATGCTTGGAAAGGGTCCGTTTACACAAAATAAAACAAATGAATTCAATTCGATTTCTTATTTCTGAGAAATACGTGGACAAACCTTATACGGTATGTATGCAGATACATACGTAACATAGGAATGCATACCTATTGTGCAATTCCAACAACATCACAGAATAAGTAGACTGACAATATTACTAGACACTACGGGTCGAATACCTAATAATTATAATAACCTTCTTATTTTTTGAAGTCGGTCAACAATCAGCCGAGTGGCAGTAGGTTTAGTGGAGTAGGTCTTGACGGAAGTAAGTACATAATACCTAAGTATAACTGATTAAGGAATGAGTAACACCATTGTTACGTCGCCGATAACAGCGTGCAGCGGCAGGGTGAACAAAATGTTGATTCGAAGAATGAATGAATAGTGTTTCTTCATAAGGTTATCGACGATAGACGGAGTTGTATCTATCAACAAGGTTGCAACTAGGGTAGGGCTGCCAATACCATACTTCGGCTTTGAACACTGTTTCCCGGTGAAAGTAAATTGTCCTCGGGCCTAATTCTGCTATTTTAATAAATTCGTGACGTCACTCCAACACGATTTCATTCTCATCCCATTCTCATTTTGCTTAAAGTTCGAAATCTGCTAAACTCACTATGGTCAGGGTGGTGGCTCGATGGTCTCGTAATAAAATTGTGTTTTAATGGCATTTTCGTATTGCCATTATTATAAAACCAGTAGTACTCGTACAAATGGTTTTCGAAGTCTACTACTAAATGCGAACATTTATTCATGCCAGATTTCATGTAGGTACGAGATTAATATTCTATGACATTTCTTTTAATGGAGTCTCACTGGTTGTTCATTGAGAAGTCATAATGACGCCATTATATTAGTAGACTAGCTGACCCACGCAACTTCGTCTGCGTCAAAAGTACTACCTACCTACTACTACCTACTACCTACTTACTACTACCTACTACCTACCTACTACTACCTACTACCTACTTACTACTACCTACCTACTACCTACTTACAACTACCTACCTACTACTACCTACCTACTACTACCTACTACTACCTACCTACTACTACCTACTACTACCTACCTACTACTACCTACCTACTACTTACCTACTACTACCTACCTGGGACCGTTCAAGTATTACGTAAGCACTATTGGGGGGCAGGGGGGTCTATGCTTTGCTTATTTCTGATGACATGGGGGGTGGGGGGTCTAGATAGTTATTACGTCAGCAATAATTATTTACTTTTTTACAAACATGGTAACCCACACATTGTCTATGCTTGAAAACGAAACGCATATTCTGGGATTCCTACAAATAATGTTTACGTAAGCATGGGGGGGCGGGTAAGAGCTTTGCTTACTTTTGCTGACATGGGGGAGGGAGGGGTAAATAATTGTAATAAATCAGCTTACGTAATACTTGAACGGCCCCCCTACTACTACCTACCTACTACTACTTACCTACTACTACCTACCTACTACTACCTACCTACCTACTACCTACCTACCTACTACTACCTACCTACTACTACCTACCTACTACTACCTACCTACTACTACCTACCTACTACTACCTACCTACTACTACCTACCTACTACTACCTACCTACTACTACCTACCTACTACTACCTACCTACCTATTTCTCACATTTTAAACCTTCCCTGGACTTCCACAAATAATTCAAAACCAAAATGAGTCAAATC
This sequence comes from Xestia c-nigrum, assembly GCA_916618015.1. Taxonomy (NCBI): domain Eukaryota; kingdom Metazoa; phylum Arthropoda; class Insecta; order Lepidoptera; family Noctuidae; genus Xestia; species Xestia c-nigrum. The sequence goes on along the minus strand of OU745246.1, from coordinate 898,475 downwards.
GGTCCAGCCGTTCTCGAGTTTTAGCGAGACTAACGAACAGCAATTGATTTTAATACATATATATGTCACCGTAAAATTGTCAAATACGTTATATTGGAATATCTCTAGCGATATTGTAAAGTCTCGAATTAGTGTCAAATGAACATACTGCTTACAACAAAACGCATTATTTTTCGTGAAATTCATGCGATGCAAATCTATTTAGTCCTTCAGTTAGTTAGAGTATTAGAAAATAATGACCACGTTTTTTTTTAATCAATTTTGACAAAGATAAAAACGCATCAAATCTCGGGAGTGGGGGGCTCGAGAACTCGCTAAAAAATATACCAAGGTGTGACGTATTGAGATTTTTAAAAGCGGCTTCGTACCTATATTCTTCGAAGAGCTCGTGGCTAAATAATATAACAGCCGCTCGGGCCAATCTTTAGGTTAAGCCGTGCTTGCCTAGGTTGGTCTGTGGATGGGTGACCACCCTTACATACAGGGGTTCCTCCGTGCTTTGAAAAGCACGTTAAGCAATTGGTACCGGCTGTCATTTGTCCATCTTTGACCGTCGTTACAGGTAGTCAGTAGCCCAAAAAGTCTGACAACCAGTCTTACCACGTGGTATCGTATTACCCAGTATTAACTGGGGTGTGGAGGTCAGATAGGCAGTCGCTCCGTCTAAAATACTGGTATTCAGCTGCATCCGGTTAGACTGGAAACCGATCCCAACATAGTTGAGAAAGGGCTAGGCAGATGATGATGATCTTCGTATCTTCGTCAATTTTGGTTTATGTAACAAAATAAAAAATACGGGTCAAATATTTGTTGATAATCTAACTGACGGACTAACATTTTTTCTTTGTCTCTTTACCCTATTTCGTTACAGTATGGAATAGTAACAAATTTGTTGGATATGTAAACTTATAAGATAGATCATAGAGACTGGTGGTTTCATAATCTGACACTGCTGGCTGTCTTGTCTTCGCTTTTGGTTTTACAAAACGTCATGTGATTTGTACGTATTTAAAATATATCGTGTTTATAGAAATCTAACGCGAGTTTTATTGAAATACTGCCGAAACTCCAATAGGTTATGGGCCCAGGCACTTGATTAGTAAATATTTCAATAAAAAGTCGAGTTAAGAGCAAGATTACTACCGGTGTAAAAGTAACGTAGTAATGGAGGTCACGAACGCAATGAAAATTGAGAAATTTAACGGCAAGGATTTTCGACAATGGAAATTCCAAGTCAAATGCGCGTTAAGAGCAAAGGGATTGAATATAGAAAAAGCAAGACCCTTGGAAACCAGTTCGCAAGTGCAGTGGGATAAAGATGATGGTATGGCCATGTTCATTTTAACTTCATCTATGGATTTGAACCAAATATCTCTAATAGAAAACTGCGAGACTGCTAAAGAAGTCATGACCAAATTAGAATCAATTTATGAACAAAAATCGGAGCTAAACAAAATCATGGTGCACGAAAAATTCTATCAATATAAAATGTCATCAACCGATAGTATTGCACAGCATATTTCGAAAGTTGAGAACTTAGCCAAACAATTAAAAGAAACTGGCGAGGAAGTAAGTAATACTGCAATTATGACAAAAATATTAAGTACACTACCTTCAAAGTATCGCTCTCTGCGTCAAGCATGGTTGTCATTAGATCCACGTTCTCAAACAATTCAGAACTTAACAGCAAGATTATTAGATGAGGAAGCAAGCTTGACAAATGAAGAGGAATCTGAAAGTGCTTTAGTAGTCATGAAACATTCTAAACCACAAAGAAAATTAGAGAAATATAGCATGCACCAAAGTTCAACATCTGACCAATATAATATGCATCGATTTTTATGTTATAACTGTAACAAGAGAGGGCATTTTGCAAGAGATTGTCGAGCCCCAAAGAAGTCTGAGAGGAAACCTCAAGAGCAAAAGATGCTTGCATTCAGTGCCGTGCAATGTTTACAGTCTGAAGCTGATATAGATGCATGGATTCTTGACAGTGGTGCATCTGCACACATGTCACACAGGCGCGATTATTTCTGTGAGTTAATAGATTATGGTCAGAATAGCGGTGATGCAACTGTGAAATTGGGAAATAAGAAGGAACTAGTGGTACAAGGTCACGGAAATATATTATTTAATAGATGTGTGAATGGCAAGTGGGAGCAAAGTATTCTTGAAGATGTACTTTATGTACCAGATCTACGCAGAAACTTGTTCTCAGAAGGTATGGTATCAAGAAAAGGCTATGTTATAATTAAGAAGTACAATGAGGCTTTAATATTGAAAGATGATAGAGTTGTTATGACTGCGACATTGAAGCAGAATAATCTATATGAGGTGAATATTAAAACAACAGTGCAAATAGTTTGTAATTTAGCACAGTCAAGTTTGAAAACCTGGCATGAACGTTTGGGGCATTTAAACTTGAAGGAAGTGCAAAATATGAGCAAGAATGGTGCAATTCCAGTAAAGTTGACAGATGACATCAACTTTGTGTGTGAGGCTTGTCAATATGGCAAACGGAGCCGCTTGCCATTTCATAAATCTTGTAGAGGAAGAAGTGAACCTGGTGATTTAACCTACAGTGATGTGTGTGGCCCTGTAGAACATACATCTGTATCGGGAGCAAGATATTTTGTCTTATTTAAAGATGGTGCCACCAGCTATAGACATGTGTTTATAATCAAACACAAAAGTGATGTCCTGGATTGCTTTAAGAAATATAATGCAATCGTGAAAAATAAGTTTAGTCATGGCACTCGTATTTTGCATACAGACAGACGTGAGTATGTGAACAATGAATTTAAATCTTATTTGGATAGTGAAGGAATAGTTCATGAACGCACAGCACCATACACGCCGGAACAAAACGGACGAGTGGAAAGAGAAATGCGCACGATTATGGAGAGCGCAAGATCTATGTTGTACTCTCGTGATATTTCATTGAATCTCTGGGCTGAAGCAGTAAACTGTGCTGTTTATTTATTAAATCGAAGTTCTTCTACACAGACAAAGGATGTATCCCCATATGAGTTGTGGAATGGAGAAAAGCCGGCCCTTCAACACATAAGAGTATTTGGTTCAGAAGGGTATGTTCATATACCTGATGAAAGAAGAAAGAAACTAGATAAGAAGAGTGTAAAACTAATATTAGTAGGGTATGAAAATGAAAATTACAGAATGTTTGAGGTTGAAAGTGGGAAGATAACTGTAAGTAGAAATGTATACTTTAATGAGAACAACATACCCGTACTAAGGAAAAACACCACTTCAATTTCTGTCACCGAAGAAGAAGAACGAAGTGAAGGAATACAAGATATACCAGTTTCATCAGGAGACGACCAAAATGTTTCCGATTCTAGTTTTGAAAGTGTAGAAACACAAGAGGATCCCAATGATGTGACGTACCAGCCGTCACAAAGAATTTCTGAAGATTATGATAGACATATTACATTGAGACCTAGAAGGAACAGGAATGAAGAAGCAAATTTTATTGAATTTGAAATACCCAATACTTATGAAGAAGCAATGAATAGTCCAAATTCTCATATATGGAAGAAAGCTGTGGCTGAAGAGCTTCAGTCTCATGAAGAAAATCAAACTTGGGTACTGACTGATCGAACTGAGAAGAAGCCTGTTACTTGTAAATGGGTGTTCACCTTAAAGAAGAATAAAGATGGAGAAATAGTACGATACAAAGCACGACTGTGTGCACGAGGATTCACACAAGTCAAGGGCTTGGACTATAATGAGACGTTTTCCCCCACTAGCAGGTACGATTCCATCAGAGTGCTGCTTAGTATTGCTGCGAGAGACGAACTGCTGATCGAGCAATTTGATGTGAAGACGGCCTTCTTGTATGGTGAGCTCTCCGAAGAAATATATATGGAGGTGCCAGAAGGATTGGAAACTCGGTCTTCAAAAGTATGTAAGTAAGTTAATTAAATCTATATACGGTCTTAAACAATCTTCGAGATGCTGGAATGAGAAGTTTTGTTCTTTTCTAACTACATATGGTTTTAAATCGTGTCCATCTGATAATTGTGTATTCGTAGGATATTTTAAAGGTGTCAAAGTAATATTAATTCTCTATGTTGATGATGGATTACTATTGGCCAAAAGTAAAGTTGTTTTGTCTGATATACTGAATGATCTTAAACAAAAGTTTGAAATTAAGATTTTAAACTGTAATTCATTTATTGGTATGGAAATAGATAGAGAAAAAGATTGCATAAGGATAAGTCAAAAGCAGTATATTAAGACAATAATAAATAAATTTAATTTGTCAGATGCTAAAAGTAGTAGTACCCCTGCTGATGTAAATGTACATTTGTCTAAGAACACAAGTAAAGTACTAGTTAATTTCCCATATAGACAAGCAGTGGGAGCATTGTTATTCTTGTCATCTGTATCTAGACCTGACATAGCATATGCTGTGAATGTTGTTAGCAGGTATGTCAATGACCCTTGTCCTTCACATGTTACAGCTGTGAAAAGAATCTTACGTTATTTAATTAATTCTAAAGATATGTCTATTGTTTACAAAGGTAATGTTGAATTAGTTGGCTACTCAGATTCTGACTTTGCAGGTGATTTGGACACTAGGAAATCTAATACAGGTTATATATTTTTAATGAATGGAGGTCCTGTCACTTGGTCTAGCCGTAAGCAAAATACTGTGGCGTTGTCCACAACTGAGTCGGAGTACATGGCTGCTAGTGAAGCCACTAAAGAAATTTTATGGCTTAGGCAATTTCTATGTGACATTGGGGAGCCACAAGGCTCAATTACTTTAAATGTTGATAATCAGAGTGCTATAAAATTGATTAACAACCCTGTGTTTCATAGAAGAAGTAAGCACATAGACATAAAATATAATTTTATCAGAGAGAATGTTGCAAAGAAAATTGTTGATATTAAATATGTTGAGAGCTCAAATCAGTTGGCTGATTTCCTGACTAAAGCTTTGCCTGGAATGAAATTTAATTCAATTAGGGATAAGATGATGAGAAATGTTTAATGCATCAATTTATAGTTATGAGATTATATGTACCTTTATGTTTAAATATAAGAATGTTGGTTTTCTGTTTTAGTTAAAGGTAAAAGAAAGTATTATGTAGTGAATTGTTATGTCTATCTTATAAATTTAAGTGGGAGTGTTGGATATGTAAACTTATAAGATAGATCATAGAGACTGGTGGTTTCATAATCTGACACTGCTGGCTGTCTTGTCTTCGCTTTTGGTTTTACAAAACGTCATGTGATTTGTACGTATTTAAAATATATCGTGTTTATAGAAATCTAACGCGAGTTTTATTGAAATACTGCCGAAACTCCAATAAAATTGAACAGGGTCTAAGAAAAAGATCTTTTCTAAATACATGAAGTCCGTTTTTAACCCCCGACGCAAAAAAGACGGGGTGTTATAAGTTTGACGTGTCTGTGTGTCTGTCTATGGCATCGTAGCTCCCAAACGGATGAACCAATTTTGATTTTGATTTGTTTGTAAGGTGAATTAGTCGGGAGTGTTGACTATGTTTGATAAAAATCAAGAACCATCATCATCACCATTTTGTGGCGGCGGCCATCAGATCCAAGATGGCCGCCGTCACAAAAGGGCGGATTACATTTTTACTCAACAACTTCCTCAGTATGGGTATCAAATGAAAGGGCTTGACTTGTAGAATACGAATAATACGCTATGATAAATTAAAAATCCAAGATGGCCGCCACCACAAAATGGCGAATACATTGTGTCGGGGGTTTTTTAATTTTTTTATTTAGTTTTACTTGTTATACCAGAAATAATGAGAAGATATGGGAAACCTAGTTGCAAACCTTGCAACTCAGTGTTTCGATAAACACAAAATACTATTAAAAACCTTAGATAGTTATGTATGCTGTATCGACCCTCAATATTTGAACAGCATGTTAGTTAGTACGCTGCTCGCCTCGCTGGCGGCCTCTGCTGATACATCATTCAGGGAACAGTCGCGGGATGTTGGTATGTTACGTTAGAGATTAGGGCCTAGCACTAAGAAACATTGTATTAGATTTAACAAATTTTTTTGTAGTCTGAATTGAACCGTATTTTTTTCTTTTTTTTTTAATAATATCTTTATTTTGTATAGAATGCAGGTGTTACAATAATGGTGTTAGTTTCAGATAATATATTCCCAGTACATTCTGCCTGTTGGCATACAAAAATATAGTGGTTAACTTACAGATTATTTAAAAACTAGGCAAGTAAGTACCATAGATCAGCTAAGTCTAAAATTATTTACATAATATTATGAGATAAATATATATAGATAGATCCTCGTGATCAGATTCATTTGTTTTCTTCCTTAGGCGGTAGATATGGTACGTACTCAACTAAGTGATTGCCCGTAGTTGGGTAGTTGGCACTCAGTCGCGCATGGAACATCGTTGATCACACACCTCAATAGTTTCACTTTTTTTGTAATAAATTCGCATCAAAATGACTTCTTGAGCAGTCCTGTATTCTGATTGCGATGTTAGTGCGTAACGTATCTTCCTCCTTTTAATACATCAATGTTTTCTTCAAAAAACACTTCGGCAGTCAGTTACCTAGATATTGAACCAGACTTGTTTTTTTTTTATTACTTATAAACTTCAACTCGAACTACAACAGTAAGCACTGCGATCTGAAGAGAAAGAAACCATGTTGACACATGATTTCATCACATTTGTATAGTTTTCACAATAACAGTGCCGTCTGAGTTCTGTCAATTGTTTCTATTCGAGTGAAAAGTGCAAAAAAGCAAGTGGGAACGAACGAAGTGGGAACAAGCTTTAAACGAGCGGTAGTTCTACGTATTAATGAGAGGTTATTTTTTGAGAATTAAAAAGAGAAAATAGTTTCCATGAACTCGATAGATGGCGTTGATCCGACTACGTTACTGGGTGCCAAAGCCAAAACGCTCGAAAAAACACACGTCACATACGCTCGTTGACTGACACTTTCGTTTGCATAAGCTTCCGAATATAACCATTAGGTCCAAGTGATATTATGTGACGTTCTGTTCTTTGCAGTAACGTAGTCAGACCAACGCCTGTCCGGCGACTAGGGAAGATTTGAAAAAGAAAATCCCTCATTACAACCTTTGTCCTACTAAAAAAAATGCTATGGAACCTGCCTCGAAAGTAGACTAATTTAACGTTGTAATTTCAAGTAAGTATCTACTCATTTTTTTTTAATGCTTAAAAGTATTTAGGTATGTCTGCAGTCATGCATTGCACATCATCCATCATAGCCTGAATGCTCAAAGCCTCGCAGGTCCTGAGGGTCGGCGGCTCTTGCGAGAGGCGCTCGGTCTTGTTAACAGCGACACGCAATTATGTCCAATCTAACTGTCTTGTTCACCTGCACTAGCACTTAACGTCTCGACTCTCGAGTGTATAGGTCACCGTAAAATTGTCAAACACGTTAGATTGTAAAATAACTAAAGAGATTGTAAACTCTCGAAATATTGTCAAACGAACATACTGCTTATAAAACGCATTATTTTTCGTGAAATGCATGCGATGGTAGTCAACTCACGCTGTGTGGAGGGAAGGGGGGGTCCCCCTTGCCCAATGGTACCACTCTCATGTCTATCCTAACGTGGGGGTGCCCCAAGTCCCGATTATGGGGGCAGCTCAGATCAAATATTTTTTCACCCCCCCATCCCGGAATAGTTATTTGTGCAACAAGAGAGCAAAGTGAGTTTTTGCTGCGAGTGTTTATTTTGGATCACGAGTAAGCGAAGGATTCTATAGTAGAATCACGAGCGTAACGAGTGATTCTAGGTTAAAATCCTGAGCGTAGCGAGGGATTCAAAGACACGAGATGCAAATAACTTTGGTCTCGTGTAACACATACAACTTTTCACCTCAGCAGCGAGAACATACACCTGAACAATACAAAACAGTACATTCAACAACATACATACAACTACAACGTACTAAACAACATAGTGAGATATAAATAATGAATGGATATGAAATAATGTACAGATGGCAGACAGGCAGGAAGTTTTATTCTGCATTTTTACATTACGTTTCAATTCTTCGGGTGATAAATAAATAGCAGACTTCGTCACTGGACTCACTCATATCTATATATTACTATTATCTTAATCATCATCATCATCATCTCAGCCGAAAGACGCCCACTGCTGGACATAGGCCTCCCCCAAGTGTCGCCATATAAAACACACACACACACACATTGCGTATTATCTTAATATTCAAATTTTATTGTACTTTGTAGCTAGCGTACATTGACCTAGCCATTGCCTAGCGTAACAGAGAATTATTGAACAATAAAAATTGTGACCCCGCTATTTTTTTTAAATGCGTTCTGAAACTACACTCGCGGTATTCTGTCTCAATATTAAATATTGTTAAAACTATAAATAAATAAGTAGATACATGATAAACTTCGTATTGTTTTCTTCAAGATTATTCATCTTGATTTAATTGTCAAAAAATGTAATTCGATTATTTGAAATACAATTTTTTTTTATTTAAAACCTAAACACGTAATATACAATATTACGATATCGGTATCCGAACGTTATACTGTTTTTTTTTCTTTTTGTGCCTACTAGTTATGGAATTTGAAAATCGAATTTCGAATCGACTAGTTTCTATCTCTCGCTTTTTTGTATCGAAGTGAAAGTGACAGAACAAAGTGAAGTAAAATCTTTCAAATTTTGTGAATAGACTTGCACAGTTCTCGATATTTAAAAAAATAATTAAAAAGTTACTTTGTCTCACGCTCGCAGCAAAATCGAATTTTGCACACTGTCTGTAAACAGCAAAACCTGCTTGTTTGAGGTGCTGAGGTGAAAAGAGTATTTTTGCTCTTCGATATCTGAGTGCAAAAGCCGTTTTCATCGTCTTGAGAGTAAAGTAAATTTGAATTTAGAACATCGTGTCCATTAAGCATGTGAATTAAAACATCATTAAACCTATTTACTTCTACCTCTATGGTGCCGAATTTATCATACATTTTTTTTATTTTATATTAAAAACTCAGACTCGGAACCTTCTTGGTGTACCTTTTTTAATATATTTTGCGCGCGCCATTTTCTTTTCACGTCATAGTGTTAACACCTTAGGTTAAAAACAAGGAATCCAACTGGAAAACAAGTGAAAAACCTAAAATGACCACTCATTATCTAGCGACGAGGAAGTTTATTTGACGCCAACAGAACTAACTGAATTTGTTAATAATGCGCAATTTTTTTATTGCGTTTATTCATTTCCTCGCTGAGGTGGCATGAAAAGTTACGTGTTGCACTCGAGTGCAAAGATTTTTCACCTCGTGCTCTTTTGATTCCCTCGCTAACGCTCAAGATTCTAAGTTTTGAATCACTCGCTTCGCTCGTGACTCAATTTCAGAATCTTTCGCTTGTTCGGTCATCAAAATTGAGCACGCGGTTAAAAAACCACTTTGCACTCTTGTCTAACAAATAACTATTATTTAATCTGAGGGGGGCAGAGATACTTCCGTATGTTCAGTTGACAATATTTCGAGACTTTATAATCTCGTTAGAGAGATTACAATATAACGTGTTTGACATTTTTACGGTGACATAATTATACCTATGTAGCACCCGCAGCACGTAGCTAACCTATGTTTATTGAGCAGTAAGCTGATTGCCTGAGATTTCTTTATTAAGGGGTGTAAAAAACCTCCCCGAAGCTGAAAGCTCCCCGTCATTACGATTTCTTTTTTGTTCTACATCTTTCCTGGGGCCTAATTCTCGCTATTTTGATAAATTCGTCACTCCAACACGATTTCATTGTCATCCCATTGTCATTTTGCTTAAAGTTCGTAATCTGCTCAATTCACAATGGTCGGTCGATGGTCTCGTAATAAAATTGTGTTTTAATGGCATTTTCGTATTGCCATTATTACAAAACCAGTAGTACAAATGGTTTTCGAAATTAACTACTAAATGCGAACCTTTATTCATGCCAGATTTCATGTACTTGATTAATATTCTATGACATTTCTTTCAATGAGTGGTTGGTGGTAGTGGTTGTTCATTGAGAAGTCATAATGACGCCATTATAAATAATATAAATAAATATAATCGGTAATAAAATATTAGGGGGCTTTACAACTATTTGACAAGTTTTTTTTTTAATATAAGTTTTTACTGTGAGATTTTTCCTTTAAACACCTCCACGACCCCCGTGAAATCAATCCACGTATCGGTACAATGTTTTGAATGCCTTTCATTGAGTTCTACCACAAAACATGTTTTTTCACTCCAAAAAAAGTTACCCAACAATATTTTTTTCGTAAAGTTAGGTACTTAGTTTGATGTACTTACAGAATGCTTGGTTGACGGCTTCGTTATGAGTACTTATGAGGTTGATTGTTAACACCGTGTAAGTAGTAGCTTCAGCAGGTATTTAACCTTACATAGGTTAATTGGGAAATAAGCAGATTGTCCGATTTCTACACGTCCAATTGGTTGAACTTAGGAGGCAGTAGGCATCTTAGGTATCGGACCTTTCCGAGGCCACCCCCAACGCTGTCGAGGTAGCAGAGTACCTACGTACTGCTCGTAAACAATTTACAAATAAAAAAAGGGGAAATCATCGACAAGTAGAAGAAGAAGAAGAATAAGTACACCAATTTTACCAGTTATGTTTAGTGAAGTCCCTTGAGGAGCTCGTGGTGATCTTTAGGTTAAGCCGTGCTTGCCTAGGTTGGTCTGTGGATGGGTGGCCACCCTTACATACCGGGTTTTATCCGTACCGTCTTATATTTATTAAGTAATCAAATTCTTAACAAAAAAAAAACACTGGTAGAGCAAAAGTATTGATGCAGTACAGGCAGACCGACTGTATAAGAAGCTCGCATCCCGAAAATACAATAGGTATATAACGGCTTCTCACCAAAATACAGGTACAATCAATGTACCACTTTTGTTCCCCGCCCAATAAATCTTTTAAGAGCTCACTTCTTATCCATAATACATTGCGCTGGCGGTATCAGACTCTGAATTTATCCAATGTATCGCCACAGCCTATATTGTGGTATCGCTGACTTACCTCATCCGGCAACAGCAGTGTTGATAAATTGATAGTGTAATATTTACTATTGTTATAATTTGAAATGTCAGTGTCAGTGGTAGATACCGATCAAGTTCTGTAAAATAATAAATACCTATTAACTTTGAACGACGCGCGACGGTATAATCAAGTATACCAGACGTCAACGAGAGACCACAGAGAGCTAAAGCCGGTCTATTTAGCTACATAAACGACTAGCCTACCGGCTAGTTTAAATACTGGAGTCCGGAGCTCGAAGGTTCCCATAATTTGCAGGCATTAGTCAGTCTTGACAAATTCAGTGGCACAATATAACGCATGAAGCTGAAACGCTACGTGCACTAACATAAATTCATTTCGATGACACTGCTCTGCGGCCATTCGAATGAAGAATTGCAGATAGGGCTATGTTTTGACTTTGTATGAGAATTAGCCGACCCGCATCTGCTAGCCAGCGGGGCTATTACGTATTTTTCTGATATCCAGTGACTAACGCGCATCGCGCATCGGTTGTACCTTTGATAGCAACCGAGAATGTCAAACAGGTGACGGATTTTAAACTATCAGACCCTATTTCACCCGCTTTGTGGTGAAATTTTACACTTTCTTAGTGGATGCCTAAGTTATAAAAGCTATCTGTGTGCAAACATTTTATCCCGATTGTAATAATAAATTTTAGCCCAATTACTGTACTAGTTTAATCCGAGAGTGTGTGTGCGATTTCGTTTATCCTGACACACTAGATACCTAGCTTAGTAAATAGACAGATATTAAAACGTAAAACATATCAGCGTATGCCTATGACGTTCAACGCCAAGTGCTAGCTAGGTCATAGCGTTAGCGACACAGGCATCTTCTCTTCTTCATTTAATCTGCTATTATTATACACTTTAACAGATTTGTAAAATGAAATAGCAGACTACTTACATTGATACTTACCCCCTGCCCCATGCCTACTCTTTGACTGCGCCCAACTAGTAGAAAGGACAGAAGTGAACAACATATAAATTACGTGCGGGGAACTATTAAACTCCCGCCGTATTCCATTACCGGGAGAGGTCAGTTGACGACCTGCTCTGCTGCAGATTAGTGCAGATGCTGTTCATTTCTACATACAGGAAGGGACACCGACGCACTTTTTATTGCCGAATGGCTAAAATCTATACTAATATTATAAAGCAGAAGAGTTGGTTTGTTTGGTTGAACGCGCTAATCTCAGTAACTACAGGTTCAAATTGAAAAATCTTTTTGTGTTGGATAGTCCATTTATCGAGGAAGGCTACAGGCTATAAAACATCACACTACGTCCATTAGAAGCGGAGCACGATTGAAAAATGTTGCAAAAACGGGGATATTTTTTCTTTTCGTTTTTCTCTCTAATGTGACGCAGATGAAGTAGCGTGGGTCCGGTGGGTCAGCTAGTAAAATGATAAACGGAATCCTAGATTCACCCTGAAGTTCGTTTTACTCCGAAACTTTTGGCACCATAGTTGTTTGGAGAGCAGGTGTCTTCTATAAACCGCTACAAATAGGTCATACGAAATTATGGACAAAAATGTTAATAGGGGGGGCTCTTCATACTTACCTACATGTAATTGAGGGGTAAAATTACCCAACATGTGAGGAAAGTTCGTTTTTCCTATGAGTTTTGATTTTGAGTCTTGAGCGAATAAAGGATTGAAAAATAGAATCACGAGCGCAGCGGCAGCGAGTGATTATAAATTTCAAGCCTGAGTAAGCGAAAGACTCAACAATACGAATAGCAAATGAACTTGCTCACATGTTGCATACAAAACTTTTTTGAAACGCAATTTTTCAAGTTAAAAGTAACGTTTTATACAGTACAGTACGTACAGTATACAGTATGTATTATTATAGTACAGTAATCATAGTATAGTAAGTATAGACTGTTGCGTTTAAGTGTATTAAAATATCTTTAAAACTTGACATAAAAAAATCAGGCAAGGTTCGTTACTGAACGGGATCATTACTTTAAAACAACCAACTTTCCTTACTGTTTAAGAAGAGGAAAGACACTTCTTTCGTGCGGGAGTGGTGAAAATACGTATTTACTTACCTACTGTACTCCTTCAGATAGTTAAAGTATGAAATATTTTTATTTTTTTCTAGTATTATTCATACACACAGAACAATAAACGACCATTATTAATAAATACCATGTTTTTACATTAAAATATTCTAACCATGAGATTGTCAACTGGCTGTGACAGCGTAGACCGGTTTTTTCCCCTCTCGCCGCGTACGCGACAAGCGGCCAGTCAACGACCATTATTTTTAGGCTGTATGGGGTCGTTGCGGCCAGTGGTCACGCACGCGGTGCGGTTGCACCTTTCGCGCGGTTCTATGAAACTTTAAATACTCCGTTCCGTTTACTTACTCATGTGACGCTACTTCAGATTTAGGTAGTTACTCATTAAACGCAACTTTACCGTGTTGGGTTTTTTAAATTTAGTAACATTTTAAAATATTTAATGAAGAAAGTTTTTTCCCCTTTTGCACCTAATTTTAGTACTACGGTATTTTTTTCACAGGGAACAATGGAGTTCAAAATAATATAGGGCAGGGTAATAAAGCGTTCTGCTCCAAATCAGTTAGCGGTCAAGTGGTCACATTAGGTGCAGATTTATAGCCTCTTCCCGACGGGACCCGAAATACATGCCCTACTATACTTTTCATTTTCTCACAAGCACAATGGCCTTCAGTCTATAATAGGGATTGCGAACCTTTTGACGGCCGCGTGCCTAATATTTTTGGCAAAACGGCGGCGTCGTCGGTAGGTAAGAGTAGAGTAGGTACTTAATACTTACTAGACTACTACTTTGATTTGATTGTTACTTACACACTAGGTATAATCAGGCCAGTCACATTCCGCATTTAGGTTTGCAGCTCCAAAAGTACCTACTTACCTACTTTTTATTCTAGGTATGTCACCCGTACACCTACATAATTATATATACAGTTAAAATATGAATTAGTACTTTGTATCTTAATAGGGTAAATAAGTATGTTTTATTTATTTAAAATACCTTAGTACAAATTTAAAACTGTATGTTTAATACCTACTTTAAGAGTTATTGTTTTTTTAACATAGCTTCAACCCACCCAGGTGGCTCAGTGAGCCGTAGTGTGTCTAAACGGTGGAGGTGGTACTTTGAGCAACTGCTTTAGATATTTCAATCGCGTTTTAATATTAGAAAAAAATAAAATAAAATTCAATGTGAATGTTACATATTTAAAAAAAAATCCTGTTAAGGGTTCCGGCAAAGGCCCTTTGTGCTTGTGCATACGCTAGGTTCAAACAACAATAACTCTTAAAGTATTAAACATACAGTTGTAAATTTTATGTTGTATTGTAGCTTAGCTCAAAATCTGTCGATTTAGTAAAAAAAATCGAAAAGTTGTCTGGGGTGTTTTTGTAGTAATTAAATTAACAATTATTGGTTGAATCGCATATGTTTTCGTCTTTTTTTTCGACTTTCATTTTGTTTTTCAAACGTCGTTGTGGAATTGTGAACACATTGTTTTGTAATGCAAACGGTAGACAATAATTATTATTACCTTTTAAATAAGCTTATTTTTATCTCAGTATGACTAAATCTTTGAGAGATATGTTTTTTTTTGTACTAGCATAGAGCGTATTTCAACAAAAAAACAAAATAGCTGCCACATAGCGGGTAAGTGTATTGGACCCAAGCCTAAGGTGTCATTGTACTTTAAAATTGAATAGTCAAACGAACTTACCTGTAAATGAAGTTCGACGGTAATTATGCTTGTTGTTGTGTTGTTCGAAGATGATTAGGAAAACTAGTGTAGTCTCGGCTTTACTCTAGGACGTCACATATATTTTAAAGATTAAAAAAGAAAAAATCTTATTCCTGAACGCAACTTACAGCATTCCCAGTTGTCTCTGTAACATATATTTTCATTAAGTTCATAGCGATTTATTGGTTTTACAACATAGGGTCCATGGTCATATAACTATATAGCATGGAAAATCTGGGTCGGGTGGGACTAATCATCTTCGAACAACACAACAACAAGCATAATTACCGTCGAACTTCACTTACAGGTAAGTTCGTTTGACTATTCAATTATACTTGTTGTTCGTGTTGTTCTCGATGATTAGGAAAACTAGTGTAGATGTTTAAAGACCAGTTGTAAAATCAATAAACATTTATTTAAAAACAATTAACACATTATTTAAGGTTTCATAAAGACCACTTTAGTTACTTTAATAACTAAGGTAGCATTTTTACAATTAGGGTTTAATCACTTTCAGTGTTATTAAAAATTGCTTCAGAGAAGCTTCTAATATTTACTACAGGTCTATTATAAAAGATGTTTTATTTTCGGCCATGAGATTTTCATAAATCAAAAAAGAGGAAAAAACCCACGAATTGAGGAAAAAATCTCTCATTCTTTCGTGAATGTAAGCCTGATTTCTTGTGCACGCAAAATGAATTGCCATATTATAATCAACATGGGGTCTCAAAATTTGCATTTCGGTTTCGTTCTGAAAACATGTCACATCAAAGCATAAATAACATAACACTTAATTGTGAAAAATAAGTGTTTTTGCACCATTCATATTTTATATTATTCACATAGACATCTTTTTCGACTAACTATTTGCAAGTGTAACGATTGCTATTTCTGAATATTGTACTTCTGAACGAATAAATCAAAAAACATTTTATAGGTTTGACAGTTTCCAGGTTAGGTAAACATCATCTCCACAGATTCTTGCCACAGGTGTCTTGGATAGCACGTGTGTCTAGAGATTTTCAGCGGTTTTTGAGTGTTTATTGTTATATTTGTGACTTGTTTGTTTATTTGTGTTGTCATTGTGTTTGTAAACAGGTGAGTACTGTGCTTGTATTGTTTGTTATACACTAGCATCCAAAATGGAAAGGAATAAACCGCCAGACCCTGACCCTCCTGATATTCAAATTTCCCCAACATCATTTACTCCGAACCCTTTGTCCCAATTTGCGGATGTTGTTTGTAGTGTTGCAGAGATGGATGAATCTCAACCCCAAAACTCCCGTAAACGTCCCGGTAATGAGGAAATATTGTCACCATCCCCTCCAAACAAACAATCCAAAACCCAAATTGGTCGCACTAAGTATTCAGTCATGGATAAATCCCCGTATATTGTCCATGTTACTCGCGTTGAAACCCAACCAAACTCAGGGACCACTTTACACCCAGTGAATTTTGGCAAATTTTTGATCACTAACAACATTGCGAACATTGTTCGTGGTGGTGTTAAGAGAGTTGGCCGAAACCGCGTGTCTGTGGAATTTACATCCCCTCAGGATGCTAACTCATTTTTAGTAAACAGTTTGTTGGCAAAATACGGTTACTTGGCTACAATCCCAACATTCAATATCACAAGGATGGGTGTTGTTACTGGCGTGCCCTCTGACCTCAGCGAAGAAGAGGCCACAAAATATTTATCGGTTCCTTCAGGATGCGGACCAATTCTTAAGATCCGCCGCATTAATAGGAAAGTATTTAAAGACGGTGTGACTGAATGGAAACCTACCGAAACTTGCGTCATCACTTTTGATGGCCAAGTCTTACCACCACGAGTTTACTGCTGCTACACAACCCTTCTTGTCCAACAATACATCTTCCCCACTATACAGTGTCGCAAATGCTGCAGATTTGGTCATGTGGCTAATTTGTGCAGATCGAATCCACGCTGCGGTAAGTGTGGCCATGATCACCCCGGTGATGGCTGCAACATTACTGAGCAAGAGGCTTTTTGTATATTATGCTCGGGGAATCACTTCGCCAATAGCAAGTCATGCCCCGAGTATGGTAGACAGAAGGCTATCAAGACAATGATGGCTGAGAAATCGATGCCTTATTCTGAGGTTAACAAAATTATTCCAACAGTGTCCCGCAATTATGCTAACGCTGCTAAGACTCTGATTACTCAGTCATACCGTAAGACTGTTGTGTTGAAGCCCAAGTCCCATGCCCCTCTATCCCCGTCTTATGACAAATTCGCGCATCAGCAGCTAGTTAATGATCCCCAACCTTCACAGCCTAATGGCTGTGCTCTTAATCACAATAATGTACCCGCTAATAACACTATCTCCGTAATAGAACTTCTAGTAAAACTCTTACCCACTCTTATTAACTCTTCTTCTTCTAATTCACAATTACCGTCCAACGTTGCCAATGAACTTATTACTTTACTTTTAAACATTATTAGAAATGGCGGCTCGCCAAGTATTTCTGCAGTGGAATGTGAGGAGCGTGTGGCATAAAAAACACGACCTCATATTTCTTTTTAATAAGTACAAGCCATTGGCTTGTTCTATAGCTGAGACTTGGCTTATTCCAAGTCTTAGCTTCCGTATGCCACACTACAACATAATCAGATGTGACAGATCTGATGGCTATGGAGGATCTGCCCTATTTGTAAACAATAGGGTTCCTTTTTCACCCCTATCCCTACCTTCCTTTTCAGGTGATATGAGTATTGCGGCAGGAAGGGTTGAAGGCATCACAGTATTTTCAATTTATATTGCTCATCCTCATCGTGACTTTTTAGTTATTTTAAAAAACACTTTTACCAATGTCCAGGGACCAATATTGGTCATGGGCGACTTCAATTGTCACCATTTCAGATGGGGATCCGAACGCTGTGATGCCTTCGGTGTAGCTTTGGTAGACATTTTGGACGATCTAGATCTATGCATCCTAAATAATGGCTCCCCAACACGCAGATCTCCTCCTGGACAACAAAAGAGCTGTGTGGACTTGACATTTTGTTCAGTTGAGTTGGCTGCTTCAACCCATTGGGAGTGTACAACCCTATCGCATGGTAGTGACCATTACCCTATAGTTATTTCGTTACTTAATAAGACCTATTTAGAAAAAACTTCTCCTCCACTTCTGAAATATAACTTATCTAAACCAGATTGGTCTAAGTTTGCCTCAGTAATGGATGAGAAAATCAGTACTCTTCCAAATTTAAATTCAAGTTTACCAGATTCTTCTGGTCACTACCATGCTGAGAGTTGTTATGAAGGCTTTGTTGCGGCCATTACCTCTAGTGCGGATTCTTGCTTCCCACTGAAAAACAGTGCCCGAAACAAAATCCCCTCGCCTCCGTGGTGGGATCAAGAGTGCACTTTGGCAGTTAGGGCAAGAAACAATGCGGAAGAACACTACAATGGTGAGATGACTATGGAAAACATGTTGGCATATCTTCAAGTAAATGCTAGATCCAAACGCCTTCTCCGTAGAAAGAAACGCTCAGGTTGGGTTAAATTTTGCACGTCTTTATCTCCCTCTACCCCAATTTCAGTAGTGTGGAAGAACGTTAACAGGTTTAGACGTGGTTGCTCTCCATCAATCTCCTGTCCAATCACTAGAGAAACAGCTGAAAGTTTTTTTGACAAAATTGCGCCACCCTATGTTCCTCTTCCCTCTGAATGTCTTGTTGTACCCCCAGATAATATATCTGTAGATCCTTTTGATGTGCCATTTACTTTAGAAGAGCTGAATGTGGTACTCAGTCACGTCCGGGACTCAGCTCCGGGCATTGATGGTGTGCCATATTCTTTTATCAGTCATTCTGGAAATAAGGCTAAACTTTACTTTTTAAACATTTTAAACTACTGTTATAACCTTGGTTGGGTCCCAGACCAATGGAAGGTACAAATTGTCATCCCTCTGTTGAAACCAGGCAAGCATGTAGACGATCCGAATGGATACAGACCAATTGCTCTGGCTTCAGTCTTGGCCAAACTACTGGAACATTTGATTAAAAATAGACTAGAATGGATAGTTGAATCAAGAGATTTACTGCCGAACTACCAATTTGGTTTTAGGAAAGGTCTCGGTACAATGGACAGCATCGGCGTTCTAGTTACGGATATCCGTTTAGCGTTTTCTAAAAACGAATCCGTTGTTGCCGCTTTCCTAGATATCTCCTCCGCATACGACAACGTTCTTCTTCCCGTTCTCAGGCAGAAACTGCACCAGCTGAGTCTTCCGGCTAAGATGGTCGAATGTATATGTGGACTTACCATGTCCCGCTCATTGGTTCTGAGAGTTCAGGGTGAGGATTTCGACAAAAGGCAGACTTGGAAAGGCCTTCCACAAGGATTCGTCCTCAGTCCTCTCCTCTATAATCTTTATACAGCCGACATGGGAACCTGCTTAAATAGTAACTGTCACATCCTACAATACGCAGACGACTTAGTTTTGTATGTGACAGATTCTTCCGTCATAGACGCAGCGTCATCCCTTTGCCTCTCCCTGGACTCTTTGAACCAGTGGCTTTTGAGCCATGGTCTGGCTCTATCCGCACCGAAGAGTTCGGCAATGGTATTCTCCCGTAAAAGATTGATTCCATCCATCTCAGTGGACATTTCGGGCAATGTTATTACAGTAGTAAATAAAGTTAAATTTTTAGGCGTTACTCTAGATACAAAATTAACCGGTAAGCATCATATAAATTCATTAATAAGCAAATGTGAAAAGGTCATCTCAATTTTAAAAGTTCTTGCGGGTGTATGGTGGGGAGCCCACCCCTACACCATGAAATTAGTCTATAATGCTCTGATTCGTAGCGTTTTGGACTACGGTACGTTCCATTTAGTTCCATGCAACAAAGGGGCTCTGTCTGGACTTGACAGACTTCAGTCCAAGTGCCTTCGGATCGTCTCTGGTTGCATGAAGTCGGCACCCGTTAATGCATTGCAGGTTGAGTGTGCTGAACCTCCCTTGGCCCTAAGACGGCAATATCTGGCCTCCCGTTTTTTGTCTAGAGTATTATCTAGATCTTCCCATCCTCTTATAGCCAAATTGAACGAGTTAGACGCCCTATGCAGAAACTCAAAATTCTGGAAACATAAAGAATTCCCTTTAATTTTAAAAACGTTTCGCCAACTCCAAAATTTAGAATGTCCAATCGTTAAGTATCCTAGTTTACCCCTTTTTAACTTTGCCTATGAAGTCCTTTGTTTCTCTCCTAAAATATATTTTGATATTGGCATTTCTAAAAAGTCCCTCTCGGCAAACTCGGCCTTCAATGTAGTGGTGGGAGAGCGATGGTCTGAGTTTCAACGATTTTTTACAGATGCCTCAAAATTTACTGACCTCAGTTACACTGGAGCTGCGGTCTACTACCAAAACTCCAGAATTATTTTACAATATAAATGCCCTAAAGAATCTTCTGTGTTTACGGGTGAGTGTGTGGCTTTATTAGAAGCATGCCTTTTCATAGAGTCACACCACAATATTGACAAAGCCGTAATTTTCACTGACTCTCTCAGTTGCTTGCAAACCTTAGTCCAGAATCCTTTCAAAAGTAAATTGCACAGCTCACTTATTTTAAAAATTAAAAAGTCACTATTTACTTGCGCTGGTAATCAAAAAGACGTTCAGTTAGTTTGGATTCCCAGTCATTGCGGTATTAAGGGCAATGAATGTGCTGACACATTGGCTAAAGATGCTTGTTCTTCAGCAACAGCTGATCTCTCCTACAACACTCACCAGGGATATGACTTGCTGAACTTGCCAAAAATTAAACTCCAATCTTCATGGCAGGAACAGTGGAACGTTACCGGTAGGGAAAAAGGCAGGTTTTATTACGCAGTGCAACCAACCATTAGACCAAAACCTTGGTTCTATGGGTACAAAAAGGTCTCTAAAACCGTTACATCCGTCCTATGCAGAATCAGATTAGGTTTCTGCTGCACTCCTGTTTTTTTGCATAAAATCCATGCACGTGACTCCTCTCTCTGCGAGTGTGGGTTAGGAGAGGGTACTCTAGACCACATTTTCTTTGAATGCTCAAACAACATCCCACCTCTTGATTTATATAGCCGCCTCCCTAAACTCAAAATCCCCCTCCCGATTAATTTTCCGTCCCTTCTGACATACCCTTCTTCCGAACTGCTTGTGGCGTTGATGATTTTCATCCGCCACAACAGTATAAAACTATAAACCGTTACATCAAATACTCTGTCTGTGTTGTTGTGGTATATGTATGTTTTAACAATTATAATATTTATTTATAATTTATTTTTTGTTTGTTTCAGTCTGCTACTAACCAACAAGTCCCAACTGTATCAACCGTAGATTTTTAATTTTTATTTTATTTTTATTTTTAAAACACCCACTTGCCGTTCCAGTTCACTTTCGACATTGGCAGAATAGTCGACACCGGCTTCAATTGCCATTCAACAAAAATAGAATAGAATAGAATCATCTCCACAAACTGTCATAACTGTCACAAAACGTCAAAACAAACATTATTATTGTGTGCTTGCACTCACTAAGGAAAAATATCACTTTATTCTATTTAGGGGTAAATTTTCCAGCCTTTCTAAAAGGTACAGTTTTTGGACAGAGTCCCATACAAAAAAATATTACGTCTCCTTTAGCAAGAGTGTCGAACCATCTGCTCGTCTAATATTATCTAACCCCGTTGCTGATATTGTTGCATGGCGGGTACTGTTCCATGCCTTTTTTGATCAACGGTTGCTTGTCCTGGAGCTTACGGATATAAATGGTTTCTTTGTAAGTAGGTACTTAGTATATGAACAAAATTAGTAGTCTGGTAAACCTGGTAAAATTTACAATAATTAACCACAGCTGTAGCTTAGCTGGGCATACTCTTATTCTAGAGTTAAAGAAAGGGGCAGTTAAAAAAGGTTGGCATCGTTTTGGCCCTGAAGTTTTAATCAATTTGTCAATCCTACTAATCGTAGGTAATAACTACTGTTTTGTATGATCATTATATTATTGATATTGATTACAGGAATTGTTTGCACCCTTTGAACTATGACTTACAGTAATAAAGTTACAGCTTTTTTGGTAGCAGCTTGATTAATAAAACTGAAAACATCCTAAGTTTTATTATATTTGGGCTTTGGAGGTGTTGAGGCGTGTTCCTCATGTATTGGGGTTTTTCTCAATATGTACTCAAGTAACAAAGTGACTACTTTATTCTTCGTGATGATGAAAGCTTTATTGAGATTTACAATTTGAGGATACAGGAAAGACACAGTTCGTGGTAGAGAGATGCAGAAAGAAGGGGAGTTTCTAGCTCGTCGAAGCTATTTATAGACTTGGTGAGGCGCCCTCTCGTCGTCGTCGGATGAACCACGTAGCTCGCTGCTTGGCTCGTGGCGCGCGCGCAGTGCAGCGATGTGGACGGTGCTCTCGTAGTTACTTCCGTTTTCTCATAGATGGCGCTGTCCTCAACATACTCCGGGGCTTTGAGAGTCTTAGGATAACTCTCAAAGGTTGCCTTGATGCGATGATGTGACCGTCGCTGATGTGTCTGAAGCCTCGAGGTGGTCCCTGGGTACCGGGAGAGGGCAGATCTTGGAGAAGGCCCTCTCGATGACACCTGTAGCAGTGCGGATGGAGGCTACTCTGGGAACGCCGTCCTTGCCTGGGAACACAGTCAGTATTCGACCCAATCGCCACTTGAGGGGCGGCATGTTATCATCCTTCAATAGGACTAGTGTGTTCGGTGAGAGTGCTTCCTTGGTAGTCTTCCACTTAGAACGTTTCTGCAGCTCAGGAACATACTCGCTCGACCATCGGGCCCAGAAGTGCTGCCTCAGCTGCTCGATGCGGCGGTAGCGTGACAGTGAGTGTGTGGCCACCGTCATGACGTCTCTCTCTGCAGGTGCAGTCAGTGGTCGACCGATCAGGAAGTGCCCAGGCGTGAGGGGTGTGAAGTCATCAGGATCTGAAGACATAGGGTATATGGGACGGGAGTTCAGGACGGCTTCTATCTGTGCTAAAACCGTGCTGAACTCCTCGTAAGTAAGATGTGCATTGCCTATTGCGCGGGCAATATGGTGCTTGCAGGATTTTACCCCCGCTTCCCACAAGCCACCAAAATGAGGTGAGTACGGAGGAATAAATTTGAACTCAATGTGATTTTCTGAACTAAAATTTTGTAAGTCATCAGAACATTTGTTCAAGGAATGTGTGAATTCCTTAGCTGCACCCACGAAATTCCTACCATTATCAGAAAAGATTTGTAGAGGTTTACCTCTTCGTGAGATAAATCTTTTCAGTGCCAGGATGAAACCTTCGGATGATAAGGTAGTAACAAGCTCCAAGTGCAAAGCCTTAGTTGAGAAACAAATGAATAGACATAAATAGCATTTTTCCAATTTCGCGCCCCTACCTTTACGGTTAAGTATGAACATTGGACCAGCATAGTCTACTCCACACCGCAGGAAAGGGAAACCTGGCTGCAGTCGCTCGTTAGGTAAATTACCCATAATTGGTTGTGATGTGATAGCTTTCAAGCGGTAACACTTAGTGCATCGATGGACAACTTGTTTGGCCAAGTTCCTGCCACCGAGCGGCCACCAGGACTCCCTAATCTGTGCTAGGAGCATCTGTGGTCCCGGATGGAGTAACTGTTTGTGTTGAAAGTTAAAGAGTAATAAGGTAAAGTGATGTTTACTGCACAATAATATTGGATGCTTTTTATCATACAGAAAATCTGAATTTCCCAACCTGCCACCCACACGTATGAGTTTATTTTTATCCAAAAATATGTTTAAACTTGACAAATTACGTGATGGTTTACAAGGTAAATTATTTGTTAATGCTTTTAGTTCATTAGGGAACGATTCTCTTTGAACTAATTTCACAAGTAATGTTGTTGCATTCTTTAGCTCTTCAACTGTGAGTTGACCGGTAAAACGTTTTGAGTGATCCTTCGTTTTCGCGTTATTTATGAATCGTAACACGAAAGCACAGGCGCGTTGGAGTCGATTGTACGAAGAGAATCTTTCAAATTTAATTACTCCGTCCGAATTGTTGACACACGTCGGTACACTGACAATGTTCGATTTTAGTTCGGGTAATATTTCGGTCTGAATCTGATTTAGGTTATGTTGTGTGCTTGACCAATCGTTTACCTTTTCGTGCAAGAATAACGGTCCAGTCCACCACAGTGGCAGAGCACTTAATTCGTCTAATCCTTTGCCGCGTGATAACAGGTCTGCCGGGTTGTTTATTCCGCTCACATGAAACCAACACAAGTTGTTTGACAACTCATTGATCTCCACAACACGGTTTTGTACAAAGGTTTTGAGTTGATTAGGAGACATTTTAAGCCAACCTAAAACTATAGTGGAGTCTGTCCACAGAACAATATTATTAAACGTAACGCGAAGTGATTGCCTGACTTTTTCTAGTAATTTTGCTCCTACAAGCGCGCCGCACAACTCGAGTCGCGGAATGCTAACTGGTTTGACAGGAGCTACTCGGCTTTTGGCACACAACAATTTCACTGTAATGTCGCCGTTTGCGTTCCAGGTGCGAATGTAGGCGCAGGCACCGTAAGCAATTTGACTCGCGTCAGTAAATATGTGTAACTCAATTACTTTAGGTGAATCACACATAACAAATCTAGGGATTCGCAACTTATATAAATTCGATATTGACTCAACGAATTTTTTCCAATATAATACTATGTCTGGAGGCAGAGCATCGTCCCAACCTACTTTAGTGAGCCACAGTTTCTGGAGGAGAGCTTTGACCACTATAACCACCGGACTTAATAACCCCAAAGGATCGTAAATTTGAGAAATAGCGGATAAAATCGAACGTTTAGTCACGTTTGAGAAGTCGTTGTTTATTTTTGATGTGAAATGGAACTCATCCTTGCTGTTAAACCAGCCAAGGCCTAATGTTTTGCTAGATACATTTTCACCTAATGACAAATACTTGGAACTATTAGCATTTTGTGCTGTGTGTGAGACAATGTTCGGCGAATTCGTTATCCATTTTCGCAGAGGAAAACAACCGGATTGACATATTTCTGTTACCTTTTTACATATATATGATAACTGTGTTTTTGAATTAGCCCCGGTAATTAAATCGTCGACATAAAAATCTTCCAATATGGTCTGAGAAACCAATTCGTCTGTACACTCTAATCCCAATTGTCTGACACAGCGAATACACAGGTACGGTGCCGATGCCGTACCGTACGTCACCGTATTAAGCCGGTACACACTGAGAGGATCTGACGGGTTTTCTCGCCACAGTATTAATTGCAAATTTCTTTGTTCCTCGTGAACCAGAATTTGTCGAAACATTTTCTCAATATCTGCACACGCAACGTACTTATACTGACGAAAACGCAAGAGAATGGAAAATAAATCGTTTTGCAATGCAGGCCCGATAAGCTGTATGTCATTAAGCGATTTTTGTGTGGATGTTTTTTGGCTAGCGTCAAACACTACGCGTAATTTAGTTGTCACGCTATCCTCACGGAGGACGCCGTGATGTGGTAAAAAATAAAATGGCTTCGTATAATCGTTGTCGATGCGGGTCATGTGTCCTAGGCTTAAGTATTCCTGCATGAAATCGCTATACATGCGTTTGTATTGTGGATTACGTACAAGTTTACGTTCTAGTGATAAAAATCTGGTTTTGGCAACCTCATAGCTATCGCCTAGTGACTCCGCTGATTCCTTCAGTGGAATTTGAACCGAAAAACGGCCATTGTCTACCCGTGTGGTAGTTTGTGTGAACAGGTTCTCGCACGAACTTTCTTCCCGAGAAAGCTTCTGACCTGAGCAAGAAATTTCTTCAATTTCCCAAAATTGTTTTAATTGCTCATTTAATTGTGTGAATTGAGCAACGTGACACTGAACTTTATTTGTGTGTGAGTTCTCAGTGTATAACGGACCCGTAATTATCCATCCTAATTTGGTATTTACTAAATAAGGACCGGAGGGTAGACGGATTTTACCACTAACAACTAAGTCCCAGAAACAATCTGCACCGATTAATAAATCAATGTGTGAGGGTATGCAGAAAGTTGGATCTGCTAACTTGATGTCCTTGGGTATTGAAATATTGTGAATGTCTATACTTGTGGCCGGTATAGTCGACGTAATGCTAGGTAAAACCAAACATTTAATGTGAAAATCATGATCGCCGTGTATCGATCTAAGATTAATTTCGCAGGAATGGATTGCTTGTGTGGCTGAATTTCCTATTCCGCTAATTAGAGAAGTGGACTGTAGACGTTGTGTGTTTAATTTCTTACAGAAAGAATCTGTGATAAAACAGTGTTGACTGCCGTTATCTAACAATGCACGAGCCTTATAATATTTATTATCTTTACCAGCGACCTCAACGGTAGCTGTCGACAGTAAAACGGATTGTAAAGCGTGTTTACTGAGTAAACTTTTACAATTATTATTGTGTGAATTTACGACTGTGTGAAGAGTCTGAACTACTGACGACGACCTATGCTGCGAATCTGAAGGCCTATCTTGGTGTATTTGAGCTGCAGAGGGCACCGTGCCATCCTTATTGAGCTCATTGTGTAAAAGAGTGTTGTGTTTGCCGTAGCATTGTTTGCAGGGACCGGCCTGACAATCATTGACCGCATGCCCTGGCCTTAAACAATTAATACAGAGAATCTTATCCCGTATGAACTGAAGCTTAATATTGGAGTCTAAATCCAAAAATTGTTGACACCCATACAATGGATGTTTCCCGTTACATTTAACACATGTGCGGGTGGATTTATAAAACTTTTTCTTGTTTTGAGTAGCAACAAAACTGTGAGATTGCTTTTTAGCATTATCCTGACCTGCATGAGATGATGGCGTAGGGAGAACCTTAACCATTTCCAAGGTGTCAGCCTTATATTTTAAAAACTGTATGAGTGATTCTAAATTAAATTTCTTATCTGAATTGCCAGCACTGGTATTTTTAAACTGTTCCCATTCTTTTTCAATCACTACGTCTAATTTTGTGGTTATGATGTGAATTATCAAGGTGTCCCATGATTCTGTGGGTTCACCAAGCGTTTTCAAAGCACGTAAATTCTTGAGTACCGTATCTATTAGTTTTCTAATCTGTGCTGGCGATTCTTTGTACACAGCTGACATTGAGAATAACGCTTTGACGTGGTTGCGTATCAACAATTGATTGTTATTGAATCTATTCTCAATCAATTCCCATGCTATACTGTAGTTATCTGAAGTGAACTCCAGAGACTTAATAACTTGCAACGCGTTTCCAGACAGCGATGATCTTAAATAATGATATTTCTGGATATTATCCAGTTGCTTTGAATTGTGGATCATTGATAAAAACATATCTTTAAATTCCAACCAACTATCGTAACTGCCGTCGAAATTGGGGAGCGAAATAGTTGGCAATTTTACTATTGTATTGGAATTGCACGTGTGTTCTGAACCATTGGAGTTGCACTCATGCTTTAGACTACTAATCTGATTTATTAAACAATTGGCTTCAGCGACAGAACTATAGTACGAATTATCAAAGGACTCTCTATACTCTAATTGTTCCGACATGTCTTTTTCTTGCACTAATTCCTCGATTAAGGATTGAATTTTATTGAATTCGTGATGCAATCCTTGAGCAGACTTTATGCGTAATTCTAGTTCTGCCCTTTGTTTAGGATTAATTTCACTGCCCACTAACAAATTTACACATTTCTCGAATTGGGTGAGCATACCCTTAATGGTACCTCGTTTCTTTTTTAAATCTGTTAGTTTTTTGATATTATCCGACTCACTCATTGTGGCACTTTATGAGAAGCGTGGGTACTCACGGTTTCCTGCAGCACTGGTGCGGTGAAAAACGCGCGCACGGAGCTGGTCTACGTGTTCCTGTACAAAAAACACGAGTTTAGCACACACAGAATTAAATAGGTGAGGAGAGGATAGCCCGGCACCCCTGAAGTCTTTCACTGGTAGCGCTGTGATCTTGATTATTCGGCTCAGAAGGACCAATGTTGAGGCGTGTTCCTCATGTATTGGGGTTTTTCTCAATATGTACTCAAGTAACAAAGTGACTACTTTATTCTTCGTGATGATGAAAGCTTTATTGAGATTTACAATTTGAGGATACAGGAAAGACACAGTTCGTGGTAGAGAGATGCAGAAAGAAGGGGAGTTTCTAGCTCGTCGAAGCTATTTATAGACTTGGTGAGGCGCCCTCTCGTCGTCGTCGGATGAACCACGTAGCTCGCTGCTTGGCTCGTGGCGCGCGCGCAGTGCAGCGATGTGGACGGTGCTCTCGTAGTTACTTCCGTTTTCTCATAGATGGCGCTGTCCTCAACAGGAGGTCTTAACCTAGAAAAGCCTCTGAAAAATAATTTTGATCATCTGTGTATCTATTTATGATCCTTTAGTTAATAATCAAAAAACTTTAATTAAATCTCAAATTGATATACTGAATAACCTCAGCAATGGTAGGCTTGATATGCTTATTGTATTATTTGAATTACAGTATTGTCCTGGATGACATAATTGGAGGTGAACATTGATTCAGTGTACTTTTATTTGTTGAACTTATGTACTTAACTGTTGATATTATGATATCAACAGTTTCTTTACTACTTCCAAAGACTATAAATGTTTTCCAGATAATTCTCCTGCCATCAATTCCAGTTTCTTGTAAAGTGGGTGTAACAATCTAGAATTCTGCAGAGTGAGGAGATTAGAGATCTCCTCACTCTGCGTGGTTGAAAATTAACAGGTTCCTGTATCAACAATCTATTAAATAATGGGAACCATGACCGAGTAACCCAACGGGGAACTACTATAATATGTAATTATCTTTTCTATAGTTTTAGGAACCATATAAAATGGTGGAAAGCATGGAATAATTGATACTGAGAGCAATGCAAGGTTAATGTATTGACCGCTACAGTCCATGGATCTGGGTGCCATGTATAAGTAGGTATGATACTTTGCCATGTATAAGTAGGTATGGTCTGTGATACAATAAACCAAATAACAATATATTCTTTGATAATTTAAATCACTTGTTTCCCAATCTGTGTTCTCTAGTTCCTTTTAAGGCTCGTCTGCTATCACAGTATCTTTGGTATTTATGTAAGTAGCAAAAAACCCATAAATTTCTAGATTCACACTATTGCAAAAAAATCTAGAAATTTTATTGAACTCCTTATCTATTCATGTATGATAATGCAATCATATCAGTTATATGATTTTTTGGGATTGTTTGAACTGGTCATGTTTATAGACCATAATTTGAGATTCTGTATACATTTACTATTTAATGTAGTGTTAATATTATAATTATCAAGTAGGTACTTTGTTCACAGTCCCATACTTATGTTTGTACAGCACAAACATATTAAATTTCTAATAACTCGAGTTAAAAAACCAACTTTAATTTGACTTTTATCAATTAACTCATTTATTAACAGTGATGTTATGAGTTATGTTCTTAGTATTGAAAAACTAAGCCTAGAATATTAGTGTTGTCTAGGTTTGAAATCACATTTCTCTATGTAATTATAAATCCAATATTTTCCAATAAATTGGCTGTTGATTGCATGTTTTCTAAACATAAAGCTGTTTCTTATTTATGGAAAAAACATCTCTATATTATGTGAATGATATAAGGCCTCTCTCTCTTAGGGGAGCTATATTTGTGTAATAAGCATCTATAAGATGCAATCTGACAAGTGAATCATTTGTCTGTAAAAGTTTGCACATTATTCAGTTTCAACTTGAAAGAATTCAGTCTAAACAAAAATATTTCATTTCTGTAAATTAAAGATAAAAATGGAAAGTTCCATTTATCTAGAGCCAGGAAAATTGGTTATATATAATAGTTTAGTTTCCAATCACATACATCTGCCCACCTGTCAGGTAATTTGTGATGGGACGATTTCTCCTGGCCTCCCACGTTCTGTCTGCTGCTGGTGCCTATGATGACGCCCCCCTCCCCTTTTCTCTTTACTTCTGTCCAAGGAGGGCCCCGCCAGTTTGAAGTTTTATGAATGTTAGTTCACTCATGTATTCGCGCGTAGTGGATTGTTGCCCACTCCTTCTCATAAAGAGGCCTGTGTCCCAGCTGTGGGAACATTAATAGGCTGATGATGATGATGACCCATGCACTCTGTCTAGCAGTGACTGTTTTTTGCTTCAGTAATCATTCATTCTTGAACAGATAATTTAACAAATTTTTCATACATTAAGACAGAAGAAAAGCACAAGCTGTTCTTATTTTCTCAGCAAGACTTACAGCAAAAAGATGTGTTTTTGTCTCTGATTGTAACAACAAATCTGTCATGCCATTGTCTTGGTTAATTATCAACAATATGAGGGCTTTACGTCCCGTTGTATCTAGAAGTTTCGAGTCATATAAAAATTAAAGCATCATTTAACTTTTTAATGATGTCTTGCTTTCATCCCTGAGCATCCTTTATACACATTTGAAGGCATGAGCCAAAACATGCTAGGGCAGTTGAATTGGTCTTGACTTTTGGATTCACCTCAGCGCTTACCTCGATTGGGTTTTTACAGGTGGTAACATTTGTTACTTGGTTGGTTGTTGGTTTGGTTTATTGGTTAGAGAATTGTGGTTTTCATCTTTGATCTATCTTTTCCTTCATATTCCATCTTTGAGCTGTCTGTTTATGTAATTCCTCTCCTACTTTCTCCGGCTGTGTATCCACACCTAATATTTCAAACACTTGATTTTCTAATAATTATTCCTCACCACTTGTTTATCAATATAAGCACTGCGTTTCAACCTTTGCATCTGGTTGAACCAATCTCAGTTCCAGGTAATAATTCTCAACCAACAACGGGAGGATATTTTCTAGTGACTGTGGAGGGACATTTTTACTGTCCTGACCCCTGTTAGGAGACCTCCTGAAATGTGTTATTTCAACTTCTGGAAGAGATACATATTACATGTTGTAAAAAACAACATTACACTTTATAACCATGTAAGTTCCCGCAGAACTTCCCTTGAAGGTTATTTTAGAACAGTCAACCGCGTGTGTTCCTAAAGAACACCCCCCAGGTTGCTAACTTCACGACATAGCCATTGTAGACCACGTACGCCCCCGCAGGACGTCCCACAGGCCAGGCAAGTCGTTTACGATATCTATTTTGGATATCGTGGACCAAGATCACGCTAGTAGCTTACAGTGAAGATCACTTAGGACTCACTGCACGTTTTGGCGCCAATGTGACAGGCACGCCGTTAGTTGCAAACTCGTGCAAAGCGCAAGGCACAAACAACTTGAAAACCACATACAATGTTTTCGATTTAGATTTAGCAATAATTTGCACATAATAACAGAGCCCCAGGCCCTCGATTCCAATTCTTCTGCAGGAGGCAAAGCGAATCAAGGAAACACACAGTGAAGCCATCTTTTGTCCTTACCTTTATCCCTCGAAACCAGAGTTTAAATATTTCCTACGCTTTACGATTCTTCAATTTCTTCAAAAACTTTGATTTTGTCGACACCGACTTTCTTTTTCCCAATATAGGGCACTTTTTAAACTAAAAACAACAAAATTAATCGGGAAAGGTGACGCCATAACTAGACATAAAATCCGAATGAAAATATATGTTACAGAGACAACTGGGAATGCTGTAAGTTGCGTTCAGGAATAAGATTTTTTCTTTTTTAATCTTTAAAATATATGTGACGTCCTAGAGTAAAGCCGAGACTACACTAGTTTTCCTAATCATCGAGAACAACACGAACAACAAGTATAATAGTGTATATTTAAGTATTTAGAATATCGCTAGTCCATGTCCGGACACTGTATAAGATACTAGGTAGTACAGTCAGTTGGTTTTTACAAACGAGTAGACGGGCATGTGTATCACTAGCTAGCATACTGGCATACAAGGGCAGAACTTGCATGTCAGTATTACTTGCAAATGTGTCCGCACTGTGCCAGTTACTCGGTACATGCCAGTAACTTTCATGCCATTTACTTTCCCGATTTACTGTCATGTGAATCCCCGCCTTTTATCCCCGGTTAATCGCAGACAGCGTTTTTATTTTGACAAGATCAAGGACAAGGATATTCTAGGTGGTACTTATCTTGCGCTAAAATAAGTTCGGTCAGTCGGTCGTCTTATGGGTACATGAAGCAAGTGTTTCTCTGTTGATGAAATCCAATAACAAATACGTCTCCAGCCAGTCATATTGATTGAACTCTGTGATATGTGGAAAGTATTAAAGTAAGTACCTATCTAAAGTGATACGAAATGGATCCGACATACAATTTTAATTTTAGTACCTACTTAAGTAGTACAGGGGCAAAACAAGGAATGTAACAAAAAATCCAAAAGTTAGAAGTATTCAAAAACGTCTGGAATTTTTGTGACATTAGTTGTTTTGCCCCTGTATTCTTCTTATCTTGTTCAGGTTTTGGCATTTCGTAAGTCAGCGCCATCTCTAGGTTTTATTTCAAAGCTAGAAACGTGTAGTAGTGATGCGCGACCAATAGATAGCGATAATGAATGACACTTCTAACCACAGATAATCTGATGACTGTGCTTTCAACATTTTCGTGTAATTTATTTTATTTTAATTTCCAAGAAAAATTAACACTTTGGTTGGAACAATATTTTATAATATAGTGTTCATCAGATTTGAAACCAAATAAATATTATTTAAAAAAATAAAAAATACTGGCAACTTATGACCAACCGGCGCGCGCCATTTTTCCAGCCGTCGGGCGGCCGGCTGTCATTTATTTTCCAAAGATCGCTGAGCGAGTGTGTTGTTCGTTGGTATCATTCGTCACATTTTATCAAGTAAGTGGACTACGAATTAATTTACTTACAAACTAGCCTAAAGCGTATGTTCTGTTCTCAGTAGGATAAAACTCGAGATAAATAAAAACAATCTTGGTTAAGTACTTTGTTCTACAAATTAGTGAATGGAAAAGATTCGACTGGGATCAAAATAAAACGT
Source organism: Xestia c-nigrum (assembly GCA_916618015.1). Lineage (NCBI taxonomy): Eukaryota > Metazoa > Arthropoda > Insecta > Lepidoptera > Noctuidae > Xestia > Xestia c-nigrum. The sequence goes on along the minus strand of OU745246.1, from coordinate 865,612 downwards.
TTTTTGTCGTGGTAGTCAACTAGTCATGACACGCTTGCACAATGCTGGATGATGCCATGTGCACGAATCACCGATTGTTAAAATAATTATAGTTATATGAGGGGTAGCACTCACATCGCAAGTACCTACTTAGCAAGAGGAATGGAAAAACAATAACATGTAGGTATGCATGGAAGGTGAAGATGATTGTCTATTTCTAATGATGTATTTTTCATCAAAGGTTATGCAAAACGGGAGCAATGTTAGGAAAAGGCTTCGCTGTGAGTCTGAGGACGAAGTCAAAGGGAATGTAGCGAAAAAGATGATAGGAGAGAGGTAATTTGTCCACGAAATAGAAAGTAACAACAATTCCAACGATGCATTAAAAATAAAATCTTCCTGTAGTCACAGGAAATATACATGAATATGGATAGTTAATTTTATTGCGTTTTGGAATCTTAATATTTCGTGGAACTTGGGGATTTTACAAGGTGACCGGTCTGGCATGTTGCTTGACTCGCCTGATGATACAGCAAGGAATAAAAATAAGTTTGTGTTCTAGCTACTTCTTCAATCCAAATAAAAGCAAATAACTATGGTGTAGGTTTATTCAAGTGGTTAAATTGAATTATATAAGAACGGTGTTGGGTGTGTGTAATTAGTTGTCTTTCTTACAGCATGAAAATATATGCATGATATCAATACAATCATCAGTTTATTTCCATTTTAAATTGCATTATGAAATATTTTACAAATATTGTGTAACATGGGTGGAAATGAAACTTCATGACTGATGATGCATGATTCATTTACATTTTCAAACTTGTTTCTTTATTAAATTTTAATATTTTAAGGACTTTTATGAAAACTGATTCTTTTCTGTATGTAAAGCAGTAATATAAAGCCCCAATTCTACAAGAATCGTAAAACGGCTACTACTGAAAGGGTAACTTAATTATTGCTGGCAGAAAAACCCCTTTATTACTAACAAAAAAGTAGAAGATTCTAATTTTAAAACTAATTTTGTATAATCCATCTAGTTAACTTGGAAATTGACAAGTGTCAGCTGCCAACATGACTATGGAGCACTGTTGTTACTGCAGAGGTGACGAGGGCAATAAAATCGACCTAGACAAGCCTGAACACCTACTGCCCATGATGAGGCCGTTCTCAATGAGGTGCTAGCCTATTTTAATAGTAAAAAGTAGTTGATTCCTTTATTTATAATGTAAGGAGTAGAATAATTGTTATTATAGTACCTACCTAGTTTTGGATTAGTTTTAGTAGTATTTGAATGCTTTTTATTTAGTCAGATTATTTTTATACCTACACTAGCTGTACCCGGCATGCGTTGCAATGCATATTTTCCTACCTACCTACTACCTACCTACCTACCTGTCTACTTCTCACCGTATAAACCTTCCCTGGACTACGACAAACATTTTAAAACCAAAATCAGCTCAATCGGCCCAGCCGTTCTCGAGTTTTAATCAGACTAACGAACAACAATTCATTTTTATTTATATAGATTATGGAAATGCAGAATCTGGATAATGTTACTTGTACAATGCACTCCATAGATTTATTAAGTCTTCTTGTTATACCAATGGTTGATAAAGTAAACCATACCTAGCCCGCCGAAATAAAAAAAAAACAAAAACTGTGTGCAGATTTGAATTGCAATTACATATTCTTAAATGGACAATCCATGGTCCCTAGGAGCTCAAATAAATACCATCATCATCATCATCAACCTATTAATGTTCCCACTGCTGGGACACAAGGCCTCCTCTAGGAGAGGGAATGAGCTATAATCCACCACGCGGGTCCAGTGCGTATTGGTAGATGTCACATGTCTTCGAATTTTTTGGTTCTAGGTTTTCTCACGACATTTTCCTTCACCATTGTGAGAGCAGTAGTGACGAATAAATTACACGGAAGCAATGCGTCTGTTTGGATTCGAATCCACGACTTACTGTTCGTAAGTCGGAGCCGCCACCACTGGGCCACTGCTGCTCTAAAATAAATATCAGTACATTTTATATGGAAAATATTGTCCAGAATTTGTAATAATTTTGTGATTGCTTTTTTTTTTGGAAAACTGAACCCATAGTTAAATAATTAAAAATCTGCATTTGGATAGAGTTAAGCTGAGCCCACTGGAAAAAGGCTATGCAGATGATGACACCAAAATCTCCAGATGAATAACATTCAAATAATTGCTTTATTGTATTCTGTAGTAACTAGTTAGCTTAGCTTTAGCTTTTTCATATTTAGTGTCCCTTCCATCCTGATGATTTCAATTGAGGAGGAGGTTCTCAATTTCACTATAACTGGCATATATATTATAAAAATCGCGTATCAATCCTCCGGAACAAGACCATTTTTTTTGTACTCATTTCTTTGGTATGAGAATAGGTTGTAAAGTATATTTCTCATTATAATTTCTATGGCAGAAAACGTTTGCGGGGTCAGCTAGCCATTCTTTAAGAATTTAAATATCACTGGACATTACACACAGCGCCATCTAGTGCCACACTAAGCAAAGGCTTGTGTCGTGGTCACCAGACTGTTGATAAACTACATAATTACATATATACTATTTGTTTGTAAATACATACTTATTATACATATAAACATCCATGACTCGGAAACAAATGTCCATTCTCATCACACAAACATTTGCTCCTACTGGGATTCGAACCCGGGACCCTAAGATTGTAAGGCAGCCTCACTACCGCTGCGCCATTCGGGTCGTCAATAAAATGTATGCATACTCCATAGTTACAAGTAGAAGATATTATTTATTCAAATACCATGTTGTACACTAGATATTTCTGATAATTTCATCATCCTCACTTAACGTCTGCTGTTTTCTTGCACAGACCTGTCTCTTTGCTCATCATGACGTGGCCGTGGCATTGGGATAAATTAGATATGATTTTTCACATTGAAGTGATAAGTGCTATAGTTCTAATTTATTAAACTTGGTCATTGTGATAATGTTTTTTTATTGGTTGAAATTGGACATATCAAACAGAACCATAAAAAATACGTGAAAAAATAATCTTAAACAAAAACTAAAAAGAGAGAAACAAGCCCAGTAGTTTAGAATTCTGTTAAGTAATACTAAGTAACTACACAATTGAAATAGTTTTATAATCAATACACACATAAAACAAATCATAAATTCTAATGCAGAACAGAACGACTCAGTCGGGGCCCATTCAAATTTTACCAATCAAATCTTCCCAAGGGGCCCCGACTGAGTCATTCTGTTCTGCATTAGAATATAAGATTTGTTTAATGTGTGTATCGATTATAATTTTCACGTATTTTTTTTAATTAGTTTTTACGCAGTCACGTTTTTTGTTTTTCTTTAAATATTTTTTTTATTTGATACTTTTTAGTTACAAACAAAAACTTAAGAAAATTAGCGAGAATTATTGTTTTGTTAAACAAATTTAAATCGTCATATATCCTAAACCATTATTTAAAATGGAAAATAATAAAAGCAACTTAAACACTTGATTATAGTCCATCGACTTTTTTTCTTTTCATTTTGACAATATGGTGTCTGGTTGTCGCTGTGGTGAATTTTGATTACTGTCATGTCTTTAGTGACACTCGCAAGGTTAAGGCGAATCGATTGACATAAGAATTATCAAAATCGGCCTACGCATTTGGTTTCTAGAACGCCACATAGACACAAACATACATACATACATACATAGACTGATAAACACATTACCCTCCTTTGCGTCGCGCAGTCTGGTATAAAGGTACAGATGAAATCTATGTATGTACCGTCTTGGTCTGTGGGATCTTCATAGGAATCTGAATAGACTGAGGTCAAACCGTGTGGGGGGTTCTCCTACCATTGCTGGGTTCTTCTAAAACTAACTGTCATTCGGCATCGTTTCAGTGAAATTTGATTAGGTAGGTACTATGGTACTTTGGAATTTGAAATTAATATTGTTAGGTCCACTATGCTTCCTGCTCTAATCTGCCGCTACGAATCGAAGTCAAGGCTATACGATAAGTGCATAAGGCGATTGAAGCATAATCATTAAACTTATCTTGTCAATAATGTCTACACAAATCGGTTTTAAAGATAATGAAAATTTTAGAACATTCCATCCAATACCAATCGAATCTCAGTGACGTCATATCTTATTTCCTTTATCTTTCTTGAAAGTGTGTGGCAATAAGACAGTATAACATTTTTATTTCAGGTAATAAAGTTAATGAAAATGAGTCTGCCTCTATTCAATTGGCTAGTTTAAATCATGTGCAAGTCGTAAATTCTAACAAAATGGATGCTCTTATTTTTAGTTACTTTCTCAAATGGGTAAAGCTGATAAACATTAGCGTGAAGTAAACACTTAGCTTCATCTGTATCTTCCAGTATTGTCTTATCATCTTCAAGATAAACGTTCACAAATAGCTTAGCATTATCTGTTAGTGCAGTTTCGCACTGTTTATTTTTACCGCAAAGTTGGGCGATGAAATCTGATAGTTGAAGTAAAGCTTTTGAATCCAAATAAATAATTTCTATCCTAATTGCCTTTTGTAGTTGACTTAAAAATAAACTTAATTCGTAAAACAAAGCTACCCGAACCTTTGAACAAAACTCGTACCTAGTTTCTCAAGTTTTCATTTTCCCACATAATCTAAACTTTCTCTCATTAAGCCATGAGAAACCTTCATAACGGACAGTTGTCCTCCTTCCCAGGCTCAGCAACTTGGAAACCATTCTTAAAAACATGTTCACGTGTGGAATACTCGGTGCTTACTTGCAAAACGGAAACGGACACCTGCTCGTTGGACTATGGAGGCAGACTAAGGACATTCATGACATTGTCCACGAGTGGGTGCCACGGCATTTCCAGCGATACATCTCTCAAGGTTACGGGTTAGTTTTGCTTGTCCAGGAATTGTAGTTCAGTTTGTAGGTTCCTCCATAGCGGAGGTCGAGAGATTCGAGTAGTTAGGTTGAAGCTCCGTAGAATTGTCTGATGATGCAGATATTTGCAGTCATTATTTGTACTTTGTCTGAAGTAGAATTTCGCTAGCAGTATCAAAGTGATCATCCTACCTTCAATAAACCCCGAACTTGCAACATTGGACATTAAACAGCCTTGAATTTTGACTATAATTTAATTCAAGATTCTAGACTATTTATAATTAATTAGACATGAAGGATTTTTATGGTTGTTATTCCGTGAAATTATTCTCTAGTTTTTTGAATCTGATGTTTTGAATTCATGTATTCGTAGCGCGGTGAATTTTGAAACAGAAAAAACATTTTATTGATTCTTGAACCTTGACTAGCCACAGTGGCCACAATACAGGCGCTGTCGCTTGGTTGATAAACATAGTTTCTTCTATATACAATATTTTAACGATGAACAGGTTAAATTGTTGCTGTTTTATGTATTATTTGTTTAATGCTATGAGAACACAATCTAAGGGTATCAGTGGCAGTAGGCTGCTGTTAGTTACCCCATAGTTCTGAAGATCAAGCTTTCAGTGAGCAACGGGGTCGTTCGATTTAACAAATTAGTTTAATTTCTGACATGATTGCGGAGTTTCGATGACTAATTAAATTTGACTTCGTAGTTAAATTAACTAAAATATCTATTCCTGAATCGTAAATTCGTATTCCCAATTTATTTTAACAAGAAAGTAATTTGGTCTGTCTTCGATTAAAAAAAAAAAATTGGCAAGTAAAATTCTGTTTCGTATGTTTTCTGATATATAATATATTATACTACTTGATAACTCAGGGTTATTTTCTCACAGAACTATCTAACCTCAACCTTTGACATTCAGTTGATAACCTCGTTGCGTAATTTACCATGGAAGATTCTTGGCTTGTTCTTCAACTACGGTTATATTTATTTTACACATTATCGTCATGGTAAAATGCCCCAATTTGCATAAAAACAAACATTCGTGTGTCATTATTTTAAAGTTATTAATCTTTTTCCAAGGTTTTTTTAGTGGCACATGAATAATGCACCTAGCTGTACTGGTCCATAGTTTTATTAGTTATTGCTTTATTTGCCATTTTCAAAATGTCAACCTTGCACAGTTCAAGTGTTACAAATAGCAGTAGAGATGTTACAATTTTTGTTGATTATGGATCGATACTTATTTTGGTTAGCACGGTATGATTCACTAGTAGGTACTAGACTAGTATAAACTGCGAAAGTACATTTTATATGTACTAGTCAGTGCTAGTGAATCAGTGGAAACATCATCATGACGAGTTTTCCTCATTCTGTGACAAAATTAAATCAATTTACTCACCTAGGTAGATGGGAGCCACTGTAGTAATGTGTATGTGGGTAATTTTATAATTTAGGTAAATAATTGGATTGGTATTCGATCCCACTTATTAGGAGAGCACTGAGCACACAATCTTATGGGGTAGGTTCTTTCCCTGGTCGCGTAACGATTTCTAAGGTACATAATAGTTTCTAACTCCAAGCACTAGTGGGGGATCTATAACTATAATAACAAAAACAATAATCATAAGGGGCCCGCTAGCTAGACACTTCATAGAAACGTCATTTAATCAAAAACTTTTGAGGTACAAAATAATGTCTTTATGAAAAGCTATGACCTATTGATAAATCTCGTTGGGGCCTGCCAGATAGACTCACACAGAAGAAAGTGACCGATGGATATGGAATAAAGCTCATAACATGCTCCATATTAAAATTTTTACGTCACTGATCCACCTGCCAAGTAAAATGATCCAGTTAGTTATTGACAAAGATTGTTCGTATTATAGTCATTAACTATGCTTTCAATACAAACTTTGTAAATTTTTGTCATATTTATCTCCAGGACTCGAGTCTCAACAAATAAATTCGGTTGCAATAATGATCTTGCGGATAATGAAAGTCTGTACATCCTAGACGCGTTTCTTGTAACCATAATTATTGCAACCGAATTTATTCGTTAGCAATCAGCGATCGAAAGTTAGCGATTATTGTCGTTATCTTTGTCGAGAATGCCAGGGCTGGATAGTAAATTGACAGATCTGACAAGAATAGGGCCGCTCTTTTCTCAATTCAATTCTCAATTCTCAATTCTTTATTGCGTACCATAATGTTTAAAGATGGAAGAAAAAAAATATAGTCACAATTATGGACCCTGTCGGGCACAGCACAGATTTAGTAGGAGAGAGGAGGAAGAATACTGGCCTTTTTTTGCACTTTATAAATGATGCTGTTTTACTAATGCAGAATTAATTTAACAGTTATAATTATTATTATTGTTTCATAAATTATATAGATTTATTTTTTCGAATATAATACCATTTATTTTTTAAATTATTTATTATTGTTTTATTAATTTCTCATTATTTTGTGTATTAATTATTTTATGGACGCTCTTATGTTTATTTATTAGATATTAAAAATGTATTTATAGAAATAATTAGATAGTAAATCATAATTTATCATTTAAGTATTCGCCTATACTATAGTAGCATTTGTCTAGAAGGAAAAGCTTCAGTTTATTTATAAAAATGTTAAATTTATCTGAATTCTGAATTTCTGCGGGTAACTTATTATAAATTTTTATACACATGACAAAGGTACTATTGGAATGCATTTTTAGTCGCGATGTTGGTAAGTTTAGCCTATTTTTATGTCTTAACATAATTTTCGATTGTATATCCTCTCTTTTGGTAAAGAATCCTGGGTACTTACGCACGAACTTACAAACTTCAAATATATAGAGACAGGGTAGGGATAAAATCTTTAGTTCCTGGAAGTGGGATTTACAGCTATCGGTAACCTCAATATTTACTAATATTCTTATTAGTTTCTTTTGTAGGGTAAACAGCGTGGGCGCGTCAGTGCTGTTGCCCCATAAGATGACACCGTACTTCAGCCATGCGTAGGCGTATGCGTAGTAGGTTACTAGTGCAGTATTGAGGTCTGTTGTTTTTTTAATCTCGCGGAGGGCGTATGAAAATTTTGATATTTTTGCTCGTATTCTCTGAATGTGTGACTTCCAGTTTACATGCGTATCAATGTTTAGTCCTAGTAGGGTGAATTTATCAACTAATTCTAATTTATTATTTTTGTAGCTAAAATTTATATTGAGTGGTACTTTTTGACGAGGGTGGAATGAAATTATTTTAGTTTTAGTGTAGTTAATTTCTAGGTTGTGTTCAGACATCCAGTTTATTGTATTTTCGAGTATGGAATTTAGTTTGTCATTTACATTGGTGTCATTTTCGCATGAAGTAAGCACGGAAATGTCATCCGCAAACAGGACACAATGCTCATTTATATTATTAGGAAGGTCATTTACGTAAACAAGAAATAAGAAACACCCTATTACGCTTCCTTGTGGGATTGAGGCTGTGATTTGTTTGCTATTGGATCTGATTAGTTCTATTTCCTTTCTGCTATCGTTGTAATGTTCAATTTCAACTATTTGTTCCCTGTGTTTCAAATAAGATACAAACCAGTCATAACATTTCCCGCGTAGTCCTATATTCAGTGACGGATTAACACTACTTGATGCCCTAAGCAATCCACGCCTGTGGGGCCCCCTATCCGAATGTCATCTAGAATCGCCAAAAGGTCTAGTAGTAGTCTAGGTCAGACTCTATGTCAACTTAAAACGCGCGAATTTTCAGTTAGTCCTAGTAACTGGTGTGGTTTTTGGCGACGACGTGAGAGTGAGACGTGATGCCCTTTTTTTCCGTATGGGAAATCGTCATATAATCCTACTCTGTGCGGAGAGGGAGGGAGTGTCAGATTTTTACTGACTAAATCCCGTCCATGTTCCTTCCTCAATTCGTCAATGTAGTAGATTAAGTTCGATGGGGCTGCGGGACTGTTGGGGCTTTTTTTTTTCGGATGGAATCATCAAATGACTTCTCCCACTCTGGACGGAGCGAGAGGGAGTGTCAGACTTTTACTGACTAAATAATAAACAAACGCGCCGTCGACACGGCCTGTCGTTAAAAGACAGATGGACGGCAAGCTAGCCATAGCTCACCGTCCACTAGCCCACGCCTACGGTGGCCGGGGACGCCCGGTGCGTCTCCCGCGGCGGCTGGGGCGAGAGGTGCTCTCTCTCTGGCGTTCCACCACATCCTTTGCTAGCAAGACTGCTTCACAGAAGGAGTTGACGGCTTTCCATTCCGTCTCGCTCTGGACCATGGATTGAACCAGGGCCGGACGCGAGAGGTCGCCGCCGCCGATCGCCGCTACGAGGACGGCGGTGCTCCGCCCACGCGGGGCAAATCTCCACGGTGCAGTGCGCCACCGTGTCCTACGGCCTCAAAGAGATGCTCTTTGAGGTGCGCGTGGAACACGAACGCGCCGTATGGGCTAGCTAGCCCATAGCTCACCGTCCACAGGCCTACGTCTACGGTGGCCGGTAGCCACCACGTGGCCTCCGACGCCCGCGCTCCCGCGGCGGCTGGGGCGAGAGGCTCTCTCCCTCTCGCGTTTCGCCACTTCCTTCGCTAGCATGACTGCTTCGCAGAAGGAGGTGACGGCTTCCCATTCGCTCCGGACCATGGATTGAACCAGGGCCAGACGCGAGAGGTCGCCGCCGCCTATCGCCGCTACGAAGACACAGCATTGCTCCGCCCACGCGGGGTAGATCTCCACCGTGTGCTCCACCGTGTCCTCCGGTCGATCCTCGCAGTGGAAACTCCCGGGCGTTTCCTCCCGCCCGATTCGATGCAGGAACCTCCCGAAACACCCGTGTCCAGTGAGGACCTGCGTCAGGCGGAACATGAGGACGCCGTGGTGCCTCTCAAGCCACTCCTCAAAGAGGGGACTTGGCGTGCCCTGCACGTGGTTGTGACAGTCGCTCTCTCCATGTCGCCATGCGATCACGCCGGAAGTCTGTCCGCTGAGCGGCGATTTGCCACGGCAGCGGAGTTTCCCCCCAGCGTAGTGCCTCCGCGCGCCATTAATGCAGGCGCACGGGGACTATCGCCTCCAGATCCCATGGCGGCACTTCGGCAAGCAGGCCCGCCGCTGCCTCGCGGGCGATCGTGCGGTACCCACGGTACTTCACGGCTACCACCTTTTGGGGCGCGTTCAGATAATGGGCGGCTCGCCGCCTCAAGGACCGCGAAAAATGTGGAATGCTTCACGATTTTGCGTGTCATCCTTGCGCAGGGGCCATGCTTATCTTCTCTGTATGAGACGTGATGCCCTAAGGACGGATTTTTTTCTGTGCTTCTTCTGGTGCCCCCCCAGGCGTGATGCCCTAAGCAATTGCTTAATTTGATTAAGGGTTAATCCGGCACTGCCTATATTATACAGTTTATTTAATAATATTTCGAATTGTACTTTATCATATGCCTTAGTCATATCAAGCAAGAGTCCTATCGCGTACTTTTTTTCATTTATTATGTTAAGGGCTTTTTGAATATATTTGTAGACGGCCAAGGAAGTGGAACGGTTTTTTCGGAAACCGTTTTGGCATTCATTAAATAAATGATATTTTTCACAGAACGCATATACACGATTACACATGGCTTTTTCAAATATTTTGGAAGCTGTTGGTAAGATGGCAATGGGGCGGTAATTATTCGGATCAGTTTTGGAATTCTTTTTGTGGATAGGTTTTATGATGCTTTTACGTAATACACTTGAAATTAAGCTTCATGTAAGTGTTTCTATTGACATTGTCAAGCACCTCTTGATTTCACAGATCTTATCGATCTACGTGCGCGTGAGTTTTGTTCAGACTAAGTAATTCAGTTCATCGTTAGTGCTCCTCGTGAAAAGACTTCTCGGAAGTGAGTTCTGGAATTACTTATTAATTTTAAAAAAAAGCTGTGATATTGTGCCGTGAATATTTAAACCTTTGGTAGTGTGGTACCTAATTAACATAATTTATTTTTAGTACTTAACTCTTATTAGAATTTCATATTTATTTTAATTTTGGGAGCTATTTATTTGTTTAACAACTGAGGAGTATATGTATTTTATTTCTTCTACATCTCTCAAAGTCAACAAAAGGGTTCGACAATGTTTAGATTAAAGAATTAACATTTATTTATGTATTTATTTTAGGATAGTAGGTAGGTAGGTACTTAGGCAGTCATGCCGAACACACAGCAGTAGTAACACTAACACTTTGACATTGACTTTAGTTTATAATATCGTAACAGTAAGAGTGATCGTAGTGCAAAGTTACCTCAGTAGTAACACTTACAATTTCCTACTGTAATAGTAATATTTACGTGATAACGTCATAAATCGATGAACACGCACGCACGAAAAAAGCCCAAACCTTTTGCATAGGAAATTCAACCCCTAAGGGTGTCTCAGCTTTTTTATAATTCCACCCTTAAAGGGTTCATGAAAACGTGAAAAATTACGTTATCACGTAAAATTATCGTCCATAAAAAACCGACTTGACAGAAATCCATTTTGTTTTCTTTTACAATCCAATGTACCTACCTAGGTACCTACCTTACATTTAATTATTTTATATCAACTGCGCGCGCGCACATCATCCGCGCTCCGTGTAACCATGATCTTGTAACTTGAATAACGGTACCTGCATACATCGTGTCGTGATAGACCTCTTACTTTATTGCATAACCGACACGTACTTGGCTGATCTGTAATTTCTTAGCTTTTCTGTCTTTAGGCTAGATAATCCCATGACTCTAAACCCGCCTTTACCATCGTTGGAATATTTAACCGGTATAAATATTAAAATTTGAAGTAGGTAACTGTACAGATATCACTTCTTTGAAATAAATAGAGAGTAAGCTACCACGGATATGATAACGACTAATCTCGTACGTGCAATGTTACTAGGTACTTACTTCTCAAGATAAGTGATAATACATAATTCATTTGTCAGAATCTACAATGCTTTGGTAAGTTAAAATAATAAATAGTTACCTACATCCATTAACAACGTAATATTCATTGTTTTATTATATTGTATAGGTAATACGTATAGTGTTTTCTTACTAGGTAATTTGTTTGTTTGTTTATTAGAACATTAATGTCCAGCTCATCATATACACGTCTATAATTCCAAATTCAAATTTTCTAACCAGTTAAAAACAAAATGTAACGTCATCACCACCACTTGACAAAAAAAAAACTAAGTATTTTTAGGTTTTTTTTTTCACATCTACAATTTATTGAAAAACAACTAAAATGTTGTAATCTCATTTCCAGCTTTAACAAGATGCCTCTCCAGCTGACTAAGCCCGCTCCCCAGTGGAAGACGACCGCTGTCGTCAACGGCGAGTTCAAGGACATCGGACTCTCTGACTACAAGGGCAAATACGTGGTCCTGTTCTTCTATCCTCTTGACTTGTGAGTACAAACATATTTTTTTTACTATGGGCCCTGATTACTCGGATGAAAGAGTTCCTTCGGCTTTGAGAACGAAACAAATATCGCTAACAGAAAAAAGGCGCGACACGTTGATACGGAATGCGCTAGTCATACGATCTTTGGCTTTATTCATCATCAAATCAATAAAGGAAACGAATTATCTACCATTATAGTATCTGTGTCCTGCTTTATGATCTTGGCAGTTCTTATCTTTGGTAAACTTAACGCTTTATGTGCCGTGTCAACGCAACCATTGTATTGTAGCAGCCACCACCACTGCTAATCCTTTACGAGGCGTTCTATTTAGATTAAGACGCTTATATATTTCTGTGCTCATAATAAGTACACATATCGAAATATGTTTCCATAAAATGATGTGGCAACGTTAAATAATTATGCTGTATCATACTGACGAACACTGCTAATCAACGCTATTAAGAACACTACCAAAAGAGGTAGGCTTAGATATAAGACGGAACAATTTTTGCGGTCGACCTTCGTTCTCTTACGAAAAGTGACGGTCTGTTTGGCGGCACGATGATACGAAAATGGCCTACAACCTTCTCAACGTTCCGACTATTATGTAAAGCTTGATTACTATTGAACATATTCAGTTCCTTGAACTGCACGCACTACATCCGTCTAAAACCGGTCGCATTCATAACCACACAATCATGCGACACAATACGTAACTAACCCACTGAGGTGAAGGTTGTCAACTTCTGGGGATGAATGGTTTGACTACCATCTTGGAGAAGGAAACGTAAATACTTAGCGCAATATTAGTTTTTTTTTTTAATTACTCGTTCAATATACCTTTGTATATTGAACTCACATCATATTCATGTATCCGTGTGGGTAAAAACCCCTAATTAATAAAGAATAAAAAATAAAAAAAAACATTCATCACACAAGTAAAGTTATCCAAGCGGTGTGTAACACATTGACAACCCTAATTTAAATCGAAACCAATTAATATTAAACGCCGCCGCTCGTATTTACGGATATGTGTTAATTACACTGTTCTATTTTTATATATTTTTATTCCATCTTGATTGTAGGTACTGGTTTTCATGGGTATGTCGGGCAGTCTCAAGTCCATTGCTTCTTAGGTCTCTTCTGAAACACCAGTCGCCACTGCACAATAGATAGGCATTACGACAGTATCAAAAAATTACAAATCTATTTAGTCCGTCAGTTTTAGAGTATTGGAAAATAATGGCGCGTATTTTTTTGTTTTTGGAAATCGATGAATATTGACAAAGACAAAACGCATCAAATGGGAGTGGGGGCTCGTGACGTCAGAACGCACAAAAAATTGTACTAAGGCGTGACGTATTGAGAATTTTAAAAGCGTTATATCTTCGTCAGTTTTAGTTTACGTAACAAAAGAAAAAAATACGGGTCAAATGTTTTTTGATAGTCTAATTAGCGGACTAATTAGATTTGTTTGTCGTCTACTGCTTTTGCTCGCAGTATCGTTTCATTGGGTAATGATTCTAAATGTACTCTGCATTGATCGTAAAACACAACTGTACTACGCCAAGGCTTGACAAAATCTACTGTCACATGTCATGTATTGCTTTTGTAACAGTACGTAGACCACGGTTAGCGTTATATTATTATGTAAGGACAAGGAATATGTTCAGGGAGGCCCTCATCAAAGAAGAAGTGAAGGCAGAGATCTCGAATGCGGTGTCCTCTCCGTCTCCGTCTCTACTGCACATTATACAGAAGGCAGTATGTTCGTGTCAGCGGACTAGCCAGGAAGGTCCTAAGACAGGCCAGGGAACAACTGAGACTAACCAAGAGAGAGGAACTCGGTAAAACGGGAAAGAATTGGTTGCAGCACTTGTGTTCGTACGGAGGGTCCGTTTGTGTTGTTGCTAAACATGTTCAGTGTACTTCTCCGCTTTGTTAGTTATTATTTGTCCGAGGGTTAGGTCTAAGAAGGCGCCATCATAAACCGCATCATCACTTCCGTCAGATGAGACTGGGACAAACGAAGGCTTAGACAATAAACTTTGCTTGCTTTTGTTATGTTATTCGTTTACAAGGCTGATTGCATCGTTTAATTTTTTTATATTGATCAATCGTGTTTGATCGAGTAAATCGGTAAACAATCTCATTGTAAACTGTTTGTTATTCTTCGCATGATGATAGTGATCTTTGAACGACACGTCACTGTTGCATCCACCAACATTAATACGATAATTGTTCCATAGCGCTGAGTCATAGTCTCCTGCGCAATCCTGCGCGATATACATATTGAAATGCGATGTATTGAGGTAATATTATTTTAGGATAATACAATTTGCTTCTTCATTCAGAGATTGGGACATTAGCTTTATTCGCAAGGCAGCCATTACCTACTGTAGTTGTCCATTAAAGTTTGTATAATTATCATCATATCATCCACCAACATCAAACGAAGTGTTGAAAATAACAGAACGAATTGCCTTTAATTTATTTTAAATCAAAATATCTAACTAGAAAAATAGAGACAGGCAGTAACGAAAAAAAAATATTTTATAAAGCAGCGCGGCAGCGGTTAAAATAAATAAACTAGATTTATTTCAATCGCTGCGCTGGTCGTAAACGCTATCTAAATGACTACAATCAGTAATGTTATAACATAGCAAATTGAAAAATATTTTTATCTATGTATTCGTTCGTTAATAATTACATTTTCGGGATCGCTGACCCTGTATTGATATAACTTAAAACCGATTAGATAGTGTGTTTCAATTACATAAAATGTGGAGTGTGGTTGGCCATTTAAAAAATAAAGATAAGTATTAAAAGTCACCCATGGTTAAATAAATAAAAGTGGCCCTTTTATTTATTGCCAATTTATAATTGATGGATATGTCACCGTAAAATTGTCAAACACGTTATATTACAATATAACGTGTTTTTTCTCGCGATATTGTAATGTCTCGAATTATTGTCAACTGAACATACGGAAGTATCTCTGCCCCCATAATCGGGACTTGGGGCACCCCCCGTTAGGTTAGTTAGGTTCCTTTAAATAAACCCTGCACTCGGAAATAGGGGCCCCGCGAAGCGGGGCTCCGTCGACTACGCTTTTTAGGGGGAATATAAAGTGTTTTAAGGTTATGTTATATTAATCGGTATTTCTCAGGAATGGTGATTATCTTTTCATGAGAGTTGTGCCACTGGGCAAGGGGGACTCCTCCTTCCCTCCATACCGCGTAAGTTGACTACCATCGCATGCATTTCACGAAAAATAATGCGTTTTGTTGTAAGCAGTATGTTCATTTGACAATTTTACGGTGACAGATATAAGTGTATTGAAGGACGGCGGATTGTAAGCAACTCTTTTGACGCCTCGGTCCAGAGAGTGAAGAGTTTTTGGTTTGGTTAAAGACAATACCATGACTATCTAGATTTTAAAGAATCATTGATAGAAATCTTTCATGGAAAAAAAACTGCCACTCTGCTCTCAACCTTAAAGCCACGCAAGAAGAGCGTCAACAAAACATCGCCCCCATATCTGCTCAACCATCTACTATAGGAGTGAGCTAGCTCAAACGTTGAGACGTGTGATTGTCCGCAGCACGTTCGTGTGTCCGACGGAGATCATCGCGTTCTCGGAGCGCGCGGACGACTTCCGCAAGATCAACTGCGAGGTCATCGGCGCTTCCACCGACTCGCACTTCACGCATCTCGCCTGGATCAACACGCCACGCAAACAGGGTTCGTATTCTTATACCTACCTTTTTATTACTAAATATACATTTCTTTTTTGGAATATTGTAGCTTATGACAAAGGCGTGAAACTGCGTTCGTTATGTTGTCTACAAATATGTGTGTTTGTGGAAATACTACTTTAAACTCTCGCTTACTGAAGCGAGAGAAGTAGTATTTCCACAAACACAAAAATTACTTTTACAAACGAGTTACATTTCAAAATGTATAAAAAGTCATCAAAATCTTTCAATCACAGTTTTTAAATCACATCTTTATTTGTAAAACATTGATGAAGTGGAAATAACAAGCAAAACATACATTACATTGACACATTGATTGATTGACATTTATAATAGCGAGACATGGATTTTAATCTAAATAAACGTAGCGAAATGGAGAATTAACCATTTGTTTTTTATATATTCCATTATGGGCAGCACTGCCATTCACGGTAATTAATATCCACAATAGCCGCATATTCCCTGAGTTTTTCGCAAAAGTCAGGCTTAAAGTAAAGAGGGTTATCTGGTATCGCCAGGGACTCATATTGATAAAACACAAATGTCCCTAAAAAAATAGAAAGAAGTTACACTTATTTATACCAATACTAGCTGACCCACGCAACTTCGTCTGCGTCACATAAGAGGGAAAAAGCTACCTACTACTACCTACCTACCTACTACTACATTTTTTTTTTCATAAGAACCTTCTCCTTACAATAACAAACACAACAAAAAAAGAATCAGCCAAATCGGTCAAGCCGTTTTCATGCTATGTCGTGACAACGGAAAACGGGTTTCATTTTTATACAGGGTTATTTTTTGTTTATACTAAACCCGAAAAGGGGTCATTGTACTCATCATTTTGAACAACTTTTTCTATGCATAGATATATTAATATTTCTATGGGTGTATGTAATGGCACAGTTAATGGCCATACGTAAAAGGCATCGTGAGTCGTTTTAGTTTTGAATCAACATTTTGTGTTTTGAAAACTTGTGAAAATAATTAATTTTATGTCGTAGGTACCTAAATAAGTATTTTTTGATGGTATCTTATTGGAATCTTCATAGTATTATGATGAATTAGCGTCATCATAATTTTAAAGTCCAATAAGACCATAAATTTAATGTAATATGTAGGTAAAGTTTTGTGTCACATATTTACGTAACTTGAAAAGGTTATTTTTTGTTAATTAAGATATGACGTTGAAATTAGTGTTAAAACGTTGGACTTGGCTTAAAACCGATATCCATGCAAAAATCATGTATATCCGTCTCGTAGTTTATGAAATATAAGGTAAAACAAATAGTAAACATTGTGTTCATCGTAAATTTTCATTCTTTGTTGTAGAATATTTTTTTGATAATAGTCTAAGAGACATAGTTTTTTGGTGGTTTTGCGATGTTTTTTAATATTTTTAAAAAATATTTTTTCAATTCGAACCATTCGTTCCTGAGATTAGCGCGTTCAAACAAAGAAACTCTTCAACATTATTATACAGGGTACAACCTTGAAATCGCGAAAAAAAAATCAGCTGTTCCCTACATTTTGACGAGTTGTGCGAACATAAATGTAGGGAACAGCAGATTTTTTTTTCGCGATTTCAGGGTTCGTCCCATAGAAAAAGTTGTTCAAAATGATGAGTACAATGACCCCTTTTCGGGTTTAGTATAAACAAAAAATAAGGTTGTATATAATTATAGATAAGTAGTTTGTACGGAATGTGAACAAAGCCTTACAGCTAAGAATTAGTGACCAAACGAAGTCTGATCCAAGATTAGATTAACAACAAATATATCACTTACAGAATTTGTTCATAAAAATGTCAAATCATGATTGCATTACAAACTATGTCTAAATTATCACTCCTTTCGCACGCACCTGAATGACGGCCAAACCAATTAATACTAAACACAATCGCAATCATGGCAATTAACTGATACTCTATCAAGTAGGTGTCACCGATTCCTCATGTGACACCTAAAATTAGGTTTTGAACTTGAAATGTGTGTAAAGCATAAGTAAATTGTTATTTAGTTTTGTATGCTATTGATAACCAACCAAACAGTCTTACCATAGGGTATCGTATTCGGTACTATCTGGGTTGTAGAGGTCAATAGGCATTCACTCCATGTAAAATACTAGTATTCAATTGCATAGTTGGGAAAAGGCTAGGCAGATGATTATGCTGTAGTTTGATAAGTAATAAAAGGATAAAGTTTATTATTAATCATCAGAAACAATACAATTGTGTCATACATGAAATCGGTGAGTCACTTGTTTTTCAAATTTAAAATATGTAGTTACTTTCATGAGTGCACTAAAATGAGATAAGTGTACTACTGTAGCTGTACTGTTGCCAAGTCACAAGATCATTCAGAAAAGTTAAGCTTAGTCTAGCATAGTTTCAAAAAAATCCATTTGGCTTCAATGTGTTTTTGACTAGTTGTTCTGCAATTGACAGCCGAGGCAATGTCTCGATATGTAATGACTAATGAACGTTCACATCAGTAGCGTGCCTAGTGGCCGAAAATACGCCAACGTGTACAGTACGTGTTCAAAAAAAAAGAATACCAGTCTATTACTGTCCCACTGTTGGGCAAAAGCCTCTTCTCATTCAGAGAAGGCACGAGGATTGATCACCACGCTTGACCAAGACGGGTAGGCGATTTCAGAGTTATAATTAGGATTGTCTTGAAAGTAACCCTACTAGTTGACATGAAGATGATTGATGAGAGTTGTTTGTTGGTATTGCAGGAGGACTGGGCCCGATGAACATCCCGCTGATCAGCGACAAGTCTCACCGCATCGCGCGCGACTACGGCGTCCTCAACGAGGAGACCGGCATCCCCTTCCGCGGACTCTTCATCGTCGACGACAAGCAGAACCTGCGACAGATCACCGTCAACGACCTGCCTGTGGGACGGTGAGACTATCTCTATCTAATACTACACACATCTCGCCACTTATGTTACGTACCTCTTGCTATCTATACAACGTGTACAGAAAGGGTACAGACCATCAAAATGAACAACTATCTCCATGGGGCCACCATCGTAATCGCGAAAAAATAATCAAAGCCCACGTACGAAATTCCAATACCTACTCGACCAAATGTATGAGACAGCAGCTTGTTCAGGCATAATTTCCGACTCCGTCGGCTGCCGCTGTGGAACCTATGAGGGCAATAACTAATAACCCTACATAAATACTTCCGTTGCCTTTTCTATTGAGTTTAGTGCAAGGTCATAGGTTTTGCTACAAGCCGTAAAGCTTTCTTAGCAATAGTCAAAGCAAAAGTGGAATTATAGTATACAAACCTGAAAATCAACCCCTCAAAATAATGTTTCTTTCTAGACTATTCTAGATAGTATTCCTATGGCTAAGCACAACTTGCGGAATGGCACAAAACAAAGTAGCAACAGCTGCAATATTGTCCGGCACCAAAAATCTGCTAATATTATCCTCAACTGGCCAACTACATACGAAGCACATTCTTTTTTAAATACAAACAACACGGTATTATTGTCCCACTCTTGATCAAAGGCCTCCCCCCATTCCTTACGCTTCTCACGATGGTGTGCACGAGAAAGCCATCCAAGATGTCCCACCATCTTAAATGGCCACTTTAACAGAACATGAATCCCGTTCAAAATTTAAAATTCTTAAAATAAACTCCATTTTGAGAAATTTATTTTTTTAACGTGATTCAGATTATGTTCTGCTAAAGCAGCCATTTTAGGCCCACTTGAATTACACATAGGAATCTTTTTGTCCCTGTAGAAAGATACCATGGGACAAAGTGTGTCAATTCTACATTCATACAGACAGTCAAATATACAACGTGTATAATCTGCAAAGCTATGAAGTATTAAAGCAGCTGTTTACGTAACTGGTGACCTTTGTCTTTAGACATATAAATGTGTTGATAAAATTAATATTGCTCATTGAATGATAGCTTATCGCCACTCGAAGATTCATAATAAAACCGTGAAGAATGTCATTGTGGCGTACTTACCTATTTGTTGATTGTTTTAAATTAGTAACGCCATACTATTGCTGGAATCTCCCTGTCAGGCCCTAAATATTTCCAATAATAATTCTTTGATCTGGCCCGTTGTCGCTTAAACGTCTTATTCTAAATATACGACGGCCTTTATGGACTACTCACAATTAAAAACATGCCATAATCTATGTAGTGCACACTCTTCATTATTACGCGAATAATTCCCCAGCGAAACTCGCGAATGGTAAAAAGCTTACTATGATAATGTCGTGTAGTGCTTCCATATGTGTGACAGCTGCAAGTTCTCATGTACAAGGTTATAACGACCTTCGTTTGATGGCATCGCATCATTGCGCACAATTAAGAGGGTAGGAATGTTATTGAGGAAACACTGAATTTATTTATATTCTGATCAAATAATATGCTTTATGTGCTTATCAATGATAGGTTTTCTTTTTGAGAATAAAAAAAATCCAAGAACTCGTTAGATGGCGTTGAACTAGTAACGTAGTTATACGTTACTAGGCGCCAAAGCCAAAACGCTTGAAGAAAAAAGGAGACAATTTTTTTTTGTTCGAGGATTAGTTTCCCACATAAATTCTTGCATATAATAATGAAACTTACATTGATTTCTTCCTTATAACCTCTAGATTCCAGTGGTTTAATTAGCTTAGCATTGTCTAACCGGAATAAATGCGAAAAATCTGCAAAAACACTTACGAAAACCAAAATAAACAGAAAAAGTAAATGTCAAAATAATGAAGTTGTCTGTCAATCACAAAAAAAGTGGGTTTATAACGTTTCATGCCACGTTGATTGTTTAAACCACCTATGCGATTTTAGTGTAAACCTATAAAAATGGCATTAAAAATGCTCATAGTTTAATAATATTTATTTTTATATTCTTTCTGATTCTATAATAATTATATAGCACATATGATTTCCAACGGATAGGTACCGTACTTTTTTTAGTAAAAAGAAAAACGCCCCTATTCACGTAAGTATTTGCTGTCAAATGACATTGACCACAACAGGAATGATTTGACTCGCAAAAAAATATCATAACATAGCTTATTTATTATGATTTTAAGATTCCGTTTTCATTTCTACGTAATATTTCCTTTAAAACCATAGTAAAATGGTTACTTTTTTTTGGTGTTATTATTATAATAAATGCAACGACCAGGTGGGCCCAAAAAAAACTATCTCCTTTGTTGTCTGTAAAGTTGGTTTACGGACGATAGTTTAACGTGCCAACGTCGTAACAAAACATTGATGAAATGATTTCCGTGTTATTTATACAAGCAGAGGTTAAAATTCTTTTTCTGGTTCCCTTTCAAAAGGTTTCGGTGGATCCCTGCTGCGTTTTTTTCAAGCCCATGGACCAAAACTTACTTTTTCAAGAAGCTTATTATCTGTCTAAGCCAATATTTTGGTTCTTTAGTATCGAAACCAATAAATTTTCGTGGACCCCCCTTACTTACAACTCCGCGACGGGTCTCTCATGGACACCTGGACCACTTTGGGAATCACTGGTTAGTGAGTGGTGGTGGTGAGTTATTTTAAAATATAAATGACATTGTTTCCCAGATCGGTGGAGGAGACGCTCCGCCTGGTGCAAGCCTTCCAGTACACCGACAAGCACGGAGAGGTGTGCCCCGCCAACTGGAAGCCTGGCTCCAAGACCATCAAGCCCGACACGAAGGCTGCCCAGGAATACTTCGTCGATGCCAACTAAACGCCACGCACTCCTCACCCGCTGCTCTAACTTGACCTTACCTACTACATCGACGAAAATGACGCTTTTATAAAAATCGTTCAAGTTCTCGAACGTAGGTAATGTCAACATTTTGCGGCAAATTAGTTCCCTTTTCGGAAATTGCACTCATGAATATTAAAGTAGTCCCAGTTACGTTTACGAATATTATTAAAACAACATAGCTGTCATGGAACTTTATAAATCAATAGTAACTATCATGAGTGCAATTTTCGCACTTTTAACACTTTGAATGTCGGAAATTAGGAGTTGAGAAGAAAATGTCTGAATCTCAAGTGATAGGCCTGCCGATGCCAGTCCTACTAACAAAATTCCGATTGTTATTCCGTTTTGAAATATCTTATTATCATGTTGGACGGGTACAAGCAGGCACAAACTCCGATTTCCCGAAACAGTTGGACAATAATATAATGTAGGTAACTAAGGTGCTTAGTACCTCACACGCAATCAGTATTCAATGGAGATCCTATGTTATTGTACTAATCGAGGCTGTAATAAAAGCTATGTGCAAAATTGATTGGTTTTATTTGCATTTTGAGTAACTATGATGTAGGTAGAAGATTTGGGCGAATCCCACGAAAACCCTTTGGCTTTGCCATCGCCACAATCCCGCAAAAATTAAATCACTCTACTATTGTCTCACAATCAAAATATAATATTTTGCTTGACATACCCCTAATAGGGGCATAACCTGTGACTCCTATTCCTTCACGGACACCAGATGGGCACGCTGCTCAGTATTCGTCAGAATATTCCAACTGCAAGCGGCACTGACACATATAATAGAGAGCGGCAATGATTAAACAAGCGCCATCTATGTTGTTTGTATCGTTTTAATACGATTTAGGACTTTGTTCCTGCTAGTTATTAATAAAATCAAGAGGTGTCACTAAATTAAACAGCGTTATTTTTTTTAATTTCTTATGTAAAACAAGAATAATTTTTATGTTTAAAAAAATAAATATTTTGCCAACTAACTATTACTTGAAAATACAACGGTAAAGTGGGGTAAAGCAAAACAATGGCCTAGGCCTGATGCTCCAGGGTAGCCCGCGAAATTATACTAGTTCATAAAGGTCGAGGAAAATCTTTTTCAAGGTCAAAGTCATTCCTAGACCTTTGTGAACTTGGGGGGGGTTGTATTGTTGGATTTGATGATTATCATTCTGTAACTACATAATAACGTCTGACAGCCGCGAATCATATTTTCATCAACATACAACCTAGCATTGGCCTGCAAATTGAAGAAGACAATTTGAATTTCGCGGGCTACGGGCCTGTAGCGTTAACTAAAATATTTGGAATATAGCTGCAAGCATTGTAGAAACTTGGACGAAAAGCATTTCAGGATAATGTAGCCATCTTTCCCAAGGTAGCTATGGAGGTACACTTTTTCTACGAAATCATTGACCAACCTTCCTAGCACTGTAGCACAAAGACGTATCTATATAGCTCTATTAATAATTAAGTTTGTTTACAAAATATCGACTTACACCGAGTAACTTTGAGGTTTGCCGCCGCTGCACAATGATCCGATCCGATCCGACCAACCAATGAGACCCCCGCATTCCCGCTTTGGTAGTCTCGGAATGAACACGTTACTCTAATTTTAAAATTACGAAAAATTAAAGTTGGAACAATGAGTGCTAGTCAGAATTATTACAGTGACTATGGCAGTGGCAGTTCATCGAATTCAGTAAGTTTTTCAATGCTTTTTTTGTAAATTACAGTGCGATTTTGCAGAACAACAAAAACCAGATTTCCGTAAAATCAGGAACAAGTATGAACTTGATTTATTTGTGTTCAAAAATATTCTGGATGTTCTCTGATTGTGAAGTGAAGAGTTATTCATTTGTTTTTAATAACATCGTGTGATGTAAATTAAATGCGTAGTTGGCTTTAATAACAATATAATTCGAGGGTAGGAAGGAATATTTTTGTGTTCATGAATTGTTTTCGCAGCATGTTTTTTGAGTAAAATTGTGAAGGGTGTTTTTTGTATAGGTAGGTATTCGGTTTCTAAATTTCTAGACCTAGGCGTATGCATTAAGGAACTATAATAATTATGACTGTTTAATAATGAACCGAAGTTCATTTTCAGAATAGATACCTAGGTATTAGGTACTCATACAATTAACTTATAAAATTGTGGGTAAACTGAGCTGTTTGTAAGGTAAGTAGGTAACTACATACTTATTTATCATCCAGAATACGGATTTTGTACGGCCCTGTTTTCAGTCCAGAGATGACGAATTATGGGCTTTATGTTACCAAATAATAACATTTTACATTCAACTACCTACATCCCCTACATGCAATATTATCTTGGCGAGGCGACGACAGCCAATAACAACATTTTTTTAATCATTCCGCTCAAGTGCATATTTACTTACTAGGTAGGTACTTTTCTTGTTACCATGCACTAATAGGTCGAAAATTCGAAATCAGAGATCAGTCATGACTGTTTTCAATACACTTACTTGAAAAACGAGCTCTTGCTGCACTACAATTGGGTTCAAAATGCAGTGTATTTCACATTCATGTTATTTTTTTCACTTAAGTATTTCTGCTAATTGTAGGTATCTCTTTGTTCAATTTATACTTTTTAGGCCTTTTAATAATTGATGAATACAGGGTGTAAAATTGTAAATAACCTCATCACGAAGCCGCCAACCAAGCATTCAGTAGGATACATCTAGCCAAGTAACTTTACGCAAAAATTATTTGCTGGGAAACTACTTTTTCTTTGGGGTGGAAAAACATGTTTTGTGGCAAAACTCAATGTAACAACGCACCTAAATCATTGTGCCGGTGAATGGATTGAATAGATAGTATGGGCAGTATGGGGGTCGTAGAGGTGTTTAAATCAAATTAACATGTTCCGCCGCGTATACATACCTATACTCGTATATAATATGTTAAACCGCACCTAGGTTGCTCCGTGGATAGGTGGCCGCTCATTATGTCACAATCAAAACTTCTTTTGACTGGTGAAAACTAGTAATAAACTACTTTTGACCAATGAAACTTAACCATTTTTTGTGACTCTTTCAAAATCATCATGAACTTCTAGGACAATCAAGTGAGGCGTACTAAAACAACATATTTTAATGCAGAAATCGCATTTTAACTTCTTATGGGTTTTGACAGAAACCTGTCAAAAGTGCCTTCGACAACTGACCGATTATCAATTTTGACTGTAACACCTACAATGTTTCTGTTTCCGTACCTAACTCGGAATGCACGTTAAGCCGTTTGTCGGTTGTCATTGGTAGATCTTTGACAATCGTTACAGGCAGTCAGTGGGCCGAAAATCTGACAATCAGTCTTACCAAAGGGTATCGTATTATAAACACTCGTGATATTCGCCTTCGTTGGTTCGGATGACGACGCGCGGATGCAACTCGAAACCGCACTAAACTTGACGCGACCAATGAAGAACACGCAACAAGGGCGTAGCTAGGATTTGTTAAGGGGGAGCTGAGGCGTAGACAAATCATGAATATGCATATCTATGGTAAATGCTGCATGAGCAATGGGACAGGGCTACGTCTAAGTACTTACATTTCTTTCCTTCCTTATTATTCAAGTGTATATCATTTTCTATACTTGTAGCGTGCATTTCCACAATTCCAAAAGAAATTCAGAACAAAGAACTGGTTCACTTAAAGTACTTACGGGATTATATCCGTGATTTTCTTCTATTTTGAGCACCCGATATTTCGACGCTGTTACAAGCATCATGATCGCGGGAATACTGAAGAGGTATGCCGGCGGGACGAAAATTATTTATTATGATCACACAAATCTGTCCAAAATAAAAGAAAATCACGGATATAATCCCGTAAGTACTTTAAGTGTGGTTAAAAACCGTGAAAGTCTAAAACAGTGAAAGAACTGGTTATGTCGACTCAGCAGCGCAGTGCAAGGGTGGCGATGTTGACTGATCAGGTGAGCAGGCTGAGCGGTGGTGCGTGCGCGCGAAAATGCGAATCTAGATTGAATCATTCATTAAAATCTTATAAAATTCGCCTGTCAGTAGTATCAACGTTTTTCTTTATTAATCTAGTATTATTTTACTGTTTGTGAGCATTCCTGTCCTGCATCTTTCCTGCCCGTACCTCGCTACGCCCTTGACACGTTCGGATGAAGCTCATCCCACGTCGATAAGTGTGACGTTCACTAAATAAAAACAATTCTGTTGCAGTCTACATCGTGGCCGCCTCAGGATATTTGGTCCTCCCACCAGAAACAGCCCAGTCTGGACAAGCCCGTCGCAAGAAAGTCTGCCAGCTATCAAGATTGTAAGTATTTATCGTCACTTGGACTACGATTTTAATATTCTTCGTACATTCAAGTCTTCATTCACGGTACTTACCTATATAAAAAAACTAGCTGACCCACGCAATTTCGTCTGCGTCACATAAGAGAGAAAAACGAAAGAAAAAAAAAAACGTCCCCGTTTTTGCAACATTTTTCATTCCTGCTCCGCTCCTAATGATTGTAGCGTGATGTTATATAGCCTGAAACCTTCCTCGATAAATGGACTATCCAACACAAAAATATTTTTTCAATTCGAGCCAGCAGTTCCTGAGATTAGCGCGTTCAACCAAACAAACAAACTCTTCTGCTTTATAATATAAGTATATAAACACGTTGAATTGTAATCTCTGTAGCGGTATTGTAAACTCTCGAAATATTGTCAACTCCGTCCGAAATATTGTCAAATCCGTCTCTCTCACTCGCACTCATCTGACATGACTGAGAGAGACGGATACATCCGAACATATACGGACGTAGCGTTAGTGAGTAGGGCCCCATAGATATAATTAATATTTTTGTGGTAGGGCCTCTGTGCCCCGCGAGATCTGTTCGCGGCTCCTTTTGCGTGTACCCAAATTGCGCCCTCAACCCAGGCGGTGAGTGCTCAGGAGTCGGATCTAGAAATGTTTACGAGTAGCAGTATAGCAAAGACTACACTCTATGCAGTAAAGCTATGCTTTCAATTGTTTAGTGGTAGTAGTTTGTTTAGTTAGTTAGTATGCTTTGCTGTTGGTTTGCAGCACGTTTTGGTGCAAAGTGTAGCAACTAGTAGCAAGTACATATTTAACAAATAAATAAATGTCTCCACAGTGGTTACGGGTAAGTGTACCCTCGAGGACATCATGAAGGAGTTTCAGATGAACGGCATGGACTCGCCGTACACTCCTGTCGAGGACAGGGCATGGAGCAACCACGCAGGTTAGTGAGTTAGCGATTGCGCAGCGGTAGTGAGGCTGCCTTGCGTTCTTGGGATCCCGGGTTCGAATCCCGGTAGGAGTAAATGTTTGTGTGATGAGAAATATTTGTTTCGAAGTCATGGATGTTTATGTTTACAATAAGTAAATAAATACAAACAGTACCTATCTATGTAGAATAGCACTAGATGACGCTGTTTGAAAATCTTTATTTTATTTTAACGACATAACTTGGGACATCAGAGTAGCGCTCCTTGCCCAGAAAATCGTCACCAACTTGTCTCAAATTCAATACATTACAATTAAGTTCCAAATTCTAATCTGTCTCAAGTTATTGTGGCTCAATTTATTAATTACTATCATTTTACTGTCTCGCTGGCAGTACCCCGGACTGCTGGGTTGCGGGCCTGTTCGAAACTTCGAAAGAGATACCGCGGCCCCGGAACATAAAGGGCGAGGAAGGAACATGTATGTGTTGTAGTTAGTAAAAGTCTGACACTCCCTCCCGCTCCGCGCAGAGCGGGAGAAGTTATTTGATGATTACCCATACAAAAAAAAAGGATACTGCTATGCATGAGATACTTGGTTAGGTTGAACTGTTGAAGTGTTATTGAGATTTTTCATTTATCAGGTTAGCAGCGCCCTCTATTACATAGTGCTCAATAAATGGCGAAAGTGGAAGTCCTATACGCACGCCACACCTTTCAAGAACTACTGGAGTGATGTTCTCTTATTAGAATTAGAAATAATTAGAATTCCGTCAGATGGACTGTCAGGCCTGGGCCCGGCGGGCGCGTACTGCCGCCAGGGCTCGTGGCCGGCGCCGTCGCCCGCGCCGCGCCTGTCGCGCCCGCGCTCGGAGCGGCTCCCGTCGCCGCCGGCGCCTGAGTGGCTCCCCTCACCACCCGCGCACGACTTCAACCCGCAGGAGTTCACCACTTCCACTCCGGTTGAAGGTTATTATTATTTTTTACCAGGTCTTTTTATCCCACTGCTGCACTGTTGGGTAAACGCCATACCTTTCCAAATTTCCTGTGATGTATGGCCTTCTCTATCCCATCAGGTAGGAAGGAGCCGAACTGGGCAGGCTAGCGTTTTTTGAGCATGCCTCGGTTCCGACGTCTGTCTAACCAGCGGCGTGTAGAGTATTGGCTTGGCTTCAACTTCATTCATTCGCTCATATATTTCTTTTTAAATTGACATGTCATCTGGTTGTCCCCAGAGCATCTTTATAATCTGACTGTCACCGCGACTTTAATTATTAAAATATTGAGTCTTCTATGAATTGGATTTCTTAATTAGAAAACAATTATTTTTTGGTGCGCAGTCATTTTAGTTGGTAATACTTGCAAATCCTCGAGAAGAGAGGAGCTTGTTAATAATAACAGCCGTTCGGGTCGATCTTCAGGTTAATTCACGCTTGCCTAGGTTGGTCCGTGAATGACCATTAGGGAGAAGACATACAAAGCTGACAAGGCGCGCGCCCGCGCTTTGCTGTAGATAAAATGTATGGCGCTCTGGAACGAAATTGCTGCGCGCCCGCACCGCTTTGTGTATTTCTTTCCAAAGCATTGCCTAGTTTGGGGCCAATTTAAAACCTTATTTAACCTTATTTAACTTGTTAGTTTGTTAATGTGTATTGGTCAAATCTTGCCACTAACTGAATTCAACCCCGTACCTCCTTACCGATGGAGATGAAATATTGGAATATACATTTTTATGAGACGGACATTACAAAATCCTGTAGCCAAGATCGTCTCCTACGAGAGAACTCTAGTCAACGGTAAATAACGCGGACACAAACCTTGGTAACAGGGACCATTTTGGTTACCCATTGAAAGGGTTTTTGATAGGGTTTTGACAAAGTGTTGTTTTAAAAACCATTTCATATTGGTTACCATTTTTTACGAAAACCCTCATCAATGGATAACCTCTTCCAAACCCTTTCGATATGATTACCTGTATATTCGAAAACCCATTCTTGGTGGGTTATACTTTTTAATGGTAAGTCGTTTTGAACGGGTTACCCCTTCAACGACTGTAAAGCCGTTGAAGGGGTTACCCATTCGGACTACCAGTATTGTAATTTTATCTCTCACGTCTTTTCTTTAAAGTACTAAACTGCATACATTCGGCAGGAATGCGTCAAGTCGCAACACGCACTCTAGGCCCTAGCGATGAGTAGCAACTCCTTACACATGCGATTATAGTTATTATTGCAGTTTTTAAAGTTCAATGTTTTTTTTTCCTGGAAAAGTCGGGATTGTTTCCTACATGATACAATCTTGTCTTTTTTACGGAATCATAAATAGTCCGATAGCGCTGGGCTATTTTGATGCCAAAGTTTCAAAAATTTTAAAGTTGCTTATTTCTGGCCTGTGGCTACAGTCGTACCTGTGAAGCTTATTATTGCGTTTTGTGTCACATCTGACTATTGCAGTTTCAGTATCTCGATGATTTCTGGTTTATTGATTATTTTTATTCAAATCAAAACTGGCAAAATTAATTTAAAGTTTAAAATAATTATGATATCTGATCTAGGATGGCCTGCAAACCCCGTTTGTAACATTTTCGAGAGCGAGGGACTAAATAAGTAAACACTGTGCTTTTCATTGCGAATACAAGAAACATAAAAATAAAATCATGAGTCAATCGAAAAACAAATCGAGTTCGGATTGCCGCTTTTCCGCCTATTTTGTTTTTTTTTCTGTGGTCAGTCTGCTATTCAGGAATTCTGGGATATTCACCCTAATCGTATCAGTTAGGTACTACTACGTCATTATAACGAAATCAACTATCATTTTCTTTTCCTCTAACAGTGATCGAAAAGATAAATAGCCAAAGGACATTGTCAAAAATGGCCTATGAATCAACACATCAACACGCATGAAACATTTACTATAATTCATTATTCTTTTAATAATGTACATTACAAATATTTCAATAGAACGGACACTTTTTAATTTCAAAAACATTTTAAAAGTACCTATAAACTTCCGTCATGATCCTCGGACATGTGATGTTATTAACTTATTATTTTTTGGTTCAATTTAGGGTTTTTAATAGGCAAAGGTATTATAGCTCATACAGCCTAGTCTTTGTACAGCACTCTTAATAAGAGTTTGACACAGACAAGCGTTAGTATTCTCAACACTTGATATACGATAATGGTTTTTAGTTACAAACAGTCCGCTAGGATATCGCAGAATAATACGGGTTATCAAATAACTCGATTGAAAGCGCTGTTTGAAACAAGCAATAAGAAATAAAAAGCATTTATTAGCCCGTGCAGGACAAAACACATAAAAAAAATAACATTATATACAACTATTGTAAACAAAACATAGATAAAAAAAATAATAAAATAAATGAAAGGTCCTGAACGAGGCCAAAAGACCCCTATACCAGTTTTAAATTGACAGATGGCAACAGAACCGAATGTTTTTATTGACGTAAATATAACCTCAAAACCCGAAAGTGTTTTGATTTTTTCTTAATTCTTAGAAGTGTCCGTTGTTTTAATTCAGGTTCAATCGAATATTTACATTATCTAAAACCCAAAAAGTAAATACACCTCCCTGTTGGATCTTAGGCTAGCCATGTATGGACGACGAGCAATGTCCTTTCTCCCTAACTAAAGTACCTAAAACATGATCTAAAATGACAACAATTTATATAGTAGGTTAGGTTAGGCAAATGGTCCGGAAACTATATGCGAAAAACAAAACAACTTTAATATTTTTGAAACCTCAAAACCTAGCGCTATCGTACTAAAATATCATTCGATCGTCTCACTCATTATTTAGTGCCCGAAGGGAAAGGATAGAAGCCCACTCAAACTGTAAGATTTAAAAAACCGAGGCGACATGAACATATATATTAAAAAAAAAAGACGTATGGCACTCGGGGACTGCCGCGGTAAAGCTATTGCATAGCATTTTTTATCAACTTACGCATTAAAATTATTCATTACCACGCGCGGTCGTCGCGCAGCCAGCGCGCGGACGGCTCGCAAGCACGCGGTCCGCTCGCTTGCGGCGCGCGGACCGCGCTCGGACGCCGCAAAAACGACGGGGTGTTATAAGTTTGACGTGTCTGTGTATGTGTGTGTGGAACATTCATTATAAAATTCATAATTTCATTGTGATGGGAAGCCGAGCCTCAACATTCAGTCTGCGTTTTGTCCTCGAGCCGGCAACGAGCGGAAAATAAAATACATAAATAATTATAATTGCATAAGTTGATAAAAATGGTTACAAAGAAGATCTAACATCAAATGTATACAACCTACAACTCCTAGTTACGGCAATATATTAAAAAGAAAACTAGCTTGTCATTGTTATTATCTGTTAGGTTATTTTCGTTACGTTATTTTCGTTACGGAATTTCTGGATTTGGTCTCCACGCTCAAGGCCCGCGATAGAAGCTATGCAATAGCTTAAAAACTTAGCTCCGTAGCATTCGCCGTTAGAAGAATTCGTGATTTAACTGATTTAGAGACAGCCGTACGGGCTGTAGTAGTTAACTCCGTACACCGATTTGTCGTGAAGGTTTTTGTAGTTTAGAGAAACACCTTCCACTAAGATGCACTAAGTAGTTAAGTTTATTTAACTTAAGAGTAAGTTACAGTAGTAGAGTAGAAGGCGATTATTTCTCTCAGTTGTTGATAGCTACCCAGTTATAAGTTCACTATATTATTTATTCGTTGGTCATTTAGTTTTATTATGCTAAATTATGACGCGCATCGTTGGCCTAAAGTAGGTTACCGAGTAAGCAGAAAAATGTACGGCGATGAGACCGTACATATTGGCAACCCCCTAAAGAAGCTAAGATGAGTAAAGAGAGAGAAAGAAACGCCTGTACAAAGTCAAACATTAAAGTTAAAGTAAATAGGTAAACAATCAATCAAAAGTAAAGGCAATGTTGTCTCGATGTCCTTGAGTTTGAACGTGGCAGTCGTCTGTGCGCGTCTGCTGGTTTCCTCCTCTGGCAGTCTTCTGTTGAGATCCCATTGGTTGAAGTTCGATGTCTTCATGCGTTTGCCTTCTATTTGTCTTCCTCGGAAATCGCTTCTTGAGCAGTGTGCAGTATTTTCTTGTTATGATCCACAGGAAAGTAACGACAGCAATTGTTAGTAAAAGGTAACAAATTGCATATTGGTGAACGTCATGGTCCGTGATAGTGGATGGTAGTTTCGGCTCGTTCTCTTGTTGGAACCGCAGCTTCTTGTCAATTTCCTCGAAGTTGTTTTTCTTAAGAGTGAAGAGTTCGTGTGGCGCGTTGTGGAGTGTAACGTTGACCACGTTGTTAATAGGTGCATTCAGGTTCGGTACATGCATGTCATAGTTAACGTTGAGGTTGCTGTTGTATTGATTGTGCGAAGTGATGGTGAGTTCTTTTGACCGCAGTACGCATCCTTGACTCAAAGTTACTATAGCCGCTGATGTGATAGTTTGCGATATTACGTCGTTGTCACAAACAGTACGTAATTCGCACCTTCCGCAACACACAACCAACCAGCTGTTCGATTCTTGTAACTTGATCCATGCTTCCTCGCATGACACGCTGTAGACGTCACACGGTGACGTAGTTGCACGATGACCCAGTAGTTTTGCTTCGCAAGGTGCATTCTTGTTTTGTAAGTTGAACACTGGTATGTTTGCGTTACAAATGTAGTTATCTTTTTGTCGTTTGATGCATTGCTTAAATTCGTTATCTCTTAGTGAGATGTAAGAATTCTTCTCAAAGTTCACAGCAATGTATTCCGAAGATAATTGCATCAATGTGTAATTTGACTCCGCTTTGATCGGGATAGCTATAGCCCGATAGTAGGTGAATGCCTCATTCGAAATTAAAGGAATGTGAACTTCGAACATAAAGTAGGTTTTTGTTATTCGTGCTTTCACGTACAGCAACTTGTAAAGTTCCTTGATATCTTCTCTGATGTTTTCTGTCGGTAACGACACAGTCCGCGGCAGTCTGCCAGATATGTCTTCCAGTTGCTTTACTAGACTGACTGGTGGTATCAAGTGCACGTCCATATGTCCACTGTAGACATTAGTTAAAGTGTTCAGGAGCATAGTTTGAATTTCCTTAAGATTTCGTAGTAGTAGCGATGCTGTGAGCGAAGCGGAGTTGAAGTAACTTGTGGCCATCATTATTTGTATTTCTGTTTCAATGCTGCCCAGATTCGTCTTAGTTTCTTCCATGAAGTGTTCTATCATCTTACATTGAAGCTTGATATTTTCATCGTTTTTCTTCAAAACATCATTTTGTAGTTGCATGATCGATGTTTGATTTTTTGCGAGTTCACGCAAATAGTTTTCGTTACGTTGTATGGCATCAATGTCTTTGTGGTATTTGTCAGCAAACCTCTGGTCCAAGACACCGAATAAGCTGTTAGCTATCATGCCTACTCCGTCGATTAAGCCGCGCTTCTTGCGCGTAGATAAATGCTTGTGGGGTGCCAGCAGCATTGTGTTGTAGAAGTTGAGTAGTTCCATCTCGTGGAAAAGTTGATCCATCGTTGCTTGGCAATAACTTTGATGGATCTTCTGGCAAAGTTCATTTACACCGTATATGTATTTTTCAATATGTCGAGCGCCCTGCCAGTAGTTTGTTAAGTTGTAATACGTGAGCAAAGTCCATTCATCGTGAATGAGTTCTATTTTGCCTATGGTGTCATAATAAATCGGTCGCTCGGGTTCCAGGTTTGTAATTTGAGTGCCTGACCTTTGTTGCGAACCATATGATCCATTCACAAGTATCAACAATGTGAAAAGAAACATTAAAATGTTTGTAACACATTTTCTTCCAGACCGTTTTGTTGTGGTAGGTTTCTCAGCCTTTTTATAATCCGTTTTATATTCTTCATAGTTTTTATGGTAGTTTATGTCGATGGGCAAAGCTAATAGTTTTACTATAGGTCGTTTAATGACACCACTTTGGGTTTTCAGGGTTGTGACTCGAACGTACCCGTCCGCTCCGGGGTGAAGTTCTAGCACCCGTCCCATGGCCCATTTTCCTGGCGGCAAATTGTTGTCCCGGACTAGTACGATGTCCCCCTCGCTGAGGTTTTTCTTGGGATTGTTCCATTTGCTGCGCGTTTGTAGTTGAGTAAGATAGTCGCTTGACCAATTCTTCCAAAATCGTTGGTACATATGTTCAGTTAACTGCCATCGTCGGCGGAGGTCAATGTAGTTTTCATCAGTGTAGTCAGCTCGTGGTAAAGACATTGTTGGTCCCCCCGTTAGAAAGTGACCCGGAGTCAGGTAGTTATAAAATTCTTCGGGGTCTTCAGTGAGTTGGCAAAGCGGCCTGGAGTTCATGCACGCTTCTATCTTCGCAAGCAGGGTGGCAAATTCTTCGTATGTCAGTTTTTGGTCTCCTAGCACCCGCCGAAGGTGATACTTCATCGACTTGACCGCTGCTTCCCATAGTCCACCAGCAGTCGGCCAAGCGGGTGCATTAAAATGCCATTGTATTCCCATGTCTGCGATTTTATTGAAGAAGTTTGGCGACAAGATTTTCTTGAACTCTTCAAACTCTTTCTGAAGCAGCCTTGCTGCGCCTATGAAATTGGTACCGCAGTCTGAGTAGACGTGACCCGGTGTACCGCGCCTGGAGCACATTCTCTGGAAGGCTGCTATGAAAGTTTCAGTACTTAAGTCCGATGCAAGTTCGATGTGCACAGCCTTTGTTACCATACATACGAATATGCATATGTAACCCTTTGAGGTTCGAACTCCTCTTCCTTTGTTGAGTCTGACTTCGACGTGTCCTGTGAAGTCAACTCCCGTGTGAGTAAACGGGCGCGAAGGTGTTACTCGTTGTGGTGGCAGTTCTCCCATGAGTTGGTTTAACTCCGATGGGTTGTAGCGATGGCAGCGCACACAGCGCCGTAGTTCAGCTTTCACCGCTCTGTTACCGCCAATAATCCAGTACCGTTGCCGGATGTGCGCTAAAGTTAGTCTGGCTCCTCCGTGTAAAGTCGTTAGGTGAGCTTGATGGATCACCAACTCAGTAAGTCGTCCACCCTTAGGTAGAATGATGGGATTTTTCATCTCGAATGGTAAAATGGAATGGTTCAGTCGACCCCCAACTCGGATTAAGCCACTGTTGTCCAAGTATGGTTTTAGTTTAAAAATGTTACTTTTTGTAGAGATAGTTTCTTTCTTCATAAGTTGTTTATATTCTTGCGTAATTTCCGTTTGTTGCACATATTTTATTATTTGTTCATTTGCATTGTCTAATTCGCATAAAGTGAGGCATCCGGTTTCACGTTTCGTGTAGTTACGTGCGTTTACGATAAATCGTTGTATCCATGCTACAATTCTGATCGCTTTGGTCAATGAACTGCAATTAGTTAATAAGTTATGAATACAATTATTTGTCTCTTTGTTCATAGAGTTCGATTTTGCTTGGTCAGCGCTGCCAATGTTGGTTGTAAAAGTACATGTTATGTTTTCTTCACGACTTTGTTCTTGGAAGGTATTCAGAAATGTAGGACCTTCCCACCACAGACTGAATGTTGTTAGCTTGGTTGGTAGCAATCCTCTCGATGCACAGTCTGCAGGGTTATCTTGCGACTTCACATAACGCCATTGCTCGGCTGGTATGATTTGTCTTATTTTTGCGACTCGATTGGCGACGTATATTTCTCTTTTAGATGTATCCCCCTGTATCCATGCCAGAACAACTTGGGAGTCACACCAAACGTTAGTAGTTATATCGAAACCATTCAGAGCTTCTCTACTTTTTTCGATGAGTTGCGATAGTAAGAGCGCGCCGCAAAGTTCAAGTTTCGGTAATGTGATCGTTTGTGATAACGGTGCCACTCTTGTTTTAGCAGCAAGTAATGTTATTGTGGGCTTGTTATGTTCATCTCTGACGCAGCTGTATACCACGCAGGAGTAAGCCTTTTCGCTGGCGTCGCAGAATCCAAATAGTTCGATCTTCTGGTTCGTTGAACCGACCCAGCGCTTGATTTTTATGTGTTTTACATTGGGTATGTCAGCTCTTAGTTTTAGCCACTTATCTGCTATATGCGACGGTAACTGATCATCCCACTCAAGTCTGTTGACCCATACTTCTTGAAATATAATCTTTGCCGCAATAGTTATGGGTGATAGCCAACCCAGCGGATCATAAAGTTGTGAAATTTCTGAAAGCAGCCGCCTTTTAGTTATTTCCGGTCGACATTTTTCATCATATTTCCAGTTAAACACAAAAGTGTCGGCATGCGGATTCCAACCTAGTCCTAAGGTTTTCATGGATTCCTCTTGCTTGAAGTCAAAAGTAATTCTGCGTGAGATCTGATCATCACTTAAGTTTTCTAGCAATCCTTTATCATTGCTGGACCACTTGCGTAAGTTCATTCCGGCCCCCTTTAACATATCGATGAGAGATGTCTGAAGTTCCTGGGCCACTTCCAGTGAGTTGTGGCCGCTTATGACGTCATCGACGTATGCTTCGTTCAATAGTACTTTGGCTGCCATGGGGTATTTATAGCCATCATCGTAAGCCAGTTGTTTGATGGTTCTCATGGCTAGCCACGGTGCACATTTTGTGCCATAAGTGACGGTGCAAAGTTGGTACTCTTGCAGCTTCTCTGACGGCGTATTTCGCCAAAGAATTTTCTGCAAATGTTGTTGTTCCTCAGACAGCCAGATACATCGGTACATTTTCTCGATGTCAGCTGTAAAGGCGTATTTGTAAGTTCTCCATTTTATGATAAGTTCTTGGATATCTTTTTGTAGGTTGGGGCCCTTTTCTTGTAGACTGTTCAGGCTGTATCGCGTTTTAGTTTTCTGAGATGCATTGAAGACTACTCTGAGTTTCGTGGTAGTAGATTCTTCACGAAGTACCCCGTGATGTGGTAAGAAACATTCAGTAGTTGAAGGTGCCATGGGTTGTGCTGGTTTCATATGGCCTAACTCCAGGTATTCCTTAAGGAACTCTTTGTATAACTTTTCAAGTCGGTCATTTGTTTTGAACCTTTTTTCTAGTTGCAGCAATTGTGATACTGCGATCGTCTTCGATGTTCCGATTTTATTTTCATAATCTGGACGTAATGGCATCTTCACAATGTATCTTCCATCTGAACCACGACGAGTTGTTTCTTTGTAGTAAGTTTCACATTGATCCTCTAGAGATCGGTCTGTGTTTGTTTTGGTGACGTCTTCACATTCCCAAAATTTAGTTATTTCGGTCAAGTCAAGTAGTGTGACGTGACAGTTTAAAGTTTCTAGTTTTCCACACAAAATCCATCCCAGCTGTGTCTGTTGCGCAACTGGTGACTTTGGTGCTCCTCTTAATATTCCATCTTGTATTATTTCAGCGTATACGTCAGCTCCAAGTAGTATGTCTATAGACCTTGAAATGTTAAAATCAGGGTCTGCTAGTTTTAAGTTTTGCAAATGCGACCAATCCGGTCGTTTGAATGTGTTGTTCGGTAGTTTATTGATCAGTTTCTTCATAATCAATGCTTCTGTGATGAAAGTATATTCGGAATGGATTGATGTGCATGTTATTGTAAGGCGTCCTTTACAATCGCCTGATACAGTTCCAACTCCAGATATCTTTGCAGTTAGTTTGTTTCTTGGCAGCTTTAGCAGTTGTGCTGCATTTTCTGTTATCAAGTTAACTTGTGAGCCCTGATCTATGAGCGCACGAAGAGTTACATAAGTCCCATCTACCGATTTGACCTTGACTTGGACAGTTGTCAGTAAGACTTCCGTCTCTCTGGCTGATAGATGATTTGAAGTTGGCGTTTCAGTTTCCCTCGAAGGTCGTTGACCGGAGCGTTTGTTATCATTGCTCGTCGAAGGTGTATTTTTATTGAAATTGTTGTAGTGTAAAAGCGTATGATGCTTCATATTACATTCCTTACAAGTTTTTGTAGAGTTGCAGGTTTGGTTTTCGTGACTAAACAAACAGTTTTTACATAGTCGCAATTTTGCAACAGTGCTGTTTCTTTGCTTTGTATCCAAGTCAATAAACTGCTGACATCGCATTAAAACATGATTGTTTTTGCAAAAAGGGCACTGCCCGTATGAAGTGTGGTAAGTTTTTGGAACCCACTTCTTATGATCGAAGTTTTTTCGAGGTACATGTTTTTCTGTTCCAGCTGACTTTTCTGAACTCTGTATGTCCTTCTTTGAAGTCTTCATGGTTTCAAACGCCATAAACTGGTTTTCTAAGTATGTCATAAATTCCTGTAGTGTTGGCACCTCTCTGTTATCGGGCAAGGTTTTTATGTATTCATTGTAGCTCCCACAGTCTAGTTTCTGTGACATCAGATGGACAATCATCGGATCCCAGCTGGTTATATCAAAACCAATGTTTGTTAGACCATTTAGACATTCTGTTGTTACGTCATGCAGCTTCTTTAAGTTGTAAGCGTCCGGCTTCTGTATGACAGGCAACTGCAGCCTAGTGTTCATGTATGACGAGAATTGCAGACGACGGTTGTCGTACCGTTGAGTTAGTATCTCCCAACACGAAGTGTAGTTGTCGGCGCTGATGCTTAAGTGTTGCACCAGTCTTTCTGCTTCACCTTTCAGCCTGGTCTTCAGATGCTGCATTTTTTGAGCTTTATTCAATGTCGGGTTTTTATGTATCGTTTCTAGGAACAGATCTTTGAAAGATATCCATTTGCTGTAGTGTCCAGAAAATTCTGGAATCTCGATTCTTGGTGCTGAATGTTGATGATGAGCGGTGGACCACATTTTGCTTTTCAGACGTTTCCTTGTACCATCATATCTATCTTCCATACTGTTGAACTGTTCATAGTACGTATGTTTCGTTCCTTTCAGTAAGGCTTCCAGTTCCCAATGAGTATTATCAATAGCGTCCCACTTTGACTTCAAGATTGACAAGTAATCGTCGACTTCCCATTTTTCAGTTAAGGCATCAAAATCGATTTTTGTCATAGCCCGATCGATGGCCTTGAAGTTGCATTCCTGTTTAGCTAACAAAGTCTTGGTTTTTTCATCAGGTTCTCCTCTCGACAAGTCTGTCAGGTTAAATTTGACATTTTCTTCAGTAGTTTGCAACATTCTCAGAATGTCTGCTTTAGTTGTTTCGTACATGGTTTTTGTCTTACCGTAGACATCGTCCACAAAATAGTTTATGTTCCTGTCTTCAATTTCTTGCAACAACAATGTATGCCGTGCATTGAAATCCATCCATTGATCTTCTAACGAGGACAGCCGCTTGTTCAAGTATTCATTTGTTTTTCTGGTTTTGCTATCCTTGTTATAGTTGACGCATAATGTTTTGATATTTTCAAAACATGTTGATTGTAGCGATAGCTTATTCATCTTGACTATGGATGATAGCTGCCTTGCAGTTAAAATAAAAATACCTTTTCTAACAGTCCCGGAGATTCCCCTTGTAGTTAAAGACTGTTCGTGATATCGTCCAAGGCTTGTTCAGTTGTTATAGTTAGTTTGAAGTAGTTGAAGGCTCTTCCAGTAGTCGAAGGCTGTTCCAGCAGTCGAAGGCTCTTCCAGTAGTTGTAGTTAGTTAGTTTCAGTATTTGAAGGCTCTTCCAGTAGTCGAAGGCTCTTCCAATAGTTGTAGTTAGTTCCAGTAGTTGAAGGCTCTTCCAGTAGTCAAAGAGTCTTCCAGTAGTTGTAGTTAGTTCCAGTAGTTGAAGGCTCTTTCAGTAGTCAAAGAGTCTTCCAGTAGTTGTAGTTAGTTCCAGTAGTTGAAGGCTCTTTCAGTAGTCAAAGAGTCTTCTAGTAGTTGTAGTTAGTTCCAGTAGTTGAAGGCTCTTCCAGTAGTCGAAGAGTCTTCCAGTTGTTGTAGATAGATCCAGTAGTTGAAGGCTCTTCCAGTAGTCGAAGAGTGTTCCAGTTGTTGTAGTTGGTTCCGGTTCTCAATGTCCCTGTACTCTGGTTAAGTATTTGCGCCTTCTCAATCCAACTGGGGCGACCCTCTTCCGGGAGACCAGTTGAACCGATTCGCTACCGTAACAAGAGATACAAACACACTAAGATACACGAAGGCTCGAAGGACCATAAATGTACGGGCTGTAGTAGTTAACTCCGTACACCGATTTGTCGTGAAGGTTTTTGTAGTTTAGAGAAACACCTTCCACTAAGATGCACTAAGTAGTTAAGTTTATTTAACTTAAGAGTAAGTTACAGTAGTAGAGTAGAAGGCGATTATTTCTCTCAGTTGTTGATAGCTACCCAGTTATAAGTTCACTATATTATTTATTCGTTGGTCATTTAGTTTTATTATGCTAAATTATGACGCGCATCGTTGGCCTAAAGTAGGTTACCGAGTAAGCAGAAAAATGTACGGCGATGAGACCGTACAGTTAGGTTATTTTCGTTACGTTATTTTCGTTACGGAATTTCTGGATTTGGTCTCCACGCTCAAGGCCCGCGATAGAAGCTATGCAATAGCTTAAAAACTTAGCTCCGTAGCATTCGCCGTTAGAAGAATTCGTGATTTAACTGATTTAGAGACAGCCCGTAAAGTTTATTTCCATAGCATGATGTCGTACGGTATTCTCTTGTGGGGCAATGCCACCGATATTCAAACAAAAAGGGCAATTCGTTCTACTTATAAACTAAGTCCTAGACTAGGGAGGTCGGCACGCAGCACCCAGTCGTAACCGATATTCCACAAGGGCGGCCCCAGAACCCGGGCGTCTCTTCTGGCCCGGTTCGATGCAGGAACCTCCCGAAACAGACGTGTCTGATGAGGACTTGCGTCAGGCGAAAGGTGAGGACGCCGTGGCGCCTCTCAAGCCACTCCTCAAAGAGGGGACTTATCGCCACTATTGTGGCGTGCTCTGCACGGGGTTTGCGACAGTCTCTCTCCATGTCGCCATGAGATCACGACGGAGTCTGTCCGCTGAGCGGGGCGAAGACTATCGTCTCCAGATCCCACGGCGGAAATTCGGCAAGGCCTCGCCTCGCCGCAGATTGTGCGGTATCCACGAACTAGATTTACGAACTTAAGACCTGCTTGAAGAATGAATGTCATCCATGGTCTAACGATGAAGACAGAAGGCAGATGCAAGATGTCCTCAACAGTTTGCAGCAGCTATATCATTATTAGGCTTATTTCACGCACCTTGATGAGAACTCAAGAGCTGCCTAAAGTATGACTGTCATCGAAGGTCAGCAATGGAGACGGAAGGCAGTTGCATGAGGTATCTACGCAAGAGTTTACTGAAGCTTTTTCATGTTTGGGCTCATTTTTTGCACCTTAATGAGAATTTTAAACCTAACAAGAGTAAAAGTTTCATCCAAGGTCCGACGGTGAAGAGCGAAAGCAGTTACAAGTGGTCCTGAAGAGTTCACAGCATCTTCATCGTGGTTGGACTCATTTCATGGTCCTTGATGAGAATTTTAGACCTAGCTGGAGTATGAATTTCAGCGGAGTATGTTTTTTTTTACAAAAACAGTCAACATTGATTCCTTTTGAGAGCCAAAGCGGTTAAAGTTACGCAACAATCATGTAGCACGGAATTGTTCCTCTTAAAACGAGTCCGCGATAGCATTTCATGTCTATCTTTGAAGGTTGACTCACACTGTCTAACCCTCTCTCTCTTATGAGACGCAGACGAAGTTGCGCGGGTCAGCTAGTAACTTAATAAAACCTTTGTTGATTGATTTCGTTTATTTGTCACTGACTTCTGAAGCTTAAGTTATTTTTCCTTTTTTTGTGTGTTTTAAGTGTTTTTGCAGTCGGTTTAGTTTTTGCAAAAAAAACATTTTTCTCTTTTTAGTGGTTCACCCTTCACAGCGTACTGGCGTGATGTCATGTTATGAACTGGTGTAAACAATAGATAGACATGAGATTTCAGCAATCCCAGTCCATTTGCTATCATTTATTGAGGAGTTCCTATTGCGTTGCCTATCTCCGAAGTTCATCATCAGATCTTCACCAAATTGAAGTGGGACCACTCTGAAAAAGTACTCTTTCGAAAACTACCCAAATCGCTTTATGTGTGCCTATAAAATTTGAAGATTTCGCACTATTTCTCCAGGATTCCATCATCAGATCCAGACTTGATGATTATGGGACCACCTGTGAAGTATACCCTTTTAAACAAAATAAAAATAATCCAAATCGGTTCAGATATCTTCGAGTAATCGGGGAACATACAAAACAAACAAAAAAAAAAATTAAAAGGTTCCCACGAATTGCGAACCTCCTCTTTTTTGAAGTCGGTCAAAAAAGAAATCACCGTCCTATTAAACCGAGTAAGAAACACTTAATGAACGATTCTATGTGATTCCAAACTTCCAAGGTCAACAATACCTTTTCCTCAACTTCAACGTAATTTAAAATTATTTGATTTAAAACCCTTTGGTTACCCCGACAAAACCCTTTCAAGGGGTTATCTTCTTCAATTGGAAACCATACAGGAGCCGGTAACATCTTGTACTAGTTAACTTATTGTAGGGGTTACCCTAACGTTAGTGTTATGAAAGGGCTACCACTTCCAAGAGGTAACCCTTTCCGTGACTGAAGCCGCACAACATGTAACCCTTTCGAAAGAATTAACTTATATTCGGGGTTGTACGGTCCCTGCTTGGTACTTATACGAATTAGATTTTGATAAATAAAAATGTTTTTTATTATGACCTCATCCTAAATTCAGGATCATCTTCTGACGAGGGACTTCTGCTCCAAGGTAGCCAGCGAAATTCAAATTTTCTTTCGTTTTTGCAATTTGCAGAACAGTGCTAAGTTGTATGTTGATGAAAATTCGTTCATCGACTATCGAACCAATTTTTCACGGTCAAAGTCGTTCATCGACTCTTATCAACTTGGAGGGTTGTATTGATGATTTTGATGATTATAATTCTGTATCTCTACAGCATACAACTTAGGACTGGCCTGCAAATTGAAAAGAATGAATATTCGTTATCACTGTTATCAGGAATGATGGCTATAGTTTTTGTCGCATCGAATAAAAAGGTAAAAGCCATACGTGACAAGCTTTTATAAAATTATTCGCTTTTATTTTTAAGTACATTTTTCAAAAAAGGTTTTTGAATAAATTTAGAGGTGAACTCGGGCGGTGAGGCGGCGCTGTCTGCCGAGCAGACGCGTGTGCTGAGCTCGCTGCCCAACTCTGTACTGTTCGCGTTACTGCACCAGCTGGAGCTGGCCAGGGGGGACCTGCACAAGCGGAACAAGAAAATACCCACCGTAACTGTTTTTCACTTCTTCCTTAGTCGCTAATTGTCGCAAGCCGATAAATCGTCAAACGATTTTCGTTCAATTTTTCTTTGAAGTTTTAAGTCCGTATTAATCAAAGACTGCTATCAAGTTTTGTATGAAACAGTATCTTCTAAAGCCTCGACATCACGTTTCCGTGATAATTATATGCTATCAAAGTAACTTGTGACCTTGAACTTGTAACGTGCTCCCAGGCTTATCCCTGTATGTTCCCAGGAGTGCCGCTTCTGCAAGAACAACGGCGAGCGCGAGTCGTACTACCGCGCGCACGCACTGAGAGACACATCCGGGCGCGTCGCCTGCCCCGTCCTCCGCGCCTTCCGGTGCAAGCGATGCGGCGCCAGCGGCGACACCGCGCACACCACCAAGTACTGCCCGCTCAGCACGGCCGACGGTAAGTGTAAGTGTAAGTGTAAGTGCGCTACCTGCGCCTTCCGGTGCAAGCGATGCGGCGCCAGCGGCGACACCGCGCACACCACCAAGTACTGCCCGCTCAGCACGGCCGACGGTAAGTGTAAGTGTAAG
This sequence comes from Xestia c-nigrum, assembly GCA_916618015.1. Classification (NCBI taxonomy): domain Eukaryota; kingdom Metazoa; phylum Arthropoda; class Insecta; order Lepidoptera; family Noctuidae; genus Xestia; species Xestia c-nigrum. The sequence goes on along the minus strand of OU745246.1, from coordinate 821,792 downwards.
TGTAAGTGCGCTACCTGCGCCTTCCGGTGCAAGCGATGCGGCGCCAGCGGCGACACCGCGCACACCACCAAGTACTGCCCGCTCAGCACGGCCGACGGTAAGTGTAAGTGTAAGTGTAAGTGCGCTACCTGCGCCTTCCGGTGCAAGCGATGCGGCGCCAGCGGCGACACCGCGCACACCACCAAGTACTGCCCGCTCAGCACGGCCGACGGTAAGTGTAAGTGTAAGTGTAAGTGCGCTACCTGCGCCTTCCGGTGCAAGCGATGCGGCGCCAGCGGCGACACCGCGCACACCACCAAGTACTGCCCGCTCAGCACGGCCGACGGTAAGTGTAAGTGTAAGTGTAAGTGCGCTACCTGCGCCTTCCGGTGCAAGCGATGCGGCGCCAGCGGCGACACCGCGCACACCACCAAGTACTGCCCGCTCAGCACGGCCGACGGTAAGTGTAAGTGTAAGTGTAAGTGCGCTACCTGCGCCTTCCGGTGCAAGCGATGCGGCGCCAGCGGCGACACCGCGCACACCACCAAGTACTGCCCGCTCAGCACGGCCGACGGTAAGTGTAAGTGTAAGTGCGCTACCTGCGCCTTCCGGTGCAAGCGATGCGGCGCCACCGGCGACACCTAGTGGAACCTATTTTATTGGACATAATTATCTTGTCGGATTTAGATTTCCTTTCATTACTCTATATTGGTCATCAAAAAAATCTGCCCACTTTATCGCAAATCACGTTTTTTTAGGCAAAATCAAACAAAATGTTTTATTTCACTTTTTATTTACACCAAAAATAACACAAACACCGAAATGTTGGTTTAAAAAGAAAAAAAAAATCCTTAATATTTATAATTTTTTATTAATTTAAAAAACTATGTTCTAATGTGATTGTGTTGATTTCCCTCCTTGTGACGGCCTGTATTCGCCGTTTTAATGACCTTATCAAGAATTGTAATGTTTTCTTGAGGGATTCGGGCTTATTCTTTCCTAATGGCGGTTTCCCCAGGTTTCCTAATGTTGTAGGGAACTGGGGACTGGATGACGGGTCTTTGTTTTATGATTATGGGCAAATTGAAGCCTGGCTTGTAGATGAGCTGTGATCAATAATTGTGGTCCTGTTGCCGGCTTGTGGTCTTAAATTTTGCTCACGAAGTCTTCTTTTATAGTACTATCTCTTATAGCCACTCCGATCGTAAAGATTGAAGGCTAAGCAAGTTAAGCATCGCTGGAGATCAACACCAGATAGGTGACGTTTTCGTAGAGAACTACTATAAAGCGGTCATCCCTTTGAGTGGTCACCCATATCTTCTTCGATGCTGCACGGTCTCCAGCAACTTTTGGTAAGCTCAAAGCACTGCAAAACGACTCAGATTTAACCGCCTTGTTGAATGAAGCAAAGCGTTCAACGTGGGCCTAGACGGCCCACGTTGAGGCTTCAGTATTGTCCATTATTTTACAAAGTTTATATCAAAACTGCTGCCTCAGTAAATAAACGTTATTAACAACAAATCCCTACAAAAGGTGTGTTTCGTATTCAAATGACGGTTCCAATTTGTGGCGACGTAAAACCATCTAATCAGCACTCAACAGTAGATATTTTGGTACAAACAATTAAAGTCCCTTCAAGTGCAACAAGATTAACGACAAAACAAGATGTCAAATTGCTTAGGCGACCCACAAAATAAAAAAACAAACGTGTGAAACAGCTTACCTATTTATAAAACAATCGATAAACACAAAGTGGGTTGGTCGATTTTTTTGATGACCAGTGGTAGGTATAGTCTAATGAGAGCCGCTTGTGTCATCACTGCTGGAGGAAAGAGAAGCGATCGCTGCTCATTCCACATCAGCATCATCATTATCAGTATATAATGTTCCCACAGCTGGGACACGTTCTCTTTCGTCGTTCCTTTTCTTTATTTCTATATCTACTTGGACCCAATCCTTTTGGTAAGAGTCGAGCTCGTCAGGCCATGTCCTTCTAGTAACACTTGTATATCGTCTTTTCAGAACGTATGAAGTCCACGGCCATGATGCGTAGTGTCCGCATGGCATCCGGACGTCGTCGTCCGAACTCGCTAGTAGCGCACTCTGTGCCGCCGAGTGAACAATATATGGTATTTGGAGAAACAACGCCATCTGTCATCTCTGACACAAATGTGTACAATACTTACGCCCTCACATCTCCGCTTGACCCGTTATGGGCGGCGCTTGAAAAAAAATTAATGCTATAATTTCATATTTTTTGACGCTTTGATAGCGAAAATAAATTAAGTTTTATTTTATAAATGTTATCAAAACGTTACATTTTGGGTGCATAGATGTTGATTAATTCGCGTATAGATGGCGCTGTTCTCAATCAAGCGGGAAATTATGAAGATTTATTTTTGTTTATCGTTATAAAATCTAATAGTATTATGAATGTTGACTGATTCATTATAAGTGTTTATAATAAGTTGACTGGTATTAAAATCGTGATGTTTAATACGATATTTATCAATCAATATGTTTTAGTGTTAAGGATTTAAAATAATGTTGATGTCTAATCTAAATGTTTATTAAATGATACACTAACGTACCAGTGTACCAACAACTGAGTAAAATAATGTAGTCATTGTTGAATATTGTGTAAACCAATTTCTAATATGAATCAAACTTTTAAAGCGTGACAAAACTGTTTTACACGGCATAAACTACCCATAAATTGTCCAACATATTTTTTTTATCAGCTGAACTACAATTTGTAACTGTATACTCTAATTAAATCAAAATCTCGTCATACGTACATGCGGATATTTCAAGAGAACCTATGTAATTAAAATGAACTAAATCAGCTTTTTAACAACAAGATAAATTACTTGAAATACATTTTCCTTAATCAATGCTAGTGTATTGATGATAAAATGTTAATTAAGTATGAATTTGTAACACTGAACTGATTCGAAACAGCTAGGCCGTTATTTTGAGTTTTTAAAACCTGAATTGGTCTAGATTTGGCTTAATAAACTTTGTATAAATTACCAGTTTTAGTAGCAATTAAAATTAATTTACCGTTATGACAAAAGTAGATCATAAGTATTTGACTGCTGTGTTCAAAAAGTAGTGAAGTAGTGAAGATATTTTTTAAAGTACATTTTGCAAGTACATACTATACCAGTTAATTATTTGATTGCCAAAACGTGTACCATTCAAAACAGCTTTCGTAATTATGAAAGATCTTACCGATACAAATAAGTTGTTAATAATTTTTGAATAAATTATTCAACATATTAACTAGCTAATTTATGGACGTTACGTTTTGGTTGTTTGGCCTAAGTAAATAAATATTATTAAATTTGTATCAATAATTAATATTATTAAACTTGTATCCGCATGTTCCAATCTTAAAAAAAAAACGCTACGTATTCATTTTGACTCGTTAAAGTTGACCCTAATTTGTCATAGAATCCGATGATAATATATTTTCACTAGATGATCTAGAATTTTATTTTGTTGATTAATTTTATAAGATGATTATAATGTTAAAGACTTATTGGTGGAGGTGTCTTTTGGGGAATTAATAAACAAAATAATCAGACATCGTTTTTTTTTTATCTCGTCGTTATTAAATCCCTTCCATCTAACAATATAAATTTCCTATTGATAGCCTGTCCAATCGATATGCCAGCTATGAGGTTTGAGGCGAAACTTGACAGCAGGCTGCGGCATTTTTTTAGTCGCGAGCTATAAGATGGCGCGAAATGCAAAATTGTGACTCGCTCTGATATTTGTCTATGACCGATAAATTCTATGGTCTAAAACGATCCATCATTATAAAGGGTGTAATACACCTCTTCACGAAGCCGAAAGGCACAAAGTTTTTACAGCGAGTCTTGCACAGCGCCATCTGTTTTTCAGTGGAAACGGGCCCAGAAAAGAGCTCATTTCATACATCATCCATATTCCCACGAACTCTTCTCTTTTTTATATTACGAGTACCTATAGCCTGCTCACCTAGTTCTTTGTTGACTCCCACACAAACGGAGTTGCGGGAACACTTACGTTTTAAATGATTTTCCGATCAGAGCATTGGCCATTGCATTTAATTTTTTTAAAGGCTTTGAATCTGGCTCTTTTCAGGTCAGCTCCGGTGTACCACAGGGTTCCATTTTAGGACCTTTATTATTCATTTTATATATTAATGACATAAAAGACTGTTTTCAAAATTCAAAATTTCTTCTCTACGCGGACGATGTAAAGGTTTATAAAATTATTTCTGACACCTCCGATTGTATTAATTTCCAGCAGGATCTAGATCGTTTCTCTAACTACTGCTCTTCCAATAAGCTTTACCTTAGTCTCCCTAAGTGTCATGTTATAACATTTACCAAAAAAAAAAACTGCTATTCAGTTCGACTATCGTCTTGCTAATACGCCAGTTAGTAAAGTCAGTTTTCTCCGTGATCTTGGTGTTATGCTTGATTCGAAGCTCCATCTGGATGTTCACATAGAGAAAATTGTAAACAAGGCTTTCCAAATGTTTGGTTTTGTTATGAGATCATCCAAGGATTTTCGCCGTCCGTCTACTTTTTTGCATTTGTATAAATCTATAATTAGGCCTCAGTTAGAGTTTGCAGTACCCATTTGGAACCCTTTATACATAAAATATATTGAAAGATTAGAGCTAGTGCAACGTAAATACCTTCGTGCTATGAATTTGAGATGTTATCGGAAAAAAATGTCATACCACTTACTTCTTGAAAAGTACAATCTTTTGACCTTAAAGTCTAGACGGAAACTTCTGGAAGTTATGACTCTTTACAATGTGTGCCGTAATCATTTTGACTGTCCGGACTTAGTAAGGAGTCTGTGTTACCTGGTTCCTCGAACAGTTCATGTACGTGAGATTCGCACTCGACGTCTATTTGCTACTAACCTCTGTAAATCCAACGCTGGCTCGCGTTCACCACTACATCGGTTAGTTGAAACGTACAACAATGAATTTCATTCAATCGACATTCTTTTTTTAACTAAAAATGCTTTTAGGAAGCAAATCCAAGCAACCCTAAAGGACCAGCAACTTGCTAACGTATAATTTAGATATAGGTATGATAACGTAATGTTAAATATGCACACAATTATTATTATTATTTTTTTTGTTTCTCTTTTTTTCTTTTATGTGTATAAAATAAAGTACATTTAAAATCTCATTTAAAATCTCTCTCATCTTAATTTATGTATTGTTCTTGTGTTGTAATTAGCTAGTTTAAAAAAAATACTTTAAATTGTAATCTGTGGAGAACGATGTGGGTAGCATAATTGTTTTAAAATGTAATTGTTAAGATATTTTTTTAACGAATTCTTATTGTGCTACTGTTTGTTTTTCCTTAAATAAATAAAATAAAAATAAAATAAAAATAAAATAAAAGCAATCGCGCTTTTCAGCTGTTTTTCCACCAATCTTATTTTATAAATGTATAAATGCGAAAGTTTGTGAGGATGGATGGATTGATGCTAGTACTCTTTCACGCAAAAACTACTGAACGGATTTGTATGTAATTTGGCACGCTTATAGGTTATATACTGCTTTAACACATAGGATACTTTTAATTCGGGTAGTTGATTCCGTAGGACAATTATCAAAGTCCACGTGAGCGAAGCCACGGACATAAACCAGTATCTACCTAATCCATGATATCACAGCAAGTACCTACTACCTCAAGAGTTCTGTAGTATTTCCATAATAGGTACAGGTTGTAAACAATAGGTATCTAAATATCTAAGTAACACTCGAAAAGATAGTAAAAGTTGTGCAAAGTGTGTCAAACATCGCGCTTGCGTTTGCTGACCGGCGAAAAATAAACACTATTCAAAAAAGTCGCACGTTACTTTGGTTGTGCTTGCTGAGCGTACTCCAAAACCTATTAAATATGTCACGCCATTCACAACCTTAAGTGATAATTTCCAAGGTAACTTTTAAAGTAACAATGATCAAATGAAGCCGTTTAAAAATCATACGAATTTGAACTCACGCGCCGAAACGCCGCGTACCGTTTTGAATTCATTGATCATTCGTCTTCAACGCTTTAATCGACCTTAAAATCAAAATAACAAGTCATACTTTCCTTTAAACTAAAAACGTTGTGGGAAATGGAACTTTAATTCGTCGCCCGAAGGTACCATTTGCTTCGAAAAGCAGTGTCCAAAAATATCTAGGTTTCAATCCGGTTGATTTGGGAATGTGTGTCGCGGAAGTGGGCTGCGAAGAGTAGAGGGCAGGTGAAAGGGGGCGGGGGGGGGGGGGGGGCATGCTGAGATTATGCACATCTGTATAATGGTTGCTGGCTGTTAAAATTGGCACACTTTGACCACTGAGCGTGAGCCTTTTCTAGGCTATATGGAATGTTTATTCAATTGGAAGATCTGGGATTGAGGACTACCTAAGTACAGGTATGGGACGTAAAGGATTATATGTTATTGTGTTGTTAAAGTTGAATTCATTTTGCAATATGCAGCTAATGCAAAATCGACTCCATTTTCCGGTTAAATACATTTTATTTTGAAAAATCTTCTCGTCCACTAAAATGTGAATGTGCAGTAGACGAAACACTCATTTTATCGACCTCAAAACATGTATCTTACAAGAAACAAACTAGTTGGGTACGTCTTGAGATTTTTGGTCGGCATTTGTATCAATCCTACATAGTGTTGTGTATTGACTGACCACTAGCGATCGGTTATCCTACAACTATCACATGGCTGAAAACCTGAAAGCGATGTTAAAGTTGCGAAGTTTTCTGATATCTTAACGCACAGGAAGCAACGAAAGCGCCCTGTGTTTTAGGAGTTCAGAAAGGCACTCTCAACCAGAGCTTTGCCTGTTTTCTTGAACTATGTATTAGGTTTCTGGATGCAGTAACAATTAAGGAGCTCGTGGCTAAATAATAACGGCCCCTCGGGCCGATCTTTAGGTTAAGCTCTGCTGGCGTAGGTTGGTATATAGATGGGTGTGTAGGTTGTATGCTAGGTGGCTAGGTTGGTATGTAGTTTCCTCTGCGCCTCGGAAAGCACATTAAACTGTTGGTCCCGGTTGTCATTTGTCCATCTTTGGCAATCGTTACCAGGTAGGCAGTGGCCCAAAAAAAAGTCTGAAAACGAGTCTTACCAAGTGGTATCCGAGTATTACCCAGTATAAACTGGGTTGTGGAGGTCAGATAGGCTCCATGAATACTGGTATTCAGATGCATCCGGTTAGACTGGAAGCCGACGCCCGACCCCAACATAATTGGGAAAAGGCTAGGCAGATGATAATGCAGTAACAAAATCATAGATGTCGGAGTTCTTCTTCTTCATTGTGTGGTTAGAAGTTTTAATGCCTCTCATGGTCCTCTTTAGTTTAAAGAGGGTTTAATTCACGCTGCGTTTATAAAGAGCCTATCTGACGCATCAGTGTAACAAACTAGGTACGGATCTCTTACACTACTCTACGAGACATCTTGCCTTACTTTGTCAATAATTATATAGCAAGAACTCACTTCTGTTCGCCGCCAACCTACAGCCCGCGGCTTATAGTACCCTCATTCTGCATCGTCGTGGGCCGTGGGTAGGCCTATGACCAGTATTAGGCCCGGTTCGCACCACAGCGGAGACGAGCGGAGCGGCGAGGTGAGGTGCCGGAACAGATCAATCACAATGGTGAACATTCATAAAGGGTGTAAATGTAAAAAAGCGGCTAAGTGCGAGTCGGACTCGCCCATGAAGGGCTCCGTAGCAGCAAGTAACATTTATTATTATGGTAAATTACTTACTAGATCTCGTTCAAACCGATTTTCGGTGGAAGTTTACATGGTAATGTACATCTTATATTTTTTAGTTTTATCATTCTCTTATTTTAGAAGTTACAGGGGGACACACACACACACATTTTACCACTTTGGCAGTGTGTCTCGCGCAAACTATTAAGTTTCGAAAAAAAATACTAGATACCTCAATACCATTTTTGAAGGCCTATCCGTCCTTAAATACCCCACACGTATGGGTTTGATGAAAAAAATATTTTGAGTTTCAGTTCTAAAAAAAGGCGTTGCCCGGCAAGAATTTTGCGTAGGTAATGTTACTTAGTACGAATGATGTACAGAATGCTTGGTTGACGGCTTTGTGATGAGTCTGTTTACACGCTGTAAAGTGTCTCTCGTTTCTCTTGTAACTGGTCGCATCTTGCACCGCTCCGCAATGCTCCTCTTTGGTTGAAACCAGGTCTCGCTGTTCGGCTCCAGGTCCACAGGAAGCATCGTTGATTAATATAGAATACATTAAGATTACAGATCTAAAAAAGCATTCATGTTTTTCAATATTGTCACATTACATGTGCACCAATTTGTATCGCGGTCATTGTTCGAATGACTAACACGTGTCATGTAGACCTTTCGAATCGGCTAGTTATCTGTCTCCTGGTAGCGGTAATAGGAGTAAGAGAGGTACTAGCACTTCTGTGCTAGTACCTCTCTTATTCCTACTACATCTGCCTTGTGGTGAGGACACCATCAAAATGGAGAGGCTCTATTGACCATCAGAAGAAAGCTTACTACAACAAAACCCATACTACATATTTGCATGCCTATAAGACGGTAGAATATGGAGGACTATATTATATAAGAAAACATCTATGTACCAATTACCCATATTTGCAAAGAAATAAATGATTTGATTTGATTTGATTTGGCTACAAACAGAAGTCAGATAAATCAGAAACAGACGGCGAATAAAATTGTGAAACATAACACTAAGCTCGATGCTAATTACAGTACAGCGCATACATATTTATCATTCATAATGAAATGTTAATGTTCTAACAGTTCTGTATCTGTGGGTGTGCCTAATTAAACTATTGACCCCGATATTATATTCATTGTTACACTATATTTGTTTGGAGATGCCCAGACGCCGCGCGCCGCTCAGAGGTGGGCGGGATTCATTCAGAGACTGACTTAGCACTGTTGCACTTAAGGAGATTCAGTTACGGTATTCAGGTTGGATTGACTATTACAATCTTACTGTGGAGCATACCGTCATGTCTTATAACCATACATTTGGAGAACTGTGTCACCCACTCGGGGTCTATGTTCTATGCTATGGTTTTGGTTTCCGTATTTAGTCCATAAGGCGGACCATTGTACGTGAGCCATGGCGGAAGTTACTTCAACCAGCCCAAGTCCCTCGAGAAGCAGTTCAATCTTCCGAGTCTTCTCAGGACACCTGCATGGGATCTTGGTGTTCTAAGAGTTTTCTTGCGGACTGGTGCACTCGAGGCGCACATGTTCTACCGTTTCTTCTACCTTCATGCACGCTCTGCATAGAGGACGGTTAGTGACGACACACTGTACATCATAGAACCAGTGGCCTCGAATACGGCACATTACTTCTCACAGTGAAGAATGCTAAGTCTCTTAAACTGAGTCCAAACAGTGGGCTACGGAGTGATCTATAAAGAAGATTGTCTGGTTGCCAGTGAGCACCTTCGTTTACCACATCGTTGATTATGTGAAAAAAAAGTGTCATGGAACAAGTTCGAACCGAGCCCCTAGGTGAGAAATTGATCGCTGAGCATCCAAGCCATCACGGCATTTTTTCAGTGGTGTAAATTTTTTTATCGTTGCGTTTTGGGAGGGCCTTTTACAGGATTGGGATATTACAATTTTAGAAGTTTCTTCTAACGAAAATAAAAGTACAAAGTATGCTAATTCTTTATTTCATAATTTATTAACTTTATCAATAATATTGATTTTCTCTTTACATTATCTTCTACTTTCCCCAGATAATGTGCAACTCAATAGGTTCACCCTTACCTCATCCTCCACAATCCCCTCTTAACTGCTAGCTACTAATCCAGCTCGAATTGTGCGAGCGTCGTCTATCTGCGCCTACGCATAGCCCTTCCCCCTCCCCTCCCCGCGGAGAGAAATGGCGTGACCTTGTTTCTTGACCCACTGCCGACGTCGCCGCCGAGCACCGACGCACACAAGCGCCTGCGCACTCTCTCACACATGCACACACTTTGGCCGAAGCAAAAACTCAATGGGGTTTGGTTATTGGGTTATTTTGTGAGTTATGTGACCTGAAAAGTAAATTTTTGGGAATTACAAAATAGGTTACCTTATACGGAGGTTATGGCTTTCTAACACGACCACGTGGTGCGCATATTTGTAGGCGAGTAAAGATCGTTTTAAGCTGTTTTTCGGGTAGCCAAATTTTGTAACTATGTAGTTCCTGGTGACCTTTCATTCTGCTTTACGGCTAGGCTTATGACAGTCGCTGCTATAAGTCTGTCAGTCTGTCTAGGATGTAAGTTTGGAAGAACAGATTTGGTATTATTAATGCTTTCCTTCCTGTTGTGCCGCGTTGTCGCAGTATATATCTGCTCGTGTGTTTTCGGGGTCACAAATTGGCCACAAAATAAACATCATACAATCCTACACGCACCTACTAGTTATCACCGATAATTGTGAAGATAGGGCTGTGTTTATGAGATCACAGGGCAGATGTATCATCAAAGTACTATCTTCTCTTCAAGTTGCCCGCTTTAAAGATTCTAATAATGGCTTCATCTTAAGCGAAATAGTACCTACACCTTTTATGGCGCACAATCGTTCAAGGGCATGCATGCAGTAGATTAACAATCAATATAAAGTGTCGTTATGTGTTTTACTAACCACGGTTTTGTCCCACATACTCATACAGGGGCACTAAATAGGGCATAAGATTATACCTTGATGAATTATAGTTCATTATTTCTATTGTTCTTTCCTTTATCCTCGGATCCTTACTACGATTCCCAGACTGATTAAACGGAGTTTTTCGGTTTCTCAAAACATGACTGCCTCGATGGTCTAATGGTTGCACCTTATATTGATGATGGAGAGGAATCCTGTGTCCCAGCAGTGGGAATATTAAGCTGATTGAAGATGCTACATCGAGCATGTACTGGCTCCCGGACATAAGGTACATTCGAGCCCAATTCCTAGCGTCATTAACGCATGCCCCGTGCCGACAAAGGACAAACGCACTGCAATACCAATGACTTGGCCATCTGTGCGGATTGTGCGCCATTCAGCGCTTCATTGGGATTCGCGGTCGACGCTGTTTGACGTGTTAACTAGACGCAGCAGGGTTGGTGAACACAAGTGTCATCAACCGATACTGATACTGACATTGGCTTCTGACTATATCTTCATCATCCTGTAACGTAATTTTAGTAGTGTTCTCGAAGACTGCTGAGTGTGTACTGGTTCTGGCGTGGGTTTCAACACATCCAGTACATCACGCCAGATCCATAGCTTGACTGCATATTCAATCAGAGCCCGAAACGACCAAAACGAATTGACAGTTAGTGTCATTGAAAAATATCCGTCACCCCTGATCTAGGTATACTCATGCGCTCATGTCCTTTTTATGTGTGCATGTATGTTTGCGTGTTTGTTTGTGTGCATCGGGTAAGCTGCCTGTGACTGAGATATTACAGCTTAATAACAGATCAGCTACAAGTAGTCGAACGGGGGCTGACAGTTTGTATGCTATGTAATTTGCTGTTTTTGTTCAATTATAATATAACATGTACTTACATAGTAATGAAATGAGTGTAACCCATAACGGGTGTAACAGTTAACTTAGTACCTGATGCTTATTAATTCGTTATTACATTGCATAAAGATAAATAATATTATGACATTGTGGCTCAAGATTTCTGGTACTTATGAAATATTTCTAAACTTCGTCCCATTTTACACTATTTTATTTTTTGGGGTTAACGCAACCAGTGATTTTCTTCCATTCTCTCTTATCATCCATCATTGTACTCCAAGAAGCGGGTAGCGAAAATCTAGTATCAGAACCTGGTCTGGGAACCACCCATTGATTTTTTTAAACACGTCCACCCCGAGTATCGAACTCATTGCGACTGCCACTGCCGTTACACCAGGAACTTATTATAAAAACGTCTCTATTGGGTATAGAATAGTTCATATTTTTATGATTTAAGTAGGTTAGTAATGCTACCCTCTGCTAGACAAATTCTTCACTATTACTTTTTCCTATATTTTGGGCGCTTTCAATTCAGACGTTTCGGCAACCGTGCGGCACCCGTACCGCACCGCATATCGACGCCGCACTGTTGCCTTACCACGTGCTTTGTATTAAAACAAACGAACGTCCGTACGCAGTACGACAAATGCATTATGCACTGCTACGGCGCTGCAGCGGCGCGACACAAAACGTCTAAATTGAATGCGCCCTTGAGTGGTAGCAGTTGAGTGATTTCTCTAATCTACTTCTTCTTATTATGGCTTATGGTATTTTTGAATGTCCTATAATACACATACGTATGTATCCACAAAAAAGTAGAATTTCATCGTGCCAAAAAGGAGGCATGTTTTACCATGGCTTATTTATCTTATATATTGCCATTCAAATGTTCCATTCATTGCTCGCTATTTATACCTAATTATAATTACACCGATAGATAAGACCTAGTCTCGTTATTTTCATACTCTGTGGAAAAGAAAGTTAAGTATAGCATATCATGGCATAGCAGCCCCAGCAGTCTCATTACTGTGTAGGCTCAATCAGGCGGCAGGCAGCGGGCGGCGCGCGGCGAGACCAGGCAAAGCAACTGTGTTGGAACAATCGTTGCTATCTCTATTGCAAGATAGTATACATTGTGCCCGTGGCTAATTTATTTGTAACTGATTAGATAGCTCGTGTGATTTATCATGATGATATTGTATTCATTTTCTGCTGTTGTCAGGGGCGGATTTGATACGTTGGTTGTCCTAGGCTTACGAGAGATTGCCGCCACCCTGTTCGCTGTAAAGCATGAAAAATTAAATAAACTATAGAAATTAAATTAACCTTGGAATAAACTAGTAAGCAATGATTCAGTTGGATAAGCAACACTTCTAATAATCGTAATCGCCATACATGTAATATTTTTGCAGGAAAAAAACGACCACAATTTACCACCCCCTAAATTTCGCCGCTCTAGGCGCGGACCTAGTCGGCCTTTAGGGAAATCTGCCCCTGGGTGTTGGGGTAATAATGATAGTGACCTATAAAAGCTTGATCTATAGTCCCAGAGAAATAACAGCATTTCATCATTATTCTAATGAAAGCAGACTATTTCTTCCTCACTCATATTGTTGGCTGAAATTCTCAAACATAACATCACGATAAAAAAAATCTCGAAGGGTAAGACAAAGATGTATGGACACCATCATCTACATTGACAGTCTTGATCCACACACTGCTGAGGTTAGGCCTCCCACCTTTTGTGGCATGCTTATGCATGCTTACTCTCTGGATCTTCCCCGCACGCAATGTTCTATTGGTCGTCCACCCATCTGGCTGCTGGTCTGCGATCTCCAGGCAATCATTACGGTACAGGGCTCTTTTTTTTTTTTTTTTTTTTTTTCACGATGTGGAAATCCTCAATGGATGTCCTCCGCCCTGGGGAGAGCGAAGGGGTCTGTCAGACTCGTACTGACTAAAACCACACCGGTGTTCCCTCGCACACTTGCGTCAGGGGGCAACGGGATCTGATGCGACTTCCGCTGCCCCGGACTAGTGCTGGCCCGCTTGACCTACGGGCCTCGTCCCGGGGGGGGTGAGGTGTAAAACTCCCCCCGCTACGTCTATGAGAGGCGCGCGTGGAACACAACGCGCCGCCGTCTCGGGTCCAGTGTGATGGGGGGCGACGGATGTCCCCGAATCCGCCGCCCCTGGACCAATTTAGGGGGGCCGGAAGAGGGCGTTGTCAGCCCTCTGCCGACGCCCGGTGCGCCTGCTGCGGGATTGGCGGGAGCTGGTCATCTCCCTTTCCCTTTCCGCAGCTTCCTTCTGCGACATGACGGTCTCGCAGAAGGACATCACTGCGTCCCAGGACTCTGCGCTGCCGACCATCGAGCGAACGACGGCCGGCAGCGACAGGTCTCCTCCTACCTCTGCAACGAGGGAACGGCGCGGCTCATCGAAAGCGGCACACTCGGCCAGCGTATGCCGCGCCGTATCCTCCGAACAATGGACGCAGTGATGGCACCGGGCGTCCGGCTCCCTGCTTAAGCGAGACAGGTACTTCCCGAAGCAGCCGTGCCCCGAGAGTACCTGTGTCGCCCGGAACGTCAGAGAGCCGTGCTTCCTCCCGAGCCAGTCGTCGAGTACTGGCCGGATCGCCTCGATTGTGTTGAGGCCGGCGGTGGGGAGGTCTAGCCTCCCCCGCCATTCCGCCACCATACGGTACAGGGCTCTGGTTTAACCATTTCACACCCATATTTTGCCAGAAGGTGTTACCCTATTGCCATCAACCGGCACAAATTTACTGAGCGCGGGCCTCGGACGTTGAGCCGTACTGTACGTCCGTCTTATGACGACAGGATCACAGGACGTGTCGACGGCGCGTTCTTGACGTGTTCCACGCGCGCCTCAAAGAGATGTCAGCAGAATGAAGGGGAGAATGCAAGGGCCGAAGCCTGCTGGGGCTGCGGGACTGTTCGAAAGAGATACCGCAGCCCCGGAGCATAAAGGGCGAGGAAGGAACATGGGTGCTAGTCAGTAAAAGTCTGACACTCCCTCCCGCTCCACCCATTGGGGGAGGAGTCATTTGATGATTTCCCATCCAAAAAATACGAATGACTACCGCTGAGAAATTACTAATGGGAAAACCCGATCACACTTGGCTCTTCCAGGGAATTAAACCCAAGATCATTATTCAGTTCAGATAATTTTTATCTGGTAGAGCAAAGTATCCAACATTGCTCGAAATTTAAATTAAAAAGAAAATAAACCATCTCTCTTATCATCAATAAAATGTTCTAAAACCAGTTTTATACAAAATCTTAAAAGTGATGAGTCTATATTTAGTGTTGGCGAAGGTTGATCACCGTTGCAGTTACCGTTGTGCCGAGTGCCACCATGTACGTGATAATTTTGGGCAGCATCGTCATCGGTGATATCAGCAAGTCCTGATGTAAAAGTAGCGGTTATTTTTGTTAAGCTATTGTTATTCGCAATGCGTTTTCTGGGTCAATTTGGATTTAAACCAAATCCAGATCATTCTGAAATGTTTTACGTTATATGTTTTGGTCAGATATTAATATGAAGCTGTCAAAGGTCAAAGCCGATTGACTAAACACGAGAAAAGTGTGAAAACGTCTAACTGTATAGTTGTTTAAAGAGGTAGATTCTGCACAGAGTTCCACCACAAAGTTTTCACATAAGAGTGGAAATGAAGATCACCATTTTGAGATGGAATAGTTAGCATTTAGTTTTATTCCTACCAAAATGTGATCCTTAACTTGTTAAACGAGTTACAAAACCACATCTACAATACAAAAACTGTTAACCATTTTCTTGACTAAATAATAAATGCGAAAGTAAGTTTGTTAGTAACTTTTTCACACCTAAACGTTTGCCCCAATCATCCTGAAATTTTGCATATACGTTGTCAGTTGTACAAAAACGGACATACGTACCTTTCATTCCAAAAATGGTACTATCTGTTCTCGAGAAAAACAACAATAACGGTCTTATGACAAAATATTATAGATAGCTCCACGTGTCTTTCGAATAATGATTGAATTATATTATTACATGCACAACCCGAATTGTTTGTCCAATAATAAATTATCGTGAACGAAACCGCGGCGAATAGCTATGTCAGTTATACTTACCTATGTGATTGTATTGTTAGTAAATGTTGGTTACTGAGCAAAGCTAGAGTGGTTTGTGGGAACTTCCATTCTTTAACTTTTTATCGATATCTACGCGTTGGTTTTAGACGCGGAGTAAAGATCAAGCTTTCCTTCACCATGGAGTTGCGAATTTTTTCAATATTATTTTTATCGCCTTAACAATTAAAAAAGAGTTCTTGGTCAAAATTAGGTAAACAAAGGAAACAGAGGTGAGCATTCAGAAGAAAGCATTTTACAAAAATACTTTAAATATGGGATGAAAGTTTGTAACATGAAGGTTCGAAATTCGAGCGGGCTGGCGGCGGATAATGAGCCATGCGCTAATTATCTATATTTTATGTGTAAATACTGTTCGAATAGAATATCTAGACACTAAAAAGATACGTATTGCTAGATGATCACATTCTCCCACAGTCAAACATGCGGTGGCAGTTGAAAAGGAGTATTTAAGGGTGGCTGGTCGTGTCCCTTTGTAACATCTGCTTGTCCCCACGGGAAGAGGAACTCGTAGCTTCATGTATCTGAGTGGGTACAATATGTGATACTACCAAACATCGTCCAGTATTAATGTTTAAGTCACAGTTAATAAATAGGACAGCTTGTAACCATCAACCGGGCACAAGTCCTGACTTCTAGCTGCTACTGAGAAGGTCATGGCGGAACCCGGGAGTCGAACCCATAACTGCTGCTGAACCAGCAGCGAGGCAGTTAAGGAGTTATTCGGACGTGATTTGCCTCAACATGCCCACTGCAAAGTGTGCCGCGTCGAGAGTGAACACTAGTACTGTTATTCGACGGCCCGACTTTTACTTTTGTCGCCCCCCTCTCCCCCTCCCCCCTCCCCGTGTGGGAGATACAAGAAAATGCTTTAGGCATGCTGTATGTAAACATAGTTTGACTTTGACTTTGAAAAATGGTGGCATTGATAGTTGAATCCGTGTTTATGTTTCATGGTCATTTTTTGGACACTTCTTGTATGATGCATTCTTTTTCGGTTAATCGATGAATCTCACACACACCATTACATTCCAGTGCAGTAGGTACTTGGGTAAACCCTTTGCCAATGCATCTGGCTGGTCTAGAATCATCTAATCATCGATCTTGCAGCAGTAATTAAAGAAGTCTTGTAAAGAACTTCAGCTTGTTTTTTGTTTATCTTGTTCAGTGACTCCAGTTTTTAAAACATGAACAAAGATTTCTAGTTAATTTACTATTATATAGGTAGGTACTCTTTTCTCATTTGGATCTCACGATACTCGAAGCATCACCACGCCCATTGTCCCCGAAGGTATAGGCAAATGTTGTATCAATATGACCTCTTTAAAGTCCATGTAAGATGCCGTTGATGCCGCAAGCTGCAACTCTGTGTTTTCATTGGGCATCCCAATAAAACTCTGATTGATGTCCTGGGGTCAAACACCCAGTGTGACCTGACATACTGCATAATTATGTGTTGCCGAGGCTACCATGAAATTCACAATGGAAAGACAACTCAACTTCAGTGGTATTCTGACCACTAGACAACGAGGCAGCTAGTCCAGTCTATGACTACTTTTAAGTAATATTAGTAATATTGCTGGCTTGCCCGTAACAGTACTGGATTCAGTACTTCTATGTACAAGTTAGCGAGTACCTCTTCATAGCCGTACTGATTCAATATCTTTCATGTTTTATTTTTAAACTAGATGACGCATGCAGTTAGATAAGCAAGAATGCCGAATCAAAGTCAGCGGTCATAGTTTCTTCCTCTATTGGTCTCATTTGACCAATATTCTTGAATAAGGAATAATTTCGTGGTTTGCATACTTAGATACTTAGTTTAAGTCCATTTTGATGCTGTCTTTGGCCTGATGATGGCAATAGGTTCATCCGATATTTAAATAGGACTTAAACACAACTCGCAACATGGTGGAATAGGGACAACATTGCCTTACCCTCTGGGACTTACAGACTGATGTTACGTTATGTTGCTTTTTAGGTGCAATAGTTTTATATAATTATTATGTAAACGCTTTTTTATATAATGCATGAAACCTTTCAAGCCTTTCCTTTATCCATGTTCTTTTTAAACTGAAACATTTGCCCAAATTCTGAATATTCATCAGATGTAGCTCTGCTCAGCCCCACTACAGGCGAAGTAAAGCCCCGTCATAGTTCAGCTGCGTCGCGGATGCAGCGCCGCGGGATCGGGGTCACAGGCACACTTTCACGGGCCGGGCCGCACTCGCGCCGCAGCCGGCCCGTGTCCCCGCCCCCCGCACAGCTTCCGGACACCACGTTTAAGGTCGCCTGGTCAAGGTTATGGTTCGCGTTTAGGTCATGTGTGGAGTTTTTGGTGGTAATTTTGTTTGTCTACCAAATACAATGCTAGTCCATATCCAATGGCAAAAATTTTAGACTACTCCAATTTATTTGTGGTCGTTGATATCTGCTTCTTCCATAGTTCATTAGTCGTCAGCCCAGTGGTCACCCTTGCTCTCATCGTCTCTCTCTACCCAAATTGTCGTTATAAATAATCCATCCCTCAGTTTTTCGGTCTTCCTGTCGGAAAATTGAATGTGATAAGTACAGTAAAGGATGGGGAACGCCTTATATGGTGTCCTCAAATATTATTCTCTTTGACTTAAACAGTGATTCTTTCTTTGCCAGTTTAGTTAGTAAATAAAAGAGCTTGTCACGAAATATAATGTGCCTAAGTAAGTCATCACTTTTAGAGCGTGTCGCATTTATTATACGCTCCAAAATAAATTCGGTTGGCAATTTTTAGGCAATTGAGGGAAATAGGTTGTTTTGAATCTTACCGTTTTGTTGTTATTTTAATTTCACTCTTAACGATAGAGGTTTATGGTTGTTCTTCCTTATGGGAGGATACATATACAATGTTGTACGTTTTGTACTAATGAGAGTAACAGTTTTGGTTTTATAACACCGAAATGCTAATGCACCATCTCAACATGAATGATGTAACCAAGATATTGTAACAAAATATGATTTAAAAGAGTGTCCATAAAGGAGTTTCTTGCCCGTTCTTTTCCATAGAGATCTACGCTAGGGAATGGGCAACTACATTACTTTCACAGTTTTTATGTCTTGTGACTGGGACTGTAGCTATATTTAATTTTTATCTTTGTTTCGACAATTCAAAAGCGCCTGTAACTGGCCTACTTGAAATAAATGCTTTGATTTTGATTTTGATTTATTGGTGCCAATTAGCACTTCACATTAATCTTCATTGCAAATATTTGAATGGATAAGCAAATATGTATAGGTATCATTCGTTTTATTTTGCAAAATCTAGAACTATATCACGGAAACGCACCATCATTTTAAATTGATAGCATTACCTTAATTATTTATTTTATTTTAATAATCAACCTGTCCAGAATAAACCCATAGGTTTCTTTAAATTATACTATACTCTAGTGATACGCCCAACCTATTGGGTTTGAAACTAGTTATCTTTCAAGTTAGAACCAACTACATACATCACAAAGTTTCATTTAAACCGGTATGATAGTTTCGGAGATTAGCGAGTGCGAACATACTGACACATGATTTTTAAAGAAAGGTTTCCCATAGCAAAGTCATAATTACACAAAATACTAACTATAAGAATAAAATTACAATTATTTTCCAATCGATACCAAAGCTATTATAAAGCTGTTACAAACAAGAGTGGGTAAGCACAAATTAACTGGTTGATCGTGCAGTGAGACGCGTGCGCCGCTCAAATCACTGTCATTAATCATTTCAGCCCAAATTCTGTGACGTCGGGTAAAGGTCACATAGTCTAAGACATAAGCGGAGCGTGTTTCAATTGAAATTTATAGAAATGCGGAGTTCAACTAAAACTTAAAGATTGCAGTTTGTGGTATTCATAGTGTGTGCCTAACTCTCATTTTTTCAATTTCAAACATTCGTCTATGTATGTTTATGTATGACATAATTCGGTGAAATAGAAACTCGTGGCAAAATAATAACAGCCGTTCGGGTCGATCTTTAGATTAGGCCATGCTTGCCTAGGTTGGTCTGTAGATGGGTGACCACCCTTACATATCGAGTTTCCTCCATGCCTTGGAAATCACGTTAAGTTGTTGGTCCCGGCTGTCATTTGTCCATCTTTGACAGTCGTCAAAAGTAGTCAGTGGCCCAAAAAGTGACAACCAGTCTTTCCTAGTGGTATTGTATAACTCTGTATTAACTGGGTTGTGGAGGTCAGATAGGCATTCGCTCCATGTAAAATACTGGTACTCAGCTGCATTCGGTTAGACTGGAAGCCGATCCCAACATAGTTGGGAAAAGGCTAGGTAGTACTTACATTTTGTATCGGAGCCTCAGATCGCAATAAACCTGTATTAATTGGATTCTAATAATACCGAATCGTATCGTATCGATATCTGCGATTATTATTTCCTCTAAGATTACTAGCTAAATACTTAGGTAATTAATAACAGCTACTGTCGCTTGTAACTTGCACCGCGCCCGGGTCGCGCCTGCGCACAAGTTCAAGTATGAAGGGCAAGGAGCGGCGCGGGCGCACATTCGCAAGCATTTCACTCCAAGGCAAAGGTTGCGCTGACCTTTCGCTCGCTTCTGCTTCACTCAGGGGTGTGGCAGACTTGGGAAAGGATGGGTGGGCGTTCGGTGATGTTAGGAATAGGAGACTTTAGTCCGATGTTGTGAATGAGGTTCAGGATTTATGTATATAATAAATAACGGTTTTGTATTTAGACAAGGTACACACCAAGGGTGCAGTTACTGGAGTCGCGCCGCAACGTCAATTTCAAGGCGTTCGTGGTGCGAGTACCCAATTGTTACCTGCCCATGGTTATGGAGGAAGACTTTTGGCCGCAGGACGTGGTGTTCCGTCGCTTCCGCGGACAAGTGCCACTGGATAGCGTTCACAAGTGAAGTGTGACCAAGTGAAATTTAATTTATATAATAATATGTTAGTTTATAAGGTCATTGTAGCCTGAAATAAATAAATTGAATTGAATTGAATTGAATTATCTTCGTAGTTGACTTTGTTCGTTGAAAGTCGTTTTGCTTGTAATAAGCTATATCGAATTACCTATTTCCTTAAGTGTCAAGAGTTAATGCTGGAATAGTAACTCGGTATTGAGTACTCAAACTTGGTGTATTATCATAAGAAAATTATGTAGTTTTGTAAATTGACAAGTAGCGGAATGTCTTCATAGTGAAAGAGAACCACAAGAGACAACTGGGTCCTCTTCAAGTAGTTCTAGTTAGGCATGATTTATTGTTAATTTTGTTTTCAGTGGTAACACATTTCTTCTCATTAGATTCGTGAGAGTGCCATATCCAAGTGTCCGGTCCGAAAAAAATAATCCGACTGCGTAAAAACTATTTTTTAAAAAATCGTGAAAAAATTAGTAGTAGTTTAGATCTCTGTAACAAATCGTAAATTTTAATGCAGAACGAGTGATAGTCGGGGCCCATTCAAATTTTACTAATCAAATCATCCCAAGGAGTCCCGACTGCGAGTCGTTCTGTTTTGCAATTGAATTTATGATTTGTTACAGAATTTTAAACTACTTGGCTTGTTTCTTTCTTTTTAGTTTTTATTTTATCTTGTTATTGTATATTTTATCTTGTTATATGTGTTTTTTTAAATTAGTTTTTACGCAGTCGGGTTTTTTGTTTTTTTCTAATCCTTTCTGTATGTAGTGTAGTGTGTACATAAATAAGTCATTAACAAATGTAGGCAGATTAAAGACAACTTTACCAGCACAATAAATTTCGTCGAATTTTTGTGACACCTATTTTTTAACCGAATTCTAAAAAAGGAGGAGGTTCTCAATTCGGATGTTTCTATTTTTTTTTTTTCATGTTTTTTCGGGCATAACTCCGTCGCTTGCCAACCGATTTGGAAAATTATTTTTTTGTTGGAAAGGGTATTCTTTCCAAATGGTCCACCAAGTCAGGATCTGATGATGGAATCTTGGCGAAATCGAGGGAACTCTTCAAATTTTATATGAAAACGTGTTGCGATTTCGGTATTTTCTACAACAAGTGAAGCATTTGCGTTTGATAAGAACCATTCTACCATCAGATCTGATGATGAAGCCAAGAGTCACGGAACTCCATAATGAGACAATGTACCATAGTCGTGTTTGGGCTTGTTGTAATTGTAACGGTATGCACTTTCCATGTATCAAGCACATGTGAACAACTAAAAAGTGAAAAATAAAAACGTTTTTTGCAAAAAATAAAACCGACTTAAAAAAAAAAACAAAAAGTGAAAAATAACTTTAGCTTCTGAAGTCGGTGACAAAAAAACTAAAGCAATCAAACAAAGGTCACCGAATTCAGAAGCTAAAGTTATTTTTCACTTTTTTGTGTTTTTTTGAAGTCGGTTTTAATTTTTTCTAATTGTCCTCACCAAATTCACAACTGGAATACAAAGCCTTACTAGCAATATCCTCTCTGTTTACCAAAGCATATTTAAAAAGCAGCTCACAGATCTGTACTGCTGAGGTCATCACACTCATCACTCTGCCGGTCTCGTGCCGGCCGGTAGCGTGATGCTCATTCTCGTCGCGTGGAGTAAACAATGCATGCGCAGCATTTGTATTAGTACCACTGTGTGAAAGGACTTCGCTGATTTTCTGATTATTTATAAAGGGTGTAAAACACCTCTTAACGAAGCCGAAAGGCACTTGTTTTCCCTGTCATTCCGATATTTTTTTGTTCTACACCATACCTGGGAACCTTCTGGTCACGGAGATATTGGGGGTCAAAGTTCAACATTAAATAGAGATTTAAAATCTTACAATAAATACAAGTTTTTATTGTAAGATTTTAAATCTATAAGATTTTAGATATTCAATTCATCCAACAGCACAATGTTTTGAGTGCTTTAAATTGAGTTATACCACAAAACGTACATACCCCAAACAACCCCAAAAAAAATCACTTCCCAGCAATAATTTTTGCGTAAAGTTACTTGATTTGGTGTACAGAATGCTTGGTTGACGGCTTTGTGATGAGTCGGTTTACACCCTGTATTAACCCATTTGAGCCCGCTGTCCCCATTTGGGGCCATTTCTTTATGTACCCACATTCTTTAACTTATTCTAGATATGTTTTCTAAGCAGGCGAATTTGTAATGCCAAAGAGTGTGGCCTTGTAAAACAAATTATAGTATTGTGATTTATCGGATTGATTGGATAAAATAAGTGAGTTTATTCACTTCATTGAACAAATAGGCGTTTGACCAAAGGTAAGTCGTATTTTTTAATATTTACAATGTTATTTTTCCTTATTTCTTGATTTTTCATTAGTCGATAGTTTCGACTAGTAATAAAAGCAATTATGTCAAGTATTTTCCAAGATTTTGCTTGATTGACAGATGCTTTTGTATGGTGTCCCCAAATGGGGCCAATGGGCTGATTGCTAACATTTTTTATTTCTTATTCGCAGATTTAGTTACGACGTGAACAATGAATAAGAGATTGTTTGATGTTGCAAATGAATATAGAGGACTCGAGGAAGCTCTCGAAAACATTTTGAATAAAGGGGATAATCCTGATGTGAGTTACGACAAAGTGGCCATCCCTCCAGACCCAAGTGATCACGGATGAAGAAGACCGCCGTCCTCAAAATATGAAGATGATGTCCAGCAAATAATTCTTCCGCGTGATATCTCAAGTAGAGTTGAAGTGTTTGAGTCCAGGAACGACGATGAATGGGATAGCAGTGATGCGTTACAAAAACACAGAGTCGAAACCCAGGAACCTTGTTGGCGTAATTGTGACGGTTCATATGTTGACATGCTTTCATCGGGTTCAGAAGTGAAGGGAAAACGTTATAAACCAGCCCAAAGACCAAACCCCAGTCAACATTTTTGAAAAGTTATTTGATGTGGATGTCTTTGACATGATCGCTATGAATACAAAGTTATATGCCGCAAAACACAACAAACGTGTTTTTCGAGTCGCTGGTGATGACCTCAAATTATCAGGAGCTACTGCTTGTCGTCTGCATGTCTTGACCACTGAAGAAAACTAGACCAGCTCCAGTTTCGCCAAAGTATCACCCGGTTTTATTTGATGAGTGTAGGCACTGAAAGACCCGATGGAAGGCGTCGTAAACCTTCTCAGTGGTGCCAAGTATGAGTTTGTTGTTGTTTGTTTGTTGGACACTTTCTCCAGAAACTGCCAAGCCAGCTACGATGCAACGAATGTCACATGAAAGCACGTTGGCAATGTAAAAAATGTATGAAAACACTGTGCATCGAAATTTGTATTGTATTGAAAAATACTACACATGAGCCCATTGGCCCCATTTGAGGACGGTGTTTTTTAATCCATAAGGAAGTTTTTTTTATTGTGTTTTCTTCGTAAAATGTCTTACTAGCCTCCAATAGTTACGACAATAAAGTTTTTTTCAGAATTTTGCTGCTAGTTTGTATTTGGGTCCAAATGGGTTAATTGTTAAAGGTCATAGCTATCGCAGCCATGACAATCCATTAAAACATTTGTCCAGCGATGTTTTATTTACATAATTATCTTTTGCTTAGGTTTACCTTCAATAGTTTTTTTCTGCTGTAAACCTGTTCACATTCCTGTTTAAAGATTTTTTTTCTGTCCATATCATCTTTAATTCAATCTATCGACATTATCTTTGGTAAGGGGACCTCAAATGGCCGCTTTAGCAGAATCATAATAGGATGATAATTCAATTATTATTAACCGACCATTTTAATTTACTTAACATGACTCATAGTATTATTTTTCTAAATCATTTGGGGGCATTTCAGGCCACCTGTTCGGAAGGGAGGCAGTGGTGTACTCTAGAGTAGTACGCTAATTATTGTTTAAGTCTCATCGAATAGGACGTGAGCCTATTACCGTCCCACGGACATAACTCCAGACTTAGGGCTGGAATATGGGAATATTTAGACCTGCCGACTGGTCCGCCTTTTTAATTATTTTACTGAAAAGTAAGTATTTGTTAACTGGTGGCGCCATCTAGACTTTTTAAACCTTATTCTCCATTATTAGTGGTAGCATAGTATGGTAAGTGTTCGTCGGTATTGATGCCAGGACCGGGCATGATCACCCTAATCGCCAAATGACAGATTTATTTTGTTGATCTGGTGTCCACGATACAAGCCTTGTTGCATATTATGGCACTAGAAGGCGCTGTGTGTAATGTCCAGCTATATTTATATATATATAATTTGTTGATCTGTCATTTTGTCGATATTGATTATTACAGGTTTCATGCGTGGGTGCTATTTGATGGAAAATTAGAGATGCCCAATTAGACTTTCCCGGACCTGGTAATTGAACCCAAGGTCAGGAGTAGCGCTATCTAGACAAATAAGGGATAAAAATCAGTATGAAAAGATACTCATAAAATGTTTGAAGTTCATATTTATTGTGTGCACGTAGTACGTAGTAGTTTGCGGCGAGCGGCGGCGGCGGCAGCGGCGCGGCGGCGCGCGGCGGTGAAATCAAGCCGTGCTATGTAAGTGGGTTGGTGAAAGAATCTCTCCGGCCGGCGCGCGCGCAGCGTACCGACAGCAAGCGAAGCCGACCTTGAATCGCTAATATTCCTGCCAAAAATATTTCAAAAGACCTGTTTCCTGTTTTCAATTTGATATGATGATTTGTTTTCTATTAAATTGAAATGTTATTTTAGAAAAAAGTAGCGCAGAATTGTGATGTACTGAACAGAGGTAAATGTTTGCCCAGCAGTGGGACAGTACAGGTAGTACAGTTTTTTTTTTGCCAGAACGCGTTAAATTGAGATTATTTCGAAAAAGAAAACAATTAAATATCTCTTATTAGGTATTTCAGTAACCAAATAATTACCTAAAATTACTTTATAATTAAGCATCTTAATTGCCTGTTGCTAGATTAAAAATTATTGTCACGGTTAGCAATATCAATTGACAAAATTACACTATAAGCTCAAGTTTGCGCTCGACGCACTTACCCACTACTTTGTAATTAGAACATGTGTTAGAACTAAGTATAAAAATATTTACTGGCCAAAAAAACACATTCTACTTTCTTCACCTATAAAAAAATATCCCTCAAATATTTTAATTAATTTAAATAATATCCATAAATCATCTGAATATATTGGATAAAGTACATATAGGATTTCGCAGTACATCGAGAACTTTAAACTGATAACTATACTATACATCCCCAATATTATTAATTTAAACTTGATCTGTCGTTTAGACCAACTTAAAATTTAGACACTCGATAAAAACCGATACAGATTTACAAACGTCGGTTATATAAAACTTCGATTTGTTACAGAACCGACACTAACAAATTAATTACGTTGCAATATAATAAAACCTAATTAATTTAATTTCACAACGGTTTTTTCGTTTACCGTACTCTGTCGATGTGTGCGTGCAGCGACAACAAAACAGCGACATGTTGACATTTCCCGCGCACGCGCTCGTGTGAGTGATATTCGCACGAGTTTTTATGTCTGTGTGTGTGTTTTCTCTTGTGTGCCCTGCGCAAGAGCACTTGTTGACGCAAAAAGGCAATTTGTCGTTTGTGTGTGCATTATGACAATTTTCACATCCGACTTTCTTCCGAGACGCACGGGAACATTACGTGTGTTGTGTTGTGTGAACTAAACTTTTAGTCGGATCTTTCACTTCATGTGTTCACACCTTTGTGTGCTCTATAGATGTCTAATGTGACCCACTTGTGGCTCTGCGTGTATTTTTAGAAAATGCCTGCTTATCTTTAATGTGTGATTCTTTGTGATGTTATTGAGACCATTTTTTATTTATTATGGGTAATTAAATCTATTAAGAATTTCTACCATTCGCCAAGCAACCTCATAAGAAACTTACCAGCTCCTAAGAGCCACATTACAGTTCATCAGTTGGAGGAATATATAAAGTAAACAAAAAGGTTATCGTTAACAAAAAAAATCTTCATTTATTTTACATTAATTTACAAATTTACTTAAACTATTGGAAAAAACCTCTTGAAAAATAACATTCGCCGCTTAAAAAGTACGCATAATATTTAATTGTTTTCGTCAACTGTAATGCTTTACAATTAATTAATAATTACAGAAATTATAATTGAAAAATAAATACTTAACGCTAACAATTTATATTCTAACAAAAAGGTACTTTTATTAAGTTCTACTCACACGCACTGCGAGAAACGCCGCGGTCGAAACGTCTTATTTATAACTGCCGAATTTTATTTCAGCTTATGATTCAACAACTTATTGGAATACTTCGACTTCATGCAAAACCATTCAGTAGAAACCAAGTCATTACAGATTTATGATAGCATTCTGGGTCAAAAGTTCTAAATGAAAGTTTAAAAAGTTGTAAAAATATTCGCTACCTGCATTTCAAAAGCTGCACATGCATGTTATTTAAATGGAAACGTCTAAATTGCTGAAACAGCAGCGTTCCAGTGATATTTATTTTTATTAGAGAAAGCAATAATAATAAAATGTAACGGAAGCAAGTAAGTGCTTAATTTTTGCTTTCATTTTACGATGTATTTCTAAAAGAGACCGTTCATTTAATGATTCATCAGTTTCAATTATGTTTAAGTCTAGACAGACTGGTGTTATTGTTCGTGTAAGCACTGACTTTGCGTATTCGGTGTTAATGCAAAAGTAATACGTTTGAAATAAGACTTATTTAGAAATTTTGATTGTATTAGCACCAATAAAAGAAAGTTTCAAAGCGAGACTTGACAGTAAACTCGCGACAGATTACACCGTTTCGACCGCGCGTTTATCCAGCGTGTATTTTCCCTTACGGGCAGCCGCTCGTCTACTTCGACAAGCGTTTTAACGCCTCAAACAGTCAAAGATTATCCTACTATAGTCGCAGGCATCTACTGGAATGTTAGTAGCGTGTATCGAATACACAGAAGATGAAAGATGATACATCAGATGGATGGGATAGGAATGTATGGAAGTTGAATGTTTAGTCTAAACGCAGCTTTATGTCAAAGTTCACAGTCTTAAGTCAGTGATGCCTAAATGAATGGTATATGATTTTAATGATACGAGAGTTGCATTGAAGATGATTGTTGATTGATGATTTTAAGGCAATTTGCTACTTATTGGTGAAAATTAAGATTATTTGTAGTATTAATAATTGGGAAGTTGATGACAGTGATAGTTTGATGATTGTGATGATGTTGAATAATTGATCTGATATCTGATTGGATTCTATTTTTCTGTGATGAATGATATTGTGATTTCAAGAGATGATGTTTTGTAAATGATTTATGTTCGCAATAATTATACGACAAAGACTTTAATGGCGTACAAACAGGCTGAAATTGTAAAAGACTTATTAACACAAGATGGCAGATGATCTTAAAGCATGAAAAAAAAACCAGAAAAAATCATAAAGCAATTGGCGTCTCATGAAAAACAGTTATAAATCATTAAACTACTAATCATGTATAATTATTGTTTCTCAGTCCGAATCACGCAGCCCTTAGCCTTAAAGAGGTAAATGGCCCAAATACCGAATGCCGTAACATCAATTATAAACTGCCAACGAATAGCAATCTTACGCAACAGCGGATCGGTATTATTAGTATGAATTTTATTTTTTACCGTCCGCTTCCCGGACGCGTTCAGTTCCGTTCGCGTGCGCAGGCGCATCTAGCGTTGGCTTATAATAAATTGGCTTGCGCGCTTTGATTGGCTGTTCAATTTGACCAATAAAATATCTCAGAATTATTTTGTTCTTTTTTTTTCACGATAAGGGTTTACTTTTAAATGAAAGCGTTCAATTTGGTCGCCCTCATAGCCTTGAATTATTTGAGAAAAGCGATAACAAGGCCGCCCTTTAAACGTGATGACGGAAATACTGCAACATTGTTGACTGTGGGTTATGTTGGTGCAATTGATCAAAAAGCAAAACGAAAAATAACTAATGTGAAAAAAAATACTAAGCTGGTGGAATATGATAAACTGTGTGTGGCTCCATTAAAACATGATGGTGACGATGGACTGAAATGATTATGCGAGTGTGTGATCTTTAAATGTATGATGGATGTCAATGTTTTGTAAATGCAATGCCATGATTGATTTCGAGTATTTGTGATGTATGTATCTTGTGAACTTGAACTTAAAAAACTGAGTCATAAGGGTCATTGATTATTGATGATTTGATTTTGACCCTTTATATAGTAAGTGATGAAAATGATAATGGTTCTGTTACGAATTGATTTGATTGTGATGTAACAGTGACAGAATGATGAATGATTACTTTGATAATAACATTAAAAATCTTTGCAAGTTAATGGTTCTTTAATTCGAATCTTTTGGTCCCCATATAAATATAATAATGAAACGATGAAAATTAATAATTAGTAATATATTATGATGTTTCTATAATGTACATAAGTCGCAAAGATTTTTATTTATTTACATTTTGTGACTGTTGTGTTACTCTGAGGTATGTTATGTTATTAATACTTGTTAAGTCAAGTAGAAAGTTAATTCAAAGAGCCAAGAAGTGGCGTGAAAAATAAATTACTAGAAATAGCGATATGAAAACTAAACCTTACTCATAAACTATGTTGCCAACCAAATAATAAAAAATCCCTAATTCACGTATCTTTAAAAGAGTATTTTATACAAAGTTTATAAGTACAAAAGGTTTACAATTGGCAGTATCATGTTAGCCTCATGAGCTTTGTCATTTCTCTTCCTTAAATTTATTAAGTACTTATTTACTTATACATTTAAAAGAAAAAAACTAATTAAAAATTCTGACTAACAATAGGTAATCGGAGTAACCATTCACATTTAAAATTAAATAAAAATGTTTCTACATTACAAAAATATGTTTATTTCGTTCATGTTTTGTCCGTTTGAAAGCGTTACGCTTCTTGTGAGCGACCTCTGACGTAGCACGTCAGGGGCCAATGTGACGTCAACACATAACCGAAATAATAGAAGATACAACTACACTAATGAGACGGATAGTTCAGAAAACAATCTAGAGCGGAGCGGAAATCTTCAAGAACTTACAAACTAATATATAATACAGAGAATATATCACTTAAAACTAGTTAACATTGCACTTGTCCTTAGGAATGTTATACTAAAGGGTTAAATTAATTAGTCGTGATACCACGTACTGCGTTAGAAGACGTACAGGATACGAGAACGTCTGGCGACATCTAGTCGCATGAGTGTTCTACGATAAAGCGTTGCTACGTCTCCGTTCCTAACGAAATAAATTTACAATAGCCTACATGAGATTCAGCGCGCACTGCGTTACCGCTCACCGACACTAAAGTCACAGACACACTATATTACAAACTACAAAATGCTTCATTTTGAGCTAGAACGTACCGCGCGCTAGTCGCGGCCGATCCGCTTGTGGATCTGCTGGTGCTTGATGAGGTGCGCCTTCTGACGGAACGCCTTCGCGCACACGTCGCAGCGGAAGGGCTTCTCCCCCGTGTGCGTCCGCAGATGGACCTTGATGTTGGACTTGTTCAGGAAGCCCCTATTGCATATCCCACACCGGTGCACCGGCTTCTCCTTGCCCAGCAGCCCGCTCAGCTCCGCCGCCGTGGCCGACGGGAACGATAGCGAGCTGCCGTGCATGTTCCCGCTGTTCGCTTGTTTCGCTTTAGCTCGACTCCTTTTACTCTTACTCGCTGGTGTGGAAGTCGTAGTATGAGCGTGCGGGTAGCCGAGGAGCCTCTCTGGACTACACAGTCCATCAGGTTTGAGACCGAGCGCATAATGCGATGCGTATCGCCCATTTAACAACCCACCGACACCATCAGTCGTGGAGACGGCGTTCCCGGGCGGAGACGAGGTTGATATCACATCCATCCCATAGCTAGTGGAGCTCGGGGCCTCCTGCTTGACCGGCGGTCCGTTCTGCAGCCGATTCTGTAGCAACGGCATGTAACCGTGCGTCAACAAGGACTGCAGCGTCGACCCCGCTTGTCCTAAGTTCTTCTGAAGAAACTCAGTGCTTTTGGAAAACTCCTGGTTTTTGCAGGGGTAGTCGAGACTGGAGTGGTGATTTTGCCCCGAAGGAGGTGAATTTGGCAGACCGAACTCTGCAAGGTCTTGTTGTACAATTTTGTCACCAGGTTGTGTGCACGCGCCAGTGATCCAGGCGTCGATGTCCATCCAACTGTCTCTAGAGTCATTCCTCTCGGGATCCTCCGGTTGGGACGGGACAGTCGTGTCGGCGATGGCTGAGCCGATGATGGCCGCGATGTCCTCTATCGAGCTGATATCGTACATGTCCTGCTTGTGGTTATCCTCGAACATTTTGGCGGGCGGTGAGCAGGACGCAGCGCATGAATCCGCGGCGGAGGTGTCCGCGAAGGGCTTGGTGTCCGGCCCGTCGAGGAATGGTTTGACGTCTTCTAAGTCAGGAGGTTCGGCGTCGGCCGCGCACGTCGACGACGACACGACGTCATGGTCGGCGCCGTACCCACTCTGCGTCGGATAGTTATTGTTCTCTTCTGGAAGGCGTTGTGCGATAGCATGGTAGTGATGTCCAGAGATACCGTTGATAGATAGGTGCCCGGTGTAGCCGGTGAAGGGGGGGAGAGGCTTGAGTTCAGCGAGTGGGGTAGGGGCGAGGAGAGAGTCGAGGAGCTCGTGGCAGGTGGGCGGAGGGGAGGAGTTGTCGAGCTTGGGGTCGAGCCAGCAGCTGCCGAGCAGTAGCTCGTCGCCGCTGGCGCCCGCCACGCCGGCGCACTTCATGCCGCGCCTCACCGCGACGCCTGAACCCAGTGACAGCCCTCCGCCGCCATACTTGGACGCCGCCACCCTGCTGCGCTATCTGCAACAAAGGAAAACGATCGTTAGTACACTGATGACGATGATTTAATACAGAAAACATTTCGGTGACCGAAATCAGTACGTGTCGCAAAGATAAGAATATTCTAGTTTAACACAAGGTGGGACCTAGAAGATAATTTAGTCTAAACACTGTGTAATACCAGTATAGCCAAGCATTACTATGAACTAGTACGCAATCAGAGATGCAGGCGGTAATTGCGGACGATACGCCTCAATAGCTACTAACAGTGCTGCGGCCCACAGTCGCTTCTGTTTTATTTCTAGGCATTTCTGTTCTGTTTTTAATATAAACAAAAGGCTTTTTAGGCTCAGTGGGGCGTACGGTAGTAGACGTGCTGGTACTGACTGACATAGGTGCGAGTCCTAGGAATCAGTTTGATACAATGTTTTTTTTCTGATTATTGTGTCAACACACAGTTCTTCTTCTTTTATAGTGGTGTTATATTTGTGAAACTTTTCAATTATTCACCTGATTAATTAAATTATTCAATATACCTAAAGATGGGCTCTTTAGGTTTACGATATTTTTAAAGCATTTTCTTTTTCCGAGTTTTCTTATTTGAGTTTTATTATATGGTGCAAAAACCAGAACATGAAACAGACAGACCTCAACATGCATTCAAACACTTGCAACACCAAGCGCAACGCTGATAGCGGGTGCAGATAGCACGGCACCGGCCCGGCACCGATCCGGCACAATTACCGGAGCCCCGATACCTGACCGGGTTCGCAGGCACAAGCCGCTAACGAAATCAAACGAGTTACTCATTAACATTGTTCACGTTTAGGTTATCGGCAATTATATACTGAAACACACAGACTTAAAGACTGCGTTGTATTTGGATGTCAACGGATTACTGGTTACTGTTAAAAGCTAAGCAAGCAAAGCTTGCGATGACCTAAGTAAATGGGTCTAGGGCACGCGAATGAGCAGTTTGGTAGTAGGTTATAATTTTGCGGCAGTTTTATAAGGTAAAGATGCAATATAGCTTTTACAGACCATCATTTCATTTGCTATTCTGTTTACAAACTCTATGGTTAGTCGGTAGTCTGGATCTGTGATAATGTTTGTTAAAGAAATTAGTGTGATCGTCATTAACCTAAAACTTTCCGGAAACCTTTGCTTGTTTTCCACATTTCACTGTCACTGAAAATCTACTTCCTTCATCGTAATCTGCCAAGCCTTTTCAGTTTTATATTTAGACATCAATAAAAACGTTTCCCTAATAGAGTGTTGCTACATTGCCACGAATGACTGGAGCATTTCAATGTCACAGGTGTGGTTCATTCACCTTTGTGAATGAACCACAACTTGGGGCTTTTGTGAAATAGCGAGCGAATTTTCAGAATTTTCAGTCACGATAACAATAATATTAGATCAATTTTACAATTCGGATTATTTCGGACATTTCCTAACAGCTCTATTTCCAAACAAAATAAAACTATCCTTTGATTCTCAAACATTTTCATAACAATCGATTCGGTACTAACAAAAAATCGAACCTATGGCAACACGCACAGTGGACCAATCTCTGCACGCAACGAGTTGCGATAGCTCTGCGGAAAAAATACTATTAAAATATAGATTTGTCGCGGCTGCCAAGTACGCGGCCTTGATTGAGTTTTTCGCAAAATACTGTAGTGTGGATAAAGGCTGATTGCGCGCGCGCCGGCCGTGGCGATTGCTGTCGTAACCCGATGCAGAAAAAATGAATTACCAAGACACCCGATTGCATACTGAACGTGACTCTAATAGACAACAATAGCGTTTAAGATTTTAATTTTTCGTAATATTTCGTACCTCTGTAAGATTCTATAATTGCTCTATCAAAACGAAAGCTCAAAAAGGTAACACAGCCCTGGATATAAAAACAAACAAGTCTGCTATAGCACAGCATGTAATAGATCAGGACCCAACCACTGGATGGAGTTACATACTCGTAACCCAAAAATCCTTGCCAATGCAAAGCACTACTATAAGGGAATGGTTCAGGAAGTGATTGAGATCAAAAAGTACCATATTTTCAATCGCGAAGACGGCTTTAAACTCTCTTCAGCTTGGAATCCAGTGATCACTAAGTGTACTCGTCAAGTGAAATCGCCTCAATATATGGGCACTGTCCTAGTGTAAACCGGTCCCCGGTATCCTAATTAACATTTATGAAGATCAAGTGAGGGTAGTTGAATAAACGCCTTCACTTTGCTGTCGCGGTACCTCCAACACTTCAGTCTCCCCGCGACCACGGCTGGTGCAATCCGGTATATTTTTATAATGTCTCCTTATGGTCGCAGCGTGATGTTATATAGCCTAAAGCCTTCCTCGATAAATGGACTATCCAACACAAAAATAATTTTTCAATTTGAACCAGTAGTTCCTGAGATTAGCGCTTTCAACCAAACAAAAACCTTAATAAATGTTTATTTTATTTTATTTAGTATGATAATAACCTTGTTTGAGGAAATATCCTCCTAAGCATTAATAAAGAGTAGAAAATCCTGAAAATGGGATAGAATGTTGTTTTTGCTGACTTTATTTACCTACATGGTGTGCTATAAAGGTACCCGGATCCAATAATAATGGCAGACTGAAGTAAAAATACCCCATGGTGACATCTTAGGATTTCCCGTTCCGAAAACATGACCATGAAAATGAAGAACAAACTCAGTGAAGACAAAACTCAATTCAGTTAGAGTTTTAGCCGATCATCTTCTGCCTGCCTTTTCCCAACGATGTTGGGGTCGGCTTTCAGTCTAACCGGATGCAGCTGAATACCAGTATTTTACATGGAGCGACTGCCTATCTGACCTCCACAACCCATTTAAAACTGGGAAATACCATACCACTTGGTAAGACTGGTGTCAGACTTTTGGGGTCACTGACTACCTGTAACGATTGTCAAAGATGGACACATGACAGCCGGGACCAACAGCTTAACGTGCTTTCCGAGGCACGGAGGAAACTCGGTATGTAAGGGTGGTCACCCATCCACAGACCAACCTAGGCAAGCATGGCTTAACCTAAAGATCGACCCGAGCGGCTGATATTATTTAGCCACGAGCTCCTAGAGTTTTAGCTGATATGGACTTAACATTAATGGTTGGATTAGAGCCTTGCATAACGAAGTTAAGGAATCATTCGTATTATGGGATAAACGCATTCCTAGTAAATAAAAAATCTAGGTTAATAATACTCTTTGTCGTATGCCCGTTTAGCATATTCGAAGCGGATTTTTAAAATATAGCAGTAAACATTTAAGTTAATTCTGTGCAAGCAAGCGAGACGCACGGTTCAGGATGTTTGGATGTATCGGTCGGAACTCCGACGCGGCTTAGTAAGATTTACGTTATTTTATAAACGAGTTAATTAACGGAAAAATATTTACTGTTCACTACATGCTACGTTGTTATTAATATTTATAATCTGTACATAAAGGGTGTAAAACACCTCTTAACTAAGCTGAAAGGCACTTGTTCTCCCCGTTATTGCGGTCAATTTTTTGTTCTACACTATACATGGGAACCTTCTAGTTACTGAGATATTGGGGATCAAAGTTCCAACTTTTCGACAAGTTTATTTTTAATACTAGTTTTTAAAGTAAGATTTTTAATTTGATCACCTCTACGACCTCTACTGTTCAATCCATCCATTAGCACAATGTTTTAAGTGCGTTACATTGAGTTCAACCAAAAAACTTGATGTTTCACCCCAAAAAAAAAAGTTTTTTCCCAGCAATATTTTTTTGCGTAAAGTAACTTAGTTTAATGTACAGAATGCTTGGTTAACGGCTTCGTGATGAGGTGGCTTACACCCTGTATAATCAATTTATAATATTGTCATCCTTTTTATTGCTTTCGCGTTCAAACCTTTTTTACTTCCACATCAATCTAAAATTCAATCTAATAAATAACCCAAACCTTCTCTGGTTTGTGTTGTTTATTAGATTTACAATGTATACCATAGTTCTCATTGACAGCCTCTTTTTATCAGTTCGCTTGCTTTATTAGTTTTCCTCTTCTTGTTAACCGTTTTATTTTGCGTCTGTTTTTATGTCCGTGAAAGGTTAATCAATTTTCATCATCTAGCTCTGTACACCAAAATTACAAAGAGCACTATTTGTCCAAAAGAGCGTAAAACATTCGTCACCCAACGTCGGCGTGTCACCGGTCTCAGTGACCAACTGTGACACGAACAAAAATACAAGAATTTTACATCTCTTGGCCCAATTCCGTAGAAATTGTCACAGTTCCATAGATTATCCGCTCCGATGGACCGGCCGAGTGAAAGTAGAAACACGTCTGCTTTTGTAAATCAAAACGATCTTTTATAAAATATTGGTTATGATTGACAAAGGGGAGCGAAGAAAGTATGAAATTTTGAATTTTCTAACGTTTTCTGCTACCTTTAAGTAGGGTAATCAATGTTGAGGAAAGTGGAGTGTATCAATTGCTTATTAAGTTCAGATATTGTTTTCTTGGGGAGGGTTAGTGTTGCTGAACCCTGTTGTCGTTTTATGTTAATTGTTAAACTTAGCTGAACATTGAAATTAATAAAACCTTGTGACAAAATCGCGCAGTAACTTTTTAGGTTGTGTGGCAATCGGTTGTCGTGGTATAGGCATGTGATGAGGAGGTATTAGAAAAATGTCATAAGGACAGTTTTGAGTGTGAATGTGGATGGGTATAAGATTAGAGGAAGACCAAAAAAACTATAGATCAACTTTGTGAAGGCTTATATGATAAGGTGTCTGATCATCTGATGAGATGACGAGTGATAAGAAAGTAAGTATAAAACATGCTGCTGCAACCTTAAATAAAGATAAAAGAATGATGATGCTCCACATACAAAATAGTTAATACCGAAAATAGGCATTAAGTCCGCCTTTGTACAGTGTTTACTTGTGCATAAAGTTTTAATAAATAAATAAATAAAATAGCAAACAGATAAGAGAACACAAAAGTAATGCTTATTTCAGTACAAACTTACAGCAGACCTGCGATACCTTAAAGTGGACTCATCATTTGACTAGCTTTTCCAAACTATGTTGGGGTCGGCTTCCAGTACAACCGGATGCAGCTTTATACCGGTATTTTACATGGAGCGACTGCCTATCTGACCTCCACAACCCAGTTAATGCTAGGTAATACGATACCACTTGGTAAGATTGGTTGTCAGACTTCTTAGTTCTTCCACTGACTGTCAAAGATGGACAAATGACAGCTGGGACCAACAAATTAAAGTGCTTTCCGAGGCACGGAGAAAACTTGGTATGTATAGATGTTCAGTTGGTAACCCATCTAGAGATCAACCTAGGCAAGCGCGGTTTAACCCAAAGATAGTCACGAGCGGCTGCTATTATTTAGCCACGAGTTCCTCCGTTCTACTGTAAAACAACGTTTTTTAATCATTGCATCGGTCCAAAACCTATCTGTATGTTTGCCTGCCGCATTATCACCGGGAACAGATTCAATGTGCGCAACTGTTGCTAGGCTCTATCCGAGTGAGCTGGTTTTGACTTACATGTTGCTAAATATTTTGACGATATCTAGATACCCAAGAAATTATGGAATCAGAACTAGAACTCTTTTGGTAGTTGTGGTTTACAGTTGACAATCAACTATTTTATTTAGATAATAAATGTAGGTAGGTATGTCGTTTGCATTTTAATGTATCTAGAACGAAACATGGTCTTAATAGCCATCGAATTTCTTTATCTATCCATAAATCATTAAGCGTTAAATATAAAGTCGAGGCTATGAAGCTAAAAGCGTAAATGCTAATCTTAAATCCTGAGTCGGTCCAAATCCCGAAGTCGAGAGCTTCGCTATGGCAGCTTAACATAAAGCACGCGACACACTGACCGACAAACGGCTACCCCCACCGCGAAAGGCGGATTCTTAAAAAAAAATCGTATCACGAAATTAATTTTTAGGCCAACCTACACGAGGCGCCCGCATCGAAAATTTGTCGCGCACAGAAAGAGACAAAACATACGCTATAAACGAGAGTGAAAGAAACGGGTGTAAGCGAAACAGGGCCGCCTAACGGTACACACACGGAAGTATGTCAGTGGCGTAAACACTACTTTATTATACACAGGCCGTAACCAACAACAGTTGGCTATTCAAAACACAACCTTGACCGGAGCTGATAAAGTCGGTATTTGGGTAGCAAGCGGTCTGGTTTTCGATTTTCACGGTGCTGATTCACGACAATAGAGCTATGTCCGTTTCTGTTTGATGATTACTTACGAGAATCCAGTTTTTAAACCTACCTCAAGGCTAGACTCGCGGCTGAGCTATTGACGGCCTATTGGCAGGAGATAGTGCATCGAACAGTTTGACGTAGAAAGTTACTGAATCTTATTACACTGATAACATTACTGATTATGATAACAGTTTACCGATATGCATGATGTTACTATTGCTACTAGTTATGAGTATCGGTAAATATACATTACGCTATATCATGCTGTTTTTTATGAGTACGGTACATTTCATTTGCTATTGTTAGCATAGTTTACTTATCTCTATTTTTATCGGTATTTTTACACAAAACTTAGCAACTTTATGCGTCGTATGTGCGAATATTGAATAAGCTGCACACGCGCTCACAATCACGAGCTGACCTAAGGCTCTGTCCACACTACTCGTATATTACTGTTATCGTTCCATACTCAATTCATTCTCGTGCGATAAGATCACCTTCAAACAGATACAATAAGAACAAGCGCATTATCGATAACGCTTTAGTACCGATACCGATGCTGGTTATATTTTATTTCAGATATTACTGTATCGGTAATAGAATATATTATATCGGAATCGAAAACATTACTGTCTGTATTCTAATGCGAAACGGGATTTTGTTTTCGTTTATATTTAAAAAAAATTATCATTTTGTTTTCTTTTTAATTCAATTTAAAAAATAAATAATTAATTGTTTAGTCAAATTAGAAACATAGAATATTTTGATCAGATTAATAAAATACGTCTGTAAACACGTTTTATTTACGGAATTTCTTTTCACCATAAACCTTAAAAATAGAGAAAGATAAAACAGGCCGAAATATTCTCGCTAAAACTACCTCAAAGTAAAATTGTAAATCCACCATCCAAAAAAAAAACAATACTCAACCAATTTGCATAGGCTAAACATTTATTGTTTTAACTGTACTTTTTCTCAATTGTTTCTTAGAAATAACAAGTACAGTCGGCTCATTTGATCCCTACATCCTAATTGCCTAATATACGTGTTTCGTCGTTTGTCAAGGCAGCGGGTACCGTTATAGGCCCAACGGGTTTTTTTTAGGAGTGGACCGCGGTATGCGCACCGCAACGAGGTTGAGTGGATTTTGGGTGGCCCACCGTGCCCCACTGTGGGAATGCGTGGTGTTGCGTTGTGTGTAGGTGCATTGTATTGTTTTGACCTTATTAGCGCGACACGGTAATTGGCACCCAAGTTCATAATACGTGTGTCAATAATGGAATTAAATTGATGTTTAATAATTAATGTTATTGGCCATTACTATTGAATGATTACGTCCGTAATCGTAGGTCGTGATTACGAGTAGCAAACTGCTGACAATGAACATTAGATTCGTTTTAATGTGATTCTAAATCGGAGAGAGAAGATTTGGGTTTTCCATAGTGACTATCTTAACTACATATATCATCCAGCATCCAACTAAGGTATTTTATTCAAACAATTTGGATTTGACATTAGCAATTGCGAAGATACATAAACAGACAGATCTAATTGTCACTTTATTTCGGGTGCCATTTTAAAATTGACATTGTCTTCTAATAATAAAGTGTCAGAATGACAACAGCACTGAGAATTTTATAAAATCAATCGTACAACCACGAAACGTGTCTATTTCGACAATCGGCCACGATTAGTTAGGCAACAACACGGCACGTTTACAAAACATTTATTCTACGTTATAAAATTACGTCCAAAAGCCCAATAAAGAAAATGGTATCGCAATATCCTATACTGTGCACAAATATCATAATGTTGCGCTGACAAGATATAGAAAGTACCCATGTTTGATATCAATACGTTTTTCAACGGTTTGACATTGCTGCAACTGACAATAATTTAACATGTGCCACTTATTAAATATTCAAAAGTCAGATAATTCGATAATAATCGATAGGTTTCAAGAACTAAATATTGTTCTTTATTTATTTATAACTAGCGGACATCACGCGGTTTCACCCACGTAGTCCAGGTTCCCGTGGGAGTACGGGGGTAAAATATAGCCTATGTTACTCGCTGATAATGTAGCTATCCATTGCTGAAAGAATTTTTCAAATCGGTCCAGTAGTTTTTAAGCCTATTCATTAAACCAAACAAACAAAGTTTTCCTCTTTATAATATTAGTGTAGATAAGCACACCAACAGTACAATCACGTACAATTCTAATTACATGACAACTAAAATTGACATTTCAGTAACCATGCAAATAACAGGTATGTATGACATTGATACATGAGCATTAGAGACAAAGGAAAACAATAAAGAGAGTGCCTAGTAGGACTTCATTTAGATCACTACAAAACAAACCAATTTGAACTAGGTACTTAGACATGAACTCATCACATTGTTTAAATACGGAACGTCTACACTTGTGAAGGAATTTGGCGTTCTGCTAAAACTGAAAGATTCGTTCAGCGCGGCTTGCATTTGCTCAGTATCGTCATTATATCCAAAAACAAAAAAAAAAAAATTGAACTACCATACTGGTAATTAATTAACCTGTTTTGAATAACGGTTATTGATTTCTCTTAATTTTCACAGCTGAAACCCAAGCCATCAAATACGATGGTTGGCTTTTCCCACGAAAATATTCAACAAATAATATTCTAAGACCCAATACTCAAAAGCAAAGAGATATTTCTTCTGTGAACTTAATAGTAAAATGCTAATGGCGACAAATAAAGACATTGTTTCTTTAGTCATTATGTTAATTTTACTCTTGTAAAAGGGTTGATTAGCATTTCAATTTGTTTTCCAGAATGTATATTAATTTAAATAGGGTTTTATTTTGTGTACGGAGGCGTATTTGTTTTTTTTTTGCTTAGCAATGGCTTGGTGTTCTTCAGAGTAACTCCGATACCCGTTTCTGTATGATACAAAGGCGCTGATTCTGGTGTGCATAATAAATAAATGTAATTGATATTTTTATCTCTCTAATACCACAAGAAAAACATCAATTCTATAACAAAACATAACAAGAAACTTAACCATCTCGTTTCAGAAATAAACTTTAACCGCAACAATTAAAAAAAACGCTACCTTATTCAGAAATCTTAGAACTGCCCTAATATCCTCAAAAAACGCCAAGACACCGGTAGTCTCAAATGTAACCTGGCATGACAATCAAACTCAGTACCGAGTGTCCGAATCCCGGGCTGGGACACAGAACCCCCGCGCGGTGAGGTCGTCGTCCTGAAGCTCGGGATAGCCCGGTACAGTTAGGGGTCAACCACCGCCCGCCTGGCCTTGAGGATCCTCCTGTGAATATCAATAGGACAGGTGGAGCGACGCCCGGGTTTTGGGGAAAAAGTTGGTGGAATTGTGAGTTTTGAGTCAGCTCTAGTTTTTGGATTTTGAGACGATGCAGTGCAGTAAGTTTAGCGGATATCTGCATTGGACTTTATCACTTTAGTCTAGTTTAGTTGTCCAGTAACATCTGTGTAACATGTATGTTTGGTTATGGGAGCTCACGTGGTTGGTGAATATTTCTACTCAAATCTTATGAGTACATGAATTTCTTAGAGGTCATTACCTAGAGATAGTTTAGTAACCTGTAAATGCAAAACCATGACTCAAAGTTTGCCAAATTTTATTTAAAACTTTAAAACTATTGGTCTGAATATAGACACCAACATAGAAGACCAATAGTGAGACTCCAAGTACAACACCACGTAGGTGATGATAGACTACTTAGAAAATAAAACAGATAACTTTAAAAACCACGCTGTTTAGCCAGCATAAAACATCAAAATAAATCGATCAATCGCAAGAGCCTACATTCTAGAGATAATAATTGTGTATCTACATTCTATGGGTAAGATAGTATAGATCTAACTATCTAGATAAAGAGTGTATTATAGCGACGACGCTGCGCGCTGTGGTGCGCATGCGCCGGTACTCCAGTAGCGATGTAAGGCACAGGGGCAATGGGTTAGCTGCATAGTCGCCGCCCGATAAGAGGGCTCTATACTTCGTTTAGATATTTAGTGAGATTCAATGGATTAGAGGGCAATGTACTTCGTTTAGATCTTTAGATATTTAGTGAGATTCAATGGATTAGAGGGCACTGTACTTCGTTTAAATCTTTAGATATTTAGTGAGATTCAATGGATTAGAGGGCTATATACTTCGTTTAAATCTTTAGATATTTAGTGATATTCAATGGATTAGAGGGCTCCATAGGTACTTCATGTAGCTCTTTCGATATTTAGTGAGATTCAATGGATTTTAATAGTTTTAAGTGTGGGAAGATCAAAGTTCAAACGATGTATAATCTCAGTGAAAGATGACATAGGAAGAAACGGGGTGAATTAGTCACCCCGTTTCTTCCGAGGTGGCCAGAGGCAGGCTGCGTCAACATCTATTTAATTGGTATGAGTCCATGAGAATGTTTTTATGGATTGCTTTTAAAGATTGTCAAGACTGGCAATAATAGGAATAGATTGAAAAGCAGCACATAGCTCTGCTGATTTCAAAGTGACATCTAAAATTAGTGCGTTTAGAAGCTCTATTTAGCATAGCAGTTTCTTCTATCTAAGTAATGTTAGTTTTAACGCGTATAAGGGTTTTACTATTAACCAAACTAGTATCATCACAACCTTACCACTGTTTTCTAGCTTTATCATCTATTTTCGGCCACGATACTGCTTTTTTTCTAGCCCATACAACCGGGCAAGGACCCCAAAAAACTTAGAACATGAACTCAAATAACCTAAACATGTAAATATTTCAATAATAACCAGTTCCTACACAAAAAGGTTAATAACTAGCACTCACACGTGCGTACGCGCAGCGTGTGTGTGTGGCGGCGTCGACGCGTATGACGCATGCGCGCGCCGCTAGACCACTCGTGACGTAGAGACACTCCCGTCAACCTACAGGCTGTTCACTAACTGTGCATTTGCAATGGCGAAATATTTCATCTGAGGGAAGCGATACATATTGAAACTTCAACAAGTTTATACACTGGAATTGATAATACCTAGTAATTTTTATTTTTCTTCAATTCGACAAAAAACATTCATGTTTTTTCAATTCGATGCTCATGAAAAAATATAAAGCAATTGAATTGTAAACATTAAAATGATTATATTCCGGGTCCCTATATTTCCCTCTCTCGGCATTAATTTACTAGTTTCACTGTGTCTACATGTCTTATCCAACTTTCCTCTCGCAGGTCTGCTGGAAGAGATTTCTTATGAAATAAGCAGTACCTTTGTGCTCTTCTATCGTTAATGTAATGTCCTATGAAGTTTTTTTGTGTGTACATAAATAAATAAATAAATAAGAAACAGTTTATACTTGTAGGATAATTCATCAACGCCATTTGCGTGATTGTGCATGAGATGTGTCTCTTCGTAAGAAATAATTAAACACAACAGAGCATCGCACCTATAATCGCAGAAGTGTTAGTCAGTCGAGTTGTACCAAATAGGACAACCGCATTTCGCTAGTTATAAAGTCCCCATGTAATAAGGAGTGAGCCTATTGCCATCAACCGGGCACAAACCCAATGACAATTTGCCCGGCTTGGTAGTCGAACCCAGGACCGACCGGCCACTAAAATCTATAAAAAATTCGAGTGTTATTTGGTAGGTCTGAGAATAGGTAATTTAGACAGTTTTTTAGTCTCCGACATGATTTTATCCATAACAAATTCTGATTCATCTGGACAAAATATTTCAAATTCAAATAATTTATTGTGGATCACAGGTTCATACGATGTTGTGATAAATACAGGTGTCACAAGTTTGGTACAAAAATACTATACTATTAATTAATAGTCTATATAAAATATATAATATCTAATATTTGACTGTCGATATCTTGAAAACTACTTTATAAAACGAGTATCTCATTCGAATAAATGTTATTTTGTATACCTATAGTTTCTCAGGTATATGAACATGTGTTACAAAGCTGAAAGTGATATTAAATTTTGGTCATATAAATCAGTCAAGGAATGAAATTTCGAAGAACTGCCCACATACACATCAACATTTTCACGCGAAAGAAGTCACGGGTAACAGTTGTAAATAATGAATGTATTTATTTGAATAAAAATAGATTGTTTGCTTTCTTATTAAGATCTCTGGAAGTTAAATAACTTTTTTGCCGTTTTTATCGTTATATTATTAGCGGTAGACCGCATAGTTACTACAATGGGTTACGAGCTAATTTGAATAGTTGCTAGTTTGCACATCTAGTGCAACTCGACGGTTGGCCAATCACTCAGTTGTTTGTTATAAAAGATTTTGCGGTATCGTAATATTTGATATTGGTAATATTTAATAGAAGTTTGTTGGTTATTAGTTTTCTGCGAGTTCGTATTGTTAAATGCGTAATATTATGTGTTGTAAAGTCAATAGTTGTTCTACTAAATAGATAGACCACATTATTTAATTTTGTATGCACTTATTTTAATTTGTTCTTTTTTTTCGTTTAGCGAAATGTGACTTTATGCCAGAACATGATTGAAACATTTGCTAAACAAGCGACTGTTTAACAAAACATTTTAAT
Organism: Xestia c-nigrum; assembly: GCA_916618015.1. NCBI lineage: Eukaryota > Metazoa > Arthropoda > Insecta > Lepidoptera > Noctuidae > Xestia > Xestia c-nigrum. Next base: position 777,461 of record OU745246.1, on the reverse strand, counting down.
TTACTTTTATCTCTTACGGTACCACCATAGCATGCTATGAACGTAAGACATTTTTGTCGATACGTATGGCCTTAGGACGGTCATGGAATGATACGGTGTGGTGGGCAGACTCCTTTAATTTTATGTATGTATTAGAAATATAAGAATAATGGCTTTAATTATTCTTATATTCCTAATACGTGCTTCTGTTTCGAACCAACCTGTATATTCCCCACACGAGAATATTTACACGGCGGCCGACTCGTTGTCCGAGTCAAGGTGGCGGTACAGTTAACCATTGTTTACATACGCGCTCGCTCCGGCCGTACTCTCAGCCGCACGGACATCCCAACTAACTGCTATCGCCATCAACTTTACTTTATACGAATAAGAACGGTTTTTGTAGCTGCACTCCCACTACTGATCGTACTCGACTGTACCATGCATCGTTATAGTGCATGTACTGAGTACTAGTCTTTGTTTATGCTAATGTTGACAGCTTTACTGGTTAGTTATTAGCCGTTTATCAAGCCTAGTGCCCGTTTTCACGAACAATAGGCGACATCTAGGCAAGTGTCTGAATAAAGATGCTCTGTAGGATTTTCAACCACCAGCTTTGAGATGAGAGTTGAAATTCGTAAGTGTTATAATATTTAGGAATTGGTTTAGGTGTCGCAAGAGGTTCAATGCTATGGTCAAAATATACTGTAGTGTCTTAGGTCGGAAATAGGCCCGGAAATGTTACCGTTGACAAATGAAGGTAAGCAATAGTTGGTGGGGCACCAACCCACTCATCTAGCGTCCACCGTGGTGATCATGAAGTGAATAGTCTGACGCGGTACCGAGTCGCGTAGTCCGAACCAAAACGGATGAACGACGACGTCTTTCTCGTTTTTAATTTCTGCTATTCCATCTATTTCTACTGGTTCAAACAGATTTCGTGTTGATATAATTAAGTGTTCACTTAATTATTTCCTCGCTGAATCCTATCTAAAGTTTGGCTTTGGTGACATTGTAGTTCAGAAGTGTTTGAAAAAACGTTAGGTACCTTCAATTTGACAACTAATGATTTATTTGAAATCACGCATTCAATATCACTATGACAGTTTTTATTGTACTTTTATGTCGTATAAGGGGTTATTAATCTAGTTTTTGAACGCACTAGAAAAATAAAGCTTCATAATAATACTGCCTAATTAATTGATCAACAATAGTCATAAAAACAATGACTTAACAAATAGACATACTCATGCACTGACAGCTGCTACAGAAGGCGCGGGGGTCGCGTCGCGTGCGCAAATCAATCGATGGCACATCCTAATGGGGAAACACCATAAACCTGCCACTCTGCCCGCTCCCATTGACATATAAAGCGCGATGTTTGCTAACTAGAATTGACAGGTGCTGTGAGGACTTTAGTTAAGCCGTTTGATAAGAGAAATAATGGGGCTTTTGTTTACTCTAGATTTTTTTAATAGTATTGTTTGGGAGAGGAGTTCGGTTTGAGTAATACCATGACTTGTTAAAATGTACGAATTTATTTATGTTTATGACATCGAATAAACACACACCACACATCTGCATAGCTGTCTAGATAAGTATAATTATGAAGACTGGGAAATTTATTAGTCTTATTTTTTTTTAGATTTATCTGTGTTTAATATTCCCACTGATGGGGCCTTATTTTTGATGGGAGGGCGTGATCCACCAGTGCGAGTTGGTGGATGTCACATGTCTTCGATTTTTTGGTTATTGGATTTGTTTACTCTCGACGTTTTCCATAAACCTTTTTGACAGCAATGGTGAATGGTTGAGGTTATAAAATACATAAAATAATGCGCCATCTAGTTCCAAACCTACGACCTTCAAATCGTTACTAAATTGTTTCATTTATAGTGAGCCAATGATGTGAACCAGATCTTTAGGGAAAGCGTGCAAGAAAATGTTATTCGAAGCTGCATTTTACATATATTATAATTATTAGGCAAATATAAAGGCATTATAAACTGTTTTAGGCTTTCACGGTTAATATCGGGAGCTCATCATTACAAATAATCACGGAAGCTATCCCGTAAGTGACAAAATAAGTTTATTATAAAGCTCGTTTTAAATTTCCCTATACAACACTTATAATAGGCTAAACGTTACGAACAGAATTCTCTCTATCTGTATGATTATTTTTTACGCTGATACTATTGTTATTAAAAGCAACGTCACAGGTCGTTCACCGAGATATGAGGCTACCATTATTTTCTGTTCGGTACTAAAGTGTTATAGATACTCAGTTGCAGGTGGCGGATGGTGGCACAAGTAACAGGCGAAAGACACTAAGTAAAAACGTTACCTTTATTTGCATAGGGGCAGAAAGTATCTAATACAAGTTCGAATATTTGCTACAGAAGCCTGATTGTAGTTTTTATTTTGTGCAAATAAATTAATGATTAATTACTTCAAATGTTGGAAAAACCTGTTTGTCATTATTATTTAAACTGCTCGCTGAAGCTGTATTTTGCCATTGTAAATGATAGTTTTTTTAATAATTAAAATCTATCGAGGTTGTGAAACCCAATCATTTAAGATATATTCACCGAGAAAAACGTTCTTATCACTGTTCAGTTGGCGTATCGTAATGATATTTGGATAAATTTTCATACCAAAATCGCGAATAGCTTGTAACTTAAACGCCGTACAGTCAAACAAATGAGTTAAATAACAAACAATAATAATATGTCCCTTTTCACTTTTAACAGAACACTCATAACAGTCACCGTGTGAGTTAGTCAACATGATAACATCGTACTTTTATTTTATCATTTATTACGATAAACAATAAAAAATAAGTGAACAAAATGTTTTAAAGTCGAAATATATTTTTCGTTCATTTTAATTTACATGTATACATGTATTTTATTTCTTTAGTATGCAAGTGTTTTAATTTGGTATGGCGAGTCTTATTATTATCTTACGGTCTATTAACAACTTTGTTATTTTTGAAACCTCAAAACCTAGCGTTATCGAATTGTATTATAATTTTTAAAATAACCTTGTAGATACAAGGTTATTCTAAAAATTATAATACAATCCTTTAAAACACTACCCTGAAGGAATTTAGACATCAGTCTGTTTTTTGGAAATTACTTTGCATGTAATAATTAAAATTTTCAGTTCAAGGTCCAAGTTATGTTGAGATGGTGTTAATTTCCTGCTTTATAAACAACTTCAATCATATTAGACCATAATTGTCATACCGTATTTTATTTCTATTCCAAACACTGATCCTTCCTATAGTACGAAAAAATATAAATGCGTACTTATGTCATCCTGAGGCATTTAGAAAGCGGTTACAGAGACTTTGCTGATTAATAAGAAATAGCATCTTCTTAGAGACACCTTACTGAGCAGAAACAGTATCCTCTGAAGTTCGCACAGATGATGTAGAATCACTGTTAGTCCGCTAACAGCTTTGACAGACAAAATATTTGCGAAGTTAAATGCCATGACAATGTGATTAATGACACCGTCACCAAACTTTACTTAAACGCCAAACCGCAGGTTTTTAACAATTTCCCCAATACTACAAGTATAACAAAACTTTTACTTGGCAAATAGAAAACGCGTATTCTTCACCCTCTTATGGTGTGGGCAATAAGGTTGATAATCGCATGATGGTTCATTGTTTACTATCATGACTTGACGACTTTTACATTTCGCAGCACCCCGCTAATACGGTTTTCTGTGATCTGGGCATTTCTTTTTGCTATACAATACATTTTACAGACTCTTCTTATGCAGTGTTATGCAAGGATTTGGAACATTTTCTATTAATGTTTTTCCTCAGCCGATGAACACGTGTTAATGTAATAAAGTATGTAAATAAAAGTGATATACTATGGATAAAAAAAGAAATCCAAGCATAGTAATGTAAGTTTTGATTTCCAACATAAGTTATTATCATGTAAAAGGTTTTAAAATCAAAATATATGAGATTTTTGAGAGCTGTTCATTTCCATCAATTTTCTAATAACCTTACAATATTCGAATAGAAAACAATTTTCTCTTTCATATCATAAATCCGATGTAATCGTTCCTAAACTAATTTACTGATTTATAATTAAAATTCATCATAATAATGTGCTCGGAGCGGCTTAGCGCTAATGTCCATAGAAAAGACATCAACGCGCGCTGCGCGGTACGGTGACCCACTGACAGCGTCTATGTGTGTGTGAACGTTCACACAACGTAGCTTGTGTGCTTCACTACGTGTGCGTGTGTGTCTGCGAATAGTTGTAATTACACACACACACACACACGTACAAATATACATACATACGACGCAAGTACTCGTTAATGATTTGAAAAATAAGTTATGACTAAGCAATTTTGCGAGTGAAAGTGAAGCGAAGTACTGGATATTTTATTATAATGTAGGATTGATAGTAACTAGTTGTTTTTTCAGTGATTGAATTGTCTATGTGTAATACTTTAAAGGGACGATTTATAGTTTATTATGAATTTATGAGGTACCTGAGGTAAATTTTACTGGAATAAAACCGATACCGATAGTAACTAAGAATTATTGTCTTGACGATTTGGAATAAATAATGTCGTGACGTCTGACAGGGAAGAATGGATGGCACGAAGATGATGATGATGATGATGATGATGATAGTCTTGACAATATAATTTTCGTTCTTTTGGTACGATATACTTTGTACGACAAACATACATTCAAATTTTGGCCATAAATTTCAGAATCTGAAGAAAAATATGTATTATCACAGCATTTTCATGAAAAATGTCTAAACTACTGTCCTATATACCACAGTGACACAAAATCATCCAATCAATTCATCTAACACTCACACACACAGTCGTGCCCCGCCCCCATCGCATACACACACACAAGCCACTATGTGCGTGTGTGTGCGTCATCAACTTTCTTTCGCAGTCGGCGCGGGCGCACCTCGTTTCTTGCAACCGTGACATTGTAACTACTGCGAACAGGTCCGTGAAACTTCGCAAGAACTTGAACACTTTGAATTATTCACTTGACTGATTTGGATTTGTGAGTTTAGTTTGTTTTGATTATGTTGAGGGACTTACTTTATAAGATAGACACGTTATACTTAACAAAAAAAAATATATTTATATAATAATGTATAACTGATGCATTCAATATGATACTGCATAGGTCGTAGTTCAGATTCTCGCCCTGAAAAAATATTCGGATACTTTACTGTTCTGACTGTAGATGCTTCTATTAAAAGCAAATAAAAAAAATGTTCTTCAGTGGTCGCACAAATGAATTTTTCAGCGAACATTTATTTTTACTTTGTTTTTGATTTCGATTTGACTCGTCCTTATAGATAAATTGATTGAACTACGCGGTTGCTATTTAAGAGAAAATGTTACTATTTTTGGCTTCAGTAAAAAAAAACTCATCGCATTAATTCAAAAGACAGTTATTATCAGTATCACAAAAACCATCAAACGCTATCACATCACACTTCATCAATCACTTCCTGCCACTTACTGCTGCCACAGTCTGCCACTTACAGTTACTGCTACTTAAAGTTATACAACTTAATTTACGTTCGGCTTCGATCCTTGATCGGGGCCAAGTATATCTTTATTGTAGATCTAACACAATAATGATCTCTTAGATCTATTGATCCGATAGTCATAGATCGAGACTGTATTATGCGCAAGAGTGTACGGTAGCGGAGAAACTTAATATACGAGTGTTTGGTATTTAGATAATGTGTGAATGGCCTGTGGATTTAATTATTTTAAAATGTCCTTTATTTCAAGAGGGTTACAATTAGCTTTAAAGATTAAACACTGTTTTAAGGTTTCACGGGTAATAACTAAATTTATACTCTCACTTACGTGTTATCTTCCGTGATGGGTATTTATTTTGAGCTCCCGATATTTCGACGCTTGTTGCAAGCGCCATGATCGCGGGTTGACTAGAGAATGCGGGTGGATGGAAAATAAAATTGTTACGAGCAGACAATTCTGTCTACCCTCTTTCTTTGTCTTTTACGCGCACTATTGGAACTCGAGACTAAGTCACAGCAAAACACACTCACAAGTGACTTACAAGTGGGTAAGTCACAAGTTATACTTATTAAACTTATCAAGCGGCTACCAACACACACACTTCAGAGAAATTTAATCATCTTTTAGGGTCAGTCTCACATGCACCACGGAAACATATTTATAATACAACTCTGACTGTCTCACCTCCAAAACCTCTCAGAAATACAACGACACGGCATGCATTCACTGACAGGAACACATAAATGTCTAGTGGAAATTAACCTTCTGCCAGTTCCCTGCACAGTATAATGCGCGGACGCATGCCCCGATTGTAATTAATCTCTCACTAATGGCGATCAGTCTATCACTGACTACTTTATTAAGAACACCCTAATAAAGACGACGACGACGACACATTATCGTATTCTCGCTCGTTTCTCCACTCGATTATTTTGACATACTTTGACTGATTAGAAAGTTTGGCAAAAGAATTAATGACTTCATTTGTGAGTAACCTTTACTCGCGGCTATGCTAGCGTAAAGATAGGGAATTGTTCTATAGGACCGGCTGGAACCTAAGGCATAGTCTACCAGTGTGCCAGATTTCAGACAAATCCGTTTTCCTGTGAAAATTATCAGACAGAGTTACTTTTTCATAATCAGAAATGGATTTATATAGGGATTATATATATTTATAATAAATAAATTATCAACAGAGTAGCCAAACGAATAGATTCGAGTTTTTTCACGTGTGAGTAAATATCAATATTACGTGATTTATTTATGTCATATAATTTGGAATCGTGTCAGTTAACCTGAATCTGTCTATGAAGTCTTTGTAAATATTTTTTCCCTTTTAGAGGTATTTTAAGTTAAAGAATCGAATGTCATATGGAAATAATCTCAATCCATTCATAAATTGTGATGACATAGATCCAGTACCTGATTTGAGGATTTGGAGTGGAGTTGAGAGTGCGTGAGTTTCGAAGAAATCATTTTAATACCTATGAGTGTGACCGGTTCTCACATAAAATTAATTCAGAAAGCTTTGTCAGTAATATTGTTAGTAAGCCAGCTAAAAATTAATAACACACACGCAAAAAAAACTCGTAAAGCTCACAATTTAACGGTTTCCGCCAATTCTGTAAAACTAGTTTGAATTTTTGAAAAACGAACTAGATTAGTTTACCGTTAGTGACGTCACAGTGGTATAGCACATTGTTAAGATGTTAATTGGAGCATTTGAGTAACAATTAATTTATAATTTTATTAAGTTTCACACAATTCTTTGAGGTGTGAATATTTTTGTAAAATTAATTAATGTTCGGAAGTTTAATTATAAGTATGAGTAAAGTGATAGTTGGAAGATTATTATTATTATTTACGTTTAAAGAGTCGTTTAGTAGCCTGAAATGATGCCTTGGATTCCTTAATTTCTTATATTTCGTCAATCAGAACTACTATTATATATGACGACTCGAATGGCGTAGTGGTAGTGACGCTGCCTTACGTTCTTAGGGTCCTGGGTTCGAATCCCGGTAGGAGCAAATATTTGTGTGATGAGCACGGATATTTGTTTCCGAGTCATGGATGTTTATATGTATAATAAGTATGTATTTACAAACAAAAAAGTATATATGTAGTATATCAACTATCTAGTGTCCACGACACAAGCTTTGCTTAGTGTGGCACTAGGTGGTGCCGTGTGTTAATGTCCAGCGATATTTATTTATATATTTATTTATTACAATATGAGCGGTTCAAAGTTAGAATGTGCTTGTGGTTCACATGGATCTAGCCTATTTTGCTCTAAATCTAAACAATGCGAATCACGGGTGATATTTAGTTCGCATCTCACAAACGGTGTTCACTTATTTTCACCGTTTATTTGCACCAAACTTAACATACTATCCACTAAGTGGTCCGTCCACCATTTATCACATCACATATCATTCACATAATATAATTAAGTTCTGGCCGCTCGTTTTTGTACATACATTTATAACCACACAGCGAATAAATTTAATATGGCGTAACGGAGTTCAGCTAAATCTCATGTAATTGGGTGATCGCGGACTGAATCAACACTAGGGATACTGTTAGTGCCCAAGGGATGAGAGAATGGCGAGACTTTATTATGATTAAGAAGAATATCTGCTTTAGTAAGAAAGATAGAATTTCATGAGCGACTAGCGTAACAAAAATTAACTTAAAAATATTCAAACAAATATAAAATCTCACTGGATTTGACTATCTATATCTTGACATGACTTTAATTTTGACAAAATGTTGTTGATTTTCTATCCAGAAACCAGTCCAAAATGCGATCATGATTTTTTACAAGAACCGCTATCTCTTATCGCTTATACTGACGTAAAACATGTATTTATTTTAAAGGTATTAATTACATTCCAGTTACGGTGAGATGCAGAGCTTTAGTGGACAATTAAGAATTTGATTTATGTGGTACATGAAGTGGGACCCGTACTTACGTCACCGTTAAAAATCGTACTAGTATTTCTGATATGAGAGAATTCAAATATGGCAGAAAATACTGTACCTACGTATTCGAAAGTTACATTTAAGAATATTTCATTTGTGAAAGAAACAACAAAAAATAACTCCACATCTATACGAATAAATAAAATTGATGCTTGTAATTTCAAAATATAAAACAGCTTTTCACTCAATGCATTTATAAAAGTATATACTTATAACCAATAGTCGTATTTTCTGTCTGTTGGTCTGTTATTCCGGCTAATGTTCGAAACGGCTGGACCGATTTTGACTAGAATTTTACTGGTAGATGATGATGATGATGTCATATTTATTTTAGAGCTAGTTTATAATTGTTCTTGAATACTTTGTATTTGTGGCATAAAATAAATTTGATATACAAATAAATCACTAAACCAACGACTGTCAAACACATCACCTCACTGACCCAGCATTTGGCTCCAAAACCCAGTTCAACCCAAGACTTTATTAGCTGCTATTGTCAATAACCGTGATCACCAACCGACCGCTGAGTCTGAGACCTCACGCGGTATGTCATTACCGGCATGGGATGAAGCCGTGGTAATGAGCGGGTTAGATTCGCATGTCATTCGCAGCGAATGGTATTAGACGCATGTCATTTGCGGGACTTTTTTGGGTTATTTATTCTTTATATCGGACCAATCATAGATGTACGTGTTTCTTTAGTGTAGGAAAACTAGAGAATTTAAGAGGTGATTTCATGACTCTTTTTGAATAAAAATAAATAATTTCATCATCGTTGGGAAAACGCTAGGCTGATGATGATGATGCTGAATTTTGGCGAATTTGGTATGTTTTGGACTTGAATTATAATGTTACTAGCCGATGGCTGCGGCTTCGACCGCATTAAATATATATACTAATATTATAAAGCAGAAGAGTTTGTTTGTTTGATTGTTTGTTTGTTTGTTTGGTTGAACGCGCTAATCTCAGGAACTACTGGTTCAAATTGAAAAAATATTTTTGTGTTGGATAGTCCATTTATCGAGAAAGGCTTTAGGCTACATAACATCACGCTACGGCCATGAGGAGTGGAGCAGGAATGAAAAATGTTGCAAAAACGGGGATTTCGATTTTCTCTCTTTTGTGATGCAGACGAAGTTGCGTGGGTCAGCTAGTTATATACTAAAACCTTGCTTTAATCACTCTATCTATTAAAAATTCGTTACGCGGTTTTGAAGATCTAAGCATACATAGGGACAGACAGACACGGCGGGAGACTTTGTTTTATAATATGTAGCGTAATGTATGTACTCTTATACATATTTCTGTTCTGATTTTAGTATCAATATCTCAAAATAAATCGCGAATCATTCTAATCCACCAAGCCACCGCTCATTTCCACAAAAACGCGTTAAACAGAAGACCAGTTGCGCACCGAATTAAAAAACAAACTGTATTTTGGCCACAAAAATGTGTGTATGTGACCACGATGTGGGTTTACGAGCGAAACCTCGTTCGTATGTGAAACGCGTACGTTTAGTATTTAGAACTGTACGAGACAGATTCGTACACGCAAGTGTACTCAAAGGAAAATCTCCGTGCTTTTTGTTTGTGACTGTACTTACCTACGTCATGTAAGTTAAGTTTTTTTTTGTTTATGTGAAAAACGAAAGGTATTTAGGTATTGTTGAAAATAATACAGAACAAAAAGTCATTCTCAAATCTACCACGTTAATTTAACAAAGAATTTAAACTCAAAACCCTACTGGGCAGTTTCCTTTTCCCATATAAATGTAACACCAAAGCTCTTTCACACAGTTTACCATTTTCTTACTAAAAGTACTTGAAGTAACTGAAGTAAGTACATAATTTGGGCAGCTAATAAGCAGTTGTCTGTCAGTATGTACTGGGTAGTCGGCAGGGAACAGGTTCCTTGAGGTAACGGGACCCGAATGACCCCAATACGGTTTTCGGAACCTTTGGCCGGTAGCGTCGATGAAGGACATGAGATGCGTTGATTCTGTGTTCGTCTTGAACGAGTTCAGAAATGAGGATGAAAATAACGATTTCAAAGAAAAAAAAATACAGTAATCGAATGACACTAGAACTTTTCAGAAGAAACCGCAATCATTTTTAATTTTATGTAGAGGAAAACAGGCGTTGCACGTGTTGGTTGGTTCAGTTTTGTATTTGACGGATAATTAGATACGCCCGAGTCTAATATTATTATGTTTTGTCAGTATCATATTTTATTATTTAATCAAATTGAGTGGAATCTTACTTAACCATCTATTTGGCGTGGTATATTTTTTTCAAGTAAGTACTGTTTCAAAACAGCCTTAATTCGCCAAATGCATTGTTTTTGGGGTAACGTAGAGCGTTACAACAAAAAAAAAGCATTTTGGCGAAACTTTATTTCTGCGAAACCTCTCTGTGAAAAAAAGAACAGATAAAATCCAAAAATTAATTACGTAACTTGCTAAATCCCGTAAATTAACCCTTTTAAGGAGACGAGACCAAAATGCAACATTGTTGTAAGTAAAATAAAAAAAAACTACTTTATTGCCGCCAGCAAGTTTGTATGTAAATTCCAAAGAAGCCAGTTTCGATCCTTTTTCATCGGTTGACCCAATTTTTTGTGCTAAATAAGAGCTACGACACGGATGTGAAGAGGATTGCGTGACGCAATGTGCTAAAAGAAAGTTGTTTTGTTTTTCCTTTTAACAAAAACAACTAAAAATGTGGTTAATTTTAGATCCTGCTTCTCTTCGTAAGGAAATTCCAAAACTTAAACTATCTTATTTAATTGATATGACAATGAGAAACATTTTTAAAATTTAACGATACCAGTGATTTAGTTTTAAGACTTTTTTCGTACAAATAGAAAGCTTTTGTGTGAGTCATGTTCGTTTAAATAAATCATTAATCATTGTTTGTCCTTGACCTCAAAGTGCTATTCTTTCTTGGTAAAAATCTTCTCACGAATTTATAATGCAGATTCTAATAAAAGAAAGTAGTATATTTTCCTCATACAAATCTTATTCATAGAGACATAGGTTTACAAATGCAATGTTATTAAAAATGTGGTTTTATGAATGTACGCGAACTTTAATGTGTGGTGTCCCAGATTGCGCGGTGGGCTGCCTTTCTTCTTTGATATAAATGTCTGAGATTACTATGACACCGCCAATAATAAATATAAATTTTCATATTGTATAACAGGCTGGTGCCTGTTATATTGTACTTTTAAACGTCCGCTATTCCGCGTCCATAGGGCGAATTTTGTGTACGATGCAAAAGTACTTTAATGGATCTGCTTATACCTATTATAAAATATCTGATTGACCACTCAGCCTCCACTAGGTCCTGTTTGTATGAATTTTGCACAATATTTCTAATTACATATACCGACGGTAAAAACTTAGGGAGGGGTTTTGGATCATCCATTCCTTAAAAGTGTTAATAAATATATGGGACTTAAGTGTGCATAAAAGTTCGTGATTTATACCCTTTTGGCATGTGGCTTTATAGTTTATAAAAAGTTAAGTATTTAGGGAAACTTTATAAACTTGTAGAAATAAAAAACTTTGCTCATTTAATTAAAACCAAAAATTAACTTCTATGATAATAAATCGTGAATTTTCTTATAGTCTTACAAACAATAATTATTAGGCTGATTGTACTGTGTTTTATACCAATTGTTAATCATCGGTTAACTTCAAGCGGTAACCCATCGCTAACTCGATTGCTATTTGACAGCAGTTTTTTATTCAACCAATAAACAATACAAGCAATTTAAATCTAACAATACTTTTAAAGATGTACTACTATAATATGTAATTGAGCTTGTCAAACGCGAAACTGTAATTTGACAGCTAAATCGAGATTAAAATTATTTTGCAAGCCTTTTGAATTTGACACCACTTGACTTTAGCGTTTTTTATTTATTACAAATGATTTTGCAAACTTTGAGTAATTAAACTGTACTTTTATGAAAGTTATCTCTAACAGTATTTTATAAAAAATATATATTTTTATTTTGGTAATGTTTGTCAGATTGTTGTCTTTTACAAAACTTTAGGTTAGAATAGAAACCGGCTGATATTTGATTTGGAAAGTTTTATTTCGATTTTTTTAAAAAGACATAACTGTATGCTTTTATAAAAATGACTTGGTGAAGTCCAACCACTGTAAGTAATTGCCAAAACATCATAGTCCAATCAACCTGAAAATCACACGACAGAGAGCAGAATTTCGAACAAAACGTGTTCATTAAAATCTCACGACTTCGTGTACGGTCTCAAAGATAATAACACAACTTTAATAACACTCGCTAAACAAATCCGACAATTAACCTGGCTTTACAGTTAGACCCGTTTCACTTTTCGAGACGAAAGCCTCCCCCCCTCCTCCCCACCCGTCTCCATTCCACCGCACTCCCCCGCAGTGGCCGCGAAACCTCGATTCAAAGTCAAGTACTGATCACGTGACTTTACTGAAGTTGTGCCCAAAACCGGGCACGTGTTGAATTGACAAAAATCAGGTAGAGCCTCTTTATTTTGTGCCAAAAACCAAGAAAACAGTAAAAGTACCAAGACTAGTTATTAGTACTGTTTGAAGGTTTCACGGGTAGTTACAAAAACTAAACTTATATTGTCGGTTACGGGATATCTTCCGTGGTTTTCATGGCGCTTGCAACTGTGTTAAAATATCAGGATCTCAAAATGAATTACAATCTCGGAAGATATCCCGTAAGTGTCAATGTATGTTTAAGATTAGTTTTGATATGAAATTATGAAATTTGGTACAGGTTAAACAAATAAACAGTCAAACATGGATATCAAAGTCATCAACATCTGCCTAGCTTTTCCCCAACTATGTTGGGGTCGGCTTCCAGTCTAACCGGATGTAGTTGAATACCAGGGTTTTACATAGAGCGACTGCCTATCTGACCTCCACAACCCAGTTAATACTGGGTAATATGATACCACTTGGTAAGACAGGTTGTCAGACGTTTTGGGCCACTGACTACCTGTAACGACTGCCAAAGATGGACAAATGACAGCCGGGACCGACAGATTAACGTGCACTCCGTAGCACGGAGGACACTCGGTATGTAAGGGTGGTTACCATCCACAGACCAACCTAGGCAAGCACGGCTTAACCTAAAGATCGGCCCGAGTGGCTGATATTATTTAGCCACGAGCTCCTCAGACAAAAACTAAAGTACATACATAAATGGACATCAAAGTATAAAAAGTTTTTAATCCGTGGTTAAAATTCTTATAACTACATTTAATGTTAGTAAAAAAGAATTAAAAGATACTTACTGGACCAAATAAAAGGCGTTTTGATCATGTAAAGCAATTAGGCTGTGCTTTCTGCTCATTCCTTTCTTCTATGTATCGCTGCTGATCTAGAAATTAAAAAGAAACACAAACTAAATTATCTGCTTCATCTAAAATACTGTTGCTTAATTAAGTGGTAAAAACATGTCAATGTATTAACTTGTTTACATCAGGGGGCCTAAAATGACCGCTTTACTGCTAAAGCGGTCATTTTATAATTATTTCACTTGGTCACAGATGCTGTTAATACATATGAGTTGTCCATTGCCCATTTTACGAATTGTGACGTTATTATATTATTATCTGGATTCTAGTATCCGAAATGAGAATTTGAATTTGAGAACTGATTAAACCCTTCTTTAGCAACAGTAGTTCTATTAAAATTCAAACGCGGGCTACAATGGCGAAGTGCGTTTAAGAAGTATCTAATTTAAATTCTCGAATCAAAAATCGTTTCCAGACTTGAGTTTCTCGTTCTGAACTTTTATAAGTGATTTTTTTGTATTTGATAATAAAATAATATGTATCGTAAAACCCTTTTTAATTGGCCTACGAGTCAATTAATAAGTGGGTAAACACAACCTGACCTGTGAGGGGTCGTAAACATTATAATTCCTTCATTTTCTAAGCTTACATTAGGATGTTAATTATAATTATTCATGAATGTAATCGACGTAGATTTTATTATATTATTATAACGGGGCACGGACGCCACAAACATTTCTATGTTAATTTTGTAAATAAGAATTTTTAATTCGTTTACTTGTTCTTGTGGCCTGTTTCGTGTTAAATTACTAGAGATGTAGTTTTCACAGCTATCTTATTTTTTTTTAGTTTCAGGTTATCCCTGTATCACATGGTTTTGTAACTGAAAAATAACCTTTTCAGTCACAATTGTCATGAAACAACATCGTCCTTAAATATTTTTTTACAATAGCTGTTCTAATCCAACAGTCATGATTATTGTGTTTTTATTTACCGTAGCATGTCTGGGGCACTACATCACACATTATTAGGTATGGGTGGAGCAGAAACATTACAAACTGATTATACTTTTCGGCTCAAAATGTTACCGGTCAAACATGATCACTATGTACCAAAAATGGACATAAAAATCCCTGACCAAATTGCACAAATTCAGGCACAAAACAAAATCCGATTACACCGCACTAATAATGAACGACCAAACAAAGCTTATCAGTGTATTGGCAAGCACGTGTGGTACAGTTAGCGTACGGGCCGGTGCGCGCGCGGCGGTGAGTCGGTGACGTAGCGAGTAACTGCGCCCGCGCACGCCTGGCCGCCCGCGAACAAGGCCGTTCGACGCCCGCGCCACGTGGCCACCGCATTACCATAGTGTAGGGACGTTAGATTTACTGCTATTAATTAGATGGACGATGGCTTTTAATGACTGGACATTTATTTAAGTAAATAGGATTTAAGGATATTTTTTTTTTGTATTTAGGGGTGTATTCTAACTGTTGATTAAAGTTAAGTAGGTATCGATTAACGAGTGCTTGAGTTTGACCATACTTTTTGACGTTTAAAGGTATTGTAGCTTTAACCAGTTTTATAAATAAATCTCTAATCGTTTTGACTAGAAAATGACATGACGTGTCAGATATATGCTTGAAGTTGCAAATTATAAGTGCGCGGATGCGCTTGACTCCTACTGAATTGAATGGGCGATCGCAAAAGATATTTTTATTGTTTACTGATGTAGGTGTTATTGGTTGTAAACATCTACTAAAAATGTATTAAAATCATTTGTCCTATCTTGAATTGGCAGATATTTCCAAAAACATCTCCCCACAGTAGTGACTTTAAAAGAGTATTTAGGTAACACAAAAACACCTCTTAGAACTCAAGCCAATCTGGCGCCAGTCCATTTAATCATATATTTTTAAACCTAGGTACATAAAAGTGATCATTGTTGCGTGGTGGCAGTGACCACAGGTTTGGTTGGGGCCCACGACCGGGCTCCGTCGCCCGAAACCGACGACGCACCGTTACAAGGGACAAGGACCTCGAGTAAAACCGCGCGCACAAACTTCTCATGCTTATTATTATTGTGCTATCGAAAAATGCGTTTGATAGTGATTTGTGACAACTTAAATTTTTTGTTCTAGGGATTTTAGATACAGAGAAAAGTTGGTCTATAAATCTGAGATAGTTTTTGATTTTTCAGTAAGTTCTAACGGAAGCAGAGATTTTATACTATAAATTGGTTGGATTATCAAATAAATAATTAAGTTTTTTTGTTTTTATATTTCAAGTGGACTGCTGGAGGCTGATGAATGACGATTTTGCAAAGAATGTGACTGACCCCAAATAGGTACCTACATAGGGAAAAAGACGGTACAGTTGTACGCCCATGTGGTAGAATGTGATGACACTATCTATACTTAAGACCATGTTTTATACATACCGACCATGTTCTGAAAAATAAATGATTTGATTTGAACGATGATATCGCGTGATAGAGTGTGATTCTCTATTTTGCTGAAGTTTAGTTAGTTTTAATTAAATGTTGACTTACTCATTGCTGCTTCATTAAATTCAAAGTATTTATACTAACAAGTCAAAACACATTTTAAATTTACATATTTTGTAACCTCTTCAGTTTCGACAATGTTTCCAATCTCCTTGTAACCACGGCTTTACCTCCAAAGCCTTCCAGACTCGCTCTCAATGAAATGTGGGTCAAGTTTATTGACAAATCAGGACGTTGCCCGAGCGTCATCTCCCTCGCTCTGACAGCTCTGTCCCTTTCGCACGCAGGCTGCCTTACTACTCTTTTAGGATGATGGGGCCTCCAATAGGAATCGTGTTCGGAGGAGAATAAATAACAGTATTATAGTTCTTTTGGTACTTATTTCAGAGTGAGTTAGTGCGTATTATGCACTGTAACAGTTGTTTTTGGAACCTGATTTGTTTTGAAGCTATTTTCAGTTGACTTTTACTACTATTATAAAGTTTGAGAGGATATTTGCATGTTTGTTCCTCATTAACGCAAAAACGGATGAACAGATTTGACGCTCAGCGTGGTCGAAGTCGCCTCGGGAATAAGCTAATACAGGATATAGATTGCAGTGTCAGTTGTGTCAAGTAACAGGATAATCATTTAGCTAATTAGGACATGGCGTCCCAGTATGTATCTCACTTCCATTTATTTGAGTGGAGCCCTTGATTGAGCCCTTAAAAAAAACTAGCACCACTTTTCTCAACGAGATTTAACACCATTAAACCAGGCTTGAATTCACTTAATTAATAGAAATGTGGCATATTAAATATCCGAGTCATCCATACTACCAAATTCACATAGATCATTGCCAAAATTGTGTGCATCAATTTAAATAAACTCAATAGTTTCTCAACAATATCATTATTATATGTCCCACAATAGAAGAATCAGCAGATCGACAAAAAACCATGAAAAGCCTCCGAACACCCATTAACCTAGTGAAGGATGTGCGGCGTCATGTTACGTGACGTCACTTCCGCCGTTTATTGAAACGATATCCGGTTCGTTCCGGATTTAAGGGCGATGTAAATAAAGGGTTGTTTGCCTACACATTGTTTGGGGTAGTTTAATAGTCCCTGCTATTAAGAGCGACCTTTTTTTTGCCAAATTTTAAAGATGTCTATGATGGGATAAAAATAAGGTGGCAGTAGTTTCTTAAATTAATAGGCTTGTATCAATAGAAGTTTCCGTGAAGGGGTAAACAAGGGCCTTTAGAGTTTATTGATACCTGCTCAAAGTTATACGAGTATAATGATGGCACATGTGTTAGTTTATATCTGTCGTCGTAGTCAGGCCGTTAAACTATCAGTAATCCTGATAATTGGTTATCTATTC
The DNA here is from genome assembly GCA_916618015.1 of Xestia c-nigrum. Classification (NCBI taxonomy): domain Eukaryota; kingdom Metazoa; phylum Arthropoda; class Insecta; order Lepidoptera; family Noctuidae; genus Xestia; species Xestia c-nigrum. The sequence continues at coordinate 759,752 of OU745246.1, read as the reverse complement.
TATCTACACGAATATTACAGATGTAGTGTGTATATAACTACTGAGCCAATTTCAAAAAAATTTCAGCAATGGATAGCTACATTATCAGCGAGTTATATAGGATATTTTTTACTCCCGTACTCACGGGAACTACGCGGGTGAAACCGCGTGACGTTCACTAATACTAATTATTATACATATTAAAAGGAGGTTAATCAAGAATGTAAGGGGTATTCTTCGGAAGTGCTGATCCGATTCCCAGAAATCCTTTACTAATAGATAGCTGTCTCATCTCCGAGTGTCGTTGGCTATACATATAAAGGGCATTCTCACTCATGGGTCAATTGCTGACCATAATGCGAGCGAAGCCGCAAGTGCAGTTTATGACAAAATGAAATTACTTTCGTTGAAGTTTGTCTTGGACTGAGATCACAGTATGGCCACTAGTAATAGAGGGATAAGTGACTGTGTAGTGACAATGGTAGCCACAGTGATATGCAATTGGTGGCTCGAATTAATGATGGCTAAATATTTTCATTATTTCCCGGTGAAAGCAAACGAATCAATGATGAGCAATGGACATGTGCCTTTTCTGATTGAATAGCAGAACATTAGGGAATCCGAAGAGTTTATCGGTTAGGAACCATTTAGATGAAGTAATAGTTTTTTAACTCGATACAAAACATCCTCAAACAAAGGATGCATGTGATGTACCGACGTACGTCGATCAGAGATATCGGCACATCTTCCAAAATTCCCACAGTGCGCACACGCACATGTTCAGTTTTTTTCTACTACCTGCCGGAGTTCGGCCCAATTCAAATATTGACTGATTGAAGGGTTCGGAGGACATCTGTCGCAGGCTCTATAGGTGAAAGCAACACGCGAGAAAGCCTTAACATATGCACATAAAGAACCTTATTGTTCGATAACATGTGGTCTTTTGAAATGGCCAAAATTTTAAAAATTTCGGGTCTTTGTATGTTGTTATTTTAAATATGTGTTTTCAATGTTGATAATGTATGGGGTTGTTTTTAACAATTACTTTTTGACAATTGTGGTATGAAACACTTTCGTTTTGATGTAAATCGGAATATTCATTCTTCTTTTCAAGATATAAAAGATTGTCTCGGAAGATGTTTGTGCCAGTGTGCCTGTATTAGACATCAACGAGCGAGACAAATTCCAAAGAACTATAGGTAATTCGTTTCCGTATAAATATAAATTATCGTATTATTTGAAAATAAATGTCATAATTAACTTTATTAAAAACTAAAACAGCCTACGTTTGGGGTAGGCAGTTCTTTCGTATCAAATGTTGCACAATTGTGGTTTTAAACCATCAGTGATACTTTAAAGCTCCATTTAAAGCAAACAATACTAGGAACATTTATACCTACAAATCTCAGTGTCAGTAATAATAATGTGTGCCTAAAGCCTGGGATAGGATCTATGTGGGTCACAATACCATGTTCCAGTCTAGAACATAGATATGGACGGCGACCGGTCCGCCTGATGCGCGGCTTTCTCTTCAATACTACGCACTTGACTGTGCCTGCTAACATCGCGCTTGTTCGCACACGAGGTAGGTAGAGTTGTAGATGATTGATGTGAATGTGTTGATGTTAAAGGATGGCAAGTGGCATTGATAAGAGGAAAGAGCAAGGAGCAAGAGCAAGTTGATAGAAAAAGTTTGATAAAATTCGAGCTAGAGTAGTTTTCTTTAAAATGGTGATATCTTAATATCAGGGCGTACTATTGTAGGTATATGTCTTTTGTTTTATTAACGTGTTTAGTCGTAAGGAAAACCGTAAGTTGAAAGTACTTTAACTCTACTGCAATTTGATTTGAACTCCAGTAACGAGTTTGTTCGGTACAGTAGTAAATTCCTGTCTAAAGGTAGGTTCAAGTCTATTATCTGTTCAAGGACATAAAGTAGATTTCTACTCGAAAAATTAACTACTACATATGCATCATGCGGGCACAGCTTTGTACAGTCTACCACACAACCCGTAAACTACAACAAACGTCCTTAATACGACGAGATAAAGCTGTTAATGTTAAATTGTAACCTAGACATGCGGTTGATAATATAAAGCTAGTATCGTAAGGGGCAAATTCTAACAGGTCAATGACATCATCAAAGAATATACTCATCACTTTCACTTTACTAGACAATGTCACAAAATTTCACAAACATATAAATCGAATATATAGACAGCTATTCTACATTCTGAAGTATTAAAAATCCCACATTAAGGATCCTGCTGTTCGTATCCTGAACAAAATCCCTAAAGTCATCTTTAACTTCACTTAAGACTGGATTGGAAGTATACAAAACACAAAACCATTTCACTGGTCTAGCCAATCCAACCAGGACGTATACCCCTGCTTACCCCTTTGTCCTAGGTACCAGGATCAGCTGTTTCGCTTTCACCGCGCTGGCCAATGTCCGCGCGTCGTTATCGATGCGGCAAGCGTCGCGTGCGCAGGTTTGCGTTCAACTACGAGTACTACACACAAGTACGTATGGGATTATTTTGATGCATTTTGTTGTAGATAGGAATAGCAATTTGTCTGTTACTATCTACAGAGTGTAAACCACCTCATCACGAAGCCGTTAACCAATCATTCTGTACATCAAACTTAGTAACTTTACGCAAAAAATATTGCTGGGATAATTAGCGTGAAAAATCATGGTTTGTGGTAGAACTTACTGTAACGCACTTAAATCATTGTGCTGATGGATGGGTTGAATAGTACGGAGGTCGTAGATGTATTTAAAGTAAAAATCTTGCAGTAAAAACGTGTAATTGAAAAAATATTATCAAAACGTTGTAACTTTGACCCCCAATATCTCCGTAACTAAGAGGTTCACTGGTATGTTAGAAAAATTTCGCAATGACGGGCAGAACAAGCGCTTTCGGCTTCGTTAAGAGGTGTTTTACACCCTTTATATTAATTTCTTGCTAGGGTGCTAAATCTTCGTTCATGTCGATTCGTCTCTGTTTGTTGTATAAAATAGACGTTTCGAAGCTTCAAATCAGACAGATAGGCGCTCTTGCGCGAGCGTCAATGATCCTCTATTACTTCAAGTCGCAAACATGATCATGCTCAATACTAAATTACCGCAAGCAGAGCACGCACTGTGACAAGACAATAAGACACATGTCACGGATTAGGTAGTCGAAACTCTCACACTGCAGTAATTGAGAAAAAAAACATTCAAAACCGTCACGTGAAGTAACAAACACGAAATAATCGATTACTTATGAATAATTAGAATTTCGTTCATTCAGTAATCGAATATTTTGGCGCGTGATTTAAACTAAGATCATTGACATAATATTCTCATCAATGAGTCTATAGGTATAAGATTTCTGGGACATAGGCCTCCACTTTATGAGAATGAGTGGATTATCTGTTATCACTAGGTAGAGGATTCTGGTCTGCATTTTTGTCTAGTTAGTGGTTTATTGGCAATTAACCGTTGCCAATAATCCTGTAATAAAAACAATAATCTCAGATTGTTTTTCTGTTATCGAAGTGGTGATACCTAATCTTTTTCAGTGTTAGGCGCTAGTTTCAGAAGCAACAAAAAAGAAGACATAACCTCTAATTTTACACGCTACACAATATAAGCTATCTAAAGAGACAAAAGTAAAACTGCAAACAGAAACACGACTGCTGAATATCAGTTAATCAAGCTCAGAATACCCATAAAACAAACTGCTGAAAAAACTAGGTCCTTAATCCTATAATACCTCCTCAGAACGTAATAACTTTAGATATCGTTGCATTTTCGTCGGAGGCCATCCTAACTTCATCCAAGCATCGTTCATCGGAACTAAGTCAGCTAATCATTTCGACACTTCGCAGAGTGACTCACACTTCTGACTATTAACTGTTGTAATAATGCAACTGCAATGATCTTGCTTACTGGGAAGCCCAACAAGTGGTCATTGAAACTCCTACGTTATGCAACATCCTGAAACCTTCGGGGAATATTCAGTAAAGTGTGTCATCTCTATTAGGACTTCTGTTTAGATGTTTGGAATATTTGGCTGAAATATCTAATTTGTATCTTATTCATGACTTAAGCCAGTTAGTGCAAAATTATTCTTCCGACGAGAGGTGCGGACATCGTAAAAGATGTATGGCTATTAAATTAAACTTACGAGATGACTACTGATGTTGAAGATTGGAAGAAGAAAATATGTGGCGCAGACACAAAATAAATTGGAATAATGTATGATGAAGAGGTTGAAAATTTTAGATGAGTCTAGATGAGATGACAAATTTAATGTCAGAAACCAACAATTTTTTCATCCAATTGCGTCTTGACATATCCTGAAACCTCCTGAACATTTTCCTCTTAGCAGCCACTTTCCAACTGCCAGCAACCATTCAACTGGCATCATTATCTTGCACTTGACATTAAGTCTGCATGGTCATTGCCGCTTGCCGCTGATCCGCGCATCTCCGGCGCGCGAGTGAAAGTTGCGCGCGCGCACCCCCCCTCCTCTGCTAATAGCCCTGCTATGCCGCCGTATATGTGTCACTGTTAGACCTCGTTGTCGATATAGTTTGTTACCTTTTATATTATGTTAGATTTGATATTATATTGGATTGAACATTGTTGGTTCATGTTTGGTTTCATGGCTTTATTACAATTGGTTTGATATAAACAGAATAATACAGTATAATTAGATAAATCAGTTTTCTAAAGGGTGTTAGGTTACCTTTTATTAAAAGTTTAGGCATTGGTTGAAGCTGGTAGAGGTTAAAACATCAAAAAATGTTTGTATTATTAAAGTTTAAGAACTACCTAGATAATCATTGGTTTCATACAAATATACACCGAAGGTCATAATTATAAACCACAGATTCGCTAATAATCAAAATCAAGACAAAGCTTTCAAACAACTTGATTAAAAGCTCCTACATATTCGCACTCAAAGTACCAGGCTAGCATGAAATATAAACAAGTCGTATCATCTCATCCTTGCGATGAGTCAATGTGGCGCGCTCTGAACCGGCGCGCGGCGCTGTGGGCGGCATACGGAACCACGTTGTATCGTATGTAGGTCAGGTTTTACGAAGGTGGCCGAATTGTTACGAAGAACTGATTAACATAACTGAAGAATGCGTTTGTTAATTGTTTTATCTAAGAAATCGGTGAATAATTAGAATTATGTACCGAATGAAAACAGTCTGATTATCTAAAAACAGCTGTCAATGTGACATGTGCCCATAAAAAAATGTGTTTTAAACAGCTGTTTTTAGATAATCGTCCGTAATTCTTTCGGTGAACATGGACCTAAGACGTATCTTGGTTAGTTCATACCCCTTTGTACTACTATAACATTTATTTAATCTTTTGGATACGGGAAAAGCAACTGTAACAAAAGTGGCAATGGATAAAGTCATCTAATTTTCAAGTCAAAAGGAAAAAACTTCAAAACTAACCTACGTTATTCAACAGAATTCCAAGACATAATAGCAAACAGTCCTATCAATGCTATATCCACACAACTCACAAGGATCTAAAAAGTGCAAGTGACACACACAGAGTAAACAAAATCTGAATTCTTATAAAATTGACCGCAATACATTGAATGGATGAATACTTGAACGGAATGACACCATTCTATGTTTACGTAAGGGGTTCTACGTGCATTATGTACGCTACATATTATACTGTTCTAGAACCTGCCTGGATCCAAGGAAAATAGCTCACGGAATAAATCGATTCTGTTTGTTTTATTTAAATGAATCGATTGAAATGTATTAATGGGACGTTAGTGTCATAATTTAAATACTCAGATTGAATGGAAGAAATAACAACTTCTACAGGAATATTGGATTTTTTCCTAAAGTTAGTTTTGAAAAGAATCCGAAAACTATACTTATCTGAAGTTCTGAGGTAGTACCAGTCTATAAACGCCGCGTCGCTGTGCTAATATATTTCAATACAGTTCGTTTACCTAGACGTAACAAGGTCATTGATATTGTCTTTATTGATCGGAAAAAACGTCATCAGTTTACAGCATTTCAGCCTCATTCAGACATCCTTGCTAATTATACGCTATACATTACATGCCCGACATTTATAATAACATAAAATATAAGTATACTAAATACTTACATGTATGTACTGTAGCAAAAATCGTTGCTGCGTAGTTGATGTCAAATCCTTAACATTATCATATCCACTTTATTTATCAATCAATGAATCAATCCTTTATCAATCAGAGTGTCTTGCGCCTTCCGTCAGTGTTCAGAGGACTACCCGGGGGTCAGACAGTGGGGGACAAAGAAGGACTAGAACAAGATTAGAAGTTTACTACAGACGCCTAGGGCCTAGGGGAGGCAAGCTAGGGGCTAAAAAGCTAGCTAAAAAGAGGGATAACTATTACCTAGGGTGGAGAAAAATAGGTTGCCTATAGAATGAAATCTGCCTAAATAATTAATATAATCTAACCCTTATTAACCTCATTTACAGACTAAAAAGTTCAGAAAATAACTCACAAATTCTATATGGGTTAATGAATTACCTAAAACTTAATAGATTTAGCCTAATTATAATTTAAAGGTATTTCTTAATTGATTGCGATTAGTTATAGTTTTTATGCAAAAAGGGTAATGACCTCATTCTATACATTATATTAGTTTAGAATCAAATTATGACATTCATTTTTTTAATTGTGCCCTAATTAATGCGATGCATTTAACTGATAAAAATAATTATTGTTCATTTAACAATGATTTAGAAACTATTATAATTTTAATTCATCTGGGAGTTTCAGGCCAGGACAACAGCTTTAACAAAATATCAATTAAAAACTGTAAAAATTAAAATGAAAACAAAGGAATGGTGGTAAATAATTTGTGTCGCTACGGGCCGGCCGCGCCGTTAAAACTGTAAAAAGAACCAGTCGAGCGACCTTCGAGCTATCAGCCGAAAACCGAACCCGTTCCGATAGCCCCGCACCGGAAAATACACATTTTCCGATTACGTTCTACTAAACATATCCCATACAAAAACAATTTACGTATAGCTCTCTCAATAATCTAAGTATTCCTTCTCTACTCTTCAGGATTCATGCAGTTAGTAATAGCTCGGTCGTTAGTCAATATAGAAACAAGAAAAAAAAGAAAAAATAGGAAAAGATGTGATTGGCATAGTTATACATAATAAAAATAATCTCTCGAATATTTACAAGGAGGGTAGAAATCAGAAAGATTATAATTATTAATTATTGAGGATAACAAAATTGTTGATTAAAAAATAATAAAAAAAACTGGCGTCCGAAGTATAAGGCATCCACTGTGTGATCCACAAATCGGCGGCACTGTCACGTCACTAACAAAATGCCAATTACAAACAATTCCCAAAACGCTTCGCTTTCGGTCGGCGTGTTTGAATTTTTTCCTTTTTTTTGTAAACGTACACTGAATTTTTATGTTTTGTTCTCCCCGTTGTTTAGCGTCACTGTGGTTATTGTGGTCGGTCCGCACTACACTTCACTCACTCCGGACGGGCGCTGCGCGCGCGTGCTGTCGTCAGACTGGCGGCGCGGGCGCACCCCACTCACTTCCCACCAAAAATTTTCTACCACCGCGCGAGCGCAGGGCGGGCGAACCGCGGCCCGCAGCGCGCAGGCGCAGGCGCAGGCCCGCTACGCCGCGTAGCACGTAGTCGCGGGTTATTACATTCGCTAATTAGTTATGATTTTTTGATTAATTATGTTAATTGATGTTGTGTTATTATTACCGTAAGATTCGTGATGTGTGGCCGAAATAATGATGTGTTGTTTCGGGGGTTTTTAACTGTTTCTAAGACAGTTCTGTTTCTGCATATTGTAACGAATAAGATGCTGCTTTTAAACAAGATGATCTTAAAAGCCGCTCCTCAGACAATTCGAGCCACTGACCAAAACCTGACTCATGTACACGTCATTATTATGAGTCTTTAAGTAAAACATGGGGTATAAATACTCAATGGACTTCTAAATGATTACTTTCAACAAATAACAACAACGAATCATTAAAATACTAGCATAAATTCATATTTTCAAAGAATTTTAATAAATCAAAATAGTTTTCTTACATAAAACAACAAACAGGCAAGTAGTTAGGTACAGGTATCATATGGAACTAGGTCTCGTGCCAGTAACTAACTCGGAGGATATTGCATCGGAAGCACGCAACAACAGCGCGATTGTAAATTATTTCGTTTTTCAGCACTCTGGAGGAAACATTCGTACAGTAATTATGTTATGAACACTAATCAGAAGGTTAGCAGCCGCCAAAAACAAACAACGCAGGACGTTTGATGTTAACTACGATTAACGGTAGTTTGACCCAATTTTAAAATTAAGTAATTGTACCTAGTAAAAAATCCGCTTATTTTTTAATCGTTCTTGTTAGTACATAGCACAAATTAAAAATAATATAAAAAGATATTTGTAATGATAATCAGAAAAACTAACAAAAATCTTCGTAGAAATGGCGACAAACTAAAAGCGGCGCATTTCACTTAAAGTTGAGCACACCTGACGGCTGCTATCTCCATTGCGTACACGCACACTAGCACACAAATACACCACTTACGCACACACGGGCGCACAGGCAGGCCTACAGACCTACAAACTATACTTTCACCTTTCTCCACTCTTACTGTTATTGTAATAAGGATGGTTTTAGTTTGGCGTTTGAGTAGAAGTATGTTTGTCTGTCAGCTGGTAAGTAGGCCACCGATGGTTTTCTTTACGGTCCCTGCTGCGGCCCTCACAAGGTCCTCCTCGTGTGATACAAGGTAATGTTAAGGTCATGCTCGTTTGGAGGGCTCTGACGAAGGGATGACTCAACTAATATATGGGTGTCACCTTATTTTTAATGACATAGGATTGGTAGATGACAATTTTGAATTAGTAATGTTTTGTAATCATCATCATTGTGTCAATTGGACTAGATAAGATTTTTAGAAAATAGAAACGACCCTAAAGAGTATCAAACTATGTTAACAAACCGAATAAATGATTCTAAATGCTCTGATTCATATAATATTCATACTAATTATTAAAACGGCATACATCTACGAATGACGTTGAAATGATAACTAGACCTTTCAATCTACCTTCTAATATTATCTAATTAGTAATTACAATGGCTTCATTGAACAATTAGTGATAAATGGTTTTTATCAATGAAGAACAATTTTCACACACACTCTAATACAATAACGTTTAACGATATAAGATGAATGTGGTAACTGGTAGTCCGAGATTGTAGAATGCTGTAACATCGACAGTCTTTTAGCCTTAAAAACAACGTAGTTGACTTTTAGACTACTACGAACGCTTCTACACAAGCAGGCAGCAGCTTTTAAATGAAAAGTGGACTGAGGAATAGCCGTGATACATCCACAAGTTAAATCCTATGATATCTACATTGCACAAAACCAGACTCCTACCTACTAAGAAATGTTTGATCAAAAAAAGCAATAATCCACTGGTTGGAATGACCAACGACGGACACCATACCCCACATACAGCGGGCGTACAGCAGTCTTGTAGAAATTAGTACAGAAACCGATCCCAATAGCAAACATAGACTAATGGCTGAGGGGGCTGCGGGACGGTTCGAAAGAGATACCGCGGCCCCGGAACATAAAGGGCGAGGAAGGAACATGGATGGGTTTTAGTTAGTAAAAGTCTGACACTCCCTCCCGCTCCGCTTAGAGTAGGAGAAGTCATTTGATGATTGCCCATCCGAAAAAATAAAAAAAAAATACATAGACAAATAACACTGCTCAATCTGCAAATCAAAGTCATGACTAACTTAAATTAAATTATGAAGAAACGGCTACGATTCGTAGCACATTTTAAGATGCACCTACGTTTTCTTGTGATAGTCTACGAAATCGCGAACTGCGTAGCTGCGTAGAGCTTGTTTGCTACGAGTGTCTGAGTGACCTAAATCTGTTTATAGAACAACTGAGCGAGATTGATTTGTTACTGGTTTATGGAATCATAGGCTACATAATAACAGTCGCTCGGGTCGAACTTATTAAGCTGTGCTTGCTTAGGTTGGTCTGTGAATGAATGATCACCCATTGCATACCGAGTTTTCTTCGTGCCTCGGAAAGCACGTCAAGCCGTTGGTCCCGGCTGTAATTTTTTCATCTATGTATGATAGACGTTACAGGTAGTCAGTGACCCAAAAAGTCTGACAACCAGTCTTACCGAGGGTTACCGTATTACCCAGTACCAACTGGACTGTGGAGGTCAGATAAGCAATCGCTTCATGTAAAATACTGGTATTCAGCTGTATTCGGTTAGACTGGAAGTCGACCCCAACATAGAGGTTAAGGTAGGCAAATGATGATGAATTCAAAAAGTGAAAAAGATATTACTGCAAACGATAAACATGATGACGTCATCAGAGTCGTAGAATTTGTTCCAAGGTGTTGTGATTTTAACAAGAAACTAATATCATTTGACCTCCACGACCCAATTCATGAGTGGAAGAAACCATATGGTAAAGCCGAGATCTGCAATTTACTAAGTGCTTTTACTGAGACATGTTCTTGTCTCAATCTTGCATATTTTGTTGGTCGCCGATCATGCTACAGCGACATATTAGACAAAGTATGTGCTAAGAAACGTGTATAGATCTCGGTCTAAGATAAAAGAAAATTAACTACTTCCACAGTAATTTAAAAACGGATGACCTCTAATTCAAATCGTTTAAACACAAAGTAAGAATACTTAATTTTACATTTAAAATGATTTTCACACTGGCCACATTTTTTCTGGTCATAAATCTAAAAGTTAGAGGTACGATATAAATGGCGAGGTGAACATAATTTATGAGTTAGTGTCACTTTTACTCGAATCACCACTTAGCGGGAAGCTTGATGACTGGTGACTGATGGTGACTGGTGTGGAGACCCGACTGCTGGGACTTCGCTGTCTGCTGGTTATTGATGACAGGGGTGAAGGTGCGCGGTGATCTACCGTTGTCTTTGGTGATGATTCTAAGGTTTAGCCGTTTGGTGATTCGGCACTATAAACACATTCCCGAGATTGCCGCAATTTCTGATAATTCTAGGAGACCGTAAATTTATGCCAAATTACAACACCTAGATATTTGGCGAAATAAAATGACGTTTTTAAATGTTACACCATGATATAAATATTATACTTCATTAAGGACAGAATCTGATAGTATGGCTGAAAGATAAAAGGCGACTCCCAGACGATTTAAATGGATATGTTTCTGCTAGTTTCTGTAAGTCTAGTTTACTTCTAATTCTAACATTAACTGTGATTGCGGTGTGTTTCTTACCTTAACTAATAGTAATATCCTATTTTTAGTATTAAATACAACCATTTTTATCAACTCTCATCCAAGTTCCCACTTGTAAACTACAAAAGTTAGTTATTTCAATCTTTATAGATCTTTCAACGACAGTCAAATATAATGAAAACGAAATACGTTGTTAGTAGTTTTCCAATCAAAATATATCATCGCGGCGGCAAATGAGAAGGGGGTCAATGAGTAACAGTAAAGTTAAGACAATCTTTTTTTGACGCCTCGCGATGTTGCGATGTAATATCTTTGCAGGTGTTCGGGCGCAAAAAACTAGAGGTACCGATAGCCCTGTGGTTGTTACTTGGGCATTGTTATACCCGGACGGTTTACTTTTTGTTCTATTAGAACGTTATCTACACTAATATTATAAAGAGGAAAACTTTGTTTGTTTGTTTGTTTGGTTGTAATGAATAGGCTTAAAAACTACTGGACCGTTTTTAAAAATTCTTCCACCATTCGAAAGCTACATTATCCACGAGTAACATAGGATATATTGTATCCCCGTACTCCCACGGGAACGGGAATTACGCGTGTGAAACCGCGTGACGTCCGCTAGTTAAATATATAAATTGTTGTATTTATGAATTTCTAATTAAACTAGTGGATCAGCACTCCGTACGCTAGCATTGCAATTTATGAGAGATGCCCCTTCCTCGCCATTCAAATCTACCTGAAGTGTATTAAACCTCATATATGATTGCAATACGCACTTTACCCAAAGACGAATTTCATCTGCCTTGCAGCAAAAATTACCAAGTAGCGCTGCTTTAGGACACCCCGTTTCACAACCTCATCGCGAAGCCGTCAACTAACTTTATGCAAAAGTTATTGCTGGGAAATTTTCTTTTGAGTGAAAAATCACGTTTTATGGTAGAACTCAATGTAACGCACTCAAAACAATGTTCTGATATATGGATTGAATAGTACGGGGGTCGTGGAGGTGTTTGAAGCAAAAGTCTTACAATAAAAACTTGAATTAAAAAGAAAATACTTATTAAAAAGTTGGGACTTTAACCCCCAGTATCTCCGTAGTTCTAAAGCAAAATGATCGCAAAGACGGGAAGAACAAGTGCCTTCTGGCTTCGTTATGAGGTTTTTTTGTACCTTTTACACCACCACTTTTTGATCAAAGTTAAATTAACAACATACATTTGTAAATCTGAATAAACCATTATGTATAACTTCTCTATGAATCTATGAGTCACCGCCCGGTATCCTTGCACCTCGTTTTTTTTTCCGTCCATCACTCGAGCATCTACCTGTCCTCGCCTTAACGGCTACAATCATTCTTGTTATGATAATTTCGTTCTTAATTACTGTCAGTGTTAATTGTGGCCGAAATAGAGGCGCTTGAATGATTGATGCTCATTTTTTTTTGGCCAGTTTCCGCAGTAGGTGGCGTGATCGTAAGACATCATGAAGAAACCTGGAAACACCTTATTGATCTGAAGTTGCCATCAAGCTGTAAACAAGCGTGGTTATAAATATTTAATAATGCTCCCTATTGCTCTGTATAACGATAATTCTGGAAGGTTTTGGATCTACTTATCCCCATTATTCCGGGCCGGGTCTTCCCAGGTCTTAGGGTTTTCCTTTTTTTTTAAGGGATGTGACAAAAGATATCTGTTACTTTTATTGTTTGACGACCCGAATGGCGCAGTGGTAGTGACGCTGCCTTACGTTCTTAGGGTCCTGGGTTCGAATCCCGGTAGGAGCAAATGTTTGTGTGATGAGCATGAACATTTGTTTCCGAGTCATGGATGTTTATATAAATATAATAAGTACGTATTTACAAACAAAAAAGTATATATTATGTAGTATATCAACTATCTAGTGTCCACGACACAAGCTTTGCTTAATGTGGCACTAGGTGGCACTGTGTGCGATATTTATTTTTATTTATTTATTTATTGTTCTGTCACGTGAAATGTCCGGGCTTGAAATGGTCGGGTTGGCTCAGTATTCTAGAGAACGCATTTACGGCCCTATATCGTTAGTAACCCAGGATCCATGTTGTAATTGAGTGGAAGAGGAGAACATGTTGTGCTGACCTGAATATGTAAAATGGGACAGGGGCTGGAGGTGCTGGTGATGATGATCGTCAGTGATCCAGGAGCATCGAGATCATCTAACCTGGTCCTGTGTTTAAGGCGATTACATGAGCTAAACGCGAGTTTTATACGTATTGAGTTTGAGTTTTGAAAACATAATACAATTAATTTGACTCGATAAAAAAATCACGAACTTATCTCTAAAAATTTCTTTCAACCGAAAAAAACATACTAATATGCATGCGATCATTCTTATTTTTTGGCAAATAATTCTACAAACAAAATATTAGCATTATAGTGTTTTAGTTTTTTAGTCCAATCAATTGATTTTTTGTAAATCGATCGAAACCACTCATTTCGCACTATTTGGCCCGCAGTGACTGACGTAACAACCACTTTGTAGTGCAAGCTGATTAGAACTTTATTCTAACAACTTTTCAAACGAGGTTTGAACCACCACAAATAGAGTTGCTAATTTAGCTCACCTAGTCGCCTTAACAGACTTCAAAAATAGCAGGATGGTGATGAGCACGCTTGTGTCTAATTAAATTGATCATCTATGTTATGCCACATACGAAGATAACAAAGTACTGTCCATTATAAACCTTAATTAATTCTCGATAGCTATTAATAAAATCGTACTAATGAATTGTTCAATAGATAAAGTCTTATTGTTGTGTATATTGAAATGATCAGTCGCACAATTAGCATTCATTAAATCTTTTCATTTGAAACGATACACTAAACCGTTTATGTTTCTTATTGATAGTTTTTTGTGAGTACTCGGTACTGCTACAGACTATGAGTAACTATGAAATTAGTATTATGAGTGATTTATTGAATAATTATATTCTGCCCCAACTGTGGTGCAAAGTGGAATGTTCGCAGTTATGATGTACACTCATCATCATCATCTCAGCCGAAAGACGTCCACTGCTGGACATAGACCTCCCCCAAGTGTCGCCACATTGACCGGTCCCTTGCTACTCGCATCCACCGGATTCCCGCAACCTTCACCAGGTCATCGGTCCAACTAGTGGGAGGTCTTCCTGATGTACACTGTGCACCACTGTGTCTATCAGTACATAATAAAATAACCTTATACAAGCACATTCTGATGCCAATTTGGACGTATGGCATCCAATTTTGGGGCTGTACTAAACAAAGCAATGTCAAAATAATCCAGCAATTCCAAAATAAAGTACTTAGGGATGCCGTCAATGCACCCTGGTACATAAGAAATGACGACCTTCATCGTGACCTTAAAATGGATTTCGTCACCACCATTACCCAAAAATTTGCTGAAGCCCACGAACACAGACTTCATGAATGTTGAGGCAATCCAGCTGCTAGACAATACAGACTTAGTGCGTAGGCTAAAAAGAACTAAACCTTTTGAATTAGTGTAGTGTACAAAGTGAATGAGTAATAGTAACAATGTTGTGCTATATATATAACACATGAACATAGTGTTTTATAAATTATATTAGACTCTAAGAAAGTGCTACGGACTTGTGTAAAATTGCAAATGAACACTATTCTTAGTTTTAACATATTCTATCACGTAACATATTAAGTTAGAGTTAAATTGCTTATTAGTCTTTTAGGCTAGATTGTAATTAATTATTAAGATTTTTTTTCTTAATATTATAGTACAAAAAAAAACTGTGCACCACTTATTGAATTTATTGGTGGTTTACTATTATCTTTCTGTTACGAAAATTGAACAAACATCTAAAGAAGCACCCATTTAGGTTCAAGTTACTCTAACTACTACTACTAATCATACTCTACTATAGGTGAATGTAATGAATGAATGAATGAATGTAATGTCTACTTTGTACTATAGGTGTAGTAATGTACTCTACTGTAGGTCTCGAAACTCAAAAATTAAAAGTTTTGTAGATTTAGTCATGTTCTGAACTTCGATGTCTTAATACAGATATCGGTAATCACTGTTCATAACCTTGATTAGAAGCTACGAAGAATGAGAATGATGTTCTGAAGGTGAAATTAAAAGTTACGTAGGACAGATACCAAAAACTTTTCCTTTTGATTCCTTTTCACACTTCTCAGGCCCACTTGAGCTCCAAATTACGGGGGCCCGAGTGTTTTGGCTAGGAAGACGAAGTGCCGCAATACTCCCCAGCGAAACCCCTCTGTCTGATGTGTTACAAGAACATCAGAAGATCCTCTCTTTCTTCCCTACTTATCCACATCTCGTCGGTTCATCTCCTGCTAGAAGTATGCCCGACACACATACATACATTACGCTGTAGTTGTTAGTAATAGTGATTCGCGAGTAATTACCGGACCCGTTGTTGCTGACCATACATCAAACGCGGTACGGCCAGTCATTACTAAGATGGATGAATCGCTTTCTTATAAATAGGTTAAGTCGCGGACTTTGTGCTACTAAAAGCGAGTATTAAAGCTGTTTTAAATGACCTAGATAATGGAAATTACATATTTATGACTCATATTTTTCCACGGTTTGGCAAGTGTAGTAGATGAAAATTCTCATTAGATCAGAACCTAAACGTTTTTAAGTCGTAAGCAGTAATGGTCTATCGATGTGCCAAATTTTATCTAAACGCTGTTCAGATGTGCAGTGACAGACAGTCGGATAGATTGTCTGACAGGCACACATGGTTTCTTTGAATTATGGAACGCATAGTGACTGCAAGGTTTCTTTATATAATTGTCACAGATTTATTAAAAATAAATGAGCACCTACATATTTGTGTTTTATATCAGTGCCATTTCCATGTGAAAACAAGCCATACGCGAATGTCTTAGTGCCACTACTACATCAAATTGTTATTTGCGTTTCTAAGTATAGCAATTTTGCTAGATTATTTTACAGCTCTTGATTATAGCCTCACCTTTATAAAGCAGAGTTTTTCTAAGTAGGTTTCGTTTCATGCTAATGATACACGAGACATACTGACACCTTCCCGCTATCATACCTGCTAGCGCTCCGCTTATGACTGAATCTCGACCTTTATAAGTAACTTTCGTTGCATTGGATGTCAGTATTTTGCTTAATACACCAACTTTTCGGGCATATTTTCAACTATTTGAACAGGGGGGTGAAACTTCCATACATTGGCGTCAAACAAAATGATTCACTTTTTGTATTTGGTTGAACAGAAACTAACAGTGCCATCTAACAGTTTAGGTACACAGTTTTAAAAACGAAAACCGGAGTTGTGCATCTATCTTGTATTATATAGTGTATTATCTATGTATTTGAATGAGTGACTTGTTATCTTTTACGTGCGGACTGAGAGTTCTGGACTCCGACTGAGGACTAAGACTGACAATGTACAAAAAATATCTATCTACCTACAGTTTCCGTGTCCGCAGCTAGTCCACAGCCCGGGCCGCTCGGTTTTACGTTACGAGATGCATTTCATGCCATACACTGGTACGTCTGCGTCGTCGCCACCATCCCGCTATCTCCTTCGCTTCCGCTCCGCTCATGACCAAAGCCTCTCCTTGATAAGTGAGTTTCATTCAATTCGGCTTCATGCTAATGGCGCGTCTGGCTTACTGACACAATTCTCTCGGTCGCTTAATTTATTTATTATTTATATTGGCGGCTTTAGTATGCACTCGGTAAAGATGGATGTGCTTAACACTATTGTAATGTTTACTGATGTATTCTTGCTTTTCAAAGGTATTTAATTTAAACTTTATAACATGTGAGATGCCACTATAATATACAAGTTATTGCGCGAAAATAATAATCGTAATCGTTATTTGCATTCAATTAGATATGTTTTATCAACTATGTTGTGGTGGTCTTCTAGTCTAACCGGATAAAACTGGTTACCAGTATTTGACATGAAGCGACTATATATCTGACCTCCACAACCCACATAAAGGCTTCGATATACCTGCTCCATAATGTTAACATTCTCACTTAAAGTTTTCCGTCATAATTATCACCGCAACTTTAATTAAACACGTTCATGAATTCTGAATTGTTCAGATTTTCAAAAACTGAGCAATATACAGTTATAAGTTTCAATAAAACAAATGTAGGGTAGGCCGTACAAGCTAAAATACACATGCATAAAAATATACACGGAACAAATATTTAATTATAGGCCGTGAAGATTTTATACTTGCGTGGGAATCGAACCGGCACTGAGCATAAAAGCAAGAGGCATGGCGCCAATTGAACCGTATGTTTTTATTATAAAGCCATTCAGATGTAGTATGGGTACCGGTGTCCAATTACAGGCTCGTGAGATATTTTATATTTGGACCAAAAGCACAAAAAGGTTTGCAAACGCATGGTGATGTACAGAAGTGCTGAAGAGGCAACAGGTGGCGGTAGCCATTTCCTATCAGTTTACTTGGTCGGAGCAACTTAAAACTCGCGCATTACTTACAAGAATTCCACAGAATGGAATTTCACCAAATTCTTCTCAGCGTTCGGCCCCCGGATCTTAGTCATGATCTAAGTTACCGTTACTAAAACCTGACATGTCATCACGATTGCACAACTCACCATCATCGGGTCATCTCAAGGGGTATAGGAACCAACAGTAGGGAGGGGGAGCAGTAGGGGGGGGACCGGCCTAGTTTCCGTAACGGTGTGCGATGTAGGACAGTCGAGTTTTTGCGAATGGACCGAATTTTGACAAGTATTGACCAAGTTGTCGTAGTTGTTGCGATGTTTTATTTGCGCTTCGTTGGTCGGCGATTGTTTTTCTGTTTGAGTGTTCCTTTTTTATGGAGATGAGTGGTTCCGTTTTGTTAGCTTTTGAACGAAGTTGGGTGAATGAATATTTTTTTGACGCTTTGGAGATACTTATTGATATTGATTAGGACAGATCTGAAAGTAAAATAGTACTCAAATGGAGACGCTATAATCCACCTCGTGCGCGTAGTGCGATCGATTTAGTATAAATTATGTCACTTACTCGCAGTTTTCTTCACGAAATTTTCCTTCACCATATTGAATTTTTGACAAGTGTGGATGAAATGATTTACGCAAAGTAAAGTATCTACTTAGTATAAAAACTTTGAATATTACAAAAATATGTCCCAAATTAAGTCGTTAATATCTATCTTGCCACTTCTCTCACTTTAGATATCAACGCGTGCGTCCAAAAGTGCTGACTTTGAAATAGAAATACTATGCCATGCCGTGACGGTAAATATAGTCGTAATATCAGTAAAAGACGTATGGAATTGTAGGAAATTACATATTTGCTCTGCAGATTATGTACTCGTATATTTTGGACGGTTAGATCTGACGGAAAGTAGGTTTTTATTTTTGTTCGAGGACCATTTGCCGTTTTGTGTGTTTGGAACATTAGTGAATGGATTATAAGATTTTGCGAAGGTGTTTTCTTTATTTATTCGCGTATAGTGCTGTTGTTTGATGGAGAGGGACAAGAGGACCAAATAAAAGATTGTTTGAGGAATGATATGTGGAAAAAAGGAGTAAATGATAGCGTCACGATTGACAGAGGAGAATGGAAAAAAAAACGTGTTGCGCCGACCACAAGTATCACGGGATAAAGGAAGCACGATGATAGTCAACATGACGCATAACATTTAGGTAATAAAAGTACAACAAAATATATATCTGTCACCGTAAAATTGTCAAACACGTTAGATTGTAATCTCTCTAGCGATATTGTAAACTCTCGAAATATTGTCAAACGAACATACTGCTTACAATAAAACGCATTATTTTTCGTGAAATGCATGCGATGGTAGTCAACTCACGCGGTGTGGAGGAGAGGGGGAAGGAGGGGTCAACCTTGCCCTATGGTACAATTCTCATGAAAAGATAATGTACCATTCCCGAGAAATACCGATTAATATAACCTAACCTTTTTTTTTTTAGGATGGGATATCATCAAATGTCTTCTCCCACTCTGGGCGGAGCGGGGCTGAGTGTCAGACTCTTACTGACTAAAACCCATCCATGTTCCTTCCTCGCCCTTTATGTTCCGGGGCCGCGGTATCTCTTTCGAACAGGCCCGCAGCCCCGGAATATAACCTAACCTTAAAACACTTTAAATTCCCCTAAAAAAGTTCGTTTTTTTTATGTTAGTATATTTTTATCTTGTCATTTTGTGTATTTTATCTATTGGCCTTAAGATGCCTGATTATAAAATTATTGATTGATTCATAAAAAGCGTAGTCGACGGAGCTTAGCTTCGCGGTGACATCCATAAACATCCAAACAGTAGTTACTCAAAGATAGTACAATTTCTTAGTATCCCACTGAAGGGTGTTACTAACAGCGACATGCCGCATCCTTCTGTCAAATAGCAAACTATGACTGGTTAGACCCCGTCATATAGTTTAGTTCCCCATATTTAGGTTGGTATAGCCACTACTTGATATCGGAGGGGATCCAATAGGTGACCGCACCGTAAGACCTAAGGTTCAACAATGCAATTAATAACTGCGATCGTCATCTTCATCATTAGCCTATTCATTGTTCCCATTGCTGGGAGTGCTGTCAAACAGGCCTCCTCTTTATGAGAGCGGGCCTAGTGCGGATTGGAGATGTCTTCAAACTTTTTGGTTCTAGGACACACCGGTTTCCTCACGATGTTTTCCTTCAACGTTTTCAAAACAGTGGTGATGAAATAAATTACACAAAGTAATGCGCCTGTCTGGGTTTGAATCCATGGCGTTTGGTTCGTAAGTCGGGGCCGCCACCACTGGGCCACTGCGATCATGATGACGATGATCCAACCATTGTATATTTTAAATACCGCACATCAGCTTCGTTCAATCAATATTTTAAAGGCTCAATTCGTGTAAAAAATCAATCAGCGGGAAAAAAACTTTTATTACTTACAAATCATGTTTGTTAGGATCATTAATATTAATAAAAAGATTGATTACAGTTGTATGCTGTGATTCTTCGTGTAGTAAGTAGTTAGTTAGTCATCACAACCAATCAGTAACTGTTTCAGTATTACGGTAGATTAGTTTTTATAGTTATTTCGGACAGGTAGCGACGGGTTACAAGTCAATTCACTAGATACTAGGCTATTGAGCTTGTTCGACCCAGTTCGCTCTAGTGAATTGCGCAATTTAATTAATTATTATGAACTAATGCATCTTTATATTTTTCATAAAACTTTTTGTAAACGCTGAATAGTTTTCTTTAGGCTCGAATTCCTTTTATTATAATATAAATATCAGATAAATTAGGCAATATTTATAAGTTAGGTAGCTACTTCGACGAATTGATGTCAATATCAATTATCTACAGTTATTGAGGTTTTCTCAAGTGAATTTCTCAGAAGCAGATCGAATCTGGAACGTAAGCATGGAAGTCTCTTTAGGCATCTTTTAAATCTACCCAATTAGTGAAAAGCGAATTATTAAAACGCTAAAATATTGAAAGCCCTTTGCTAACCCAGCTAGTTATATTTCATGGCCCATAAATTACCATTGGGCCGTAAAAAATGGTCAAACACTTAACTGTTACGACACGTGTCGAAGCCGTTAATTGCGTGCGCTCGCGCAGAACATCTCGTCGATCACGGTGACACTGTAGTGCGGCGTACTGCGAGATCAATCAGGTGCTGACGAGCTTGCCGTTATACCCACGGCGAGATTAATAGGATGTAAGCAGTGAGAATGTGTAGCGGATCTTTATCAATTTTACATTCCAATCTCATTAATTATAAAACTTAAATTGTCCTTTTTCCCTTTGGTATTTGTAATAAACGTTTGTTCCTCATTGCCGTGAATTGAATTATTGGGTAACTAGTTATTGTTGTAACAGAAGCTCCAAATCTCATTTATTTAAAATGGTTTTGAAACAGTTTCAATTTAAACTTCTGGACCGACAAAGAAATTATAAATCAGATTCTGTTGGCAGCAGATAAATTTCTCACATTATCCTGTGCAAAATACATAAGAATCAATCAATTAAACTCAAACTCATAGATTTTAATTCAGTAAAACAATCTATATGCACCATTCCTTTCATAAATTCCGCATCCACAAACCCAAGCAGCCAGCATCAGTAGGTCGTCTACAAATGACCGCAAGATTCACAATCCGCCCTTTGAGATCGGGAACTATGATCTGGGTGTGTTGAGCGTTATGAAGAGGCATTTGTACCGGTAAGGCTTTGTAATTGTGACTAATGAAAGCTTGTTGCTAGGAGGTGCTGCTGGAGGTCTGCATAACTTTGTACTTATAGAAGGAGTGAGGACAGTTATCAACGCGGAATTGGCTTCCATACAAGTAAAGTGACAATGATGTCATTCGCTTCGAACAACACGACACGATACCGTGTCAGGATATTCGTCTTTATTGCCTGGACTTTAAGTCCTCACCAGCAGGTTCCTGCCAACTCTCTGATATCCTCTTTATCAACATGGAGCTAGGTTTCCAGGCAAGAATAAACAACTTTTTTTGACTGAAGCTTAAAATGGTGTGTCATTGGGTGAACTGTTGTGTAGGGTGGTGAAGATCAGATGCAAACCCTTGGTGATGTCAATCTTCTTTCAAAGGATAGCGATAATAAGACTAGAAACTTTTCCAAAATATCGCGGGCTTTTGTAGTGAAAATGACGCCACGTAATTTAGAAAAAAAAGGGCTGGAACCAATAAAGTTATGAGTTTGTAATTGTTACGAGATCTCAGCTTTCGTTACCCACAGAATGTGACTGAAGAGTAGTCACTTCGTGATTCCCCATTTCTATCCACCGATTTAGACAAACAGTAAGAGTACCTAAACAACGTAACAAAAGAAACCAAATGCAATTAATTTTACGACCATACACAGTACTATCGCCAACAAAGAGCCAAAAGGCATCAGCAGAAAGGTAGCTCTATTTGTTTGTTTATAGCACCTGCAATATACACCATGACGGGATCTAAGGCTAACCGTAACTGCCCTTGCAAACTTAACACGAACAACAATACGGAAATTTCAACCTTATAGCGTAGCAGTTACGGTTTCGGCAAAGCCCTACATTAACTTGGTATATAAGCCGCCAAAGTAGAGATGTTACCTTTTTTTGAAACAATAGCTTTTGGCCATAACAGGACAGAATGTATTGGAGCGGTAAAAGTTGTTTGTTCTATTGTTAGCACTATCTCCGGAACTACTGGGCTGATTTTGATCGGCTTGTTCGTTTCTATGTAGAGTGGATGGGTTTCGTTAACGAGGTTATGGGAATTTCGGTATATCTGCTAACTTACCTGCGAAGGAAACGAGGTTTTTCATTCACTGACTTTAAATTATGTTGATTGATTTTATTAAGTCGCAAACAAACGTGTAGTGCTGCAATGACGTCTCTTCAGACACTAGTGCGTTGCCATCCCGTAGACAAAAATGGTTATCTTATTTGCCTGCGTTGACACAAGCACTCATGCCATTCCGAGGCTCCTATGAAGAAACCTAACCCATGTTTGTACAGTGACATAGGATTATGATGATGAGCTTTGAACTCCTTTACAAAGAATACTACTTCGTCTTGGTCAACAGAATGTTCTCAACGCAAAGGTATTCAAATGAACCAGGTCAATAGCAACTGATCATTTATCGCTCGTCTAGTCTCAGTGTAACGTGCTCAATTGGCAACTACGGGTTATATTTCTTCTGATAGCCTATGGATATAGTATCTTAAATCTTACCTTAACGATTTGCTCCAAACATATCCTGAAACAAATACTTCAGCAAGTAAGCCGCGTGTGTTGGTAGACGTGCGCGCACGCACGTCGCGGTCGGGGGCGCGCGCGGCATCCCGTGCGCCTGCGCTGTGCGCGACGTGCGACAAGCGACACTCACGCGCACCTGATCATGCGTTACACCACATTATTTATATAGGAGCTGCTGTGGACTTATCGGGATTTACTGAATATAACAGATTAATTATTATTAAAAGGATGTAGTACTACGCAGCCGACTGGTTATATTCACATGGGTTCTGATATTCATAATTATCAACCCAGTTGACCCCGATTAAAACGAAAACTTATTGCTATAAAGTGACATATGTTTAGTTCCATCAACAAAAAAATTGGTTAAAGTTTTAGCAGGGACGGACATTTATTTAGGATCAGATTCGCATGGTTCAAGATTGTCGTATAGTAATGGGCATAATCTCACGCTGGTTATGGAATAACCAGTTGCGTCTATTCCCAAGCACACGCCAAGGAAGTCAATGTTTTTTTAGACATTTTTGTGTACATTGTTCTCCCCACAAAATGTTAAACGCTTTGTAAGGAACATTAACATTAAGACCCTAATATATTAGCTTTGAGTATAATGTAAGTAAAACAATCAAGTCGTAATCGTCCCATTTGTCACAACAATAATTGTAGTTCACCAACACTGGCCAACACATGTTGCCCAGCATTGGCGAAACAAATCACACAATACATGAAAGTCTTTCACCCAAAAACAAAACACGAACATTATCGAAACTTCTTTCAAAAATGGAACGCGTGATGAGAACTCTATTTACTTTTTAATTATTTAAAAAAGCAATTGACCAAAGAGTCTTGAACACATGTTTTTTAAGGATTATTTATAAAGTTTTATGAGTTTTTGTTTGTATATCTGTGTGTACAGTTAAGGAAACAGGCTCGAACGAGATAATTGCCGTTACCGGTCATAAAGGCGGCAAAGTTTTATTGGGCGTGTGTTTATTGCGGATTGCCGTTAAATATTCTAATATTTTGGTAACGTAGAGGTTCTTTGCTTAATGTTTGGTATGTATTACAAGAATGCCGGTTCAAGTGTTTGGGGTAGATTGTATTTTTACGTCTCATTTCTTACCTATGCTTGTCTTACTAGAACATTCTTTCTTTTGCTTGACAATAGCGGTGCGTAGTTAATATAAAATTGAAAAAAAAAACCTTGTGTGTGTGGCTATGTATTGTGTGTTTTAGCCGAATTACTTAGGTATTTTTTTTTTCATTTTAGTTTTTAAACATAGGTAAGGATATTTTTTGTTATTTGCATTTTTTCGATATTTTAACCGTCTAAAAACCATGATAGCTTTATTCATAATCCTGACTTTTGTCTGTACGATATACACTTCCAACATCATCAAATACCCATCAGTAAAACTTCCTTATTTCCTAAAAAAAGTGAGCATTCTTCAAGAAACAAATAAACAATAACGTTGTTCAAGTCAGAGTGTAACTAGGTAAGCAGTGCTCGCTCTACTTACATTTTGGGTTAGCTCGCCGCGACTTCGCGAGCCTCTGACCTCCTCGGAGTTATTGTGAAGAGGCTTATTGCATCGACTTTATGGACACATGGTGAGGTTTTCTTAAAAATATCTGGTCATAATTAATTATTGTATTAAAGACATGAAACTGACATGTTCGCTGTTTTGGAACGCTTGTCTTGTTCCTTCACATTCTATATTCAAAAATTTTAGGCGAACTGAATAAGCGAAGATGGACGCACAGGTTCCAAAGAAGTTGAAGGATTGCACCGGCCAGTATTTGTAATTGTTTTTTATTTTATTTAAGTCAAACTCTGTGATAAACATGCGATTCCAAGATTGTACCGGTACGTAAAGTTGCTATATCATTGTGGATAGGCGTCCGCGTCTTATTACCAATTTTGGATAACTAGTTGATAGGTAAAGCTTCATCATCATCATCCACAGCCCCACTTCACCCACTGCTTTACAGGCCTCCTTTTTAATGTGACAAACTTTCAGGTATCCTGTAACTCACAGGTACCTAATTGCTGAAAAAACTTAAATGGCTTTGACAGGAAAACTCTTCTTATAGTACGGTGCGGCCAAAATGAGCGAACCAGACTACGAAGAGATAATAATTATTATTTATTACAATGTATGTACAGACGCACGAGAATGACACCTACCTAAAAATGCAATAATAGTATATTGTTATACAAGGGTCTAAAATGACCCATTATATACGAGGTAGTAAATAGAAACCGAGCTATAATGGGATTTTAGCGCCGTGTGTTATACCGTACTTTTCACTACGATTGCGAGAAAATAAAGTAACCATATTTTATATGATGGTTTATTTTATTAACAATTAAATATACAATTTGTACTGTTGTTTATATTTATTGAGATGTTTTTTCCCGGGCAACATAGTTTATTTTCTCTGTGAAGACGAATATAATATTGTGTCGTCTGTGGGGTAAACGTAGGAGATAAAAAGGAATCCTACTTATAATTCAAATAAATAATACAGAAAAAGTCATAAAATTTCGCGCCTATGCCTTTTTAGGGTTCCGTATAGTCAACTAGGAACCCTTATAGTTTCGCCATGTCTGTCTGTCCGTCCATCTATCCGTCCTCGCTTAATCTCTGTGACCGTTAGCACTAGAAAGCTGAAATTAGGTACCAATATGTGTATCAATCACAAGGACAAAGTGGTAAAATAAAAATTGGAAAAAAATGTTTTATTAGGGTAGCCCTATATGTAAAGTGGGAAGTGTTTTTTTTTTATTTCAACCCTAACGTGTGATATATTGTTGGAAAGGTATTTAAAAATGAATAAGGGTTTTCTTAAAATATTTTTTTGATAATGTCATTAATTTCGGAAATAATCGCTCCAAAAGTAAAAAACAATGTGTGGCGGACACCCCCCTCTAACTTTTGAACCATAAGTTTAGAAAATATGAAAAAAATCTGAAAAATAGAACTTTATAAGGACTTACTAGGAAAATCATTTTGAACTTGGATGCAAACAACAGTTTTTGTACAAAAAAGACAAAAAGTTATACAAAATAATTTGTACACTCATAAGTGGGAACACTTATTGTGACGGACGGGAAACTACGGAATCATACACTGAGCGTGGCCCGACAGGCTCTTGGCTGGTTTTTCTTATTTCTTCTGCAGCTGGAATGCAATGCACACATTCTGCCAAAGAGCTCGGCGTTCGGCGCGTTTGATTCCATTTTTAAAATAATATGTTTTTTTTTAATAGAACAGTAATAAGTCGATTCTTTGTGAATTATGAATAAAAACTTGTGCGTTTTCGAACACCGACGACGAAAATTAAAAAAAAAGAAACTGGTTTTCCCTAGGGCAATAAATGCAATTTTACGCCCGCTCTGGTACACTATTATGACGCTCTTTTTGAGCAAGAGGAGTGAAAAACGAATTACGATGTCTTTACCTGAGTACGTTCACTACGTTCAGGATGAAATTTACATTTTTTTATATACAGTGACCGCGCAATATGTGGCTCCAAATAAATGCAAAGTGCCAAAACGTGTGCGATTGGTCACAGCACGGGGTCAAGTAGGGCGTGGCGGGGCGACCAGCGCACGCGCAGATATCCGTCACACTTCGACCCAACGAAAGCAGTTCCTACATACTGGTGGCTAAAATATGTGAACAGTTTTATTTATTATCTTGTACATTACCACAGATATTATAATACTTCGTACATTACCCTCACTTCTTTTTAAGCTACCTATCAAGAGATCAGGCATGGAAATTCTGTTATGAGGTTCGTTGGGAACTTCCCGAAACATTCGACAACTAAAACTACACTTATTCTTAAGTTAGCTAACCTGGTAATTATTTTTCTCCTACTTATCGGCAAGGTCATCAAAGCTTTCCTGTCCTTCTTATGTATTTGTCACCGTAAAATTGTCAAAAACGTTATATTATAATATCTCTAGCGATATTGTAAAGTCTCGAATTATTGTCAAATGAATATACTGCTTACAACAAAACGCATTATTTTTCGTGAAATGCATGCGATGGTAGTCAACTTACGCGGTGTGGAGGGAAGGAGGGGTCCCCCTTGCCCAGTGGCACAACTCTCATGAAAAGTTAATGCACCATTCCTGAGAAATACCGATTAATATAACATAACCTTAAAACACTTTATATTCCCCCTAAAAAGCGTGGTCGACTGAGCCCCGCTTCGCGGGGCCCCTATTTCCGAGTGCAGGGTTTAAAGGAACCTAACTAACCTAACGGGGGGGTGCCCCAAGTCCCGATTATGGGGGCAGAGATACTTCCGTATGTTCAGTTGACAATAATTCGAGACATTACAATATCGCGAGAAAAAACACGTTATATTGTAATATAACGTGTTTGGCAATTTTACGGTGACATATTCATAACTCTTTAAACACCTACTTTGCGACTAGAATTTAGCCTTTTTAAAGTAGGTCTTTCTATTGTCCTTTAGGTACGACTTCACAAATCATTTCCTACCTGTAGCCTTTAGAACAACCCCAACAGTTCCTTTCGTGCTATTGTGATGTGCACCAACAGAGCTTTGCACAATCACTTGCACAATGTGCAATTGTGCACCTCCAATAGATTCGTGGGCGGTCAATTTGTCACACCTTACTGCCACGCTCGAGTTTTTGTCACATCAGCTAATGAAGGTCACCTGATTGCTAGTCGGCCAATAATGGGCAACGGTAGCATGACTAATTGAAAATTGAGGAGTTGGGACAATGCTAACAGTCCGATGACACAAACAGTCGATCTATATGATTTATTTAAACGAAATTATGAACCATTGATGAATTGCCACTTGTCTTGTGAAAGGCGCTCATTAAATAGTATATTTTATAACGAGGGACTAAACGAAGTCATTATATACCCGAGGTGGTTTGACTCCCGAGCTTGCGAGGGAGGCAATGAAAGCGAGGGTAAATTATATTGGCGTTTAGTCTCGAGGTGCAAACTGTACTTTTCACTTCGAGTGCGAGAAAAATAGTCATTTAAAACTGAACAAATTTACACTCGACAAAAATTCTGAACTGAGCGGTCAGTTTTTTCTTCTATCAGGTCAGTCACAGATTAACCATTGAAAACACAACACAAACTCTCAACATTTTCGCAATGAAGATGATCCACACTCCACAGATAATTAGTACCTACATTACTGCAAAAGCAATGCTGTTTAGCAAAAGAGGCATTGCTTTTTAAAATCAACGTTGCACACAAACAACCATAATTTTTTCTCGCGTTGAAGAAAGAGTTCATTTGTTTTTTTTTCAATAAACCGCTTTCTATTTGCATGTCAATTCGAAATTTAAATAAAACTTTTGTCAAGTTACTCTTTTGTGGCCATGTTTCAGAGTAAAGGATCGTTTCATTTTTAAATTAATTTTTACTCCCTAGGGAATAAAGTCACTTTAATCCCGCTTCGTAGGGCTATAACGGCGTACTTTTAGAGCAAGAGAAGTGAAAAAAAAAATTTAGTATCAGATGTGGCACTAACGATGGTCGGCGGGATGCTGGGAGTTTGTTAACCTGAAAATCATCATTTCACGAACGAAATACCCCAATGATAGTTTGTAACCTACCTATTTGTTACTCGCCTCACAAAAAGCATGTTGAATTTGAAAAGGACAACTCCTCATGTAACAATTACATCACGATCCATTTTACAATCCATCACTGTCAATTTACCTTTATTGAGCGCGTCAACACCCCGCCGGGCTCCACAGTCAAGTTACAATGGCTGACCAAAATATTTACCATTCAAGCAGCTACCGGAGTTTTTACCTTCGATACCTTAGAGCATTCAAAGGACACTTGTTTTCATCAAATTTATGGGTGTATTGTCGCCAAAAGCATTGTTTTAAAATATTTTAGGAGCACCTTGCTTCGAGGAAACTCTTTGTGAAGCGTGGAAATTACATTAGTTTTGTTTTCGGGATGCCTTAAAATTCGGTAGTTTGAGATATGCTGTAAATTACGTGATTGTACAATGACGTTTGCAGGCGGCCGACACGGTGCCGGTGCCCCATTGCGGAGTTTGAACGAAATAGCAGAGATTTATGTTTCCAAAGAATTAAAGTAGATAGTTAACTTAACAACTTATCATAATATTATCACGCTATTTGCCATCCAGGGTATGAAGGATCTGGGTCTTTTGCACGAAAGACATTTGCGCGAAAGACACTTGCGCGAATCCGTTTGCGCGAAAAGACAAATGCGCGAACGGACTTTTGCGCGAACAGACATTTGCGCGCCAGGACACATGCGCGAATGGACTTTTGCGCGATTGGACTTTTGCGCGAACGGACTTTTGCGCGAAAGGACAATTGCGCGAGTGGAAACTTGCGCGAGAGGACATTTGCGCGACTTAATGGCCACAGAGGTTTACTCTGTGGAGTAAACATAACATCACAATATTATACTTGAAGGGGGTTTTTTTTTATACTTTGATCATGAGTGTCATTTTCATAGTTTTTGAGGTCGCTGATTACGAAAATGGGGTCAAAAAGAAAATCCAAAATGGCGCCCATGCTTTCTTTTGTTTTTCTTTTGTCATGGGTGTCGTTTTCATGGTTTTTGGAGTCGCTGATTACGAAAATGGGGTCAAAAAGATAATCCAAAATGGTGCCCATGTTTCTTTTTTGTTTTTCTTCATGGGTGTCCTTTTCATGGTTTTTGGGGTAGCTGATTACGAAAATGGGGTCTAGAAGAAAATTCAAGATGGCGCCCATGTTTTTTTATAGTTTTTCTGTCATGGGTGTCGTTTTCATGGTTTTTGGGGTCGCTGATTACGAAAATGGGGTCAAAAAGATAATCCAAAATGGTGCCCATGTTTTTTTTGGTTTTTCTTCATGGGTGTCCTTTTCATGGTTTTTGGGGTAGCTGATTACGAAACTGGGGTCAAAAAGAAAATTCAAGATGGCGCTCATGTTTTTTTATGGTTTTTCTTCATGGGTGTCGTTTTCATGGTTTTTGGGGTCGCTGATTACGAAAATGGGGTCAAAAAGATAATCCAAAATGGTGCCCATGTTTTTTTGGTTTTTCTTCATGGGTGTCCTTTTCATGGTTTTTGGGGTAGCTGATTACGAAACTGGGGTCAAAAAGAAAATCCAAGATGGCGCCCATGTTTCAATCAATCAATCAATCAAAGCATTTATTTCAAGTAGGCCAATAACAGGCACTTTTGAATTGTCGAAACAAAGATGAACATTTACAGTAGCTACAGTCCCAGTCACAAGACATAAAAACTGTGAAAGTACTGTAGTTGCCCATTCCCTAGCGTAGATCTCTATGGAGAAGAACGGGCAAGAAACTCCATGGACACTCTTTTAAATCAAAATATTGTTACAAAATCTTGGTTACATCATTCATGTTGAGATGGTAGATTATGTGAGAACAATGTAGCAAGATGTGCACGTTAAAAGTGTCCATAGTAAAAACAAAATAATTCATTCAAATAAGCCATGGCAACTAAGAGATGACCAGTCACAACTGACAGCACCCGTTCACGAACATGACGCATGGATCAGCACCATTCAGCTCAACCACTTTGAAGGGAGCTAAATGATCCGACACACGCGCCACCATCAGCGAGACATTTGAGTGAGCATGGCATACTCTCAACCGCCAGGGCACATTCAAGTCAAAAACTAAAGTAGGTTTCCAGTGAATGATAGCTTTCTAGTACATAGTACTCACACAATATGGGCTATGCGATTATATAATACTAACATTGAATCTATACAATGCAAAGATAGTTGTACAATCTTCAGCAGCTCCAACAATACCATTTAATGCTATCAAGTTTTGCGCCCCTGTCCTTGTGGAGCAGGACCAGCATTGAGCCAAGCATTTTTATCAGTGATATAATCGCTCAACTTGTAATATGCTTGCTTACATAATGTGCGTTTAATACATGTTTTAAATTTCGTCTCATTCAGTTCAAGAATACTTTGTGGAATTTTATTATAGCATCTCAAACAGTACCCCATGAAAGATGAGTCTACTTTAGCGAGTCTAAAGCCTGGCTGAACTAGTTGGTCCCTATTTCTAGTACTGTAATTGTGTCTGTCGCCTCTTTTACCGAAAAGATGCAGATTTTTTCTGACGTACATTATGTTTTCGTAGATGTATTGGCAATGAACCGTCATGATGCCAATATCCTTAAATAGTTCCCTTAGAGAATCGCGCTTACGAAGATTGTATATGGCTCTGATGGCTCTTTTCTGCAGAATAAATATAGACTCAATATCAGCAGCCCGTCCCCATAGCAAAATACCGTAAGACATTATACTATGGAAGTAACTAAAATAGACCAGTCTAGCGGTCAATATAGTCCAGTCAGTTTTTTCATGGTTTTTCTTCATGGGTATCGCTTTCATGGTTTTTGGGGTTGCTAATTACGAAAATGGGGTCAAAAAGAAAATCCAAGATGGCGCTCTGTAAATTTTTGGTTTTTTCCATCATGGGTGTCGTTTTCATGGTTTGTGGGGGTCGCTGATTACGAAAATGGGTTCAAAAAGATTTTTCTTTTTGACCCCATTTTCGTAATCAGCGACCCCAAATACCATGAAAATGACACCCATGACAGAAAAACCATAAAAAAACATGGGCGCCATCTTGAATTTTCTTTTTGACCCCATTTTCGTAATTAGCAACCCCAAAAACCATGAAAACGACACCCATGACAGAAAAACCATAAAAAAACATGGGTGCCATCTTGAATTTTCTTTTTGACCCCATTTTCGTAATCAGCTACCCTAAAAACCATGAAAAGGACACCCATGAAGAAAAACCAAAAAAAAACATGGGCACCATTTTGGATTATCTTTTTGACCCCATTTTCGTAATTAGCAACCCCAAAAACCATGAAAACGACACCCATGACAAAGTATAAAAAAACCCCCTTCAAGTATAATATTGTGATGTTATGTTTACTCCACAGAGTAAACCTCTGTGGCCATTAAGTCGCGCAAATGTCCTCTCGCGCAAGTTTCCACTCGCGCAATTGTCCTTTCGCGCAAAAGTCCGTTCGCGCAAAAGTCCAATCGCGCAAAAGTCCATTCGCGCATGTGTCCTGGCGCGCAAATGTCCAATCGCGCAAAAGTCCATTCGCGCATTTGTCTTTTCGCGCAAAAGGGTTCGCGCAAGTGTCTTTAGCGCAAATGTCTTTCGCGCAACTGTCTTGATACCGGGTATGAAGTGGAGCAGAGGTTAGCCTCTGCCCTCTGCTAACCTGTGCCCTTTCCGCGCAGTTCACCAGCATATCCCAATTCCCGATGTATAGGTGACCCGTGGCAAGACTATAAGTTCAATGTCAATTGCTTCATTGGTGACGGGAAATTCAATGACGCTATATCCAACACTCGAATTTGAACTCCCGATGCAAACCCAGGACCTCACGCTCACATCAGTCGTGCTTGCCTACCTATATAATTATATAAAAGTACTCTGTTTGCTTGCCGGAACTTCTTTTTGTGTTTTTGAATTAGTTTACTACCTTCGTCACAACTTCGTGCAGGTTGCCAGCGACATCTATACAAGCTAAAGCTTTCAGTACCACGTTGCGAACAATGGCATCTAGCGGAAATATTTGAAAACTTGAACAAAGGGAAGTGGTGTTAAAATTAAACTACAGATGGTAGATTACACAGTAGGTATTTAATTTAATTCAAGAGCATAATATTGATGTGAAACGTATATTAATTTGAAGTGCTTCCGATACGACGCTGTAAATAATAAAATGAAAGCAGGAAAAACATATTTTAGCTATTGAACCACCAAAAGCTAGCGCCATCTATTGCACATTAGTAACAACAACGCCGCGCAACGTTAGTTCTTGTTTGTGTTAAGAGATGTCACGGCAAGTATCGAATAATAATATAACGGCGAGCGTTGTGTTGCCTGTTCTAAGGGCTATTAATAGCCACTGTGTCAAATTCAAATGTAGGTTTTGACAGCCCGCCATCTGGAACGTCAGTGCGTGTGAATCCGAGCCTACGATCATATTGATAAAAATATATGTGATGTTTATGATTATTATGACTTTCATTTAAAAAACATTGCCATTACTTTTTATCTTCTATTTAGATATAGCTAGTTTATACAAAACATCTACAATTATTATCGGTGTTTTTTGTTGACCCGAGTTTATTAGTCCTTCGATTCGGTAGCCGGTAAGCAGGTTTCTTGCTAGAGTTTTATGCAGATTTATCTTTTCTTATCACTGCGGCCAAAAAACTCCAAATCAGCTGATGGGCTTTGGTCAAAAGTAGCCACGTGGTGGGTCCAGAAGGGACACCTAAGGTACCCTTCCTAAGGTACCTACTAGCCACTAGGACAAGATAGTTTTGTGCTACAAAGATTAGCTTCAGATTTTAAGACCAAAACATGGAAAAACACGCTCCGCCCTGCAGCAGGGCACGCGGTTTATTCTATACGGCGAAAATTGTTTAGACAAAATTGGTTTTACCTAAAGACTACGAACTACGTAGTAGAGCTGCCTAATTTAGCAAGGGGAATGTACACTGCACTACCTATTCGATCACCTCTAACTAGATAGACCTATAGCAGAATGTTTAAAAAATATTCTGTTATCGAATTAAAGCTGCCTATAAGGCATTGTTTTTAATACTATGACAAGTTTATAATGTTTTATTATCATAGTCGTAAACAAATGCACTTTGCACCGACACACTTATTTTTAAGGAAAAACCTGACTCTCAGCAATCAAGCATCCACGACAGGATTTTAAATAACCTTAATGCTGCATGCACACACAAATCTCCGTTGTTTTACTAAATCTCGTATTCTGTCACCTGTCATACATATTCCCATACATACACGATGTTGGAATACCAATTCAATGGCGTAGTTCCGCATTCGGTGCTAAAATAAGCCTTTGTTCAAATTCAGCATTATTTTTGCGAAATTTTCATTGTTTTATCGACACGCCCGTTATGCGAGTCGTGTTAAATTCCGAGAGGCCCCACCGCGGGTTAATGACATTTTGCTACAATGACTAAATGCTAGCTCACAGAGATAGGTTTAGAATTTACTTGAGCACATAAATATTCAAAGAGTTTAATTCAATTGTCTTGTTAAATGGTTCATCAGGAATCCAATTTATTATTGAAGGTACTTCATCTATCTTTCTTTGTTTCGGCACTTTTGTATTCATGGTTTTTACCCCATGTCTCTCTATTCTGCGATTCTCGAGTCTCGGTACAGGAGTGGCATAATGCATTCACCAGCAATACCTTATTCCCCTTATTGTGCTGAGGATGGCTAGTGAAGTAGTGACAGTTGATAGGGCGCCAGTGCACTACATGCAGTTGCCTTCATCAATGGATAACTGAACAACTGAATCACGAATCAATTGAGACCAATAATTTTTCAAGTTAAGCTAGGTACTTTTAGGTCACGGGCTTGTCACGTGATTGCTGCCATTGCTTGTAGGTTCATTGTTTATACTATATCATGACATAACATCACGCCTGTATGCTCTGAGGGGGTACGCACATGTGTAAAATACACCCAATTTCGAAAATATTTGTTACCTCAGTACCTTCTACTGGGTGAACCGATTTTTATCGTTCTTATTTTATTTGAAAGCTGGTGCTTCCTGTGTGGTCTCATAATCATCAAATCAGTAGCTGATGATGGGATTCTGGAGAAATAGAGAGAATTCTTCACATTTTATAGGCACACTAGAAGCGGTTTGGGTAGTTTTAGGAATTGTACTTTCTCGAAGTGATCCCAATTCTATTTGATGAAGATCTGATGAAGGACTTCGGACATATCGCAACGGAACTCCTCAATAAATGATAGCAAATGTACTGGATTGCCGAAATCTCATATCTGTCTATTGTTTACACTAGTTCATAACCTAAAATCACGCCGGTACGCTGTGAAGGGGTAAGCACATGTAAACCACTAAAAAGTGAAAAATAAAAACTTTTTTACAAAAAATAAAACCGACTTTAGAGAAAACAAAAAAGTGAAAAATAACTTCAGAAAAAACGCTTCAGAAGTCGGTGACAAAAAAACAAAAATCAATCAAACAAAGGTCACCGACTTCTGAAGCGTTTTTTCTGAAGTTATTTTTCACTTTTTTGTTTTCTCTGAAGTCGGTTTTATTTTTTGTAAAAAAGTTTTATTAACCAAAAATCAAAACACGTAACACTAATGTTCCATTCATGAGAACAGTTTCCTTACTAAAATTATTGTATAATGATAATTATTTAATTAAAAGAGTCATTCTTCTACCATTTAACAGTAACACATGTCCATCGACTATCTAATGGCTACCGTACCAATCGGTCAATACGTTGGATTTCCTTGGCCGGGAACCGAACCAGGGCGTCTCCGTGGTAACAGGCGACACAACAGTGGCTTCTTAATCATTCAGCAGTCGATGGATCGACGGTTCGTTGTAAAATTGTTGTTCCAGTTTATAACTGATAATTTGGAATATCAATTTATTGCAATTGTAGACATTAATAAGAGCAGAAGGGTTTTTAATATTGAACTAGGCATAACCATTGGTTAATTGGTGCTGGATTGGTATAGTATAGTCGTTGGTTCAAACCAATGACTGTACAGTCTGTCATTCTCATTGCTGAACCTTCAGCTCCCGGTGCAGGTCAGTTTCACGGACATCCGAGAGTATTAAGTGCAATACTTCAGTTTCGCTTACTAATTATTGACCAGCAATGCTCTATTTAGGTGTCAAAATTCCGGCGCCATTGCGACTTTAAAATTTCATCCCGAAAGGTTAGGCAGAGGCACCTAACAGTGCCAGTTATTTAACACTTTCATAAATAGGTCTTAAGAATGTAAAAATTTGTTTAAACCGACAAAAATCGGAAGACGTGACTGACCTAAGACTTTTCAATTACGTAACATGTTTCTACTACCGTCAGCTTGTTTACCAAATCACCGAACAACTGTAACAGTTATCGCTAGAACTATAAAGGGTGTAAAACACCTCTTCACGAAGCCGAAAGGCACTTGTTCTCCCCATCATTGCGATCATTTTTTTGTTCAACACCATACCTGGGAACCTTCTAGTTACGGAGATATGGGGGGTCAAAGTTACAACTTTTTGACAAGTTTTTTATTACATACAAGTTTTTTTTGTAAGATTTTGACTTTTAACACCTCCGCGACCCCCGTACTATTCAATCCATCCACCAGCACAAGGTTTTCAGTGCGTTAAATTGAGTTCTACCACAAAACATGATTTATAACCTCAAAAAAAAAAGTTGTTTCCCAGCAATAATTTTTGCGTAAAGTTACTTAGTTTGATGTACAGATTGCTTGGTTAACGGATTTGTGATGAGGTGGTTTACACCCTGTATACCTTACAACCGAAACTCCGCAT
This sequence comes from Xestia c-nigrum, assembly GCA_916618015.1. NCBI lineage: Eukaryota > Metazoa > Arthropoda > Insecta > Lepidoptera > Noctuidae > Xestia > Xestia c-nigrum. The sequence goes on along the minus strand of OU745246.1, from coordinate 723,243 downwards.
GTCACCTCCACATCGCCAACGGAGCGTGACGGCTCACCTGCGTGACACCGTCACCTGATAGAACGGCGCAGAGGGGACACGTTTGTCAATCAGTAGACTTAACGGGGCCATGCAATACCTCCTTGTAAGACACCGCGGGTGGCACAGTCTGTTAACTACTAACTTTATACTGTACCCTTCTTACACGATTGCCTAAAATAAGAGTGCTGTCTTCAGTGTTCTTGTAACTTATAAGATGAGATGTATGATATTGTTAATGCAGTCTGGGGACTCGTATTGTATGTTGTGTTATGTTTTTTACCTTTGTATTTTTCTTCAATACCTTTGCAGCCAGCCCGGATACGATAGACCGCACATGATTGGTATCAAAACCAGTATTTACTGGCTTCTTATTCTGTCGGTCTGCTGAAGGCCAAAGCATTACCACTGACACGCTGAATATACTGTACGTACGCTGACAACACAATTAATGGTTTCGAAGCAGTAATTTCAACTGCATAAACTTCAGTGAAAGTCCAAACGTATGGGATCTAAGACTGTGATATGATATACCTACATTGATATGTCAACAGGTGATGGAAGAATAAGAAAAACGTAGAAATTTTAATTCGCGAGAAACAAATAGGAAACGTGGGTTTATATTTTCAATTTTGCCCAACTCTTGGAACAGGTTCTACCAATCTACATAGACAAAAATGTATAAAGTGCGCCTTCTCCACTTAAATTTTATATGGTAAGGTTTGAAGAGTTTCTAATGCATATGTCACCGTAAAATTGTCAAACACGTTATATTACAATATAACGTGTTTTTTCTCGCGATATTGTAATGTCTCGAATTATTGTCAACTGAACATACGGAAATATCTCTGCCCCCATAATTGGGACATGGGGCACCCCCCCGTTAGGTTAGTTAGGTTCCTTTAAACCCTGCACTCGCAAATAGGGGCCCCGCGAAGCGGGGCTCCGTCGACTACGCTTTTTAGGGGGAATATAAAGTGTTTAAAGGTTATTGTAGGCGAAGCACAGTTTTGCTAGCCATAGAATAACTTAGTTAGTACAAATTATGTTAGAAGTTAAGTTTTATTATGTAGATTGGCTCATAGCAACACTGTAATAAAGAAATAATATGAAAGCACAACGCAAACGTAGGTAAAGATAAGAAAATGACCCATATTCCGAAAGATATAACAGTTACGAATACATAGATAAGTTTTAAATGAATAATATAATGTAAGCAATAGATTCTGAAAGTTTCATAACCCTAACTTATCTAGAAATACTAAATAAAGCCTAAAAACTATGAAACAGTAGTTAAATGTATGAAAGTTAGTTTGACAAGGTATCAGCTACTAATCATAACAAACCCTCTGATTGGCTAAAACTCGCCATTGTATTCTACATCCGGGTTCGTTGGGCGAGTCCATTGTGAAAGTAGGCCACAGGGGTGGTGAGCGGGGCACGCGGGGGGAGGCGCCGCCGGTTTTCGCCACAACGAGTGGGCAGCGAGCGGTGAAAAATATTGGTTCCCCAGTAACTTGCACTTATGAGCAAGGGTATAAAAAGGGCGTGTTCGGGCGCTTTCAACACTGTCGTTCAAGGCCCACATCAAAGCAGCTCGCGACCGGGCTGCCTTTGCTATGGGCCGGCTCCACTTCATGATCACTAGGAAGAGCAAATTGTCACTCAAGTGCAAATTGCGTCTTTTCACCGCAGTCATCCGCCCCATCATGACCTATGCTTGCATAGTATTCGCGCATGCCCACCCGCGTCATATCCACACGATGCAGACCTTGCAGAACCGATATCTCCGTAAGATCACCGGTGCCCCCCCTTACGTCCGTAACGATAGTCTTCACGTAGACCTCAGAATCCCCACCGTTAAGCAGTTCATGAAACGCCTTTCCAAGCGTTACTTCGACTCTGCTATTAAACATAGGAATCCCCTAATCGCATCGGCCGCCCGGTACGACCCATCGCGTATTAGCTCCGTCCAACGTCCGCGTCACACCCTAGTCGCCCCCGACGATCCGATCACTATCTTGCAAGAGAGTAGGAAAGATACCAGTACGGTACGCAGAGCATACAAGTACAAACCGAAAACCTACCGACCTCGCCGCAGAGGTCCGGCGCGAAATCCCCGATCAATCCCTCCCCGACCCTTGCTCGAGCCAGCCCGCGACGCTGAGCCTGTAGTAATAAATCAGTCCCTAAATAAGGATAACCAGATCCAGCCTGTCCCTTTGCTGCCCCCAGCGACGCCCTAAGCCGAGGTTCGTACCCCACAGGGGGTGCCCTTAGAGCGCTGTCGCTTAGTTTTTAGTTATTTTCGCCCTGGCTGGAGGCCTTAGAATCAAGGCATCCACAGGACATTGCCCGGTTAAGCAGAAGCCAGTCTTCTCAGACTGAACTGCGAGATGCCATATCCAAAAAAAAAAAAAAAAAAAAAAAAAAAAAAAAAAAAAAAAAAAAAAAAAAAAAAAAAAAAAAAAAAAACGCTTTCAACACAGTCTTCTCACATCCTTCGTTCTCGTAACAAGTCGCTGTTACTCTGCTCCGCGATTTTCTAAAGTTATTATATATAGTTTGCGTTAAGTTGTGCCAGTTGTTTGTAATTAATAAGTACTCTTGATTGTAAATTGTGTGACTCTGAATCCTGATATTGTATATAAATTAGTGGTGATGAATATAAGTGTGTAAATAGTAAAATCAGTGTTGTTTTAATTTAAAGACCTCAAAAAGGGAACAAGCGTTGCCCCCGACCTACCCGATTTCATAGTTAGTGTCGCAGCGTCGACATTTTGGTCCTTCGAGCCGGATCTAGGTTACCTAGAGGTCTAGACTAGAACAATGAGTCAAAAGAGTACAATTACCACGCGCAGCAAACTACGAAAGTTAGCCGACGAAATGAGTGCGCGGCGTAAGAACGACGTCGTCTCGGACTCGGGAATACCGTCGGAAAGGACGCCGGGTTCGCCGTCGGCCGCGCCAACTGTGGCATCAACGTCGGTACGTAATATTCCTCTGACCGGGCTAGGGCGAGTGCTGGACTTCAGAAGCGCGTCAGAGGAACGTACAACAACAAGAAAACGCCAGGGGTCAAGACAAAGCAGCAAAGGCTCGTCTAGGAATAGCCGCAGGAGCATGGAATTCCTAAGAAAAAGGATCGAGTACGAAGCTGAGCGCGACTTGGTACTGTTAAAGGAGAACCTCGTGAGGAAAAGGATGGAAGTAGACCTTGCTGAACTGGAAGCGGCTGCTGAGAGTGAAGACTCAGATGTGGAAACAGCACATCGCGTTGAAGATCGCGTTGAAGAATGGATCAACACGACGCCTCAAGTGACTCAAGCGGACGCAGTGTCATCGGATACAGTGTTGCAGTCTGTATCGCGCGCGCCTGTAGAAGTGGCCGCGCCCAGTAGAATACCTGCGGTCCCAGAGCAAAATGTAAGTAGAGTGAATGTTGGATCGCTTACTTACTCTGAATGTATCGCGCCCCGCGAGGGAAATGTGTCGCGTGTAACGGAGTCGTCTACGTCAGTCCCGGTGGTAACCATAAGGACACCTACTACGCAGACGTACTCGCCAGTGTCAACGGCAGTGAGATTCCGTCTCCCCGACTACAGTCCCGCCTTTACCACTCCGGCCACACGTGTACCTCGAGTAACAACGCTCGAGTCGGATACACGGCGGCAGAGATATGACGGAGTGGATGATAGAGAAAGGCGGCGAGAATCGTCAAGGGAAAGAGACAGGAAGATTGACCAACTGGCAGAAGCGATCACGGGCTTGGCACATCCGCGGCCGGTACCAAGGCAGGCTTATGAATTGCCTCATTTTAATGGCGACCCTGCCGAGTGGATTTCGTATCGAAATATGTATTATGATACGTCCGAGTTATACAGCTTCAAGGCACATGAAAACTTAGCACGACTGAAAACCTCATTGCACGGCGAAGCAAAGATCGCAGTTGAAGACTTATTGCGGACGTCAACGGACCCGTCGGCAATAATGCGTGCACTAGAGGAAGAGTTCGGTCATCCGACCCTAGTGCTACAGTGTGCACTGAAAAAGGTTAGAGATTTACCCAGAGTGACGGAAAGTGGCCGGGAGCTGAGGAAATTCTCTACAACAGTAAGAAATTGTGTGTCACTACTGAAGAATATTCGTGCGGAAGGGTATTTAAATAACCCACAATTAGTCAGTGACCTACTGAACAAGCTGACACCAATACAACGAGCGCAGTACGGTGACTTTGCCATGGGCTTGGACAACACACAGGGGGTGGACTTGAGAGTGTCACCGAACCTAGAATTAGTGTCACACTTCTTGACACACTTAGCACGATCGTCGTCCTACTATGTACAGGCGACTATGTATGAACCTAGTACATCTAGACCTCCTGTGAAACAGCAGAAGCCAGTCATCGGTCAAGCTCGAACATGGAACACCGCACGCCCTGTAACTAACAGGCCGCCGCCGTTGATACAACGTGTGCACACACAGAGTGACGAGTCCACAGCACCGAAAGAGTGCGTCATATGTAAAGAAGAACATGCTATTGAAAAGTGTGAATCTTTTAATAAGTTGAGTGTTCAACAACGCTGGGACACAATAAAGGAGAAAAATATGTGTTTCAAGTGTCTAATAAGAAAACACCCCAAGAGGTTTTGCCGCGCTAACAGGTGTGAAAAGTGCGGCTACGGGCATCACATGTTGTTACACGCCGATAAGAAGGTAAACAAAGAAGAAACGGTAACAAACATAGGCGAGTGGCGAGCCTCAGCCCTACTGAAGATATTACCAGTGACATTGTGTAAAGAAAACAGTGACGACATACAGTGTTACGCGTTACTAGACGATGGTGCTACCGTGTCGCTCATAGACAGTTCACTCGCCACCGACTTGGCGGGTCCGCGTGTGCCGCTCATGATCAAGACGGCGGGAGGCTACGGAGTGACGGACTTAACGTCGCGAGTGGTGCAAGCACAAATAAAGGGACCTAGTGGACAATGTCATGTCATTAAGTGCCGTACAATAACGAACGTCGACCTACCGACGCAAACAGTGACCGCCGCGACGATCAATGACAACGCGCACCTCTGCGACTTGGGTTGCGTGGAAATGAGGAGTGCCAAGCCGCTACTTCTACTAGGGCAGGATAACTGGGAGCTGCTCGTCGGCCAGGACATTCGCCGCGGACGATCCGGTAAGCCAGTTGCCTCACTTACAAAGTTAGGTTGGGTCATACATGGACCACTTAGTAACCCTAGTAATGTCGAGTTGGTAAATTGCATGACAGTCTCCCTTCCTGAGTTACACAATCTAGTAAAGTCACAATTCGAGTTAGAAGCACTAGGTATTTCAGCGAACCTTCGAAAACATAAGGACGTTGAACGAGCACTAAATGTTCTAGATAATACTAGTCGTCGCACGCATAATGGTGTACAATGGGAAGTAGGTTTGCTGTGGAAACACGAAAACACACAGTTACCCAATAATTATAATCAGGCCCGTCAGAGATTATACGGAATAGAGAGACGCATGCGTAAGGACGCTGTGTTTGCTGAGGCATATTCTAAGCAGATAGAAAGATTATTATCAGAAGGTTATGCTCGTAAGGTAGAGGGCGAAGTTAGTGCTCCAGTTTGGTACCTACCACACTTCGGAGTAGTGAACCCTAACAAACCAGGAAAACTCCGATTAGTGTTTGACGCAGCTGCTACGTCTCACGGTACATGTCTTTATGACAATCTGTTAACAGGACCTGACTTATTAAATTCATTGTTAGGTATATTACTCACATTCAGATTAGGTCCCATAGCTTTCTCAGGGGATATCGCAGACATGTTTATGAGAATAAGGATCAGAGAAGAGGATCAAGGAGCTCAATTATTTCTATGGAGAGGGGCAGATCAAAGCAGGGAACCAGATACATATGCGATGAACTCTATGATATTTGGTGCCGTCTCATCGCCAACCACAGCAATATACATATTAAATAAGAATGCTAGTGAATTTAGTAGCGAATATCCCGAAGCCGTTGAAGCTATAAAATCCAGGCACTACATGGATGATTATTTAGATAGTGCTTGGTCAAATGAGCAAGCTAGCAGACTGATTGAGGAAGTGACCAGAATACACGCCTCCGGTGGTTTCGTAATACGGGGGTGGGTCACGAACTCAACAGAGCTCAGGGAAAAGCTAAAGCTAGACATACCCGAAAGAGTAGCGCTAGAAAAAGGTGTAGGCACGGTAGAGAGAACACTAGGTTTAATCTGGTCACCTAGAGACGACGAGTTAGGATTTGACCTTTCTTTTAAACGATTACCTAAAGAATTAGTTAGCGGTAGTGTAGTGCCTACAAAACGTCAATTTCTAAGTTTAATCATGTCAATTTACGACCCGCTAGGTTTTTTATACCCATGCGTTATTCAGTCGCGAATCTTAATGCAAAAGATATGGAAATCAGGAATTCAGTGGGATGACCTGTTACAGGAAAAGGATGCCAAAGCATGGTTCAAATGGCTCCATAATTTACATCTACTAGATAAAGTTAAAATACCTCGGTGGTATGGGTTAAACCTGGATAACCTAGAATTACATGTGTTTGGTGACGCAAGCGAGCTAGCTTACGCCGCTGTCGCTTACCTAGTAGGCTATAACGCTGAAGGAGAAAGGGAAATTGTCATGCTGCTAGGTAAAGCGCGAGTAGCGCCACAGAAAGTAGTCTCTATCCCTAGGTTGGAATTACAGGCAGCAGTACTAGCTTGTCGATTGTCAGAGACTATAGAGAAAGAACTAAAATTAATATTTAAAGAGAAATTTTATTGGACTGACAGCAAAACCGTGTTAAAGTGGATTAACTCTGACGCACAAGAGTTTCAAAGGTTCGTCTCGCATAGGTTAGCAGAGATAGACAGACTGTCAGACAGAGGCAACTGGCGCTGGGTCCCCTCGGAGGACAACCCAGCTGACGAAGCGACCAGATTATGTTGGCCTGATAATTGCACGAAGTGGCTCTCGGGCCCCTTGTTTTTACGTGATCCACAGGAGCAGTGGCCTGCGTGTCAGGAGTCTGAGGTGGCAGAGGAGGTCCTCGAGCGAGTGCACCAAGTCCGCGCGTCAGCTGCATCACCGCCGCCGCTACTAGACTACGAGCGGTACTCCTCGTGGGCACGCATTCAGCGTGCTATGGCACGTGTCCTCGTGTTCATCGGCCGATGTCGCAAACGTCGGGCCACAACGGAGCTACAGCCACGTGACTTAGAAGATGCACACACCTATCTCATGAGGTTGTGTCAGGAAGACTCCTTCCATCAAGAACGGGCCGCCATTCTGAAAGGGCTTCCCGTACCTAACAGCAGCAACATAAAGACATTAGACCCAATGATTACCGACGATGGGTTATTACGAGTGAGAGGGCGTCTGAGTGCCTGTGAAGAGCTCACTTTTAATGAAAGGCACCCCATAATACTAGATGGACGTCACCCATTAGTAAGAAAGCTGATAGCTCATTATCACGCGACAGCCTTACATGCAAACCACGAGACTGTCGTCAACAATCTGCGTGAAAGATATTGGGTCACGAGAATCAGAACGTCAGTAAAGAAAGTCGTAGCGACGTGTCAGCTCTGTCGCATTCGCAGAGCCAAACCTGCCCCCCCGAAGATGGGCGATTTACCGCTCGCTAGACTGGAGACGAATAGAAGGGCCTTCGTACGAGTGGGGGTGGATTACTTCGGGCCAATGGAGGTTGCGATTGGTCGGCGTCGCGAAAAGAGGTGGGGAGCATTATTCACCTGCCTCACCACGCGCGCCGTCCACCTAGAGTTAGCCGCCTCGCTGAGCGCCGATTCAGCAATATTAGCTTTGCGGCGCCTGATAGCGCGCCGCGGGCAACCAGCACATCTGTACTCTGATCAGGGTACCAATTTCATCGGGGCCAACACCGAACTTCGAGCGGCCCTGAAAGACTTCGACCATGACAAAGTCAAGGACGATGCCACGAATCGTGGTATAACGTGGCACTTCAATCCCCCGGCAGCACCTCACATGGGTGGCGTCTGGGAACGCCTGGTGAGGTCCGTGAAAAACGCGTTACGGACCACACTCAAAGAACGAGCGCCTCGTGAGGAGGTTCTCTACACTCTCCTCACGGAGGCCGAGCTCATCGTGAACAGCCGTCCGCTGAGCTACGTGTACGACGACCACCACCAGCCTGTGGTCCTGACACCCAATCATCTGCTCCTGGGCACTGCGTCTGGGAGTACACCGTTTGCACCGAGCGACAGCGAAGACATCGACTCCCGCCGGCAGTGGCGGCGCGTGAACGCGCTCGCCGACATGTTTTGGCGCCGCTGGCTGCGGGAGTATCTCCCGACTCTACAGCGTCGCGACAAGTGGGCAAATAATGTGCCAAATGTGCGTATCGGTGATGTGGTAGTGATTGTGGATAATAACAAAGAGCGAAGTGCGTGGCCCAAGGGCATTATAAAATCCGTGTATCACGGCAATGATGGTATTATCCGTGTAGTAGATATTAAGACTATAAATGGGGTCCTGCGACGGCCCGTAGCTAAGATAATTGTGCTTCCCACAGACCAAGATGTAATGCGGCTGAACCCTGTTACTGGGGGTGGAATGTAGGCGAAGCACAGTTTTGCTAGCCATAGAATAACTTAGTTAGTACAAATTATGTTAGAAGTTAAGTTTTATTATGTAGATTGGCTCATAGCAACACTGTAATAAAGAAATAATATGAAAGCACAACGCAAACGTAGGTAAAGATAAGAAAATGACCCATATTCCGAAAGATATAACAGTTACGAATACATAGATAAGTTTTAAATGAATAATATAATGTAAGCAATAGATTCTGAAAGTTTCATAACCCTAACTTATCTAGAAATACTAAATAAAGCCTAAAAACTATGAAACAGTAGTTAAATGTATGAAAGTTAGTTTGACAAGGTATCAGCTACTAATCATAACAAACCCTCTGATTGGCTAAAACTCGCCATTGTATTCTACATCCGGGTTCGTTGGGCGAGTCCATTGTGAAAGTAGGCCACAGGGGTGGTGAGCGGGGCACGCGGGGGGAGGCGCCGCCGGTTTTCGCCACAACGAGTGGGCAGCGAGCGGTGAAAAATATTGGTTCCCCAGTAACTTGCACTTATGAGCAAGGGTATAAAAAGGGCGTGTTCGGGCGCTTTCAACACAGTCTTCTCACATCCTTCGTTCTCGTAACAAGTCGCTGTTACTCTGCTCCGCGATTTTCTAAAGTTATTATATATAGTTTGCGTTAAGTTGTGCCAGTTGTTTGTAATTAATAAGTACTCTTGATTGTAAATTGTGTGACTCTGAATCCTGATATTGTATATAAATTAGTGGTGATGAATATAAGTGTGTAAATAGTAAAATCAGTGTTGTTTTAATTTAAAGAAGGGAACAAGCGTTGCCCCCGACCTACCCGATTTCATAGTTAGTGTCGCAGCGTCGACAGTTATGTTATATTAATCGGTATTTCTCAGGAAAGGTGCATTATCTTTTCATGAGAGTTGTGCCACTGGGCAAGGGGGACCCCTCCTTCCCTCCACACCGCGTAAGTTGACTACCATCGCATGCATTTCACGAAAAATAATGCGTTTTGTTGTAAGCAGTATGTTCATTTGACAATAATTCGAGACTTTACAATGTCGCTAGAGATATTACAATATAACGTATTTGACAATTTTACGGTGACACATATAAAGGGACTCCTTATTAGCGTGACAAGAAAACCGGGTCACTAAAAGAATTGGGCCAATCGATTCCCTAAAACGTGGTAAGCGATTTGAGGATTAAAGAGCTCTCGTCTTCTATTTACGAGTGTCAATAAAGGATCAAACTAATTCGTGAGTTTTAAGGGAAAAACGTGCTAAAATATATCAACAGACACAAATTATTTTGTCGGCAAAACATTTGACAGGCCCCAGTATGTGAGTGAAAGAAAGGCCATGATCTATCTGATGTCACCCTTTGATTGGTACTTAAATCAATAAAATATTACAAAAAAAGTATATGTCTGGGTTCGAACCCATGTTACTGTCACTGTCACTGTACCTACGGTTACTGCTTCTTGGATTTTGAATTAGTATCAACGAACTTAGTAAGTTCCTAAGTTTAAATAAACTGAAAAGATAAACGACGTCAAAAAACCTGCTCATACTCGTAAAACAGAATCGTTTCACTTTCCGAACCGGGAATCGAACCCGCAGCATCCGCTTCCGCGGCGCAGTTAATAGCAGGGGAGATAATACCCGGCAATGCTCCACCAGACACGGAGTTGAGAAGACATGGAGTACCTGCTAGAACGTGGGTGATCGAGTGTAAAAAAGATATAAGCTGAAGTTGATCGACGTCGACCGGTCTTAATGATCGCCACAAAGCATTCACTAAAGTTGGATTAAAAATGTAGACATTCTATATCGGGTGACTAGTGTACAATTATTGATTAGTGGTGGAGGTGATTACTGTACAATTATTAAACACGTGATTGTGCTCATGATAAAGAACACCTTTTAGTATGGGACCAAACCTGAAATCCCTAAAAAAAGCTGTACATAAGGATTAATGCGAAAATTAGTCTTTCTATTACCTATTTGCAACTTAACAGATTTCTATGTTTCACAGGCTAGGATACCATGACCTGCGTTAGGACATAGGATACTTTTGATCCCAGATGCACGTACCTGTGGAATAATTTTGATGGCAAAGGGGCGCGCGGCGGGGACAAGCTAGTATCCAGTAGTAGTTCCATATTGATGGTAGATTTTTCAACGACGAAAAAAGACAGTCTGCAGATCCATCAACTTTGCACCGACTAGTGTTAGCACTCCATCTATATAACGTCTTACACACACACACATGGGTACATGTAGTTACTAACTAAAGTAATGGTTTTTGTAGAGGAAGAATATTGTGAAACTAAATGTTCAGTGTATAATCACAATATTAATGTTATACTATTTACTGCCTGATTTCTCTTATGAAAGAGCAGGGCTAAAAGTTAATAGTCCATTAGATGTCTATAAACTTTAAACAGACAGCCGTTCCAACAGCATCTTTACACACAAATTAATATTATAACTTCGATACAACTGTAAAATTGTCTCGCAAAAAACGAAGGCTGTGCGGCTCATAATCGGGATAATTAAGTAGATATACCCAAAAAAGTGATAACTTTTTGTTGCAATAAGAATTCTGCCAGCCTTCGAAGAGTGAGGTCATATTATACCTGTATCCACGAGGTCGACAAACTTGACTCAAGTTGTAAGATGTATTTTTTATGTTCAAGCCATTATTTCATATTAGGGTAGAATAGGAACGGGTTGAGTTGTATACAAAGGTGCAACTTGATTGGCGCCGGTCAATTTTACTGCCTAATTTGACACGTAATATTACGAGTATGTTGAAAATTTAGTACAAATGAATATTATTTTGTTTTCTGCAGTGCCTTACAAAATGGGTCTGATCTTTTCATTAATAACTGCGCTATACCTTTTTGTACTTCATTGGATAACTAATTGGGTCTGTGGTAAAAACTCTTACTAACTGCCTTTCAGGTTTGATCCGTAATTGACCACTTACCCAATTTTCACTAGAGTAAGATTTTCCTTAACCGAGTGGGTCAAGTAAGATACTTACTTACCTACCTCGCAAAAGTTTTCCTCAATAATTTCCTCCCTAGATACCTAATCATTCAAGACTAGTTTCTCGAAGATAAACCGTAGTGATTCAAGCAATTAGACACGAACACAGTTTCCTTGCCGATTGGACGCGCGATATCAGCGCGCATCTTTACTCCATTATTTATTTTTTGCGCACATTAATTTGACCGATGACGGGTAATCAATGTTTAGGGTTACGCTTACGAGCAAGTTTATCAGCGTTTGTTACATAATGTTATGTGTTGTTTTAGCAGTTTTACCTAACGACTGTGTAGTCAAAACAGTTTCAAATTTCGGACATAGAGTTTTGTCGTGCAGTTAGGTGTGTAACGTTGCTGCACGCTTTCCTGTCGATTCTGTAGGATTTTTTTCACTGTTCTGAGAGCAGTGGTCATGAAACCACATTCGATAGTAACGTACCCACCACCAGGGGGTTCACAGCCCAAATTAAACACACTGCTGAGATTAGGATTTTTTTATGCCAATATCCACGTTTCTGACCCAGCTCATCCAGGTTTTCCCCCGATGGCAACAGTAGGTAACTAATGGTACCTCCCGGCTACCTATTTATAAAAAAAAATGTTCTTTCTTGTTTCCTATTTTTGTAGAGAACGTTTACTAACAGGTAAATAGGTACTAGTTTTCCTCCTTCAAACGCAAATAGAACTGCAGTATTACGAGTATCCTGAAGATTTCGATGTAAAATAATAACCCATTGCATTTGTTCACGGAAAAACGTTACCAACGAGCTGAGATTCTTTCTAATGTAAATAAGTTGAAATATCTTGTAGAAACCAATAAATTAACTTAATCGTACATTTTGCAGGTGTGTGGTAAATTCCTTGTGTCTTTATTTATTTAACACTAAATTGTTTAATACGCGTAGAAACAGTTAATTGGTTAGTTTATCTTTGTCTTCCTATTAGCAGTTGGAACTTATCGACAAAAGAAAAAACTGTCACTTCTTTCAATGCCTTTTTCTTGAGGGTATTGTAATGGACGGGGTTATGTAATCGAAACAGCATCCGTGAATGATGAAAGAATGGTAATTAATTCCTATATCTGTTTGCAAAGAGCAAGTTGTACAACTCTTCTAAATAAATCGTTGCTCAATACTAGGATTTCTCTCTTTATAGACAGAAAATCTATACTATCTTTCTATGTACCTATCTATCCTTTTGTCCCTCTATAGGGTTTAGGGTTTTTTACCTACCCTTTTTTAACCGACTTCGAAAAGGAGGAGGTTCTCAATTAGTCGGAATCTTTTTTTTTTATGTATGTTCCCCAATTACTCGAAGATGGCAGGAGCAATTTGAATTTTATTTTTTTTTGTTTGTTGTACTGTTGGCTCAGGTGGTCCCATAATCATCAAGTTGGGATCTGATGATGGGATTCTGGAGAAATTGAGAGAACTCTTCAAATTTCATAGGCACACTTGATGTGATTTTGGTAGTTTTTGGAAGAATACTTTCTTAAAATGGTTCTATTTCAATTTGGTGAAGATCTGCAGATCAAGAACTTTGGAGATAGGTTACGGAACTCCTCAATGAATGATAGCAAATGGACTAGGATTGCTGAAATCTCATGTCTATCTATTGTTTACACCAGTTCATAACATAACATCACTGGTGTGACAAAAAAACTAAGTAAATCAATCAAACAAAGGTCACCGACTTCTGAAGCTAAAGTTATTTTTCACTTTTTTGTTTTTTGGAGTCGGTTTAGTTTTTTGCAAAAAAGTTTTTCCACACACTTGTTAGCAGGTGAAAATCATCTTTATTTATGTTAAATATACTTACAAAATACTTACTTATTCCATTGATCATAGTGACGAAAGTTGCAGATGCAGTAGGTTGGAAATCATTTTGAAGCGGCGACTTTTATAAACTGTGTTGCATTTTTTGTTAATATACTTACTTCTGTCATGACTATAGACTATATACTGTACATGGCCAGATATCGCACACAATAGAGAGGTTTGGAAGGAAAACGGGGTTCCGACTTATTTCAGTGACTTGACATTTCTAAGGCAAGTGGAATCGAACCTTAATGCCAATTCTATTTTTGATCCAATATATTCAATTGAGTTATTTGAGAGTATTACTGAGGTATAGTCAGAGAAACTATTTGTTTACCAATTTTCTTGTTGAAATATTCAAATCACAACTTATTTTTTGACATGTTGTTTCAATTTGATAAACATATAATTTCTGTAGTAGGTATTGTACTATTATACGACGCCAATCATATAGGACGAGCTGTCCTTACTAATGATTGTAATTAAATGTCTTCGTCAATTACGACGAATTATATTACTGGTATTTCTTTGTTCATAATTTATCTATAAATACGTAGTGCGGTAACAGGTGAATACCAATACCAGTTGTATCGATAAATTACATAAATTGTTTCAAAGTTTCTTGAAGCAACTCTTTTTTTATCGTTTAGTTATATATTGCATCTTTAACATCATTTTCTTCAACGTGCAAGCAAATTACAATTGTAGTACCCACTCATGCTTTTACGTCTATTATGAATCGTCAATAGGTTTTGTTTTGGTACCTCTTAAGCTGTGGTAAAATTATAGCTGTCAAAGCGACAATAGCTGTAAAACAGGATTACTGAGACTTGAGTAGGAAGCCTGCAATATAGTTGTAGATGAACTACCTTCTTCATTTAAAAAGAAAACCCTTCAAAGAATAGTCAATGACTATCATATCGGTAGGAATCAAAATAAAATAACAATGGTTCATTTTTAAATTATTTATTTTTCATCGCAAAAATATCGTCCGCTACAAATATGATTAGGATGAGGATGAGCCGGTATCCTGGAGACACGTGCGAATGGAATGCGTAAGTACGTACTGACTGCTCATGATCAAGGATTTGTAGACGCAGCCTGAGACAGGCACGACGTACTGACGTAACCGAGCAATGGCGAGATGGGGCACTGGACTGTAATCTACTATTATTTTCAGAAAATTTCACTTCAGCTCTTCTGAATAAAGAATTGCTACTACATATGTTTGTTAGAAATAATTTACGTTAGCAGATTGAATCTTGTTGACACTACTGCTCCATCTTTCCATAAAGCCTATTAGTTAATTGCGCTGCTGGAGGTTGTGTGCATCCAACAGAAACTAATCGAAGAGCCAAACTTATCAGCGACAGTATTTACGAGGGTTTACGTGCGAACAAAATGTAAACATAATAGTAGAATGTAGCTGTTTGTCCTAGGACCCCACGCGCCTGCATAAGTACCAATACATTTCATATAAATGTACCCGCACCCACTAACTGCCGCCTACAGCCACCTCGACGAATAAACTTACTTTAAACAATAAATATAAGTAGACAAAAACAAAACAGATGTTCGCATCCATAGTAATCTGTGTCCATAGTAACTATAATAAATCATTTACAAATAAAATCTCCGATAAATTTCATCTAATACATAAACTTAAATTACAATATATACAAACATTTAAACATAGTAATACGACAACTGGATGAAGTACTATTGTACCCTGTTATTTACAAAGAAAACAGTGCGTTTCTAACTCACTACAGACTACAGACTGACAACCAGCTACTACTGATATTAACAATCCTGAGAGGGAACTGGCTGCCTCGACTTACTTATTAAAATTCGTCGTAATAACCCCAAAAAGAACCTTTGTTACATTACATATAAGTTATACCTAATAAAGGATTCACAATAATATTAATCTACGTGCATTGTTTTTGCCAGAACATTGAATTTCTAATTATATTCTGAAATAATTCGACAGTTCTCAACATGGCAGCCGCCTTCATAGAGATCATAGGAGCATTACTCGTCCTTGGGACGTTAATTTTCTTTGAAAACAAACACTCGGAAAGGGGCAGCTACAGTTTGCAATACTTAGACCATTATAGTGTTACCGATGATACTCTCTTTGCCATCTAATAGTTCCGAGTACCCTGACTCGTCGCTGCAGGCGCTATCATTGTCCCCGGTGTTCTTGAACACTTCAGTTTCTGTGCTCGAGTTTAGGCTGTCAACGTCGGTCAGATTGTCAATGAGAGACTCGAACTTTCCTTCAAAGTCTGACATGATATTAGAATCCGCACGTAAAGGAGGATAAGTGGACCTTCGCCTGAAGGCGTTCTTCTCTCCGATCGGTACGTGATTCACTTCTTCGGTAACGTTAGAGTCAGGGTTATTCATAATGTGCACCGAGTTGTAGCTTCTGTTGCTGCTCCTCATATCGTTATGTTCAAAGCTCTGTTCCATATAAGAGGCAGCAGTGTCAGAATGTTCCTTCTGGTCTTCCTGAGGGAACGAGGGCAAGGATGACGGTTCAGGGTCAGTGACCGTGCTGGCGGTCTCGCAGCCCGAAGAAACAGATCCGTCGTCGCTATCCGTGACGAGGTAGTTACTTTGCATCAGCGCCTTACAGTCGCCCTCAGCCACCGCGTTTTCATTCAGTTCGTTCGATTCGGCGATCGCTTCTAGCAATCTCGTTTCCTTCTCTCCATCACTATGACTAGTATCATCGATACGTCCGTTCTTTTGGCTCTCCTTTGCCAATAATTCCAGGAATTCATCGGAGACGGTGACGTTGCCGCTTCCAGAGTCGGATAGCGTTCTATTTATTACTCCCTCGGGACATGAAGTCTTCCTTGGGGACTTTATATCGGGCCGTCGTCTGTCGAGCGTTTGCGAGGAATAAAAGTTGTCCATCGTCAAAGACGTTCGTGACCAGGGCTCGCCGTTCTGTTTAGCGTTCATCTCCGCCTCCTCTTCATCTTCTTCTGAACATAATTCTTCAATAGCTCCCAGTTTTGGAGCAGATTTCGACCTCTCTAGTGGCGGTCTGTAGTTCATAGCTCCGACGCTTAGCAGGATCTTTCTGCGAGGCATACTTGGGTTGTCGTAGACACTGTTAGCGAGACTGAGTCTAGCGTTCTGTTTTGAGATTCTGTCCTTTTTGAATTCGCTAAGGGCCTGCTTCAGTTTGACTTGAAGTTCCTCAGTTATCTTCTTTGATATTGATTCTTTGGTGCAAAGGACGGCGTGGCAACGGAGTTCGTGCTTGAGCTTCTTGCCCTCGTGGCGGTACACCCAGCAGAACAGCTTGGGGTAGTGCGGTGGGCTGGCGCAGTAGGTGATGCGGTGGGACCAGTATTCGGTGAGGCCGTGCTCTTTGGTGAACCCTTTGAGGCCGGAGTTGGTGACTGACAGCTTCATCACAACGTCGGGCTTCGTCGACTGCTGGTAGTTGCGCCACAGTGTCGCCAGCGGCTTCTCCACGCAGCTCTCACCTGCAACAAACGACATTACGTTATTATATCTATCTTATAAGAGCGAATGTAGACATTATTACACTACGAAATATTATAATTTATTTGTGATTTAAAAGTGTGTTATATACCAGTCTAGCAGGTCTTGAATGATTTTAATATTTCAAAACTAGAATATCAGGTTTTGTGATCATCTACAAGGAAATGATTATAGAATGCAACGGAATCATTTGAGGACGGAACTTATAATTTTAAACTTTTCAATCGTAGCGTGATATCAAGGAACATACATTCTCTTCCTCGTAATGTATGTATATTTGCTGATAATATCTAATCAGAGAGTAGTACAAGATACGCTTGCCCACTTGCACATTGTAATCTGTGTGTACATAATCTGTTATTATAATGATCTGTCGATCGAAACGTTTCGAGGTGAACTGGTGAGAATGTAGTGAGTGAGATACATTTATTAACGTGGTCTCCGTGACATGGAGTCCAGTTTAATGACGTCAGTGTTTATGTTAATTTGGGCATGTAGAAGGATTTTTGGTGTTCTTAAAACTTATTTGAGAGTAGCTAATATGACGTTCGCGAACCAGTTTTGAAGTTTTGGTTACGTTCAATGCAAACTATGATTTGCTAGACATAATAAATGTCCGTCTTAGAAGGATTACTTATTTATTAATATTCAAGTTTATAGTCAGTCTAGCTCTCATGACGAAAACTTCTGCAATGCTAATAAATATAGAGTTTATGATATTCGCTTTTGAACGAAGATTATAGCATTGGACAAAAGATCAGATATTTGTTTCAAGTTTGTAATGTTGTTAATGTTAACTTTATATGTGAAGGTTATAGCAGCCGAATCTCGTCTGTAATTATGCAACTTTTTACTGTAAGTGCCCCCTTTCAAACATTCTTTTTTACCCTTTCTTACCCTTTATTTACCCTTTCGTTTTTCAACGGTATATATGTAACCGTAAAATTGTCCAATACGTTATATTGTAATATCTCTAGCGATATTGTAAACTCTCGAATTATTGTCAAACGAACATACTGCTTACAATAAAACGCATTATTTTTCGCGAAATACATGCGATGGTAGTGAACTCTCGCGGTGTGGAGGGAAGGAGGGGTCCCCCTTGCCCAGTGGTACCAGTCTCATGAAAAGTGTACCATTTCTGAGGAATACCGATTAATATAACCTAACCTTAAAACACTTTACATTCCCATAAAAGCGTAGTCGACGGAGCCCCGCTTCGCGGGCCCCTATTTCCGAGTGCAGGGTTTAAAGGAACCTAACTAACCTAACGGGGGGGTGAAACGAGTCCCGATTATGGGGGCAGAGATACTTCCGTATTCAGTTGACAATAATTCCAGAGTTTACAATATCGCTAGAGAGAAACGCTTTATATTGTAATATAACGTGTTTGACCATTTTACGGTGACATATTTACGTTTTGGACGGGAAGATTAGACGCTTTTACGTGTAACCTATTAAATCATTGCTAACCTAAGATAACCTATCCTCCGAAGAGGCTTTTAGGAACTTGAGGAAAGTGTAACTGTTTAGTAAAAGTATCAGGAAGCTCGTTAACAAAGGGAGCAGTAATGTAACAACGCGAAATAAAACTACGATCCTTAAAACTTTGGCCAGACCTTGTTCGTCATTACAGCGTCACGGCGCTTGGGCTAGAAGCTTTATGTTCCCGCTTTGTTGGTTCATTTCATGACTTAATTCCAACTTTCTCTTTTCCAGGACGGGCATTGTTATTGGGTTTTTCATCAGGAATTTCCCAGCAGCAACCCGGTGTTTGAATGTTGATTTGTGCTCGATTGATCCCCCTATTACATTAGACTTAGCTCAGCTCGTGGCTAAATACATAACAGCCGCTCGGGTCGATCTTTAGGTTAAACTATGTTTACCTAGGTTGGTCTGTCGATGGATGACCACCCTTACATAACGAGTTTCCTCCGTGCCTTGGAAAGCACGTTAAGCTGTTAGTCCCGGCTGTCATTTGTCCATCTTTGACAGTCGTTACAGGTAGTCAGTGGCCCAAAAAGTCTGACACCAGTCTTACGAAGTGGTATCGTATTACCCAGTATTAACTGGATTGTGGAGGTCAGATAGGCAGTCGCTTCATGTAAAATACTGATATTCAGCTGCATCCGGTTAGACTGGAAGCCGACCCCAACATAGTTGGGAAAAGGCTAGGTAGATGATGATTATCTACATTAGACTTAAATATGATATCACTGAATAACTGCTAGAGTACTACATATTAAGTACACCTCTGAGTAAACCTTTGCAGATTATAGCGTGATGTTGTATTATTTCTGAATAAAGATAAAAGGGATATGTTGTCTAGGTGACTAGAAATCTAGATGTTTAAAGATTTCTGAAGCTCGTAAGCCAAAATAGTGAAATACTGAGTGTATAACTGTAACATACTTTCGTGCTTACACTACACAAAATCTCTTTACCTAATAACAAAGAAACAGGTAAAAACTTACATAGGAAGGCTAAATGTATGGCATTTTGTCTATTGTTCTACTTGCGCTTGGGAAATAACTGAGTCTTGGTTTATTATCTCTAGATCAGGGGAAGTTGAGAAACAGGGAAACATCTGTCACGCACACGGAACCGCGGGATCGAGGAAATAACGTTGGAAATGGTTGAGAGCAACGCTTGTGTATACCTTGGTGGGTCTATAATCGAGATCGTTTTCTTTATTTGCCAAAGAGAGAATAATATGGAATTGTCGAAGAAGTGATAATGTACTGTGTCCAAATTACGTTATTTAAAGCTGGTTACCGATTCGAGATACGTACATAATACTTATTATTATGCTAAAAAGAAATGTAAATAGTGACGTAGGTACGTCAATAAATCTGATCGTGAATCCCACACGAAAATTTTATCGTCGTTTTGACTTTGTGCAAAATGTGAATATAAATAGAACTTGTGCGGTCTTGCAACTATACATGCGTTCATGAAATTGATTGATATTACTGTTCTTTAATAGATTTTTCTTTAAAAACAGAAAATGATTAAATCCTAAACTGTTATCTTTTCTAAAGGTTTGAAATGTATCATCATTTAAAAGTCATAAATTATAAGCAAAACTTACAAAAGTAATGGCAATATTACATCATAACACGTAAATTGTGTACCTATGTTAACAATAATATTGGTCAATTAGTAAGTAATAGGCTCTGATCGAGTTCCGCTAAACAGATAATTGTTATGATAAGCGATAGTCGTGATCTGATCTGAGTGTTAATGTTATTAGCGACATGCCAATTACTAGTTTGAGCACGTTTCATGGGTAAAATATATAACATGTCTGATTTCTTTCAATTTGTCCGCAATTATTTGTATCACGTTCAGGAAACATTAGAATTTTTGCCAGTCTCTCAATTTAGAGCTCTGCAGTAGGAATTCCTTCTGTATCGGGGGCGTTGGTTATAAATCTCACATGCAGAAATAGATTTGAATAAACTATCAAACATAAAAATTGTAGTTTTATGAAACTGCCTCTAAAGTTAAGCAAATTACTCGTAAAATTGAAAATTTTATTGTAGCAAGCATTAAGTTACTTACAATAAGCATACCATCACAAGCTACAGAGAATTACATAACATATCATCACGCCAGTAATCGCCGCAGGGTCAGGAAGAGGTGTATCTGTCACCGCGTCAAATTGTAAAACCCGTTAGATTGTAATGTATCTAGCGAGATTGTAAACTCTCGAAAGATTGAAATCGAACATTATTTTTCGGTACATTATAATATATCTAAGTGAAACCGTAAAATTATGAAATGCATGCAACGGAAGTATCTCTGCCGCCATAATCCGGATTTAAAGCACCCCAACGTTAGGTTCGTTTAAACCCTGCAGACAGAAAAAGGAGCATACATTGCACCATTTTATGGTTTCACTTCGAAATAGAATACAGAACACAGAACAGTAGTAGTGTAGTTACAGAATCATAATCATAAAAATCACCAAGTCAACCAAAGGTTTAGGAACTGTTTTTTTAAGGTCAAAATCGTTCCTCGGACTTTGTGAACTTGGAGGGTTGTATTGATGTTGCATTTTAATGATTTTAATTCTGTAACTACATACGTGTTACAGTCGCGAACCATATTTGAATCAACATACATTCTAGCACTGGCCTGAAAATTTCAAAAACGTAATTCAATTTGAATTCGACTCGAATGGCGTAGTGGTAGTGACGCTGCCTTACGTTCTTAGGGTCCTGGGTTCGAATCCCGGTAGGAGCAAATGTTTGTGTGGTGAACATGGACATTTGTTTCCGAGTCATGGATGTTTATATGTATAATAAGTATGTATTTACAAACAAAAAAGTATATATGTCAATGATCAACTATCTAGTGTCCACGACACAAGCTTTGTTTAGTGTGGCACTAGGCTGTGTGTTAATGTCCAGTGATATTTATTATTATTATTAATTACTACCTTGACACTTTCACTTTAAAGAAATCATGTCGAAAACCTTAAACAAGTCAATTAATCAATATTTGTAGACAAAATAATTCAAGAAATTGTAGACTTGTAAGCCTTTACCTCGGCGCCTTGATCCCATAAATGCTGTGATCTAACAACCCATAAAGTCATGGTAGGGACGTGACGACCCCATAAAACATGATCGTAAAACAAAAGTAACTTTGTAACGAGTTTATTTACTTTTAATTGTAGTGAAGCTGGTTTCATTGTGTCCTTCGGGATGTTAAAGCGGAGGAGCACCTCGTGGCTAAGTAATAGCAGCCGCTTGAGTCGATCTTTAGGTTAAGCCGTGCTTGCATAGTTTGGTCTGTGGTTGGGTGACCACTCTTACATACAGTTTCCTCCGTGCCTCTGAAAGCACGTTAAGCTGTTGGTCCCGGCTGTTATTTGTCCATCTTTGGCAGTCGTTACAGGTAATCAGTGGCCGAAATACCCTGACAACCAGTCTTACGAAGTGGTATCGTATTACCCAGTATTAACTGGGTTGTTGAGGTCAGATAGGTAGTCGCTTCATATAAAATACTGGTATTCAGCTGCATCCGGTTAGACTGGAAGCCGAACCTAACATAGTTGGGAAAAGGTTAGGCACATGATGATGGGATATTAAACAGGATTTGAAGAAGTGAAGTGTATTGTATACCATATTCACTACACTTCGTATTGACGACAATACCTATAAGACCTATGTGGATGACGTCACTCGCTTGACACTCATTTTTATTTCATTCCAAATGCACATGGCACTGCCAATATTCTATATAAACAAGCCTTCATCTGGAGATCTCAGTTCACTTATGAATGAATTGTTCACTTTTGACTATTTGAGTGAAAAAAGTGAAATGAAAAGCAGAATTAACAAAAAGTAAATGTGTGGTCATATTTAAGGATTTTATTCAGACCATCAAACTGAACAACTGTTTCCGTATGATCCTCATTGTAATCGTGAAATTAAAATGACAAAACCTTTGCTATACCATGCTGTACCCACTACATACATGCTCTTATCACACAGTACCTATAATAATACAAACACGCAAGAAGAACTATACATTTATTTACTATCTTTTTCGCTCTACTGTGTTCGTTTGAATCTATTTAGTATCGGTAGGTATGTACTTAATATCCCAGATTAATTAAACCGTCAAGTAGATCTGAAGAGCTTCACTGTCACTTGCCGGCGATCCCTCCTTTTCAGCTTGCGATCGATCAAGATTTTCCGTTTTTGAATGTAACTATATTTCTGTTGGATATTCAAATTATTTATGCAGGAAGCGCTTTGCAAAGCAGGTTTTGTTTTTTGTTTGCAACCTGCAAACAACTCATTTTTACTCCTGGACTACGTTGTCAATTGCTCCCAAGTAATTGGCAACTCGAAATTTGAAAGCGGGTGGCTTGGCGCCTTTTGAATTCAGAACAACTTGTAATTTAATAACCCGTTTCAGTTTTATTTTAATTCTAGTCATTAAGACTAGCTAGACTTTTATCATCTTCTATCTTATTTTAAAACCTTTACTGTCCTAATTAAATTATGCAAAGTAAAGTGATAACCTGAAACACAGGTAATTATAATACAGGTAAATAAACCTAGATCAGGCAGGTCGCTATCTAACATTTGAATTCGAAATTTTCGTAACTTGAAACTGTTAAATAATTAATAATAATTTTACTTACTAGCACTAATTATACGATTATTTAAGAAATAACAATAATGCACCTAAATGTACACTTTTGTAATATCTACTTTTGAATAAATTATTCTAAAAATTTAAAATTAAAAAAAAATCTGGGGGTCTAAGGGGTCTAAGGGGTCTTAGTAATTTATTTAAAAAGGTAGATAAGTATAAAATGCCTTAAATTCACTGGACAGATTTTAATTGCATTAACCTGCATAAAATAAATAACTGGCAATATTTTTTACTAAAAAGGTTCGAACTCCATAACGCAAGCCGGTTACAAAATTTTGCAGAACGACCTGCGTGTTTGAAAATTCGAAAAAGGAACGTTGGAGCATAACAGACGTGAATGGAGTTCATTGCGCGACAATTCTTTGAGATTTGTTGCAAAATCGAACTACCTGCATTGCGTATTCCCCGGTCTGTCACAAGAACATGTTGAAGAATTTAATTTCTAAACATTCATTTCGACATGAAAAGAAATGTGACTTACTGTGCGGAAAAAATGGTATAACATTATAATATGTAAATCAATGCAGATTCTAAAAAAAATATTTTTAATTTCTGAAATAACTTCTTTGTCATTTCATCAAACGCCATTTCCATACTTCACCAAACAGTTCAACCGTCAAAAGTGTAATTCTGCAATAATTCGTACGTGTCACACTACACTGACCGCTTGGGCAATGATGACGTCTTACGTACTACGGATAACGGCTGTCCGAGTGTTATGTAACATGGTACTACTTGACCAGCATAACTTGAGACATCAGGGTAGCGCTGCTAGCTTAGAGCAACATCCTACACCCGTCAATTTCGAAACATATCAATTGTAGTTCCAAATTCCATCGCGTCTCAAGTAATGTTGGTAATGTAATACGCATACACGTGAGCTGGTGAGGCTCTGACCACTACCGGAGATGTTGCGGTCTAAGGATATAGTGTTGATGTTGGTTTCGTATTACACAGGATGTTTTCTTTTGTTTACCTTGTGGACTATACAAACATGGTGCTAGGAACGTCGCGTCGTATTAGAAGAAAAATGATAATTTGAGAAAACTAGTAAGTAGAGAAAAAAGAGTAGAGTAAAGTAGGTATAGAGCTATCGGCTACTTCAAGTATTATTTGACAGAAGGCGGGAGTAATTTGCAAGTGACTACTGTAAATAGACCTGCATTATCTTTTTTTGTTAAAACTATTTCCATTAAAATAAAATAGCTGCCGGCTATCTCCATTTAAACCGAACGTGGTATTAGCGCAATTATATAAAAGTATTTCTTATAGTTACTATTAGCTACTTGTCTATAATCAACGTCAAATGGGGACCACTCAAAGTTTTTCTCAAGGCATGAGTGCAGGATTGAGTGTCAGACTTTCTCTCACACTTATTCCGTAAGCTTTCAAGACTAAGCTTTAATTATTTGAACAATCAAATAAATCTTAGTACAATTTACTAGCGAACCAGTTATATCACCCGACGATGTTCACTTTTTATTTTCTGTAGGTTGTATCAGACATTACATCAGTATTCGTTTCGCTGAATAGCGAGCGATGAGTCACAACAGTTCCCGGTTTTAAGAGTCATGGTTTCCCGTGAGTCGTATCATATTTCAGGCGAAAAGACCGTTGATCGTTTTGATTGTATAAGTAGGTATTCAGAAACTTCAAGTGAATCAAATCGATCGTAAAAAAAATATTTCAAATATTCCAATTACAAAAGCAAAACAAAGTGATTTCCTTGATCTTTATGACGTTGCCTTAAGTACTTTAAATGCTATTAATATAAAAAGGGCTGAAGGTAGATGTAGTGATGATGTATATAGTAACATTCGCCACACAGACCTCACTAAGATCGATGGCTAGCGGGTAAGTGAACTTGTCAAACGCGACGCGGCGCGGGCGCAACTTTCACTATCATCTCGTTACACCGTTCATTGAACCGAGTACTAACTCTTTTTATTTTTAAAGTGGTTTTTCAAATATATTTAATGATATGACTTTTCAACGTTATAAGTATGAAAATAAATTCTGTAGACAAAAAAAGGAGGATGACCCTAATTTCTATTAACCTAAATTCTTCTAAAAGGTTAAATATGAGCTAGCCAGCTCGTGATGTGAGAGGAAATGGCAACGAGTAACAGCACCAAGATTTTGGGCTGTGGTGATAAGTTGTACACCAATCCCAGAGACAATATTTACTGGTTAATGAATAAGCATACATCAATATTTACCGCTATTGATCCAGACTGATAAAGGAGATCACCCAGATTGGGCTATTTTCAAAAGTTTTAATTATTGCTTTTATATTAGTTAGCCGGCAAAAAAAAAAATATTGCCTGAGTCTGGATGACCTCGATATTTTGTGGTTGAATAACATCTCGGTGAATTGAGTTACGACTTAGGCGTAATAATGAAAAATGGTTATTTCCAAAAGCTCAATTTAATTATAGCACTTATTTTAGTTGGCCGCCAAAAAAATAATACCCCTATCTGGGCGACCTCATATATTTTGTGGTTGAATAACATCTCGGTGAATTGAGTTACGACTTAGGCGTAATAATGAAAAACGGTTATTTCCAAAAGCTCAATTTAATTATAGCACTTATTTTAGTTGGCCGCCAAAAAAATAATACCCCTATCTGGGCGACCTCATATATTTTGTGGTTGAATAACTTCTCGGTGAATTGAGTTACGACTTAGGCGTCAGAATAAAAAATGTTTATTATGTTATTCTCTATCGAAATAATAATTTTATTAAGGTTGGCCGGCACTTTTGAAAATAGCCCAAAAATGTAGGGAGGCTGGGTGATCTCCTTTATAATTTCAAACTGAAATAGAATAAAAGTCTTCCAATAAAAATCTATAAGAAATCAAGTATATTTCATATATTTATAGGAAGTCTCTAGAAGATCCATTTTCATCATGAACAACAAAAACTTTGATCGTCAAAGTGTAAATTGATCAGCAACTGGTTATTAATATTCTTTCTATTTTTTTTTTTTACTAATTTACATGCAATCGTTGTAAATTATGTTCTTCGGCTATTACCACTATAATTATAATACTTTATGTTAGTATTCAGGTTATTATATTATACATTATTTCGTCGCGCAACTATTATAACAAAATCAAAAATCATTTACTACATCACGCATGCAATCGCCGGTTAGGAAGAGGTGTAACTAATAGTACACACAGTAGCGGGTGAGTGGAGAGCCTATTGCCATCAAACGGGCGAAATCCAGACTCCGTGGCTGCTACCGAGAAATTTCTGATCGAAAAACCCAATTACATTTTGCCTGACCCGGGAATCGATCCCAAGAACTAATTGTCGAGCTTTCGAGTACTTCACCATCCGGACAGTCTTAGTTATCTACTGACTAGAACCAGTTCTTTGTCACGCTTTTTGTGTTTTAGCATTTATACGTGTTTTTTTTTTACAATGTTTTTTGCTAGACTCATATAGGAGAGATATTGTTAATTTTATTCACTTAAATAGCACCTATTCTATCTATTCGGTATCGAATATGTAAAGTGTGTTTTTAGACATTTATTTTATTGCTTGAAAATAAAGAAAATCTACTGTATAATTATGTAGAATACCTTAGAGTGCACTGAAGATACGAGAAAACCATACGTCCAGTATTGCCACTGTTGCTAGACGTACCAGTGTCAAATAAGTGTTAGGCCACCAACCCACTAGAATATTACGATTTATAATTTCATTGGGGACCACGTCACCAAGAGGACAAGAACAACGTCTCCTGGTCATAAAGGGTCATGCCCATATTGCCCATAGGTATCGTTCGTTTGGTAGAAATACCTGGTAGTCCTTTTTTAACCATACTTTACCTGGCTGCATGTATCTGAGTAGGTCTTTATCATAGTATTAGGTGTAGAATTGTGGAGCGTGACTTGCCTTGCTTACCTGGAAACAAAAGAAAAATGGAATTAATTTTCAAACTCAAACTCACTCGCAAAACGAAAGTTTATGGTTTTATCACAAAGAACAATTGGCCGGGTCTCCTGCTTGCTTATTTACCTACGTTTTAAAATCTATATCGAATCATGCGCATCAATAAATCAGTTCGAATTTATGGCTTATTGGACGATTCGCACGAATTTAACTCGCACAAAACGTGCGAATTGACTCCTTTAAAACATATTATTTTTTCTGTAGTCGATTCGCACGAATTTCATTTATTGGCGTGTGAATCGACACCCTCACAAATATGTAGTAGACTATTCGCACACATTTCATTTTAAGGTTTAAAAAAATTAAAGTACAGTCGTATTCAGCCATCACTGAAATAAAAATAAAAATTATCGAAGTTTAAACAGCAGTGATTTTGATTGTGATTAAAGCCAAATATCTATTTTTATAATTCTCGTAAGTTTATTTTTTAACCTGTTATATGTAAATTAGAAGTAAGCATTTTATTATTGTTATGACTTGATTTATTATTGTTGATTTATTACTTTTATACGTTATTTTAAAGAAAAATCTGTGATTCAAATTGTGATTATAGCCCTAGTTCTAGTTTTATGATTAAAAGGTTTATTGTTATAATTATGAGAACTGTGTATTTTAGGTACACTTCTGAAAAACATTATAACATGTTTTTGTTGTACCAAATGTTCATCAATAATAAATATAAGAAAAAGTTGTTAATTATATATATACCTACCTTATTAAAAAGTAAATGTTTGGGTAATGTAAAAAAAAATGTAAATTTTTGGTACTTTTATTTTTTATTACGCGGTTATTTATTATTCTGTGATCGATATTTGCTCATTTTTAATCCTCAAACCACGAGCTTAGAAGATGTTTAGTACTTAGTTTTAATTTTAATACAGATATTGTTGATTATAGATTGTGTTTTTAGTTTCTATCTATTACGAGTAAAACATATTTGACCTATCTTAACTGCATTTCATAAAAAAACAATAAGTGTGCGAATAGCCTACTACATATTTGTGAGGGTGTCGATTCGCACGCCAATAAATGAAATTCGTGCGAATCGACTACAGAAAAAATAATATGTTTTAAAGGAGTCGATTCGCACGTTTTGTGCGAGTTAAATTCGTGCGAATCGTCCAATAAGCCGAATTTATCGCCAAAACAACCTTTTATGTTCCAGTTGTAAACAATAATATTTTAATTTACTGACTTGAATTGAATAGGTAGTTGTTTGCCGCTGTGTTTTGGTAGGATTCATAATCCCATTTGTTTCTTGTTTTTTGGAAATACGGTTATTATTGCTTTAAGTAGAATTGAAAGTTAATTACGCCTTCAGTAAAGAATGTGTCTATAAGAGACAAATATTTTTGAACTCTTAGAGAATATGTTTTTCCAATTACAATAACATAGTGTGTACTATGTTAATTATTAATTATTAATTATTAACATAATACAATAATAGTTTTGAAATTCTACTTGTTTAAATATTATTACAAGTGAACGTACCTTCCATATTTGCTTAAGTATATTAAATCTGAATAAACATAAAGTGTGCCTTTTTCAAGGATTTGAATACCTAAATCATTTTTATTAAAATAAAAACTTTATAATTATGCTTGAATATTAGCAGTTGGTACAACATATTTTTACACCTGAGTAATATTTAAATAACTCTGTCAAATACATGACGTACGAATAATTTTTTTTCCCCCATTGTTATGATTTATCTTAATTTAATTGCCTAAGAAAAGATATAAATCTAACAAGTAGATGCTAATTATATTTTTAAATCAACAGTAATGTGACGTAGGTACATGTGACATTGTGTCAATACCTGTTGTAACTGCCAGCACCAAAAAATATTTTGTACTGAAAATTAAAATAATTTTCAATACACTTCCTCGAAAACTGGTTCTCTTCGCACTAGATTAGGTTCAAAATGCAGTGTATTTCACACGCGTGAGTTTTAGTATAACGGCTTCATACCTTTGCCTCTCCTTCAACCTGGCGAAAGCAAAGCGCGGAAAAAAATAAAATTTAAATCACAGTCTCGTGACATTCATGACACAAATATTTTACATTATTTTACTTCTTCAAAAGTGTATTGAAAAACGTCGTTTGATACACGTGGACATTTGTTATTGCAGTTCTCGGCTCAAAAACACCCGCCTTGAACTACAATAATAAACTTTCTCCACTTGTATCAAAATGTACTAATTCAAAATCTAGACAGGTCAAGTTGTTAAGTGATCAAACAGTAGGAAGATGTAATGGAACATAATGAAACAAGTTTTAAAACCTTGAACAAAAATGTATTTCGAATGATTAAATATGTCAAGGTATCAGTGCATTAAGGATGGCTTAATTTTTTGCTAATAAATTAATTGGGCAAACATTATAAACTTGTTTTATAATGTTATTGTTATTTTCTAGTGTCATTATGTCAACATGGCGTATGTAATCATTATGTACATCGATTCTCTACAGAATTAATGTAATAGTTCCGACCAGTGAAATTATATCGAATTATCAGTTTACAGCCATAAAACAACAATTACAAATAGCTGGCAACATTTAATTGAAATTAAACTCAAAATAAAGACATACTTAGTCCACTTTAGCATCTGTAACAGAATGAGCAAGTAATAAGGAAACAAGACTTCCTCCTGTTCAGTATTCATTGCAGGTCGCCTAGCCCGCGCACGCGCTCCTTCGGCAGCCGGCAGGCAATGGAATCGTTACATGCGGAAGTGTCTCTCTAATGAAGGCTGTTTTTCTTCGAATTATCTGCCCATATCACGTTTACTTACGTGAAGGCTGAGAAACTTAGAAATTTTGAGGAAGTCTCCTCTAACTCTCACGAGGATGTAATAAAAAAGTAATTGTACGGAAAATTCTTTGTCTTCATTAAATTGAGTGTACGTTCTTTACTAGCAGTTATAGTCTGATAGTGAGACCGTCGTCGGTCTGAACAGTAATAAGTCTTAAGTTTAAACATAATACACGCATCTCAGATTTTCGGATTCATGTGCGTATTGTACAATAATTTTCAAATGCTTTGGTGAAGGAAAACATCGTGAAGAAACCAGCATGCCTGAGAGATATTTCACGACGGCATGTTAAGCCAAGTCGAAGGTCCATGGGTAGTATAAAAACTCTGATACTACGATAGGCACCAACCGCACGATAAAGTAAGAGCTAGCTCTTCAAATTTGAAGATGCTAAGGGAGAGAGGTTTCCAACAGTTCTTCACTCACTCATTTTGCTTCTTTACGCCTTTCTCGTTAGCACCAGGGCCTTAACTTCTAATACAACTATTTTTAAACCTACGTACCCACAGTTTAAACCTACCTAGGCTTAGTCAAGGGCTGCCTATAGGTGCAAGTAGGCGTAAGCTTTCTCCAACGAACTCGATCGAGGAATCTCGGACTTTCTCAACTTGTACACAATCTATATGCACTAATTGTATCCCTGTCTAGTCTATGCGGGAGTTTTTTGTCTCTTTCTTTCGAATAATGAACAGTTAGTTCTTGAAAGGCTTTTTCCGGGTAGGAACTTAGGAAACTGAAGCAGGAAGTCGTTCGGCAGCGCCGGCCGGCCCGCGGGTCAAACCAATCAATCAATCAAAAGACTTGAAGTGAAGTTTACTACCGGTTATAGTTCTGTTGACAAGTCTATCTGGACCTAATATGGCTTGATCAACGTATGCATATAGATATCTACTGATAGTTACTTATTTCATCCACATTCAATGCTTTCTTTAGTTAAAGATCAGATCGCTTTGCAAAAAATCTTATTTCCCAAAGGGATGTGCCGCTGTATCGATATTAAATCGTGTCTTGACATTTTGCTTTGAGAATATTTGATCGGAGACAGAATCTGTCGATACTGTTGGCAAGAGGTGGTAATAAAAAGGGAATGATGTTCCAATATTCTTTTGTAATCGATTGTGAACCTTATATAAGCCAATTTCTTGTGCGAATATTAACTGCTGAAGTCAGCATAGACGTACGTCTCAAAAGTATTGACTTCCAATATTCTATAATTATTTTACTAACAAGTGCAACTTATTAGTTTGTCTTCAATATAGGTTAACTTATATAATGTTGTTGTTGTTACTAAGACTGTTTTTGTTTTTCAATAAAAAATGTACAGAAGTATGCGGAAAACTCGACTAGCTTTATAATAATTTCCCATTTACATTCTTGAGCATGAGTAAATAATGCATTATATGTGTCAATACATAACTGTATGTGCACATTTAGATGTTATTAGCACATAATAACAATAGCGACAGTGCTAAGAGAGCGGTCGATTGTCGGATGTAAATCGCAGAGGAAGTGACGTCACTATGACGGCGTGACACATGGTAGGGTTGTCACTTCTTGTAATTATTCAATCAATAAAGAGAAAATAGCTTAGCCAGCAAGTTCCCACAGCTGGGATACTAACCTCTCTCTGTAAGGGAGGAGAATAAACCGTACACTGCAATAATTTTGCCCATGTAAAGTCATGATTGAATTGAAAGTCATAGTCGGCACAAATTAATGTCGAACACGATATGTAATTATAAAACCGTTATTTAAAAGTTAAGCACGTTATGACACATTCACATAAGAAAGCCTAATAATTACCCTATTGAAGAATAGAATGGTAACCGTACATTATTGTTATTTTATGAGTGCTACTAAAATGGTAATAGCTCGAATTTGTAATTTATTTTGCGTTTTATCGTTCTGTACATCTTTTATTACATAAAACTGAATAACATTTACTTGACAGCGTAAGTATGAAATGCAAAAGGTTATTCTTCTATACATAGAACGGTAGTTTAAATGCAGTGTCAATAAGTTATCAAATATTTTAATTTTTGCTTGTTTTTTGCGTTGAAGCTAAAAACTAATCCCCGATGCCTGAGATCAGTCAAATCATGCAATCACTAGGTTATTAAATATGTAAATATGCATACAATTTTAGACAGATGTAATACCAATACACACTCACTGATTAAGATGTCAAAATTGTAAGTAGAAGGTTATCTCTGGAATTCCTCGTCCTAAATCGAATATTCTGTAGCTTATTCGTCAACTGGCGACTGTGAATCACGAGTGTTCGCGAACTGTCACCTACCGATTTTAATTTATTTTTTGTCGTCACCTCGGACGCACGTCAACTCGCACGCTCGTTATAAAGTACAGTCAAATGAAAACGGATTGAAACCAATATCTTTGGGGGCTTCACTAATGGAAAATTACATCATTGTTGAGTGCAACAGAATGTGTTTCAAAGTCTCGGATATAAGTTAAGTTTTACAAATCTTGCATTAAATATCATTGAAACTGACGTAGCCAACGCCAACGTCAACGTACTTGCGTTAATTAGTTTATCTTGCAAATTAGTATAACTGGGTAAAGCTCTCAGTGACAACCCTATCCATTCAAAAGTCATCGGAACAATAGTGATGGGACATATAAGTACCGTATATCATATTTCGACACGACAATGGAACCTCCTGCTACCGAGAACGAAACTCGTCTACAAAGTCATCATTGTTTTATATATGTCGTAGGATAATTTGATACTTCGAATCTTCGCGAAAATCCTAGGGGTTTTGCGAAAACGCGGATAATTAGACATAGGCGAAAAATTATCAAATCTTACTGGACAAAGTCAGGATTTTTGCGAAAATACTCGTTATTATAGCAATATTGCGAAACGAAACGCTGGCTGTTATGAAATAAGAACGCTGATTGGTCGGTCAGCGCGTTCAATAAGAGATCGTCTCTGATTGGTTGACGTCTTAAATGTCAATCATTTAGGAACCAATTAGAAGTCAGCCAGCAAAATTGTAGCCAATCAGTGTTGAGCACATCAAATCTTACTATAGTAACGAGTATTTTCGCAAAAATCCTGACTTTGTCCAGTAAGATTTGATAATTTTTCGCCTATGTCTAATTATCCGCGTTTTCGCAAAACCCCTAGGATTTCCGCGAAGATTCGAAGTATCAAATTATCCTACGACATATACATTGCCACCTCACTTGCTGCTGGCGTTAGACCATGAAATGGATAAAGAGAGATGTATAGAGAAGTGTGGATGTTGTCGGTTTAAGTGTGTCGCTTTTGAGGACGTTCCCACTACACAATGGGACATTAGTATTGACTTTGTGCTGGTATTGACCTGAAGAAACCTCGTTTTGGCGCGAACTGTTATTGTTTGAAAAGAAATGTGCGAGTTTTTGAAATTACTTAGGTTCGAAGTTTCTTGTCTGTGTTTGGGCGAAAACGAGAATTTTGACTATGTGAGAATGGAGCTTTGAGATGCGTAGGCTGGTATTTGTGATAGACAGTCCTATCTTTCTGCTTCAATCAAAGTAAACTATCAAAGAATTCCTGAAAATGTTGTATAAAGAGTATTTAGATTTGTTTATTTTTTTGAAGACGTTTGTCAGGTTGGTAACAGGTAACGTTCTGTAATGTTTGCCTGCCCCCCATGGGAACAAGTCGTGTAAGTATTTATGTACTTTGGTATTTTTTCAAATTACCCGATAAACGGGTCCGATAAATAAATAAATTGCTGACGTTGATAGTCTGAATGGCTATGATAGATAATAGCGATAAGTTTATTATTTAACAGCACTCGTTATCAAACTAACGGTAGGTATATCAAATACAATTACAAGTTATTAAAATAAATGCTTCACAATTATTATTTAATAGGCGTTTATCAGTCAATCAATACTGAAGATGACTCGCGATATTTATCGCAGTTATATGTACGAACATAATAAATGCGAATGGAATTCTGTTCGTCTGTCTGTCTGTTACCTTTTTACGTCTAAATTACTGAACCAATCGTCATGTCAGGGACCTGGAGAGTGACGAAGGCTTCTTTTCACTTTGTTTGATTCGCAAACGACTTAACGGTTATCAGCTAGTTTTGAAAATGTTGCTTTAAGAAAAAAAACAAAAAGATTAGTTCTCAATACGTCACACCGTGGTATAAATTTTAGTGCTTTCTGACGTCACGAGCCCCCACTCCCAAGTTATGATGCGTTTTATCTTGGTCAATATTCATTGATTTACAAAAACAAAAAATACGTGTCCATTATTTCCAATTCTCTAACAGACAGAGTAAATAGATTTGCAATTTTTTGATACTGTTGTCATGCTTATTGTATTGGAACAACAAAATGGCGTCGCGACGTAGTGAGTTCTAACTATAGCCACGACTCACTCCAACGATACCTTTCTCTAGAACCACCTTAACTCTGTGAAGGCTTTTCTAAAACGCAACCCTTTATATGTCCTTAGGGCTGACAGGTGAGACAAGTAGTGTAAAAACCCCTCAGTCAGTACGACACTTTGGGGATCAAAACATAAATATTACACGAGTACATTATGCTGGCGGGCCTATGGGGCAGAGCTTTAGAACTAAAGTTGGTTTTATAGAGCGTTGTCTCTGTCATGGGCTACATACATTGGAGGAGTGATTACGTATATCTTATCTACCCCCCCCCCCACTCTGGGCGGAGCGGGAGGGAGTGTCAGACTCTTACTGACTAAAAACCATCCATGTTCCTTCCTCGCCTTTTACGTTCCGGGGCCGCGGTATCTCTTTCGAACAGGCCCGCAACCCCGGCAGAACCCAGCATGCCTGAGAGAGAAATTTCTTGACGGTATGTATAGCCCAGTCAGAGCCCCCTGGGCGGTATTAAATCTCTGACACCAGGTTAGGCAACTTACCACGAAATAAAGAAGAAGGAGAAGATGGGACTACTATTGGTTACAATTCTGCCTAACCCATCGGGGATTATAGGTGTGAGGTTATGATTATGTCGACTCTGTCCCTCATTTGTATGATAGTCATTTATATACATAAACCATTATTTATAGTTAAGAAGGAGGGGAGGGCTCAAAATTCTTCGGTAGACCGCACATGTGTCTCCTACCGTATCAATACACAGCATGGCCACACAAATTGGTCACTAAAACAAACATTTTCCACGCTCCAAATTCTTTCACCTTAAACTCACCAATTAGCTGACAATCAACATAATTCTCTCATAAAACAGATTAAATTCAGAAGTTATTATACTTATTATACAATAGGAGGAAACAACGGATACGGCGGGTTATGCAAGCGTTGCGCAAGAGCACGACAATTACTATGCATAGTGTTTTTATAGCGAGCTTAGAAAGTATAATGTGCTCGCAACGAATTGGCGGATCGTGGATTATTGAAGGCAGGTGTCGGCACGCAGACTATAGTCACGCGAACTACAGTCCATTTACTTTTTCTCGGAAATGGACCAAAGACTTGCGTCTTCTAGAAATCTAGACCAATAAGCTCAAAGCTCGCCCGTGCTGTCCTTTGTTACAATAGTGTAAAGTTCTGCACTTTGACGATACCTACCATGTAAAATGATTGTAATGAGACCTGCTCTTTTGCCCACCTTGAATTTCAAGGAACCAGTCTTAACTACCCAGGAAAACTTAGTGTTTTCCTCTCAGATGGAAAAATTGTTTTTCTTTTGTGAAAAAAATATTGTAACCTAAAGGTTTACGGTCCACAGTCGCCTTTGAAGTTGTGTCTTAACCTTTTATCATATTATGTGGAGGTCTAAATTCGGGGAAAGAATTTGTGTAACAGAAGAGTAAATCCTCAGAAAATTTATTCACTTCTACTTTTAGGCCAAGATAAATAAGTAGCAGACACAAAAAAAAACTGTTTACACGTCCGTCTGAAGATCGTCTTAGGTATTTATCGAGCCCACGTCACAGCTTAAATAATAGATAAT
The DNA here is from genome assembly GCA_916618015.1 of Xestia c-nigrum. Taxonomy (NCBI): domain Eukaryota; kingdom Metazoa; phylum Arthropoda; class Insecta; order Lepidoptera; family Noctuidae; genus Xestia; species Xestia c-nigrum. The sequence goes on along the minus strand of OU745246.1, from coordinate 687,282 downwards.
TTGTTAGAATCGCGCAACATGACCGATTGTTGGTAGATCTGGGAATACCTGCCTGTGGTAAAAACAAATCACTTGGTTATCGTCTTAGCTCAATTATCTCAGGAATGTGTTGATCAAATCGTGGTCTAAGACGGGAGATAATCAGAATAGCTGGTCGTTCGGTGAGTTTCATTACATCGGATTCCTGACGGTAAATGATATTTGTAAAACTAAAGTGTTATCTTTGATCCCTTCTCTCAACAATGGTGTGGTCGGCTTCCAGTCTAACCAGATGCAGTTTGATACTAGTTGTTAAATGTAAGGTCTGCCTACAACGCACCTTTTCTGCTAACTGTGTTTTTTTTTTGCAAATAAAGTACCTACCTGCCCCACGCAATGACAGTCCAGGACTGTCCCTACAAGACTAAGGAAACCCATTGTATTAGGCCTACCCGCATAAGTGGGGAAACGGATTTTCTTGAAATAACAGCGGGGTCAGTAGTAGTTTCGATTTGTATCTGTCACCGTAAAATTGTCAAACACGTTATATTACAATATGACGTGTTTTTTCTCGCGATATTGTAATGTCTCGAATTATTGTCAACTGAACATACGGAAGTATCTCTGCCCCCATAATCGGGACTTGGGGCACCCCCCGTTAGGTTAGTTAGGTTCCTTTAAACCCTGCACTCGGAAATAGGGGCCCCGCGAAGCGGGGCTCCGTCGACTACGCTTTTTAGGGGGAATATAAAGTGTTTTAAGGTTATGTTATATTAATCGGTATTTCTCAGGAATGGTGCATTATCTTTTCATGAGAGTTGTGCCACAGGGGGGCCCCTCCTTCCCTCCACACCGCGTAAGTTGACTACCCTCGCATGCATTTCACGAAAAATAAAGCGTTTTGTTGTAAGCAGTATGTTCATTTGACAATATTTCGAGTTTTTACAATATCGCTAGAGATATTACAATATAACGTATTTGACAATTTTACGATGACATATCTATTCTTTTCTCATTCGGATTCGCTCTAAGAGAGGTATTTCGGCTATTACATTAAGTGTAGATAAGTAAGTACATGTATACTTTGATTGGCTTAACACGATGTATTTATTAGTATCTACAAGATATATACGGTACTGATATCGCGCAATTCATACTGATTGACTAATATAATGATGTTTACTACAATATCATTTCGCACTAAAGTATTTACTTTAGATTAGATTGTCACGCTGAAATTGCTAATCTTTCTCAGAATTTATTCAAAAAATTAACATAATATACCTATATTTTTATCACTTATCAGTTTGAATGGCGCACGTAAACCATAGATATGATTAAGGGATTGTAACGAGTCAAGAGGTGGGAAAGCAGAATTCACCCTTTTTCCGTTATCTGTTTTGTGGGAATATTTTTTCCACCATGTTCTTGATATGTATTCTATTGTTGTACAAAGGTTACTTAAAGATTTATCAATCATCCATTTAATATTCAAAGAACATAACAACAATTAAAAAAATATTTTCTACCAGTAATACATACCAGTGTCTATTTGGCATTTTAATGATAAATGATAAATGATAAATGATAAATGATAAATGATAAATGATAAATGATAAATGATAAATGATAAATGATAAATGATAAATGATATTTATTCAGCAAGTAGGTTTTCTCAAACACTTTTACACGTCATTTTTTTTTTAAACTAGATGGGGCCGGTGTTTCGTACCTGACTACTCTGAGAAGAAACAGCCGAAACAAACTCAGAGGTCATAGTCTCTTTTGAAGTCCAGACAATCTTGCATAATTCACATGAGGACTATGCAGATTAGTGTCTGAGATGGTCTTTTGAAGAAAGAACCACACAGATTTGAGTGGACCTGTCCAGTCAGTGCAAGCATTTGTCAGTTATCGTGTAGCTCGACTTATAACTCAAGGAGCTCAACGAAACGACGAACAATACGAAAGAAAGGACATTTGGGTAGGTCGCTTATAGTACTCAAACTGCCAGACAGTCGTGGGAAAAAAAAACAAAATGCGACCCACATGGTCCTCACATTCACAATTATTAAATAAAATAAATAATAATTTACAAAAACGAATGTCAATAAAAATACGATATGTCACATAAACACATAAAACAAACAAAAAAGTAAAAAATAATAAAATACTGAACTAAGTATTCATGTCAATTCATTAAATGTCAGTCACAAGTAAATAATCATGTCAAATTCACACACATAAAACAAAATAAAAAAATAAAAGGAACGTAAAAAATAATAAAATACTGAAATAAGTATTCATGTCAAATCATTCAATGTCACAGTGTATAAAATAAAGGAATCAACAATAAACCAGCGAAGTCCGAAATTTCAACATTCACAGATGGACCATCATTTAGTTATATTCCGACATTATTATGCGGCACTGAAAAACGGCATATAATTAATTTATGGCTGAATTTCACGTTTTCAACTTTTCATAGAACTTAGTGTTATGAAAGTAAAGTTTGACTCAAGCTAATTGCACAAGCTTTTCAATTTCCGATAATTTCTCTCGTCTAGAAAGTTAAAGTTTCATGGAAATAATTTCTTTGTACTAACTTATCTTTCTCCCTAATTACAAGTATTGTTCAGTTCTAAAGCCTATTCATCCAGGGATCCTAATTACTAAATGTTTGTGATTTACATTTCTGCGCAATATTATTGTCTGCTTATTTACACGTTAAGAAGTCCTGACAAGATTCTCGTAAAAGATCTGAAGAACACTCTTTTTGATTATCTGTAAATTCCTACACTGAAGCGATAATAACATTTTACAAGAAAATCAATCCAAGTTTACGCAGAACGTTCACAAAGGGAGCGATCAGAGAAAACTCACGTAAACAAACACCTCGTGTGGATGGTAACAGTCAATAGTCCGTCGGAACAATTTCACATTGAAAGCCGTATGACGTCACTGTAAGGGTTCTTACAAACGAGCGGCACGTTGACAACGGCAGATAAACTGCAGACGTCGACGGCTGGCGAAGCTTGCAGTTGTGACTTGCCGCGTAAATGTTTGTCGACGACTGCCGTCAACACGTCGCCGTCGGCAGCTGCAGGTTTTCTGCAGTTGGCAACGTGCCGTTTGTAAGAAAAGAAGCCTAAGTACAATATTCATAGTTAAAATGTGAAGTACTGTTATGTGTATCCTGCAGTCACTAAGCACACAGACTTCACAAATATATTTTAACTCGGGATTTGTTTGCGCGTCGTGTATTTCTGTGAAGAGGGCCTGAACATTTTGACACTTTTGTCGTCGGTGTCGCTCATAATTGCTGGTTCTTGTTTACTTCAGCCACCAAATCCTTTTTGAATAGTGTTGATTTGAGTTTCCACGAAACGTACGTGAAATTATTATTTACTATTTTCAGACTAAAATACGGTTTATTATTTTTTTCCTAGCATTACAAACTATCTGTTTGTGCGTCGATAACACACCCTTGGTGGTATCAGTGAAAACGAAATCGGGTATAAGTACCAATTTGAAGAGTGTAGGTAAGTAGGTATGTATGTTTGTAACACGCAATATTTTAACTAAAACCCATCAATTCCGCAAACCGCGAGTGAACCGCTACCGCAAAGTAAACAAATAAAACAGTCGTAAAGAAATCTGAAGCGAACCGCGTTGAAAGAATTATTAGTTATGCTCAAAAATAGTACAGCAATTTAGAAGGTTCGTGAGTAAAATATAGCGAAAACTAAACGTGTACTTAGTGAAGAATTAATGGCAGGTATCGATTGAGGTGGAAGTTTCCTGAACACGCAATAGCTGGAAAAATTTAAGAAATATCTATAGAAAACTATACTACAATAACAGTAATAAGTAGCTGTTTTTTATAATGTGTTGTAGTTTGCGCTAATATGAATTCTAACAAATAAAAAATCTCCACGAACGACACCATATCACTACATTAGTCGTTCCTTCAGCACTTGTGAATGAAAAATGTTATTCTCAGAATTTCCCATCAGTGTCGACATTTGTGTACTTATGAAGCTTCCGAACTAAAGCTTTTTCCTCGTAAGCGTCACAGTGATTGCTGTGAGTCATTCAATACGTTCCGTGAAATACGTGTTATTTCAGATGGTATCAGGTACATACGTACGTATGTCATGTACTTTGAATCACGAATGAATATATTTTTGATCAGTTGCCAGATACACTGACGATGATATTTATTTATTTTATTTTGTTGGAATTCAATTTGAAACTGCAGCAGCGTAGTTGCTACCACGAATGTGTCTAGAAGTATAATAATATAAACACTTGGGCGCTACAACTACTTTGACTAGGTAATTTATGAAAACAGCACTTTTACCCGTTTGTGTTACGATGTCGTTTCCATCCCATATACAGAGAAAATGATTGTAAACGATAGTGTTCATCATTTATGTGTTATCGTAGTTTATCAAAGAAACAGAAACTCCACGTGTTTTTACTAATTGCTTTGTATAACCTACTTGTGTGTTAGTTAAATCATTTATGTGAATTTTATACGCTCAGCGAGCATTTCCTGAATAGTAGGAATTCGGTCGAAAAATTCGTGTTTTATTACTCTAAAAAGTACATGTGCTCTACTAAAACTTCCAAACATAGGCGAAGAAAAGATAGGTATCTATGTAATCCCAGACTATGTCCAAGGTAAGTATCTTCGTGTTTTATAAGATGTAGGTATATCGTCGGTAACAAAAACAGTATAATTTGGCCTCTCATTCTATTCAAACTCCGTATTTTCATATTCCAGTCGAATAAGAAGTGTTACCTACTGTCTGGAGTGTCGTTTCCCTAATACGACTGACATAATTGGGAGCAAATGTTAGTGTAAAATTTTAAAGAACGCTGCGTCGCTAAAACAAGTTCCTGAAACGCAGATCTCTTCTACAGTAATATAATTATTTTTTGGCTTTTTAATTCGAGTAGCTAAAATTAAGTAAGTGGCGTTCGTGGAAAAAGTTATGAGTGTATGTACCGAATGTAAAGTAACTAAGAAACGAACAGTTTAATCCTATAACGCTGTACATTATTATAAAGATAGAAACTATTACATAAAGTAGATAACAACACCTATCTAACTATCACATGTGTACAATGACGATATAATCTCACAAAGACGAGATTTATTGATTAATTAGCGTGCTTTGCTTTAATCTAATATTATGCAGCAGATACGTGAGACATATCAGGAAACATCAACAAACAATTAGTTATGGTGAAAATATTAACATAGTCGCTGTATTATGTCACCAACACACACTCTTAACACTTTATCTTAACACTTATACAGGGTGAAATTGAATAGATGCGACAAATTTAAATATAAAATAATACGTGTTGTCAAGAAAATGTATAAAATTAAAAAATAATTGATCAGTGTTACGAAAACCGTTAAAATAATGAAAGTATCAAAAATCTTGCCGACTCATCGCAGTGCTCAATATAGCGGTCATTTACCTAATTTTGCCTTAATTTTTCTTATTTATTTTGCATATTACTGGAATACCGATAATTCGTACTTAAATAAAGATAATAACATCAATGGACCTTTTGAAAACGATAATCGCGTAATTTTTTTTAACGATTTAGATTGTAGAAAAAACAGTTTATAATTACTATGTTACTGTAACTGAAGCTCCAATTTCATTTTGTCGCATTAATTAAAATTCACCCTGTAGTATCTGCCTAACCATTTCCTATGTTGAGTTTGACTTTCAGTATAACTGAATACATTGGAATACTGCCGCCTTACCCTAATTACTCCAATGATATTATAAGTGAACTTATAATAGCATTGCACTATTCAGTATGGTAAGACTGATTATCAGACCTTTCAGCTGTCGAAGATCTGCAAACGTCAGCCAGAATCAAAGGTTTGTCGAGATCTCCGGGGCACGGAAGGACATCGGTAAGATATAATCAGTCACCCATCAAAGGGTCAACCTCGAAAGGCGTTGCTTTACCTTGAACCCCAGTGTTATTGCTCATACAAGAGTCCCTCTTTCAACACATAGCAACATTATCTGTATTTAAATAATCTGTTTAGAGCATTTAAAAACTAGAAACTACATTATGCAAACAAACAGGAAGACGGACTTGAGATATTTCCAATAAACAATGATGATTCAGGTAATGTGATCGATATTTATTGTATAAATAGACGGTAGTCCGTAACTGAGGAAAATTGCTAATTATTCAATATAACCTAGCCTACTTAGCACTCTGTTATTAACTATCTCAATGGTTTAGCTAATGGTTGCTAGATAGAGTTGGGAGACTGGCTAGTAACCTCAGGTCAAGGAGTATTATTGGATTTTCAATAAAACAAAAAACGGTCATACGATGTAGATGGTGCAGCACTACTTCGGGCGGGAATCTAAACTTGTGCGCCCCCCCCCCCCGCTCTAATGTTTTGGGAGCTGTCGAAAGGGGAACAGTTTGACGTTCGCGCGTTTTTGGTATGAGCTTAACTCCTAAGCTGCATTTTGTTTCTTGATACTGTCATCATCACCTGCCTGCCTATTTCTAACTATGTTGGGGTCGGCTTCCAGTCTTACCAGATGCAGCTTTATTCGTGTAAATAAGCTGTACCAGGTAATTTATGGTGTATGTGATCTTAGATACCACGATAAGTTTTCTGCATGAAAAGCTTTGGAAAATTCGTAAAACCGTCGTATGAATGAGCGTCCTCTTTTGGAACGGCTTATTCCTCAAATCGCCCCCCAAAAGTCCCCCTAAGGGGGAAAAGTGGAATCTGAAAAGAAAAGTCCTTTATGCAATGGAATCTTCCAAATTCTCTTACTTTGTATTTTTTTAATCAATTACGGTGTTAATTTAAAATTGGACTAAAAATATGCTATACAATAGTTTCAGTAAACCAGGTTCAACCAAAATATGCTTACCTGTAACAAAAAAAAAAACATTTATTAGAAAACGATTTTTTTCAATAGAAACATAAATAATGTAGGTATTTACACAAATTATCTGCCTAGCCTTTTCCCAACATGTTGGGGTTGGCTTCCAGTCTAACCGGATACAGAGAGAGACCTGGAGAGATGACCTGGAGGTCAGATAGGCAACTCAGTTAATATTGGGTAATACGATACCACTTGGTAAGTCTGGTTGTCAGACTTTTTGGGCTACTGACTACCTGTACCAACAAATGACAGTCAGGACGAACAGCTTAACGTGCTTTCTGAGCCACGGAATGGTCACCCATCCACAGACCAACCTCGACAAGCACGGCTTACCCTAAAGATCGACCCGAGCTGCTGTTATTATTGAGCTACGAGTACCGTCATCGATCCTCAAGTCCGCCTTATATCACAACGTATGGAACTTGTTCTCGTCACCTGCGGCGATGAACGCGTATACGCGTATTCGTGTTACCAAATGTTGCTCCCACGCCCACACGATGCTCGGTTCGTGTGCCGACTGCCGACCTGCCGCCTTGCCGAGGCGCCAAGTAATGTCAATGACATTCAAGGTAGTGCTTAGACTGTATTTTTGCAAATGTATCGACTCATATTAATATAAAATTTGATATTCTTGAAACAAAGAGATTTAAAAGAGTTATCGTCATATTTTCATACAAAAATTTTGGTTTCGCACCTTTCGATACACGAATGACGAATGCTACCAGACAAGCGGCCGTATGATAGTATGAGACTGGACAGGTCAACTTGTTATTATGTATTAACATGTAGTAGATAGCGATTTCCTTCGTGTTTTCCCGTCTATCACTCGTCAATTTTTGAATCTCTTTGACTAGAAATGATTCATGAGATATCGTCAGTGATATTACCCGTCTAGAGAGCCGAGTGATTGCCACTGTTGTCTCTATAGGCCCTCTAATTTGTGAATGCTTGACTGTAGAAGCTGTATGTGTATTCTCACTCTCAGTGAGAGAATACACATACAACTGAACCCCGTTGTGAACCCGTGTTGCAGAACGTCACTCAAGACTCGAACATTAATTAAAATTAAAATAGTGTCGACCAATCTTGTTTTAATTTACTTTAAAGTAATGCTCGAGTTTAATGCTTGACCTCATAGGAGATGGCGAGACGAGCTGGACAAAAGCAACGGCCAGTGGTCCACATTAGCACTGAATAAACAACAACGAAGCCATGGGGAGAGGCCTATGCCCAGCGGTGGTATGACGTAGACTTACAGTATCAGTAATGCTTGAGTATTGAGATCATTTAGTTTTAGATTACACAAATTAGTTCCCTAATAAGTCCCAAATAGAGACTAAAATCAAACCTGTAAGAAAGTGTTCGTTGACCCCAGAGTTCGGTCCCAGTGGCCGGCTCACTGATGGACCGGTGAAGCGATAAATAGACGAACTAATCTAGTCAAGTGGTAATTACGCAGATTCATGTTCTAACAACGTTTGAAGTTGTCAACACTTTGCTTCTTCACTGATGCTTCTTTTAAACATAACATCACGCCTGTAGACTTCGACAGATAAGCGGAGAGAGAGATAGTTAACCTACATTTCGCCAGTCCTTTGGAATAGAAAGCGAACCTATTGTTTATATTAATAAAGGAAAATAGCAGCGTTTGATTTCTGTGTTTAAGAAGTTTCAACTACTACAGAACTACGAGTACGAAGACCTCAATAAATCAGCATCACTTTAGCAACATGTCAAGATAACCTACCTACCTGCAAACAGTAGAGCCATATTCAGAAATCTTACAAAACGAAACAAAAGCCTTGCTCCGCGCGATGTGTGTGCTAATGACATGCTTCTATATCTAATACTAGCTGACCCACGCAACTTCGTCTGCGTCATATAAGAGAGAAAAACGAAAGGAAAAAAACGCCCCCGTTTTTGCAACATTTTTCATTCCTGTTCCGCTCCTAATGGTCGCAGCGTGATATTATATAGCTTAAAGCCTTCCTCGATAAATGGACTATCCAACACAAAATTCAATTTGAACCAGTAGTTCCTGAGATTAGCGCGTTCAACCAAACAAACAAACTCTTCTGCTTTATAATATTAGTATAGATTAGTATGGATAATGCAAGAATAACGCACTCCCTGCATATCACGTGCATGAGCACATTGAGCACCGAATAAGGTCGTAAGCCTACAGAACCCAGCCTTTTAAAGGTACAATGACCACGAAATAGCTAGAACCATAGATTTTCATCATTAAAAGATTTACCACCTTAAGCTTTACAGGATAAAGTTTAATTTAACATGATCAAACCTGTAGCTTAGATTAATTGACTAATCGTTACAAATTAAACTTTAAATGTTTCAGCATAGGGTTGATAACTCCGTATGATGTTCGAACTAGTGTGGTTGTGTAGGCTTGGTCCATTCATACATACCAATCCGGTCTGATAGTTCGCCTTGATATTATTTTGTTATTCGTATGCACGCCTTGTCAAGTGTTTTGTCAAATTGTTTGGTAATCAGATGCGAATTGCGATGGGTTGGGGAGTTTAAGTGCAGTTCTAGAATTTTCTAGTAAGTAGAAGTATCCGTTCAATGGATGCGTACCTACATCATTTCTTATTTTGCCGGATCTTTTAACAACCTTGGATTAATTTGAGGAAACCGACCAGCGACACATGATGATATGACAGATAAGAACATAATCTGAACATTTTCTGCTATATTATTTTAAATGGTTTAGGTATAGTAATGGCATTCAAGTTGGTAAACGACTTGTCGAAGACAACTTTGGGATCCACAGGTAAAAACAAAACCTTTATCAGGAAGAAAATATAATCAGATTAAATTGAGAGCAGTAGTTGTATGTTTAAGGAGAATGTCCCAGCTTGCTTCATCTAAGGTCTTGAGATTCTCCTTAATAAGCTCCAAACATGATTTTACTGTTGGTTGGACATCAGCCACTTTGCCAACCCCGAAGTCTGCGAAACTATCTTTTATGGTAGTCCAATTTTTTGCAGTAGCATCATTCATATCAATTTTCGCGTCTAACAGATCAATTATTTCAAAGAGAGCCAGTGTAGAGTTCACAATATTGGACCTGGTAGGATTCACAATAATCGGCTTATTTCTATACGCAATCGTGTTTTTCAATATGGCAAGTACAGTTTTCGCAAGAATCACATCATTTCCCTTTTCATAAGTTTCAATGATATATTTCAAACGGTGCTGTGTACTAGGATCGAGTGCGCTAGAATCAGCTTCCTTAAGTTCTTCAGTGAAGGCATCCACAGTTTGTTTGAACTTAACATCGTCAAATGACTGTATTGTCTCCAAAACGCTGGATAGGAATTCAGAGATGAGTGCTTTAGAGCGGCATATCCCGAATGTTTTGCAAGCATGGGCTAATTCATGTTTCTCCGCTTTTTTTACCATTTCACGTATTGACTTTTCCGTTCCATGTTTTTGTTTTGTTAATTTCAGTTCACTGAACAAGTAATTCAGTAGTCTATTGGCAAAATTAGTAGATGTTTCGATGGAATTCAGAATTACTTTCTGTGTTCCCAATCTTGTCTTGACTTTTTGTTTGGCAGTTTCATGATGGAATTCGTTGAACTTTGCTTCATAGCTTCTCTCTAACTTATCAATTAACCTTTTTGTATGATCCTGGTTCGTTTTACCTTTGACTTTTTCGAAAATAATTCGCGTAATATTGAATACGTAATCTAAGAAATCCATCATCTTTTGGTTTTCTTTCACCATGAATGTGGCATTGTAAATAAATGATGTTCTAATTGTAGTTGTGATTAGACCTTCGCTGTTAAAGTTGTGCGTTTTCTTGATAAAACTAGTTTTTCCCTGTTCACGTAGTTTCGAGACGCTTTTGTGAATGTTGTAATCTAATATATTCGGTCTGGAGTCTTTTGCTGACCGATCTTTATATTTTTTGCTCGATAGACGGTATGTGTATTTGTGTTTATTTACAATCAGTGTTGATTTATCAACTCCGCTTACACTTTCAGTATAATCACTACTATCTGAACTTTCTTCATCTGAATTTTCTTCGTTTTGGGATTCTCTAATATTGTCCCTTAGTATGTCCTTTTTTTTGGAATTGCTGCTTTTATGTACCACATGAAATTTTTTATTTTTTTGATTCGTTTCATTTTCCAAATCACTTCTGTAGACAGAATCAGTGTACGAATCGCTTTCATCATTACTGGGACTACTATCGCTATCATTATATTCTGTTAATTTCAGAGACATCCTAAAAGGAACGTCTGTGGGCTTGCTGATGCCTAGGAAAAAGTTGTGTTTATCGCTTTGACTTGTGTCGCTTCTACTAATTCTTAAATCGTGTTTAGTTTCATCTTGGCGGAGTTCAGATGAAACGTTCTGCAGTCTCTCCTGGGCTGTGCGCAGTAACTCCTCAAATTTTTCCATCTGACCAGCTGTCTCATCCTTTTGTGTAAGTTGGTTTTTTTCTGGCGTTCTATAGACACGGTATGCATAGTTCCAGTTTTCACCTAAGTCTAACTGCCCATCTATTTTTATGCTGGTGGCCTTTATTAATGGAATTGTACCTGAAAAAATGTAACATTGTCAACGTTATTAACTCTCTTTAAGTGCTGCTGTTGGAGAGCTCATCATAATAATCTTTAGCAGTCCACTGCTGGACACTAGCTGCTACACTACACTGCTAACAGCCACTCAGCTACGCCGGTACGGCTCGCCTCACTCATAGTATGTTGTTGTAACTCAAAAATGAATATATGGAGTTGGCATGTGTTATGCTGCCAAATGAAAAAATAATATCGACCCTGATGAAACTTATTGTTGAAACGGTAACGGTAGAAACTCGTGGTGTGTGTTCATTATTCATCATCTGCCTGCATTTACAACGGAACACCAATATCTTCATGGATCACTGCGGCAGTGGCTCAGATATCGAAGTCAGATGCCTCAGTAGGCATCTAAAACATCGAGTGGTCCATTACCCAGTGGTAATGACAAACCATGAGCTTGTCCTGGCAAGAAGCTGTATTATTTTATTAATAAATGAAATCACTCACATAATAGAAAACACAATTCCGCTGCACTGTACATTCCATATCCTTATCAATACTGTTTGAAATAATAATATAACATTTTATTATTATACTTATTGCTATATGGATCGAAATACGTTTCACATTCGGTAATACGGAAATTCGGCTTTTACATATTTCGGAATTCGGCCGAAGTTCGGTTCATGGACCGAACGTATCGAACATTCAGTTCACGTACCGAACATTCGGTTGACCATATATTATAGTTATTACGGACTGGTAGTTAGTATCCTGTATTTTTCCAACTGGACTCACTGTTAGTTAAAGAAATGAAAAGGAAATGACTAAATTTACTTTATTTATAACTAGCGGACGTCACGCGGTTTCACCCGCGTAGTTCCCGTTCCCGTGGGACTACAGGGATAAAATATAGCCTATGTTACTCGTGGATAATGTAGCTTTCCAATGGTGAAAGAATTTTTAAAAACGGTCCAGTAGTTTTTAAGCCTATTCATTACAAACAAACAAACAAAGTTTTCCTCTTTATAATATTATATTATTATTATAGTATAGATTTGTAATGATGATACTTATTACTTACTAACAATTTTTGGTTATAATGTGTTAAGAGAGACGACATTTATTTAAAATAAATTGTATAGAAGTAAGATTTCATAAGCTAAACGAATAATTTAATTATTTTAACTAATTATGTATTGACGTGACAACGTCTTATAAATTGGTTTGCCGGGTGAAACTTCAAGAAACTGCGTTACGCTCCGCTCACGTTATGCGCTCACAATGAGAGCGAGTGAGAGGCACGCGTCCCTTCCACTCGGGCATGGTTAGCCCGCCTAAGAGCGAGAGAGACAGACATAAAAAGTGAAAGGCACGCGTCCCTTCCACTCGAGCACAGTTAGCCCGCCTAAGAGCGAGAGAGACAGAGCGAGAGAGAGTGAGAGAGATAGGTATGTATGTGTAAAGGTAAAATTAAAATTTTGTTAATATGAAATTCAGTGCGAGATTCTTTGTATAAATTAATGTTTTAAATATAATTCTTTGTATAAATAAATGTTTTAAATAATTGTTACTATTATTTCATCCTTCTTCCTACTATACGAATGAATATTCACATTAAAATTATTTTACCACTCAAAGTCGTTGTCACGTAAAACTTTCGCCCGTATACCGACTTTACAGGCAACCAATTTTTTTTCTCTTAAGTTTAATACATAAATTGAACCTGTGAATTTCACGCGAAATACAAACGAAATTCGGACGAACTTCAGCTTCGGCCAGTTTCAGCGTATGTTTCAATCGAATGTCCGGCCGAACTGATATTCGGCATACTCCACACTCGGTCCATCTCTACTTATTGCTACCAGTTATAACAAACAATTTCGTAGTGATTTGTGGTCCACATCTATCAAAAGAATATTTATTTTCATATTCATTTCTTTTTGCGTACCATACGTTTAAAAGCTTAAAGAATCAAGCGTTATGCTCGGAGTTGCTTAGAAGGGATGAGATAAGATAATATCGTACATTGTTATTGCCAATAGCTCGTAAATATAGACCCACGTCTGTACAAATGCCACCCTACATTTCTAAACTTTATTTTCATAAAAATGACCGACTACCAAAAAAAATAGTTGAAGTGTAAAATAACTTTAATTTAGGCAGACGACTTCCAAAAAAACACTACTTTAACAAAAAAAAAAGTCAAAAATAACTTTAATTTACGTAGACTTTTGATTGTGTCATTGGCCATTTTGCTAAACTGTTTCCCGAAAGTAAAGTTTATTAAGTACTTACCTTAATAAGTTATTAATGTTATTATACCTCGGTGAGAGAAATTAAATGAAAGACAAGCGAAATTCCTTATTTATTGTGTTATTTAGTTTTAGTTACTTCTTCAAAAGAAAATATTAAATAAATACAGGAATATCTAAAATATTTTTCTGTTTCTTCCAATCGTTTGAAGATGACGGGGACAGAGTAATGTTTTAGAATATGTTAAGCGTTAAACACATTTGTGATTAGTGGTACCAATGGGCCTTCAATTCAAAAATGTTGCTTCTATAAATAGATTATGTCAAGGAAAACATAAAATCACACGTAACATATTAATGTTCTATTTATTCGCGATGTTGAACAATTTTACTGATTTATTTATTTGTTATGAAATGACTTAACTTTGTAAAACTCTTTGTAACCTTTTTCCTTAGAACTACTTCTACTTTATTTGCTTTGAATCTTCTTTGAATTGAATACTTTTCCCCGTAAAGGGTACAGCGTAGATGTCAAGTCTTTACGAACTTTTGATATGATTTTAAAATGTTGAAAGAGCAATTTGTTTGCAGTTCTGCGAAGTGCTTGCTGAGATTGTTTGCAATTAAAATGTTTTGCAATTAGCACGGCAAATTGCAATCACTATCCATTGAGGAATGTTATTTGAATATTCATTGCAATTTGTAGATTATGGCTTGTTCATTTTATTTTAACTTTCATTTTAAACTCTTTGAGCTCTAACTTGTTTTTTATTTGTGTAATTATTATACTGTTAATTTTTATGTGTTTGTCCTGTGTGGGCTAAATGCTTTTCTTTCTTGCTTTCTTTTCTATTATTATTAAACAATTATACATACAGGTAATCAATGTATCTCACCATACCCACCACCCAACATCTAGTGTCTCCGGGTTGCTAGTATGATTCCGGATGGAAGAACCGAATAAACCTTAGTCTGACCTGGCAATCAAACCCACGACCTACCGACCTACCTCACGACCTCGCAGAACTTAGGTAACAAAATTTGAACGATTAATGCGCCTAAAAAATCCTTGATAACACCAATTACGTTTGAGGATTTCTCCCAAAACTTAGAAATGCACCAAATAGAGCTATAGTCTATGAAAGAAATATCAAAACAAACTGGCATTGACATTTGCAAACCCGCCAGACAACTAGTAAGGAATCAAGATACTTATTTAAATACAAGAATGATCTTTTAGGCATTCCAAGAGCAATTTGAATGCATAATGAGGGAATTAGCCTATATTGAAGTGGCAATGATACTGTTCAAGCGGCGAAAAGAATACTAATTCGTTCGTTCAATTATAAAACGTCTTTGGATTTAATAAGGTGCTATTTCTTTTATTAAATTACTGTTCCAAAAGTTATCGTCGGAAATATTAAAGATACTCTAGAATAGAGGTTATTAATAGAGATGTCACTGAAAAATCCCATAACTCAATTCCCCGTAGCATATCTACCTATTACATAATTGACATAATTGCTAGTGATGTTACACTTGTACCGATATAAATGAGTTGGTTATTGCAAGTACGTTTCGATTTTGCTATCGTTGTCTCGTCTATCTGTATTAATTTATTTTTTGTATAAATAATTCCATCTACTACATTATCCGCGAGTGGCATAGGATTTATTTAAAAAGTTATGACAGCAAAAGCTAGTCTTTTAGAAAGAAAGTGACACAAACAAGAGTACATAATGACACAAGAAGAATGTCACACTGCTGTCAAAATATGGCAGCTTTGACAAATGGCTTACGTCAAACACCTCAGTCGCAGTGTTGTAACAGTAAGTGGAAATGCCATTATATCATGTGTGCTTGGCGGCAGATTCTGATTGTACTCATATTATTAAGATTGCGTCATCTTTTGAAAAGGTTGATGTTCGAAGGCGTTTACATTGAGATCTCATATAGAGCCGTGGACATTGAGGTACCGGTTTTCACAATACTACTAGGCAATTCACGAACACGTTACTTAAAGATTATGGCATTGTTTTAATTTCAAACTGCTGCTGAGCCGAGCGCTGAAAATTCAGGGGTGCCGTTTAATTTAAAAGCATTAATTTAAGTTTCGTGCAATTTAAAATAGGCATTATCTTTGTTTATGTCTGTTACCTAATACCAATTGACGTAAGTACCTTTAGTGGTAATACGTCTGATTAAACTTTTAATTCTTTAAAACTTGATTAATATTGAAGAATTGTTTAAGATTACTACTTAATTGCGACTGTGTTTATAAATATTTTATTTGATTGTGTTTGGGTGGCTTACAGCTAACAATACAAACATATATAGTGAGGCAATCAATGAAAACAATAAATATATACAGAGTACCCTAAAATTGCTTCTCAATTGTAGCATTGACCCGAAAATGAAGAAGTTATCCGTCAATTGCAATCAATAAACGTTCAATAAGCAGTATTCAAATTAATTTCCTTCAATTAAAGTTGATTCATTCTGCTAAAAAAATCTTGCAATAAGTAGTCAATTGAGCAAGTGTACCTACCGACCTACCGGCGGCGATTTGTAAAACAATTAAGGTTCGTTATACATATCCTGTTTCAAAACGCTTGTCCTGTTTTGCCGACGATTGCGATGCGAGCGGTACAGGCTACAGGCGGTAAGCGCGGTACAGGCGCGCCGCACGCAATGTTCCCGTCCCAGGCTATTGCTTGTGTTGTGGTGCAGTTGCTATTTTGTATTTTTGAAAAATGATCTCTTTCTTTTTTTGGCCTTATTTTCGAAACATATTTCTAAATTGATAGCAAACCCCTCTATTATGTGCTCTACAGGTACAAATATCAAATGGAGAGATTTTATATTAAGTACTTAATGGAATCTACAAGATTAAATAAATTGGCAAACCATTTCACGAAATTAGGTTGGTGTGTAGGTAGTTTCTGTAGGTCAAATAAAATATCACGGCACGAATGCACTAAATCTACCGCAGTAAAGAAACATGAACCATTTTAGACACGAAATCTATTATTTTGGTATTCAATATACAAAGATAATTAATAATAACAGTGTGTTTTGAGTACTGGTATTCAGCTGCATCCGGTAAAACGAAAAACCGACCCTATCAAAAAGAAGAGGCAGATTATGATGAATATGTTTTGCATGCAGTGTCATATTTTGGCAATTTTGTCCTTTTAGCTTCTGCATAAAAGGTTTTTTATAAAAATCTTTTACAAAAACACTAACAGAACTTAAACGTAGTGCACAATAAGTCTTTTATGTTACACGTCAAAACAACAGTAGATGTTACTACCAGCACAGGTTTAGTATTTTTTGTTTGGTCACGTTACGTAGGTACAAGTTCGGCCTTCTCAATGTCGATTGTAATACATTGCCACAAACATTGTTATTACGTATTGAATTGATACAATAACTGTTAAAGGATTGCGCGCATAACACAGCCACGACGACACCTAATTGAAACCGTAAGAATAATGAGATAAAGCTCACATTTCAATGCTCCACAGTAAGATCTCTGAAATTAATAAGTGAGAAAGTGAGAATACGTTATATCATGACGTCATCAGTAGTGTTTTGGTAATCTGTTTAGGCAAATTATTGATCTGATTATCCTAATCATTTAGCTTTCTAACCAACTAACGTCATCCTAAACAATGTAATACCGTCATGATTGCAACATTTCAATTCTTTAGACATAGAGGCTTACCTCAATATCTTAGATCATGCTGCACTGTTATAGGCAGAGGTAGGTAGGTACGGTAAATAGTTGTTCAAGACATAATATCGTTACAATTACAACTTCTATAATAACATCCTTCAGAAAACAGCAAACACCAAAGAGTACCTATAAAGTTATTATTACTTTGCCAAATGACTGCTTTAATTTCAGCCATTAAATTGGCTTGCCTATTAACTTATTAAGTGATTCCAGATCGAATTCTAGTTTTTGCTAAGTCAAGGCTAGCATATATAAGTTATGATGAATTTAATTTAAAAAAAAAACACAATTACAGCAAGTAGGTAGTATCACGTTGCTGTGTTTCGAGTTCTAGTTTAAGTTACATGAACATACTTTTTGATGCTTAACGGAAACCGTCTAGTCATTTCAGCCAATGTCCGAAATAGTTCAAGTGCTCGCAACAAGTTAAAGTAAGCAGTTACAATTAACTGTTGACTCACATACCTGGGATTCAGTGAGTCAACTGATAAACTCTATTTGAACTGGGAAGTGCATTAATTCTTATGCCAACTGTGTGAGTAAATGTGTGATCAATGCACTTGCACGGAGTAGGCGGATACATACAGTTTACTCGTGAAATACTGCTAAGTGTAACAGTAAGATCATTAAGTATTACTCATCTGTGTTATGTATTGTTTGGTTAGAAAACTGCTCTTCTGTAACTTTGTAACGTAGATAAAGCAGATAATTTATCACTTGCGTGTATCTCACAACTGATAGAAATGGCCGATGACATTGTGTTGTTCTATTTTTCCCATGTACTCAGCTTAATGCACAATTTTCTTTATTTAGTTCACTAATTAGGTTCTTTTTATGTGAACTCATGTTAATTTATTCGGCTTTCCACAATAATAGTATAAATAAGAAGTCATGAAAGAATTACAGCTCGGAACAAACTACTTATGCGATTTATTGTATTATTGAGATCCCTCACTCTCGTAATTAAGTAGGTACCCATGAGTAAATGAATCATATTTATAATGAATAATTACAATAATCGAATCCATGCATTGTTTCAACACACTGGACGAAACATTTTCTAACACACCTAATTTCACAATTCCGCAAACAGTGAGTATTGTACCGAAACACCTAGTATTCAGTAGGTCACATGTTGTTTCATAATAATACAATTACAAATACTATTGTGATTATTTAGCCAGCCTCGTACTCGTGTGACAGAGAGCGGGTGCGCCTGCGCTGCGTCTGCTAATGATTCACACACGCTTGTAACTACTTGTAATTGATGTGTCTAAGTGAGTTAAAAAGGTTAATTTGTTAGATGAGCATACGTCTGTGGTAAAGGAATTAGGTTACAAAGGGTCAGCCTTTGTAACCTAATTCCTTTACCACAGCTTTAGAAGATTATGATGATTTCGGAATTTCATAATATTAAAGACTAGTTTTTCCCCGTGTCTTCGCCAGCGTATTGGTCGGATCCCCAAAGGAAACATCATCGGAATAAAAGAACATCCTGTATGCTTAGCCAATTCGTCAAAATCCGTTCAGATGTTAACATTTGAAAGCGTAACAGGCAGATAGAGTTACATTTAAAATGTAAGGTAATAAATAAGGGTAATGTAATATAATAAATGTAGGGATACGTTTGGACAGAATGGGTATTTCATAGTACCTATTTATTATTAACCTCAAATAACTTGAAACTACATACAAACAAAAACATAACAAGTTAAATTAAAACAAGGCAAATATACATAAACACAAGTAATATGAATAACAATAAATAATGACCTTCACCGTTCAATGCACTTTTGTGACGACTTTATCAGGCTGAGGTGTAACTGTACCTGTAATTCACCCGCATTTTCTAGTAATGTCTAAGTTCCATGTCACTGAGAGCCTATTGCTCTTCCCTCTATCTCATGTTTATTGATCCAAGTCCCGCGCTCCACATAGTCCACAAGTATGTGACATTCGTGACTCGAAGACACATGATCCTCATCACTATTCTGCTGGCCTGCCACGCGCCAATTACATTCGATATTAATTAGAGCTTGCATTTCTCCATGCATCTGGCTGCACGCACTGGTCTGAGTTAGTTGTGACGCATCTATATGTAGAATGTGGCACTCTTAAGACCAATTCACCAAAGGAACTTAGCGTGAGCACATGTGAACTGCGTTCAAGAGTCGTCAGTGTCATCGTAACCTTTAATGCTGCTGAGGCTGATCATGTCAAGTTCTATTGGTGCAATTCAATCAATCAAATACTTTATTTCGAACAAGAGTCCATATGGGTTAGTAGCGCGTACTTAGGAGCTATGTTAGTATAACAATAAGAATAAAAATCAATTCAACACCACATTACACAACAGTCCAATTAGACAGTCCAAATTAGTTCATTAATACACTGTAACCTAATTTAATATACTTCGTCCTCAAATATTTGTGTTGCCAACCTATAACTCCCAATTCACAAAACAAGGATTTGCTGGAAACAAAAACTTATTTTCTAAATTGGGATTACATTTTTCGAAGAAAGATTTGGCAGTTGAATGTTATTCGTGCCGAGCCGCAGGTCAGTCGTTAGTTTCGCTTCTAAATTCCTTGATTCTTGTTTACCTAAAGCCGGTTTTTGGCCAAAACAAAGAAGAACGTCTGGGTTTATTTCGTCTAATTAAATTCGGTCAATAGTTTAAGACCGACTCATAATTTGGCTAAAGTAAATTTTGATCGATTCATTTAAATCCTACTGACTTTACAAATCGTGGTACCAGACGGTCGGGAAAAATAAGAATGGTAAACATGTTAATTTAATGTGTTAGTTTGACATAAACTATTATTATAAACTGTATGACAATTCGGTTGTAAGTAGTTGTAGAAACAACGCTTTATCGGGTCGGGGTCTCGGGGGCTCACATGCTATGATTTTAATTGCCTTTTTAATCTTTGTCTCCAACATTTCCCAACGGAACTTTTCCCCAGTATTTCCCCTGTTTCCACGACATAGTGTACGAATCCGTCACGCTGCTCGTGATCACGACTCTGCTCATTAACATTCGTTAACGGCGTCGTGACGGACAACTATGTGTCTAGGAATAATTAACGTGCGCTGTGCGCCGCATTATTTAGTGTATGATGAGTTCTCGTGATTCTTTTGAATGAAGGGTTATGTGTGTTTTTGTAGACAGGTCATGTTTTTGGCGTCTACTTCTTCTCGTGTATGTGGCCACCTGAACAGTTGCAACTTTGGCTACGTTTAAACCTATGAAGATTCAGGCTTGCCTTGATTTTTGCAGAATTAAGTGATGTGATAGCAGTTTCATCAAGTCATATTATGACATTTTGGTATTGGTTCACTGTGCTATATAAATGAATACCAAATAGGTGATAAGCTATCTAATGCTCGCTTGCATACCAACTTTTCAGTTTCAGGACTCTGTATCGTCGCTTCTTCATTTGTGCGTTTGAGAATGCCTAATTTAAAGTTTTAAAATGCGCTTCTATAGGTTTAGCCCATTAAGTAATTGAGGTTGTATTTTTGAGTTTATCTATTAGCTACATCTACTATCTTTTCAACGTTTGCGGTCTACTAAGCCACTCCTTCCATTTTAACTATACTAACGATCCTATCTCACGATATTAAGAAGAGATTGCTGTACATACAGTAGCAGCCAGTTCCACTTCACCGTTGTATGAAGCTTGCAGCGAAATTACACTTGAAAAAAAGCTCTGACTACAAAATTACATTTTTCGAGTGGCGCTGCGCACGGTACCTAAGTTTTGTATTTTTTGTAGACTGAGTAAAATTGTAAGCAGAGGCAGACAGGAGCATCGTGCCGGTACAATGTACACCCTCATTTATATTCAGATGGACGCAGGAATTATGACCCATGGCACTATGGCATTTTAAAATTAATTTATTTTGACTGTTATTTTTGATGATATTTGTGTTCAAGTGTGATTTGATGTTTTGTAAACATTCCCACGATATAGGAGTAATAAATCCTAAATTCATTTATTTATTTATTTATTTAGGTAACCAACAGCGATACAAAAAAAATGTTTTAAATTTTAAAGGTTATTTTATTAAATAATGTTGTTCAATGCCCATTGCCGGTGGGTTGACGCACGTTTTGATCCTTTATTCTCCCTGATCACAATGAAACTTCTATCATAGTACAATTCCTCACACAATCCAACCATATTTCCTCTGGTCTTCCTCTCCCTTTTCAGCCGTCAACCTTTTTGCTTGTTTCTGTAATAGACCTCTTAGTAACCAAATGGTTTGATTCCCTAGGATTCAATTCTTGATATCTTTAATCACGATGACGTTGCACTAAATTTTATTTTATTTTTGTACGTATGAGTATGTATGTATGTATTCTAATTTTGTATATATTTAAGATATTTAATCTGTTTTATGTATTCCATTTTCTCTCCTTCTTTTACACACTATGTCTACATCTCTTTATTTAGTATCTCCTTTCGCAGGTATGCTGGAAGAGATTTCATTAGAAATAAGCATCACCTTTGTACTATTTTCTGTTCCTTTTCTATTTTCTGTAATAAGTGTGTACATAAATTGTTAAATAAATAAATACAATTCATAGAAGTTAATACCACAAGGAAGTCTAGATCTGTGTTCTGTGTGTACGCACCTGTATCTAAATCTGTAACGAGCATGATAGTACTCGTAGTAAACAAACCGAAGCGAGGTCTTTAGGTGAGTGCGAATGTAACACAAAGCGAATAGGTCATGTTCGAGTAAAGTAGGTAACGTTTTGCGCACATGCTCATAATGTGACAATTATTGACAATTTTTGCACAGTTACATCCTTTGACAGTTAAAGGTAAGGCTTATGCCGATTTTCAGTAACACTTTGTTAATTTTTTAAGGCTTTCGTTTGAGTCACCGTTTAGTTGTAGTGAAAACGGATATTACACCAAATCTCAGGTAAAAGGGTTAATTCGACCTAATTATTTCACTAAAAGTTTTGGGTTTTTGCTACTTATATTCCGAGTACAAAGGGCTCATGTCATCGTTAGCACAAATTACTGAGCATTTGTCCTTTGAGGATTTCAGTAAGTAGATACCTACCTACCTTTCCTAACTAGCTTATAATGTGCCGGACTATTTAAGTACCTATTGTAACTGGTCAAATAACACTTTTTGTGACATAACTAATGGTTACATCGTCAGTTATGCGATTTTAATTCGAAGCAATGTGGGCCACGTTCTAGTCATGCTGACTGCGCAAATAGACGCATTTTTGGTTGACCTAACTTTTTTGCGCGTCGCCATTTTAATAAATAGTACCTAATATGGTTTAGACTCAAAAGATGGTAAAGTATTTCGTACGCCAACCGTACTTAGAAAATGAAGCGGTGGTAATGTTAGTGCGCAAATAAGCGCATTCCTTGGGTGACATAACGTTTGCGCAAACTATTGCGCAGTTTGAGATCCCCAGACAACATGGACACAGGGTTATTGACATGTGATGCGATCCTGCATGTTGTTGTGAATTATAATGATAACTTTATAGTTCTATAGGAACACGTACCACACCTATAACATTATTCAATAAGTAATAGATGATGGAGTAGGTACTAATTTATTCATAGCAAGCAAGATATTTATTATGATCTAGCGAGTGCCCGTGTACTTTTAATCACAATAATACCTAGATATTTTATAACTTTAAAACTTGCTTTTTGTCCAAGTCTTCACCCTTTTGAAACATGAATTTTATAATTCTTGTTTGTTTTTCGTGACAGGTTATGAAAAATTAGTTAGGTAATCCAAAACAATTATGAAAATCGCTAAACAAGGAAGATTTGTTTTACATCCATATCCAATTAGCAAGCTATATTATTATGCACGATTAATTCTAATGCATTGTTAAACCGTAACAACTGCCAATAACGTGTTAGAGGCAATAACTAATACAATAGAGCATAAATTAATTATGTAATGACAGCCTCTGTCATATAATAATCACTAAACCTGTTTTTCTTGAAACGTTGGTTGACAACATTTGCTCAGAATCCAAAAAGTGTGCCTGTGTGGGTCGGATGGTACCTATATACTCGACTGGAATGTTTAAGCATCTCTGAAAACCGATCAAACCTAAATGGACGGGAAGAAGTAGAACTTTACATATTTTTGTGACACAAACATATTAAAAAGTTATTGTCTTTATATTTTTACATACAAAACCAGCTCTTAGTATCTAAAAAATACATTATAGAAACTATTTGAGGAGATGGACGAACAGAGTTGACGAAAAAAATAACCAAAACCAAACTACTTCCAAGACATAATGTTTTTATGTAAATATCTAATCTATTTATAAATAATTTATAATCATTTTAAGTATAATAATTTATAAATAGATACAGTTTATAACTCCACTATCAGAATATTCTAGAATAATACCTATTTACTTATAAATAATAAGAATAAATAAACATTTTCTTCCTGTTCGCTTTTTTGTAGTTCTACACTTTAGACTTAAATAAAACAACCGGTTTGTGCTCTATCAAGAGGAAACGTTCTGTCGAATTAATTAATTTAAACGTTTTTAAGACATGAGGAAATTACTTATTATTATGTAGGTATGTAACTATGAATATGAAGCCATAAATCGTTTTGGAAAGAAAATAAGGAACTTATGACATTTCTGAAACATGTTCATTGTTAAGTAAAATATCTACTCTTTACCACGATTTAAAATAATATTCAAGAGTGCTTTTCAGTCCAATCCATGATTCTAGATCCACAGCGCAAAAAAACATCGTCTATTATAAAAAAAAATGCTGTTTAATAAAAAGTGCACCTACGAGATCAACATTCAACATTTTTAATAAAAACCCTGTATTTCTATTTTTTACGCATGAAAAATATCTACACTGCACTGTGGGGTCTACAATCAAGCGTGTCGATCACGCCGGATTCAAGCGTGTCGATGTTCTGTACGCCGTTTTTATATCACTGGCTGAAATACTAAGCAAATACTCTGTTAAAATATAAATCATCTTATGCCTAATTAACAGACCTCACGTTTTAAACGCTTCTGTCTTGCTTTCCATATAAACTGGTTCAAATTCTTTGGTAAACGCATTTCAGTCTCTTCATTTTTATAGTATTAGTTTTTGCCCTAGGCTTGACCACCTGGCGGTAGGAAACATTCCACGTTATCGTACTAAAGGGATAAAATCATGTTCTATCCTGTGAGCTTCATTACAATCCGTTCAGCCATTTTGGCTTGAAAAATCATCATCATCATCACCTGCCTAGCCTTTTCCCAACTAAGTTGGGGTCTGCTTCCAGTCTAACCGGACGCAATATACACACCAGTACTTTATATGGAACAAAATCAAACCATTTATTTCAAGAAGGCCAATTACGGGCACTTTTGAATTGTCGAAACTAAGATGAAAATTAAATATAGCTACAGTCCCAGTCACAAGATATTAAAAACTGTGAAAGTACTGTAGTTGGCCATTGCCTAACCTAGATCTCTATGGAGAAGAAAAGGTATGAAACTCCATGGACACTCTTTTATTAAATCATATTGTTGTTACAACAACGACTGCCTATCTGACCTCCACAATCAGGTAATGGTATGGCTTGAAAAAGTAACAGATAGAAACACTTTCGCAACTAATAGTATGGATTTCAACTACCTTTAACCTACATTTTATTTGAGAACCTAAGTAAAAAATAATGATGCAAATAAAAACCAGTGTTTCTGTACACGAGTTCGGAAATGTGACCAGAAGGTACTCAAGATCACGTGATTGTGATTTTTTTACCGTAATGCTTTAGACATATACACAAACAAGGCTTGAGGTTTAAAGCAACAATGTCAGGTGGAGTAGGTGTAACGATGGTGCTATTTTGCTATGATCGATATCATAGCAAAATAGCTTAGCTTAGTTTTCGTAACTTTTCCTCTGGTCATTTTAGTTGTTAGTCTTCATGATGCACATGTATGTTACCTGAGTACGACTTTTTATTAGGTATTTTTTCAGCAAAAAGACGATTTGATCATTACTTCACATCAAAAAAATAAATGAGTGACTGATAAACATTTTTGATTTTCTATAGTCATTGCCTCTGTGAGATGTAAAATGTGAAATACTCTGAGTAAAAATTGCCTAAAATTTGTGCGCTCAATAGAACACGTTTTTATTCGGCTGGCCCATCAATGGGTAACCTGTTATCAAAAAGGGTCAGATAGATAAGCGGTACAAAGATAATCGGGTGATGTCGCAACACACGGTCGGATCACGTAAAACTCGTCGGCTGTAGAAAGTGGCGCTTGGATCGAGGCCGCGAGTGCGCGCGCGCACCGTTGCTTACCAGTTCAGTAGAGGCAGGATTGGCTGTTATGATCGAACTTGTAGTACCTATTTTGATGAACCAGAAGTCGTCAATGTCTCACCCTATGGAAAATGTCTACTTTTTATACCTACCTGTAACTTGTATGGTATACATAATCATCCTGCTGTAAATACCATTTTGTTACAGTAGGTCTCGTATACAAGAGGACACAAACATAATGATATTCAATCGCCATTTACAAGGGAAATGTCAACAATATTTGTGACTGAAACAAGTTATGGAAAAGAAAATCTTAATTTAAATCAATGTGGAAAGGCCAAAATGAGCACATTCGTAAGTAAAGTCCTAAATGTATTATTTAACAGTCTGCAGTAAAATCTGTATTTAATGCTGGAATAAAATTATTCAGAGGTAACCTGTTTTTTAACTCAGTTAGTTTACGTTGAAAACAACTATTTTGCTTGCACTCAGCAGTGTGCATAAAAATTCAATTTTATGAAGAGTAGACTGCAACATTTATTTTGAATAAAATTCGTACGGTTTTGCATAATATTTTCCCAGTTAGTCATAGCTGGTAATGTTATGAATGCAAAATTAACTCTGTTTGTTACCTTTTTACGGATTTTCGGCACACTGGTAAGTTATGCCCTGGATTGGGTCAAAGGATATTTTTCATTTCGGAATTTCCCTGTGGGATAATTTTCTAACCATCGTTCACAAATAACATGTAAATCTGAGTAACACCGGTTTAGGAAACAGTAAACATAATCACAGAAATAAAACAATATTTTCGCTCAAGCGCAAAATTGAGAAGTATGTATTGTTAAGTGTCTACCATCAAAAAATCTAAATAAATCTATAATTATAGATTTATCTAGACATTGATATCAGATTGTCTAGATGAGATTATCTAGATTTTTTGATGGTAGGTACTTAACAAACATACTTCTCAATTTTGCGCTTGAGCGAAAATATTGTTTAATTTCTGTGATTGACGTAGATAATTGTGTTTACTGTTTCCGTACGGTATTGAAAATATTTGTAGCTCATTTTCAAGATACAAGTGTATGAAAACTACTTTGAGATTATTTTCGTAATATATATTATTTGTGTTAGCTATTTCCATATGTTTTTCCATAGCCGAACCAATCTTCGAAGCCAAAGTTGGTCAAATACGTCGTTTACCTGCCGCTTGCCTGTTCTAAACTCGTTTATACTTTTCTTGGTACAACTTCGAACTAAATCAAAACATTTTCGTTCCCAATAGAACAAATCCGACCTAAAGGTCGTCGACTCCATAAAAATGGGCTGGTCGTGTGTGAACTTATGAATATTAAGTGGTTATCTATCACATAACACATTCTTCGACCTCGTTCGAACGCATATCTACTACGGTTGAACATGTGCCTTGCAGTAGACCGTTACAGCGAGTAGTTAACATATGTTAAACTATTTAACAGATGGTTATGATCCCTGCTCGACAATTACTGCGTACACATTACTAGCACCAGACGTGTTTCGAGCATAGCGTATCATACGTAATCAGCCAGTATTGTTCCCAGGATCCCACTACTGGGACACCGGCTCTATGAGAGGGAATAGCCTGTAATCTACCACGCAGGCCCAGTTCGGGATGATTATGTCAGAATGTCCAGAATCCTATAATAAACCGCTATCAAAAAATAAGGCTATACTCGTAAATAGGAAAAGGACATCCCTGCGCTTTCCAACGCCCACAAAGACGAACAAAATAACCTTTTATTTACCGGAACCATAATGATCGTAACATTTATGCCATTCAACTCCTTTATTTGGAGGTATGGAAAGGTGAGTCAAGTATATTACATAATTTTCACAAAAAAACCAGGTCTCTTTAGCACAAATACGGCGTAACCCACATACCTTCAAGCCAGTCGACGTCGGCGCTAATTATATAACTCGTCAAATTATATAAATTGTTTTCTATGAAACCTTCGATTGGTTTGAACTTCTCAGAAACTGAATGGACGGTAAAGTAGGCTTATTGGCTGTAATTATAGGTGTTGTGATGGAGATGTTTAGCCTATTTAAGTGAAATTAGTAAAAGAGCAAATATCTATATCAATAATGAAGTACTCTTCAAGTGAAATTCTGTGTAGTAGTCTAGTTAATTTAAAGTTTTTAATAAGATTGAACTGTTCTATTATTTTCTACAAGTAAAAAACAATCGTGGTATAACTGTATGTTTACAATTTTTTTCATCGTGCAAGCGCTGTCAATCATGATAGTCACCTATTATAAGATTTAAGTACTTCAAAGATCACTGCTATGCCATGTGATAATAGTCAATATTTTCTGTTATGATGATAAGAATAATGAATGATAACATTCCACTGACAGTAACAACAAATTAAGACGCAATAAGTATGCGTTTATAAGTATGTATATTTTTAACATTATGCAATGATCAACCTCCCCATATTAAATTTGAATAAAGACCTTTTTACAAAATATTGTGGCATTAAAGCCTTTTATTGAAGAGCTTACTTAATGATGTTACGTATTCAGGAAATTCTGTTACTATGACGAAACAGCGAGTACTTTTCGATTATTTACAAGTCATTATGACCTTTACGCTAAAGAATTATCGCTTAAAATGGCTTTACGTGTAGACAATTGAGATGTTTCCGCATTGACGATAGAACAAGTTTTAGGGCCCGCGGAAACTGTTTATAAACAAATTGTATGAATCTGTTTAGCTCTCATTTTGTACTGGGTCAATCATTTCAAATCTCCATTCGATTGATCGCGTCAATTTTAAGAATTTTAACGTTAATCATTATTAGCCCATAATGATTGTGCTAAAGCGACCAACTTAGACCCCCTGTTATGTTCCTACTCAGGGTACCCCGCGAGGGTCGAAGAACTGCTTTTTCGAGGTCAAAACAGTTCCTTGACCTTTATGAACTTGGAAGGTTGTATTGATGATTTTGATGATTATAATTCTGTAACTGCATACGTCTCACAATCGCGAGCAATATTTTAAACAACATACAACATAGCACTGGCCTGCAAATTACAAATACATAAGAAAATTTGAATTTCGCGGGCTACCTGGGAGCACCCCCCTTAATACTAACCACAGAATACTAATACTAATAGAGACAGCACGTGGGAAAAATGGTCGTCGTTACGATCTCATCTGCGCACGAGTGACTTCCTCATCTCCATCAATTGCCGTTTACAGCTTGTACGTATGTACATATGTAGTAAATAGGTACATAGTATGCCTATCTCCACTGCGTATACCTATTTATTTACTCATTTAATTTTCCTGTTATTTCTAGATTGCTTACTGTTATGTATATGTTGTAATTTCAAACTTAGGTACCTACAATTAATAATATCTTGACTCGATATGTGATGGTTTTACCCTAATAAACACTCGTAATATTATAATAATTAATCAACAAATAAGTAATAATAAATAAATGTTGTTGTTTGAAAGTTGGTTTTGTATTGATTGTTTTAGTAGTTTTTTTTGTTTTACTCTTTAGGGTGCCTACCTAAAGAGTCGTGTATTAGTGCCTACCTTAAGAGTCATATTTATTATTCCATAAACTTTGATTAGAGTTAAGTAAGACGTTTACATAAACGGCAGAAAATGTAGATATTAATTATAAAGGATAACATTTAACTTGTAAATCATGCAAAAGAGGATGTAAAGGATTTAAAACAGAAAAGTGAGTCCTAATTAAATACTTTTCTTCCAAGAAAATTATATTTTACTCGCCAATTACAACAACTTACCATAACAATAAACGCTAGAAGATCGGATCTCTATGATTCAAACAATAAATTATAATATACCTAACTATTGATCACGTCGCGACATCCTGATCGAGAGCTTGTCGTATCGAACTATCGACCACTCGCTCGAGAGCTTGTCGTATCGAACTATCAACCACTCGCTCGAGAGCTTGTCGTATCGAACTATCGACCACTCGCTCGAGAGCTTGTCGTATTGAACTATTGACCACTCGCTCGAGAGCTTGTCGTATCGAACTATCGACCACTCGCTCAAGAGCTTGTCGTATCGAACTATCGAACACTCGCTCGAGAGCTTGTCGTATCGAACTATCGACCACTCGCTCGGACACAGACAACTAAGTCAGACTGCGGTCAGCATTCATGATACATTATGGTCATAAATTAACATTCTTTTTAACCATGAATATGTGTGGTTGATTTTAAATACTATGTATTAGGTTCGGTACATGAAGAGTAGCAATGATATCTCAGTGATGTAATTCCAGAATCATTTTGAGAGTTATTTTTATAGTCAGATGGATTAAAAGAATGTATAATATACTGATATCTAATCACAGATTTCTGTTGGTAAGTTCGAGTGTCAGAGAAATAGGTTATTGCGAATTATGGTGTTTTGTGGTTGTATGGTTTTAGTGGTGATTTTAATTAATTATTTCATAACTGTGGTAGTTGTTTGATACTGAGAAAACCGTACTTATATTTTATTTTCATGTAAAAATATTTATTCTGTCTCGGCTTATCTGTGTATTTATTTATTTATTGTTATCAGTAGTATTATCTAATGCAAGACGTATTGCTCACATTCTCTTTAAAGGTACTAGGTAGATTTTACTCATACATAGGTACACATATCATTAACTTTCTCGCTATCTATTTATTTTATAACCATTTATTTATTAAGTATGTTTGAAACTGTTTTCTGTATGTCACTAAACCCCTCAAGGTTCATTGGAAGACCAGCGTCAGACAGCATCACCTGTCTGGCATGAATGCTGAAATGGACCTTTTTGGCGCAGTCTTGAGGCACACAGTAAGTACATACTATGTATTTTCTCTTTTTTGTTGTAACTTTTTAATTTTATTGTGTGTGTGCTTTATGTACTGACGTCAAATAAACATTTTTCTTTCTTTTCTTTCGATTTAAATTAATATTTTTTCCCACAGAAAATAATATGTTTTTGAAAATAATTAAATTAATTATAAGGGTCGTTCCGTAGTTTCGTGCAAAAACGATTTCCAGACTAATTTACCCATGGTTTTCATTTCTGTATTTTTGTTTTTAACCAGAATGGGTAAAGACATAGTTACTTTAAAAGGAGTATCGATAATATTAGGTTTTGATTTGTTATTTTATATAATAAACTAATAAAACTGCGTCTAAATTCATTCCTCTCTGTTTCCAACTAGGGACCTCGGCGTTTGTTTTCATGTTTATTTGTCTACAGTCGAATTGATAGCTTTAATTAATACGGTTTGTAAGAACCAAACCCCTGACCTATTCTTTAAGTATTTTAAATATACCAATAACTTAGTAATAGTAGAAAAAAAGCTATTTTTCTAATTGTCACAAAAAAAACATCATCGCCATCCGTACTCGGAAACTTAGTAATTTTGTAGTGGTTTATTCGGTCCCTAATATAGTGCAGGTCACAACGTGTTTCTACTGGTCGGTCAGCCGCGGCAAACAGAGCAAAGTGGACGTACGCCTATCGCTGTCATAATTATTTGAAATCTTCGTATTGTTGGTAGTGCTTCGTCCTGAAATAATTTCATCACATTCCTTCTATTTCACAAGGTACTGTAGTAAACAAATTATTATAAATACTAAATATGTTTGTCTTTCAAATTGATTTTGATCCTATTTTATTACTGAGTGGCTAATGTATTCGGTAACGAAATAATTAAACAAAATGTTAGAATTTTTCATTCATCTCCACTTCATCACCTTCCGTCCCCTCCAGTTTTCCTGAACATATATATCAGAAAAAGAAAACAAAGACAAACTGGAAGGTAATGAAAAGTGAAAGGATTGTAATGAACTACGGCGCGATGGTAATGATGTGAAAACTTAAAAAATACTTAATTCGTCACTATCATCTGATCCATCATATTTATATATATATTATGAAATATAATATAATATAATATAATGACGGTGATTATTGAAATTATACTGTTTTATTTAGCTGTTTTAAATTACCGTCTTTTACGGTTCATTAACATCTTAACCCGACTTACATCATTACCATCGCGCCGTAGTTCATTACAATCCTTTCACTTTTCATTACCTTCCAGTTGTTAAATTTCAATTGTCATTTTCTCCGCGAATAAACAAGATAATAACGTGCCTTCCACTTTAAATTAATCTGGTGACAATTTGTGACTCGTGTATATAAAAGAAAAACCTAAAATGTAATATTTATTTTTATTCTGCGGAACGGTTCTATTTGCACAAAACGAAGGAATGAACCATAATTGTTTGGGCCCAAATAATTCTTACTAATAATTTTTTTTTCCTTTTTCTGCAATGTAAACAACTTTCCGGACTAACCAAAATGTCCCAAAATTTCTCAAAATCGTAACCGTCACAAAATATCGGACATAGCTCAGACACGTCCGCTGCCCGGGCTACCTAAGGGAAGTCACGTGGCACGAGTAGGCGCCGCCTCTTCCGGGCACACGCCACACTCACGCCGCGGCGCCGCAAGGTTTTACGATGCTATACACAATTACACATGATTAATGATGGGATGAGCATCATTACAATAATTAGACGGGAGATACATTTTAATTAGGATTATATTATTCACCGGAAATATTAGAAATATGAATTATGTGGGTGAAATTGTAATTGCTAAAAGAAGCTTACATCCATTAATAAATAAAGTGATTCCATCTTGTAAAGTTTTTAATTACAACAAATATTTTGTGAACTCTATTTTGTACTCCTTTTTTACATACCAATTAAATATAGATTCGACCACAGAAACTGTAACAATATAAGGAACTAGCTGACCCACGATCTTCGTCAAATAAGAGGGAACACGAAAGAATAAAAAATCTCCCGTTTTTGCAACATTTTTTGTTCCTGCTCGTCTCCTAATTATCGTAGCGTGATGTTATATAGCCTTAAGCCTTCCTCGATAAATTGACTAACCAACACAATTTTTTTTTAAATTCGAGCCGGTAGTTCCTGAGAGTAGCGCGTTCAACCAAACAAACAAACTCTTCTGCTTTATAATATTAATAATATAATATATATATATATATATATACATATAGTATATACAGGGTTATTTTTTGTTTACACTAAACCCGAAAAGGGGTCATTGTACTCATCATTTTGAACAACTTTTTCTATGGGACGAACCTTGAAATCGCGAAAAAAAAATCAGCTGTTCCCTACATTTTGACGAGTTATGCGAACATAAATGTAAGGAACAGCTGATTTTTTTTTTCGCGATTATAAATATATGATAATAACAAAAAATAATGTTGTATATGTTTGGTTTAAATGAAAACAAACAATTTGTAGCAGGTTTCTTGTTAAAGCCCTACTTATCTAATGCTTAATGATTGTTTAGTCAAAAATAACAGCGAAACGACTTGTTAGACAATTGTGATCTGTCAAATTAAAAATTACAAATTCATCTCACTCTTCAGCAATTATTTGCTCATGTTCTATAGCAACGACATTGCTTTATTTTGGTATTATTTTAATAATGATATCTAATATCTATCGATCATGATGGTCTCCTCTTCAATCATCAAAATAATCAATCACCCACAAAATGACCACAAAACATTTTCGAACTCCATTCGAACCCGGATTAGTCGTCACCATTTTTTGCATCAAAAACATCACTTATCTAGAGTACAGTAAATCTGTTCATATGCTATGTTAGTAAAAACTATGGTCAACACATGCTTTTAAAGATTTAGCATAATAAACAAACATTGTGAAGACGTGTTTTTCTGTGAGCACAGTGTGTCCTGAGTTTGTGCTTGTGTAACCGTTGTGCAAGTGTTGTGCAAAGGTGAGTTATTGGTTAGCAAAACAAATGATAGGTTTGAGAATGCCGTGTTTCGGTGATGTGTCTACTATTTGGATGCCTATTACATGTTCTATTTCTTTTGTAGAAAGTGGCATCAATTTGAGAGGCGGTTTTGGCATGTATTGCATAACGCATGAAATTACTGTGGGAGTATTTTTTCAACCGTTACTAAAGACATACTACATATAACTGTTACTAAGTAGTTAAGCACTATTGCTACGTAGTTATTAATAATAATTCAAACAAACTTATTGTTTTTATGAGCTTCAAACAGCTCTAAAAATCTAAATTAGTTTGTTGCTTTAAACCTTGCTTTATCCCGGAAAAACTTACAGATGGAAATTGCAAGTTTCTTAAGCTCATAATAATGCCAAAATATAAAAAAGTGAACAAGGAAGTGGTTGGGGTGGACGTCACCTTTACGGAAGTGAGCAGTGAGCACAGCCGTTCATTATTACATCCATTTTTGGATGGCCGACCTTTACGATCGATAAGCTGAGACTTAATTGTGAAATTATAGTCTGTTCATTGGTTATTTATTTTGGGATGCACTTTACCTTAAACGAACCCAACATAGCTGGAAAAAGGCTAGATAATGATGATGATGACTATCTCAAACTGCTCAGTACACTTCTTTTTAATATTTTAAGGAAACATCTTAAGATGCTTTTTGTCGATATCTTAGGTAATCCCCAGCTACTCATCTTAACAAAAAATCACGCGACTGAATGATATTTAAATAGCAGTTCCATTTACTAAAATCAATATTATGTTCTCAGTATTTGGTATAAGTACAATCTCTAAAACTTATTCAATATTTAACAATATGACCAATAGTATGCTAGTTGTGTCACACATTATGTATTTGTGAGAACATGAGGGCTTTGACGAAGCGGTATATAACTTGTCTCAAAGTTAAGACAAAATAAATAAATCAAGAAACACTTAGAACTGTTTACTGTTAAATTCGTCTCTTCGGAATATTTTGGTGTTTGATTTGCATACATTAACTAACAACAAACCAGATGTAGTCAACTCTCTGACGTCAACATGTTACCACTTAAAAGTAAAAAATTGTTAAATTTTAATTAAATCATAAAGTTCATCGAGTTGTTACTAACGAAGATTTAATCGTTTAATTAATGGGTAAAGTTTGTGCAAGTTTTGTTGTTTAAATCACCGTCTTTATCGCCTAAAACTTCACAGTAGATAGATAGATATTTTATGTCAAAATAAACTTGTCACAAAACATTGCCTTTCACCAGAAAACAACTTGTAAGCATAGAATTTGACATTTATGTGTGAATTTTGACAACTATTTCTGAATCTATGTAGATTTCTATCTACTTGGAGGAGGTTAAGAGTGCCTCTACGGCTGTTGCTCGTAGTAGGTAGTCTATTCCGAAATCGACATCAAACTAAAAATATAAAAGTAGTATAATTTACTCAGCATTTCTATGATACGATTTTTCTCAACCTTGCCCGACCTTCATTAATTGTAGAATGATTTCATGAAAACTGGAAAATGTGCATTTTTATTTTACTTAGTAAAGTAGCAGTACTATTATGAAATTACCGCGTATTCTAGTTCAGTTTCTTTGATTGGTATCACGCAAATGCAATGTTTTGTGTTAACATTTGCATAAAAAATGAAAAATTGAGCCAAAAAGACCCTTTCTGTACAAAAATGTTTCATGGTTATCGATTTAAACTATTTCTAATCAAACTATGCTATTTTAGATACGATTAAATGATCAGTCATCTTTTGATATTCAACTTACTGAATGCCTCAAAATTCTTGAACTCCTTGTTATCGACTTGAATTTACGTGATTCTAGATAACATAATAAGTTTTCTGCATGAAAGCTTGGGAAAACTCGGTTTTGAAACATATGGAATCTTCCAAATTCTCTTAGTTTTTCTATAATATAAGAGTATGCTTCTCAGGTCTGGAACCCCAATTATAATATCTACATAAATCGTATTGAGAGCATTCAGAAAAGGTTTCAAACGCTTTCAATACCAGTCTAAAACGTTTTCAACGAATTATACCAACCGTTGCAAAAATGTTCATATCCTTCCACTATTTGAAAGGCGAAAAATATGAGATCTTGTGTTTCTATTCAAGATCGCCAATGGAACAACTGGTGTTACCGAGTTGCTGCACAAAATGGGGCTGCGAGTGCCGTCTGTGTTCTTGCGTAGACCTCATTTATTATCCACCCCAGTGGTAAGTACGACGTATAGACGGAACTCTTACATGGTGAGAGCGAGTCGTGTGTACAACACAACCTGCCAGGAAGCTGAGATTGACATTTTTAATACTAGTACCGCTAAATTGAAGAAAACTTTATCTAATATCTTCTTCGAGCATGCTCATATTTAGTGACTCTTCTGTTTGGTGTTATATGTATAAGTCAGTGCCATATTATTTATATACTACATGTGGAAACTTGTAATTGGCCATATTTTGTTTAAACTATTACTCGCTGTCTGTTTTAGCTGTAAGTTTTCCTAAAATTGAAATAAATAAATAAATAATAATAACATAATAATTACGGCGTTACTTACTTACAAAATTGGACTAAATAACGATCACAATAGTTTCAGTAAAACTAGATATACTCCAAAATATGCTTACCTGTAACAAAAAAAACACTTATTAGAAAATGATATTTTTCAATAGAAATATGTAGGTAATAATATGTTAATGTCTTATGTAGGTATATACACAAATACCAGTGATTAATATGTAATATCTAGGTACATTTATGTTACATAAACATGACATATTAGCTACAAATAAATAGGAACATTAAATCGACTTTGCATGTTGTGAAGTAGCAGTTTAATGGAGTAGCGGTATTCCTACTGAGCGCAGATAGGTATTCCATTAGCACAAGAAAAGGCAACAAATGGACTAACCATATGAAATTGACGAAATACTTGCAAGGTTTATTTTCAATTAAAAATTATAATAAAAAATAATTTGGACGACCCGAATGGCGTAGCGGTAGTGAGGCTGCCCTACGTTCTTAGGGTCCTGGGTTCGAATCCCGGTAGGAGCAAATGTTTGTGTGATGAGCATAGACATTTGTTTCCGAGTCATGGATGTTTATTTGTTTATTATGTATGTATTTACAAACAAAAAGTATATATGTAGTATATCAACTGTCTGGTGTCCACGACACAAGCCTTGCTTAGTGTGGCACTAGATGGCGTTGTGTGTAATGTCCAGCGATATTTATTTATTTATTTATAATACGTATTTGAGATTTACTTTGTTCAAAAACTTGTGCATATACCCTCCCATAGAGAGAAGGCCTGTGTCCATGCAGTGGGAACATTGATAGGCTGATGATGATGAAAACTTGAGCAGAACCTAATATTTTTCTCAGTAATAGCCTGAGGTATATTGGTTTGTGGCTGGTTATTATACCGTTACCACTACTGCCCAACCCTTCGGGGATTACCAGCGTGATGTAATTTTATGACTTTATATTTTCCCAACGCTTAAACATCGACACTGTACCGTCACTACTCAGACCACCCATAACTGATTGCAATCTGCACCAGATGCTCTGAATTTGGCCGCGATTCAACTGTGTATGACAAGTGACTACAGACAACACATGTATGATCATCAGTGTGTGTGTGTGACCCATCCAAGGTCTCCATACATCGGGCAATGTTTATGGGATATGTATGGATGTTCGGTGAATCATGGGAGTATTTGTTTGTAATTACGATGATATA
Source organism: Xestia c-nigrum (assembly GCA_916618015.1). Classification (NCBI taxonomy): domain Eukaryota; kingdom Metazoa; phylum Arthropoda; class Insecta; order Lepidoptera; family Noctuidae; genus Xestia; species Xestia c-nigrum. Next base: position 649,845 of record OU745246.1, on the reverse strand, counting down.
ATAGTTGTAACGTCTATTTTTGTTGTCTTCGCGGGCGAGTCATTCGGGAAGCTCGGTTCCTTGTTCACTCTGGTTATATTCGAGAGGGTTCTAGAGTATAGATTCTGATGAAAGATTATCAGTTCGAAGAAACATAACATTAACTCAGTGTTGGCTACCAGCATGTGCGTATTTCACGTTACTTTATTTGCAACTGCAATGTAATTTACAAGTTAAATGAAACGTAATAAACGAAATTTGTGCGCTTCTGAACTGACTGTTTTTTCATGGCATCGGCACTCTTACTGATTTTGTATATTATCTTTAGTTACTACCAAGGTTCATTTAAATCGTGTTTATCTAAAACATGTTAAGTCTGTATTTTTGTGAAATAAAGTAATTTATGATTTATTTACTTCTTATAATAAACTATTAAAGATTACAGCTAAGTCATATAGCCTCACATAAATGAATATAGACAGATTATTAGGTTTATGAACTTATATTATAAAATACTTGATTCTTACGTCCTCTACATAACAATAATAAAAGTTATGCGGATTATGCCGATTAGCAATTGATTCAATCGCAAGAAGTGGCACAGTAGCGCCATCTGTTGTGTTATACATATAGTGGCACTATACTGCCCCGCTTTTCATAAAGATACAAGCTTCCTAAGGAACACGTGGCTTAGAAATCGAAGCGCGATTTATTTTATCACTTGCCAGAAGAAATCAGGTTGCGTGTAATAAGGTTGTTTATACGGTACGGTAAAGTTTTTATTCGTATGATCGTAGTTGGATTGAACGAAATAAAAATGCAGGTATTAACAAGGAAGAAGAATCATCATACAACGCACTGCACAGGCAAATAATGCCTACTGGTCCCCAATCTACAATCGCTACAAAAGCCTGAATGATGTTTCAGGCTTTTGTAGCGATTATGTTGGTGTGGGTCGGCTTCCAGTCTGACTGGATGCACCAGTCTGAAACATCGGTATTCGGTATTAACAGCACTTTTATTCGTGAGTGTACACTTCAGAATACTGCTGGCTAATCTCATTATCTTCCTAAATTCTCCCATTCAATAATTATGAAGATGGCTAAGCCACCTAACCGTGGTGGCTTACCATTCATGTTTGGCTCTGCTTAACATAAAACAGTCTAGTAATTCCGAGCAATATTACCCGGAATGTCGACTTCACATAAGAAGCCTTAATTAAATTACTGAAAAAAAATGCTATCTCATTATTTTTATACGCTAGCGTATTTTTCTTGCAGCGTCTTTATAATAATTATTATATTTTGAACTAGATATGTAAACGAAGTTGTACTTAAACACTACATATTGTTGTCGAAACCATGTGCCTGACAACCTAATTAAAACCGCGCGTAGGCACATACTGTAAACTATTACAATTTAATAATAAGTAATATTAAGACACCATTAATTACAACTCAGCAGTTTTATAGAAGCTTACAAACATATAAACTACAAACATTGTGTTGTAACATAGTTGGATTGGCGTTTATTAAAAGGTAGAGGATTTCCTAAAGATCGAGCAAGTTTTTCTCTATAATGATCACCTGAAAGCAGCAAATAACTGCACTGTATCGCATACCGTATCGCAGGAGAACACTATAATAAATCTGCGGCGGCCGCATACTCGCCCTTATACAAGTTACGAGCTACTTGTAACTGAGTACACTGCCTTACATCGTTAATAAGAGCTGGTTCACACTACCTACGACTAGACGCGCGATTCCTTTCATGCGATTGACATCAGTTATTGCGTACGTCTTATATAGGGTAATTAGTGTATGACACTTAAACACGGGATTGTGCTCATGATAACAAACAACTATTACTATGAGACCAAACCTGAAATCCGGAAAAAAAACTGCTGTTCAGTACATGCACGGTTCCCGTAATCCCGTAAGTACTTTAAGTGTTCAGTACATATTTATGTTCACCTAACCGGTCAAAATGTACTGAGCAGCGTATTTTGTTTCGCGAGTCATGAGTACGAGTACAATCACGCACACTAATTACCCTATATGTATTGATGATTCAGTTTTTGAAAATAATTAGCGTTTAAATTATTGGATTTTATTACATTATGATTTGTTTTTGAGGTAGATTTTCTCAGGGGGGAATAGTGGAATAACTCAAAATTAAAAGGGGACTTTCTGGATTATTCTTACATTAGGGTCCAGTTTTCCCCCCTAAGGGGGATTCTCTTAAGGGGGATTAGTGGAATAAGCCGTTTTGTTTTAACTTATAACAGAATAAGGTAGCCGGAGCATGCGATAGCACATTCATATTATTAGACCACAGACTAGTGCGTATGCAGATGGTAATGAGTTTTTGATCTGCTGATGTAATACTCTAGCGCTGCACACATTTATCTTCTAGTCATTTCTGGTATTTAGGTTGGCTTGTCTAATCATTACACACAACACATAAACATTCTACCCACGTATTCACGCCTATATGTTTTGATTTCGCGGTCGCGTGACGGAATGCATTGGCGCCTAGTACTTAGACGACCGAGACGATTCGTGCGGAACGCTTGTCTAGACAAGACCTAAGCTCTGCCAGTGTAGTAGCTCGCGAAAGTAGGGCGATGGCCAGTTAGCTACAGTCCCCCTACAAGCAGGATATTGGCAGCAGATGCCATCGCTGTTATGTCAGACTGATCAACGATCGCATTCTATCATAGAGAGCAGTTATTAACAAAAGAAACTGCCTGCAAGTACATCAGGTCATTATTGTAAAAATTTATTTATTTGGGTCATTCTAAGTTAAGAGGTAATATGTTGTATGAAGTGACGGCATGGCATTTTTTTAAATATTTTTACTTAAGTATATATCTTTTTTATGGAAACTTTTAAGTTGAACACGTTTACAAAGTGGCCAGTTAATTTGTTGGTTTTATCTCGTTTTATAAGTGACCAGGGTAAATACTCAGTACAGGGTAGAGACAAAATGCACAGGGGAGGATACTTCATGGACAGGGAAGAGACAAAGACATATTAAAAACAGGGTTCTTTTTAAAAATCAACTCTATATATTTATTTTAATTTTAATTATGAATTATTTAAAATCAGACTTGTCATTTCCTAACAGTCTTTGTTTATAAAATTAAATGTTTCTTATGTGCTAGGTACAAAACATAAAAAGGTTCTTTGTTTTCCTTTCCATCAAAACAGAAATATCTATAACTTTACTATCAATAGTCAATAATGAAATAAAAAGAAACAAAAACTTCTCTGAGTAACAGTATTAAATTTTTCTTGTTCTTAAACTCTAAAAACATTTTAATTAAAAGGTAACTAAAACAAATCTTTTTAAAACCCGCGTTCGAAGACATAAATAGATTGATTAAATGCATAAAAAATACGCTGCCCTCTCATTATTAGGGGAGGGTAGTTAGGGCACGCCACGATAGTGGCGGTAAGTCCGCTCTTTGAGGAGTGGCTAGAGAGGCGCCACGGCGTCCTTACCTTCCGCCTGACGCAGGTCCTCACCGGACACGGATGTTTCGGGAGGTACCTGCACCGAATCGGGCGGGAGGAAACGCCCGGATGTTTCCACTGCGAAGATCAACCGGAGGACACGGTGGAAGTCTGCCCTGCGTGGGCGGAGCTCCGCCGTGTCCTCGTAGCGGCGATCGGCGGCGGCGACCTCTCGCGTCCGGCCCTGGTTCAATCCATGGTCCGGAGCGAGACGGAATGGGAAGCCGTCACCTCCTTCTGCGAAGCAGTCATGCTAGCGAACGAGGTGGCGGAATGAGAGAGGGAAAGAGCCTCTCTTCCCGGCCGCCGCGGGAGACGCACCGGGCGTTGGGGGCCACGTGGTGGCTACCGGCCACCGTAGATGCGGGCCTGTGGACGGTTAGCTATGGGCTAGCTAGCCGTCCGTCCGTCTAACGACGACAGGCCATGTTGACGGCGCGTTCGTGTTCCACGCGCGCCTCAAAGAGATGTCAGCATAAGGGGAAGGACCCGCAAGGGCCGAAGCCTGCCGGGGTTGCAGGCCTGTTCGAAAGAGATACCGCGGCCCCGGAACATAAAGGGCGAGGAAGGAACATGGATGGGGTTTAGTCAGTAAAAGTCTGACACTCTCTCCAGTCTGACACGTCCTCGTCGACGTCTTTAGTATAGACTACAACAGTGTGCATACTTATTTGCTGTCTCGATCCTCCGAAATGAAATGATTGTACTTCTGTACAGTGTACATCTTAATCGTTCAGCTATCCTTTTTTTTTCGAGCCGTTCTTCGCGCGTCATTTTTTTTCTAGGTGCCATTGTTTCTGTAAAAAAGTGAAATTAAATTGTAACGCTAAGTTATACGTAATGCCAAGTAAAGGTTCAGAGAAAAATGTAAAAGTATTCATGAAAACGCATACAAATGTATCTCCCCTGGACGTTAAGTATCTCCCCTGCCATCAAAAGAGCCAGGGGAAATACGCCAGGGGAGATACATTTACGATTGATATCTAAAATAGCCGTAAAAGTGTTTCTCGTACGCAATTCACAATCAAATGTAACAATGTATGCAGTATTCATAGTGAATATTTAAGTCTATATTAATATTTAAACAAATAATAGCTAAATAAAACTTACCAGAGGAAAGACTGCATTCACTCAACACTTCTACACCTAGCGAGCGGCGTGACAGAAATGACTATTAAAATGGCTGCGCAGTCGGTTTATGCGCCGCTTGCTGCTAGCTTCACGTTACATTCTATGCACTCAAGTTCACAACTTCCATAAACTAGCAAAACAAAACTGATTTTTAAACGAAAACTAAAAGCCAGGGGACGAGACACGAAACACGGAGGACAAATTTCAGCGTTGAAATTATTTATGAAAAATATGAATATAAGTAATTTTACTTATAAGACATTGTGACTAATTTATTGTTCTGTATAAAATTAACGATGTTAAAGTAATTACTGAATTTTAATACATTCATAATTTCTGGTTTACAAATAAAGTCGGTTTGGGGACAGGCCAGGGGAGAGACTTTTTTCTTATATTAGAACTTATTGTGACTAAATTACGTACATTACTGTATTAAATTTGATTGAGCATGAAGAAAGCATTTAGTTTTAAGTAATAAATAGGTTAATTGGGTAGTAAGTATAAAAAAAAAGGATTTTTTGGTCCTCGCCATGGAAAGTACCTCTTAACTTAGAATGACCCATTTATTATACGTGGATCTCTAATATAGATCATTAATAATTATTTAACACTAAAAGCCATTCTAATGAACTATTCATTAGCAGACTAGTGAGCGTTTGTAGAGCCTACTTCCAGAAGTTTCAAAATTGACAATGAATTAAGGTTATAATGATTTCATCATAATTAGCCTTTTCCTAACTATATTGGGGTCGGCTTCCAGTTCAACGGACGCCGCTGAATTCTAGTATTTGTTGTAATTTCTAGTGTTGGTTGTAATTTATTAATGAGTATCGTATATAATATATAATTACATACATACAAATAATTTATTTTGGATACTGTCGTTATGCCTATTTGCTTGAAAATTGGCTGCAGTAAGCTCGATCAAGTTTAAAATCCTTGAAGAAATTCAAAACGCTTAGCGAGTTTTTGTAAGTTGGCTAGCTGCATGACTATGAATTACTGTAAATTGTAAAGCTTAATGTAAATTAAATGTATTTACATAAGGAATTGGTGCCATCCATAAAACCTTTGAATACTTAGTAGGTATCGGCTCTATATCACAATGTAGAGCCGTTTTGTATGTAGAGCACAGATAGAGCACATTAGTTTTGTGCTCTATCTGTTTCGACTATTCGGAATTCTAGTATTTGAGTATTGTTATGTATTTACGTTACCTAGATAGGTACTATTACGATTTTGGTTGTGCAATAGAGTCGCTAATGTGTTCCTTTGTTTATTTATTTAAAAATATTTTATTTTGCCATTGGGCTTAACCTTAAAATCGTTAGTTAAAAAGACAGGAAAATCTTGTCTGTAAATGTTTTTGAAAATAAAATAACCAACCAGGTAAACCGTTTGCAAAGTAAACAAATAATTTAGTATTTACAAAATAAAACCACCAATCTAGGCAATAACAAATGCATTCCAAAACAACAAATGAGTAATTTTATTAAAAGCGGCTTCAAGTGATGTCAATGTCTTATTAAATACTGATTAACAATTTTGGACGTTCAGTGGTTGGGATAGGTATTGTATTAGTAAATAACCTAACGAAGTTCCATAAGGAAACAAAATCTTAAAATGTGTTCAATGGCAAAACATGTCATGAATCAAAACTAAAACCAGTTGCTACATTAGTCAATTAATAACAAAGTCGAAAGCAACAGAAGATAAGTACAGTTTAGCAATACGATTAACGATACGCTTTCTCAAATATTGACACACAGACAGATATTTTTGCTAAATTCGATTTTGGCATTTTCGACGACGACTTTGATATATTTGAACTAATCGAGATGCAACGTTTACTACTGACATTCAATCAATACAGGTCATCGAACTGAAGCTGTAACATGACCTTCAGCTCACCGTCACCCGTGTTTGGACCCTAAGTCAGGGTACAGGTATTCAAGGTTCGTTTACGTTTTTTAGGCTCCTGAACACAATATTTTTTGGATCCAAAGTTGGAAAAAAACCGTGATATTAGGTTTTGCAATTTTGCATAAAAAAGGACCCTCCGAAGTTCAACTCACCAAATATCACAAAAATGTTGACATAAAACAATTTACTTAATCACACGAAGTTAGAATTAATAATTATATCAACATCATGCATTGAGTAATAAAATCGAAAGTTATTATTGTATTGAAGTCAGCACTTTTTTTAAAGACAAGAAAAACTTAGAGCAGCCCTCCAAAACCCAGCAACCTAATGACCTAAATATTAACTAGTGACGTCAGCAAGTCACCTGCGGTCGGCAGCTCTACGAGCAACACTTGGTATTGGCAACTGTTACCTGATCCCAGATCATGTCATAGATACATGAAATTCATAGTATCAAGTCAAACATTTTGGGAATGGTGAGAAGTCGTTGCAAGCGACAGATGATTTGGTTAATGTAATGCAGTGGTTCCCAACCTTTCTTGGACCAGGGACCACTTTGGCGTCATTATTGTTAGCTGAGGCCATAAGGTCCACGATACACATGGTCACCGACAGGATTATATCTAGGGCAGTGAATATTTAACTCACACAAAGAAAAAAATTGGAAAATTTCATGAAAACCTTTAGAATTAAAATAGTCAAGGATACAATTCATATGGAAAGAGAAATAAGTCAGAAGATCCTCAAACATTTTAACACCTCGCCTCTGGTAGGTTCAAATAGGTTGGGTTGAGCTTGCATCTACTGTAGAAGTTAAAAAGTACGAATTACATTTTTAAACCATTCGCGGACCATATTCGAGGCGTCTGCGGACCACCGGTGATCCGCGGACCATAGGTTGGGAACCACTGATGTAATGGATGAAGAATGTTTACAATTCGACAAAAAACGAGATGTAGTCTACAATAACATAATTGGTGATTCAGTGACAGCCGACGAACAGCCTATTTCTCTAATTCTTTCCTGCAAATGTTGATGAGAATAAAGTTAGCATTATAACATTCTACAGAGCGGTCTGTTTACATTCTTGGCAAAGTTGGAAACAATCAGGTGGACACGAGTACGTGAGCGGTGTACTGAATGAGGGGAAGGTAATCTGAACGCTTTGGCATCTGTCGGCCGATTTGCGGAATAAATGATGGAAAGCTGCTGGCATCAACTTTGTGGGAAGGATGCTAAAGGAAAGTTGGACAACTATCGGCAACGATGAAGTAAACACATAAAGAAAAATCTGTAATATTCTGTAAACTACCTATATTTAAAAAAACGCACTCCCCCTTACGACTGCCATTTTGAAGAAGGAGAAACTTATACTACTACTACCTATCTTTCAACTAAATACCTAAGTATGCTGAAAGCGGTACCTACATCAGACATAGCAATGATCTGGTTCATAGTACACAGTTTGAAATTATCCACTCTCAGGTAAATTTTAATATTCAGTAAATGATTAAAAGTTAACACCGTTTAACGCTACTAATATAACACTAGAATCTGATCGCTGTTCGGTCGATTAAGCGGCGCACAGTGGGCGGAGCTCTTAGCCAGTAAACATAACGGGTTCGAAGCCGGCTTATGAACACCTACCTGTTATATCACAGCTAACTATTATTACTTTTTTTTTAAATTGTATTTAATTAAAATTTATGTAATTATTTCATTGTATTCCACAGCTGGGCAAAGTTACTAAACCTATCCATAATGGACTTCGATTGTGAAATGATGTAACGAATGTTATATTGGACACTTATTTGATGAAGTGTGCGAATGATAAGCGCAATAACGTTGACTTATGATAAGCTATGGGAAATGCCATTGAAACGATAACAGTAGAAGATAAAAGTCTTAGCCACCAAACATAGGTATACAAGTCATTACGAGGTAATTGACGGAATACTATCTCGGCTGCATGAAGATCAAACAAAATAATGAAGTTGTTAAACTGTAAACAATTTCAATCACTACACTGAGGATCAATCTTCTAAACTTGGTTCAAAGTGTACACAGGTTAGAAACATTGGTCTTTTTTCACGTTTGTCAAAGACAAATCAAGGTTACTATCGTACAGGGTAAACAGTAACTTAAATCTAATGGACAGCTCCAATAACTGCTGAACAATATTATCATACCATCGTATGATGAACCTATTGTTTTTGCCATCAACGATATTGAGTCCATTAGCGAAATTAAATCTGACATTAATATGATGCATTGTGGCCTCTCATTGTGGCATTGTCATTGTAGGAAAAGTGTTGTGTTTTAAAACGCTGAAATAAAATGGCGGAAATATCTGCCTACCCTTTTCCCAATTACGTTGGGGTCGACTAACCGGATACAGCTGAATACCAGTATTTTACATGGAAAGACTGCCTATCTGACCTCCACAACCCAGTAAGTACCGGGGAATATGATACCACTTGGTGGAAATGCACCCGTTGGATGCGAGTCGCGCGGGACCGGTCACTCTTGGGGGAGTTCTATGTCCAGCAGTGGACGTCTTTCGGCTTGAATGATGATGATGATGGTGGAAATATATTATTAATTAATAAATAATTGCTATCACTAAGAGTTTTTCATAATTCGAGTAATTTTACAATAAGGTTTGTACAAATTACTTCAATGTGTTAACTTGTTACTACATGGCTACTAACAAATTGTAAAAAAAGATATATTGTTATCTATCAAAGTCATTAACATAATTAAATAAAAATAAATTAAAGATCATTCAACAGTCGACTTAAAATAATTGGAAGCTTTTGAAGACAATAATTAAATTAATACTGGTTGGAGCGACGAAAAAATCAAACAAGTTTATTTTAATTTGGCAGCTGTCATTAAAGATTCATCACACAACAAGTCTTTATTTTTAGTATGGTAACATTTAGTTCCGGCTACAAACTAGGAGGATAAAAAAAAATTCAACAGCGTGTCTCTTCCCATTTTTAACACTTGCACTTGCACGGTGCACTTTCTTTATATTTTTTTAGTTGAAATTGCTTATAAATTTCTCACTACTGGCACACTAATATTACGCGTGTATAATTTCGCCTTGAAGGCATTTTACTAATATGTACCAGAAAAATGAGGTCAGCAAGCAATTGCTTCATGACAGACCAAAATGTTGCCATATTAATAAATAGATGATTGATGATCAACCGGCGATTTAAATTGACAAATTATTTACGAATTTTCCTTGCCATTTATCATCACCCTATCTTCCGACACTGGAGCCCAAAGCCGCAAGGCCACACTCTTTGGATCAGGAAGCCTTTCCCCAACAGGTATCACATCTCAGCCGCACCTCGGAATGCGACGACTCCTGTCAAGTTCGTCCACTTTCACTAGTTGAGCGCTGTTTACCGTGAACAGCAGAAATTATCGACATGTCTGACGACGAAAAGGGCATCTCTTATTAAGATTAATTATTCCTGCAATCGCTTCCTTGCTTCATTGGTTTTGAGTGTCCTTTCCTTGTGGGGGAATTTTAAATGGTCTGTACGGATTGTACATAAATTAAGAAGAAAAAAGTAAATCGAATATTTTTTAAGTTTGGTTTGGTGACGTTATCTCGGCACTATGTTTCATGTTTCGATGGATAGACAAGTTTGATCAGTTTTACGAATCCAGTTTCAACTGCCGTACCTATATCAAATTAGACGATAGAATAAATGCTTCTAGAACCAATTTGTGAAAAAAAGATGATTTATAACGTAGATATATCGATCGCACCTAAAAACAGTCAAACTTATTAAGACAGATAATATATTAGCTAAGCCGCAAAGTCAATTCAAAATACTTTTAAAATTGCCTATTATTTCATGCTAAGTTTTTTTGTACTCAAAACAGTATCAAAATGATAGTCTAATCCTATTTTTTGAAACAGAAATAAAGATTTTCTAATTAAATCTAAAAACAAAATCTACAGTTTAGCCAATGTTTGATTTAAGCGCAAAAAGCTAAGAAATATTCTTGAAACAACTAAGCTAGAAAAAATTACATTATTTTTGGAAACATTTGGACGACCCGATTGGCGTTGTGGTAGTGACGCTGCCTTACGTTCTTAGGGTCCTGGGTTCGAATCCCGGTAGGAGCAAATGTTTGTGTGATGAGCACGGACATTTGTTTCCGAGTCATGGATGTTTATATGTATAATAAGTATGTATTTACTAACAAAAAAGTATGTATGTAGTATATCAACTATCTAGTGTCCACGACACAAGCTTTGCTTAGCGTGGCACTAGGTGGCGCTGTGTGTTAATGTCTCGCGATACTTATTTATTCTTTTAGCATTTGGTACTGTTTGCTGTCAGATCCAACAACAAAAATTACGTAATTTTACATAATAATAACTCTCGATGAATGACTTTAAGAAATACATTGAAATCAGTAGAGATGATCGGTGACAAGCCATACATGCAACAGAATGTCCGATGCAACGCGATGCCATAGAAGTCACCGGGTGGTCAATTTACATGAGTCATGACGTTAGTGTGCACAGTCAACACAGATAGTACCTTGATGTTCAGACAATGACGTCACAGAGACACCAGTAATCTTCAGACCGATAAGTAGTTTAAAGGATACCATAGCTTTATTTTATTTATAGCGTTGAAACTAATCCTAACACAAGATTACGTTGAATGTAGCAGGATCGTGAGTAATCAAAGCCGTTGACGTAAAACTCTCATTATAAGCTCTTCATATAGAAACTAAGATAGCAGGCTAATTACTTAGTTAATTCACTGTTTGACTCCTAAAATATTGACTTACAGTATTAGACTTGGGCCAAAGTATTTCCAGAACTTTTTGCGTCACAACTTCAGTCTTAGTCAAAACATTCCAGTGCAAAAGTCAATTGCTAGGTTGGTATTAACGATGGCTTCAGAATTGCCATGAAATACCACATAATTATAGACACAGGTTAAAACATGAACTTAATAATGGCCAAAAAATCGCCATCAGGAAACCCAACAAGTAAGTAATAAATCAAGCTTTTTAGATGACTTGCAAACAGAAGGCTAACATTAAGATAATGAGAGGCTGCGGCAAATTGTGAAACTGCTGTAATTATTGAAACACATTTGCTATAGAACAATAGCTTATTAATTGACAGTTGTAGTCTTTACTACTTCTACATTCCCCATTAATAGTTTTTTAACACCTGAAGAATCACTAAGATTCTTTTCTTTAATAAGTTTTCTGCAAAAAACAGTAATTTATATGCTCAACAAATCAAGGTTCATGTAAATAATACCTCTTAAAATTCTACAACAGCTGTATCTACATGAAATATTTGAAGCTAAAGCCGTGACTATATCGTTGTATCTTTAAAATGTTTAAACAAGACGCAGGCATCCCAAAATAAAATATTGTATGTAAAACGTTTTAAAGAAACTAATTGTAAGAAAAAGATTCGCGTTTCTTTCGAAGAAAAGAGTGCATTAAGCCCTCTTATTATAATGTATGAGTAAATACGTAAGACAATGGGTGAACATTTGTCGTATCATTTATAAATTTGTCATTGTGGCCGTCATTATCGTCACACGCATCATTCTCATGTCATATTTTTTGTACCAAACGAATTATTTCATCATTACCCAAAACATCTTCAACTTTCAAAACTTTGCTCTTTTCATCAATATTTTGAGCTTAAATAATATCCTATTTCGTTTTCAAAATAGAAAGAAGTATAATTTGTAGTTGATTTCTTGTAACACTATAATGTTTGAACCGTAGAAAACACTTCACGAACTCAATGACATTTTTTGTTTGAAAATAATCATAATTTTATGGTAATACTATTCTTGGAACAAAACCGAAACTCATTTATACCTCTGTATTATCTTTATCCACGTACTAAGTGCTATCAACTGAGACCAAGACTTTACCTCGCTGTATGGAGGGGCCTCTAAGAATGTAAGATACACTTTCAAATACTTAAACCAACATAATAAAATTAACGTAAATTGAAATTAATAAATAAACTGAAGGTAATATATAAATGTATACAACTGAAGAGAGTACGTTTAATGGGGCTATGGGTGACGATGATGAATAAATACATAATATATTTTGAAGAAGACGATATGAAGGCAAATTCATTTGAACAAAGACAATTTTGACAGAGTACAAAGAATAGAGTCACAATTAAATACGAACATGTGTGAGCCCATGAATACAGGTGGAAGCTAACGGGTACCGTAAAATGGGGGGAATAGGGATCCAGGGGTGAATAGAAACAAAACTTTGGAATGGATTTTAAAGTTGAATTCACATGATATGGTACCAACAAGTACTCTACTGTGTTAACTAAATTATGCTTAATTATAAAGGTATCTTGTTGGCAATGTACAATATAAGTTCAGCGATAAAATGCCTGAGGGGAATAGGGATCCAGGGGGGGGGGGTGGCTGGATCCCTATTCCCCCCAATTTACCGGTATAAGAAACGAAAGAAAAATCAATCACACCAGACCCCGTATTCACAAACGTTCGACTCGTTTCCGATTCGACAACTCGTATATCTGTCTTCTTCTGGCATTACGAAAACGACCGAGATAGACATACGATTTCCCGAATCGGAAGCGAATCGAAGCGTTGTGAATACGGGGGCTGGTCGGTGCAAAAATATTATGTATAATAGCATAGATACTGATAACGCTGTGGGCTTTTCGGAATACCTTTAAACGCTAACATAGAATTTTCCATGAAATGTAAGAACTGTCTAAACAGCTCTTTCCAGGCTTCTAAAGGCCTGGAGCGGTGATTCAAAGCCTTGCTATGAGAATCGGCGGTTTTGTGGACTGTAATAAACTTTATGTGGCGGCATACGTTGATTTTGAAGGAAGCAAATTTATATTATGGAGAAACAGGAACAATAGGGGGACACGGAATGCAGCGCCTTACCTTTTTGTAGAAGCCTGGCGTCGACTCCTTCTGTAAGGGACTTCCACGTCCTCGGCGTACAGGTTAACCACGCGGCGGCCAGCGTGGGTCCACGGATTAAAGATTCCTTTCCTTTTGCAGCACTTCAAATCAATGTAGCTTGATATTTAGGTGGATCTAATTTTAATTTTAGACCTAGACCCTAGATTTATCACCAAATCTAGACTTATTTGCGGTAAAGCCCTGGAGAGGTGCTTTCGCGGCGGCGGAGTAGACGAAACTTGTCAATATGGCGTCGGCCACGTTGAGTTCTCTTCCAGCCTTGTATTGCTGTTTCGCTCTGACCTATGGTAGACGCTGCAGGAATGAGTAGGAAGGAAGGAAACTGATGGGAAACTACCGCCACATTCTAATAAAAGTTAAAGACATTTACCCTTCTTTTTGGTTAGTCGGTTGAACAAAAGAAAAAGATTTAAAGTATATAGGTTCGGATAAAGCGATGTATATGGCGACAACATTCTCCCGACCTTAAAGGGTTGCCTTTAACGATGTATACAGTAAGATTTACAAATTTACTATTATATAACTAGGCGATAAGATCTGATCCAGACAGAGTCAGTTTTAATCATTTATTCGCGGGATTATATGCTCTAAAAGAATCAGAGAATTTAACATAAATTTACCTATTTGTAATAAAACTATCTCTAAGCTAACCTAAGGTATGAGAATTGCGCTCTCACTGGCTCGGTAAAAGGCACACACGGACCACTGGGCGGACCAGGCTACCTTTAGACGTTCTAACGGTAAGAGACCGGGTTGTGCCATCCTTCGCGGTATGAACAGCCTCCACCACACCTAGAGGCCAAGCAAATGGTGGAGCATTATCGACAATCAATATAACTACTGATCCCAGTGGGATCGGAGTGGATGGAGTATTCCACTTGGATCTGCATTGCAGTTGATGCAAATATTCCACCCGCCATCGCTGCCAGAAAGACTGTACCATCTTCAGCAAGAGAGAATGTCTGTCCAGCAAACTAACGTTCTCTACTTGGGGTGCTGGCAGAGAGGAGAGGGGTGCAGTATTAAGAAAATGAGCCGGCGTGAGAGCCAATGGCTCTGAAGGGTCTCTACTCATAGCGGTCAGCGGACGCGAATTTACAAGTGCCTCGATTTGCGTTAGCACCGTCAACAGCTCTTCATATGATAATATTTGTTGACCGATAACCTTGAACAAATGAGACTTTACCACCTTTACCATGCTCTCCCAGCAACCACCCATATGAGGGGATTGGGGTGTTATGCGTTTCATCTCTATGCGACTTTCTGAAAGCTCATATTCAAGATGCGGGCGATGCTCATCGAGGAACTTGTAAAGATCGCGAAGATATGAACTACATCCGACAAAATTAGTACCATTGTCAGTATAAATATACTGCACAGGGCCGCGACGCGCTAGGAATCGCTTCAGAGCAGCAAGGAAATTGGCGGTACTTAACTCCGAAGCGATTTCTATATGCAAACACCTAGTTGTCAGACACGTAAAAATACAGAGCCAAGCCTTGCAGCTTTTAATACCTCTTCTACGAACCGGTGTATACTGGAGAGGGCCAGCATAATCACATCCAGTATGCGTGAATGGCTTGTCAACTTGGGTGACGCGGAACTCGGGCAGATCTGACATGATTGGAAAAGATGGGCGTGGTTTTGCTCTGAAGCACGTATTGCACTTATGGATACGGTGCCGAATGACACGTCGCGCTGCCAGTATCCAATACTGATTCCTAAGTATGGACATGAGCAATTCGGGGCCGGCGTGTAAATGCTTTCGATGATAATAATCGATTAAAATATCAATCACGTGATCGTGTCTAGGTAATACATACGGATGTTTCTGTGCGTAATTGATTTTTGCGTAAGTCAACCGACCGCCGACGCGGATAACACCGTTTGCATCTAAAAACGGTTTTAGTCTTTGCATAGCGGGGGAACAGTTTTTACTGTTTTTTAATTTATTTATATCGTCAGTAAAGTAAACTTGTTGTAATGCTGATATTATTTTAGTTTCAGCAAAATCTAAATCATATTTGTTTATGTAAGATCTGCGCGATAATAATTTTAAAAAGCGGTACATATAGACAATTATGCGGAGTAACTTCGACCATGAAGAAACACGTTGAGCGAGCTCATAAATAGGCGATGGCGATGGCGATGTTGCTTCACCTACTGTTATAGCGTTCGCAGAAGCCTTCAGCTCCGGCACTTCACTAATGTCTTCGCAATCGAATTCAGAAATAGGCCACTCCGATGGATGCTTAGATGCCCATGGGGGTCCGGTAAACCACAGAGGGTGATTGACTAGTAGCGCGGGTGATAAACCTCGCGATAAACAATCAGCAGGGTTTTCAATGCCTGCCACATGATGAAAACAACTTGCGGGAATATTATCGACAACTTTTGCGACGCGATTTGCCACAAAGGTTTGCCAGCGGTGCGGAGAAGAATTGATCCAACAAAGAACGATTTTCGAGTCGGTAAACGCGAAGATATTTGAAATTTTGTACCTTGGGTCAAAATTGTTTAACACATTACGCATAAGCGTAGATAATAAAACTGTAGCACACAATTCTAAGCGAGCAATTGAAATAGTTTTAAGAGGCGAAACTTTCGATTTTGAACACACAAGCCTAACTGTAGTATTGTCGTTATTTTTGACATGCAAGTATACAACGGCGCCGTAAGCTCGCTCACTTGCATCAGCGAATCCTAAGAGGTTTGCTACACAACCCTGCACTACCCCGAGATGCCGCGGAATGCGTATCTCGTTGAGCGCGGGAAGTTCGCTACAGAACTGCCTCCAGAGGTTTACGATGCGTTGCGGGGGGGCATCGTCCCAGTCGCACTTCAATAACCATAATTCCTGAATGAGGAGCTTGGCATAAAGTATGACGGGGGCCACCAGCCCTAGATTGTCCCATAAGCGTGCTACGACGGACAAGATACTGCGCTTAGTACAGCTTGAGCCTGGCTCCGCAACCTTAAATTTAAAAACGTCATCGGATTTGTCCCAATGTGTACCGAGAACCTTGTCAGGTACATCTTTATCAATCTCGAGATCTGACGAAGCTCGATGCGAGGCGGGAATAGCGCGAAGGACAGCGTCCGAGTTACTTGTCCATTTTACGAGGTCGAACTGACCGCATTTAAATAATTGTATAAGTTCGATACATGAATTGATAGCGACGTTCTCGTCTTCCTGCGCTGAATCATTTGACATAATGCTGTAGCAGACGTCATCCATGTACGTGGAAGCCAATGCTATGGCAGCTGCAGTTGGGAATCTCTTACCTTCATCAGCAATCAGCTGACGAACAACGCGGATTGCGTGAAATACGGACGACTTCATACCGAACGCAACACGTGCCAGTTCAAAAACCGTCAATTTATCTTCCGGATGGAAGCGATAAATGAATCTTTGATATTTGCGGTCTCGCTCTAACATTCCCAATTGAAGAAACATTTGTCTACAATCTGCTGAAACAGCTATTTTGAATAACCGAAAAGTCAATAGAATGTTATTCAAGTCGCCCTGTAAATTAGGGCCTGAATGAAGAACATCATTCAAAGACAAACCTGTGCTAGTTTTACAACTAGCGTCTAAAACCATGCGGACTTTTGTGGATGTCTTATCCAGACGCTGAACACAATGATGTGGTACGAAGTAAGAAGCGGCGTGGGTGGATAATACCTCATTACTGTCAATGGGCCCTACTTCGGTTACATAACCCTTCTCAATGTATTCACGAATGATATCATCATAGGCAGTGCGTAGAAAGCTTGACGACTCTAACTTCTTTTCTAAGCACAAAAAACGTCGACGCGCTGTGGAGAAAGAATCTCCCAATTTATAAACATCGTCGCGAAACGGAAACGCAACGGTGTACCTACCACTAGAATCACGCGTAGTAGTAGTGCGGAAGTGAATTTCACATTCAATGTCATCTTGACTGGTGGGGGTTGGCGCGGAAATTTCCTCGAGTTCCCAGAAACGCTTGAGGAGGTGGTCTAAATCGCCTTCTCCTAAAGCGCAACATGCGGTGGTAGACTTAGAGAAGGGCAGTGCGGGCGCGGAACCCATTATAATGTAGCCTAACACCGTTTGTATTGCGGGCGGTATTCCATGCATGCTGCTGTGTACCTTTTCCGGTAACAACAGATGCGGAAAAATAGATGCCCCGAGCAGAACATCAACAGCGGTGGGAGTGGCGAACGTACTGTCCGCGAGCGGCAATGATACGATGTGGGTAAAGGCAGCTTCGTCCACGGGAACTGTGGGCAGGTTATCCGTGATGCGATCTACTACAAATCCCGATACGTCGAAAGAAACGTTTTTGTCAAAGCGAGAAAATATTTTAAAGTCAGTGGAACCTTTGATAGGCTTTTCAGAACCACCAAACCCTCGAACAATCATTTGCGTATTTTTATTATAATTCAAACCTAACCGGTTACAGCACGCCGTACTTATAAAATTACTCTGCGATCCAGAATCCAACAGGCATTTTACAATATGGCTCTGTCCATTACGATCGTGAATAACAACTTGAGCGGTCGATAGCAATATCGTTGTGGGACGAATACATCGCGCAGCGCGGTTGCCTTCATTAATATTAAACTGCAAAGGCGCAGCAATGGATGTGTGCAAGGACGATACTCTCGGCTCGCTCGCGGCAGGCGCCGGTGCCTGTGTAGACGGCGGCGCCTGTGGCGGCGTGGCGCACTCGCTAGGTATCGCGGGTTCGAATCTGGACACCGGCACCGATTCACTGTTATGAGATTGTGTGGCGGTTTGATTAGGAACCTTATTGAAATGCAATAAGGAGTGGTGTTTTTGATGACAGTTGCGGCATTTGAGCGTTGAATTACAATCGCGAGATTTATGTTTAATGCTTAAACAATTAATACATGCACCGTTATCTTTCACGCATTTAAAACGTGCGGACGGGGACATCTCAGTGAATTTTTGGCACTTGAAAAAGTGATCGTGCACAATATTGTCACAAAGGCATTTTTTGCTAGCAGGCGCGATGGCTACATAACTCTGCGGGTTCGGTACATTATTGCGGGATTTAACAGAACTACGCTTGGAAACACCAGCTGAGCTAGGCTGTGTGTTTTGATAAATCCTATGTTGACTCCTAATGAACTCGGTCAGCTGACTAAAAGTAGGCAAAGAAACTTCACGATATTGCGACTCAAAAGCACGTATCGTTTCTCCGTCTAATTTTTTTAGTGCTATGTGCAAAAATACAAAATCTGTCAAGTCATCTATTCCAAGAATTTTAATTGCGTTTGCTGCAGTGACATACTGGTCCATAAAAGTTTGCATATTAGATGCAGAAGCGGGGCCATTTATTTTAAGATTAATCATTTGATCTAGATACGTAGAAGCGAGTATGCGTTTATCCTGATACCTATCCACGAGACACTTCACGATTACTTGATAGTTTTCAGGACACGGCGCGATGCCTGAAAATACCGTTTGCGCTTTAGTAGAAAGCTTTCCTATCAGATAGTACAGTCTCTCAGCGTCTGTCAACGATGGATTATCGTGTATTGTAGACTTGTAGCTTTCATAGAATAGGGGCCAATTGCGAATGTCGCCGTCAAATGACAGTATTTCGATTGGCGCTAAACAAGGCCGTTTAGACCTAATAGCTTTCTGATCATCATACTGACCAGAAGCGTCAGCGTTCACCCGCGAAGGCACTGGCTCAACCCGCTTCAACACACGTTTGATACGGCAAAATAGATCATCAAAGGCAATCAGTGGTTGATAGTTAGGCTTCGCGGATGGATTAATTTCTAAAAGTAGCCTATTGTACTGGTTGACGAGATCCCTAAATTCAGATCGAGTTTCATCAATGGTCTCGACTGAATCCAGAAAACTTTCCACCATTTCGCTTTCAACGTGGGCCTTTTGCGCCTTTTCGAACACGATTTGAATTGTTTCGAAAAGGGCATTTCGTTTTGCTTCTACAAGAATAAGTTCTGAATTTAAATGCGATGAGGCGCATTCATCAGTTTTGTAATCCTTATCACGAGCGGCAGGTTGAGGCATCTTGATTTATTACAATGAAGTCTTATAAAACTGTTCAAGTAAGTAGATCGGAATGCACAGAGTGAGCTCTCAAACCTAGCGTAAACAACCTATATTCTATAACTATAACGCGTGCGCGGTAACAAGCAGCTAATGTAGTTAACTGATAATATTAAAAACCAGTTCTTTGTGAAGTCGTAGCCGTAGGTACTTTGTGCTAATTATACGATGCGACTGTGAATGAAGTTAAGTTATGTAAGTATGGCTGTTAGTAAGATACAACAATGTGACGTATAATTTATCACACTTATTTTTTGATTAGATGAATTTAATGACACGAGTGTAATTAATCAGCTGAATCTGAACGAATTCAGATCCGAGAGCGGGGTTTCCTAGGGAATGAAATGAAGCTCGTCTAGTAATGAAATATGAAAATAGAAAATAAATCCGGTTCGAAGGGCCAAATGATAACGCTGTGGGCTTTTCGGAATACCTTTAAACGCTAACATAGAATTTTCCATGAAATGTAAGAACTGTCTAAACAGCTCTTTCCAGGCTTCTAAAGGCCTGGAGCGGTGATTCAAAGCCTTGCTATGAGAATCGGCGGTTTTGTGGACTGTAATAAACTTTATGTGGCGGCATACGTTGATTTTGAAGGAAGCAAATTTATATTATGGAGAAACAGGAACAATAGGGGGACACGGAATGCAGCGCCTTACCTTTTTGTAGAAGCCTGGCGTCGACTCCTTCTGTAAGGGACTTCCACGTCCTCGGCGTACAGGTTAACCACGCGGCGGCCAGCGTGGGTCCACGGATTAAAGATTCCTTTCCTTTTGCAGCACTTCAAATCAATGTAGCTTGATATTTAGGTGGATCTAATTTTAATTTTAGACCTAGACCCTAGATTTATCACCAAATCTAGACTTATTTGCGGTAAAGCCCTGGAGAGGTGCTTTCGCGGCGGCGGAGTAGACGAAACTTGTCAATATGGCGTCGGCCACGTTGAGTTCTCTTCCAGCCTTGTATTGCTGTTTCGCTCTGACCTATGGTAGACGCTGCAGGAATGAGTAGGAAGGAAGGAAACTGATGGGAAACTACCGCCACATTCTAATAAAAGTTAAAGACATTTACCCTTCTTTTTGGTTAGTCGGTTGAACAAAAGAAAAAGATTTAAAGTATATAGGTTCGGATAAAGCGATGTATATGGCGACAACAGATACCGTGTACCTAATGATAAGGTAATCCTTCAGATTATAGTGTTATCGAACGGAAATAAAACTACGATTTAGAACGATAATGTCTACTATCTCAAATAATTGGGTTTTTAGTTTAGTCAGATAGTGTTTATATGCGTATTAGAAAGGCCTCAGAGAGTTGTCAAAAATCATGGTAACATTTTACTGGATGTAGCAAAATCAGAGCATATTAAATAATCGTAATCATTTCAATAAATACAAAGTCTCTCAAAATATAACTTTCAACAGACTGATTCCAAAACAAATAATCTTTATATGAGAGGTCAACAGGTAACTCTGGCAATGAATAAATTAATACCTCATAAAGGTTAAATATTCTTGTCTACTATTAGGTTTAATCCTTATCATATTATAAAATAGTTCAAATACTTCACAGTAAAGGGCAGCCGATTTAAGCCTTTGTATTTCTACCCCCAACTTGGTTTTTGTTTCGGCCCAAATACCTTTCGAAGTATTTCTTTTGCTTGTGTATACGTGTTTGTTCATACAATAGCTGCTGCCTATTACTGATATAAAAAGAAAAACATATTTATGGTGGTTTACTATTTACTGCCGGTTTAAAATGTTGGTTAAGCCAATTTCCATGTGCATTCTATTCCTGTTGTTATCAAAGTGTTTCTATTCTTGTTTATATCTTCGCTATCACAGTTAGCACAGTCGTGTTCTCTGACCCGGTGCGACGCCCTGTCGCGAGCGACTATTATCAACGTGCCCTCTGAAAGGTGAGCCAGTTCAACATACCCCACTTAATTACAGTCCTACAACATGTACGTGACAGTATTATTCGAGAAACGTGTTTTTTCCCAACGTTTTTGAGAACCTCAACTTATTGTTCAACTTAAGAAAAGGTTGAAGAGACAGGGTGCTTTATTTTCTTTGCAAAAATGTTGCCGGTGTCAGAGATAAAAAGGTATTTCGCATCTTGAAAAAAAAATGGAGTTGCTTAACAACAATAGTTAGACAAATGTCAGAGAATATGATGGACTGGGGATTTCTATTTTATTTACGATCTGGTTACATGTCTTTTATTTGAATCGCTACTTCAACTTGTCCACCGGCTAGTTCCAATTACAATTGATTGCTTTTCTCGGCAACTCTCTACAATCTCCAGTCACGCGTTACATGTGATTCAATTTCGCACGTAACGCGACGAGTTCTGATCCAAACCTGCGATTGATTGGATGCGATCGCGTGAACTCTGCGACTATCACGTGTATAAATGCTGTTATATCTCATAACGTATGGGCTCCTGGTACATCGGCTGTACGTTACATCATGAATGTGTAACGAGTGTGAGTGCTGTTGTTAGGTAACCGAGGATTAAAGTGCGGATAGCGGCTTGTCGCATGTTTGAAATATAAACGGAGGAGATTTAGTTTGATGACACAAAGTTCTGGTATTAAAATGTCGCGTATGATGTTGATGAGTTCGATGAACCACAAACCGTTCCGCAAACATTGTACATTTGAGCAGTTTTGTTGACATGTGATGGGACGAACAATGAACAAATTAGAGCTATTTGTCAACTAACTACTACATTAACATTATCAGGGACTGATTACCGAAAAGGTACTAATAGCAAGTAATGAGAAGCACTTACACAAAGTACATATTTACCAATTTAAGTGACAATCATGATGATGTGTCATTTGCTGAAAGGGAAACATTTGCGCTTAGTGATCCAACAAGTGCTCTTTCGACTCATTAACGTTTATTTGCTAAAGATCTGTGTTATGATATGATAAAATTGACCTTGAAATTATTCTATTTTTCATTTGTATCAGTAACAGTGTCACGAATAGCATCTCTTTTAGCGGTTACATCTTTATCAATAGTTACAGGATTAACGTCGTCGCTTAGTTAATTCTTTTACACGTCAAAAATGTATACTCACCCAAACAATAGCAGGTGGCATCCTCCGCGCGTAACAACTTGTTGCCACCACTGTACTCTTGTTTACGATGGAACGTTGTTTTTCAATCGTTTGATTTGAAAGAACGCGCTCCATTGCACTTGTCTTAGTAAATAAACAAGCGTTAATGGCACATTTCAATATCGACAATTCCTTTGAAGTGGAAACGTGTCTAGTCGTAGATACGAGGAATTTAAATTGAATTTTTATTTAATGTTTTTAGAACTGGTATACCTAATTATGTTGAGTTTCACTGATAGGTATATTATAAACACTTTCCTTATTTATCATTATCCATTCTTGCAACAGTTTGTTGCGAATGGTTAATTCGTGATTGTAAGAAGCTCTTTGATTACGGTGGGAAAATTGATAGGATTATTATACCACTCAAGTCACCAGGTACTTTAAAACCTTCATGTACTTATGACACTCTAAGTAGTATTTAAATATGACATAATGTAGATTTCCTCTTCAAGAGAAAGTCAAAGTTACGAAGCATATTTTCAGTGATTGTATCTTGTAAATTGGCCAACAGCAAATAAAAGTATTTATTAGTTACCTGTCTTGCATTAAAAATGTGTCTAAATCTAGATGTTGTACTTGTTTGGATACATTATTGTATAACAAGTTTATCCTGTTCCAACTAAGCATACTTTCTTCAACTAAATTGTAACCTTATACAAAAACGGTAGAGTACGTTTTCGAATACATCAATCTGTGTTTCTGATTTAAAATTTATCGAAGGCAAGGTGAAGGAAACCACAAACCAGAATAGATTTAGTATTGATATTTATTTGTTCGACTGTTTTGTTCATTGAATCTGTTTGTTT
The DNA here is from genome assembly GCA_916618015.1 of Xestia c-nigrum. Taxonomy (NCBI): domain Eukaryota; kingdom Metazoa; phylum Arthropoda; class Insecta; order Lepidoptera; family Noctuidae; genus Xestia; species Xestia c-nigrum. The sequence continues at coordinate 626,252 of OU745246.1, read as the reverse complement.
ATGTTCCCCGTACAATTGCTGGGCAATCTTCTGTTTGGTATTATCAATATACTCTTCCGTATGTTCATCGATTCTATTCCATTTTCAACCGACTTCCAAAAAGAGGAGGTTATCAATTCGTCTGTATGTTTTTTTTTTTTTTTTTTTTTGTGTTTGTTACCTCAGAACTTTCGACTGGGTGAACCGATTTTGATGATTCTTTTTTTGTTTGAAAGCTGGTGCTTGTCGATTGGTCCCATTTTAATTTGTTGAAGATCTGATGCTGATCTTCCGAGATATACAAAGGAACTCTTCAAAAATACACGGCAGTTCTGCAGTAATTGCTGAAATCGCTTGTAGGTTCATTGTTCATACTACATCATGACAAAAAATCACGCCTCTATGCTCTGAGGGGGTACGCAGATGTGTACAATACTCCCAGATTTCGACAATGTTTGTTGCCTCTGAACTTTCGACTGGGTAAACCGATTTTGATGATTCTTTTTTTATTTGAAAGTTGGTGCTTTCCGTGTGGTTCCATTTCAATTTGGTTAAGATCTGATGCTGATCTTCGGAGATATAAATGGAACTCTTCAAAAATACACGGCCAAGCTGCAGTAATTGCTGCAATCGCTTGGTTGTTTATTGTTTATGTAACATAGTGACGTAACATCACGCCTGTATGCTCTGAGGGAGGACGCAGAAGTGTACAATACACCAAGATTTCGACAGTTAAATATGTTAAGTTCTATTTAATGGGATCCTGGAGAAATATAGGGAATTCCTTAAATTTTATAGGCACACCAGAAGCGATTTAGGTAGTTTTAGGAAGAGTACATTCTTGGAGTAATCCCATTTCAATTTGGTAAAGATCTGATGAAGAACTTCGGAAGATAGGCGACGGGAACTCCTAAATAAATGATAGCAAATGTACTGGGATCGCTGAAATCTCATATCTGTCTATTGTTTGTTTCATAAAATAAAATCACGCCGGTACGCTGTGAAGGGGTACATGTGAACCACTAAAAAATGAAAAATAAAAACTTTTTTACAAAAAATAAAACCGACTTCAGAGAAAACAAAAAAGTGAAAAATAACTTTAGCTTCAGAAGTCGGTGACAAAAAAACTAAATCAATCAAACAAAGGTCACCGACTTCTGAAGCTAAAGTTATTTTTCACTTTTTTGTTTTCTCTGAAGTCGGTTTTATTTTTTGTAAAAAAGTTTTTATCTCATTACAAACATGTACATACATAAATACATTATTGTATTGTATTACAACGGGCTGGTGTCCGCAACTCCACGTCAAAGCGCGTATTTTGCGTATGGGCTATAATCCACCACGCGGGCCCAGTGCGGTTTGGTACTATGTCACATGTCTTCGAATTTTTGGTTCTAGGACATGCCCTTTTCCTCACGATGTGCTCCTTCACCGTTTTTGGGAGCAGTGGTGATGAAAGTAATGCGTCTTTATGGGGTCGAACCCACCCACAAGCCGGGGCCGCCACCAGTGCCAGTGGGCCACCGCTGCTCTCACATACATATTTGTAGGTATGTTATTATCATTAACATAGCCGCTTTCAAGGACAACATGTGTTTTTCCACATTTAAATTCTACTAAATGAAATGGAACACGTTCCGAGGCAATGTGGATTATAATAATGAATTATAATATTCCTGGGAATGCACTTAAATACTGAAAATGAATGTTTATTCTTATCACTTATGCAAATATCTTTGTGCGAGAAATCAACTTTAAATATCATCGGAACACACCAAGAAACAAAGAAAATGTTTGATTATTCCCAGAGTAATAACTAAAACGAATAGTTTTATTCAAATTACGATAGGATTGTACAACAATAACATGAAACAAAATGGTAATTTCACAGTTTTTCCATAATTTTCTCAAACAATGCAAACCAGTTTTTCTCTTACGTTGAGAAAATAATCATCTTACTTTATTTTGTGATGTGGAATTAGTTATTATGTTTTTGTTCAAAATGAATAAAAGCTATTTTCATCAATTATTTATTCTTATTTAGTTAATGACAATTATTTAAGTGAGAATGATGTGTGATGAAACGAATAAAAATAGGTGTAAATAATATAAATAACAACTATACATATATCCTAACTCTATCGTAGATAAACGCGGAATATCCAATATCAAAATATTGTAAAAGGTATAAAATGTAGTATATCAACTAGCTGGTGTCCACGACACAAGCCTTCCTTAGTGTGGCACTAGATGGCACCGTGTGTTAATGTCCACCGATATTTATTATTTATTTACTGTAGCAGAAAACTGAAAATATTCAAGGTTCAGCGAATACAGTTTACATCTCTACCCAACTTCGTTGGGGGCATATAGGCACGATGTTATGTTACGTACTTAGATTACTCAAATTCTATCAATTCATCTTGTTTCTTTGTATTCAATTAGTTGATCCCAAATGTAATAAAAACATCAACTTTATACATAAAGAGGAAAATACCGAAGTTTTAGTTTTATCGTTTTAGTTATTTACCTGCACAGGTAATAATGATCATCAAACAATATTTTATGATCAAGGAAGTTGTTCATGTGTTTGCCCTCCGTGTCCTTCAGCACTCAAGGGCGAAGGTGATCAGAGGTGTTATCTGTCAGTGGTTTTTTAGCACCCTTTTCCTCAGAGATCTGATATGAGGGTTTTGAATTGACTTCGGCAATAGTATGTTTACGATGATTAAAAACCAAAAACAAGATGATATTATTGTGTGACATTAAGTATGTAGGTCTCATAGGCTTGTGTCCCAGCAGTGAGATCATTAATAAGCTGATGATGATGTAGGTACGAGAAGAGACGAAGAGAGTGAATGATAACGTGATAGTTGGCACTGGAGAATGACACAGAAACTGTGTTTTCGCTGAGTAATGGGTAAGATAAACGTACTCTAAAGGGTTTGCAATGTGATCTACTCCTCTAGTATTAGTACTACAACACCCATTCCTCTATATGGTCCTTCGAGTCGGATCTGAACCAGCGACTTATGGATCTAGTATTAATGACAACAATTTCACCCTGGAGCACACTTTCTACTTACTTCATCAACATTCTGCAGCTTATCAGTTAATAAGCCGATATCTGCACACCATAACATTGATTATGTGTGCGTGAACGTTGCACTGCGCAGGCACACAACGGCGTCAGTATATACTTTGTTTGACCAACTATTAATTATTATGTAACGGATAGTCGTACGGCTAGATTGCTCGATGTTAAAGATATTCTGTCAGAATTGGATTACTATGAACATCATGCTATCCAGTTGTGTTGAGAAGACGTGGAGTAAGGGTTTTAGGGAGTCCTTGGCTCTGTCAATTATTATATAATTATCGTGTTCGTTCCTCGGAGTCGTCTCATTCATCATTGGTTATTCATCTGTGATGAACAGGTTAGTCAGTAGTACCCAACACACGGGCTTGGCACCCTAGTTCTCATTTTTCTTTAATCAATATTGCTCATCTATGTAATTGCCACATTAATTAAATCTTCTGCAAACTATATTAATGAATATCTAAGGTGAACGAAGACGTCGTAGAGCCGGGTTCCATTATCTTATCTATTTGAACTTCTCACCCGAGATACTCGCCACTTAATTGTTGCTGTGCACTCAACTAAAGTAATTACGGTACTTATGATTGTGTTAACACTGTTACTTAGGCCCGATTCTCATCTACAACTTCGACGATAAGAACCATATTTCCACGACACGAACACAGATGATTTTTATAAATGAAATCATTTAGGAAAAAGTTGGATACAGATACATCTACGACTCTACATGTTATGTTGAATAAATGAATTGGGTGTTCAATAAATATTATGTTAAATAAAAATCCAATTCTAAATGTTATGAAACTAACGTGCATCGTATCTAATATCAAAACGATTCGTGCTAGCAGTGATACTAAATTGCAACACAGAAGAACTCAGTTGTCTCGAAGAACTTCGTTGAATATTATTAGTTCTAGAATCAGGTTCCCATGACGGTCACTGTTCTTGGAATTTTTCATTTCGGATTTCAGTAGTACTCAGTGGCTGCCTGGAGCGCAGACTGGATTGATTTTCGGTTGATGACAATAGGCGTCAGACAGCATCACCTGTCTGGCATGAATGCTGAAATGGACCTTTTTGGCGCAGCCGTGAGGCACACAGTACATACTATGTATTTTCTCTTTTTTGTTGTAACTTTTTTAATATTATTGTGTGTGTGCTTTATGTACTGACGTCAAATAAACATTTTTTCTTTCTTTCTTTCTTTTTCTTTCAATATTACATGAGACTTAAAACCTTATTAAATGGTTAAATAGAGGTTCGCTATAGGCACAGCTCTGCCTATCTTCAAGGAAACACAGATGATGTTTTGTTATCTGAATCTCCGCAGTGCTGAGAAACACAACCACATTATTTTAATTCCTATCTTCAATGCAGTAATCCTCAAACATAATTATTAGTAATAGTAAGGTTGTTTAAACTCGTACCAAGTCGTACTAGTTCGTACAATTATCGCGGGCAATGTTACTCGTATTTAACGCGAGATGGCGCGATTACTGCACACTGCAGGCTGCGGCCGCTTGCTGCAGTGCTCCGGCCAGTTTATACAGATTGTATCTGAGCACTTATAAATCGTTGACAAGTAATGCCTTCTTGGTGTGGTTCACGATCGTATGTTTGTTTATGTTTCAACTGGTTTTTGGCGGCGACGCTTTTAAGACTTTTGTATCACCAAACTGTTTCGCAATGAGGGATTTTCTTTTTAGACTCCCCTAGTCGCTGGATAGATGGCGCTGACTGGGGTACGTTACTGGAAGGAACGGAACGTGACATAATTTTCTGATTATTTCACTTGTATGTTGTTTTGAGACCGTAAAATGAAACGTACATTTAAAGTAAATAAATAAAGTAATGTGACAATGGTCACATCACATCACATTGATATTTTGAAAATAGCCTCTATATGTAACTAAATAAAAAGGAAAAATAAAACAAAACTTACCAATAATTTTTAGGGTTTTCCACGCCAGAAAGAAAATGTCCCGAGAGAAAAAGAAGAGAAGTCGTTTCCTTGTAGATTTATGTACAAATGAAGGTATGCATCTTTTCCCTAATGATGAAAGTCGTAAAGTGCAATGGGTACAAGCCATCGTACATTTCAAACCTGGTCGGCCCATAAAAAGAAATTCGCACATATGCTCAGCACACTTTAAACCAAATGATTTTGTAAGAACACCATTATCAGTGTTACAACCAAGTAAGTTCATCTATGTTTAGTGTTGTAGGTATTTTCTTAGTTTCAAAATTCAACAGAGATTAATTTATTCTATCTCAGATTAGATTCTAATAATAGTTTACGTGTTTGGCCGGAGGAGGCAAAACACCAGAAGAGATGGGAAGAATTGGATGACGCCTTTGCCCAGCAGTTGGACTGAATAGGCTAACAACAAAAAACAATAGTTTACCTATTTTTAGATGTGGCATCAAAAATATTGAAGCAAACAGCCATTCCATCCATATTTCCATGGAAAAATTCATCTCAACCTCCCACAACATCCCATACCATAACATCCAAAGATCAAGATTCATCATCATACGCTGCTCCAGAACCTGATGAACATAAAGATTCTCAGGCTCTCAACTTCTCTCTCTCACTGATGGCATACCATGGGGAAGGCCTACGACCAGCCGTCTACGTTTATTCTATGCACAAAACTACAAACACACGCTTTGTTATCAATTTAATAGCAAGTACTATTTAAAGAAATGCCAAAAATATTTTAAGCCCCTAAAAATCCCCCTAATCTTGTCCCTAAAAATGTCCCTTTTAACAATTCTATTCCCTGAATTTAGGGGTAAAACCCTTAAGCTGGCAACCATGCCAAGCGTGTTGACTTTGACACTAGTAACGTAGTCGGGTCAACGCCATCTATAGAGTTGTTGGAAACTTTTTTTTTTTTTAATTCTTAAAATGAAAACCTCTCATTACCTGCGATATTTATATTATTTAGTGGTGCTTCTATTTAATATTTATGATTGTATGGAGAATGTCTGTCATGACGCACGTTCAGGAGTCAGGAAGTCAATAATTAGGAAGTCAGTTCCACTGTCAGACTTGCTGACTGTTTAATATTTCTATTATGAAATGAGCTTTTCTAGTAGAAAACTATTAAAGTAAGAATATATTCCGAATAGTTTAATCCAAACTTTAACGGTTACAAAACTTTTACGATCTCTACTTCTCTATTTGAGTGAATCGCGTGCCAAAGTAACTGAACATAAACGAGTTCATAATCCTTCATTTGAGCGATTATTACATAAATACTTGCACAGTTGCCCACAGACAATGAACTATGTTAATTTAATTATAAATTATCCAGGTTACGAAACCGATTGCACTTGTGTACAATATTACGAAACTCTGACTTGCTGCATGCACGAAAATAATTAAATCATCAATAATTACTATCCGTAGGTACTGATTCCAAATGTTTAACGTACGTGGGATTTTTTATTTTACCTAAGTAACTGTTTAATGAATAGTTAAGAAGGTGGCATTTTTTTTTTTCAAAAAGGAAAACATGTTTAAACAGCTGGCAAGACTTGTATATTATATTACTTCCCTGGAGCCAGTGCGTGTGTTGACTTTTATAAATTAAAGTTGAATGGGAAAAATGTGATGTGTCTTACAAACTAATACCTACTATGGACCTTTGAACCAACATAGAAGAAGAATCATACGCACTAATAATTACTCAATTTCCAAGAATAAATCAAAAATATCTAAACTGAATGAGACCAAGGTTTCTATGTAGGTACTCAATCAAACAATAATATAGGTAATACTAGGAACAATATGCCGCGATAAGGAAAAACTGTATCCGTGTAATTTAAACAATTACAAATGGATTTAATTTATAGCCGCCATGTTTTTTCCTGCATTTTATCCACATTGTACAAACGTGCGACTAAGTTGTGTCAACTGTTGCGATATGTCTGCTTGCACTTATTGTTGCACCTGAGTGGCGCAGTGTACGAAATTGTCCACGGTTGCTAAAGTAGACTATTGAATTGACACATTACAACCATGCAATGTACTGAACATAGTGCATTGTCGTTTTTAGAATATGACTGGTGTGTCACAGCTCTATTTTCATTCAGGTTACAGTTACTTTAATAACTTTTTCGCTATTACAAACCAAATTGTAAAACACACTATTAATACTCGTAATGCTAAAGCATCATCATCATCATTTCAGCGAAAAGACGTCCACTGCTGGACATAGGTCTGCCCAAAGCGGGGGTTTAACATAATGGCCACGCTTGGCAGGGGGGTAACCGATCGCAGTATGGCTGTTACAAAAGCAAACAGAACGCTCTGCTACAAAAATAAAAGAAATGATTTAGGTACTTACTTTTAAGTTAATAACTCAAGCATTGCTTTATAAAACTTATAACCGAAGTGGAATTCCCTTTTGTCTTTTCCCCACAAGTATAGATAGAGGTAGGTACACCAGTCACTAGGCGCCATTGACACAACAACCGTTTAGTAAACAACTTGGCTCCAGTCCATGGTGCAATTCCGTGACTACGCATTTCATTAACTCGACCATAAACACTACCTATATCAAACACTTACAAAATACAACTTCTAGTACCTGTGTTTATCATCATCTCCCAGCCTTTTCCCAACTACGTTGGGGTCGGCTTCCAGTCTTACCGGATGCAGCTGAATACCAGTGTTTTACATGGAGCGACTCCCTATCTGACCTCCACAACCCAGTTAATACTGGGTAATACGATACCACTTGGTAAGACTGGTTGTCAGGCTTTTTGGACTCTGTAACAACTGCCAAAGATGGACCAATGACAGCCGGGATCAACAGCTTAACGTGCTTTCCGAGGCACGGAGGACACTCGGTATGTAAGGATGATCACTCATCCACAGACCAACCTAGGCAAGCACAGCTTAACTTAAAGATCGGCCCGAGCGGCTGATATTATTTAGTCCTCTGTTGTGTTTATCATTTTCGAAATTCATACTTAGTACATACTTACGAATCTGTAAATCATGAATCCTCTTCTTGTAATTGTTACTAGATGCTATGTATGTACTACAGACACACTTCTGTCATATCCTTTCGGAGAATTTAGGTGTTATGTTATGAGTTTTAAACAGGTATCCTACTAGTAGTATAGTCGTATAGTTTATGCACATAATTATGTACTACGAACAGAGAGAAATATCGAATCAAACAACAATTTCTTCTCTATTCTAGAAATAAAACGTTAAAATCTCAAATATTCCTTTCGTTTCTCACTGCAATGTTATCGTTAGCATTCGTATTTGTCAACGATCGAATTAATTGCTCATAGTCGGAATGCCGGAATATTTCACGCTTGCCCGCCGATTCTAATACAACGCAGTAATATTGTAGAACTATTGCATTTCACTTTAAAATTAGAGACGATTTGAGAACTGAATCATAGATACTTAAAATTCAATTAAAATAGTATTTCAAAATCGCCCAGTTATTTGTAGATCTTTGACAGTCGTTACAGGTAGATTGTCAGTCGCCCGGAAATCTGACAAACAGTCTTAACAAGGGGTATTGCATTACTCAGTACTATCTGGGTTGTGGAGGTCAGGTGCCTGCAGTCGCTCCATGTAAAATACTGGCATGACTGGAAGCCGACCCCAACATAGTTAGGGAAAGGCTAGGCAGATGATGATGAATCACCTATACAGATGATGGATTAGATTAGTCTCTTAACTGATATATTTCCATAACACTTATTGTGAGTTATTCAAATTCTATAAACAGATTTAAAAAGTTTGCTATCATTTTCTAAACAAACAAATATGTGCCAAATCTCTTTGATTGAATAACAAATTTTGATGCAAAGAAACAAGTAAATCAAGCAGATTATAACAGAATTTGCATCACAAATTATTTAGAATCTGTGTCAGTATTTTTTTGCATGGAATGCAGTATTGCGTGTACATGTGTTTATTAAAAGAACCTTGTTCTTCTTTTCACTGAGGAATGTGTTTTATGATTAGTATATAACTAAGGTAAGCACTTATTGGTAAAAAAAGGTTAAAAACTTGACATGAAAAAAGGTTAACCGCATTGTAAAATATCATAATAAACAATTTTTTATCTAGATTTTATATAAAACAAATATAACAAAAAATAAGAGAGCACCTGCACTAAAGATCCCTTACAAAACAGGTAATGAATGCATTTAATAGTGTATAAAAAAAAAGAATTATTTTCAAAATGTATCCTTATCAAAAACAAATTATACAGAAAATATAATGAGTTGCAATACACAAAAAACACACGAATTTAATGCTTTGGGCGTGACATTTCGTACCTGTTTGTTTATAGAATTATTATTACAACGACCACAAAACTAAGTTCAAGGATAAACACAGCCAAGCTGCGCATACAGCACAGTGATAAAGGTAAGTCGCGAAGTTTTTAGAATCTCACAAACAATAAATCCGTGACAACTTCGACACATGTCACGTTAAGCCTGCATTAGGGCTCAAGTTTTTACGAGGCCATTGTTGCAATGTTTTAGAGAAACAAAGCCAGCTTGAGGGAGCACTTAAGCAAACAATGGAAAATGTTTAATAACCGAAGGAAATTAAAATTGTACCGAGTCCTTAAGTGACCCCCCATGTATGTAGAGGTAAAGTTGCATTCGTCAAGTTTTTGTAAATATTTAATGTCATTGTTTGCTGTACATATCTTTCTTTATCTATGGCTATATATAACCTATATCCTAAGCCACATAAAACCTCTACTCGTACATTGCATAATATTGAAGGAGCCAAAAATCTATCCATCTATTAATTATCACTATCAGTGATTTGAAGTTTAGTTTATTTAAATAAGTTTCCTATACGCATTCAGTGATTAAGGTGCAAGCGCAGCTTAGTTTAAGTTTCCTTACGAAGTTTTGCTTCAGTCCACATACTGCGAGTTATTTTTGCCAAAAATCGTATTGGTATTGTACACATCTGCTTTCGCAGCAGCAAACTTGTGTATTTCTACATCAACTATTTTATGGCAACACACCAAACGAGCAACCGAACTGTTTCGTCCCAAATCTTAAAGAGACCTCATGAATGCTCTGCGATAGATATTCAAGGCACGTGCTATTTCAGCGCTGCATCGCATTAGTGTTACCTCAGCGGCTCAGTCCAGTATGTGGCGACCTTCACGTCGAACTTTCTAGGGGCAGCCAGCCGTGACGGTGCGTATCAGAGGCCGTTTTACATGTGCAAGAAAATACGATGCAAGCAAGAAAATATGAAAATATATCATAGTTTGTAGAGCAGATGTCTTGAGATAAAAGTTTCGTTGATTATTTGAGCTGCAGTTTTACATTTGCACACTGATTTTGAGTGTGAAAATTTCTGCTCTTTTGTTTATGCGAGGCACCGAAGCGTACTTGAGAAAAGGCCGGGCAGTCTATAGATATTGTTACTTCTCTGGTTCTTAGTCATAGCTTTACTTTAAAAGCGACCATCAGCAGGTTGAGGTTTGAGTTGTCTGATCGCAGCATGAATGAGCCCTGTTATATTGTTACTCATGGGCGAGGGACAATGTTGACACATTACAGGTGAATGGTATGCCAACACTAAACATGAGTAGGTTCGAAAACCACGTCACCTTTTTCCTTTTTCCTTTTTCCTTTTTTTTTTTTTTTTTTTTTTTCCCATTCCTTGTCCATATTCACTGAACTGTAAAAGGAAGTTATTCCTAAAGCGGAACGACCCATGCACTATGCACCCAAGTGTAATAAAATGGGGAGTTATTTAAATGAAGTCAGTTAGTGAACCAATGAAGAACACTTGTTTATAGATGACCAATAATTTTGAAAACGCGTTGCGATAATCGTTTACTCGATACAGCAATATAACCGTAATCGCTTATTATAGGAAGTGTGCATTACAGCACTTTATGAGGTACTACGAGTACGTGTGTACTTGCCCGGAGAAGGCATTTTAATGGGCTGCTACTTTACAAGCCTATACTTAACGCTGTTCTTGGTTATAATCTTGGTAGTTTATCGTTAACGCGTAAATATTTTGTAATTTCACGCACTACAGCCAAAATGTGTAACCAATGTGGAAATAGATGCATACATGCATACTCGTACAACATACAAAACAAAAGAATAATTTTTAAGAATACATAATTGCAGATGAAAGCTGCAGCAATGGAAAAAAAAGTGAAATTCTTCCGGCCAGTACCGTCCCAGAGAAATAAAATAAAAGAAGTTAGCTCGTGACGGCTGCACCTGTTGCGAAGTGGGTTACCGTCGGTTACGATAACTGCTCGGTTATCAACGGTAACCGACTCGCTGCCATGCAAACATTGAGGCTACGTATCTCTTGGTTAGTTAGCTGTTGTATTGTATCACGGGCTTAGGAATGTAGCGAACTTAGGATTTACTTAGTATTTAACGGAATACATATGTTTGTTCGCAGTAGTTATAATTCCAACAGTTGCACAGTCATCCTTCCACCGCAAGTAATGATTGAATCTTTATACCTAATCCTAACAATGTCTACATCAATGCTATGATTAAGAAATAAAATAATAACATTGAAAATGAATCCTCCTGCGATTAGTAATCCGTTGTTACTTACTTTGTTAATAGACTATCAATGTAACAATGCTGCTTATAAATAAATACCTACACCAAATCAAGCTCACTCTGATTCATCTAATTTATCCATCATTCAATTAATTTGTTCTGTATGAATGATCTGATCAGTACTTGTACTAGATACAAGCACACACATTCGAGTTACAATTATGAGGTAGGGTGGAGTCTCCTAATATCGGCCGCCTCCTAATATCGGCCGTTTCGAGAAAATGGAACATAACTATAAAAGTATCCCTTAAATCATAATAGTTTTAATGCAAAAAGTGACTCTATATCCCTCCGCATAACCTCCCATATTTTCATGCGGGTGCATCAATATTTGAACGTTCAGTAGGCAAAAGAGCACGCGCAGGTGCGGACATGCGTCGTTTGGTATCATTGCCGAGTCAAATCCCTGAGTGGACGCATTGCGAGGATAAGTATTTGAAGGGAACTAAACATACCTATGGTATTACATTTTATTTTTTCATGAAGAATAACAGTCAAAGTACCTTTTAGATAGCATGTTTTTACATTTTTTTGTCTATTTAATGAAATAATCGCGGGGCCGAGATTACGGATCGATATTATTGACAAATCTCAATATCGGCCGGGTGGCCGATATTGGGGAAATGCATGAAAATGTTAAACAACATGTTTAGCTATTTTATATGTTAGCAGTAACGTCAATAAGGTTAAAAATGAAACAACAGCTCAGTTTGATAACTAGATCCTAACGTCGGCCGCCTTAAAACGATTTTTATCAACTACGGCCGATATAAAGGGAATCGATGCGTAATAACGGCCACCTTAATATTGGGAACAAACAACGTTAGGGAAGAAGAAAAAGAATTGAAGAGAATAAAGCGGAGAGAGAGAGACAAAAACTGGATATCAGTATAAAAAAATAAACCAGCCAAAGGAAACAAAAGTAGTAGAGTTTATTTAAAGGACAGAAATCGCGAAACTGACCTCACTGGTTTAGCTTCTCAAGACAAGTTTGGAAAAACAGAAAGTTCTTTGTGCTGGCTGTGAAGAAGAACTAATTAGTGATGTTGAAGAAGGTGAAGACAAAAACATTGGATGCGACATATGCCACTTACACAGTCCACCGTGGGCGAATTATATTGATGTGGCTAAAGAAGATTTTTTTTGTATTTACATCCGAGTCTTAAAAATTTTAGTACCTAATTTCTGTTATTACTCGTATAAACTAAAGATCGCAATGATTCAACATTCCTAAAAAAAAATAGAGAAAGAAACTCCAAAAACAAATTATTTCCAAATAAAGTGAATCAAATAAGAAATCTTAACTTTAAGGGATAAATAGTGCATTAAAGCAAAAAAAAAACTTAATGAAAATGAATGTAATTATAGAAAAGAGTTAAAAAAAAAGTGATTTGTACCTGAGTTGAAATATAAAAAGTTATCATTTTTTATTTTAGCAGTTCATTGACCTTACTTCGTCTTAGAAAACGTATGGCCGATATTAGGGTTACAGGCGGCGGATATAAGGGTGTTAGAGGCCGATATTAAGGGAAATCACCATATTCGGAAAGAAACATCTATATTTTTAAAAATAAGAAAATATTCGTAATTTCGCGAATGTAGTAATGGAGTTTCAGTATCCCTTTACCCAAAAAAGGCGTTGCAAGAAAGCAAGCACAATTAACGTAAAAATTACAAGCAGTCGAAGTTCAAAAAAAGTTGACATGGCCGATAATTGGTGCCACCACCCTAATTGAATCGCGTTTAGCATATTAATCATGGTATGCATGCTAATCAGATTGCCCTGTGTGCTGTAGTGACACGCAGTTAACCAGTCACTTATGTCAGATGTAAATAGTGTAGATATTCAGACGAAACACATAAAAAAAAATCACTAAATTGTATGGAACTGAAGACTTAATCACGTATTCGTCTGGTCATTTATTGGGAGACAGTAAAAAGTTGCCGAACATTGTGAAGGTAAACTGGACAAAATAAAGGCCGTGTAAATTTTTCGGGTTGGGTATGTTAATTTTATTCTTAAATATTTTTAAGCATTCTCGCGATTTATCTTGTCAAAAATAATAAATAAATATTTTGCATCAGTTATTAAGACAAGAACAACGAGCTTTATTTAGAGTTTTTCATGTTGTGTCGCAATTAAGAGTCATCAAACAATACAATATCGACACAGAATTAATTAGTACTTATAGGGTGGTGGCACCAATTATCGGCCATGTCAACTTTTTTTGAACTTTGACTGCTTGTAATTTTTACGGTAATTGTGTTTGCTTTCTTGCAATGCCTTTTTTGGGTAAAGGGATACTGAAACTTCATTACTACATTCGCGAAATTATGAATATTTTGTTATTTTTTAAAATATAGATGTTTCTTTCCGAATATGATGATTTCCCTTAATATCGGCCTCTAACACCCTTATATCCGCCGCCTGTAACCCTAATATCGGCCATACGTTTTCTAAGGCGAAGTAAGGTCAATGAACTGCTAAAATAAAAAATTATAACTTTTTATATTTCAACTCAGGTACAAATCACTTTTTTTTTAACTCTTTTCTATAATTACATTCATTTTCATTAAGTTTTTCTTTTTCTTTAATGCACTCTTCATCCCTTAAAGTTAAGATTTCTTATTTGATTCACTTTATTTGGAAATAATTTGTATTTATAATAATTTGTTTTTGGAGTTTCTTTCTCTATTTTTTTTTTAGGAATGTTGAATCATTGCGATCTTTAGTTTATACGAGTAATAACAGAAATTATTTTAATTTTTAAGACTCGGATGTAAGTACAAAAAAAATTTTCTTTAGCCACATCAATATAATTCGCCCACGGTGGACTGTGTAAGTGGCATTTATGTCGCATCCAATGTTTTTGTCGTCATCTTCTTCAACATCACTAATTAGTTCTTCTTCACAGCCAGCACAAAGAACTTTCTGTTTTTCCAAACTTGTCTTGAGAAGCTAAACCAGTGAGGTCAGTTTCGCGATTTCTGTCCTTTAAATAAACTCTACTACTTTTGTTTTCTTTGGCTGGTTTATTTTTTTATACTCATATCCAGTTTTTGTCTCTCTCTCTCCGCTTTATTCTCTTCAATTCTTTTTCTTCTTCCCTAACGTTGTTTGTTCCCAATATTAAGGTGGCCGTTATTACGCATCGATTCCCTTTATATCGGCCGTAGTTGATAAAAATCGTTTTAAGGCGGCCGACGTTAGGATCTAGTTATCAAACTGAGCTGTTGTTTCATTTTTAACCTTATTGACGTTACTGCTAACATATAAAATAGCTAAACATGTTGTTCAACATTTTCATGCATTTCTCCAATATCGGCCACCCGGCCGATATTGAGATTTGTCAATAATATCGATCCTTAATCTCGGCCCCGCGATTATTTTATTAAATAGACAAAAAAATGTAAAAACATGCTATCTAAAAGGTACTTGGACTGTTATTCTTCATGAAAAAATAAAATGTAATACCATAGGTATGTTTAGTTCCCTTCAAATACTTATCCTCGCAATGCGTCCACTCAGGGATTTGACTCGGCAATGATACCAAACGACGCATGTCCTCACCTGCGCGTGCTCTTTTGCCTACTGAACGTTCAAATATTGATGCACCCGCATCAAAATATGGGAGGTTATGCGGAGGGATATAGAGTCACTTTTGGCATTAAAAATATTATGACTTAAGGGATATTTTTATAGTTATGTTCCATTTTCTCGAAACGGCCGATATTAGGAGGCGGCCGATATTAGGAGACTCCACCCTACCTACTAAAAACTCAATTACCTATTAACTTCTCTAATGACTTTGAGACAAGAAAATGAAGTACGAAACAAGTTATAATGAATTAAACTTTATCAGTTCTATGAATGCCACATATTTTTTTGTTCCAGTTACAGTAATAGGTACTTAGGTTCTTTTTTAAGTGACCATTAATAATTTTCATATCTCAACGCACAAATTCAAGGTTATAAAATAAAAAGTTCGATAGACAAGACGCGAACATTTTGGCCAAGGGTATAACGCCATAGAAAGCTGAAAGTACGACAAAAAATCTTAATAGTGGACTTAGAGAACGCGCGTTACCTACGTGATGTCTGTCACGGCTTTATTACTAAAAATGATATTTAATTCGTGTTATTTTGTTTCTTTTCACAGAAAACCTGCTCGAATGTGTCCGAGCTTGGAATTATGTGTGTGAGTGTGTTGAGTGACCTTCAACTTTTTAAATAAGATTTGATGGACGGAACGGTTTTGATACCAAAATAAAGGGTTGAGGTTATAATATAAGGTAACATTAAATAAGTATCGTATAAGTAGGAAAAAAAACATAAAAAAATGTAAAATGTTTGTAATAGCCATCATTAAAGTACTCGTAATTGGTGATAGTTAATGTGACAATTAGCAATTTTTAAGACGCATTAATGTTTTGGTCAACACTACTAAGAGTTTAACAGATTAATCATCACCTATAATCACAAAATGTTAATCGAACGAATCATAATAATGTGCCTTCAATCATTTCTGACAAAAAATCAATAACAGTGTTTTATTTATATTGGTAATTAATTTGGTAAAAAGTAACAATTATGTTTTGGAAAAAATGGGTACGAAGCGAAGCATCAGAAAAACCATGAAATTATCATTGGATACAATCATTCTAAAGACGAAAGTTTCATCTACAACTTGAGAAAAGTTGATGTAAGGAATATTAATAAACAAATGAAGACAGATAAATAATTCCAGCCACAAAACTTAAACTTTCGTAAATTACATCAAAATTGTATAAATCTCAAAAGATTGATGGCAACAACAGCAGAATTCCTTTTAGAACATCAAAGCAAACGGTGAACGTTTCATTACAATTTACTAGTACATTCATAATGAAGAATAGCGTTAACAAATGCTACAAAACCAGTAGACTAGGGACAGCCACCAAGGTAATGATACAAAGGAAATTAGACTTTAATCCTTAATTGATAGAGCTGATGTGGATGGTAGATATAACGCAGGTTGGCTTAGTAGACGCCGCCGAGCGTGTCTGTGGGAGCGACCGACCAAACAATGATGCTTGGAATGCGATACGAAAAAAGAGTGCGAGCAAGAGGCTGTGTGCAAACGAGACAGAGAGCAATCGTGCGCTTCCGCTGTAGCATGGGGTCCAGTGACAGTCTCAGGTGGAAGTAGAACCCATAGTATGTCAGGTGTGCCGAGGGGAGATATCTACAACCTACATGAACTTGTACACAAAGCTGATGATAAGAATTAGATACTCTCGCTCAGAATGCAAAAGTTTTTTGAATACAGACAACATTTTCTTACCCTAATAAATTTAAAACGAGCTAGAGTTCAGTGTAGTTATAGATAGTAATCATTTTAAAACTAAAACTGAAGAAGTTTGTACCTAGTCTGTAGTAACATACGCATAGAATTGCTGTTCAACGTAAAAAAGTTTAAGTTCCCACATGAACGTGTTGTCGAAATTAATTAAGGCATAAATTGACTACACTTCCTCTTACCAACACTATAAAATTCTTGTTATCTTTTTTATTCTCAATGGACATGTGACTTAACCGATTATACTACAATAATGAAGACAAGAAATATTATCTTAGAACAATAGAAACATTAATATTAATGCGACTATAATGATTATAAATAAATATCACATTACAGCAATCATAAATAATAAAATTAGACGGATTGCGAACGATGACCATATACACTCGTAGATACAATATCATCATTCAAATTCAGCCTTGACGATCATTGCTAAACTTTTGGAAACAAGATAGACACTGAACTATAACTTATTCAAGTTTCTTAAAGGCGTGCTGCAATAACAGCAATATTTCACATTCCCCATATATCTAAAGAAGGAACTAGAGAAATATAAATCGAAATGGAATGTTCTATTCGATTGCTTATTCTTGCTTTCACAGGCGTGCATCTAGTAAGTAGGTGTATCGAATAAACATTTATATGGTAAGAGCAATTAACGGGCCTAGTGTGCATTTAGTAGGTTAGTCGTTGATAAGATAAAAACAAAAAAGTCAACCAGATAGAAACAGTTCTCATGGACAGGCAGAAATAAATTTACAACTTCAGATAACACTAATTTGATAGCAAATAAAAATAAATCTCGGGTCAAATGATTGTTGTAGATAAACACCTTAAGTGACCAGAAACAATAAGATTGGACACAATGGATGATAACTTGTTTACCCACGTAGTTTTTACTGCATCTCTATAAATGACCTTGTATTTAACATTGAACAAGTTTAAAGATTTATAAAAAGTCGAAGAAGACAGAATATCCGATAAATTAATGTTGGTGACACAATAAACAAAAGTAAATTATGAATTTATACAGATTCGTACAGAGATGAGAGTGTCCTGTAGCGTGTCCGACAATAACCTGCTCAGTGTAAAGATTGTAATAGCAGTGAAAGGCTTGCCCATGCTCATGGTGGCTTTCGAGCATTTCCCTCGGTCCACGACTCCACGCTCATAACCTACGCTAGAATTAGAAAACAGAAATTATAGCTAATACCATTCTGTAATTCCTTTCATTGTCGAATCAGCATCCGAATTGCTATCAATTTTAAAGTAGATTACATTTTGCTATCTTTACCTTTTGCTGAAGAATTTATTTCAGAAAAGAAATACTAATAGACGAAATTATGTATGTAAGAGCCCGAAACCGGGCTAGTTGGTGGCAAGGTACGTCACAACATTTACTTTAGCGTTAATCAACCAATTCACATCTTAAAATTAATTGGACGAACTGGAAATCGCGCTTGTGTCAAAGGTAAAATTAATAACAAAAACATCCACACGAGAACCTCACGTGAAAAAAAGAGCAATTAACACCATAAATCACAAGAAACTCGTCAAGTGTGTGACTAATGACCATAATAGGTTTAGCCATGATCTTAACATTCTGCGCAGTTAAGCTTATCTCATAGCACGTCACGTATGATAAGAATGTAAACGATCCTCGGATCAAGTAAAAGTACATTAGGATGCACTGTGCAGAATCTGCAGACTTTCACTCGCAAATAAAGTCCACGTCCAGGTTGACACCAATTCTGATCACAATCTTTTATGTCTACTTCATTGACTACTACAACTTTCTTTGGATCATATCGATTTGAATGTTTACTTTCTTCACTTGTATTGTTAGCCTATTTCTTTTTCAACATTACGTATTTGTTTGCTGTGGTAACTGGTAATGTTTGAATTCAAAGTATTGATAATTCCTTCTTCACTGTTTAAATTAAACTTAACATAGTCAAAAAGACATGGGCAAAACAAAAAAAAACTTGTTCGACGAATATCTTCTCTGGCTGAGCAAAACTGAGCCGGTACCAATTATGAATTGAGAACTTTACATCGCAACAACCAATACGAATTCAATGGTGTAATTAAGACAAAAAGTTAAAATGAACATCCTGATAAAATAATAAAAGACAGTCAATAAATCGGTGTGCATGTTATTAAAATTAAAATGAGATGTGACATCAAAATGCCGCGCAAAAACATGGACAATGCCTGTTGTGGATTTGGTCACAATTTATTATGAACTTGAATAAAATCCTACTTTATGGTCGCATTTACATCTTCAAATGTAAATATAAACACTTGTCCAAATAGTGCGCGATCTTCACCTACTTTTTTCAAGTATACATTATCATTCTCTAAATATTTTTTAATATCAGTATTCTGATGCATCGCCATGTGATAAGGCGTTGTTCATTTGTTCAGTTTCTCTCAGAACGTTTCGGATATCTCGCCAATTAGCGGACACAGCGACGCATGACAGATGCGTCTAAAACGAAAGTCTCTTACTGATTAACATCGACATTCCTTTCGCTTTGTTCGATGTATTTATTTAAATTACATTTACGTCTCGTGTTGACATAGGTACTGCTCCCGCCTTTTAAGTTTCTATTATCTTTAAGCGAAGATAATGCTAAAATGTTTAAAATATGTTCATATCTCTTATATGATTCCGTTGTTATGTCTACAGATATTGTTATAAATGTAATGTATTCAAAATATAGATTGGTTATCAAAAGAATGGAGTGGAGGGTGACTTTGTTTGAGGTTCGAAAAGTTGCACACAATCGATTGAAGTAAGGTAGATTTGTCAACAAAGCAGTTAGTTGTTCGGTGGCACGAGTTCTAAGGCTCAGATTGACGCAAATCATAATAGCATAAAAACTACGTAGAAGCGAGTGCGGAATAGGATGAAAAAAAAATCTGCTGAGTAGGTACAAAACTTCAGTCATTCAGTTGTAAATTCTGCTAGCTTTTACATTTTGTGTCTGTTAAAACATATGAAGCAGCAATTACATACGTAGCGTATTTGATTGATCAAATGATCGCTGCGTGCTTGTAATAGATGTTACAATTTCGGATATCGTTTCAATCAAACGGTGTATTATGAATGTTTAATATTCGCTATTTGGAGTTAATTTACTAATTTGGAGATCCGACCGTTTTGCTCGACCGATTCGCCTTGGACCACTTACACAACCTCAGTTACCGACGATTCTATTGACATGACTATAAAAACTATACGCTACACCATTACTTGCTTAGACCTTATTAGATAAGTTGTCTAACGCTCCATTGGTGTTAATGAAATATTAATGTTCTGGGATTAAGACAAACATTTGCTTGAAAACTTTCTATTTAAACTAATATTTTAACAAGAACCGTAATAGTATTACTAGATACTGGTACGTTATTGTAAATAGTACGTGCACTTGTGTTGAAACCAACCCAACATATAATCAATTTGCCCATTGGAATGTAGCAATGGCCCAGTGTTTCGCAGGGGACTAGCTTGGGACTGCCGCTTTTTAAGTGTTTTGCGAAATGACCTATCAGTTCGCCGACCCAAATACCTCATCTGATAACTGTGAGATTGAGCAACAAATACTTGTATTTGGAGAAACCGTAAGTGATAATATTATCTAACAGGCCGTTGTGCCGCTGGTGAGAGACAGAGCGTGACGGGATTCGTCTGTTACCGAACCTAGGGTAACCGTCTCGGTTGTAAAACGACCAGTAATTGCCAAAATTCACTTTTATGTAAACTTGCCAACATATTTAATTCTTTCACGTTGTTACGTTGAAATTTTCTTCTAGCAATAGCAAATAATGATTAAGTGAAACTTACCTCTAGCCCAGCCGGTGAGTACATTTCCAAGATACGCCACTTTGTACACTGGATCAGGATCACTAATGCGCACGCTGTTTGTGCGCCGAAGCAGCTTGCCGATACCTCTGGACAGCCGCCCGATTGCACGAGCAGTAAAATCCTTGCCGGACGCACCATCCGCCAAGAAAACTTCAGCCGGCAAGATCGACCTGTTTTGTCCGTTCTCCTGAATCTTGTGGCCAATCAGCCTCGGCATCGTCAGCGGTAACGACTTCTTCCTCTCCGGAGTCAGGGTCTTTGCCTGGTTCACACTGTAAACGTTGCAGTTCTTCTTAAAGCTCTGGCCGTTCACTTCTTTGGTATTCTCAGCTTCATCAGTCTTATCGGATTTATCAAACTCGGTCGTTTTTATTCTACCGTTGAGGTTTTCGTTCAGGTTGTTGTTGTTTAGATTGTCGGCGAGTCCGTCACTGAACCGGCGTTCGGAACTGGAGCGCCTCTTTATGAGAGACGGGTTCCTCAGCAGTATGCTTGTTTCGCTCGAGCTTCTGTTCTTGAGAATGTGTATCTTCTTGACTCGTGTGACAGCGCAGTCGACCTCATCAGCGCTGACCATCCTTTCTGTTTTTCCTTCCTCGTCTAGGAAGCGCACTCTAAGTCCATTGGTTTTGCATTCACTAAGTGTTTTTTCTGACTCATGGAGACGTTCTGATTGATTTTTTGCGCCTGCATCTAAACATTGGCGCTCGTTTTCACTCAGCGTTCCGCGAGCCATTTTTCTGTTGAACGCTTCTCACTTTTTGTCGGCACTATTACATTATGGCTAGCGAGCTTTACGCTGAGGTATGTGCACAAGTTTCCAGTTAACTTAGGTACTGTATGTCACTATTTACTGCAAGAGAAAAGCTGTACACTCCGAAAACTGAACCAGTCACCACCCGATAACTACTAAAACACACACAGAGTAGTACACACCTCGTCCATTAAAGAACGACACCGGTTTGGAATGTAGCCTTCTCCACTTACTCAATGCACTTGTCCGTTTATAGGAGAAAATGTTTACAAAAAGGCGTATCAATTAAAATACCAGTCGATTGACTTAATGAAGAAACTTCTGCAATCTGTAAGTGATTACGTTTATTACACTAATCAGTCACTTTGGGATATAGTTTCGGAGCGAAAGTCCGTGGCGCACAGCGCGTGCGCGTGCCTTGGCTCGCGGCGATGGAGTGGTGGCGCGGCGGGAGGCGCGGGCGAGCGGCGCAGGCGCAGCGGACACGTCTTGATCCCGGCTTTGATTTTAATAATGATCCGACTACTTGTATCGTCGCGTTAACACATCTCTGTCCGCACCGTCCACCTGGAACAAACAACAATTATTGTCACTTTCATAAAATCGAACAGGGTCCATATTTCCCGTGCTTAAAAATATCTTTCTGACCAAGCATTTTTCAAGATGATAATGATGATGGTGAAAAGGCGAGTCTAATCAAGTTATGTACCTACGCTCAGAGTCCAAGAATCATACCATTTATGAGCATTAAAAAGCATACACATAACATGCGTAATACCAATTTGCGGAACAGGTGCTTGTTGACAAAGGTGTCATAATAATGCCTCTTTGTAGAATTAATCAGTTCATCATTAATCAGATCAAATTTAATACGACAAGATTAATCAACCATATAAATGGTTAGTATGACGGTGATGAGTACAATAGGGGCAGACTAAAAGAAAGCAGCATGGAGTTAGTGAAAGATGATAATATACTAAGACCCCTAGTGAAGACGAGTGAAAGAAAAACATACGCTTACTCTTAATAAACTTACATAAGAGTATTAGGGTTCGCAAATGAAGGTTAGACCGAGATACCGAATCAAAGAAAAAAAAACTATGAATTTCATACAATCTGGAAAGTACTAGAACACAACATAAAATACCCTTTTTTACATCACTCACTTGTTAGTTAAGTTATCTTACATAACTGTTTACCTTCGATCAACTAGTTTGCCTTTTGCTTGTGACAACTTCTTGTACATTTTGTTCGCTTGCAGTAAAAACACAACAATTACCAATTGAGACTCTATAAAGAAATACTTTTTGTCCGGTTTTTCAATAAGTTTCTTTTCTGTTAGTCAGAAACTGGCCGAACTAGTTCCTGGCTTAGCAAATGAGGCTAAACTTTTCCTAATGAATGTAAAAAGTGCTTTCTGTCTCCACAAGTTCTAGAATTCTGCACTGAAGTCAACAAACAGTTTATGAAACAAGGCTACAAGCGTGGTGCCACCTTAATCCTGAGTCTAATTAGACTTACTCTCTAAGTCTAATTAGACTCGGGGTGCTATGGAAATTTTCTTATCAAAAAAACCCAGATAGCCACAATAACAATGTACTGTACTGTAAGATTGTTAACTCGCTACAAGCTTTTCTCATTGTTATCATCATAAGTGCCCAAAATGATATCGCATGTTTTGCTATATCTCTCAAACCTACAAAGAATGTGGATAACAACCAGCTTTCAGTACAAACATTTTGATTTATGATGATTTGATCTCCGACTCCACAAAAGGGCATTTTTATTGAATTTTGTTCTCGCACAAGTATCTACCCAACACAAAGACTGGAAATCCTTTTGGCTTGTACTTACTATTGTCTTACAAGTCACTTATAGTACAATAGTATACCCTTCACGAAAATTGATTTATTTGTTTAGAGTTAGAGGTTGACGCGCCTTTTCCTCTGTGATACTATTTTGATTCACTCAGAGATACAGGAAATACAACACGCTATTGTCATGTGATACCTAGATATTTTAATTAGATTCTAAGATAATTAATCAAATTTAAATCTCGCAGAAATGGTGTGCTAAGAGATTGTATCTCAACATTTTAATTTTGCGAGCGGTAGTTTTTTTTAAAGTACAAAGTGTTTAATTTACATAAATTAAAAGTTTTTCATCAGCATAGCAACCACGAAAAGTTAACGTGTTCACACAAAACAAAAAAAAAGCTAATCACGACTTATTCAGAAGAGATCTAAAGTTTTTGTCGTGTACATTTTTCCAGCCCAACAAAAAATAGTAAAATGGACGCCAGTATGTACTTACAGACGATTAGAGCTGCTACAAAAAAGTGCGTGTGTGGCAATTTTAAAACAATTTACTTAATTCTAATGTTTTTCCTTTGAATTGTTTAAAAGTTATTTTGAGAGATGTGTGAATCGCATGATCATTTCGGAGAGAAAACTAATTGATCTGTTTCTATTTTATTTTGCCTCGTTGATCTAGTGGTCGTAAGCGCAACTCTTGAACGTGAGATCCTGGTTTCGATTCCTAGGTCTGGCAAATGGGTTAATAGGTTTTCCATTGAGAATTTCTAATCTGAATCTGAACCCGGTTGATGGCTACAAGCTCGCGACCTGTGACACTTAAAAACATGCCTACATACACCTGGTGAAAAGTGGATGTACTCTAAGTTATATCTCTACCTAACACTTCGAAGGTTTCAGGCGTAATGTTGGGTTATGTACAGTACAATTACCACAAGAGCTTTTTAACCGACTTCTAACAAAGGAGGAGGTTCTCAATTCGGATGTTTCTATTTTTTTATGTTTGTTCGCCCATAATTCCGTCGTTTGCCAACCGATTTCAAATATTCTTTTTTTGTTGGAAAGGGTATACTTTACAAATGGTCCCATAGTCGGGATCTGATCATGGTATCTTGGCAAAAGCGAAGGAATTCTTAAAATTTTATAGGATAACGTACGGCGATTTTGGTATTTTCTGCAACAAATGAATTTGCGTTTGATAAGAACCATTCTACCATCAGATCTGATGATGAAGCCAAGAGTCAGGCACCGGAACTCCATAATGAGACAATGTATCCTAGTCGTGTTTGGGCTTGTTGTAATTGTAACGGTATGCACTTTCTATGTATATCAAGCACAGTGAACCATTAAAAAGTGAAAAATATTTTTTTTTTTTCAAAACATAAAACCGACTTAGAATAAAAATCAAAAAGTGAAAAATAACTTTAGCTTCTGAAGTCGGTGACAAAAAATTAAAACAAACAAACAAAGGTCACCGACTTCAGTAGCTAAAGTTATTTTTCACTTTTTGGTTTTTTTATTTGAAGTCATTTTATTTTTTGAAAAACAGGTTTTTAATCTTAGAATGGCGAGCTGCCTCCCTTTAACGATGTGTTTCAACAAAATCTAACCATTGGTTTATTAAGTCCATTTAATTTGTTGTCCTAAGTAAATATAAATTTTAATCAAGAGTAATCAAGATCAATTGTCAGACTTCTGAACAAAGCTTCAGTTCGCCCTAACTTAGGTAATGGAGATCTGATTTCCCCCGAGCGCGGGGCGAAGGTTAGACAGTATTACAGTCGTTATATTTAAGCCACAAATTAATATGTATACTGCTACCTACCTAGGTACTCTAAGTTTCTAATGAAAAATTTATTATTATTTAAAAAAAAATGGTTTTTGTGGTGAAATATTCATAATTTTGTCATTATAGACTTTCCATAACACATTTTAGATCTGAGCCGTTCATAATCCCCCATCTGAGGAGATTGTCTTTGCTACGGCCGACGTGGGTTCGGCCGAGGCGGAAGGCTTTCAGATCGGCTCGATGATGCCGCCAGCTGGTCCCAACCATTCTGCACACGCCAATCTAATAAATACTGGGTAAGCATTAGAGGTTTCGATCTCAAATGTGTATGCGGCGTGTTTCCACAGACAATGGCCCATCTCCTATCTTGCGTCGCTTGCCCTGACACCTGCGCACTTGTCGATCTTATGACTGCATCAGCGACGAAGGAGAAGATTGTCTAGCTGACGTTCATCTTAATAGTTAAGCAAAATAATGTTTCGTGTTAAAATTCTATGGTAAGTAGCCTTTCTACGGCGAAACATATGTGAGTTTACAACCCTATTTTATAAGACCTTAATGTACCATGTTTTTACACAAATAAACATTATTCTATTCTATTCTTCGATGCCTATGAACCCGGGTATCATCGGCTTTTTCCAAATATTTTGAGGTGAGCTTCCGATCCAACCGGATACGACTGAATCACAGTATTTTAGTTGCGGAGATCAGTTCTCAAGTGCACCAGCATATCATTTTTATTTATGTAGGTAGACTTAAAAAGTTATATTCAGAGCTTCGATTTTCTCTGAACCCTATATGCGGGGGATGATGGCATCGAATGCTATGTGCCGTCGCTGCGGGAGTGTCAAGTGATTCCCCAAACGACCAGGATCCGGCGGAAAACTTATTTATACATCTGATCTTATTTATAGACCAATAAATACCGACACCGACATTATTGGAGCACTAATTTAAATGTACCTATTTAATTTATTTTCTAATTTAATACCATGCATAATTATCATATATTTTAGAAATAATTCTAATCCTCAGCTAATAAGCATACCATTTTTGTAAACCTCCTGGCCTAACACAGCGCTCTTTTTATCAAACATAATTATGATCTGTACTTTTTTTACCTATGTTAACAAATAAATTATTTGATTTAATATATGAAACACAGTTATTGGTGTGATTTAATAAAATAATAATAATAATTTGAATGTATATTTATGGCCGTCTTAGTTTAACGTGTTACAAATGATAGTGTTTTAAGTTCTGCAGTGCAAGTACGTAGGACTCGATTCGATAAATTTGACAGTTATTCTCGATAAAATGAGTTTTTACACCCATATCGATTTCGATGTCTTATCGATGCATAGTACGTACTTGCACTGCTGATATGTATTTAATTGTCGCGCTGGGTGAGGACACGGTAATTCGTCGAAAGGAAAGAAGCAAGGATGCACATCGCATACCTGCAGTGTGCTTATATTGTTACTAATCTATCCTACAGTACAAGTACGTAAGAATCGATAAGCCTCGATAAGATAAATTTGACAGTCATTCTCGATAAAATGACTTTTTGACTCCATAAATACTCATTTTATCGAGAATTACTGTAAAATTTATTTTATCGAGTCCTATCGATTCCTACGTACTTGTACTGCTGCCCCGTATGAAGAAACTTCCGTTGCTACTTTAGGACGGTGTGATTTCTAAAAAAACACTGTTTTCAGCTATCACGGTTCACAACTAAACTTAAAATGTCACTTACTAATGGGATATCTTCGTCAAAATATCGGGAGCTCAAAAATAAAATCAACCACGGAAGATATCCCGTAAGTGACATTTTAAGTTCCTAAAAAGAAAAGAAATTTTAAAAACACCCAAATATTGAACTGTTGCAATTTCAACCGACAGAACATGTCAGAGGTTGCTTAGCTTTTATTAACGCAATCGTTAGGTGTTAGTGAAAACGGAAAGTAGCAATTTGTATTACGCACTAGTTACCTACAGGTGTGGTTTTGATGTTAGTACAAGTAGAGTGTTTGTGAAGCATGTTTGTGTAAGTTTGTGAGGAGCCTTGACACCCCCCCCCGCCACCCCCCCGCCCTCACTCATCACTACTTCAGTGAGATCATTTGACAAACACTACACGTTGGATAATCACTCTTTTTATTGCATAGCACTAAGTGAGCTGTCAAACGTTGTTTACACGTTTCTGAGACGTCTTGGCGAAACGGTGGAGCCTTACCTCACTACCCGAAAGCATATCCAATGGAATTGAAATATATTCATCTCGTAGCGCTCGTGAAAGGAATTTTCAACGACAGTTGGTTTCAATAAGATTTGATACGTACGATGGAACTTTGTCGTCGAATTGCAGCAAGAACTGTTTTTCATTAACGTACGATGATTAACTACTTTAGTTTTGTTGTTTAGTGTAAATTTAAATACGAGTACCTAAACGTTTAAAATATTGATCTTTTCTTGTTGATTGTTACAGTGTGTTCGAATTCGACTCGCACTTGGCCGGTTTTTATAATTTCATTCAATTATGTTACGTCATCATTATCTACAGCTTTTGTTTAGCATAGTAAAATCGACCTGATGACACCGCTTACTTTCGAGCATCTCAGAAGATCCAATGGCCAGATCCATCATGGATTACCATAAGTTTACACAACTAGGTATACATTAACTCTTTAACGTAACTGGATACAACATTTTGATGTGGGAAAGTAGTGGATACGAAAAGGGTAGAGAAGTGTCGTTAAAAAAGCGATTCGCGAACTAGCAGACATCACGCGGTTTCACCCGCGTAGTTCGCGTTCCCGTGGCAGTACGGAGATAAAGTATAGCCTATGTTACTCGCTGATAATGTAACTAACCATTGCTGAAAGAATTTTTCAAATCAGTCCAGTAGTTATTAAGTTTATTCGATAAGTACACATTAAAAAAAAAACAATTTTTTCCTCTTCCAAAGATAATAAAAGTAAAATAATCATGGTAACAGATATCGGTGAGTACAGTTAGGTATGGACTATTAATTATAAATGTAAAAGTCGGTAAAGATCGATTTTTGTTATACTTTCACGCAGAAACTACTGAAAGGATTTGGATGAAATTGCAAACAGATTGATTATAACCCTTTTCCATTTATAATAGAAGTAAACAGACTGCTAGCCTGTAAACCTAACTGTTTGCCTATACATAATTATATTTTATAATTTCTGTCAGAGCTGGCCTGAAACTTTTTCATAAACTCTGCTTAGTGATTCAGTCATTACTCAATGGACATAAATATTTTAGTAAATTCTGCACGTGTAGGAGAAAAATAAAACAAAAAATTGCTTAATTTGCTGAACAAAGTAATAAAAGTTAATCGAGAAGAATGAATGACTGAGTAGTTACGTACATATTTAGGAGATAATTTTGGCTGGCAACACTTGTTGTCTTTGATGTTCTAAATTCTAAAACATCGTTACGATCAGTTTTTAGAAGACGATAGTCGTAAGAGCTGCTTGCTTACACAAGTCAGGTGTGTATATTGAATGAGGCATTTAATTTTGTTTATGATTTGGAATGCGAAAATCAAGGAAAATTCTTCGACCGTAGACCATAGTCTTTTCTTCGGCTTTTATATTCCATGATTTTCGTTTACTTTCATAATCTGCCGTTTTTCTAGACTCCACAACTGAAAACTAGTGGTAATTCTACATGTCACAACGTCTTATCTGACCTACACCATCCAGTTACTGCGGAACACGATACCCAGTAAGCACACTGACTGTTACTGGTTTGGAAACTTACTGGTACAATATTCATCAGCTACGAGTATAGTGTATACCTTTTTATGAACGAATAAACACCCTAAATAACTTCAGATTGCTGTTGCTTTCACAACATATCATAAAACCTGTCTGTATTGCAATCGTCAAGGGCTATAACATCTCTTGTGTTACGATTTCTTTCATTTGAGTCGCGGAGATAGTCTGTCGCAACACGTCCTCATCTCTTTAGAAAGAATTGTGTAGCTAATGTACGGAACACGTTTCTTTTGCTTGAGCGGAGTTAGGTGAAGGTGGTTTGGCAACTCTTATTAGCAAATAAGTAAGTACCTACATAATAAACATTCTGTAGGCAGTCGTTCCATTTAATCACTATTTTATCAACTAGTTCTATGTTATTTACAACCAACGAGCAGCTTTAAGCCTGTGTGATACGATAGATATGGTCAGATATTAGAGTCTAGGTATTTTTGTGTAAATCGTCTTCCTTTCATCTAATGTATACCCGCATTCATAATGGTTTTTAGATCTTCATGTTTTCATTTAAAATATTTTAATTGACATTATCTTCATATTTTTATTTTCTTTGACTTCTATCATTCTAGTTATACTTAAAACTCAGAACAATAACAAAGCAACTTAAAATCAATTTTATTGATGACATTAGGAGAAAATATATGGATCTTTGACATTCTTGTTTGATGATATTTGATTGAAAATGGTTATTACTGCACGTAATTAACATAATTCATTTTAAATTTATTATAATAACGGTACACCAAATGGCAAAACATAAAGTAGATATTCAAATGAAAATGTAACATCTCACACTATAGAGTGTGTGAGATGACTACCTAGTTCATACCTAGTTTAATAAAATAAACATTCTGATTCTGAGTTAGTGATTTATAATAAGCTTTGAATAAAAATATTTGTACGCCATATTATGGCAGGATATGCTGGAACCAATATTGTACCTAACATCTATTTTGTACCATATTCTAACAAATAAACATTTTTGATTTGATATAATTAAAGACGCCTTGAACTTGTTTGATTGCTACAACTACAAAGTTTTAGAAAAAGACGATATTGTACAACTTTGGCAGAAAGAAACCCATTGCCTATACAAATAAAATAATAATCCCAGTCCTGTGACTAAAATAATAAGGGAGATTAAATAAATGGAGAAAAATTGGCAGGAAACTTGATCACATCTATAAATTGAGCCAAAAAAATCACCAAATGTTTGCAAACACGTCACCAACATCATCACGAATGATATAAGTAGGTACCCAATAGTAAGCCAATTATCATCACAAAAAGCGGTAAAATTTCCACTGCACGACTGTAAACATCAATATTCCGTGTAATGATGTTTCTAGAACTCCTAGACTAGCCCCACGTGTCGACACGGTCCAACAATACCGTGGCGCTGACCTTGACCTCAGCTGGTAAAACAACTAGCGCACTGCACTCCTTGTACAGGCGAGCTACTCGGTAACACTTCCTACCACTTAGCGAGCTGCAGTCCGTTATTAGACATGGGTCAATAAAGATGGTCATCGGTGCTTACGTGGATGAATGCGTAACGAGGAAATTAGAAGCAGGGGGAAATGTTGAAGTGGGAAGTTTGAAGGAGATAGTTATAATCCCAACGTTCTGGGTAATGATGATGCTGCCATGCTGCACGTTTAGACCAAGACACGTATGGGCAAGGACTACCTTGTTGGTCTAGTACGAATGCTGAGCAAGAGGACCTAAGATCTAGGTTTATCCATCAGATATTTCTCAGTAGCAGCCGGGGTCTGGAATTGCACCCAGTTGATGGCAATAGGCTCACCCCCTATTAGTAGTATAAGGGAACTACACCTCTGTGTAATGTTCTAGACTAGCATCACTACACGCGTCAGCAGTTTCTAGTAGTCAGCAAATAGTGAGTCCGGCCCTGACCTCCGGCCGACCGATGCTGAGCAAATACTTGCAGTGCATGTCATAACTATGTCCTGCTAATAATAGACCTACCGTGTTTATAATAAGACTGGAGATCGACAGATCGTGCTCGAGCATTCGACTTGCTTGTCTGTTTGTCTTGCACTCCAGTTGTGTAGAGCGGTGGTATCTAGTATCTACTGTGATTCAGTTTTGTAAGAGATTACTTTTAATGAGTTCTCTTAGTATTCTTTGTATGGGTTTTTGAAGTTGTTGGTATTATTATGATCAATGGGTGCTACTTGGTGAGGGCGCGATGCGAGACGCAAGAACAGACAATAAAGAATTTTACTGACCTGATAAACAAGAAACAGTCAAACGCTACATAGGTATGTCTGCTAAGGATTACAAAGTTCAAATGAAGTTTCTTTCAGAGAATAACAAATTAATGGCTGACAGTTCTTATTTGATGTTTTCGTATAAATCATTGTCTCGCCACGCCACCCATGTGAACGAGCGAAAATTATTGAATCGACAATGACAATGAAACTTGACAATGATGAGAAAATCAAACTATAATATATGTAGTCGTAACGTGTCGACATTTGAAACTGAAGGTAGGTATATCTAATTGTGAAGATAACATTTTACGATGTATTGTTTAAGAACAAGAGCTCCCATACAAAGATTAGGTCTTATTATAGAGATGACTAGTGTTACTATTGTTTAGAAAAGTGGATAGTGTCGTGGTTGAAGATATACGATGGTCATACATCATGAAGATCTGTGATCTCACCTGGTCATCTGCCACGCCTGTTCCAAACAGTGTTGGAATCAGCTACCTTCTACCAGTCGAAGCATGGCAGATGTAGCTGAATACCGCTATTCTATGTCAAACGTATAGCTATCATAACTAAATCTAAATACCCACTTAATCAGCTATCGGGTATTGGAATGGAGCATTTACATAATCCTTATTCTCCTGCCCTTCATCATCATAATCATCATCAGCCTATTAAAATGTTCCCACTGCTGGGACACAGGCCACTCTCTATGAGTGGGAATGGGCTGCACTTTATAATCCACCACGCGGGCCCAGTGCGAACTAGTAGACGTAACATGTCTTCAATTTTTTTTTTCTAGGACATGTGTCCTCACGATGTTTTCCTTCAACGTTTTGGGAGCAGTGGTGATGAAATAAATTACACAAAGTAATGCGAGCTTACTGTTCGTAAGTTGGGTCCGCCATCATTAGGCCACCGCTGTTCCTGCCCCTATCCTAATGTAATTAAAGCTGGAAGCGTTGCATGATCGGTTCTGTAATTTACCATCGAAGATCAGTGCATGAGAAGTTATCATCTGCCAAAACCTTTTTCCCAATATGCTAGTATCGGCTGCCATTCTGTTAAACGGATGGAGTTGAATACCAGTATTATACTTTTTGATTACCTGCATGACCTCCACTACCCAGTACCATATTGGGTAAGACTGGTTATTAGATATTAGAGATCGGTCCTGCACAAATGACATCCGATACCAATAGCTGTACTTGCTTTCCGATGCGGGAAAGTAACTCAATTATGTAATGAGCGGTCATCCATCCAAGGACCAACCTAGGGAAGTGTGGCTTAACCTGAAGATCAACCCCAGTTCCTCGCGGATGGTCTGTACGATAAGTAAAACACCAATATCGTTTTGTTTCACTTCCATTACACAAATAAGTCGTTATAAATCAAAATATTAAATTCCATTTTCACAAGTTTAGCACGAATTCCGTTGGTTCTGAGGAGTATTTTATGAAGACATCAATTATGAAACAGATTTCAATTTAGATAAAGGTAATCCAGTAAAAAACTTCATAATCGTTTCTAACGTCGAATTTTGATAAAACATTCTTCTAATTACCCGTAATTATGGGCAATAAAATTTAAGTCATAGACGGAGTAATACAAATGATGTAAGAGTGGTCGACGCAATCCACTCAAGATTAGTAAAATGTTTGTGAGAAAATGTAAGTAATGTTAACTTAGTATAATTAGTAAATACAGGGTGTAAACAACCTTATCACGAAGCTGTCAACCAAGCATTCTGTACATCAAACTAAGTAACTTTACGCAAAAATTATTGCTTGGAAACGACTTTATTTTTGGGTGACAAATCATGTTTTGTGTCAGAATTCAACGTAACGTACTAAACACATTGTGCTGGTGGATGGATTGAATATTACGAGGGTCGTAGAGGTGTTTAAAGTAAAAACCTAACAATAAAAACTTGTGTTTAAAAAAAAAACTAGTCAAAAGTTGGAACTTCAACCCCCAAAATCTCGGTTACTAGAAGTTTCCCAGGTATGGTGCAGAACAAAAAAAATAAAGCAATGATGGGGAGAACTTCGTTAAGGCTGATGCTTCAGGGTCGCCCGCGTAATTTATTTCTTCTTACGTTCTATTCTATTCTACTTTTGTTCATGGCAATTGATGTCGATCTCTTCTTACGTTTTTTTGCAATTTGCAGGCCAGTGCTAGGTTGTACTTATGTTGATGAAAATATTGTTCGCGACTGTAAAACGTATGTAGTTACAGAATTATGATCATCGAAATCATCAATACAACCCTTCAAGCTCATAAAAGTCTAGAAACGACTTTGACGTTGATAAAATCGTTCCTCGACTTATATGAACTTAGAGGATCGTATTGATGGTTTTGATGATTATAATTCTGTAACTACACTTATTTTACAGTCGCGAACGATATATTCAAATTCATACAACCTACCAATGGCTTGCAAATAGCAAAAAACGTTATAAAATTTGAATTTCGCCGGCTGCCCCGACGCTTTCACCTTAAGAGGTGTTTTACACCCTAGATATATAATTTAGGTTCTGTCAACCGTACGTCAACAGGACTTCAGGACCCTTGAACTACAAAAACCTAAAAGCACTTGATACTTGAAATAGGTACATACACATTTTAAACAAATGTTATTTTTTCTTGAGAGTAATGTAATGGTTTTTGTACAAGTTCCAGAGGTTATTTTCAAATTAGTCTTAAAAATTATTCTGAACAAAAAACTACAAATGAGCAGTTTTAAAAGCAATCAAGACACTATTTTATGAGATTATTAGTCAATAAGAGACGTGCAAAAAAGCTTCTTAAGTACTCATCATCTTTCGAATTATTTTTGTATCAATTTTTCGAAAAAAATATGACCATTACATTGTTTGTTATTTATCATTGAATGGACACAGAAAATAATATTTTTTCAGATCTAGTATTTATTTTAATCACAAACTTGCGGAACAAGAGAGTTCGAAACAAACACCAACTGGACTAAAATTTTCAAGTATAATTAATTGAGCAATAATCTGTAAATAAAAAACGAATAGATCGCATTGCGTAGATCATAGGGCCTCGTAAGTTCACCTCCGAATATCGATCTACCTGCTTATGGGAGAAACCACATTGAATAAAAGATTAACAAAAGAATTAATTGACAATGCTTGTGCGCACACCTGCGATTCAAGGCATTGTCGTCATGACGGGAAACAGCGGAGAGAATGACAATGTACTGCCGGAGACAAGAGTGTGCCAATATGTGAGAGACTGGGACGATGTGTGCCTGTCGCGGCTGAGTACGTACTGCGGAGTTGTCAGGTGTTTAGGATTGGAGGTTATTTACGGACACTGTTTTGATGTGTACATTATTTAGTTAATCTTAAAGTAACTGGGCCGGCAGTCTCGATATAAACAACGACACTACTGTAAAATAACGAGAGAAATTGTAAACTCTCGAAATATTGTGAAACGAACATACTGCTTACAATAAAACGCATTATTTTTCGCGAAATGCATGCGATGGTAGTCAACTCACGCGGTGTGGAGGGAAGGAGGGGACCCCCTTACTCAATGGTACGACTCTCATTAAAAGATACTGTACCATTCCTGAGAAATACCGATTAAGGTGGACGCATACCTATCCGCGCCGAACGCGCCGAACGAATTGAAGTCAAGGAGGCCTCGCACACATATCCGAGCCGAACGCGCCGACAGAATCGACCGCGCCGAAAGATTGGAATCACAATTTTTTTTGTATGAAAGTCCAATAAGAAGGAAAAACGTAGATTAAAGTTTTTGTGTCATATGATTACGTTACTCGAAATGATGTTTTTTTTATTTATTGAGATACAACGTATAAATTAGTGTCAAAACGCTGGACTTGGCTTAAAACCATTTTCTACGTAAGAATGATTCATGTCAATCGGTCCAGTACTTTAGGCAAAATAAGTAGTAATCTAATTGTGTCCATCGTACATTTCACACTCATTCTGATTCAAATCAATTTTTATGTTTTTATTTGTCAATTATAGTAAATAGAAACTTTCTTGTCGAACTTCTGATTGTTTTTGCCATTATTTTAAACGAAATCAATGTAAATGTGATACCTACACGTAAACACAAGATCAAGATGACTCTACTACAAAACATGTAAATTTTGGCAGTCTTAAATTATTGCCATATTTATTAAAACTTCTGAAAATAATTCGTGGACAGCTTTCGTTGGCTAAACTCTAATAGTCTGACGTTGCGCTGTCGTACCGAGTTGTACGCAACTGATAGAATACGACCACATCGGTCGAATCGCGCGCATCAGCCGCGCCGAATTTGATGATGTCATCCGAATTTGTCTCGGATTTCTGGGGTTCTGCTCGATTCGGACGTCGGTGTGCGAGGTATCATAGGATTTCATACAAGTAATTCTAAAATTCGATGCGTTCGGCGCGGTCGATTCCTGCGGCTTCGGATAAGTGTGCGTCCACCTTTAATATAACCTAACCTTAAAACACTTTATATTCCCCTAAAAAGCGTAGTCGACGCGACGGAGCCCCGCTTAGCGGAGCCCCTATTTCCGAGTGTAGGGTTTAATGTAACCTAACTAACCTAACGTGGGGGTGCCCCAAGTCCCGGTTATGGGGGCAGAGATACTTCCGTATGTTCAGGTGACAATCTCTACATCCAAGATGAGTTTTCTCTTAGCGATCAAAAGTTTGCGATTTTGTCGTTATCTATGTCCAGACTGCCGGCTGGCCCTGATCTGATAAGGTACACTACACGCTACACTGCCCTCCTCAAATTTCCAACGAAGCTCATAAAACCACAAGACTGAAATAAGGCTGGACATGCTTCGTCTGCTAAATTCTGAATATGAATATGCTGGTGCCGTATATTATTGCTAAAAATAATAAAAAGCAATTCATAAAACGTAATTTGTTCACACATTTTTTTTATGAAGAAAACACTTTAATACGAGTATTTATGTTATCAAAGAAGAGTCATAATGTGCCCGTTAAAATAATTAGCCCCGACACGAAAGTAATTTGTTAAGTTTGAAGCATCAAAGAGTGAAATAACCGGGAAAATTCATCAACATTTTCCATGAATAAGTCGTACAAATAAACCTTCAACAAGCAAATTTACCAATTTGCTTGTACGTTTTGCAAATTGGGTTTTAATTATTAATGTCTTTGATTTCTACTTATAATTATAATTTTCATTTGAAGCTGTCACGGTTTAAAACTAAACTTATATGACGACCCGAATGGCGTAGTGGTAGTGACGCTACCTTACGTTCTTAGGGTCCTGGGTTTGAATCCCGGTAGGAGCAAGTGTTTGTGTGATGACCACGGATGTTTGTTTCCGAGTCATGGATGTTTATATGTATAATAAGTATGTATTTACAAACAAAAACAAGTATATACGTAGTATATCAACTATCTAGTGTCCACGACACAAGCTTTGCTTAGTGTGGCACTAGGTGGCGCTGTGTGTTAATGTCCAGCGATATATATTTTTTTTATTTATATTAAGACTTACGGGATATCTTCCGTCAACGACAGCGTCGACATATCGGGAGCTCAAAATAATAAATAATAACCGAATCCCGTAAGCGACAACATAAGTTTCTAGAATTTTATTTTATATTGTAAAAAAAACATAACAGTGCTGACACGTTTTAAGGTCCCCAAGTCACCCAAGGTTCCCCAAGTCGGTATAATAGATCCATTATTGTATCAATCATTACTGTAGACTTTACTAGTCTCATCTAGACATTCATTAGTCACCAGTTGGCAGTCACAAGTTGTTCATCAGAGTCATAACTAGCTTTTAAATAAAATGGTTTTTTAAAAAGGTTATTATTTGTATCGTAACTTGGCAACTCTGAGCTATGTTACACAAGTGGTTTGGGCCTGTCGACGTGAGCTGAATGATGACGATGTGTGGTTGCGGCTTGCGTGATGCGTGATGCGTGGTGTCGCCATTCATACTTATTTACATTTTACTTCTCACAACTTGAATCAGTGACGTCACGCGTCATATGGATGTGCCATCGACACGAATGCGAATCAGAATAAGTTTGAGCTACTTATACTTTGGGTATTTTTGAAGTAGTCGTGTTTTCAATGGGTAATGCAAAGTTTAGAAATTCTTATTTTGAAAAAAAAAAAAAAACCGACCCACTTACCGTAAGAGTGTAATTAAAATTGGTTACAGGGGGAAGGCATTTAGAAGAATTGGAAGAGCTCTCTGCCCAGGAGTGAGATGAAACAAAAACAAAGCCAGACATCAGATTACCTGCCTTAAGCAGGTCAAAGATAGTATTACTTAAATGTCTACAGTTAACCAGATAAAGTAACATTGTGCTCGTGTGTCCTACCTTGATTTTTCCTCGTGTCCGTTTATGTGGGCCAACCCATATACAGCAATCAATGTCTTTAGTTCGTGATAAACGTTCCCATTAGGCCATTGCTGCTGTCCATTGTCGCATAGTAATGTAATGTCAACAACAGAGTTCTTATTGGTTGCAACGAATAAACCTAATTTTAGAGGAAAATTATTTTTGTTGAAAAAATAAAAATCATAAGTAGCTAATTGCCGTAGAATTATTAATCTAACCTTGTTATATTTTCCGAAAAGGCTAGTGGGTAGTACCAGCACCGAGATACTTGATCGTGGGCGAACAAAAAGGAGTATTTAAGGATCGAAGCAAATAGCTTTTTATACTCTCTTCCAGGGTAGACAGAGATGGGAAAAAAGCGTGAGCGGATAGGAAGCACAGGGGAAGTTAGCCTCCTCTTTGCTTCCTATCCGCTCACGCTTTTTTGATTACTTTGATTGCTTTTTTGATTATTTGATTACTCATAGATGATGATAATGTAATGATTTTGTAAAATAATAATAAGTTATTGTACTTCTTTCCATAAGCGACAGATGGCACTAGTGGTGCATGAATAAAATACATCTATTTTAATTATTAGTTCCAGTTAAATATAGGTTTTAAGTTTGTATCTATTTTAAAATTACAGAATTATTATTATTTAAATTAAAACATGTATTTACTATTAATATTAAGCTTTAATGTATTTTAGTTAATCAATTGAGCAAACGTACTGTGGTACTTTGCTTTGATTGGTCGAATAGCATGCTGAGTGTTGACCTACTTGTTAGAGTGTGGAACATTCAGCTTGTGGTAGAGATTTTAGACAGAGGCAGTCTATTTTGAGGCGTTGAACAGAAAACATAGTTTGTGAACCCGTACTGTTGTTGTACTGTCTTGATTTATAAAATGGTGATTGTGATATAGTTGATTAAACATTTTACTTTGAATGTGCGAGTGTTTGATTTCATAATAATAAGTAATGATTTTTTAACAAAGACAATATGTGTACAAAGGAATTGTCACAGTGACTAAATCACTTGACAAATCCAAAGCACTCGTACAATATAACCAAAGTAAGTGACTCGAATTAAACGACATACGACCACGAAGTTCAGAACAACGGACGTGCGCTGCAGTTGTCAGTAGAGTGCAGTCACCAAATTTGAATGCACATTAATGTAACGTACATCGGATATAACAAGTTTAACAACCACTTGCAAGCACTATACGGAGAACTGGACATATATGGAATATCCTATGGACTTAGAGCGTGTTCACACTGGTGTAGTGAGCGGCCTATGGCCACGCCACATTTGTAGTAACAACACTAAGTGTCTGCGACTAAATTAATTTAATTTAATTCAATTTATTAATTAATAATCAAGTACACCAGTTTGAAAGGTGATCCCCAAAATAGACGTTAGTCTGTGTCTTGGGAATTAATGATCCTTTTTGTTATTATTTATTTACTCAATATAAATAACAATCACGGAAGATATCCCGTAAGTGACATTTTAGATTAGTTGTGAACCGTGATAGCTCAAATAAAGTGGTAGATAGGCAGACTTAATGCCATCAATCATCCTCTACCAGTCAACAGTGTGTTGTCTTTCGTTGTGGTTCAACCTATGTTACTGTCCTGTCATCTTATATTCCACTATTTGTTCTCTGATGAAAATATTACCATATCTGCAAGAATCTTGTTCTTGTTCAAAAATCATTACTCTTCATTTACCCAAATGTTAATGTTGTCATGTAACCGTTGGCAATTGTAAACAATGATTCTACTAATAAAAGAAAACTCATCAATGAATGAGTGTGCACTCCTTAACTGCAATTCAGAACCCATCAGAAGTACCAAACAATGCAGTTACGTCAGCAACGTGATTAGTATGCCACGCAAGTGACAGGGCTTAACGAATATTTGCAATACAAAGTATTTGAGGTCTGTTTAACTATGTTTTACCGTTTACTTCATGGTAAAGTGCCTTTGATCTTTAATGATTCCTAATAAAATATCTATTATTATCACTCCACATTACGAGCTTACGTTTAAACAAGTTCATATACCGCATGGCAGAAAGCCCCGCTGATTTGTTTACTGTTATCTTCTGTTATTTGGGTTAAACTTTAATGAATGAAACACTAGACTTGTTTTTTATAAAGATATTTTATGCGTTGTTTAGATAGTTAGTTAGTTAGTTAATAGGCTTTATTGAAATAATGATAAGTACATAATTTATTGTACAGCAATTGTATTGCAACACTCCCTATTACATGAAACTTAAACGTAACTGGTGAAATGTTGTTGGTGGGGTGTACCTACTGTAGGGAACACCTCTGTGTAACACTTTGCGGATTACAGGCGTGATGTTATGTTAGTTAGTTTACAATATTGCTAACTGTTGTTACAATGGCGGTCTAATTGCTTCGAGAAGACTGGCTTCACAACAAGCAACTTTTTTATTTGCTGGTGGGAAACCATCAAATGGCTTATCCCACTCGGGGCGGAGCAGGAGAGATTGTCAGACTTTTACTGACTAAAACCCGTCCATACTCCCCCACGCCCTCTTTGTTCCGGGGCCCCGGTAACTCTTTCGAACAGTGCCGCAGCCACGGCAAGACAACGAGCAACCTACGATCTATATTTATTATTTACCAAACTTAACGTATCAAAGTGGCGTTTAATGGACGGCACCTTCTTTCTAGGAAAACTAGTAATTTATCTGAGACCATTTATTATGGACATTCCATCCCAATATCAATTGAGCACAAAATTAAATCTAGATTACCACCTATCTCCGACCTACATTCAGTGTTGATAAATTGAGCACTATCTCCTACGACGGTACAAAAATCACAGAAACGTATCTATTTCCATTCCAATACTGTTAAGGGGTTGACGTCACCCCCCGTCAGTCGACCCCGATTGTTCCCCTAAACACGTTCAAGTTCGAAGGGGTCAGAGCCCATTCGTCCCCTAAAATTCGTCCCCCAGCATTAAAGTTGTGGATTCGGCCCCTATATAGGTGCCCATTGGTCTCCTGGTAGGGGACCAATTAATATTTAAATTAAAAATAATATTTTTAAGGTACCCATTCGTCCCCTCTAATATATATACAATATAAGTTAAAGATTCGGCACCTATTCAGGTGCCTATTGGTCCCCTGAGATAAAATTAGCTATATTTTACATAAGAAACGGTTAACATAGTACACTTGTGAACAGTTTATTAACGGAATAAATTTAATAATCATAATAGATCATTGAAAAAAGAGCTATGATGAATGATAATCCGTCATGATAATAATATAACCTGTCGATAGGCTTACGATGTAAAATTGTCTCTCTACGAATGGCTTGTTAAAAAAACGGGTTACAAATAATAGATAAGGTGTTTTGTTTGTATGTTATGGCTGCCTCGGTGACATATTGGTTCTTGAAAGTGACTGCGAATACTGTTAATATTATAATAATAATATTTTTAACATAATTGAATCGAATTATCTCATTTGAATCCTGGAATATGATTAGTATTATTAAGATGGTAGTTAATACTGTGATTTTAGCCAATTTTTATGTAGGTACTTCTAGTTATTATTTATTAGATTTAAGTTATTACGATTTTGCATGTAGTTGGTTAATATACAAAACAAAATACATGTTGATTTATCTAGTCTTCAATAATTACTATGATTTTAGTTTTTTTTTGTACTGTTATATTTTTTTAGACTTAAGTTATTATGATTTTGCATGTATGTAGTTGGTAGATATACAAAAAAATAAGAAGTGATTATTTACTGTTGATATGTGTTCTATTTTTTTTGCATATTTTATATTTAATGTTGATTTATATGATGGTCAATCAAGGCTGATTTTTGTAAAAGAGTTGTATTTTGTTAGTTTCTAGGACATTGTGATTTTGCATGTGTATTTGTTGTTAGTAAAAATGTTGGTTTTACATAGTTGATAAAGACTGATTTCACTTTTTATATTTCTGTTATACAAAGTTATTGTGATATTGCATTATTTTGTAGATCTCTTTGACTGTACAAAGTACTAACAATTAATTGTTATTTTTGTTATATTGGTATTAATATTTGGTTATTTGTTTGTGCACTG
The DNA here is from genome assembly GCA_916618015.1 of Xestia c-nigrum. Classification (NCBI taxonomy): domain Eukaryota; kingdom Metazoa; phylum Arthropoda; class Insecta; order Lepidoptera; family Noctuidae; genus Xestia; species Xestia c-nigrum. Next base: position 584,443 of record OU745246.1, on the reverse strand, counting down.
GATGTAAATTAATCTCTTATTCTGTTATAACTAGGATTTTATTTAAATAGTTACACAGTTTTATTTTACTGCATAAAGATATTATAGTTATCATATATTTTGCTAAATATTTACAAATGTACAAGAAACCAAAAGTGGTTTAATTATTTTGAAGACTGACTTAATGCCTAGAGCCTAGAGGTATTTTATTAAACTTAATCTTATTTGCAATAAACATGATATCTACCGAATTACTATATTTTTTATTTTACCCTTTACTGCGCGACTGTACCAGGACTACCAAACTGCAGTATACACATCGATACCTTTGGGTAGAAAGGTCGTATAAACCATTTTGGCCAAATTGAGTTATATATACCATTTTTCTCAGATTTTTTTTCTCTATCGATCTGTATATACGAAATGCAGAAATTCGCACAAAAATGGTTAATACGACCCAGAAATTTTCGGTCATAGCCTCTCAAAAACGCTAAATTTTCAATGTAAAAGCCGCATGTTTCTTTTTTTTAGTTTTGTTATGATGTAATGACCATACTTTATATAAACTCAGGGCGTAAAAATAGTGGTTAAATATAAATGGTTTATACGCCCTAACGTGTTAAATGAATTACCTAAATATAGTTTACATTCGACGTCGTAAATCCAAAGGCAGTTCGCGACGTTGGTGTATAAACCATATTCATTGCAAGAAGCACTTTACGACCAACACACAAGGCTCGCATTTGGCGCGCAGCGACAAGCAGAAGAGCGAGCGGGATAGACACGATACCTTTGGGTAGAAAGGTCGTATAAAACCAAAACCCGACTTTTCAGGAGAGCAGAAAATCATTTTTTTTACATAAAAAAATGATAACTTTTTTGTTTTAAAAGTTATAAAAAAATGATCTATGAGAAAGCTTCTTACAGTTTGCAAATGGAAAAGGTTAAATCATCAAAACCTGACTATCTTCTTTAGTTTTAAGTTAGCTTAGACTTACTTCCAAGAAAAAATCAGTTCTTGGTTAATACGCCCCATGAAAATGTACTATACAAAAACTGTATAGGTCTTATATCCATTTTTGGTAAGCTTATGGTCACATTTACTGTCGTAAAAACCCATATATGTAGTTTATTTTGTATTACAAGCCATTTATAATCATAGATTAATTGAATTCTGACTAATAAACAATCCTGTTACTCGCAGAACTAGTAGGAACTCAATTATTGTTATTCTAATACCCAATAATGGTCGATTCAAATAAAATATAACTACCTCAAATACGAAATCAACATTTATTAAGTATTATAATACCTTCTAAACAACATTTACTATTATTTCAATAATGGTACAACATACGTAAGAGGTTTAACATTTTTAAATTGAAAAAATAATTATAACAACTTAAACTGAAACGTGAAATAAAAAATCTACTCATAAAAAAAGAAAATTATTTAAACTTCTTGTAAATTAAAGTCATCAGGCATTTTAATCATTTATAAAATTATGAATGGATCGTCTTTCAAATTTATGTACTTACGTATTTAAATGTACTCATTTAAATAAATGATTGAATTAGGCCTTTGTACTAAGGCTTTCTCACTAAGTAATTTATTGAATTGCAACTAAATAAATAAAAAAAAACGATCAAGCACTAAACGTAACTTACTTATGTAGGTACTAGAAGAAAACTTATTTATGATATAAAGGAGGTCACCCAGCCTCCATACATTTTGGGCTATTTTCAAAAGTGCCAACCAAAATAACTTTTTATTTGGATAGAGCATAACATAGTAAACATTTTTATTCCGACGCCTAAGTCTTAACTCAATTCACCGAAAAGTTATTCAACCACCAAATATCTGAGGTCACCCAGATTGGGGTTACCTATTTTTTTTCCGGCCATGTAAAATAAACGCAATAATTAAATAGAGCTTATAAAAATAAACAATTTTCATTATTTCGCCTACCTTTGTAAGTTTATTTAGGTTGGCTCTTAAAAATAGCCCAAAAATGAATGGAGGCTGGGTGATCTCCTATAAATCATAAATAAGTTACTTTTTAGTAGATAAGTTATACGTTTTGTGCTTGATCGTTTTGTATTTTTTTATATTTAGTTGCAATTCAATAGTATATTAATTAAATATGTAAGTACATAAATTTAAAAAACGATCAAGTCATAATTTTATAAATGATTAAAATGCCTGATTACTCTAATTTAGAAGAAGTTTGAATAACATTTAGTAGGTATATGTTGATTAGAAGGTATTATAATATTTAATAAATGATGATTTCGTATTTCAGGTACTTTTATTTTATTTGAATCGACCATTATTAGGTATTAGAATAATAATAATTGAGTTCCTACTAATTCTAAGAGTAACAGATTGTTTATTAGTCAGAATTCAATTGATCTATGATTATAAATGGCTTTTAATACAAAAAAAAACTACATATATGGGTTTTTACGACAGTAAATGTGACCATAAGCTTACCAAAAATGGATATACGACCTATACGGTTTTTGTATAGTACATTTTCATGGGGTGTATTAACCAAGAATTGATTTTTTCTTAGACGTAAATCCAAGCTAACTTTAAAACTAAAGAAGATAGATAGGTTTTGATGATTTAACCTTTTTTATTTGCAAACTGTAAGAACCTTTCTCATAGAGCATTTTTTTATAACTTCAAAAACAAAAAGGTTATGAATTTTTATTTAAAAAAAAAATAGTTTTTCTGCTCTCCTGAAAAGTCGGGTTTTGGTTTATACGACCTTTCTACCCAAAGGTATCGACATAATATGTACTTATATTAGAAGAATGAATAAAAATAAAAATTCTTCAGGGGACGAATGGGCCCCTCAAAAGTTCCAGGGGACGAGTGGGCACAGGTTGCGAATCTTAGGGGACGAATGGGCTCTGACCCGTTCGAAGTGATAGTAAAACTCGCCCTTCAGGAGTCAAGGCCGACTGTTATTAAGAACTGTGTGATCATTGCTCTAACAGTTGTAGTGGTGTTGCAACTCTTGTTGCTTCTTTCTCGTTCGATACGTCGGATATTAACACATGTTTTTTAACATTTTTTTATTTAAATATATGTTTTATTCTGATATTGACATCTCTTTCACTATTATATTGAATTTACATAGAAATTGATTATTATAAGTATGGATTTGTACGGTTCAACGCAAGACATAGATGGAATCGCTAAGTATATTATATGTAAGTATTGTTAACTCCCCTGTACAACCTATGTCTACAATTAAAGATTTCATTTTCACTTCGCCGTCGGTTGCAAGTATGTGACCTGACCGTTCTATGGACCAATAAGAACCTCGCGACGTTTCTACTCACATCTGTTTTTCCTTTTGTTAGTCGCTTTTCAATCATCCTCTCAACAAGACCAAAGCGACTAAATTTTCCATCAGCTATGGTAAACTACATGATACGAGTATAGTCAATCACCACAGAGGTTATTAATATAACCTTGTTGATGTACATAGTGATCATAACAGTACCTGCTATAGAAGGATATTGTGGGTGATCAACTAATAAAATTTTAATACAAGCCTATAAATAATTCATAATTAACACTTTCCTCGTTACGACCTTACCATTTCCCAAACACTACCTCTACTATAAATAAAACAATATTATTACAACCGCAATTTCCATTCACGAAATATTATTTCACAAATTCAGCAAATACGGGACATTACACATTATAGTAGCATATTTATTTACTTGTAGAGGAAAATAGTCCTGATTGGGTGCCACAAATAACTGCCTATTGGTCAGTTTTATAAGCCCTTTATTTCAACTAATAGCTATATCTGCGGTTTACTATAAATAACTACAACGGTAGAATTATGATAAGCAGTTTAACGATGGAGGGAAACTCTGACAATGTTATGATGATCCACGTGCGCGTTATACGTTATGAGTGTGCAATTTAACGCTATACAACGTAAGATTCATTGCAATTCCATCTGCATGACGTTAACGCAACGTTTACACGCTCATCATCATCTGCCTAGCCTTTAACTATGTTGGGGTCGGCTTCCAGTCTAACTAGATACAACTGAATACCAGTATTTTACATGGAGTGACTGCTTATCTGACCTCCACAACACAGTTATTTTATATACAGTACTGGGTCATACGATAACCCTTGGTAATACTGGGTTTCAGACTTTTTAGGCCTGTAACGACTGTCTACAAATTACAGCAGGGATCAACAGCTTAACGTGCTTTCCGAGGCACGGATGAAACTCGGTATGTAAGGATGGTTACCCATCCACAGACCAACCTAGGCAAGCATGGCTTAACCTCAAGATCGACTAGAGCGGCTGTTATTATTTAGCCACGAGTTATTATTTACACGGGGTCAACTCGAATCACCACATGCGAATTTACCGCATTAAATAAAAGTTCGTGCTAATAATACTTATGCATTTAAAATGTTACGCTAACGTACTGTGACCAATCATAATATAGAACGAGTAAAGTTACTACACATAGCTGCACAATGCTCTAATAGCGCGTGGTCGGAACAGTAACCTACGACGCTATCTTGTCTTTTTTAGATTATTCATAATTCACAAATCAATTGACAATCATCAGTAACAACGTCATTCGGACACCAAAAGTAACATATTATTTAGAGTTGAAGTGAAGAGCTCTTGGAATTTAAGTTTTTCCTAAACGTTTTTATAATTCTCAGATGAGCGTTTAACCCCCAAACGACACTCAACAAACCAATCACACTTAACTTATTCTGCTTAAACAATAAATTGTGTAAAAACCTAATGTTATGTATCTATCCGGATATGCACAACAGACAACAGAGATCATCATCTGATCTTAACTTATGACTCCTAAACACATTATAATGCACATGATCTGATGATCTGAGACGGTTGCATAACTAATGTCCTTTTATATAACACTTGGTCGTTGAGGAAAACTGATGTTTATGTTATGATGCTTTTTGTAGGTGTTTTAATACATATAGGTATTTGCTGAGTATAGGTTTCTAGTAGATATCCTGTTTTAGACAGGAGCATTAGTTGACACAAGATACCAACATATTAACTACTCGTAAAAATGGTGTTGTGATTATAATGCTAGCAGATTATATTCTAAAGACTCTTTTCTAAAACGAAAAGTATGAATTCAAAACTTTTGAAAAGAGCACTTACTTGCTAGTCCCGTTTATCTCACGAAGTCATGACCTTCAAAAGTTATTTAACAATCATGAACCAAAAAACGTTGCAAATTAGAAAAAAAATAACCAGTCATTTGGTTTTTAATGTTGCTTTTTTCGCATAAACAGGAAATGTACGATTATTATACACACCATACCTGTATTTATTTCGAACGCAAACTAAAAGTACATATACCTAGACAAAACAAGAATCTAGACAAAGTATTACTTTATCTAGTTTCACATGATTTTCCATTTTCCATTAGAATTCTCATAATTCGTAGTATTGTAAGCAATTTGTAATGATCGACGCTATATTACAAAACATGGTCCATTGTTGGAATGAAAAACTGCAGGAAACAAGTTGACCTTACAACTTTCATTGAATCAATTCATAGCTCTGAAAGTAAAGTACTTGTAACACAGCATATTGTTAGTGATAAAAAGTGTCGAATGTAAATTAATATTTTTTTCTTATTGCCTTTTTCTGCATCGGCTTCGTATTGGATTGACGAAATCTTTTTGACTTTTCCACCAACATTAACACATCATCACTGACAGAATGTGATATATAGCAGGCTGTTGGGGATGCTGTAGATTACCTAGTGCCTACCCTGTGTTGTTTTGTGGTAACCTACAGCATAGGGCACGCCACGATAGTGGTGGTAAGTCCCCTCTTCGAGGAGTGGCTAGAGAGGCGCCACGGCGTCCTCACCTTCCGCCTGACGCAGGTCCTCACCGGACACGGATGTTTCGGGAGGTACCTGCACCGAATCGGGGGGGAGGAAACGCCCGGGTGTTTCCACTGCGAGGATCGACCGGAGGACACGGTGGAGCACACGGTGGAGGTCTGCCCTGCGTGGGTGGAGCACCGCCGTGTCCTCGTAGCGGCAATCGGCGGTGGCGACCTCTCGCGTCCGGCCCTGGTTCAATCCATGGTCCGGAGCGAGACGGAATGGAAAGCCATCACCTCCTTTTGCGAAGCAGTCATGCTAGCGAAAGAGGTGGTGGAACGTGAGAGGGAGAGAGCCTCTCTTCCCAGCCGCCGCGGGAGACGCGCCGGGCGTCTGGGGCCACGTGGTGGCTACCGGCCCCCGTAGACGCGGGCCTGTGGAGGGGTAGCTATGGGCTAGTTAGCCGTCCGTCCGTCTAATGACGACAGGTCGTGTCGACGGCGCGTTCGTGTTCCACGTGCGCCTCAAAGAGATGTCAGCATAAGGGGAGGGGCCCGCAAGAGGCGAAGCCTGCCGCCGGGGTTGCGGGCCTGTTCGAAAGAGATACCGCGGCCCCGGAACATAAAGGGCGAGGAAGGAACATGGATGGGTTTGAGTCAGTAAAAGTCTGGCACTCCCTCCCGCTCCGCCCAGAGTGGGAGAAGTCATTTGATGATTTTTCATCCTAAAAAAAAAAGGTAACCTACAGCTTCCCTATCAGCCTGTAAAAATCTGCGACTTACAGTCGGCGAACAATATCAATATCTCATTCCATTCTAAACTTACGGAAACTCGATTGGATTCGACTCGACGTCGGAAAACTTTTAAATATTGAACAAGTTTCGAAAGTATCAAACGTTCCTTCTCGTGAAGTATGTAGATTTCTATCCTTGTGTGAATTCTCTTTAGAAAAGTTTATATAACTAGACCGAGAAGTTGCCGAGGAAAAACATCAAAACTCCACATCAGGCGGAAAACCAGTCTAGACAATTTTCTTGTCAACTACACACGATACTTCTGCCACATACTTGTACTACTACCACTTTCTACCTTGGTTCCTCACTTAGACCATTTTATTAATAACTTCTACTGTTATAGAAACATATCAGAACATCGTAGAGTGAGTAAGTGAACAGAAAAAACAGTTTCAGGCCGTGAGAAACACTACAGGCCGCGCACCTGTGGCAAAACATTAGTTATTAATCAAGGAGTATTCTGGGCTGACCTACCAATTCATTATTGGTTACAAATTGATACACCTACTTAATCTATTGTTATTTCAACGTTCACTGGCATAGAGTTGGAAAATTCACAGAAAAAAAACTTAAAATGTTCAAGATTTCGGAGACACAATTGTTACCCATTTCAAAGAATGTACAAAATTGCCAATCACCCTGTAAATACTCATAAAATGTGAGTACACGTAGATACCTAAAGTCAAATTACCTCCTTCATGATCCATAAAAATGCAAGAAATATGGCGGTCAACCTCATGTTATGAGAAAAAATGCGAAAAGGGCTATAAAACGATGGCAGTCCTTGTAATATTATTGATATTTATTGCAAACTTCCACCCGCCTTGAACTATCTAATATTTACATAACAAAAGATCTTTGTGGTGTACAGACTGATATTAACATAATATTTTCCTTTACCTACATTGTTCGCGTAGTAACGTAAGTACTTTCCTTCGAAGTGTTCGATAGTTATACTTAGGTATAACATAATATTAATTACTAACTGTAACTAATCACAATAAACCACAATTTTCCTTAATCGTGCACCACAAGGCCAATATAAATGTTTTCCGATTCGATATTGCTACTATACGATGATTTTGTAGTACCTAATTATCATTTTGTGTAAAGCACAAAGTTTTTCTCATAATTCAGGCCATCATCCTACTTCCTACTAATATTATAAATGCGAAACTTTGTGAGTATGAATGTATGTGTAACTCTTTCACGCAAAAACTACCTAACGGATTTGAAACAAATTTAGCACACAGATAGTTTATAACCTGGATTAACACATAGAATACTTTTTAAGATCCCATGGGACAATTTCAAACTTCACGCGGGCGAAGCCGCTGGTAGAAGCTAGTAAAAGTTAAATATTATATTGCAAATTGAGTCAGCCCTGACTGAACTATGCCCAATACGTCATACGGTTAAGGCTGATGCTGCCGGGGTAGCCCGAGTTTTTTGCAATTTGCAGGCCAGTGCCGTGATGAAAATGTCGTTTGCGGCTGTAAGACGTATGTTGTTACAGAATTATAACCATCGCAATCAACAATACAACCCTCCAAGTTCACAAAGGTCGAGAAACGTCTTTGACCTTGAAAAATTCATTCCTAGACTTTTATGAGCGAGAAAATTTGAATTTCGCGGGCTACCCTGACGCTTTCACTTTAAACTTCAACTGATTACGAGCACAGCATTCTCTATGGTTTCTATGGCGAAAACGTATTGTAAAGTGCAAAAGTAAACATTTGTTCAAACTGGGACGGAGAAATCTCGGCTTCGGTGACGACATCTCAATACCAAATACTACTGATAATAATTATAGGTATCTGTCAGGATCCGGTATCGATTTACACACTGCAGCGGTATCAGTATCGATTTACGGGCAAAAGCAAATTATACTTGATGTCCAAAACGTATACCACATTTATCGGGGTGTTGGATATCAAAGTCAATCCTAACCACAACAAAGGCACTGCATAAATAAATAGGGTTGGAAAATAACAAAGTATACAACTAAGGTATTTAATCATTTGATTTTATTGAAATTCCTTATAAAAGGGATGTAATGAACAAGCATAAAAAGGAGAGCGTGGGCAGACATTTTTATTAAATAAAATGTACACAAGTAAGTAATACATAGAATCTTAATCAAATATTCTTCGAGACTTTGTTTGTAGGGGAAACTCGGGTGAAGCGAAACTATTCAGCCACGCACCGGTAAATTGAGTACAGGCATTGTTCTAATTACCTGCATTGCTCGTATAAGGTTAAGCCGTTTATTACCTATGATTCTATCGGATCAGAAAAAAGTACTTTATATAAGGACCTACTTCCAAGTTATCTGTTATCCAATACATCTTATAAGGAGGGGATTTTCCTGCCGGGGTTGCGGGCCTGTTTGAAAGAGATACCAGACTATCTGTAACGACTGGCCCAAAATGTCTGACAACCAGGTTTACTAAGGGGTCTCGTATTTCCCAGTACTAACTGGGTTGTGGAGGTTAGATAGACAGATGCTCCATGTAAAATACTGGTATTCAGCTGAATCCGGATAGACTGGAAGCCAACTCCAACATAGTAACGAAAACGCTAGGCAGATGAGAAGTGTGAAGATCTTAAGATAAGGTCTACATAATTATGTATTTCTCATTTAACAGTGATAGGTATGTTTCGAGAAAAAAGGTCTCACCCGTATGTGCAATATTATGTATTAATAAAAATCAAACCTTTGCATTCGCTTCACCTCGACCTCCCCTTTCCAGAAACAACCCGTACGCAAGGTAAAGCTTATTGTTTCATGGCGGGTATAATGTCATTACTTTTTGCTCAGCACTCTCAGTATTATACATACGAGGATGTTTGAAGCTCATGTTGGATCTTTGTTTACTAATAATCTTTCTTGCTGATATGGGGGGCAGTGTAAATCACGGTTTTTTCCTACTCGTCTGCTATACTTTTAATTACTTTTGTTGCGGGATCCAAGACAGTTAAATTCATTCTCTGGGACTTCGTGAGCTTCATTGTCTCGGTGCTTTTCTAGTGGAGAATAGTGTGCCGGGCTTGTCCCATAAAAAAAACTTTACTGCACTTTTCCACAAAACAGACATTGTCAGAAATGTATGGCTCAACAAATGGAACACTGTGATTCCTATAACCACTAGGTGAGATAATACTAAGTCCTTGTGTCTGTGTAACTCCTGTCCCAGATGAAGGTGAACTGTGTGCCAATTAGTTAATCCGTTCAGGCTTCAGGCGTTATAATAATAATAACAAAAATTATAGACCGATTACCTGTCTCCCGACGGTCTATAAAGTTCTTACATCTATTTTGAGAGCTAAAATCACTAAACATATTGACGAAAATTCTGTTTTGTCAGCTTCTCAGAATGGATGTAGGAACGGGTCCCGCGGTACTAAGGAGCTACTCCTCATTGATATGGCCATAAGCAAACAGGTTCGCCGTTCCCGAAAGGATCTGTCGACATGCTGGATAGACTATAAGAAGGCCTACGATTCGGTGCCACATACATGGCTTAGGAGGGTGCTAGAGTTGTATAAAGTTGATGCAACTCTGCGCACTTTCCTAATGTCGTGTATGGGGCAATGGAGGACAGTCCTTCGCTATCCAGGATGTCGGCAAATTCAGAGGAATAGCGAGCCGATAAGGATAGAGCGAGGTATATTTCAGGGCGATAGTTTGAGTCCACTTTGGTTCTGCTTAGCCTTGAATCCTCTGAGCACACTGCTGGAGGATTCAGGTCTAGGCTATCAGTTGCGGAAAGATGGTCGGGTTATATCTCACCTCCTTTACATGGATGACTTGAAACTCTTTGCCCCCAACGATTTGCAACTGATGGAGCTACTGAAGGTAACTGAAACCTTCAGTAGCGCCATCAGGATGGAATTTGGTGTGGACAAATGTGCGGTCATGCATGTAAAGCGAGGGGGGATTGTGGAATCTGTGGGAACCCAGCTCTCAGATTCCATAAATCTTAGATCCCTCTCAGCAACCGAAACCTATAAGTATTTGGGTATGTCGGAAGCGCTGGGCATCAGTGTGGCTGACATGAAGCAATCGTTGAAGGAGCGCTTCTTTGGCCGCCTGAAAAAAGTATTTAATAGTCTTTTATCGGGCGGAAATAAGGTGCGTGCCTTCAACGGTTGGGTCATGCCGGTTTTGATGTACTCTTTCGGCATACTCAAATGGACTCAAACAGAACTAGACGCCCTGGATACGAAGGTCCGTAAATTGTTGACGGCATATCGAATGCATCACCCGCGTTCTTCGGTAATGAGACTGTATATCCCGCGGAAGTGTGGGGGTCGAGGCTTTTTAAACGCTAAGACTCTCCACAATCGTGAGATATGCAGTCTCAGGGAATATTTCCTAGCAGCCGACGTGGGGATGCATCGAGATGTGTCCGCGATGGACAAGGGCCTCACCCCGCTCTCTTTGGCTAAAGAGAACTGGCGCATACCTGTAGTATTTACTACTGATGACCGCAGGAAAGAATGGCAGAGCAAGGAGCTTCACGGGCGCTTTTACCGGGCTCTTCATGGGCCCGATGTAGATTTTCAAGCGTCCGTGTCCTGGCTACGATCTGGGGACCTCTTCGGAGAAACCGAAGGTTTTGTCTGTGCAATTATGGACGAAGTTATGATGACGAATAACTACCGGAGATTTATTGTGAAGGACGGTACGGTTGACATATGTCGGGCATGCCACCGTCCAGGCGAATCAATCCGTCACATTATCTCCGGGTGTTCTCGTCTAGCTAACGGAGAATACTTGCACAGACACAACCTTGTAGCCAGGATTATCCATCAGCAACTTGCTCTAAAATACAATCTTGTGGAATCGGAAGTGCCGTACTATAGGTATGTGCCCGACCCAGTTCTCAATAGTGGCAGTATCACACTATACTGGGATCAATCCATCATCACTGACAGGACTGTTATAGCCAATAGGCCTGATATAGTGGTGATGGATCGATCAGAGCGGCGCGCAATGATTGTTGACATAACGGTCCCGCATGATGAGAACCTCGTGAAAGCCGAGAAAGATAAACAAATCAAGTATCTAGACTTGGCTCGCGAGGTTGTCGACATGTGGGAAGTGGACTCAGCAATCATTGTGCCGATAGTAGTGTCAGCGCATGGCTTAATTGCCAAGAGCCTCGACCAACACCTGAGGAGGCTCTCGTTAGGCAGCTGGATCAAGGGCTTGATTCAGAAAGCGGTACTCCTGGACACGGCCCGTATCGTTAGGAGGTTCCTCTCTCTGGAGCCCTGACCGCCGGTAGCTTGGACCCTGTTCCCGATACCGGTGGGCTACAATTTTTTATATTTTTAAATGTTTTTTTATATATTTTTTATATCAATATTTAAAAATGTAAAAAATTTGTTGAAAAATTGAATAAAGGGAATAACAAATATATATATGTCTTTTATATTTTTAAATATTTTATTGTTTAAATTTAGTTTTATAAATAAATATTTAAAAATGTAATAAATATGTTAAGCAATGAATAAAGGAAATAACAAATCATTTATTTCAGGTAACAAAGACCCATACATACATACCTTAACCTAAATATACACGCACGCACGCGCAATACTAACAGACTGACAGACGGATATACCGACACACAGAGCTACTTCGCAGTTTCTACTTTGGATTAGTTGTTTAACAAATGAATGCAATTTATTAATCCCGCAAAATATGAGGGTGAATTTCATGATTTATTTCGTAATGAAAATCTGTTTATAAATGTTTCTGTTTCATAGTAATTTACGCAAAAGTGAGTGTTCATGTGAAAAGTTGGATTGCGAGAGTAAATTAATTTTTCCTGTAATTATACCGGGAAATTAAAACATTCCCAAAAAGCTCAACTGCGTCCTGGGATAATGAAGTTACACGATAAATAATAATGCAAACAGAAAATAATATTTTTTGCTGAATAGGCTCCAATACCAAAAGAGTTATTTATTTAAACCTCATTTAGATGTTTCCACTGGAACCTACCACAGCGTAATATTATATATAAAATGTAACATAAATAAAAATATAAAAATTAAAATAAACGAAATTCGTCCTGCGCCAAAAGGTTCCTGAGATAGGAACCTTTTGGCACAGGTGCATGGTGCCTGTAACATTAAAAAACGTCACAGCGCTGGTATTCTGATAGAGCTCAAAGTGAAGGTGATGCCACGGTCAGGTCAGATTGATACGATACCACTTGGTAAGCACAACCGACCCCTCACGGCTCACTGCTTTACGACGTACAATCATAATTTCTCTCTCGGTTCGCTCGACCGCGACCACTCATGACCACCGGTTAACCACTGGGTGCCCTCCACGCATCGCTTCCTATTTTCCATCGACAATTTCCCGGCTTTCCACAGAGGGCGAGCCGGGCAGGGAGGTAACCGAGCGTGGAGTGGAGTCCCTACTTAGTGTTTAGAGGGCTTTGTGATTGATCAGTTAATCAGTACGGTTGGTGTCATTCTCGTATTGTTAGTTGGTGACAGGTAGGCTTTTACATAGTGTGTTGTTTTATATGGTGTAATTTTGTGTTATGTGATACTCTCTAAAGTAAAATTATTATAATTTTCAGTAATTCCCTAGGGGTAAGACAGAGGAAACGTGTACCTAGTAGTACATCCTCAATTCGCCAGGTAATGCTTATGTCTTATAACAAAGGGCGGGCCTATTGCTCATCAACCTACCGCAAACGAAGACTACTTCTACTGAAAAAATCCCGAAGGAAAACCCCAATAACCAGTGACTTCTGGGCCAACGTGGTTGAACTATGTCAGAATGATACTGAACTTCTTCGTTTTGTTTGCATATACATAATTTACAAAAGGATAAACCTTCTGCAATTATTAATACTAAGCCAACGCCAATGAAAAACCAATAACAATTATTACGGGGGCACGAAGATAGTAACATAATTGTTTATTCACTGTTTTAGACATTCATGGTCTTTCACTTGGGGGATAACATCCGTGATAATTGTTTATTGATTGACAAACTCGCAAAAAGTAGTCGCAATAATACGTAAAACACAGCAAACCCTAAAAGGTTGCTACTACTGAAGCTGAGGCCTCCTCCCGATGGGAGGTAATTGATTGTAATCCATCCCTCGGGCTTCGCTCGAAAATATTTGAATGTCTTTGCATGGGCTCAGTTGGTGGATGACATTTGTCTTATTTGGTCCTAGGTTTTTGCCTAGCTGCGGGATCGAATAGGCTAATAAAAAAAAAGTTTTCAGCCAGTTTCCTCTGAATGTTTCTTGTGATATATTTTCGCCTCATTTACCAGCTACTTTTAAATAATTTATAGCCTGCACTTCAATCTATTTCTATGATATATATCGGCACACTTGCCCCGGTATAGGCAGTGAACCTCGACCTGAGGTCAAAGGGTACACGTGCCTGACGGAGATGTCAAAGCAATTAGTGTTAATGAATGTTCAGCTTGCGGTCTGAGGTAAAGCTAGGCGGCGCGGTTCCTGCTTTGTGATGCCACGTGGTGCTCGCGTCAAGTAGGCGGGTTGCGCTTTTGACTACAACTAAGTACCATTAACATATTTTATACTGTAAGCCTTTTAATATGAATATCATCCTCTTATTTTTATGAATACTGGTTAACCTGTAATATTGGCGACTGTGTAAGTCAAAGACTGTAAAACCTATGTATACCTAAATGGTGTACACAAAAGCTGTTGGTGACCCTATTTATTAATTAATAAATAGGGTCACCAACAGCTTTTGTGTCTGCCTAACCTTTTCCTAACTAAGTAAGTTCGGCTTTCAGTCTAACCAGATGCAGGTGAATACCAGTATTTTACATGGAGCGAATTGTGTTAAAACTGTAGCACAGTTTTTTATATTATTTCAGAGAATTATAAGCATTTGAGGTCCCGGGTTCAAATCCCAGTAGGAGCAAATGTTTGTGTGATGAGCGTGGACATTTGTTTTCGAGTCATGGATGTTTATATTTAAAGTAAGTATGTATTTACAAACAAAAATTATATCAACTGTCTGGTGACCATGACGCAAGCCTTGCTTAGTGTGGCACCCGATGGCGCTGTGTGTAATGTCCAGCGATATTTTTTTATTTATTTTATTTATTTCACATTGACATGAACAAAGCCCTGGCTTTTTCCCAAGGGGGTAGTTAGGAACTAAGGAAAGTAACCTGCTATAATCCGTAAATATCCTATTCTACGTCCTTTTACTGCGAATAAGATCATTCATCTTTCCATACACGCCCGTCTGCGCCGGCTGCAAATATAAATAGACGCCTTTCTAAATGATTTTTTGCGATCAAATAAATCACAACTACAAAGTAAACAAACGTAGAAAGGCTGAGGTGTTTTTTACGCCGATAGGTACCCAAAAAACTTGTGGATTTTAATGGAGAAACCTGGTAGCAGAGCTAACTAAGTAAACTTTGGTGTTTCCATATAAAATACGATGGATTATTTATCGCCACTTTAAGCCCAATTGACGATACAACAAATAAAAGGGTTACTACGATCCGACCTTAATAAAAATGTATGTGAGCTGTGAGAGGTTGTGATCTCTCCGGGGAGGGACGTGCCTCGGCTGTAACAAGTCATAAAGTGAGCCTGAATTTTAATACAGAGGCGATTAGGTAGAACGCTTCTATGGCCAGGGGAATATTTACTCCATGAATAGAGAGTTGGAAATTAAACTTGTATTTGCGAGTGGAATGACCGGTTGGTATCGCTAAACGAATAGTCTGCATACTGATCGGGGCCTTTAGAGATATGGCGACCCTTTTACAGACTGGACTTTTATTGACTGGAAGGTTAGAATGGTGCTATAAGCTCACTTGTTCTAAATAAGCACACTCATCACGAAGCCGTCAACCAAGCATTCCGTACATCAAGCTAAGTAACTTTACGCAAAAAATATTGCTGGGAAACTTTATTTTTTTTTGGGGTGAAAAATCATATTTTGTGGTTAGTAGATCTCAATGTAACGCACTCAAATCATTGTGCTGATGGCCATCAGCACAATGATTTGAGTGCGTTACAGTGAGTGAGATGGAATGATAACTACGAGGGTCGTGAAGGTTTCTAAATACATCAAAAACGTGTAGGTATTTAAAAAAAAAAACATGGGTAAATGTTGGACCACCAATATATCCGTAACTAGAAGGTGAGAACTTTCGAGATGTTATAGTATGCGGTATGGTGTAGAACAAAAATATCGCAATGATGACGGGGAGAACAAACCTTTCAGCTTCCGTTAACTGTTTTGTAAATATGTGACCTTTATTATAAGGCGACTACATGTAGGTGGTTAAAACTTCGTTTAAAATGCTGTTAGAATAAAGTTTAAACCAGCTTGCACTACAAAGTGGTTGTTACGTCAGTCTCTACGGCTTAAATAGTGCGAAATGAGTGGTTTCGATCGATTTACAAAGAATCTATTGATTGGACTCAAAAAATAAAACACTATAATGCTAATTAATATATTGCTTGTAGAATTATTCGCCAAAAAATCAGAATTATCGCAAGTATTTTAGTCAGTTTATTTTTGGTTGAAAAAAAATTTTTAGAGCATGTTCGTGATTATTTTCTAGCGAGTAAAATTAATAGTATTGTGTTTCAAAACACTATCATACAAGCATATATAATGAAAAAAATCATATATTTTCCCTATTGTATATGTATCTATTTTACAGGACAAAACGATTTAATTGAAACCATAGACCTTTGCATTGAATGAGACTGCCTGCCTGCATGCCTAGCATGATATGCAGGCAGTATAGGCAGGCTCAGAGAGAGAATATGTTTTCTCTCTCTCACACATTTCAAATAGATCGTCATTTCGTTCACACCCACCACTTAACATGAGCTTTAAAGTAACCTGGAAAAGGCAAAGTAAAACAAAATCGCTTTTGACTATAAAAGAACTTTTCACAAAATGTAAGGACCTGTCATAAACAGCTATTTAGAAGCTGGCAGCTCTGTTACTAACAAATTGTTTCATAAAGGAACGCGTGAGCCATGATATTACGGCCACCCACCGCCGCCGGCCAAATGCCGGGAAATTGCTTTCTTTATGAAGTTTATACCTCAACAATGATGTAGGGGCTAAGATTTTAAAACTTTTAGATAATCAAAAGCGGGTGAAATAAGAACTTTGGACAAAGTATGCCAAGAAGTTAGTACTATCGAGTACTTTACTCCGCTAACGATGAACCCAACTCTTAAGAAATCCAACAACTGAATAGCGATTAAGATACTGGCATAGATCCAGAAATCCAGACTCAAATGGATGTTACAATGATTTGCTGGATCAGTGCAAGTTCAGTAATAAATCATTTAGTTTTACCTGTTTACCTATACTTAGACTGGTCTACATTTTCTCTATAGGTTTCCAAATAAAATGGTAGACACTCAATACCCGGTTGCTAAAGAAAATAACGGAAAAAGATTACAAAATCATAACACCGATCAGACGTTATCTTTTAGAACAATCTACTAAACTTTTAAATATAAAGCAGTTCTAGCGATACAAACTCGCCATTTCTTTTGAAAACCATTTTATTACTTTAGTAAGTATCTTCCCACGCACTAAATGCCACTAACTGTCTGCCAAGTTAATATTTGGAAATGAAAATGCGTTCAAACAGACTTAGGTAAAGTAAAAGTAATAACGTGTCTCTTCTGTATGCCTTCACGTGTAAACTACTGAACCGATTTTGATTACATTTCGCGGCGTGGCGAAGCTGAAAACGAATCATTATGAAATTTTCTTTTAAAAGAAGTGTATGGTACCCGCGTGGGTAGAACCGAGGGATGAGATGTTTAACTGGGGACACTACACTGTAACGTTCCACTACAAATCTCAGGCTTTGAATTTACTTGTCAATTGAGATGTTGTAAATAATGACTACATATATTCACACTTACTTACAATCTATACTAAATTCAGACTAAAATAAAACCTTATAACTCTCAGAATTCTTAATAAACAACAATACTTATATTTCAAAAGTTTCGCAGTATGAAATCTGAAATAATTGACACAATAACCCAATTACTAAGTAGCTTTTAGAAATTCTGCTAAATCGTGAGTTATTTAACTGCTTGTGTTATTTATCATTGCGTTATTTGATCCTCAAACGGAACAATATACTTTATTCAACTTATTGAAGACAGTTTAGTGAATTGATACTAGAGGAAAGTTATCATATTGAACCAGATTCATAATTATTATTTCAATCATGCATAACCAAGCTACTTAGATTTTGTGGTTTCATATGAAATTCGTAAAGGGAAGACTCAATAACAAACAATTTTACCAACAAGGCACGATAGTGGCAAGTGAAGCAAAGCTGAGACCGAGTGAGACCTAAGGACTGGAAAGGGACCTGTGGACGGTTAGCTATGGGCTAGCTTACTGTCCGTCCGTCTAATGACGACAGGCCGGCGCGTTCGTGTTCCCCGCGCACCTCAAAGAGATGTCAGCATAAGGGGAGGGCAAGGGCCGAAGCCTGCCGGGGTTGCGGGCCTGTTCGAAAGAGATACCGCGGCCCCGGAACATAAAGGGCGAGGAAGGAACATGGATGGGTTTTAGTCAGTAAAAGTCTGACACTCCCTCCCGCTCCGCCCAGAGTGGGAGAAGTCATTTGATGATTTCCCATCCGAAAAAAAAAAAAAAATGCACTGGAAAGAAAGGGATGTTGTGGTCCGGCGGCAAGACGAGCAAACGATACGGTTGCCATTCCGGGTATATCCCTGAAGGAGCTGGCTCAGAAACATGGACCTTGACACAAGCAAGAGAGCAGCAGTAGGTGAAGCCTAAGTTGTACAACTTATAAGGGTCCCAGTAATGTTAATATTTATCTGTTGTGTTAGGCAACTGCCCTATCCTAGTTGTAAATGTCCCTTGGTACCTAATGGCCTTGTTTCGTTCTGTCTCCTGCTGATATGGAGGGAAGTGGAAATTACGGCTTTTCCTACTCCTCCGCTATACTTTCTGATTCATTTCGTTGCGGGATCTAAGACAGTAAAAATTAATTCTCTGGGACTTTGTCGAGCTTCATTGTCTCGCCGGCGCTTTTCTGGTGGTTGACTGTTGATTCTGGCTTTTAGGAGTTACAGTGGCTTGGGAATAGTGTGGTGCGTTCGTCCCAAAAAAAAATAGGTGTAGCCTGGCTTGGGATCATCATGATGATGGATTAGATCCAGAACCAAGGCAAGTAAACTACCGTTTTATATAAATTCGTGCAGCCACCAATTACATTACAAATGTCATAGAAGACGGCGCGGTTGTACTCCCACACTTGCCGCTTCAAACAATAGGTAACCGGCCATTGACCCGATCCCATAGACTATCATTAGTAACCACTACCACTAACGGTCCATTGTAGACATATTGTATAGTAACGCTGGTTAATATAGGTTATTAATATTACTGCTCGGGAAACTGGGACTTTAAGGGTCATTAGAATATAGAGTACTCGGTAATCTAATTTAGTTAATGGTAAAATTACGATAAAGGTGAACGATATGATCGGTTTGAGTGTAGTCCTAGCTACTAATAGCTGCTTTGTTCTTATGGACTTGTTCTAAATGGATATTAGTAGTTTATATTCTATGGTTACTAAACCGTTTGCCATGGATTAATCAAGTTTATGTTGGTTTCATAAAAAAATAATATCTCGCATATTTTAGTAATTGGTTTGCGAAGGTCGGGTTGCAGTCGCTTTGGGTATAATTTGATTTATAATATAATATTCCTCCGCGTATAGTTCAATTGGAAGCCGAAATAAGTATCCATTGGTAATGGGTATGTACTTTACGAAACAAAATTCTGGATATTGTTATTAGCATTATATTATACTTTAGAGATGTATGATCGTTTGTTGTACACTGTGAGGAAGAACAAAAGGACCCAAAATACATCAGACGGCATTTTCAATTTTACAGGTCTCGTTTAAACTCTTGACCTCAACACTCATCCCATTACCTTGACCGTTGCACAATTACCGGTTTAATGTAGGACAAGGATATGTCGTAATTGGAGGATTAAGAAGAGCGGCCATTGCTTCCTACATTTATTAAACGATATGACAATGACGGTTACGACACCACGCCATCGAAGGACACAGATATCTTCACTGAGAGCCACATAAACTGGGGTCGGTTTAAAGCCAATTTTAGGGACAAAGAATCACTGAAAGGTGGAAACATTGTAACGTGTTCAATATCATTAACCTCGCGTCAGATGCAAATAAAGAGGCGAGTGTGACACACGGTATCTGGCCGGACACAAATCGCAGGTCGCACGACGTAAATTACAACTCAATTTATCGCACAGTACATTGTTGTGCGAAGAGCTTTGGGCGCGTCCCCACAATCGGATCTAACACCGCCATTTTGTTGTTTCAACACAATTTCCCAAACGTTTACCCACAACGTTCTTCTGTCAATGTCATGCGAGTGCCAAAAGATCCTTGCAGCGCTTCGTCTGTTTACTAATGTAAGCAAATAATTATTTATTCTAATGTGATGGCGCCACGATTGTGCCAACCTCTTCTGCATAAAGATGTGCACAGAATCACGTATTAATTTAACCGTGAATTTCCTCAAGGGATTTTCCTTAGAGATGAGACAAATTGTCTAGGTATTTATAACATTACTTTTGATCATTATCTAGGTTTCTAGTAAGTACAGTCACTCCGCTAAGATCACACACCCTTTGGCTCCCCCGTTCTTCAATCACACTCCTACGTAGATATTTTTATCTCGAAAAGGCACCTCCAGCCTATGCGAACATGACCTGAGCGTACAAGTCAATTTAGTACATCATTAAATTCAATTTGTGTACATACAGATTAATGTATGTATATGTTGTACATAGTGGGGATACGTGTGCCGAATACGATATGAAATTAACTGCGGCATTCTCCCCGTACCATATCGTTTTACAGCGTGAAAAATTAAAATTGTTTTGTTGTTTATAATAATATGCTCAATTTTAGAGCGTAAATGCACATACTTGCAAAACCTTAAAATAGTATAGAATAGAATATAAATTATTTATTTGCATTGAATGTAGGTACATACATGAGTTGTTACAGTAATGGTTATGGTTCCTGGTACATTCTACCAATTGGCATGCAACAATTTATACTTAGGTATAGGTACAATACAAAAACACAACCTCAATTTAAAACTTTCACAATCACTCAACAAATTATCGTGTAAAAAAAAATCAAATCTAAATTAGAATAACAATAATAATACAGCTATATTTTATCTGTTAGGAAATCTGACACAGAATAATTACATTTTTGTATTAAAAAAGATGAAAGCTGTTTTTTAAAAAATCTCAAAGGTTGTTCCTTGATGCTATTTAGAATCTTATTATAGATTACAGGAGCCATACCTAAAACACATTTTTTTTATAAAGTTGTTTTATGAGCACCAGTACATAACTTATATTTAGACTGAGATCTGATTGTTGCACTTCGGTATGTTGTGTCCTTTAAAGTAGGGAATAAATTACGAGTACTATTACTTTTGACAAAAACAGATATCTCTAATCTGTAAAGGCAGAGAAAAGTAAGTAAATTATTATCAACAAAAAAAGGTTTGCTGCTGTCTGTAACTTTTAATTTGAACATTGCTCTTAGACAGCGTTTTTGGGCTTTAAAGATATTTTCTCGTTCACAACAATTGGCCCAAAATATGACACCGAACCTTAAGTTCGGCACTACTAAGCCATGGTAAGCAACCAGTAAAGTGTTGATGTTTACCTTTTTGGAAAGGTTATAGAGAACGTACGCTGATGAACCTATTTTTTTGCAAATAGCTTCAGCTTGTGGTTTCCATGTAAGTTGGCTATCTATTAAAATTCCTAAAAATTTGGCTATATTGGCTTTGTCCGACTGTCTGGCCATTGTAATTCAAATTTATGTCTTCGGGGTGTAAACGTTGGTAAAAATGCATAACTTTGGTTTTCTCTATATTTATTAATAAATTATTATGATTGAGCCAATTGATAATGGTTTTTAAAACATTATTAATATCTAATCCGTATTGCGCTTTATTAACACAATTAATTATCGCTGTGCTGTTATCAGCAAACAATATCATTAGATTAGAAATTTGACGTGGCAGATCGTCTATAAATTAAGAAAAGTAACGGCCCGAGAACGCTCCCTTGTGGTACGCCGAATTTAATGTATTTATGGGAAGATACATGTTTTACTTCTCGTTTTGATTTCATGCAAACCCTTGATACAACTTCCGTAACTTGCTTACGACCGGTTAAATATGATTTTATTAAATCAAGAGCGTTTCCACGTATGCCATAGGCGTATATTTGTACAAAATTCATGCTTGTCAGTGGTTAAGTGTTTGTTACGGTTTTGATGTAGTTTATGACCTGGAATTTGTTTACAAATTTTAATCACCGGTCCTTTGGAACGTAGACGCTTTTTAGTTACAGGCGAATGGCCCGCAGTCCATACGCTTTGGGCCGTTCAGACTAAATAGGTACTAAGGGTATATTCACTCAAAAAGAGCTGGTTACGAAATAATAACAGACGCTCGTGTCGATCTTTAGGTTAACCTGTGCTTGCCTAGGTTGGTCTGTTGATGGGTGACCACCCTTATATATACCGAGTTTCCTCCGTGCCTTATAAAGCACGTTAAGCCGTTGGTCCCGGTAGTCATTTTTAGATCTTTGACAGTCGTTACAGGTAGCCCAAAATGGCTGACAAACAGTCTTACCAAGATATATCGTGTTCCCCAGTACTAACTGGGTTGTGAGGGTCCTATAGGCAGTCGATTTATTTAAAATAAGTACTGGTATTCAGCTGCATCCGGTAAGACTGGAAGACGACCCCAACGTTGTTAGTGAAATGCTAGGCAGATGATGATATTCACTCAAAAATAATTCAACACAGCTTCGACGAAAGTGAAATTATAATAAGGATACTAAAAAACAGTTGGTTAAGATTCATAATACAAAACCAGCCTCTTAAGTCATTGTTCACCAAAAAGATGACGGTCTGATTATCGAAAAAACGGTTGTTTAAAACACATTTTTTTATGGAAACATGTCACAGTGACAGCTGTTCTTAAATAATCAGACCGTTATCTCTCCGGTGAACATGGACCTTAAAAGTTCAAAGAGTTTTTGATTCAATTTGAGGTCATTTAGGTAAATAATTGAATATATTAGAGAATATTGCTTCCTCATATAGGTACCTACGACGGTTCTGTTTCTGTAGATATCATTCGTCTCTCTAGCCTAACATATTGTACATGGGACGTATAGACACGAGTGTCATCCTGAACTTCGACAGTTAATTATTTCGACACGGTCTCAATTTCGAATAACAACAGTTCGACTACCCATTGCTTCGATAAAACACCTTCGAAATACATTACGTCAACAGATCCTTTCTCCGATATGCACTTGTTCGGCGCATTCCTCTTTCATATTTTACGACACGTAGGTACATAAACAGAGCAACAATAATTAAAAACATGATAGTTAAATAAAATAGCGATAAAAACGAAAATAATAAAACGACAAAGTTGATACTGTTGTTTGTGGGTCAGGGCCATGTTTGGGCGGGATTGGCCTCCCGACACTGATTAGGGACACTCATTCGCACTAAACATTTTTTTTACTACGCAAATATTGGCTTCACTAGAATGTTTTTTTTGAGAGGGAAACGCGTTATCGCCGAAATGACGAAGCTTCAAAAAATCATCAGCTGAATCTATCTGAATCGTTGTAGGTATTCTTTAAAGTTGGGGAAAGTTATCAGTTTGGTGTAATTTTGTTTTCAAATAACAATAGTACATTGTTACCCTAGGAGTGAAAGTAAGTTATTTAGTCCCGAGACGGCATTTGGCGAGGGACTAAATAAGTCTTTAACCCGAGGTAAACACTGTGCTTTTCATTACGAATAAAAGGAAATAAAAATAAATACACGAAACAACTCGAAATAAAATGAAGATCGGATTGCCGCTTTCCCGCCTATTTTGCTTTTTTTTCTGTGGCCGGCTATTCAGCCATTATTTTTCACTTTTGTCACAAAAAAAATAGTAAATATTTTTTGCCCAAATCTATGTTACTTCAAAGAAATATTTGTAACTAAATTATACATAAGTTATTTAAAAAAATATATTCTTTAATTAATACTGAATTTTTATGTCATTTCAATTTTACATAGCGCTGTAATTTAGAGGCTGTATAGAAGTCGGAACATTGTTCAATAGAAATGTGAAAATAGAACTATTTTTTTTTTAAATAATTTGAAAGCTGTCAGTTGAAAGCGATTCTGCCTAGGACTGAAAAGTGTTACTTTCAACCCGCTCCTCAGGCAACTGCAGACCTAATTTCCGAGTATGAGTAATGAAAAACTATTGCTGAGCTCTCTACTAAAATCTTTACAAACTAATGTTAAATTTCACAGTAAAACGACCAAACTATAGATAAAACGGACTAATTAATGTTAGCGACATGCTAAGAATTTTAATCATGAGCTTATCCAAGCTTTCTCTCCGGAATATCCAGTCTCTTAAAAGAAAAATACAAACGCAAATTGAATTACCATAGCGACATGATACAAAAACTGTACATTATTGGAAGAGTTCCTTGAGTCCCCGCTCTCCCCTTGTCGACGTGCCCGCAGTCCGTGCTAACGCCGACGCTCCCCTAATGCATACCAATGTGCGCCAACTACTATGAGCAACTACTCAGCATTCTACTGGGAAACGGAAAACCCCTCTTAACTGGATAATTCTGGAAACTTTTTGTTACTCAGGTACTTACCTGAGTTAGGTATTATTTGTTCAGTTTAAAGATTTAATTTAATTTTATCTGAGAGTTTTCTGAAAGTTTACTCATAGAGCATTTTCAGGAACCTATTCTATAGCACTTTCATTTGCCATTCATGACCCGTTTGCGGTAGCGAAGGTTGACAGGCTGGTTAGATTATTTAGGGTTAACTAACTAAATAGTGAGATAACGTGCTCAGTTAAAATTGACATAGAGTTTTTCTTTAATGAGTGGAAATGCTTGAAGTTTAACCTTTCATTCGCTATCCCTTTACAATTCTAAAAATAATCCAAACATCCCTACTTGAGACCACATACAGAACTGAACCTGCTTGTATAAACGCGTCGTGGCCCGCAGGACAAAGGTCAAGCCTAGTGGAGCACCAACTTGAAGCTGTGAGCGCGGATCACACGAGTATTGGCTTACAAGCTCATACCAAGAGTTTTACGACTTTTGTGATCGTCAAAAGCGCGCTGTAGGAGGCGCCACCAGGGCGCTTATCCCATTCAGTTGGATGCAAAGTAATATATTTCGTGAAAACGGACAATAAACTGTGTGTATAATAAAATAAGAAATGCTACATAAGTGGATATTTAGTGAATACCAATACCAGCCCGGTGTCTGCTGTCGGGTGCGTGGTTGTGAAGAGGAAAACAAGTGAAAATACTCCTAAACTTGTTATTATGCTCCCAACAAGGAAAACTAATTCCAATTATTGTTTTTTTTTTAACTATATCGTTTTGCTGAAAATTTTCATTCACATCCTTCTATCATGCTAGTATAGTACATTTTGATACAAGTGAGTGGTTAAAGTTTGTTATTAAAGTTCGAGGCGTGATTAACAGGGCACGCCACGATAGTGGCGGTAAGTCCCCTCTTTGAGGAGTGGCTGGAGAGGCGCCACGGCGTCCTCACCTTCCGCCTGACGCAGGTCCTCACCGGACACGGATGTTTCGGGAGGTACCTGCACCGAATCGGGCGGGAGGAATCGCCCGGGTGTCTCCACTGCGAGGATCGACCGGAGGACACGGTGGAGCATACGGTGGAAGTCTGCCCTGCGTGGGCGGAGCTCCGCCGTGTCCTCGTGGCGGCGATCGGCGGCGGCGACCTCTCGCGTCCGGCCCTGGTTCAATCCATGGTCCGGAGCGAGACGGAATGGGAAGCCGTCGCCTCCTTCTGCGAAGCAGTTATGCTAGCGAAGGAGGTGGCGGAACGAGAGAGGGAGAGATCCTCTCTTCCCGGCCGCCGCGGGAGACGCAACGGGCGTCGGGGGCCACGTGGTGGCTACCGGCCACCGTAGATGCGGGCCTGTGGACGGCTGGCTATGGGCTAGCTAGCCGTCCGGCCGTCTAACGACGACGACAGGCCGTGTCGACGGCGCGTTCGTGTTCCACGCGCGCCTCAAAGAGTGTCAGCAAAAAGAGAGGGGCCCGCAAGGGCCGAAGCCTGCCGGGGTTGCGGGCCTGTTCGAAAGAGATACCGCGGCCCCGGAACATAAAAGGCGAGGAAGGAACATGGATGGTTTTTAGTCAGTAAGAGTCTGACACTCCCTCCCGCTCCGCCCAGAGTGGGGGGGGTCATTTGATGATTTCCCATCCTTAAAAAAAAAAAAAAAAAAAAGGCGTGATTAACACATGAGCCGTAGGAGAGGAGGTTTTCGAAACGAGAACTGCAATAACAAATGTCCACGTGTATCAAACGACGTTTTTCAATACACTTTTGAAGAAATAAAATAAAAGAATGAAAAATGTTTGTGTCGTGAATTTACGAGATTTTATTACGAGACTGTGATTTAAATTTTAATTTTTTCCGAGCTTTGCTTTCGCCAGGTTGAAGGAGAAGCAAAGGTATGAAGCCGTTATACAGCCTAACGTAAAAAATTGTTTTATATTTTATTTTTGAATTTAGACCACAAATAAATGTTAATTTGTTTATAAAAGTAAATATTAGTTTTAAACAATCATGTTTATCTATGATATTGAATTTATAAGCACAATTTGTGAAACACAGTTTCTTACCGCAGTGTCTCAAGACGAAAGTCTATGACCAGTGTGTGTTGCCAGTGATTACATACTGGACCGAGACGTGGTCACTCACGATGGTCCTTATCAAAAGGCTTAAAGTCACCCAAAGGGCAATGGAGAGGACTATGCTCGGAGTTTCCTTGCATGATCAAATCTGAAATGAAGACATACTCAAGAGAACTGAGGTCACCGACGTAGCCCAAAGAATTGCCAAACTTAAGTGGCAGTGGGCAGGTCACATTGCTCGCAGAACCACCTGACCTGATGACCTGGTGAAGGTTGCGGGAATCCGTTGGATGCGAGTCGCAAGGGACCGGTCAATGTGGCGACACTTGGGGGAGGTCTATGTCCAGCAGTGGACGTGTTTTGGCTGAAATGATGAATGATGATGGTGAAACACAATTAGAATGTTCAAAAAATGTTCACGCCGTAAAGTACATTCACCTCTGACTACAGGCATTGAAATAATTTGAACTAAGTAAAAGTATAGTTATCTGTGGCAACTTTACTTTCCGCACACGCGTGAAAAATTGACAAAAAACGCACGTGTATGAAATACACTGCATTTGGAACCTAATCGTATTGCGAAAAGAACCAGTTTTCGAGGGAGTGTATTGAAAATTGTTTTGTAGTACATTTATCCCCCTGGTATACTATGACCTCCAAACATCTGCGTGAACATTTCAATTAACCCGACTGAAAAATATCACCCTTGTTTAGAATCACCCGGAAGCACGGAAGTTAGCAACAGACCGATCAATACCGATCAAAATACTACTACTTAAATCATTACATTTGCTTATTTTATTTATATATTTTAACTTTTAATCATTTGCCCATTTGACATTGTGTAACTAATAAATTTTGACATTTCATTCATACTTGGTCACTTTGTTAGTCAATTTAAATATTTCTAAACCGGCAACGGTGGTGTATGTGAAACTGACTAATTTTAAGATCTTAACGTACCATAGACTCAGAAATAAATAAATCTTATCTTATCTTATCTTACACACTTATAAAACGGTCACGAGTTGAACCAATCAATCGGATTGCTTCCGAAAACCTTCACAGCTCTTAAACAATGTTTAACAATCATTAGGGACTTGTTAAAATTGTTTGAAGAGCCAAACTCTTAATTACGGCCAGATAGCGAGTAGATATTGAATAGTCTTGCCTGTTGGAAAATAATGAATTGGCGTGACTCTGTAAAAGATTAAAAATAAAATCTGAGACCCCAGCAGAAGCGGGCGGTGTACACGTAATAACGTAAGTACGTCGTTAAAATACTTGGTTCATTTATAATACTATTATTTTTAGGAAATTATTCACATCGATGGATGTTACGAGTATATTGATTGTGCTTGTTGTAAACAAGTTGTTATAGGATAATTTGTATTTTCTATTAAACATCGACGTGTTTTCGTTACATTTACATCGCGCGCTCAAACATGGAAGTAAATAATGGGGCCACTTTTGTGTAGTAAATGTTCAGGTGCTAGATGTAACGCGGTCTAGTGCCCGGTGTTCCAAAGACTACTGAAATTAACTAGCTAAATGAATGTTGGAATAATCATGATAAACGTTAACAACATAGACAAGGTATATGGTATTTTTATTTACTTTCCTATTGCAGTTATAGCGGCACTGGCATACATTTCTTTAGAAAGAAACATCTCCTTTATACAATTTTTTTCCGTTCTTTTCTTCTCTATAGTTAAGAGGAAGCAAAATGGGCGAGACAATTGAAAAACAGGTATTTGTAAAGTTTAATTGCTGTCGCGCAGGGCCCAAACAACCGCGAGACAACAACAGAAAATACCAGTTAAAAGTACACAGAGACAAATATAATTTTATCGTTGTGAAAACATTGTATTATTAATTGTCATAGCCGGATAAATGTTGTAAAGTGCGCAATACACGACGCGTGTGTAATCCCTGCATCATCGACTCGTTAGTAGCGCTAATCAGAGATTCTTTATAGCCCCTTTTAGAGATAAATCATAATACTGCTTGGTTATATATCATTACCGAACCTGACTAGCAAGAGTGCTTTTTTTACCGTCAGGACATCATGGGAGTTGAATTCCCGTACCTATCCAGTAGACTTTTGATACTGTACTTATGCATCTATTGCATCAATCTTGAGATGCTGATGAAGATGATTGAAGATAGCACGTTGTTGTGGGACCTTTATTAATACAGGCCTTAACGTCGTTCTGTACGTTTTCATCAAGAAATCGATAGGCGAACGTCGCAGACACTATTTTGCGTCATAGGAAAGTACACAGCTTCGATGTTTTAATCTACTATTGTTCACTGAAAAAGATCTTTTTTTGGCCGAAATAGTACAAAGCGGATATTCCCATCATGGTGAACAAAAAAAAATTAAGCTTATTTCGTAGTGGGATGGGCCGAAATTACAAAATGCATCCTGCTACGATCCTTACATAGTCGAAAGAAAGGGAGTCAGAGTAAAAAAAACTACGATTTAAATCAATGACGGCTGGTAAGCTCACAACCTCTCTATAGTATCTAAGTACAAAGGACTTTTGAATACTCGTAACTTTCTTTTCTTTTCTTGAATGGTGCACAAAGTTTTAAAATATTCTAATAAAGAAACTAAAGACTATAGAACATGAGCAATGAATCTGAATACTGTACCAAATACATTACAGCATGAAATAATTCACTACCTTCAGCTTCCTCGAACTTCTGCGCTGAAATATTCAGATGACTCGCTTTCCTTAGTCGTAACCTGATTCACAAAGCGTTGAACAACTACATTTTCTGGGAAACGTGCATTTCGTAACTCGGCTAAATTGAACAATTGCTGACATTATTTAATGAGAATGACTGGTGGAAACTTCGAGGTGTATATGTCACCGTAAAATTGTCAAATACGTCATACTGTAATATCTCTAGCGATATTGTAAACTCTCGAATTATTGTCAAACGAACATACTGCTATAAAACGCATTATTTTTCGTGAAATGCATGCGATGGTAGTCAACTCACGCGGTACCCGGGGTCCGCGGGACCCCTCATTCCCTCTACGGGAAGGAGGGGTCCCCCTTGCCCAATGGTACCTGCACTCTCATGAAAAGATACTGTACCATTTCTTTATATTCCCCTAAAAAGCGCAGTCGACGGAGCCCCGCTTCGCGAGGCCCCTATTTCCGACTGCAGGGTTTAAAGGAACCTAACTAACCTAACGGAGGGGTGCCCCAAGTCCCGATTATGAGGGCAGAGATACTTCCGTATGTTCAGTTGACAATAATTCGAGAGTTTACAATATCGCTAGAGAGAGATACACGTTATATTGTAATAATTATAACGAGTTTGACAATTTTACGGTGACATATATATGAATACGTCTGCCTTTCTGTCTGCCGGAAATAGATGTATTCATACCACCGGTATACTCACTGGACAACCTAAAACCCGCTTTATTGATTTTAGACCCCACCGACACCCAACTTGCGAATGCTTTGATTCTAACCAAACCATGTTTTATATGTTCGGGTCATAGAGTATATCTTTGGTACGGGTATGTAAGGGTGTCCAAAGAGCAATCTCTTCTTCTGAAGACTCCAAAAACTCCACTTCAACAACTTATTTAACACAATAGACAGCAAGCCTTGGTTACTTTAAGGGCGGATAGACTCATGAAAATGAACAACTTTTACTATGGGACTGACAACGAAATCTCGAAAAAAAATCAGCTGTTTCATACATGGTCGCGCATCATCGTTAACACAATAAAATTAATACACAAACCTGAAATGATATGGAGTCTGAAAAAACTGCTCAGCTCTTTAGTTCCGTAGTAATTAAGCCGTGAGACGAGCTACGTAACCGGGTGAAGATATTGGCAAAGTTGGCCACGTTCATTACAGTTCGCCTGCTCGCCGACCGCTCGCCAACTGCTGAGATTCGCTCAGACAGAAGCAAATAATTTATGGTTTAGGTCACTACTTTGCCATCTGTTCTCGTTGCAGTTTTAGATTGATTACGGTTTGAATTGTACTCGATTTAACGAAAAGGCTTTAAAGTTGTTAAGAAACAGCTAGCTTTTGTTTCCATTGGGGCTTAGATAAAGTAGTAGCAACCGGCTAAGTAGGCAGCATAGCTTTCATAGTTTTGCGTATTTCAACAATTGTTTTCAACAGGATTGACATGTGCCTATCGGGAGCCTATCAGCTCAATATGTTCTTTATATTATAAAAGAAAACAAGTGATATAATTAGTGGAAAAGAGTGAGAGAGAGTGGTTATTAAACTTAGCCAAAAAGTGGTAGCGACCAAATAACTTCTTAAATCAAAATCAAAATCAAAATCAAAGCATTTATTTCAAGTAGGCCAGTTACAGGCACTTTTGAATTGTCGAAACAAAAATGAACAATTAAAGTAGCTACAGTCCCAGTCACAAGACATAAAAACTGTGAAAGTACTGTAGTTGCCCATTCCCTAACGTAGATCTCTATGGAGAAGAACGGGCAAGAAACTCCATGGACACTCTTTTAAATCAAAATATTGTTACAAAATCTTGGTTACATCATTCTTGTTGAGATGGTATATTATGTGAGAACAATGTAGCAAGATGTGCACGTTAAAAGTGTCCATAGCAAAACAAAAATAAAATACAACTCAAAAACAAAATAATTAATTCAAATAAACCATGGCGACTAAGAGATGACCAGTCACAACTGACAGCGCCCGTTCACGAACATGACGCATGGATCAGCACCATTCAGCTCAACCATTTTGAAGGGAACTAAATGGTCCGACACACGCGCCACCATCAGCGAGACATTTGAGAGAGCATGACATACTTTCAACCGCCAGGGCACATTCAAGTCAAAAAATAAAAAATAAAAACGTAGGTTTCCAGTGAATGATAGCATTCTAGTACATGGCACTCACACAATATGGGATATGAGGTTATATAATACTAAAGATATTGAATTTATACAATGCAAAGATAGTTGTACAATCTTCAGCAGCTCCAACAATACCATTTAATGCTATCAATTTTTGCGCCCCTGTCTATGTGGAGCAGGACCAGCATTAAGCCAAACATTTTTATCAGCGATATAATCGCTCAACTTGTAATATGCTTGTTTACATAGTGTGCGTTTAATGCATGTTTTAAATTTCGTCTCATTCAGTTCAAGAATACTTTGTGGAATTTTATTATAGCATCTCAAACAGTACCCCATGAAAGATGAGTCTACTTTAGCGAGTCTAAAGCCTGGCTGAACTAGTTGGTTCCTATTTCTAGTACTGTAATTGTGTCTGTCACCTCTTTTACCAAAAAGATGCAAATTTTTTCTGACGTACATTATGTTTTCGTAGATGTATTGGCAATGAACCGTCATGATGCCAATATCCTTAAATAGTTCCCTTAGAGAATCGCGCCTACGAAGATTATATATGGCTCTGATGGCTCTTTTCTGCAGAATAAATATAGACTCAATATCAGCAGCCCGTCCCCATAGCAAAATACCGTAAGACATTATACTATGGAAGTAACTAAAATAGACCAGTCTAGCGGTATCTACATCAGTGAATTGACGGATTTTTCTGATGGCATATGCTGCTGAACTTAAGCGCCCCGCAAGCGATGTTAAATGAGACCCCCATTGTAGCCTTGAATCAAGCGTAAGCCCCAGGAAAACCGTTTTATCTACGAATTCGAGTTTCTCTTTATTCAATATTATCTCACAATCACTACTTTTAACATTCGGTAATGAAAATCTTATGCATTTAGTTTTCTTTTCATTCAATACCAAATTGTTTGCTGTGAACCAATTTTGGACCTGAAGAAGGGCGTTATTCACCTCATCTAGATTTTGGGCCCGTCTATTTATCTTAAAAATTAGGGAAGTGTCATCAGCAAATAACACGATATTGTGTGGTTGGTTTTTCAATAAATAGGGTA
Organism: Xestia c-nigrum; assembly: GCA_916618015.1. NCBI lineage: Eukaryota > Metazoa > Arthropoda > Insecta > Lepidoptera > Noctuidae > Xestia > Xestia c-nigrum. The sequence continues at coordinate 551,977 of OU745246.1, read as the reverse complement.
GATCATTTATATAGACTAGAAAAAGGAAAGGACCCAATATTGAGCCTTGTGGAACCCCCATTTTTACTTTCAAACCCTGTGAATTGACACCATTTATTTGAACGTGTTGTTTTCTATCACTCAAATATGATTTTACCAGGCTAAGTGCAAGTTTACCCAGTCCGTAATGCTCCAGTTTCAAAAGTAATGTGTCGTGATTTACGCAGTCAAAAGCTTTGGAGAGATCACAGAAAATTCCTATTGCGTCTTGGGACTCTTCCCACGCAGCAAAAACGTGCTTTAATAGGGTTACACCAGCGTCAGTTGTACAACGTCCCTTGGTGAAACCATACTGTTGATCATGCAAGATTCTGTTGGTGTTAAAATGATAGAGCATTTGATTAAGCATTACTTTTTCAAAAACCTTGCTAAAAACTGGTAACACGGATACAGGTCTATAATTATTGGCATCTTTACTGTCCCCGGATTTGAAAAGAGGTATGACTTTACTGTATTTCATCAAATCTGGGAACACTCCTTGGTCTACACATGAATTAAAAATTAAAGCTAAGTACGGGGCTATGGTCTCAAGTATAGATGTACAAACTTTGATAGACATTCCCCATAAATCTTCGGTCAGTTTGATTTTAATTTGCCGGAAAGCTTTAATAACTGTTAAAGGGTTAATATGTTTAAATTTAAATTCAGCCAGGCAGCCAGACACATTCGCCTTTAATAAGTTAATTGATATTTCAGGCGAGGAATTAAGGGCCTCCGTAGTTTTTATTGGTATATCGGTAAAGAAATTTACAAATTCTTGAGCTACTTCCTGATTAGAGCTTTTAGGACCACATGCTGTATCTAATGTATAGCTATTATTACGTATTTTCTTTCTGTTAGTCTCGTTATTTATGACTTTCCAAACGGTCTTTATTTTATTTTCTGCTGTTTTGATCTTGTTGCTAATGTGCAGGGCTTTAGCAACTTTGCAAGTATTTCTAAAAATCTTTGAATACGTAGCAACATACTTGCTAAAAGTTTCTGTGTTTATAAAAGGCTTAAGGCTATAAAGCTCAAATAGTCTTTCCCTACTTTTTCTTATACCTCTAGTTGCCCAATCACTAAATATAAATTTAGGGCAAATACTCTTTGTCTTCTTTTCAAAAGTTTTGTTGAATTCCGTATGAACTAATGAAAAGAAACGATCATACAATTGATTTATATTAATATCCTCTTGGCTCATTTCACTTAACTTGTTCTGTAGGGAAATATTATATCTATTTAATTTGCAAGAAGTTATAGGTCTGAATTTAATCTGAACATTTTGTATTGGAGTTTTACACCTAAAAGTTACAGTTTGTCCGCTATGGTCAGACGGCAAACAATTTACTATGGCTTTATCTAAATAATCACAATTGCAGAAAACATTATCTATACAAGTAGCAGAAGATGAAGTTACTCTAGTAGGTTCTATAAAAGTGTTGGTCAAGTCAAATGACTTAAAAAGATTTAATAACCGACTGCTATTTGAATCCTCTTCTAAAATATTGATATTGAAATCACCACAAATAATTGTTGACTTATTACTGGCTGCAAGTTTTGCCAGGACATCTTCCATTATTGATTCAAATAAGGAAAAGTTTTGATAGTTTGGGGGTCTGTACACACACACAACTACATGCTTATCTAGCTCAACACAGGACAGTTCGACGCAATGTTCAACCGAGAGACCTACTATGTCATAACGTTGCTTATATTTCAAACTATTTTTTATTAATATTAAGGATCCTCCACGAAGCATAGTTTTACGGTTAAAGCAGCTACCCACCAAATAGTTCTCATAATTAATAAGCATTTGGTAATCCTTTAGCCAATGTTCAGTGAAACAAATAATGTCAAACTTACTATTTTCTAAAAACAATTCAATTTCTAATAATTTGGAAGAAATGCCTTGGATATTTTGGTGGAATAATTTTAAGGTGTTCTGCTGAGGCCCTTTTTTACTCACTAATTGAGTGCAAGAAGATACCTTTTTGTTGGTAGGATTAACAATAATATTGTTAATGGTACCTTCTGTTGTCTCACTTTCTAGTTTAAATTAATATATGGAGTGAGGCCGGAGACTCCCGTGCCATCCTCTGACAACAAGACCCTATCACTAATAAACCCTAATTGAGAATTTTCCACGGTGACAGATGAATCCTTCTCAGTATGTGTGTAAACATTTATAGCACTAGTGCTATATTCATTAGTGCCAGTCACCTGAACATTAGTAGAATTACTAATTGTCGATGTATTAATAATATAACTAAACTTAGACATACTATTTATGTCTGTGTGAATACTATAAGATAATAGCCGAGCTATTTTGTGTCTACATACAATAGGTAGATACACCTTACCTCGTGTCGACTTAAGATTACCAACAATAGTGTTGATATCCAGATACATAAGTCTATCACTATAGTGACCTACTAGAAAATGAATATGGTTATTTAACATGTGTATATAATTGTTTTTTCTATTACCCAAATTTTCAAAATAGGGAAAAGCACACAATATGATTTTACTACATTTTAACTTTAACAACTCGGATACACAGTCAGTGATATCTTCCTTCTTAATCTTAGAACTATTACCTACACATATAGTTATGGTGGTACTAGGATCACAAACGGTTTTTGTCGCAGATGCCATAACCTGTTTGTAGCTTGACCCTGGCATACAATTGTTTTGGGTACAATAATTTAGGTTATTGCTAATTAATTTACCTAGCCCCTTACCTATACTGTCAGAGAACATAACTGAGAGATTACAATCATGACTATTATGAGAAATAAAATTACCACTCTCAGGCAGACTATCATGAGTAAAATTATTTGATTGTTGGTCCGGTAAACTGTCCTGAGACAAATTCTCAACCTGGGACGGGTCCTCCATTACCTCAGGCTGGAAATTGTCATGGTTGGTAACGGTCTGACAACTACATTGACCCATTACCAACTCATTTGCTGCAAAAATATGTTCCCTAATTTGGTTCTGAGATATCAAATACCTACTAGAAAGGGAACTTAGTGAATTCTGAAGTACCTGTATTTCAGACTGTAATTGCTGAGTATCAATTTGATAAATTTTTACACTGTCTTCCAATTTTATTTGATAATTATTTAACTTATTGACTAAATCAACACGCTCTTTCCTCAGTGGAATATATTTGGAAAAGCGTTTATGTTGTTTCCTAAATTGATTACATTTTTTTATTATTCTATTCAACTTTGCATATTTTTTTAATTTGTTATTGCTAACTGTATAATTTTGTTTCATTAATGAATCTTCAGTCAGATCAATAGTTATTAAGGAAGGGGGGTTACAATTATTATTATTGTTTAATAATTCATCATATAAGAGGTTTGTTTCTCTAGCCTGTGAACATGCACTTTCTTTCTGTAACTTTATTATACAACTATTGGCATGAATTAACTTTTCTTCTAAGTCCCTAATTTTAAATAAAGCCTGCTCATATAAATCACTACAATTACTGAAACCATCCGTGACCACCTTCAGTTGATCCCGTTCATCCACAACGTCCAAGTATTGCTGATGAAGGTCTACTAGCTCCCGTTTTAAGCTGGAGTTTTTGCCGTTAATCTTATCGACTTCCACCTCACTCTCCTCTCTCTCCTGTAACAGTTGTTGGACTTGGAGGTTTGATTCTTTAAGTTCTTGGAGGGCCGTTCTCAATTTTAACTCCATATCCAGAGCAGTAGCCTTACGGGTCATCACAGGCATGGTTTAAGGATGGGTTACTGAAAATTAGAAATTAAGAAACGGTAAGAACTAATAGAATATATCAATAAAGGAAAGTTAGCGATGAAAGGGGAAAACACAAAACAAAAAAGAAAGACAAGAAAGAGCCTTTAGTTATTAAAAGAATGAGGTTTACTATATATTAGCTTTAAAAGTTCATCCAATTTAATGTGTCAAATTGAAATGAGTGTTCAATTTCAATGATTTTATTGTCTTAGGGATTTACTTTTACTTTTACTTATGTGGGTAGATTGCTTACAAGAAAATTTAAACTTATCTTATGATATTACTTAATTAAAGTTATAATACACAATAAATGATCATAAATAATATATTTATGGATTTGTATTGAAAATATCGATTTGAAAATAAAACAAAGTATTATTGTGTTTGTTGTTTTATGACCGGTTCTCAACAAAGAGATTTGTAACCAGTGCAGGGTAATGATTCAGCAAAATTAAACAGACTAGAAATTGGCATGGATGTGTTAGAGAGTTAAAGTGACGATTGTGTGCTATTATTAAATAAAAGTAGACAATACTTCCCCCGAATAATCCGTTTAACTTCGTAGTTAGAACGTCAGCTGTTGTTTCTAGGTTACCGGTATCGTTGTATTACCGAAAACTTTATCAATTTTCAGGATAACAATTTTCCTGACTATTTACGCATTTATGATACGTATATGCACATAATTACACCTTATTATAACATAATTACTAATTAAATTTAATTTTAAAATACAGAACAAAGATTAGACATGTCACTCGGGCTCAAAGCTCTATACAACGTGTAACGTTAAATGCGCAAAACAGAATCAGAATCAATTGAACCACTTTTTAATAGGTCACAAAAAGTCTTCATTAAAGATGTTGCCCTATCTATTTACCACGTGCGCTTACCCGCCAAAATAGGTAAATAAACAAACACAAATGGGATTTCGTTTGGGGTGTCTGAGGTTTTGCGCATTTGTCGTTACATGTTGTATGACACGATAAATATTGAAAGTCTTTAGGAAACACCACTGCAGTTACGCTATTAAAACATTATAAAAAACTACTTAGCCCCAGAATGTTCGAAACTTCCAAACGTATTTCGCCTTAATACAACTAAAACCCGCGGTACATACAAAAGAGAAGTGCAGACGAAGTTTGGTACAAAGTAATTGTCGCGACCGGCAGCGTGCGGCGCGAGTGTCGGGCACAATCTCATAACAGTTAACAACACTACTATACACTGGAAGCAGCGGCAGAGCGCGGAAAAAGTGAGCAGCTGTGCACTCCGCAGCCGCTTCCAATTAAATTGTAGTCACGGAGAGGCACCAGGGAGTGAGAAACGTGGAAGAGTAATAGTGTTCTAACCGTGTCGCGTGGTAACAGAAAACGTAGGTGCTTTCGTGGTATCAAAAATGGAATGCCTAACAAAAAATGCTGCTTAGTGTAGAATGTTATTTATATTTAGGATTCCGTGGCCAAATATTAAAACAGTACCATTATAATTTCGTCGTGCCGCCTGTTCCGATCGCTCAGCAAAGCGTCGTTACACACAAGCCAACCATATTATATTTCATTTGTTAAACGTCTTGATTACAGTGCAGGGCTTTGATAGCCATTGGCAAAATTTAAGCCGCTTGAGAGACGAACAACAGTGAGTTTATAGCCCACAATCCGTGAAGTAAACCACTCTGCATCTGAAATTCATAATTTTATCTTTACTTGGACCGTAAACGGTCACTTCCATAGCTATATGGAAGTAATGGTTACTTGCATAAAGCTATGGAAGTGACCGTTTACGGTCCAAGTAAAGACACACCTCTGCGCACCCCGTGCCATCCCAAAAATTCCCCATTTTACAATGTTACGGTCCAACCCAATATATATTTCGTGGAAACTTTTCCACCGGCTCTCGGTTACTTGCGTCCGATGTGTAACTCGATTTAATACGTTTTTGGGGTTCCGTTGCCAAATCGCAAAAAAACCGAACCCTTATAGATTCGTCATGTCTGTCTGTCTGTCCGTCCGTATGTCACAGCTACTTTTTTCCGAAACTATGAGAACTAGGCTGTTGAATCTTGCTCAGTAGATGTATTCTGTGAACCGCATTAAGATTTTCACACAAGAATAGAAAAAAAACAACAAATTTTGGGTGTCCCCATACTTAGAACTGAAAACCATTTTTTTTTTTTGTCAAATCCATACGTGTGGGGTATCTATGGATAGGTCTTTAAAATGATTTTGAGGTTTCTAATATCATTTTTTTTCTAAACTGAATAGTTTGAGCAACAGACTCTTCCAAAGTGGAAAAATGTGTGCCCCCCCCTGTAACTTCTAAAATACGAGAATGATAAAATTAAAAAAAATATATGATGTCTATTTAATTATATACGAATTGACGACGACTTGATGACTTTGCGACGAATAAATGTTTTTTCTTTCTTTCTTTCATATAAACTCCCACCGAAAATTGGTTTGAACGAGATCTAGTGAGTAGTTTTTTTTTAATACGTCATCTTTTACATTATGTTACTCACTGCTGCGGAACCCTTCATGTGCGAGTCCGACTCGCACTTGGCCGCTTTTTTTTATAACATGTCGAACAGTACGCGCTCCACAAACTTGATTGCAGGATTTTGCGAATTTCACAAAATGAAAACACAAAACTCCTTTTCAACCGACTTCCAAAAAGAGGAGGTTATCAATTCGTCTGTATTTTTTTTTGGGTTTGTTACCTCAGTACTCTCGACTGGGTGAACCGATTTTGATGGTTCTTTTTTTGTTTGAAAGCTGGTGCTTCCCGTTTGGTCCCATTTTAGTTTGCTGAAGATCTGATGCTGATCTTCGGAGATATACAACGGAACTCTTCAAAAATACACAGCAAATCTGCAGTGATTGCTGCCATTGCTTGTAGGTTCATTGTTTATACTATATCATGACATAACATCACGCCTGTATGCTCTGAGGGGGTACGCACATGTGTAAAATACACCCGATTTCGAAAATATTTGTTACCTCAGTACTTTCTACTGGGTGAACCGATTTGGATCGTTCTTATTTTATTTGAAAGCTGGTGCTTCCTGTGTGGTCTCATAATCATCAAATCAGTAGCTGATGATGGGATTCTGGAGAAATAGAGAGAATTCTTCACATTTTATAGGCACACTAGAATCGGTTTGGGTAGTTTTCTCGAAGTGATCAATTCAATTTGATGAAGATCTGATGAAGAACTTCGGACATATCGCAACGGAACTCCTCAATAAATGATAGCAAATGTACTGGGATTGCCGAAATCTCATATCTGTCTATTGTTTACACTAGTTCATAACCTAAAATCACGCCGGTACGCTGTGAAGGGGTAAGCACATGTGAACCACTAAAAAGTGGAAAATAAAAACTTTTTTACAAAAAATAAAACCGACTTCAGAGAAAACAAAAAAGTGAAAAATAACTTCAGAAAAAACGCTTCAGAAGTCGGTGACAAAAAAACTAAATCAATCAAACAAAGGTCACCGACTTCTGAAGCGTTTTTTCTGAAGTTATTTTTCACTTTTTTGTTTTCTCTGAAGTCGGTTTTATTTTTTGCTTTGTAGCTTGAATAAATACTGCGCATACAGTTTGTTTGTTTATTTTGTTTGGAACAGATTTATTACTTTAAACGTTTTAATAATTATAAGTTAGTAGTCATTATGTGGTGAGCATCATACAGCAAAAAAACATTAATCGTTATCATAATTATCATCAACGTCTGCCTAGCTTTTTCCTGATATCCTATCTATAGGTGCTCCCAATATTTAGTCGACTTCCAATCTAATCGTATGCAGCTGCATAAAAGTATTTTACAAGGAGAGTTTTCGTATCAGACCTTCAATACCCCGTAACTGGGTAACCCAAAGGATTGGTTGAATGGACAAACTGGTTTTCACACTGTCGATTACGTCACAACTGTCAAAAAATGACTAACGACAGTCGGGAACAACGGCTTACCGGTGTTAGGGGACGAACTCATCCACGGACAGGTTTTGGCAAGCGTTACTTGACCATGAAAATAGGTTCGTGTGTCTGTTTTATTTGTTACTAACCGATGCCCGCGGCTTCGCTCGCATAAAACTATATACAAAACCTTCCTTGAATCACTCTTTCTATTAAAAAACCCGCATCAAAATCCGTTGCGTTGTTTGAAAGATCTAAGCATACATAGGGACAGACAGACGCGGCGGGAGACTTAGTTTTATAATAGGTATGTAGTGATAGTGATTATTTAACTACGAGCCTCTCAAACATTTGCCTTCTCGTATACACATCAGTGTTTTATGAACTAACTATTATGACTAGTCGTATTAGTCTTAAATTATACCCACAATACCTGTAAACTTCCACAGTCGAACACGCACCTCTCAATGACTGCTACAGGTCGTCATAGAGGCAAATTGTAGTCCTATTACTGAATTATGTCTGAATGATGATTTGATCACTCACGGGTTGTTCGTCATCGTTTCGAACAAACATGTTTGTGCTCTAACACAATTGCAGCTCGTTAGTGAGTGATACTGTGTACAATGTCGACTCAACGAGGGTTGTATACACATGTTTTATATACTAAGCCTTTAGCCTATCAGCGCTTATTGTAGTAAACAAACACACAGTCAAGGTGAACCTAATATCACTGTGTTGAAAATAATAATGCTCATTACATTATGTTTAACAACTCTAAGAAATCGGGACAAGCACGTTCTAAAAACATTAAGAAGAAGGCCGATGGTAAGATGGATCGAAGACACAATTAAGATGGGCCTGATTGACAGAAAACAGAGCACAATGACGTAAACGGGAAGCGGCACGTCGTCTGACGGAGACAAAAAAGATTGGAAGATAATCGATTTTTGTACACGTATCCCAGATGTTCTTAAGCAGGCTATTATTGTACCTACTCAAATGAGACTAATATAATACATGCATAGATTAACACAGGATGGATGAAATGGCGGCAGGTCACGGGAACGATCTGCGACTCCCGCATTCCCCTAAAACTTAAGGGGAAGATTTATAAAACAATGGTTAGACCTGCTGTGTTGTATGGATCAGAATGTTGGGCCACAAAAGGGATGAATGAAAGGCATCTGCATGTGCGGAGATGAGAATGCTAAGGGGGATGTGTGGTGTTACGCGAATGGATAAAGTAAGGAATGAGTATATTAGAGGAAGTCTGAAAGAAGCGCCGGTGACTGAAAAATTGTGTGGTAATCGGTTGTCGTGGTATGGGCATGTGATGCGATGAGGAATGAGGAAAATGTCGTGAAAAAAGTTTTGAGTATGAATGTGGATGGGTATTTGAGTAGAGGAAGACCAAAGAAACGATGGATGGACTGTGTTAAGAAGGATATGGTAAGAAAAGAAGTGTCTGATGAGATGACGAAAAATAGAGGAGTATGGAAGAAGAAGACATGCTGCGCCAACCCCAAATAAATTGGGATAAGGGCAAGAGAATGATGATGATAATACATGCATAGATGACTGTGATCGAGGTAGAGGTAGAAAAACAACAAAACGTCTGTAACCCTCGATGAAAGTACGTCCACATCTCTTCAATTTTGTTTAAGTTCCAAATATGTTATCCCCCTCCCATATAACAGGGGTGCCCCTATTGTCATTTAATGAGCTCGAATTGAAAAATACGTTTAGAAGCATTCCTATTTTAAGACAATTATCAACTTCATACTAAGTATCTCCTCGAATGCCCCACGTGAGGTCCTGTGTTGAACCAACACGCAACATTGACACTGACCTTGCATGATGGTCAGAATAGCGTGAACTGCGCCGCTGCAGCAAGTCTATTTATATAAATAGATTCGTGGCTGACTCACGGACTGATAGATAACGCGGTGCCATCACAACAACAAAACAACAGTACGGCAGGAAGTCCGAGGTATGCAAGCATTTTGCAAGGTCGCTTACAGAGCTCCCTTTTACCATCAACCTAGAATAGTCCAGAGTTTTGAACCAGTAACGTTACTGCCCCTTCGTTGTTATGAGGTGCATCACTTAGGTCCATGTTCACCGAAAAGATAACAATCTGATTATCTAAAAACAGCTGTTTTTAAATAATCAGAGCGTCATCTTTTTGGTCAACATGGACCTTAGAAGATTCATTCCAGAATGTCTACGAGTATATTGACGTAATATTAAACTGATATAGATAAATCGTGATGTTTTTTCAATTCATACAAGCAGTGCGAAGCAGTAACGTGACAAGAGTTCATTTTTAACGAGTCAACAGGGTATGGTAGGTATACGAAGACTCACACAGCAGCTCAAAAAAAAGAAAACAAATTCATTTGTTTTCTCTTTTTTTGGAATAACACAAGAAATAAGTGTAATGTCTTTATTTCAAACGTTTTATGAGATAAAATGAAAAAGTAATGAATCGTTGGTAAAATAATACGTTATTAAATAACAGTTTACCGGATAATTATTTTGCTAAGTGCATTATTTGTTAAACTTGTTGTTTATTTATTTATTGGCCTATCTACAATTGTTACACTGTTTATCCTAATAACACAAGCAATATGGTGATACGAGCATAGTGAACAATATGATGCCATTGTTGTATACTGATGAAATGACAAATAATGTGTTTGCTAATCGTTGCTTGTCAAGTAAAAGTAAAAATTAATGTTTGGTGAACTGACTGGTCACCCGTCAATATACCTATCTACACTAATATAACGGAAGCCTAAATCCCTATCCAAACGAATGTATTGAGATGGAGCAGTGAGCTTGTTGACATGTTTATTTGTTCTACTTTCACGACCATCGTAATTGGAAGACGGATTTACTGTGACTTAGGATGGACAGTAAATACTTTTGTATAAATACCCTATTTACTAAATACTCCTTATTTCATGGTATGCCAGAAAATGTACCGATGAATGTAGTTTTATTATATTTCAATAGAATAGAAAAATATACCTATCAAACTTACATAATCAATTGTGATCACAACATAATGTATCCGGCCATTATAAATAGCGCGCAAAACCTGACGTATGTCATTCAGGTAGATTTACAGGGTCAAGGTTATCTAGAGCATCACTATTTATTGCAGGTACCCATTACGTCAACAAACAGCACGCTACACCTTTCTCTGTTTTGTGGTGAACAAACCATATCACTAGTTTGAGATCACACATATTGCCCATAGGTCTACTAAATGTGAAGTTGGCTCATTGATGACTGTTTAATTACGTATTCACGATCCAAATCATATCCAACGAACTTCGGAAAGATGAAGTGAAGTTCTAGGAAAATAAACAAGCAACGCATCCTAAGGATTGCCATTAAACTCCAAGGACGTAAATATGTCTACGACAAGGGCCGAGACCTTCATCAGACCGCGGTCGTGTGACGTGGTAGTGACAGACCTTGGATGGTCACCGCGAACTGTTGACGTCATCAACGTGCCGGGGACTCCCTAAACAAATGAACTAAAATAAATAAATAAATATCGCTAGACATCAACACACAGCACCACCTAGTGCCACACTAAGCAAAGCTTGTGTCGTGTACACTGGACAGTTGATATACTACATATATACTTTTTTGTTTGTAAATACATACTTATTATACATATAAACATCCATGACTCGGATACAAATGTCCATGCTCATCACACGAACATTTGCTCCTACTGGGATTTGAACCCAGGACCCTAAGAACGTAAGGCAGCCTCGCTACCACTACGCCATTCGGGTCGTAATGATTGATTGATAAGCTCTATAACCAAAATAATCAAATGTTTGAGTTAATTTGTCACGACAACATTAATTATTACTTTTTATGAGCTGTTTTTGCTGACATCTAATTGTAGTAAGTCCGTAATAAAATAATGAATGCATATAAGTGACTCTGATGGTCTATATACATTATAAGTGTGATTGATTTAGTTATGATGGCCCTTTCGCAGAAATAGTGGAGCAAGTTAATGGAAAATCAAGTCATTTAGGTACAGACTTGATAACAAGGAAAAATCAGCAACAAATCTAGAGAATAAAGAACATGACGTAATTATTCGTCCATGTTTGCATTACACCCACTAAAGGAACTAGGAATTGTTAACTCACTACATTGGATGTTTCCGTTAACTTACAGACAGAGATAAAACCAGTTTCTGTTCGTAGATTTCAAACTAAAAGAATGAATGGATTTGGTCTGTGGTTTTTCCATATACCAATATTGCGTGGTTCATTGTTTTAGCCGTATTTTTCTTTTATTTTATTCATTTCGTGCATCCATGTGTTGTGCTTGTGGCGCGCGACGTTTGGCGGCTTATGCCTAGCAGGGGACGTCATTCGGCTGATACGATGGTGATGTCTAAATTATTTATCTGCAGACTACAGTCTCAGGCAACACTTTCGCTATCTATGAAAGTATTGTTTTTGATCTAATGTCGTAGGTGTCAGCCACACTGCTGTTTGCTATCGGTAGTTCAATAATAGGTATGTTAAGCCCACAGCTCCGTCTCCATCAGAACGTGCAAGGGTATTCATTACCCTTCATTAACAACAATGCGTGTGACACTGACACTGGCCTTCACTGCGAGCACGCCGCAGAGTGCATGATATCATAAATATCCCATAGTCACCCATGGCATGTAGTTACACACGACATAATACTTATGTAACTTTTACGAGTTGACACTTAACTGCTAATGTAAATTACAGGATAACAACAGCAGAAGCCTGCCGGGGTTGCGGGCCTGTTCGAAAGAGATACACTAGCTTCTGCCCGCGGCTCTGGCCGCGTGAAGTTTGATAATTGTCCCATGGGATCTTACTTTATATATGTAAATTGCCAAACACGTTATATTACAATATAACGTGTTTCTTTGTAGCGATATTTTAAACTCTCGAAATATTGTCAACTGAACATTTGGAAGTATCTCTGCCCCCATAATTGGGACTTGGGGCACCCCCGTTAAGTGAATTAGGTTCCTTTAAACCCTGCACAAGGAAATAGGGGCCCCGCGAAGCATGGCTCCATCGACTACGATTTTAGGGGAATATAAGGTGTTTTAAGGTTAGGTTATATTAATCGGTATTTCTCAGGAATGGTACATTATCTTTTCATGAGAGTGGTACCATTGGGCAAGGGGGACCCCTCCTTCCCTTCACACCGCGTGAGTTGACTATCATCGCATGCATTCCACGAAAAATAATGCGTTTTATTGTAAGCAGTATGTTCGTTTGACAATATTTCAAGAGTTTACAATCTCTCCAGTTATTTTACAATCTAACGAGTTTGACAATTTTACGGTGACATATTTATGCCTTCCTCGAGAACCACTCTATCCATTGGTGAAATCAGCATGAAAATCGGTGCAGGAGTTTTTGAGTTTATCGCGAACAGACAGACAGACGCAGCAGAGGACTTTGTTTTATATGTAGTGAGTTCTTTTACCTAATATTTTTTTAATAACTAGACACATATTAATCACAACCGAAAACAAAGTACCCGTATTTTATAAAACGATAAATGAATGTAAAAATAGTAACGAAATAAATGAATGAATGGGTAATTAAGTACCTTTCGTAAGGAACGTGGAAAGTAGCCTTAAGTTAGGTATGTAATATATTTCATTATTTTGTCACAATTGGTTGTTGAAAGCCTAGTTTACAAACTAGTCGTTCCCATGGAATGACTAGTTATAATGGGTATATTTGGTAATTCTGGCCAACGCTTTCGTTTTCACAATTTCTTTTTTTTTCTTTTTTTTTGTGTCTTTGACTTAAAAGTAAACATAACCGTGTAAACTAAACTTATTTTCTAATCTCTATCTTATAGTGTATTTTACAAACTATAGTAGCATGTATTAGTAATTAAGTGTTGGACAATCTCACACGTACTTTCGCGTCATCTCTGACGGGATAAAGCCTTGTATTCACCATCTACTAATCTGCTTTTGTCCTGCAGTCATGACCTTCGTGAGTGTATGACACCATACCATAATATAGTAGTGATCGTACTAACGTACAGTATTTCAACTTGGAACAATTGTGCAGATCAACTCACGTGATGTTGAATGAGTGTGTGCAACATAACAAAGAGTTTAGCTGACAACGCTAACACCGGCTTTTCTTCATCAGCCTGCCTTTTCAAAACTCTTCATGGAGCAATTGCATGTCTGACCTCCACAACCCCGTTAGTACTGGGTAATACGATACCCTTGGTAAGACTGGTTGTCAGACTTTCGGACCACTGACTAACGAATGTTAGTGATCTAAAAGTGACAGTCGAGACCAACGGCTTAACGTGCTCTCCGAAACTCGGTAATAACCCTAGGCAAGCGCAGTTTAATCGGGTTTAGATCGACCCGAAGGACCGTTATAATTTAAAACCGTGCTTCTCAAAATCAAAATCAAAATCAAAATCAAAATCAAAATCAAAATCAAAATCAAAATCAAAGCATTTATTTCAAGTAGGCCAGTTACAGGCGCTTTTGAATTGTCGAAACAAAGATGATAATTAAATGTAGCTACAGTCCCAGTCACAAGACATAAAAACTGTGAAAGTACTGTAGTTGCCCATTCCCTAGCGTAGATCTCTATGGAGAAGAACGGGCAAGAAACTCCATGGACACTCTTTTAAATCATAATGTTGTTACAAAATCTTAGTTACATAATTCCTGTTGAGATGGTGCATTATGTGAGAACAATGTAGCAAGATGTGCACGATAAAAGTGTCCATAGTTAAAACTAACAAAAACAATTCAAAAGTAAAATAATTAATTAAAAAATAAAAACAAAAGCCGTGGCAACCAAGAGCTGACCAGTCCCAACCGACAGCGCCCGTTCACGAACATGACGCATGTATCAGCACCATTCAACTCAACCATTTTGAAGGGAACTAAATGACCCGACACACGCGCCACCATCAGCGGGACATTTGAGTGAGCCAAATGCTGCAGCTCAAACATAACATTCATGTTTGATTTCACAAAAAACAGCTTCTTGGATTTACTGGTCATCTTCATACCGTGATGTCCATACATCAGTGTAAACGCGGTATTACATTTTACGAGCTGATACAAACCAGCTTTATTACACCTATCATAAGGTTTTATTTGCGGTTTCACATGTTATGGCATCGTAAACATTTTGTGAGATAGTGTCATTAGACAGTTTTCCAGAGCATTTGTTTTGGTTTAGTTTGTTGTGACATTATTTGGCTCACTGATAATACTGTTGTTCTGAGATTCGGACAATGGGTTCGAAGGCCTTTAAATGTTCTGTTTTTAATTCTCAGAAACTATCTAAGACTATTTTAGATGGTAGTAGCAGCCAAAACAAACAGACCATTCTATATGTTGGCCATTAAATAAAGACATATTTGACGCAAACGTAAACTAAAATATTAGTAATCATCAAATTGTTCAACTCAAAGTTAAAAACAATTATGAATGCATCTGAACTTTCAATTCAAATGATAGCCTAGACTGTCCAACGTGAAAGTTTCTTGTTAATCTCTGCGTTTTACTCAGAATCGTGTCAAGTAATACCTTCGCTAGAGAGCCCAGAACCACACAAAGTTAGTTCATCACATACACTTTGACGCGAGCCGCCTCGCGCGCTGTGGAAGTTTGCACGTTACAATGGAACCTCTCGCATATTGCATGCTCTGTGGTATAAGTGCAGGGATATTACCGCTGTAGCCTGTAGTATTGATATATACGGAGGTGTTAGATACAAATAAATAATGTTAATAACTGAAATATCTTTGAAGCTTTGCTTAATTAACACAAGTTAATAAAGTTTTGTTGGAATCTATTGCCCAGTCAATGAATTCACTCGGTCTATCACAACTCGTAGCTTGACATTAACAGCTTGGTGGTATTAACAGCTTGGGAAAAGCATAGGCTTCTACCAAGCTGTAGGCTTTTGAGAGCTCTGCAGTCTTCTTTGAAAGCAGTTTGTGTGGTAGTATTAGATGGTTTTAGATATAGGCGGTATTAACAGCTTGGCAAAAACCTATGCTTTTCTTGGAATCTAATACCATCTAATACCACCTCCATCGTCTATTACCTCAGAAACTGCTTTCTAAGAAGACTGCAACCGCAACATGCAGTTTCAAAGGTGTCAACTGGTGATGACAGAGATACAAATGGTTGCCTTACATGGCACACGTACTGAATACCGACTCGCATATCTATTTAACAGAAAATGTGCATGTCAGACACTATAAAACAATCATTTACTTATTGGAATTAGTCCATCACCCACTAATAATAACATCCGACAATCAATTTATATGAGCAAGCAGTCTGCATGTTTACCTCCATAGCTTAAAGAGTTTTAGACATAAAGCCGATATATCCATTATAAAAGGCAATGGGTTTATTGCCCCGAGCGGCGACAGGTAATGGTTCGTCGCGCGGGGACTACTACCAGCTCGACGGAGATGGATCGAGCTGCCAGCGCGAGCGACAATAGCTACTCGAATAATAGTAGTGTATCCCACAGCACAGTCAGTAATTTTTCCACTGCAGCCGCTTGTTTTCATACAGTGAACGACAATAAATCACCAAGCTTGTTAATGGGATTTATATTTCAGACCATTGAGTGACTTGTTAGCTACCTACTGTCTATACAATCTCCTTTAATTTAAGACTTTTAGTTACATTATGCATCCATTACATATGAAAACTGTCATTTTTGGACTGACGCTTTTTTCCCAAACTTGCTACTTCAACCAACTAATCTCCTTCGAAACAACTTAAAGCAAAAATTAACCATTAGTCATTAATGTCCGAGAATAACTTATAATATTCAGACGAATTCTTCTTCCTTAGCTGTGGAAGTATCGTCAAGTCCACAACATCAATACATAAATCGTCATTTCCCTACCCTTATCGTAATTCACTTAGGATCGGGTCTCAGAATATATTCTTCCCACACTTCTCTTTTACTCGTCATCTCATCAGACTACTTTCTACAAAAATTGCTTTTGATGAATGAAAGTATCTTAAATTCTAACTCAGCCTCGAAAGATTCTCAACCTTCCCCTGACTATACTCGTTTAGCATGTCCGATTCCAGTTAAATTAATACCTTAATGGCTGCTGTAGGTCAGTTACCTGCCCACATAAAATATGGTTCTAAAATGTGCGAGTGTCAGGTACGTGAGTCAATGAACACGCATCGCTTTGAAAGCTTAATTTTAGCATAAATTGAAATTATGGTCTAAAAGCCAAAAGGAGGAAATAATTTATAGTATCTTTGAATAAGTACCATCCATCTTAACAATTATCTCCATTTCTGATTCAATACCAGAAACAAACAATAAAGTTTTACCAATTCAGAAACCACGAATTAAAAGTAAAGTACTTACCTACAAAAGTTAAACAGAGTAAATTCAACTTATTATTTAAACAATGAAATAACTTCGAATAAAACTGAACACAATCGGATTGGAAGCAAAAAGTTTTCTCATTCAATTGAGTCAAAATACAGTTCAAATATAGATTCAGTAAAATATTTATACATTTTAATGATCACAGCTCATTTCACAGAATATTCATTATAAAGGGTTATTAATCAATTAGCGAGGTTTCCAAATAATTCCGCGTGGTATTCCGACTCATTACTGTGAAAGCTCAACACATATTGTATTTTCGTTTTACAAATAACGCCCACAAACACAAACAAACCGGTACTTTTTCGTGAATTGAACGATCAATTAATGATAGGGGTTAAAATATATTTTTATATTCTGTTTGGGTGGCTTACAGACAACAATATAAAAGTTATAGTGGGGTATTTAACGATAAGCCATTATCAAGCCACCATAGGTAGCTAAAAAATGTTTTATTAAAATATTTATTAATTATTATCTAAAATTTTCTAAACATTTTCTCATCTAAAAGAAAATTCCCTTAACCGATTATACAAAAAAATAAATTTATTTAATATTAAAACTTACCCTTCTCAAAGAAAACTTAAGAAGTTCGCGACACAAACTGTAAACACGCACGAGCTACGGCGTAGCTTCGTAGCAGCGTAGCACGGGCGGGCGGCGCGCGGGCCTACGACAGACTGGACTTGCCGCGCTACGAAGCTTTCATGCGTGGTCCAAGTGTTGAAATATGAGCGGTTATTATTAATTAAATTGCTACAATACATTTTGATTTAATTTTAATTGTACATGTACACATTTTATTTAGGTCAATGCCATGTCTCCAATTTGTTATTTTATTTTCAGTACAGATTGTACCTACAAGAGTTCTTGACTAGGTATTTTTGTTATATACGGTTGACCTTGTATAATTAAAAGCTTTCAGACAATTAACGAAAGCACTGTATACTTCGTAGAATTACGTTACACTATTGTCTGTTACGTGTCTCATTATTCAGTAATGACATAATGTTACACAATTAAAGGTTCATTCGGGGCGTATATTAACTGACTTGCTAAAATAGACACAAAAAGCTTGATTGACTTTTAACAAAGAAGTGGTAGATAGGAAATTCTGTTCACTTAATATGTCGTAAGTGCGTCTTGTAGGTGTAAGTGAGTAAAATTTAAGTGCGACTAATTAATTTAGTTTAGAGGAACTATTGGGCCGAGTTTACTCCGGACTTAAAGTCAGCGTCAGGGTGAGAGCCAGCTCAGTGTGAACTCGAGTGCATATGTGTGATCGTGGCTGCTTATTGTGGGTTCAGTGTGAACTAAAAGTAGATATGTATGGAAAAGCCAACTGTACACTCCAACATAGTCGGTGGATGACAATATGTTTGGTGTGAAAATGGCTTGGTCATGATATCCAATATCTTTTTTCAATCATAATTTCCCAAGTTGTCTTAGCCGGATGTATTCGCACTTTTATTGTTCTGGCAATTAAGAATTTGGCGCTGGTTTGTTTGTATGTAATACCTATTTGTTTCCCAGTTTCTTATATCATTATTTGAAAATGCGTTAAGTCATCTATGAAAATAAATAAAAGCATTGCTTACTTCAACGCAATTTTTTTGTTTCTTTTTGTGAACTTGTTGATCAAAGACAGGTTTTCAATTAAACCTTTTATTGCCTTTGTCAATGGCGTGCCAATGAACACAGCAAAGTTCAGAGGTTCAGTAGCACGACGCTGTCTACAAACACCTACATCGAAGTCATTTGTATGGAACAAATATTTGCCAAAAGAATATACCGTACATCGATGAATAAAATATAAATTATTGCCCTTTACAAGTAAAGGCTAAGCTCTCAAGTCATTCGCAACTCCAATTTAAATATTTAAAACGTATTTGACTTAAAGCGTTTTGAATTTTAAAAGTTTTTTTTAAGAAGAAAAATGCGTCAGATGCTTATTGGCTAAACTTTAGCCAATTAGAATCTGACGCATTTTTCTGCTTTAAGTGCACATACTGTGTAAGCACTTATCATGAATTTTGTTACATGTTAAACAATGATAAGAAATGAAGAACACGTTTAAAGACATTTAACAGCGTTAGGTCCACATTCACAGCATCAGATGAACAAAGCTTTGCAAAGGAGATGTTTTATAATTATTGGTAAAAATGATTTCCATAACCTTATTAATCTTTACTTTTTACCAGGTATCCGAACCAGGCGCTACTATACCAAATGATTTACGATCTCATAATTACTTAAAACGCAGTAATTATAATTTATGTCCGTTAAACATCGCCGGGTCAATGTCAGACCCTAAACATCGGTTAATAAAATTTATAGACTTTAATATAGGTCAGTTCAACCATTTCGACTGCTCTAGATTTTTTTCGTCCTGAGCCTTTCAAGGGTAGATGCGTCTGATACTCGATTAACTACTTCGGAATTCGGCAACCTTGTAAGATCACATATTCTTTGGTCGATAGTCGGATTGTTGTTAAGATCAGATAGCACTCTCTCAGGGATTAAGTACTGGTTCTGATCGTACTTGAAGCCAGAACAGGGGGTCTAAAATGGCCGCTTTAGCGGAACATA
The DNA here is from genome assembly GCA_916618015.1 of Xestia c-nigrum. Taxonomy (NCBI): domain Eukaryota; kingdom Metazoa; phylum Arthropoda; class Insecta; order Lepidoptera; family Noctuidae; genus Xestia; species Xestia c-nigrum. The sequence goes on along the minus strand of OU745246.1, from coordinate 532,206 downwards.
ATATGAATCACGTTAAAAAAAAACATCTGAAAATGGACTTTATACCTAAAATTTCTAAATTTTTAACGTGATTCATATCATGTTCTGCTAAAGCGGCCATTTAGGCCCGCTGATAATAAATAATAATAAATATCGCTGGACATTACACACGGCGCCATCTAGTGCCACACGAAGCAAGGCTGGTGTCGTGGACAACAAATAGTTGATATACTACATAATTATAGACTTTTTGTTTGTAAATACATATAAACATCCATGACTCGGAAACAAATGTCCATGCTCATCACACAAACATTTGCCCCTACCGTGATTCGAACCCAGACCCTAAGAACGTAAGGCAGCGTCACTATCGCTACGCCATTCGGGTCGTCAATACTGATAATGATACGTCTATGTAGATTTATAATTGTAGCTAGCATCGAAATGAAGAAATATCGTTCTCGAATCTAGCAGAAAGATCTGAGCATTTTATTGGTAGGAGTTCATGGCTAAATAATAACAGCCGCTCGGGTCGATCTTTAGGTTAAGCCGTGATTGCCTAGGTTGGTTTGTGGATGGGCACACGTGGTTACATACCGAGTTTTTTCCGTGCCACGGAAAGCACGTTAAGCTGTTGATCCCGGCTGTCATTTGTAGATCTTTGACAGTCGTTGCAGGTAGACAGTGGCTCAAAAGGTCTGTCAGCCAGTTTTACCAAGTGGTATCGTATTACCCAGTACTAACTGGGTTGTGGAAGTCAGATAGGCAGTCGCTCCATGTAATATACTGGTAGTCAGCTGCATCCTGTAAGACTTTAAGCCGACTCCAACACTGTTGGGAAAAGTCTAGACAGATGATGATAAGTACGTAGTATTAGTAGTAGGAGGGATTAATCGGTTAAAAGTTTAACCGATTTGACCTATTTATAACCAATATGTATTATATGGGTTTAGATTAATGAATTAAATACTATTAAATAACCAGAATGACAGAGACAAAGCACCCGCACTGACTATAATCTCCGTAAAGTTCTTGCACATTTTTATATCCACAAATGAACTTTGTACGTAAACCAGGTATTTAAGGCTGACAGTTTTTCAACTATACGGATAACCTGGTCCCTGCTTTTTTGCTGAAAATCACACGGAAAATAAGTTTCTTAACCAGTCCTCAACTGAAACCAAACAGTAAATATCTCTTGTTATTCCATTAACGGAAGACAAACAAATCAGCGAAAATTTCTAAATTACCTGAACAACGAAGTAGAAATACACCCGGTTAAGACATCTTCATTTATTCCTCCCATTTCCGCCTTCATTCATTTGTACCATCCAATTCTCGAGAGTCAAAGAAAGATCTAATCTGATTATCCGAAAATCTCCTTGAACTTTTCAAGATATTTTCTTTTCCTCGTTTCAAACATTCGAAAATACCGTGAGGATTTCGATGCAGTTATTTTCGGGTTTAGTTTTATGAGGAGTGACGCGATGACGTGTTCGTGTGAGTATTCACTGGTTCACTGGCTGTAGAAACAAACACGTCGATTTCAATAATTTATGCACGCAGTACTGCTAATAAATTATATTGTTTTTAAACAATATCCGACGAAAAGTAATAACGTCACTGGGAATACGTGAGTGTTCGACATTGACTTTGGAAATATATTTTGAGAAGTATTTATAATCAAGTCTTTTGTTTCCAATTTATGTTATTTTCACTTACACAAAGGACTATATGGCTGTATGATTTGAGTTGATATCAGAATGACTATTTAGAACTTGAAAAAGTCAGTAATGATAAAAGTGGTAGGCGTGTAGTTATAAAGTGAACTTTACGTATCATTATTTAAGTCTTTTTTACAAAAACATCTACTTGTTTACATATTTGGGGATACAATTGCGAACTCAGAATATTTTTGTCTCGACGACGAGCCAATAACAGTGGGTTACAGTGTCTGGATGAATAAATATAAGAATTCATATATTCGAGAATCATATTGAATCTTTTTCTCTTTTTTCTAGGTATAACACATACATTTTATCTTAGGAGATTCTTTTATACTAGAATTTCATTCATACGTATCACATTAAATATTGGATGACTGCGTCCAATAATATTCTTGATTCATGAAAAGAGTCTTGTACTTATAGAAAGGTATAGCTATCCATGCATATTTTTTTATCGCCAAAGATGGATGTCATGACCTGCCTAGTCTGTTCCAATCATGTCCCAATCGACTGCGAGTCTAACTGACTCCTTACTTCCTCCTTAGAGTTATTAGTACCCATCTTCTCTGGTGATAATTATAATTCGTACAGTCGAAGTAAGAGAGTTGAAACCTGGTAACGCGCCACACTACAATGCAACTGTAGGTTCTCTCTGCTCAGCGGTCTGTTTGATCGTGATGTTGGTCTAAACTACGCAACAGAGTTTGATGTGATTTACATCATTTAGAGAATTGATTCCGAAAGGTAATGTTGACTATTCACTCATTCCTTCCACAGATGAACACTCACACACGTAAACTCACGCATCCGCACGAACACCCACACATACACAATTAAACATGTACGTACACCCACTCACACATACACGATACCCACACACACATACACGAAGCACACCTACACACTTAATGCATGCTACTATTGTTTTTATCATTTTTTATTTTTTTTTGATGTACTGCTTGTAGATTTTTCCTGCATAAGAATCTGTTAATATCACTTTTGTCAATCTGCACATGTAACACGTACCAGACCCAACTAGTTACTAGGGATCGAAACTGTGTCTCCTAAACACAGGCTATTTTGTAGCCTAGCTAGGACGACAGAGCATCATCCACCGTATTGTAGAATACAACCTATTATTAATGTACGAGTACTTTTGTAAAAAAGCTGTAAATCTACAATCTTATTGGAATAAAAAAAAATTAAAAAAAAAATGTATGTGTGTACTAAGATGAAAAAAAAACTCAATATTTTATCTTGTTTTTTTTTGTGAATTAGGATCAGGTTGCTAATGTATTAGTGATGATATTTTATATTGTAATTTGATGTTTTCTACACAAACAAACTAATCTCATAATGCTTGAGTATTTTGGGAGCTATGCAGTCCTCTAAATCTAAGTGGTGTTTGGTAAAGTGCTCAATTACTTGTTCTTTCATTAAATATATTTAGTCTGTGGCCTCTACGACGCGCGACACAAAATAGGCTCAGCAAACAAAACGATTACTAGGCAATTAAGTTTCACTGTTCGTTAGTACAACCATCCAAATACAAAAGAGGTTTATCTGAACAAGAAATATCTGTGTGGACTTAGATTTGTCAGAGTTAGAGGTCCCAAATGAACTCCGGTTGGAAAGTTAACAAAGATGTTTAGTTTGTGTTCCCAGTGGAACTGTGATGGTCGACCGGTCGTTGTGCGGACTGCCCGGTTGTTGCCCACAATTTAAAGCTGAGTACATAATAGTGTTGTGACGTGCCGGGAAACGGCGACATTCAAAACGTGCTGCGACATGTTTCTCGGCGTGTCATGTAGTTTCATATGATGACAAAACAAGTCATTTTGTAAGACAGGTGTTATTGTTACTATGAGTATGAACATGGCAAAATGCATTCAAAATAGTGAAGTACTTCACTTTTTTTTAATATTTAATATATTAATATTAATATATTTAATTAATAGGCATGTAAGTCATTGTATTCTTTAAATAATAGTTATTTGTCACACGCTCACAGCAAAATTGAGTTTTGTCTGTAAACAGCAAAACCTGCTTGTTCGAGGTGCTGCTTTGAAAATTTATTAACAGTGTAAAATTAAATATTATTTTTCTTCTGTATACGTAAAAGCTAAGCAGTATCTCTTTTTAATGCCGCTGCTTCTATAGAGTTTTAAACGAAAATGGGTTGACAAATGTAATTCAATTCAACCCTTAGGCTTTAACAAAAAAAAAACATTTATATTTTTTGAGAAAAAAAAACTAATACATTGTTACTAATGTAACTTGTATTCAAAATAGAAATATGTAACTACTATATTTTCGTATCTTGAATGGTAGGAAATTGCCCCAAGCAACAACAATATCATACTCTATTGTTGTTATAAGGACCAAGCCTTATTTACTGTTTAGGGAAAGCCTTATGTACACAAATGTTCCGCAAATTATTTCGAACGTGTACCTACAGCTACTTACACACATTTGATGTTCAAATAAACATGTAACATGTTGTAGCGGTCCAGATGTATTAGAAATGTGATTCCTTCTATTACATTTAATTACAATTACATTATAAAGGCAGGAAAATGATGATGATGAATATTGTAATCGCGAACTAGCAGTACTAGTAGATATCGTCAAGGGTCGTTTTTGTTGGGAAAAGATTTGTTTCCTGTAGTGGGACAGCTAAAGTCTCGTATCCGAGAGCCGCCGAGTGCTAGATCCATTCTATTGTTGAGGAATGATCTGGGTTAGGTTAGAACAGTGACCATTAGCGCCAGATCCAGATATTTGTTGTTGAATCATTTGGGTTAGATGAGGTATAGTATGAAGTTTCCGGATATTTACATACAGATTACAGATTTATCATTACAGAATTTTGGCTTAATAGTACCCCAATATGAAAATTAGGTGAAATAAAGTTAGGTCAACTGATATTTATTATAAAGAGCATTATACAAATTCAAAATTATTTTAAATTAACGTTATACTAAATGTTATTAGAGCAAAAGAAGTTTATATGACATGTAACATTAGATCACATGAAATTAGGTTATTTGTTTTTATAGCATATGACAATTATACAGGGTGTAAACCACCTCTTCACAAAGCCGTTAACCAAGCATTCTGTACATCAAAATAAGTAACTTTACGCAAAAATTATTGCTGGGAAACAACTTTTTTTTTTGAGGTTATAACTCATGTTTTGCGGTAGAACTCAAAGTAACGCATTTAAAACATTTTGCTGATGGATGGATTGAATAGTATGGGGGTTGTGGAGGTGTTAAAAGTAAAAATCTTAATCTTAGTTGTAACTATGACCACCATACCTGGGAACCTTCTAGTTACGGAGATATGGGGATATCTCCGTAACTAGAAGGTTCCCAGGTATGGTGTAGAACAATAGTTATTTGTTATACAAGAGTGCAAAGTTGTTTTTTAACCGCGTGCTCAATTTTGATGACCGAGCAAGCGAAAGATTCTAAAATTGAGTCACGAGCGAAGCGAGTGATTCAAAGCTTAGAATCTTGAGCGTTAGCGAGGGAATCAAAAGAGCACGAGGTGCAAAATCTTTGCACTCAAGTGCAACACGTAACTTTTCATCCCACCTCAGCGAGGAAATGGATAAACGCAAAAAAAATGCGCATTATTAACAAATTCAGTTAATTCTTTTGGCGTCAAATAAACTTCCTCGTCGCTAGATAATGAGTGGTCATTTTAGGTTTTTCACTTGTTTTCAAGTTGGATTCCTTGTTTTTAACCTAAGGTGTTAACAATTTGACGCGAAAAGAAAATGGCGCCTGCAAAACATATTAAAAAAAGTACACCAAGAAGGTTCCGAGTCTGAGTTCTTAACAAATTAAAAAAAAAATGTATTATAAATTCGGCACCATAGAGGTAGAAGTAAATAGGTTTAATGATGTTTTGAATTCACATGCTTAGTGCACTCGATGTTCTATATTCAAATTTACGTTACCCTCATGCCGATAAAAACGGCTTTTGCACTCAGATATCGAAGAGCAAAAATACTCTTTCCGAGATGGGGGGATAAAAAAAAATATCGCAATGATGGGGAGAGCAAGTGCCCTTCGGCTTCGCGAAGAGGTGTTTTACACCCTTTATAATGTGAACGTTATTTCAAGTGAAAATATACTATTTGTTATCATGACATATATTGCCCCACCCGACACAATAGGATCATTTAAGGCAACCTTTGGATGGATTTAAGGGGGAAGGAGGGACAATACTGCAAGTAGCCTATGGTGTACCATTTACGTATATACAATTAATACACACATATACATACACTAGCTGACCCACGCAACTTCGTCTGCGTCGTATAAGAGAGAAAAACGAAAGTAAAATAAAAACCCGTTTTTGCAACATTTTTCATTCAGAGAGAGACAGAGAGAGACAGACAGAGCTCCGCTCCTAATGGTCGTAGCGTGATGTTATATAGCCTATAACCTTCCTCGATAAATGAACTATCCAACACAAAAATATTTTTTTTAATTAGAGACGGTAGTTCCTGAGATTAGCGCGTTCAACCAAACAAACAAACTCTTCTGCTTTATAATATTAGTATAGATAAGACATACATACTTAGATACATTTTTTTATTATTTACTATCAAGAAACAAGAGCGAAATAACTAAATTAAAACACCTAATACAATTTTTTGATTATATTCATATTCATTTTATTTTGCGTACCACAAGTTTTAAAAGATGTTACAATGAGCTTACAGCTAAGAACAATTATGGACCCTGTTAGGGCACAGCAATAAACAAGATTACCTAACATAAAATTTTAAGTAGTTACTAAAATATATTATGTAGAGGGATATTATTTTGACGATTATGATTTTGACGACCCGAATGGCGTAGTAGTAGTGAGGCTGCCTTACGTTCTTAGGGTCCTGGGTTCGAATCCCGGTAGGAGCAAATGATTGTGTGATGAGCATGGACATTTGTTTCCGAGTCATGGATGTTTATATGTATCATAAGTATGTATTTACAAACAAAAAGTATATATGTAGTATATCAACCATCTAGTGGTCCACGATACAAGCTTTGCTTAGTGTGGCACTAGTTGGCGCTGTGTGTTAATGTCCAGCGATATATTTTTTTATATACATAGTTTTTTTTATCATGCTTTTAAAAAATAGCAGAGATTGAGCACGCCTTAGAGACAGTGTCTATAAGGCGTGCTCAATCTCTGCCAATATTTCTGCAAGGCATTCCATAACCGTACTGCTTGAACTGTAAAAGACTTATTAAAGAAACTGGTAGAAACAATTGCCTCACGTTATTAATGGACGGCCCCTAATATTAACAAGTCTGAAGTAGGTACTTAAACATAAACAAATAGGTCAATACGCTTTGGAGGAAAACTTTACTTATACAATACAAGAATACAACCGTATAAGTTGTTAGTAGAAACACGTGCCATTACACCCTTGGCCTCAAAAACGCACCTCGCATTCATAGGTTCGTGCTTCAATGTAATCACGATCAACGATCACCAGAAAGTAACTTGTCGAAAAGAAAGGGTAAATTATTTTGGTAGCAAGTGTAATAATTTAAGGTATAAGTTAAATATGTATAAGTTTTTATATGTCATTATCTATATAACTATTTTCTAGCACTTTTTTAGTGAAACTTTGAACGGAAATCAGCAAACCCGCACGAAAATCTTTGTCTGTACTCTTGGGCAGGAAAATCTTACAATTTTCTTAATTGACTGACTACTTTTAGATTCCCGTAAAGCTTCTGTGCTCTCAGACCTCTTTAACCCTCAAATACAGACATTATCGAGGTACTTAAGGTAATGGAGGTAGGTAGTGGTAGGCGGGAGGGTCTCCCTACTGCATTATCCCTCGCCTACCAACTAGTTCTGGGGAAAAAAGATCCAATTATCCGTATAAATCGGATCGATGTAAAGGATATTGCGTCGGTAGATGCTTAATTACCCGCCTCTCAAAAAGGTGAGAGAATAATGTATTTGGATTGTCACTTTTCCTTCGATTCGCGGAAAACTGACAATACCCGGACTAATCTAATGTAAAGGCTTTTTTGGAAAGTACACCTGGTACAAGATAGAATATTGAGAGCCTTTCATACCTATGAAACTAGCATGTGATAACTAAACCTAGGTATTTTCCCTTATCGAGACTACGTTCAAAATGTACCTTTCAAAGTTAACATGTTTACAAATACTAGCTAGATCAGCATTGGTATTGAATTGCAATAAAGTTACCTTTATCTAAATCGAGTTCTATATCATGAAAACAACATTTCCATCTAGATATATATTTTCCATAATATTATCCCGGGATCGGCCTCTTGACCGTTACGCATCACTACCCTCCAGAGGTCAACGAACTCAAAGACGTAGCTCGAAAACAAAAGTTATCAGAAAGGTACCGAATTATCGCATTTTCTCGAAAAACACAGAATTATTTTGGGAAAGTTCCTATGGGTTATATTATCAGTATCTAAATATTTTTGTGTGACTGGAGTGTTTTCTTATAACATTACCTACCCACCTAGATACTTGTTGTTTTAGTCAATATTCTGTACCAATTGCTACAGAATATTACTCATAAATATTCCGACAAATCACTTGATAGTTTATAAATCACGCGAGTCAAGAACTTTGTTACACAAAGAACTCGATACCCCCTGGTTGGATTTCTAAACTAAACAAACTTTAGACAATATTAGACAATAATTACATAAAGCATCCTAGTGTTCTATCTACCACGATTTATGCAGGGGAAACTTGAAGAAAGCTGATCGAATTTGTTCCAAGACTTTTAACTAAACAAGGTAAAGGTTTCCAATGTTTGTTTATCACAACACTCTTGGTCAAATAAATGACTATAGGTAGCCCGATGACGTAAATGTCTTCGGATTTTGAACACGTTAATAAAACTGTTAGTTCATTCAAGATAAGACATTAAAGTATTTTCGCAATTTGATTTCAGTTTGACCTAGTACCTTATACTGAACAAAAACTAAGCGCGAAACTGCAGTACAAGTACGTAGGATTCGATAGGACTCGATTAGATAAATTTGACAGTTATTTGCGATAAAATCAGTTTTTATGGAGTCAAAAACTAATTTTATCGAGAATAACTGTCAAATTTATCTAATCGATTCCTAGGTTTGTATTGATACCAGCTATCCCTTAAATAGGTTTTATGCGTGGCCGCGTAAAATTCCGCTATCTGAGCGCTCATTTACAGCCGCGGCGCGTCCAGCGTCGCGTCGGGCGGCGCGGGCCGCTTAGAATTCAAACATGTGGCAATGTATGAGAGCGTTTACGGAGAAGCATTTTTACGCGCGTCTGCTTGAGGGGTCCACCCTTTATAGCAGAACTTTTTATGCCATATTATTACTTTGCATAACAGCGGATAGCATAAACTTCATTTCGCAGAAAATCGTTTGGCAGACACGCATTTATCATACATTCAAACTCATAATTTTGTAAGTCAGAATCATCTAAAGGCATAAATTTCATATGCATAAAAATTTTAAGTCGAACCATCTTGTCGCAGATAGTTGGAGGTCAGTATCATCGTTTTGCATAAATTTCATATGCATAAATATTAAACGTTGAACCATCCTATCGCAGAAAGTTTAGGGTTAGAATCATCTATTGGCATAAATTTCATATCAATAGTCATTGAATGGCATATTTTATTTAACTCAATTAATTATCGTTTTGCATGTATTAATTATTGTTTTTAAGTGATTAACTTATTAGTTAATCACTTTTACCAATTTTACCAATGTTATTAATTTTGTACAATTTTATTGTTTTTTCTTAGTATATTTACGTCACAAATTTTATTACTGTTATGAATTTTATCCATTTCCCTATTTTGTAATTTTTGCATGTATTTTATGAATATATTTGTATGCGCTGCTGAATGGGTCGCACACACCTTGATTGATAGCTTGAATGATAAGTCACGGATAGTCAAAGATGATGGTTTATTGAATATATTTAACTACCACGTAACTAATGCTATATGAATAATGCGTGAATGAGTACAGCTGACTATGAACGCTGATTGTGTACTGTCGCTTTACACTATAATTTGTGCAAGGTGACGGAAAAGTGCTGATATATGCAATGCGCGCGTGCCATGTACGAAACATGACTCGTACATATTCCCGGGCGAGAGAGATGCGAGTGGATGATGAAAATGAGTTACAGAGTGCTTAAATGCTAAACTTATAAATTTCACCCAAGTTACAAAACATGACTTATAACTATTCTTAGCCATAACTAGAATTAGTCACTGTCACCGGACACCGGTGTGGCGAATGTAGGTGTCCTCTTGTGGCGTTTGATGCTGCTGAGTAAACTCGAAAAGTTTCTTAACTCAACCGCCTCTTCTGGCTTTTTCGAGTCTCTCGTGCGTGGCGTCGGAGCGTCGACGACCTCGTGCTGTGTCCGCACCGGCGGCGGCAGAGGCTGCGCCTCGAAGTCTGACTGTAAGTTGGCACTTCTCTGCCGACGACGACAGATCCACCGACACAGATAAACTGTGACTGCTAGTACAGTGCATGCCAATAACACGTAGATAACTGAATATTGGTGGATGTCGTGGCTTGAGATCTCTGTGATCAAGGGGTTTTCTGACTTCATCTGCTCGATCTGTTCTTTGATGTGCCGCAATGTGGTTTCGTGATCAGTGAAGTTGATTTCTAATTGTGGCACGGTGACGTTGATGATATGGTTGATAGGTGCGATTTGTTGCGATTCCAAGTCAATCGCAGTTTTTAACTCTGTGTATCCCAGTTTGTGTGAAAAAACGGTGAAGTCTTCTCCTTTAATTACGCAATCTGAATCCAGTGCTATGACACCGGCTTTAGCGATTTGTATTGCGGTAATCTGATGCTCGCATATGACACGAAGTGCGCACTGTCCGCAACAATAATAAAGGTAAGTATTTATTTTGTTCAATTCCATCCAATTATTGCGGCATGCTGCTATGTTTGTAAGACATCTGTTTGAGCCTTTATCTTTGATACACATGCTGTCTTCTGACTTAAACTGGAAGATGGGTTTCCTGGAGTGACAGAGGCGAATTGATTCGTCGTATTGGACACATTGTTGTATGTCTCTCGCCGTCATTGCCAGATAGGTGTCTTTGCGTAAGTTGATTGCGATGTAATCTGATATCGGCACGACGGCGACCGTAGTGTTCCCATGTTGTTGTGGTATTGATATCAGTTGATATAACTCGTAACTCTCTCTATTGACCAGTGGTATTCTAATTTCAAATATGAGGTACTGCTGTGTCACCCTTGTTTTAACCTTCAGAAGGTGGTAAATTTTTGGTAGTTCTGTCTGTATGTTTTCTATCGGTAAAGATAACTCTCGCGATAATTGTCCTGAGATTATGCTGAGTTGGTCTCGTAATTGCTTCGGCGTTAGTAAATGAACGCTAAACATTCCATGATGAATATCTGTTATTGTGTCGATTATTGTGTCTTGTATGGATTTTAGCTTAGTGAGCATATTTGTAGCTATGATGGTGGACAGTGCCAGCTCGTTCTTTACTTCTTGCTCCTGCAAACCTTTATTCAACATATTGGTTGCCTTCGTTAGGTTATCCGGCTCGAAGGACCATAAAGATGTATGCGCTGCTGATGCACTGACCTCCTCCCACTGAGATGTAGTTCCCGAACCACCAAATGTTAATGTTTCCTGTGGCGATCACAGGGTCCGAAGGAATCTCTCCGTACGATATTGAGCGCCTTCTCAATCTGACTGGGGCGATCCGCTTGTGGAAGACCAGTCAAACCGATTCGCTATCGTAAGTAGAAACACTTCGTACCTGTGCGGCTTGCAGCACTGTTTGCTCCTGGAGTGGTGATCCGGCTCGAAGGACCATAAAGATGTATGCGCTGCTGAATGGGTCGCACACACCTTCATTGATAGCTTGAATGATAAGTCACGGATAGTCAAAGATGATGGTTTATTGAATATATTTAACTACCACGTAACTAATGCTATATGAATAATGCGTGAATGAGTACAGCTGACTATGAACGCTGATTGTGTACTGTCGCTTTACACTATAATTTGTGCAAGGTGACGGAAAAGTGCTGATATATGCAATGCGCGCGTGCCATGTACGAAACATGACTCGTACAATATTTTATAAATTTTATACGTTATTCAATTATACCAGTGTTGTTAATTTAATAAAATATACAATAATTTTACTTAGTTGGTACTAGTGCAAAATCTTTCGACGATATTATGTGTTTCTTTATGTTTTTCGAGCGTATGGCACTCGTGGCCTGCAGGTGAAAATCATAATGTTTTGGGTTTAACGGCTAAATAAACATAATTTTCTTTCTTTCTTTTATTAAAACAGTAGATTGAGATCATGTGGTTTTTATTTTCCTGTAAGAAGCAGGCAGACATGCAAACAAACATACACCATGCATGCAGCAAGCATGCAGCAAACATGCAAACCTGCATACACCATGCATGCAGTAAGCATACGGCAAGCATGCAGCAAGCCTGCAGCAAGCATGCATCAAACGTGCAGCAAGCATGCAGCAAACATGCAAACCCGCATATACCATGCATGCAATGAGCATGCAATGAGCATGCAGTAAGCATGCAGCAAGCATGCAGTAATCATGCAGTAAGCATGCAGCAAGCATGCAGCAAGCATGCAGCAAGCATGCAGCAAGCATGCAGCAAGCATGCAGCAAACGAGAATGCAACATGCAGCAGGCATGGTTTCTGTCACGGCTCCGGCGCTGCGGGGCCCCGGCGGTCCCACGCGAGCTTCTCGTCGCAGATGTGTTTCAACGCTCACCACCGCAGCTTCGGCTTGCTGGCCGGTTAAGCCGGCCAGCCTCAGCCGCGGCGGCGAGTGTTAAAACCACCTGCTCCTCAGCTCGCGGCCCGCCTCGCCCCTCCGCGCCTACGCGATTTTAAATTACACTCTAGGGGTAGGGCAGACAAGACTACGTGGAGTCGGTTTTGGAGCGATTCGTTTCTGTCACTAACTTTTCTAGCACAACATATTGACTTTTTAAGATAATATTTTAATTTTAAATTAAGGTTAAAATGCTATTTTGTGGCATTAAAAAATGGCAATACTGCCAAATAAAATTATTCCAAATGAAATTCTGCAATCTTCATAGTATGCCAAGTGAAATTATATCAAATAATCGTCGTTCTAAATAAACATTATTCTAAACGAAATTATGCGAAATTTGAACAATGCCAAAGGTAATTATGCCAAATAAAAAACTGCCATCTAAAAGTATGCCATTCGAAATTCGGTCATACACACATTCACCCAAACAATAAGTATATTTAAAAAAAAATATGCCTTTAATATATTCGTTTAAAGAAAATTATGCCAAGTGTGTTATGCTAAATGAATTTCGGAGCAACAAGATTCTGCCAGATAGATGAAACCCCTGCTTGAGATGTAGCGTCGACCGCCGCGTCGGACGCGGCGGTGCACGCGGCGTGCGACGGGGCGTTGTGTCAGTTATATCATGGAGCCTTCTGCCAGTTTTGTTTGTTTTTTTTTTGACGTGACAACGTCTTATAAATTGGTTTGCCGGGTGACACTTCAAGAAACTGCGTTACGCTCCGCTCACGTTATGCGCTCACAATGAGAGCGAGTGAGAGGCACGCGTCCCTTCCACTCGGGCATGGTTAGCCCGCCTAAGAGCGAAAGAGACAGACATAAAAAGTGAAAGGCACGCGTCCCTTCCACTCGAGCACAGTTAGCCCGCCTAAGAGCGAGAGAGAGAGAGTGAGAGAGATAGGCATACACACCGGTTCATTTCATCCTTCTTCCTACTATACGAATGAATATTCACATTAAAATTATTTTACCACTCAAAGTCGTTGTCACGTAAAACTTTCGCCCGTATACCGACTTTTTAAGTAAATAAATAAATAAATAAATATCGCTGGACATTACCACACAGCGCCACCTAGTGCCACACTAAGCAAAGCTTGTGTCGTGGACACTAGATAGTTGATATACTACATATTTACGTTTTTGTTTGTAAATACATACTTATTATACATTTAAACATTCATGACTCTGAAACAAATGTCCATGCTCATCACACAAACATTTGCTCCTACCGGGATTCGAACCCAGGACCCTAAGAACGTAAGGCAGCGAAAGTGATAACGAAGGAGTTCGAGAACGAAGTAGTTCCTGAATGACTGACTGGAATCAAAACACAGCGTAAACCGCTGATCGTAGATCTAAAATCAATATTGTTACGAGCTGGGTATGAGATAAATTAATTACTACCGATTAAACAACACAATAACTTTATTAATCACAAAACAATCAAAACTTAATCACAAATACACTACTGTTTACTATTCACTTAGATATCGCACTTGTAGTTCACTTGGATTCGCTTCGTTGTGTCGCTAAAACAAGACTGCCGGTCGCGGCCCTGAGCGCTCTATTTATACTCGCCAACAGACACACCAGAGTAACCACGAACATTCGAGAGGGTCATAAAAAAACACTAACAAAAGAAATAGTAAGTACCTACCTACAAGGTAGGTATTACCTATAAAAGTGGTAGGTATAAGCTACTTGTACAAAACAAACAAATATGAACCGTATGCCCTAGGCGTACGGTCGAAATTCTAATGTCTTTGTATAAATAGGTCGCGAGTTTGTACCTACCTAACTTTAAAACTAATAATAATGGAATTTTCTCGAACTTCTAACGTACACACACTGTAATCACTGGCTTTCTCGAATGTTCTAGTAGGTCCGATGTAACACTGCCCCCTCCTTAGACATGCTCGTCCCGAGCATCATTAGTCCCGTAGTATCGCGCCAACCGGTCTACATGCACAATTTTAGGCGCACCTCGTGGACCCTTCTGTATTCGGTAGGTGACATCGTTGACCCTAGTCACGACTCGGTATGGCCCATCCCATTTTGCTTGTAACTTCGGAGACTTCCCCTTGCTCCGCACTGGGTTATGCAACCACACCAGTGAACCCTCGTCGAAACCCCTACCGTTTGCCTTCCGATCATAACGGGTCTTCATCTTCTCAGACATCTGTTGGCCGGACTGTCGGATATGCTCATAAACATCGTTCAACTTATTACGCAAGTCATTCGCGTAATCTGTTACGCTACATGGAGCATCAGGGGGAGTTCCAGTGATTAAATCAGCAGGTAACCGTAGTTCCCTTCCAAAGTTCGCGAAGGCTGGTGTCACAGTCGTGCTTTCGTGGACTGCACTTCGGTAAGACAGAAGAAACGGCTGTATGTGCTTGTCCCAATCCCTTTGCCGGCTTTCCACAACTTTCGCCAGATATCTCTCCAACGTTTGGTTGAATCGTTCCACCATTCCATCGGATTGTGGGTGGTAAGAGGTGGTTCTGGTTTTATGGGTACCCATTAACCGACAAGTCTCTTGAAATACTTGCGATTCAAAATTTCTTCCTTGATCGCTGTGTATTTCTAAGGGTACTCCAAAACGACAGAAGACTTCTTGAACCAATTTATCTGCGACAGTTGTTGCTTCTTGGTTAGGAATGGCGAAGACTTCCGGCCACTTTGTAAAGTAATCCATGACCACCAGGAAGTACCTGTTTCCGCTCTCACTTACTGGAAATGGTCCCGCAACGTCTAGTGCTATCCGTTCCCAAGGGGCTCCAACGTTGTACACTTTTAATGCACCTCTGCTGCGTGTACGGGGTCCTTTCACGGCCGCACAACTGGTACATTTACGGCACCAGTCCTCCACATCATCTCGACAGTGGATCCAGTAAAAGCGTTCTCGAATTTTTAGTAGAGTCCTTTTTACCCCCATATGTCCTCCAGAACATCCATCATGGTAGAGCCGTAGAACTTCCGGTACCTTAGCTTTCGGAACAACCATTTGTAGATGACAGCTGTCCCCTCTAGCGTTTTCCCATTTACGGCACAAGACTCCATCCTGGATCACCAAGCTGTTCCATTGCGCCCAATAACTCTTCGTGATGGAACTCATCGCAGCCACATCACTCCACTTGGGTTTAGGAACACCAGCTTTGATCCACTCGAAGATCGGTTTGATATCCGAGTCATTGTGCTGAGCCTGCTGTATAGTTACCTTCCATTCATCGCTAAGATGCGTTCTTAGCATCCTCACAGGCACCACTTCCTTAGGCTCCTGTCTGGAACTACGCTTACAATCTTCAGGCAATGGTCTTCTTGACAGTTCGTCTGTGTTGTTGTGGTTTCTCCACTGTTGCTGGCCAGTCTTCTTAGCCGCTTTTCCCTGCTGATCTTCTCTCGGGGTGCTGCGCTTAGGGCAGCTGGACCGAAGATGACCCCTTTCTCCACAAGTGTAGCACCTAGGACTATACCCCTGTGGGCGGTCGCGTACAGGTGATGCAACAACCTCCCTGACACGGTGCGTTCGGTGGTCTTGCCTCACTGCCTCTACTTCTAAGGCATGGGCCAAGGCGTCCTTCAAGGTCTCATGATGCCCCAGTCTCACGGCAGCTCTAACTTCTAAGTCACGTATTCCATCAACGAAGGCCTGTACCAGATTTCCATCAATCAGTGCAGGGGCAGACTGGTAGGCTTTCCGAACGAGTTTTTCAATTTCCAGGGCCCACTGCTGTAGGTTCTCGGCACTACGTTGAACACGGTCCTTCAACTTGGCACGGAATACGTGCTCCAGGTGCGCGTCGCCGTATCTGGACTCCAACGCCTCCAGCAGCTGCTCGTAGGTTACATCCTTGCCGAGTGCCTCGAGAATAGTTAAAGCCTGGTCTCGGAGGCCCAAAGTGAGCGCGGTCATGGGTTGTGGTTTGGTCCATCCATTCGCCTTCATGACGGCCTCAAACTGGATTTTGTAAGCCGACCACGAAGATGTGCCGTCGAACGGAGGCACCTTAAAACCACGCGAAGAAGGTGCAGCAACCACCGAAGCTATAGTTCCACCTTCAGTCTTCAGTTCGCTCAAAGCCTTCTGCACCCCAGCAATCTTAACTTCGGCCTCCGAGATGCGATTCTCGTGCTGGTGGACCTGTTCTTTCATCAACTTGATGTCCTTGCCAAAACTTGCATGCAGATCCTTTATGAGGAGCATCTGCTCGTCCTGGCGGCGGACCTGCTCCTCTTTGTCTCGCTGCAACTGCTCTTCCAACCGACGAGCCTGCTCCTCTTGACGGCGAGCAGGCTCCTCCTTGTCTCGCTGCAGTTGCTCTTCCAATCGGCGAGCCTGCTCCTCTTGACGGCGAGCTTGCTCCTCTTGACGGCGAGCTTGCTCCTCTTGACGGCGAGCTTGATCCTGCAGCAGCGCCATTAAAGCTGACAAGTCTGGCGCCCCTGATGCTGGAGAAACTCCGGATGGGCCAGCGATTGGCTGTGACGTAGGCTGGACACCACCCGGTGTCTGTGTCGGAGAATCCCCAAACCGCCTTTGGTCCATATCCTGCTGTCGCTGACTTCTGGTACGGATACCGTCCGTGTCGTCCTTTGGTAGGATTGGCATAATTTATCTCTCACTTCTGACACCAATTTGTTACGAGCTGGGTATGAGATAAATTAATTACTACCGATTAAACAACACAATAACTTTATTAATCACAAAACAATCAAAACTTAATCACAAATACACTACTGTTTACTATTCACTTAGATATCGCACTTGTAGTTCACTTGGATTCGCTTCGTTGTGTCGCTAAAACAAGACTGCCGGTCGCGGCCCTGAGCGCTCTATTTATACTCGCCAACAGACACACCAGAGTAACCACGAACATTCGAGAGGGTCATAAAAAAACACTAACAAAAGAAATAGTAAGTACCTACCTACAAGGTAGGTATTACCTATAAAAGTTGTAGGTATAAGCTACTTGTACAAAACAAACAAATATGAACCGTATGCCCTAGGCGTACGGTTCATATATAAATAGGTCGCGAGTTTGTACCTACCTAACTTTAAAACTAATAATAATGGAATTTTCTCGAACTTCTAACGTACACACACTGTAATCACTGGCTTTCTCGAATGTTCTAGTAGGTCCGATGTAACAATATTAACATCATTCATCCCATAAAAAAGGAGTGATTCCGTGGATGTTTCCAACTTGATTTTATCGAATCAGAGATCAATTTTCAAAATAAATTGACATGCCTTTCATATTGTTCCTTCCCTCTTCCTGCAACGCGCGTGCGCCGGCGCCGCAGCGTTGTCCGACATTTCTGATGAGAGTTCTTGACCGTTCTCAGTGGTCAAACAGCTGACACTCTGTACCAAGACGTATTTTTTTCCACGTTGCTAATATGCATGACATCCATAAGATTTTTAGCCTATAGCACTCACCAGTCAGAAACATTTTTTTTTAAATTAGATCAATATTTCCGTAGATTACCACCTGGCTGATGTGATGCGCCTAGGGTTGAGCACATATTTATTTCACCAGTCGCTGTCTTATCCCAACGATTAATTCTGAATGTGTCTTGACAAATTCGTTGGTCTTTCAAATTGCTTTATCTTAGGCTGACCCCACATTTGGCGTGCGCGATCCTCGGGCGTGCGAGTAGCGCGAGCGCCGCGCGCGCGCTGCGTGAGCGTCGGGTGTTGCCGCCGTGTGACGTGCATGCAGCGTGCGCGCAACGCGCGCGCGGCGCGCTCGCGACGCTCGAGACAGACGGCGGCGGGGATAGCGGGCGAAGGGGTAAGAACGCGACTCGAGCGTCGCGAGCGCGCCGCGCGCGCGTTGCGCGCACGCTGCATGCACGTCACACGGCGGCAACACCCGACGCTCACGCAGCGCGCGCGCGGCGCTCGCGCTACTCGCACGCCCGAGGATCGCGCACGCCAAATGTGGGGTCAGCCTTAAAACCACACGCAACACATCCTTTTAACTAAAATCTCTAACGAAAACATCTGGATCAGAGATAAAACGGTGATTCTCAGCCAATCACGGACGCGTACATTTGTCAGATATTTTTCGTTTATTGTTTTGTATCGAGTAGGTACGTGTTTCGATTACCGATAGCCTTTGCTAAATAATGGAGCCATTAGCATTGTTCGTGAAATTAGCTTTTACTCGATAACTTGTTGGCCTATGGCAGTTAATGTATTTTTTTGTATCGAATTTCATGCTTTGAATAACAAATTCAAGCCTGAATTGTCTCAGAATGTAATTTTTTGTGACAAATATTTTTACGGCAACCACGATAATGGTATGTGACCGATTCCTTGCCAGAAATACCATGACCATAAAACCTGTAATAATATTATTCCCACGGCTGGGACACAGGTGAAGCCATCCATCTCTCGAGTACAGTGCGTGTTAGTGTTTTTATTGGAAACCGATCAAACACAATGTGTATGTAAGTATGTACAAAAGATACAAACTGTATCTACATTGTCTCACTGACCGTAATAGTGACTAGAGGTACACGGTAATGCACGGTAATTACAAATTTTTCGCTTGTCAGCGCCGCCAGTGCGATGCACCGCAATGCACGGGCGCCCGGGCGGCCAGCGCAGCGTGACGTGGTCGTCACGCGGCGAGCCCCGTGTTCCACCTACATCGTTAGTGTATCTACAGACACAATATTTTGTTCAACAACAACTGGCTATGAACACGGATTTACTTAAGTGTTTTCTTTGGGAGAATCTCTAAGACGACCCTTCGTTTTTCAGGGCGCTTGCTTAGCAGATCATGAAGTTGTGAACTGCGAAAGATTAATCAGTTGGCAAGGATAAAGTAAATATTAATGCCCGATGTGTCACTAACTCTGTTGTTTGAAAAGCCATTATGTGAATAAATGCAAACATATTCATAGAACAAACGCTATTATACTATGAATGAATTGCAATGATGAGGATTTTTGAGGAATATTCGCAAAAATAAGTTACCATTGTAAGTATTTATGGGTTGTAGCAACCCAGACCGATACGACTCGACCAATAAGAGCGTCCCGCGGTCGCGTGCCACTCCGATATACGGAATGATTCCATCTCTTTCCCGCGTGGCTGTAGTAAGCGTGTTACCGATCCGCGCGGGGTCGCCAGCAGCGTTGCCAGACCGTACCAAAAAGTACGGTTTTCCGTACTATTTATCACACAATCGTACCTCAACCGTACCTCAGTGTAGAACTGTAGACCGTACCTTTTTCGTACCTTTTCCATACTAGTGATTTATTTTCACTACAAAGGGCAAAAAAAATGTAAAAACTCGTAAAATATTTATAAACTCGTGGTAGGTTAAATTATTATTTTACGATTACAGTCTGTCGAGAAAGTAATGGAAAATAATGAGACTCATACTATCTTCAACTTTCTGTCAGATTTTAACTAAAATATGGACACAAATTACTTAAAGGGAATTTTCTGAGTTCCTTAAACATTATTTCATAATTTTTTTGACAAACAATTTGTTTACGGGTTAAAATTTCGATTATGGGCCATCGATTTATGGGTCGGGGAGGGCGGGGGGAGGGAGGAGGAGAGGGGGGCTACCCCCCTGTGCCATCCCCACACCGCGGAGCCCCATGGTTATGGAGATATCCATGGTTAAAGTTTTGAGGTTAATATAGGTTAAAACACAAATTTCCATCAATTTGAACTCTAATTTCCATAGATTTATGGGGCGGGGAGGGCGAGGGTGGGAGGTACCTACCCCCTGTCCCATCCCCCCCCGCAGAGACCCATGGTTATGGAGATATTCGTGGTTAAAATTTTGAGGTTAGGTTAGCGTATTTTTCGACACCTGCCAAGATAGCTGAGCGGGGCTCCAACTTCTGGGTGGTTTAAAAAAATATAACCTCGGAGGAGGTGGCGGGGTCGAAGTGAGCGAGCGAAGCGAGCGAACACAGACCCCGCCACCTCCTTCTAACCTAACCTGTGGGGTGCCCTAAAATTCCATTGTACTGTTATGGTCTTGCATCCGAGTCGAGGGAGAACCGGTCGACGGAGCCCCGCTTCGCGGGGCTCCTACTTCTGAGTGGTTTATAAAAAAATAACCACGAAGGAACCACTTCTAACCTAATCTATCCGTGTCGGGGTGCCCCAAGTCGGCTTAGGCAAAACTAGCTTGTCATCAAACACTCCATTATAATTTGGTGCTCAATTTACTGGTGATCAATACGACAAAATTGAATGAAACACTTTTTATCGGTCAACGGAACGTGAAACGTCAAATTTGACATCTAATCTACATAAATTGCGTTTTATTTTTCAATTTAAATGGAAAATTTAAAAAATTATATCTCGTAAACCGTGAGCCTCCGCAACTTAAAATTTTGTGAAAAGCCTCCTGTTAATGAGTACTATCTACAAAAAAAAAATGAACTTCCTACTCGTTGGCCCATAATGGAAATTTTAGCCACTGTGAACTGTGAATAAACTTTTACTTTAATTTTACAACCAGTGACTTTCTGTTTCCCCTGATTGAAACCTCTTCTCATAGGGTTTTATATTAGTTTCTAGCTGCTGTTCCGCATTTCAATTACTACCTTAAAGGTTATGACGACCTGAATGGCGCAGCGGTAGTGAGGCTGCCTTACGTTCTTAGGGTCCCGGGTTCGAATCCCGGTAGGAACATATGATCGTGTGATGAGCATGGACATATTATGTTTCCGAGTCATGGATGTTTATATGTATAATAAGTATGTATTTACAAACAAAAAGTATATATGTAGAATATCAACTGTCTGGTGACCACGACACAAGCCTTGCTTAGTGTGGCACTAGACGGCGCTGTGTGTAATGTCCAGCGATTTTTATTAATTTTTTTAGTATCCTGAAGATCAAGCCGAGCGGCTGTCATTATTTTTCCACGAGCTCCTCGGGCGGGACCACAGAAATGACTAAAACAGAAATACTTACCTATATAGGTTTAATATAAACAGAAAGTATCACAGATCGTCCGTATAATATTCGAGGGCGCTCATTTTAGGAATAATTTCTTAATTTGTTACATCTAATGCTTCTATTGTTGTATTAATCAGATTAGCCACACTTGTGTCTCCTCTCAAGGTAACCTTCCGGCTATTTAAATAATCCTTGCTACTCCTTAATAACGAAATTTACTTATATGATGCTGATTTTAGTGTTTGTATAACTAGTAGGTAGTAAGATCACACATGAAGACTTGTTCTGAGACTGATCTGAGTCAAAATGATATCGTCATCGTCCAATCAAATGTTCAAACACGATCTGACAGGAAGAGATTCAACCTTTTTTATTCGGACATTGACCCCCAACTTTTATTTTAGTTAAAAATGTTTGCTATCCATTCATTTGGAAGTTTATTCAAACGATTAGGCTTTGCTTTCAAAGTCCAGTGACAGAGCATAATACCACGGATTTAAATGAATATTGTAGACTCTCTGGTATTCCACACGAATTGTTTCTTTTATAGTCGTTAAAATAGCATGAAATCATCAGTCAATGTGATGTAATAGGGTATAAATCTTGTGTTTTCTTCGACTTTTATGTTTCTCTGAAGGTCGCTGAGGTCATGGGAGATCAACTCTGTTGCTGAGCTGTTCTACGAATAGATCAAAATGTTGTAGGAGGAACATTTCTTTTTCACTTTTATTTTGGCTGAAGTCATGATGTAGGTTCTTCATGAATCGATATTCGAAGAATTGACTTTGCTAGGTACATTACAAATTAATGCAGTAGGTAGGTATTGTGGGATCGAAATTAACCAAGTCCAGGTACAGAGCAGAACTCACAATAACTCATCTTCTTATTAAAATTCCTAAAATTAATATTGCCTTAGACTCGCTTAGAAAAATAACCTCAACATCTGCCCAGCCCAGCCCTATCCCAACTAGGTATATTAGAGCCTGCTTCCAGTCAAACTGAGCAGCTGAATAATATTTTTACATGAAATGACTGCTTATCTGACCTCCACAAACCAGATAGTATACTGGGTAGGTATATTAAGACACTCTTTCGTAAGACTGGTTGTCAGATTTTGGGCCACTGATTACCTGTAACGACTGTCCAAGATCTTCATTTCACAGCCACGCCGCGCCGGGATCAACTGCGTGCTCTCCGAGGCACGGAGGAAACTCGGTTTGTAATGGGTGGTCACCCATCGACGAACCAATCTAGGGAAGCGCGGCTTAACCTCGCTAGTATTATTAAACACGATCTTCTTATTAGAAAAAGTACCATAAATGTAAATTACAACAACAATCAATAAAGAACAAGAAACAATTCCGGGCAACGCCTCGTCAAGTCCGATCATAAATTCATGAACTATTTAAAAAGCAACGACCTCATTAGTGCATCTAGTAACAGGGTTAAGGTAATCGCAACACTCTCACACACACATGCAGCTGCACCAATGTGTAAATGTATGTGTGTTCGTGTCGTCACGTGCCGCGCGACCGCAACTCCACCTGTGCTCCTTGACATTCAATATGGCGGAGTTGACCCGCTCATCTAGTGCTGGAGCTATGACATAGATTTGTTTTATAGAATAGCATGATTGTGTGAAGGAATAGGTGTTGAGCTTAATATCCAGGAATAAAAAATCGGAGACATGTTTCTAAAAACTCGCACCGTTTCCCATTGTCCAAATAAGACGAGTGGGTCCATAACTGGGATAAGGTCTATGTTCTAGTAGTGATAACAATTATAGGCTGATAATATTGTAGTATTGTCTGATGTTAAATTCATGTTAATTAATATCTGCATTATCCCTGCACTAATTCTATATTTGTTGAGCATCTGGCAATCGTTCGTCGAAATTGCTTTTTTTCTTTCTACAACAGCTATCTTTACTTCCTTCTTCTAAACCCATGTCAGCTCACCTTCTTCCTCCAAATCGATGTTGAAGATCTTAATTCTCAACTTGTGAATTTTTCAATTCTTGGTTTTACCTTCAACTAATTTAGCTAAAACGTACAGGTACTACGTTCTCTATGAAAACAAGAATCAGTTGATATATGTAGGACAGTGAATACATAATACTTGATTATTTTTTGCAGTCATAAGTACTAATTACAAGCGTCTTTATGATCTTGCTAATGTACTGCAAATAATTATCCTCGTCCGTCTAACTATTACCAGTTATTAATATTGTTTCTACTATTATTTACAGCTAATATTATTATGATCGTCTTCCTTCCTTCTAATATCTTCATGTTTATTTGCGGATGTAGTAAATACAAACAATCTCTTCTATACTTGAATGTGACGATTATTGAAATTGTACAATTTGAATTATAGACTTCACTGACTAAGGTCTATGTTCACCAAGAAGATGACAGACTGATTATCTAAAACAGCTGTTTAAAACGCATTTTTGTATGGGAACATGTCACAGTAACAGCTGTTTTTAGATAATCAGACGGTTATCTTTTCGGTGAAAATGGACCTAAAAGATTGATGAAAGAAAACTTCTTATAGTTATTACTAGTGTTAGACTATTATCTAATAGACTTAAAGCGCATTTCCAGCCTGAAGTGAAAATAAATAGACAACGTTTAAATAATTAGAATTAATCTAAATTTTTTGTACATTTTTTCACTACTATCTTGTTGCACTTCAGCTAGGACTGCCTCACACGTGCTTGGTGAGGTAAACTCCTATATAATTAGTATCATACGTCACTTTCATGTCCGTTAGTACGCTACTCATGTGATCTTGTCTGTTTAATGCATTGGATACAGTTCAAGTATTTGATTAAAAAACTGGTCAGTATTGATTTTAATGTAATAGTATTGGTTTTTATAGCTTTTTAATACTGATCTAGATTCTAGATTGACGAGAAAGGTTGAGGTTACGTAATACGGAGGTCAAACTGCATCTGCTGGAAAGTTCAATTGCAATGAGGGTCTGCAAAGTTGTACCAAATCTTCATCTAATCGGGTCAAAAAGTAATGGTAAAAAGTTTACACAGTTTCCTGTGTCTGCTAGCGACAGTCTGTCTACCAAGCGTTGATTGTGCTGCCCTCTGTCTCCATTGTTATTTTCTGATCGGAATGATAATCTTACTAATTCAGTGAGTCATTCATATGCTGAAGGTTCACGTGCCTATAAATAGAACAATGTCACAGATAAGTGCGCTGGAACATCGGGCCCCCGCGACCGGCGCAGGGGTCCGACCACTCTCTCACTTGACTCAATTGAGTCTAACTGTTTATCGCTCCACTGGAAAGTTCTGGAAAATGACATCATTTGGGACGTTTTTTCCTTTCTTCTGCGTCCTTCGGTCATCGTCCTAGTTTTGCGTTGATAAGGATATTATTATAATCGTCTGTCTGATCCGATGGGTTATTATCTTTTCTATGTAAATTATGAGGTAATCCGAATGGTTAAGTCATGTAGATTGGCCAATAAGCCTAAATATTTGCAACTATGCTACCAGCAGGAATCTCAAATCAAAAACTGCATCACATAGTGCAAGAAAGTCACAGTACAACTTTCCGTTCTCATCAAAACAACTCAAGCACCGGAAGATCGCACAGTGTTCACAAAATGACTGTAATTTGTTCAACAGCCGGTGATTTGCGCGCTACTGCGCGTGTTGCGCACGCACGGGCGGCGGCGCACGTGAACAACAACGACTGATCAGCGGGTCTCTGAAAGTCTCGAGAGGTATAATGACTGACTTCAACACAACTCACAAGAGGTAATAACTTAGTATTTCAGCCGTCACATGAATGAAAATGGCCTCGACGTGCGAGTCTACACACAGATGTGAGACATCACATCTATCTTGCTGAATGGACAGTCATCTTAAACAAGGAAAAACTGTTATCAGAAGGGAATCTAACTAAACAGCATCGACACCAAGGTCACCACAACCATACTGTTTGTGTGACAAACGCAGATACTTACAATTATGAGACTTTTTCACAATTTTATTTTTTCAGCTATGACTACGTGATAAGTGCCATTGGAATTAAGTCCGCCTCTGTACTTTGTGCTGGAAGTGTTAAATAAATAAATAAGTAAGTCAGCATTTGTAATTCTCGGCCGCAGTATGGTGTTCCCTTTTCGATCAGTAAGTTTAACTCCCGAGCATTTAAATCATGCACTAATAACATAAAACTTTAAAGTGGTTCGTGTTTCATAACTCAAAAGGAAACTTGAACATTTCCAAGATTCCGAGAATCGGCTAACTATACCACTTATGATGTCAGCAGCGAGAGCGCTACATGTCTAATGAAAGCGTTTATATTAAAGTTCCTTCCAAGGAAACTGGAAAATTCATCAACTGAATCAAGCTACTCGTGCGTATGTCACTACGGGAAAATGTTTCATTACGTGTACTCTACGTGTGATTGGAAATGATAATCAATTCATATAGATATTTCGCATATTCTGCGCATTAAAGATCCAAATAAGTACCTACTTATAATATTAACAATCAATTAGGCTGGCAGTTTTGAAAGTTTATCATAGTATTCAAAGGTGTAGGCTATGTTTTCATTATTTATTTAAAAATCAACAGAGTTATAACACTACTGTATGCTGTACGCTATTTCTCCATTACAGTATTTACAGGATTCTTCAATAAGTTCCATGAAAGTGAAAATTGTGTGCATTGATCCGACCAACCGACGCTTGGCTAATCCCTTTGCTACACTCGATCGTTTAGTAGCCAGCGTGAAGTCCATGGCCGAATTTGTTGATAAATAAACAATAAAGTGATAGAAGCAGGGCGTCCCACGCGGTCAGGAATAGCTCAAAGCTGACAGGATCCCGCCAATTCGGCTGGCAGCGGCGCGGCGTGCGTCCGCGCAGCTATTCTTAGCGCGCTGACATCCTTCCTGCCATTATCCAATTCTGGAGCTGGGGGCGTAAAATGCTGCTTGACTGTGTGCTTTGTTAAATTATGTTCAAATATCTTCACGGAAGGTGCGAGGCGTTTCGATTTGGTATGGCCGAGGCCTAAACAGCTTCAGTGGCTATGACACGTTTAACTCGAGTGCGTGATGAAATTAACCGAGAATTGTACAGGACCTACTGAAAAAACCAGTGGCATCCAAATTTTGTCAAAGTTTTCTCCCAACTAAGTAATACTGTAATATGATATGGTGATGGTATTTGCCAGAGGTAATTCAACTACGTTAACAATTTTCTACTTACACATTTTCATGCAGTTATGTGTGTGTGTGTGTGTGTGTGTGTGTAGGTATTGTGGTGAAAGCGTCATTTTATCGGCGACTACTACGCCAAATGTCGTAAGTGGTCTGTTTGCGCTCCCTCGGGAAAATGTTCGAAGGCTCGCTGCATACAATGCAGGACATTATTATAACAAAGCCAGATCGCTACAGGTACTAACTTTGCGCCATCGATAACTTTTAGGTACGCTTTATTCCGATGAGTTAATCTCGCTGTTCTTGAAAAGGGGTCTTCCGGGAAGAATGACGCAATCCTTTGATGATCACCTCGTCATCATTGACGCTAAGTCTAGGCCGAACACAACGAGTCTAGGTAATGAGGATCAGACCAGATAACCTAATAGGTCGCGCTGACGTCTTTGAACTAGACACGGTAATGAAGTAAATTGAAGGATAGGAAGAGGAACGACTAATTGACTAACTGTGGTTAAGTCGGGATATAGCGGGAGTTTCTCGAAGGACCAATATGCGGGTTTATAATTTTTGCGCGGGAAAACAGATTATGAGAAATGTATGTTGCCAACACTTATAAGAGAGTAATGGGAAAGAGGGACTTACTTGAAGGTGAGGATGATCGCCTGGACCGATGACGCGACTGGAGTGCGCCGGGTTGAGATCCAGCACGGGTTCCGGAGATTTCTTCAGCACTTCACTGGTATTAATTGTCCCACGTTGTGTTGGCCAACACGTTTTTAAAGTTTAGAGTCTTTGCGGTGGTTCAGCTGTTAGCGCAGCTGTTAGTTTAGAAATATGTGTGCGGTGCGGTGAACGATTCAAACGGAATAGAGAGATTCCACCATGGCGTTCTCTTGTCAAAAACCGCGGCGGAAGTTGACGAGCACCTTTCTCTTTCTGTCACATGCGACGTAGTAGGAAGGAAGGAGATAGGTGTATCAAATAAATGTTGACAACATGAAAAAATATGTTTGTTTTGGAAATATTTAAACAATGAGGTGTACCACGCTCGTATATATTATAGTAAAACTTGTACTACAGAAACTTGCGTAAGCATCCTGCCCGGCTTTGAGGATATGTAGTATTCTCAAAAAGAGGAAAAATATATGTTAAAGCGGACTAAGAGAGAGAAAAATAAATGAATATGTTAATAAATTATTACAGCTAAAATTTAATTGAGTGGTGATATTACTGAGAAGGTAAAGGACATAGCTTGACAACGGGCCTCTTGAAAGAACCGCTGCATGTCTTCACCATAGCAACGCGGATTGTCCCATCCTTACCAGGGAAAACTTCTGTGATTATGCCCATTGGCCAACGTAAAGGAGGGACATCGTCCTGATGCATGAGAACCACCGTACCAATCTTAATGCTGTCTGCGGCATTCAACCATTTTTGCCTAACTTGTAAGTTATGTAGGTATTCTATTCGCCATCTTCTCCAAAAGCTGCAAACCATTTGGTCAAGCAACCTTTTGCGGCAAGTTAGAGGCCTCGTTGTTTCGGGAACGTTCACGACAGGCAACGAAGTCAACGGAGAAGCCATTATAAAATGCGCGGGAGTAAGCGGCTCTGGGTACGGGTCCTCAGTCAGGACACAGAGCGGTCTGGAATTTAGAACTGCCTCAATTTCAGTGAGAACAGTAGAAAGCTCCTCATATGTGAGAAGTTGAGAACCGATAACACGGTATAGATGCGATTTAATAGATTTAATATTAGATTCCCACAGCCCTCCAAAGTGGGGAGCGCGGGGTGGAATCATTTTCCACTCTATGCGGTAGCGGTTAGCAAGTAGTTCTTGCAATTGAGCTTTGGCTCCAACAAAATTTGTCCCGTTATCGGAGTATAGGTAAGAAACCGGTCCTCTGCGGGAGATGAATCTTTTAAAAGCGGAAATAAAAGTGTCCGATGACACGTCGGTAACTAATTCAATATGAACCGCTTTGGTAACGAAACAAATGAATAAACAAATGTAAGCCTTCTGACTTCTTTGACCTCTGCGTCTACACAAAGTTACTTTAATGGGACCAGCGTAATCCACACCCGTATGCACAAAAGCCTTAGTCTCCTGCACGCGGCAAGCGGGTAAATCAGCCATCTTTGGGCTAGGGTGAGAAGGAGAAATTTTGAAACAAAAGTTACAAGCGTGTACTCTTTGTCTGATGACACCTCTAGAAGAGAGGATCCAATATTTTTGGCGTAACAGAGAGCTTAGAAGGCTTACACCGGCATGACAATAAACGCGGTGATAATAATCTATTAGAACATGTGTAAAATTATCATGTTTCGGTAAGAGAGCGGGATGCTGAGCTTCATAAGGAAGGTTCGCATTTGACAACCTGCCCCCGATTCTAATTATGTTGTGCTCGTCTATAAAGAGATCGAGTTTTTTAAACTGTGAGCGAAGCTTTTTACTTTTAATTTCGTCATAAATATCTAAGAAATGAAATTGTTGAATACAATGGATTAAATAAATTTCAGCGGTAGCTAATTCACGGACAGTAATTGTCTTAAGTGACTTGCCGTAAGGAATAATACGTAAAAATCTTAGAATGTATACAATTATACGCAATATTTTATTTAAAGATGAAAATTTTAGAGAAAGGCTATATACTAAATTAAGCTCTGATACGGTAGATACTAAGGTTAGTGATTTATTATTAAATTCAGGTAATTCCTCGCTGCATGAAGAAACAAACGGAGTGATAGGCCACTCAGTAGTTGGGCGCAGAAGCCACTCAGGGCCATGCCACCATAAACCGTGATTTAGCAACTGTTCAGGTAGAAGACCTCGAGATAGACAGTCACTAGGATTTTCCTTTCCGTTAATATGGTAAAAGTGTTTAGGATCAAGATTTTCTTGACATTTAGCGACGCGGTTACTAACAAAAATGTTCCATCTGTGCGGTGAGGAATGAATCCATGAAAGTGTAATTGTAGAATCGGAAAAGGCAAATATTTCATTAATAGCTGTTCGAGAGCGGTAAGTGTCATAAACTAATTTAATTAAGTTCGACAAAAGAACAGCGGCGCAAAGCTCTAGACGAGCCAGAGATACGACCTTAACAGGTGCAACTTTGGATTTAGCACACACCAAAGTTACGTGTATGTTACCATATGTGTCAGTGACGTGTAAGTATATGACGCAGCCATACGCATTCAAGCTGGCGTCAGCAAAACCTACTATATTTGTCACGCAACCCATAGTAACGGCTACATGACGAGGCAATTTTAAAGAAGAAAGTAGAGGCAGTTGCTCTTTAAATTTTTGAAAAAGATTTACAATAGACTCGGGCGGAGTTTCATCCCAATCTGTGTTTAATTTCCATAATTCTTTTATGAGTAATTTCGCGAATAAAACTACGGGAGCAACTAGACCGAGAATATCCCACAAGCGGGCAACAGTGGAAAGTATGGAGCGTTTAGTACAACTTTTATCCAAAATAGATGTGGTAAAGGTGAAACAATCCTCGGAAGGAATCCATTTGAGTCCAAGAATTTTTAAATTATCCCCGTCAGAGAAGTTAATAGAAGAACGGTTGGAGTGTGGAATAGTCTCTAGTAGTTCAGAGGAATTACTTGCCCACTTATTAAGATCAAAGCCCCCCGCCTTAAATAAGGCGATAAGTTCTGCGGAGAGAATCTTGGCTTCCTCTAAAGTAGCGGTCGAGTTAGCCAAGTCATCCATGTATAGCTCATGAGAAGCGACAACGGATGCGCGCGGGAAGCGATGTTTTTCATCCTCTGACAGCTGGCGCACAGTGCGCATGGCTAGGAAGGGACTGGGCTTGAGACCAAATGCAACTCGGTTAAATTGAAATTCGCGAACAGGTTCAACCGTATTAAATCGAAACAATATTTTCTGGTATTTTCGATGCTCATCAATAACAGCAATTCGAAGATACATCTGTTTTATGTCAGCTGTAACTGCAATAGGGAATAAACGGAAATTTAGAAGTAATAAAAATATGTCAGCCTGTAAATTCGGCCCTGTGTGTAACAAATCGTTCAATGACACGCCATTATGAGATTTGGCGCTCGCGTCAAGGACAATACGAACTTTAGTAGTCTGCTTATCATTCCTAATAACAGGGTGATGCGGTATATAATAACCTATAGTCTGGTCAACAGAACTAGGTGTAGTTTCAGTTAAATAATTTTGATCAAGATATTCTTGGATTATTTCGTTATAACTCGCGCGCAAAGTAGGGTCGCGAAGCTTAGTTTTTTCCAAATTAATTAAACGTCGATAAGCGACAGCATAAGAATTTCCGAGTGAGTCTGGATTTTTACAGAATGGTAATGCAGTACAATACCTACCACTAGAGTCACGTGACACACTAGAAGCGAACAGCTGTTCACACTCGAGTTCAGCAGGGCTCATAAAAGCTTTTGACGGTATTTCTTCAATGTTCCAAAATTTATGTAACGATTCGTCTAACGAAAGAAAACAATGAGAATTATCTGTATTTAACGCGGTAGAAAAATATGAAGCGGTATTTAAATGAACGGAACTTTTATCATTGTTAGATAAACTAGCGGGTACCTCACCCATAAGAATATAACCAAACACGGTTTCAATTGCGGAAGGCGCGGTAGGTGAGATAATTTTATCATGCAGTAATAAATATGGGAAAAGTTTAGCCCCTAGTAATAGTTCAACCTCACCGGGAATGTGCCACAGTGGATCGGCTAGCGGTAATTCAAGCAAATGTTGCACTGTGGAAGTGTCAACAAAGTGAGATGGTAATTTATCCGTGATACAATCGACTACAAGAGCGGTTATTTTAAAAGAATTAGTTTTATTTTTAGCAGTTACTGTTATCTCAACGTATCCTGTAATAGGTCGCGAAGACGTTCCTACGCCCTTTATAAATGAATTTGAAAGCGGTATAATGTCTAATCGTAGTTTTTTACAACAAGCTGAAGTAATTATATTATTTTGCGAAGCGTTGTCTATTAAGCATCTAACAGAAACGTACTTGTTATATTTGTTATCAACATAGACTTGTGCTGTTGACAAAAGCACGGTGGTACGCGGAATGTTTGAGCCTACGCGAGAACATGCACACAGCGCCACCTGTGGCGAATGCTCGGAACTAGGTACAGCGTCAGTCGATATCGATCTCGCAGGCTGTGCACCTTGGTCGAGATGTAACAGTGAATGATGTTTTTTGTGACAAGTCTTACAAGTATGTGTAGATTTACACTGTGAAACAGTGTGCGTTGCACTAAGACAGTTTACACATCCACGTTTGTTTTTAATAAAATCCAAACGCGCGTTGGCTGATAGTACCTGAAAGGCTGGACAGGTGTAAAGCTTCCAGTGATCATTTTTAGTACAATATAAACAATTTTGATTATTGTCACAAGAAACAAAAGTATGAACATCACGTGACTGATTACGATAAGAATTATTTTTATTATGATTAACGGAAGAGGTCCGAGAAGAAACAGTTCTATCTAATATTTTAACTTGCGATTTTATGAAGTTAACGAAATCCGTATAAGTGGGTATCTCCTCATCTCTCATATGCATCTCGAATAAATGCACGGTAGCGGGGTCTAATTTTTTCAAAGCTAAATTTAATAGAATGAAATCTTTTAAGTCGTTAATTTGTAATTGTTCTAAGGCAGAAACAGACGCGTGAAAACTTTCAATAAAACTATTTAGAGAGGCGGAATTATTAGTTGCGGGTTTAATATTTAATAAGTTACACATGTAGTGTGAACCTAGTGCTCGTTTATCTTGGTACTTTTGAACCAAACTGTTCCAAATCGAAGCGTAATTTTCCCCGGACGGAATAATTCCGGCCGTAATTTGCAATGCGTTTCCTTTCAAGTTACCAATTAAATACTGCACACGTTGAGAGTCAGTAAGGTTTATATTATTATGGATATTTGATTTAAATGACTCGTAGAACACAGGCCAGTTTTCAATCCTACCATCAAAGAAAGGAATCTGAATTGGAGGTAGTTTGATCGAACTTCTAGAATGTTTCGCGTTGTCCTGTGACATTGCGTCATCTAATGACCTTGAAGACTTTGCAGCGATAAGTGAACGAATTCTCTCGACACGGGTATAAACGCCGTCAAAGGATATTTGACTGTTATAGTCGATTTTATGATCAGGATCTATTTGTAAGAAATATGTATTTATTTTATCTAGGTTGGTACTAAATTCCTGACGATTTATTGAGAGAATTTCGGTGTCTGCCATGAACGTTTCTACCGACCGAAGTTCAATACTAGTCGTATTTATTTTCTTTGAAGTTTCATATAGTGACGATAAACGTTCAAAGATTGCTTGATTTTTAGCTTGAAGTAATTTAACTTTCATTTTAAGATCTTCCATGTTGAAATCGTTACTTAGAAAATACAGCGAATAATG
Organism: Xestia c-nigrum; assembly: GCA_916618015.1. NCBI lineage: Eukaryota > Metazoa > Arthropoda > Insecta > Lepidoptera > Noctuidae > Xestia > Xestia c-nigrum. Next base: position 499,014 of record OU745246.1, on the reverse strand, counting down.
ATATTGGTTATAGCGGGTAGACTTACAATAATTATTTTATTGTAAGTGGGGTATATTGAAAGAATGCGGTTGAATATAAGTTATAGGCAAATGTGCCGAACTAACTTACGATAATTAGCGGTTTTTATATTGACCTGTGCTATTTTAATGCAGCAGGCGCAATATTAAGTTGGTACGTAGTTCTCAATGAATAAGTACCTAGCGAGATGTACGAACGTTAGTACGCGTTCAATATGGCGGTTTTATGGACTTTGGTATTTGACCAAATCCTAGGTATGAGACCTAAAATGCTGATTCTTTGAATCCGGCTCGAAGGACCAAAAACTTATGGTTAAGTCGGGATATAGCGGGAGTTTCTCGAAGGACCAATATGCGGGTTTATAATTTTTGCGCGGGAAAACAGATTATGAGAAATGTATGTTGCCAACACTTATAAGAGAGTAATGGGAAAGAGGGACTTACTTGAAGGTGAGGATGATCGCCTGGACCGATGACGCGACTGGAGTGCGCCGGGTTGAGATCCAGCACGGGTTCCGGAGATTTCTTCAGCACTTCACTGGTATTAATTGTCCCACGTTGTGTTGGCCAACACGTTTTTAAAGTTTAGAGTCTTTGCGGTGGTTCAGCTGTTAGCGCAGCTGTTAGTTTAGAAATATGTGTGCGGTGCGGTGAACGATTCAAACGGAATAGAGAGATTCCACCATGGCGTTCTCTTGTCAAAAACCGCGGCGGAAGTTGACGAGCACCTTTCTCTTTCTGTCACATGCGACGTAGTAGGAAGGAAGGAGATAGGTGTATCAAATAAATGTTGACAACATGAAAAAATATGTTTGTTTTGGAAATATTTAAACAATGAGGTGTACCACGCTCGTATATATTATAGTAAAACTTGTACTACAGAAACTTGCGTAAGCAAACTGTCTTTGGCATTCATTTGTTAAGACTACCTAAATGAACAATCTAGTATGGATCTTCTAGGTAAAATGTTTTTTCACGTGTTGTAATACGAGAAAATGTGAAGGTAATACCTAATTCCAAAATGGTGTGTTTCCCGAGTTTATACGCGTAGGTAACTAAATATGGCTTGAGGACAGACTGTCTCCCACACAATTTGTACAAATTATATTATCTTAACTCATGTCAATGTGCCTTTTTTTTTTTAAGGATGGGAAATCATCAAATGACCCCCCCCACTCTGGGCGGAGTGGGAGGGAGTGTCAGACTCTTACTGACTAAAAACCATCCGTGTTCCTTCCTCGCCTTTTACGTTCCGGGGCCGCGGTATCTCTTTCGAGCAGGCCCGCAACCCCGGCAGGCTTCGGCCCTCGCGGGCGGGCCCCACTCCTTTTGCTGACATCTCTTTGAGGCGCGCGTGGAACACGAACGCGCCGTCGACACGGCCTGTCGTCGTCGTTAGACGGCCGGACGGCTAGCTAGTCCATAGCCAGCCGTCCACAGGCCCGCATCTACGGTGGCCGGTAGCCACCACGTGGCCCCCGACGCCCGTTGCGTCTCCCGCGGCGGCCGGGAAGAGAGGATCTCTCCCTCTCTCGTTCCGCCACCTCCTTCGCTAGCATGACTGCTTCGCAGAAGGAGGCGACGACTTCCCATTCCGTCTCGCTCCGGACCATGGATTGAACCAGGGCCGGACGCGAGAGGTCGCCGCCGCCGATCGCCGCCACGAGGACGCACGGCGGAGCGCCCACGCAGGGCAGACTTCCACCGTGTGCTCCACCGTGTCCTCCGGTCGATCCTCGCAGTGGAGACACCCGGGCGTTTCCTCCCGCCCGATTCGGTGCAGGTACCTCCCGAAACATCCGTGTCCGGTGAGGACCTGCGTCAGGCGGAAGGTGAGGACGCCGTGGCGCCTCTCCAGCCACTCCTCAAAGAGGGGACTTACCGCCACTATCGTGGCGTGCCCTGCACGGGGTTGCGACAGTCGCTCTCTCCATGTCGCCATGAGATCGCGCCGGAGGTCAGTCCGCTAAGCGGCAATTTGCCGCGGCAGCGGAGTTTCCCCCCGGCGTAATACCTCCGCGCGCCATTCGTGTAGGCGCGCGACTCCGCGCGAGGACTATCGCCTCCAGATCCCACGGCGGCAATTCGGCAAGCAGGCCCGCCGCCTCGCGAGAGATCGTGCGGTACCCAATGTCAATGTGCCTCAAGGTGTATTTCAGTACGAGGAAAATTCTTGAAAAGACAGCTCTGCCGAGAGAAAACAGGCCAGATACGCAATTAGGTGTTACTGTGTTATATAACTTAGTCAACAATATAGACCAAACGCGACTGTCCTCGAACGATAAACAACAATACAACATCTAATAAGGTACAGCTTACTGCCGCACCCGCAGTCGCTACTGAACTATTTTATTGTTTTAATGCTTACAACAATGGGCAAATTTCAAAAGCTCCATATGAAGTGTAAGTACAATAGCATCCAGACTGTAGGCAGACACCAAGATTATTTGGAAAAGAACAGGATGATGACGTACCTACAGCACATGTATGTGTTATCGGGGTTCAGTGACTCATTGCAGAAGTATTTATTTGTTTAAATCAGGAAGGAACATTAGAGATTGAGGCCACATTATAACAACAAATGTTTAGTATACAGACCTTCCACTATTGTTGTCAACACTTTTACAACCCGCGTTCTTACTGCGTAAGAGCGTCAACGACATTCCAAAGTCACCTTCATGGCTTCATGGCACATTGGGTGCGGGATAGGTTCTTGTTGTCATGTTGACTGTGAGTTCGGCGCTATGTCTCCGAGGCGCAAGTGACAAAGGTGCTATTGTGTAGAATGTTGCCTGCTCACTTGCCACAGAGCTCACTGGCTCATCAAAGGAAGCGCATTGTGTCGCTATCTGCGATCTGCTGGACCCTCGTCCTGCCGCTGAGTGACGAGTGACGCACTGACGAACGTGAGGTGCCTGTTTGTCTATGGAGGACGGGTCGTATGTTGTATTTACGTGTACAAACTAAGTAATAGTAAGAAATAGTTATTTGTTATACAAGAGTGCAAAGTTGTTTTTTAACCGCGTGCTCAATTTTTGATGACCGAGCATTCCGAATTATTCTAAAATTTAGTTACGAGCGCAGCGAGTGATTCAAAACTTAGAATCTTGAGCGTCAGCGAGGGAATCAAAAGAGCACGAGGTCTGTGAAAAATCTTTGCACTCGAGTGAAACTTTTCGTCCCACCTCAGCGAGGAAATGAATAAACGCAAAAAAAATGGCGCATTATTAACCAATTCAGTTAATTCTGTTGGCGTCAAATAAACTTCCTCGTTGCTAGATAATGAGTGGTCATTTTAGGTTTTTCACTTGTTTTCAAGTTGAACTCCTTGATTTAACCTAAGTACCTGTGACCTAAGGTGTTAACAATATGACGTGAAAAGAAAATGGCGCGCGCAAAACATAATAAACAAAGTACACCAAGAAGGTTCCGAGCCTGAGTTATTAAAAAGAAATTGAAAAATTGCCGAATTTATCAAAAATTCGGCACCATAGAGGTAGAAGTAAATAGGTTTTATGATGTTTTGAATTCACATGCTTAGTGCACACGATGTTCTAAATGCTTCCCTCAAGACGATAAAAACGGCTTTTGCACTCAGATATCGAAGAGCAAAAATACTCTTTCCGAGATGGGGGGATGGAAAAGTAATTTCAATTCATCATCCTCTGTTTTAATTACATCAAATGATTGAAAAAATTACTCAATTTGAGTACCACGTCAACAATTATCCTTACCTATTAGGCCGAATCACTTTATACAGGGTGAATTTTAATTAATGCGACAAAATGAAATTGGAGCTTCAGTCACAGTAATATAGTAATTATAAACTGTTTTTTCTACAATCTAAATCGTTAAAAAAAATTACGCGATTATCGTTTTCAAAAGGTCCATTGATGTTATTATCTTTATTTAAGTACGAATTATCGGTATTCCAGTAATATGCAAAATAAATAAGAAAAATTAAGGCAAAATTAGGTAAATGACCGCTATATTGAGCACTGCGATGATTCGGCAAGATTTTTGATACTTTTATTATTTTAACGGTTTTCGTAACACTGATCAATTATTTTTTAATTTTATATTTTATACATTTTCTTGACAACACGTATTATTGTATATTTAAATTTGTCGCATCTATTCAATTTCACCCTGTATTATTCAGTAACTGATAGTTCACCATTGCGGATAAATAAACGTCATATCAATAAGTACCTACACACTAATATTGCAAAATGTAAACAAGAACTGTGTTTTAACATGAAAACATCAACGTTTACCTTGATTAGCGCTAATGCGCACACAATTATTTTAATTAATCCTAATAAATTGAATACATAACACAATCAATGCAATATTATGAATAACTCTAACAGTAATTTTACGGCGAGTTATCACTTTTGGTCAGTGATCGCACTTTTAGTACGTAAGTAAAAGTATCTACCATCAAATTAAATCAAAATCAAAGCATTTATTTCAAGTAGACCAGTTACAGGCGCTTATGAATTGTCGAAACAAAGATGAATAGTTAATGTAGCTACAGTCCCCGTCACAGTTGCCCATTCCCTCGCGTAGATCTCTATGGAAAAGACGGGCAAGAAACTCCATGGTCACTCTTTTCATAATCTTGTTACAAAATCTTGGTTACATCATTCATGTTGAGATGGTGCATTATGTGAGAACAATGTAGTGAGATGTGCACGATAATAGCGTCCATAGTAAAAACAAACAAATACAAAACAAAAACAAAAAAGCCATGGCACCTACATTCACCTACCTACATTTCATCTTAGGAGGAAAATAACAAGACGTGTCTTGTCAAATGTATTAAATTACTTACTTACAGGAGAGACGCAAGTCCTTTGGCCAGCAAATATAAGGTATCAGATCGAGCTAAGAACATCACCAGGAGGAGCAACATTCTGTAGATACCTTCCAATCTCAAAAAAGGAGGAACATTCTGTACCTTCTAACAACAACGACATACGTCCCTCGCAACAGGCAGACTACACGGCGTCTATTATCTACGCGTGAACTCTACTTACCCCGCTAGGAAACAGCGCGAAGATAAGGGTCCATACAAACGGGATGACCCAGTGCTCGACAGCGCGAACTGGAGCGCTAGCCGCCAGCCGTGACACAAATACCTACTTGGACAGTATCGATTGAGCGCGGCACAGGTATCAATATTATATGCAGCGTTTGGTAGGCAGCAATGCATTAAATAATACAGAGAGATAGATATGCAGAGACAGATTCTCGAATGTTTTCCGACGACTTGTGACTTGACAGTAAAAAGGAACCATGGTGTTCAAGGTCAAACTAGCAATAGCAAGCAGCGATCTAGCTGGGGTTAGTGTGGCATTAAATGGTGTCGTAACTCTGTGTCCATTAAGGACGCTGCACCGTTTTCGTTGAACTCAAATTTAGGTATTCAATGCCGCACACAGCAACATCACGCGTACGCACTACGCACACATTCAACAACTCCGAGCGCTCGATTTTATACTTCACCTAAATAATTTTAGCTCCTTGGTTTTATTTTGTAATGTTATTGAAATTAACTCCGGAAGAATACCTACATGGACCTTTGAAAATGCGTTTGGTTACTATTACTTAGTACCGTTGTCGTGATAATAGGTTAGTATTTTCAACCAACTGCAAAAAAAGAAGGTGCTTGACCCCTATCAATAGTATCTTTTTCTTCGCGATTTTCATAACATAAAATCACGCCTGTTAAGGGTAACAGAATATGTACACCTAATATGGTACCAACATAAAAAAACCTGCCCCATGTTCAAAAACTAAAAACAACAGTACCGACACCGACTACCGTAAAGAAAATCATCATCTCAGTGTCGCACGGAACACACGCCCGGTCACAAGAATTAAAAGGGGGGGGGGCACATTTTACCACTTTGGAAGTGTCTCTGAGTTTAGAAAAAAAAAATGTTTTTTTTTTTTTTGTGTATAAATCTTAATGCGGTTCACAGAATATATCTACGTACCAAGTTACAACAGCATAGTTCTTATAGTTTCGGAAAAAAGTGGCTGTGACATACGGACAGACAGACAGACAGTCAGACATGACGTATCTGTAAGGGTTCCGATTGAACATTTTGTTATTAATTATATGGAACATTTAATTGAATCCTATCCAATCCTATCCTATATAATATAATCCTAGATAATAGATCGTTTTCAGCTCATTATAACTAATGCGACCAATTGTGAAATCCGGCGTACGATGAACATGGCTGCATACACCTCTGAGGATTACAGTCGTGAAGATTTCGTCTCCAAGATTTAGCAAACAGATCGTTTTCAACTCGTAATAACTATTGCGAGCAATTGTGTAATCTGGCGTGCGAAGAACATGTGTGCTTACCCCTCTAAGGATTATAGTCGTGAAGGTTACGCTTATATTTATCATTAAGTGTTGAGGGCTTTATACTTCTTATACTGATGATATAATAATCGGAAATGAAGAATTTGATTTACAAAAAGTAGGTACTATTTTTTTCCCTTTTTTTTTCGCGATTTCCATGAGCTTCGGTAATTGCAAAGCATCAAACACGACAAATGATATGAGTATCCTAGTACCAACAACGCTTCTTGGACCAGAGTCTATAGAAGTCTGCTCGTTCCAGTTTTCTATGGGCACCATTTTTGATTTTGTCCCCATATTCGTACATACACACCAAAAAAAAAAAATGTTAAAATCATAACTCTCCTCCCCATCCACTTCCGAACCTCATCGTGAACAGCTTGGCCTTACCCATCCAAATCCTAACCTTACTAAGAGTTGCTTAACGCCACCCATCCATTTCACAAATCCCGATCTTACCCAACATATTTTCTAAACCACACTTTAATAATAAAAGTAGGAACTCGTAAGTACTTACTTTAATGTCGTTGGAAAAAGTTTCAACTCATTCCGAATACGCTATACAACCGGGGGTACCTACTCACACGCATGCACACTACAATATTTTTTTAGTAAAAGATCGTATTTATTTTTTGCGACAGAGCGATACACCCGTCCGTTGACGAGCGCGTCTCAGCGCAGATTGACGAACCGCGAGTGAAAAATGTATGAAGAATTCGCCAAATGTTTATACTTTGGCTAGTAATTGGAAAATGTTGCGATTTGAATACAAAAAAAAATGGATTTCCAGTAAAGGACTATATTTACCGCAATTTCTTATTAATTATTAAGATAAAATATGCTTTAAAATGACCTAAATTGGTACATTTTCTGCGATTCTTGTGATGGGAAAAACGTATTTGTGCGAAATTTTGTATGACGTCATAGATTTTTTCTGAGGATTATCTGGAGATTAATATATTATCTTTAAATTAACACCATGAAATTTTCACATTTGTGACAGCTTGTACATTAAAATGGTACCTGAAAAACACTAATATTCGTGGAAAAAAGTAACAGCGTCCTTAACTAAACACATGCCTTTTCAGCAGTGGTTGTTTACAGGCTCAAATAATTATAATTTCATAACAAAATTCTTTTCGTGTGAGGCGGAAGAGTACCTTGTGTATGTGATTGTACACCCTGATTAATTGTAAGTGATATTATCACACTAAGCATTGCTGCTTAATGAATGACAACCAAAATGAAAAAACTTTAATTTGGTTAACGTGCTTTCAAAATAATTCCTTAATCAAGTTGGTGCCACAACCCATATCACAAAACTGTCACCGGCATACACATTGACATGACTTATCTATCGTCCTGACTCTTACGAAAATAACTTACAGTCACAATAGATACAATACCAAATAGTTTGTATGCGCAATCATTTCCTGGTGGAAAACTAATTTATGCAAATTGTGAAAATTCTGTCACACACAGTCGTTAAGAAAGTCGAGAGGTCTCACATGGATTTCCTAAATTAAAATCTCGAGAGGTTTTGAAAGAGATTCTATTTTAATTCGTGTTTTGTGACCAAAGGAATGTGTATTTCGCAATGGCACACAACACAGTATTTGCGTTTCCTAATACTAATACCAACTACCTACTTTGGTACAAATTACCTACACGCTAATTTTGTACTCCATTTCAGTTTCAAAACCACCTCCCTTTACGCAATTTCCTGACATATGTCACATCTGTGGCCTACCTAGGACGTGAAAGGGCCGTACGAACGCATCCATGCATACCATACCTCCAATGATCGCGAACACTGCAGCGTCACGGTCCGGTAACCGCGAGACCATGCCGACGCACTTTCCAACAGCTGACCGTTAGCCGCCATATTGAAATGTGCTCGCTTAGCTACTTCTGCATAATAATAACATGCTGTGTGGTCTAGCTGTGTTTGTGTATTAGAGAAGCGAAAGTAGGTCACTAGCTGGTCTATAAACTGTTTCACAAAAGTGGTGACCCACTGCATTATAGGTGGAAGGCACTATCCTAAAATAACAGAGATCTTTTAATCTGTTTGTTGGGGGTCTCCCCGCACAAGGGGCTGTCCATTAATCATGTGAGGCTCGAAAGGGGGGGGGGGGAGGGGTCCATAAAAAATCACGAAATATCACAAGGGGGGAGGGGGGGTAAAGTATTATATCACGTGTACTTATTTTTTCGGCAAGCGCGCGATACTCAACCGAAAAGCGGCGTTACATGTATTTAACTGCAACCTTTCTGTCTACCTCTGAACGTTTATTATAGTAGTCTTTAATTTTCTATAATAAAATTAGATGATACTTATACCAGTATTTTTTATAATAAAAATAAATTCTTTGCAGGTACGAAAAAATACACGTGATATTGGGGGAGGGGGGAGGGGTAGTCTTAAAGCTCACCACGTATCACCAAGGGGGAAGGGGGGTCAAAAAATTCCAAAAAAAACATCACGTGATTAATGGATGGCCCCCAAGTTGATCGAAGAAAAGGTGTGCACCTTTCTTCCTCTCTTATAGAAACCCTTTTAGCCTTTCAAATTACATAGGTATCTAATTCAATCAAAAGTGAATTTAACTGCATTTTATTAAAAAATAAGCGTATTCAACACAAAATGATATACATCGCTACTTGATGTTTTCAATGGACGCCAAATCTTTGGGTGCTAAAACATGTTGTTTACAACGTAGATAGGTACTAGATATAGCAGTAGAGTATTTCCCCCTATTTTCGTTGCATTCGTGGTGCAGGGTATTAAACGTAATACATATACATATTTTTCGATTGTATTTTTTCATAGTTGACGACTATCGCAAATAGATTCACTTTGTTCTGCTTTCTTTTAATATTGCATCAGATTCCTTCTCGAAATCGAGGGGACTTCTTTTGTTTCTAAATAGTAGGTAGAAACAGAGTGGAATTTATGAATGCCACGTGGAGGGAGTACAGAATGTTAGTTTTTCGAACTTGATTGGTTCGATTCCCGAGTGTGGGAAACAAATTCTCGAAGATCTGTGAATGCAGATTTGTTACTTTAAAAAAAAAATAAAAGGAATGTTTCCTTTGAGTAAAATTTGCTATCTCCAGTGATTCGAGAAGGTACTTTCCCTCCAGGTGGCATTAAAAAATTCCACCCTGTATAGTGCATATGTAATGATTTTAATTAACAAGGCCATTAGTAAACTGAGTACGACACTATCAAGTAGGAAGGTACCTAATAGTTTTCAGGTACAGTGTAGAAATTGAAGTTTACAGCGCGGACCATTCGGGCAGACTGGGGCTGATTCAGCACTGGCAAAGGTCAACTGACTATACACCCTTCAATTACCACAGGGATATTGGGATATAATATATAAGAAGCACTGAACAGATTGTCGTCGCTGAAGTAAGAACATCAAGCTAAGTCAACGACTTTTATCTCGGCATCAAAGTTGTTAAAAACACATCAAAGATAATAAGTACTTACCTAAACACATGGGAACAAACACTCACGTGGTGAAACGCGTGCGCACGTTTCTATCTTACTCACACAAACACACGCCCCATGTCATGTGATGGGGATAAGTACCCAGATATAATCACCATGTAGGTAGCTGGTACTGACCATAATATATGGCCCATGACGCTATCTCGACTAATCTGCTAACTCACATTATTGTTATACAGCTTTCGTGTGACGTTTATAATTATAAAATGACCATTGAACAAGTCTTTTACATTAGAATGTTAGGAACGCGGCTATTATTCGCACATTCACGTGCTGTTGTCTGATGTTAATTAACCTTTGTGTTTTTGAAGATGTAGCTGTCATGTTCTTCTTTTAGTTCATGTCGTGTGAAACTAAATGCGGCGCAATAGCCACGTAAGTATCATGGTTTGAGGTAAACATTTAAACGGTGACCAAAGTCATACGTTTTATTCAAATTAGGCTGATAATCAGCTCTTTTTGAACGTCATAATAGATATATGACTCAACTGTCTCTAACCCTCTCTCTCTTATGAGACGCAGACGAAGTTGCGCGGGTCAGATAGTAGATATGTCACCGTAAAATTGTCAAACACGTTATATTACAATAAGTATAACGTGTTTCTCTCTAGCGATATTGTAAACTCTCGGATTATTGTCAACTGCACATACGGAAGTATCTCTCCCCCATAATCGGGACAAGGGAATATAAAGTAATTTAAAGTTTGGTTATATTAATCAATATTTCTCAGGAATGGTACAGTATCTTTTCATGAGAGTGGTACCATTGGGCAAGGGGGACCCCTCCTTCCCTCCACACCACGTGAGTTGACTACCATTGCACGCATTTCACGATAAATAATTCTTTTTATTTTAAGCGGTATGTTCGTTTGACAATAATTCGAGAGACCGATACCGATACCGATATATCGGCGATATCTCGGGTTTGCCGTTATATCGGTATCGGCCATATTTTTAAGGCAGATTCAAGACTTTACAAATTTCGCGCTTTAAAAACGATGTCTTATACCCAAACTTAAAAAATATGGCGCAGTAGTACTTTAGTTTCCTAATGAGTTCTGTCGCTTCTAAGAGACTATTTTCCACCGCAGGTCATAATCAAACGGACTTGCGAAATCGCCTGTGCCCGCAAAACTGAAGAATACCTACTTCGTTTTTTAAATAAAAATCTTATAAATGTTAATTTTGGTTACTAAAACTATTAATTAATTGTGTTTTATTTATTCCACCTTCCTTTTTAAATTCAATAAGCGTATTGGTATCGGTATCAGTATCGCCGAAATTTTATAACAGTATCGTATCGGCAAAAAGGCGTATCGAGGCATCCTTAATTAAGGGCACGCCACGATAGTGGCGGTAAGTCCCCTCTTTGAGGAGTGGCTAGAGAGGCGCCACGGCGTCCTCACCTTCCGCCTGACGCAGGTCCTCACCGGACACGGATGTTTCGGGAGGTACCTGCACCGAATCGGGCGGGAGGAATCGCCCGGGTGTCTCCACTGCGAGGATCGACCGGAGGACACGGTGGAGCACACGGTGGAAGTCTGCCCTGCGTGGGCGGAGCTACGCCGTGTCCTCGTGGCGGCGATCGGCGGCGGCGACCTCTCGCGTCCGGCCCTGGTTCAATCCATGGTCCGGAGCGAGACGGAATGGGAAGCCGTCGCCTCCTTCTGCGAAGCAGTTATGCTAGCGAAGGAGGTGGCGGAACGAGAGAGGGAGAGATCCTCTCTTCCCGGCCGCCGCGGGAGACGCAACGGGCGTCGGGGGCCACGTGGTGGCTACCGGCCACCGTAGATGCGGGCCTGTGGACGGCTGGCTATGGGCAATAGCTGGCCGTCCGGCCGTCTAACGACGACGACAGGCCGTGTCGACGGCGCGTTCGTGTTCCACGCGCGCCTCAAAGAGTGTCAGCAAAAAGAGAGGGGCCCGCAAGGGCCGAAGCCTGCCGGGGTTGCGGGCCTGTTCGAAAGAGATACCGCGGCCCCGGAACATAAAAGGCGAGGAAGGAACATGGATGGTTTTTAGTCAGTAAGAGTCTGACACTCCCTCCCGCTCCGCCCAGAGTGGGGGGGGTCATTTGATGATTTCCCATCCTTAAAAAAAAAAAAAAAAAAAAAAAAAAAGGCATCCTTAATTACAAATTTACAATATCGCTAGAGAGATTACAATATAACGTATTTGACAATTTTACTGTGACAGATATATAAAGAAGTGGTCCCCTAAAACACCCGACCTTCGCCACTTCCTTTTATAGAGTTTTAGCTGGGAAGAAGTGGCCGAACAATCTCTCCAGCAGACTGACCAATAAATGGACACTATGCCTTTTTTCATTAACACTGGCTAGGCGACGTCTAAATGACTTATGGCGTTTGAATAAGGTGGTTAGTGAAATTGTATGTCGTAAAGTAGGTAAATGTATACAGGGTTATTTGTAAAACACCAACAACCTCGCAGGAGTAGATTACTAACATCATAAACAACAACATTTGTTCTACGACTTATGGGAAAACAGGCAAAAAAAAATCGACTTCTCATGCAAAACTTCATCAGCTGTTCGGACATAAATATGTATGGAGAGTTGTTTATTTTTTGTCTGTTTTCGGAAAAGTCGTAGAACAAATGTTGTTGTTTATGATGTTAGTAATCTTACTTATACTTATACTTAACTTATATTTATATTATGTTGCTAATTAATTTCGAGCTCGTGGTTAAATAATAACAGCCGCTCGGGACGATCTTTAGATTAAGCCGTGCTTGCCTAGGTTGGTCTGTGGATGGGTGACCACCCTTACATACCGAGTTTCCTCCGTGCTTCGGAAAGCACGTTAAGCTGTTGGTCCCGGCTGTCATTTGCCCATCTTTGGCAGTCGTTACAGGTAGTCAGTGACCCAAAAAGTGACAACCAGTCTTACAAAGTGATGGTATCGCATTTCCCAGTACTAACTGGGTTGTGGAGGTCAGATAGGCAGTCGCTCCATGTAAAATACTGGTATTCAGCTGCATCCGGTTAGACTGGAAGCCGACCCTATCATCGTTGGGAAAAAGCTAGGCAGATGATGATGTTGCAAATTAATTTACCTGACATACCCCCCAATACTGAAAACATCACTCAAATTTAAATAGCACTTATATTTTTAACAGATACTCAAAAGTGACGTTGGGCCATACGTTTATAGTAGGCTCATACTTATGTTAAGCAGCCCTAAAATTTTGAGTGACGTTTCACAATTCGGGTGTGTCTATCTCCCAAGTTTCATTTCAGTAAACGAGTTTTCCCGAGTTGCCAACAAATGTGCGATTTGCTTATAGGTACCTACCTACCTCCTTACTCAGATCTTTTCTTTAAACCAAATTCTGTTATGATAAAAACTAAAGAAATTTGTTTTTCTTTATCTATTTATAAGTAGGTAGTGTCTGCTGCATTCGCCGCAGCTACGAAGCACTTTCTACTGCCCTTCCGGCCTGGCGACATGCTTGGATCACCACGAAGTGGAGATAATTCCACAAATAAACGATGTAGAATATGCGTCGTGTTGTCCACCGAAACAATGAGGTAACTCGGAATATTCCACGAATCTATGGGCACCGTGACGTCATGCTATGATGGGTCGTTACATGATTGCAGAAAGTAACAATAGCAACTTATATGGTGAAACCAACAACATAAACTATGTGTTTACAGCGGGCGGATTGATTGCGGCGCACTGCAGGTCTACGGGCGGGTAATGCAACAATATGCATGTTGTACAATGTTAGTAAAACGGTCATTACGGTAAGGTACCTAAACGTTTTATATGCTGTAAACATATTATGGTTGGGATTACTCGGGTGGTCCAGCACACACGATGACTACCACAACCAGATTATTGTATTTCCTCGTAAATTTCCTATAAATATTGAAATAAATAGATCGTTTGCCATTGACTTTTAATGGATATCAATTTTACAACACGGAGAAACTTGCAGGTAAAATAGTGTCTAAGCATAATAACTATCGTCATGTAGCATCTAATTTAATTAACCATTTAACACATATTTTAATTAAGAAGTAATGAATCAACAATTAGATTCTAATTGGGAAACCACGAGGCCACGACAAATCAACGTGTTATTCTATAGGTAAGATTGGTGAGCTTGTGTTGCGACTCAATGAGGAGTATAGAAAGTATTACCTATAAATAACTACTTAGTAGGTGTAGGTATTTAGGAAGGTACCTAGAGCTGAACACAAAAATTGGGTGGCGAAACAATGATACACCATATTGTATTATGATGCATGCAATAAAGCTGGTGTCAGACTACGCTATACTTTTCTGCTATATTTATAGCATGGCGTTCACATTACGCGATGTTATCGCAAGCATTTATAGTATACATATATAGTATAGCAAGCTCAGAAAGAGTTCAAATAAGTGGGGAAAACATTCGTTTGCGGGACAGCCGGGCCGGGGGTGAGTGAGGAGGAAGAGGGCGACGCGTGATATACTTAGCATAGCATGAACTCAGCGTATCGCACCATTTTATAGCATATAGGTAGTAAGCCAATAATATATAGTATAGTACAGTGTATAAGTATACTATTTCGCAGACATGTGACATCTACCAAATCGCACTGGGCCCGCGTGGTGGCCCATACGCAAAATACGCGCTTTGACGTGGAGTTGCGGACACCAGCCCGTTGTACAATACAATGCAATACAATAGGTAACATCAGGCCGAGGTTGTAGTGCGTTGGTACCGAGGCGAACCACATCTAGCCATTAGCCATAGTAGAAGGCAGGCCTGTTCCCCAACCGAGAATCGACTACAAGTCCTCATGCTCAGCCGCAATAGGGCGACCAGTAGACCAACGATTCAACGAAGTACATTTCTATTTCCATAAATTCCAACCTTTTATCTACCAACTTTTCTCATATCTTAATAAAATTTCCATATTGTCCACCCATTTTCCTTGAATTCCTCGCACATTCCGACCTCTGTCGTGTCACTCCTCATTTACATTCAGAATTGATGCGACATCTTCATTCCACACATTTGTCTGTGCTCTTACAGACTTACAGAGCGTCCAGCAGGTATGACTTAAATACCTATCTCTGACCAATAGACCAGGTGCATAGACTAGATCCCTATATCTATCTACAACTAAATAGTGAAGTAGGTACCCGTTGCTAGGTAGGAGCGAATGGATAATAATCCACAACATTTTTTTACCATTAAAAATCAAAATCAAAGCATTTATTTCAAGTAGGCCAGTTACAGGCACTTTTGAATTGTCGAAACAAAAATGAACATTTAAAGTAGCTACAGTCCCAGTCACAAGACATAAAAACTGTGAAAGTACTGTAGTTGCATTCAAACTTTGAATAGATTTTTGGTAATCGTGGTAATAAGACTTTACCATTTTAAGCTCATCACATTTTTTTATTCCCATTTGTCCATGGTTTTTAATAAATGAAATACTGTTATCGCCTGCAACCGATTCAAAATTACATTCTAGTTCAGAGGTTACGTGCAAAACCGCCACTAGCAGTTTGTTTTTTTTTACCGACTTCCAAAAAGAGGAGGTTCTCAATTCGACTGTATATTTTTTTGGTGTTTGTTACCTCAGAACTTTCGACTGGGTGAACCGATTTAGATGGTTCTTTTTATATTAAAGCTGTTGCCTCCCGTGTGGTCCCATTTCAATTACTTAATTTAAGATCTGACGCTGATCTTCCGAGATATAAATGGAACTCTACAAAAATAGACGGCAAATCTGCCGTGATTGCTTTAAGGGGCCTTTTACAGTCCACTAGCGCCGCCAATCGAAAAAATGTCATAACTCGTAAATAGAACCAAAAATACAAAATGTGGTCTATTATTACTGTAGAAAAGGCAATTTATGATTAAACGAACTTACCTGTACTTGAAGTTCGATCATAATTATACGATGGCTTCGTCCGAAGAGATTAGCATAAACACAATGTAGTAACACGTACGGTGTTGCCTTTGCGCACTGAAAGTCAAAAGCCCTATACCTAAAACTAAAAAAAAAATAGGTTTATTTTTACATTTTTAGGTGAGGGTAGACATATTTCCTTTGCTCGATTGCATATTCTATTGCTCATTTAGTTCAGAGTCTAGATTCCCCGTTTTTGATATTTCAGGAAATACCAGGGTCTATTTCTTTTTGGGGGAAAAAAAATAGATTAATATGGGAGGGTGGGTTGCTAATCTCTTCGGACGAAGCCATCGTATAATTATGATCGAACTTCAAGTACAGGTAAGTTCGTTTAATCATAAATTATACTCAGCTTCGTCCTCGAGATTAGCATAAACACAATGTAGAATTTGAGAGCTACTGAAATATCAATGAAATACTTTTGTTAACAAGGAAGTCAATTTTAATCAGTACGTTTAAATTTTAAACTAATTAAATATTTTTATAATCTCTTGCGTGATTGAAATTAACTTAATTAACCTTAGTTCAGGTGTGGACTTAATAATTTTACTAACATAAACTTAATAAATAATGACTTAATTGTTATTACAATTGTTTCATATTGATCTTGCAATTAAATCATCTTCTGTAATAAGTACATTTCTATTATAGAATTTCATAAAAACCTGAGACGAACCGCTCCATCCCGCGGTTTTTCTAACTGTTTCTAAGTTAATGCCTAATTTGTGGGCTTTAGAAGTGGCAGCATGTCGGGTACTGTGAGCTGTAAACATAGATATGTCAATGCCACATTCTCCTAGCGCCGTCTTCACCCACAGACTCAATGTTTGTGCCGAAACTGATTTAAATAGGCTATTTATTACATTACCACGAAGTAAACCGGTCAAATCGAGATACGCTTAAAGTGTCAGGACTGGGCAGACTTCCGGTTTTTTACGGAAAAAGGGTAAAACAAGATTTGGTTGCACGGTTCCAATCTTTGATGTCTTTATATCATATATTTTGATAGTGATCTTATCTGTATGAATTTGAATATTGTTTATATTAATGCTAACGTTTGCATTCGGTATGCAGTAACTAAAGATAATAAAGTTTATCTAATCCCAAGCTATTATTAGGATACCAAGAAGACAAAAGATTTGGAACTTTAGACGTATCCCAAGTTGTGATGTACTTGGGTAAGGGCTGACAAAGTCTGAAGACACCTTTAAGGAACCGTTTCACTGTCACTGATTTTTTCAATCAAAATTAAGGCTTAAAGCCGATCAACAACTGTTTATAATCCCCCAATGGGCACCTACATTAAACAATGTTGTAAGAAATAAAATGGCATCATTGATTGATGTAAAAAAATAATATAACGAAAACATCAATTTATAGTTTAGATAAAAAAAAAAAATACCATTTTTTAAGACAGGTGTCGTATTGTTTTATCGTTGTATCGGAGAGGGAAGCCAACATTATGCCAATGGCAGAAGATGGAACATTTCTTCTCAACAACGAGTCCCGGACAAGAGACCGGCAGCCAGGGGAAACCGAGGGTGTGCATTGTTGTTGCTGGAAGGTGATATATTATTTGTTTATTTGGGTCAATACTAATTAATATTTATAATAAAGAGGCGATACAAGAAGTTTTTTGAATACAGGGTACCATGGTTGGGTGGGCCATAAGGGAACCACTACAATACCAGTAGCTTTGTCTTTAAAAAATTTTCGAAGCGTTTTTAGGACCATTGAAAAAGGGGGGAATACGTAAAAGTAATTTTGTGACCATGATAAGGTAAATGCATTAATGGCCATAGCGTCAGGATCTCTGAACCAGGATATTACAACAGGTTATAACATTTTTTGTTAACGCGACTTGCAAAAATGTCTACAGTCAGGAGAACCAAATGTATTTATTATCTTGTAAAAGACTGAGTCGCTCAGTTCCCACTCAACCTTTGGATGAATTCTACGTGATTCCGCGTCGGCTATTGTATTATCTGCCGAACGAATGTATGATATGATGCATAAACAATAATATTTCTAAATTGACACCATTGTATGCCTCCCATCCGATTTATGTAGTATATGGCAGTAGTATTGTCAACGCGAAGTAGTATAAAACATGACAACATTTCTTGAAAAAACTTTTAAACTAGAAAAGGCGGCAACGATCTCTTAATAATTAATATTATGATGTGATCGTTCGTTAACGGTCCATGCTCCACTGGCTGTCTCTTTTCCACACGCCGCGCCCCACCCCGTAGTTGAAGCATCACTCAACATTTCTAGGCAGTATTCATCATATTTAATTTTACTAATTGGGTTATCTAATTCTTTAAACCACCAAGCAAAGTCTAACGATAAGTATGACGGTATGGTATGTTCATCAATTGTCGTAATTTAATGGGTCATTCTTTAGATTAAAAAATTTCATCTTGCAAATTCTATTCTATGGCCATCCGTATTCGACTGCAGGGCAAGCAGAACACAATACACCCACTAAGCTTGCAAAATCTCGTATTTTACAGGGTGACATATTTTGAAGTTTTTTAATTTATTATTAATTTTAATGGATTTTTCTGTAGGTAAACTGATTTGAATATTTTTAGTATCGGTTATATAACCAAGTTATTTACATGACGGCGTAGGCAATAAGTTGCATTTATCTTTATTTATAATAAATCGTAAGGCTGTCAATACTCATCATAGGAATTGCCAATAAGCAACAAATCATCTAAATAATATACTAAATAAAACACATAACCGCAGGATCTGAACAGCCTGACAACCGGTTTAATTATCTTAGTTAATACATAATTGCTGTGTTTAGGCCGAACGGTAACACATTAAATTCATACAAACATTGTCGTATATTCATTCTTAATCATTAATTGTCGCATTATTATTTATTTGTTGTTGTTTATTCATTGTCGGATATTTTTTATAATCCTTATGATTTTGATTAAAAAATATGCGTCTTTTAAATCTACTCATCATCTGCCTAGCCTTTTCCCAACTATGTTGGGGTCGGCTTCTAGTCTAACCGGATGCAGCTGAATACCAGCTTTTTACATGTGACTGCCCATCGAACCTCCACAACACAGTTAATACTGGCTAACACGATACGACTTCGTAAGACTGGTGTCAGACTTTTGGGGCCACTGACTACCTGTAACGACTGTCAAAGATGGACAAATGACAGCCGGGACCAACGGCTTAACGTGCTTGCCGAGGCCCGGAGGAAACTCTGTATTTAAGGGTGGTCACCCATCCACAGACCAACCTAGGCAAACATGGCTTAACTAAAGATCGACCCGAGCGGCTGATTTTATTTAGCCACAAGCTCCTGTCTTTTAAATCAACTGTTCCCATAAAATTTTTTTTCCGACACAAGTTGCTGTGCGTAAATTCTTCGAGCTTAAAATGTTGTGTTTCTATAAATTGATTAATATTTTCTTAAGTTAAGTATGAATCTATGTTCACCGTTGTGCTTAGGTGTCAAGAATACGTTTGATAGAAACTGCCCTTCACAAGGGTTGCAATTAGTGATAGCAACAGTGCATATCACTTCGTTAATACATTTTTTTAAAATGTTGTTTTCTGACGGTGATTGGATTCTTTTACTAAGGATAATATACTGTATTATACTAGCTGAAAAAAGGAAATTTATACCCAGAATTCCATTAAAGAACAGTCGGATCTGAAGTTAGTTCAGACCAGGTGTCATAAAAAAGTGCCAGTCTACCAGGATAATTGCTTACCGGGGTAACATCTAGCGACGATTGCGGTTGTCTGTTGCCGACCGCGGTATGACCCTCGCGAGATGCTCGCGGGTGGATTTCTCTGTGCAGCCTGCATCGTCCTCCAAGTCCCCGTTTGCCTGCGACTCGGGGGAGGAGCCCGTCAGTTTAAATGGTTCCGTTGTTGGAACGTTGATTGAGGTGGAGTCGGCGCTGTCTTCGTTCTGTTGGTGGGTGGCCTGGAGATGGTTGATTTTAATTCTGCTCCTTTCTTTGTTATTGTTTTTGCCATTTTTAATGTGATACATTAAAAAGTCTAGGCTAAGTCTGATCCAAAAAGGTGTTTGTCCACAGACGGATTCTCTCCAAATATTGCTAAAATTCTCGGGTCCAGCTCGATGCTCGGATGTGTGTCAGTTGTACTAAGGACTTCAGTCACCGAGGAAGGGACCTGGGCCTGTAAATTATTTGTGGACGGAATTGGGTCTGCAGCGCTAGTTGACGGAACTGGTTTTAATGCATTGATCGAAGAGGTGGGATCCCCCGCGCTCATGGATGGCTCATCATGATATTCTGGATCCAATTCCACTACTTCATTAAAAGGGTCATCGCCGTAGTATCGACGTCGGGGAGAGGGTGTGTCCTCAGCAATGAGTAATTAATTTACAACCATAAGATAAGCACGCGCAGGTGGGATGGTGTATCTATGGATATAGACACTTACTGCGTACGGCTTAGTATCAATGGTGAAGTGACAATCCCCAAGACTGCCCGCATCATCGTATAGTTTCACGTATACTAATAAAGTAACAGTTCATTTAACTGATCGCAATATTAGCCTTGGACGTGATATAAATTAAATGACGTTCTTAGATATAACGTGTATAATTTCGAAGTGTTAATCCCAAAAATTAACCGCAACGACATTTGATAACGTTAAAACGTTGATGTGAGAGAGTAAAATAATAAACAAAATAATAAAAAATACACTTGACTAACCTCTAGAATCCGACGCCAACCTTGTCTAACGCTGAAGTTTCTTCTCCCATCTCTTGAACTTTTTTGTGATATATTCGTAATCGTGCTATCTTTTCCTATTTCCCATGACACTCTTTTAAACTTTAATAAAACTTACTTAATACATCTTGGGCACTGATTATTTAAGAAATTGTGTGCGCTCCGGCAGAGCACTGAACTGTGAATGGGCAATAGAATATGCAATCGAGCAAAGGAAATATGTCTACCCTCACCTAAAAATGTAAAAATAAACCTATTTTTTTTTTAGTTTTAGGTATAGGGCTTTTGACTTTCAGTGCGCAAAGGCAACACCGTACGTGTTACTACATTGTGTTTATGCTAATCTCGAGGACGAAGCTGAGTATAATAACGTAATTTTATAACACATTGGTGTCGATTCTGTTGTGCACAAACTAAACTTAATTTAGACTATTGCTATCTTTTACTAAAAAGCAGTGCGAGAAAAGGACGGCTATAGCTATATGCACTAAGTTAGAGATGTCAAACTAGTTTATGCCTTGCGCTTCACCGTGTTTTTAGTCGACATGTTTTTACGTGCACCCTTCATTTGTACGGAAATATTAGTTCGAATTAAATTTGACAGCTCTAAATTACGTCCGTCTCTTTCTCGTTTTATTTGTGAGAAAAAGATAGTGGTGCCGATTCTCTTGTACACCGAACTAACTTAAACTAAAACTAAAATTTCTTAATTTTAGTTAGTTGGTTGCCGTAAGTTATTCTGAAAACAAAATTCTCTAATTATAGTTTTAGATTTGACACAATTAAAATCGAGTTTGACAATCGCCAAATTGAATAGACCATAGATTAAGATTTGTCGGAGATTAAAATAAAAACTGAATGAAAGTGAACGAAATGATCTGAATTGCAAAAAAAACCCTTGTGAAATCAAACAATTATTTAAAATTGTTTATCAATAATCATTAATGAAATACAGGGAGTATTATAACGGCGTAAAACATTATTGTTGTTAAATATTTATATTTCAGTTTTTATTATCTGTGACCATAATAATCCTGCTAGGGTTGGAAATCGGAAATGACTTAAAATCTTGGCGAAACTTTTCGGTTTTCATTATGATATTTTATTAAAATCAACAAAACTGCCGTATTTAAAAATCTATGAGGTAGCATGATTTGTCTTGTTATTTATTTCAGTCTAGTTTCAGTTTTTTAAAGCTTGTTAATAAATAAAAAATTGATCTTAAAAAATTATGTTCGGTTTTTTAGTTGAAAATAACCGTATTTTCGTCGGCGTTGGGAAGGAAAGCCCTATCTTTGTTTTGTTTGTCATGTCAGATGTCACATGTCAATAATATTATTTATTTGGTGGTCGGTTAACATAATTAATTAACAAATAAGTCCTCTTTGATGTTCGATTCGTTTAACACTAATCTCTGTATTCACGAGTAGTAGTAAAGTAACGTATACTTGTGTACACTATACTAGTATATACTCTAAAAGGAAAAACAAGAAGAAAATCAAGCTGATCCCAAAGTATTGGTTTTAAGGCCTATGTCAGTAGCGAGCTAAACAAAGTGGCCAGCAGCAGGACTGTTCAGCAGTGGCAACAATGTAAGTTGTTTCAGTGAGATGAAATGTTATACTGGATTGGATAAGTATATGCTTAATTTTCATGTATTCTAAACTTATTTAATTTCAACAGATTTGAAGTGTGTGGGTGACAAAAGTGAAAACAAAGGCAAGAAAGGCGAGGGATTCCACCAGGGCTACTAGTGGAGGACCAGCAGGGGCAGATCTCAATGACATTCAACGCATGTTATCCAGAAACATTTATTAAATATGCGGTTTCAATTTTGTGATTCATAATCGCTACTCTTTTTTGTTTAGGTTTAAGGAGAAAATAAATATTTTAACATTAAAGAAATAAAATGTTTCATTTAATTAAAAGAATTGACAAGTGATTGCTGAATTTTCCACGCTTCAGCAAGGAAATCGGTGCAGGTATCCTCCGCAATAGCGCTATGCTCGGTGACATTGATATCTTCTTCATCTGCAAAGATACACTTAATTAGATTTCTTATTTTGCAAACGAATAAAACAGAATTATATATAAATCAAATCAAACACTTACAATAAAATGTTTCCAATTGTACAGGGTGCAACATGCCAGAATAATTTTTGTAGCATTTTCTGGTTCTGTTCACTAGGCGCCCATTACACATTTCTTGCCCTTGAGTGGCACTCAATATTTGGCACCACGATGGGAATCATGAGCCATGACTGTAGTGGGTATCTGTTCCTAAAATAAATAAAACTTTATATGTACTTAGTTAATAGATATACCCAATAGATATAAAGTTTACTAGTGACCTACGGAGAAGCCACTGAGATCTTTCCTCATATACTATTTACTAACTCATTTCTTCAATAAGTAATGACTAGGTGTAATGTATCACGTAATAAAAGTCACTATGACAAAAAACGAAATCCAAGGATTTGTTTTAGCAAGTGAATTACTGCATACGTATAATATATAGGACACAAAACCGTTCTAGCCTTTAGGTGATTGGGGATAAATTCTTCATCCAAACGAGGATTCAGCTTATCCACCAAATAAAGTGCCCCCGATCTAGGTGTCTTTTTATTGAATTTCTTCTCTGCCATTTGGAATGGGTTGGATTGGTCTTATTATCTTTCCAATTGAATCCTCTCTTGATAGTTTCTAAAACATAGTTATTTCTTATTAGACACATTTATTACACAAAACCTGGAAGTGGCTTTGATTATGAGAAGTGTCGCATGTGCATTAGATGTTTAGTACGCAAATCCCGGTCAGTGGGTCGTCTTAGGGGTGGATTTCCCTTGTAAGTTTTCATGAATGCATTTCGTATTGTATCTTAATAAAATAACACTAAATTTACCTTTCTGCCGAATCGACAACGGCTGCAATCACATAAGCTTCCATTCTGAACTCAAACACATCCAAACTTTCAAGAAAAACGAGAGAAATCTGGTTTGTAAATTTTAGTTCATGACAACTAATTTTATTCCACATCTTTTTAGTCTCGATTAAAAATAGTCTGATTTAGTTTGACAATCAAAGTTTTAGGTGAAAAACGTCAATTTCAGAATAGCGAAATTGCCATTTTCACTAAATTGAATAACTTAGTGCTGTCAAACTATAATTGATTTAAGTTATGTCATTTTAATCAATTTCAGAATAGGAAACGTCGTTTGACAGGAATAAACTAAATTTTAGTGATTTTTAGTCTAGTTTAGAGAAATTTGTGACAAGAGAATCGGCACCAGTAATAGCCTAAATTAAGTTTAGTTTGTGCACAACAGAATCGACACCAATGTCAACACTTGAAATATAGCTGTTTAGCTAAATCGTGCATTTGTAACAAAAGCGGCCGTTTATGTTTTGAATGCACGATTTAGCTAAACAGCTATATTTCAAGTGTTGATAAGGTGTTATACAATTACGTTATTGCCTTTTCCACAGTAATAATAGAACATATTTTGTATTTTTGATTCTATTTACGAGTTATGACATATTTTCGATTGGCGGCGCTAGTGGACTGTAAGAGGCCTCTTAATTTGGTTGGTTAAAGTTTATACAACATCATGACGTAACATCACGCCTGTTTGCTCTGAGGGGGTATGGAGAAGTGCCCCCAGAGGTAGGTAATACACCCAGATTTCGACAGTTAGGTGTGTTAAGTTCCATTTATTGGGGATAAGCCTATTACCGTGACATGTATTTTTTTTATTATTTTATTGGAAATGATGTACTTACTTCAAGGGTAGTTTGACGAGAATTTTGTTGGGTTTTGATTACTTATTCTGATTATAACAAAGGAACGGAACTCTTAAATTCTTAGGAGCAAATTAAAATACTCGGCCGAATCTTTTAAGGCTATAGGTACGGATATTTATAACGTCGTTATTAACCGACTTTAAAAAAGGGGAGGTTCTCAATTCAATGTTCCCCGTTTACTCGAAGATGGCTGGACCGATTTAGTTTTTTTTTTTATTGTTTGATCTAATATAAATAATAGATATCGCTGGACATTAACACACAGCGCCACCTAGTGCCACACTAAGCAAAGCTTGTGTCGTGGACACTAGATAGTTGATATATTACATATATACTTTTTGTTTGTAAATACATAAGTACTTATCCTACTAATATTATAAATGCGAAAGTTTGTAAGTATGGATGTATGTATGGATGTTTGTTACTCTTTCACGCAAAAACTACTGAACGGATTTGGATCAAATTTAGCACACAGATAGTTTATTACCTGGATTAACACATAGGATACTTTTTATCCCGGTAATAAGATCCCGTGGGATAATTTCAAACTTCACGCGGGCGAAGCCGCTGGCAGAAGCTAGTTATACATATAAACATCCATGACTCGGAAACAAATGTCCGATGCTCATCACACAAACATTTGCTCCTACCGGGATTCGAACCCAGGACCTTATAAACGTAAGGCAGCGTCCCACCACTACGCCAATCGGGTCGTCAAATATAATTCCCAGGTTGTCGCATAATCATCAAATCAGGATCTGATGATGGGATCCTGGAGGAATATAGAGAACTCTTTAAATTTTTTAGGCAAACCAGAAGCGATTTGGGTAGTTTTAGAAAGCGTACTTTCTCGAAGTGATCTCATTTCAATTTGGTGAAGATCTGATGAAGAACTTCTTAGATAGGCAACGGAACTCCTCAATAAATGATAGCAATTGTATAGGGATTGCTGAAATCTCATGTCTAAATGATAAATGACATTTATTCAGCAAGTAGGTTTTCTCAAACTCTTTTACACGTCATTTGTTAAAACTAGATGGGGCCGCCGTGTTTCGTAGGTACTTGACCACTCTGAGAAGAACCAGCCGAAACAAATCATCAATCAAAAAGCTTCATCTTTATAAACCCATTCACGCGACCGATAAAGGAGCAAAAGTGGCTTCTTGGATGTAGAGGCCATTCTTTAGTGGATAGAAACGCTTTTGCACCTATAATAAAATTTATGGCTCATTAGTTCTAGGCCCTGGAAAATCACCACACACGTTGTAGCAGAATTTCAGGAAATATCAGTAAGAAACATCATCAGACCCCCGAGCCTCGAAGCCCATGAACGTGCTTTGACTCATAAAAGCGTGCCCCGGCCAGGATCAGCTGCGGGCGGCGGTCGCACACGTGCCTGCCACCGCGCGACCGCAACGGGCCGCACCGCTGCGGTTTGTGGTGGCTTGTTTACTATGTTCAATTTATAGGAAAAAACAATTGATAAATAAACGATTGGCATAGTCGATATTTCGTCAATAATCAATAGGTAATGTTTACACACCAGTGATTTGTTTGACGTTTAGTAAGTAACCTGAAGTATTACAGTACAACAGCAACAGTAACATAACGGCAACAGTAGTAGTTACTTGTATCGATATGGGCGTAGATAATAATAGACGACAAATAATTCATAATTATTCCGTCAGTTAGATTATCAACAAATATTTGGCCCGTATTTTTTCTTTTGTAATATAAATCAAAATTGACGACGATACGACCCTTTTAAAATTCTCAATACGTCACGCCTAGGTATAATTTACAGCGAGTTCCGACATCACGAGCCCCCACTCCCGAGTTTTGATACGTTTTATCTTTCTCAATATTCATTGATTTACAAAAATAAAAAATACGTGACTATTATTTTTTAATACTCTTTAACTGAAGGACTAAATAGATTTGCTATTTTTGATAACTGTTGTCATGCCTAAGATGTCGTTATTTGCAACGACAAGACTAATGAATTCCTAGAATGTCTCAGACACAAATAACTATGGATGAATATGTACTTAAATGATCTTTGTCTAAATTGTTACTACTGTACAGCAGATTCTGCCTAATTGCCGAACAAAGTACAACAAATCAATTATTTATATTTACATACAAATTGTACCCTTTACGCCGACATTTAGGTACACGATATTTTCGACGTAATGAGCCTCCATCTGTCCCGAGAGGCGAGACGGGAATGGGATGTGCGAAATGCTGGCATCTGCGCTGTCAGACCCACGTTAACATCTGCTTAACGCCTCGAAGATTCAGAATTATTCATACGTGAACTGACCCCAGTTCCATACAGAAAGAATGTTCCTGAATACAACATAATTGCCTACAATTACACCTATGGGACCCACCAACAATTATGTAGAATTCAGGAACACTGTCTTGTTCTGAATAAACTAATATCTAAAATGAGTGTTATTTTTAACCGACTTCTAAAAAAGGAGGAGGTTCTCAGTTCGGATGTTTCTATTTTATTTTTTTTTGTTCGGGTATAACTCCGTCGCTTGCCAACCGATTTGGAAAATTCTTTTTTTGTTCGAAAGGGTATTCTTTCCAAATGGTCCCATAGCCACCAAGTCAGGATCTGATGATGGAATCTTGGCGAAATCGAGGGAACTCTTCAAATTTTATATGAAAACGTGTTGCGATTTTGATATTTTCTACAACAAGTCAAGCATTTGCGTTTGATAAGAACCATTCTACCATCAGATCTGATGATGAAGCCAAGAGTCACGGAACTCCATAATGAGACAATGTACCATAGTCGTGTTTGGTCTTGTTGTAATTGTAACGGTATGCACTTTCCATATATCAAGCACATGTGAACCACTAAAAAGTGAAAAATAAAAACTTTTTTTGCAAAAAATAAAACAGACTTAAAAAAAAAACAAAAAAGTGAAAAATAACTTTAGCTTCTGAAGTCGGTGACAAAAAAACTAAAGCAATCAAACAAAGGTCACCGACTTCAGAAGCTAAAGTTATTTTTCACTTTTTTGTTAAGTCGGTTTTATTTTTTGTCTATACTGTAATGAAGCCTACACATACACACCAAATATTTTCGGCACTGTTCAGGTGACATATCGCTAGCTTTGGTGTTGGATCCACAAACGCAGCTGTCAAAAGAATGGTTTTCTATTTCTACAATGGTCTATGATAGTTTATTTGGTGTTTTTTTACTACAAAAATTCTGAGCAAATTTTGAACAGTGCTTGTTCCACACGTGTAGCATGAGGCGACAGGACACCTTTGTTCTGAAATGTTAGTATCAGCATTACTAAAAACGAATTCATCAAG
The DNA here is from genome assembly GCA_916618015.1 of Xestia c-nigrum. Taxonomy (NCBI): domain Eukaryota; kingdom Metazoa; phylum Arthropoda; class Insecta; order Lepidoptera; family Noctuidae; genus Xestia; species Xestia c-nigrum. Next base: position 471,271 of record OU745246.1, on the reverse strand, counting down.
AGTGAATTCTATGATGGGGCATAAGACTTATTAAACTGCACCAGACATCAGTAGTCCAACTCGGTTAGCAATTGAAAATAATGTTGTCCACAGATCACAGACTTAACTATCTGGCACAATTTCAAGAAAATGTTACCACCTGTTTGAAATATTTTTGCTTTAGTTAGGATATGGTATGTTCTAAAGAAAACAGAGTGATAGTTTTTTTGGGCTTTTATTTTATGCTTATATTACTTAACAGGAAGGTTCTTAGATCCTGGAGGGATACAACATCTGAAACAAACATAAAATAAGTGTTATTTACCCGTTATTGTTATACTGTTATAATTACACAAAGTAAATGGTATCAGTGAAATTTTGACCACATTTAGTTCAGGTTTCAAATGTCTAAACATCATTTAGGAATAAGAACAAAAGACAACAAAATAAAATCAATAATTAAGAGACTGCTATAAATAAATTCAAAATGAAGTGACGCCTTACAAATTAAACCAGACCAGTATACAAGATACTCATAGCAACTCTACTTCATGCAGACTCAACTATTTATTTTGATTTTATGGTCAGAAATATGATTTGAGGTGAGACATCATCATCACTGTCCCACCCTCACGGGGAGGGATCCAGTAATATGAAGGAAAGTTAGATGATCTTTGCAGATGGCACTGTCATGATAGGAGTTAAGGGAATTACTAGATAGTAATACAGTGCCCAGATAAGTAAAGTAAAGCTGTACTGACCACGCGTATCCTGTGTCCCATAGCCTGCGCGGGCAGGTTGGAGCGGAAGCGCGCACGCACGCCGCCAGAGTTGCCGTGAGGCCTGGTCACCTTGCCCCAGATGGCGCGCAGCTTAGTCTTCTTGCCACGGGGACCACCAGCAATGGGTGTCCTTTTCTTGGCACGGTACACGTACACGCAACGCTTGCCAGCATAGAAATCTGCATCATCACGGCTCCTTGCACCTTCAATCTGGAGTGAAATAGTTTATCATTAGTTTTGTTTATTCAAAAAGATATTCAGTAGTAAAGAGGGTGTCATCAGTAGGAATTTTGTCCACACAGTGGTTCAGGTTTCAAATGTCATAAAAGCATCATTTAGATTTAATATTTAATTCTTATTCACACTGTTTTTTAGACAATCTCCTTGGTGTGTCAATGGACTCAAAACAATACCCAACCATTATACTCTTTTATTTTCATATAAATCCTGGAAGGTGCAGGTGGCTGTGCAGCATAAGTAACATAGGAGGTGAGGCATATCCTGCAGAGGAGTAACCGGCCACCATGCCTCACGCACAATGGTCCACCTCAAGGGCTAAGTGTGGAAACCTAAACCCCATGATAGATGCAATAGATTGGCCACAATACAAGATAGGATTCATGAAAGACAGTCATAGATTTTAAGTATTCATATTTTTAACAATAAACATTATCAGTTTCAAGAGCTGAATATACAGGGTGTCTCATTCAAATCGGTCAGTATGGGAAAGTCTGAAACTATAAGACATACGAAGATCTGTTCTGAGGAACCATGTCATCGATTTTAATAACAATAAAAACTGCATTCATACATTTTTAAAAACATCTGTACTCCGTTCGGGAATCAAACCCGGTTATTTTGAAAAAAAAAACCTACTCTATTTCTATTTAGATATCGATTGTGTAGGTCTTAAGCAGTAAATGTCTGTATGAAACATGATGTCTAAAATGAATAAAATGCATTGTTTCCACATACTTTAATTTATTTTAGTAGGTGCTTGTTTTTTTTTTTTTTAAATAACTTGGTCCATTCCCGAACGTTTAGTTTCAGACTTTCCCATACTGACCGATTTGAATGAGACACCCTGTATATGAAATGCTGGGTGATGTGATAATAATTTTGATATATGCAAAGCAGTACTTCAACAAAGCAGGGCAGTGTTCACTATACTTAAGTTAACGCTATTACTGCAGGATCAGGAGAGAATGAGAGTGTCGATTGTATTAGAACAATCCATAACATCAACAATGAGGCTTCAACGAAGTGTATACTTTGACAAGATTATACTGGTATAATTTAACTGGACCGAGACAACTATTGGATACTGGCGCAGACTAGTCTACCTCATGGAGACTTTCAACGCTAACAATAATCATAAAATCATGAACCAAGTTCAAGCTTACCTTCAGCAGAGCTGTGTTCTCATGCTGGTTGCGCAGACCGCGCTTGTATCCTGTGAACACGGCCTTGGCGTACAGCCTGCCGTGGCGGGGTTTCGACGACACTTTACGCACCGCCTTTGGGGGCTCCGCAGGTGCCGCAGGGGCAGCCTTGGGTGCCTTCTCTTTGGGTGCCTTGGTCTTGGGCACTTTCGCCTTAGGCGCTGTCGATGGCGCTGCGTCAGCCATTCCTAAAACACCAAAGTAACGAAAAGATGAACAACCACGAACTTTGCAAGATAGGTTATGTTGACAACCGACACTAATCTAAATTTATCTTCACGACTAAAATGAATCTAACGTTTTTGAGTACTCCGGAAGATTCATCCATCATTATACTATTTAGTTTTTCACTTATTTCTCATCCATACCGTGAATATTTAAGAAAAATCAACAAATTTTAGCACACCAACCGTTTGTTATTTTCCTTTGGAAATGAAAGAAGGGTGAGGGGGTTGCCAGGAACAACCTCGATAAATTTTCTGAAAAAAATTGAGAGGAAAGTATTAGTTATTATTATTTCGTTCTGAATTACGATAAATGGATGTGCCTGGAATTTACTGCATGAAGGTTAATAACTCCTTATAAATACATTAATTTTAGTTAATCGTTTTAACTCCCAAATTGTCATTTTAATAACTTACTATTTGGTATATTTTGAAAATTATGGCAACTTTATAGTTTCGTTCGGAAACAAGAAAACTTCATTGGAGTGTGTGAAGCCCTGAGCCCTGAAACTACAACTAAGCTATAAAAAAATAACACAATCACTTTTATTGTGAATAAAGTTGTCAAAGAAAGATGACAATAAATTTTATTACAAGAAATAATTTAATTAATTAATAATTATTTCTAGTAATGGCAACTGTTCGTTTGTCTAACCTTCCTTGTTGTCTGATTTGGATTGGACCAATGAGAAAAAACCACGAAAAGAGACAAACGAAAGATGGATTGTGGCTCTTGTCAAATAATTATTTTGTATTGAAATTGAATTGTTGTGAATAAGCTACTAAGACTGCTGTAATTAAATTATATATTAATAATGGACTACTTAGTGAATGTCAACTGGAACAAAGTCACACCATGCCTTGTCTTATTAGTGCTAGAAGTAATGTTAGAATGTGTGTATTTTTTTTCGAATAACCTGCACATTTATGGGTTTTCTTGTTGATTTTTGTGTGAAAGTACGTGTTTTGAGTCGTTGGTGTGTAGTTTCAGAGTGTGCAACGCCGGCGGAGGTTAACAAGCACCTGGACCTGGGCCGCGACTTCCTAGCGCGCGGGCAGCTCTCGGATGCGCTCACACACTACCACGCAGCCGTAGGTAAGTGCCTGCACCAGTGACCTATGTGTCCCGTAACGTACGCACTATGCGGGAAGGTTGAGGGAACAGACTAAAGTGGTCAGCGCTAAGCACAGATTTGCAGAAACTAAGTACTAGGCACTGTTTTTTTTTAAACTCCAGGCACTGCTGGCCCATCAAAAATTAAGTAAATACAACAGAAATCATCCTATCTGCTACTGCCTGTTAGAAAATTTGTTTGTTTCTTATCAGATTGTACAAAGTACTAATTTCAATGGGACATAATTATCATAACACTGAAATAAAAGACAAACTAAAATTACAATGACATTTAGCAAATTATAGTTAAATCTCAATTAAATGTGATCAACTACCACCAACTCCTGTTCTATTACACTTATTACTGACAGTTTGGCAAAGTGTCCGACCGTCTGAAACCAATTGTATTAATTATAACAATCACATGTATGAATGCCTACAGAGGGAGACCCACATAACTACCTCACATACTTCAAACGTGGCACAGTGTACTATGCACTTGGGAAAGCCAAGTTTGCTCTGCAAGACTTCAGCAAGGTAAGAATACTTGTCATGTGATGTGCGACCATATTTAAATTTAAGCTAAGTGAATGTTGTAATTTACATTTTCTTTTGTTGGAAGCAATGCAAACAACATTATTGATACTCTTGAAAATAAGTGATTTTTTGTGCTTGTGTGCTGCCTTATCCTCAAATATTTAAATCTTTACAATAAAGAATAAAACTACATTTTTTGTTGTATTTTCTGTCGGTCTATGTGACTGCTAGAGCACAAAAACTACGCAGTGGATATCGGATCGGTTTTCACAATTATTCAGAGCATTGTTTTAAAGTTTTATTTGAGTAATGTTTAACTTGGATGTGTTGCCAGTACACCCATGTAAAGTAGGGGCGGGTGGTTACTGTCTTATGTTTTGATACCCATGTATTTGACTGTGAATAAGTTATGTGTCATTTTCAGGTATTGGAGATAAAGTCTGACTTCACGGCGGCACGTCTGCACCGAGCCAATGTGTACCTGAAACTGGCACAGTACGTAGATGCCAAAGAAGACTACCTACAAGTGGTGAGTATCTTCTTATCAATGGGTCACAAAGGCCGAAAAATAAATCGTTTCAAGTACAAAGAGTTTCACATCTGAAAGAAAATTGTTTACACAGAACAATGATCTTTATTCTATATGGATCAGTAGTTACAGTTTTTCTAATAATACATATTGTATTCAAGGTTCAGATTAAATTAGTTTTGTTACTGAAACACCAAAACATTTAAGTATGACATTACTGAAAATATAGCTTCAGTCATTAAATTTACTTTTTAGTTAACTACTTTGTAAGATTAATAATTATTGTAATAAACAATTATTCAAGTGGTGTTGCTCATAGTTATTTTATTTTGTTGTGGGCGGACATAACAGTGATAAGATAAGGTTCTTCACAGTATTTCGTCATAATCATTCCATTGTCATTGTATAAATTTTATTAAAGCATAAAAGATTCCTTTCTTAACAGAATATGTGTCTGTCACAAAGTAATTTTTAAATATACTGGCCAAAGATAAAAAAATATTACCAAACAACTGTAGATACATTGAAAGCTGCCACAGAAAATGTAGGACTAGAAACATAAGTCGCATATTGAACCGAGCGGCCGTATCTGCTCACGAGTCGACATAATGGGTCCCTCTGAATGCCAAGCCAAGACAGACAGAGTAAACTCCCTGTAAGCTTCATTTGATTTAAAAGAGTGTCCATGGAGTTTCTTGCACGTTCTTCTCCATAGAGATCTACGTTAGGGAATGGGCAACTACAGTACTTTCACAGTTTTTATGTCTTGTGACTGGGACTGTAGCTACATTTAATTTTCATCTTTGTTTCGACAATTCAAAAGTGCCTGTTATTGGCCTACTTGAAATAAATGCTTTGATTTTGATTTTGATTTTGCTTACAATAGAGGGAACAGGGGTTGAAAAATGTGTGTCAGAAAGCAGTCTGCATTTAGTAAGGGTGTCGGTACTATTCTTCAATCTGCTTTTAATTGACCGTGACATCAAATAGGTACTCATTTTAAAAACTGCCGTAAGTTTTGCCTGACTGACTTTACGACAAAAAGGCAATTCCACGTCAGAGTAAAGAGGTTTTATCAAACTGCTTCATTGCCGCCGAATGAAAAACGTTAAACAAAAAGATTGTAATAACAGTTGCAACATTACGTGCTCATACATCCAGTGTGGCGAATGTATGTTATTGCTCAATTATTCATGTTGCAACACCACATTAAGGCGCGACGCGTTTTTACTTAATTTTTCATGTTAGTTATTATTGATTAAATCGATATTATTTTGTCCTCAGTGTAGTGGACATAGTTGTCCTCAAAGATAAGGTGGTATTTTGTGGTAGTGTTGCCTGCCTGGCTACCTCAGAATAAAAAATATATAATACATAGTACTTATGTTTAATTGCACCAGTTAACTGCTGACGATGCGCTTTGCGGTCGTGGTCTACTTGCGCTTGATCAGCAGATCGGATGCACGCGCGATACGACCTTGACATTGTCTTCTTTTGTTGTTATTTTACTTCGCTCTTCAAACTATACTAATTAGATTCGCATAGACACTTGTTAAACATAGGAAAAACTTGATCTTGCTAGTTTCGTATTACCAGGGCCCTCTTTCCCACTGGGCACTCTGGGCACTTGCCCAGGGCCCCAGATCCAAAGGGGCCCCTAGTTCCTGTAACTGTCAAAAGAAACCTAATTTATCTAAGACTGCAGGATACTAAAATTTTCTACATGGCACTCAATTGCGACACGAAAAGTAATTTGGCATGTCTCAGGACTGCTCGCCGTTGACTGTTACGTTCTATCCATCAATATTTTAACCTAATCTTTGATAACATTCGAAACAAGTGAGCTTCTTGCCGAAATACAGGCAATTGATCTCCAGATTTTGGCAAAATAAAGCCCGTTTCATGGATATCAAAAATATTTGTCTGTTTCATTTCAAATTAAAGTTCTCCATCGTTAACAGTTGAAAGACAGTTCATGCAAAAATAAAGGGTGTTTTTTTAACTTTTAATTAAAATAATAAAAACTTATCTATTCGAGGCGGGTGCAAAAAAGTCGAGATCGCTTCGCGCGCACTTGCATCCTACAAGGGCCCCATTATACTTAAGTGCCCAGGGCCCCCAACTGGTTAAAGACGGCCCTGCGTATTACATTATCAACCGAAAATTGTACCACAATTTTAAAGTTACATATTGCAGTAAGTTTCTCGACAAATTTGTTTGAAAATTCGACATTTAATCAAAGGCAATGAGTTCCGTGTGTGAACAGTTTATTATTTTGTAGTAACAGCTAACATTGATTGCCTGACTCATAATTCAATCATAATCAGACACAAAACACTTACACACACTCACAAAACACCCACACAAACAAAACACACATACCTTCATACAAAAGTTGGTGTTTAACGTACTAGTAGTCAAGCTCCTTCTATGTACATACATAATTATTTAGTGATACTGAGATAGTAATATATCATAATACATGTCATAATTTAGTTACGAAAGTAGCAGGTGTTATCGCTTAATCACTTCGATGGACGCCTGATAACTAACAATAGCATGATGTGCAGGAAATAAAATAATTTTCTTTAAATGGTTAACGAACACGCAATCATAAAAATGTTAAATGTACGTAAGTGCAAAAGCTTATTCTGCTTTAGAGATTTCGTCAAATTGTTTCCAGAAACATAAAGGGTGTAAAACACCTCTTCACGAAGCCGAAAGGCACTTGTTCTCTCCATCATTGCGATCATTTTTTGTTCCACACCATATCTGGCCCGGCAGTCTCGACAGAGATAACGACAAAATCGCTAACTTTCGATCGCTAACAAGCGCCTCTCGGCTTCGTTTACAGGCTTTTTTTTATCTAAACCATACAAAACCTGGTAGCTAATTTAATAACGATTCCAGTGATAAAAGGGCTGAAACTGCGTTAAGCGGGCGCCCGCGACGAGCAACCGTCACGTGTCTACGCGCGTGGATACGTGGGTAGGCTCTGTGGGAACGCTACCGGGCCCGTAGCATCGTTTTATTTACGCAGTGACGCTAGTTCAATTTTAGTATTATGACGTAGCAAAACGACGACGCCGGCGCGGGGCCAGCCTCCCCGCAACGTACACCCGCGCGGGGCCCGCGACGGTACTCTTTTGTATGATACTGCGCGGGCGTTCGCTTAACGCAATTTCAGCCCTAACTAGTAGCGGGCTAACTAACAAAATTGCGAAGATATCTTCGTTTTAAACAGCCGCGCCTAAATTGCATTCCTTTTTTTACGAATAGAAGATCATCAAATAACTTCTCCCACTCAGGGCGGAGCGAGAGGGAGTGTCAGACTTTTACTGACTAAAACCCGTCTATGTCCCTTCCTCGCCCTTTATGTTCCGGGGCCACGGTATCTACTCGTATATCGAACGGTCCCGCAGCCCCGGCAGGCTTCGGCCCTTGCCCCTTCACTTTGCTGACATCTCTTTGAGGCGCGCGTGGAACACAAACGCGCCGTACTCGCCACGGCCTGTCGTCATAAGACCACGGGGGCCACCACGTGACCCCCGACGCCCGGTGCGTTTCCCGCGGCGGCTGGGGCGAGAGGTTCTCTCTCTCTCGCGTTCCACCACCTCCTACGCCAGCATGACTGCTTCGCAGAAGGAAGTAACGGCTTCCCATTCCGTCTCGCTCCGGACTATGGATTGAACCAGGGCCGGACGCGAAAGGCGCATTCCGAGGCCTATGAAAGCACATGGCCTCTGACTTGTGCAATACCACCTCGAGACCCAGTTGCTGGATCCTCTCATCGACTATCGCAACCCCGCGTGTCATAGTTTCGGCCGCCGCCTCGTGCGACCTCCCCTGTGCCAGCACCAGCGTGTCGTCACTGACGCCACTAGGGAGGTCGGCGCGCAGCACCCAGTCGTAACCGATGTTCCACAGTGGCGGCCCCAGAGCCGATCCCTGTGAGAACCAACAATGCGACCGGGGTAGATGACTACCCTGTCCGTCAGGTAGTCCCCGACCACACGACGAGTGCCTCCCTGATGCAGCTCCAGGGCATGGAGTTGAAGGCGTTGGCGATGTCGAGAAGAGACACCGCCAAGACAACCCCGCTCCGGTATATCGCATCCCCCGTCGTGAGGGCTATCACACGCATGATGGCGACCACCGCAGAGCGCCCCTTACGGAAACCAAACTGGTTCTATGGCACGATGGGCTGAAATGTGTAATTGCATGCCTACGGGCCTATTGTTGGACAGATGCGGTAGGCGAAAGTTAGACCCGATGACGGATCAGGGGTTAATGTTACATTTCGGTGAAGGTGTTGGGAAAAACGTTAGGCGCAGGACAAATACAAGAGGCGTCAGGCGGTGGTGTGGCGGCACTTTGACGTCACGCGCCACGCCATCACCTCGCCCGCCGCGCGCTTGCTCCTGACGCTCAATGCTCTTGTATTTGTCCCGCGCCTAAGTATGGATAGGCAGATACTGGAGCTGTGTCCATTATTATATTGTGTTCCTGACGTTTTTCTGAATCTCGTCATTCCTTGTCCCCAGACGTACGCGGAGCCTTACAATGAGGAAGCAGTCAGTCAGTACCACAAGATCGACGAGTACATCGACGACCTGCGGCTGGTGGAGGCGTACTACCGCGGCGGTGACTACCGCGCCTGCGTCGAGCTCGCCACGCGCCTGCTGGACGTGTCGCCCTGGTCCGCGCAGCTGCGCCAGCTCCGCGCCGAGTGTTACATAGCGCTGGTATGTACCGTGCAGTAGTACTGCTGTGCATGAGACGATGTCGAGCTCGCCACGCGCCTGCTGGACGTGTCGCCCTGGTCCGCGCAGCTGCGCCAGCTCCGCGCCGAGTGTTACATAGCGCTGGTATGTACCGTGCAGTAGTACTGCTGTGCATGAGACGATGTCGAGCTCGCCACGCGCCTGCTGGACGTGTCGCCCAGTCGCCTATTCTACGCCGATCTACCAGTGGTAGCCGATGATACTTCCTACAGAGTTCAAGATAATCAACTGACTTATATGGAATCTTTTGGTGAAAACAAAGATATTTAATGAAGCACTTTTGGATGTTTTCAATGCGGTCAATGTGTTTCAGATAACGTGGATTCCATATCTGAGACGCATACTCTAGCTGACCTCTTACATAGGTACAATATAAAATCTTTAATGTTTTAGCATCTGAAAAACACTTGGAGAGATGCATTATAAATCCAAGTAGTTTAGAAGCTTTCTTCACAATTGTATCAATATGCGTGTCAAAAACTAACTTACTGTCTTGATGGACGCCCAAGTCACGAATAGTGTTGCACCTTGGCAAGATCTGGCCCGCCAAAGTATAACTAGTAGCTAGGACGGCACGTTTCCTAGTGTAAGTGATCACCGAACACTTGGATGGGTTAAGATCAAGTTTATTAGCCCGACAATACTCTTCATGCCGATAGAATTCATCCTGAAGCGCTAGACTATCTTCAAACTTTGAAATAGTGCTAAAGATTTTCATGTCATCAGCGAAGCATAATAGTTTGGATGAATGGAGGCACTGAGAAATGTCGTTCACATAGACTACAAATAAAAACGGATCGAGCAGCGAGCCCTGAGGCACTCCACTGGGCACGTTTACGTTTAACCAGACATATAATTATTGAGTACTACTGCTTGTGACCTGTCATCAATGTAGGAGGAGAACCACCTCAAGAGGTCCCCACGGATGCCCATGTAGCTAAGCTTCTTTATGAGGGTATAGTGGTCGATGCGATCAAATGCCTTGCTATAATCTGTGTAAACGACATCGACCTGCTTACTTATCCATAGCATCCGTAATAAAATCATTGAATAAAATCAAGTTATGAGTGGTAGACCGTCCTTTCTAAAAGCCGTGTTGAAAGGAGCTGAACGAACTAGCAAGAGCGAGATACAATTGTTTAAAGACAATTTCTCAAATATTTTAGCTATAATGTACAACTTGGAAATGGGCCTATAATTAGTAATCTCTGTTTTGGACCGCTTCTTATGCACGGGTGTAATAAAAGCAGATTTCCATATTTTGGGGACAATACCTAGGGTCAAAGACTTCGAGAACAAAATTGAGATAGGTAGGGCAATGGAAGGCGCGCATTTAATAAGAAATTTAGACGATATGTTATCTGGGCCAGCACCTTTAGCGGGATCCAAGTTACGAAGTAAACTGGTCACAATATCAACATTCACTTCTATGTGACAAATGTCAGATGAAGTACTGTTTGTGCCGAAAGGGAGAACAGGAGGTGGACGGGGAGTACTAGATGAAGCGGGGTTGAGGAAAGTAGACATTAAATAGGACGAAAAAGCCTCACAAATAGAATCTCCAGTGAGTAATGGTTCGTGCTTAGGGTTATCTTTAATGGATTTTTCAGTTTTATTTAGATAACATTTATAACATGAAGCTTCCATAGTCTTGACTCTGTCACGCAAATATTTGAAGGTTAACTCGTCAGTTTTATTGCCGTAAATCTTGTATTTTTTTAGAAATTTATACTTTTCTTTAATTTTATTGACGAGTGATGAGCTGTACCATTGTAACGTTTTAGGGCTCAGCCGGTAAATGAAACTCGAAAGAATCAGTACAAACTATAATAGGAAAAAAATAAAAGTAAAAAAATTATAATAGTAAAGAAACTATTAGGTGTGGGTACTTAATTAGAATTAATAATCACCCCAGTAAAAGACTGGTGTGGGTTCTATATATCGAGTTCGTGTTGGGTTCTAGACCGCCTAAAGAAAACCACTATACTGAAGGTTCCAGAACGTAGATGTTTTGTAGAATAATGTTTGGTAGGTAGGTCGGTCTTGCAGTTGTTGAGGGTAGCGCGTAGCCTGCAGAGTTGTACAGCCACAGCCCCTGCAGCAGCAGCTAATCAAGGTTGACCGGTACGGAAGAACCCTGGAATATCCGGAATTGGGCATTTTAGAAAATGACCGAATTCGTACTACTGACTGCAACATCCCGATAGCCGTAGGAAATGGAATCTACGGTGGAAGGTGGTGTTCTAGCATCAATTAGCTATCAAGATGAAGCAGTCTAAGCAGCGTGGTACAATTTAGAAGCATGATGAAGCAGAAAAATGATATCTAGTAATGCGAGGTAGATGGAAAAATAACAAGAATGATTTACAGGAATTTACAATACAATGATCGACTACAATTCACCAACTACATTAATCAAGAATTAAATACATACATGAAAGGTTGAAGAGAATTTAAAGGTATCCGTCATGTTCCGTAACAACAATGTCAAGGACATTCGGTAAATAAAAGAAAGAAAATTACTAGATGATTAAAATAGCAATCACCGTTGATACACCGGCTCAATACTGTGATTTAAATCAACAATTCAGGTGTCCTAACTTGGCACTACTACAAAGCGATATTTTGCCAAGTCATGCTACGAATACCTACTTAATTCTAGTTAAAAAGTTTTGCAACACTCACCCGATCGGGGTTACACTGATTTTAACTTTTATTATTTATGCAGCAAATAAATTAGATGTTATAATAATATGCTCCAAGCAATAGCGATAGGAGATTGGCAGAGGTAAAATAAAAAAAATGGCACACACGATCACTCTGCCGATGTGTAGTGAGAAGTGAAAGGACCCTCGACCGGCCGTGGCAGCACGGCCGGTCGAGTGATTCCTTTTGTCTCTCGAGCCGTTGGTAATCCGCGAACGTTAGGCGTGCGGTATGAAGAGGGGAAACATTCGTCCACAACTAGTTTCGTGCGCGAGTTTTGTGACGGTATCTTAATAATGATTCCTCTAACGCCAGCTAAAAGTACCCTCAGCTGCGAGCGTAAATAGATATTTCATTTCAAGTATGATTCAAATGTGTCAGCAACCACGTACAACGTTACACCATACCGGGTATTTTTTATTACTTACTAGCTTTTGTGGTATATACTTGTTTTGAAATTGTTTTATGGTGTCTATAAAGTACTCAACGAACTCATCCAGTGATCGGATTGAAAACTCATGTTCCCAATTAGTACTAGAAATCTCGTTATTAATGGAAACAAAATCGCCTTTGCTATAGATATATCGCAACCGCGGCGCATGGTCAAGAGGAAGTATTTCAAAGACAATGCAGGGTGATAGGGATCAATGGGCACCAGAGAGTCAACACATTCGCTAACGCAGGCTAACTATTTGAGAGGACTAAGTCAACAGTTTCCCGTACGCATTAGCTACCCTATTATACTGTCCAAAGTCCAGCGTACAAAGCTCGTCCGCGAGCAAATATTCGTCACTACGAACAACAATCCGGTATAAAAGAATTTTCTAAGTTTGTATACCTACAAGCGGCGATCAGCGGCGGCGACCTCTCGCGTCCGGCCCTGGTTCAATCCATGGTCCGGAGCGAGACGGAATGGGAAGCCGTCACCTCAGCGAAGGAGGTGGCGGAACGAGAGAGGGAGAGATCCTCTCTTCCCGGCCGCCGCGGGAGATGCACCGGGCGTCGGGGGCCACGTGGTGGCTACCGGCCACCGTAGATGCGGGCCTGTGGACGGTTGGCTATGGGCTAGCTAGCCGTCCGGCCGTCTAACGACGACGACAGGCCGTGTCGACGGCGCGTTCGTGTTCCACGCGCGCCTCAAAGAGATGTCAGCAAAAGGAGAGGGGCCCGCAAGGGCCGAAGCCTGCCGGGGTTGCGGGCCTGTTCGAAAGAGATACCGCGGCCCCGGAACATAAAGGGCGAGGAAGGAACATGGATGGGTTTTAGTCAGTAAGAGTCTGACACTCCCTCCCGCTCCGCCCAGAGTGGGAGAAGTCATTTGATGATTTCCCATCCTAAAAAAAAAAAGGGGGGGCAAGCCTCGGTCAAATCTACTTAAAATTTTGCATAAACCTTTTTCACATAATTGATGGACATCGTATTTTATTGAAATTAACCCCTGCCGGATTTAAAGAAAGGTAGACAATCATTTTGACCATGGCGATGATTTGCTTCGAAGTTGATATCAGTACTTAGAGCTTTTGATTTAAACTACATTTTATTTTGACACATGTTTGAAAACTCAATCCGATTTAATTACAAAAAGGTTGAACTCTCACATAAAACCTTGGTGATCTAAAATTGGAAAGTCTCGAAAGTCACCGTATTATACTGGGAGGTTTCAAAGCTTTAGACGTTATTTACTTTTAAGACACGGCCTCTTAGGGACGTTGAGTAAAAAAATTGAAATGGAGGATTAAAACATTTTTATTTCAAAATTGTCACCAAAGGTATGTCAATAAAGATGGAAGGCAGTTGGCCTTGCAACAGATCCGCAAGAGCTGATTTACAACAGCTATATCGTTTTTAGTGCGCTTTCAATTTAGACGTTTCGTGTCGGCGCCGGTACTGAAGCGCATATCGAAGTCGCACGGTTGCCGTACCGCGCGCTTTGTATAAAAACAAACGAACGTTCGTACGCAGTATGACAAACGCACTGCTTCGGCGCCGCAGCGGCACGACACGAAACGTCTACTTAAATTGAATTTACATTTCATGCAACTTGATGAGAACCTTTAACCTCACTAGAGTACGACTTTCATCGATGTTCTGCACTGAGAAAAATGTAAAGCCGAATGTTTCGTAACGAGGGCGGATTTATTCGTAATGAAGGCGAAAAAACGACCAAAAGTCAACCGACCAAAAACGCCTTCCTAGGTTGGAGGCGTTTTACGCCTTAAGCGAAAGGCGCAAAAAATAAGCAGCAATATACTCTCTAATGTGTATTTTAGACGTAATTATTAACAGATAAGCCTTAATTCAAAAGCTATAAACGTGGTAAGTCAGACAGAATCGTTTGATTGACGATGATATTTAACTTCCGGTAAGGCGATATAAACGGTAAAGGGACGTGCTCGGGTCACACACACAAAACTTTCCGACGTATCACTGTCCCAATTGACTTCTAGTAAGGCGTTTTACGTATTTTCTTACTGTGGTTTATTTTGTTCACAAAGTGTTTTGAATGTTTATTTACTGCTTCTTATGTCTTAATAGACTTCTAGTAAGGCGTTTTACGTCTTTCTTTACAGTGGTTTAACCTGTCCACTAAGCGCTTTTAACGTTTATTGACTTCTAGTAAGGCGTCTAACGTCTTACCTTACTGTATTTTAACCTGTTCACTGAGCATTTTTAACGTTTCCTAAGTCGTAATCGACTTTTATTAAGGCATCTTAAGTCTTTCCTTACCATGGTTTAACCTGTCTAATAAGCGCTTTTAATGTTTTTTAAAGTAATAATTGACTTTTAGTAAGGCATTTTACGTCTTTTCTTACTGGGGTTTAACCTGTGCACTAAGCGCTATTGATGTTTTCATAAGTCGTAATTCACTTTTAGTAAGGTGTTTTACGTCTTTACTTACTGTGGGTTTAACCTGCCTACTAAACGTTTTCAACGTTTACTAAATCGTAATCGACTTCTTTTAAGGCGTTTTATGTCTTTCCTTACTGTGGTTTAACCTATCCACTAAGCGTTTTCAACGTTTACTAAGTCGTATTCACCTTCTAGTAAGTTGTCTTAGAATGTTCCATACGATTAAGTAAGCCGTATCGTAAGGTAATTTCTGCTTTCTTTTCGAGCAGAAATGTTTTATGAAGACCGGAAAAAAAGCCTTCTAACGGCTGGTAACGATTTTCCCTAAAGGCATGATTGACTAGCTTTACTATCATTTATTAGTTCATATTAAGGGCATTGGGCCGCTCAAAGTGCGCGTTCACTCTAAGGTAGCGCGAGCTAATATCCTTCACATGAACTTCATGATAGTAGATCAGCCAACCGTGCCTTCAGTGAATAGCGTAACCTGCTGTTCTCAGAAACTGTTCTCCCAGTCTTTGTAAGCTTCTGCAATCAATAGAACGAAAATGTATAAAACACTTCAATAATAACTGTTTACTAAAGAAACATACTAAATAGATTAGTATCTCCTCAACCCAACATTACAACCTCAACCTAATAATAAGCCGATAGCGTCTGTATCTTATAGGAATGATAGTGCATTGCAATAAAACCATAAAAAAAAATCAAAAAAATCTGTATTAGAAAATAGAAAATCAATTAAGATACATTAGTATATTTAGATACTTAAAACAAGATAAAAAATATAGGTATGGTCACCAAGCTATTTGGTTTACATTTTACAATGTAACTTGCATGTTCAAATGTAAACTAAATAGCTTGGTCGACCGTTCTTAGTATACAAATTTTCAATATTTTACATTGTAAGTTATAGGTTTGACGGAACCAAAAGGTTCCGTCAGTTTTCAACTTGATTTGTTCAACGTAACGAGCATGTGCTCGTGACGATACATGCCTTTTGAAACTGAATAGATAGAATACACTGAGATAAGAGAAAATAATGTTAAATAACTATTCGTAATCAAACTTCAAAATTATTCAGGTCAAAGTTGTTTGACTGTTTATCTTGTCAAAATGTCAAAGCGAAAACCGACTTTAAGGTGACGAACCTTTTCATTCCGTTTACTGTACCTTTAGGTAAAAGAACTTATAACAATTTAAAACTAAAACAGAGGTCTAACTTAGAGTAAACTTACGAGTAATCAGACTTTTATATCAACAAGTAGTCATTGGTAAGATTAAATTTAATTAAATAAAAAAGAAATATTATTGTACTTGTTTTATTAATTATAAATTTAATGTGAAGGGTAGGTTATGATTAGGGTTGCCAACCGTACTCTAAAATAGAGTACCTATTGTACTCTATATCAAGTAGGCGTACTCTATAATCTATAACAAAAATAGAGTACGCTAAAATACTCTTTTTTACACAATGTTTACTATACTAGTGCCAGTCATGTAACATTATGCAAATCCATTATCATAACCAAAAAAAAAGTCTGTTTACTGTTAATATGTGCAGCAAAAAGTACTAAAAAATACCTTTTTAAATATATAAAATAAATGATACCCAGTTTTTGGAAGTACGTACTCTTTATTTACCTCCATAACCTCAACAGGCCTGGTAGAAGACGATGATGGTGGGACTCGTCCTTGGCTGCCTGGATTGCGTTAGAACTTAATATTACTACATACTTTTAAATCGAACATTGTCAATACTCTTAAGCGTAAAACACTTCACTTCACAACTTCGGTTTCTTCACTTTTTTCCACTTATGCACTCACAAATCTTCTCTCGAATTGAATTGTACGAGTATGCGCCTAAACATCTTCAGCGTGAGCTTGGTCTCTCCTTCCGGATAGACGCTGCCTCATCCTTCTTATAAATGCAGAATCCACTTGCTCGTCTATCCATTTGTTATGCTTTTGTATGATTTTCTTATAATTATTGCAAGAATCACAATAAGCAACAGCACCAAAAAGGTCGTCAAAACAATGTTATTTAGTTTTATGTGATTTTCTTGCTATTTCACTGGCGCTGTTATTGCCTCCTGAAGCGTTTTGGGCGATGATAACCTCCTTATCCTCAGTCTTCGAAATATTTTCCAATTTTCACTCGTGCTTATAATATTCCTATTGTTTTACATTGTAACTTGGTGCACCAAGGCACACAGGAATCCGCCGCTTTTGCACTTTGCGCCCGTTAACGGATAACTTGCCAGCGCAGTTCCCGAAACGTGTGTGGCAGGGTCGCTATGAAGTATGCAGGTAGAATCAAACACGTCTGTTCAATACAAGCGTTTATTACTGACTACCCTAACATAAGGCTCTACTTATTCTAAGTACTATATGCAATTCACTAAGGTTACCATTTGATTCGTCGTGATCTAAGCATATTTCGCCTTTTGATAAGACAAATGTTGCTAAATTTACGGTTGCATTGACCAAATATGTACGTCGTTATATGAAGAATTGTTACCGTTCAATCAGTCGTAACTTGACCATGTTTTACCTTAGTATAAGGTGAATATTGCCATACTTACGTTTATATGTGCCGTATATGTACGTCGTTATATAACGTAAGGTTACCATTTGATTCGTCGTGATCTAAGCATATTTCGCCTTATGATAAGACAAATATTGCCAAATTTATGGTTGCATTGACCAAATATGTACGTCGTTATACGACGTAATGTTACCGTTCAATCAGTCGTAACTTGACCATGTTTTGCCTTATGATAAGGTGAATATTGCCATGTTTACGTTTATATGTGCCGCATATGTACGTCGTTATATAACCTAAGGTTACCATTTGATTCGTCGTGATCTAAGCATATTTCGCCTTATGATAAGACAAATATTGCCAAATTTATGGTTGCATTGACCAAATATGTACGACGTTATATGACGTAATGTTACCGTTCAATCAGTCGTAACTAGACCATGTTTTGCCTTATGATAAGGTGAATATTGCCATGTTTACGTTTATATGTGCCGCATATGAACGTCGTTATATAACCTAAGGTTACTATTTGATTCGTCGTGATCTAAGCATATTTCGCCTTTTGATAAGACAAATGTTGCCAAATATACGGTTGCTTTGACCAAATATGTACGTCCTTATATGACGTAATGTTACCGTTCAATCAGTCGTAACTAGACCATGTTTTGCCTTATGATAAGGTGAATATTGCCATGTTTACGTTTATATGTGCCGCATATGAACGTCGTTATATAACCTAAGGTTACTATTTGATTCGTCGTGATCCAAGCATATTTCGCCTTATGATAAGACAAATATTGCCAAATATACGGTTGCTTTGACCAAATATGTACGTCGTTATATGACGTAATGTTACCGTTCAATCAGTCGTAACTAGACCATGATTTGCCTTATGATAAGGTGAATATTGCTATATTTACGTTTATGTGTGCCGTATACGTACGTCGTTATATAACCTAAGGTTACTATTTGATTCGGCGTGATCTAAGCATATTTCGCCTTATGATAAGACAAAAATTGCCAAATATACGGTTGCTTTGACCAAATATGTACGTCGTTATATGACGTAATGTTACCGTTCAATCAGTCGTAACTAGACCATGTTTTGCCTTATGATAAGGTGAATATTGCTATATTTACGTTTAAATGTGTGCCGTATATGTACGTCGTTATATAACCTAAGGTTACCATTTGATTCGTCGTAATCTAAGCACATTTCGCCTTATGATAGGACAAATGTGGCCACATTATACGTTTATATTGCCGAATACATACGTCGCTGAAAAACTTTATGTTTACGTTTAAATTGTTGTGACCGAAGTACATTCCGCCTTATTATAAGGTGAATATTGCCCTGCTAAAGATTATTTATGACGCTTTCGAAAGTTTTTTTATGACTTATGTTTACGTTTGTTTAGTTTTTATTGAAGTATATATCGCCTTAATTTAAGTTAAATATTGCCATAATTACGGTGATATTCACCACATATTCGACGTCGTAAATTTAAAGCGTTTTTTGGAGTCCATTACTGCTGTATTAGCAGTATAAAGTTAAATTCCAACACTGCCTTACGGTAAGACATTTTTGTCGGTTAGTGTTTATCATAAAAGACGTACCATTTTAACGGAAACGCCTAGCTAAGCCAAAATAACCGTAAGCGTTACAAAATCGCCTCGCGACATTACAATTTAGCCGTCAAAGGCGGAATACACCTTAAGCCAGAAATCAATTTTTCTCAGTGTGACGATGGAGATGGAAGACAGTAGCGAGAAGTCCCCAAAAGTTTACAGCAGTTATATCGTGTCCCGGGCTATTGCAATCACGTGCAAAGAAATTGTTCCTCTTGAGCATTTTAAAAAATAGTCCGCGATAGCATAATTATGTCTATTTTTTGAGGTTGCCTCACACTTCATCTTACCCTCATTCGCAGACGAAGTTGCGCGGGTCAGCTAGTAAATACATATTTTTTTTAATTACAACTTATACCTTTCTTCCAGAATGACTTGTTCTCGGCGGTATCGGACATCCGGTCCGTGAACCGTCTGCAACAGGACTCCACGGACGGCTACTACCGCCTCGCTACGCTGCTGTACCGGCTCGGACATGTCAGCGATGCACTTAAGGTAAATATTTTCGTCCAAATCAATCGTCAACATTCTGCGTCTAACTCTACTCACATGAACAATCTAATATCCGAAATATTAGTCCACGTATATCTGTTACAAATACCAATTTTTCTATGTATAATATTTACTTAGACATAACATAACACTATAAATTCGGTTAAAATGTACCTACATACTCCTCGCCAATCCTACGTTTCGTTTAAATCCCACGAAAAAGAAGACCAGCCTATGACCTGCTGATGAACAAATCTAATAACACTTTATTTGTCTTGAAAATGTCCGTCTAGCCTTTTTTTTAGTTTCCAGTTTTTAGTTTAAGTCTTGTAGTACATCCAAAAACCAGTATTTTATATGCAGCAAGTACCTATGTAACCTCCACAAACCAGTTTTCTTGTTCTTAGTAAGACTGGTTGTCACATTTTCGGGCCACTGACTACCTGTAACGAGAAGTCGATAGTCAAAGATCTACAAATGACAGCCATGACCAACGGCTTAAGTGCTTTCTAAGGCACGGAGGAAACTTGATATAATGAGTAGTCACCTATCCGCGGAGCAACCTACACGAGCGCCGCTGATGATTGACCCAAGCGGCTGCTATTACTTAGCCTCGAGCTCCTTCGGCCATATATCTCTTATACAGTAATAAATGAAGATGTTTGCTGTAGGAAATCCGCGAATGTCTGCGACTGGACCCGGAGCACAAGAAGTGCTTCCCGTTCTACAAGAAGGTGAAGAAGGTGGACAAGTGGCTGCTGGAGTGCGAGGAGCTGAGCCAGGCGCGGGACTTCCCCGCCTGCGCCGACTCCGCCAACAAGGTGCTGCAGCTGGAGACTGACGTCACACTCGTCGTCTTCGAGGCACGGCGTTGGCTCTGCAGCTGTCTCGCCAAGGTCAGTGCTGTCACACCTACACACTATACCTGTCACACCTACACACTACACCTGTTACATCTACACACTACACCTATACACTACACCTGTCACACCTACACACTACACCTGTCACACCTACACACTACACCTGTCACACCTACACACTACACCTGTCACACCTACACACTACACCTGTCACACCTACACACTACACCTGTCACACCTACACTCTACACCTGTCACACCTACACACTACACCTGTTACATCTACACACTACACCTGTCACACCTACACACTACACCTGTCACACCTACACACTACGCCTGTCACACCTACACACTACGCCTGTCACACCTACACACTACACCTGTCACACCTACACATTACACCTGTCACACCTACACACTACGCCTGTCACACCTACACTCTACACCTGTCACATACACACAATACATCACAACAACTTGAGCATGGTGTCGCACGTCCGCACAATCGTCGCAAAGAGCAGGAGCGCCCGTCTCCTGCTCCTCCCAGTACTCCGATCCCGCCACCCGCTGCGTGACAAGCTGGCCGTGTACAAAACGTACATCCGTACGCCGCGCCAGTTTGGTACGCCCTCACAAGCGAAAACACCAGCAGCTTACTTCAACGTCAACAAAACGTCAGCCTACGAAGAGTTACCGCTGCTCCACGCTTCGTGAGGAACGCAGTAATATAGCGGGACCTGGACATCGAGAGTCTAGACGGCTTCTGTGGCCGCGTCGCGTCCAACATGTTCGCGCGCGCCGATGTCTCTGCCTGGTCCCACATCCGTGAGATAGCGCCACACACGGCCACCCAACGCGGGGCGGACGTGCGTGACGACACCACCGCACCGGACTGACCCCAGAGTGTGTCGCTATTATATATTTATTTATTACTGCGACACACTACACCGAGACTCCACACCCACTACTCACACCTGCTGAACGTCGTGTTTTAAGTTAATATAGACACGACGTCCACCCCCCACCTCATACCCGCACGACTCCACACTCGAATATATTCACACAATACATAGCGGCACGGGCGCACTACGTACTCGTAAACATGGGTGGTGTTACTTATTACACAAAACCGCTCACACACACATACATGGCTCCTTAGCCCGAAGCGCATCGGCTAGCTTCGATAACGTTGTGGGCGGGGGCCTCTCGCCCGGTAGAGGGCAGCCCGCATCACCCGCTGCACCCGGCGCACCGGGAGTTACACCGCCAGCCGGCGTAGCATGGCGTTCTATCTCTACTCTACCAAGACTCGACAAAGCTCTTTTCCATACAACTTGACATGTCTTGAGTCTTGGACATCCCCGAGCATGCGGCGACCCATAGACTCGAGTTTGTAAGAAGACAAAGACTTTCCATGGCAACGGAGACGCAGCTAGTGATGTAGATATTCTAAAAATCCTACGATAGTATTTACGTTTAGTTAACCAAAAAAATGAGTCAAACGCGCAGGTTTTATCACCTTTTCAACGTAACTCAAAGCAACAACGAAACGTATTACTCGTATAGTTTTTAATCTGTGTCGGACTCAAATAAAGTGTAAACTTTATGTCATACTAGTTAGAGAGCCGACGACACTAAACCTAGTCTGATAAGACTCCCCGAAGATATATATAATAATTATTTAATTAATTACTTTAATATTAATGGGGGAACACGAAATGGCGATGCTGCAATGCAAAAAACTGAGAGGCGCAATGAAAAAAAAAATATTTTGTGTGATAAAGACTCCCAAGTCTTGTAAAATGATTCGCACATGATCGTGACACGTGTACTTAATCAGTACAAATCGACAGGAACCAAGTGATTGCTGACAAAACGCGCGGTGGGCTGCAGCAATCACTTTCTGCACTGTTTGGAAAACGCAGCAGTCGTTTTTCTTTCACGGAAATTGATGATTCAGATTTGCGTTGGTATTTTCTAAGTACATAATAATCAGTCTGGGAGTCGTTATCAGACAAGGTTTAGTATCGTCGGCTCTCTAACTATAATGACAAAGTGAATTTTCGATTTCAAAAATAATAATGAAACATTGGAAAGATGTAGTTTATATGTTTATTTTCGCATTATCACAATGTAACAGAGTTGTACATGGGTAGAGTTAATGGCTCCCAATATGTCTTGGGAGGCTAAACTTTCGCTGGTACCTAGTTGCCACAGTCTGCCTTCGTGCCTTAGTGTTCGGGTACAGGATCCATCGCGGTTTCAGCCTGAAACAACAGAACTTAAATATCTATCACACTATCTAACTCGGGCCACTCAAACTTTGGTTTTTATGAGGGAAATTAACT
The DNA here is from genome assembly GCA_916618015.1 of Xestia c-nigrum. Classification (NCBI taxonomy): domain Eukaryota; kingdom Metazoa; phylum Arthropoda; class Insecta; order Lepidoptera; family Noctuidae; genus Xestia; species Xestia c-nigrum. The sequence goes on along the minus strand of OU745246.1, from coordinate 448,444 downwards.
GACTTTGTGTTTATTGTAACAACAAATTGCATTAAAAATTGCTTATTGTAGTTTGGCCAATACAAATGTTTTGCTCTTAGCCAACACCCCTTTGGTAATATCCTGTCAGCAGAACTTTGATCTACTTATAAGATTGCCCATTATTTTTACAAGGAACCTAACTAGTTGGAAGGCATAATTAACCTGGATTGAACTTACCTACTTTAACGAGAACAGGCAGACCATGTGATGTGTAAGGAAACAGATCCTCGCTCAGCTCCTGGCACAGATATTGCACCATCTATTTGGTTACCTACTAAGTAGGTATATAGTTTTCGAGGAACTCGTTTTCCGAAAGATTGAAAGCTCCGGTTAGAGCTAGTACAGCGTTCCTTTTGACCTTCCCTGCATAGAAACTGAGGAAATGGCGAAGGTAGGACTCCGACATGTTTTTCACCAAATCGCGTACAAAAGAAATAATATGTTTTTGTAAAAACCCGCTTGTCTAGGTCTGATGTGTTGTAGACTTTTTGACATTAGAAGTCAAGAAATGATTTCTACAACAACTGTCAAAAGTAGACAAAAAAATATCGCCATGCTCGACGTTATAGACTTTTGTCGCTAAAGACTAGAGAACTGTCTTTTCCACATGTCAAACATCGCCATGCTAAGGACGGTTGAAGTCTTACGAAAATCTGTCATTTATCTGTCATTTTGTCGATTGTCAGTATGGAAAAGAGCTTTGTCGAGTCTTGGTAGACTAGAGATGGAACGCCATGCTACGCCGGCAGGTGACAGGCGTGAAGATACGGGTAACACCGTGGTACCCTCTACCTACAGTTTGCGACACTAACCCACAGGCGCGCTCGCCATCGGCTGTGGCCTACAAGGCCATCCCATTGATGGTGTCCGTACGGTTACGGGCACAACATAGATACCGCGGGACGAAGGGCGCTGCCCATATCCCGCCTGCCGTGCCCTCTAGTAGGTGCACAGCGAGCTCCACTAGTTAAAAATCTGTCAGTGTATGTTTAATTATTAAAAAAATATTAAGTGCTTAATAATGTAATCTTATCTTAATTATTTCAATGTTAAATACAGAGATGCAGGTATTATTATTTTTCTTTTAGTTAATTATTCGATTTCTATTTTTGGTTTTAAGGAGAAAGATGTTGTATTATCTTGTCAATAATGCAAGTAACGAATACATGTGGGTAGTTTCTAATATTAATAAAACAGTCGGTATCGGTACGCAGCCACTGTCGTTTCACTCCAACACGTCCTCCTCGTTAGTTTCTAGTAACTTTGTAACCTATACAGTGTACGGTAATTAGTGAAAATCCTTGAAATGGCTTATAGTAGAACCTATGGCCATTCTACGAAGTTCACGGGTGGACATTTGTTATTGCAATCGAAACGGAATTAAGACCCGAGCCGTAGGCGAGGGTGTTTTTCAGCCGAGAACTGTCTCCACTTGTATCAAAATGTACTGTTTCTTTTCTTAAATGTCAGAAAGTTATTAATTTGGGCCGTATATGTGACCGTTAACATTAACCCTTGTCTGGTATCACAGGACGAGCAGCACACGGAGGCGCTAGCGGCGTGCGGCAGTGCGCTGGAGATACAACGTGACGCGCGCGTACTGTGCGACCGCGGAGACGCGCTGCTGGGACTAGACATGTTCGATGACGGTGAGTTAGTTAGATACAACGTACTGTGCGACCGCGGAGACGCGCTGCTGGGACTAGACATGTTCGATGACGGTGAGTTAGTTAGATACAACGTGACGCGCGCGTACTGTGCGACCGCGGAGACGCGCTGCTGGGACTAGACATGTTCGATGACGGTGAGTTAGTTAGATACAACGTGACGCGCGCGTACTGTGCGACCGCGGAGACGCGCTGCTGGGACTAGACATGTTCGATGACGGTGAGTTAGTTAGATACAACGTACTGTGCGACCGCGGAGACGCGCTGCTGGGACTAGACATGTTCGATGACGGTGAGTTAGTTAGATACAACGTACTGTGCGACCGCGGAGACGCGCTGCTGGGACTAGACATGTTCGATGACGGTGAGTTAGTTAGATACAACGTACTGTGCGACCGCGGAGACGCGCTGCTGGGACTAGACATGTTCGATGACGGTGAGTTAGTTAGATACAACGTACTGTGCGACCGCGGAGACGCGCTGCTGGGACTAGACATGTTCGATGACGGTGAGTTAGTTAGATACAACGTACTGTGCGACCGCGGAGACGCGCTGCTGGGACTAGACATGTTCGATGACGGTGAGTTAGTTAGATACAACGTACTGTGCGACCGCGGAGACGCGCTGCTGGGACTAGACATGTTCGATGACGGTGAGTTAGTTAGATACAACGTACTGTGCGACCGCGGAGACGCGCTGCTGGGACTAGACATGTTCGATGACGGTGAGTTAGTTAGATACAACGTGACGCGCGCGTACTGTGCGACCGCGGAGACGCGCTGCTGGGACTAGACATGTTCGATGACGGTGAGTTAGTTAGATACAACGTACTGTGCGACCGCGGAGACGCGCTGCTGGGACTAGACATGTTCGATGACGGTGAGTTAGTTAGATACAACGTGACGCGCGCGTACTGTGCGACCGCGGAGACGCGCTGCTGGGACTAGACATGTTCGATGACGGTGAGTTAGTTAGATACAACGTGACGCGCGCGTACTGTGCGACCGCGGAGACGCGCTGCTGGGACTAGACATGTTCGATGACGGTGAGTTAGTTAGATACAACGTACTGTGCGACCGCGGAGACGCGCTGCTGGGACTAGACATGTTCGATGACGGTGAGTTAGTTAGATACAACGTGACGCGCGCGTACTGTGCGACCGCGGAGACGCGCTGCTGGGACTAGACATGTTCGATGACGGTGAGTTAGTTAGATACAACGTACTGTGCGACCGCGGAGACGCGCTGCTGGGACTAGACATGTTCGATGACGGTGAGTTAGTTAGATACAACGTGACGCGCGCGTACTGTGCGACCGCGGAGACGCGCTGCTGGGACTAGACATGTTCGATGACGGTGAGTTAGTTAGATACAACGTACTGTGCGACCGCGGAGACGCGCTGCTGGGACTAGACATGTTCGATGACGGTGAGTTAGTTAGATACAACGTACTGTGCGACCGCGGAGACGCGCTGCTGGGACTAGACATGTTCGATGACGGTGAGTTAGTTAGATACAACGTGACGCGCGCGTACTGTGCGACCGCGGAGACGCGCTGCTGGGACTAGACATGTTCGATGACGGTGAGTTAGTTAGATACAACGTACTGTGCGACCGCGGAGACGCGCTGCTGGGACTAGACATGTTCGATGACGGTGAGTTAGTTAGATACAACGTACTGTGCGACCGCGGAGACGCGTTGCTGGGACTAGACATGTTCGATGACGGTGAGTTAGTTAGATACAACGTACTGTGCGACCGCGGAGACGCGCTGCTGGGACTAGACATGTTCGATGACGGTGAGTTAGTTAGATACAACGTACTGTGCGACCGCGGAGACGCGCTGCTGGGACTAGACATGTTCGATGACGGTGAGTTAGTTAGATACAACGTGACGCGCGCGTACTGTGCGACCGCGGAGACGCGCTGCTGGGACTAGACATGTTCGATGACGGTGAGTTAGTTAGATACAACGTACTGTGCGACCGCGGAGACGCGCTGCTGGGACTAGACATGTTCGATGACGGTGAGTTAGTTAGATACAACGTGACGCGCGCGTACTGTGCGACCGCGGAGACGCGCTGCTGGGACTAGACATGTTCGATGACGGTGAGTTAGTTAGATACAACGTACTGTGCGACCGCGGAGACGCGCTGCTGGGACTAGACATGTTCGATGACGGTGAGTTAGTTAGATACAACGTGACGCGCGCGTACTGTGCGACCGCGGAGACGCGCTGCTGGGACTAGACATGTTCGATGACGGTGAGTTAGTTAGATACAACGTACTGTGCGACCGCGGAGACGCGCTGCTGGGACTAGACATGTTCGATGACGGTGAGTTAGTTAGATACAACGTACTGTGCGACCGCGGAGACGCGCTGCTGGGACTAGACATGTTCGATGACGGTGAGTTAGTTAGATACAACGTGACGCGCGCGTACTGTGCGACCGCGGAGACGCGCTGCTGGGACTAGACATGTTCGATGACGGTGAGTTAGTTAGATACAACGTACTGTGCGACCGCGGAGACGCGCTGCTGGGACTAGACATGTTCGATGACGGTGAGTTAGTTAGATACAACGTACTGTGCGACCGCGGAGACGCGCTGCTGGGACTAGACATGTTCGATGACGGTGAGTTAGTTAGATACAACGTACTGTGCGACCGCGGAGACGCGCTGCTGGGACTAGACATGTTCGATGACGGTGAGTTAGTTAGATACAACGTGACGCGCGCGTACTGTGCGACCGCGGAGACGCGCTGCTGGGACTAGACATGTTCGATGACGGTGAGTTAGTTAGATACAACGTACTGTGCGACCGCGGAGACGCGCTGCTGGGACTAGACATGTTCGATGACGGTGAGTTAGTTAGATACAACGTACTGTGCGACCGCGGAGACGCGCTGCTGGGACTAGACATGTTCGATGACGGTGAGTTAGTTAGATACAACGTGACGCGCGCGTACTGTGCGACCGCGGAGACGCGCTGCTGGGACTAGACATGTTCGATGACGGTGAGTTAGTTAGATACAACGTACTGTGCGACCGCGGAGACGCGCTGCTGGGACTAGACATGTTCGATGACGGTGAGTTAGTTAGATACAACGTACTGTGCGACCGCGGAGACGCGCTGCTGGGACTAGACATGTTCGATGACGGTGAGTTAGTTAGATACAACGTACTGTGCGACCGCGGAGACGCGCTGCTGGGACTAGACATGTTCGATGACGGTGAGTTAGTTAGATACAACGTACTGTGCGACCGCGGAGACGCGCTGCTGGGACTAGACATGTTCGATGACGGTGAGTTAGTTAGATACAACGTGACGCGCGCGTACTGTGCGACCGCGGAGACGCGCTGCTGGGACTAGACATGTTCGATGACGGTGAGTTAGTTAGATACAACGTACTGTGCGACCGCGGAGACGCGCTGCTGGGACTAGACATGTTCGATGACGGTGAGTTAGTTAGATACAACGTACTGTGCGACCGCGGAGACGCGCTGCTGGGACTAGACATGTTCGATGACGGTGAGTTAGTTAGATACAACGTGACGCGCGCGTACTGTGCGACCGCGGAGACGCGCTGCTGGGACTAGACATGTTCGATGACGGTGAGTTAGTTAGATACAACGTACTGTGCGACCGCGGAGACGCGCTGCTGGGACTAGACATGTTCGATGACGGTGAGTTAGTTAGATACAACGTACTGTGCGACCGCGGAGACGCGTTGCTGGGACTAGACATGTTCGATGACGGTGAGTTAGTTAGATACAACGTACTGTGCGACCGCGGAGACGCGCTGCTGGGACTAGACATGTTCGATGACGGTGAGTTAGTTAGATACAACGTACTGTGCGACCGCGGAGACGCGCTGCTGGGACTAGACATGTTCGATGACGGTGAGTTAGTTAGATACAACGTGACGCGCGCGTACTGTGCGACCGCGGAGACGCGCTGCTGGGACTAGACATGTTCGATGACGGTGAGTTAGTTAGATACAACGTGACGCGCGCGTACTGTGCGACCGCGGAGACGCGCTGCTGGGACTAGACATGTTCGATGACGGTGAGTTAGTTAGATACAACGTGACGCGCGCGTACTGTGCGACCGCGGAGACGCGCTGCTGGGACTAGACATGTTCGATGACGGTGAGTTAGTTAGATACAACGTACTGTGCGACCGCGGAGACGCGCTGCTGGGACTAGACATGTTCGATGACGGTGAGTTAGTTAGATACAACGTGACGCGCGCGTACTGTGCGACCGCGGAGACGCGCTGCTGGGACTAGACATGTTCGATGACGGTGAGTTAGTTAGATACAACGTACTGTGCGACCGCGGAGACGCGCTGCTGGGACTAGACATGTTCGATGACGGTGAGTTAGTTAGATACAACGTACTGTGCGACCGCGGAGACGCGCTGCTGGGACTAGACATGTTCGATGACGGTGAGTTAGTTAGATACAACGTACTGTGCGACCGCGGAGACGCGCTGCTGGGACTAGACATGTTCGATGACGGTGAGTTAGTTAGATACAACGTGACGCGCGCGTACTGTGCGACCGCGGAGACGCGCTGCTGGGACTAGACATGTTCGATGACGGTGAGTTAGTTAGATACAACGTGACGCGCGCGTACTGTGAGACCGCGGAGACGCGCTGCTGGGACTAGACATGTTCGATGACGGTGAGTTAGTTAGATACAACGTGACGCGCGCGTACTGTGCGACCGCGGAGACGCGCTGCTGGGACTAGACATGTTCGATGACGGTGAGTTAGTTAGATACAACGTACTGTGCGACCGCGGAGACGCGCTGCTGGGACTAGACATGTTCGATGACGGTGAGTTAGTTAGATACAACGTACTGTGCGACCGCGGAGACGCGCTGCTGGGACTAGACATGTTCGATGACGGTGAGTTAGTTAGATACAACGTGACGCGCGCGTACTGTGCGACCGCGGAGACGCGCTGCTGGGACTAGACATGTTCGATGACGGTGAGTTAGTTAGATACAACGTACTGTGCGACCGCGGAGACGCGCTGCTGGGACTAGACATGTTCGATGACGGTGAGTTAGTTAGATACAACGTACTGTGCGACCGCGGAGACGCGCTGCTGGGACTAGACATGTTCGATGACGGTGAGTTAGTTAGATACAACGTACTGTGCGACCGCGGAGACGCGCTGCTGGGACTAGACATGTTCGATGACGGTGAGTTGTTGTGTACCTACCATGTCCCATACGATGGAGTGTCCAGGTGCCCAAACATCTGCACTTCCAAAGAACTGAAAACGTCACTGATGCTGCGATTGGTAGCCAGCTACTGAACCCATCTCAATAAATATAATAAAAACTGTTTAGTTTATCGTAGCATAACAATCAACACACAAGTCGAAACACTAAAAGGTCATAATAATAAAAATGAGTGATAATGTTTCTCTCACCGCCAGCCATCCAGTCGTTCAAAGAGGCGCTGGAGCTAGAAGAGGGCCTGCAGCGCGCTAAGGACGGGCTCAGTCGCGCGCAGAAACTACAGAAGCAGTCTGAGCAGAGGGACTACTACAAGATATTAGGAGTTAAGAGGTAGGAGGTGTTGCTAGAAGGTTGATTTGGATAGATTTTCAGTTTGATGGTCTGTAGCACACCCTTTCATATGACTATACCCTTTCTGTTACACGTATATTAGGGTTGGTGACTGAACTAACAATAACAATAATTCTTGAAAACTGTTAGGAGACTCAAACTCAAACTCAAATCATTTATTTCAGCTAGACCATTACGGCACTTTTGAATGTCGATAAAACGAGAAAAAAAAGGCTACAGTCACAGACACAAGGCATAATAACTTGAGAATTTACTGTAGTTGCCCATTCCCTAGCGTAGATCTCTATGGAGAAGAACGGGCAAGAAACTCCATGGACACTCTTTTCAATCAAAAATGTTGTTACAAAATCTTGGTTACATCTTTCATGTTGAGATTATACATATATGTGAGAACGATGTAGAAAGACGTGCACAATAAGAGCGTCCAGAGTAAAAAAAAAAATAAATCAACAATTTATAAAATAAAGCAATTCAAATGATCCATGGCAGCTAAGAGATGACCAGTCCCGACTGACAGCGCCCGTTCACGAACATGACGCATGGATCAGCGCCATTCAATTCAACCATATTGAAGGGAACTAAATGACCCGACCCACCCGCCACCATCAGCAAGACATTTAAGCGAGCATGACATTCTCTCAGCCACCAAGGCATATTCAAGTCAATGAAAGATAACTAAATGCAAATGGAAGCTTTACAGTACATGGTACTCACACATGTGCTATGCAATTATACAATACTAAGAGATGGACTCTATACAATGCAAGAATACTTTTACAATCTTCTGCAGCTACCACAATAATGTTGTCCAATAAGTTTGCACCTATGGTTGCGGAGCAGGACCAGCATTTAGCCAAGCATTTTTATCCTCAATGTAATCTCCCAGCTTATAATATGCTTGCCTACATAGTGTGCGTTTTCAACAAGATTTAGACTGCTATTGTAAGCTGCTATGAAAGCACATGGCTGTAAGCACTATGCTTTATTATCCTCTATTGTGGCAATTCTAAAAACAGTTTTTGATAAGTACAAATTGGATATCATAGGAGATCACCCAGATTGGGCTATTTCAAAAGTCTCCGCCCACGCAGGGCAGACTTCCACCGTGTGCTCCACCGTGTCCTCCGGTCGATCCTCGCAGTGGAGACACCCGGGCGATTCCTCCCGCCCGATTCGGTGCAGGTACCTCCCGAAACATCCGTGTCCGGTGAGGACCTGCGTCAGGCGGAAGGTGAGGACGCCGTGGCGCCTCTCCAGCCACTCCTCAAAGAGGGGACTTACCCGTGCCCTATCCCATTTGAGCCTGGCAGCGTTTTTGCCCACATCTTATTTTTCTGTTTTAAGCGCACCATTTTGATCCGTATTTTATGTAATCTCTTAAAACCCAGAAAGCTCCGTCACTTTTTGGTAGACCCCAAGGCGCTATTTTTTAAATAAATTGAGTGACTAGGTCTGAGCGCCGTAGGTTAGTATGGACAGAATAAACACATCAATGGGTTTGAGCTTCAAGGAGATTGGCAAATCTTCTTGATCATCGACCAGTAGCGTTTTTTATTATAGTCCCTTTATTCATTTTTAACAAAGTCTTTACATTTTTAAATATTAATATAAAAAATATATAAAAAACATTTAAAAATATAAAAAATTGTAGCCCACCGGTATCGGGAACAGGGTCCAAGCTACCGGCGGTCAGGGCTCCAGAGAGAGGAACCTCCTAACAATTATTATTATTATAATTATTATTACTTATTATAGTAATCATTATTTTATTACTTATTTAACACTTGAGTAGTATAATTAAAAATGTTTCTATCCATAAGCTCTATTTAAATATTACATTTAATTTAACTGCCGGCAAAAAATATACTACCCGAGTCTGGGTGACCTCGGCTCAGATATTTTGCGGTTGAATAACATTTCGGTAAATTGAGTTAAGACTTATGCCGTATATTGAAAAATGTTTATTTCCATAAGTTCTGTTTAATTACTGCGTTTATTTTAGTTGTACGGCAAAAACAATACTCCAATCTGGGTGACCTCAGATATTTTGTGGTTGAATAACTTCTCGGTGAATTGAGTTATGACTTAGCCGTAATAATAAAAATGTTTGTTATGTTATGCTCTATCCAAATAATAAGTTTATTTTGGTTGACTTTTGAAAATAGCCCAAAAATTTATGGAGGCTGGGTGATCTCCTTTGCTGCCCACGTTATATTCAACTTATCAGTAATAATGACAATAAAACCGTAGAATGTAGTGTAACAATCTTGAGTGGATTGTCACGCTAAGTTTTACCGAGTAATTTTATTTAAAAAAAAAAATATTTTTACATCAAATAATTTTACCGCATTAACTTACATTTCCTTGACTGTAAAACCTTTCCGGTGTCAATCTCTCAATTCATCATCTGCCTAATCTTTTACCAAGTATGTTTGCGTCGGTTTCCAATCTAATCGGATGCAGATAGTAGCGAGTGCGTATCGGACGCACAGTGTTGCAGTGTACAGTTGTACAGTAATATAACATTAATGTGCAGGTCTGCCAGCAAGCAGGAGGTGATCAAGGCGTACCGCAAGGCGGCACAGAAGTGGCATCCCGACAACTTCCAGGGAGACGACAAGAAACTCGCAGAGAAGAAGTTCATCGACATCGCCGCCGCTAAGGAGGTAACACTATTATTATATCTAATTACCAATAACAGATATGGTCACTACACTATTTTTATAGATGCACGTAGCTATAAGGTACCTTCAGCTACTTTGTGTCAATCTCGATTATTTTCCAATCTGAGTTAAATCCTCATCATCATCATCATCTCAGCCGTGCGACGTCCACTGCTGGTCATAGACCTCCCCGCGCGTGTCACCACATTGACCGGTCCCTTGCTACTCGCATCCAACAGATTCCCGCAACCTTCACCAGGTCATCGGTCCACCTACTGGGAGCTCTTCCAACGCATCGTCTTCCGGTTCGCGGTCGCCACTTCAGAACTTTTCGGCCCCATCGGCCATCCGTTCTGCGAGCAATGTGCCCCCTGCCCACTGCCATTTAAGTTTAGCAATTTATTCTTCGAGTTACGTCGGTGATCTTGGTTCTCTTGCGGATGTCTTCATTTCTGATTCGATCACGCAAGGAAACTCCGTTAAATGAGTTTAAAAAAAGACAAGACAAGGGAGGCCCATTTGATAGGCCAGGTGTTCTGTTTCATCTGTTGTGTCAAAAGTAAGAACTGAATGCACATAGAGAGAATTGTCTCCCCGCAGGTGCTGACAGACCCGGAGAAGCGCGCGACGTTCGACGCGGGCGCGGACCCGCTGGACCCGGAGGCACAACGTGCCGGACCTCAGGGGAACCCCTTCCACCACTTCCAGCACGGCTCGCCCTTCCAGTTCAAGTTCCACTTCAACTAGAACCCACTGCGGGACCTCCAAAACTAAACGACCTCCACATCTACATGACATCTTATTTATCTATATTTAGTTACACTTTATTTTAATACACTTTTTGTTCTGAGCAACTAAACAAAAGTACAGAATGGAGAAAGTTTTGGAGTTACGTGTATCAAAGTATCGCGTGTGGAAGTCCCGGCTCCTGTGGACCTCTGCGCTGACAATAAACTCGTCGACAGATGCACATTATGTTGTACAGAACTGTGTCGGCGCTGCAAGCTTTTGTTTGTTTATACAACGTGATAATGAAATAACCCAAAATCTCGGACACCCCGACCGACTTTTATATGAATAAATTGATATGACGTATAATTATTTATTTACATAAATGATGGTAATAAATATTTGTAAATGTTATTGACGCGCTACTTCTTACAGATCCGTACATCTATCGCTGCGCTAGACACACTACGGAGTGTACCCTCTCCTCACCGTGGCCCGCTGTTTGTTAACATCGCGGTGGACAGTAGTATACAGCGTCGTTCAAAAATATTAGAGGCGGCATGACAAATTATATTTTTTTGGAAAACATTAACCTATATTAAAAAAAATTGTATTCGATTTTGCTGCCGATTCTAAACGAACTAGTTTTGGGTTATTTCATTAACACATTGTTTACATGGGTTTTTAATTTTTGGCGAAACTTCTCAGACGTTGGTATCGGTATCTAATAGCAGCAGATCACAGCGTTAACATCATATCGCGTCTAGTTATTTAATTATTTTTCCTTTATGCTACCACTATGAAGTTTTACCAATACATAAAAACGCCCTGTATAGCACACGAAAATACCTTGTACACGTACAGACCAACACCACAATATTTCTACTTGATCTTTTAATATAGTAGTGTTGGCCTACACTCGTACCTATTTGTATTGTCAAACAGGTGTTGCCAATAACATTTTATTTATTTACGTTATGCCATACTCAGTTAATTCTTCGTAGTGTACAATATTTTATTAGACACTTGTTACTGTGATATTGTAAAATAATATCAAACGTTCAAATGCAAGCATCTCGTTCAGATCAACACTTATAAGTTCTGTCGTCCACCGAATTGTAAATATTGTATAGTTACTAATTCGATTGTATGTAGCTATCTAAAGAAATGTGCGTTTTGTTACAAAGAGGCTTCCATCATTATAACGTATAAAGTTAACGTAAGTTGATACCTTCGCTTTCGAAGCATTTTACTTTACACGTTGTAATGGCGACGAGGATACTCCAAGCCAATCATGAAATTAAGGTTTTTACGAGAAATAAAATAAGGATTATATTAGTCTTCTAATTAGTTGGGAGCGACCATTGTTATTCGTATACTTTGATCTCCAAAATAATTTGAATATTGTTTTTATAAACTTATTTCGTCACGCTAGATAACTTGCTATATAAAACAGAAATAATCACAATTGTTAAACCAACCTAAAAATGCTTTATAACTATTTTTTATTTGGATTGTTTTCATACTAATAACTATTAACACTTACAAGTACAAAAGGGCATTTTTATAATCCGTACGAGTCAATAACTTGTTATTAATTTACATTTCGATAATCAATCGTGGTTTTCTGTGTGTATGTGTGGACCTGACATCGAGCATATAACCTATACAGTAGAAATGTTACTTAAAACAATTCCGCCAACTGAGAGCTACTCACATCTGCGCTCTGATTGGCTGACCGAATGTCAAATGTAATACTCTAAAGATGGGGGTAGTGCGCATGCAAGTTTTATCGATATCGATAACCAATGCATCAGTATAGTAATAATAGTGAATAATACGTGTTTTCTTATGGAAATCAGTGTATCAATGTGTTATTAGGTAAATAATAAAACATTGCTTCACTGATATTTTAAATTAATTTATTTCGTATAAATTCTTCTAACCGCTTGTATCTCAATATGTCTTCCTTTTGCTGAGGAAAACTAGGCGCATCTTTCTCTCCTTCTGTCATAATAGGTTTCACAAATATTTTTTTAATATAAGCAATAGAGATAAATGTTATCTGTTGATTATGAGAAAATGTTCCCATAATCAACACGTAACATTTATGTCTATTGCTTCGACGTTTGTCGAAGAGGTACTTTTTGTGAGAAAATGTTCCCATAATCAACAGACAACATTTATCTCTATTGCTTCGACGTTTATCATAATTTGATTTAATTTACTCGAAACCAATATCGATACAAACCTTGATTCTTGGTATGCAACACTAGTGATGAGAGCATAGACTAGAAAGAGATCGTTTAATACGGATTGCGTTATGTGGAAGCAAGACGCATAGACATACATCAATTGTTTCACTTTGACCTGTCCAGTTTGACTTGAGCCGTGAGAAACTTCCTTTTCAACCGACTTCCAAAAAGAGGAGGTTATCAATTCGTCTGTATTTTTTTTTTTTTTTTTTTGTGTTTGTTACCTCAGCACTCTCGACTGGGTGAACCGATTTTGATGGTTCTTTTTTTGTTTGAAAGCTGGTGCTTCCCGTTTGGTCCCATTTTAGTTTGCTAAAGACCTGATGCTGATCTTCGGAGATATACAACGGAACTCTTCAAAAATACACAGCAAATCTGCAGTGATTGCTGCCATCGCTTGTAGGTTCATTGTTTATACTATATTATGACGTAACATCACGCCTGTATGCTCTGAGGGGGTACGCACATGTGTAAAATACACCCGATTTCGAAAATATTTGTTACCTCAGTACTTTCTACTGGGTGAACCGATTTTGATCGTTCTTATTTTATTTGAAGTTGGTGCTTCCTGTGTGGTCTTATAATCATCAAATCAGTAGCTGATGATGGGATTCTGGAGAAATAGAGAGAATTCTTCACATTTTATAGGCACACTAGAAGCGGTTTGGGTAGTTTTAGGAATTGTACTTTCTCGAAGTGATCCCGATTCAATTTGATGAAGATCTGATGAAGAACTTCGGAGATATGCAACGGAACTCCTCAATAAATGATAGCAAATGTACTGGGATTGCCGAAATCTCATATCTGTCTATTGTTTACACCAGTTCATAACCTAACATCACGCCGGTACGCTGTGAAGGGGTAAGCACATGTGAACCACTAAAAAGTGAAAAATAAAAACTTTTTTACAAAAAATAAAACCGACTTCAGAGAAAACAAAAAAGTGAAAAATAACTTCAGACAAAACGCTTCAGAAGTCGGTGACAAAAAAACTAAATCAATCAAAAAAAGATCACCGACTTCTGAAGCGTTTTGTCTGAAGTTATTTTTCACTTTTTTGTTTTCTCTGAAGTCGGTTTTATTTTTTGTAAAAAAGATTTTTACAGTCCTTTTTTACCTGTATTTTACTGAATAAAGGTTATTCCGTCTGTTTTATAATTTGATATTCTGCTGTTTTTTCCATACCACCGAACATAACAGCACGCCATTGTGAAACTATTTAATGGAAATTTAATTTCGGAATATGAAGAGACGTACATACGGATCCAACACTGGTTTTGTAATGTTTTAGTGACAGCGAGCGTCAACATTTATAAGTGATAAATCACTTATTAGTTCTGACCTGACATTACCACTCTATAGGTTATATCCTCGATGGGAGCTGATAACATGGTCAGTAAGGTTGGGTATCGCACTACACGCCATGCGCCAAATTACGAAGTGTCCTTCTATGTACCGTCTATATTTTCAACATGATTATACTGAAACTTGTGATATCTATGAAGTCACTTGAAATATAGAGTAGTACTATAGCGATAAAATGATGTCCTATTGCATCTCATTTTGTCGCTGGTATTCAAAGCCAAACTATAAATTATAGATATCACTTAACTGAGGTCAGTTATCTACCATTGTTTAATGTTTAGTCCAAAGTTGGTTCAGGCAAGGACCTAATTGTTTGTCAGATGTTGCTTCCAATATGAATGGAATATTCAAACATGAAATTGTAAGCTTTCTTGCATTACGAGGTCCTTGACAGTCGATAAATAAATAAATATCTATTTATTAATAAGTTATTTTTGTTGTGATTTCTTAAAACTTTGTAAATATTATAGGAATATAAGATAGTGTAAAACGTTCATGTTTATTTATTTTATTTTATCCAATCATTTAAATTCGTTTACAAACATTCGCGTTTTCAGCAAACTTTTAGAATTTTGATTGCTCTAACATCGATACTTGAAAACGCGAAAATATTCTAGTATAAGGTAACATTAAGATTACAATAAATATTAAATACTAGAAAAGGTAAATAGACACAAAAATATCCTACGTTATAAAATCGGAGCGCGTTTCACGGCTCTTCGTCAGTCCATAAAATGTTTGGTTTCGTTCCCTCCCGCAGTGTGCGCGCGACTCTCTGGATCTCGTTGCTGAGCTTGGTGTCGTCGTCCTCCTTCTCACAGATGTAGCGATGTCTGAGCGCGCAGTCCTGTCCGCGGTACTCGTACCTCTCGCGCCCCTCACGCCCACTCACCCACGCGAGGCAGCGTCCCTCGCCCGCGATACTCTGCGTGGAGTTGTTCGCGACCGGCCGCGCCGAGTGCGACCAGATCCACAGCAGGCCCGGGTTCAGACCGCCCGTCCAGAAATCTCCTCCTGAACATTCAACGAATATGATGTCACATTTATTTATCCACTTTCTCTGCATTCTCGGATGTCGGTAACCTTAACTTGGTTACTTTCACAAGTTGCTTAACTAACCGACATCACTCTACAGCAGGCGAGACAAACCTACACCGCAAACGCTAACATGCCGAGTGCCACATAGGTACGAACTACGAAGTTGTGCACAGAAAAAAAACTCTTTTACGTACCTTTATATTATTGATAATTTTAGATCGATGGTGATAATTTTAATCTAAAGCAATACTCCACTACAGACAGCAACAAAACTCTGTTTACAATATTCAGTTTATACTTTGGTTGCTGGCCGTACTACAACGACATCGATAATAACGTACGTACCATTGCGCAGTGCTAAGTGGTCTCCAGTGACGATATTCATTCAATATTTGGAATGCACATGCGCTCGCTTGTTAAATATACCTGACTCTTTACTTATTCCCATCTAACTTCTCCTAACGAATGTTTAATACTAGCATCATCAAAGACTGACTGAGTGACGCGGTAGGTATCACTTCAGTTTCTAAATGTATTGTACCAGTACGTACTGACGGTACACCTGGATTCATGCTTATAGACACACATATTATGTAATATAACTATAGTAATATGGAACCAAACAATATTATGTTATTGATGGTCTATCTTTGGAAATTGGATATAGTTGAAGATATTATATTGAAAGCTACGTATTTGTTGAAAGTTGTGAATAAATTATTTAGTAGGTTTTATTGATTTTACGCAACGGAAAAAAGAACGGCGAGAGACGCATGGTGTTGGTAACTTTGAGCGAGGCTTTCGCGAATTTGTCGGTTAGTATAATACCGGGGACGATTCGTCTAGCTAAAAATAACATCATGGGATACAAGATCGAGCCCAGCGTTATGTATACGGAGACCCTGATGAGCTGGTATAGCCAGATACATTTATCAAGCGAGCACATCCTGGGCACTTTTCCCTTAACACATCCACCTCCGCCGTTATAGGGGATTTCACCGGGATTTATAAGAATGAATCCACGGTTTGTGTTAAGATCTCCTTTCGCAGCAGAAAATTACACAAAGTATAATTAGTTTTCAATTAATAAAGTAGTTGAGTATAGGTTATATAGGTATAGTGGGGCTGGCAAGAATATTATGGTCGACGACTACGAGACGAGATCCATAATATTGAATAAGTTAAAATGATGTTTAAAAATGTCAATTTCACATTATTCAAAGACTCAAATTCAGCAGAAGACTCAAAATCACCTTTAAGTTTATTGTCGGCGAATATAGTGGCGGTGAGCTGATTCTTCTCCTGCTCGGAGTCGAGCTCCAGCATGTTACTCTTGAGGCGGCGGCACCCGTAGTTAGCGCCCTTCCAGTTGACTGCGTCCGAGGACACGTGGTAGCAGCCGTCGCCCACGCGAGTGAAGTTCTCCGCGCACGGATCTGGTAACATGTCACATTTGAGTACCTCACGAGACTTTCTCTTGGATGACTGGCGAAAGCGTTGTGTCTGAATCATTATGTTACATTATGTAGGTTATTAAATGTTGTTTGCATGCGTATGTTGTAATTATAGTAATCACTACGAAACAAGTTATCTTTAGCGTAGTCGCTTGTGAGTCAGAAGTCCGGGGTTCACAATAGTGAGGTACAGATTGCATTATGTTCAAGTATCCTCACCCTCCTTCGCGTCAACTCCAGCCACCATCAAGTGCACGCTCTCCTCCAGTTTGCGCAGCCTCTTCTCGAAGAGATCAGCGCGCCACACCAGCTTCTCGATAGCGCCCAGCAGGTACAGGTCAGTCTCGGAGACCTGCTTCTGCGGCGGCTGGCGGTTCTCGTCCACGCGGTCCACGGAGTGGCTGTGCACCGGGATCGGCTGGTTGTGGATCTGTGCTGGCTGTGAACGAGAATTGAGGATATAAGGCACTGAAAATTCAGGGAATACAACAACTAGTGAAGAGGAAATTAACAAAGTCGGTAAGTCTCATTCCGTACCTACCGACCAGAAGTAGGTATCTTATAGCTAGAACTTACGTAGGCTGGGCTGGGCTTGAATTTATCCTTGTACGGGTTGGGTGGCCTGTTGACGATCTTGCCGGCGGTGGGTGGCTGCAGCGGCGAGTGCTGCCACTCGTCGTAGGGGCGCCCGCCGGGGGGCAGCGGGTGGTTGGGACTGTTGGGGTGCTTGTGGTGCGGCGCGGGCGGGGGCGGGGGCGGGGGCGGGCTCAGCATCGCGCCGTCTATGCGGTCCGTCACGTAGTAGCCTTGCGCCGGGGGTAGGGCCATTATGCGACCTGGAAACGCCAAATTTTATAGTTTAGTCTAAGTTACTTTTCAACCGACTCAGAAAAAGAAAATCGTATCTAAAAAAAATGTGTTTTTACCTCAATACTTTCGACTGGGAGAACCGATTTTGATGGTTCTTTTTTTATTTGAAAGCTGGTGCTTCCCGTGTGGTCCCATTTCAATTTAGTTAAGATCTGACTCTGATCTTAGGAGATTGTTCGCGACGAACGTCACCAAAACAAGTGTATATAGTTTCTTACAAAGATAGTGTAGAGTCAGTGATACATGGGCAATAACAGTGACGAAATAAACAAACGCGTCAGTGATTAGATTTAGTAAATAAACCGAACAGTAAGCGTTAAACTCATATCACCTCGAAAGTGGCATTTTATTTAGTTAAAATATAGTATTATCGAGATCCAGGTAGCCTAGTGTTGCGACCTAGGCCTGGATATAGTTTGTAGTATCAACATAACCCTTCAGGGAAGCCACTTGTCGAGGATATGACAGTCTAACGCGCCTATCTGTGTTCATAGTATGTAAATTTGGTCTATCATACTGACAGTTGAAGGAACATTACAGGCTGGATAATATAGATACATAAAAGTAAATAGTAGATTCATATAGGCCATACAACACCCTTGTATATGGCACTCTATATACTTACAGCATCAACTCCGGTTTTCGTGTAAATTATCCTGAAAGATCCTTCAACCGTCCCAGTTTTAGAAAGTTCTGTACTAATTTATCTATATTTCTTTAATTTCAATAAAGATATGTGTGTTTTTTTGTGTTAGTAGATAGATAACACTATGTACAAACCATGTAACGTTAAAAATATAATTAGATATAAGTTCAGAATTGTAATAACAGAAAATATTTGTAAATATCGAAATGAAAATACATAATAAAAAATTCCAAAAATCAGGAAGCGATTTGCGGCTCTCGTTACAGTCAAGTACTCTAGTACGATAGTAAATCTAGATTTCCATAGAATTGTAGTCATCAGTACGGCAAATATTATATTATAATGTGAGTGAATCAAGCAGTAAAAAAGTAGTGCGCGAAAGTCATGAAGGAATATCAAATCGCTTCCTGAAAAGTTATGAAAGTTTATCAGTGTTCTCATTCCCAGTAACCCTTCCCCCTGATAGGAAACGACTGAGGTTGTCTGAACCGACAGGTGTAGGACGTCAGCGCCGTCTAGGTTCGAAGATTATGTGTGTACAGTTACAGTATAGGCAGAACGTCTGTTAGAGTAGACAGAGCGTCAGGCAAGCACGCATACATCCCCGCGTCTAGCGATCACGCCCGTCCGGCACATTTTCTGGTCCTTCAGAGCCGGATAACCTCAGTTCGTCAGTGATAGTGTAGTTTCTGGTTAATCCGAACCAGATAACCTATGTGAACGGTGCGTCAAGGCTATATACCTCAAAGTTATATACCTCAAAGTTGTAAATCTACGTGAACAGTGCTTCAAAGTTATATACATCAAGGTTATATACGACAACTTAAATAGACAGTGCGTGAACAGTGCGTCCAAGTTATATACCTCAAAGTTATATATCTCAAAGCTATATACCAATAACTTATGTGAACAGTGCGTCAATATTATATACCGGAACTCGTGTAACCAGTACATAGTGAAGCTATAACAGTATATAGTGATAGTACATAGTGAAGCTAACAGTACATAGTGACAGTACATAAGTGAAAGTATATAACAACAGTACATAAGTGAAGTATATAACAACAGTACATAAGTGAAGTATATAACAACAGTACATAAGTGAAAGTATATAACAACAGTACATAAGTGAAAGTATATAACAACAGTACATAAGTGAAGTATATAACAACAGTACATAGGGAAGTATATAACAACAGTACATAGGGAAGTATATAACAACAATAGTACATAGGGAAGTATATAACAATAGTACATAGGGAAGTATAAAACAACAATATATAGTGAAAATTCATAGTGAAGCGTACAACAAGTGCATAACTAAGGAAAAGAACGCCTATTAAAGCTAATAACTATTTATGAACACTGATAAAACATATAGTGAAGTTATAGTGAAGTTTACACGTTGAAGACTTACGTTAATAGTTAAAAATAAACAGTAGATCGGTTCGAATAATACAGTGCGGTTATAAATAAAACAAGATGCCGGTAACAAGATCGCAAGGAAGGTCTCCCGCGGAAACACAGGCGGTCGAGACGCGTCAGGACACAGCCATCCGTCACCAGCTGCCACCCCGTTCACCATCCTCTAACGAGGGGTTGGAACAGCTGGCCACCCGCCCTTCCGCTATGCGGGGGGATGAAGACGCAGCCGAGCCACCATCTGCTACTAAGCGAACCAGGTCAGAGGGTATTTCAGATAAAACTATTAAGCCTTCAAATACAACGAGAAAGCCTTCGACGTGTAAGCCTTCAGTCAGATCTTCAGCGAAGCCTTCAGACAGATCGAGGATTACTCATGAAACTACAGAAGCCGTACCGATGACTACCCGGGGTGACGCCCGTAACGAACATAGTAGATCGCCGTCTCACAAGACGACACGATCAAATAGAAAAGTTTCACAAGCACGTGAGGCTTTATTAAAAATTAGGTTGGAGCTTGCACAAATAGCGCTTCAGAGGGCCGAAGAAGACAACTCTGAAGCTGAATATATGGATGACAGAAACTCAAACGATGAATACGTGCGTTCCTGGTTGGAAGAAGCGCCGGAAGAAGCGCCGCTTCCAGAAGACGACGCCGCCGAGGGGAATATTACAGTTAGACAGCATACCCCCCCCCCTGCGGACGTCAACAGTACAGATATAGAACACCGGGAAAGGGCACCATCGTTACATCCTACAGTTAAAAATGTGTCAAGAGAAACAGTACCAACACAGAAGACCGAACAGTGCAGGGGGGAGGATTCATTACGTCCATTTATAACGGAATTAACATCCGCTATAGCGTCGCTCGCTGATAGAAAAATAGATACAGGGACAGCGAACCAACCCTCGGCGTCGAAGGTCATCATGACCCTACCGAATTTCAGCGGGTCACATACAGAATGGCTTTCGTTCCGCGCCATTTACGAAACAACTCGAACGTACTTCAACGACGTCGAGAATACAGCGAGACTCAGAAGGAGCCTTCATGGAAGAGCATTGGAGACAGTGAGCTCAGAACTCATCGGTCACGCCCGACCAGATGACATCATGCGGGAACTGGAGTTGCAGTTCGGCAGACCAGACTCGATAGCGCAAGCCGAAACCGATCGGCTGAAAGGGCTATCGCGCTGCAGCGAAGCACCGAAAGATATCTGCACGTTCGCGAGTCGCGTGAGAAGCGGCATCGTGACACTACGTGCATTGAAGAAGGAGCACTACCTCATCAACGCTGAGCTGATGCGATCCCTTACAGAGAAGCTGCCGAACTCCCTGCGTGTACAGTGGTACAGAACATATACGGAGAAGTACCAATCACTGCCGGACTTGTCGCTCTTCAGCGAATTCATTACAGAGCAAGCTCGCTTCTGTAGCGCCTTCGCTCCTCCCGAGAACGTACATTCATCCGAAAATGCGACAGGCAAACGAGTTTTGCAAAGAACGCATACAGCGACAGATAAGTCGACTTCGAAATGTCGAATCTGCGAAAAGGAGGGTCATTACGAATCTGAGTGTAAAAAATTCAGAGACGCCTCCAACGATAGAAGATGGGAAATCGCAAAGAAGTTTAGCATGTGCTACCGTTGCCTGCGACATCGCCGAAACGGTCATAAGTGTCGACCGAAGAAATGCGATACAGGGGGGTGCAAAGCCACGCACCATCGACTGCTGCACTTCACAAAGAAGACTGAAGAAGCGGTCAACCAGCCGCCGAAGCAGGAGGTGGCCCCAGAGACAGTCGCCAGTTCCAGGACGACAGCAAGTCAAGCTTTCCTCAAAATGATACCAGTACGAGTCATAGGACCGGCGGGAGAAGCTTCCACGTACGCTCTCCTCGACGATGGGTCAACAGTATCGCTGATTGACGAAGAGATAGCGCAGCAGATCGGAGCGGAAGGACGCGTAGAACCTCTCACAATAGGCGCGATCGGAAACACGATGATCGACACTCCCAAGTCAAGAAGAGTGTCAGTCACTCTCTCCAGCCATATGAAGGACAAGATGCCATTCAGAGCGCGTACCATTCCGAAGCTCAACCTAGCGCCGCAGTCGATTAGTGAAGAAGACGTTGCCCAGTGCAAACATCTGGATGACCTCAGACAACAGCTGATTTACAACACCGGCGCGCCGAAGATACTTATAGGTCAAGACAACTGGCACCTATTGCTGGCCACCGAGGTCCGCAAGGGCCCCCAGAACCAACCCGTTGCCTCACTCACAGCGATGGGCTGGACTCTTCACGGCGCGCACACCAGAACTCTCGGTCACCAGGTGCACTACGTCAACAGACTCACAGCAGAAGACCAAGATCTCAACGAACAGCTGCGTGAATTCTTCGCGCTCGAATCTCTGGTCATCAACCCACGTCGTCCTGATTCCGATCCTGAGAAGAAAGCGGAAGACATATTAGACCGTCACACCAAACAAATGGAGAACGGACACATAGAAACGGCCCTGCTCTGGAAAAGTGAAAACATCGAAATGCCAGATAGCTACGGAACTGCACTCAAGAGACTCGTCTCCACTGAAAAGAAGCTCGACAGAAATCCCACTCTTCGCGACAGATATACGGAACAAATGGAATCGTACATCAACAAAGGTTACGCCGAAAAGGCGCCCGAAGTAACCACAGCTGGTAGGACGTGGTACCTACCCCATTTCGAGGTGTACAATCCCATGAAGCCGGAGAAATTCAGAATAGTCCACGACGCCGCAGCCAAATCGAGAGGAATGTCACTAAACGACTTCCTACTCACTGGTCCAGACCTACTACAGTCGCTGCCCGGCGTCATGATGAGGTTCCGTCGACACCCTATAGCGGTCGCCGGCGACATAGCGGAGATGTTCATGCAAGTGAAGGTGCGAACGCAAGATCGTGACGCCCTTCGCTACCTGTGGAGGGGCGACAGAAGACAAGGAGCTCCTGAAGAGTATCGCATGACGTCAATAATATTCGGCGCGGCAAGCTCGCCGTGCACGGCTATCTACGCAAAAAACTGGAACGCGAAGCGGTACAGTGACAGCCAACCGGAAGCAGTGGAAGCCATCATACAGAGTCACTACATGGATGACTACCTCGACAGTTATAAAACGATAGAAGAAGCGACGCGTGTGGCAACAGCTGTCAAGGACATACACCTACAGGCGAAGTTTGAACTCAAAAAATGGGTTTCAAACAGCACAGAAGTCCTAGACCACATAGATCCGACACAGAACAGGACTGAAGTAGTCAACATCGGAAAATCAAGCGCCACAGAGAAGATACTCGGTCTGATATGGAAGCCGACCGAGGACACGCTAGGCTTCAATTTAACGCTCGCACGGCTACCAAGCGACATTCTCGACAAAGAAACACCGACGAAGAGAGAAGCGCTGAAAATCGTCATGTCATTGTATGACCCACTCGGCCTCGCCTCGCCGGTAACGATTCGAGCCAAACAGATTCTCCAGGAAGCTTGGAGACACGGAACCAACTGGGACCAGGCTCTCGAACCAGACTTGTCCGCCCAGTGGCGAAGATGGGTACAACACCTACATCAGTTGAAGGACATCGACCTACCGAGATGTTATCCGGGATACAGCGAAGCTACGGAGACACAGATCCACGTCTTCACCGACGCAAGTGAGATGGCATACGCAGCAGCGGTCTATTGGCGGACAACAACAGAAGATGGACAACGTCACGTCACTCTCGTCATGGCAAAAGCGAAAGTGGCACCGCTCAAACTCCAATCGATACCACGCCTCGAGCTTCAGGGCGCGGTAATGGGAACCCGTCTAGCCGCAGCCGTCATCAGAGAACACGGCATCAAACCAGCTGCAGTGACGTACTGGACAGACAGCAAAACCGTCCTTACTTGGATTCGGCGAGGATCTCGAGCATACAAGCCGTTCGTTGCCCATCGCATAGCGGCCATCGAGGAGAACAGCAAGGTCGAAGACTGGCGATGGATACCGACAAAAATGAACGTAGCCGACAGCGCCACACGCGACGTTCCACACCACTTCGACAAACATCACGAGTGGTTCCGCGGCCCCGCCTTCTTATCCGACGACCCGTCATCATGGCCGACCGAAAAACCTCCAGTCGACACAGAAACAGGGGAGGAAAGAACTCTCACAGTCACCGAGGAAAAGGTCAACAGTCATTCTCTGATGGAAGCTATTCCGGATCCAACCCGATTCTCAAAATGGGAGCGTCTTCTCCGAGCTACAGCAAGCGTCCTTCGCTTCATACATCTCTGTCAGAACAAAACAGAGAGAACGTTCTACAAACGAACAAAGAAAAATACAGAAAAGGATCCTGACTGGAGACAGCAACAGAAGAAAACGAATAAAGCTCTTCCCAAAACAGTGGCGAAGACACCAAACACTCGATACGAGAAACACATAATAGAAGCGGAATTTCTCCAAAGGGCAGAGAAATTACTCGTACGGGTTTCACAGCAACAGTCGTTTTCGCAGGAAATTACAGATCTGCAACAACAGAGATCCATCAGAAAGGACAGTCGGCTCAGACCGCTTCGTGTGGAAATTATCGACAACGTCATACGACTAAAAAGCCGTATAGCCGCCATCACCGAAATAGCCGACGACACGAAGCAACCGCCCGTCCTTCACGGCGACCACCACATCACCCGATTGTACATCGACTGGACGCACCGAAGTCTACAGCATAGCGGTACCGAGCTCACCATCAACGAAGTGCGCCAACATTATTGGGTCATCAGGATGCGGCCAACCACGAAGAAAGTACTGGCACAATGTCTGCAGTGTCGTATTCGCAAGGCACAACCATCCGTGCCTGCGACCGGCGACCATCCGAGAACGCGCCTAGCACATCATCAGCGGCCGTTCACCTATACCGGGCTCGACTATTTCGGCCCGCTCTCAGTAACAGTTGGTCGACAGCATCACAAGAGGTACGTAGCCCTATTCACGTGTCTCACCACCAGAGCCGTCCACCTCGAGATAGCTGCCAGCCTCAGCGCAGACTCCGCTATACTAGCGCTGCGCCGATTCGCCGCTCGCCGAGGCTGCCCCACCGAGATACACTCCGACAACGGCACCAACATGCACGGTGCCGACAAGGAGCTCCGAGACGCCTTCCAAAGGGAGGCCAGTCGCCGAGGCATCGTGTGGCGCTTCATCACGCCATCAGCGCCTTTCATGGGGGGCGCCTGGGAGCGCCTCGTACGCTGCGTGAAGTCCGCCCTGTACACCGTTCTCCACGAGAGACATCCGCACGAAGAGGTATTGTCTACTCTACTGTGTGAGGCGGAGTACACCGTAAACAGCCGGCCGCTCACGCACGTCTCCGTAGACAGCGACGACGACGAAGCCATCACGCCGAATCATTTCCTTCTCGGCGGGTCAGCCAGGTTGCCAATTCCCGGCACATTCACCGAACAAGACATCAACAGCAAGAAGATGTGGCGGCGCTCACAGATACTCGCCGACATGTTTTGGCGTCGGTGGGTACGAGAATACCTGCCTGAGCTTCAGTACCGGCGGGAGCCACACAGCCGCGGCCCCAGTCTACAGGTCGACGACCCCGTCCTCATAGCGGACGGTCAGCTGCCACGAAACACGTGGCCGCGAGGCCGCATAATAGCCGTCTTCCCTGGGGGCGACGGAGAAGTCCGGACTGCTGAGGTACGCACTTCCGGCGGTACCCTGAAGCGTCCGGTGAAGAAACTCGTGCCCCTACCGAAATGATCCAGACATCGAGACGTCGAGGCAGCGGGCATCGTGACGGCGGGCTCTGACGACAAGGTTCGTCGCTCGCCGGCATGGTGCAGTGCCGCGCCGACGTACAGCGAGTCATCGCTACACTGCACGGCGGGAGACATGTTCGCGACGAACGTCACCAAAACAAGTGTATATAGTTTCTTACAAAGATAGTGTAGAGTCAGTGATACATGGGCAATAACAGTGACGAAATAAACAAACGCGTCAGTGATTAGATTTAGTAAATAAACCGAACAGTAAGCGTTAAACTCATATCACCTCGAAAGTGGCATTTTATTTAGTTAAAATATAGTATTATCGAGATCCAGGTAGCCTAGTGTTGCGACCTAGGCCTGGATATAGTTTGTAGTATCAACATAACCCTTCAGGGAAGCCACTTGTCGAGGATATGACAGTCTAACGCGCCTATCTGTGTTCATAGTATGTAAATTTGGTCTATCATACTGACAGTTGAAGGAACATTACAGGCTGGATAATATAGATACATAAAAGTAAATAGTAGATTCATATAGGCCATACAACACCCTTGTATATGGCACTCTATATACTTACAGCATCAACTCCGGTTTTCGTGTAAATTATCCTGAAAGATCCTTCAACCGTCCCAGTTTTAGAAAGTTCTGTACTAATTTATCTATATTTCTTTAATTTCAATAAAGATATGTGTGTTTTTTTGTGTTAGTAGATAGATAACACTATGTACAAACCATGTAACGTTAAAAATATAATTAGATATAAGTTCAGAATTGTAATAACAGAAAATATTTGTAAATATCGAAATGAAAATACATAATAAAAAATTCCAAAAATCAGGAAGCGATTTGCGGCTCTCGTTACAGTCAAGTACTCTAGTACGATAGTAAATCTAGATTTCCATAGAATTGTAGTCATCAGTACGGCAAATATTATATTATAATGTGAGTGAATCAAGCAGTAAAAAAGTAGTGCGCGAAAGTCATGAAGGAATATCAAATCGCTTCCTGAAAAGTTATGAAAGTTTATCAGTGTTCTCATTCCCAGTAACCCTTCCCCCTGATAGGAAACGACTGAGGTTGTCTGAACCGACAGGTGTAGGACGTCAGCGCCGTCTAGGTTCGAAGATTATGTGTGTACAGTTACAGTATAGGCAGAACGTCTGTTAGAGTAGACAGAGCGTCAGGCAAGCACGCATACATCCCCGCGTCTAGCGATCACGCCCGTCCGGCACAGAGATATAAATATAGACAAAGAAACGGTACTCTTACATTCTTAGGAGAAAATTAACGACACTAGGCTGAAACTTTTATAGGCTATCCGGAAATTTGAGTCACCTACCATAACATCGTTATTTAAAAAAGGAGCAGGTTCTCAATTCAATGTACCTACCCCGATTACTCGAATATGGCTGGACCGATATTGTTTTTTTGTTATTGTATGAAAGGGTATACTTCCCAGGTTATCCCATTATCATCAAGTCAGGATCTGATGATGGGATCCTGGAGAAATATCTAGAGACACCTCTTCAAATTTCATAGGCAAACCAGAAGCGATTTGGGTAGTTTTAGGAAGCGTACTTTCTCGAAGTGATCCCATTTCTATTTGGTGAAGATTTGATGAAGAACTTCGAAGATAGGCATAATGGAACTCCTCAATAAATGATAGCGAATTTACTGAGATTGCTGAAATCTCATGTCTGTCTATTGTTTATACCAGTTCATAACAGAAAATCACGCCGGTACGCTGTGAAGGGGTAAGCACATGTGAACCACTAAAAAGTGAACAGTAAAAAAGTTTCTACAAATAAAAAAACCGAATTCAGTCGGTGACAAAAAAACTAAATCAATCGAACAAAGTTCACCGACTTCTGAAGGTAAAGTTATCTTTAACTTTTTTGTGTTTTCTGGAGTCGGTTAAATATCTTTGATTGTCTGCTGTCACAACAAATAAACTGGGTAAATAGCTCACCCTGGCGTTCTCCATGCTCGGGGGGCGCACTGAGTGCCCACTGTTGTAGCGCAGTCATCCACGGGCCATCGTCATCATGTAGGGTGCACATGTTCTCCTTGCCGCACCAGGTCTCATCGACCAGCGAGCTGTTCTGCTCAGCTGACGCGGCGCCTGCCAGCAGCAGCAGGGCTGTCGCCGCGACTGTAAACCGCGACATCTGAAACACGGAGATAACCGAGTGTGAAATGTTAGGACCGCGTGCTACAAATATTACCTATATGCCTACGTGCTTCCTTTCTTCTCCAATGTATCTACACAAGGAGCAACAGCTACACTTTTGTTTCTAGGACAAGTACTAATTCGCGTCATCGAAACTGTCGTCATTTTTTTACGCAACTGTCAAATATTTCACTTGACCTACCCACATCCGTAAAGTCTAGATTCGTTTCTTTCCAAACAAAGTGAATCACACAGCACGCGGCCACCGCGACTAGGGCGTTATCTATTACGTGGATGGCCGGTGCAGGGTCACGGAGTTCACGCGGTCATTACGCAAGCGTAGCGCAGGTGAAAGCGCAGCGCCGGACGTCGGATGCGGCCCGCCCGGTAAACAAGGATTACATCGATCGTGGGGTATTTCCAATACGACGAATCGCGAGCAAGACATGAACGCTCTACATATACATCGCTTTATTTCGGTAGGTTTATACATTTCCACGATGCAAGTGTGCAATCGATTCGATGAATTAAATTGAAATAATGACTACTTATATAAAGAAACAAGGAGTTATGATTTTGCACGAACGCATAATGTGGACTTGAATAAAGACAAACTGGTTTGGATTACAACTTACAACAGAATGGAGAAAGGCCAACAAGATCATGACCATGTGATTTGCCATAAATACTTATTATACCTAATAATACCGTAAGATTTAATCTTACACAACCTTCCGCTGAGCATAGTGATTTGCGCCTCGATTCCTGAATTTTCTATCTGAAATGCTCTGAATCTGTATAGCTAAAACTACTTACTGCTTGCGCTTTCAGGAAGTGGAATTTGTGTACTTACATTATAGGAATTAAGAAAAAATAACATGAGCTCTAGGTTTCTAAATAATAACAACGGTCCTTTATTTTGTTTGTAAGCGTTTTGTCTCCGACGATTAATTATAGGTACATATAGACATACTTAGATCTAAAAAGTGAATCATTGAATCTCACTCAACACGGAAGATAAAAGAGTTCTTATCTCTTCCATGATAGTCAATGCCCTGAAACTGTGGCAAACGTTTTTTGTCTTTGTAATAAACACCCTTAGCCCACAATATAAATATATTTATACTGTGCTTACTTAGCCTTCATACTGATACGTACTTGTTGATGCTGACCGTACCGGGTTCGTCAGGGCGTGCGTGGGTTCGGACCGAAAATATCTAACAAAAGCTCTATTTTTTTTACTACTCACATCGGTAAGTACCTAGGTACCTACTTGGAATTAAACTGTAGGTACAGGCTACTACTTATCTTGCTAAACACGCAAAAGTCTGCGAAATAATATACTTACATAGATACTCTACATAGACAAACTTTCATTTCGATATGCATACTTAATTAAAAATCACGAGTCGCAGAAACGTCCAGAATTGGAAAGTACATACCTTGTCTCCTAAAGCAGGTGAAACACTGTTATTATTTGGCAAATAATATCACTTTTAGTGTGTCGGCGACGCGATCCGCGACTGTTCTGCCGGAGGCTGGGAGGTACCCACGGAGTTGGGTATCGATCGCTGGTCTGTCAGCCGCGCACTGTTGGTACTCGCGGAGAAATTGCCGCGCGTGTGGTGGTACCCCGGACGCGCTACAGAGGAGGTGGGGAATATTGCATGTATACGGACGTCACGTATGCTTATGTTTTGACGAATCCCACGGATGTATTGGCATTGGTAACTTATGTTGAATGGTGTCGATGATCTTACTGCTCTTGGCATTGACTATCTTTAAGAAACGGGCAATAAGCGTTTTAGGTACGTAAGATTGAGCATTTAAACTTTTTTATTTGTGTGCAATCGTGATTCATGATCCCGCATTGGGAAAATGACTACCTAACGCATTGAGCTACTATATCTATGAACTAACGAGTCTGAAAACACCAAATGAATTCCGAGAATATTTATTTAGATCACAGCGTTATGTACCAACTTAGTTTTGAATAATGGAGTTGAATAAATTAATTTCTTCGACGTTGTCCTGCCCAAATCGAGTTTTTTAGGGGTGCAGGCCCAGACCCGTAGTTTTCCTGGTTTTCCACCAGGGTGAATCAGGGTTGGGGACTTCGGTCCCGTGCTCCAACTGATGATCAGTACAATCAAGTAAATAAGAAAAATGCATAATTGAATTCAATAAGATTTATGTTACAGCTTTTCTGCCAAAAAGTAGCTCAAAGGAAAAGAGTTTGTTGCTCCAAGTTAACTGAAATTGTCTCATGTATATATAACCCTCAGTTACATGTATGGTGAATAAGGTGATGAGCCACCCCCCATTTCTATATAATATGTTACCGTAAAATTGTAAAACCCGTTATATTGTAATGTACCAAGCGAGATTGTAAACTCTCGATAGACTGTCAACCGTAACTAAACCGTCTAAGCGTAACCGTAAAATTGTGAAATGTATGCGACTTACTCAACTCGCGCGCTGTGGAGGGGCGAGACGGGCAGGGAGGCCTCCAGAGCCCCCTGGTACCACTCCCATGAAAAGATAATGCACCAGTCTTGAGCAAATCACTTCAATATTCCCCTAAAAAGCGTAGTCGACGGAGCCCCGCATATTTCTGTCTGCAGCTAACCTTACTTAGTGGCCCAAGTCCCGATTATGGGGTCAGAGTTACTTCCGTCGCATGCATTTCACAATATTATTTATGGTTTCACTACGATAGATTATAATCTATCGAAAAATAATAAAAGAAAGAAAGGAAAAGGAAGCAGCATGAAAAAAGCAAGACACGCCCCAGAAGTGGAGTTTTACGGTGATATACGAGTATATAGAAGACACCTACAGTTTTGAATGTGTGGCAGGACCAACAATCTCGGAGATTATGGGTGTAACGAATTACCATGTTGATTCCTCTTCCTAGGTACCTTACCTAAGGGGGACAGCCTAACGTTCTTACGAGTCTGGGGATAATATTAGTTTCCACATTTTCATGTCTGTGTGCCTGTACATAACACAATACGTTGCATCACATCTTAAGTACGAGTGCCTTCGTACGATGCTTGCTCCCGCGCATCTCAATGAAGTTAGGTTGCGTGCGCGCAGATTATGCAACGACATAACAACAACGAACAACTTTCGTTACAAGGTCAGCGCGCGGTGAGACATCATAACATTCATAACGCTGTGTATCCTGTCCTTTACTAGGTGCTTGCGCATGCGCAGGGTACTTGCGAGATTTCTCTCCACATAAAATGAAAGTTACGAGATTATGGTGGATTACGAATTGTTTCCTGCAAATTTTGTTCCTTCTTATATAGGTCGGTGTTTGAGCAATAAAATTATATTGCTTGCACAATATCTCAAGCACTTGGTTACCCATTATCCAAGAAACAACAACCTGATCAATGCAAGGTTTTTGACCTCTACGATTTTAACATTGTTATTGTATAAGTATATAAATTCCGATCATATTGCTAAATTCAGACCAAGGAAATACTTGCAAAGGTTAAGTTTGGCGAGGCCTTTACTCAACAGCGAAAGTTAACGCAAGATTCATTGGTTCCGCTTGGGCCAAAGGTGTCCCTAGCTCATGGTCTAAAGGTCTAAAATGGTCTGTAGATGACCTCTAGACTCCGCCTCAAGGCCATATTTATCTTGTATCATGTATACGGACATCTCTACGGATTCAAGTGAGATTGTAGGTAGTTGATTAGTTTAAGAAATAAAATAAAACCACTCAATGAAACAAAACATTATTATAACAGTTCGTACATACTTAACTAAATAATATAAATATTGTAACTCAGAATGTTCGTACAACGGAATTACTTGTAGGTACACAAGATTCGTTTTCTAGTGCCGCCGCGATAAAACTTTACAAAGTGGCAACACAGTATAAAGGATTGCCTGTTATAAAATTTATTAATATAAAAAAAAAAACAAAAACCTTACATGTTCTATTATATAAAATTATTTACAGTTAATTTCACTAATAATATCAATTACATAATTTAACAGTTATGTATCTCTATAACTTAATTTCACTTTAATTTCCTCAATGGTAGTAAATACCAAACATACATCAGTTTTAATAAACCTCAACACTTAATTACATTACTTGGTATATTATACACGTCATATTTGGTTAATGGTACAAACCTCACCACAGCCTGCCTATGAAGTTAATTGTATTTTTACAAACTGGGGCTTTGATATTTGATAAATATAAAGACGAGTCCGATCGTCCCTAGTCTAAAAATCACTAAGAATAATTAATTAATTCGTTGCAAGAAAGACAATACTGCAAACTGATGTAAAACTGAACTTCTGGGAAAGTTGTGACACCACATTTAGGTCTTATCCACCCTTCTGTACCTCACAAGAGTTGGTACTGTTGGCTGTTTGACATCCCTCTTCTCTTGAACACAGCGGGTCTTATGTGCCTGTTGCGCAGTTTCTTAGGGTCTATTGTGGCGTAAGCTGGTGGAAGACCATTGGAAGTAAGAGGAGAAGGTTCCTCTTCGTATAGCACCGGGGCAGTAGGAGGTGTTGTATATCTATTGTCCCTCGGAGAAAACTGGCCGCCAGCTATAATGGATATAGGTTGTTGCTGGGGCATGTTTGGATAATTAACTATTTGTTGATTAGGATGACTAGCTGGTAAAGCATAGTTAGATGGTTGATGGAACAAAGCCGATTGGCTGGAAGACTGGACAGGATAAGCTATAGGTGTAATGTGATGTATGGTCACTGGTTTACTTTTGAGCTTGCTATTAGCAGGAGGTTTGAGGTGCTTCGTACGTTTGGTGTTACTAGTGAGTAAGATATGAGTCGGAAGGGGACGGTTTCTTGTTGACCTCGAATCATTTTCAAATATGATGGCGTGACTGGGGTGACCGGGATGACCCATAACCATAGTTGGATAGTTAGACGGTGAAGACGGCTCGCTTAAACCGGGGATGTAATAATTCGCGGCCGAAACAGGATGGTTTGTGTATAAATAATTATGTGGTAGGGAATTGTTATAGACCGGTATCCCAACAGTGTTCAGAGCATCTACAGGTTGATTATTGTCTTCTAGTAAAGCGTAATTTGTTGCGGGATGATTTTTTATTGCAGATCCTGGTAACGGAACATCGTTTTGAGCTTCAATGATACCTTTGTGAAAACTATCTCCAGGTTGTAGATCATTATTGTTTACTGCTGTCTTGTTTTGCAAAGGATGTTTACCTTCAGACGAGGTAGCTACATTTTGTCTTAATAAATTTGTACCACTCTGACCCCTCTTTACTTGAGGATCAATATCAGATTTGTTATTTGTATACCGATCATTTGAAGCCTTGTTATTTTTAGTTTCTCTATGTTGTGTATGATTTTGTTCTGGTCGATCAGTAGCGTGTTGTCTGTTCGCTAGGTGCGGTAAGTGAGCACAGTCCGCGTCCCCGGCGCCGGCGGTCAGAAGTACACGGTGAGGTTCATGTGCTCGGCCACGGCGGGGTTGGTCGCGTCCGTCACCTCCTCCCCTCTGTCCTGGAAATATACTTCTGTTATACACACTTTACGATATTTCCTAGTTTAGGAAAGAGTTATATAGTGGGTATAGATATGAAAATTAGTTGATTAAGTTCTCAAGCAGAAGTACTTATATGTATAGATGTGGTTGACGAGATTATGCATCAGATCTTTCACTTTTTTAGAATTAAAGTGTTAACAGAGATCAGCAATATCAGCAATATCAGCAAGATCAGCAATCATGTCACTCATGTGAATGGAGTGAGTCTTTCGGAAATAAATTTTTCAGTAGTAGTAGGTGAAGTCCCGCGCACCTTGAGATGTCCGTCGGGCGCTGCGTCGTCCCAGCTGAGCTTCTTGACTCGCGCGGGGATGGTGGCGGAGGGCCACGCCACCCCCGAGCGCCCCGCGCCGCCCCCGCGCGCCCCCAGGTGGTCGCTCATGGCCCCCGCGCTGGGGGCCGCGCTGGGGGCCGCGCCCGGGCTGGCCGCGCTGGGGGCCAGTGGCGCCACCTTGCTGCGCGGGAACCGCGCCGACTGACGACCTGAGGAAGCGCCTGCTGGAAAAAGTCTGCATGTTACTCCAAATAGTTTTGCAAATATTACTCAAATTATAAAATAACCGGTTTTAAACGCAATGACCTATTTTATCAATTCTTACTCAAGATGTAGATTAGATACGGTGCGTGGTGACTGTGTAATTATTCCGAACTTTTGTGTGTTCACATAATTAATAGGAGTGTAACTTACTATGATGTCCTCCATGAGACGCTTCCTGCTGTAGATCTAAGCTAGACGTGGAGTTAGCGAGGATAGTGCTAGCACCTGCACTGACGCTCAGCAGCGAGCCCGACGAGCCCGCAGGGCGGAGCACCCCCACGCCCCCGGCGGGGAGGACCCCGGTGACCCCCGCGCTCACGTGGGGGCTGCTGGTGCTGGTCGTGTTGTGGTGCGGCGTGGGGGCGATGGGCTCCGCCGGGGGCTTCTCATGCGTCACGTAGCCGGTGCCTGACCCGCCCGCGCTGCGCTTCGACCGACGACGACTACGGGTAGATAATTATGTTATTGTGGCAATAAAAGTAAAATAGTAAGTTGGTGGCAGGTTCTCTCCATTTGTTACGTGCGAAGCCGACAGGTTTTTCGCGTTGTTCGGATATTAGATCAGAACATCGTTTTAACCCTCGGCTGCATTTAGGGCACGAAAAAAATAGGTAGCAGTTGTGAGAACACGTGTTTGTTACTCACACTCTGTAGATGTACCCGAGCAGCGCGCACACCAGCAGCGCCAGCGCCGCCAGCGCCGCCGCGAACAGCGCCAGCACGCCCCCCGCGCCCCCCTCGCCCGCCCCGCCCGCCCCGCCCGCCCCGCCCGCTGTCTGTAGCAGTCGCTCGTTCAGGTGCACTGTCACCGGCACTGACGTCTGCGAACACACAAACAAATAACTTCAACAAAGATTATAACATCAGGGCTTCTTATCTTTACTTAATTTTACATAGCGCCCTTTTTCCATGAAGGTACGCGGAAACAAGAGCGAGTTACTACGATGATTATATTTGTTAGATGTTTGTGAGAGGTATGTTGAAGAGCACGGTTTAAGATATAATGCCAAAAAGAGTGAGGTTCTTATTTTTGGAGCAAAGTCCTCAGATAGGTTTCCTTCCATAAAGCTAGCAGGTAGTGTCTTAAACCGTGTTCAACAATTTAAATACCTCGGCCATATTGTTACCGCAAACATCAAAGATGATTTGGATGTAGAAAGGGAACGGAGAGCATTGGCGGTTCGATGCAACATGCTTGTCCGTAGGTTTGCTCGCTGTACATGTCAAGTGAAAGTAACGCTTTTCAAAGCATATTGTCAGACGTTCTACACGTGTAACCTTTGGACAAGCTGTACGCAGAGAGCCATCAATGCTCTTAGAGTTCAGTATAACAATGCATTCAGGATGCTGCTGGGGCTGCCACGCTTCTGTAGTGCGTCGGGAATGTTTGCTGATGCGCACACTGATGGCTTCGTAGCCATCAGACGTAAGCGTGCGGCGTCGCTACTGCAGAGGGTCCGGGGCAGCTCTAACAGTCTCCTGAATGTCATTGCGGGGAAATTTGATTGCCCCTTTATGCAGTGTATGTCTAGCCTACATGTTCCACTAACATGGTTTTTTTAAGGTCATGTTTACTAACAATTGTTATGGATGTGAAATTTGTCTGAAATAAAATGATTATTATTATTATTATATTATTAGTATATAGGGTGTAAAACACCTCTTCACGAATACGAAAGGCGCTTGTTCTCCTCGTCATTCTGATATTTTTTTTGTTCTACTCTATACCTGGGAACCTTCTAGTTACGGAGATATTGGGGGTCAAAGTTGCAAGATTTTGACAAGTTTTTTTTTAAAACCACTTTTTATCGCATGATTTTTACTTTAAATATCTTTACGACCCCCGTACTATTCAATCCATCCATCCGCACAATGTTTTGAGTGCGTTACATTGAGTTATACCACAAAACAAAATTTATAACCTCGAAAAAAAAAGTTGTTTCCCAGCAATATTTTTTGCGTAAAGTTACTTAGTTTGATATACAGAATGCTTGGTTAACGGCTTTGTGATGAGGTGAAATACACCCTGTATATTTTCATCATCAATGTCGAATAACCAACTAGTTGACCTTGTTAATATTTTGAAAACGAGGAGGGGTTTAAGGATATTTCCTTGAGGTACCCCTAATTCGTTGTATCTTGTCGTAAGTGCCCGGGACACTCTGTTGTCTATGACTGATAAATTTTTTCAGTGTTTTCAGCCATTCCTATATGCCTGAAACGTATATAAATGATAATGTATCAAAAGCATAATTGATCGTATCTAGAAAAATATATTGATTGTGGTGGTTTCTTGGCTACGTGTAAACGGTGATTTGGCTTGAACTGAGGGCAATAGTATAACGAGTAGGTACCTGTCTGGGTGGTGCACCGGAGTCTACAGCAGTCGCGACGACGTGCAGCACGGACGAGTTCAGCGAGCGCAGCGCGCCGCCGCGCAGGAACATGTCGCCCGTCGAGTTGATGTACAGCATGCTGCAACACAAGGAAAGGCGCGACCGTCATTCTGATGCTGCATGTAACATGGGCTGCCAGGAAAAGACCGGAAACGGTCCGGAGGACCTTGTATATAATAGCAACCATTGTGTCACATATTATGTGACACAATGGTTGCGAATTGTAGTGGCGAAAACGGCCGGAAGGTTATTTTGTATGTAATGCGGTAACAGTGGACTCACTCAGCGCCGGAACCCCTGAGCGTGAGCGTGACGGTGTCCTTCTTGTCGCCGTCGAACACGTCGAGCCGGCCCACCGGCAGCAGCTCCACGTCGTCGCGAGGGTCCTCCTCCACGCGGAACTCGTACTGCGGGTAGCGGAACCGCGGCTCCCACTCGTTCACATTCAGCACCGTGATGTTTATTGATGCCGTATCGTTCTGCAATTAAAAACAAGCCATGTCAGTTAATGCTTTTATGCTCATGTCTCTCCTTACAAAATCGTGCCCCCTGGTGTATCCGGCTTGTCCGGGTTAGGCTTGCTCCTGGCTGGGTGTGTGCTCAATCTTCATCAATCATCATCATCGGAAGAAAATGTTTAAGAGCCACCAAGCAAGATGTACTGTTTGTTTTGATTTCCAGCCATCCGAACAAGCCGGTTTCCGAAAAGGCTTTAGCACCGTGGACTACATACATACGCTGCGGCAGGTTATACAGAAGACCGAAGAGTATAACTTGCCTCTCTGTTTGGCGTTTGTGGACTACGAGAAAGCTTTCGATTCGATCGAAACCTGATCCCATGTTCACAACGCTTCGTTTAATTTCGATTCGGGAACTCGTATGTCTCTCGCTCGTTTTCGTTATGCCAAAACAGGATGGACATACGAATTGTCGAATCGAAATTCATTCCGACCGTTTGTGAATACGGGGGCTGAGCTGTACTGCAGTCTCTCCAACGGTGCCAAATTGACTACCGTTAGGCGATTAACACACGGCACCGCGCACCGCCGCGGTTGGCGGTGAAGCGGATCTCATGTCGCATTGATCTCTATTAAATCCGTCGATGCCTAACACACGAACACCGCCTGACCGCGCGTTCGAGCGGTGCTCTCACCGCCACCGGCGCCCCTCCGCGCTGACGACCGCGCGGTAAGGCGGCGCCTCACACACGGGGCGCCGCATAACCGCGCGGAACATTGTGGGTGCAGGACGTGTTGCAATTTAAAAATTGATCTGCTTATGTCCTGTTCTGCTTAAAAATGGATGAACCCAATATCTTATTTTTTTTTCTTTCTACGCTATAAAAGCCAGATTACTGCCACCACTTCAGCGTTCATTGTTGCAAGTGTCTGTGATCAAACTGGTCAAATCCGCGTTAAATCCAACCGCGCGGACAGGCGCGTAGACCGCCTTACCGCGCGGGGTACCGCTAAGAAATCCGCTTTACCGCCACCGCCCTCCGCCTCGGTGCGCGGTGCCGTGTGTTAATCGCCTTACATCGAGGTGTAGAAGTGTTTGTACAAAAACGCCACCATGTCAGTCCGACTACAGAAACAAGCCTCAGAACCTATCCTTCTACAGCGAGGTGTAAGACAGGGAGACGTCATATCTCCGAAACTGTTCACCCCTGCTCTGGAGGATGTCTTCAAGGTTCTGAACTGGAAAGGGCCAGGCATCAACGTCAAGGGCGAGTACATCACTCACCTTCGGTTTGCCGACGATATTGTGGTCGTGGCTTCCGAAAGAGTGGGTCTAAAAATGAACATGGACAAAACGAAGGTCATGTTGAATGCCCATGTCACACCTATTCCAATCAAGATCGGAGACTCTACACTCGAAGTTCTACCTGGGACAACCGGTCTAGTTAGGTAAGTCTAACTTCGAGAAAGACGTCAATCGTCGAATCCGACTCGGCTGGGCAGCGTTCGAGAAGCTGCGCGGTATCTTCTCGTCCAACTTACCGCAGTGTCTCAAGACGAAACTCTATGACCAGTGTGTGTTACCGGTGCTTACATCCGGGACCAAAACGTGGTCGCTCACAATGGGCCTTATCAAAAGGCTTAAAGTCACCCAAAGGGCAATGGAGAGGGCTGTGCTCGAAGTTTCCTTGCGTGATCAAATCAGAAATGAAGACGGATGTCTTCATTTCTGATTCATCAAGAGAACCAAGGTCACCGACGTAGCCCGAAGAATTGCCAAACTTAAGTGGCAGTGGGCAGGGCACATTGCTCGCAGAACAGATGGCCGATGGGGCCGAAAAGTTCTAAAGTGGCGACCGCGAACCGGACGACGATGCGTTGGAAGACCTCCCACTAGGTGGACCGACGACCTGGTGAAGGTTGCGGGAATCCGTTGCATGCGAGTCGCACGAGACGGGTCAATGTGGTGACACTTGGGGGAGGCCGGCAGTGGACGTCTTTCAGCTGAAATGATTATGATGATGAAGCAAGATATCGCTAACTAACAACTTGACGATCCAAATGGCGTAGCGGTAAGGTTGCCTTACGTTTTTAGGGTCCTGGGTTCGGATCCCGGTAGGAGCAAATGTTTGTGTGAATAGCATGGACATTGTTTCCGAGTCATGGATGTTTAAATGTATAATAAGTATGTATTTACAAACAAAAAGTATATGAGTAGTATTTCAACTATCTGGTGTTCACGACACAGGCCTTGCTAAGTGTGGCACTACATGGCGCTGTGTATAATGTTCAGCGATATTTATTATTTATTAACTCTCTTACCGAGACGCCGTCGGTGACCATGACCTGGTATTGGTACTGGTCGTTGGTCTCGTAATCCAGCGGTCGGCGCAGCACCACCTCGCCCGCGCTGTTGATCGCAAACTTGTCCAGGAACGAGCGGTCCGACACGTAGAACTGCAGGTTGTTCTGGAACCAATGGAGAAACTTTAGAGATTGGAGAAGTATTACACAAGTTTGGATTTTGTGCATGATATATGATGGGCAACTAGCGTGAGCAACGGAGTACTGGCGGCGCTGTGCGCGTGGTATCTATGTACTTACGTGTTGCATGTGCACAGGCGGCGGCGTGGTGTGCAGCGTGAGCAGCGTGGCGCCGGGCGCGGCAGCCTCGCTGACGGCGGCGGAGTACTGGCGGCGCCGGAAGCGCACGCCACCTGCTGCACCGATGCCGCGGCTAATGCTCAGTGTGGCCAGTGCGTATCGGTCGGAATTGTCCACCTGAGTCGCCTGTAAACATTGGACCAACAAGGGTTAACATTTACGAATTCAAGATTTCCATACCATTTGCTGAAAAATACAAAACTGGTTAGAACACACAATCACACATTACTATCAGAACACACACAGCTTACAAGAGTATCTCTCTTGAACGAAAGGCTAATGCAATGTTTTTCATTCGATTTTTCTGTGTTATTAACACAACACATGCACTTCCACAGTAGTTTACAAGAACTAAATTGAGTCAGGTGTATACCTTGATAACTATAGTAACAGGCTGGCTTAGCTCGTCGATGAGCTGCTTGGTGACGGCGACCTGTCCGGTGTCCTTGTCCACGGTGAGCAGGCGGCCGTTGTCGCCGGTGGTGGAGTACGTGAGCGGCGCGTTGATGCCCACGTCCTGGTCCGCCGCGGAGATCGGACCCGGCGATGTGGACAGTATCGTACCCTGGAATACCAACCAAACATTTAGTTGAGGACTGCCTCGTTTGTCTAGTGGTCGCACTAGCTGCTACCATGAGCTCCTGAAATTTTGTCGTGGGTTTGATTCCCAGGTCGAGCAATGTGATATTGGGTTATTTTCATTAGAAGCAACCACGGGGTCCGAATTTGTGCCCTAGCTAGGCACATTTTTTTTCCATTGTCATCATGCTTTTCTCACTCATTCACTCCTTATTCCTCAAATCATTCCCCGGGCAATCCACCATTTCGCTTTTTTTTGTTCTACCTGTCCCTAAGTACATATCCTATCATTAAAATTACTTAGTCACACCTTCAATAACAAGCGCATTACCTCTTTGGCATCATCAGGCAGTGTGGCGGTGTAATGCTCGTGCGTGAACTTGGGGTTCTGGTCATCAGCGTCGAGGACTTGCACCTGCAGCACCGTGTCGTTGTGCAGGGGAGGGGTCCCCGCGTCCTGTGCGCGCAGGATCACGGTGAAGTTGCTCAGCGTCTCGTAGTCCAAAGGTTTCTTCACTACTAAAACGCTGTCCAACTCGTTTGGGAAGCCCAGGTACTCCTGACGGTTAGAAAGGTAAGGTAAGAAGTCTAGAAAATTATGATTCTGTGTCAGGTTTGATTTAACCCAAGTCTCGTGTTGGACTCGGTCGTCACAAAATATCTCGAAAATAAGAGATACCTTCGTTCAACTGTAAGTCAAGTAGTTACTGTGTCGGTATGATGCAGTGTTTCACACGTTTCGATCTATGACAATACTAGTAGTTACGACCCCAGACAGAATTTAAGAGTATCATAATATCCGAGGCCGACCCCAACCACCCCAACATAGTTGGGAAAAGTCAAGGCAAGATGCAGTGGTCTCACATGGTTGGGTCCGGGCAGCACGGAGTAGTGTATGGTGGCGTGCGGGCCGGGCTGGTCGGCGTCGGCGGCACGTGCGCCCACGGCCACGCGCGTGCCCACGGCCGTGAGCTCGGACAGGCGCACGCGGTAGGGCGCGCCCAGCCACGCCGGCGCGTTGTCGTTCACGTCCCACACACGCACCGACACTGGGATTATGAAACTCTGCAACAACACACCAGATGTTAGTGTAACTATCGAGCAGCGGTGGCCCAGTGGTGGCGGCCCCGACTTACGAACATTGTAATTTATTTCATCACCACTGCTCTCAAAACGGTGAAGGAAAACATCGTGAGGAAACCCACATGTCCTAGAAACAAAAAATCAAAGATATGTGACATCTACCAAAGCGCGCTGGGCCCGCGTGGTGGATATAGCCCACAGAAATATTATTATATCTATGATATAGCCCATACAAGCCCATACCACAGAAATATTGAAAACAGGCCCATACGCAATGTACGCGCTTTGACGTGGAGTTGCGGACACCAGCTCGTTGTACAATACAATAGTGTAACTATATCCCGTCATAATGGGGATGGCTACTGGGAAAATATTGGCGCTGGCATATCTAGTTCCAAACATCGTCATTCATTCTTAATCTAATGTTGGGCCAATCCATCATTCCCAAAACCAGAATCCTGTGGCGACCACGAGCGTCGACACATTGAAGCTCGACAAAGGCCACGAGAAACAATTTAACTGTCTTGGATCCCGCAACGATAGCGGAGTAGGAAAACAAACGTAATTCAAAATCAGCTGCAACTTATCTACAAAATAATGTAAGTTAGTTATTTCAAAATAGTTGGACCCCATCGTTGGTCAGGTGAGCTTGAGACTTCCTATGGTGACGCCACCTACAATGAAATAATTATCATAAGGTTTCTCGTATTTCGGACTATTTGTATGTATTTTAATATATATTAGTTTATTTTATATGCTTATTTATGTATTAGTATGTAGGTACCCATTTATGTGTGTTGATTTTATTCTTGCAAAATGGCATGTTTATTTTTATTTTTATTGTACTTTATCACAATGCTGTCTTATTTGACCCAATGGTTGACTGGTAGAGAATGCCTTGTGGCATTAAGTCCGCCTATGTACCACTATTGTACACGAAGTTTAAATAAATAAATAAATGAACTTTTTAGACCACTGCAGACATCATGAATTTAAGTTAATATGGGAACACAAATTGAGCATAACATTTTGATACATTGCAATTTACAATGATCAGTGGTTTATCTTCCTCAAGATCTATATGTCACCGTAAAATTGTCAAATACCTACGTTATATTGTAATATCTCTAGCGATATTGTAAAGTCTCGAATTATTGTCAAATGAACATACTGCTTACAACAAAACGCATTATTTTTCGTGAAATGTATGCGATGGTAGTCAAGTTACGCGGTTTGGAGGGAAGGAGGGGTCCCCCTTGCCCAGTGGCACAACTCTCATGAAAAGATAATGCACCATTCCTGAGATATACCGATTAATATAACATAACCTTAAAACACTTTATATTCCCCATAAAAAGCGTAGTCGACGGAGCCCCGCTTCGCGGCTATTTCCGGGTGCAGGGTTTAAAGGAACCTAACTAACCTAACGGGAGGTGCCCCAAGTCCCGATTATGGGGGCAGAGATACTTCCGTATGTTCAGTTGACAATAATTCGAGACATTACAATATCGCGAGAAAAAACACGTTATATTGTAATATAACGTGTTTGACAATTTTACGGTGACATATATACGGTATACTCCGTTACAATGTAGTAATTTGTAACTAACCGGATCAGTGGTCCGTCTCCTATCACAGCGGACGTTGACGTACACATTGGACGGCCCCTTCTTCTCCTCGCGATCCAGCGCACGCAGCAGGGTCAGGTTCTTAGTGCCGGCCGCGATGCCCACGGCCGCCCCCTTCTCCTGTAGCCGTAGGGTTATGTCACCCTGCTCCTCTGAAGGGTCGCCATTTACGCTCAAAGTGCCTGTAACGTTGCCACACATTCTACAGTATGAGCACAATATATAACAGCTTTATGTTGCTATTAAATCAAGTCGTAATAATACTAATCAAGTTAATGAGGCTTTTGTTGCAATGCTATAGTCTAATTGATAAATTGTTTGGCAACTAATATCATATTACCTCGTTACGTAAAAGAAAATGTTTATTGCTTCCTCTACTACAGCAATCTGGTCTAAAACCTCAAATAATCAGTTCGTTACAAAGGAATATACATCGAATAGACTTTACGAAATTTATATCTGTCTAAATTACATTGATCTAAGCATTTACCTTTTGTCGCTGTCGAATGATGTACACAGAGAGGCGCTGATTTGTGAAAATATTTTGATAAATGTGTGTATTTATGTGTGAACGTTATTTCTGAATATTACCCGAAGCCGAACATCCTTGCATCTAGAGCTATATGTTGATTTTCTGTTGCAGCGATCGAGATCAAGTATAAAGCTTACCAATAACACTTCCGACGGGCGTGTCCTCGCTGATGAAAAAGCTCTCCACAGCGCCGCCGTTCATCAAGTAGCAGCGGCTGTCCTGGATGGCTGCAACATAAACAATCGTAGCATTAAGGACCCCTCATCATAAGACTTGGAAGGCTATTGTATAACAGTCAGCCGCACATCCATTTCAACAATACCGTATGTGGTATTCGTACTTTTTAGGTGTTAGGCTATAACTACTAAAGTGCGGTTGAATGATCTAATTGGTTTACCTCCGAGCCTCTCTGTGTGTGCTGCACAAACAAAAAGTCGTTCGTTACAAATGTTGGTGATTCATTGAAAAGTGACTGGAACATTTCAGGGTGAATTCGTGACAACACAATCATGGTGATAGCAAAAGTTTTAGGAATTAGGTAGCGGGACTATCGTTAAAGGATAGTTGACTCAATAACCGCATTAGAATTCGATTTCTTCGATTCGAAGGGAATCAGAAATGATGAAGGTCCAAATAACTAATGACAGAGTGACTATTCATATTTGCTTCCCAAAATATCGAATGGAAACTCCATTT
Organism: Xestia c-nigrum; assembly: GCA_916618015.1. NCBI lineage: Eukaryota > Metazoa > Arthropoda > Insecta > Lepidoptera > Noctuidae > Xestia > Xestia c-nigrum. Next base: position 404,608 of record OU745246.1, on the reverse strand, counting down.
ATTCATATTTGATAATGGCCCAAATGTGGGTCAGTAAAGTAAGGTCTTTGTCAATGAACTTATAGATAGTAGATACATCGATATTGTAATGTTTTCAGAGTTTTCAGGTCGCGGCATTACCACGTCCACTTATCTATCCAGGACACTGGGGGTGGGAGGGCGCGGGGAGGGAGGTCATTTCCTCCTTGTAATGGAACGATTACCTTCTTTTATAAATTACCTTTGAAAACGGACTTTCGGAATCAGATGTTTTAAATATTCTGAAGTCTCCGTTTCAGCTTTTACTGCCAATACGCTTGTAAGTATCTACATATAATTATTCCTTTTTTGGCAAACGTCCTTAACACGTGGCCGCACTGGCCGCCTAACACTATGGTATGGATATGACCACCATATAACCATGAATAAAGATGATTCATCAACTGCTGGCCCTCATGAGCCAGTTTTGGTGAACAGAAACAATTGTTGGATTTAGTGTGCAGCGATGCATATGATTGGTCCTATTCGTTCGTAATCACTTGCAAACGTTCGCAAAGGATATTTCAGGATGGTTTAGTAACTTCCTTACATATGATGTGTCATGTAAGTACGGCGATCAACAAGTTCATTAAGCAGGTGTAGAGGAAAAAACCACGGATGGCACAAAAAGTGGGATTTACGAGGCGCCGCGCGGCGGAGCGAGACCGCGCGGTGGTCGGTGGCGTATGCGCTGCGTGTGAGTCATTGTGCAGGCGCAAGACGACGGGCCGACTACGGGTCACGATCAGACATGCAGACATCACAACACCAGGTTCATCGATACCACTTTGATGTACACTAGGGCGCAGACAGATTTCAATATAAAACAGGTCCGTTTATACCTTCTACAGTGTTAGTTTTTTTCTACTGGTGTGCTGAACATATTTTTAACAGCTGTTAAGGTCAATGTGGGCAAAACCGCCATAGTTTTTTTAAAGTTGAAGTTAGTTGATTATAACTGGTACACTTAACTACTTATTGTAAATTTGATGGTTGTAAGCGATAGAGAATTTTGTTGTCTTTTACACACATCCATTTGAAACAACAGAACATCGTTCCATATTTAACTAAAAATGTTTTTTCAAAAAACGGTTGTTAGACGGATTTTCCCTGAGGATTGGGGCAAATTCGTCCAGTAGCATTTTTTCCTTGAATGACGTCGTTATATCAAAGTATGCAATTTGTAAACAAGTAAATGCACATGCTGAAGAAAAATATTTTGTAACGTCATAAATATAAGGTTTCATTTACATTTTATTCCCTAAAATCGTTTTTGGGGGCTAATCCGGCCTATTTTTAAAACCAGGGATTTTAAACCTTTCCAAAAAATTGGAACACTAAATTTAAATATTTTTACTTAGTATCATCAATCATCAGTTTACTTTTTCAGGTTAAATAAACTGGGTTACTTTTAAAGAATCGATTAGGTTTAAGAGCATTATAATTTTAAACAATGCTGCATGTTGCACATTGCATTAAAAATCGAAGTACACATTTAAAAATCTGTTTCAGAAAAAATGCTTTTATTCATAATGACATAATATTAGTGTTAAAATGGAACATACTCAACGAAACATACTAAAATTAGTAGGGTTCTTGATTTTTATCCTTAAGTACTATGTAACACACTTAAATCTTTAATTTAATCTGAATTTGGTAGAGTTGCGGTCCCTTATGTTCAGTTAATATACAATTTCGGACTGCCAGTACAGCAGCATGCCACTTGTCCTTGTTATAGGAACCCACATAATATATTATTTAGTAAACAGAAAACAAACAAATAATAATATTAATAATCTGACCATAAGCCAAATCTAGTATTAAATACTTATGCCACCAAATCTATTTAAAAGTTCTATAGAACAATAGCTCTAGCAAAAACTAAAAATAGGTAGGTAGGATGAAAAAGGTTGACAATATCTGCAATGGGATAATTCCGGTATATGACGGTTTAGCCCCTTTGATATTAGACGGATTTTCCCACTTGACCATTTAGATGTTACATATTTTTAAAAACAATTATTTCTGTATCCACTGAAATTTATTGAAAACAAATGAAAAAATCCTGTAAAACACTTATTAAACTACAAGATATACATACTCAGAAAGTCGTAACTTGTAAAATTGAATATTTACCATATCAGAAACGGTTGTCTATTGTTTGCCCGAAGATTATATGCCATAATCATCATTTTCCCGAATTTCATTTACCCGAATTTCATTTGCCCGAATGTTTCATTTGCCCTAAAAGACATATGACATACTTTTAATTGCCCGAATTTTAGATACCATAAGATACGAATGCCATAAGTATTGTTTGCCTTATTTTTATGTGCCATAATAATTATTAGACATAATATTCAAATGGCATAATATTTAAATGGCATAACAAGTATTAGACAAACTTATTTATTCTGTGCATGTTTTTTTTTTCTGTGCATGGTTGATGGTGGGCTAGGTCGACGGAGCCCCGCTTCGCGGGGCTCCTACTTCTGTGTGGTTTATAAAAAAATAACCACGAAGGGGATGGCGGGGTCTATTCGCTCGCTTCGCTCGCTCACACGACCCCGCCATCCCCTTCTAACCTAACCTGTCCGAGTCGGGGTGCCCTAAAGTCCCAATTGCATCCAATTTCTCTTGATATAAACAACCGTTACACACCCGATGTCGATAGCAAATTTTGTTATGGCATATCATAATTATGGCATGTGATAATTAGGGCATGTGATAATTAGGGCTTACAATGATTATGACAAATGATGTTATGGTAAGTGAATTTATGGGAAACAATGATTCTGGCACATGACTAATATGGCAAATGAGAGTAGGGCAAATGAGTATTATGTCGTATGATATTATGGCTGTTGACTATTATGGCAAATGATATTAGGGCAAATAAAATTCGGGTAAACGGCGGTATACCATCAGAAACGTCAGCACTCAACACTTGAGTATCGACTTCGGAGCAGGACTAAACTTCAAACGTGTTTTTTTACTCTTGTAGACAACTTTGCTCCATCTATGAATCATAGTTCGAACTAAAAAGTGATCCTGTTTAACCGACCGAATCAGTAAAAGCGTAAATATACTTGAAGTAGTAGTAAATGCGTGTAGACGGAATAGCCCCGCAGACGGATTTGTCCACATTGACCTTACTCATTGTCATACACACTGGTTGTTAGATAGTGTCTCTTTCTTACAAAACATGCAGTTTTCTTTATTGTTTGTAGAACTTTAATCTCGTTAAAATGACGGTAACTGTCCGCTTTCGCTAGCCATTATCATTATCACAGCTATTTCGTCCGCGACCTATCACGAAGGCAACCTGTGACCGCACGCACTACTGACCGTACACCACATCTTACTTCATCTGAGAACATCAAGTTATTACATTATAAGTAACAATAAAGTACTGTAAGTGGAGGTGTTCACAGTTTCATCGCAAATAATGACCGCTCAGTGAAAGTGAGTCGAAAGCGTCCGGTGGACTAACAAGCGATTTTTTTAAACGTAAATTAAATTTTACATTACATTAGCAAATAAATGGATGTTGCATGGGTCTCTTGTAGAGTTACAAATATGTCAGGTTCTGGTGAGATGGTGTACTGCACTAGACTACGACTACAACAAGTGTGGCCAGCCGTTGGCTGTTTCGACTTTTAGAGTGCGTTTCCAGCCAAATTAGACAATATTTTATTCACCTTGTTCTGCCTTTTTTAGGTTCTGGCATGTTACTTAAGGTGTTCGACTTTATTTTCCGGATTTAACTGTCTGGTCTTTTCTACTTTTCAGTTTTAAAACCTGGCAATTTCGCATCCCTATCTGTAACTTTATTAGCAGCTAAAACAGTAATCTAATCTTCACCATAAACAATAATAGTTTCAGCGAAGTTATGGTGCGCAAAGAAAATACATGATGCTACACTTAATAGAGGTAACATACACGGTCAAGGAAAACTATTTTCTCCTTTTCTTCCGACTACGGTAACGCAATTCTAAGCCGCAAAGGTCGACGCCCTGTTGGGGTTGTTGGTACTTGTTGCTCATTCTTTGTAGCGACATTCATCCAGCATCAGCTTCAGGAGATTCCTTGATTCCTCGTGAAAGTCTTCTGAATTGTGAAGCTTTTAGCGAATTAAATTCCTAACGCTTGAATCAAAGCAAGGTGTAAGTAAGTTACATTTAGAGCATCATTGAGCATCAATGAGGACAGCGTTGGTTGACTAATCGGGAACTTAGTAGAATAAACAATCATTCTGTAATTCCGCAACTGAGTATATTATTATTTTGCAAATCATAAGTTTCTAATTGCATACCTAACTGAGAGAAAAGTCAAAATAAAATGCAATATGTGAACCAGTGCAGGTTGAATGGAGCTTTCAGGAATCTGTTGGATCTGGTAAGCACAAAAGCGGCTGGAAAGAATATTATGAAGGAGTTTGAAGAAGACATTTTCAGAGTTGGACGTCTCGCAGTAGTCGCATTAAAAATGATAATGATGATGAATGAACTAGTGCAAAGGTGGTACCACCTGTTACATAGATGAAGGTATACGGAAAATCTTCAGTGCTCTCAAAATACGTTGGTTTCTTAACAAAACTACATGTCATGCACAAACACTAGTGACTACAGAATTGCTATGGTGGACTGGTGGAGTGCGCACTGCTGTCTGTGCTCGTGCACTCACCGCGAGACTTGATGGATAGCGCTATGGCGGCCACGGTGGGGGGCGCAGGCGCAGACGCATCGCTCGGCAGGCCCTCGCCCTCGCCCACGCGCCACGAGAGCCGCCCTGTATCACCAGCCAGGGTTAAAATGATTCAGGAGACAGTTTGTCAGTTGCAACCCGGAATGTTGGCAAATGGCTAGCCGCCTACATGGGATCGATGTACACAATTGCGTACACATAACTAGTCAAACTGTTAGTGAACCAGATTTAGATACACGTACCTTTAGCTAATCCTTTAGGGCAAACAGACATGTTCGTTTAAGACAGTTCATAAGTGTGCCGTCTCGTTTATAAGAATAATTTTTATTAGACACCAACAAATATTACTAAAATATTTTGAAGAAGTTTATTGAACTCTCCCAGACATTACAACTTGACCTTTTACATTAACAGCGTACACAAATTGTACCGAAATATTGTAAACACCATTACTCTCCGGCGCCCAATTACCGTAAATTCCCACGCTTCCGTCGTCGTCGGATCGTCCAACAAAATAGTGGAACAACACAATCCGTGATAAAGTTATAGTCAAGTTAATGAAACGTTTTCATGGCAGGTGCGCAGAGAAGCGCAGGGGCAGACACAAGTGGGGCACCGGAAGGCGGTCGCGCTATAAATCCCCCTCGCAACTTCCGGCGGGTTCGGACAACATGGCGGCTATGGCGGGTTCGTAGTCACTGAATGTGGGTCGGACACTGGTCCCGTCACTCGGTCCTCGGAGAGACCCATGCCTTACCTTCCCTCTATCACCGAGACACCGACACTTTTGGTTTCAAAAAAAAAAAAAAAACAAAAAAAATAGATGAGACCGCTTGTCAAATTAATGATCTACCCACCATCACCATCCATCCCACCCATCGTTACCATCTGACATAATTATTTTATTCAGACCACGAGATTCAGGAACTGGACACAGGGAGGTTATATATGTTTCAGTAAGACTTTCGAAACTGCACTATTGATCTTGATGACTCCAGGTTTCCATGATGAAAAATCTTATGAAACATGAAAGTAAACTAAAACTGGTACTTGATTCACATTATAATTCACCGCTCTAACATGTATGTTTTAATTTTACTATGGCATCCACTTACAATATATTACTTGGGGTTTCAAATATTAATATTGCACTTGCAGTAATTGCATGTGAGTCGACCATTAGTCGTACTACAAATGCTTCACACGCAAACATGCTTATTCTACCAAACAATTTTTGTTCGATAGTTTTTGAGCTGAAACAGACACCTACTTCAAAAATAAACTATAACTCTTCGAGGAAGATTTGGAAAGGTTCACACAGCTGATACTTTGCATGAATTTGAGGTTTAGCAGATAAATACATAGGTGCAGAGTCAGACATTAAATGAGAAATTTCATAAAGACCTGTTGTCTCTCTGAGATCAAGAGAGCGAAAGGCATCTTTTCACTTACAAGCATGTACTTGCAGTTAGTTTCCAATAATTTCAAGGACAATTTATTCCATAAACGATGGTTACGTGCGGGCCGCGGCCTGTGGCTGGGGAAAGGCGGACGCGATCTCATCGAGATCACTATCAGACGAATTACGAGCTGACGATAGTTTCAGATCTGATTCGTCATCTCCGTCATTACTGCATTACGCGCCTTATTACCTGATAATGGACACTTAAACGATTTATCTTTACTTTCATCTCAGTATACAGCGCTCTCATTGTCAGCTCGTAATTACGTATTGACATATTAACTTCCATTATTGTAAGAGACTTCGGAAGTGGTTATTTTTATAATTTTATTACTTAAGTAACATCACCTCTCAAAACCTTTGCAACAGAAAGCTCCAAAATTTGCTCCGTTTCCGGTATTAAATTAATTAACGTCTTCATTTTACTTCGTACAGTTAAAGCTTGTTACATACAGGAGGAGTGTTGAAAAAATGTCGTTATATCTTGGTAGATGTGTGCGCGGCAAGTGGCGTGCGCGCCGGAAGCACGCATGGCAGCGCGCGACCCCACGCGCACGGTCCGCAGTCCGCCACTACGCGATCACAAGTGAGTTGTGACATGCCACCGAACTGACCAGCTTACCATAATAAGTCTGTTTTGACTCAACAAACAATATTCTAATGAAGACTTTAAAAAGTTTTAGAGTTTCAATAAATCTTTGAAAGCTTCACCTTTCTTTCTTTGCATATGTTTCCGCAACAATTAAATAGACGTAGCTACATACAATACAACTATTACTTAACGGTTCTCGTTTTTCAAAGTGTCTTTTAGGATCAGTCAGCTACAATTTTTTGTTATTGATGCGGTACTCTTAATGCTGCAGACTCTTTCTTCTTAGCGTGTCAGAACTGTACCACTAGTTTGACGCTTTCAGTACCTAATGTCCAATAGTTCCCATAAAGCTGTGCTGTAGTGAATAAACAATAGGACTCGATGCCCCATCGTTTGTTTAATAGCACCACATTTACGCTTCAGGGTAGAGTCATAAATGCATCTCAACCACTACAGACTCAAATGAATGAACAGGATAGTTTCGTTGTCACGACATGATTTATTTTAATTTAATGTGTTACAATCAATTTTCACCGCTGTCTATTTGTAATCTGTGAGAACTCATAACCGCTATAGCTAACTGCCCACAACAGAAGCTATTACTGAAGATTCTCCGCTCTAGATTGAGTAATGAAATGTCAATTAACTGCAAATGGCCGTCGCATTTACACCATGAATGTGAATCGTCTTCGCAAAGATTTTGAGTGCTGCGCCGCCGCCGGCGCACTGCGGTCATTACGTAACGGTAATAACAATTCAAATTAAACTCAGAACAGATTGACAAATTAATTTTGATTCGACATTCATTTTGCCGTTGAGCTACATAAATCAATTAGAGTTTCGACTTTCAATGTTGGGTAAGAGAAAGACGTAAATATTTCAAGCTCTGATTATGGTTTTACAGAAACATGATGAATGAGAGAAAAATCATATTAACAACTTAACATAAGTTAAGGATTTCCTTCAATTGGTGGATAAGTAGTGAGTTCCTATAACCTCGAGCACCTTCATGAGTTGAGTGATTAATTTAAAGACTTTAGAAACAAAAGGAAGAGTCCGTTTTGTTAGCCGCGGATTATTAACGACTATTTGGAGAACAATGCATTTCCGACAGATTACCGTACCTACCTACCCTACCCTAGGTACAAGATTATTATCTTGCTTCACCAATATGTTTCAAGTTCATTTGTATGTATTTGTGTTTGTATGTGTGTGGTACGCAAATACCTTTTTAACAAAACTTAACGGTTACTAACTACTGCAGTGATGTGATGAGTACCTACCAATTTCTCATCATAAACCTGCAAGCAATTTATGAAAATATTATGTACTCCTTATGCAAAAATCCTTTTACAATGTAAATAGTTATACCAACGTTGTCAACATGAAGAATGGCTATGCCTTGAGCCAACAAAGATATGCGGAAAATAAGTTACGACTTTTTGCAAACGGCTTTAAAAATACGAGTTTGTGGATATTATTGTAAGTGAAGTGTACAATTAGCGGCACGTCTGGTGCTTGCATGCTACATCAGAATGAACGTAAGTTTCAAAAATAATAGTATGTAGACCACGACACGTTGCTCCAATTTTTACCTTAATATCCATTATTCATACCTTTCTTGCGTGCCGCCTAAGAATATATTACACGATTTAAATCTTAATTGTTATTTAATTTTGAAGTGTTAACGTCTAACCATGTTTGCACGAACGTTCCGTGAACTTAAATTGAACCCTAGGAAGTAATAGACCTTGCATGCCCCCTTCCTTGTGTGCTTAGCAAAGTAGAGCACTCGGCTTATATCGATTACAATCTCATACTATCGACGATATTAGATTGCAAGCACTTTGTATCATGTCTAGATTATATTTCATCTACATACAAAGTAGTGACTTGCGAAACGTTACGAATTCGACAGCTGGAGATATATTATTTATCAAGTATTAAGCAAATGCCTGTAGAACAAACGACTTATGCATTTGTAATGTTTCACCGAATTCCGAGCATAAAATGTGTTGCGATATTTCCTGTGGTCGGTGTTGTCTTGTCACCGTTACCTCACTGAGTATGAAACAGGAGGAAGTTGCGACCCGGACAGCCGACTATGAACAATGGACCACCGCGACGGATCGGGCGATCGCCCACTAGCCGCCAGCCGAGTTGTTGCAATGTTGTGACTTGAGAAGGCTGCATGTTGCTAAAATGTATGTATACAATAACACTGTACACATTATCTCACAACAACATTTAGCTCTATGCACAAGGAGATCACTTTAAGATAATATTTTAGCTGAAGACTGACAAATAAAGCCTCTAAGTATGTATACCTTAATGAGTGATATCATTAGAAATGCTACATTATTATGGTCTATAACGAGTAGAGGCGTTGGCATACTTCACGGAGGGAACAATTAAGTTAAACCCTTTCATTTATGTAAACGAAGTATTTGCTATCCGGTGTTGGCTCACAGCGGGACTCAGTGCCGGTGTTACAGTACAATTATCAGTTTCTGTAACTGTCATGCTTGTGATTGGCGCAATTGTTAATTGTACCAATAGATCAGCGCTGCTAGCTGTTGATTGCTGCACACTATCCACTATCTCGACTAGATCAGTTCGTGTGGCGCGGCGCGTGTGTCGTGTGTCGTGTTCAAGGTTCACGCTTTTCTCCTCGACAAGCTCAATTATAATCTTGGCGTTACATTGCAAGTGGGCAGTTAGATATAGCACCATTTAAGTCACGTATGATAGTTTTCTATGATTTCTCCAAACCGCTTGCACAATTGGCAAAGGGGCATTTTTACGTTTCCAAAATTTAACATTTCACATTAACATTTTAACTGTTTGATCAGAGAAGGCACTGCATGTCACTGTGGGGTGATTCTTGAGAGGGTCAATTTACACCATCCAGAAGAAAAACTACCCGCAAAATTAAAATAATTGACCATAATATTTTTTTCATATTTTGCGTCAAAACGCGTATTTTGCAATACGCGTTTTGACGTGGAGTTGCGGACACCAGCCCGTTGTACAATACAATACCTTAGCGCCTAATCTAACTGGGGCAGGAATTATTTTTCATTTACGGTAAGTCGGTATAGTAAACTGTAAAAAAAATTCAAACACCTAAAACTTTATTCCCTTGTTGCGTTCATTCGTCATTTTTTGAACAAACTACCCCGAAAAGAACATGTTATGAATTAAAATCAAGTATTGCAATGAGTTCAACAGATAGAATATAAGTTATTGGTTTTAAAAAAATATGGTTCCTGTGTTTATAAAAGTTTATCAAAAAAATCTACACTAAAGGTTGGTCCAGAGCTATGTTATGATTCCTTTGGTGCCTCACTCAACACCGCGCACATCCCTAATTAAACGTCATCTGACGCCGGGGCTTGACAAACGTCAACGCTTCTTCTGAGATGAGAATGTGCGAGGGATATTTAAATAGAGAGAGATATGTAGATACCAACCTAAGATTATAACCTAAGAGCTGAAAGTATCGCCGGTGACCGAGAAGATAAATGGAATACTGTTGTCATGGTATGGGCATGTGATGTGATGCAGAGAAATGTAGGGTACGTCGTGACGAAAGTTTACAATTTAATGACTTGAGAAGTGGTGATAGACTGATATGAAGACTGAAGAAGGCATTCTGGACCAACAAACTCATATAAATACGAATTGAAATATATTTTGTAGGATATTTTCGGCAAAAGTACTTAGATCATAATATGCTTAAAGTCTAGTTCAATTTAATGCAGAGTAGCCCACACTAATTAACAATGGTTGTGCATCAAGTGACCGCTCTTGGCCAGCGGTCGGCGACCTGCCCGCGCCGCCATCGTGCCTCTCCGCCAGGGCTCGCCACCACCGCGCGCCGGGCGCCAGTCCCACTAGTATAGCAAGTGGCACGCGACACTACACCATGCACGCCACTGAGGAAACCATTCACTTGCACTCTGATAACACAATCAGTGCTAATACATGAAGACAGTGCTAATAGCTCGAGGGGAACAGATGGATGCAATCAGAATACGAAATGTGGAGGGGGAGGGTTTTTAAATCTATGTCGGACTTATTTCTTCGACACACTCAACAAAAGCTCCAACCTACAAGCGCAAATTCATTTCGTTATGGATCCTGTTAAGGCCGATGCTGTTACGGCCCTTTATAATAAAACTTAACATCTAACAGCCATTGTTCATAGCATGGATAAGTTCTTACAGACAGTAGAACATAAAATGAAAAATTCCTGACAAGAAAATCACTGCTGCGTTAGTTACGAGAAAATGTGTCAAGAATGGCCTCATAGCCGTAGTGGCAGGGTTGGGGAGGGAAGGGGGTGTCGGTCAGCGAACCACCCCTCGCCGAATGAAACAACTACCCTTCACTTGTCTGATCGGGCCTCGTTTGTTCTGCGATTTTCTTTGTTTGACACACTTAACTAATATATTTAATTCCATGTATTTTAATATTTCAAGACATGTTCCTACTAGGATTATCATGAACACAAGAAAGCATTTGAAATAGTCGGAACATAAACCACTGTATTAAAAATAAAAGTGAGGCTATATGTTGAGTGAAGGGATCTACTTCTTGCGTCCACCGCGCTCCTTCACTTGTAGATGTAGCACGGCGCCGGGCGGCACGTTGTAGTACGCCAGAGTGTTCGTGTCCTTGAAGAACAGGCCCTCGTAGTGCAGCTTCTGCTTGGCAGTGGGCATGTTGGTGGAGCGCTGCAGGATGTTCTTGAGCTCGCCGACCGTCGTGTTGAGCGAGAGGCTCAGCGGCAGTGCGCGACCGTCCAGGCGCCACTCTGCGCGCTCCGGGACGGACGGGAGGGCCACCTGTAGCGGTGCAGGTCCAGGATGGCGCGCCAGCCAGGAGTGTTCAGGTTCCAGCGCATCCTCGGTGCGCGCGCGCTTGGCGGCCGGACCGTCGTCCTCCTCTACTGTCACCGCGCCGAACGGGAACCCGGCCGCAGTCACAGCACCTACGGCACCCACAGCACCGACCGCAGACACAGCTCCAACCGGCGTCGGTATCAGTGGAGGCCGCGGAGCCATCGGCGGCAGCACCATCAGCGACGGCAGCGGCTGCAGCGGCTGCAACAGTACCGGCTGCGGGGCCGGGGGCGCGGGGGCCGGGGGCGGCGCGCGGGGCGGGGGCGCCGGGGCCGTGCGGGCCGGGGCGGCGCGGGACAACGACAACGACAACGACAACGACAACGACAACGTTAAACCAAAACTTAGATTTGTTGGATTTGTTCCAGATTTCATTATCGGGTGGGTAGCATTTCTTTTAGAGTGACAAACATTTTTAACTTGGGGTTAAGTCACTTGACGATTTATTTAGAAGACCTCTGGATCGAAAACTTCTAGTATCACTATCAAAGAGAACTTTCCTGATCTCAACTCAAAAATAATAGTAGGTATCCAATTAAAGATTTTTTTTTATTTTCTAAGAGGTCACACGTAATTGCAGTGATTGCAGAGTTCTAAATCATTTATAAGTATATAACCTACGGCTCAATAGGTTTTACTGAAATCTAAGAACTTCGCATTCATAAAGAAGAAACTCTAACAGTAAGCCGACACCTAATACGCGAGCCACACTAGAATGTTAAAGTGATTGCGAAAGTATTCAGCGAGGTATCAAACGACTCGGGTTTCATAAGGAGGATAATTTGGCGGCGGTGAACGTACGCCACAGAATAGATGCAGTACGTACCCACTCGGCCATGTTGTGAAATAACAAAGAGAATAATAGGTACCAACCTTATTGAAAAATGAACAGCACACTTCTTGTATGACAACCAAATCTAAGCCTTGTCAAATTAGGATTGGCATTTGGCAATAGGAATATAATAAACCTATGCAGATCTATATATAGAAATGAACCTCGCCGAAAGATTGGATACAGGTCAATCTAAAAGAAACCGATTTGAGGACGACAAAGTTCCCTGAGCCTGACCTAACACAACATAATCCATCTAGGTCGCCACACATGCTTTGAGCAATAATGTAGAGCCAATGCGTTTGGCCGCCCAGCACCTAATTGTCATTTTCCGATTTTCCACCCAATTACAAAAAGCATTGAAATAAAAAAACCTGCGCCTATAGTAGATATTATTTTAATGCAATAACAGCACGCAAACGGTCCGAGTTAGTGTACAATGGAGCCGTCACGTGCGCACGCACCGCTCTCTTGACCATTCGTCAATGTTGTGCTGCGTTTGCAAAACAACGGCTCGCGGCGTGTGCGTCGATACTGTTACGGCTATCAGCGTGCCAATTGTACGATCATTTAAATAATTATTATTCGACATTTAGAACAATAATGTCAATTGTTTCAAAATTATTGCAAACGTGCAAAATTGTGAAAAACAATAGCGCAACTGTGGAATGTCAGTGCGTTCAGGGTTTACGAGCGGTGGACTAAAGTGGTAGGTGCTTACCCTAGCGTCCCTACCGCTATCGCCACCGCTAATCGGCTTTAACAAAAATAGGAAGCTTAGAGCTGCAGGAATTCTAAGAAAATAATTTCGCGCAGCTGCGAATAACAATATCATTTGGTTTTTTAATTTTGGTTCCAGAATATGAAGTAGGTACTGTCCATGAATTAAGTATCAGTTTTTGAGAGTAGCGACACATGTTTCGGGACGTGTCCCTGAGCGAATAGGGATGTACGCACCTTGTGCATCGATGTCCGGCGCCAGCACGAGCAGCGCGAGGCACAGCGTGAGCGCGCGCATGCTGCCGCTACCGCTTCGGACGCATGCCCGCGGCGCGCACGCGGATCCCTCGCACCACGATCACTGGAAAAACATACGGGTTAAACACGTCACGAATCAGCCGCACATGTTCACAGCAATCCGTGGAACTGTAATAATTTTCATCATCCACTTCAGACCCCAATTCCAAAGACCACCGATGTCTTCCACCGGTCTCGTCGACTGAGGGCCGACACTTTTAGATTTGCCACCAGCTGTCTTTGCCCGCGATGTCATTCAATCAAAGCGCTACATAAACAATGACAATTGGCAGCCATGACAACTTCATCATAATCATAATTAACAGCCGAACTATCCGTCGCTGGGTTGCTTTATCCATTCCTCTCGTGCTTGCCCCACGTTCTTGTGCCAGCCTCATACAAGTATCTCCGCAATAGCAACAATTTCGTCTGCCCATAACAACTTACTTGCTGACAATATTATCTGTGCATAGAGCGCTTGTAATCTTTTAAAACAACTATTTATTGTACCTATGTTAACAAATGATTAAATGACTTATGACTTATGACTATATAATAGACCAATAACGGGTTATGGAGATTACATTCTAAATATTTCACCCCAGCACAATAGTAAACGCACTCGTAGGTTAATGAAGTAATGGTGTAAAAGGACTCCCCGTCAAAGGTATCTATAGTTATAAGGTAAGTCTAACTTCAGAGGCGGATTAAATGTCTCCAGCGCCCTAGGCTAGCACCTCATCAGCGCTACGCTTGAATCCGCCTCTGAAGTTAGGCTTACCTTGTAACTACACCGTTTGTCCGTTGCCATCATAGATATAATTAATATTTCTGTGGTTGCCATCTTACGAATATAATAAGCGTGAAAATTTGCGAGGGTTTTTCTCTACTGATGTCCCACGTATCGACCACCATGCGAGAAAGATCTAGATATTTGAATTGTTTATCATTCTGTTTCACGAGGTTTGCGTCAGGCGGGGCCGCCACCACCGTTCACCACAATGTCAGGCTTGTTAGCAACAATAATGCTCTTAGCGGCGCTAGGTCGTTCCCAGTACATCGTAATATTAAGTACTACAATTGAGAACTGGGGGTCTAAAATCGCCGCTTTAGCAGAATCGTAAATGAATCACGTTAAAAAAAATAAATTCTTAAAATGGTCTTTGTAACCATTACTATAAAGACCATTTAAAAAAAAAACATTCGTGATTCATTTTATTGAACAAAATTTTAAAATTCTTAAAATGGACTTTATGGTTATAGTTACAAAGACCATTTTAAGAATTTAATTTTTAATCTGAGTCGGGCACATACAACATAATAATTATAAATTCATTAAATTCATTTATTCTCATAATTAATTAATAATAATAATTATAATGGCACTTCTGAGTGATTCCACAAGGTTGTACTTCAAAATAAGTTGATGGATAATCCTGCCAACGAGGTTGTTTATGCAAGGCAAGTATTCTCCATTAGCTAGACGAGAACATCCAGAAATAACTTTATCTTTTATCGCACAGACAAAATCTTAGGTTTCCCGAAGAGTTACATCGGGTCCATGTAGGGCCTGATAAAAGCGCCCGTGCAGCTCTTTGATCTACCATACCTCCATGCGGTCATGATATAGGCTTGCGCCAGGTCTCGTTAGCCAGGGAGAGTGGTTTAAGGTTTCTAGGAAGTATTCCCTGAGACTACATACCTCACGGTTGTGCTGGGTTGCATTAAATCGATTATTATTAAGTGCACCCTGAGATGAATGCGTATTGAAGACTTAACTAGGCCATCCAGCATCTGGTGCAAGTCGTGCAGCGATTCAGCCAGTATGACGATGTCATCTGCAAATCTCAATTTGAATACCACGTCCTTCTCAGTTCAGCGTCTTAAACATATCCTCCGGTTTGTTCGTGAACCATTTCGGGGAAAATAAATCCCCTTGTCTCACCCCCCGACGCAATGGGATATGCTCTGTTGGCTGGTTCTGAGTTTGCAAGGTCATTGCCGGTGATGACATACGGGACCGAAACGTGGTGACGCACAATGGGCCTTGTCAGAAGGCTTAAAGTCACCCAAAAGACAATGAAAAAGGCTATGCTCGGAGTTTCCTTACGTGATCGAATCACAAATGATAAACATACGCAAGAAAACCAAGGTTACCGAAGTAGCCCGAAGAATTGCAAAACTTAAGTGGCAGTGGGCAGGGTACATTGTTCCCCCTGTCGGGGCTGCGGGACTGTTCGAAAGAGATACCGCGGCCCCGGAACGTAAAAGGCGAGGAAGGAACATGGATGGTTTTTAGTCAGTAAAATCTGACACTCCGTCCCGCTCTGCCCGTAGCGGGAGGGGTCTTTGCTCGCGCCGGAAGACGTTGCATTGGAAGACCTCCCACTACCTGGTGAAGGTTGCAGGAATCCGCTGGATGTAAGTCACACGAACCGGTCATTGGGGCGGCACTTGGGGAAGGCCTACGTCCAGCAGTGGACGTCTCTCGGCTGAAGTAATGATGATGATGATGAAGTAATTTCAAGCTCGTAGAAGTCGTGGACAACAACTACGAGTATTAAATATAAATAAGCAAAATGATGAACTAAAACCAACAAAGTGATTTTGATACAAATCTGCCTAGCGACGATTGAGACAATGTACAAAATTACTTAACTTACTTATTATTTTTACTTAATTAATTGAGAGCAGCTGGCCCAGTGGTGGCGGCCCCGACTTACGAACAGTAAGTCGTGGGTTCGAACCCAGACAGGCGCATTACTTTGTGTAATTTATTTCATCACCGCTGCTCTCAAAACGGTGAAGGAAAACATCGTGAGGAAACCGGCATGTCCTAGAACCAAAAATTCGAAGACATGTGACATCTACCAATCCGCACTGGGCCCGCGTGGTAGATTATAGCCCATTCCCTCTCATTGAGAGGAGGCCGTGTCCCAGCAGTGGGAACATTATAGGCTGATGATGATGATGATGATGATGACAAAATTACTGACAAGACAAGTAACAAGATCAAATAGATTTGTCATTTGTGGTGACTTTCGCGTTAAAATGTCCGAGCTTACGCGTGACAATACGCGGCCTTTCTATAGAAATTTAAAACGGCTACCGACAGAATAGGAGGCGGAATGAAAATATAACAAGGTGGAATGAAATATCATCTGAGAGTAAATCAAACGAATTTATTTCGCTACTGAACAACCGTATATACGTATATTCCTAGCATGACTCAACAACCTCGACACGTTAATCAGAATCGGCACAAAGTATTTTTTTCTTCTCCTGTCATGTCACACCCTTTTTCATTCAAATATCGTCGCTCACTTCATCCATCTTTTCTTTGGACTCTTTTTCCATCCGTGCATTTGCACGAAAACCAACAATTCCTTTTCTACTTTTCGGTCACACTTCCAAACTTCTACTACCTAGGGATAGGGACTTATGAAAAAATGACCGAAGTTGGGTGTACTTCGTTAGTTCCTTTACATGTAGTGCTTAGGTACCTACTTACAATGAAGCCCTTACAACATCTGGCACGGACCTACCTACTTATAATAAAATATTTATGTATACAGTTCGCAAGCCGAACCTCTCGGGGCTGTATTTAGAAAGCGGAAAAAAACATCAGCATCAGCGCAGCCATCGCTGGCTCATTTCGCTTTCTTCAACTGTTGCCACATTTACATGTGCGCATTGTTTTAAACCACTCTTATATACGGTTACGCATTACTAAAATCAAGTGCGGCATTCCTTTCGAGTAGGTACCTACAGCTAAACGAAATTAATTGACATGATAATGAAGAAACAATGGAGTTAAGAAAACCAACTATCTTTGATTACGACCGATCTTTTAACTGTAATCCCGATGAATTAGGTGAAAGCCAGTGGAACAAAATTTTATATTAACCGTGATTGATTAGGACTTGGTCTGGACCATAAAAGATTGGTATGATTTGGTAGATAATAATCTCAAAGACATCGTATCAAGAATAAATTAATTCAGATTAGATACATTCGTAGAAAGATCAAAAGAAAAAGTTATTGGTTCACTTCAGTGTTACTGGCAATTTGTGATGCTCGTTAACATCTAAATGACGTTGTAATATCGGATTGTATCCAGAGCCATATTGGACAGCTGCAGCTGAGGCAGAAGTTACGGTAGCGCCGCGTCATCGGAGAGGCATACTCTTAGTAAGACATTATTCAATCTGTCGTCAGAATGCGCAGCCATGGGAACTGGGAGCACTCGGTCATTGTCTGCCATGCTATCGTTACGGGATCTACTCGCTCTGTGTCACTGGGCCGCATGAGATGTCACGGCCATTAGAAACAGTATTGGTTGCTGCCTAAGACATTTTGAATATGATTTTTGATTGTTGTCAAATTGAAAAGTGTTGCCCTTCCTTCCCACACCGCCGCGCGCCGTCCAACGTCCATAGTCGTAATAAATCCTTTATTGTATCAAGGTATCAACGCCAGGTGAAATTACAATCAGGACTCCCTCCGACCACCGATGTTTGTATGGACTACCTAATCACTACATTATTATGATTAGCCAGTGATGTATGTCAAGGGTTCCGGGATCAAATTACGCGTAAAGTTGAGCACAGGCGAAGGATAATAAAACCTGTTGGCACACATGAGTGCGCAGGCGCAGGCGATCGGCGATCGAGTGCCGGCTGCCGAGGGGCGTCACGGACTTACAACTTCATCTAGCGAATAACTTGCGCACTGAGCAAAGGCACGAGTTTTTTTTAGTCTGAATAAAGCATCAATTTTGACAAAATGAAATAGCAGAGAAAAGTATTATGGGATATTTAACAATAAGTAATAATCCTAAGCCACCACTTTCAGATTTTAAACCAAGTAATCGAGAGAATAAACAAGACAATAAAAAAAACTGAAAAGAACAGAATCCTGTTAAGTGCCTGTCTATCCCACTGTAATGCGAGTTACTGGTTTTAGAATTTTGTTTAACGACGTGGTGTATGACATTAACTTGGGCATGGTGGGCACGTCAGTTAACGTAACAGTGTTTCCGCGCGAGCTGCCAGCCTGCCACTCGGCGGCACGCGGCATCGCGGCATCGATGCGCAACGCGGTCGCCACAGCCTGAGGCAGATTCTTGTTATTAGCCTACTGTAGCACGGTACCAGACGGCCCTATGCTCATCATGTCCCATGTTACTTGAGGTCGACACAACACATTTTTCCTTCATTCTCCCTGTCAACCGTCACGCTATCATTAATTCTCACAATCTATCTTTTCTTTCTCTGCCCATCTATCGACATTTATAATCATCACTCTTTTCGCCACATGTGATTTCTTCCTTCTTGTCTATTCCATAGTTTTTTAGGGATTGACGATTCCCTTTTAACTTTTCAGTAACTGACTCGGCACAGTATTACTATCACCAATTCTGTGACAGCCCTCGTCTGCACTCTCTGTTTTTCAAACCGTATGTTTCAGAGGATATCTGGAACTTTGATTACAAAGTATACTTTTCCAGTCTTTTTTATTCGACACGTAAGAGTAAATGTAAACAATAGACCTGACGAAATGCGATATTTTGGATGTGGTGTTGCATATGGTTGCACACCTACAATGCACATCAGCCGTCCTGGAGTTGGAAAAGAAAGTGCAGCGCACGTAATCATGAATTTCAAACAAGCCCAAGCACCTGTTTAGTTTATATTTGTGAGGACATCCTTGATTGGAAAATTGGAACTCATTGTAGCTAGTTATTTAGTATGTACTAGCCCAATCAGTTATTTCGAATAGGAATATCCTCACAAAAATAGAACAGAATAGGCCTGTTAATTGAAAAATCGAATTACCTAGTCCATCACTTAGATTATCAAAAAATATTTCACCCGTATTTTTTTTTCTATAAACCAAAATTGACGAAGATACAACGCTTTTCAAATTCCCAATACGTCACTGTTTGGTATCATTCTTAGTGAGTTCTGTCTGACGTCACGAGCCCCTTCTCCCGAGTTTAGATGTGTTTTATCTTTGTCAATTTTCGTTGGTTTACAAAAACAAAAAAAACGTGTCCATTATTTTCCAATACTCTAACTGACGGACTAAATAGATTTGCAAATTATTGATGGTGGACTAGCCTACGAGTATTGCCGGAATCAACAATCTTTGGGATCGTTTTAGATATGAAACGAATTTCACATGTAAAACAATCCCAAAGATAGGCGATTCCAGACAATCAAATGAACCGAACTTTCTGAAGTAAATGCATGTTCCCCTGATAAATAATTCGGTGTAACTGATCATGTCGTGTGTAGAGACGTGCGTCGCACACAGGCGAAAAATCAATAAAAGTCGGACAAAACCAAAAAACTTAAAAGTACTCCAAATGAATAAAAACATGTTTTACCGATAAGTCTGATAGACAATACACGCTACCTGCGTACGCGGGGCGGACCTTTATTTATCTACGCGCCTGGGTCTTAGTCCAAAGTTCGACTTGATCAACAGCGGATGTGTTCAAAAGTGAAAGTGTTGCTTTTAACTATTACGATTTTTATAATTTTCTTCGTGAAAGTCTTTGTTTTTTCGATGGATTCACTTCCAGGAAGTAATAAACCAGTAAATAACATCTACTTTTGATAGTAATGCTTGATATTTTATATTAAAAAAAAATATTTACTGAGACGTTGTACTGTTTTGCATATTTTTAAACTTCACAAAAGGGTAAAGTATAACTTCCCGAGAGATCCGGCCTTGTTATTAGTGTTTTTAGAGAGTGTGGACTTTGCTTTTCAATATACAATCACAGTTTTATGCGACCGTGAGCGACGCTTTAACAAAATTGTCTTTTTAGTCGACCATCTATTTTGGACGCAGTCTACGTAAAACAAAACAATGCCTTGCCTTGTCTGCAATCGGTTACGTAATTGGTACTTAATATTAGTTTGATATTGTTGTAGGATCAACTGACGAGGAAGTGAGCTTTAGCTGAAAGACTCTAATGGCCTACTAAAGGGAGGAAACAAGAAAGTCGAACCAAGGATGTTCGAAAGTACAGAGCTCAGAGCGGTTTTCAAGAAAATTAGCCATGGAATACACTTTTAATAGACTTATGATGTCTTCCAAACCTTTTATAACGGGGTTAAGGAAATTTATCGCAAAAAAAAAATTCTATGTGCCCAGACGTTTTAAATCCATTGAATGAACCAAATATTACTACTGATAGTGAATAATAAAAATGTCTTAAAATGATATATAAGTATTTTTTTGACATACCAACCCTTGTTTACCCATTTTGTAGAATAATAATGAATGTTTAGGTTTTGTCCGACTTTTGTTGATTTTTCGCCTGTGTGCGTCGCGCATGTACCGCGCGTGCTGGAACTAGGCCTGCCCGTTGTTCGGCGCCGGCGCAGCGTCACGGTGCTGCAGTTTTTTACTACTACACCAGTACATACACACACCACCCACTACCACCAGACACCGATACTGCTGTGTTTGATGGATGAGAGCTCCAGACGATGTAAACAGTACCTATTTATTGCACCTATGTGCTCACTACAAGTACAACTCATTTTCGTCAATGCAAGAAGTTTGCCAGAAACCTCTCATAAAATAGTACCGCAATTATGGAAAATCCTATTTATTCTACGATTGGTCGTCAGGTAGCAATGACAATAAATCCCATTTTGTGATAATTCAAATAATAATTAAATTAAAAACGGTTGTTATAGCAAGTCGCGAGCACAGCATAGCAATGTATTGCAGAAGCACGGATGCGCTGCGCCTGCGCTCCCCCAGTCGCCACTCGAGCGTGTCTCTCCTGTAGACTCCGCAGCGGACACCAGGCAGGGGTGCAACACATTCAATCTGCTATCTCTATCTCGCTATTAAATCTTATCCTCTCACACATGCATTAGCGATTTCCGCTACCGCGGTGTTGTGTTTTCTAACAATAGCTCTTGTTTGCAATACACTATTCTGCTGTCACGTCGTAAATATACAGGCCTAATTATGATTCAGCTGAACCTCGGACACTTGAAAAATTAAAAATGTTAAAGCTACTCTTAAAAGTTAAAGTTACTCTTTCTTTTTTTGTATCAAAGTAAACAATTATAATGTGAAATGTGAATTTGATTAAAGCAATAATAATAGATTGTATTTACCTACACGCTCCTTGAAAACTGTAAAGTTTAACAATTCCAAACTTTTCTTGCGAACTTTTTAAAAATTCCAATGAGTCACTTTTTTAAATATTTTCACGTATAACTAAATAGATCGATTCACTGCATGAACCGGTAATACACTATCACAATGTTCCGTCTTCAAAATAGATTGTACACATCGAGAACGCAAGAGGTTGCGTTACGCGTGAGTTCGCAGGTCGTTGGCGAGTCCGCGCGGGGCGACGCCAGTGAGCCTGTCGGGAGACTGGTCTGCCGCCCTGGGCCCACGCTGCGGCCCGGCGCGGCGGCGGCCAGCGAGGGTGGGCGCACCGGGGGTGGGGACCTGCCACGGCCCAATGCCCTCGTGGTCTTGCCGTGTCTAGTGCGCAACATAGCCTGTTACTTTATCGTATACTAGGTATTTATTTTGTTTATGTCACTCGCGTGGCAACTTATATTGCTGGTTTTTACATTGGCAGGTAATAATCAATATTTAAATAGACTAGTTGTTCTGCAGTTTGGCAGAAGACTTGTGAAATGCTCACTTAGGTAACATTTTTGAATTAAATAAACAAAAAAAAAGACAATACATAGGTCAATTAGTACAAAAAATTACGATATTGAAATCTGTAGGTACGGTCGAACAAGCTATTTGGTACACTTTACTATGTTATTTGTGTGTTAAACTGTAAACCAAATAGCTTGTTTGACTGTACTTACGTGTTGTTGATGTTACTACTTATTCGATTGTGTACGTCACTATGTAGGTTATTTTTTTATTGTGTACTGACCGCCTGATCGGTTTAATGTTTACTTTTGCATGGGGTCTACGGTTCGATTCCCAGGTTGAGCAAAATAATATTGAGTCTACTAAGTATTCCCAATAATCTAGTACTTAGCAGTGAAGAATCTGAATAAGCTAGCTCACCACCTACTAAACAAAACCTAAAAGCAGCATTCCGTGCACCTCGCTACCTCTCCCGCTTCCTGGTTCTCCCAACCAAGAGGGTCTTCTGAGGTTCTCCTCGAGAGGGTTGAGCGTTCAAGTAGCGATGGAGATAGCGACAGAATGTCGTCACAGCGCCAGGTGCACAGTTAATTCGTACAAGTTAGAGCTTAAATCGACTGTATCATATTTTAAGTTCTACTTGTCGATTTAAGTTTTAATGGGGACAGATGGGATTTGTTTAAATCTCTGAAAAATATTACAACTTTCTAGATGCGTCTCGATTTAAAATTATATTTCATAATAATTTTAACACAAGTTCAGTGCAGTTTTTGTGGTGAGTTTTGATCGGAAAATGAACTTGATTTTGCCTTTTACTGCGTTTAAAGAACAGAATGTAAATCTGATTATTTTCCCTTTGTCATCCTGCTGTCAAACAGTTGACAGCAAGTGTCAAAGTCAAGTTGTCAAAATGGTAAACGGGAAAATAGACAGCTTTGCTTGAAAATGTCATTCGCCTCGTATGCATTTTGTTTTTCTTTTGTAAAAATAATAATTGGCTTGATAGTAATATGTGATGTCAAATAAGTTGGTAATTCTTCCATGTTTCTAATTTACTTTAGTTTTACTTTATGTATTGATAGTTTGTGATCGACGGGGGTCGAATTTAGCCGTGTTGTAGAAATGGCCGAAACGAGTACAATGAACTCTGATAATAAAGTGGAGCAGATCGAGAAGAAGGAAGACATGGAGAGCATCAAGACCGAGGTGGAAGTGTTGGTGAAGCATGAGCAGCTTGAGTGCGTAGCGTGCACCTCGCGCAGCCGGGAGTGCGTGGACATCCACTGCACCACTACGCGCGCGTCGGGCGCCAAGCTCAGCACCTTCCTGCACAAGTTCACGCAGATCGACTTGGCTGGCCACACCGCCTCCAAGTTCATGTGCAGGGGCTGCTTTGATCTCATCAACGTGCTGGAGCAGGCTGAGATTGAGTATATCAAGTTGAAGGAGGCTTTCGAAGCCATCCTTGCGAAGAACCCCTTGTTCGACCCGTCAGTGCAGGCCATCCGGCTGTCAGACGTGAAGGCAGAGTTCGATGCTGACGATGACGAGGACTATGTGTGTGACAATGTGGACGACGACGACTCAGATGATGAACCACTGGCCACTCAGAGCAAACGAAAGAGATACAAAGTTGAGAAAAAAAAGAAAAAAGTAACCACAAACAAACGAAAAGTGAGAAGTAAAGCCAATAGTGACAGGTAATTTGATAATATTTATGTTGTGCTACAGTAATGTTCTTTGAATTACATTCATTTGAACAATTAGGTACTTAGGACAACTTCAAAGCAAATAATCAGACTTCTGGCAGACCTTCATTGGGCAGGACCGCAGGAGATATTGTTTAAATGTAAATTGAATACCTTTGAACTAACAATTATTATAAACCTAAGTTTTGGAAACAGCTCACAGGGGTGATAAATGAATCTAGCTAGATAGAAAACTTAAAATAAAAAACAAAAATAAAACCTAGCAAAGCTCTGTCATCCAGTTGTTATTGATATCAGGGTTGATCAAAATTATGTTTTTTTTTTTATACATATAAATCAAAAAAATCGGATTAATTTGATTCATATCTTTTTTTAATTTGGAAGTCAGTTATTAACTAAATGAAAACACAACATACAAATATACACTATTTTAATCTTTAAAAAAAACACTTTTTCGGTGCATAATCTATTTCTTATTTTTGTTGCGCACCACATTGAATGCCAAAAATATTCTTTTGTCCCAGTGGAAAAAGTGACAGTACATAGCAGTTGCTTGATTATATCCAATTCTTCGTTTATTATACATTGTTTCGTGTTATGTATTATCAGTAGGGGTAGTTAGTAAAAATTGCAAGAAAATCGCTAATCGGGGGAAACCCCTTACCACAATTTTTTTTTTTTAATCTTTTGTTTTTTAATCGCGATTTAAATCACTGTTTTAAAATCAAGTAATTTATATCATTTTTTTTTTGTTATAATATCTGCTATCAGCCCTATTAGCTTTAATCAGATTTGTTGATTTGTCATTTGTCATCTCTTTTTGATTTGCACATCCAGTGATGTGTCATCCCCCGTTTTCAAACAATCATTCATTCAATAATTGCGGCTAATCTAGTCCTTTCGATTCAATCGGAACATGCAGTTGTTGGTGTTCAACAGTGTTGTGGCCAGATGATTTCTGTGTTGTCTGAGTCTGCTTGTATGCCTCACAGGAGTTTTCAATTTCTTCTCTGACTGTTGGAGTTTCCAAGTACTCATGTATTTCTGTGTTCCGTATACACCATGGTGAATTGCTCAGGGTCTTCAATACTTTGTTTTGGAAGCGTTGGAGAATTTCTATATTGGAGTGACTTGCTGATCCCCAGAGTTGTATGCCATATGTCAACACTGGTTTTATAATGCTTTTGTAAATGAGAAGCTTATTTTCTAGACTTAATGACGACTGTCTACCTATTAGCCAATACAACTCAGAAGACTTTTTGGTTTGCCCGATCCCTTTTAGCCTTTATGTGCTCTTGCCAAGTGAGCCTTCTGTCCCGATGCATACCCAGGTATCTGATTGGTGATTTTTGCGGCAGGACAGCGTCATCAAGCGCCACAGGTGGATAGTCCCCTCTTTTTAATGCGAATGTTATATGAACCGATTTGGCAGGGCTAGCTCTTATTCTCCACTTCTTCAGCCAGGATCCAATCCAAATATCCCCAGATGCTTTTGTAATTTTGTGGATGCTGTAGTATGATATTTGTGGCTAGAGAGGACTGCAGTGTCATCTGCATAGGTTGCGGTGATTAGTTCTTTAGGAGCATGTAGACAGTATTCAGCAACTGAAGTTTTATCTTATATAAGAGGCCTTTATGCCAGACATGGACGAAAGTGTGCTTGGGTATCGGAGCAGTTGGAGGCTTCAACTGCTTCCCTTATAGCTTGATCATGGGTAGTGTGGTGGAGGTCTTTGATAACAAAGCGGTAGCACTTAGCATTTTTTGGTGTGAATGTATGTCCAATAAGTCCATTTTCTCTAATGACATCAATGGTTTTTTTTAACCGACGCCACGACGCCTAAAAAAGGAGGAGGTTCTCAATTCGGATGGTTTTATTTTTATAGGCTTCTGTTGTGTTTATCATAACACGTATGCTGTTCTTGTTGTCTATCCGGTATTTATATTCAGGAGGGGTAATGACGATTTATTCCTCCGGATCGGTGGACGCTTAGTATCTTGTATATGCTTGATGGTAAGCCAGCAAATCTGTTTCCTGCCTGAGAAGCAGGCAGAGGTGACAGCTCCGTGATCTTTCGTTTTTTTCGCTGCTTGTCTATATTTGGTATTTGAGAATCAGACACTGTTAAAAAATTAAATCATATCAACCCTGAATATAAGCACTATATCGCTCATTACAAATGGTTCATATGGTAAAAATACATTAGAATTCAGAAAAACTGACTTGTAAAATAAATTATGTGATTATTTTAGCTGGAAATGTGAAGATTGTGGAGCAAAGGGTACAACAGGGTTTATAGGTCTTACGGCTCACAAGCTGGCTGTGCACACCTTGGAGGACCCTAATGCCTTACTGCCGGAGGTCAAGATCGAAAATTCTGCTGAAGGGTATGTAAACACTTTTGCAATAGCTTGTACATATGTAACAAACTGTGTACAGTCAATGTCTAACCTAACAGACAGTTGTGTTGCTGAGGAGTTTGTTCCGCCTCTTCTTTCCCGCTGAAATACAAAGGAGTGTCGACGAGCGCCTTTCGGGGACTGTCTCTTGTATATTTTGATGTTCAAAAAGTGCTAATTATCAGCTTCATTTGAATAAATGACTTTTGATTTTGTGTTGATATAATGAGCTGGGAGTGCGGCATGTCTACTGAGTCACTCACAGTCAGTAATGTTGGCAGCTGAGCAACTGATCCTAATCAGTACATTTATATTCACCACATCCATCACCTGACATTTTGATTGCAACAATGGTTTTACTTTGATAGAAGTCAGTTTAAATTAAGTAGCAGGATCACAAAATAATCTCTCTTGATGTCTCTTATAATACAGGATACCCTTGTTTAAGAGACAGAATTTAACCTATTGTGTACAGATTTCTGAAGGATATAAATGGTGGTTCTCTACCACTAATTCAAAATTGTAAACTGAAAGTAGAGCTATCTGTGTTTTTTGAAATAAAGGAAAATTTATAATTAATATTATAAGCATAAGCATGTTAAGTGCGTATTTTAATTCTTTGCCCTGTGTTATGTTTACAGATCACAAAGTCCCGTATACAACAATGGATTCAGTAACTGTTTAAAAATAGAAAACTTTGATGATGACGATGACAGTTTAGGAGTTGATGACCTCAGCAATGACATGCAACCTATCAAGAAGAAAATAGGAAGACCATTAAAGAGTAAGATGATACCGGCACAGCCTAGGAAGAAGAAGACTAAAGTGGTGCATCAGTGTGACCAGTGTGATGCTAAATATACGTCTTTATGTGAGTGGTAACTTTTATCTGGAAACTTTCTCGTGAAATAATTACTTGATTACAATGGTGATTATCTCGCCCTGACCATTAAATAAACTATGATTAATTATACTATAGCCCCGCATAGTCGACGCCTATTTGTGTCTGCAGGGTTTAACTAACCCTAACGTTGGGGTGCCCCCGAATGGGGGGCAGAGAAATTTTGATCGCATGCGTTTCATAACTTTACGGTTTCATTTCGATAGATTATAATCTACCGAATAATATATTATTGTAAGGAGTATGTTCAGTTGACAATATTTCGACAGTCAGATTACAATGTAATGGTTTTTACAAATTTACGCCGACAAATATAACTGGCAACACAGGGCTTTATGTCATAGCAGTAGCCCGTAAGGTTGAAGTGTAACGTCAGCTGTGCGCTGAGCGTTGTGGCAATGTTGCAGCGCGCCTGGAGCAGCACAAGCAGAAGCACGACGGCTCCAAGCCGCCCTACATCTGCGAGGTGTGCGGCGCGCACTACAAGCACAAGCGCGCCTGCGACATACACATCGCGCTACATAAAGGTAACAGCTACAGCTACACGCACGTATTGCTGAATCTTCTTGTGAGACGATCATTTGTCTTCTTAAAGTTGCACTAGTGGACGGCTCCAACTCGTTGGCGGGCGTGGCTATTGGTAAAGTTTTAAAATCTAGTTTAATTTCTTTAGCAGTCATTTATCTAGTTGTATACGACGATTTATAACGAAAATGAGAACGTACATAAATTTACCTGTGGGCGTTTAGATATTATGGAAGAACTACTGGATGGTCCTACTCAAAATAAATTATTTGAACTTTTAAATAAATTATCTATTCCTGTACGGTTTCACTTTTTCATTTTCATACTACACAAGTTATTTATTTACTTACGCCCAAAGATGAAGAAAATTAGTGTTAAAATATGGAAGTTCCGACGCTCATAACTTCCAAACCAATATTTTTTTTCCAATTCTGCTTCCATACAAGGCTAGGTAATGACAAGACCAGTTAATACAATTTTTAGTTTTGAATCCGTCAAACAAGCGAGTAATCGGTATACTGTTTGTATGGAATTCTTTTGACCGACTAGTTTAACCTTAATATGGCAATTTATGTATAATTTCAGGTATAAGTGATTGGAAATGTGAAGAGTGCAATAAGTTATTCCCGTCTAAGAATGCGCTACAGAGGCATAACAATATACACACCGGCAAGTTGAACTATCAGGTATGTACTAGTACATTGTGCTCTTTTTTATTTAACATTTCAAGCACATAGTACAGAGGCGGACTTAATGCCATAGGCATTCTCTACCGGTCAACCGTTGGGTGATGCAGAGACAAGCAGTGGTAGGTGTACATCTGAAAATAATGTAATTAATATACCAACCAACAATTACCCTACCATTACCATTTTTTTTTATTATTCTCTCAACTAAAACTCATTGACAATCTGATATAAATAATTTCCACGAAAAAATAGCGCCTTGATTGTTTTTGTGTGTGTTGCAGTGCGACTTGTGCGGCAAGTCGTTCATCCACACGTCGTCGTTCAAGATGCACAAGTTGTCGCACTCGGGCGTGAAGCCGCACGCGTGCGACGTGTGCGGGCTCGCGCTCATGACGCGCTCGCACCTCAAGCGACACAAGCGCGTGCACAGCGGCGAGAAGCGCCACGAGTGCGCCGTCTGCGGCAAGCGCTTCTCCGAGAGGTGTGTGTGTGTGTGTGTGTGACGTACTCCCTAGTGTACAGTGTACATACAAGTGAACGCTCTCGCAGGTACAACCTGGCGGCACACAGCAAGTCGCACGAGGCGAGCGAGCCGGCGGCGCGCGACCAGCCGCGGCGCCGACTGTTCCGCTGCACCTTCTGCGTCGAGCGCTTCGAGCGACGGTCAGTACACTCATACTCGTAGTCTTCAACTTCTGATGAATGTTGATGTAATGTCTCAGCAGACATTTGTAGATTCTGGTATGTTGGATAGAAGACGTTGAGATATTAGCAACTAAATTTCAAATCTTGAAAAGAGAATCCAGTGGCTAAAAGTAGTAAAATAACAACCAATCTTTGCGTTTCACTCATGCTATCTCTCAAAAAAGTATTATTTTTTCTATTACAGGCGTCGAATTGGTTTGCCCCTACTTTTAAATAGTTTCGGTAGGTCTGTTATCCAAAACGCTAATTATTTGCATATTTAATAGTATTTCTCTTCGGACAAAATATTTTTACCGACAGCCAAAATGACTGCTAAAGCAATTTTTTGACGTTTAAATAAAGTCAGCGCCATAAAACATTCCCACGCTCGAGTTACGACAGGCAGGAAGTTAATTCCAGCGTGAGTGTAATAGAGCTGTAACTAGGGTTGCCAACTTTTTTTACATGAAATAAAGTATATTCAGGTTTATAATAGCATTGCTGACGTTTATACGGCTACTGTAATGCTTATTTGGGCACAAATTGTATGGCTTTAGGTCATAAATAAGTTCATACTTAGTTGTTTAATTGCACTACAGTCGCGTTATATTAGCATAATTGTGACCAAATAAGTTGCGAATCGCATTAAAGAAGCATTATTATGGTCAAGTAAGTTGCCAATGGCATTACAGAAGCATGAGACTAGCATTAGATTGTTCTAAAATAATTATTGAGGCTATTTAAATGTTCACAGTTAGACCTTAAATAAACCCTACATCATTGCAAATACATCTGTAATACCATTACACAAATGTGATAATAATGTTGTAACTTAAGTATTTTGCCTAGCAATATAATATGGACAGAGACGGTCAAAACTGAATGAATGACACCATACTTGTTTGCATCAAAACAAAATGTATTATACTGGATACGTTTTTTACTCCTTTCTTATTTAATGCCTTCAAATATTAAACGCAATGTAGTTTACTGTAAATGTATACATAAGTTTCATTCAAAATTTTCAAGCGCCTTCAATATTTTGTGGTTTTGATATAAAATGTAATATAAAGATATGTGTCAAATAACCAAAACAATTGTTTATTCTTAGTATAGAACAAATTTACCATAATCAACGTAATAGTTGGTTGGGCAGTGTACATTTAATTTATTTTGATTGCATAAATAGGTCGGAATGATAATATTTTTTGGTTATAAAATATTTACAAAATCCATAATAGCTCGGCGATACCTTAATTAATGCCGTCAGCAGTATAAATTCTCACACGTGAACAATTATTAAGCCAGAGGCTAGAGAGAAGACTTTTGATGAACCACTGTAGTGCCATTGTCTATAGAGTAGTTTTATATGGGTTCACCGGCATACCAGATGATTTAAATTGTCCATAATTTAAAAAAAAACTGAATCACGCTAATGACACAGGCATGGTAGCACCACGGACAACCGTAGTTCAAAATCAAGAAGTCATGAAAATACAAAAATCAACTTACCATAAATATTTATGTTGTTTTTTTAATCATACAATATGTACTTCTCCCCAATATGGCCGAAAAATGGTTTTACAAAAACATTAATGTGAACGTATATAAAGCTTTACGCATTACTATAACTCACAGGTGATCTTTACAAATGCAAGAATTACATTGGTTCCCGTTTATGCTGTTCACCAGCATTAGGCTTTTACTTGGCACAAAAAAGTGCCAAGGGCACTAAACACAGCCCAAAGCAGTATACCTGATTTACGTGGCATTATAATGGTACAAGTTTATGCTATTAAGCGGCCATAGGCATTATGTTACTGCTTAAAATGCTATTGTAAACCCTAAGGCACTAAGAACAGCTGAAAGCTGTATGCTGGATTTACGTGGCATTATAATGGGTCACGTTTATGCTCTTAAACAGTCTGTAGCATTTATTTGACTACTTAAAATGCTATTGTAGTTCTAAATGCAGTAAAAACAGCTGAAAGCAGGACAGTTATGCATTGTGGTTTGATGCACTAAAACTAAAGGCTTTACAAAAGCATTTTTTATGCCTTTATCCAACCGTTATACATCGTACGTAAAGCATCATACTGGTTTTGAAATACCAATATAAAGCGTCAAGATGCTCGGTGAACTTTTATAAGAGTTTATACGGGCCTTAAGTTCTACATAAGGATACTAGTAGTTGTTAATAATGCTTCTTGTGTTACTTGGGTAGCGACCCCAAAAACCATGAAATGAACACCCATTATTGAAAAATCAAAAAAATCTAGACGACGATTGAAAAATCAAAAAAATCTAGATTTTCATTTTGACATAATTTTCGTAATTAGCGACCCCAAAGACCATTAAAACGACACCCATGATGGAAAACCCAAACATTTTCCTAGGCGCCATCTTGGATTTCCACTTTGACATCATTTTCTTTGTCAGCGACCCCAAAAACCATGAAAAAGACACCTATGATTGAAAAACCAAAAAAAAATGTAAACGCCATCTTGGATTTTCATTTTGACATCATTTTCGTAATTAGCGACCCCAAAAACCATGAAAACGACACCCATTATTGAAATACCAAAAAAAAAATTAAACGCCATCTTGGATTTTCATTTTGACATCATTTTCTTTATCAGCGACCCCAAAAACCATGAAATCGACACCCATGATGGAAAACCCAAACATTTTCCTAGGCGCCATCTTGGATTTCCACTTTGACATCATTATCTTTATCAGCGACCCCAAAAAGCATGAAAACGACACCCATGACGAAATAACCGAAAAAAACCACCTTCAAATAATAACAGGCGTGATGTTATGTTTACTCTACAGATTAAATCTTTTTGGATTAAAATGTGGTAGTCGGCGTACAATCACTGGAATATATTTACGAAGAACACACTTGACCCGCGCTGCAAAGTCATACGTCCACACTCTGGGAAGGCCCGCTTGTTACTGCACTTGAACTTGAACGGTTGAAAAGGATAGCGCTATTACTACCGCGTGCGAAACTAGAGACAGAAAGAGTGTGTGCTCGCTTAGAATAAAATAACGTAAGCGCCAAATAATATGCGTAGCCTTGATGCTAATTACGAGAAAACGACGTAGAAAAATAAGATATTTTTACGGTTGAATTTGAGATAATAATGTTACCCATCTATTGGGTTAAAAATTACCATTAAATTCCATAAGGTTTCAAAGATCCAACTCAAAATATGTGCAAAGCAACATGTTTCAGTATGTTTTTTTTTTCTATAGAGATTTTTTTATCCAATTGTGGTTTGCTTCGGCAGAATTAAAGAGTATAAGTCCAAGTTAATGGTGTCCAAATAGTGAACTCTCAGGTCATATAGATTTCGAGATAAAGTTCAATCAATGTCATCAAAACTACATAGTACGGCCTCTTAATTTAGGTACAAACTTTTTTAATCACCACAATTACGAGGGGCATTCAATGTATTCTCGGCATCGGGGTGATTTGATATTATTGTGGGTAATTAAAATATATAATTAGCTAATAACATTATCTGAGGGTATTTATATAAAATTTCATGTTGATAACTTCAATAGTTTGTATGCTACCTCTAGTCAGCGACGCGACGACGAGAATGACTGACGCGACAATGTTGAAAAAAATCGAGCATCGTGCGGTGATTAAATTCCTCACTAAACAAGGAAAATCTCAAAAAGCGTCCATGAAGAGATGGTAGCCGTTTATAAAGACTCTGCTCCTTCATTATCGACCATACAGAAGTGGTCAAGTGAATTCAAAAAAGGCAGGGAAAGTATCGAGGATGATCCCCGCCCAGGTGAGCCAATCACGGCGGCTACCGAAGAAAATCTGAAAATTATCGAAAAATTTGTATTAGAAGATGCACGTGTTAAAATCAAGATGTTAATAAAATATATAAATAAAAGAAAAAAGAAGAGGAAAGCTGGCAAAGAAGTGTTGCTTCTTCACGACAACGCACCGGTTCACACGGCGCGGCTCTCCAAGGCTGCTGAACGAGAGTGCGGGTTCGAGGAAATTAACCACCCACCCTACAGCCCGGACCTGTCCCCCAGTGACTACTTTATATTCCCAAATTTTAAAAAAGACCTCAGGGGTAAGCGATAATGAGCTCAAGTCCGCTGTAAATGAGCATTTTTCAGGCCAAGAAGAAAATATTTTTTTTAAGGGAATAGAAAAACTTATTTCGCGATCAAACAAATGTATTGATATCATGGGAGACTATATTGAAAAATAAATTTATTTCAAGGTTTTATCTTTTTTCTAACATACCCATACCGAGAATACATTGAACGCCCCTCGTACCTATAACAGAAATTAAAATAAATGAAGAGCTCATTTTTATTAAATTTATAGATGCGCTTTTCTGTCTTCCCGCCTCTTAGCATTCATTACTGAAAAAACTCTTTCAGTAAATGCTGAGGTGGCGAAATTTGTGTGAGCTTCTTAGTATATAACACATAATAATGTGTTTGCATATTGATGCTGAAAACAGTATTTTGTATACTTTATTTTTGTTCAACAGTAAAGTAAGGAAATATAATTTAGTTAAAAACAGTATAATACTGTTTAAAACAGTATAGTTGGCAAGCCTAGGTGTAACCGTGTTGTGTGTGTGCACAGCTACATGCTGGAGCGGCACATGTCGGGCGTGCACGGGCGCACACTGGAGCGGCCGCCGCCCACTCCGCGCAACACTATGAGCAAACTGCTCAAGGCGCAGGCGCAGCGCCGGGACCGAGCGCCCGAGACCACCGGTACGTTAACTGTCTTACCACATTATTACCATTTTCTTTTTATCAAAAATCACATCAATAGTAGTTTATGCGACTGTGCATAATGAAGGGCATTACAACACGAGTGTGGGTTTAAGAAACGAGCCGAAGGCGAGTTTCTTAATAGCATCACACGAGTGTTGTAATGCCTAATTATGTATAGTTGCATGTACACTACTTTATCTACCCAAATATCATAAGGGCTCTATGATGGGTTCAGGAACCATGGGGAAATGACCAGCATTGTTACCAGTGTAATGCAATAAAAAATAAATTAAACATATACAGAAGCAAATCAGCATTCGTCGCTGCATTTACGATATCTGCCGGAGTGTTAATGTTTGAGTCACTATCACTTATTTTCGACAGAAATAAAGAACTTATCAGAAAATTGGTCTACTCGTAACTGGAAATAAAAAGCTAACGAACAAATGACAACTCGAAATGGCGGCGTTTCGGATATCTGAAATCATAGGCAAACGAACAAAGTCACTATTCTTGTGTCACTCGAGATCAAAATGTCGTGCGATTTATAATTAAAATCATACT
Source organism: Xestia c-nigrum (assembly GCA_916618015.1). Lineage (NCBI taxonomy): Eukaryota > Metazoa > Arthropoda > Insecta > Lepidoptera > Noctuidae > Xestia > Xestia c-nigrum. The sequence continues at coordinate 370,170 of OU745246.1, read as the reverse complement.
GAATTGGGGTTTCGTATCGATATCTGATTTAATGTAGATAGGTACTAGAATAGCACACTCACTTGAATTTGACACCTGTTCCAAATTTAAACTCATAACCTACTGTATTTGGTAGGTTATGACTTGAGTTAATTACAGTTCCGTTTATTTCTGCTGGTTGGTAATGCTGGTCATTGCCTATGGTTTTTGAACGTATTAGAGAGGGTTTATGATATTTGGCTAGATAAAAGAGCTTTTTACACAAATTGCAAAAAAAAACAACAAAATTTGACTAAGATTTAACTTGATATGCTATCAATCAAATTAGGAAAATGCATTTATTTTGTCTCAAAATTGCTTGATTTTGTTCACGGGTGAATTTATTTTACCAATGAAATTGCTAAACAAATTGTTTCGGTCGTGACGCAAATCATCACTTTCACAAAATGTCATCAAATGTCAAAATGTCATTGCAAAAAGCTGGTCGGTGCACTAGCCGGACTGCTATGGTGCGCCTGCGCACTGCTAGCCTGCGCACTGCCGGCGCGATCAAGTTTCTGATTTTTTCCCATATTCAATCTTTTTCCGCAATGATACGCGACACCCTGCAGTCGGCTTTCTCCAAGAATTTATTTTTTTCAAGAAAACCCTTTGAACGATTTGTTTTCCTGAAAACATCCCGGGAGTACCTAGAATGTAGGTGATCCACTCCTTGTTTCGAAATTTGAATTGGTTTTATCCTAACTTCCTAATCCATATCTTAACTTTCTAACTAATCTTTACAAATATTATTACAAGCAGAGTAAAACCAGAATCGATTGTCAAATTTAAAATGAACGCTAGGGAACCCGTGGGCTAGTTAGTAAATAATAAAAACCACTTGCGTGCGCAAGTACGCAGTGGAGTGCACAGAGTGGATAGAATGCAGATATATAACTTTTTTTAGATTTTTTTATTCAGCTCCCTGGCTCCTTTTTCGTATGAGAAATCATCAAATGACCCGTCCCCCCTCTGTGCGGAGCGAAAGGGAGTCCCATGTTCCTGCTTTGCACTTTTTGTTTCAGGGCCGCTTTATTTCGTACAGCCCACCATCATCGGGAACAGGGTCCGAACTACTGGTCGTCGGGGCTCTTGACTCTTGAGAGAGAAACTTCCAAACAATACACGCCGTGTCCAAAAGTACTGTTTTCTGTATCAAGCCCTTGATCCAGCTGCCAAGCGAGAGCCTCGGAGGCTATTCAGTCATTGGCCCACACTACTAGCGGCACAATGACACAATGACTGCTGGACTGCGTCCGTGAAGCTTCTTGCTCTGTGATACCTCCCTTTTTTTCTGATGGGATATCATCAAATGACTCCTCGCACTCTGGGCGGAATGGGAGGGAGTGCCAGACTTGACTGAGTAAAACCCATCCATGTTCCTTCCACGCCCTTTATATTCCGGGGCTACGGTATCTCTTTTGAAGCCCCGCAGCCCCTGCAGGCTTCGGCCTTTCAATGTGCTGACATCTGTTGCTCGGCGCGCGTCGAACACTCCGGTCTGGTCGACACGGCCTGTCGTCCTAGCGCATAGCTCACGTCACAGTCCGCGCGTAAGGTGCACGTCCGGTGCGTCTCCTACGAAGTCTGGGAAGAGAGGCTCTCTCCCTCTCGCGTTCCGCCACCTCCTTCGCTAGCATGAGGAGGTGACGGCTTCCCATTCCGTCGAGTGTGAGGCGGTGTACTACAAGAGAGTGGTTGTCATTATAGGTATGACAGATTAGCGTATCTGATGCTAAAGGCTTGCGTCAGTACTCGTTAGCCAGCAAGAGCGCGGGTAATTAACATTCGCAGCAGTCTTAGCATTTAAGAAACCACACACTTCCACGGGATATACAGTGTTATCACCGACGACTGTGGGTGAAGATTCCATAATTTCTCCTCTCTTCGCATGCATGTTTCAGGTGATCCTTGTAAAGGAAGTGAGTTATGACCTGATACTGATAACCTCCCCTCGACCGATGCCTAGACCTGATGTTTCTATTATGTATTTATTATTACCCTATTCTGGTTGTTTGTAATATTAGGTGATTAGGTCTTATTAACCCCCGACGCAAAAACGACGGGGTGTTATAAGTTTGACGTGTCTGTGTGTGTGTGTCTATGGCATCGTAGCAGCTGAACGTATGAACCGATTTTGGTTTTGTTTTTTTTTTGTTTGAAAGGTGAATTAGTCGGGAGTGTTCTTAGCTATGTTTTATAAAAATCAGTTCAAGATGGTCGCCGCCACAAAATGGCGGATTACATATTTATACATCAACTCCCTCAATATTAATGAATGAATATGATCAAGCCCTTTGACAAGTAGAATACTATGCGCTATTATAAATTTCAAATCCAAGATGGGCGCCACCACAAAATGGTGAATTAATTTTTTTTTTTCCACCATACCAAATGAAAGAGCTTCACACCCGTAAGCCGCGTTTAGGAAATTCGTTACAAAAAAAAAACCATAAAATTATGACGCTATGTGTCGGGGGTTTTTTTATATTTTTTTATTTAATGTTACTTTTTAGTATTAATGACATTCTGCGGAAGTGACCTTGCGAATATGACGAGCGCGTTCATTTTTGTGTACTTATTTTATTTTTTTATAATTCACCCTAAACCGATTTTTTTTTCGAAATCGAAATGTTACAGATACTTTGTTTGCTATTATGTGGACAGTTTTAGCCCAACGTGTCAGTGATGAACTTAGGTGTCGCCATTACCTTTAAGTAACACCTTCATTTTGTTTAGATATCGACACGAAAGACGACCGGAGTTCAGACTCGCGCACCACACCCATCACACCTCAGAAACTTATCGCGCAATTATGTAAGTATCATCATCATCATCTCAGCCGTGCGACGTCCACTGCTGGTCATAGGCCTCCCCGCGCGTGTCACCACATTGACCGGTCTCTTGTGACTCGCATCCAACAGATTCCCGCAACCTTCACCAGGTCATCGGTCCACTTAGTGGGACGTCTTCCAACGTATCGTCTTCACGTCGTCGTCACCACTACACCACTACACCACTACGTGTACGTGTGTCAGAGACTAGTAGCGAAGTGGCGAGAGTGTAGTGGTTATAAAGATACGGGCACCACGTTTGCTTAAAGCGAGTTTTCCGACTTATATTTACTAGTCTTAGTTTTCCTCTCGATGTTTTCCTTCATCAATGTCAGTGTGAGACCTTGCCTGAGGTAAACTTAACATACAGAGTGGCCTATAAGTAAGTTTTTAGGGCTTCAGTTGACGGCGGGTTTGTGTCATACATCTTAGATTGCAGATAACCCAATAAGAATCGCTCCATCCTGTTAAAACCAGGTCTGCAAATTGTAGCCTGGAAAATTCTGCATCGCTGTAAAAAAGTTTTCGATCATCGCCACAATCGCTCTGAATGAATAGTAACCGCGCGACCTCTGTCGTGGGTAGGATTATCACGAACAACACTGTCGATGTTTTCATCCGATCGTGGTGTCGTTGATCGACTCGACCGCTTTTTATCTAACGTCGAACCAGTCTCTTGAGACTTTGCCACCCACTTCTTGATCTTTTGAACAGTTGGAGTGTCAATAAAGTTGTGTCGATGTCGCAATGGTTCCCGAATAATGGTTCCAATAAAACTCGCGCACACAAAAAGCACGATCCGCACCTGTGAGACGCTCTACGGCGACTGACTTCCCATCAGAAATGTCATATACACATGTCGTTTACATTATGAAGGACTTATGGTATGAAATGAAAAAGTCAGTTTGAAGTCGGGCATTTAGGTCGTAAGGTGAAACGTACCAGGAAAGCCCCGAAATTCAAATTTTCTTACGTTTTTTGCACTTTGCAGTTGCTCGATCTCTGTGAACTTGGAAGGTTGTATTGATGATTGTAATTGTGTACTTAATTCCGTACCTACGTCTTACAGGCGCGATATTTTATTTATTTATTTATTTATTCAAAATTACATTTAAGCTAACAGTTTATACCAAAACGCTTAAAAGCCAACGATAATTATATTACAAATAGGATCTTTTAGCATTTACGATAGTTGAGAAAAAATAAATGCTTGGTTAACGGCTTTGGGATGATGTGGTTTACAGCCTGTATAAAGAAGTCATAAAATGTCATGAAAAAAATAACATAAGTATTCGAAAACCTGTACATACATACCGAAGACTGGCAGGACAGCAATAGGTCTAAAGTTTGTGATATCGGTTGATGATCCACTTTTTGGAAATGGCGTGATCCTAGAAAAGTTCCGTACTGTGGGGTATACACTGTGCTGTAGTGACAGATTAAAGATAATAATAATAAACATAGGTCCTGAAACAGACGAAGTTTTAAGCCTTTGGACTGCTCGACGCAATTCTAATGCCTTAATATGGTCTACAATGATCATAGGCAAACATCCCGGCTCCCTGACCTTCGACAACCTTGTCCTGATACACGAACACGTTATTTTGTTGCCTATTTTTCTTTTTATCTTTTACGTATTCCCAAAACTTTGACGGATCATGATTGATAGTTTGTTCCATTGCATTAATAATTATATTCTTTAAAAGCAATTTCAGTGAAATCCTTAACTTTAGTTCTGTAATATCTAACTAGTTCTCTATTAAACTGAATGCCATTCTGCTCATATTTTTAAGTTGAAATATTTGGGATTAACATATTTTGAATTGAAATTTGCAATTATCTTTATAGGGTTATTGTCATTGAAGACGCCGAATAGGTTTTTATATATCTACTGCTGCATCAACATCCTGCTGTTGCAGTAAGTCCGTCCAGTCTCGCAATACCCATATATAACCCATATAGATTAGCCTTGCGAACATACAACCTAGCATTGACCTGCGAATAGCAAAAAAACGTGAGAAAAATCGAAATTCGCGAGCTACCCTGGAGCATCCGCCCTCATCATGGTTATTCAATATTTTTGGTGAAAATGCCAACTTATTGTCTAAAATAAAAGTAATCATAAATAATTGTCTGTTGTCATGTGTTGCAGCGTCATCGAGTTCCATAGCGCAGAGCGCGTGGGGCAGCTCGTACGCGGCCGAGTTCCTGCGACACGACTACCCGCACTGACGTCATGACGCTCACACGCTACTGTCTACTGTCTACTGTGTACTGCGACCCGCGGCCGATTTGTGACCGAAACCTTAACTTGAACCAGAAGGAAAACTTACTCAATTATATCGAGAAACGTATCGGTTTTGCAATACCAGACTATGAGCATCAGAGTAGTTAGTTATCATTTACTGTACTGTCAATAATTTCTTCAAATGAAAAATAAAATCGGAGAAATAATACTAGAGATTATTCTTGCGTAAATAATCACCAATTAATCACTGTGTTATGAAAATACGAGGTCTGATGTTCGACCAATATCTTTTTGGAAAACTACTGTACCGACAAGAAGACACACGGTATACAGGACAGCTTTTACTAGACTAAGTACGAAATAGAGAACCCCATAGCAACCGTGTAAATATGTATTATTGTACGAGTCTCAAGTATGTTCAGAGGGCAATCCTGAGTGAAGAGGGTTCATTTTATGTTGACTGATAGAATCTCCACTAACGATGTGTTCTACAAGTATGACAAATACATAATTCAATAGAACAAATCCAAGCTAAACTAATTCTTCCAGTTGACAACCCCTGTTTCATAGAATATATCCAACTGTAAATATTAATTATAGAGAGTTAAAGTAAGGCAAGTAGGTTAGATAAATATATTTACTTTGACAGATATTGTAAAAACCTACTGTTTAGGTGAAATGTACTATAGGTTATTGATATATTCATATTTTTATACTAAACTCATCACTGGATTAACTTTATTTTAGCAAGGCCGTACTTCGTACGGTCACCTGATTTATTTTATTTCTTTAAGCATTTGTATTATATTTAATGAATATACAGTTAATTGAATGCATGTATTTTATTATGTGTTAATAAACAAATAAAAATAATACAATATTCCTACTATTTCATATTATCATGGAAAAATTCTACACCCTTAAAACTTATATATTCACAAAGAAATTGGTCCTGCTATTTTGATATAAAAATGACGGGACCACTATTCGTTTGATTAAAAACACATGGTGTGATCTTAAACTAAAAAATAGTACGGCTACGTTTGAACCGATAATTCACTAGATAAATGTTTATTAAGTTTACATCAGAAAAGCGCCTGAAAAAATAGTTACCTTACATTTTAAACCAAGTATAGTTTTATGACTCTTACAATTTGTTAAGGCATTTAAAACGTTTGGAGTTAGACCGCATACAATTGGTTTTAGAAATATTTTATCCAATTTAATTTACTTCTTCAGCGGTCGAGGTGATGGCGTAGCAAGGGGTGCGAAGAATCCGGCTGCCTATACCGACGACTGGACCTGAAGACTTACAACACACGCACACTCTGGACCGACGAGAAGATAGCGGAACTCGAAGAGGGATTGAACATCTGCTGCGCGGAGTATTGTGGGATTGATAATCTGAAGTCTGAAGAGAGGGGGAGGAGGTTACCTGCTTTATTTTCGAGAGGGTGACGTCAGTCCCAGGGAGGTGTTGGGTTTATCGTCCACAAGAACCTTGCGAACAACGTGGTGAAGATCGAGAGTGTGTCGACCAGGGTGGCGTACCTTATACTCGTGATATCCTCAAGATATTCGCTGAAGGTCATAAAGGTCTACGCCCCGACCTCGGTACGCCCCGACGACGAAGTGGAGACCATGTATGAGAATATCTCTAAAGCCACGCATGGTCACTTCACCGTTGTCATGGGGGACTTCAACGCGAAACTGGGCAAACGAGACGAGGATGAGCTGCAGGTGGGGCTATTAGTCCAACACAATGTAAATTGTTTGATGAATGAATAAATAAATAAATAAATTTGAACGACGGAACCACCTGGGTCACCAACTGGCTAATTTCATGGAGAAGGAGGGTCTCTATATGATGAACTCCTTATTCAAAAAGCGTAAGCACAGGAAGTGGACCTGGCAGAGCCCCGATGGTGCAACAAAAAACGAGATTGACTTCATTATGTGAACAAAGAAGCAAAAGGCTCCCAAAGTATTTTGAAGAGATCTGGTATTGGACAGAGCCAGCTCACGAAACTGAAGACCGACGATGGTAGGATTTTATCCTCCAAACCGTAGCTACTGAGGGAGATCGAGAGCTTCTATGAACAGTTGTACACGTCACCCAGTAAACCCGTTGTCGACCTAGCAAACGACCCAAGAGCTAGACTGACTGACTCGACACTCAAACTCAAACTCAAAGCATTTATTTCAACTAGACCATTACGGCACTTTTGAATGTCAAATTACAAATTAAATCAAAGCTACAGTCACAGTCACACTATCCGAAGACATCCCGGACGTCAGCCTGTACTAGATTAGGATGGCTCTGAAACAGCTAAAAAGTAACAAGGCACCGGATGATGATGGAATTACGGCCGAACTCCTGAAGGCGGGTGGAAAACCGGTACTTAAGGCCCTTCAGAAGCTATTTAATTCTGTCAAACTCATGGTGTAGGGGTGTGGTGGTACTCTTCAAAAAAGGTGACAGTGCCCGGTTGAAGAAGGAGACGGCAACAACCGGGCACTTCAACCGGGCACTGTCGTCCTTCTTGAAGAATTACACTACCTAACTTCTAAGCCATATCTACGCTATAAACCGGTTTTCGAAAAGGGTTTAGCACCGTGGACCACATAATACGCTTCGGCATTTTATACAGAACACCGAAGAGTATAACTTGCCTCTCTGTATAGCGTTTGTGGACTACGAGAAAGCCTTCGATTCGATTTGATCGAAACCTGCCCCCGTATTCACAACGCTTGGATTCGCTTCCGATTCGGAAAGTCGTATGTCTATCTCGGTCGTCTTCGTAATGCCAGAAGAAGACAGATATACAAAGAGATTAAATATATTGTGTAGTATAATTTAATGTCTTTGCAGATATACGAGTTGTCGAATCGGAAACGAGTCGAACGTTTGTGAATACGGGTCTGGGCTGTACTGCAATCTCTCCAACGGTGCCAAATCGACTATTGGTACATCTAGGTGTTGAAGGGTTTTTGGTCAAATACGCCACCATGTCAGTCCGACTTCAGGAGCAACCCTCGGAACCTCTCCTACTGCAGCGAGGTGTAAGACAAGGAGACGTCATATCTCCGAAACTGTTCACCGCTGCACTGGAGGATGTCTTCAAGGTTCTGGACTGGAGAGGGCTAGGCATCAACCGAAGGTGAGTGGATGTACTCGCCATTGAGGCGAGTACATCCATTCACCTTCGGTTTGCCGACGATATAGTTGTCATGGCTGAGACCATGGAGGACCTCAGTACAATGCTCGATGACCTCAGTAGACCTTACGAAAGAGTGGGTCTCAAAATGAACATGGACTATACGAAGGTCATGTTGAATGTCCATGTCAAACCCACTCCTATCAAGATAGGAGACTCTACACTCGAAGACGTCGACGATTATGTGTACCTGGGACAAACGGTCCAGTTAGGTAGGTCTAACTTCGAGAAAGAGGTCAATCGTCCAATCCGACTCGGCTGGGCAGCGTTCGGGAAGCTCCGCGATATCTTCTCGTCCAGCTTACCGCAGTGTCTCAAGACGAAAGTCTATGACCAGTGTGTGTTGCCAGTGATTACATACGGGACCGAAACGTGGTCGCTCACAATGGGCTTTATCAAAAGGCATAAAGTCACCCAAAGGGCAATGGAGAGGGCTATGCTCGGAGTTTTCTTGCGTGATCGAATCAGAAATGAAGACAAGTGCAATGCAAGAGAACCAAGGTTACCAAACCGAACCTTGGTTAGAATTGCCAAAAATAAGTGGCAGTGGGCAGGGGGCACATTCCTAGCAGAAGGGATGGCCGATGGGGCCGAAAAGTTTTGGAATGGCGACCGTGGACCGGAAGACGATGCGTTGGAAGACCTCCCACTAGGTGGACCGATGACCTGGTGAAAGTTGCGGGAATCCGTTGGATGCAAGTCGAACGGTCAATATAGCGACACTTGGGGGAGGCCTATGCCCCGCAGTGGACGTCTTTCGGCCAATACCATACAAACAGCTGCATATTGTATCTGTACCAGAAAGGGCAGTATTATTACTTTGGGTGTGTCGTGGTATATGCTCGTTGGTCGTAATAGTGTTTAAGAACAACCAGCGACTACTTACTTTAATAATTACAAAAAGATTCAATGACTGCGTTTTCTCAGACTGTCGGACTGTTTACTACATTTAAAAGATAATATAATATATTTGGTGGATGGTGATCCCATGGAGAAAGTTGTTCATTTTGATGGTCTGTAGCACACCCTTTCATAATTATGTATGACTATACCCTTTCTGTTACACGTATAGGAAGGAGGTGACTGCTGAGGTGATGAGTAACAGAGAAGATGGAAGGAGACATGCTGCGACGACCAGAAATAAAATGGGAAGTAGAATGATGACATATGGGCTTTTAAAACAGTTGGCACCCCAGTGCGGTGGTAGCAAGAGCATGATGTCATTACCTAATAGGTACTAGCGTGCCTCGCTCTACAACCTGCGCTCTACCTGTAGGAAAGGCCATGGTTTTCGAGGCAGTGACAGTCGGCAGCTTCACCGCCTGTATAGGTACAGATGCTCTGTGTCATTGTGAATGTGGTCATTCACAATGATTATTTATTTATTCATACATGGAGGACTTACAGAAGGTTTATTCATTTTTGTATGGGACACAGGACATCTCCAGTTTTTGTATGTTCCAAAAGTGAAATACAACTAAAAAAAATAAATAAATATATTTACTTAAGGTCCAGTTTAGTAGTTAAATGATAAATGATATTTATTCAGCAAGTAGGTTTTCTCAAACACTTTTACACGTCATTTTTTTTTAAACTAGATGGGGCCGGTGTTTCGTACCTGACTACTCTGAGAAGAAACAGCCGAAACAAACTCAGAGGTCATAGTCTCTTTTGAAGTCCAGACAATCTTGCTTAATTCACATGAGGACTATGCAGATTAGTGTCTGAGATGGTCTTTTGAAGAAAGAACCACACAGATTTGAGTGGACCTGTCCAGTCAGTGCAAGCATTTGTCAATGAATTACTCAAGAAAAAAATTAAGTATGTAATTTTTGTTTTCGTGACATTTCTTGTTTTGCCCGTCTACGTCATGATATTCATCATTCACTATGTTTATTTCAACTACCTACAAGTAACAAACGGGCGACATCTAAGTGGCTCTTCATGTACGGCCGAACGTTGTTGGGCTGATGTGTCATAGGGAACTTGCGAACGTTCAACGTTCGTTCCGCAGATGTGGCACGACTCTTAAGTCAAGAGCGAAAGCGTACACAAAGATTAGGTATTAAAAATCATTAACTTTGACATCACAAAAAATTGCAGAATAAAATACTGTTTGACACATTGACAGCTGGGCTGCGTACTGATAGTGATCATGATTATTTATATACTCTGTGATCAGATCAGATGATCGAGAAGTTGCTGACTGACAGAAATTTTAAAATTAGTGTGTACACTAAGAAATTTTAAATTTTAAATAAGCCAACAAGTTAACTGTTAAGAATGGATGCAAAATACCATGATGATGATATACAAATCCGTGATGCAAAGAGAGACGACATGTTGGCAGTGTCTGAAATGATTCAGGTACGTTCCTCAGCACATTTTAAAATAACAACATTATACCTAATTGGTTATACGGTTATACCTAACAGTTAATACATTATCTAACAGGAGCTTGCTGATTTCGAGAAAATGCCTAAAGGCCCTCAAATGTCGGTTGAAGGTAAGTATTTTCAGATCATCTTCAAGTACTTGCGACAAGGTTAGCTGTCATAAAACTGAAGGATTCCTGTCCTTGGTTGTTTCAGATTTGCAACGCGATGGTTTTGAGAAGCAACCTCCTTTATTCCAGTGTAAGGTGGCTGAAGTAAAGAAGCTCGGTACCCAGCCAGTGGTGGGTTATGCTCTGTATTTCCCTACATATTCCACCTGGGAGGGGAGCTCCATGATGCTGGAGGACCTGTATGTGCGCAACAACCAGAGACGCATGGGAGTTGGCAAGAGACTGTTCAAAGCTGTTGCTAAGGTATGTTCAGTATTACCTCATATGTTGTTCACATTTACATTCGTTAGTTGTATTTAATGCAATACTTCATTAATTAAAAAAAAACATTAACTTTCCAGGAAGCTTCGTCCACTGGTTGCAGCCGTCTTGACTTTCATGTGCTAGACTGGAACCCAGCACGCACCTTCTATGAGAACAAGGGTGCGGTGAACCTCACCAGCAAAGAACAGTGGTGTTACTACCGGCTCGGTGGAGAAGCGCTGCAGAAGCTCTCCTTGGAGACTGACGATTGACGGGGTGGGACAGAAACACAGTGCTGTGCGCTCACTTATATATATATTTCATAATGTTATAATATACAATAGACTTCACTTTGTACATATTTCTAGTTTATATTTAGTTATAAAAAACTTGAGACTTGTTATGGAAAAATAAGTGTTTTGTTTATTTATGTTGTCAATGGTTCAATTCTATTTTTGTCATGTTTCGATAATAAGCCTAAAGTTTTTCTGTATGCCATACATACTGTGATAAAATTTGTGCTGGACCAAATAAAATAAACTGATTTAATAGTAATTTTAATATTTCATTTCTAACTAGTATGTATGTACAAGTATAATAAATGCCATCTATGCAAACTAGTTTAATTAGACTAAGTCACATTATTGTGTCTGGTTGCATTGCATGCTCACTCTTATTTACTTATTCACAAAATACTTGTGTACTATCAGATCTAGTGGCTGTTTGTTTTAGGTTGCACAGCTAATTGAACACAATTTAAGAAGTCATGAAGTGACATATGAGTTTTGTAGATTATAATACACTTAAAATATTTGTAGAAAAAGGAAATAGTACACTTTTGTAGAATCCCATTGTAAGTTAACCTTTAGACCGTTTTTGTGACATATGCGACAGGCAAGCGAGTGCCCTGTAGGTCCGCCAAACGACACAAATATGTGACAAGATGGTAGGTGAAATAATAACAGCCGCTCGGGTCGAACCTTATTAAGCCGCGCTTACCTAGGTTGCCCTGTGGATGGGTGACCACCCTTACATACCAAGTTTCCTCCGTGCCCCGGAAAGCACGTTAAGCTGTTGGTCCCGGCTATCATTTGTGCATCTCTGGCAGTCGTTACAAGGTAGTCAGTGGCCCAAAAAGTCTGATAACCTGTTTTACCAAGTGTATCGTATTACTTACCCAGTATTAACTGGGTTGTGGAGGTCAGATAGGAAGTCGATCCATGTCGAGCGCTTTTGGACTGCGTCCAGTTCAAATTGAACAGGTGTGCAGGCTACACAAGATGTTGGGGCCGACTGGCCGAGATACTCGTAAGTCTACACAATCGAATACAATCGTTCGGGTATTATCCGCATTGTGCCGAGTCGAGCCGAATATGATTCATTAACGGTGGATGACGATCGGCATGAGCCAAATGAATTGTGAAGGGATTGATTCGGATTGGGACTGTTGTTCAAGAAACACTGAACAGCCTGGGCGCCGGCCCAGGTTGTTCGACAGAGATAACGACAAACTTTTGGTTGCTAGTTACTAACTAATAAATTCGGTTGTAATAATGAATCTTGCGAATATGAAAATACGATTTGGTCGCTTGGAACCGAGTAGAACCGGGTATGGAAGATCTAGATCCGGTTCTGCATGCCCTAATGATGATGATGGTAGGTGTAATAGTCGCTTGGCGTGGAGGACATTGGTGCGTTGGGTGCATTTATGCTCTGGCAGTCAAAAGGTTAAAATAGATATAAAAAGAGAGGTCGAGTTCTGAAATGTTATAGAATATGGCTTTTTTGGATACCTACACATAATATAAGTATATTCGTTCTACTGTACATCACTGCATCATCAATAAATACTAAAAGTCAATGAAGCTAGTATTTTTGCTACTCATTGTTTGTTAAAATGTTGCATTGTAATAATATTGTTCATGTTCAGGTGGCATAATGTGAATACTGTTTAACTTAGCTGAATAATTACATATCTACGTGGGTTTATCTACATAGTAGGATAGCTTCTAGAAGATCGCTCTCAGACAAGCGAGGACAGCTCGACTGACCCACGCTGACTGGACGGTTCGCCGGTCTGAAAGCTATCTTATCAATATTTCCATTCTCACCTAACAAAACATTTCTAACAGAGAATCATTAGACTAGTTTTTTTGAGATTATAATTGTCACGGAACGTTATAATATTTAAATAGTTAATACTTGCGTTACCATTGTGTCAGTCATATGGCAAGGTGCTCAGAGCGACTAGGTACAGCCTACGATGCATCGCTACCTCCATCATAATTATACAACACTAATCCTAAAATGTTACAACTAAATACATGCAGTACATTCCAGTGATCGGAACACAATATTACAATCTACACATTTTGTCGATTATCAGTTAACTAATGGAAGTTGAAATAGCTATTAGTATCGTTCAATACAAATAGACTCGGAGCTGGCGTGATCGCGTTGCGTCACTACGATAAATTGTCGCAAATCGTGAACTCCCACGCTCCTGACTCACGGCGAGTTGTAGGGAACTGCACTTGGGGTTCGTTACCATCACTAAGTAAGTTCACTACTCAGTCCATTGTCTGTGCACTGTGACGCGGCCGCCGGGCGGGGCCTGCGCGTGCGGGCGCCGCTACGTGGACGCCATGAGCTTGGCGTGCGCCGTCACGTTGCGCTGGTGCAGGAAGCCGCTGCCTTCCTCCTCCTCGCCGTTGCCCAGTCCGTACTGGAAACGAAAAAATGATGCTTTTTTACCGAGAAGTCGGAAAAATTACAACTGTCATGATGTGATGATTCCTCGGAAGTACTTGGTATAGATAGGCACCGGTGTATATGCAGTTTGTTGCTTATTCCTCTCCATTAGATCTACTCTGTGGGTGGAATGTGCATGGGCAACAACAGTTCCTACTTTTCCAATTGAATGAGACTTGTGATTGGGATTGTAGCTTCTTTCTCTTTGTTTATCTGACATTCAAGAGAGAGAACATTTTGAGTTTTGAGTTAGTGTATTACATTGCATAGCTATATTGATCGACTATCAAAATGCCTTGAGTCTAGAGCATTTCGTAGATATAAGACACTACCTAATAAGTTTACTTCTGTTTTTACCCGATTGCGAAGTCCAAAAAGATGGCTATGTGTATGTAAGTATGTATGTGTATGTATGAATGCTCGTTTCTTTGTTCCCTCAAAACTCCAAATCATTCTTCGTTAGATTCGTCTTGGTGACGCGAGTATCAGTGACTACGTTAAATAAAAAAAAATGCCATATTTGGGGGGGCTTATGTCGAGTTCGTTTTTTTTTAGCATACAATAAACCTTCCATTACCCTGGCATGGGTATCATTAGTTTCAATTTTGTAATGTTGAGAATGGACTACTGCGTAGCACAGTCTACAAGTGCGTAGCACTGCCTACGAGTGCGTAGCACTAGAACTACGATCACCTAGAAGTAGGACCTACGAAATTATTACAAGTTACGAGTAAAATAGGTACAGTCACAGGTTAATAAACCACTAAAACTAACAACAGTCAATGGGGAAATTCCATTGGCTGCCACTATGCAGCAATGGCTTGTGCTACCAGTATTGCACTTAGGGACAACTTGTTCGCGGCCTGGCCCCGGTTATGTATGGAAATGAACACACGGGAAACTTTTACATGTAGCCTAAAGCACCCGGGGATAATGTAATTAATGTAGCTTCCCGTTTCAGAGGGAATCCGATCAGGAGTTCCGAAGATTACCTCCTACATCAAACAAATTTGACCTGTTTGTAATATCTAAACTCTACTCTATTTGTTTGTAAATACCTAGTAGAAGTATTGACGGTGACGGTGAGCCGCTAGCCGGTGAGCGGTCGGAACTAACCTGTAGTGCGTGCAGGTAGTGTTGCTGCGAGTGGTAGTGCGGCGTGGAGTGCGCCGGGTACGAGTCGTAGCCGGCCGCGTTGCTGGGCTCGCTTTTGATGTTGAACAGCGACGGGTTCGACAGGAAGGGCGCGGCGGGCAGGCCCAGCGGGTACTGCGCGTGCGCGTGGTGGGCGCCCTGCGCGTGCGCGTGCGCGTGCTGCGGCGCCGCGTGTCCCAGCGCGTGCGCGTGCGTGTGCGCGTGCCCGTGCGGCGACGTGTCCGGCGTCACGTGCGCCTCGCGGCTCTTGGCGCCGTGACTAGGCATGGACTGCGTCAGCGGCAGTGGCACCTCGGGGAGACTCTGTTTGCTGTCTGTAATAACGAGTTATCGTTAAATACTGTGCTGGTGTTGCTTCGTTCTTAGTTACTTTGAAGTAGTATTTACGTAAGAACTACAGGGGGGCGCGGGGGGGGTCTATGCTTTGCTTATTTTCGATGACATGTGGGGGGGGGGGGGCGTCTACATGGTGATTACGTTAGCAATAATTATTAACTTTTTACACAAATATTGTCGATACTTGACTGATTGATCCATTTACTCGCCAAAGTTGAATTGTTGAAGTCCTTTAGCCATAAGTTTATTTTCTTATATCTAGAATTATAAATGCTGTTCATGAATGAATAAAAAAAAATGCTTTTACCAACGTTTACGTAAGCATGTGAGGGGGGGCAGGGTAACAGCTGTGCTTACTTTAGCTGACAAGGGGGAGGGGGGAGTAAATAATTGTAGGTAATAAATCTGCTTAGGTACGTAATACTTGAACGGGCCCTTATAAGACTATGGGAAAACCAAAGAAACGATGAATTGACTGGGCGTGCCAGAAATGGTTGCGGGGTGATTCATGGTATGGCGACTAATAACACAGGTATGGAAGAAGACAGGCTACCTCTGAAAAATTGGGATAAGGGCAGGGAATTATGATAATGATACTACATTATTGTGTCGGGCAACGGAGAGTACCTACTTGCATAGACACAACCTTGTAGCCATGATTAATTATCCATCAGCACTTGCTCTAAAATACAGCCTTGTGGAATCGGAACTGTCGTACAGGTAATAGGTAGGTATGTGCCCGACCAAGTTATTGAAAATGGCAAACAATAATTATATAGGCATCATCACTGACGGGAACATCGGACTTGTAGCCAATCAGCCTGATATATATTGGTGGTCTATCGATCATAACGGTCCCGCATGATGAGAACCTCGTGAAAGCCGAAAAAGATAAACAAATCAGGTATCTTAGCGAAAATTGTGCCGATAGTCGTTTCAGCCCACCGCGCCTAGACTACCTAATACTTCACGAGGCTCTCGTTAGGCAGCTGGATCAAGGACTTGATTCAGTGCGCGGTACTCCTGGACACTGCTCGTATTGTTAGGAGGTTCCTCTCTCTGGACCCTGACCGCCGTGCCGGTAATTTGGGTAACCCTATTCCCGACACCGGTGGGCTATACTACTTAAGTTTGTTATATTTACCTAAGTACCTATAATGTGTTTTTTTAATATTGTTTTTAAATGTATAAATATGAAAAAAGGAACAAATGATTGTAAATAGAAGTAGTTACCGTCCATCCCTGGAGAGCTGAGCTCATCTTTCTTGTTGGCGTCTTGTGGCGGCTTTGTTCCGTTGCCAGACTTCTTTGGCTTACGTTTCCGCGTCTGGATGCCGTCCTTCCTCATTGCTAGAGGTCTGATAACATTTAATAATGGGTTATAGTTATAGGTCATTTGTCATTAATGGTAGCTAGGATATGATTTTTTTATATAAAGAGTTTTTGGAAAATTCGTGAAATCGTAGAGGTAACCACAATCGATGAATAAGTTAAAACCAATTTCGAACAGCCGACATAGGTCTAGATTCGTAAAATATGCAATATTTAATATACAATATGCAAGGTAAGAGCCGCTTGCTGTGCAAAACTAGTCACAGTGGAGCTGTTTTAAAAGGAAGGGTATACGTCTAGGGGGACGTCCGTCTTCCGATGAATGATGAAGTCGCATGACAATTGTTGCAGCTGCAGAACGTACCGGTTGATGCCGTGCAGCTTGTAGTAGAGGCCGCACGCGTTGCAGACAGGCTCGCCGTCGTTGTTGCGCCGCCACAGCGTGGTGTTGCGCGAGCCGCAGTTAGTGCAGCACTGCCCGTGGCGCCGCGCTGCCGACTGCGGGGGACACCAGGTTAATGTGGCGCTCGGGTGTGGCCGGCTTGTGTCGGCAGCACTCGTGCAACTATTACCGTAACCATCACCAAGGAACTGAACCCTGCTAGTATGGCCATGCTAGCTACTACTATCTCAGGACTAGGTCTCTTTATCTCTGAGAACCTCATCGCTGTTCATGAGTGCATTTTACGCGATATTGATAGATGTACGAGTACCTACTGAATTTAATACCTGCCTATTTATGATATATTATCTGTATCCAAGGAACTCTTAAGACTCAATTTTCACTATAGTGCGACCTTCGTCACAGGAGACAGTGATTCGATTATCGCGTATCTCTCCGCTACGGTCGTCTTCGCTTTGGTGGAAACCGAGCGTAAGAAGTTGTGAATCGTGGCTGGATGGACAAGGAGACGTGACAGCATCGGTACGAGCAGAACCAGACATATTATACATTCATGTAGGTAGGTAACGAGTGGCATCACCTGTCAAGTGATACCACTCGAAGACCTTGCTACTTTAATTTTCCAAACATGTGAGTGTCGAACGTTCAACAAATTTATGACCCTCATTAGGTTAGATAGTCTGTATGTAAGTAGTGTGGAACCTAAATTGCTTCTGATAACTAAAAGAAACTGTTTTTCTGTTGAATTTTTTATTCTAAATAAACTAGGTAAGTTAATACTGAGTTCGACTCTAGTCCCAAATTTGTACAATTAAGAATGTGCTACAAGTAGATAGTATTAGGTAGGATTGTAGAAAATAAAACATGCTAAAAACAAAAACAGTGAAAAAATAAAAGAAGCGTGCTTAGGTATAACTAAATTACACAAGGAGACCACCAAAACCAAGAACAGAACAAACAAAACCCAAGCACCTCACATGCACATATCGTTACAGAATCCACCACCAGTTAAGTCAGAGTGCTACAGAAGACACGAGACAGTCCCGTCCAGTGAGCCATCGCGCACTGCGCCGGCGCCGGTGACCAGCGATGCGCTGTGACACCACGCACCGCCATCTTGTACCGCATCACATACAATTACGCGCATGCGCTACAAGTTGCATTGTCCGAGGAGTGCGTGCCTGCAGGCGGGGCCGCCGCTCATTGGACGAGAGCTGTCCTATCTGTGCGCGTAGTGCGACGCGCCGAGATAACTAGCCGACGTTCTTGTTGTCGATCGATAAAGTCCAATATGCGCCGTTAACAGCCAGGCGCGGCTCCTGCGCGCGCTATCTGCCACCTATCTACTGATTGCCGCGACGTCTCGTTACTGCGTGACGTCACCGTGTAACACCGGCTGCGCCCGCGCACCGCTGTGCTTACTAACATGCAATTACCGATCGATTAGTTATCTCGGTGCGGTACGTTTATCTAATTCCATCGTCAATAATGGTTGGTTGCGGTGATCGATTCGGGAGGTGATATTACTGGGGAGGTACAATTTGTAACGGTGCAAGCGGAGTGCTACAAAGCGGCGCACTCGAAGTAGGGAGCGGTAGCGTGTAGTTTCCTAACACTCGCCAAAGCCCGAAAAGTAAGGATATCTACAGGAACCGCGGCGTGCGCGGTGGGGCGGTAGGAAGCATGCACTAGTCTACACGCCACCGACTCACCTTCTTCATGCCCCTGGCCATGCCCTCCACACTCATCCATCTCTGCACGGTGCCCTCCTTATAGAAGCGGGTGAGTAGGTCTGCGTCGGCACCTGTTCGAAAACAGAGCGCGTTACTATCGGTCGAGGGAGACTCACCAGCCGCTTGCTCGGCTTCACGAGCGGGCGGTTCACGCCGTTGATCTTGTGGTAGAGGCCGCACGCGTTGCACAGGTAGTGTCCCGTGGCGTCGCGGCGCCACAGCGGCGTGTTGTTGGCGCCGCAGTTGACGCACTCGCGCCCCTCCTCGTACATCTCCAGCACGCCATCTGTTCGCACGCTCGGGTCAGAGTGGGGCATAACTAGCGCACAGCGCGGTAGCGTCTGGTCGGACACACGACGACAAACGACGCTAAATACACCTTAATACTAATAAAGCTTGAGAGCAAACACTACAAAAGCAGAGTTACGGAACTCCACCAAAGCAGAAACGAGCGGAGTGGAGAGGAGAATTGCAACATTTAACCAGTCACAAGAGAGACGAGAGACGCGATGTTGATTTCGATCATTGTGATTGATCGCCGCGGTTCATGCACATTTCTCCGCTGCATTCGTCTCCGCTTCGGGGAATCCGCTCGCTTAGTCGAACAATTATGAAGTGATGTTTCGAGCTGCGAATGATGATGGAAGCTTAAGTATATATACACGTATCCTAGAGGTTACAGGAAAAGACAATGTTAGCCGTTGTATCAACCACTATCAGTTCCCATAGCCGGGGTCACACAGTGGCATGCGGCACACGCGGCGCCGGTCCATAGCGGGCGCTGCCGTGTCAACAAAGTTAGCATAGCTTCCGAGAAGATGGAACAACAACAGTAGCGATAGGGAGCCGCCATACACGGACATGGCACGCAGCTTACTGGCGGTCGCTGTAGAGTTATAGGTACCTTGGATCTTTAATGATTCGTGGGTGCTTCAAATCTACCTTAAAGAATTTAAAATAAATCTCGGCAGACACGTGGCTTTATAAATAATGCTGCTTATACATATCCAAATTAACCAATGTATATTTCCTATCAAGTCCCTGCGGTCACTGCGGCGCACGCAGTTAATCCCCGAGTAGGCACAGTTGTTAGTTGGCTCCGCGCGCCGCAAATATCGGCGTTATCACTATCCGGTGATAACGCGCCTCACATCTCTGCGCTAACCTCGATACATTCGCTTACAGCACTAATTGAACGCACCTAATTGCCCGAAAAACTAGCGACGCATTTATTTATATGAATCCAATTCAATTTAATTGTTCCGGTGCGGATGTCGAGCCGGTTCAGACTTGAAATATGACATTCTACATTATCAGAAACATCGTAAGAAAATAAATATGATTGAATTTTACATGTTAGTAGTAGTAGACGAGTTAAGTACCAACACTTAATTCGTCTAGGTACTACCTATGTAAAATCCACATTGTTACTACTAATATTGATTTAGTCACTTTTTCTTGTAACTTCTTACTCAACGGTTTGTACAGTTGTAATATTTTAGTTAACTAATAGTAATATGTACCTACCCATAGATAAGTCACTTGTGTGATGGTTGCGCAAGGCAGATAGGTTACTAAGTATAATATAACTAACCATATACTTAAATATACATATAAGAAACTACCTACTATTAAAATCCTTGCTGGACTATCGAACAATAAATAATAACTATTGTTTGCGGTTTATTACGATAATATGATGAGGATAATAAGAACATAGGCACCTAACTATCTGAACTCAAGTTTCCTTTGGATAGCGAACGCTCGAACAATATTACCACTTCTGACAGCTGTTAGTGAATTATCCTTAAGAAGTGTGGTTTGGGTGATATGCAGTAATTGAAAATAGAACATTCAGGAATATCAACTGTAATAAAATTAGTTTCCCGTACTTATCTGAATTAGATAACTTAGGTAATAGCACCATAGCATGTGATCTACATGAACTCGTACTCGTATGACAAGAGCTAACTGTATCTACAAAGTACGTCAAAAAAAAAAAAATCCTACTTTAACAGTAAATTATTTGTACGTAACCATGGTATATAAGATGATGATCATGATTTACAAAAACAAAAAATACCTACGTGTCCATTATTTTCCAATACTCTGACTGACGGACTAATTAGACTTCCAATAATTGATGGTGGAACTAAGCCTATTGTAACGTATGATGATTGTAACAGTTACACTGAAGCCTGTGCACTGTGCTTCCCGTGAACTCGCCAACTTGTGAATCAGCTCACTATCGCTCCTCTGACGTCAATCGCTGTGTTATTGTCTTCGGCGATGAACAATATTGATCGCAGATGCTAAATATACTCGGTGCAATCAGTTTTACCTACTTTTATTAGGCTACGAGGCAAAAATAATGTTTCCTAATTGTTTCCATGCATTCAACGTAGACTGATTTCTGGATTGAAATGTCAAAATGAACCAACGGTAACTTTTAAAAATGATGAATGTCCACAACTTCTAAAATTAGAGGAAAAGTAAATAGATCTTGAGTGTTTTGTTTGGACGGTAAGCTAGAGCGATCTATCCTCCTAATCAAAAACGTTACAATTTCCTCAAAGCTTAAGTGGCGTTGTTGATATCTATTTCCCTATAATTATAACTACTTTATAGGAGGGTATGAGTCCGGGCCAAAACCAAAATAACACTGTATTATTATACAATTAATCCAATTGTATTGTTCGACCATCGAGGTTATCTAGTAGGTAACTATTGAGAGTATAGTTAGGGAAATATAATGAATTAATCACAAGATTTCCCGTCGAGGATGTGACACTGAGCTACATTAGATATTACTGACACGTCAAGTGATTACTGCACTTATTCTAAATCGTAGCGACTTGCCGGTGCTCCAGAACTTGGCACGCTTGTCTTTTATCAATGGCTTCCGCCCACTGATTCTGTGAAACAGTCAAGTTAATTTCGCTACGATTTATCTTAAAGTGTGCTTCAAAAATGGTTAGTTACTTATCTATTTGAACAATAACAAATGGCGGGTGAGTATCTGAGTGTAACATGATAACACTCATCAAGAAGTGACTGACTTGAGTGTGTGACTATTGAAAGTAGAACTTAGACATTTTTATAAAGTTAACGTAAATCATTCAATAAACACGTATAATATCTACACATTGTGGAATAGAAACCTTTAGTGAACAACTAGAGTTTAAGTACAATAAGTCAATGGATTTAATGAAAAAGCAAGGAAAACATGGACGGACTGGTTCTAAGATACTGAAATGATTAACCAAGTAGTAGGTAAGGCTTAAAATGGTAAAAGGTAGGAAGACATCAAAAGTGTGCCACCAATAAAAGCAATGTAGACAGTATCCATTAGTCCAAGCAGAGAACCTGTAGAAAAGTTGTGTCTGCACAGGTATACAAAGCTGATGGGGACCTTAGCGACTTTTTCCACAGATTTATTTCTCCAATTTTACATTTAGGTTGTTAAGGAGTAAAGTGTAGTTACCGTAAGCGGTGGGCCTCTGCAGCGCGTCGTAGGGCGCGCACCAGGAGCCCATCACCATGTTCTGCGAGTACAGCCCCCCCGCCACCCCGCCCACGCCGCTCACCCCGCCGCCGCCCGCTGCACAACACAACACACCCACGTTACTCAACATGACAACAAACTACTTTCAGTACACAATACAAAGAAAAAGGAAAACTAACACACAATAAATAGAAAGGGATTATAGTTTAAACGTATAATCCTGAATGTTTGGGGGATGCGTCGCTTACCGCTATTCAAGATAGAGAAGATTACCTACTGGCGATAACAAGTAGTTCGTAGTAAACACTTACAATCAATGAGATTTAGATGAGATCGTGAACTTTGAAATGAAAAGATCAAACAGTGGAAGTTCAATAAAAATCAATGTCAACAAAACATTAAACAATCACGTGGATTTGTGTACTCTTGTTTCCTACTTATTAATAACTGTTGTTCAGTCGTCTCAAGTTCCGCCTGTATAGTTATTTAAAGTGAAACAGATTTTTGAAAGAAATACTATTGGATATAACGGACCTGCAAGCAGCGCCATGTTTTGCAACCAATTCGCGGGTAGGTGCATCGCGTCCATTGTCGGTCAATCAGATCCGAGTCGTAGCTCGAGAATAGCACTTGATTACTTAGTAATTAGTGTACTGTTCGATGTGTCGCGACCCGCGCGGTCAGAGGTCACGCTAGGACTGACCGTGCGTGGCGGCGCGCGCGCTGCCCTGCCCGCTGCCCGGCGCGGGCGCACGCGCTTATCGCCGCTGATTCACGACAGCCTTCTGCTGTTACGGCGGTACCGCAATTCACAAACTTTGAGCCACAATTTTCATAACAAACCTACGTACCTACGTAGACCACGTCTACTTCAACGACCACAAAGCTTTAGCAGGTAAAAGTTAAGACTGAAACATTCTTAAATCTACCACAAAACCCTAGGTTCTCTTTAAAGCAAAAATTACCTCAACTGTGGTATTGTTCGGCAGGTTGTCAATTTGAGCAACTATGAATGTGAACTACTATGTGTGTGTATACATTCAGGATACGGTAAAAACATTAAAAGGTAGCTAGGTAATCAGTGAGGAAAATTGATTATGATAAATTTCACGAAAATCAGACCAGTTATTACAGAGAGACAATAAAATATACCTATACAGAAGAAGAAATCTAAAGATGATAAAACGAAAAACGGTCGAGGAATACATATTATTAACAAGTTTCTTTTAGAAGTACTTTTACAGTAAGGACTGTAACTGTTAACATACTGTATTTGGTAATACTGATTAAATTAATTGCATATTATGAAGCTTTGAGTGCATGTAAATTAATAAGCAGTTGTCGCTCTCGCTCGTCACTCACAGGGGACTCCTCCCGATCAAACAAAAACAAGTCGTTTATCCTGCTTAAGGGAAACATCATATCGGGTGGGAATTGGCTCACGATACTGAATCACTCTGCGGTCGCAGCCTTCGCGTAGGTAAATACTGATAGTGCCGGACGCACGAGCTCCTTCCTCTAACCAATTGGTCAGGATCTGACCGAATGCGCGGCATGGTCGGGGCACTTCGATCATCGATCAAATATATGTATGTGTATAATGTAGAACCAACAGATTTACTCCTAAGAGATTGTGACATAGGTAAATTCCTAATGTCTATTCTACGTAGGTATAATTAAAATAAACGATTATTTATAATACACAGAACCCTGGCCGGGCCACGATAAGATACCCACAATTATGTTAAATATATGACTGATAACAAAACTATCAGACAATGCGCCGTTATCATATACTTTGTAATTAACATTTTATCTCTGTTCGTTTAGTTTATTAATTCGTTATTTTTATGCGGATATCTGGGTTCAGCTCGGGCTAAAGTCTTGGCTGTTTATCAGGGAAAGGAATAAAATAGTTTTGGACAAAGAGTTTAGTCAAGTTTTGCCTGTTGGGTTGTTGTATTTTTATTTCGTGAAACTGGTAGTAAAGTCACCGATAATTTGTCTAATGTTTACCCACAAAATATTCGTCATTGCAAAGCAAATCATTCCATTGACAATTCGGAGTAGAGTGGCCGCCGCCGGCCTCATTCAGTGACCTGGTTGGTTGTCTGCAAGTATTCTCCCGGGCCCTGCTGCCGCACGCCGCTGCCGGGCTCCGTGACTACCTAGTCACCTGCCCCGCGATATCTCCCACTACTTCTGTAGTCGGGTAAATCCCATCTTAGTTCACTCACTACATTATCCTCCCGCCCGCGTCAATCGCCGTTGGTTAGGAATTATTCACGTTAATAATAGAATTTCAGTTATTGTTAACGTGCTGATAGGGATAATTCTTGGTAACTGTTGTTATTCAGTTTTTTTCCTATAAAGAACTTTGTGGCTAATTGCTGTGTCATCTGAGCGAGATAGCTACAGTTTTGCGATATAGTTTGTTTTTTTTTACGCATGAATCTTTCTTCCTCGTAGTCTCATTCATAATAATTCGCTACGTTTCATTCATGTGAACAGTTGCGGTTGTAACTTTTTTATTCTAGCTCATAACATCACTGTTTGATTTATTAAAATACAATTCCCGTTTCATAAATACAAACATTTTACCTTGTATCACTCGTTCATTCAGATCGTTTGTTGTTTACAAAAAAAAAACCATTTAATGTGCAAAACAAGAACGAATGCAGGTCCATTCATCGCACGAATAATTCCTACAGAAATATTGATGAGATGAATGATGTATAAATAGCCGTCGCATCATAGTCTATCGGTCTGCGTGATACTGTATCAGCGAGAGACAAAGGCAGTGATTGGAGCGGTGCGCGGTGGCGTCGCGTCGTGCGAATTCCTCTGTTATCTGCTCATGCCCTAACGGCTGACTCATCATAGTTTACTTGTTATTTATAACGCGTGCTTATCGACACATCACTCTATTTGTCTCTATGGACTATGCACTAATTGTATTGTTGTTAAGTTGTAAAAACAAAGCTATGCTACCGCACGCACTGACGCACTGCATGCTATTATCGACTATTTCGATTATTGATAAACTATTACCACTTCAGTTCTAAACTCCTAATACTTACTCCACACTTACATTGCAATATAATGAGACAGCCGCTTGTAATTTATGTAGATAGGCTATAAGGCTGTGTATAATATTTAGATGGATATTAATTTGATACCTATAATCACTGATTCAAAGCAAAACTTTTGTTTGACATATCTCAAACATTTGGGTCGGAGTATTAAAATGTTGCGTGGGACCGGGCAGCTGATTATTTTTTCGCGATTATGATGTTGGTCCCACGAAAAGTGATTCACTTTGATAGTCAGTAGCACACCCTTTCATATGACTATACCCTTTCTATTACACGCTTCGTGTTCGCCTTGCTGGGTCTCCTCTCTATACGAACGTTGGCTGTAATCCAGCAGGCGCTTGGTAGATGGCACATACCTTCAAGTAGGTATGTATTCGGTTTTAAAACATGCCGCCGGATTCCTCGTGATATTTTCCTTCACTGTTTTGTGAGCAGTTATTAAAAGGTAGGTACTGACCGTAGGAGTCGTGGTGCGTGGGGTGGTGGTGGTGCCACACGTTCTGGTGCGGCGCGAAGTGCGCGGCGTACTGCTGCAGGCGGCCGCCGCCCGCCACGTAGCCGAGCCCGTAGCCGTCGGCGCAGTCGCCGCCGCCGCCGCTGTAGCCTGCGCCCGTGCCGCCGCCGCCGAACATCGCTGTGCCGCTGTGCCGCCGACTGCTGAGCCGCTCAGCGACCGCGCATCACACGCGCACCTGGCTGAGAGAAGAAAAGCGACGTTAATGAATATAGCAACACTTACTAACCTTAAATAGTTTGCACTCTTTGTTAAGTAGTAGGTCAACAAGGGGACGTAGAAACAGCGGTAGGGTGTGGATGCGGAGCTCTTCTCAAGCTATCTCCTAGAAATATGCAGTCCAAGTGTCCAACGATGATGTGGAAGTGGCGACGTTTTGAGGTCACCACTTCGGAAGTATTGACATAGAAGTTTTATGTTCTAATAAGAACAGTTTGGGAAACAGCTGTACCTAAGTGGTAGTGCAAGCGATCAAGCGATATTGTTTTATTCCAGCATGAAGAGTGTGAGTGACGGAGTAATTTTGGAAATCTCTGGGATGGCAAGACATCTGCGATACTTCTGGTGTTGCAGATTGTGTATAAATAAACGGGCGGTGCCATCGCTTGGAAGTTATGATACGAGGATATTAGCAGTAAAGTTAAGGATGTTATAAATTGTAATGGTTCTAATTGAAGCGTGCAATTCTGGTTTAACAGGAAAACCAAACAAAGGAACGGAAAACATATTATGTAACACAGATTGTTTGTACTGAAAAAAGTGTTTCCTTCTACGCTGCTCTAGCTTTCCAGGTGGAACTGAGTGGTTGGGCAGCATTGTGTCTATCTCTTGGATCAAGTTCCTCATACCTCTAAGATGGTTCAGCTAGAGTTATACCCGAGTTTTACAAATGCGAGAATATAATTGAGGTAAACGCTCAATTAACTTGTATCTCTCTTGCTTATTATGTGCGAAACCGCGAAGAAAACAATTAATTAACTTAAAGGCATGAACCACACGAGGTTGACGTCAATTATCATATCGTGCGCGAATTGACGCAGATCTATGTACTTGTGGGGATTCGAATTATATATATTACATTAGCTAATCATGAGGTAAACAGAGGCAACAACATCCCGTCTTTGTTTACAAATTGCTGTGACATAGATCCTGCGGAATGAAAGCCGAGACTGGCTTCATATGAACGTATGAAGTAATCTCAGATTAGTAATTCTGGTTTTTGTTTCTGCTGTATCGTGTGGTTAGTGTCTAACCTGGTGTCAGAGTTCTAATGACGCGCATGGGCCTCTGACTTGGCTTAACCTGAAATTGAATTATTATGCCTTATGTCCGTGAATCTCCTCAATCATTTAGATGCATTTTTCTCGTTATATTGCTAACGAACATATGATAGATTCTTAACTTTGTCAATTTTTATAATATGGAGGTCTCTCAATCCAACAATGGACAATGTGTGTAAATAATAATTTAAAAAATACATTATTATCATGTCCGAGTAACATGAAGATCTCGCGCCATATGTCGGAAAATCGTACTAAAGCTATTCCGTAGTTTTCAATACGAGTTTTACCACGCAGCAGCGGTTACACCTGGTCCATGTTATGGTGGTTGCGACAGACTGGCAGGCGGAAGGCGGAGGTGTCTGTTCAGGTGACAGACTCCGCAAACGTGTCACCAGCAGGTCACTCCCTGAGGCGGCCTGGGATCTTTGTGTCGCCTTCCGACACCCGGTACATCTGTTGAGGACAGAGAGGGAGGTTGTGTCCTCCCACGCCGTAGTCCTGTACCAACCGGACCGCGACAAGACTCTTGCATTGCCCAGTTTAAGCAGCGCCTTGTCGTTGGAGCAGTCTGCGCAGTGGTGACAACCGATTGTCGGAGGCCGACCTACACGGCACAGATACTCTCCGAAGCAGCCACGTCACGAGAGAACAGTGTCACCCGGAAAGTGAGCTCCACTCCCTGTCACTCCTTCATCACGGAGAGGGCTGTACTGTATGTCTAGCAGTGGACACTGGACAGTGGTATGCTGATTTTATTAATTCATTGATCGTGCATTAAAAGTTCAAAAAATTATTGTTTGGGTGAGCAGGTATTTGTCAAGAATAGATGTTTTACAAGTGTCACGTTATCGAGTGTTTCGTGAGTCGATACAGTTGATGTTGATACATCGCGCGCCGCCCCTATCGCGCGCAACCGCGCCCGCGCAGCTACTGATACGACACGTACTTGTTCGCACCTACCGACACCTGTCATAAACACGCGCATCTCGCCATTATGCATCTTATTACAATGCACTATGAGTGTCGCAGAATTTAGTGCAGCAGCAACTATAACGTTGTTGGACAGTGTTGCCACAGTGACTTCGTTACCTAATCTATCGTTTTATTGAAACACTATCGTTGCGACAAAACTGTGTCAGTAATGACAATGGTTTTAATTAACGATTACATACAAGTTAACGTGAATGCATGAAATACGTGGCTTGTGGTTATCGCACGAGTATACGCGGGCAATAATTGTAGAGCACTGAGCAGTGTGCAGCTTTAACTGGTCAATGGCGATAACATATAAATTTCAGTATGGAAATTATGTTATCTTACAAGGAAAAAATATACTAGAGGTCTAAATATCAAATAACTAGTTCCGTCAGCTGCGGATTTTGTAATCAATAAATTAACAGTTAATCATTTATTATGTGCCAATTCAGAATTAGCTTTTTCAGATAACATTATTTAAATGCCTATGATTGAAAACATAAATTGTAAAATGTTAATTTTTTGAATTTATAATATTTATGGTATACATATAGAGTATTCTATTCTCTTATATTCTAAATAGTAAAACTAACCTGTAGGTATTATCAAAATTACTCAACATAGAAAACCAATGAGCCAATACTATTTAAAATAAGTTTTGTAAAAGAGTCTGTAGGTTAAACAAACAATAATAATGGAGGTTCTGTTTTGAGCGTTCCCGTAACTCTTATTACAAGTGGTATTATTAGAGCGCGTACGTCCTACGCGCCTGCGCGGTCTCAGCGAGCGTCGCCCGTAACATAAAGTGCACTACATACGGCCATTTTTAGCGTCCTCGCTAAAATCATAAGCGCGGGGTTGTGATGCGTTTTGCATGTTCAGGGCGAGGTGCGCCGCCGTCCGCGTCGTCTGTCGCACACTTTATTGTGACGTGTGGTACCTTCGCACAGAAGGTCATCTGTTCTCATTGTGCGATAACATTGGTACTCATGTATTAACACGAATCACAATGTAGTAAATAGTCACACGGGCCTGACTCACCTGCATGGTAATATTTTGCCACTGACAGCGTTTGTTTCGTAGGCTGCTACGAAAAAAACGCTGTCAGTTGTGATTTTCGTAGCAGAGGTTTTCGTAGTAGCGGTATTCGTACTAAAGATTTTTGTTGAAGCGGTTGAAAATGTAGTTATGAAAACTACTTTTACTGGTAGGCGGTTGAATGAGCGATGGTACTCGTAGTATGAAGGTCTGCACGCACTGGTGAACGTTACTGAAGGTACGTACCACTGTACCACATTTCCCCATGCCTTGCACAATAATTGGTGACAGTATCGAAGGATTGTAGTCGAATTGTTACGTACCTTTGCATTGCTCTGCTGTTGGAGGTATAGCTGGGACACCTCTCGGTGGTAATATGTAACTTATGGCCCTTCCTCGGGACCGGTTCACGTCGTGTAGTTTTAGTTAACGTAAACCTGGCCCGTTTTAAGCAGCAATCATGTTATTTCATTTTAGTTTTTGACGGTATTTTGTTGGATTTCTGGAGTTGGCCTACTGTGTTCTTTATCTCGACACGTACGAGCGGCCGTTATACGGGCGGCGCGCGGTGGTGGCTGAGGCTCGGGCGCATCTCGGATGCATCATATTTTACCAGTTTATGCGCTGCAGACCTCGTAACAAGCACTATCGGATCGGACTGCACTGCTCTGAAGATGGCAATGTCTTACATGAAAGTATTTGCCTAACCGGCACGGTTGGGGACTCTCGTACGAAAGGGCAAATGTGGAGTAAGCATCGCTGCAGAATTTTATAGAAGATGATGATCATCATTTTCTTCGTGATGCTGTTTTGCGAAACTTTGGTTAGACTCCCTGCCTGGTAGTGCATACAAGTTGTGAACCTATGTACGTTGACCTGTGTTGACCCACGAGCTACCGTATGTAAATATAACTCATGTGTGTGTGTGAGCTTGCTTACGATGTGTAAGACAGTGCAGAAGGTGCAGTACGTGTATTCCGTAGTAGATCCTCTCACGAGTCCTCTGCACTCAGTATAAGGTTTTATTAGATCACTGCATTTTACGTTACATGTAACACTGTTAAAAGTTAGGTGTTGTAAACTAAACATACTGAGCCCCATATACATACTTATATGACATGTATCTTAGCGTTAGATACTGATGATGAAACTCTACAACGTTGTAAGTAGATGACCCTGTTTTGTACAAAATTGAGAGGCATATTTTTTGTAAACGGAATCCCGAGCTCGTCTCATATTGCCCCACTCGTGTTCGTTATGACAAATTGCGGGTAATTAACGCTTGTGTGATGTTCGGATCGGGTCCCACGTGTCACGCGGCGGCTCGGGTTGCATTACCGCGCCGGCGCAGATTTATGCGCGCCCGAGCGGCGGCGGCGGCGGCGCGGCGGCGGCGGGGTCCACTCCTGCGCAATTTATAGCGGTCGCCGGCAATTAGGCGCACCATACACACCACCACTCCGCTGTAAGTCAGTGCTGCTAAGTATTACTATTTGCGTCAGATTACGTGTTCGAGTGCATACCGACACACTTTACAACGAACAGAACTCTTGTACTTATCTACGTCGGGTTCGTAAAAAACATTGAAATCCGTGAGCTTCGCTGGGATACAGTAAGTACAGTAGGTACAGCTAGTATAGATAGGTTTGCATTTTGCTCAGAAGTGGAACAGCATACATGTTAAACTTGTAAGGGGTTTCGCAAAGTATTGGGAATCGCGGGTGTTAACTATATTTATGACTCAATCGGGCCATGAAGTTGTATCTGCCATGTAGCGGGCGGACCCGGCGCCTCACGGACATAAACTGTGCGTACACGGCGCGGCGCCGGCTGCTGAATGCTGTCTCACGCCCACGTCGCGCGTCGTCACACGCATTCCTAGCGCTTTTAGTGGCCACATGTGACATAAAATAATGTTACGAGCTGGGTATGAGATAAATTAATTACTACCGATTAAACAACACAATAACTTTATTAATCACAAAACAACTTATACTTAATCACAAATACACTACTGATCACTATTCGCTTAGATATCGCACTTGTAGTTCACTTGGATTCGCTTCGTTGTGTCGCTAAAACAAGACTGCCGGTCGCGGCCCTGAGCGCTCTATTTATACTCGCCAACAGACACACCAGAATAACCACGAACATTCGAGAGGGTCATAAAAAAAACACTAACAAAAAATAGCAGGTAGATACAAAAAATAGAGGTACCTACTAAAAACAAAGTAGGTATAACCTACTTGTACAAAACAAGCAAATATGAACCTTATGCCCTAGGCGTACGGTCGAAATTCTAATGTCTTTGTATAAATAGGTCGCGAGTTTGTACCTACCTAACTTTAAAACTAATAATAATAGAATTCTCTCGAACTTCTAACGTACACACACTGTAATCACTGGCTTTCTCGAATGTTCTAGTAGGTCCGATGTAACACTGCCCCCTCCTTAGACATGCTCGTCCCGAGCATCATTAGTCCCGTAATATCGCGCCAACCGGTCTACATGCACAATCTTAGGCGCACCTCGTGGACCCTTCTGTATTCGGTAGGTGACATCGTTGATCCTAGTCACGACTCGGTATGGCCCATCCCATTTTGCTTGTAACTTCGGAGACTTTCCCTTGCTCCGCACTGGGTTATGCAACCACACCAGTGAACCCTCGTCGAAACCCCTACCGTTTGCCTTCCGATCATAACGGGTCTTCATCTTCTCAGACATCTGTTGGCTGGATTGTCGGATATGCTCATAAACATCGTTCAACTTATTACGCAAGTCATTCGCGTAATCTGTTACGCTACATGGAGCATCAGGGGGAGTTCCAGTGATTAAATCAGCAGGTAACCGTAATTCCCTTCCAAAGTTCGCGAAGGCTGGTGTCACAGTCGTACTTTCGTGGACTGCACTTCGGTAAGACAGAAGAAACGGCTGTATGTGCTTGTCCCAATCCCTTTGCCGGCTTTCCACAACTTTCGCCAGATATCTCTCCAACGTTTGGTTGAATCGTTCCACCATTCCATCGGATTGTGTGAGTTCTATGTATTGTAAAGCCACCATTTTACATTTAGTTATCTTTTTTTTGACTTGAATATGCCCTGGCGGCTGAGAGAATGTCATGCTCACTCAAATGTCTCGGTGATGGTGGCGGGTGTGTCGGGTCATTTAATTCCCTTCAATATGGTCGAGTGGAATGATGCTGATACATGCGTCATGTTCGTGAACGGGCGCTGTCAATTGAGACTGGTCAACTCTCAGCTGCCACGGTTAATTTTAATTTATTAATTTTTTAAGTTGATTTAATCTTTTCTCTGGACGCTCTTAATGTGCACGTCTTTCTACATCGTTCTCACATATATGTATAATCACAACATGAATGATGTAACCAAGATTTTGTAACAATATTTTGATTGAAAAGAGTGTCCATGGAGTTTCTTGCCCGTTCTTCTCCATAGAGATCTACGCTAGGGAATGGGCATCTACAGTACTTTCTCAAGTTATTATGCCTTGTGACTGTGACTGTAGCTTTGATTTAGTTTTGTATTTTTGACATTCAAAAGTGCCGTAATGGTCTAATTGAAATAAATGATTTGAGTTTTGAGTTTTGAGTTTTGATTGTGGGTGGTAAGAGGTGGTTCTGGTTTTATGGGTACCCATTAACCGACAAGTCTCTTGAAATACTTGCGATTCAAAATTTCTTCCTTGATCGCTGTGTATTTCTAAGGGTACTCCAAAACGACAGAAGACTTCTTGAACTAATTTATCTGCGACAGTTGTTGCTTCTTGGTTAGGAATGGCGAAGACTTCCGGCCACTTTGTGAAGTAATCCATGACCACCAGGAAGTACCTGTTTCCGCTCTCGCTTACTGGAAACGGTCCCGCAACGTCTAGTGCTATCCGTTCCCAAGGGGCTCCAACGTTGTACACTTTTAATGCACCTCTGCTGCGTGTCTGGGGTCCTTTCACGGCCGCACAACTGGTACATTTGCGGCACCAGTCCTCCACATCATCACGACAATGGATCCAGTAAAAGCGTTCGCGAATTTTTAGTAGAGTCCTTTTTACTCCCATATGTCCTCCAGAACATCCATCATGGTAGAGCCGTAGAACATCCGGTACCTTAGCTTTAGGGACAACCATTTGTAGATGACAGCTGTCCCCTCTAGCGTTTTCCCATTTACGGCACAAGACTCCATCCTGGATCACCAAGCTGTTCCATTGCGCCCAATAACTCTTCGTGATGGAACTCATCGCAGCCACATCACTCCACTTGGGTTTAGGAACACCAGCTTTGATCCACTCGAAGATCGGTTTGATGTCCGAGTCATTGTGCTGAGCTTGCTGTAGGGTCTCTTTCCATTCATCGCTGAGATCGGTTCTAAGCATCCTCACGGGCACTACTTCCTTAGTCTCTTGCCTGGCACAGTGCTTACAGTCTTCAGGACAAGGTCTTCTTGACAAGGCGTCTGCGTTACCGTGAGTTCTCCCACTGCGATGTTCAGTTACGAAATCAAACTCTTGTAGTAGTTCTATCCATCTCGCCACTTGCCCCTCTGGATTCTTGAACTGTAATAGCCACTTCAGTGCAGCGTGGTCAGTTCGTAATTGGAATTTGCGTCCCAGCAAATATTTACTGAAGTGCTGCACTGTCTTTACTACAGCGAG
Organism: Xestia c-nigrum; assembly: GCA_916618015.1. Classification (NCBI taxonomy): domain Eukaryota; kingdom Metazoa; phylum Arthropoda; class Insecta; order Lepidoptera; family Noctuidae; genus Xestia; species Xestia c-nigrum. The sequence goes on along the minus strand of OU745246.1, from coordinate 336,258 downwards.
TAGCTCCCGTCTTGTAACGCAGTAATTTCTTTCTGGTTTGGATAGGTACTCTCTGGATGCTTGTTTTGTCCAATGTATTATGTTGCCGTGCCCTAACCGGGTTTCATGTTGGAACTTCCTTACGTAGTATGTATGTAACAACTGAATGTACACGTGAATGCAATAAAGAATTTGAGTTTGAGTTATTTCTACTTGCCAGTAGCCACTCTTCAGATCAAGTGTGGTAAACCACTTCATACCAGTCAGCGTGTCCAGTGTGTCATCGATCCTAGGCAGCGGGTAGCTGTCCTTTTTCGTGACGTCGTTCAGTCGTCGATAGTCCACACAGAAGCGCATACTGCCGTCCTTTTTCTTTACCAGGACCACAGGAGAACACCATGGACTCGATGAAGGCTCTATAACACCGTCCTTCACCATTCCCTCAATCATGGTTTCTACCTCTTTTTCTCGTGCAACTGGCAGTCTTCTTGGTCGCTGACGGATAGGTAACTCGTTACCTGTATTAATCTGGTGCTGAACAAGTCCAGTTCTCCCTATGTCAGCATCATTCGAAGAGAAAATGTTGGCGTACTGAAGTAACATCTTCTTAGCCTTGTCCATTTCTCCTTTAGTTAAATCGCAGTTTTCCAAAAGCGTTGACACGTCAAATTTTGAACTGCGAACTTCATTTCCGGTAGGGACATCTTGCAATTGTCGCATCCAGGCTACTTCCTCGCAAGTGCCGATCAAGGTGCCCTTCTTAATCACTTGCTCCTGGTCACTTGGATTCAGTATGCGTACTGCTGAGATGTTGGTGGCTTTGACCAGAGTTCGTGCCATCTTCCATGGGAAGTCATTGTTCACCCTTTCTATTAGAACACTTCGATCTTTTTTTCCAGAATTCCGTGGCAAACAAATTGGCACAATCGTTTCTGATCTGCGAGGGAGAATAATCTTCTTCAAACAGTACACTTTCCCTGACGGTGCACCTTCCATGAAGACTTCCTCTGAACCACATTTCAGTACTCCTTGATCAACGTCGATCTCACAACGATATTTCCGCATGAAGTCCAAGCCCAAGATGCAATCGTCCACTATGTCAGCCACGATGACATTCTGCTTGTAAAATCTGTCACCCAATTTTAACTCTACCTCCTTCTTGCCTCGGACGGTTATGTGCTGACCGGTAGCTATTAGTAAATGTATACGGTCGTGCTTATTGAAGTAGTCCCCAAGAAACCGACTTGCTAGTTTGGAATTGACGACCGTGTGAGAAGCTCCAGTATCCAACGTCAATTTGCATGGTGTTCCATTGACTTCGCCTTTGATGGTCAGGCTGTTCCCGTCATGTGCTTGCGAGATCAAGATTCTCGGGGCTCTTTCAATACCAGCCAGCACCCGCCCCCCAGTCCTGGCATTTACTCGTTTCCCTGCTGTGGCTGGGCAGTCACTTCAGCCACTCTTCCCTGCTGATCTTCTCTCGGGGTGCTGCGCTTAGGGCAGCTGGACCGAAGATGACCCCTTTCTCCACAAGTGTAGCACCTAGGACTATACCCCTGTGGGCGGTCGCGTACAGGTGATGCAACAACCTCCCTGACATGGTGCGTTCGGTGGTCTTGCCTCACTGCCTCTACTTCTAAGGCATGGGCCAAGGCGTCCTTCAAGGTCTCATGATGCCCCAGTCTCACGGCAGCTCTAACTTCTAAGTCACGTATTCCATCAACGAAGGCCTGTACCAGATTTCCATCAATCAGCGCAGGGGCAGACTGGTAGGCTTTCCGAACGAGTTTTTCAACTTCCAGAGCCCACTGCTGTAGGTTCTCGGTACTACGTTGTACACGGTCCTTCAACTTGGCACGGAATACGTGCTCCAGGTGCGCGTCGCCGTATCTGGACTCCAACGCCTCCAGTAGCTGCTCGTAGGTAACGTCCTTGCCGAGCGCCTCCAGTATAGTTAGGGCCTGGTCTCGGAGGCCCAAGGTGAGCGCGGTCATGGCTTGTGGTTTGGTCCATCCATTCGCCTTCATGACGGCCTCAAACTGGATTCTGTAAGCCGACCACGAAGATGTGCCGTCGAACGGAGGCACTTTAAAACCACGCGAAGAAGGTGCAGCAACCACCGAAGCTACAGTTCCACCTTCAGTCTTCAGTTCGCTCAAAGCCTTCTGCACCCCAGCAATCTTAACTTCGGCCTCCGAGATGCGATTCTCGTGCTGGTGGACCTGATCTTTTATCACTTTCAGGTCCTTGCCGAAAGTTGCATGAAGATCCTTTATGAGGATCATCTGCTCGTCTTGGCGGCGGACTTGCTCCTCCTGGCGGCGGGCTTGTTCCTCTTTGTCTTGCTGCAACTGCTCTTCCAACCGGCGAGCCTGCTCCTCTTGACGGCGAGCCTGCTCCTCTTGACGGCGAGCCTGCTCCTCCTTGTCTCGCTGCAGTTGCTCTTCCAATCGGCGAGCCTGCTCCTCTTGACGGCGAGCTTGATCCTGCAGCAGCGCCATTAAAGCTGACAAGTCTGGCGCCCTTGATGCTGGAGAAACTCCGGATGGCCCAGCGACTGGCTGTGACGTAGGCTGGACACCACCCGGTGTCTGTGTCGGAGAATCCCCAAACCGCCTTTGGTCCATATCCTGCTGTCGCTGACTTCTGGTACGGATACCGTCCGTGTCGTCCTTTGGTAGGATTGGCATAATTTATCTCTCACTTCTGACACCAATTTGTTACGAGCTGGGTATGAGATAAATTAATTACTACCGATTAAACAACACAATAACTTTATTAATCACAAAACAACTTATACTTAATCACAAATACACTACTGATCACTATTCGCTTAGATATCGCACTTGTAGTTCAATTGGATTCGCTTCGTTGTGTCGCTAAAACAAGACTGCCGGTCGCGGCCCTGAGCGCTCTATTTATACTCGCCAACAGACACACCAGAATAACCACGAACATTCGAGAGGGTCATAAAAAAAACACTAACAAAAAATAGCAGGTAGATACAAAAAATAGAGGTACCTACTAAAAACAAAGTAGGTATAACCTACTTGTACAAAACAAGCAAATATGAACCTTATGCCCTAGGCGTACGGTCGAAATTCTAATGTCTTTGTATAAATAGGTCGCGAGTTTGTACCTACCTAACTTTAAAACTAATAATAATAGAATTCTCTCGAACTTCTAACGTACACACACTGTAATCACTGGCTTTCTCGAATGTTCTAGTAGGTCCGATGTAACAATAATTTCAGACAATTTCGACGCTCACCGAATTCGGATGGCGGAGTAAGAGTGTGAACACTGTGAACAGTGCTGCATGTATAAGAGTTTAGCTTGTGTGTGACTGTGCGTGCCCTGGAGAGCAATGTTGGTGTTTGTGTATCATCTGTATAGTAGGTGTGTGGAACATACAGGTGGTGAGCGTGTAACTCGCTGGCACGCGCTGCCGGCGCCGCGTGCCTCACATTCTGCGCCCTCCACCCGCTCCCGAGAAGCTTCCCTTCAGCGTTATTATTCCGTACATTCCACAGGATGACAGGAATGTGGGGTTAAATAACACCTCAGTCTTAAATCACCGCTCTTTCAAAGTTCTTCACACATTTGCTTAATTATAATATATGGCGCCGAGAAGTCAATGAGAATAGAAATTTAAAGTTTCATGTTTACATTTAAAAGATATCTAGCGTAAAGGAAAGATGTAAACTCAAACTTAAAACATGTATTTTAATTAGACCAATACAGGCACTTTTGAATGAAAAAAAAAGAAAAGCGAAGCCACAGTAAAAGTCACAACACAAGGTAGGTACAATAACTTGTGAAAGTACTGTAGTTGTCCATTCCAAAGCGTGCTTACATCTCTGAGAAGAATGTTAGTTACATGATTTATGTTGAGGTTATACATAGGTACCTATCCGATAATGTTACAACGATGTAGAAAGACGTGCAAGGAGTAAAAGATGTAATCAAAAAATCAATATTAAAATCCTTTCGATGAGAAACTTGTGAAAGACCGGAGAAGAAAACGTTTCTGAAATATTTAAATAAATAAATAAATAAATATCGGTGGACTTAACACACATCGCCACCTAGTACCACACTAAGCAAAGCTTGTATCGTGGACACTAGATAGTTGATATACTACATATATATACTTTTTTATTTGTAAATACATACTTATCTATCTATACTTATAATAAATCTGTAGAGAGGTCAATTCTGTACATGAAATATATTTACAAAATAACTATCGGGGGGTGATTAGTGATCGATACTGATGCCAAAAATGCAATCAGTAAAATTTTTGTCTGTCTGTCTGTCTGTCTGTCTGTCTGTCTGTATGTTATTTATAGAAAAAAAAACTACTCGACGGATTTTAACGAAACTTGGTACAATTATTCTACATACTCCTGAGCAGGTAATAGTATACTTTTCATCACGCTACCATTAATAGGAGCAGAGCAGTGAAAGGAAATGTTGGGAAAACGGGAGAAGTTACTTGGTTTTTTTAGCTTCCGTCGCGTGTGCAGCCTTAATGGTTAAAGCTACATAGAAATCATGTATGACGGAAATATTCCACATAAAATTATATAAAAAATATCCCAAGACAGCATATGTCTATCTTTTATAGTTGACTCACAATAACACGTGTAACTCCCGATAGCTTAGCAGTTCGGAGATTTTTTATTATTATATTTGTTTACTCTTACGTTTATATCATCACGCTATGACCCACATAAAACATAGGATACATTTTATTCCGGTAGTAAGATCCCATGGGACAATAATCAAACTTCACGCGGGCGAAGCCGCTGGCAGAAGCTAGTTATACATATAAACATCCATGACTCGGAAACAAATGTCCATGCTCATCACACAAACATATTTTGCTCCTACCGGGATTCGAACCCAGGACCCTAAGAACGTAAGGCAGCGTCACTACCACTACGCCGTTCGAGTCGTCATTTAATTAGCCACATTACTTAATAATAATAATTGTCCTCGATACGTGACAGCAATTTATTATTCAGTGTAGGAATACCCGCTGCAGCAACAAGTAATACTTGAGGAATGTCACATCACGCGGTGACACACTAATGATCATTTTCCGCGGAGAGTACGAGACGAGAGCTCTTTGTGGCGAGATAAGTGATAAGCGGCCGACGTGGTAATTTCAGAGCTACTCGCGAACTTGTACTAATTACTCATAATTAGCAGTGGACGCTCGAGCAACACCAGGAGCAACATAATTATCTACAGGTATATTGTAAACAAATAAAAAGGTAGGTAAGTATTCAATTAAATATTATGATAAATTTGTCGTATAGCAGATATGCCTTGTAACAGTTAAGTACACAATAATAAACCGTCGTCCGCTGGGCGCGGCTCTTTATCTGCTCGCTCCTGTATCCATTAGCTCGTCATTATCCTGAACATCGTCCTCCGATGTTCATCATAGATACCAACAACCTCCGCTAGAGCCATTGCCCTTGAACTACGCTACGAATGTTCCGTGCTAAACTAATTATTTAGCTGAGCGCACGCTGATATTTTACCTTATTCCTTGGCAGTAAGGTCGAGATCGTGGTGGCGGCGGCGAGAGCGTGGTCGGTCGGCTCGGCGCGGCTGATTTACGCGATACATTAGCGTCCGTCCGGACGGACGGCCGCTCGCTATATTCGCGTCGATTTATAGCCGACTCTGAAAAATTATGCATCGAATTTATATTGCATTTCCCGCGGTCCGGCTCGCGGCTGTGCGACCGGCTGCGGCCGGAGGGCGGCGCCGGCGCAGGCGCGGGGCGTGGCGCACGCTCTCCTTTGTAATTACTGGGGTCTATAACTAAATGTCCCGTTGTCTAAGCGACGTCCAAGCTAAATCAGTTTAACAATCATTAACTGTAATTTAGTTCGGATAGAACATTGCCGACATTAAGTTTAGTAAGAAACGTGGTGTCGTTATACTAATAAAAACGAATGTTCCACACTAGGTATCTTTTATGAGGTACTCTACTTAATACACCCGTCACGTGCAAATTAGTTATTTAAAGTCTATCTCTCGCTCGAAGTTAAAAATGAACAGTATGGTAGGTACTAGGTCGATGTCGATTATAATACTCACTATAAACAAGCAAATGAATGGAAATATTAAATTTAATTGTTCGTTCATGTTTCATTTTTTCATTTGAATTAAGTAATATGATTGAAACTAAACAACAAGGTAACTTTCTCTACTTGTAGAGTCTTAAAGACTTTTACTCAGTCCATGATATCAGTAATTCGGTCAGGGTCTTCACACAGTCATATATTTCCATACGTGTAGAAATATCTGACTTTATCAAAGTGTTACAGGAAAAGCAAAGATAATCATTGAGTTTAAAATACCTGACGATGTAACATTAAAGCTGTGAGTCAAACTCCCGGACAACACAAGTGAATCAATGAGCTCTGCTCGCTCTCAACATATGTCTACGCAACTATACATGCTATGTATAGACGCACCTGCATCTATGTATAGACCAGCAGAGGAGTCTGTGCTCCGGACATCGAGAGTGGATGCAAAGGTTGCGCCTCCTGATAACAGGAGTATTTCGGAGATGTGCTGCGCCTACGCAGAGCAATAGATTAGCTACTGCAACATAATAGCTAACTGTAAGATGTTGCTGTTGTGGACGTGCATCAGAATGTTTGGGTACAGTGACTCAGATAGACGAAGTGTTTCAAGGAAGATGCATTCAAAAGACAACAGTATAAGCTGCCGGGATCAGATAATAACAGTAAGTAACAATAATACCAAGATGGCAGGATCTAGCCTAGTGTTTTCAGGATTGAAGGCGTCTGAAACACTAATAAGATTACACATACTTGAAATTTAAGAAACGCAATGGTTGTACTAGCACGATAATCAACTGATTAACAGCTAATCCACGAGCTTCTGAATAGATCTTGAATATGAAATCCTACACATCAATATATCTACGTTATTGTTGAATTAGATATCATTGAGATTGGCAAGTCGCCCAGAACGGGATAATGAAACTTTAAAGCTTTCCAAGGTGTAATGTAATGTTATAATTTGTCAATGAGCCAGCGGCGCGGCGGGCGCCAGATGACGCGATACAGAGCGAGGCGAGCTATCTACAGCGCGTGTGTATAGCGCGGAGCCGCTAGCCGGGAGCATCGCGCACAGATCAGTTAGTGATCTGCTTGATGTCCGACCTAGGCCAACAGCCCGCTGTACGCTTATAGAACCACTTGAGTCGTCTGGCGCCACCGCGCCGCCCGCCGCCTGCACGCCGCTGCCACGCCGCCGCCACGCCGCCGCCACGCATCACACTCGATAATCAATCAATGTTCATTACGTGGCTATTAGTCACCCCCCCCTCCTCTCCTCTGTAACATGTTACATCTGGTTTGTTTATTTGTGTGACTGTGAATGCATTCGTCTATTTTCGTTCGATATATCGCTAAGTAATTTGTAGAGTAATGTGTTATTGTTTTGATCGGTATGGAGTAGCTCAGCGCGGCGGAGGAACAGACGCGCACTACGCCGCCACAACCTTGACGGGCGAGCTATGAGATATTCATAGAAATTGTAATAAGTATCTTCATTAACATAGATAATCTTACTATAACATTCGATATCTACATAAGATCAGATAAAACTCGTAAAACTTACAAAATTGAGATTGAAGGTTGAACGAGAATACTTGAATTTAATGAGCGATTGGCAACGTGCCAATCAGCCTTGTCTAAATGAAAATAAAGTGGTACTCTTAATGATTAAAAACATAAATTAATAAGAAACAGCAATTTTAAAGTGGAAATTATGGTGAAGTTTTTGGGAGTCGAACTCAAAACTACGAATCCCAAGCGCATAACGTTCATATAACTGTGTCTGAAGTGGATGACAAGTGCACAAAAAGAGCGCCATCACCGTACTACATACATGACGAGTGTCGCAGTGTCGCGGAGTGTTCCCACACCGACATGTGCGCTCAAGTGCCCACAAGTGGGCACACCTGCACGCACTCAGCAAGCCAAGCTTTTTACACGGACCACAAAAAACGCAGCGTAACATGTGCTGCATGTGCAAAATACTGCAACGTTGTGTAACGGTGCAACCACTGACAGACTGCACACGTCGCTCAAAACTGCGCCACAACCCACAACGGGGTATCAATCTGTGTAAATGACGCTAAGGTGTTGCTAAAATTTGTCGCTCTAATCAATCACATTATTATTAAGGCTAAGTTTGTATGTATCTCTGTTACTCTTTCACGCAAAAACTATTAAACGGATTTGGATGAAATTTAGCACACAGATAGTTTATGACCTGGATTAACACATAGGCATAAGCTATAGCTAAACCGAAAAATCATTCAACAACCTGAATCAACTGTATCTAATGAAATCAAAGCCGCTCCCGTACAGGGTATCAAAATAAGGGCTGAACAGGTACTCAAATGCTGTGCTATGTTGTGTGTTAGTCTATTCAAACTGAGCTGTTCTTAGTTTTATTCCACATGTGTGTATCGCGTAGCTACCTATCATTCTGCGTGATAAACGTAGAATTGTAATGAGCTACAAGTAGTAGTTCCTGATGTCAATGTCGACTGGTTCGCTCCTAGATCTAGGCTGCGATATGAGACTCATTACCGCGAAGGCGCGAATATGTATCAACACTTTATTTCTCAACATCACTCCTATTCTCAGGGAAAGGTTCAGCAGAGGTACAGGTATCAGATAGGTAGGACTATTCACAGTTTGCCAGTTTTTTATGTTATCCCATCGTCTCAGGTAACAGGATAGATATTGCTATGATCTGGTCACAAATCCAGATTCGTAATTCATATACCTAGGCAAATTAATTTTAACTTAATTAAATTATTTAAATTTAAAATTTAATTTATTTATTAATGTCAATCTATTAGGGAAATGCACAGCATAACTTGGTTTCTTCCGTTCTATCGGGATGACGTCACGAGAATAATGAAGATGAAAGGTTCTGGTTCTGCTGCGAGCCTACGACCTTTATGAGAACTACGCGTTATAACTATTGTAAGTAATAAACAGTAAGTAGTTCGTCCTAAGAGTTTCAGCCGAAATGTTCGTCATTCCATAATTTTATCGAATTTTGCAGGCACTTTTAAGAGGTCAAGAATTTATTGACAGCAATTTATTGGTCGTCGGTGAAATTAACAATCGTCGAGTCGGCGACATAAGGTCAGCACGTTAAGCGATGACATGTTTCCACCATCGGCATCGGGACCAAACTATAAGTATTGGGACACCCAATAATTAGGACGAAATAATCTATTGACACCCGCTTATCTCTCTTATCCCGCACATCGGGGCCGTGTGATACACCCATTAATAGTTGATGGCAAAAAGTGCGGCGGCGCGTGCGCAGCGACGCGTCATTACCGACATCTGTCGGTGACGGAGTTACGACCGCGCCCGGGGGAGGGTAGGGGGGCGGGGGGAGCCTCCCTCAGCTCGAGATTAGATAACGTCCTGAAATATAGGCGTGCGGCGCCGGCGAGCACGGCGGTGCGGCCGCATGCGGGCCCGGCGGCGGCGGCGGCGCGGCGCGGTGGTGCGGCGGGACCCACTGCCCACTGACAGGGTCACATACACCGTTCCACATTAACCAACGACTTCATTAAATTGACGGGCGATGTCCTCATTGATTTTATCACGACTTCGTTTTAATGGGTGAGAGGCTAATGATAGCTCCCGGGAGCCCTATGACAGAAGAAACTACTTGGCCGTTTATCAAAAGCTTTTTTCTGTTTGACTACCCTACCTATCCACTTAGAGCCACTAAGAGCTTTATGGTTACCTCATCAGGCATTTCTAACAATGCTATTTATATAAGTAAAAAGGTTTGCTCATACCTTGTCTATACGAAGCACTGTAATTAGTAGCAACATCCTGAGCTAGAACTGGCTCGAACACAAATTAATAGCATTTATTTCAAACTAGCTGACCCGCGCAACGTCGTCTGCGAGTGAGGGTTAGTTTTTTTATTAATAAAAAGTATCCTATGTTACTTCTTATACCTCCAAGAATATGTGTACAAAGTTTCATGATGATCGGTTAAGTAGTTTTCGCGTGAAAGCGTAACAAACAAACTTACATTCACATTTATATAATAGTAGGGATAGGGATAGAGATAGGGATAAGTAGACTATTGCCGTCACTATTTGCACTGTCAAAAACGAAAAGATGAAGTCCTAGTCACAAGATATAATAAATAAGTATGAAAGTACTGTAGTTGTCATGGTAATAAAACTAAGGTAAAAAAACTTTTTAAAATTTTTGGATTTCTGCCGATCTGTTTATTCCTCTAATCTCCGACACGGGTGGACCTATTTTGACAGTACTTTTACTGGCAGATAAAAGAGATGTTCTAAGGAGTAACTTAAGTTTATATTTTAGAAAAAGATTAGGGTTCCGTGCAAAAGAAACTAAACCCGTGAAATTGATAACTAAATCCGATTCAAATAGGGAAGTTAAAGAAAGGGTTATTTGTAAAACACCAACAACCTCGTACGAGCAGATTAACATCATAAACAGCAACATTATTTTTACGCCTTTTTCAAAAACAGGGCTAAAAAAGAAAAACCTGTAAGTATATGAAGGTCGCGGGATGCAGCTAGCTGGTAATATTAATGAACATTGAACATTATAGGGTCTTCGTACGATAACATGTAAGAGTTTAAGTGAATTAGGTATTTTTATTTAAGTCGACACGTTTAACCTCAAACTATCAGTAACTCATTGAGTACAATAAATATACAGAGTGTAAACACACTCATCACGAAGCCGTCAACCAAACTAAGTAACTTGACGCAACATTTTTTGCTGAAGAAAGAATTTTTTTTTTCATATTTTCTGGTACAACTCAATGTAACGAACGCACTAAACTTAAAACACTGTGCTGGTGGATGGATTGAATAGTAGTAGGTAGTTAGTAGTCATATAAAGGTGTTTAAAGTAACAATCTTACAATAAAACTTGAATTAACAAAAAAAAAAAAGACAAAAAGTTGTAACTTCGACCCTCAGTATGTAGAATATACATATAGAACAAAAAAAAAATTCGCAGTGACGGGCATGTGTTTTACACCCTTTATAACCTAAATATTGTCATCGAGAGGTAAATATTTATTTAGGTTACTAGGTATTAGATGAGAACGAGTTTGAAATCGTAAATATTGAAAACCCACTGATGGTAGTTTGTTCCTTTGAAGTTTGAACATCTTACAAATTCAAGTTGTGGTGATGCTGTTACAGTTAGTACAACATAAGGAGTCCATTATGATACCGGTCAACGTGATATACTTAATATTAATTCCTAGAAATCTAAATGACTGTTAGGAATCGTATTTCATTCACGAAAAAGTGACGAAACTAAACAGGAGTGGTCTTTACGAAAGGTTGTGCTCACGGGCACTCGCAAGTCGTCCAACAACACATTGCTATCGATACATTGCATTCCTACAAAGTTTATTCAGATTTCGTTAAGAAGCTCGATAAAAAAACTATTGATATTTAAAAAAAAACCTTTACAAAATAATAGGTCACCGGTAGCGACAACAGGGTTCAAAGTACCGGCGCGCGGCGCGGCGGTCAGAGTTCCAGAGAACTAAATGTGTATAAATGTGTCCAGGACCACTTATACCTTACTAATTATTATGTAAACGTGTACATTATTATGACATAATTATATAATGGAAAATACTTATGTAGGTATAGTAAGTAGGTATTCCTAGGAGGTAACGTATCGGGTTCTATAGTATAGGTAGGTACGTGTCTACACGTGTTGCTGCATAGTTTTAGAGTAGTACCTAGAACATTCCTCATAAGTAGGTAATTTGTAATATTTTAGTTCGTTAATATTACTTGGCTGAATATTTTAATTTTAAATACATAATTAATTCGAATATCTCTCCTGAACGGACAGCGGCACTGGTTTCAAAATTCCGAATAGGTAATTTGGAAAGCTGTAAAATTTTAATGGCGGTCTGCTAACCAGGCGGCGGCGTCGACCTGTGATCAAGGTGTCTTGAACACTACAATGCAGTACTAATTGTTTTCCAGTGCGGTTGGTTTATGACTGATCTACATAACACCTACACTGTAATACGGCTGTGTTCCGGCGTGCTCACACGGTGCGCGGCGCGCGGCGGTGGGCACACATTAAACTATCGTAAAACAGTCGCCATCCGACAAACTACGTCTATTCTTTTAAGTTAATTACTTAAATAATTGTAAAATTTATTTGTGACAAGCGGCTTGATTTATGCTCATATTAATTAACGAGCATAGGTACCCGCGGCGGAGCCCTGGAGGCGCGCTGGTGATAAGAGGGCGCTCGCGGGGGCTAGCGGCCACGGTCATGAATGTGAGAACGACAGAACCTACGTGGACGACATTCCACGAGCGGGGCGGTGCTTGTGCTAGAGTGTTACCGGTTAGGAACGGTCCCCCGTCAACTATACTTTGTTTTGAATTTTCCTAGTTGATTGTGATTGTATGGTAAGTTGTAAGTACAGTGCCGACCAAAAGTCGATAGGCAATCTCACAAAGCAATAGCTTGACGTTTAGTTTGACTTACGACCTTCTACTTTCAACAAAATAGATATTGTCAGCAACTAGTTGTAGTTCATAATTTCAATGGTAATATCTAAGACATGATGGCCTAGCGGTTGGGCCCGTCCAGAATTAAGAGTGAATCAGTAAGCCGTGAGTTCAAATCCCGCACAGTTACTTTTAGACTTTTTGTAAGTTTTTACTCTACAGATATATTATATTCTATAACTTGTTTGCTTTGTTCACACATTTCGTAAAGTTAAGGAGGTAGATAGAAAAATAAGTCAAGAATTTAGTTCGATTTCTGTGAGGTAGACATGAGTTTTATGAATATTTTAACTTGATCGGAATTAACTTTGTCGTTTGGTTGTAGTCATACAAAATACACTATATAATGTGGTAGTTGATGGTCAGTGACGTGTGGTTTAATACATAGCAGTATTGTTGTTGGTGTGATTCTTAAAATGCGGGCAAATATTAATATTAAGGCGAGGGCGACTATTATCGCGCTGCATAAAAGTGGCCTTAATAGAACTGAATGTGAGTATTATAATTGTTTATGAATTGTAACTTAAACATTAAAAATTAAAAGCGAATGGGTATTATAAATTGTCCATTTATTTGGTGACCTGTGGTTTACATAATTCGTTGTTTTTTTTTGAATCTATCATGCAAGATAAATAATTAGTGTTTATTATTGAATTTACAAATGCAGAGTGAATTGTGAAGTGTTGATTTATAGCATCTGTATTACAGCTGCCTAACATATATATTTTTTTTGTTTTAGAGAAATGCAGTAAGTCTCTGGATCAAAAGGTATGAGGAAGAGGGGAGCTTTGCAAGTAGACAGCGAAGTGGAAGGTCGTCGCTTATTAGCGAAGCGCAGCGACAACATATCGTGGGCGAGTATGAAACCAATGGTTTCACACCTACGACACACTCGGAGTCACCGCAAACTGTTCGCCATGCCCTCCACGCTGAAGGCTTGCATTACAGAAGATCAGCTAAAATGCCCTTGTTGACAGAAAGACATAAAGAAGAACGATTACGTTTCGCACGGGAATATTTAGACTTTGACTGGATCACTACCATTTTTTCTGATGAAAAGACTTTTACATCAAGTCAAAAGGGTAGACTTCATTTATGGCGCAAGGATAACACTCGCTGGTCCGATAGAAATGTAATCCCTAATACAGACTCAGGTCGAATTATGGATGAATGAGTGCCCCCATAGAAAATCTATGGGGTTTGATAGTGCAAAGGTGGGATACACGAGATGAGAGGTGTATAACACAATTAACAACCCATTACATAAAGGTGTGGGAAAATTTAAGAAGAACCGAAATATGTTGAAACATTGTGGGGTCCATGCGCATACTTCTACTTGACTGCATTGAAAATAATGGGGGTTATACAAAATATTAATCCTAATGTTCTAGTTTTAATTAGACGTTTTACAAAATGTTTAGTGAATATCACTAAACATTTTGTAACACGTCTATAATAATATGTAATATAATATAGAATAATTCCTAAATTGAGGTTTAGTTTCAATCTTCTTTTCTTCGGGAAAATGAACACTTAAACTATAACCTCAATATGAGTTACATTTATTGTGACGTCACATAAAAAACATGTTCACGAAGTCTAAATTATGTATTAGTTTTTAGTAAGCTCTGTTGAATACCGATAGATAGAAGTGGGTATCAACAATTATATTTGTGTGATTAGAATATCCTTGTTATGTTAATAAAAAATGACTTCAAAGTGGGTATACAGATACACAAAAAAATCTTATGAACGGTTACAAGAGAACTTCTTATATCTAGGTAGGAATGTGACGTTACAAATCTCATTAAAGTTGTTAATTATATGAATAAATGAAACGAATAAAACAATTGTTGTTATCTGTCAGCACGACTTTTTTTTCCACCTTCCAACACCGAAAAAATATTACACAATCACATAAATAGTTATGATGGGTTATTAACTTATATTTAAATCCTTATAAAAATAAAATTGAGCATGAACCCATTTCAAAATAAATACCTAAGTAAATAGTTTTTGCATAAAATACAAATATTAATTAAAGTGGTTACAAAAAAAAATAAAAAACCCTTATTATGTAAACGGGATTTGAACTCAAGACACGTTGATCGTGAACCCACTGCTTAACCTAAACAGCTATCAACGCCTGGTAAATATGGTCGAAATTTAGCTATCCAATGCAAATACGATCATGCGTTTGCTGCGTGCATAACAAAAGAGACGGTAATATATTTCTTTATGTTTCGTGGAGAGCGACGCGACAACTTGCGACAGTAGGCGACTCTGTGGCTGTGGTGTGCGTAGGTACTGTATTGAGACAGCTTACACATACAGCCGCACGGACGCTCGCCCGTGCGTTCACAGCAATATGATCCTTAGCGTGCCTGTGCGCTTATGAACGCTTACTGTACCTACGACTAATGACATAGGTAGTGTAGTTATTCGTTGATTCTGTTATACTTTTGAATTCCTTTACATCTACTGTTTCTATGAACGGTTAGCCGCATGTCAGTAGTAACTCTTAGAGTATTGAATTACGAAAACTTCCCTTCAGATACATCATTCTCCGCTATATTCCAATTTATTGTTGGTCGGCTTACAATGTCTTATTCTTCCATAAGTAAGTACTTCTCTATAACTCGTCATTTCAGCAGTCACTTTATTTCTAGCCATTAATTACATCTTTCCCACAGTCTCACACATAGGTTTTTTTTTGTTCTTCCTCGACTCTTAAACAATCCACATTTATACTCGAAACCTACCACACGACATTTTCCTCATTCCTCCGTATCACATGTACCACGATAATATAACATTTCTTACTTTATCCATTCCATTCGTATTACAGCACACGTCTCCCTCGGCATTCTCATCTCAGTCATGCATATGCCTTCATACATCCCTTTTGTAACCTAACATTCTATTCTACGAAATTCGTAATTCACAAGAAAATCGCCCTTACTGCTATAAAATAAAGGCACTGTTAATTTTAAATTGCTATTATACCTTGGACGTCCTGTGACTGTGAGTGCAAGAACTAGGCGCCTAGTGCATTGTTCAGTCAGCATTACGAACATACTGACTGTTATCGTTATACCTACTTATGAAGGTATTTGAAGGCAAGCGAGTTTCACTTCCATTTGGAGTTACAAAAAAACTGTTACTTCGTGTTCAGAGTGCTTACAGTTCAAACCTTAAACGTAACAATTAAATCATTTACATAAAAACACGCTGGTCGCGGTTAACGAGGGTGTTGTGCGCGCTCGACATTCAAGCTTACAATCATTACGAGACCAAAATAAAACGTACAACTACTAAAAGCATCCCAAACGAGCAAAAGGAAAAACATGTTAGCGAGGCGGGACCGGCGGGACCGGCGGGCTCGCGGGACCGAGCCGCCCTCCGGGAAATGTGTAGAGCCTCCGCCCCGCCCAGCTGTGCCCCGCCCCCGGTGCGGTGCGGGGCGGGGGATGGGGCGGGGTGGCCGCGCGTGACCCGCGGCCCGACATGTTTATGGCCCGCGGGGTGACCACCACCGACCACCGAACACTACCTCTCGTAAACAAAAGTTACAGATTATTGATTCATGTTCGCGATTATTATATGAATAGGTATCACGGCGACGGCAATGCGCTCAGAATTATGATATCGTGACAGATACTGCTGAGTACCCGCCGACATGATAGCGGACGACGACTTGAGCCTTGTACTCGTAGTATCGTTACAGTCATTACACCGAGCACGGATTACTGACATCTTATAAATATGTACTTAATGAACTATACCAAACGCAGATTTCTGTTGATATTTCCACGTAATCTGAGTCCTAATAGCTGCACGAGTGTGGCACGTAGCGACTGTGCGACGTGCGACGTGCGACGCTTCAAGTGAATGCAATGATTGTCTGTACAAGTACAGTTTGTAGTCGCACGAGCTGCTCGTAGTGTCGCATGTCGCTGTGAGGAGTGTGAGGGGACGCGACCGGTCCGACGTGGTGCCGCGTGTCGTGGTCAGTGACTGCGCCGCGGCCAATGGCGGCGCGACGTGACCGTGCTCCAGCGCGCCGCCATTGGACACCGCCGCCGTGAGCCACACCATGCCCGGCCAGACACGCATTCTTTGTGAATAGTTTCTCATCTATACCTACTGCTATTTGGTATCGCGAGATGAAGATAACTTATGTCTGTAGCAGGTTTTGATGTCCAACGAGTATAGACCGGATGCGATTCCGAGGGAAATGGCTTTATTCAAGAAACTACAGGTACGGAATTTAGAGCATGGGTGTTGTTTCACTTATCTCCACAGTTTAACGAACTTGTCCTTCGATACGGTGTGTAAAAACAAAGACATTGTCCCGCGAGCGCGAGGTGGCGAGGCCCCGCGCTCGGCGGCATTATGCGCATATTAACTAGCACTAGTTCGGTTTGACTGGCTGACGGAGCGCGAGACACTCCTACCGCTCGGTGACACCGATCTTATCAGAATTACATAAAAATATGGCGGTTACTTGTTGTCTAAAGCAAATTGTTTCTACGCTACGGGTTTAGTATCATACTAATATACCTAACTCATATGTGTATGATTTATCTTGTTGGACTGACCGGTCAACGCACTATCTCTAAGCCCACTGACGAATGTTCCCAAGCGTATTCAATAATGGGCATAATCCTTGGCCTTTTAGTACAACACCGTTAGCGCTGGAGCACCACAGGAGTATGGGTGCTATCTCGTATCTTGTCACTCCGATAGTTCATGTGATTATGGGGTCTTCAATCATTGTATACCCTGTAGATCTCCAGGACTTACAAGTCGGCAGATGATAGTTAGAAACTGGAGGGTGGAGACAGGGATGGATTCTGGCCGCTCGAGCCGTCAGAATTCATCCCTGTACCAACTAGAAGCCTTCTACACCAACAGACACGCCACATGCTGTTGGAGCAGATACCAACCTTCTTTTATATGTAGACACCATGCAACGTTAGCGTAAATGAACTTATTCGGGAAATACCCACTGGGTTGTGGAGGTCAGGTAGGCAGTAGCTCCATGTAAAGATCTTACGATTAGCTGCATTCTGTTACGCTGGAAACCGACCTTAACACGTCGGGAAAATGCTAGAAAGATGCTTATGATGGGGAAAAACCCACCGGTGAAATACGAAAATTAGTTCTAAATGAAGTATGTATATGTCACCGTAAAATTGTCAAACACGTTATATTACAATATAACGTGTTACTCTCGAGCGATATTGTAAACTCTCGAATTATTGTCAACTGAACATACGGAAGTATCTCTGCCCCCATAATCGGGACTTGGAGCGCCCCCCCGTTAGGTTAGTTAGGTTCCTTTAAACCCTGCACTCGGAAATAACAGCGAAGCGGGGCTCCGTCGACTACTTTTTAGGGGAATATAAAGTGTTTTAAGGTTAGGTTGTAATAATCGGGATTTCTCAGGGATGGTACAATATCTTTTCATGAGAGTTGTACGACTGGGTAAGGCCCTCCTTCCATCCACACCGCAAGAGTTGACTACGATCGCATGCATTTCACGAAAAATAATGCGTTTTGTTGTAAGCAGTATGTTCATTTGACAATATTTCGAGATTTTACAATATCGCTAGAGATATTACAATATAACGTATTTGACAAATTACATATACAAGTGTCGCCGTAGGCATGCTAAGAACCAAAGCCACAGTGGCACCATGTGCTGGTTCGCTGCGAGTGCGTCATCCAGCACTCGGCGGAGCAGCCAGCTGTGTGGCTTGTAGCTACGCGTACAACACATCAGCTGTCGGACAATGCGCGGATGTGTCGGCGCGGGCACACAGTGCGCGCACTATCGCGACACTTGTCCGACACGCGCGACACATGTCGCTCACACATTAGCATATCATGTGCGACCTGCCCTGCCCTCCCCCCTCCCCCCACCACCCACTACGTTGCACGAACCTCAGACAGCTATGTGACATGCGAGCTTTGCAATACTTATTTGATTACTTACATGAATGGATGGTTAATGGGCTCTAGACCATAAAGTTATAACACGATTACTACGAGCCTTTAAAAGACAGACGCGGTGCAGCAGGGCCCGGCTACCAGTCAGCACTCAGTCCGTACTGACTGGTAGCTGTCCCTTCTAGCGGGAACATTAACTAGTTTAGTGTACTCCTATAACGGGTGTTCACTTGTTCAGTTAAATGTTAACCAATGTTATTTGGAGCCATTAATGGCAGGCTGTAAACGAAGAGCACATGTTATAAAATTCTTATCCAGCGCATCCGGAGCGGAGCGGAGCGGGGAGTGGCGGAGAGGAGCTATCTCAGCTCCGGAACTTAATGTGATAGTTATAGCGAAGTTCATTAGAAGCTTCACGTATTAGTGGTGACTGGAGGACGGCAGACGGCTCGATAACTCGTATTTTATTATTCATATTGTGATAAGAGTGGATAGTAAGCAGAGGACAGATATCCGAATGTGAGGCGATGGGCCTGTGGCATAGTGCGCCGGGGACAGTTTCCCAAGCGAGTGGCGCCTGTCCCGCGCCCCCGCGCCTCCCGCGCCCCGCGCCCCGCGACCCGCCGCCGGGACCTCTCTCTGGCGCCGCCGCTCTTAAGCCGCGACAAGTTTCGTTTTTTTGTGGCTCTCGATGTAGAGGTAATTAATTAGGGCGCGGGTCTCTGTGAGAAAGCGACGCGGCCACTCGGCACACTCGGCGACATCGACAGCGCTGCGACAGATTTGCGAGCGCGCCACTCACCTACTTACTACACCAGCTACATCCACGCTTGTGAATCCTTACAACAACGGTAGCTTCTGACTTCAGAGGGATTCTCTGAACTTTAAGCAGAGTAATGAGGCCGAGAGCTCATACTGGTATGAAATCAATTAAGTAAATACTTACCAATTCCGTAATTAAAATTGTACTGATTCAACCTTCGACAAGATTGTTTTAGTGGAAAGACATTAATTACTTATTTGTTGGAGTTGTTGTTCATGTCCCGTGAGTAAGAGCGTTAGCTAAAAGCTTTGTTATCGCTCATCAGATGTCCTCGTCCGGAATGCTATTGTTACAAAGTATTTGCGTCAGAATGTCGTGTGACAGCGGTGTCCCACTGTGCCCCACTATGTCCCACTGTGCACTGTAGGCCTCCACCATTGCGCAACCATCCCTTACTAATGACTCACTACGTACTACTGGAGATGTGTCGATAAGCCTCCGAAAAATGAGCCTGACGCGTTCCGCTGACCACACGGAGCCTTCCGAGCCGCGCTTATTAATAATTCAAAATTATGAGTCGTGCATGTGTGTGTGTGGGTCGCTTGTGTCCGTCGCAAGCGGCGCCGGCGCGAGCGAGCGAGACGGAGCACGTCTGTTTGTTGGCTATTAATAACAGAGAAACAAGGCGATCTGAGTGGATTAACACATTAACAGGTCCCGCGTCGCAGGAATAAAAGCATTCCCGCCGTGTGTCGGTAACAAAAAATTGTGTGAGAGCGGCGCAGGCGCAGCAATTAGTAGCCGATGTAGAGCCGCGACCGCGACCGCGGCATTGTTTTAACGATCACCGCCACGAAAATAATAAATATGATTAGTTTATTATTGTATTTTTACGACTAACAACTTGAGGATTTGTCCGATACGTGTTGACAGACAATTCAGTTGGTACACTGTCTGTCAACGTACGGTGTCACGCGTCTGCTCCGCTATCTGTACCTGTACCACGTACTGGTTTGTCCGCACCTTCAGCTTCACAGATACGTTTAGGTAAACCTTCGTTTAGCCAGACAATACCACTTAGTCATACTCATCATGACATAATGAATAACAATTAATTCGTCAGGCTCGCAAATACAAGTATATTATTGTACCTACTAAGTTTAATTTTAACTTCGCCTACATTACCCACCTACCTAAATCAAAATCAAAATCACAGCATTTATTTCAAGTAGGCCAGTTACAGGCACTTTTGAATTGTCGAAACAAAAATGAACATTTAAAGTAGCGACAGTCCCAGTCACAATACATAAAAACTGTGAAAGTACTGTAGTTGCCCATTCCCTAGCGTAGATCTCTTTGGAGAAGAACGGGCAAGAAACTCCATGGACACTCTTTTAAATCAAAATATTGTTACAAAATCTTGGTTACATCATTCATGTTGAGATGGTATATTATGTGAGAACTAAGGTGGACGATGAGTATTTTGCTATTCAAGGGCTACGCACTACAGTTATGGGCGTAATGGTAATGTGTCAAATACACTAGTGACGAGTAAGCAAATCCTTGTTATAATTTAGTTAACGATCAGTCTTTTCACAAAACCACAATTGGCCCACATTTCATCAATTCTTGGAAAACAATGAAGTGGTCTGATTGAGGCGCGTTATTCTCAAACGTATGACATGTTGGTTTTGTGCTAGCTATGAGGACAAGAACACAAGTAACCCTGGATATCGCTAGTATGTCATGCGGTTGCGGTCGCACCGACGGATTCAGCCGGCTATCGCGAGATATGCGTCTTTGTCCACACCGCACTGCGTACACCGTGCACCGCTATCTGTGTTTACTGCCTACTCGTGATACTGTCATCATCACTGTTGTGATCATCCAGTTTGAAGCGTGACATTATTACTATTTATAAGCACAGTGACTTATCCATGCTTGTTAGGTCTGGGACTGGGGTTTTATTACAGATAATCACTAAGTATTTACGACAAACGAAGTGTGGTTCTATACTACAGGAGCACCTCTACCTAAAAATCAGGGGTTACAAGCCGCTGAACTACACAAAGTGCAGCCAACGAAGCCGTGGAAGTGGCAATGATTGACACCAGAAAATAAAATGTCTGCATGTGACTACTATCATTCTAACCCCCTGTGGGGGACATCAGTGTGTTTAGACAAAATACGATTACTAACCAGGATAGTGTTCTCATTGTATTTAATCAATTCAAAATCCTTTTATTCTGACTGTCAACAACATTAGGACACGACACAGATGTCAATGTGAAAGTAGGTCCGATTTGTGCTACAGAAGTAGTTCGTTCCTTTAATAGTTCATGTAGCCGCGCCTCTTCTTCAAATTATCTTTGTCTTTGTATGGCGAAGTTTCGCTTTAAAAAATAAATCACATTACCCCGGTTTAAGGTAAATTCCGCACATTTTCCGCTAATTGTTTACATTGATCTAAACTTCAATGTAAGTATTCCCGTCGTTTGAATCATCTCTTATCTGCCTACCTACTCACTTTGCCTTTCATAGAATTTAATATTTCATGAGGAAAACTTGATCGTGCAATATTTTGTTTATTTTATTTGTTATCCTTATAACAGTTAGTCCGTACATTGCAAGTAGTTCATTTTGGTAAGGATAACAGAAGGCATTCTTAAATGGTAAATATTTTTAGGATTTGGATTTGATCAGAAACTAAACGTACGGTCGAACAAGTTATTTGCTTTACAGTTTAACCCACAAATTTTACACTAATTACCAGTCATCCTATATAAGTGTGGCTCAACCTAAAATCCATCTAAGTTGCTATTTTTATTACAAAAAACTTTTTTGCAAAAAATATGACCGACTTCACACAAAAAAGTGAAAAATAACTTTAGCTTCAGAAGTCGGTGACACAAAAACTAATGTACATTATAAAATTGAAAACCAAATAGTTTGTTCAACCGTACATTATGTAATAATTTAACCTAATAGGTAACAAGTAAAACAGTGAATGCTCTACTTATACATTTGGAATAAACTGTTTTGGTTTCGTGCTGAGTTTACTTCATATAACAACAAGTACCAAGTCCACAGACCACAGAAATAGAACCACTCAAAATAAGTTACCTTTTTCTGGGTTTTGCCAAAGATTACAACGAATAATCAAACTAACAATAGATCTAGTTGAACATGAATATTCTGTTGATAGTCTGCCAGCACAATTGGAAATTATCGTTGTAGTCAAATCCTCGGCAAAATAAATTGCAACATTTTTAATTTGGCCCCAGCTCCGGTGTCCAGCGATTTTGGCTCTTGTCGCAATAGTATGAATTATTGGAGAACTCAGCATAACCTTTGATTTGAGATATATTTATGTTCTGTAGGTCTTACGCCCATTTTGTCCAAGACCATTTGTGTTTAGTCCTCACGCTGCCGCTGTACGAAAGAAAAATACTTACGTTCAACGAGAAAATACCCAAAAGTGTTTTTTGCTTAATATAAATATTCGGCGACGAAATATTGGTTTCAGCACCTCCATGTCTTTGGTTTGATTTGAAAAATATCATAACAAAAGAAGCCGGTTTAGCTCACAAGCTTCATCATTATGTGAGTATTTGTGAACTTCATAGCAATAACATTTGTATAGCATAGTCAGATTATAATGTTTAGCGCGTTGCTCATTAGTACTTGACACAGGCCTATATATCTGAGGAGACGGCGAGCTCCGCCCCGTGCTGGCTGCTTTTTACTATTTGTCTTTGGATTACGGTTCTAGAACAACGCTCCACACGATTTTGTTCTTCTTAGATCATCAAGTTAAGTGTTTTATTTTGACGACCCGAATGGCGTAGTGGTAGTGACGCTGCCTTACGTTCTTAGGGTCCTGGGTTCGAATCCCGGTAGGAGCAAATGTTTGTGTGATGAGCATGGACATTTGTTTCCGAGTCATGGATGTTTATACAGGGTGTCCGGTAATGAATGGATAACCTTGAAATGTCTTATAGTACAACTTATGGCCGTTCAGAAAAAAAAATGAAACAAAATATATCATAAGTAGTACCTAAGATATGATTTTTTTAAAAGAAAGGTCAAATTTTTTTACCTTGTTTTACTTTTATGACCACTACGATCAGAAATGAATGGATTCCATCGGTTTGTTGTTAATTTATTATTATACACGAACTATGCTAATAGATAAACAGTGAATAGTATGACTAGCTATTGCACTTTTTTATTAAAAAATTAACAAATTAATTAATTTTAGAAAAACTTTGCAAAATTTATTTTTTAAACAATGTTAAAACATCTTGGGTATAAAAAAAAATGTATGAATACATGAGTGGCCAGTAATTTTAAAATAGTGTCACTTTCAAGTAGATTTTGTAATGGTACAATTCATAAATGTATCTACAATAAATAGTGAATTATTGCCATTAATGTAGAAAAGGAGAAAATTTTACTAGAACTAAAACTTGAAAATCCCCATCTTATTCGTGAAGATAGATCACAATATCAATTTAAAATCAATTATTGGACTGGAATATTAAGTGGAATAATAATTGGGCCATTTGAATTACCGGGGAATTTAACAGGGCAAAGCTATTTGGAGGTTCTTCAAAATGGTCTCCCCAATTTATTAGAAGAAGTGCCCGAGGAGCTGAGGGAGTCATATTGGTTGCAAAATGACGGCTGTCCTGCGCATTATGCTGTATCTGTTCATGCATTTTTAAATAACACGTACCCAGATAGATGGATCGGGCGGCTAGGGCCAATTTTGTGGCCTCCATGTTCACCGGACCTAAATCCATCGGATTTTTTTATACCGTAAGCCTAAGGTCTTTAGAAGAATTAAGAAGACGAGTCAAAGCAGCCGCATCAAAAATTTGTGAACGACGCGGCGACGGTACACAAGACTGCTCCGTAGATCATTTATCCGTAGATGTAGGGCCTGCATAAGAGTGGGAGGCCGACAGTTTGAACATTTATTATAAATGAATGTATGATAAAGTGTTGTTTATGTTAAATGTTGTTTTTTATTAATCCCCAAAGTTCAGGTACAACTTAATTTAAAAAATGTTCTCATATTACAAATTTTGATATTTAGTAAAATTTTCTCCTTTTCTACATTAATGGCAATAATTCACTATTTATTGTAGATACATTTATGAATTGTACCATTATAAAATCTACTTGAAAGTGACATCATTTTAAAATTATTGGCCATTCATGTATTCATACATTTTTTTATACCCAAGATGTTTAAACATTGTTTAAAAAATAAATTTTGCAAAGTTTTTCTAAAATTAATTAATTTGTTAATTTTTTAATAAAAAAGTGCAATAGCTAGTCATACTATTCACTGTTTATCTATTAGCATAGTTCGTGTATAATAATAAATTAACAACAAACCGATGGAATCCATTCATTTCTGATCGTAGTGGTCATAAAAGTAAAACAAGGTAAAAAAATTAGACCTTTCTTTTAAAAAAATCATATCTTAGGTACTACTTATGATATATTTTGTTTCATTTTTTTTTCTGAACGGCCATAAGTTGTACTATAAGACATTTCAAGGTTATCCATTCATTACCGGACACCCTGTATGTATAATAAGTATGTATTTACAGACAAAAAACTATATATGTAGTATATCAACTATCTAGTGACCACGACACAAGCTTTGCTTAGTGTGGCGCTAGGTGGCGTTGTGTGTTAATGTCCAGCGATATTTATTTTATTTATTTATTTATTTGGAAGTATCATTTAACAAGGTATGCCATAGTTGGGCCAAAACATTGCCTTTCGACTTAAAATAAAGTATCGCTAAGTCCTCTTCATACATCACATGAACTCGAGAGCCTCGGAGCACTCGCAGTGCCCCGAGCACGGTCTGTGCGTTAGTCGCGACTGCAGTCGTTTGATTAAGTTTGGAAATTTATCGACGGGTTTAATTGCGGCCCGGCGGAAGTGCAGGCGCGGGCGAGCGCGGGGCGGGGGAGCGCGGGCGCGGGGCGGGGGGCGCGCGCGGAACACGGAAAGGCTTTTGAGGCGGCGCGACACAGGCACCGCGCGGCTCCCTGCGACACACCGCCCGCGCCAACACCGCACCACCCGCGACCGTACCGTATACACCACTCACCACTAGGTGACTAGGTGTGGTGTTGCTATCACCTAGGTACGGCGAGTTAACAATTACTTTTACAAAACGTTGTGCAAACACCTAATTTAGACAATGTCTTTTATGATTTGTTTTGATTCGAAACCACATAGTCATTCGTGATGAATAATAATCATACGTACTTTCGTTATGAATGGGCATAAACTGGAATGTCCAAATGTGATTCTGGACTGATCAAGTGTACCTACACATGACATGAATGTGTCGCGGTGTCACGTAGTCCAGCGCGGGGTGACGCGCGCTGTCCCGGTGTGTCCCGCGTCCCGCGTGTCACATAGCGCCGGCGCCCGCGCACGACCCCCCCTGCCCCCCCCCCGTCTTCCTCAGGCCGGCGACACACGAAATTGATATTGCTCTTAAATTAGGAGCCGGGATGGTCCGCGATGGGACACGCAGATAGCGCTAATGTACTTGTAGTACAAATGTGTCGGCTCTCACACTCTCGCACGGCCGCGGTATGCAGACGACAGTGAGCCACCGTGAGCTAGCTGACACAACTGAACACGTACTGAACTATCAATATTGAATATAATACATAAATGACACTTCAAATTCGCAGTAATTTTGTTGCAAATTTGTAATACATATTTTTGTCCGTTTTGTTTCGTTGCAATAAATAATTATTATAAAACATTCGTCACCTAACTGATGCAAATATTTTGGAATTCAGTTTTATTTAAAATGGATGTGGCACTTAGGTATAGTATAAGAATATTAGCGAATTTAAAATGTTCGCATGTGTGGTTGATCACTGTGTGGTTTCTATTACAATGCTGAGCAGAGCGATCAGAGTCAAGTCAACTAACTGAAGATCTCGACCACGGACAGAGACGTCAGTACATCATCTGACAGTGTCCGGTGTCCGCAACCTGTCCACACCGGTCGTGTTACATGTGGACAGATCTGGTGACATCACCGCGCGGTGCGCACTACCTGCCGGCGACCACGCTCCACACATACGACTGATGACCGAATACCGATCGGAATTCACTTTTAAACCGACCGACTACAAACCCATCATACGAACATCAAGTGACATTTATAAACTTTTATTTCGTAAATCCATTGACTCTATATTTAAATCATTCGAAGCAATCGTACAATATTGATTTAAAACGCGCGCTATCAATAAAGTAATCAATAAATCAGCAAAGCAATATAATAAGTATTGTATTGTATTGCATTAATCATCTTTGAATACTCGTGACCATATCAGCATAAGATCATAAAATAGAAATCGGAAGCATGGAGCTACGCCGGGGTTACGCTCTACGCTCGTAGACACTCGTAGCACTCTCGTAGCCGCGTAGAGGCTTTCTACGGCAGAGACAACATTGCTCACTATGACGTATTACATAATTATTTTGAACTGAGTGTTAAGAGTATGAGGAATTTAATATCAAAATACCATCAGGCATCAGCATTTATTATAGGCAGTAATTTGGTTTGATGTTCATAAAATCAAATAACTGCGATATATTGAAAATTATGACGACCCGAATCGCGTAGTGGTAGTGACGTTGCCTTACGTTCTGAGGGTTCTGGCTTCGAATCCCGGTAGGAGCAAATGTTTGTGTGATGAGCATGGACATTTGTTTCCGAGCCATGGATGTTTATACGCATAATAAGTATGTATTTACAAACAAAAAAGTATATATGTACTATATCAACTATTTAGTGTCTACGACACAAGCTTTGCTTAGTGTGGCACTAGGTGGCGCTGTGTGTTAATGTCCAGCGAATTTATTTATATATTTATTTATATGCTGATGCAATCATGACTTTTGACTTTAATCTGTCTGTGATATAGTACTGTGGTAGTATGGTTTTAATTTCTAAGTGACTGATTCGATTTTGTTACATTGCGAACTGCACATTACAAAACCTGCCACTATATTGTGTGTGTGTTGAGTACTGCGCCCGGGCGTGTAGTGTGTGAATGTGTCGCCAGTTCACCGCACTTAACATTCCGTACATATTTGCAGCTCTTGAAACAGCAATACAGAATTCCACTCAATGTAACAAAGAAACATTACCAAGTATATCTTGATACTTCATTTCCTAAAAGCCCTAAAATCACGTAGGGTTAGGGGTTCACCTTTTTAACGATGAAACAGACGGAGGTATACCTAACAACTGATAACTGATTCTATGAGTATTCATACTTTGGTCTCAATAGATTAATTTATAACAAATCCTACAGCTGGGCACACGTTTCGTAATATTCTGAAGTACGCGATAGGCCTATTCGGCAAAGTGTTTCTCTTCCACTTTAATATGTTACTACAAATTAAAATAACCGCTTGATGTAGAAGGTCATATTCGCGAGTGTATGTCTCTCGCGCTGAGTGTGTGCTCGCTCGACGGCTATCAACGTTAATAGTGTTATCATTATCACGTAGATAAGATTAGATGTGCGATTAGATCGCGCTCGCCGAACAAGGATAAATAACTGACAACAAGACAAATTGTCTGATGTATAATGTATGTGTGTGTGTGCTTGAGTATTTTGCAAAACAACAGGTGGTTAGTGAGATATAAATTAATATTATAATTAATTCAATAATGGAGATATCATAAAGAATTTGTTTAAACACTAATGTTACTACACATAAAAACATAACGCTTAGTAAGTACTTAGTTTGTAAGCTTGTTTCATAAAGTCGGGGTCATATTCGTCGTATGACATCCACAGACGACTCTTGGATTTAGTGTACGAGTGTTTCGAGGACGTAGTATTCAGTAGTTAACGCTTTATCAGCTAGTGTTACTTGTTCTCATTGTTTGGCAGTGAACACCTTCAGCCCACGATTCTTCAAGAGATGTTATTACAAACTAAAAACATATACAAGTGTATAATAATAGTGGATATTTTCGAGGATGTATCAAATCGAGGATGAATGAAAGTAGCTTAGCTTCATAAGCTATTTGAAAAAAATGGAAGAATCATCGAAATTCAAAAAAATGTAACAGCGCTTATCAAGATTTAGATCAGTGTCGAAATGTTAACAGGATCTCAGCAGAACTAGATGTTCGTTGTCATGAATGATTCATGACAAGCTATCATATCAGTGGTGGCACACGGGAAGCGCGCGAGACGGCCCCGCGACCTTGTAGGTGCGCGCGGTTCTCACGACACCCTCCGCACACCCCCGCATACCCCGCGATATTAGGAAGTAAACAAACACTACCCGACTCCCGACACTTGTCACATAATACCCGACACATGTCACAACATCACACAGATCCTGCTGATAAGATGCTTATCAAGTGTTAACTATATGTGATCGATATCAGTGGTTTTATTATCATCCCGAGCGAGTTGAACCATCATTACTACCTTGTAATTTGGGGTATGTATGCTACTGAGTGAATGAAGCTCTCTCTAAGATAAATACTAAAATAATAAATCTGATTTTGTCATATTTTATTAGTTTTTCATGATGGTAGGTAGTGTACAAATGTGGTGTAGTATACAGGGTGGTGATGACAATACGAAAATACATTAAATTACGCATACCTCAAGACGTTCCTAACAAACAAAAAAAAATCGTTTGAAAATATCAAGTAGTTTAGTCACAGGAAATTATTTTTCACCTTCAATATTCGCTACATGATGTATCTGATTTTAAGGAAGCACTAACAGGTTAACGACCCCTTGCCAACTCGCTATTTAAAAACTTTCGCTAAATTTGATTTGCTGCAAATTAGACCTTAAACCAGGCCAATAAGAGTCATAAAGAGTATCCTTAGAGTTAGATTTTGTCTGTTTTTTTTTTTTAATTTCGGTTTTGGGTTTTTTTTTTAATGTAGAATTATTCCTATGAACTAGTATTACGCGTGTTTTCATTTATTGTCGTATTGTCTTCTCCACTCTGTATATGTCACCGTAAAATTGTCAAATACGTTATATTGTAATATCTCTAGCGATATTGTAAAGCCTCGAATTATTGTCAAATGAACATACTGCTTACAACAAAACGCATTATTTTTCGTGAAATGCATGCGATGGTAGTTAACTTCGACGGAGCCCCGCTTTGCTGGGCCCCTATTTCCGAGTGCAGGGTTTAACCCTAGAACCGTACCCTGGGGTACAATTGAAAATTGGTTTTGAAAAGTTGCGATTACTTTTACGTTTAACAACGGATCTCTTCGCGCTGCCGTGTATTTGCGCGGGGTAGGGGGTTGCGTCGAAGCATCGGCCAGGCGTAAGTTCTATTAGCGTGTGGTCGTGGTTAGGCGTGCTTGGGGTACTCCAGTACCCCTGGGTACTGTTAAGGTAATTGTATTCATCACTATTTTGTAAATGTTTTTACAAAATACTAAATATTATTTCTTTGTTTGATACATATTTTTCATTTGCATAATACCTTCGACATAACTTAGTTCAAAAACAATGTGTAGGTACTTAATATTTACTATATTTAGACATTTTTGTTGTCTTGTGTTTCATTGTATGTAATTTGAAGAATTCTTTTTTTAGATGGCTTTACGTCAAAATCCATTAGAAAATGATATTCAAATCCTTCTTCTGGACTCTCATGATGAAGAAAAAGTGATTAAAGTTTTCAAGAAAAGACGAACTTATTTCAAAATTTTGAGTATTTACCTTAGAAAACCTTATTTGGAGGACAGATTTTCATACAAAACTTTGCCAATGCATATACAAATAAGTATTGGCGGTATATTAGAAAAGCAACGGCCTTCTGATGCTGCAACCCCTTTAGATTCAAAATTTGGAATATGTTTATTTTGTCGCAGGTCAAAAGACCGTCAATCACGCACTCGATGTGACAAATATAAAAGTTATATGCGTTTAGAGCACCACACAAATATTTGCCAAAATTGTTAAGAAAAGTTCATTTTATTTACATCTAATTATAATTAGGTAAGGCTGAAATTAGTACCCTAAAAGTCTAAGTAAGTTAATTATTAATAAATGTTTCTTCTTATGTGAAAACACTGTTTTATTTACCGGGGTACTCCAGTACCCCAGGGTACTGTTACTGAAAGTCTATTATGGGTACGGTTCTAGGGTTAAAGGAACCTAACTAACCTAACGGGGGAGTGCCTCAAGTCCCGATTATGGGGGCAGAGATACTTCCGTATGTTCAGTTGACAATAATTCGAGACATTACAATATCGCGAGAAAAAACACGTTATATTGTAATATAACGTGTTTGACAATTTTACGGTGACATATATATTAATTCATCATCTGATAGCAACTCTATGTCACCATCTTCTTCAGGTCAGAAGGTGGGCCATGGTTTGTGACGAACTGTCGACATACACTTGAGATATCTGTACTGTGTCCCCAGCATCACGCAGCAGGTAGCGATGTTGCACAGGCAGCATCTCAACTGTGTTGTGGTACTTGTATAGGGCGAGTCGGTAAGTGCACTTTACTCCACTCACATATTCTACGAAATAACATCATTATATGAAGATATACTTCTGGTAGGATACGTTCTAGTTACGTATTATATGTGAACAGTAACATTGATATTTATCAATTGTTACAAAATTGTTAGTCAGATTCGGATTGGCCCGTACGCTAGACAGACTCAATATTAGTTATATTTACGCAGATTAAAGCGGTGCTTGTTATAGCTGTGAGCTTATTGGCCTGTGAGGAGATGTGTGAGTCTGCGACCTCAAAGTGACCCTCGCGCGCCGCTCGAACCACGTGACCTAACTACGGACTAGGATTAAGAACATAAGGATTAGGAACATATTATTATTATGTTTATTAGTTACGACCACATCTCGCCAGTAAAATTAGCACACGGTCCGTTAACAGCTTGTGAATCTATTGCTGTCAGCATTTCATCCGTAACAGTGGGTCCGAGGGCACTGACACGTGTGCTAATCAGCAGCATGTGGAGGCTGAGCCAGTTAGTGTCCTCAGTAGAACATGCCAATAAAATAGCCCCTGCGCTGTCACCTCGGAAGTGTCGAAGTAAGATTGAAGACCCAACAAAATTAAAATTACCTTAATGTGTCATGCCAGCGACACAGTTAAGAAGTAGAACAGAACTTATAGTTTACTGGTGAGTTGGGTTTACCTAACCAAAGGACAGACTGACTCTTTTTAACATCTCTTTTTAAACATTCACGATCACGAACGTATTATAAAACATATGGAAACGGGTATTCACCGCGACCGCGGCTGGTGCAATCCGGTCGAAACGTCGAGCTTATCCGTTTCCATATGTTTTATAATGTCTTTTTAATTTTTAACTAATATCTGAGTATTTTGAAAGTTTTTCTCCATTCAATCAATGATCTCCAGTAAGACTCCTTCTATAGCCTACACCTAGAGCTTCCTAACAGGACTATCGTTTACTGAAAATATTATCCAGACAAACATACAAACTTTCACATTAATTATTTTATTAGTTGATTGGTTTCACAAGCTCCAGGTGTTTTGTCCATAAATAACACATTTAATGACAGAATTAGCATTCATTTGATGAATATTAAATAGTTTAAGAATATTGATTTTAGAAACTGCATTCTAAACGACTGTTTTATGTCCAACAGATCATTTTTTCCCACGAGAACGTTTACAGCACCGCGTCCTGTGCTCAAGGACCACGGCTCAATAACTTGTGTCATAATGAGAACTTTGTTGTGCTATTGTTTATATCATTTAAATTATAATATAACATAACATAACATTATGTATAACATGAACGTTGTGTGTTGTGACTTTCAGACTAAATTGCATTTTGTTTCTGATCTTGCTCAAGAATATTCATGTGCTTACATTGATCGCGGAGTTATTAATATAAATAAAACGAGTTTTATTTGTAACAGTTTCAACGACTTTTTTGATCTAACTAAAAGTAATTATTATTTGATATGTACAAATAAATAAAAATGAAGTGTGTTTATAATTTTAACATTACAGATTTTTACTGAATGCATATAATGCACATACATGTCTATGTTACCGGCAAAACCCGATTTCAGGACAAACTATACGGATTTGGGACACCCCGACACGTCTCCGATATTTTTTTAAAAACCATCCAGAAGTAGACCCCGTCGAAGACTCCCACAAGCGATCGGTTCAAATTTCAGTTTAGCTAAGGCATAACTACATAGTTTGTCCTGAAATCAACATTAACAATTTTTTCAAAGTTTGTTTGTATCTGCCGCCTAAATATTGTACGAAAAACTAAATGACGTATGAGTGACATCGTTATAGTAGCTCGAGCATAGGATGCGTCGCTTGCTGGTTGTTACTTAGCGGAACAACTAGCAAGAGGTGGCGGCGGTGCCGGCGCGGGCGCAGACATATAACGACGGTGTTCGCACGTGTCCACGTGTAGCTCTGGTGACGTCATTCTACTTATATTCTTATATATATATATATCTTCTATAACTAAACCAACATTGAGTGAGTGGGTGGGCTGATTGTATAATGCAACTAGTGTACAAAAATCAAGATGCCTATCACAAAAATAGAGCTCCTCGGCCTCATTAATTATTGTTTTATAAAATAGGATGTGCGCGCGCAAATCTTTACAAAAATGAGGGTATGAGGCATACATGATAAATAATTAAAAATAACATTTCTGAGTCATTTGAGATTATTAAAGAGACTGCTGTTGTTTGTACTTCAGTGATTTATTCATCATCTGTCTCTCAGATATCTGTACAATTAAATTTCCGATAAATGAGTCTCAAGACCAAGTTATTTGATTAAGTTAATTAATGACATCTCTAATCTATATATAACCAGTGAATAAAAACTAGTTATAGTTTAATTGCTACAGGCACATCATTGAGAATGTGTGCTACAAGGAGTAAAACACAACAACGTAGTTCTCGTCATGCTTGCGGCTCTATATCAAAACTATTGGCGTTTCTATAAGATTTAACAATTTATATCTGTTGCTGCAGGTAAATTAAATGAAACATGGAACATGTTTAGGTTCTTTATAGAACCTCAAGTAGGCTATGCTGTGCTTGGAAATAGTTCGACATATCGTGACGCGGCGGGGAGGGCGGCGCGGCGCGGCCTAGTCTTGAAACAAACATAAACCAAAGATTAATCTCGTTATTATGCAACACATCCGTGTGAGATCGAATGATAATTATCAAATGGTGATAATCTCACGAGATACACAGATTATTATCATCAAATATCAATATTCTGCGATACCTATCTGTGGAATTTGGAATCTTTTAAATGATTGCTTAGAAAACCTACGACTAGTTAAACTTATAATTTATGATACCTGCTTAGTGAGGTTTTCTCCTTTACACGTAACATTTATTTATTTATTTATTTATTTTTTATTTATTTTATTCATTAACACATACATTTGTTTTAACAGGTAAAACCCAAGCTAACAAAAGTAGTCATTATACCTAATTAATAGTGCAGTCCCAACTAAAGAGTCTGGGTAGAAGCACAATCTAAACAGTAGACAACATGCTAAGTGTCACCCTCTGGAATTCCGCCAAAGAGCAAGAAAAAATATCCAAATGCCGAGAGATATCATTCAGTGTTCTAATTGCACGAATCACTGGTGCGAACTTTAATAAGTTTGTACGAGTTGCCGGAACTTTAAAAATCCCCTCCCTTGGTCCCAACCGTAGCCTCCTGTTTGGAACGAGCAATCCCAACGATTCCAGTATTTGTGGATTATTCAGCATACCACGAAACACCATGAAAACATATTTTAAAAGGGCGAGGTTGCGCCTAACTTCCAACTTATAGTAGCCAACCATTCCTAAAACAAAAAGAGTTGGATACATGAGCGGGTAGAAAGGGTAGACACCAAATTGCTTCCAGTATAAGTATCGGGTGAATTTGTTCTGCATCTTTTCCAGCATCTGGGAATACTTCGCTTCATAAGGATTCCAGATGATAGCACTAGTTTCCAAGTTGCTTCGCACCAAGGCATTGTAAAGTGCTTTCACTGCTGCCATATTAGTGAAGTCACGGGTTTCACGTAAGACAAAACCAAGATTTTTAAATGCTTTTTTGCACACCTGTACTATATGAGCACGAAACGAAAGATCCCCGGCGAAAGTAACCCCAAGATCTCGCACTAATCCTACCCGCGGTATGACATGACCGCCCATGCAATAATCATGACGGCGGGGTACTACGGCCCGTGTGAATGACATAACGTTACACTTCGTTACATTGAAGAGTAGTTTATTTTCTTCACTCCACGCTACTACTCGATCGATATCTCGCTGGAGCATCCCACAGTGCGACTCATCTGCAACCCGCAAGAATAACTTGAGATCGTCCGCAAACAACAAACAGCTAGCGTTTTTAATGACTTCAGGAAGATCGTTAATCATAATGATGAATTCTAACGGCCCTAAATTTGTTCCCTGACTTACCCCCGTAAGGGTGAAATACGAGTCCGAGGTACTACCTGCATATTCTACCACTTGTTTACGGTTGCCCAAGTAGCTAGCAAAGAACTCTAGGAGGGCAGGGGTAAAACCGAACCTCGCAAATTTGCTTAAAAGTATGTCATTATCCACACTATCAAATGCCTTCCTGAAGTCAAAGTACGCAACGTCCAGTTGAGCACCAGTCTCCGAGTCCAGCACTGTGGTGGCCTGGTTTAAAAAACACATTAAATTTGAATTCGTGCTACGCCCCCCACGGAACCCATGCTGCGCGTCATTGAGCTGTGAGGCTACTTGTGAGTGGATAGTTGAACACAACGCGGACTCGAAGACTTTAGCAAAAGTTGACAGTAACCTAACATGTAACCTACAACATAGACTCGACTTCTACGAAATTTAATGTTCCTATACAAGCTCAGCCCGCAGTTTTGCCCGCATCATGTCTGTGATTTTTCAAGATCTCTTGGAATATCGGCAATTGTTTTCATTTTGAATTTAACCAATCACAAAACAATCTCTGAATAACCGAACTGTAACGGATTGAATTTTATTCTTTGAGAATCAGTGCTATTTGTATAATAAACATGAGCTGGACTACTTTGAATTAATGAGGGACTAAACTGTTTGCAAAACTAGACTTAAATTTGTGCTATCTTATCTGTCGATGTGAAAACATGCAAAAGTTGGGTGTTTGTTACTGTTATGACGTCCATACTCATAAGTATGTAGAATGCATGTTTTAGATTAACATATTAATATATTTTTAATGACGAGGAAGCAAACATATTTCATGAAATCTATTTTCTATATTTCTGCTATGCTAGATGAAATGATGAAGCGATTAAAATAATAATAACGGAGACCAAACATGAATAAAATTCGAGCAATCTGGCAAATTGCAGTTTGTACGTAGAAAAGACATCAACGCGCACGTAACTTCAAAATGGGAGCAAGTTGACAATGATGTATTTTTCATTATACTATATCGTAGTTGCTAATATTTCAGCTCACAAATGTGCCCTAGAACTAGCAGATAATATATTTTCACTTCTCGTGCTCTGAAACTGCTTATTTTTGCAGGATATATAGGCTGCACAAAATCAAATTTTGTGCACAACTGCATTAACATATCTACTCATAAATGTATTTAAATAAAGGCAAAGAAAATGTGCCATACAGCCAAACATAACATCATAGATAGAATTTGTTATTTTATAATAGTTACGTTAATGTATTTGCCTTATGTGTTTTGTAAGGCATAAATATATTAAAATTTAAATTCAAGTAGTATGGTAGGTTATTTAGTTAATTTGCTAAAGGAAATTGGGCACCAATAGTATCGCTTTTTGACACGTATGGCTATTGGAGTTAATGTATAAATTTTAATATTATTTTTAATGATTTTTCTATTTTAATTTTAATTGGTATCTAGTACCACAAATACGTCATTTGTTGCATAATAGTGAAGCGACTCCTTTTTCAATTATAATCGATCGATTTAACGTTAACATAAATCGTGGAGCAACAAAATAATCTACATTCGTAACTAAAAAAATTTAAGAGTTGTCATTATTATTATTTTTCAATTATGTTACCATTTCTTTAGTTAAAAAGCAATTTCTAGGTAAAAATAAAACAATTAAGATATAATCTGTAGTGTTACGATTCTGACTCCGTAATCTATTGTTTGGTCACAACACTATTCGATGAAATTCAAATTCAAAATTCAAATTCAAATTGTTTATTTCAGACATGAAGTCCATAGTGTTAGTAGCACAAAATAACTTAATAACTAGTGTTAGTAATAAGGAGATAAGAAGTACATTAAATATTAATTGGTATGGATCCTCACCCAATGGCGCAGCAGAGGGGAGTCCCATCGATCTGCGTTTTCTGTTTACCGTGCTATATCTGTTAATGCTAGTTAGGCCGAGAACATTGTTTTTAGCTTTTCTCCGTTAACAAATATATATTCGTGTCGAGTTAAGTTAAGTTACCAAATAATGTTAAATATGTGCCAGTTTTGAAACCCTATTGTTTTCAAAAACTATTTGTTTTGAAATGTAACATAACCTGAACAGGTACTCAACTTATGTTTTTTTTATAAAAAACCCCAAAATATTTAATTTTGAATTGAATTGAATTTTAAAGTATGACACTAACCCTTTTTTGTGGCTAATTTTCTACTACTTTACTGTATCAAAAGTTGCGCAACCAAGTGCCATAGTACGCTGCACATTCTCCTTTAATAATTATTTTGTATTATTATTACAAAATTAATTTAATAGTATGCTATATCAATGTCATTAGATTTAAAAAAATAACGCGGCGGAAAACAGCTCTTGTTTTTTCGTTTGTTTATGAATTTCTTCAATATTCCAAAATTGTTAAAAATCTCCTGTGAAGATGAGGATTTAACACTCTCTACTAATACGGAAATTCAGAAAAATACCGTTAATTTAAAAAAAAAACAATTTCCTTCAGTATTAAAAACTGTACTAGTTTTACTTTGAATTTGAATTAAATAAATGTTATGTTATACTACTGTCGTATTTCCTCGCAATGAAAAGCACAGTTTAAAACTCGTCCACAAAATCATTTGATCCTCGACTATACTATCAGCCGGGCCGCATGCAATCCCCAATTTAATTGAAATTAAAAAGATTATCCCTGGTGTACTTCTCAAAAAAATTACACCAATTTTATGACTGTAACGTAAAGTAACGTTAGGCCCAAAGATGTAGGGAAAAGTAGCTTTCTCCTTCAGGTGTTTTATTCTACTTCAGCCTCAACACTGACGTCATCACGAACAAAAGTATTATATAAATAATTATTATATAGAAAAAGCGGCCAAGTGCGAGTCGGACTCGCCGAAGGGTTCCGTAGCAGCAAGTTACATAATATAAAAGTTCTTTTAGTTCGTTGTTTATTTTTATACATATTTGAGTTGATTGAATGAAAGTCTGTATTTGCCCTAAATTCATATTTAGTGATTGGGCAACTAGAGGTATCAGAAAAAGTAGGGAAAGACTATTTGAGCTTTATGGCCTCAAGCCTTTTATTAACACTGAAACTTTCAACAAGTATGTTGCTAAGTATTCAAAAATTTTTAGAAATACATGCAGGTTTGCTAAAGCCCTGCACATTAGCAACAAGATCAAAACAGCAGAAAACAAAATAAAGACAGTTTGGAAAGTCATAAATAACGAGACTAACAGGAAGAAAATACGCAACACCGGCTACACATTAGACACAGCGTATGGTCCTAAAAGCTCGAATCAGGAAGTAGCTCAAGAATTTGTAAATTTCTTTACAGAGATACCATTAAAAACTACGGAGGCTCTTAATTCCTCTCCTGAAGTCTCAATGGGTTTATTAAAGGCGAATGTGTCTGGCTGCCTGGCTGAATTTAAATTTAATCACATTAACCCTATGGTAGTTATTAAAGCTTTCCGGCAAATAAAAATCAAACTGACCGAAGATCTATGGGGAATGTCTATCAAAGTTTGTTCATCCATACTTGAGACTATAGCCCCATACTTAGCTTTAATTTTTAATCTATGTGTGGACCAAGGAGTTTTCCCTGATTTAATGAAATACAGTAAAGTCATACCTTTCAAATCCGGGGACACTAAAGATACTAACAATTATAGACCTGTCTCCGTGTTGCCAGTTTTTAGCAAGGTTTTTGAAAAAGTAATGCATCAAGCATTACTTTTTCAAATGCTCTATCACTTTAATACCAACAGAATCTTACATGATCAACAGTATGGTTTCACCAAGGGACGTTGTACAACTGACGCCGGTGTAACCTTATTAAAGCACATATTTACTGCGTGGGAAGAGTCCCAAGACGCTATAGGAATTTTTTGTGACCTCTCCAAAGCGTTTGATTGCGTAAACCACGACACATTACTTATGAAACTTGAGCATTACGGACTGGGTATACTTGCACTTAGTTTGGTAAGATCATATTTAAATGATAGACAACAATATGTTCAGATAAATGGTGTTAACTCACAGGGTTTAAAAATAAAAATGGGGGTTCCACAAGGCTCAATATTGGGTCCTTTCCTCTTTCTAGTAT
This sequence comes from Xestia c-nigrum, assembly GCA_916618015.1. NCBI lineage: Eukaryota > Metazoa > Arthropoda > Insecta > Lepidoptera > Noctuidae > Xestia > Xestia c-nigrum. The sequence goes on along the minus strand of OU745246.1, from coordinate 297,263 downwards.
ACATAAATGATCTACCCTATTTATTGAAAAACCAACCTCAAAATATGGTGTTATTTGCTGATGATACTTCCCTGATTTCCAGCAGGTCCAAAATTGGTTCACAGCAAACAATTTGGTATTAAATGAAAAGAAAACCAAATGCATAAGATTTGCTTTACCGAATGTTAAGGGTAGTGATTGTGATATATAATTGAATAATGAGAAACTTGAATTCGTAGATAAAACGGTTTTCCTGGGGATTACGCTTGATTCAAGGCTACAATGGGGTTCTCATTTAACATCTCTTGAGGGCGGCTAAGTTCAGCAGCATATGCCATTAGAAAAATCCGTCAATTTACTGATGTAGATACCGCTAGACTGGTCTATTTTAGTTACTTCCATAGTATAATGTCTTACGGTATTTTGCTATGGGGACGAGCTGCAGATATTGAGTCTATGTTTATTCTGCAGAAAAGAGCCATTAGAGCCATATATAATCTTCGTAGGCGCGATTCTCTAAGAGAGCTGTTTAAGGATATTGGCATTATGACGGTACATTGTCAATACATCTACGAAAACATAATGTACGTCAGAAAAAAATTGCATCTTTTTGGTAAAAGAGGTGACAGACATAACTACAGTACTAGAAATAGGGACCAATTAGTTCAGCCAGGCTTTAGACTCGCTAAAGTAGACTCATCTTTCATGGGGTATTGTTTGAGGTGCTATAATAAAATTCCACAAAGTATTCTTGAACTGAATGAGACGAAATTTAAAACATGCATTAAACGCACACTATGTAAGCAGGCATATTACAAGTTGAGCGATTATATCGCTGATAAAAATGCTTGGCTCAATGCTGGTCCTGCTCCACAAGGACAGGGGCGCAAAACTTGATAGCATTAAATGGTATTGTTGGAGCTGCTGAAGAATGTACAACTATCTTTGCATTGTATAGATTCAATGTTAGTATTATATAATCGCATAGCCCATATTGTGTGAGTACTATGTACTAGAAAGCTATCATTAACTGAAAGCCTACGACAGTTCTTGACTAGAATGTGCCCTGGCGGTTGAGAGTATGTCATGCTCTCTGAAATGTCTCGCTGATGGTGGCGCGTGTGTCGGACCATTTAGCTCCCTTCAAAATGGTTGAGCTGAATGGTGCTGATCCATGCGTCATGTTCGTGAACGGGCGCTGTCAGTTGTGACTGGTCATCTCTTACTCGCCATGGTTTATTTGAATTAATTATTTTGTTTTTGAGTTGTATTTTATTTTTGTTTGCTATGGACACTTTTAACGTGCACATCTTAACTACAGTACTTTCTCAGTTTTTATGTCTTGTGACTGGGACTGTAGCTACTTTAAATGTTCATTTTTGTTTCGACAATTCAAAAGTGCCTGTAACTGGCCTACTTGAAATAAATGCTTTGATTTTGATTTTGATTTTGAGTCAAATTGCGGATTACGATTTATGACGTGTTAAAAAAAAAACTACTTACTAGATCTCGTTCAAACCAATTTTCGTTGGAAGTTTACACGGTAATCTACATCACATATTTTTTTTAGTTTTATAATAATAATAATAATAATAATATTCCACAACTATCACACAACGCCGTCTAGTCCCAAGCTAAGCATAATATAATTCTCTTATTTTAGAAGTTACAGGGGGGACACTCATTTTACCACTTTGGAAGTGTCTCTCACGCAAACTATTCAGTTTAGAAAAAATATAAACAAGAAACTTCCATATCGTTTTTGAAGACCTACCGATAAATATCGCACACGTATGGGTTTGATGAAAAAAAATGTGTTCAGTTCTAAGTATGGGGAAGCCCCAAAATGTTTTGTTTTTTTTTCTACTTTTGTATGAATATCTTAATGCAGTTAAGGTAAGATTCAACATCATAGTTGTTATGGTTTCGGAAAAAAATGACTGTCACATACGGACGGACAGACAGACAGACAGACGGACGGACGGATATGACGAATCCATAAGGGGTCCATTTTTTTCCCATTTGGCTACGGAACCCTAAAAAGTCTGCCACGTGTCTGTCTGTCCGCGATAAACTCAAAAACTCCTGCACCGATTTTCATGCCGTTTTCACTAATGAATAAAGTGGTTCTCGAGGAAGGTTTATGTATATTAAGTAAAATCTCATGGAACAACTATTGATCTTCACGCGGGCGAAGCTGCGCGCAGAAGCTAATCTGTAATAAAATATGAAAAAATACTCAAAAAACTTTTGTGTGTATACTGAATTAAACCTAACTATATATGGTTGGCTTTAGGTTTTCATTGGTCAATTTTATTTTCGGTATAGTCATCGTAACTAAATGTATTCTAATATTGAACACAACCACTTCCACGATCCTACATCACCTCCGGCTGCCAGCTCCCACGCTCACACAATACATCTAACACTATTAGCATAATTTCTAGAAGTGGCTCCCTGCACTGCGGATTAACAAGAGAGCGTAGTTCAGTGAACAGTATTGATTCTACGAAGGAGATTATCTGAGTCACCACGACACCGGCTTAGTTTGTAAAGTGACTCGACCTGCCAGCTTGTGTCCACTTCCTGGTACGTACCTGATCCTGCTGACAAAGTTCCTGGACATGGACTCGTCCGTGGGAAACTAGTACGTGCTACATTTTAGACGTTTGTTGACTCTTCTAGTATAAACTTAATCTTAGTTGGGTCTATTTTGGTAGGAGATGGTACGACGTAAATACGTTACTGCTGACCATAATACTAATAATTCGCATGATTTAGGAAAAACGAAATTTTTATCAGCCTAGGGAAATTTAGGAACAGTCTTATGTGGTGCCGCATACAAAGTGCAATTTTTCAATTCGTTTTGGATTTCAATTGGAAAATTCCACTCTGTATAGCAACTTAATTGATTTAGTTTAACGATGCCGGCTGAGCATGTTCACTGCTAATATGCTATGAACTGCTTTATTGATATGTTGTGCCGATTAACTCGTTTGGTAATTATAGCAGTTACGACATCCTTACATTTACGATTATTATATCTTCTGAAAGCTTTCATGTAAATATGTAACTTGATATTCTCGCTGCACCTGTACTATTTTAATTGCTTAGATAAGTTAATAACAAAATGATCTGAGAACAGTAAACTGTCACAATGAAAACTGAGTTCAAGACGTTACTATTCATCCGCAAACTCGCACATATTTGAAATACCTATGCGATTAGTTTTTTGTTGGTCAGCGCGAGAGAATGTTGCCCAACCTAATTGTTTACCTTCAAGAGACGCAAACGGTTCACAGCCCACGGAAGAAAAAAAGGTTCGTTGGTGTGACGTTTAATAAATGAGTTATACGTGCTGTGGTGGGGGATGCCCGTTGGAGGGAGCGCGGGGCAATGCGCCGCGCTCAGTCTAGTACAAGCAGTCCTAGCGACAGCACGCCTAACCCAGTAATATTGGAAACTGTGTTTTATTGTACAACCCTGACACCACCCTGATCGCTGCTGCTGCCTGGCTGCTGCTGCTGCCTGGCTGCTGCTGCTGCTGCTTGCTGGTGGTTTTACTCCAAACCCTAACTAGCGTTGGAGTGAACACTACATTGGCGACGAGGATAAAACTATAAAAGTGAAAGTGTGAACAGTGTTTGTGTAGTAAGTGTATAAGTGTACCTAAAAAGTAAAAATGTAAAGTAACTACACGAGTAAAAGCGCAGTAAGTGCAATTGTAACTCAAATTATATCTGCTTACGAAAATTGGTGAAAAAAAAAATATTATAATTCTATTGTGAAAAAAAAACAAGACCTTGACGTGTAGTCGCAAAAGCGACTGCTAAGAATAGAATCATGGATTCAATTCCCTGGTCGGCCCAAGTGTTGTTGGGTGAATTTCTCAATAGCAGTCACGAAGTTAGAAACTTTACCCGGTTGATATTAGATACACCTTTGCCTGACTCATCATGTATAACCGGCGTGATGATATAATAAAATTAGTTGTTTTTGCTACCTACCCAATAATTCACATTCCTGAATGTTTAATAAAATAACTAGGTTCAATATACTTTATTCTCAGAAAGACAAAGAACCACTTACATGAGAACTTCTGTAAACATAATGTAAATATGTTTAGTCTAGGTAACGGTCACCGATAATCTTAATCCTAAAGTATTCTCAATTTATTTAGTCTTAAAATTACATAATTTTTAGATTGAGTAGTTGACATATACGTTCAACGGTTCGAAAAAAAAAATAACAAAATGCAAACTATCCATCATATATACCTACTCATTGATGAATTCAATGACAATATGGTCCGTTTCTTAATTTTGACATGAAATATAATGTTAGATCAAAATACACCATATAACAACATCAACGGATTGTTGACCAAATTCACTCGCAAATAAAACGTGCCTATTGAAAAGTAATTTTCAATAAAAAACAAGTGAGGAACTTGTTTTTCGACTACGTCGAATCAATGATGGGAGACACAGGCCATCTATGGTTAAAATTTAATGAAAAACCAAATGACTGTCATAAAATCCATTAAGGGTACTGATCATTTTGGGCTACTATTGGATGAGTATCAAAAATACTTGATGTTTGATCACAAAATGATTTAAAATTCTAGATACGCGTACTTCTATTGGACGACATATCAGATCAAGCGCCATACCTATTCGTGCTCTGATAATGTACCTTTTTAACGACGTGTTAATTATATATTATGTCCAGGACCAGAGTCCATGCATTGGTGCCCATAGTCCTTTTAGTTTAATCGAAATTTATGTATTGATAAAAAAAAAAAAAAAAAAAAAAAAAAAAAACGTGCCCTATGCGAACATTTCTCGTAAATTGAAAAGAAAGAAAAAAAAGAAAGAACATTGTGGTTATTTGGGATTGAAATAACTATACAATCTTACATGATACATAAACAAACAGCTTATAATGCCAATAGGGCCTCAGCTCAGCATAATGTTAGATGGCAACACAAGGTGTGCCACATGACGCTGATTGTTAGCTGCAGCTCACGAGTGCCATACCATATATAAAAGTACTCTGTATGCCATACGCTCGATAACATAAACAAATGCAAATTCCAGTTTTACCAAGTACCCTTTCGATAATTTCGAAGCTATGGAGGTAAATTACCTCACCTATTTTTAAAACCAAACAAGAGTCATGACTGGCACGAGGGTTAAGGTATGTCGTGCATAAAACATTAAAATAATACAACCAAATGGTTGCGATTTATACAGGCAAGTGAACGAATGAGGTTTTATTAAGTTATACACTTTATATAAGATATAAAGTGTTTCTCTAAATAATTTGTGGCGAATTATAGCATTATTGACTATAAATAAGTAACCACGGAATGTACTGGTGATAGTTTCGTTTAAAACTCAATCCAAGGTCGAGAATAAATGATGATGTTATTTAAACAGCATTTTCGAGGAGCTCGTGGCTAAATAATATCAGCCACTCGGGTCAATCTTTAGGTTAAGCCATGCTTGCCTAGGTTGGTCTGTGGATAGGTGACCACTATTATATACCGAGTTTCCTCCGTGCCTCGGAAAGCACGTTAAGCCGTTGGTCCCGGCTGTCATTTGTCCATCTTTGACAGTCGTTTCAGGTAGTCAGTGGCCCCAAAAGTTTGACACCAGTCTTACCAAGTGGTATTGTATTTCCCAGTATTAACTGGGTTGTGGAGGTCAGATAGGCAGTCGCTTCATGTAAAATACTGGTATGCAGCTGCATCCAGTTGGACTGGAAGCCGACTCCAACATAGTTGGGAAAAGGCTAGTTTAACTATCTTCATGCTCAATGTACAGTGAATATACTTATAGTTTTTTTTAACTTTTATCTCGTATGACCTCATTTGTTGACAGATGCCAACCTAATCAAGCCAATAAATGTTTGGTTAACACAAATTGCCCAAAATTAGGCAAGTAAGATCGCGGAAGGTGCGATACTGATAGATTACGTGGTTAATCGGTATCAGAACATTACTTATGTATAAACAAAGTAATTTGAAAAGGTAAACTATTAAATGAATGGTTGGTACCTATAAGTTAGCAATAACTCATACATTCTGTTTAGTCAGACATGTCCTTTGTAAGGCTAATAACTTCAACAATAACTGAAGTTTAATATAAACAAAGTAATTTGAAAAGGTAAACTATTAAATGAATGGTTGGTACCTATAAGTTAGCAATAACTCATACATTCTGTTTAGTCAGACATGTCCTTTGTAAGGCTAATAACTTCAACAATAACTGAAGTTTAATATAAACAAAGTAATTTGAAAAGGTAAACTATTAAATGAATGGTTGGTACCTATAAGTTAGCAATAACTCATACATTCTGTTTAGTCAGACATGTCCTTTGTAAGGCTAATAACTTCAACAATAACTGAAGTTTAATATAAACAAAGTAATTTGAAAAGGTAAACTATTAAATGAATGGTTGGTACCTATAAGTTAGCAATAACTCATACATTCTGTTTAGTCAGACATGTCCTTTGTAAGGCTAATAATTTCAACAATAACTGAAGTTTAATTGATATACCCACACTGTCGTATTATTATATACTGGATACCTACTTTAAAATCATAAGTATGCTAAAAAAGTATAAGTAACCATCGAACAATATTTCTTTGGTACGTTCGGTCTACCTTCCATACAATATTATTTTCTTTGGTGATTTAAGAAAATTTAATAAAGACAACTATTGTTTTACTATAAACATACTATTAATATGAAAGAATTATAAAATATTTTACAAATAGTAACTATGATTCAGTTCTGTTTGAAATTTGAAAAGTTTTTTAGTTTCTTTCGTTGTCTATTTGACAAAACAAATGAGTTATTGTTAAAGTGGTAATTCAGTTATGTCTGAAAGGTACCAGATAAATGGAAAAACTTGCTTGCAGGTCGCTCCATAATGTCTCAAATTTCTCCACTCCCTCTGAGGGTGGGAAAAATGGAAAAGAGGTCTCAAAAAAAAAAAAAAAAAAAAATAGAATTAGATATGAAACCAAAAGTGCATTTTAAATATTTCTAGAAAAATTAATAAAATAATTCATTGAAAACTAACCCTGTATGTGCGTGAAAAAAAAAAAAAAAGAGAAATGCAATTGGGTGTTGATGCATAGTCAGCAGTGAAAATACTATTTGTGAGGAAAATAGTGCTGAGTAGACAAAGTTTAATTTTCCTTTTGTTTTCTTAACACGTTTAAGTGTTATCCTTGGAAAACAACAAGCACAGACAAATGACAACAGTCAAATTAGAAAAACCCCAAACAAGAAAATATCAAAGCCCAAGAGCCTACGTTTTGGGTCATTTATTTATTTCTCTTGTAAAAGTGGGTCTCGAGTCAATATTTCGAATTGAGTTAAGCGAGCTACACGATAAGTGACAAATGCTTGCACTGACTGGACAAATCCACTCCAATCTATGTGGTTTTTATTCAAAAGATCATCTCAGACACTAATGTGCATAGTCCTCATGTGAATTGAGCAATATCTGTAGTTTAACAGAGACTATGACCTCTGAAGTTGTTTCGGCTGTTTCTTTCCAGAGTATTAAGCACGAAACAACGACCCCATTAAGTTTAAAAAAAAAAAAAAAATACTTGCTAAAGGGTTTTAATAAACCTACTTGCAAAATAAACATAATTAATCAACTAATACTAAAATTCAAAGAAATTAAATTAAAATCCTTTACTTGTCAGTTTATGAATCAGTTGAATTTCATTGGGAATCAAAGAAAATAATAAATAAGATGAACTGGTAAAATTAACCTCACCACTCGAGAAGTACAAAATTTGCGATAACTCGATTACGAGCAAATAAGATAAGATTAAATCAGGCATTTATTTTATAAACAAACAAATAAATGAATAAATCAAATTTATTGAAACAAACGAATACAAAGTAGCACAAAGTAGCACAAAGTAGCACAAAGTAGCACAAAGTAGCATAAAGTAGCACAAAGTAGCACAAAATAGCACAAAGTAGCACAAAAAAGCACAAAGTAGCACAATGATGCACGAAGTTGCACAAAGCTGCATAAAGCTGCACAAAGCTGCACAAAATTGCACAAGGTTGCACAAAATAGTACAAACTAGTATAAACTAGTATAAACGAGTACAAACTAGTAGAAACGAGTATAAACGAGTACAATCGAGTATAAACGAGTACAATCGAGTATAAACGAGTACAAACTAGTATAAACGAGTACAAACGAGTACAAACTATAAGAAGCCACAGGCTTCAAACTAGGCACAGCCTGTATCTTGGTGGCCAAAATAGACAGTAGAGGCAGATTGAATAACTGACTGTTTATCGTGCCGCAGCACTACGAAACACAGGAACCAACTTTATATGAAAATTATAAATTCAATACAAACAAAGAATGTTAATAACAATATGAATGTCAAAAAAAAAAAAAAAAATATATAAAACAGCAATACATTGTTCTCACATAATGCTTCATGCATCATTAACATGAGTGATGTAACCAAGATGTTGTAACAACATTATGATTTAAAAGTGTCCATGGAGTTTCTTGCCCGTTCTTCTCCGTGGAGATCTGCGCTAGGGAATGGGCAACTGCAGTACTTTCACAGTTTTTATGTCTTGTGACTGGGACTGTAGCTAGATTTAATATTCATCTTAGTTTCGAAAATTCAAAAGTGCCTGTAATTGGCCTACTTGAAGTGAATGCTTTGATTTTGATTTTGAATAATACAAATTTCATTGTCAACCAAACAGGAAATTTGTAGAAATAAAAAAAAGGAGAAGATAAGCATGCGTAATTCAAATTAAAATCATCAGTGAGTATGATGGCAATTAAACAAAAGTCTTAAATCATTCAGAAATAAAATAACAATAACAATCAATGAAATGATTAATTTAAAATCAAAAGTACCATAACCAATCATTCAAATTAAAAATATAAGATAAAATATTGTACTATTGTTTCTTTATTTTTTGTGAAGAAAAAAGAGATGTGACGTTTAATAAATGAGTTATACGTGCTGTGGTGGGGGATGCCCGTTGGAGGGAGCGCGGGGCAATGCGCCGCGCTCAGTCTAGTACAAGCAGTCCTAGCGACAGCACGCCTAACCCAGTAATATTGGAAACTGTGTTTTATTGTACAACCCTGACACCACCCTGATCGCTGCTGCTGCCTGGCTGCTGCTGCTGCCTGGCTGCTGCTGCTGCTGCTTGCTGGTGGTTTTACTCCAAACCCTAACTAGCGTTGGAGTGAACACTACAGTTGGGAACATATAAATGACGTAGCACGAGCCAAGCGACGACGTTGTGCAAACGTGACGCCCCCCCCCCCCGCCCCCCCGCGGCTCCACCCGCTCCCCTCGGGGGTCGCGTCGTCATGCATTGTCCACGGCGCACTTATTGAGCTATCTGACAGGCGGGGCCCGGCTAATTGTCTGAGCGACAGAGACCACTTCACCCTCGTACCTTGAGTGAGACAGAGACGCAACACAACTCTATTAATCCCCCTATAAATAACCCGGCTCCTAATGCCGAGGCGCCACGCTTTTTTACGTAGAGTGCGACCGAGCCTCCGCGATACTTGCGTCCAGCGTGTCCGTGCAGGCCGCACTCTGCGACTGCTGCCGATAACGCAACGATAAGTGGATTACAATTGTAGTGGAAATAATGAATGCTAGTGGTAAGAGGTATGGCGGGCCAGTTCTATTGTGCGGCGGTTATCTGCGCTGTATCGACAGCATTCTATAGTAATGGAACGTTTTAGATGTGGCCTCTACTATGAGTACCTACCTATGTATATATTTATAAATTTTATTTGTTGGAACTAGTTTTAAAATTTTGTTCTAGGTTTTTTGAGCAACCCCGTGAGCTAGTCGCCCAGAGTCCTCTAATTATGTATAGTACTCATCTAACGAAAAACAAGTTCCTCACTTTTATATACCTGTTTGCGACTATTATACTAGTACCATCATTATCATTTTACGAGGAGTTTATTGAATCAAGTAAATAGCGCCAGATAGAACAACTGTACGTTACAAACTCGACGTCCGCTAAGACGGCGACAAATTATCCGATATTTAATTTTGTAGTCGCCAGTCGTTTGTCAACATCGAGTCATTTATCAAGACGACTGGGTCGCGGTACAGGGGTGGGCGACTAAGTGCGAAATGTTCCCGGTCGTTCCACAGTTTTTTTTTGTTTGGTGACGAGAGCTTAATCCGATGACGAGGGACAGCAAAAAAGCCGACTAATGGTGCGCGCTGATGTATCAATGACAGCGTCGCTCCCCGCACCCCCGCGACCCCGCACTCGTCCGCATACCAACAAACAAACAAACACGTATAATGTCCCCGGTGTTATGAGGATGCTCGTAATGGATACCGCCACTTACAACCTTACTATTTAGAACAGCTCGAGTAAACAGACTCAACACGAAGCTGTCAACCAAACATTCTATACGTCAAACTAAGTATATATGTTACCGGCCAAACACGATTTCAGGACAAACTGGTTTAGCCTAGGCTAAACTGAAACTTGAGCTCGTTCATGCATCCTAGTCGAGGATGACCTGGTCGATGAAGGCCCGCTCTGAGGGGCTCCTACTTCTGAATGGTTTTTAAATTTTTGATTTTGATTTTATGTAATATTTTATTGGGGAATGGCTTTTTTTACGGAGTGAAAAATTACACAGTATGCTGATGGATGGAATGATAAGTACGGGAGTCGTAAAAGTTTTTTTTAAACTTAAAAACATGTATTATTTTGGGGTGAAAAATCACGTTCTCAAATAGCATCGGATTCATCAAATAGCATACTATTTATTTATGGTGGGTCGTGGAGTTAAAGAAAAAAAAGTAGATATCGACCCAAATCAAAACGAAATAAAACAAAAAAACTTAACCAAAACAAAAGAAAGCTAAAAACTATCATACAGGAACATCACAGTCAGTAGGTACAGTGTACTGAGAAGGATATATTGGGGATCAAGTTCAACTTTTTTTTAATGTTATTATTTTTAACATTAAAAATTCTTTCATGGTTCGCATGCCGCAGTATGGGGTCGCTATACTCGCTATGATCGGTTCTACGTTGATGTTAGGGTCAATTCACACCGAGGCGCGATGCGACGCTGCGCTGCGCGCACTTTATAACAGAAGATTGACTTAAAATATAATTAACTTTATTTACTATAAATGTAAAGATACACATTTCGTTGCGCTGCGTATTAGCGCCTAGCGGCGGCGCGCATATCAGCGCGAAATCAGCGGCCTCTTCCATTACCGTCGCGCCGCGTCGCATCGCGATCTCGGTGTGAACTGATATGTAGTGCTAACGGTGTACTAAATTGGTAGAAATGTTAGCAATTTGAAGTAACCTTCCCTGAGTTCCACAATACAAACATTTACAAATTTCGTCAAATGTGCTGACTGAATTCACCAAAGACATTAACTAAAGTACAGTAAAGTACGAAGTAATTATAACGTAATTACTGCTAGGCAGCTAGGTATATTATATCTGTGCTATATGCATGTGTATGTATAGTCTGTAACTTGTCCCCAAATTGACAAAAATAATAATGAAAGCATGATTAGGATTAAAATCGTACTGATAATCACGGGATATCTTCCGTGATTATTGATTATTTTGAGCTCCCAAATAGAAACAAAACAAAAACAGCTAAGCGACGGACCAAGTTTAGTTTTGAACCGTGAAGGCTTAAAGCAGTGTTTGATGATGAGGACGGTACTGGAGCTATCGACGTTATCTATGAGTGATCTGCTGCGACCGTCCGGTGTCGTGCGGAGACGTCCGGAACTATGCGGACATCGTAAATTTGTTCAATGTCCGACTCCCAATGTTTTGCGTTTTTTTTCTGCCCAGTTACCTGCGGGCACGGCGCCGGCGACACGTCACCGCGACTTGACGCGTTTATTGCCGTCTGTAAGTAGGTCAGAAGGGTTGCAGGTAGCAGGCGCAGGCGCAGGCCGCCAGCACGCCGCGATGACGTCACGCGCTGATAACAGCCCGCGGCTGATAAAGCGCCAATTAAAACCAGCATCGATCGGTGACAGTCAGCGATCAGTAGTTATATATACCAACTAACTAACTTGTGTGAATGATACAAGCGACGATAGTAGGTAGGTACCCCGCAACTATTGCTCCTCTAGAATGGTACATTCTCCAAATTCCTTAGCATGTCAGTCTTATGATCGACAATTTAGTGTGTGTAGTGAGTCCAACCCTCCGTAATCCGAGTACAGACGTACAAGCGTGCGTGTATGAGTGGATGTATGAACGCGGACGCGGTGGTCTACTCGTATGGGAAAAGGCGCAAAGGAAAAATTTATGTAACGTTTGTTTTGAGTAATCAGAGAAATCCGTGGCCAAGCAAATTTCTCTTTCCATCAACATGCCTGTAGACTGTAACGCGGCTGAAGGCTTTCAGAAACTCATAAGTGGTTAGTGCTGTAATGGTCTATAGTGCGTCAGGAATGTTAATAGTGCCTAAAGTTAGGCGCATTAGTGCTCGCCCGATAATGGGCCTCGCGCAGGCGCACGGTTCGCCTGGAACGTATCGCATAGCACACGGCAAGTGTGCTGGAGCCGGGAGTCGAACGAGATAGTACTCACGCGTTATAGCAGAGATATGTAATGTCGGTGTGACACTAGATAACACGAATTTTTATAAATATAACTTTTGTTATTGATAAAAATCTAAACTAAGATACAATCCAAAACAGAAAAGTGACTCATCTATCTATTTCTGAACCCATTTGTGCATTCTCCACTATGTTATATTCTAACATACCAAACAAAGATTCGCGCAGAAACTGGAAAACCACAATGGGCTTAACCTAACACGACCGTGGGCACATGTTATTGAAATATCTCAAGTAACGTTACTTGGAATAGACACAACTGCAGTTATAATGTAATGTGTAGCGACCATGTTGTCGGCTACTGAAACTTTCACATGCTCGTACTGGCTCGGCTATTACTGCACTATCAGATAAGCGGTGCGCTCGAATGGAATGCGAGCGTCTGCGTCGGCGCCGCACAATAGCCTGCCCCGCGCCGGCGCCGGACTATTGCCGACATGGACGCTCATACTACTGCTATGTTACTTCTTACAGACAGTTAGCTTACGGTAATATTTCCAAAAATTATTGCAAACATTGTCAATGATATCAATTTCAGTTAGAAAAACTGTTACAGAAAATAAGAACTAGCGCTAACCGAAACGGAGAAACAGATTTTTAACAGAATCTGCGTATTTGTGGCGTTAGTTCCTAATGGTTATTGTTATTTGAGATATTGGTCGACCTTAAATAAAAAACAAGGAACTAAAATAAATAAACACAATTTCTCCATTACTTCTTGTTAATTATTTAGGAGGTAGTTTTGGGACAAGTTTACAATGGATGGAAAAAATGTGGTAATAATTTATAATGTGATGGACACTGGCATGTCAGTGATTACCATTGATAACGACTCCTGTGATTTATTATGATAATTTAACTATTTGGGAAAAACAAAAGTTTTGTTAGAATTAAGCTTCCTTAAAGTACCAAATAAATCCCCTATTAGCAACAACGCACTGTAAGATCTAAATAAAGGTATCCAAACATGTCATGTGTAAGTATGTGTGTGTCTGATGTAGGTAGGTACATCATGAACATGAGAAGCCGAGCTATCAGCTATTAGCGAGTAACCGGGTGGAACAGTTTTTACGTGATCGCGGAGCTACACAATTAATTGCTTGATTTATTGCTCGTTGTGAACGCACTCACATTGTGTTGTAACTATTCTGACAGTACCTAGTGCTGCAAAAAACACTCACTTCACACATAATATGATCATGTGTTACGTGCTTTAATATTTATATGAATTAACAATAGAGGCCAGTGTTCTTGGTGGCTCTAATGTAAACTATACAAAATGTCATAATGCTGTGCTTTGTTGAGTAGCTGAAGTGTTTGAAATAGTTTGGCTCACTTTACAGGAGAGCTGCATTAAAATGTAAATAAGCTGGAGATGTGCAACGTTTGCACTTAATTAAACAGGAAGTCTAAAGTTCCTTCTATTCTTTATAGATCTAAGTTTCTGTTTAGACAAGTATATAAAACAAGGCCGAGACGCATTTGACCGGTAATCTAAACAGTCAGTTTTCGTTGGCTGTTGAGTGTTAGTGCTACAATCACTACGCACTACGCACTAGGTAACGTCGTGTAGCCTAGTGCACGGTGACATCCCACAGGTCTGTTCAGAGTAAAGTTATGCTTGTTCGTTACTTAACCCCTACATACATAGGTATCTACGGCTTTTTGAGAAACGTTCCGAGCTTTTTATAAAGTGAAACAACAACACTTAAATAATCCAACACAACCTTCTTCCTCACGACTATCAGTTGATTTGAATGATGATGGAATATGTAAAAGTCCCCAACGAACTTAACAGTCCAGCAACCAATGTCTCTAGATAACATAAAGGAATCGGCACTCACTTGTGTAGGAGAGCTGCCGGTGGCTCCGAGCTGATGGTGGCGGGTAGACGTCAGCTGGTAGGTATCACTGTCACTGGCACGAGCTGATGAGCACTGGACCACTGGTTCACTGAGCCGCGAGCACGAGCACATCGACGCGTGTAGTCCTGCCGGCGAGCGCGCGCCCACTGGCGCGGGAGGCGGCGCAGGCCTCCGCCCCCGGCGCCGAGGGGCGGGGCACTCCCCACACGAGAGGAAATGCGCTTTTCCATAAATTGCAGCGCTCATGGTGTAGTCGCACGTGACGCGTCATATGACGCGCGGCGCGGGTGTGCGGGGGGCGCGGGAGGGGGGCGCGGTGGGCGGCCGCTATCGCGAGTAATGGGCGCCGCGCGGAGATTTATAGAGGGGTTAGTTTTCGGGCCCTAATGGAATTAGTGCTGCGTTTTTGTTTATACTCGCGGCGTCGCAATCAATCGTGCGAGTGTTTACTGCTCCCCCCTCCCCCCCTCCTACTGCGTGCCCCCCCCCGCCTGCCCGTGGTCCAGTCGCTGCTAATTAATCGGCGGCAACAGTTGATCAGTGGATGTTAATTGAGGAGCGACGTGTGCTGGAGCACCTACCTGCTGGTGCTCTACAACCAGATCACTAGTTAGGAAGCTGTGCTATCAGACACGAACTCATGTTTATCAGTTTCACAAGACTGCGTTCTATTTAATAGCTGTTTTATCAAAACTTACTTATAAAAGTGAAATACCTTATCATTGTTAACAACTTTTGCAAAGGAAACAACTCTTAAATTGTGAAGTAGATTTATTTATGTTCACATTTCTGACAAAACGGAGACAACAGCTGATTTAATCGATTTAGAAATTATTACATTCTTCAATTTAGAAATTTATTTATAAAAACAAGGAACTGACTGTAGTTTTATGTCCTATCCAATGTCACTAAAGAAGTAGAAGACGATAAAAGAAGAGTAGCAGAGCTTAGTACCTGACTTCTTTTCCTTAGTACCTGACTTCTTTTTCTTAGTAACCTGACTTCTTTTTCAACTCTACACACAGCACACGGTCATAATGACCGTAGGTACCAATGTACCAGTACCATATCTATTAGTAGGTGAGTACTCTTGTAAATGTGAAAGTTTGTGACAATGTATGGTTGATAAAATTATGTTTAGTTTGGAAATAGGGTTTTACAAACACTTTAACTCGTCGTCTTTGTTCGATGGATATGTTTTACTCTTTCATGCAAACACTACAAAACTTACACTTGCATTTTGTTGAATCGATACAATCGTGTTACATTAAAATAAAATAAAAAATCGTCATCGTTATAAATGCGAAATTAACTCTGTTTGGTATCTTTTCAGGTTTGAACCTCTGAACTGACCAACCTGTTTTGTAATGGTTGTCATGTGTACAGGATCGGAGATACAAGTAGATACCTCTCGTCCTGAAAAACAGCACTGTTCCCGAGGAAACCAACAGTAATTCATTGACGGGAGCGAAACCGCGCGCTAAAGCTAGTCAATACTAATATTTTAAAGAGGAAATGTTTGTATTTTACAAATAAACATTAGAACTACTCGACATTATAAGTGAGTAACATATCGACAGTCGTTACAGGTAGTAAGTTGCCCAAAAAGTCTGTTAATTTAGTAAGTTACCGTCCTCCGCGGGTTCCTAAACCATTGATCCGATTGTGATGATACTTTGGTGGTTTCAGAGTTGAGTTTATACTGTGCGTTTCCTGTTAATCAGCGAAGTTAACCTTTTAATGAAGGACCTAAATTAACCAGTACAAGTTGGAGGCGGCAGTACGACAATACATTATAAAAACTTCGCACCTCGGGACGTTTCCAGTCTACATACAAACATTTAATCTAATATATCTATTCGTTTAGTCACAGGACATTATTGATTTTTAGAATTGTCAACATGATGTATCTGTAAAAGGCTAGCACCGACAGGTTAATGACCCCGCATCGCTCAAATCAAATCAAATTATGTATTATTTGCAAATAGTTCTTTGATAATATATTGCTAAGTCCCTACCTCTAAACCTTCACCAAATTCGTTAATATGATTTTTTCTTAATGCAAAATATACGAGTACTTACCATACGCCTGTTATTTCATAACAATGTAAAACTATCTCTAACAATAATGCCGGCCTTGACCAATGGATTCACATGATTTCCTTAACAAGGAGAGATCTCGATACGTAATGGATGCTCATCAAACTCGTATATCATCAAAACTAGGAAATAGGGAATTCCTTGTACAATTACACCGTTTGATTATCTCCGAAACACCACTAAAGTCGCAATGCCAGCCGATATAAAATCTACTTACTGCATGAAATTAAGATCAATAACAATAATGGAACATTAATTTTAAGAGTTACTTTCATAACATACTTACATTTTATAATTTTTAGACATGATTTGCTGCATTTTTATGCTTGGCCATGAATTGATTACATAACCGTACGTAGCAGTACTTATTCAACTAAATTAACCAACTAGAGTCTGACTAGAAGAAAATGTGTAATAATAAAGCACTGCGTTCAAAACAATGTGCTCAATTAGAAAATCGCCTTCAAAAACCTCAACACAATATCTGGTGACCATGGCGAGCAGTGTCCACATGAGACTAGTCAACACTCCAGCAGTCGGTTCTCCTAGTGATGTTCCCACGGCCGGCATGCTGCAGGTCAGCGCTATCAGCGTGGGGCCGCCACCGCCGCCACCGCCGCCGCCGCCGCACAGACGACTCAGGGCGACCCGCACAATGCACACAATGCACCGCTCATAACTACTCGTTACTGCACTATTGTCCAGTGTGCGGTGCTGTCGGCTTCCTTGAACTCGAGTGCTCGTCTTGTCCCGAAACAATACATAATGAGAGCAGTGGCTCCTTACTGATTATGGAATCGTGAGAAACTTTCTTAAAGATTAGGATTTTCTTTTAAGTCGTTGTTGGTGTGTTTTCCAATTTTATAAACAAAACTCAGTCTCGAAACAGCTATTATTTTGTCATCGTCATCGTTTTGCTATTGTACCGATATACTTGGAGTCGGCGCAACACGTTTCCTTCTTCCATGTAACAACCATTTTGTTGTAGGACATAACAGTATATTTTATAACGAGGGACTAAACGAAGCCAAAATATACCCGCCCGCCCGCCGGTTTGACTCCCGGGCTTGAGGGTATTACGTTGGTGTTTAGTCTCGAGGTGCCAACTGTACTTTTCACTTCGAGTGCGAGAAAAATAGGCATTTCAAACCGAACACACTCGTTATAAATTCTGAACTGAGCGGTCAGTTTTTCTTCTGTAAGGTCAGTACCAGATTAACAATTTAAAAAACTTTTTTGCAAAAAATAAAACCGACTTCAAAAAAAACAAAAAAGTGAAAAATAACTTTAGCTTCTGAAGTCGGTGACCTTTGTTTGATTGCTTTAGTTATTTTGTCACCGACTTCAGAAGCTAAAGTTATTTTTCACTTTTTTGTTTTTTTTGAAGTCGGTTTTATTTTTTGCAAAAAAGTTTTTATTTTTCACTTTTTAGTGGTTCACAGGTGCTTGATACATGGAAAGTGCATACCGTTACAATTACAACAAGCCCAAACACGACTATGGTACATTGTCTCATTATGGAGTTCCGTGACTCTTGGCTTCATCATCAGATCTGATGGTAGAATGGTTCTTATCAAACGCAAATGCTTCACTTGTTGTAGAAAATACCAAAATCGCAACACGTTTTCAGATAAAATTTGAAGAGTTCCCTCGATTTCGCCAAGATTCCATCATCAGATCCCAATTTGGTGGCTATGGGACCAACTTGGAAGTATACCCTTTCAAACAAAAAAAGAATTTTTCAAATCGGTTCAGGCGTCTTCGAGTAATCGGTGAACATACATAAAAAAAAAAAATACATACAGTCGAATAGAGAACCTCCTCCTTTTTTTTTTGGAAGTCGGTTAAAAATACAACACACACGCTCAACATTTTCGCAATGGAAATGATCCACACTCCACATATAATTAGTACCTACATTACTGCAGCGGCTAGCAACAGAGGCATTGCACATACTTTTCAAACTCATCGATGTAGCCTGCTGTAACCAGTAGTATACTATATTGAAGAATTATTTGAACTGCATAGTTTAAGTGATTGTTCTCGATAAGATAATCTATTTTATGCCGTATAAATTCATCCTGTTGAGACCCGGCTAAGTACAATATGAATATAATAAAGGGTGTAAAACACCTGTTCAAACGAAGCCGAAGGGCACTTGTTCTCCCCATCATTGCGATCATTTTATTGTCCTACACCATACGTGGGAACCTTCTAGTGACGGAGATATGGGGAGTCAAAGTTACAACTTTATATGACAAGTTTTTTTTATAAAAGTTTTTTTTGTAAGATATTGACTTTTAACACCTCCACGACCCCCGTACTATTCAATCCACCCATCAGCGCAATGTTTTAACTGCGTTGCATTGAATTCTATCACAAAACGTGATTTATAACCTCAAAAAAAAAAAGTTGTATCCCAGCAAAAAAATTTGCGTAGTTAGTTAGTTGTTTTGATGTACATAATGCTTGGTTAACGGCTTTGTGTTGAGGTGGTTTACACCCTGTATATCCTCATTGAGTGAGCATAGGTCATATAATATGAAGTCATGTGTCATGGTCGCGTAGCATTCCGTAGCATGTCGTAGCATTCCGTAGCATGTCGTAGCGTTACGTAGCACTACGTAGCCGTCTGGACATTGTCATACGGTGCATGATTAATGGCGCCGATATTTGTAGAACACATTCCCACCATTCAGTCATTATTATTGTAGCAATATCCAATACGTATCTAAGCCAACTATAGAAAGTACTTCAACAGTAAAGAAGTAATCTTGTAGAGATAAAGGAGTCATTAGTGCACAATGGAGAAACAATTGGAGCTATTCCGGCTAGAGCAGTTACTGCGTACTCAATAACTGAGCGAGTAATCCGCGTGGGAAGGGGACGGACGTGACGTCATCATAGGGAATTAATTATTTAGGAGGTTACCTACTCATTGACTCACAATAAATTGGAGTAATCTCTTATACCGGAGTCTTCGTGTAAGAGATTGCACGTGCTAACATTGTGTCTGAAGCAAACGTTAGCTGGAATGCGAAAAGTGTTGTGACAGTAATTAGAGCTAGGAGTGACGCATGTTATTTTTGTGGAAGAGGTCAATCTTTATTGTAAGTCAATCATGTGGATCTGGCTCGTGGCTCTTATTTTTAATTTTCTAGCCTGCTCTGTCCCACTTCTGGGCAAAGGCTCCCTCCTCTCTTTCCATATCTTGCAAATCAGTTTGGATGGAAAACGCTTGGAAGTGCTACTGTTACATGAAAGAATATTCAAGGGTGAGTTGTCTATGGCAACGAAACGCAGACTTATGGGATGTGTATTCTCTCCGTCTTAACCTATGGTGCAAACACCTGGTTTTTGACTAGCATCCAGAAATTCAAACTCAAGGTTTACCAATGACATGTAAACTTAGAAAACAATAAAGTAATAAATACGAACTATGGCCCATCTGAGTAGTTGCTATTATTTCGGCATAAAAGAACTCATATCTACAGGAGCTAAATTAGCAAGTCTATTTGTGGTATAAAGTTCTTATCTATGGAATAAAGTTCTTATCAGCTTACACTACAAAGTGGTTGTTACGTCAGTCACTGCGGACCGAATAGTGCGAAATGAGTGGTTTCGATCGATTTACAAAAAAAACTATTGATTGGACTAAAAACTAAAACACTATGATGTTAATATGTTACTTGTAGAATTATTTACCAAAAAAAAAACAGAATTATCGTGTATTTTAGCATGGGTTTTACTCGTTTAAAAAAATTATACAAATAAGTTCATGTTTTTTTCGAGTAAAATTATTAGTATATTTCCTGATGAATAATATTTCAGTGAATCATATACTTTCATACATTATAAAACTCGTGTTTAGCTCCAGTAGTCGCCTTAACCAAATTCACTAAATGTTTTAAACATTCAAAGTTGGTTCTTCTCCGTCTGCTTGGCGGCGTGGTGAGTGCACGTCGAGCTTCCAGAGAGTCACACGGAGCAATACCCTGTCAGAATATTCGCTACGGGCAGTAACATTCCCCGAAAAATAAGAATCTCTTCCCATTCCTTGGGGAAGGATACCGCCGCGCCCAGGGTGCACCGGCCCAGCAGCTACTGTTCCCTCCAGATATAACGAGAGGGGCCGGCAGCCATCAGGCACATGTAGAGGAATTCTGACAAAGCACTCCAGGATTCCAGGCAGATCACTGTGTAATAATCTGACGTAACACGAATCTGTCCCTATGCAAACAGAAGAACTTTATGTTGCGGTCTGCACATATTTTGTCCTAACGCTAATCTGGCGTAAAGCTAATTTGCCCGATGCTAACAAAAAATGAGCACTGGATGTTTAAATCGAAATGATGCTAACAAATCAAAAATCCAAACAAAACCTGTGGTTTTAATAGCAGAAACAAAAAAAGTCCTGGGTGGATTATATCTCATTCCCTCTCACATAGAGGAGGCCTGAGTCCCAGCAGTAGGAACATTAGTAGGTTGATGATGATGACAAAAAAATGCGGTGTCTAGATAAGACTGTATTGGTGAGCGAAATTATCTTAGCCATCGAAATACTGTAAATAATTTCTTCATCTGAGACCATTTCTACTAATAATATCAGTACTTAATCTTAATTTAATCGTGAGTGTCTCCGAGGAAGGGCCGCCGGACTTCCGCAACACATTAAGAGCAGTTGTTATCGCACACTGATCTTATCAGTCGCCCTCTGATAACATCTGTCAGTCGCCTGTTACGACACCCCGGCTCTTCCGATGGCGCCCGTCACAAATGATCTTGTTGCGCACAAGTGGCAGACATTATAAACAGCAATTGGTTACAAATAACTTTACCTGTGTTAAGTATGCGTATTGAGGTCAATATTGGGAACAAAATGATTTCAGTACTAGATTCCGATAGGATAATTCTTTAAGATTCGATAAGATTATTCATTCGTTACGTCCGCACTCTATTAACCGTTTGACGAAACTTGCTAGGATAATAATATTATAAGTGATTGTTGTTCAGGATTTGTATTTAAACAACGGCTTTTGAGAATATTGCTCTTGGAATCAACAATTGGAAAACAAGGTAGTGAACCGTCAACACCCGCGCATGAGCAGACCTCAAGCGCGTGTACAGTGTGTACACTCGAGTAACACTAGTCTCTAAGTTGTTTGTTGTACTAACCAAAGGGACTTGTCTGAAACAAAATTTGCTCGTTTATGTATAAGTACTTGTGCGGGCAATCTCCACACCAAAGCGAGGGGTGGGTGTAGCTACTTAGTGTATTAATTATTACAGCAGCTGGGGCCACTGTCTGTGCACAACGAGCAAATACAACCGACTGTCGTGGGGCTGCCGAGTGTTTGTTACGTCATACACTATGGCATGCTTTATCCTGCAGTCATCACATGAGAACCTGGCAGGTTACAAGACATAGTAAGTAATCAAAGGCGTTTGTGTGCCAGGATCTGAAGCCTGCCGAGTACCCTACATAGATAGTATAATTAAACAAGTGAAATGGTTTCAGTAGAGCCAAATTTATTTCGACGGAACATTGTTTTACATAAACATGTGACAAACGGTTCCAAAGAAAACAGAGTTTATTTCAACCACATTATTCTCTACCTCTTTTTAATACTCAACCAATAATATCAAATGGAGTGTTTTAACAGCTTGAGGGTTCCACAGTATTCTTACAGAAACGGGCATCCCATGTAAGTGTTTGGTAAATAAGTTATTGTTGATGTGAGTGGGTCTCGTGGCATTTAAACTACAAATAAGTAATGTACCGATTACAGGAGCAGCACAACTGCTCAGCGTGGGGCCCTGATGTCCGTGATCAGGTCGGGTAGGGTGGACTAGCGGCTGCACCTCTGCTTCACCCCTCGTGTGTTACAGAGGTGATGCTATGTTAATCCTACTCGGACCAGCTACTTACGACTTAAGTCTTACTTTTAGAAACAAGTGACTGGTGCTATTCGTAATGGTTCGCTTCTTCATAATTCACTGAAGCGTGCTCGAATTATTAGCTGTGCGAGTAGTTGTTGCAAATTACTAACAATTAGCTCTGTTTATCTATCTAAGCGTTACTTCTACGAAAAACGTGGAATTATTTCCTGTTTATTTGCATTCTTGCGCTGACAGTATACATATCAAATTCAAGTTTTTTACTTCCGATTAGTAAACTTTTTATTAATATAACTATTATATCAGAATTTAAAATATATAGAGCCTACCTGCACCCATAATTAGTTCTTCGTATAAGTAGTACAAGTACGTAGGATTCGATATGACTCCATTAGATCAATTTGACAGTTATTCTCGATAAAATTAGTTTTGGACTCCATAAAAACTAATTTTAGCGTATTCAGTTTAGTTTTGCTGTTAGACATTGTATCTAAATAAGGAGCAGGCGAGGGTGGGTTGGAACCGCAAAATTCTGTAAAAAATGCCCACGTGTAAATAAAACAACGATTTTAACACACTTTCGAAGAAATAGGAAGAACATTTTGTTTGTCACAATTTGTATTTTTCGCGCTTTACTTTCGCAGGTTGAAGAATAATAAAGGTATGAAGTGGCTAAACAGCCTATTATGTAAAATAAAACATTTCAAATGTTTTGAATTTAAATTCAATGTTAATTCGTCAATAAATGTATTTTTTTATATTCAGGTTTATTTATGATAATCATCATCATCTGCCTGCCTTGTCCCAACTATGTTGGGGTCGGCTTACAGTATAACCGGATGCAACTGAATACCAGTATTTTACATGGAGCGAAGTCTATCTATAATACGATACATTGGTAAGACTGGTTGTGAGACTTTTTGAGCCACTACCTACTACGTGGCTACAAACCACCTGTAACGACTGTCAAACATCTATAAATAGCAGCCGGGACCAACAGCTTAACGTGCTCTCTGAGGCGCGGAGGAAACTCGGTATGTCACGGGTAGTCATCATCCGCAGATTAGCCTCGGCAAGATAAGTACATTGAAATAGTATATTTTATAACGAGGGACTAAACGAAGCCATTATATACCCGAGGTGGTTTGACTCCCGAGCTTGCGAGGGAGGCAATGAAAGCGAGGGTATATTAGATTGGCGTTTAGGCTCGAGGTGCAAACTGTACTTTTCACTTGGAGTGCGAGAAAAATAGTCATTTGAAACTGAACAAATTTACACTCGTCAAAAATTCTGAACTGAGCGGTCAGTTTTTCTTCTATCAGGTCAGTCACAGATTAACCATTGAAAACACAACACAAACTCACAACATGTTTGCAATGAAGATGATCCACACTCCACAGATAATTAGTACCTACATTACTGCAGCGGCTAGCAACAGAGGCATCGTTGATTTTGAAAAGCTTTTCAAAATCAACGATGCACACAAACTACCATAAATTTTTGTCGCGTTGAAGAGTTTTTTGTTTTTGTTTTTCAATAAACCGCTTTCTATTTGCATGCCAATTCGAAACTTAAATAAAACCTTTGACAAGTTACTCTTTTGTGACCATGTTTCAGAGTAAATGATCGTTCCATTTTTAAATTACTTTTTACTCCCTAGGGAATAAACGGTCACTTTAATCCCGCTTCGTAGGGCTATAACGGCGTACTTTTAGAGCATGAGAAGTGAAAAAATATTTTCAGTTGTCAGTTATTGAATAGACCTTGTAGACGGCCAACAGGAACTACCATCACGGGATAATATTATGTGGACGACGAAGTAATCACAAACGTTTCAAACATTCCAGCTTAGTAAATCATAGGCATAAGTTAGATAAAGGTACTAAAAATACTAACATATTTAAATAAATAAATATCGCTGGACATTACACACAGCGCCATCTAGTGCCACACTAAGCAACGAGGCTTGTGTCGTGGACACCAAATAGTTGATATACTACATAGATCAACTTTTTTGTTTGTAAATACATACATACTTATCCTACCAATCCTACTTCCTACTAATATTATAAATGCGAAAGTTTGTGAGGATGTATGATTGTTACTCTTTCACGCAAAAACTACTGAACGGATTTGGATCAAATTTAGCACACAGATAGTTTATTACCTAGATTAAAACATAGGATACTTTTTATCCCGGTAGTAAGATCTCACGGGACAATTAACAAACTTCACGCGGGCGAAGCCGCTGGCAGAAGCTAGTTATACATATAAATATCCATGACTCGGAAACAAATGTCCATGCTCATCACACAAACATTTGCTCCTTTTACTTTTACCTTTCTAGGTACATTTTTGTGTTACTAACACACTAACATTTTATGTTTATGTTTAAGTTTTTGTTTCGTAATTCAGTAATAATGTTACTTATATGGAGATTTTCCGAATTAAATAAACTAATATTGTTATTATTAGTGTCTGGGATGGCGACGTCACCAGGTGAGTGAGCTGGTTCTAGTGGCAGTAGCTAACGGTCAGCGGTTACTGCCTGATTGCTCACCAACACTTACTAGTTCTAACTGAATAACGTAACCTTTCAGTTTGATGTTATAGCCGAGTGTCACGAGCGAGGGTCACAATACTCACAATACTGACTGTAAATTAAATAACTATCAAGTTTCGTATCATGACTGAAACCGTTAATACTAAGTAGAGCAGTTTGACCGCGTTTATAATAACACTAGCGACCCGCCCCGGCTTCGCACGGGTACAATGCTACGTCCCGCAATTTTTTTAATCTGCAATATCTTCAAAAATATTCATTGAAATCACATGCTGTAAATGAGGGCAATTTTGATCTACGTGAAATGCACAACGTATCTAATGTATTTAATTGGATAAAGAATTATGATACTGTATCGTTTAAAATAGCTTGGTAAATAACCCATATTTTTTTGTAATATGTAAAAGATAAAAATGGTTACTGTGGGTTATCCTTAGGAGATAAACATATTCTGTTGCAAATTTTTTTATTTATCTTTTTAAGATATACAATTCCGTAGTACATACATTTGATCTATCTCGTAAGGTTTAGCCAGCGTTTGCAATCTAAGCGAAAAAAAATATGTTTGTTACGACATCACATTACAAATATTTAAATTTCTGGGCTTGTCTCTACTATAATATGCATGTATTATACATATAAACCTTCCTCTTGAAGCTCTCTATTCATTAAAAAAACGCATCAAAATCCGTTGCGTAGTTTTAAAGATCAAAGCATACATAGGGACATAGGGACAGAGAAAGCGACTTTGTATTATACTATGTAGTGATAACTTGACGCCTGTGTTTCCCTTAGAGACGGACAGAGACACTCACATTTCGATAGTTACGTTAGTTTCATGTTCTACACTAGTCGCTAGGTGCAAATTATACAGGGTGAAAAGAAACTCAACACGAAGCCGTCAATCAAGCATTCTGTACATCAAACTAAGTATTATTTTACGCAAAAACTTTTGCTGGGAACCTACCTTTTTTTGGGGTGCAAATTTATGTTTTGTGATAGAACTCAATGTTACGCACTCAAAACATTGAGACAAAGAATATATAGAATGATACGGGGATCCTGGAGGTCATCATCATCTGCCTAGCCTTTTCACACCTATGTTGGGGTCGACTTCCAGTCTAACCAGATGCAGCTGAATACCAGTGCATATGCAGTGTGTGTGCAGTGTGTGTGCATGTGCAGTGTGTGTGTGTACATGGAGCGACTACCTATCTAACCTCCACTACCCAGCTAAGTACTAGGTAAGTAATACGATACCACTTGGTCAGACTGGTAGTCCGACTTTCTGGGGCACTGACTACTTGTAACGACTGTCAAAGATCTACAAATGACAGCCGGGACCAACTGCTTTACGTTTACGAGGAAACTCGGTATGTAATGGATGGTCTTCCTATCCTCAGACCAACCTAGACAAGCACGATTTAACCTAAAGATAGACCCGAGCGGCTGTTATTATTTAGCCACGAGCTCCTGCTACGGTCGTGGCGATATTTAAAGTAAAATACTTACATTAAAAACTTGTATTAAAAAAAAAGTTGTCCAGAAGTTGTAACTATGACCCCAAACATCTCCGTAACTAGAACTAAACTAAAAAAAGTTGTCCAGAAGTTGTAACTTTGACCCCAAACATCTCCGTAACTAGAACTAAACTAAAAAAAGTTGTCCAGAAGTTGTAACTTTGACCCCAATCATCTCCGTAACTAGAACTAAACTAAAAAAAAGTTGTCCAGAAGTTGTAACTTTGACCCCAAACATCTCCGTAACTAGAACTAAACTAAAAAACAGAACAAAAAAAACATCGCTTTGACGGGGAAAAGCAGTTTTCCACTTCGCTGAGAAGAAGTTTTTTTACACCCCTTATATTTGTTTATTTATTTATATACGCACAAAATACTTAATAGGACATTACATTAACGATAGAAGCGCACAAAGGACTGCTTATTTCATAAGAAATCTCTTCCAGAAGACCTGCGAGAGGAAAGTTGAATTAGAAATGTAGACATAGTGTGTAGAAAAGACAAAACAGGAAAATTTAAAATGAACTTAATTAAAATCTGAATAAAAGCCTTTTCTTTGTTTTTATTTATTTATTTAAAGAAAAAAAAACTACATAAAATAAACGTACTTAAAACTATATAAACATGTTAAATTGAAATACTGGTATTGTTTATATACCTTTAATATATACCTATAATTTATACATATATTACAGCATAGAGGACAGGTAGTGCTTCTTGACTTGCTTTTTGAAAAGAAATAAAGTTAGAGTCACGAATGTTAGGCGGAAGTGAGTTCCACAATTGTACCTACTGCGTGAACGGAGAAGGAGTAAAAATAGAATTCGATTTTATGAGATGGGAAATTAAGATGATGTCTGACGTGGGACCTGCACAGAGCATCAGGAGGACGGGTAAAGGAAAAACGATCGCGCAGGTAACTGAGATACGAGTAAGGGTTATGAAGGATGTTGTAGAGGAGACATCAAATCCAAGTGTTTCTGCGATGACGGATAGGGATCCACTTCAGTTCCTTGCGGAAGTGAGAGACGTGGTCATATTTTATCAGACCATACACAAAACGATTTTGCAAACGCTCTAGTTTATTCAACAACTCATCAGTGGCATCCAAATAGCCAGGCATCAACATAATCAATGATCAGCTGAATCAGAGTTTGAGCTAAGTAAATTTTGGTTTTAAAAGGCAAGAAGCTCTGTAAAGATTTAAGCGAGTGGAAAGAAAAATGCACCTTACGACTAACCTCATTCACCTGAGCTCGCCAAGAAAGATTGCTGTCAATTAAGACACCAAGGTTCTTAGCTGTTTCAGCATAACCAATAGTCGAGCAGCCTAGAGATAATAGAGTCAATGATGACAAGTTAAGAGCATATTACGATAGAATCTGCTGCCTATAATCATGGCCTGCGACTTGCTATGGTTGACCTGTAAGACGTATGACTTAGCCCATTGAAAGATGCTTTCCAAGTCATGATTCATGGCGTTGATTGCAGATTCCGCATCAGCCAGCAAATCGTCTGCGTAGAGGTGGAAGCTGTAAGTGATAATTTTGGTAACAGTATTAATGAAGATAGAGAAGAGTAGAGGAGAGAGAACGCCAGCAGTAAGATCACACCAATCAGAGTAGACTTCTTTTTGGCGGACACAATGAGAGCGACCCCGAAGATACGAGTCAAACCAGGCTATTGTAGAGGCGGAGGTAAAAGATTGAAGGATCCCAAGAAGGATGTCGAAATCCACTGAGTTGAACGCGCAACTAAATTCAAGTAACACTAAAACAGTCAGAGATTTACTGTCCATAACCCAGCGGATATTGTCAGTAACCTTTAGGTTTGCAGTGACAGTACTGTGGCCAGTACGGAAGCCAGATCGGAAAAGGGAAATAAGAGCATTAGACGATAGAAATCTGGAAATTTGACCATGAACAATGGGTTCGAAAACTTTGGAAAAGAAAGGAAGAATGGAAATGGGTCAGAAGTGGGTCTGAACTTATACTAAATCTTTCCTCAACAACTACTTTATCCATTGGTATCTTTATCCACAGGTATCTTCCTTAGATTCGGTAAGATTGATCCTCTTGAATGGGCAGCAATGATGGATTACGTGTTTTTGTTGAATCTTTCATTTAGCTACCTGTAATTAGTAAGCTATGTAAGTAGTATATTCATACTATTGAGTGAATCCGCAATACCGAATCACTAAATGAATCAAAACTAATTTGACCAGATAGCTCAGCATGGAACACAACATCGTCAAATAGCACATCGTTGTCAATACATCGGTTCACTCTCGACGCCGTAACATTAACATGTGTCCACAAAACAGAATTGATCCGAGTCCACCACATTTAAATAAATAAACTAAGAAGTACCAGTATAACATAGCTAGCTGCATTATAAGTTGAAGTGTTCTGATAACGCGGGGCGCCCAGGGGGAGGGCAGGGGCGCCGGGGGGCGGGAGGGGGCGCGTGGCGGCTGCTTTGTACCTATTCTATTATTTCATGATCCGATAAAAAAGGAATAAAGGCTCGCGACCTAAACGCAGGAATGTTGTAGATTTTTGTGTGAGTCGGGCGCCGGCGCCGGCCGCATTAGTGCGGCGAGCGCGCGACAACGGTTACACATTAGCCCCTCGCGCCGCGCCCGCGCACTGCATCATACGCAACTCACTTGCACCCGCTAACCGTAATGCAGCTCTAAGCACTAATGAATAGAGACCATTTCACAGCTGGCATTTATGACATTATCACCTTTTATAATTTCGATAGCATTGGGAGAGCTTCGAGCAAAAGGACCAAACGGAATCCTCGGATCCAGAACTTTGGTTTTTACGTGGAGGAGATAAGGTCAAGATTGAGTCGGCGGTGAGAGGTCGCAAGCGGAGTGCTGCCGGCCGCGTCTCACGCCCACTTATCGATCGGACAATTTAACCGATACGTGTATAAGTGTAATATATCAATTGTGGTTGCGCGGCTGCTGTCCGTCCGTCCGTCCGTCGCGACTGCTAATGAATTTCGTCCGTTGATTACGTCCCGGTGCGTGCGCGCACTGTGCCCCCGCCCCGCTCGGGACGCACATTACTTATTGACAACTAGGTGAGCTGATAGCGGCTGCACTTTATTACGGCGGCGCTGCGCGGGCGCTCCTCGCTAATTAGTACATTGTTATCTGTTCAGTGTACCTACAACAGTATACACGTCATTACATACAGCTAGTGCACGACACCAATAATATGTTGCTCTCCATCACTACTTACTTTACCTTTTGCAGCTCGCCCAGAGTATACTTGGATACGTATTAATGTTAGTACTTGCACACCGTCGCGAGAGCTGTTCCACCACCACACAGCGTGAAATAATGACAACACGCAAAATAAATCTTAGAACACGGAAGCGACGGCGACGCGACGTTTACTTTCAGCATCATCAGCAATCGGGAAGTAGTCCATCAGATGTAACGCCGTGTCGCCAGTCGCGTGAATCATCCTCTCCTCACTTTTGTTACTTCTTTTAGGTAACTATTACACGCCCCTGTGACAAAGGTAACAACTGGACGCAGTTTTCCTACAACAATAAGTAGGTATTTATAAAAAGTATTGAACGGCCGCGCCTATTTCAATGTTTGGAAGTTTACGTAGATACCATCCTTGTATTTTTTACCAACAATCATTGCACTCACTGAGTCCCGGAGGGTGACCGAGCCCAGGGTCATTTATACTCCAGAGGTGCCCCGGGGTTCATGCGATATAGTGCATATATTCCTTTGAAAGAAGGATCACTTGAATCCATTATTAAATAGTCATTAAATAAATAAATATCGCTGGACATTAACACACAGCGCCACCTAGTGCCACACCAAGCAAGGCTTGTGTCGTGAACACCGTAGTTGATATACTACATAAATACTTTTTTGTTTTGTTTGTAAATACATACTTATCTATTATACATATTATAAACATACATATTGTACATAAAATCCATGACTCTGAAACAAATGGCCGCCTGGCTGCGGTCCATAGCTCCGTGCCAAGAATGAGCCAAGTTGATGAGGAGGGCTTCACGAAAGTGGAAAGGAGGAGAACACGACGCCGTCAACGTTACGTCTATAGTTATAGTTTCATAATGTTTAAATTATGTATTAGTATATTTGATATTGTTGTTATATGTTATTTTGTGTATTTTGTCTATGGGCCTTAGTTGCCTGATAATAAACGTATTAATAAAATGAATATTATTATTATTAAATGTCCATGCTCATCACACAAACATTTGCTCCTACCAGGATTCGAACCCAGGACCCTAAGAACGTAAGGCAGGCTCACCACCACTACGCCATTCGGGTCGTCATTCACAAACAAATATCGTCAATCGACAGTAGATTCATCTATAGGATTAAATTCCTAATATAAAATCTCAACAACACTTAGCCGGCCTGGGAATCGAACTTAGGAAGTGTTGCTCAGCAGTCAAGTTTATTTGTGTGTAGCACACAAGCTCACAAATATAAGGTAACAATGAGGGAGGGCGAAAAAACGACGTAACAACAAACAAACCCAGAGACAGGATTTTATTGCAATCGTGAAAACTATCTCCTGACATGTTCGTGACAAAAATAGCATATTTTGAAACCCACAACGGACCCTTAATTTGACTTTGTCCACTGGAAGTACTAGGACGAACATAAATTTAAAAAAATCTGCGGTTTTCTTATTCAACATTTTATTTTTCTTTTAATCCATAATTTATTACTTTGCCCATAACTAAGCTGGCGCAGCTCTCAACCGTTAATATTTATCCGTGGTGCTAGGCAACTGGGCCAATCCTAGTTGTAAACTTCCATTTGTGCCTATTAGCCTTGTTTCGTTCTGTCTCCTGCTGATATGGAGGGAAGTGGAAATTCCATTTTTTTACCTACTCCTCCGCTATACTTTCTAATTAATTTCGATGCGGGACCCAAGACAGTTAAATTCATTCTCTGGGACTTCGTCGAGCTTCATTGTCTCTGCGCTTTTCTGGTGGTCGCCACTGTTGATTCTGGCTTTTAGGAATTACAGTGGTTTGGGCGTGTGTGGCGGGCTTGTCCCAA
Organism: Xestia c-nigrum; assembly: GCA_916618015.1. Lineage (NCBI taxonomy): Eukaryota > Metazoa > Arthropoda > Insecta > Lepidoptera > Noctuidae > Xestia > Xestia c-nigrum. Next base: position 265,578 of record OU745246.1, on the reverse strand, counting down.
AATACAACTTAGTTGGCAATAAATACAAATTTTGAACGGCAGCAATAATAAAAATAATATAAATGAATAAAAGTTAGCAAGAAGGCGATCTTCTTTTTCTGGCTAGGTAAATTTCTTTTAGTTTTATGTTTTAAGTCTTACTATTGTATTTTTTATTGTGGGGGTTAGAATATAATATATGTGATGATGTTTACTCGTAAATCTTGATATTTTATGCATTTTGTATGTTTTTTTTGCATTCATACTATTTGTCCGTCACAGCGAACATTGCCAATTGAAAAATATACTTTTGCAACATGTTTTTTTGTCCGCTGTGACGTATACATTCACCGTTTTCGGTTTTGGGCTGATTCTTTTATAATTCTTCAACTAAAGCTTCAACGTTATAGAATATTAGCTAAGTCCCAAAACTACATGCTCCATGAGACGCAAGTGATAAATCTAACTCTGAACCAGAATTTCATGACAATGAACATAGTGAATTTCTTTCGAGCGACGAATGAAAACCTTCAAGAAAACTATTTTGTCAATATGCTGAAAGCTTCTGCCTCAAATAAATAAATAAAATAAATATCGCTGGACATTAACACACAGCGCCACATAGTGCCACACTAAGCAAAGCTTGTGTCGTGGACACTAGATAGTTGATATACTATATACTTTTTGTTTGTTGTTCGGAAACAAATGTCCATGCTCATCACACAAACATTTGTTCCTACCGGGATTCGAACCCAGGATCCTAAGAACGTAAGTCAGCGTCATTACCATTACGCCAATCGGGTCGTCTAAATATTCTTATCGATAGACAGACTAACAGATGTTTTTGACTAAAGCAATTTTCATTCGGTACAAAACTGAGGATAAGGGTCTGAACATGAGGGTCTGAAGATGCCTTCAAACTATCCAACTACCCACATTTTTAGGAAATATCCGAGATTGCTTCATACTTAGCTGATTGGTTGCTAAAAAACAATAAGCTAGGATTAAGCAGAAAGTGATAAGCTTTTGTTTAAAAGTAAAAAAAGTCGATTTCATAATTTTCGTCGTCTTTAAAGTAAACATAAGAATTTTTTACCATTTTTTTTCGTGTTCTCATATCCCGCATCATCTGCCTAGCCTTTTATCAACTATTTTGGGGTCGGCTTCCAGTCTAACCGGATGCAGCTGAATACCAGTATTTTACGTGGAGCAAATTGCCTCTCTGACCTCCACAACCCAGTTAATACTGGGATATACGATATCACTTGGTAAGACTGGTGTCAGACTTTTGGGGTCACTGACTACCTGTCATCATCATCTCAACCGAAAGACGTCCACTGCTGGACATAGGCCTCCCCCAAGTGTCGCCACATTGACCGGTCTCGTGCGACTCGCATCCACCGGATTCCCGCAACCTTCACCAGGTCATCGGTCCACCTAGTGGGAGGTCTTCCAACGCATCGTCTTCCGGTTCGCGGTCGCCACTCCAGAACTTTTCGGCTCCATCGGCCATCCGTTCTGCGAGCAATGTGCCCTGCCCACTGCCACTAAAGTTTAGCAACTCTTCGGGCTACGTCGGTGACCTTGGTTCTCTTGCGGATGTCTTCATTTCTGATTCGACCAAGCAAGGCCGAGGACTACCTGTAACGACTGTCAAAAATGGACAAGTTAATTTTGAAAAGTTTGGTGATCTACTAATAAGGTGTCATTATGACTTTTCAATGGTCAACTACTGACACTCAATTGAAAGAAATGGCTTAATAATCTCGTACATAATGACAAATGAATGACTGACTTACGCGGTAACCTGCCAACATTTTGACAGTTCATTTGCTCAATTAGCACCATTTTGTATTGTAGATAATAAATATAGGTTTCTGTAAAGATAATTTATCACACTTGTAACATTATAAATCAAAACACTGGCCGCTAGAAATAAAAACAAACAAAACGTCACTAAATAGTAACGTCACATATGACTTTGACATCAAAACAGATAAAATGTAATGGAGTTGTACAGTTTCACATTTATCCGCGTTACACATAACTTAATGTTTTTTGCTATTTACGAACTTCTTACTACTTCAAATTGCTTTTATCACAAATAAATAATATGTAGAAATAGATATAAATGAAATCTGGCATGAATAACTGTTTAAATTTAATAGTAATATATACATAGGTTTTATAATAATGGCAATACAACAATGTCATTCTAATACAAAAGACGATGGAAGCCCATTGTCATTCATCAACAATTATGAGATCAATGATAGACCATCGTGACACTATTGTAATAGCAGAATTGGGGCCCAGATCGACTGACCAGTCGATTAAATAGTAGTGCTTTAAAGTATCACTTCTTCCTCAAGTCAATTAAATAATTAAAGGGGGTGGGGGAGGCTCTAAATTCTAAAGCTAGAAAATGAAAGTTTCGAAAACGATCGTTTCTAGAACATAAAAATCTTTTTTCCAAAAAATAAAAGACAAAAAAGTGAAATATAACTATAGAGTCAGAAGTCGGTGACTTTTCTTTGTTTCATTCAGTTTTTTGTCTCCATTTTTAGTTTTAATATCCCACATACAGTTTTGGGCACTGCTCTTCAATGAGACAGCGAGGTTTCGGAGTAAAGGAAGAAACGGAGTACTAACTTTGTTTTTCATTAAAATACTACGAAAAATATGGCATTTGAATGAACGTTAAAAATATTGTTATTAATGTATGGTGATAATGAACCTTTTGTATGCAAATATGACTCGCACTTGGCAGATTTTTTAATAGCTTCAGTATTTTCATCGGTTTCTTACTAAGTAGTAGGTACTCATAGCAAGAATATTAAAAATGTGTACGTACATCGATACTTCCATAATCTATACTTATAATAAATCTGTAGAGAGGTCAATTCTGTACATGAAATATATTTACAAAATAACTATCGGGGGGTGATTAGTGATCGATACTGATGCCAAAAATGCAATCAGTAAAATTTTTGTCTGTCTGTCTGTCTGTCTGTCTGTATGTTATTTATAGAAAAAAAAACTTCTCGACGGATTTTAACGAAACTTGGTACAATTATTCTACATACTCCTGAGCAGGTAATAGTATACTTTTCATCACGCTACCATTAATAGGAGCAGAGCAGTGAAAGGAAATGTTGGGAAAACGGGAGAAGTTACTTGGTTTTTTTAGCTTCCGTCGCGTGTGCAGCCTTAATGGTTAAAGCTACATAGAAATCATGTATAACGGAAATATTCCACATAAAATTATATAAAAAATATCCCAAGACAGCATATGTCTATCTTTTATAGTTGACTCACAATAACACGTGTAACTCCCGATAGCTTAGCAGTTCGGAGATTTGTTATTATTATATTTGTTTACTCTTACGTTTATAATATTCTCAACTCAACCCCAATTTTGAAACTTCACGCGGGCGAAGCCGCTGGCAGAAGCTAGTTATTTATAAAATCATAGCAATTAATTTATTTCTATGCACCAACTAATTTAGGTAGGTAACTAAATTATTTTCCTACTTTGAGAAGGACTAAATTGCCGGTGTTCTGCTGCCATCCTACGACTCGTAATTAAATACTTATCTCCGAAGTTCCTTGCGGCTACCTAATGGATCCATTTCAGGCATACACTCATTCTCAGTCTATCTTACGTTTGAGTTGTTTTAAAAGACTTTCATAAGGGGCCATCCATAAATTACGACACACGAATTTCATAAATGTTAGACCCCTCCCCCCTCCCCCTTCCTTGTCAAAGCTGATCACATTTGTGAGGCCCCATTCGCCCTAGTGTGACGTCACATAGTTTTCATTACTCATGCTCAGAAAGTAGGTCTGAAGTTGCCTGAGGAGCAAGTTGAAAGCTGTCAAATTATAAAAAAAATAGTTCTATTTTCACCTTTGTATTGAACCATGTTCCGACTTCTATACAGCCTACAGCGCGATGTAAAATTGAAATAACATAAAATTACCGTATTAATTAAAGAATATATTCTTTTTAAATAACTAAAAGTTATAATTTGGTTACATATATTTCTTTAAAATAACATAGGTTTGGGCAAAATATTTACTATTTTTTCAGCGACGAAAGTGAAAAATAAAACCAGAATAGCCGGCACAGAAAAAAAAAAATTGACGGGAAAGCGGCAATCCGAACTTATTTTTTTTTTCGAGTTGTTTTGTGTTTTTATTTTTATTTTCCTTGTATTCGTAATGAGAAGTACAGTGTTTACCTTAGTCCATCGAACTATTGGACCCCGTCTCGGGGCTAAAGTCGTGGAAGAAGTCAGGTCTATCAAGACATACTAATCCAGTGAATACGTATCATCACTGTAGGTATGTCATCTCTATCTCTCTCGCCTCTGTCAATATCATCACTGTTTCGAATCCGGTTAAGGTTTAAAAAGATTTCTAATCCGTAATAAGTTGCAGCTTATATACATAAGTTGTAGAATTCATAAGTTGGCGGTGTGGCACGTGCGCCGTGCGGTGTGACCCACAGAGCACTGACGCCAAGGGACTACTAAACCCAGTGTTATCAACCTTCCCGAAAATGTTCCCCCAAGTTTTTTCTGAATACGCCTAAAAACCCTAATTTATTTTTAGCTTAAACTTTGTCGCACTGCTGAGCAAAGTCCTTCCCCATAGTCTTTCACTCCTCGCTACATGCGGCTCTCTCAGGCCAATCTCTCAAAATCCTTGTATATGGAATTTTAAATGTACTTGTCTTGTTTAGTGCCTAAATTATTTCGTAACTATTAATAATGTACTGTTAATTATTTCGTAAGTGACAGAAATAGTCCAGAAGAGTAGCAAGCTGAAGTGGCAGTGCGCTGGTCATGTCTGTGGCAGAACCGATGGTCGATGGAGTAGACGGGTCCTCGAGTGGAGGCCACAGCACGGCAAACACAGTATTGGAAGACTACCACTCAGATGGACCGATGACATAAACAGGTGGCTGGAAGCGACTGAACAATACTTGCAATTAAATTGTGTATAATATAATAAGCGCGTTATTATACGCAATTTAATTGCAAGTATTGTTTGAAAGCCCTAAAAGATCCCAAAATTTGGAGCCCCTAAAAAAACTCCAAGAGAATTCTGCCCCTAAAAATGTCCCATTTGCACTTCTAGCCCCTAAATATAGGGGCAAAACCCATAAGTTGGCCACCGTGATTAAACCACGATTACTTGAAAGTCTAGAAGCGGTACAATGGCTCCTGCGAAGGAACATGATGCTTATTATTTCGTGTGTTAGTAGTTCAATTGAAACCTGTCACTGACGGCCGTGGTTCGTCCATGTGCATTGTCCTGTAATGCGATAGGGACTCTTCTTCAAGCTGCGGAAATCGAAAGGGATACTATGATCGAGTGCTCTCTGTTCGATAGTGTGCTGAGAATGGCTGATTCCCACTTCCAGCCACGGCAGTAGAGACGGACTTTGGGACGTCCATCGCCCATCCGACAGGACACGAGGTAGTGCTTGTTCTCTTAGACGTGACAAGGGGAGCCCCACACATCATTCCTCAGCACCACTCCAGAGCAGTGAAGTCGTATTTGCTCTAGAGGCCCCCGACCTAAGTGTATGAGGGACCTATAGAAGTCTGACAGAGTCCTCTATCCACCCAAGTTAGGGGACATCCTAATCCTGCCGGGCGGGCCTGTTCGAAAGAGGTACCGCGGCCCCGGAACATAAAGGGCGAGGAAGGAACATGGATGGGTTTTAGTCAGTAAGAGTCTGACACTCCCTCCCGCTCCGCCCAGAGTGGGAGAAGTCATTTGATGATTTCCCATACCAAAAAAAAAAATAGGGGGTCATCCCAATAGAGCACATACCTAGAGCACCTGAAGGTTCTGGTGAAATACTGCATCGGTACGTTATATATGTCACCGTAAAATTGTAAAATACGTTATATTGTAAAATCTCTAGCGATATTGTAAAGTCTCGAATTATTGTCAAATGAACATACTGCTTACAACAAAACGCATTATTTTTCGTGAAATGCATGCGATGGTAGTCAACTCACGCGATGTGGAGGGAAGGAGGGGTCCCCCTTGCCCAGTGGCACAACTCTCATGAAAAGATAATGCACCATTCCTGAGAAATACCGATTAATATTACATAACCTTAAAACACTTTATATTCTCCCTAAAAAGCGTAGTCGACGGAGCCTCGCTTCGCGGGGCCCCTATCTATTTCCGATTGCAGGGTTTAAAGGAACTTAACTAACCCAACGGGGGGGTGCCCCAAGTCCCGATTATGGGGATAGAGATACTTCCGTATGTTCAGTTGACAATAATTCGAGACATTACAATATCGCGAGAAAAAACACGTTATATTGTAATATAACGTGTTTGACAATTTTACGGTGACATATATATAATGTGAATCAATGTGTGTGAACTGTGACCATGACTATTTTTAAATGTTTAAGTGCCGAAGTATGAATTGTTTAAAAAAATATTATATTGAATACGAGTATATCCCGATTAATCATCAAGAATGTAGAACTTGCATTTTTATATTTGATGCAGGTAGACTCAGCTTTGGGCGTCCTTCGGTTGCAAACTTGATGATTGTTAAAAGAATCCTGAGGAAAACCGATCCCAAAATCTTCGTGAACATTCGGCAGCCATTGGTTATTAGTCCACAGGAGAAGCTGATTTAATTTTTCGAGTAATGCTTTCTTCTCTTTTTTGACCTGAATAGATTCTTGGAGGGTAAAGGTAAGAGCAAGGGCTGGACAAGGGTAGGTACGTTTCTGTTTCAATTTGCCTTTGTGCGATTGTTGTTAGTCTATTGAGGATTAACAGTAAAAGAAAAGATAAAACTAATAACCGTGCTTTTGGAAACGAAGCCAGAGTGTCTTTTCCTCACGAATCACATCCACCGGTCACGGCACACGGATACTCCTAGCGCCACCTCCCGACACGCTCATGCGGTTACTTGCACTTGTTCACAGCGCTATCTAGTAGCGAAGTGCGGTACTACTACAGAGCTGCCGCACGCTGCCGCCAGTCGCGAGCGGGCCCGTGATGCGTATTAAACTAACAAGTTAATAGTGACAAACTAAATAATACATATATACCTAACATAACATCATACAGCTGAAGTGAAGGCCCTATTGAATATTTTATTTATTTTTCTATTTATAATTATTTTAATGAAGTAATTAACCAGCTGAGTTTCTATGAGCGTATACTTGGTTCATGCAGGTTTTGTTATGCCAGCAGTACGGTACCGTACGTTTGCATATTAGTTCAAGTGATATCTAATAGATGGCGCAGCGCGTACTTACAAAGACTATTTTTTATCGTGACATCTTGATAATCTGATAAATCTTTCATAAGACGAGTAATATTTGTTATCCATGCTAACGATCTAGATGTGTATGCGATATATCTATCTTTGTATTTGATTTTTCTACTGTATCTTGGTTAACAAACCTTAGTACCTACTTCTAGTACACACTTTCGTCAGTTTTGAAAAATAGGGTTTCTACAAAAGTTCGACGAGTAGATACTTTACCATCGCAGACTGAGAAGCTATAGCTGTGTCTGCACTGTCTGCTGCCCCCAGTTATGTCGAGCGTGACGTTACGTAGCGTATTAGCACACAACAGTATAGCTCCGGGGATCCAGTACTTACCCTCACACACACGCGGGCACCCTGCGGACTGCGGACTGTGGAGCGTACGGTCTACTCATTGAGATTGATACTCACATTCATAATTGACTACATTTAATAACAGTTATCAAGTTTTAAGCTATTGCATAGCTTCTATCGCGGGCCTTGAGCGTGGAGACCGAAACCAGAAATTCCGTAACGAAAATAACCTAACGAAAGTAACTTAACACCCCATGTCACCCCATGTCAGATAATGACAATGACAGGCTAGTTTTCTTTTTAATATATTGCCTTAACTAAGAGTTGTAGGTTGTATATATCACCGAAAATTGTCAAACACGTTATATGTATTACAATATAACGCACACACACATACACAGACACGTCAAACTTATAACACCCCGTCGTTTTTGCGACGTCCGAGCGCGATGGCGATGGGAAGCCGAGCCTGAACATTCAGTCTGCGTTTGGTCCTTGAGCTGGCAACAAGGGGAAAAATAAAATAAATAATAATAATATAATAACCTCGCCGTGGCCCACATTAGCCCTAGATCGAAACCAGTGGAAATCATGGGGAGAGGCTTTTGCCCAGCAGTAGGATAATGCAGTCTAGCAGTAACAATAACGCTATAACTTTATTCTGTAAGCAACTGACTTTTTTTTAACTTGCCTAGTTAGTTTGTTAGTACGTATGTAGGTAGTGGTCAAATCTTGCAACTGAATATCTTGTACGTTCTAGTTTCCCCAACCGATTGGGCTAAAATGCACACACCTTTGGTTCTGGCTACAATACATTTTTATGAGAGACATGACTTGATCCTGCTGCCAGGATCGTCTGCGCACGAGACAGCTCCACAACAGTAAATAGGAAGTGCACGAAACCTTGTGTACCTATGTACGATCAATTTTGATACATTAACATGAATTTCCTTCATGACCTAGCTAGGATCGTCGCCTAGTGAGAGAAGTCTTCAACAGTTAATAGCATCACGAACGTTGATACTGCTAAATTTCTGCTAGAAGTAATATAAAAACAGGAAAATGGATCAACTTTCAAAATTTCTTTACAGAATTTACTGAGACAGGTGAAAAACTAAATAGTTAAAACCTTATAAAATTGCGATGCAGAAGGTTTTCTTAGCGTGTACAATTGTTTTTAAGTATGATTGCTGTACACAAACCCTTTCTATCCCCTTCAATCAAACAATATCATTCGTTTGGTGCTGCTTTACACCGCGCACTCGCGACCCAGAGCCCGGAGTGACGAGTGACGACGTGGTATGTTATTATTTAAACAAGTAACTGCGACAGGAAACTTACAAAAAAAGGTTGTGAAGGGATGATGGAAAACTTTATCACCAAGAACTGTGTCAATATTAAAAAGTAATATTGTTTTGTGTAACTTTAAGTTAAACTAAGTGTTGCATCGGGAAAAGAATACGAATGACAGGATGACATTGGAGAAGATAATAATATAACATAATCGTAAAGGCAACAATCGTTTTTATTTTGTCGCTTATTTTGTAAACTCTTATATTATAACAGTTTAAACAGTGTTATCAAAATATAAATATGTAAACCTAATTAGCAGAACAAACTGACACACACACGTACCCGGGCACACCACACACACACACACACACACACATGCACGCAGTCACAACAATATATTACTATAGTAAATTCGTCGTCTGTTACATCTAAGTATTCTAGTTACATAACTATATGGTACAGGCGCTGCGCTATATCTACACTCCACTGAATGTTCTCTCTAACACTTACACAAAGTTATAACACAAGAGCACCGTCACTGGACTTGCAACCACCGCCCGCAGGCCGCATTCATAAGGGAACATCATACTTTATTCTGAACCTCTATTAATATAAACTGTTTGTTAAGTGAGTAGCGTGTCGCGGCATCATTCTCATAAATACATAATAGCATGCTCCTTATACCGCGTCACTAGCTCATCAGTATTACCGGCACTTCTCTTCGCGGAGACAAACTGTACGTATGCGGTAAGTACTACAGAACAGATAAGAGAGGTTACAATGGCCTTGTGAGTGGGACAGGCGCGACGCTCATATGAGTGAACGCTCATACGTCAATCGACCAACAGTCCTGCTCTTATTGTGACATTGGACGAAGCGAGCTTGTGTGCACGTCAAGCACAGTTTTTGCGTTAGTGTGACAATCAATAACAAGCTCGCGATCTAAGTGCGAGTACTTTATTTGTGTGCGTAATATAAGTACGGATGAGTTTCTTGCTTGTAGTGAAGTTAAAGATTGGGAGACGAGCACCGCCACGCGTCCTAATACAAATCTATAACTACATATTTCGTTTCTAAGCTCATTTATCTGTTCTGTGGTAAGTACACACATGTACCAGCTAAGGTATCGAGAGCAACCCACAAGACATTATATCTTCGTGATGGATGGTAATGAATCGTCTCATCAGCACACTAGCCGTCTACACGCACGCGTCTGCGGCAAACGGTACTTCACGCTGATACTGAGGTACCTCGGCGTTAACCGACTACTTGAGTTTGGTCAGATCAGAGCCGGGTTCGGCTAATGAGACAGTATTTGCAAGCCAAGTGATCAGCAGCACGCGAGGGTTGCGGCCGCCTGCGCCTGCGCGGCCTCGTCGCGCTGTCTCGCTGTGTGTACAGCACGGGCGTCGGGTGCGCAAGGGCGCGGGGGCGCGGGGGCGCTGGGGCGCGGGGCGGGGGCGCGCTTTACGGCGGGCGGTAGTGCGGCGCGCCGCGCTCTAGCGCTGGTACCCTGCAACACAACACGCTCGTCACGACCGGGCTCAGGGGCGCGGACGTGCGGTGTCCGCCGCCCACGGAGAGCTCCACTTCTTTTAATGTCACGAATAGAATCGCAGGAAGATATAAAAGCACTGAGCCAGAGAATCCAGAGCGTGGCTTTGACAGAATGACATACAGATCTCCATTTGTATTATAGTTTTATTAATAACCTCAATACAACGAGCTTTCTCAATAATAGAAATCATAAATGATTTTAGCAATTGATTGAATTTATTTTTCGTCCCTGCTTGTGCCCTAGTAAGGAGTAGAACTCAGTATCTGTACCTACCGCTTGTATTAACCAACCAAGACCACAAGTCGCAGTAACCGGTAAATCTGTATGATACAGTTCAGTATCAGTCAGTGGGCGCACTGCACACAACCTTGAGATAACGTAACACATACGCAAATAACAGATGTCGACGCAAAAAAATAAACTTTGAAAATGTTAGCTAACTGTCATTTACTAACAGTATTTACCAGTTCCTGAACACTGCAGACGTCGCTAACAGTTCTCGTGATGCGACAGGACCTCACATGGCTCGCATGTCGGGGTTAGGTACCGAAGCAAAAGGAAAACAGTTATAAACTGTCCCCTGATACTTGTTACGATTTTTTCTTACATTTAGGCGCATCTTAAACATTAGATAGAAGGCAGTAGGTGGCAGAGTGCTGGAAGCCGATGTGCTATAGAGAAAGGCAGTTAATAAAAAAACGAGATGACAGATCTTCTGAAGTTGAAGCTGAGAGTAGAGCGTGCGAACAAAGAGCTGTGGTGAGCGATCGACGACGGCAGATCTAAGTACATACACGGACGAGGGGAACGGGAGAGTGCGGGGAGGAGGGCGCGCGCAGTGGTAGCATGCCAGCGAAGAGATCATGAAGAAACCAGAGTAGCAGAGTCACACTCCCGTGCGGTCGCAGGGAAAGCTCGTCGCGGTACTCACATGTCGGTCGAGTGGCGCGCGGGCAGCAGCAGCAGCGGCGCGCTCCCCGCCCCCGCGCTCCCCGCGCCCGCCGGCCCCACGCCCTCCACCGCCGCGTACAGCGGAGGCAGCACCTTGTGCGAGTGAGCGTCCACTGCGGACACCACACGGTTAGTCGTGACGTCACAGCTGGCCGCGCGGCCACGCGGGCGCGTACTCACCCGCCAGCGGTCCGCCGCCCGGCCGCGCCACGCCGCCGTGCCCGCCGCCCATGCTCTTGGGCTTGCGCTTGCGCGTCTGGATGCCGTCCTTCTTCATGCTGAGCGGCCGGTTCACCTGCGCACACGTCATCGCACTCAGACGGGGGAACTCCTCGTAATCTGTCGTCGCGCGGGCCTATCATCCTTTAAACAAGCGTATCTACTCGCGAGGAGATAATTGATAAAAGATTATTTATCTCATTATGAATATGGTGGTCGCGCGATGATAATTCTCTATCAGTCGGTAGCCCCGCGTTTTATCTCACGAGATTAGATGAGACCCTGTGTTTTGATTTTTTATACAGACCCAATATTTGCCGAGGAGTTCCCTGATAACTGACTGCAGCGGCGATTAGATACCTGCGCGGTGTCTAATCAGCATAACCGCTGTAATCGATGCACAATCGCGCGATACGCTACTATCTGGTGTACGAGCTCACAGCAGCTGGTGTACGAGCTGGCTACTGTACTCACGTTGTGCAGCTTGTAGTAGAGACCGCACGCGTTGCAGACGGGCTCGCCGTTGTTGTTGCGCCGCCACAGCGTGGTGTTGGACGTGCGGCAGTTGGCGCATGTGACGCCCACGCGCCGGTTGCCGTTCGTCGGCTGCACAGAAAGCATCAGTGACATTTTACATATTATTGCATCAGGACGCATCGTAAAAGCACCAGCTCACTCAAACATCAATTTAATACTTACCAGTGCCTGCTGCGGCTTGGCTTTCTGTCCTTTGAGCGGCGGCCGGTTGACGCCGTTAATGCGCGTGTAGAGGCCGCACGCGTTGCACAGGTAGTGGCCGGTGCCGTCGCGCCGCCACAGCGGCGTGGTGGCGGCCGCGCAGTTCACGCACTCCTTCACCTCGCCCATGCCCGCCATACCTGCGACAACGAACACGTTAGCTCGCTACACGTTACGTCACGGGACTGCTGCATTGCTACAGTGCTGCAGGGTCGGACGGCACTCACTGGGGTCGAAGCCTTCGTCGATGGACAGCAGGTTGTGCGCGGGCCAGGCCTGTGTCGGCGCCGGGTAGCCCTCCACCAGCAGGCCGCCCTCGTACCCGGAAACGGGCACGTACTCCACGCCACCGCCTTGCCCCAGGTAGTGCTCGCCGCCCACCTTGTATTGCACCGTGTTGCCGTGAGTGTACAGCGTCACCTGAAGATAAAAGCTCCCTTTAGCTCCCTTCAAAGTGGTTGAGCTGAATGGTGTTGATCCATGCGTCATGTTCGTGAACGGGTGCTGTCAGTTGTGACTGGTCATCTCTTAGTTGCCATGGCTTATTTGAAAGAATTATTTTGTTTTTACTATGGACACTTTTAACGTGCACATCTTGCTACATTGTTCTCACATAATCTACCATCTCAACATGAATGATGTAACCAAGATTTTGTAACAATAATTTGATTTAAAAGAGTGTCCATGGAGTTTCTTGGCCGTTCTTCTCCATAGAGATCTACGTTAGGGAATGGGCAACTACGGTACTTTCACAGTTTTTATGTCTTGTGACTGGGACTGTAGCTACATTTAATTTTCATCTTTGTTTCGACAATTCAAAAGTGCCTGTTATTGGCCTACTTGAAATAAATGCTTTGATTTTGATTTTGAAAACACCACTACATATTAGACACCACGAACAAAACAAACACAATTATTTAATCACAAGTGATAAAGCTTACCTGCTGTGAGTTCGGGCTGGGCGGCGTCTCGTACACAGCTTGTGACTGCGGCACCACCGAGCCATACACCACGTGCGTGCCGCGCGCCAGCGACGACGACGATAGCGTGGGGTCACTACGGTACAGCAGCTGCCCAGGGGGTGATTCGTCGCCCCTTGCGCCCCCCGCAGCGCCTGCACCCCCGCCCCCGCCGCCATACAATGTCAGCAGCTCCTTGCTGCCGCCGGCGTACGCACCGTATCCTCCGCCGGCGTACTGCGGGCTCTGCCCGGCGTACGCGTACCCGCCGTGCACTGACGTCACTGGCTGCAGGCTCGCGTACGTGGTGGGCCGCGGCTCCCCCTCCCCGCGCGCCTCGTACTTGACCTGCTGGTAGGCCACCCCCACTGCCTGCTGGTTGTTGAGCGCCGTGCTCTGGATCATCTCCAGCGAGGAGCCGGCCTGCTCACCCAGCACGGCAGCGTACTGCCGGCCGTCCGCTGCCGCCGCCTCGCCCCCCGCGTACGCCTGCATCTGCTCCTTGTCCTTCTGCAGGAAGGCGTCATGCGCGGCCTCCTCAGCCTCTCCCTCCTGCGCCACGATGACGTGATGTGGTGCACCGTATCGCAGCGCCAGGCCGCGCGGGTAGGCGGCGCGCGGTGGAGGGCGCGCGTACTGCGGCGGTGCGCGCTTGTCACCGGGTGAGGGCAGCGCGCGGTAGGGGTCCGGTTTGAAGGCAAGGTATCGCGACGTCTCGGCCTCGGCCAAGCGTAACCGCTCATCATCGTAGTGCTGCTGTTCACGCGCCTCCGCCTCCTCCAGCTTGGCGGCGTAGTGTTGCACCTGCAGCTGCGCTTCGTCCAGCGCCGGTGCCTCGGGTGGCTCGTCCTTGACCCCGTCGTCCGCTAGGTCGCCGGGCTCGTCCGTGGTGATGTGTCCGGCAGCGGTGATGGTGCGCACGGCGCGGCGCGACGTGATAACGGACTGCGAGTGCGCGGGGGGCGACGCCTCGCGCATCGCTCCGCCCGCCGTTTGCTGCTGCTCGTCGCCTTGCGGGCCCCCCGGACCCCCTTCCGCCCCCTGCTGCTCCTGCTCGGAGCGTGTCTCACTCTTGACCAGCTCCAGCGCCTCGGCGGAGGGGCGCGCGTCTTGTTGTTCCATCTGCGTCACGTTCTCCATACTTCACCTGTGACCAATGTTTACAATTAGGTATGTGTCTGGTGATGTAAAAAGGATACGCTTACTTAAAAGGAAGAAAGGTGTCTCCGTGGAGCTAGTGTGTTACAAATAAAGTGTGTGTTATATGAGGGCAGACGTCTAAGTAAACGAGAAGGCATCGTTTTAGGAGCGGCGCGGCGCGGCGGCGGAAGTACACGACTAATAGGGAACACGACTGCGCTGGCGCCGACTGCGGACATTTAGACTGTTCATATACCAACAGAACATTATGCTCACGCATTTGTCTTGCTATTGGTAGTACCAAATCTTTTAAAATTAGGTTAATCTCTTCTATCGTAGAATAATAAATTAATAACGGAACCCTTTCAATATAAATTGTCTAACAATCTGTAAAGTGCCTAGGTATAGGTACCATAAGAGCGAAAATATAACGCCACAATTAGAATAATTATTTATTTGACAAGCTAAGGATGAGCGACCATGTCTACATACATTATATCATCACCCTGAGCACACAGGTAGGTAGACGTGTTGTGGAGCGGCAGATCTACTGCACGCGCAAGCTTCACAACAATGGCAGTTCATTTGCAACCTAACTGGTTCCATGATACAACATGGAAATTCCCAAGTGACTCGTCGGTTGGTGATAACTTCATGAAATTACTATTAATAACTTTTTTACGGATTTAGATAACACGACAATCAATTACAAATTGTCAATGAAATCGCAGTAATTACGGGTAGGTATACGTATTTCATAATTCATAATTCCGGAACAAAATTTTCCTCAAAAGTGACACTCGCCGCACGCTGCTCTCCACAATATTTGAAGCGTTTAGGAAGTATATTTTATGATAAGAACATTAATTATATCGAGGCATATTGCGGCGGCGGCGGCGGCGGGTAAACACGCGCCCCTCGCGCAGCCCGGCCGGCCCTGTGTGTGCGCACACAACACACACGTACCATGTAAAAGCTCCGAGTTGAACCACATCACCTGCGACAGCAGAAGCTCCACTACACGGTATTTTAAAACTATGGCATAAAGTTCTGAATGCTATGAACGAAATAATGATATTGAAGGTAAGCGAGTTCACTAGAACAGCAGCTTCAGACTATATATAATTAAGACGATCGAAGTTCGGTTTCCAATGAATTTTAGAGTTTGTAATGAACATCTCCAACTCAATCTAACTTAAAAGTAATTTTGTATTGCATTAGTCCGTTCGCATGTATAATAATATTCTAGTTAAACAGGGAAACCTATAAATGACCATAGTCACTGTCACATGCATATTTTGTAACACTTTTTATGAATCGCTGTTGGTTATCTAAATAAATAAAATAAGTAAATAAAACATAGCACTAGCTAGAGAGTATTATACGAGTTCTCACGTGGATTATATTGATTGACTCAAAAAAGCGGTGTCCTTTGGAAGCTGTGGCCGAGCTTTACCGAATGCTCACATAACGTGAGGAGCGACTGTTGACCTTCTGTGCGGTTCTGTGTGTCGGTGGGGAGTCGGGGCACGTTCGGAGGCAGCGCCATGTTTGCCGCGGTCCCGCGATAACGCCGCACTGCTATATCTGTGTGCTCTGGTGTCTTTAGTCCCGGCGCACCACGCACCAACAGAAACGAACACAGAGCGCAGCACACCACACGGTGGGGCAGTCGCTGTCTCGAAGAGTTGAGCCGTGTGCCCAACCGGCCATGTCCTCTGCGTAATGCTACCTGTAGGCCACTTCATGTGGCAGTATATTAGGAAAACTGAGAGACTAATGACATTCTTCTTCTTCTTCAGTCAGTCCCTCATTATTGATGATCGTGGTCACTCAACCCCTTCAAGCGGACAATCTGCCTCCATCTACTCCGGTCCAAAGTTGCCATCACCACTTGTTGTAATTTGCTTGAGGACATAGCCTCTTTTACTTGGTCGGACCATCGTGTTGGCGACAGGCCTCGCGCTCGCTTGGTTTCGGTATTACCAACAATTGCCAGTTTTTCAAGGCTGGTATCTCCTCTTCGCATTATGTGGCCGAAATAGGACAAAATACGCTGTCGGCAAACTATGGACAATCATGTCTTGATATAAAGTTGGGAAAGGATAGACACATTTGTGCGTTTGGCTGTCCATGGGATTCCGAGCATCCGCCTCCAGCACCAGATTTCGAATGCGTCTATCCTCTGTCTTTCGCTTGTTTGGATTCACGCCTCAACCCCATACAGGAAAATCGGGAAAAATTACATTATAATAACAAAATATATACTTAATTTGCCAATAACAAGCCCCCATATATAAATACAAAAATGAATAGTCCCTTAAAGCATAACTTACAAAAATCTAGTACTGTTTGATTATTATTTACAATTAACCCGCTACGAATATTTTTTTTTACATTCAGGCCAACACATAACCCACATTTTGGGCCTCACCGCAGTCGAGTAAAACAGCACGCTACGTTTTGTAATAATTGGAATGTTAGAGAAATTAGTCTGGAAACTGATTCGAAATCTGTCAACGGTACCCAAATGTTGTAGGGAGGTAGGTAACTAGGTACAACATACTCGTATTGTATATATCACCGTAAATTGTCAAACACGTTATATTACAATATAACGTGTTTCTCTCTAGCGATATTGTAAATTCTCGAATTATTGTCAACTGAACATACGGAAGTTTCCCTGCCCCCATAATCGGGACTTGGGGCACCCCCCCGTTAGGTTAGTTAGGTTCCTTTAAACCACGCACTCGGAAATGGGGCCCCGCGTAGCGGGGCTCCGTCGACGACTACGCTTTTTAGGGGAACATAAAGTGTTTTAAGGTTAGGTTATATCGTATTTGACAATTTTACGGTGACATATACATGTGATAATATGTAGTAGCTTTCTTAACATTTTGAAATTCGAATGCGAGTCAATCTTCTCGTGGAATAACGATTATACTCATTTCTATCGACAAATACACGTTCATAAATACTCCTAACCCCACACCTCGCGAATGGTAGCCATTTTGTTTTTCTAATCGGCTGATCTATGTTCAATGAAATATGCTACCCCCAAAAACTAAAACGTCACTCAAAATGTAAGGGCTGCTGAACACTTGAGCAGCTGTTAAACTTTAAAGAAGCGACTTCCACAATAAAAATACACGTAGTAAACATGAAATTGTAATATCTAAATTCAGATTAACTAAAACTAGCAAGTCTTTTATCATAAATAGTATACGCTTTTATAACAAGTTGCCAAAGTCAGTTATAGAACTGACCGATGGAAAGTTCAAAAACTATATTAAACGTCTCCTTATAAAAAAAGCAAATTCTAAAATCAAGGACTACGTTGATGACAAAGAAGTTTGGCTGTAGTTCCTTCTGTGCATGCGGCTTCCCTGGTAGCTCATAAACGGCACAGATTTGTGGATGTTTCTAACTATTCTCAATCTCATTATTCTTTTTCTTCTCATTCAGGTTTATACAATAGTTATCAAATCATTTTTTTTCTCATATTTTGCTCAGAATAGTTACAGGACTGATGACCAATATTTGTGTCATTTGTTTAATTTAGTTCTTTAATATTTTTTTTTTTTAATATTTACTTACCTTTGTATAGAGATGCTTTTTTACCCAATAATTGTGAATGAGTGAACATTGTAGGCTTTTTAGATTCCCGGATGCTGTTTAATTAAGTTTTGTTAAGTATTCCTTTTGTTTTACATTTTTAATATAGTAACGACCTATTGTCGGGCCTACGCTGATCCCCCACACTTTAGTAGGTACTAATGCTGTAATGTAACATAATAATATTGTAATACCAAATGATTTGAAAAGAGTAACCATGGAGTTTCTTGCCGGTTCTTGTCCATGGAATCGACTAACGCGAACCGTGCGCCTTTTTCGACGTTTTATAAGTGCCCATCTAGGCCTATGTGAAATAAAATATTTTGATTTTGATTTTAAATTCTGTATGGCCAAACGTCATTTTTGAGTATCTGTTAAATATAAGTGCTACTATTAATTTCTTAAATTTTGAGTGACGTTTCAGTATTCGGGGGGTAGAGATGTGCAAATGATCTTATTGCGAATGAAGAAGCTATTAATAAAATTTTCTTGAAAAAGTATATCAAAAAGTATATTAATTAGCGAAAAGTTTAGTAAAAAGTATATATATCTTTGTATATTTTCTACTGTAGTGCAAAATTAGCCCTTCAATGTTGCGTATATTTTTATGTTTAATGAGAAGTATTTCCAATAATAGAAGAATTACAAAATATTGACTCGGCTTCAATTATTTTTAGAGTTATAGCCATTTAAACATAGCCCTGTCCCAGCGTATTGACTCGAATGATAATGATAAATGATATTTATTCAGCAAGTAGGTTTTTTCCAACACTTTTGCACGTCATTTTTTTTTAAACTAGATGGGGCCGGTGTTTCGTACCTGACTACTCTGAGAAGAAACAGCCGAAACAAACTCAGAGGTCATAGTCTCTTTTAAAGTCCAGACAATCTTGTTCAACTCACATGAGAACTATGCGGATTAGTGTCTGAGATGGTCTTTTAAAGAAAGAACCATACAGATTTGAGGGGACCTGTCCAGTCAGTGCAAGCATTTGTCAGTTATCGTGTAGCTCGACTTTTAACTCAAGGAGCTCAACGAAACGACGCACAATACCAAAGAAAGGACATTTGGGTAGGTCGCACAATCGTGGGAAAAAAACAACAAAAAGTGACCCACAAGGTCTTCACGTTCACCATAAGTAAATAAAATAAAAAATAATTTACAATTCAAATTCGAATGTCAATAAAAATACGAAATGTCAAATACACACATAAAATAAACAAAAATAAAGTAAAAAATAATAAAATACTGAACTAAGTATTCATGTCAAATCATTAAAACCTTAAAAAAGTATATTATGCTCTAATAGAATCAAGGTTAAGATATAGTGTTCAGTTTTGGGGGAATAGTTACAAATTTAACTGCCAGAGAGCCTTTGTGCTCCAAAAAAGGGCCATACGAACCATGGTCCGGATATCGCAAATAGAGAGCTGTCGGCCGCACTTTATAAATTTAAAAATTCTTACTGTGCCAAGCCTCTATATTTTAGTACTGTTGGTTAATTTAAAAAAAATACTCACATAACTATGAAACAGATGAGGAGAGACAGGTGAGAGAAAGTACGCGCAGAAAAGATTTTAAAAACAAAATAATTCCCCAACTTAATATTGTTCAGCATAGTGCTCAATATCAAGCAGTGCGGATTTTTAACAGGTTGCCATTGGAATTAAAAACTATAATTTATAAAAGCTCATTTTAGTCAAGACTCAAAGCATTCCTATTGGAGAAATGTCTGTATTCGATAGACGATGACATATCCCCTTCTTAATTTTAGGGTGGTATTTAATACTTTAACTGTAAATCCCCTTTTTTCAATCAAAATATTCGAAATTATCACCAAAAATACTGAATTGCACACTAAATTTGCTCAACAAATTAATCAATTATACTATACTGTTAGATCTTTAAAGCTTAACTATTTTACTGAATGACTATGCGCCGTTCCTGAGAAATACCGATTAATATAACATAACCTTAAAACACTTTATATTCCCCTTAAAAAGCGTAGTCGACGGAGCCCCGCTTCGCGGGGCCCCTATTTCCGAGTGCAGGGTTTAAAGGAACCTAACTAACCTAACGGGGGGGTGCCCCAAGTCTTGATTATGGTGGTAGAGATACTTCCGTATGTTCAGTTGACAATAATTCGAGACATTGCAATATCGCATGAAAAAAATTTGTGTGCAAATCAGTATTTTTGTTTTACGGTGAGTAATATTGTTTCAAAATATATATGTATACCTGTGGTTTCAGCTAGATTTTTGTTGTAAATTAGATAAAAAAAAGCCATCAGATTTTGATGTATTTTAAACATTTATTAGTACAACATGTTTAGGTAATCAAGTAGTTAATTTGTAGTACAGTCATTTATTTGATATGCAGGAGGTTATTAGTGGAGAAATTTTGTTTGCTTAAATTTCTTAATAGAGGTGCAGTAAAAAATTCCCCTTAATTTTATAGATATCAGTTTATGTGAGACTGGGTAATAATAGATAGTAATGTTATGTTGTTATTTTTTTATTAAGTAGGCGTAATGTTGTTGAATTTTTATTAGTATTGATTTATTTGTATTGTTTTTATTTTTCTAATTTTTGTAATATTTTCTATAATTTTGTGTTAGGTTAGGTTAATTTTAGCTGAGGTATATTTTGTTATTCATTTATTTTTAGATTAAGATTTCAAACACAATGTAAATTGTTCTTGAATAAATTGAATTGAATTGAATTAAATGTCATGACAGTCACAAGTAAATATTCATGTCAAATAAACACACACATAAAAAATAAAAATAAGTAAAGTAAAAAACAAAAAAAATTACTGAACTAAGTATTCATGTCAAATCATTCAATGTCACAACTCACAGTGTATAAAATAGAGGAATCAATAATAAACAATGATAACTCGAGGTGAAAACTGTACTTTTCACTTAAAAAAATATTTCAAAACCGAACAAATTTACACTCGACAAAAGTTCTGAACTGAGCGGTCAGTTATTTATTTTTATTTATTTAAACTTTATGCACTTAATGTACAAAGGCGGACTTAATGCCTTGGGCATTTTCTACCAGTCTACCTTAGGGTGATGCAGAGATAAAACTGTAGGTGCAAGAGTAAACAAAATTATGAAGAATAAAATATAACAATAAATACTTAAATACATACATACAATAAATTATAAAAAGTGAGGAAAGACAAAAAACAATTAAAAAAAAATGTTGATGAAGAAAACAAACAAATTAAATGTGGGATAAGTCTGCCAACTTCTTATGTAAGTGCTCCCGAGCTTTCATTTTAAAAGTGAGCCGACTGGTTGCCATCCTGTTATTCAAAGTTATTTATTTTATCAGATCAGTCACAGATTAAGGGGCCTTTTACAGTCCACTAGCGCCGCCAATCGAAAAAATGTCATAACTCGTAAATAGAATCAAAAATACAAAATGTGGTCTATTATTACTGTAGAAAAGGCAATAACGTAATTTTATAACACATTGTCAACACTTGAAATATAGCTGTTTAGCTAAATCGTGCATTTGTAACAAAAACGGCCGTTTATGTTTTGAATGCACGATTTAGCTAAACAGCTATATTTCAAGTGTTGATAAGGTGTTATACAATTACGTTATTGCCTTTTCCACAGTAATAATAGACCACATTTTGTATTTTTGATTCTATTTACGAGTTATGACATTTTTTCGATTGGCGGCGCTAGTGGACTGTAAGAGGCCTCTTAACAATTTAAAACACAACACAAACGCTCAACATTTTCGCAATGGAGATGATCCACACTCCACAGATAATTATTATTAGTACCTACATTACTGCAGCGGCTAACAACAAAGGCATTGCACATACTTTTCAAAATCAACGATGCACATAAACAAGCATAAATTTTTGCGTTGAAGAGTTCATTTGTTTTTTTTTCAATAAACCGCTTTCATTTTGCAAACCAATTCGAAATTATGGTTATTATAGCCGTTAGATGATTCTCTGAAAATGTTTCCTGTTTGAATAGGTAGGACCTTATACCTAATATAACTTTTGAGATGAGACTTATTTCATATAATTATGTATGGTTTCCAAAACATATTTTTTCCTTTTTTTTTGCTATGCAACAATTATTGGTATTGAGAGTAGGAGTAGATCACGGGCAAAGATGCGGTCGAACCGAATGGACTGGACTCCGGACCGAACTGAGGACAGCGAACTTTGACAAATGAAGTACTGAAATGTTTGTCTATATCCGGTGGCTCCAGACCGTGCACTGCCCGGTTCGCTTGGATAAAAAAAACTCAAAATTGTTAATCTGTTGAAACTATTTTTGACTACAATATCTGTCAAACATTTTTGAACCGTTATTTAGATAAAACTAACATTACATAACACATACACTAACATACTAGGTGGCCAGGTTCTCAGTTGTGAACCTTTTAAAAAAAACTGGCTCTGTTTCAAAAATTCTTGGTATACATATATGTATACAATTAAAATAATACAGACGTTCCTTAAGAAAACTTGATCACACACTCTCTCTTTTCTAATCTTCATAATCCTAAAGCTCTTTCGTATTTTCGGGAACGCTTGGAATTTCTGGTTTCTAGAGGTAAACCTTGTTGCTCATCTTCATCTCTTCTCTTTCGTTTCCCCCCTACTCCTCAAGTCGCTATGATGGATCATTCACTGTTCGTGCTGTGCGCCATTGGAATTCACGTCCACACTCTTTTAGCTGTAATTTACAATATACCGTACGTATACGCTTGAGAACAGAATGTATTTTTAATAAAATAACAACATTTTTTTTTAAATCAAACACTGTTTTAAGCTTTCATGGTTTAAAACTAAACTTATAAACAACAAGTTACAGTACAAGTTTATTTTTATAATATTTAAAATTAAGTTTAAATTAGTTTAGCAAAAGGTAAGCAGGGTTACCTACACATTACTTTAGTGTCTAGTGTGCAAGTGGCTGTAAGTCATGCCCGCATCGAGACAATCTAGCAAGTAATGCTTGATCTTTCACTTCACATCTTGCATGCTGTGATCAATAACACTTATTGAATGACAGATACTGATGTTCATGAACTGAGAAACCTTTGAATACATAGATCATGAAAAAGTCTGATAACACATTAAGACGTACCTGAGGCAGCGCCACTATATTTTCTAGTTTGCTGTTCCTCCCTGAAAACTCTGAGCAGGACGTTGAACACACCCCTCAACACACTGGATGCGCTTTTGTTTAGCCCTTAATGTAGGTTCGCAAAGTGCTAGTGGCAGCGGGCTTACATAGTTTTATAAAACATTTAACTTAACGCTTCATTCATTTCATGAAGTATCCTTTTGTTATGCAGTTGATATATTGATGGAAATCTTGCTGCACCGATATATTTCATACATAGCATGCCAATCGACATCACATATCTATTCCTAACTATACTCTTTATCAATTAATAAATAATGCAGCAAAAAATGTCGTGATTTAGAGGGTACCTATACTAGTAGGTAACTGTACCTAGGTGTAAATAGACGCAGTAGCCGTCGGCACCGCGCCGCCTGCTGCGCGCTCCTTACTCGATACACGGGTAAAAACTTTTCGACGATTAAACATTTAATTAATTTACAAATCCAGCAATTGGTTCACAACACGCTGCAATTATACAGTAATTACAAGTTCCATTCTTTACTGCAGTAATGAGTACGAAAATGTACGGAGTTGATAGAACGCGAGGGAGCTTAGCCCGCCTCTTAGCCGGGACGACTGTATATCAGTGATATGTAGTTAGTACACGTTTTATTATAATATTATATTATATTTATAAATAGGTGCCTTATGGCAGGCCAGCTTCAGGAGACAGCAGATGATCGCACATCTCGAGGGAACACCACGAGCTCTTACATTCTTACTATATTATTATCGCAATATACGTACTAAGGAAGGTTGGTATTTTAGATATTTATGTTTCTCTTCGCAAAACGTTTTAGAAAATACAGAAAAGTTTTTCCATATTTAGACATTACCGAATAATGATCACAGTATATTCTTCTAATACAGTGTCATTGATCTACGTAGTTGTCCTAAAATTGACTTTGAGTAATCAGAGAGCTAGTTTACACTGGGTTCATAACCCACTTTTCTAACGTGAATTAAAATCAATTTTCAGCATCTACCTGAAGAACACAGTGAACTGTCTAACAAAAAACAAAAAACACTCTTACATGAACTTTTATATGAATCCCTGCATAATTTTGCGATTCAAGTGTAGAGGGAACACCGGCCGCCTTATCCATGTGTTTACCAGCAGGGTGGTGGTGGTGCACAGTGCCTACTGCAAGCGTTCAGTAGCAGACGTCGCTGGACGAGGTGAGCCGCAGATGGTTGTACAAGCTGCGCGATTTGGTACAAAGCTGCACGATCTTACTAGCATTAACGAACTCTACGCTCCTATAATTCACGGATTTTTCTGGTTATAGCCGCAAAAGTGCTCTTATCATATCTGATACATTCACTGGGATCACCTTCCGCTCGAGCAGATTCGATCTTCTGCCACTTCTTCCGGTTCAGTATTCGGGGAGGTTGTAGCACGGTAGGTATGGAACGCTGCACTCACCTCTCGTCGGCAGCTGATGGAGACAGGCTCGTAGGCGTGTGTGTGCGGTAGTCCGGGAGGTGCACTCTGGCGGGAGTGTTCGCATCACAGCACGTCGGTGTCGCGGGTCGCGGAGTGTGTGCCGGCGCGCGCGGCGCTCGCTCGGCTCGTCTGCTGCGCCAGGTGAGCGCGGTGGGCAGGGCGCGGCGCAAGTGTGCGTGCGCGAGTGTGTGTGCGCATGTGTGTGTTTGACACCACGAGCGCCGATTGGCCACCGCGCGACGCCTCACACTCGCAGGGGAAAACATTTCCATGTTTCAGCGCATCCTTGCCCTGAGGCGCGAGGCGCTAGGCGCACTGAGCGCCGACCGCGGCCGCCGGCGATGCTGCTGCAGAGATACCTGGCTCTAACTCCAACTGCACTATCTGACTATCATGTTGATAACTTAACTAATCACGACAGATATCCAAGTATATGCTATTCATGATTTAAACACTTATGTTAGTTGTTCAATGGCATCCGATTGAGATAGTTTCAGAAGTAGTAGGTAGCAGGTACAGCAGTATTTAATCACGTTTTTAAGTATGCCAACCCCGGTGAAAATACGTTTATCTGTAGTAATAAGTCTGTGGGAACGCGTAAGTGACCAGCAACAGAACCGAGTCCCGTCATTAATACGACGCCTCATCGTTCCACATTTAGGTTTATGTAAAATATTAAGCCATGCATACATCCATTTGGAGGTAAAGTGATTATTATTGAGTACTGCTGCCAGCTACCGCACTTGCGGTCTTGTCACGAAGCTGAAGCTGTGTCTTTCCGGGAGCGGCCGGGAGGGCGCGGGGAAGTGCGCGACCTTCGCACGTCTGCGCATGCGCACCGGTGACGCTCACTAATCCTCACTTATCCCCGAATTTATGTGTACCTAATATAATACAAGGTAGGTATGAAGGTGCGCTTTAAACAATAATTATTGTATTTACGATACGTATCTTAACAATAAAAAGTCGATAAGTGTAATGCGTCGCGCTATCTTATCAATTAGAGCTTACTTGAGACATCGATCATCGGTCTAATTACCCGCGATAGTGCTAATCACGGGAGAGCGCTTCATGTCCCCCCCCCCATTCTTAATTGAATGATCCAGAATTCGTCAGAACGAAATTACAAAAAAAAAGTCGACGCTAGTCATCTTCTTCAAAGCGCGAGCGCTTTTGAATCAAGTCAGGTAGTGTTACAAAAGCTTGGGAAGATTATTGTTTATTTTCTTGTCTATGTATGTACCCACACACAGAAGACAACACAGGAAAATAACATGAAATATTTGAGTACATACTCGTAGGTACTGCTTATTTCTTAAGAAATTTCCGCCGGCAGACCTGCAAAAGGAGAAATGTAGACGAAAAAGTGGGAGAAAAGGAAGAGAATAATGTGTTGATGTGCCTTACCTAACATTAAACATAAATACACTAAACACTTTGTAAATATTGTTCATATAATTAATTAGAAAAGGCATAATAGGATCACAAGGCACACACATTTCGCTAACACGAATGATCCCCCGCGCGCGCGCACATGCTGCACGCTAGATCACTGTTTGTAATATTTCCTAAAATACAAATTGTTGCTAAACAGAACACTTGAATGGGAATCTCGAAATGAACCACGCATCTACTGGTGTTGGAGGGAATTTGAGTTATAACGTTATAAGAGTAGTATAAACTGAATTACTGGATGAGCGATTAAAATAACAACATGAAAGTTTTTATTGATTGTGTTAAACGAGCCCCCACCATGCATTCAGTCAGACACCGGCAACAGAGCAGGTTCTTCTAGAACAGTGCCTAGATCAGCTCTGTGTTGGTCAGGGCTGGATGAACACATCATCGGTACAAATTGGCAACTCCAACTGATGTTTATGAATGATTTTAAAATAGTTAAGATAAAGCGAATGAGACAATTATTTTGATAGTTTGTAGTAACTTAATGCACCGGTGACTGTACTTTTACTAATCAGTAGGTTACATCTAAAATTATGAAATAAATTACCAAACAAATCTAGCCTCTCCGAGGTAGAATACAAATAATTTTCTAGATCGGCCTCACTTCATTCGCTCAAGTATATTCATTTTTAATTGTTGCTAAAAAGTATAGATATAGCATCAGTAAAATCATCGTTTATTTATTTAGCAATTTATGCTGACATTTAACTATAGAAACTTCATTTGTAACGGTTGAAAAGACCCAAAAAGGAACCGCTGGCTTTGAAGATAGGCTATGCTTAGTATCAGAGTTAGGGATACTTATACTTGATTTGCGTAATATAAGCCCTAGCAACGGGCTTTTTTAAGTCACTATTGATGTACTCTTAGAATAAGACCAATTGTAATAAGGGTTTGAATAAACATTTATTATAGAAATATAAATAGTTTAGCAGATGCTTATTTCTAAATAAAATCTCTTCCTGCATACCTGCGAAAGAAGATACTTAAAAGAGCGACACTTGGGGGAGGCCTATGTCCCCAGCAATGGACGTCTTTCGGCTGAAATGATGACTTAAACTGCATCTATTTGGCAGTCCCTAATGTCAGGTGGAAGTGATTTCCACAACCGAACGGCGTGAACATTGAAGGAGTAGGAGTCGAAGTCGGAAGAGTGTGGAGGAGATTTGAGGAGGTTCCTAAGATGCGACGTGCAAGGTGCATCAGAGTGACGATAACTAATAGGAAAACAGTTCCCGCAGATAGAATGGCGTTCTAGGGTTGTGTAGTTAAATAGCAGACACAAAATCCAAGAGTTTCTACTAAGTTTAATTGGGAGCCACTTGGGCATTTTACGGAAATTAGAAACGTGATCGTACTTTTTTAAGTTAAAAACGAATCGAACATAGATGTTTTGTAAGCACTCGAGTTTATTTAGAAACTCCTCGGTGGCATCCAAATAACAGATATCAGCGTAGTCTATGATGGATTGAATGAGAGTTTACACTCTCATGAAGGCCGTGAGTGTTGGACAATGTGTTCAAAAACTTTAGAGAGATAAGGGAGGATGGAAATGGGTCTGAAATCGGTTGGTTCAACCGGATAAGAAATTTTGGGTAAGGCTACGGGGAAATAACGAGTAGTTAAAAATGTGAGTCAAAACCGGTAGTCATGTGGAAAGGAGAGGAGAAATCATTCTTAAGCAAAGGTTGTCATTACCAACAGCTGAGGAGGAGGTAGCAGAAATAGATTTTTTGACTTTAATTTTACTCACAGGCATGGAAAGGTAGAACATTGCGGCAAAGTTAAACAGGAAAGTTTGGTAAACAGGAAGTCTTGACGTGCGGATCCAAAGTAACATCAGAAGAGTTGCGGTTATCGAGAGATTTGTGAAAGTGGTATCTTTTAGCATGTCTACACATACGATTGCAGTGATTACGCAGAAATTTGTACGCAGCTAGGTTGCGCTCGGAAGGACAGTCAGCCTTCTCTTAGCTCTGTCTCTACTTGCCATAAGCCAAGGAGCCGGATCGTTGCAGTTTCTTTACGATAAAGTAACGCCCATATCTGTATGAATGGTCAAAAACATGAATGCAGGAATTTTCTGGTGAACTAATAGATTATGACTGTAGGTACCTACTGCGTGTAATCCAAAACAAGGTTACAAGACTTGTTATCAAATAAAGTATGAATTTATTTTAAATCGTATTTCAACTATAAATATATATTTTAACAGTTATTTTGATGAGCTTGTCTTTTTGACGTCTCGCATAGACGTAGGAGAGAAAAAAGTACCATAAAATAAAAAATCGGAACAAATAAAGTAAAACAATACTCAAAAACTGTTACAAGTTTAAAACTTATTCTCATTTTTTATTCAAAAGTTGCTTGAAAGAATTTATACCAATTACAAAATACATAATTAACTCTGCGTAGCAGCTCGTAGTAGCGCGTAGCACGGCTACGGGCGCCGTAGCCGGTTGCTACGACTGGTGCTTGTCCACTAATCAAGTCGAATAACTCTTTTCTATGACCCATTAACTGTTTATCTGGCATCACTGTAATAGCATTTAAGTATGAAAATATACTTACACACTAATTGCAGGTAGGTACAGGTACTATCAGTCCGGAAAATATATTATCTAAATACCTAAATAGTTGATAAGTTCTGTGTGTGGTTGACAATAATTTGGTAATGTAAGCAAACAAGCGCAGGTAAGTGATGTGGTGACGTCACGAGCTGACACACACGGCGCAGCCTTCGCGGTAAGCGAGTGAGTCACCGCGCCCGCCGGCACTGTCGCCATCAGGGTCGCTGTGGACATCATCTGATGCTCATTGTCGTCTCCAAGCCGTGGCAGATGTAATTTTTACTTGAGAACAAGTCAATGTGTGCGGTAATCCCACCCCCTGCTTATTTGCCACTATTGTTGTACCGACTTGTTGTACAGCGGCCTTCGTCCGTGTTCGCTGGTGTCAGATGTTTGATATGTGGTGGCTGTCCGCAGTACCCCGCAGTAAGCAGGGCTTATGCGCAGTTCCCTCACTTCTACTGGTACAAACTTGAGAACTAGCACGTAGTTGTATGCCCTACTGTCGTTCATAGTTACGAAACCACAAATACCTACTCTTCGCATCTGGTTCTCCGGAATACGACTGCTATGCAGGGAGGAATCAGAAACGATGATATCGAAAATAATGGAGTTCCTCATGTTATGACCACTTAGTATTTTCATTAGTGTCTTTGGCTATTGAATGCTGCAACAAGTACATCGCACCTACGGGGGACACGAGGATTAGATCAAGAAGCTTGATGGCTTCCTTCCTCCGATAATGCTTAGAGAAGCTTGGATCAGCTCACTACAGGAAAAGGTTGGTGATGTTCGTCGATGTCGTCCCCGCTGGACACGGCGCGCTGGCGCGGGAGTAGCGTCGTGGCTCTCGACGACGGCGTTGTCTTATCAGCGCACTTGACGCGCCTGATAACAGCTGCGTGTGTGTGTGCGCGTGATAGGTATCATAGCTATGTCGCACTCGATGCTCAATGATTCAGCCGCTATTGCCAGATCGCAGATATTTGTTTAATACTAAACGAAGTTGTTATTGCACAAGTAACGTATGTACATACTTTTATTGGAACCGTTCAAAGTCTACCGTCATCCGATGACGCAAAAATATTATATTTTAGGTACGCAGTCTGTGCAACAAGCCAGCTCTACACCAGCTAAACTGCCGTACTTATATTTAACCCTTTTAGGGAATTATTTTTCTAAAAACCCCTCGTAGGTGTACCAATTTCATTACATTCTATAGATAACTCTGAGAATTGTGTGTCTAAACGATATCAATTCAACTCTACTGCGAGAACTGCGCTCAGTATCCACGCGTCGACAGCATCCGCAGTGGGCGCGCCAGCCAGCCGCAATTAGCCTTTATTGTTACTGCTGGATCACAAGCCTCCCACAGAGCTGGGCTGTAATCCACCATCCGGGCCTAAAGTTGAAATCATGTTTAGTTCTAGGACATGACGGGCTGGTTTCTTCATCGTTTAGAGAGCGGTGGTGATTAAATAAATCATACATTTAACTCGCGTGTCCGGTTCGAACCCACAATCCACAATCCGTATATCATGGCCGTCCTCTTTAGAGTTGTACTAAATCTCTCGTCTAGTGAAGATCACTGGCAAGACAAAAAACAGTCCCTCAGTGATGCGTTCTGCCGACGTGATTCAGCCTCCGATCATCGAGGAGCCGTCACCTGCTCTACAGATTAATCTCGCGCCTGTCGCAGATGACTCGCCGTGTCACAGCATGTCGATGGCGTTATCTTGTCAGCACAAGCACCTGTTTATGTAACCACTCGTAGCGAACACATCGAAGATACAAATTGAGGATAACTTCAACAACTTCTCAAAAGACAACAACAAGGCGATACCTAACATTCCCAAACACGTGCTCACACAGTTTTGTTGTTATTTATTGTAAGGTTTACAACACTTTAAAATTGAAAGAATCAGTCGCCTCATAAGATTAAGAATAGCAGAAACTTTCAGAATTTAAATTTTATGATGAGTCCACTGAATGAAATTTTGCGGTTAATTTAAGTGAGATTAGTCAGAGCGTCTCTTTGGCAGCCTCTGGAAGTGAAACGTGAAACCCGGCCAGCAAGCAGGCATGGTACAAACTGAAGCAGCTCTGACTACCGACCGCACCCAGACCGGTGGTTGGTGGCGGTCTTGGAGCTCGCTGTGCAGCTGTTGTATCTACTTACTGAGGTGCAGCACTGGCTGCACAGCCGCGGTCACTACATTGTCACAAGCTTGGAAAATAAGCTTTGTCTCCTTGTCGTGACCTGTGATGTCGCTAGTATTACAGATACTTACCCACATCTGGTATCAGTTGGGCTGACGACCTGTTTGCCATCCAATAAAATAAAATAAAATGTAACTGGTCATGTTATCACACCTGTCACGCATGTCAATACTGCTGATAGCGCCAGATATTCTCACACGCACGCTCCTGCCAATAATATAGGGCATCGTTCTAAATTCCTGAACACAGCCTTCTTAAGTGGATCACATGAAGCAACCAAGCTACCGACGAATTGAGGAGTGTTAACAATTCATCACGTCAAGGTGTACACTTGAATCCATTATTTTTAAGGATAGGTACGAGACTTAAGTAACTAGCGTGAAGTCCATGTAATAGGCAGCACAGTGAGCGCTGATACAAAATAAGCGAATCAGCGTCGATCAACAATGTAGCGTTGGTGTGTCGCACACGTGCGCGTGCGCGAGGATTACGGGGTGTTGCACAACCGCGCGTATGTGGGCCACTTGCGACACCGACTGACACGTCAACCCCGCGCCCCCCGCCCTCCACCCGCAGCGACCATCATCTTGTTACTGAAGATGAGTTTGTTGTCGACCATGTGGTGTGTCGTGGCGGCGTGGAGCGGACCAGAGCGCCCTCGAGGGTCGAGGGCTCGCGACCGCGGACCTAATCTAATTACAAATACAGCCATGGGAGGTGCCACACAGGCGCACGCGGTGTATGTGTGCGTTCAGTGCATCGACCCCATTGATACACCACTTAGTATCGCGCCTTTCTTTAGATATGCAAATTGTTATCTCGTTTATCTTAACTAGGCGCTAATGTGAGACCGGTTATCTTAAAGTTTTGATAATCGTATCTAACAGATACAGTATCTAGCGGAACAGCTGTTGTTACTACATAGTACAAGCGTGCACGCGGGCGGCCGCGCTGCACGCGTCCTGCTCCTGCCGGACACCCGAACAGCGCGGCAGCGGCAGGACCTGCGACTCGGACGTCAGTAGCAGCATCAAATATCTACCGTGTCATTGGTCATTGTAGTACTTTAATGCGAACTTCTAAACTGGTCCGTTGATCATCATTGCAATATCTAGGTAATAGTGAGTGAGGCAAGTCGAGAGCGCCTCGCGGTGTCGTTGTGCAAGCGGCGCGCGGCGAGGGGCTGGGTGTGTTCGAGTGACGTGATAACGTCGGCAAACAAGCCACGAGCGCGGCCAAATATTTGTAGGGAACGTCGCCGTGTACCCCTCTCCCCCCACACCTCCCGGCGTACCTATATCCACCCGCAGCCCTACAGGGAGCGCCGTATCTGGAGCTGAGATACCGCGATACCATCCCTGATACCGAGTAATTATCAGATAGAAGGCCTACAGATTTGATTACGAGAGCGCGTATCTGCCGCCGCCTCATTACAGTCGGGCCGGCGCCCGCGCAGCACGGCGCCTGCAGGATGCGCGTCTGCGCGTCCTCGCGAGTGCGGCCGGGGCGCAGGACAGGTCTCGCGCTCGGTCGGTAAGCGCGTTGTAATCCCCGCGCCGGATCTGATACGCGATACATCGACGGATTATTGATGGGCGCCGCTCGACCTCATCGCGATCTTATCAGTTGTTTTTTTCGTCGAATATTTTCCGTGAAAAGCTAATAAAGAACGGTACCTCGGGGGCTAGCGAAGGGCGCGCGGGGTGGTACGCACGTGACGCGATCTCGCTGATAAGACGCCATATTGTTTCAGTGTATCACCCCTGCCCCCTCGCGCCCCCCCTGCCCCCGAGCCACTCATCGCAGTCGAGTCCTTGTGCTCTGTAAACGGGCTGGTATGTCTACATGGAAGTGTATGAGTGTGCGTTATGTATTTTGTCACGTACTCCACGCGTCGCCGAGGTAGACGATCATACTTTGTTACACATACAAGTGAGCAAGGACACGGTAGCCGAAGGGGTCACTCGCGCTCTACGACTAGGACCCGTTCACCTAGCGTCGTGAACGTGACTGTTCCCCGCGGTCACCAAGACACAGGTCGCTTGTGCCACAGGATACGACTCCGAATAAAATAATGATGCGGCAAGTTTCGCTCAGTTTACATATATATGCGTATTGTGACATGCTGGGTTGGCAGACCGCACAACACAACTAGAGCCCGGTGTTCCACAGCAAGCTATTAATAATAATAATATTACTGGCCCATTACTGTCCCACTGCTGGATAATATCCTCTTCTCATACAGAGAAGGCACGAGCATTGATCACCACGCCTGACTAAGACGGGTAGCCGATTTAAGACTTACACGCACATATATTGATAATGTTATGCCCTCGTATCTAATTTGTACACATCTCCTAAAATTAGTTGTAATGTTTATTGTTTTTGTACTAGTTTGATTTTTGTTGTAATTGTTATTAGATTTATTTTATTTTGAAAACTTTTACTGTCCTAGTTAAATTATGCAATGTAAAGTGATGGCTTGATACACAGGTTTAAATAAACCTAGATCAGGTTGGTCGCTACCTAACAATTTTGTATTTGACAATTTCGTTACCAGCAACGGCAGCAACTGTTTTATTGTAATTGTAGTTTAATTATAAGCACTAATTATACAATTGTTAAAAATAACTCTACTGCACTTAAATGTATACTTTTGTAATACCTTCTTTTTAAACAAATTATTCTTATTCTTATTCTTATACCCACATAATATACAGGGTAGAATTTTTCAATGCTACTTGGAGGGAAAGTCTCGAAATACAAGATAGCATAATTTTACTCTGCATTCACAGATTTTCGAAAATTCGTTTGTCACACTCAGGAATCAAACTGACTAAAATGTTATTTTATTTTTCAGAATGTTAGTTTTTCGAACTTTAGTTGATCCATCCCGAGTTGCTACCCGCAAGCGAATTATCGAAAATCTGTGAGTGCAGATTTGTTTCTTTTTTTTTAAATAAAGGAATTTAGCCTGTGACTCAAATTTGCTATGTCCAGTAAGAGTACTTTCCCTCATAGTGAGAGGCAGTGCATGCCGCGTGTGCCAGCGGCCGCGGCAGATAGAGGTGCATGTTGTCAAATAACCTCTGGACCTTCACTTATAGTGAGAGGCAGTGCATGCCGTGTGTGACAGCGGCCGCGGCAGATAGAGGAGCATGTTGTCAAATAACCTCTGGACCTTCACTTATAGTGAGAGGCAGTGCATGCCGTGTGTGACAGCGGCCGCGGCAGATAGAGGTGCATGTTGTCAAATAACCTCTGGACCTTCACTTATAGTGAGAGGCAGTGCATGCCGTGTGTGACAGCGGCCGCGGCAGATAGAGGAGCATGTTGTCAAATAACCTCTGGACCTTCACTTATAGTGAGAGGCAGTGCATGCCGTGTGTGACAGCGGCCGCGGCAGATACAGGTGCATGTTGTCAAATAACCTCTGGACCTTCACTTATAGTGAGAGGCAGTGCATGCCGCGTGTGCCAGCGGCCGCGGCAGATAGAGGTGCATGTTGTCAAATAACCTCTGGACCTTCACTTATAGTGAGAGGCAGTGCATGCTGTGTGTGACAGCGGCTGCGGCAGATAGAGGAGCATGTTGTCAAATAACCTCTGGAGCATCACTTATAGTGAGAGGCAGTGCATGCCGTGTGTGACAGCGGCCGCGGCAGATAGAGGTGCATGTTGTCAAATAACCTCTGGACCTTCACTTATAGTGAGAGGCAGTGCATGCCGTGTGTGACAGCGGCCGCGGCAGATAGAGGAGCATGTTGTCAAATAACCTCTGGAGCATCACTTATAGTGAGAGGCAGTGCATGCCGTGTGTGACAGCGGCCGCGGCAGATAGAAGAGCATGTTGTCAA
Source organism: Xestia c-nigrum (assembly GCA_916618015.1). Lineage (NCBI taxonomy): Eukaryota > Metazoa > Arthropoda > Insecta > Lepidoptera > Noctuidae > Xestia > Xestia c-nigrum. The sequence goes on along the minus strand of OU745246.1, from coordinate 230,777 downwards.
ATGAAACGAGAGAAGAGCTGTTTTATTTGACCTTTATTTAAGGTGTACTTCTGATCACTTATGTAATATTTACAGATACAAGTTCACTAAGCTAACGCCTCCGTCGACGCACACCACTACAACACATAAATATTTATAACATCACATATACCTACATTTATGTATCAAAATAGTATTATATTTGGCGATATGCTTTAGATCTACTCGGCTGCCTTGGCAAGTCGGCAAGTCGGCAAGTCGGTACCGAGCGACTCGTATTCGCACCGACGGACACCACACAACGTTATACTCAATAAAAATTATTATTATATATTACTTTCAATAACATGCAACAAGTAAGTCGACATTATATATAAAAAAACATAATTACAAATAACTAATATATTTTTGTAAAAACTAGTATAATTATAATTCGGATTAATGCATTAGAGAGGTACCTCAGATCTATGCGTTCATAGAGTTTACAAATGCGACAATATTGTCCTGTAGCATGTTGCAGCGTGCAGCGTGCAGCGTGCAGCGCTCGCAACACTGCGCTGGGAGTCACAACGTTGCGACCGCTGCTACAGTACTAAGCCCACCCGCGCACTCACGTACAGGGTAGCGTCAAGTACAACTAGAACCTACAGCATATAGTGCGCGCTCAGAAACTTCTTCTTAGTCTTAAAAATTCGTGGAATGTTTGTTGAAGTCATGGAGTCAACGATAATATCTCGATATATCTCTAAGGTAATATTACTAATGATAGTAAGAGTGCTGGCGACGCGCGCTGACGCGACTGCGGATGGTGCCACACGCGCGCATTTATCATGTCAGTGCGCACTTCCGCAAAACTACATAATTTTATAAAAATATAAATTTTATTGGTTAACATAAAATAAAATTTTCTGTGACACATTCAAAACAGCCTCTTTGCAGCAACATAGCTCACTATAAAATATTCTATGTTAACATTAAGCTATCTAGGAATGCAACGCTCTAGGAATGATTCAGATACAGTCTCATCGCTTATTATACATAATTATTATTTGGTAACAGTGGGAACACACGATTCAAACTTAGCACATTACAGTGCCGAGGGGCCCTGCACAGTGTCTGCACAATGGTGAGTCGTACTAGAATACGAGCTAGAGTGCACTAGTGCGGTAAACTTGTGTCAGCGTATGCGCCGCGCAACGTACAGCTACCTATGTACACTTACAGGGCGCGACGTCCGCCACGCTATTTGGTCATCTAGCAGCGCCTAGTCGGCCGCGCTTATGATCTAAGTCCTAAGTAACGTATCTAAACAACTGAGATTCTATAACATTATGCCTGGGGGCGGCCGGCTCGTGGTCGCGGCGCGGCTCAGCTGCCCATGGACACGACGGTGGGCCGCTCCAGCCGCTCGTCGGCAGCGCGCCGGTACTCGTCGTCGTAGAGCGCGTGCGCGGCGTGCGCGTGCGAGGCGTGCGCGGCGTGCGAGGCGTGCGAGGCGTGCGCGTGCGCGGCGTGCGAGGCGTGCGCCGGCGGCGGGTCCTCCAGCTTGAGCGCGTGCTGCACGTAGTAGTTGAGCGCGAGCGGCGAGCGCGGCACCCCGCTCACTCCGCTCACCCCGCTGCCACCCGAGCCGCCCTCCACTGCGGACACACACAAGTGTTACTGCCCGCGCCTGCATGCACTGCCGGCGCCAGCTACTGTTGGCCTCGCGGCAGGTACTCACGCAGGTTCTCGATCTTGACGCCGGACGTCACCGTGCGCTGCACGGCTGCCTTGATACTTCGCTCCGCTTTTATACTATTCTTGGGTTTCCTCTTTCTCGTCTGGAAAATATGAACAAAGAATGGTTTACGTACGGAAAACTGGGCAGCAGTTATCTGCAGCTGCCTGGTAACTGCAGGCTGCCTTCTGATTACTTTTTGCTTTTGATTCGACTGTGTTGCGTATATTTTCCAGAGTTTCAGAAACATGTCAGGTATTCATTATAATAGTAATTAACTCTAAGAAATATATAAACTCCATAATAATTGGAAGAAGCTCAGAATCGAATTCGGCGTCGGTCTGTCTTTCAGAAATTGTTATGGTGAAATTGTAAATATGCTCTTAAGGTTTTTGTAAACGAAGTCAAAGTGTGTGGTGTGATGTGGGTGTGTGTGTGGTGTGTGTGTGTATGTGTGTGGGTGGCTATACGCTGTTGCCGAGGCAGTCCGGAGCAAGACGAGTACGAGACGACAGTTTATATAGGAACAGCGAGAGTAGGTGGTGCTGGTAGTGGCTCAGCGAGACAGCGAGAGCGCCCTGTAGCTACACCGAGGCTACACGAGCGCTCCTACTTGTAGGTACTTAGAAGTAGAAACATGTTATGGTGATTGTTTACCATCATGTTTTTCCTACCTCTTTCAGTAAAGATACTTAAGCGAAACACCGTTACCACCGTTAGTAAATACAAGATAACATTGCATGTAAACAGTATATTGTGTTTGTAAGCATAAGACTAATTAATTAAAACTAGTTTGCTAATAACCTAACCACTTATACGACTGTCGATCAGCAGTAACGCTTGCGGTCAGTTTGCTATTAGCGCTGCAGCTCGGTGGCCTCACCTCATTAGCTGCCACGCTATTAGCGATGAAACAACTATGCACGTACCGTTACCAGGAACAACGGAATATATTGACTAATTACAATGCTTGTAAAGTGAACAAGCGAGAGCTTGCTGGCGGGGCCAGTGGGGACGCACCTGTATGGAGTCCTTCTTCATGGCCATCGGTCGGTTGATGTTGTGCAGCTTGTAGTAGAGGCCGCACGCGTTGCACACGGTCTCGCCGAGCGAGTTGCGGCGCCACAGCGACGTCGTCGTGGTCTGGCAGTTGGTGCACGCCATGCCCGGCCGCTTCGTGCCCATCTGTGCCAGCACACACTGTTACACGCACTGCGCTGTTAGCTACGGGACGACTATACGTCTCTCGGCATGCAAGACAAACTTTTATCGTGATGTTAGTTATACAAGCGATGGAGGTTAGTGGGCGGGCGTTAGGGTGCGGGGCGGGGCGGGGCGGGGCGGGGTGTGGGGTGCGGGGTGCGGGTCACGTACCCCTTTCTTCTGTTTGTAGTCAGAGGGGGTGGGTGGCTGGTGCGCGGGGTGCGCGAGCGGCGCGGGCGCGGGCAGCGCGTGCGCGTGCGACGCCGCCATGCCGTTAAACAGGAAGCCCTTGTAGAAATCCGCGCCCGGCGGGGCCCCCTCCGCGGCCACTGCAACCAGAACAAACGACTGAGCGCTGAGAGCGCAACGAGCAGTAGGAGGACGCTCGGCGGGCGCGGATCTCGGGGCGAGGACGCGGGGTTAGTGAGCGAGTTGCGTACGTCGTGCGGGGGCGCGTGGGGCGCGGCGAGGCGCTGACGTACCAGCCGCCGCGGCTGCTTCAGCGGCCGGTTCATGCCGTTCATCTTGTTGTAGAGGCCGCACGCGTTGCACAGGTAGTGGCCGGTGCCGTCGCGCCGCCACAGCGGCGTGTGGATGGCGCCGCAGTTCACGCACTCGCGCCCCTCCGTGAAAAACTCCGCCATGTCGACTGCGCAACACACTCTAGTTACAAGTAGCTCACAATCACGCCTGCGTCTGCCGAGCGTCCAACTCGATGCTTACACTACAAACTGGCCTTCACACCGGATTTCCGTATACATGGACCCACTGTACATGTCTTGTATACGGCCATGCACACTACAATTACTGTTGTGCTAGAATACATTATCGTAGGTGCAGTTGATACAAAACTTTAGGTACCTATACTTGTGGCGAATAAACAGATTATATCATCATACACAATGCATTATTATTCAATAAGTAACTAAACTTGTCAGCGGATTTTGTGCAATCAAGCATAAGTTAGTGAAGAAAGAATATAATGAAACAAAGGAACTAAACATGGTCGTTTCGACCTTGACAGTGACAGTCAGCAGTGATTCATTGAAGAAAAGATGCGCGCGCGCACGTTAGGCGGCGCGGGCACGTCGCGGCAAGGTCGCGGCGCCGCGTGACGTCACCGTACGGCAACTGTACCAGCGCGCGGGGTGAGGGGTAACGGGCGCGAGCGTCGACCCGCGCGCGGTCATCCGACCTACCATTGTTCCCGCGGCAGCAAGCTCACTACGACTCATTCGGTGCTTCTCAACGAGCTCCATGTGACTGCCTGAGGGAACGAGTTCCCGACGGTGTCCTAACGACCTGCCGCCCCACTACCCCGTCGTACAGAGCGCGCTGCGGTGGTGGGACGCAATACCTAACAAACAATCGATGATCAATCTATCCTACTAAACTGCTAAAGGCAAGCTGAAGGTAGTGCCAGCTATGGTGCGCCTACTTGATCACTGGTGTCCACAGGTCTTGACATGTTTTTAACTGTAAAATGGGTTGTGTTCGGCGAGGAGGTGGAGCACGTAGTTTTATGGACACACCAAAGCCGCCAACATTTCGACGGCATACGTATCAGTTGAACGCAAAAGAAAGTCGCCGACATGCCGTGCGAGTTTGGCGCCCACATTAAATTACGAGTAGCTAACGTAACACAAGTTTGCAAATCACAACAAAGGCGGAGAGCGCGAGTGTTCGAGCTATGCCGTCTATGTCGAGGACGTGCCGGGAGCGGCGTACGGTTTCAATGGAATCTGCGACCGTTACACATCCGCGCCTACTCATTGCACATAGCTTTGTCAACGGAACTCACTCGCATGTTTGCGTACATTCAATTGTGTCTAACATCATTTAATTAATATTCCATGTTTCTACGAAATACGATATGGGTAGTCGATACTCCAGCTGGTCATCTGGAGTCCCATGAGCCACATCAGCTCGCCACAACATGTGTATGATATCAATCAAAGTAATCGAGATAACTGATTCATCAGTACGTAGCGCTGCAGTCAGCTCGCAGCGGGGCACGCACGCGGTTCGGATATTCAGTTACATGGCGCAGAACACTTGACAGATTTAACTGAAATGAATGGTGGCGTTTCCGATTACTCACAATAAGCATAAAACATGGATGTCATTAGCCGGCCGTTATTGACGTTTGTAACGAGAGCAGGGCCATGTGCGAGCGCCCCGCACGCTTATTGTTCTGTTCTACCACATGCGACATGCGACTTGCGACTAGTGCACGAAACTATGTTATGTACTTTTGTCTAAATACAAAAAGACGCCCGGACCTATGACATTCAAGTCTGTTAGCAACAGTGTTGATCACTAACGCCTGGCTCTAGCTGGAGAAAGGGTCTACCTAGCTAGGTCCTATATGTGGCCGAGAGCAGTGAGGTCACGGCGAAGGCAGCTCCTACCCTGTGACGTCACTGGTCAGCTATGCCCTAATGGTGTTAAATTAGGAGGCGCTGGTTGTGCGGCGATAAGCGCCACCTGGCGGCGCAGTGGCGCGGCGGCGCGTGATAACATCCACATTAGTGCGGCCGCGCGCCGGCCCGAGTGTCAGTGGGCAAATATGCGGAGACACGGCTCTAACGTGTGTCCACTGTTTTTTTGGAGCTTTGTTTGCAGCGATAGGCTCGCATCGCGCCGCGCCGGACGAGCGCGCTGTTTGCGCGGCACGTGCCTTATCCGATACCATTTACGGAATGCGATTTTAATGCGCTTAAAAGGGAACGACTTCATTTTAGAACAAGACCATGTTTTTTTTGGAGCGACCTACGCAAACAGTCGGCGCGCCACGGCGTGTGTCGTTCGTTTTACGAGGCCGCGGCCGGTCGCACCGGGACTCGGCCGCTTACAATAGTAAACAATATCAATGAACGCGTTATTGTTGCGAGCGAGTCCCGCGCCGCCGACGAGGAAAACCGCGAGCGTTGCTAATTAAACTAGAGCCATGTGGGCGTGCGCGTGCGCACTACATACACCGCGCGAGTGTGTCGCTGGTGCCGCACACTGTACACGCACACGGGATACTGTTTTCGTCTTCGACACGTGACATTGAGCTTCTTTTAGTACATTGAAGTAACGGAAAACGGGATATTTATTTCTCTAAATATAGTTACTTCATTATTAATTAGTAATATTATTCGTTAGGTTATTGTGTTCAAATGTACATTACGGCTTTAATGATAAAGTTAAATATCATTTTGTTAATGGTTACAGCTCGTCTACAGCTTCCTTGACGACGACTATTCAGAGAAAAGATATTAATTTATTTTACGAGTCACTAAACTGAAATAAAATTAGGATGTAGCATCGTGAAGACTGATGAAGGTTTAAGTGGGTACCTTATGACATAGCGCGGGGTTCACACCGTCACACGAGCGCTCGTAAATAATGCCGGAACAGTGCTCTTATCGACTTCTTTTGGAAATAGCTTATCTGTCGGTTACTGAATAAAAAACATGGGAGTCGCAGAGATGCGCCGCGCGGGCCGAGCGCGCTGAGCGGAGCGAGCGCGACGAGCTGCGAGCGAGCGCCGCGCGGGCTATCGCGGCGTGACCTGCCACAAAAACACGACCCCTCCCCGCCCCGCGCCCACCCCTCTGTTGCTATCTGTTATCGGGACCATCAAACTGAAGATGTTTTTATCATCGGTTACAGTGCGCCCGACTGCCACTTCTTAATATTTCCCTTATTATGAAGTATACGACAACAGACCCGACTCTGCTCAAATGAACATGCTCGCCTACAAGAGCTGCACTCACTAACATATTATGCTTGCACAAAATCCCTTGTTAGCCTGTTTCCCTGAGTTGTTATTTAAGTAAGTATTTCTAGCTGGTTAACTCATCGTTCTAGTAAAGTTTATTTTCAAAGTGCACCATTGAGTGTGCCATGACACGCACGACGTACTCGTACCGGTAGGCAGTTACTTGTGTAGGTACGTACACAATGTACATAGTGTGCACTGTGCCGCCTGTAGGTAGGCACTAGCAGAGAACAAAGTGGACACGCTGGCACGCGCGACAAGCTGCCCGCCAGCTGTCGCCACGTGAATCATAGCGAGTGGACTTGAACACTACGCTCAATCATTGTTTTGTTTTAATCATCATGTTTCTATATGTGCCGCTATAATTGTCTGCTATTTGGTGTCGACACAAAACCTAAACCAACTAGTACCTAGGTACTTCATAATGACTTCACAGGGGTCAAGTCACACTCATGAGACGATCTGTTCTCTGAACAGCAGTACTTACTGGCAGAGAGGCTGGCGGCTGCCGACATCTGCGGACGACGATTACTTTCTAAATTCCACACCTCCTGGAAAAAGAAAGAGGAAAGCGTCGGTGAGAGAGAGACAACACGTGCAGGGTGCTGTTACATGAGATGATACGAGACGTCACACTGACCTGGTGCGAGTAGGGAGGCGCGGCGAGCGCGCTGGAGCCGTACACGGTGTTGGGGCGCGAGGAGGCGCACGCGAAGGCGCCGCCGAAGCGCGCGCTGAAGGCAGGCAGCGAGCCTCCCGCGCCGCCCCCGCCCCCCGCGCCCTCTGCGCCGCCCTCCGTGTACTCCTCCCCCAGCACCACGCCGCCGCCGTAGTTCGGGGAGCCGCCTGCGGAACACAAAGCACTCGGGTCAGCAACTACAGATACGTAGCGAGCTACTGCATTAATGTTCTGTTGGAAGAATGTTAATAAGTAGGCAGTGCACTCGGCACTGGGCAGTGGAGCCGCGCTGTTGGTGCCAGTGACTTACCTGCGCTGGGGGACCAGATCTGCGGCTGCGCGTTGATATCGGCGCCGTTGCCGAAGTACGGCGAGCCGGCGGCGTATGCGCATCGTGCGTACACGCCACCGCCACCGCCGCCGCCCCCCGCGCCGCCGCCACCGCCGCTAACAACAAAAAACAATTTTTATTAGCCAGGCTATTATTCATATAGTACAGCCTGAAACACTCAAATAATTTATCAACACAAACTGTACAAAACATTGAGTACAGCTGTAATATACTGTATCGAACTTAACACACAGTGATGACATCGCTATAATAGAATCAAGAGTGGACCAAAATCTCGGGCAAAGTGTTGATAGGTTTTTCCATCAGGGATTTCTCAGTAAGAGCTACAGAGTGTGTGAGTTAGTGCTCGGATGATGGCAACAGGCTCGTTCCGTATTACTTCACACTAAACGTTACTAGCTCAATGTGTGTGTTCTATTAGTTAATCCTCTGCCGAACACTTCGAGCATGTCACAAGCGGTGTAATGTTATATTTTAAAACACACATACAAACACAGTTTATTTATATAAATATTATTAGTTAGTTTGTAGGACCTGCTGCGCCTGCGCCTCTGTACCTACAGCTGGACCACGCCATCATGACCGTCTATTTATTTGAGATATCATCACTTAGCGCCTCGGTAACGCGCCAAGCTTTAGTATTATAATCAGAATTGTGAAGTTTTTGACTCGCAATCGACATATACACACTGCACGACTGACTAATTAACGTAGAGGAGAAGCTCGTGCCTAATAATAACAGCCACTCGGGTCGATCTTGAGGTTAAGCCTCGCTAGCCTAGGTTAGTCTGAAAGCACGTTAAACTGTTGGTCCTGGCAGTCATTTGTAGATCTTTGACAGTCGTTACAGGTAGTGAATGGCCCGGAAAGTCTGACAACCAGTCTTACCACGAGATATCGCACCCAGAACTAATTGGATTGTGGAGGTCAGATAAGTAGTCGCTCCATGTAAAGTACTGGTATTGAAACCGACCCCAACATAGTTGGGAAAAGGCTAGGCAGATGATGATTCAAATTCAAAATAATTTATTATCTTTTCACAAATATGACCTATTATGTACAGAGCTTAAAATGACGGTAGATAGATAAGTTTGTGAGAGACTGGTGTCTGCATTAGGAAACCTGTATAGCAGATCACCAGGGTATTTCGATTATATCATACATTCAAACATTTTTTAATTTAAAAAAATATAAATTAGAACAATTATTAATTAAAAAGTAGTAGTTACTATTACAGTAGTTTTTGAGATTAGCGCGTTCAAACAAACACACAAACAAACTCTTCAACTTTATAATATTAGTATAAATGGAAAAGTAATTCCTCAATTGATGCATAATCGATTTAAGGAGCCATTCTACTAGAGCACTCTTTCAAGCTTTTTTTGGCAGGTGATAGATCGTGGTGCGCTCATTGATCTTATTATACAGATGAGAACCGATAAGGAATGTGTAAAATCTTTGAGAGAAGCTCGTTCTTAAACTCTTAGCTGTAATGCAAACAGCATAGAAAGGGTATAAACAATTATAGAAGAGAATGATTGTATTTCTCAAGGACAACATTTAGGACAAAGAGTTGTCTCACTGTCAGAACTTTGCATTGTTTGTACAAGTCCACAGTAGGATACAGGTATGGCAGAGAGTGGGCAACTAAGTACACCCTCTGGGCTCGTTCCAATTTCAAAATGTTGGATTTCGGAGCGCCCCCCGATGATGTGTTGCAGCATGTTACAAGGGATCGCATAATATACCCACCTGATGACGTCGGTGTCAGCTACATGACGCAAATTTTTGAAGAGAAAAATTTGTTAACGAATTCTCGACGTAAGGCTGTCTATACGTGGTTAGAAGCTTAAATTGTTATCTATTAGAATTCCTAAATACTTTATTGAAGTAGTATTTTCGAGGTCGGGACAGAAACAAGCGTGAGTGTTTGGCTCAATGCACGAATACGCTTTGATGTGGAGATTATGGGATAACAAATCATAGCGTTTGTTGGTCAGAGAGAACGGTATATACGTAGTTTTGTCAATGTTCAGGGTAAAGACATTACTTTTTAAACAAGACAAAATCACATCAAAGCCTTTCTGTACGTGATGATAAACAGCGGCCCATGAGTCTGCTCTAAACATAAGGTCTGTGTCATCGGTAATCGATATTAGTTTACCATGGGGAATATCATAGCTGCAGGTTGCAGGGATCATTTATGTAGGCCAGGAAAACGGAACAATCGGTCCTTCCCTTTTCCTGGCCTACTCTTCACACACTTCCCTGGGGGACATCAAAAGTGACTGGTAGATCATCACTTATGAAATTTACAATTTTAACCCTTTGAGACCGATCAGATAAGTAATCTCGGAAGAGCTTTAGTGTTAGAAGTAAACCCCTGATACCCATCTGTTCAAGCTTGTGAAGGAGGATGGGTACAGAGACTGTGTCGAACGCTTTGGCCTGGTCAAAGAATATGGCAAGCACCTTCTTTTTTCTATTCGAGACCGTTAACAAGATGATGACAAATTATTGTATGAATTGTGAAACAATACCTCGATGCAAGCAGTTTGTGGTGACATGCGTGATCGAGGCGCTATTACTCAAGGGTACAGGAGGAACGTGTGGATACGGTGGGGGGCGAGGGGGGCGCGGTGCGGGGAACGTGCCCGACGTGACGATCCACGAGTAGTGCACAGTGCAGTACACACGGCGAGGTACGAGTATTAAACATTTTAGCATCGTTTAAGAACAGCGAGCGCCGAGCGTGTAGTTGTTAAGTAGAGCGCAGTGAGGCTAATGGCTCGGAACGTCTCGGAAGTAGGTACCGCGTTATCGGTCGCCCGCGCCGCCCTCGACCCGCTTGCATTCATTACTACCGCGGCGCCCACCACCAGCACTACACGACTAGCCCACTAGCACGACTAGCACGTGCAGCTGCCCTGGACTATGACGCACAGATGAAAGTACGGCGGAGCGCTGGATACGGAGCGGGACATACTCGGCGTCGCCTTGTACGTCTTGTACGTCGCGCTAGTAACACGAGAACGCGGAAGTGGAGCGGCCGCTCTCGCACGTTCACCCCCCCCCCCCGCCCCACCGTCGTACCGCCACATGCCTTATATTATTCTATAAAGTACCCACTTGGGTCTTACAATAACATGCCCTGACTGAAGTTACAGAAAAACTCTTTTTACCAAATTCCAGTCGTATGACTAATTGGATGCCAAACCTCCTTGTTGGCACCTGTTGCTTGAGTCATGCCACAGTCGCCTAGCTATCACATTATCTGTCATCAGATCACTATCACCTATCAGAGCTCACAGAGGATGGAATCGGCATTCGGCCCCACTGTAGCTTCAGGGATATCAGTGTTTTTACATTTCACCCATTGAATCTTACAAAAACAAGCACATTTTTGTTTCGACGCCATATCATTTACATTGCTCAAACTGTTGTTTGCCACATACGGTCACTGAATAACGATATTTCACATTCTGGATTTCGAATCGGGTATTCATTTTTATGCCAAGACCCAGTACTTATTACGACTGATGGCAACACCAAATGAGTGTTGTACTTAAAGCCCGCATTCAGGGACTTAAAAACACCTTCATAAAAGTTACAGAATTATAAGTGTTACATGTAGAATTGGTAACAGAATCAAATATGTAACACTTATAAATGTGTTTCCAATGTGTTAACCCAAAAACCTTACAAATGTGTAACCGACACATATCTGTAACAGATATAAAAGGTTTAACAGCGTTAATAAGTGTTTAACAAGTAAACTCAGCGTTGCCATTGGATAGCCGAAATCTAGTCGCAGTCTGTTGTAAAACTGTTTATTTCAGTTACACATATTAACACATTTAAAAATGGTTACAGTTTGATTCGGTAAAATTATTGTATCTGTTACATCTTAAAGTGTTATTTTGTTGAAACTGTTTTAAAAACAGTGTTAAAACACATTATTACGGTTACAGTTTGAGTCCCTGCCCGCATCCCGTTCCAGCGGCTGCCCCGGCGGCCCGCAGCGCATTAGCGACGTCCGCGCGCGCTCAGCCAGCACGTGCCGGCCGCGTCCCCCGGGACCTCACACTGCCCGGCCGCACGTGGATCAGTTCAGTGTTCCTGACCGCGACATGCTACGGTCGTTATGTATGCATCATCGGCCCGATCCCGCACCGGAACGTAAAGGGCCTATACAAATAACTCATTCGAGGCACTTAAGCCGTCACTCGACACTCACAAAAAAATGATGTGTACGAAACGATCTGAGGACTCTTAAAACGTGTAAAATAGCGCATTAGAAGGGGACGCGCACAAAAAGTGTAGCTCTGACAAATAACCCAGCGAGCGCCGGCGCGCCGCTCACCTGCGCCTGCGCCTCTCTACCCGACATCCTAGTCCACGGCGCATGATGATATACCAGTATCGTAGGTACTTTGTAGGCAAACAACAACTATTCACGTAGGTAATGTTATGAAATAAAAACCTCCCATTTCTTATAAACGAGAACCATATTATCGCAGTGAAGGTGTCTCCCATCTTAACGAGTCTCTTATCCATCAGATTGACGGTAACAAAACATATGTGATAACCAGGCGCAGTCGCACCGACCGGGAGGTTGCGGACTGCGGCCAGATAACCATTAGCGTGTCTGTGGGGCAGACGGCATCTCAGATTGCTCAGAGCATTTGTGAGGACATCTGTTTTAAGAATTTTCATGATCGTGGAACAATAAATACAAAAAATATGAATAGTTAGACGGTTGTCGCTGACCGCTTGTAGTGGGATTTTCCTTATACTAATTGGTAACAATAAACAAACTCGAATATTAGAGGAAAATGCAAACATGCCTAACGATATTAATTATTTTCAAACAGAACAAGTAAATAATAAAACTGCGGCGCTGTGTGCCTACTGCGCAGATGTACGTGTGTGTGTGTAGTAGTGTTGTAGTGGGCAGTGTGCGCACGAGAGGGCTGAGTGCGGAGCCCGCAGGAGATGTTCTCACGCGGCGCGCGCCCACGCGGGCACCCGACACCCTGCGAGCGGCGCCTCGTACCTAGAACCCGGCCCACATGCCTCTCGGGCTCAGTGCTCACAGCCCGGGGACCTAGCTCCGCAGCGCCACTCGCCTATCGCGTCTCTAACCAATTTGCTAAGCATGCTTTTCTTTCGAACTCAAAAACAGTTTGTAAACCCCACAAGCCACTTGCACAAAAACAAAGAGGCGGTGTGTTGACGTATCAGAACATTGTAAAACAGCCGCAACAGCTAATAACGCTATTAACGTTTTGTACACAGAGGGTCTCTCTTCCGGCCGAGAGCCGAGCGCTCGGGGCTGCGCACAAAAAACGTCGTGGAGCGCAAATAAGCCCGGGTTAGAGCCACAGAACATATTTGCACAACCAATTGACTACATTTGGAGGGTTTGCTTGCTTTTGGTTTTAGAGTGGATGCCATAAATTAATTCAAGTGTGCGGATCGACAAACACTTGGCTGTTAGCGCGCAGCGAGAGGTGTGCGGGGAGTGCGCGGCGTGCGGGGGGCGCGCGGCTCGCTCTCACTAGGTTAAGTGTCGGCGCACAATGCCAGCGCGCGCGCAGGAAGTGCACGATAGCGTTACTCATTCGCAGAAACCACACAACGAAACGCACGATCCAGCTCTCACGAATATAAAACATTCTGCTCTTACTAACTCCTCGTCTAACTAACTACCTATTAGCGTTTATAATTTCCACATTTTTCAAAACTACTGACAGATTGTGGGTTCCTGTAAACTGTTTACAACCGACACAGATGTCGTCCAGCCCCACTAATTACAAGCGCAGCAAATGTTTATCATGGCAAGCAGAAATGTCAGCGAGTGACGCACACTATCTCTGTGCTGTCACACTACTGATTACTCACGGTGGTGGCACCTCGAGAACCACGAAATGCTTTCATGAATCTATGCTACAGTAGACGACCAAAACAACGAGCATATTTCAAATTAAACCAGAGTTGGAAGCAGCGGAACCCATTTGAATATAACATTCAGTTTCGAAAATGGAATAGGTCGGGGTTTTCATTTTCACTTTGATTTTAAATTTAACGAGGACACGATAGGTACGATTTGTCACTGCGAGTTATTTTTAACCGACTTCTAAAAAAGGAGGAGGTTCTCAATTCGGATGTTTCTATTTCTTTTTTTTATGTTTGTTCGCGCATAAATCTCTAACATCTCGAAAAACTCGTTTTTCTTGGAAAGGGTATACTTTCCAAATGGTCCCATAGCCACCAAGTCGGAATCTGATGATGGAATCTTGGCGAAATCGAGGGAACTCTTCAAATTTTATAGGATAACGTACCTACAGCATTTTTAGTATTTTCTACAACAAGTGAAGCATTTGCGTTTGATAAGAACCATTCTACCATCAGATCTGATGATGAAGCCAAGAGTCACGGAACTCCATAATGAGACAATGTATCCTAGTCATATTTGCCCAAATACGACTAGGACTGTTGTAATTGTTACGGTATGCACTTTCCATGTGTACCAAGCACATGTGAACCACAAAAAAATGAAAAATAAAACTTTTTAGCAAAAAATAAAACCGACTTCAAAAAACAAAAACAAAAAAATTGAAAAAAAAACTATTCACCTTTTAAAACCTGTGATTTTAATACGCAACTCGATGGCGTTGCAAAAAAAAAATCGAACTCCGTAATATGAAACTCAAAGTCTGCCATTTTCATTTTTTTAATTAAGACGACATTATCCGAATCAGGCGATTTAGGAGTACCGAGGGAACAAAGTAACGCATATACATACCTACCGGTCAAACATAAAACTTTCCTTTTGGAATTCGCCGCAGTCGGGTAAGATAAACTGACCAGTCGAAGACATTCCAATAGAGTAGATTCGTTTTTCATTTGTAGAGAAACGTTGCGTGGTGCCCCATATTAATTTTTGCTTGAGTAGTTTATGAAATCTTCTGTTTTAAATACGTCATTTTTTACTTCTCCATCATGTCGACGATCATTTAGTAACTTGTAAATCTAATGCAGTTCCCCTTATGCGACTGCTGGCACAACGTGCAGTCGACGAACGTAGAACTGCTAGTGATTGACATCACTTCATATTATAAAACTAAGTCCTCCGCCGCGCCGCGTCTGTTTGTCTGTTTGCGATAAACTCAATATCTATTGCACCGATTACCATGCTGTTTTCACCAATGGGTAGAGTGGTTCTTGAGGGAGGTTTAGTATATATTCTGTACGCGGGCGAAGCCGCGGGCATCAGATAGTACTAAATAAAATACCGGACAAGTTCATGTCGGAGCTCGGAGCGCGCACAGTGACGGGTTCCGTAGTCGTCGTGACTGTCTGCTGTACTTCTTGACCGATACTATCAGGTTCATCAGTACTTGTTTGTGGTTTTTGTGAAGGGTCACGCTGTTAGCATGGTATTGACAGAACCGTGGCAAAAGAAGGTAAGGGCTTACGAGAAATCTTTATGAACATTCAGTATGTTGTTTCTGCTTAAATGTATATGTCACCGTAAAATTGACAAATACGTTATATTGTAATATCTCTAGCGATATTGTAAAGTCTCGAATTATTGTCAAATGAACATACTGCTTCCAACAAAACGCATTATTTTTCGTGAAATGCATGCGATGGTAGTCAACTTACGCGGTGTGGAGGGAAGGAGGGGTCCCCCTTGCCCAGTGGCACAACTCTCATGAAAAGATAATGCACCATTCCTGAGAAATACCGATAAATATAACATAACCTTAGAATACTTTATATTCCCCCTAAAAATCGTAGTCGACGGAGCCCCGCTTCGCGGGGCCCCTATTTCCGAGTGCAGGGTTTAAAAACCTAACTAACCTAACGGGGGGGTGCCCCAAGTCCCGATTATGGGGGCAGAGATACTTCCGTATGTTCAGTTGACAATAATTCGAGACTTTACAATATCGCGAGAAAAAACACGTTATATTGTAATATAACGTGTTTGACAATTTTACGGTGACATATACAAACAGCTACCTAGTCACACGCAGGCAGAGCATTGTGTCCAACGTGTCGTGCTGGCTCAGCACTCGCCAGCCGCCAGTGTTCGGCGGTGACGTCACGCCGGACGGCCACATCCTGCTGTCCTCACTCCTCACCCTCCCCCCGCCCTCCCCGCCCTCACCCCGCACCACACACACACACATACACACACCAGCATCCTTTACTTATAACAACAACTGTGTATTTATTGTATTCAAAGTAAAAAACAGTTTTGCCTGAACTAGGTACCAATTACGATCCGCTACTATCCGTTTATCTACGGCAGTTGGCACCAGTTGTACATATTACCTACTGAATTGCTACTTCTATTACATGCACCTGTCAGTCAATATTTTCATTTGAAACAATCAATATTATTATTTATTTATCGTATTATAATCTATTTATCACAGACATTATAAAATCCTTCTAGATCTGGAGCCAGTGCTCCTGACATACACAAGCGAACAAATAATCAGCTCTCCTATACAACGTGTAATGTTAAATGCGCAAAACCTCAGCACCCCAAATGATTTTAAATTCAATTGACATAAAACTGAGAGAGTAAAAAAAATGAAGGTTTTAAGTGCTTTTTTAGTTTTACTGGCAATTAGATTGACTCGCGAGATCTTGACCTATTAATAAATAGACAGCGCAACATTTGTAATGATTTTTTATTTGAAAAATGTGACCTATATTAAAAAGTAGTTCAACTGATTCAGCTCGTGATTCTGATCAAACTATTTTCAGGTTTTGCGCATTTAACGTCAAACGTTGTATAAAACTTCAATATCTACTCAAATGCAGAAAAAATGTTCACGGTCACGATATTGGTGCCACGGAATAAAAATCCAGTTTGACGACCAAATCGGAATCACACTCTTAAGATATGAGCACTCCTTGCTGGTACACGTGACTTCACATCGACACAACCTCTAGTAACAACATGAGACAACTAACAACATAATATGCGATACTAACTTCACATTATGCCAAAAAATAGTTTAATTACAGCAATAAAAATCTTTTAACAACATACCCAAAGAAATAAGAGAACTCCCCTTAAAATACTTTAAATCCAAATTACATAAATGGCTTACAGATAGTTTTTACAGTATAAAAGAATTTATTGACAAAAAAATAACTGATAAGTATGGCTACTGAGTACTATAAAGACTTTTTATTTTTTTCTTAACTATAAGCGTTTATAATTTTATTGTTAAAATTTCGATATCTGAATCTTAAATTGTTAAGTTGTAATATTTGTATGCCTCTAAATGGCGAAACATGTGAGCTCGCAACCCTTTTTTTAACCGACTTCAAAAAGGAGGAGGTTCTCAATTCGTCGGAACCTCTTTTTTCAGCAGCCCGAAGTTTATAAGTAGGCGGTTTGTTACATCTATCCCGTGACATGGTGTGCTGTGCACGTGACAAGCCGTGTGCTCGAGTGGACTGTGAGAGCGAGGGTAGACAGAGTGCACGATCTTAGCTGAGATTGGTTGCCAGGACATCGGTCAGGAGGTCTATATCTCTTTCTTGAATACTAATTGCTGGTTGATTAACCGGACAAAAACAAAAAGCGCCACCTACCGTTTTAAAATCAATCACGTGAGTTGTCGTTTCGAAACGTCAAACAAAAGATACGGTTTGCTACCGAGCGGCCCAGTAGAGAGCGTACAATGAACATAATTATGTAAATATACCTACTCGTTAACTCGTTAGTAGCAAGTTGACGTTGACTAGAATTCGGCCAATTAACGCAGCAGAGATAACGCGACACAATAACAACTGAACACGAAAACAACCACCAGAGCGACTGTACTCTGAACTGCTGTTACAAACTAGTAAGCCAACAGTTTTTCAGTGCGAGAGAGAGACGCAGCGACGCAACACCGATAGCACCATCCCTTTTTCGTAATGGAGTCATGATAGCATTACTACTTCATAATACGGCGGCTGAGGATAAAGCGCACCTACTCAAATGGTACATATTGCAATCTTTGGCAACTGTGCTCAGCGACACCGACGTGCGATGTAATATATTGTCCGTGTACAATGAAGTCACCTGAAGGACAGCGGAGCTTCGGAAGTGACTATGCATTAGTGCACTAATAATTGATGTAGGTGAATAATCTTACTATATCCTACTAATATTATAAATGTGAAAGTTTGTGTGGATGGATGGATGGATGGACGTTTGTTACTCTTTCACGCAAAAACTACTATATATGCTATCTTCTTACCGTTGCTTGAACAACTTAAGTAGAAAGTAGTGGTTTGACAATAATGTCTTGGACTTTGGGTAGACCTTTGATGTAGGTGTGTGATGCAACATGTGTCGTCACCCTTGCGCTATCCTCCTGTCGTCCTAGTACAGCGGGTTGTGCCGCTCTGGGGCGGTAGCAGGCGGCGGTGCAGGAAACCTCAAACGGCACTAATACAATAACCTCAAAATAACCGCTTTTTACTCGCTACATACGAGTATATAGGTAATAGTAAGAATGACTTATGAAAAAAAAATACATTTTTGTTCCAGCTTAACTCCAAAACGCATGGTTCGATTTTGACAGAACTTTTACTAGCAATTAGCTGATAAGGAATAATTAAGAAACTTTTTTTTTATAAAAAAAGAATTGGGTTATATCTATTAAAACGTTTGATTTTTTTTTAATAATTTCATGCGGGCATGACCGCGGCCAGCATCTAGTATTTTTATATGAGAAGAAGATTTATAGATCTTATCACGTTAGTAAAACCAAATACCTCACTACATTTTCTTTTACAACGAACCAGCACAAAAATACAATGAAATGCTTTACATTCATAAAAATTATAATGATGAGGTAAAATATATAATTATGATCTTTAATTCATTTATTTGCCGACTGACTACATATAGCTTAAACCACTGGACAGTTCCTTTTATAGGAAGAAAGGAAGATTGAAAATTCAAAGGGCATAAAGATTTGGATGAACGTTTAACATTTTTCGCAATCAGATCGTAGCGCAATCGCTACGCAATGTAAACGTAGCGCTGCAGCTACGGACCCCTGTCGTAGCGCAGCCGCTACGCAATCCAACCGTAGCGCGGTTGCTACGCAACGCAATCGTAGCGTGGTCGCTACGCGCCGCGGTTGCTTGCTACGCTATCGCTACGTAAACCAGTCGCAACTTTCCCTAAACTAATCGTCGTCGTCGTCTTTGTCGTAGTTTGTGTTTAGTTTTTAATGATCGTTGTCAGCATCGCTGTCTGATAAACATTATGTGAATAAAGTTCACAGTTGCAAAAATAGCTACGGTAATAGTTGATTCATATAAGTACGATGTATAAAGGTAAATAAATACATTAAGTTGGGAGACGTTTAAACATCTCAAATATTATTTGAACCATATTTTAATCAGCTTTTATGAATAAACCTTTGTTCCGTACTAGTGTTATTAAGTTATCAAATTATTATTAGTTAAGTCTTTGTTCAGCAGTGTTTGTTCAGGTATACTACTACTAGGCCTACTTGTAGAGGATATACATAATTCTAAATAAAAACCGTAATTTTGTCATTTTACCTACAAGGTGTTTGATCGTATCAGTGACTTAGCATGTACGAGTACTGAACCAACAAGTAACATCAGTAATGATATGTACATTACATAGAGCACCGAGACGGGCAGGCATCGCGTCGTTATTGTAACAAACTGAACAGTTATAAATAAATTAACAACAGTTAGCGCGACCGCAGCTCCGCGACCGCGGCCTTATCGCCGAGAGACGTGCCCCCCCCCGCACCGCACCACCACCCGGACGGACCCGCACCGCGCCGCACAGAGACACAGCACAGCGCACACGTGCGACACTCCGTGTTGTAACAACGACGTCGCTGTGCACACTGCACAGTCCGGGTGCCGGCGGACACTTCTAGCTGTCCTCTAACCCTACAACGACATATTCCCGATCTGCAAATATTCAATGCTAAAGCAACACTCTTAGGAACCAAATGTTTTCATTTTACTAATATATGAATGTGGTCTCAACACTCCTAGGATTGTTAAATAGTGATCTTCATCATCTGCCTAGTCCTGTTCCGACTATGTAAGGGTCAGCTGCCAGTCCAACTAGATGCAGTTGAATACTACCTGTAACGACTGTCAAAAATCCACGACTGACTACGTAACGTGCTGATTGCTAAACTTTTTAATAAGTAAATATCGTTTTAAATAAAAATGTGATGCCCCCGACTTGAGTCCGTATATTTGTTACTAGCTGACCTACGCTAATTCGTCTTCGTTACATGAGAGAGAAAAAGCTCACAGAAGGATTAATTTTTTGCAACAAATTTAATTTATGTTCCACTCCTATTGGTCGTCACGTGATGTTATAAATAGCCTTTACCTTCCTCGACAAATGGACTATCCAACACAAAAAGAATTCAATAATTTAATTCCCACCAGTAGTTCCTGAGATCAACACGTTCAAACAAACAAACGAACAAACTTTTCACCTTTATAATATTAAGTAGTATACATTAGTATATATTTCATCGCATTTAATTAAAAAAATAACCAAAAAGAAACTTGTGACCTTCTCCAGGTTCCAAACAACTTATCTGCCAAACACATAACGATTCACGCCGCGGTTCAGGCGTGATATGTTATAAGGATGATGATATTACGTGTAGTTCTTATTAGAACTATTGCCCGCGGCTGCTCTCAGCTGTGACATACCACCATGAACGGTAATAACCGTCGAGCGACGTACGTATTCACTGGAACAGGGCTCACGCAGTAGCTTGTGAAGGTTGGGGTGGAGCTATCACCGCTGAGCTGCACGGTCTGCACGTGCTCGGCGCGGCCAGCAGCGCGCGGCGCAGCACGTCGGAATGTGCGGCCGCACGTGCCGCGGACGTGCCGATGTGCACAACACAGAGGGCTTGCCTCATCGCCGCCGACACCAGCCGACGTTGATACCACACTACTACTTATTTCACGTCAATTACTCATCAATTGTGCTAGCAGCACCTTCAGCTCTGGAGCGGCTACCAGTAGACGAATAGACACGACTTCGAAAAGATGGAACAGAAACTGATCAAACAATAACTGTTGTAGGAGCACTGCTTACCAGATTACAAATAGAATGTAACATTCACGGATCACCACCCACCCCTCAACGGGGTGTCATCCTGAACATCGACAGTTAATTATTTGGACACGGGCTCAATTTCGAATAACAATAGTTCGACTACTCATTGTTTCGATAGAACATACTTCGACAACACACACCTTCGAAGAACATTACTTCGACTGATCCCTTCTCCGCGGTTTACGATTTGCAAGCAAAAACCCATGTAGTAATCCGTGAACGATACACGGGTATGTTACACGGGTATTCAGTATATTTATGTTTATGGCAACAAGCTTGTCCGACTAACTTCTAAAACACATATTATCATGCCAAAGCTGTGCTTCAAATAAAATAGATTGTTATCCAGATATTTAATTAACGACTACATTCATTTATAAAAAAGAAATATTTTGTTGCTTTTGAGTGAGTACTTTTAAATTTTATACAATATTAAGTAGTTTTAATAAATGGTGTAAAAAGACTCCTAGCGAAGCCGAAAGGCACTTGGTCTCACCGTCTTCGCGATCATTTTTTGTTCGAGACCATATCGGGGCCGACAGTCTCGACAAAAATAACGACAAAACCGCTAACTTTCGATTGAATTAATTTGGTGTCAATAATTGTGCTTGCGGGAAACGCATCTAGGATGTTGAGACTTTCATTATTCGCAAGCATCATTATTGCAACCGAATTTATTCGTTAGTAATCAGCGATCGAACGTTAGCGATTTTGTCGTTATCTCTGTCGAGACTGACTCACGTCATACCTGGGAACCTTCTAGTTACGGAGATATTGGGTTCAAACTTCCAACTTTTTCGCAAGTTATTTTAAAATATATACTTTGAATGTAAGATTTTTATTTTAAACACCTCCACGATGCACAATGTTTTCAGTGGGTGGGTCACTGTGACTTTTCACCCTAAAAAAATAGTTTTCTATCGATAATTTTTGTTTAAAGATATTTTGTTTGATGTACGAACGAACAAGCTATTAGATTTACAGATTAACCCACAAATTACATTGTAAAATGTAAACCAAATACCTAGTATGTTCGACCGGCTCATGGCCGGCTTCGTGAGTGGTTCGTTTACACGCTGTATATAACTTTAGCATACTATATAATACTACATTTTGTATTATATTTGTAAAACCATTATGTATCCTCTAAACATTTAAGTAAATCCCGACACAATGCTCATTTCAGTGAAACAGAGAGTTATACCTACATCCCCTAAGTATCAACTGAAGAAAACATTATCGCCTCTAAAGTCTACAATATCTTTCTTTATTCTCAGTCTAAAGCAATTAACTGTAGACTCAAGAAACGACGAAATTGGTAAGAGTAAAGTGAAAAGACTAGACAATACTGCCAGACGCGAGACGAGTGTGTTGAGGACGTCGGGGCTAACCCGCAGGGGACATAAACTGTCCTGCCTGCATTCTACACATCCCCCTTTATGTTAGAATTACTGTATGAATATAGACGAATGATCTGGAGTAACGAGACAGCAGCTCGGAGTAACGAGCCTGTCGGGAGACTGTGCGACACACTAGTAGGAAGCAATGCCTTATCCTACATAGGGTAACACTCAGTTATTTATTTGTGTTACTGATATTATTCCCGCCCACAATGACGTATACGGTGTTCAAACATGGACGTTCACGAGGGGGCTGTGTGCACACTGAGAGTTTCACAGAGAGCCATGGAGCGTTCCATGCTCGGCTAAAGCTAATAGATCGATGACAGGTGGACCAAGGCTGTCACCGATGGCGTCCGAGAACTGGCGAGATGGGTAGACCACATAGTTGCCGTCGGGGGAAAAACCTGGATGAGACTGGCACAGGATCGTGGAAATTGGCACAAGAAGAGAAAGGCCTGTACCCCAGCAGCGGGTAAGTTCAGGCTGTAGAATGTAGATGATGATGACGAAAAAAGAAAAGTATCGAAAGTTCTTACAAGTTAAACATTTGGTTGACGAGGAACATGTCGATCTCTCAACAGTTAAGGCGTAGACTACCCGTACGAGCCATGTCTTGCATTTTGTAACAAATGAACTAAAAATAGAATGCAAACGAGCGACGTTTGACAAAACTACGTCGAGTAATGTGTAGCGCCATTAGCTGCGGTCGCGGCGTCACCAACCTGCGCCCGCGCACCTCGCGCTCCGCTCGACACGACACCGGTAGGTAGGAACTAGCTGTGTCTGATGGTACAGACGTACTACACTTGTCCAATATTCCGCAGGTAATTATTTGAAACGTTAGAAGAGAAGAGCACAGTTCAGCTGTGCCAGGAAGAACAAATGAAAGCAGATATAGAGAAGTGTGTACTCACCCGTCGACGTGATGGTGGTGGTCGTGCGAGTAGGGTGGCGGCGCCGGCGCAGGCGCGTAGCCCTCGTAGTGGCGGAAGTCATCGCGGCGCTCCGGCGACGGGCTGAGGTCGGGGCTGCTTCGGCGTAGGTACACGCCGTCCGTAGAGCCGGCTGGCGTGCCCGGCGTGCCCGGCTTGAACACCTCCTCGAGGTGCGCGTAGGCCTGCATGTCGCGTGCGTGTGCCGCCGCCGGCCGCAGCTCCTGGTAGCTGCGCGAGTGGGACGGCGACAGCGCGGGGTGGGCGTAGCCGAACGGCGGCAGGCGGGGCGGGCTCTCCGCGTCGCCGCCGCTGCCCTCCGCGCCGCACTCCGCCTCGCCCTCTGCGCACACGCACACACCGTTACTCCACACCGGCACACACAGGCGCCGCGCGGCTACGCGATTGGCGCTCGCGACGCCACCGCTTTATTTGTGATCATCCGAATAGATAGACAGCGCAGCGAGCCACCGAGCGCCGCTCGTCCGCCCCGCGGCACTCACTGGCACACTACTACATAACAATCAACACCGTACTGGCGCTGTGGCGCACTATACAACGTACGGTAGGTAGCCCGCACTACTTCTGATATTTACTCATTAGGGTGATGATTTTCTAAAAAGTGCAGTTATTAACTACATCAACAGTGACAATGGGTCAAAATGTACGTTTATTTACTAATGGGTACCATGACCTGTACGTACCTAATTAAGCACTTAAAACAATGTCGAAACGAATGTAAGTAGGTACCCACTTACATTTTAATGGTTAGTTAATAGCATCAACATCATTAACGTTCATCTACGAAAACAAACTGCAATCATGCACGATGAAACAATCTGTGTAATATGCATTTGTTAGTGTTATACACATCGACTGATAACTTACTTTCATTCATGAAAACCTTATGTCACCTAGACTGTATTTATACATAAGAAGTTCACCAAACGGTGTTGAAACTGAATTTTTAATATAACCTTCTGAATGATGAATAATATTGTAATAAATTCAGCAGGGGATTGACGTTTCCTCACGCCCATTTCGGTCCTTAAACATTAGGTACATGAAATGTGGTAAAAGAGTAGAACATAACAAAAATGTTTACTAGATTCACATCGCAAGCCTACGTCCCTGTAGCCACTGCACTGAACGCTCACCTTTCAGACAATTGTTGTTGACCTCTGCGAACAGCGCGTCCAACTCGAAGGATTCTGTCTTATGCCACGCATTGGGCCATGTGTCGTGCAGCATGCTGGTATAGTTCACTCATTCACTGTTAACAACCGTACGGAGCGCGTCGTGGCGTGTGCGCGCGTCGCTAGTCGGGCGCTGACTGACGCTGCGGCGGCCGACGGGCTGCGCGCGCGCAACAGCCCCGCCACGCGCCCCCACATCCACATGCACCGCCCCTTTATATTCTTTAAACTATTTTTGGGATAGAGCGAACACTCCCCAGAGTTCGCTCCTATGGTAGGAGACCCTACTTTATCTTGAAGCCTCATCGAGTAATGTTTGTTTACTTAATTGAGACCGTGTACAAACAAGCAGTCTAATGACTTCTCAGATCACGGCTCCATAATGAGGATACTGTTTTTTTTATTATGTATCACCTTATTAGTTGGTACACAAAATAAACAGATGTACCTAATTAGGGCAACTAATTCGTTTTTGCCGGCTACCCTAGAAGTAGAACTACGGTAGCTGTAACTGCTGGTAGTGATATTTAATTTCAGTGAATGCTGAAGAACATTGAAATGTATCATGAACTAACGAGAATGATGAATGAAGATGGGCTGTGAGCGCGGGACATGCAGCGCTGATGCTGCGCATGCAGGCGCAGGCGCAGGCGCAGGAGCGCGGTGTGTACGCGATCAGCTGTGCGGCGGCGTGGGCGCGGGCGCTATCAGCCGGAGATAAGCCGCTATCAGCACGTGCGCGCCGCCGCCTCCGCGTCTTATCTGCACAACATCTCCCGACCTACGGTACCGGCGCGGCGCACCGTCACCTCGCCACTCGCTGCAGGCCCTCTAGCTCTGAGCCGCAGTCTGCGCTTGCTCTCAGTTGCCCTAATCTCTCGATCGAGTCGTAAACAAGCGTATCGGTTGACTAGCCGCCGTCGAGGTGACGACGCGTCGCTACTAGTTTTTACGAGTAGATTAGGATTGAGTGTTAGTGTTTCGCGTTACATTCATAAAGATGTCCATCTGACACATGTGCGCGGCTACAAATCACGACAGACGTTATCGTCTCCCGGGAATCTATAAATTTTATCGTATTAGCGGTAAAAGTGCTGTAAATCGCTTGGTTGCCACTTTTTCACCATTCCAAGTATCACGTAACACGTGAAAACTATAAAAAAGTGTTTTGAATGACAGATCTGTCCGGAGCTAAGAGCCCGGGGTGTCAACCGGCAGGCGGCGCCCCGCCGCGCGCCGCAGCAACATAAATAAACAAGTCGTAACAAGCCATCATTGTTAACTGATTTACAGCGTCGTGCGGACACTATTGTGTTGCTGTCAGACATCATCTGCTGCGACAACGAGACAGCGAGGCGCACTCGTGCACGTGGCACTCACTGTATCATCATCGGCTTAATCATTCTCACAACATTCCTTCATCTGCTTACTCTTCCAATAAAAATATGCGCCTTCCAGTATAAACGTATGCAGCCAGCAGGCATTCAACAGTAAGCTCCACCGAATACCGAGTAACACAACAATATACCTGTGCGGTACATAACACTGGTAGCCAGACCTTGGTGAAAACTTAAAAAAAAAACAGACCATCAACTCATATCTACATAGACTGATGTTGAGAACAAGAACGAGTTACGAGATAAGTAGGTATTTTGGCACTACCGAATAATGTCGCTATTACAATTTCTTTGCAAATTTTAGATTTTTACGTCCTGGATCAAATTATTTCGATCGACATACACGAGTGGATTGTTATTGACGAAAATTTTGTGCCCAGGTCCTTCCTCGTAGGAGTGAGCTGAATTGATGCAGAATTTGGAGTGCTTTAATTTGATTTATTGTAACGTTGTGTTATTACCTATACTTACTGACAAAAGAAAACTAATAATACGTAGTTATTCATTAAAGATCGAAGTTTTATGTCATACTAGCTTCTGCCAGCGGCTTCGCCCGCGTGAAGTTTCAAAATTGTCCCATGGGATCTTACTACCGAGATAAAAAGGGGAAATAATAAGTCTAGCCACAAAATTATGTATTGGCCACGTGATTAAACTTCTAATTTTAGAACTAAGCAACGCGAAAATGACATAGCCTCTAATAAACTAATTCGTCTTTTTTACAACGCCAACTAAATATTCTATAGAAAGCGTCAAGTAAAATCATCAATTATTGTGACTTGTCCTTCTTATTTATACATGGCCACTTAATTTACTAACTCGGCCACGGATTTTACATCTCGTTACCATTTTACGTTAACGCAATGTCCTCAAAAATTATATTTCAAGCTTCCACAGAAAGCATCATTTATTATAACTTAGCATGTAAAATAATACATCATATTCTTTTATCGTCAAAATAGCCACTGCATGATTTGGCGCGAGTACGCGAGATGACAGCGACCGGTCATTTGCGCCAATCAGAGAGCGCCATTCGATTCATGTAACGACAAGTTGAGTTGATCACGTGTAATTGTTTATTGTAGTTCGTGCGTTATATTAGAATATAACGTGTTTCTCCCTAGCGATATTGTAAACTCTCGAATTATTGTCAACTAAATATACAGAAGTATCTCTGCCCCCATAATCGGGACTTGGGGCACCCCCCCGTTAGGTTAGTTAGGTTCCTTTAAACCCTGCACTCGGAAATAGGGGCCCCGCGAAGTGGGGCTCCGTCGACTATGCTTTTTAGGGGAATATAAAGTGTTTTAAGGTTAGGTTATATTAATCGATATGACAATTTTACGGTGACATATACAGGGTGGTGATGACAATACGACAATAAATTAAACTACGCATACCTCAAGACGTTCCTAACAAACAAAAAAAAATCGTTTGAAAATATCAAGTAGTTTAGTCACAGGAAATTATTTTTCACCTTCAACATTTGCTACATGATGTATCTGATTTTAAGGAAGCACTAACAGGTTAACGACCCCATGCCAACTCGCTATTTTAAATAGCGAGTTGGCATGGGAAGTAAGAACTTTCGCTAAATTTGATTTACTGCAAATTAGACCTTAAACCAGGCCAATAAGAGTCATAAACATAGATAGACATATGTCATAGATTTTGACTGTTATTTTTTTTTTAATTTCGGTTTTGGGTTTTTAAATTGTGTAGAATTATTCCTATGAACTAGTATTACGCGTGTTTTCATTTACTGTCGTATTGTCTTCTCCACTCTGTATATAAAGTGGCCAATATAAGTACTATTTGATGACATTTTTAGCAAACTTTTGACGATCAATTAATATGGGATGAGTTACATTTAAACGTACTGAGTTACAAAAATAGAAGCTAAATAAATATAAGTT
The DNA here is from genome assembly GCA_916618015.1 of Xestia c-nigrum. NCBI lineage: Eukaryota > Metazoa > Arthropoda > Insecta > Lepidoptera > Noctuidae > Xestia > Xestia c-nigrum. The sequence goes on along the minus strand of OU745246.1, from coordinate 203,063 downwards.
TTGATGTCATTTAATAGTATTTTAGAAGTTTACTGTTAGAATGCATGTTACAAATTTAGATGCTAAAACATAACCATCATGCTGAGTTGTATTTAGAGTGGTTTACATAGAAGATAACTAGTGGCTAAGATAGTATTATTTAGATGCTCGTTAATTGCAGCTGTCTTAGTAATTTAGAAGGCAACATACATTTTTGGAGGCAAATAATGATAATAAAAAGAAGCCTGTTTAATTAGCACCCGATAAAAAGTATCCTATGTGTTAATCCAGGTTGTAAACCATCTGTGTGCAAAATTTCATCCAAATCCGTTCAGTAGTTTTTGCGTGAAAGAGTAACAAACATACATCCATCCTCACAAACTTTCGCATTTATAATATTAGTAGGATTCATTTATTTCATAAAATTTAGTTTATTTGGAATACAATGGATGCTGAATCAAGACATATTTGGCTTAAATGTGGCTTTGTTTTGTGAAAACTCAAGGAATCTAACGAAACTCTAGAACTCGAACATTCAAGTAAAACATTCAACTTATCTTTCAGTAATTTTAACTTTTATAAAAATTGAATGTTTATATTAGAATTTGAGCGTCAAACTTCCATCGACGACGGTTTTTCTTGCAAATTGAGTTCGTAAAATATTTATAGTAAACTAGCTGACCCGCGCAACTTCGTCTGCGTGAAGAACAATCTAATAAATAGTCCGAACAAAGCCTAAACATTTGGTTTGGATAGGTGATCCTGTTCGTGAGTCATAAAATTACAACGAAAAGTGGCATTGATTTTATATATAAGAAAAGAAATATGAAAATGTGTAACCAACTGTGTGTCCAACTTTCAAGAAAGAGAATGGGACTATCGTTATTCATAAGCAAAGAAATAAAATATCTAACTGCTGCTGAAAATTACAGCGTGAAAAATCATGAATTTGCGTAAAAAGTGTAATAGGACTCTTAAGAACCAAGTTCTAAATGACAAAAGTAAATAAATGACAAAGGTGCTTAAGTACGGCAAATAAAGGAATTGAAACGGAACGGAACTTCGGCTTTGTATTTGTAATTTCCCAAGAAAATAAATGATGACGAAAGTAAAGCATTACGTATTACCTCTACCTATGCGCTATGTAGCTATGCAGGTAGGTATGCACTTGTGCAGGTAGGTAGGTGAGTCCAGCTCAGTGACTCCGCGTTTTGTTAACACCTTGGGTTGATAACACCATGATGGGACCCGATCAGCCCACGTATACAGGGTGTCATCACGAAGCTGTCAACCAAGCATTCTGTACATCAAACTAAGTAACTTTACGCAAAAAATATTTTGTTTGCGGTGAAATAATGTTTTGTGTTAGAACTCAATGTAACTCAACAAAACATTGAGCTGATGGATTAAATAGTACGGGGGCCGTAGAGGTGTTCTTGCACTAAAAACTTGTACATATTTAAGAAAAAAGTTGTCTAAAGTCGATACTTTCACCACTAAAATCTCCGTAACTAGAAGGTTCCCAGGTGTAGAACAAAAAAATAACACAATGACGAGGAAACCTAGTGCCTTTCGGCTTCTTCGTTAAGAGGTTTTATATGAATAACGTCAAATTCATTTGCGCAATAGAGCGATATTTAAACATTTAATTTGTAGGTAACTAATATTGAGGCTTTTGCCCAACTGTGGAAACGTATGGGCAAAAATAACACACACAAATAAAATGAACGTGATTGCGCCCTACCCTCCTCGGAGCCGAGCCACACCTAGCTATCCCAGGAAGCAGGGGCAGCAGGCAGCAGGCAGCAGGCTTTCCCAGGGACGCTAATGAGTTGTTCGCGGAAGAGCGTGAGAACACGGCGCCGCCTCATTGTGCTGCGGGTGCGTAGCGCTGAATGTAAGTAGCTCAAGCCTGCATATCGAGCCTCATTAACGAAACTATACCAAATAAATGGACATAAGCTTTAAATCTTATTAAAATTATTCTTCTAAGGATGGACGTTACTAGAAGAAGGAAACTCAAAGGACTTAAACATAAGTTCCTGGAATGAAAATGAGAATGTACTATTAGGTATAACAGGCGCAGGGCACGCTATGATAGTGGCGATAAGTCCCCGCTTTAAGGAGTGCCTTGAGAGGCGCCACGGCGTCCGCACCTTCCACCTGACGCAGATCCTCACCGGACACGGATGTCCGGAAGGTTCCTGCATTGAATCAGGCGGGAGGAAACGCCCGGGTGTTTCCACTGCGAGTATCGACCGGAGGACACGGTAGAGATCTGCCTCACGTGGGCAGAGCAACGCCGTGTCCTCGTAGCGGCAATCGGCGGCGGTAACCTGTCGCGTCCGGCCTGGCGACAGGTTCAATCCATGGTCCGGAGTGAGACGGAATGGGAAGCCGTGAGGTGGAGGAACGCCACATGGAGAGAACCTCTCGCCCCAGCCGCCGCGGGAGACACACCGGGCGTCGGGGGCCACGTGGTGGCCACTGTAGACGCGGGCCTTTGGGCGGTGAGCTATGGGTTAGCTCGCCGTCCGTCCGTCTTATGACGACAGGCCGTGTCGACGGCGCGTACGTGCACCACGCGCGCCTCAAAGAGATGTCAGCAAAGTGAGGGGGCCCACAAGGGCCGAAGGCTGCGGGACTATTCGAAATAGATACCATGACCCCGGAACATAAAGGCCGAGGAAGGAACATGGATGGGTTTTAGTAAGTAAAAGTCTCCCACTCCGACCAGAGTGGGAGACTTTTGATGATTTCTCATAAGAAAAAAAAAGGTAGGTATAATAGGCGTGATGTTATGTTCTTCCTCCTAGGAGCATGTTCAAGTTTACTGAGTAGCTCGGCAGTCGGCAGTCGGCAGTCGGCAGGACGAACATTCTAAGTCGACACGCAGCGATGCCAACGCCGACGGGCGCGCACACAACACGGTTGTTGTTAGCACTATCTACAGCTAATTTACTAATTACTTAGTAGTAGTCATTTACTAACTATGTACTTAGTAGACGGAATGTATTTGAACTGTAACTTACACGATCATGAAAATTTCGAACAGTGAACTTAAACTGTATAAATTTAAGTAAAAAAAAACAAAGTGAGATTAAAAAAAAAAACAAAATCAGTTTTATTTTATCGTTTCTTTGCCAGAGGTGACAACTGTTTCCATTCTTTAAAAAAGTATCTTTTTTAATCATTTCGAAATTGCTAGTTTTTCTTCTCGTTATAAGAGACAACTGAAACTACTCCAATGTTTTACTCAGGCGGTTGTTACTTACTTAGTGCCTGATCTTGCACAAACCATCGACTTGATGTTAGTTAGATTCGGTTTGGTGGTACATACAATGTGCAGGGTCGCACCATAGTTAGCGCAAGATGCTACTTAGCGCTGCGACAGTGAAGCAGAGCAGGCTCGGCACTCGGCAGGAAGCATGAGGCATTCTGGCTATTGTGTGGCAGGCGGGCTTGCGCATTCCCAGGGCGCTGACTCACACGCAGGCGCCCTGGGCCCGGCCTGGCCAGCACCCGCAGTCACCCCACTTCACCCCACTTCACCCCGCGTCACCCCACTTCACCCGTCTAATCATTAGCTGATGTGCATGTTGTTTGCTCGCAGCACTACTTAGTTCTTAATATCGTTGTAATTGTCATTATAAACTAGTTCTTGACAGAGCTCCCGTTACATATTTGTTTTTCGACACTAATTACGTCATCAGGAGCCAAATAACATTGTAATTGTTAACTTATTAAGTATTTAATGATCATTTACTCGACGGTTCATAGGCATACTAAGAAATAATGATAGTCTACCATTGTTTGTACAATAACATGTGTGAGGAATCACTGAACTGAACTGTTACCGCAGCATGACAGTGACCACAGGAAGTAGAAGGAGCAACCGTTTAAGAGCGGACAACGAACTAAACATCCATGTAAAAGCTAGATAATATTTTCAGTGTTTTTCAGCCTTGAAACTTAAATCTAAATAATCTAGAACCTTAGGTCCTAGATTATTTAGTCTTTTGAGTCCAGTAACAAACGATACTGGATGGTGAATGTACACAAAGCCTCCTAGGGCTACGGAGCCTTACATTATTGTGGCACTAAGACTTAATCGTAGTACAATCTCGATCTCAAAAATATTAGCCGCGTGAGTGTGCAGCTCGCAGTGTGACGTCGCCGTGACTAACAGCGCGGGAATGTGCCCGCTGTAAGCTGGCACTGCGCCTGCTGCCTGCTAGCTGACTCTGTTCTGTGCCACTAGTCACCATACTACAACAGTACTCGTATGGAGGTGCCTGCCTAACCTGGTACTGATACTGATACTGATCCACTATAAACACTTTGAGACCGCATTGATGTAGGTAGTTTATTGAAGTTGTACACAACATACATTATTATTAGTACTTATAGGGGGCGTAATCTGAGCAAGTATCAAGAAACAGTGTAACCTTGCGAGAAAATTAGGTTTAAATTTATGTTTCCCGAAAAAAGTAAGGCTTAATTCTAAACAGTGATGCGTATCTAATGATATATTTATCATTTAATGAAAATAATTACACAATCATTGAGAGATGTCGTTACATTCATATTTACTGTGACAGTGACACTGAGTACCTATATAAAAAAAAAAACAACAAAATGGCGGATTTTTGGCGCCAAAATCAAATGTTTGGCACACTCTGCAGCCTGAATGGCTCGATAAAGAGCTCATCATGAGGATTTTAAAATGGTATATTATGTAAGTAACTAAATGTGTAAAATATAAAAAAAACTATTTAAATAATTATAAAACCCGACTGCGTAAAAATAAGTAATAACTTTAAATACAAACTGAAAAGAAAAAAAAACAAGTTCAAAAATAAATTCTAATACGGAATATAATATTGGCTGCAACAGTCGGGAGCCATACTGGATGTTATGATTTTATGTAATCTACATATAATATTTAGTGGGTCCCGATTAGTTCTTAAGATTAGCGCGTTTAACCGAACATACAAACAAACTCTACAGCTTAGTAATATTAGTTTAAATAGATTGACTTATTTTGCACAATAAGTAATTATCTCTGTAGGTATAGTTGCCCATTGATAAAGTTATCTTCTAGAGCTTTTGTTAAAGTTTCAGCAGACTATGCCATCATATCTGATGTCGGTACTACAATGCTAGCAACGGCTCAGGTAGCCTGGATGATCAATAATGACGGAACAATGTCTTGATGCGTGTCTGCTGTTGGCCATATTTATAGCTGTGTTGTCCTTCGTTTTTGTTAATAAGTACCGAATTAAACTGTTCTCCTTGGGTTGTCGTGCACACTAGCTAAGGTGCGATATCAAACGTAGGGCTCCCACACAGATGCTAAGCACGTTACTTGTACGTTACTGTAGGAACTGTTGTAGGAGTACAGTGCGTGCTTCCACTTCACACGACCACTTTATTGTCAATACAAACAATAAAGCCGGTCAAGTGCGAATATATTCCGTACAAGAGACTGGAGAACATGTTATTCTGACGACCTGAATCACGTAGCGGTAGAGATGCTGCCTATTACGTTCTTATAGGGTCACGACGGGTTCGAATCCCAGTACGAGCAAATGTTTGTGTGATGAGCATGGACATTTGTTTCTGAGTATAGGATATGTATTGTATTGTACAACGGGCTAGTGTCCGCAACTTTATGTCAAAGCGCGTGTTTTGCGTATGGGCTATAATCCACCACGCGGGCCCAGTGCGGATTGGTGGATGTCACATGTCTTTGAACTTTTGGTTCTAGGGCATGCCGGTTTCCTCACGATATTTTCCTTCACCGTTTTGAGAGCAGTGGCGATGAAATAAGTTACACAAAGTAATGCGCCTGTCTGGGTTCGAACCCACAACTTACTGTTCGTTAGCGATATTTATTTATTTATTTATTCAAATATATTTTTACTCGTTGTCTTGTAAAGCCTACACGAGCTGTGATAGTTATCCTTTTCAATGCGTTAAATGTATGCAGTACTGTTACACCACTGCGTGCAATATTGAACGACACATTCAACGAGAGATAGTCATGAACCCTTGCCAAAATACAGCTTTCTAGTAATAACCCTGGTTTCTATATTATACTTAAGTTAAAGTAATTATATACTTGACTTTAAGTAATAACTTATGAAAAAATTATACTTTTACATCATAAAATAGAACCGTCAAGAAAAGAAAGCTAAGAATTCTAACTTTTTCAACTTCAAGCAATTACTAAAATACAGAATAAAATTTATATCTGAAGTTAATTACTTTTGCTCAAGTTATCACTTTGACTTGTTTATAAATGGGGTGTAAGAGTGTCTGAGCACAGCTACAGACTGACAGCTGGACGTGGCGGAACCTAAGGGTATGACGGTCAATCCAGTCGGTGCGCGGTGGTCCGATGTGTGAGCATTATGAAGTGTGTCGGCGCGGGGGTAGCGCGGGGGAGGCGCGGGGGTGGCGCCTGTCACCACTGCACTGGCTGGATGTGACCGTATACATTCTGTAAGTAGGTACTTACTAGCATTAACTAGAATGTCATGTTAGCATGTTTGTGCTCAGTCGGTGCGGGGAGGGAGAGGGGTGGACGTTTAAATAAATGGTGATATTAATACTTTTTAAGCGCAGAGGCCGGAGGTCGGCGGTTCAGCGTTATCAGCGCAGCCCCCGCCCCGCACCCCGCGCTTCGCGCCCCGCGCGCGCGCCTCTCACCCGCTGCTAACATACAGGCGACTGTAAAAATAATTTTATGATCCACGCACAGCCGTCACACACTCCAGTGTCCACGACGTCGTGTCATGATGGCCGCCGCATGAGGCGCGGCGTCGCTCGCTGAACGTTTCGTTCTGTCTGTAACTCTGCACAGTCTTCTAAACCTTCATCAACTCTTCTGAACTGATTCCGTGTAAGTACACTGGTTCGCCTTCATAGAGATGGTCCCCTTTGGGTGCACAAGCCTAACTTATAGTACCTAGGTACTCTCTTACTCTTACCTTTTGGGTCAATTAAAGAGGCATTCAAATAGTAAGAGGCACATTTTTTATCTCAGGTCGAGAAATAAATGCGGGCTTATTATCGTACATACTCGTACACCACTGGAGAACTGAAACTCTCTGTAAGTTCAGCACATGGCTGTACTCGATTGGAGTGGAGATAGTACACGGCTCTCAGTCCAGAAGTATAGCTTTGAGCACGCAGAGGATATACAGAGGGATGTCAAATATTGCTGTGACTTGCATTGTTTATATCAAGATAACGAAAATACGGCAAGCGAGGTGTTATATATAAATTAATAACAGTAAGTATTTCGACTCGTCGCGATGTTCTTCAATCCTGTCTGTTGCCTTTGCAATCATCCAAATCTTATCAGAATCGTGTACGGTTTTAGTAACTTTAAATAAGTTGCACAGCACATATGAGTTTAATTATGATACAATGCTACACGACAAGTAAGTTATAGACCGACCTCTAAAAAGGAGTCCGTTGTGTCGCGGTAAACTTACAAGATAGTAGGGATTGTTTTAGTTAGGCAGCGTAAATAACTCATACTGTAACTCATTTTAATATTGTCAGAGTAGCATGCCGACAGGACTCCACCCCCGCTGTCGGTGATGGTAAGCAGCCTCAGTACGGCGCCCGGACTCAGTCGGCATATATTCTTCGTTTGCTATCAATACTAGCAGCTGGAAGTGAACGGAATCGTTTCTTGCAATAGGTACCGTTCGACTATTCATTACACACGTATTAAAGCGTGTCGAAAATGTCACAGCTATTAGGTAAGTACCTACGTACAAAGTGGAGGGGCGCGCACGTATGTTGGAAAGTTTTTGTATTTTACTGACAGTGCATGCTGTTGACGCCCCTCCTCAAGGTGCAGTCAAACCTAGACCTTACCTATCTAGACCAAAATTTAGAATGGCTGCAGACACCGAATTATGACTGATATTGAGTCTGATCCGGTGGGTTTAACTGCGCCTTTACTGACAACTCTGTGTACATGCCTATAAGTCATAGGTACGCAGTTATCAGGCTATAACGTCACACTCTTATGTCAGTCAGCATTGAGCATGCTATATTGTAAGCAGCCACACTCACTGACCGCTCTGTGCACATGACGTCGCACGCTCATGTCAGTCACCCTGCTGTGTTGTTAGGAACCACTCTCACTGACAATGTGTGCACATGAGGTCGCATGCTGATATCAGTCTGTCTGCTGTATTGTTAGGAACCACTCTCACTGACAACTTTGTTCACATGACGTCGCACGCTCATGTCAGTCACCCTGCTGTGTTGTTAGGAACCACTCTCACTGACAATGTGTGCACATGAGGTCGCATGCTGATATCAGTCTGTCTGCTGTATTGTTAGGAACCACTCTCACTGACAACTTTGTTCACATGACGTCGCACGCTCATGTCAGTCACCCTGCTGTGGTGTTAGGAACCACTCTCACTGACACTGTGTGCACATGACGTCGCACGCTCATGTCAGTCTGTCTGCTGTGTTGTTAGGAAACACACTCACTGACACTGAGTGCACATGACGTCGCATGCTCATGTCAGTATGTCTGCTGTGTTGTTAGGAACCACTCTCACTGACACTGTGTGCACATGACGTCGCATGCTCATGTCAGTCTGTCTGCTGTGTTGTTAGGAAACACACTCACTGACACTCTGTGCACATGACGTCGCATGCTCATGTCAGTCTGTCTGCTGTGTTGTTAGGAAACACACTCACTGACACTGTGTGCACATGACGTCGCATGCTCATGTCAGTATGTCTGCTGTGTTGTTAAGAACCACTCCCACTGACACTGTGTGCACATGACGTCGCATGCTCATGTCAGTCTGGCTGCTGTATTGTTAGGAAGCACTCTCACTGACAACTTTGTCCACATGACGTCGCACGCTCATGTCAGTCTGTCTGCTGTGTTGTTAGGAAACACACTCACTGACACTGTGTGCATATGACGTCGCACGCTCATGTCAGTCAGCCTCCTGTGTTGTTAGGAAACACTCTCACTGACACTGTGTGCACATGACGTCGCATGCTCATGTCAGTCTGTCTGCTGTGTTGTTAGGAACCACTCTCACTGACAACTATGTGCATATGACGTCGCACGCTCATGTCAGTCAGCCTGCTGTGTTGTTAGGAAACACTCTCACTGACAACTGTGTGCACATGACGTTGCACGCTGTTGTCAGTCTGTCTGCTGTGTTGTTAGAAACCACTCTAACTGACAACTGTGTGCACATGGCGTCATACACTCATGTCAGTCAGTCAGTCTGCTGTATTATTAGAAGCTATTCTTACTGATAGGTAATTGTGTGCACATGACGTCGCACGCTCTTGTCAATCTGTTGTGTGGTTTCCGGTGTTATAAAGCGGTTGCTGACCGAATTTTTTCAAGACGAGCCGACTACATCTTATGCTGCGTGTAGGCTATACCTAGACAATTGCGGTAACGACATTATGCATAGCCCACTGCTTGCGTTACATCCTATAGAATCACGATTAAAACTTACTGTAGAGAGGTGCGGTAACCATTACAGGTGATGGCGGCCGATAAGTAAGTACTCTCTAGTAAGACAGCCTCTCAGACATGACTTGGAGACGGAATGAAGGTCTCGGGTTCGATCACGAGGTCAGGCTATTATGTTTATGTACAAGGACTCATGGGTTGACGAACATGCATAATTACAACGACTATCAACAGCAGCGAAGTGTCGCAATTGTACATATCGATCAATCGAGATGAACAGCACGTAGCGACGCGCTCGCGGCTCGGAAACGTGTGCGCTCCCCGGCCGACGGCACGTCCTCACGCACCCGCACGCGCTGCAAGCGGCCTCAGGAACACGCGCCGCCTCCGCCTCCGCCTGTGCGCCCGCTGCGAGCGGACAGCCGGGGAGCTCCGGGGTCGTCGAGGGCGCCGCTTATCGCAGACCGCGCCCCGCGCCCCCGCGTCCTCCCCCCTTCACAACGATATTTACATTGACAGACACAACTCACAAACTGATATCATCACACCGATAAATTTTGTACAGATTATTATTATAAGTTTTAAAATTTTGCTCGATAAACACACCAGCGGTTTACGTCATTTTACTACTGATATCGGTAACTCAGACTTGTTGTTATACTCGTACGTAGGTTTTCTAAGTTTTCTTGCTCAGGTTTCTACCGTAAAGCACATCAGGATCCACCAGGTGGACTCTTCTGAACTTGAGCAATGGTACCAAACTGCTTTACGATTTTTCGTTCATGACATGTCTATAATTAAACACTACTTCCACCCTCAACTATCAACTAACCAAATGGCTCTTCTCTTGTCCGAAGCAGTCTGTATCAGGAATCTTCCACAACGTTGAATAAACAAACAATACGATCGAGAGCAGAATATGGATCAGCACTGTCAATCTGTCACTGGGGTCTCTGATGCATTGCATCTCCTACGACTACGACTGCTATACCTAGTGCTCACCCATTACTGCACCACTGCAGCACTGATAGAGAGTGTTCTTTGTACGCAAACCTAAACGATTAATATAATATCGCATCGTGCACTCTCTACACGTTACCGTTATGAGCTGCACCAATAATCAGAGAGCAGGTGTCAACATCTCGTCCACTGCATCTCATGCTACTTCCTCGCGAGGGCGGTCACAGACTCGCATAACAAGCAGCAGGCGACGTTTACACTCTGATCATATATGTCAATATGACGATAAGAAAACTTTGTAGATATAGTGCTGTGGATGTAAATGTAAGCTCCCTGATTAGTATGGGTAATAGATTCATGTTGGTACATTCGGCTCAGCCGCTACTACATATTAGTAAACGTAGCAAACTGTATGACACGGTTGAAAAAATGTGCGTGTACGCCGCGTTATCAGTTAGCACCGGAAGCAGCGCACGCGGGCGCGCGCAGCACCGCGCACCGCGCAGCGCCGGAAGTGACAGCACAGTGCGCTTCAGCACTACTTTACTATTTATTGCGATGATGCGGCCAGGACGTGGACGACCCTGATGTTTGAACAGCACTACTTATTATTTGATTCAACCACGAAAGCATAAGTAGGTACCTACCGAAACACAACATAGTCTGTAAGTGTTCGCCATGAAGGTAGTGCAGGAAGGAAGTGCGCGGCGAGGAGGAGAGGCGGCGCGCAGGTGCGCCAGAAAGCGGGTCAGCGGCGCCGGCGGCGCGGTCAACACTCGCTAACAATAACAAGGAAGCGGCTTGACACCGGCGGCGGCGGCGGCGGCGGCGGCGGCGGGCAGCGCGCGAGCCGCGTGCGACTCTACTGCCGCCGCAGCGCTGCACGCCCGCACCGCGCACCGCGCACCGCTTTATCTAATCGCTGCAAGATAAACTTCTCCGACTCCCGCGTGTCTCACCAGACTCCGATCAGGACTTTCCGCACCGCGAGGACTTCGTCCGCAGCGACTGGTGCACGCCATATAAAACATGGTGTGCGGACGTTCAGCGATAAGAAACGGCGAGAATCGAAAGGTAAGAAGTCCGCCAGAGCGCAAGGTGACTGCGACCCTGCGCCCGCGGATCACGGCAGTAAGCCGCACGCACTGCACGCGCGCTCGACTGAGCGCATACGTCATGAACCTAGGCTAGATCTAAACAAAGAGTTGCGATTTCATGATAACGTTGTGCATAGAATACACTTATGACTATACACCAGCATAATGTTCATTGCTCGAGAATGAGGTGAGTACTGCTACTGACCCGTTACTTGACAAACATTGCTCGGCTTCAGTGCTGCTTGCAACGCAGATGCAATGATATGGTGGGTTCGACAATCTGTCTAGGTACTAATACAAGGTGGGTACTCCCTGTAAGAACTCGGGTTGAGTTCAGACGACGAATTTTGAAGATTGGCGAGATCACAATATTCATACTAATATGATAAATGCGTAAGTAATTGTATTGGCCTCGCTGTCTGATCTTCGCATGAAGATAATTGTTTGCACAATCAAGCACAGGCCACACTGTCTGCTAGCGAGCGAGCGAGCGAACGAGGCAGGAGACCCATCCTTTCACCTGTTTTACTATTGAAAAGATCAGATAAGCAAGGTTTACAGGAAGCCAGCGCTGGCTGCCAGCACTGGCGGGAATAAAGCGCCGGCTATTTTTCAAGCCAGTGAGTTCCGCGTGCCCTTCAACCTACGCGCCAGCGTGAGGGCGCATGTAGACGCATCGCGACAGTCGCTGGCGCTTTCCGCATAGCAAAACGTGATGTGCACAACACAAGAATAATCCAGGAATGAAATAAATCCATTGGCATCATCTAAACAGCACGGGCCAGGCCAGTGGTGGCTTGTGTATGGACTGGCACCAGTGTTACTGGCTTCGAATAAATAGTTTTCTTCGGGGCACGGCGGTGACAATCGGGTCGCTTCTCGGGTATTGACGTCATATCAAACCACTGACGATGACAACCGAATGTAACCATTATTTTTATGCTCTTGGTCAAGATGGATCTGAGATCCGGAGCAGATTGGAGAAATAGCAACAGAAGCTGGAGAATGTTGCGTGAAAATCATCAGAACTAAAACCGAATACATAATGTTCTGCGATTTGGGCGGTCTCTCCAGTCCTGGAGGCATATTATGATATATCATAGACCTCCTGTGACCTTGATGATGCGTTTCTTCTTGTTGGCTCCGACTTTTGATATCTAGGTTCACTCGTGCAAAGCGATGGCGAAATAGATCGTAGCGTTCAGCACCGAATTAACACTGGATGGATGAAATGGCGGCAGGTCACGAGAACAATCTGCGACTTCCCGCATTCCTCTTCAACTTAAGGGAAGGATTTATAAAACAATGCTTACATCTGCTGTGTTGTATGGATTAGAATGTTGTGCGACAAAAGGCATGAATGAAAGGCCTCGCTCAAGTGAAAATGAACAAATGTGTTCACCGAAATGTTTGCGCACATTTGTTTGTGCACACGTAGAAGTGGTGGGCTCGCATCAGCAAACACGCACTCGCTGTTCGCGCACTCAATTTACTAGTCTAGGAGACCGTCCTTCGCTCATCTATTTACCGAATGATAAATACTTTTTAGCAAGCTTCTGTCCCATAAATTTTGACCCTGTTGGTACCTACTGCGCCATGTCCCTTTCGCCCTGTATATAAATTGAGAAGTCTTGACCGATTATAGGTACTTTAGTAACCAAAAAACACCTAAACTTTTTCACAATATGTTTATTTGTGTAAGTAATCAGAATAACCAAATTTGCATTTTATACGGTTTTGGTCGTAAATCGTTGAGGCAAACATTTTGGACATGGGCGCTCCTGCGCTCGTACAAGAACGCAACGTACTCCTACATTATGTTCTGTTCGCTCATGTGCTGCACTGTGCGCGAACAAAAGTTACACACAGCTTTGACGGTAGAAACGGTTCTACAGCTTATTGCAGCACAAAATGTTCGCGAACAATAGTGCGTCACAAATGTTCGCGCAAGTTTTGGTGGAATCGTACCATTAGGTAGGCAGAGATCTACCGCTTCGGAAACAGGAGTGATGTTAAGCTATGGATGTTTGAAAGTTGAGTGGTAGTTGCTTGTTGTGGTATGGGCAAGTGATGAGGTTCCTCCTCATCACTTACTCTCATCCACATTCATATTCAAGTTTTGAATATGAATGTGGATGAGTACCTGCACAACCCCTGCACTATTCAATGCAGCTATCAGCACAGTGTGTGTACCGGAAGTCAACATGTTTATTCACCCCAAAAAAGTCGTCTCCCAGCAATCCTTTTTGCGCACAGTTACTTAGTCTGATGCATAGAATGCTTGGTTGACGGCTTCGTGTTGGGTCATGTACATCGGACCTATTTGATCCGACAGGCTTTTTAACATATTATATGGCCACCAGTTTTTCTGTGATCACCGTGTGTCAATGTATGTTTTCCGTTTTTATTTGATAGAGAAAGGCCGCGCGGTGCTCTCATAGATAAATATTCACTTTGCAAGAGCAGTTTACGAGTTACTTCCTAATATAATACGTATTATTTTTATTTGCCTATGTTAATGGTATGATGATATCTTATAACTACTAGCTGCAGTGTAAAATGTCATCAACACCATCATCATCATCAGCCTATAATGTTCCCACTGCTGGGACACGGCCTCCTCTCAATGAGAGGGAATGGGCTATATAATCTACCACGCGGGCCCAGTGCGGATTGGTAGATGTCACATGCCTTCAAATTTTTGGTTCTAGGACAAGCCGGTTTCATCACGATGTTTTCCTTCACCGTTTTGATAGCAGCGGTGATGAAATGAATTACACAAAGTAATGCGCCTGCCTGGGTTCGAACCTACGACTTGCGTAAAATGAATATAAGTATAACCAGAATTGGTGAGGCATATTTTCAACTGAAAAGAGTGAAATAAAAACTTTTTTGTTATTATATTCCAAAATGTTTTGAAACATTTTGCACGTTACCGTTTAAATCGTAAACGTAGTAAACTAGCGTAATGGATGTAAAATAAAGAGCCGGTTTTTTTTGCGGCTCAAGAAGTTAAATTTTTTTTATTTTATTATGTTTACCCAGATATTTTATTTTCCTTGAAATGGCCTGTAACAAACAGGTGATTTCATTCGTTCCCTGAAAATATTTCGTGTATGAATAGATACACCTGTATTAATGATGACTACATAATTATTACCAAACCCACCCTGAACCGTTTTAGTAGGTACGAGTACTTATTCAGCCAGCAAACCAACCAAATTTTGCATTATCTTCTTTCCAATGAAATCCGTCGTCACTTGTAGATTATCTATCAGGCGTTACAAGGTAGTAGGTTGGTGGTGGTATTTTGACATATTTTTTTTTATTTTTATTTTTTGACTATGGCGACATTTTCTTATTTTTTTTTATTGTATGCTATTCCAATGACATCCCACTTATTATAAATTAAAATTCTATTGTAAACCAATTATTTGCATGCCCATGTGACGGCAAAATGTGGAGAACTCTATTATAAAAGAACACCTATGTACCTATTACCCATGTTTGCAAAGAATAAATGATTTGATTTGATTTGATTTGTAGTTTGATGAACAATGTTGTCAAGAGGAACCTGGTACATATCATAGTGCTACCCACTGACCTGCATCTGGGTTGTGGAGGTCAGATAAGCAGCCGCTCTCTAAACTGGGAGCTGGCACAATGCCATACATAGTTTAGTAGTCATGTTTTGTTAAGGGTGGACCTTCTGAATTGTTCTTACTAAGTATCTCGTCAATGGACTACATATTGATCATGTTATCATACTCGTATCTATGAACTAGCACTACGCCCGCGACTTCGTCCTCGAAAATTGTGATTACTCGGCTAATTTGTTGTATTTGTGTTCTTAGGTAAAGATTTAGCTTTCTAATAATGAAAGAATTTTTAAAATCGGTTGAGTATTTCTTGAGTTAAATCGTAACAAACATGCAAAAAAAACAAGACTTTCTTCATAATAATATTTGTTTAGTTATCATGGTCAATATGTAGTTAATAGACATTAGTTACTTACTTCAGTTCTCTTAATGTACCGATGCGATCTCAGTTCAGTGATTTACTAAACAATTAATATAAAATATCAAGATTCTTCTGGACCAATGTTCAGCGAGGGGATTACATAAAAGTATCATGAGCTATCATAATAATATGTTCTTCATCTCATACTGTTGCGACCAAAGTCCCCGGAGACCAGACGTAGCTCAATAGAAAACGTTGCGATTTCCTGTAATTTGTCTAAGATTGAACTGCAACTGTCATTTGTTTTTAAAGTAGATCATACGAACACACATTTCAGCCGCAGAGAGAAACGAGAGGACGGAGGCTGTGCAACGGAGCCACTTGACCGACTACTTAGGTTTGTTATTAGTCATTGGCTACCTTTGGCAAACTGTGGAAATAATTAATGTAACTATAATTTCAAGTTGCTCTGTTCTCCGGCAACTTCGGTACTTCATATAGAAAGTGGTTCATGCTGGAACTATGGAAAGGATTTCGTTGGGATTTTTTTCTTGGAATTTGGTACACAGATAGTTTATCACCTAGAGCACAAGGGAGAGTTTTTATTTCGGTAGAACTATTCCGTCGGACACTTACCGAGCTCCACGCAAGCATTATGTAGTAGGAAGTGAACTGAAGGGTATGCACCTACTTGCAGAACCGATCTGCTTACTTCTCTCAAGTTTTAAAACGGAAACGTAGAACAATCATACCTACATGAAATGGTTTACCGGGGCCGCGGCCAGGACGGACTAGTTCTTGTGTACGTGCTTGTGACAGAGGCGTGAGTGGATGCATGTTAGTGATGTATGTAAAAGGTTATTTCTTAAAAAATAAGAACTCTCATAAATACAATTATTTCAGTGAGTTTAGTGTCACGAGTTCGCAATAAATGTTGGCAATTTTTACCTTTCGAGTAGCGTAATTACACTAACGAAGAGACGACGGATACAAGAGTCGTCACCGACTACACTAACACAAATGAGGAGTGGCGAAGCACTCACCAAAGTGGTACTCGTTCTTAGTGGTGGTCATCGTGCAGTAGCAGAGACAGGGTCCGAGAGGAGAGCGGCAGTGGCAGTCAGAGCGCGGGCGGCAGGCGCGCGTGGCACAGCATCACCATCGTGGATCGCGGCGCGGGCGTCGAGCTCAGAGCGATGTGCGCGGTGCGCGTGCGCGCGGCTGTCGATAGCGCGCGAGTCCGCCGGCCAGCTCGGCCCGACCGCGCGCGCCCTCCGCCCCCGCACCTCCTCCACCCCTACCGCGCGCTTACGCAACGAAGACGTCGCGACTCGCCTGACCCCGGCCGGTGCTGCCTCTGCAGCGCCTTGTGTCGTGCTTACCACTGATCCTCATATTGAGATATACTGCACGGCATACATTCTGCACCTATTCATTGTGTGCGGGCGACGTGGAATATTACAGTGTTGCTGGCGCCAACTTAATAACAACAATAAACAACGGTAGTAGGCGGCCTGATTCAGGAGGCATTCCATCTCTCTCCAGCTCGCTGTGTGAAGAGGTTCCAGTGCCTGGAGTCTTACTACTAGTCATTTGGACCCAGCTCCCGATGACGATGGATCCCTATTTTGAAATGTTGTTTGGATTACGATTTCATTAGGTTAAATCAGTGACAGACAGGCAGACCGACTGACGGCGTAGGCTTAGGTCTCAACGTAGAAAGGTCAACGCGCTGTCGGAATTGCACAGATCAGTTTCTTTCAATGAAATTCTATTCTAAAATGCACATTTACAAGCTCTTAAGATGAACTATCAAATATAACATCAAAATTCCACTTTTTGAACGTTACAATTTACAAGAGACAGTCCTCCAACCCGGCCGGGCGGCCGCCACAAGGAACCCTGCTGTCTGTTAGCTCACAACAACTTGAGTGGTTCTTGTACAGACTTAGGTCCATGTTAACCTAAAAGATGACGGTCTTACATAAGCTCTAACATAGACCTTATTACACTTACTCTCGTTCTGTCTTCTTAAGCCTTTGGCTACCCAATGTTGAATTTAAGTCTCTAGAATGTAGGCTCAAATCACTCTAACTTTTGACGGCTATATGTCATGGCCTTATTCAAAATAAGCAGTTTAAACCATCCAGTTTCTTGCTGCCACTTTAATAAGATCGTCTGTCTACCTAGTCGGTCGTCTTCCCACATTCCTCCGTCCCGTCCGTGGTCTCCACTCCAGCACTTTCCTCCCATTCCCCATCCAGTATACGGCATGTATGGCCTGCACACTTCTTTTTAGTTCTCGCTTTTGCTGTTTCTGTCTAACTCGTTTATTTTCGTTTTCGGTGATTTCGTCATATTGTTTGCACCTGTAAACGAATGTTCAAAATATTCCTGGCAAAATAAGCTTATTGGTACTTCAGTGCCATCATCATTTTAATTCCATGTTCACCAAAAGATGACGTTCTGATTGTCTAAAAATAGCTGTCTAAAACACATTTTTGTAGGGGATGTAATGTTGGTGATTTTATACTTAAGTACGTCTTTGACTATTTTAATCCGAAATTGTATCATACGTTCTTTCCAAGTAATTGCATGGCCATTATGCGGAGGCTTAGCATGCCTTTTCATTCATATTATTTAAAACTTTACTGTACATTTTTAGTCTTTTCAATCTTTGTTTTCTACAAGCTTAGTTTTCTTTTTAATTTATAGCTGGAACTAGGCATTGTAGGTTGTATATGTCACCGAAAAATTGTCAAACACGTTATATTGTAATCTCTCTAGCGATATTGTAAACTATCGAATGAACATACTGCCGTCAATAGCATAGTTGCAGTAAGTATGCTTTAGGCGGTTTCGAGAAAAACGCGGTTAAAGTTTTGGTAAGAAAATCTTCCATAAATCCTTTGTTTGTTATCAGATCATGACGGTTGATATCTTAAACAAAAGATGACTTCAGCATCTTTCTATTACATATTTGGAAACCAATACTGAGTAATCGAAAGACAAAATACATTCATTATTTTAGTTATACTAAGTATGTCCTAGAGGCTCTCTGTTAAGGAACACTTAGCATAAATACAGGAAGTGTGTTTTTTACTGTCTTTGTGCTAAGTAACCATATAAATCTAGTCATAAATTCATTTGATTATTTATTTATAAGTTTTATTTTATCAGGCTGCAGTGTTAATAAAACAATTAGTTATAATAGGTTTTAATAAATGTATTTGAAAAATGTTATAATGTTGTTAGATGAGTGAAGTGAGATATTCTAAACTGTTGTTGAAAATAACCTAGCAATAAAATTTAACGAATCATGACACATTTATAATAAGTAATTCACTAAATTAGTGAATGAAATAAGAATTTAGTTTAAATCACGATTCTTTCTTACAATTAGGTAGCCCTTATGATCACGTATAACAAATAACAAAATAACGTTTCTTAACTTTACTTAATTTATCCAGTCTTTTCAGTTAAAAATGGCACAATTACTAAGAATTTAATTTTCTTTTTTAATAACTCAACTCATGTTAACTTAAGATGTATTTATTCAGTCTTCTCAATACTAACTATTTTAGAATCACAGAATATGCAAAATGAATTAAAAGTACCTCTAAATAAAATCCTATCTGGTATCAAATCAACACTTATAGATTTGTCGACCAAAACATAAGGATCATAATTATAGATACTTTAGCCGTTGATAACAAAAATTATAAGCATTTGGGATAAAACATAAAAAGTTCTATAACAATTGTTACATTGTTATAGAAAAACGTTTTTAAATTTAAATTAAAATATTCAGTTAATTAGGAATCAACTCCTACGAAAACAAAAAGGCGAGAACTAATCTTCAAATTCCTTGGAAAGATTCAAGGACGCATCGTCAACCGGCAAGTCAAACCAGAATTGCCTTCGGCTGGGTAACATCAAGGGAATGAGATCTTTGACAATTATCTCTTTTCGTGAAGAGGCGACAACCCCTTGGTGAACTTCTCTGTTCAGCACAAAGAAACTGCTTATTTTTTTAAATTCTGGCTTGTAAAAAGTTAAAGGTCCTAAATTCCTCATCATCATGAGATTTTTTGAAGGATAAATTGAACTCTCCACGGACTACTTTGACCACAGCGAAATTCTTAATGTATTCCCGGTCTTTCATTGCACGCATTTTCTGTTCAGATTGAAAGTCACAAAATTTGTAAAAATCACGGAAATCCATTATCATAGGTTCATGTTCTCAGTATAATAAGTAACTTTATGTACCATCAGATTGCGTTACTTATCATAAACGCATTATCGCATCAAACTGTCTTTGTGGTAAGTATTCTGGAACCTACGCTTAGGATCGTTACTAAGCATAAATGCAGTATCGCATCTTACTGTCTGTATTTCATGTAACCTGAAAGAGACATCTACTAAACAAAATTACAGTATCGCAACATACTGCTTTTATGACTAGATCATTCATTTAGTAAATATTGGGAAACTGCTCAGGATCAAAACAGTATATCTTCATAATGTCTTTTTGCTAGGCTCATATCCAATTGTATACAATAAAGGACTTAACATATTAGTGGTATAGATGTCATACTGTACTTTGGCCGAGGAGACTAAATAAGAACTTCTGCAGTAAGTGTACCGACTGTAATCATGCTTTGTGATGTAAAAAAAATGCTTGACTTACTGCAAATTTTTAATTGCTAATTTTGGTTTAAAAAGCGATACAAAAAAATGGGTAAGATTTAATTTGTAGATCTCGTTATCGCGATCACGGCTGTATATCTAACTCATTTTTGACAAAAAACCGACTTACTGTAACTATGCTATTGACGGCAGCATACTGCTTACAATAAAACGCATTATTTTTCGTGAAATGCATGCGAAGGTAGTCAACTCACGCGGTGCGGAGGGAAGGAGGGATCCCCCTTGCCCATTGGTACAACTCTCATGAAAAGATAATGTACTATTCCTGAGAAATACCGATTAATATAAGCTAACCTTAAAACACTTTATATTCCCCTAAAAAGCGTAGTCGATAGAGCCCCGCTTCGCGGGGCCCCTATTTCCGTGTGCAGGAATTAAAGGAACCTAACTAACCTAACGGGGGGGTGCCCCAAGTCCCGATTATCGCTGGAGGAAAAGGAGTTTTGTTGCTCAGTCTTCCTGGATATTCAACAGGCTTTCGACCGCGTATGGCACAAGGGCCTACTTTATAAGATAAAGGCTTCTTTTCCTCACAACTACTATGAGCTACTGAAGAGTTACTTAACGGATCGACTGTTTCAAGTCAAAGAAGCAGAGGCAACGTCGAAACTTTTTGAAATAAAGGCTGGCGTCCCTCAAGGATCAGTGCTAGGGCCAATCCTGTACACGTTGTATACATCAGACTTACCAGCAGAGGACAACGTGACTACAGCTACATTTGCTGATGATACGGCAATTCTGGCTAGCAACCGTGACCCCACAATTGCTTCACAAACGCTGCAATAAGGTCTAGACAAAATATCGGACTGGCTCCAAAAGTGGCGAATATCTGTCAGCCCATCTAAGTCAGTACAAGTCACTTTTGCGCTACGCAGAGGTGATTGTCCGCCAGTAAAGCTTAATAACAACTTACTACCACATAAAGATTGTGTCAGATACTTAGGACTATACCTCGATCGCCGCTTAACGTGGAGGCAGCACATAAAGACCAAGAGAGATGAGCTCAACTTGCGTTATAAAAACCTACACTGGCTATTAGGGCGGAACAGCAAATTATCGACTGACAACAAACTCCTTATATATAAAACCATTCTAAAGCCTGTCTGGATGTACGGTATCCAGCTATGGGGGAGCTGTAGTAACTCTAACATTTCTATAATACAGCGAATGCAAAATATGATTCTGAGAACTATATACACACATCAAACGTGTCTAGGGATCAACATATATTTTTGCAATAACTTTTCTCCTGATTGATATTAATTAAAATTTTCTTTAAGGATTCATCAAATAAAGTGTTTTCGTTTGTCACAGTAACGATACACCAAGTCACCTTTGCATTAATAAAGAAATTTGCCATTTTCCTAATAAAGGGATTTTTGACATTTGAACCACTAACACAAAAGTTCGAAAAAAAGACTGAAATAACAGTTTTCTTTAAAATTTTATTGGGTAACTTAACAATTAATAATCCGTGTTTCTACCGCGAACACTAACAACACAAGAACATCGGTTTGGCATACTCAAAATGAGTTCATCCAAATCACGCTGTGGAATGGCCGCCCATGTTCGTTGCAACAACAAAAAAAGGTCTTCTTGCGACTGGATACCCTCCATATTCGGCAGAGCTCTTCTCTGTAGCATATCCCATGCATGCTCAATCGGATTCAAGTCTGGCGACTGAGCAGGCCAGGGCAGGACATTGATGTTAGCTGCGGCGAGAGTCTGTCTTACAACTCTTGCGGTGTGCGGTCGTGCATTATCATGCATTAACTGAAATAAGGGACCGATTTGCACTTGTAGAGGAACGATGACGTCTGATACAATCGTCTCAGCATAAATTTGAGCGTTGATATTTGGATAGCGCCGATCCAAATACCCGCCCATACCATGATGGTTCCACCAATATAAAGATGGACTTCCTGGCAGGATTTTAATCGCTGTTGGCGTCCAGGGGTTCTCCAGTGTCGTATACGTCTTGTATCCGGTCTCATACCAAAACGAGACTCATCAGAAAAGCACACGAAACGCCATTGTTCTTCTGCCCAATTTCTGTGTTCAAGAGCCCATTGATCCACAATCGTAGGATTCGATAATCCTACGATTGTGCATTACTATAGGTGGTACCCGTAGCGGTCTTCGGGAATGAAGGTTCACTTCATGCAAGCGGTTTCTGACTGTTTGGTCGCTAATTAAGTTCCCTGAAGAGTGAAGAAGCCTCACGGCTAACATCATGGCGGTTATTGTTGGAGCTCTTCGAGTTAAGATTTGAATGTATCGGTCTTGTCTCCGTGTGGTGCAGCGATACCGTCCTCCATGGCGCTCAGCCACGGTACCAGTGCTTCGGTAACGTGTCCAAAGTCGACTGATAACACTCTGACTTGTATTCAGAGCTAAAGTCACAGTACGTTGCCGGGAACCAGCTTCTATCATTCCCACGGCTCTGAACATTTCTTCCCTGCTTAAATGACGTCGCCGCTCCATAATAACGTTGGTTTTAATCAGTAGTAGGGAAACAGTAGCACTAATAATGTCTTCAATGCGTTGTATGTTTTTATAGGGAAAATATTGACAGCTGATTTTCATCTTTTACTCGAATTTGATTCACAGTTCCTGATTCAAATTATGAAATGCACCAAAAAGGATCCATATAAATTTATAAAATCATAAATTTATTACAAAGCCACATCTCAATCTCAAGAAATCCGCATAAAAATGCTTGATCCCTAGACACTTTTGATGTGTGTACAATGGGCCTTGGTTCATTACAAATACTGAAATACACAACCAACTTCAGATGAATTCGGTGAAAGAGGAAATCTTGGCCATAACCAAAACATACTTGGAAAGACTGGAGAGGCATCCAAATGAACTGGCCGCTGGACTGACAACACGCACGTACCAAAAACGTCTCAAAAGAAAAGACATACTGTCTATAATACCCTCTTGAGTAGCATAAATATATGCTACACATATGAGTAGTTGCTCTCGCTGGAGAGCACACTCCAACTGCCGAATGTCACCTACCACATCTGCTTAAAGTACACAAGGCTGATTGCAGATACAAAAGAAGAAGAAGAAAAAAAAAAAAAAAAAGTCCCGATTATGGGGGCAGAGATACTTCCGTATGTTCAGTTGACAATAATTCGAGAGTTTACAGTATCGCTAGACAGAAACACGTTATATTGTAATATAACGTGTTTGACAATTTTACGGTGACATATACATTTGATGTTAGACCTACTTTGAAACCACTTTATTCTTCTGTGTTTTAGAACAATCTTATCATCATCATCATCATCATTTCAGCCGAAAGACGTCCACTGTAGGACATAGGCCTCCCCTAAGTGTCGCCACATTGACCGGTCCCGTGCGACTCGCATCCAACGGATTCCCGCAACTTTCACCAGGTCATCGGTCCACTTAATGGGAGGTCTTCCAACGCATCGTCTTCCGGTTCGCGGTCGCCATTCCAGAGCTTTTCGGCCCCATCGGCCATCCGTTCTGCGAGCAATGTGCCTTGCACACTGCCACTTAAGTTCACTGGTTTCTAGAGACCTGGATGTAGACGCGTAAATATGCTGAGAAAGCAGGCGTGCTTCGCGATCCGAAGTTTCCACGGAGCAAGTTGCAGCCTGATTTTCTCGAACAGCGTCAAGTCTCTCCGGACGCTCTTTGGTAGATTCTTGGGATGCTATGATCCTCAATTTAGTTCCTTTGGAACATTGGGAAAGATTTGACCTCTTTCTAGACATGGTTACACGCTACAAACGAAGATAAATGGAAAAGGAGATTAAAACTCAAATACCATAAGCCCGAAGGCATATTTACTCGATAAAATAGAATAATAAATGGGAGATTTGGCCTGTAGAGTCAAATTTTCAATGATATATCATCGTCATCGAAAATCAGTCCTAAACTGTTACCGCCTTCACCGCGTATCATATAACATAAGCTGGTTATTTTATAATAATCGCCGTCCCCGGAGAATAAAACGATAACTGCAAAAACGCAACTTTTCAGGAAAAATAAGAAACATGTTTTCGTTGATTGCTCCCTAAATACTGGACGTAGTGTGATGATTTTTAGCTTTAAAGAAAGGTTATTTTTTGTATGCCACTGTAACGTTTTTAGTTGTAGTCCACGTTAGTGGTGGAACTACAAAGTTATGCGTTAGGTAGTGCCTAGCGGTAGGTAGAAGATAAATAAAAACATGCGTTACAGAGATAGTTTTAATTTATAGATTAAGTAAATACAAGCCGGTTGAGCCGGGTGTGGGTAGGATATCGAGCGCGCGAGTAGGTGAGAACCGCCTATTGAACACTACTGTCCTGCAGGTCTTCCAGACGTAGGGTCATTTGTGAAATACGCCCAACTATTAGAATAGAGATCTACGCTAGGAAATGGGTAACTACAGTACTTTCACAGTTTTTATGTCTTGTGACTAGGACTGTAGCTACATTTAATTTTTATCTTTGTTTCGACAATTCAAAAGCGCATGTAACTGGCCTACTTGAAATAAATGCTTTGATTTTTATTTTGATTTTGATTTAGAGATATTATTTGAAAAATAAGAAGTTAGTCAAAGCAATCATCGTCTAAGTTCTTTAATATCGATTATCATTTTGTTGTTCGTACAGCCAGACAAGAATCAAATATTGCATCCTGTACTTATCATTTTATTCTACTGGTTTTTAGGGCGAAGTGATGATGATAATACTTTAATATCGTCTTATTCTCGTAAATATCGTAAAACTTTGTTTTTGTTAAGGACGATTATCTTGGTTTCCTCATAAAACTATGACATGATAATCAACATTAGTTTTATTCAATTCAAGAGTGTTTGAAATTAACTTAGTAACAAACTTCTTCCAAATCGCTGTATAGCAGAAAAAGGTTGTTACTTTTATAAAATGACAACTGTATAAAAAATACAATCAAAACAACATTGAAAAATCACTGTTTTTCTTAGTATTTATACACTCTTTGTACATACATATTGGTATTAAATTAATTAAAGTCTGCCTTAAAAAATATGCTTCATTGGCGAAGGTGGTTTTACCGTCATAGTATTAATCCTTATTAAAATTAATACGTTAGTCATCTTAAACGTTTAACTGTGACCAAAATTGCCATTTACACCATTTCATTTAGATGAATATCTAGTGAAAATCAAAATAAAAAGAAGTGGCGCAGTAAAATAATATCATAACGACGAGGAGAGTTCATTAGAAGATGACTGTCAATGGGAAAGTACGCTATAATTATGTGAAGCTGCAATATGATATACAGCACGATCAACGACATAGTTGTACCATTAATAGTACACCCACATTTTGCCAATATTTTTAAACAACATGTAATAAACGATGAGCCAAACAAGAAAATTTGTATAAAGAGTTGTGTACAATCTACAAAAAAAAAAAAAACATAATCGTTGTCCTGTAATGGAAAGTTTATCCTTTTTAAATCCTCTTCTATGAGTTTAGCATGGAAACGCCCTCAATTTATCAGTTATAATCTTTTATTTCGAAAACTAAAAGTTTTATCGCTAAAATTCAAAGGTAATAATCGTAGAATAAACAATTTGCTTTAAAAAAAAGTATTTGCAACGGTCAAAATGTTTACTGTTTCGGTGATATGATTGTTTTTCGCTAAAATTTTGGAAATTTCAACCTTCTCCCCAATTTAGGGGTTGCATCAGAAACCGCCCTCCCGCCGCCCCCCATGGACGAATTCCGCCCATTCACGAACTTAGCCTAAGTTTTGACCTTTTCGATTTTTTGGCCAACTTTGAAAGCAATCGGTTCATAATTGCGACCTGTAAAGTGTGGCTAAATTTTGCTTGTCACCCATATACAAAACATAAACATGTAAACATATATATCCCCGTAGGTGAGAGACCAAAAGGTAGATTTAAAAAAAAAGTAAATCTACCTAAAAAACACTGCCAGATATGGTAGTGAAGGACCTCATGCTCAGTAGTATTTGCTATCATCGCATTAAATCGTTTTGCCAAATTAACGATCTCTTGCTATCTTGCATTGCGACATTATGACTGATAAAATCTTTCCGACATATACAGGCCATTTAAAACGTTTCTTTTGAATCCCAAACAAAACAATTATTGACGAGTTACATAGGCTTGCTGTACGGTTGTATTTTCTGGATCAATAATATTTCAAGATTTATATCTTGCCAATTGTACTAGAGCACCCTTGCAGCTAGGCAATTAGAATCAATTCTATTTCTTGATACAATTTGATGTTCCAGACAAAAGAAATACATAATTTGCTAATAAATTACTTTAAATAGGGACTCGCGAATCACAAGCAAGATTATCCGCATTTGTCATTATTTTCCCAACTAAGTTGGGGTAAGCTTTAAGTTGCATGCAGTGAATGCCAGCATTTCACATCAAGCGTATCTAACCTCCTCAACTCAGTGGATAACACTAAAAGCCTTGATACGGGTTCAAATGGTTGTCAGGCTTTCGGACTTCTACCCGTATTGACTGATATATATCTGCAAACGACAGCTGAGACCAACAAGACAAGCAGGGACCTCGATATGAAATCTCCTCCCATTCGCGGACTGCACTTTAACAAACCGAACCTACGGGGCTTAGACCGGGTCGCTCATCGAGTTGCAATGTTCTCACTTGTAGTCAAATCAAAATCACTTAATTACATAATTAAATCCCGACTACCAATAATAATATATACCCACGGACTTAACTTTCCAGTTCAAATGACTCCAGATACATGACCAGACATTGGACGTCGCCGTCGCCTGGACTGTCCGAACTGTTCAATATTATTCACTCAACTATATCAACGT
Organism: Xestia c-nigrum; assembly: GCA_916618015.1. NCBI lineage: Eukaryota > Metazoa > Arthropoda > Insecta > Lepidoptera > Noctuidae > Xestia > Xestia c-nigrum. The sequence goes on along the minus strand of OU745246.1, from coordinate 176,033 downwards.
TTTTGGCATGTGTACTTGATCTTGAAGAAATCATTAATGTAGAAATATCTTACCTAATACGTAACTTTTGTAGACTCTTTCTCTGACTCAAAATTTTCCATAACTAGTAGTTCCTGAGATAGGTGCGTCAAAACATACAAATTACTCAAATTATTTATTTATTAAGTGCATAAAGCCTGATGTGCTATCCACTCCTATAGATATCTGCTAAAACTTTTTTGAACGAGAATAAAATGATAACTGCTTGTTACCATAATCAAGTCGAATATATTTCACGAAGAAAAAAATTCGATAATATTGACCACCGGCCGGGACTGTCTACTGAGTCAGCTATCTTGTGTTTGAAGCAAACTGTCAGGTACTACTCCGATAGGAGCACACCTATTTATGCATGTTTTCTCTACCTCTCGAAAGCGTTCGACGTGGTAAGTTATGACATTTTATGACAAAAATTAAGGAACATCTCAATGCCGCTGGAACTTTTAGAAATTTTCAAGTATCTTAACCAGGTCAACGTCGTTCGGTGGTCCAGTGCTCTGTCGAAGCTGTACAGGTTGGAGTGCGGGGTAAGGCAGGGCGGACTGACCTCGCCAAAGCTCTTCAACCTGTACGTCAACGCACTGATAGAGGAGCTCAGTAGTACTCGTGTCGGCTGCCATATTGACGGTGTTTGTGTCAACAATATTAGTTATGCGGACGACATGGTGCTGCTGAGCGCCTCGGTGTGTGCCCTATACAGGTTGGTGGGCATCTGCGAGCGTTACGCACTTGATCACGGTTTGCTCTATAACTCAAAGAAGAGCGAATGCATGGTCTTTCAGGCCAGGGGTCGGAACTGCCCGGATTCTGTTCCACCTATAAGATTGAATGGTGTCAACTTACAAACTAACTGTTGAACCAGTTTAAATATCTCGGGCATATCGTGACCTCTGACCTGAAGGACGATGCAGACATCGACAGGGAGCGGAGGGCGTTGTCTGTGAGGGCCAATAATATGATCGCGCGCAGGTTTATCTGTGCTCGGAGACCGTCAAAGTAACGCTTTTCAGAGCTTTTTGTACGTCTCTGTACACGGCCAGCCTTTGGGGTTCATATATCCAGAAACAGTACAACGCTCTCCGTGTTCAGTACAATAATGCATTCAGGGTGCTGTTGGGGCTGCCCCGGCACTGGATTCGATTCGACGCGGATAAGTGTGCTAGGTTTTATAATATTTCATAAAAGTTATTCTAAAATTCGATTCTTTCGGCGCGGTCGATTGTTTCGACGCGGGTAAGTGTGCGTTCACCTTAAAAGTATATTTTAAAGCCAAAACCCATAGAGTCAATCCAGAAAGAAAAAAAAATATGTCATGTTTATTACTCACTAGCTTCTGCCAGCGGCTTCGCCCGCGTGAAGTTTGAAATTATCCCACGGGATCTTATTACCGGGATAAAAAGTATCCTATGTGTTAATCCAGGTTATAAACCATCTGTGTGCAAAATTTCATCCAAATCCGTTCAGTAGTTTTTGCGTGAAAGAGTAACAAACATCCATACATCCATACATCCATACATCCATACAAACAAACTTTCGCATTTATAATATTAGTAGGATTCATCATTATTCTAGTCAATTGAGCTCATAATAATGAGGATTTTTTTAGAGACTTCGTTAGACCTTTAGTTTGATTTGATAAATCTTAGTAAATTATTTCGTAGGCATCTATCACGGTGACATACGTAGACGCTTAATAATTACATCAACAATTGTCTCGTTTTCGGAGAATACATTTTCTCCAAAAACCAATTTATCAAAACAGTACATCTGTCTTTGGAAAATAGGCACCATAAAGGTTATCTTCTGAAAATTTCTTGAAAGGTATACCAATTTAGGAACATTTATCGGCTCTCTCTGGAAAGCTAGGATCCTCCTAACAATACGAGCCGTGTCCAGGACTGCCAGAATCAAGCTCTTGACCCAGCTGCCAAGCGAGAGGCTCGTCAGGTAGTAGTCGAAGCTCTTGGCAATGAAGCCATTAACTGAAATGATTGTCGGCACAACGATCACTGAGTTCAGTAAAATATATCACAATAACTGAAATAGTGAAATAACCTAATATGTAAAACATAGACTGATTCTACCAATTTGGCCATTGCTGAGAGACGTAAAAGTTGGGCTCGTGAAACCTCCCCAAAAGCACTAATTTATACCAAAACTCTAGTCCTGTAACGCTAGGCTCAAGTTTTATACACTTTGGTTCCTCCTTTAGCGAATGAACCACTTCAATACAAAACTTCGTTCCCGTTTCATCCCCGTTGTGGATTGTAATAAAAACTTTTTTACAAAAAATAAAACCGACTTCAGAGAAAACAAAAAAGTGAAAAATAACTATAGCTTCAGAAGTCGGTGACCTTTATTTGATTGATTTAGTTTTTTTGTCACCGACTTCTGAAGCTATAGTTATTTTTCACTTTTTTGTTTTCTCTGAAGTCGGTTTTATTTTTTGTAAAAAAGTTTTTATTTTTCATTTTTTAGTGGTTCACATGTACTTACCCCTACACAGCGTACCGGCGTGATTTTATTTTATGAACTGGTGTAAACAATAGACAGATATGAGATTTCAGCGATCCCAGTACATTTGCTATCATTTATTGAGGAGTTCCCGTCGCCTATCTTCCGAAGTTCTTCATCAGATCTTTACCAAAACTACCCAAATCGCTTCTGGTGTGCCTATAAAATTTAAGGAATTCCCTCTATTTCTCCAGGATCCCATTAAATGGAACTTAACATATCTAACTGTCGAAATCTGGGTGTATTGTACACTTCTGCGTACTCCCTCAGAGCATACAGGCGTGATGTTACGTCACTATGTTACATAAACAATAAACAACCAAGTCATTGCAGCAATTACCTCAGCTTTGCCGTGTATTTTTGAAGAGTTCCATTTATATCTCCGAAGATCAGCGTCAGATCTTAACTAATGAAAATTGAAATGGATCCACACGGAAAGCACCAGCTTTCAAATAAAAAAAGAATCATCAAAATCGGTTTACCCAGTGGAAAGTTCAGAGGCAACAAACATTGTCGAAATCTGGGAGTATTGTACACATCTAGGTACCCCCTCAGAGCATACAGGCGTGATGTTACGTCATGATGTAGTATGAACAATAAACCTACAAGCGATTGCAGCAATTACTGCAGAGTTGCCGTCTATTTTTGAAGAGTTCCTTTGTATATCTCGGAAGATCAGCATCAGATCTTCAACAAATTAAAATGGGACCAATCGACAAGCACCAGCTTTCAAACAAAAAAAGAATCACCTAAATCGGTTCACCCAGTCGAAAGTTCTGAGGTAACAAACACAAAAAAAAAAAAAAATAATAATACAGACGAATTGATAACCTCCTCTTTTTGGAAGTCGGTTGATAAAAAATCAACGATCTACCTTGTCTTAGTTACATAGTAGTGATTTTAACTTAAATAACAAAGAACTTTAATTGTAAACTAAGTTTCGTCCCCCTTCTTGACACCCCCTTAGGGGTTGAAATTCTGGGCCTGTGGACGGTTAGCTATGGGCTAGCTAGCCCACCGTCCGTATAATGACGACAGGCCGTGTCGATGGCGCGTTCGTGTTCCACGTGCGCCTCAAAGAGATGTCAGCACATTGAAGGGGAAAACAGGGGTTGTAATTCTAACAACAAAGTCAATTGCTTTAGCTTTCGTAATACTCGTAGTAAAGGAGAATGAACTAAACTGGTCCAAATGTCCACCACTGACGAAACCTATTTTGACTTATAGCCAACTAAATAGAGAGTAACTTTCAGTCATCATCTGCCTAGCCTTTTTCAACTATGTTGGGATCAGCTTCCAGTCTTACCGTATACAGCTGAATACGAATGGAGCGATTGCCTATCTGACTTCCGCAACCCTGTTAATACTGGATAACACGATACCACTTGGTAAGATGGGTTGTCAGACTTTTTGGGCCGACTACCAAAGATGGACAAATGACAGCCGGGACCAACAGCTTAACGTGCTTTCCGAGGCACGGAGGAAACTCGGTACGTAAGGGCACCCTTTTCACAAACCAGCCTAGGCAAGCTCAGCTTAATCTAAAGATGAGCCCGAGCGGCTGTTATTATTTAGCCAAAAATAAAAAAGAAGCATAATATTCTGTGGCCCTAGTGTCAAATGGACAACACAATTTTTTTCCGATGCGAATTTAATTTTATTTTAATATAAAACAATTTATACTAGAAAAAAGCGTGATTACATAATGCAAAAAAGAAGGAAAAAAAAGAACCCCAACCGAAGAAAATGAACCAACCTTGGACCAAATCCGTCCACATTAAAATAAAAATGTCACCCATATTAACGAGGCACCGGGCACAACTACTGAGAGATGCACATCCACCATCTCCGGGCTCGTCGCTCAGCTGCGCCTCGCAGCCGCCGGGACGCGCCAGACCCGTGAGCACCGTGTCACCGGTCGCTGCAGTTGCGTCGAGCTCGACCGACGAGTTTTTCTCCCCGCCGCGCGCCGTTGACACCACCACCACCACCATCACGAGGACGACGACGAGGAAGTGGACGGCCACCAGCGGGCTTGTGACCTCGAGGCCAAAAGGCCCGAGCAGGGTCCCCGCTGCCGGTGGAAATGTGTCGCACATGCGATGGACTCGGTCCATTAATGAAAATGTCATGCGCGCATATTATGATGCGGCTACTGAGGGGGGAAACAACATTGATTGCGTACCGTGGTCGAATGATCTCTCTGTTTCAGGTACTTGAGCCGGCTGTCTACGTAGAGGCACAACGACTGTCGGATCAGGTGCGGGTGATCCAGCGTAACCATATGTTGGATGACACCGTACTTGATCGACTACGCTCCGAATCACAGAGTTACCTAGTTACGCCTGCTTCGCCAATGATCGCAGTGCATCTACAAACCATCTCCAGTACGCCACTGCGATCTGACTACGATGGTGAAGAGGATGGTGTCGAATTTATATCAGTGAGTACCCAATGCAACGCACAATTGAGGAGCGCTGTGAAGGGTGCGTTCCGGGAGTATCGTTCCACACCGCCTGAGCTTAGACCACGTTTGCCTCGTTTTCCTATGCATAAGAAAAACAAAGCGCTGGTGTGTGCTCTAGATTCGCTGCTGTCAAACTGGTACTCACTCAATTTGTAAAACGCACTGTGGAGGTGTAGCGGCGTGTCGTGTAGCTCGTGTTGCTCAATATGATCATTCTGTTTGCAACGATAACATTTGATATGCGCGATTTCTCTGTTTTGTTCGTATTGAATTCTATATAGACAATCCGCCATGATGACTCGAACTGTTTTCAATTGTCATTTTTTGCATTGCTGACAACTGTAGAATGTTGGCGGTTGTGCTGCCCTCTAGAAAGCACTTCCTTTTTCTGAGTCATCATTACCAGCAAAATCGAATGCTATATCGCCGTCAGGAAATATTTTTTGGTAAACCTGCCAGCATTAAGCTGCCAATCCACTCATCGTTTACGGCAAAACCTGTTCCTGATACTAATTTCTGAGCCGTTTCGATAATTTTCGTCACATAGTTCGTCATCGAATAACATAGTTAGTCATTATAAACATTGGTGATTAAAAAACTTCGGAACTTTCCTCAAACTAGGATAAAAAATAAGATAGTGCGCTTATCAAAATAAAAAAAAAAATCAAATTCAACCTGAAATTAAATGGTGTTTCAATAATTAATTTTAATCTAAATTAGTTCTCTAGTTTGTCACCTTTCCAACGGTCTACTGAGTAACGGAAAATTTAATAATGCTTTTTAGTTATTAATTAAGAAATTAGGCTTTGTCTTACCACCACGGAAATTAGGAAAATAAATCGGGCATATAATAGAAATCGCGAGCAGAAATTCTAGCACAATCTTTAATTTTTGCTTTTGATGCCCGATGTCATTTCCTTATTTCCTGTTTTACATTGTAGAAGTACTTTTTTAACCGACTTCAAAAAGGAGGAGGTTCTCAATTCGTCGGATCCTTATTTCTTTTTTATGTATGTTCCCCGATTACTCGAAGATGGCTGGACCGATTTGAATTATTCATCTTTATTTTGAAAGGGTATACATCACAAATGGTCCCATAATCATCAGGTCAGGATCTGATGATGGGGTCTTGGAGAAATAGAGATACTCTTCAAATTTTTATAGGGACACTTGATGCGATTTGGTAAGGTTTAAGAAGAATACTTTCTTAAAGTGAATTCAATTTAGTGAAGATCTGATGAAGAACTTCGGAGATAGGCTCATCATCAATAAATGATGTACTGGGATTGCTGAAATCTCATGTCTGTCTATTGTTTATACCAGTTCATAAAATAACATCACGCCGGTACGCTGTGAAGGGGACAAGGGGCATTTGTGCCTACCCACCCCTTCACAGCGTACCGTACCTAAACCACTAAAAAGTTCTGAGGTTCTAACAACCACAAAAAAAAAAAAAAAAAAATACAGACGAATTGATAACCTCCTCTTTTTGGAAGTCGGTTAAAAAGTGAAAAACAAACCTTTTTTTTTGTGTTTGTTACCTCAGAACTTTCGACTGGGTGAACCGATTTTGATGATTCTTTTTTTATTTGAAAGCTGGTGCTCCCTGTTGGGTTCCATTTTATTTCATTTGTTGAAGATCTCATGCTGATTTTCGGAGATATACAATAGAACTCTTCAAAAATACACGGCAAATCTGCAGTGATTGCTGCATCCGCTTGTAGGTTCATTGTTTATACTACATCATGACGTAACATCACGCCTGTATGCTCTGAGGGGGTACGCAGATGTTGTTACCTTATTTTTTGTGTTTTTTTTTTTGGGATGGGAAATCATCAAATGGCTTCTCTCACTCTGGGCGGAGCGGGAGGGAGTGTCAGACTCTTACTGACTAAAACCCATCCATGTTCCTCCCCAATTTGCCATCTTAGATAACACTCTCGCATTTTTAAATACATGTTTAAAATAGACTAGACTTTCGTATTGATACTTCATGTAACACATTTGTAAATACTTATTTGTTAACAGTGTAGTGATTAATCTCCGACAACTAGTTTACTGAAAAATCATCGCTGAGTCAATTTCGGACTCCTATATCTACGATAAATATTTGTAAATTTCACTTGAAAAAATACACAAAGCATGAGACAAATACTTTTGTCGACACATAACGTACTAAAATTTCGATAATTGATAACATACACTAGTAAAAAAACAAATTCTTAGGGCAATTATTAAGTTTTATATCGTTTGGTTTGAACGAAGCGTAATTACATTAAATGAAATATGTAAAAATAAACTATGCTCTTTTACTAAACTAATTCCAAAGTTTCATTAAAATCAATTCGTTTAATCAAACATAATAAATTTAATAACATCACTCTAAATTCAAATAAATTACGATGCATAAGCCGGCACCGATTAGTACGGCCTGAGCACTTACATTTTGTAAAATGGCTCTTAATAAATGATAGCAAATGTACTGGGATCGCTGAAGACCCACGTCTGTCTATTGTTTACACCAGTTCATAACAAAAACTCACACCGATACGCTGTGAAAGGGGAAGCACATGTGAACCACTAAAAAGAGAAAAATAAAAACTTTTTTGCAAAAAATATAACCGACTTCACACACAAAAAAGTGAAAAATAACTTTAGCTTCAGAAGTCGGTGACAAAAAAACTAAATCAATCAAACAAAGGTAAATAAAAAAAATACAGACGAATTGAGAACCTCCTCTTTTTAGAAGTCGGTTGAAAATAAAAACTTTTTTACGAAAAATAAGACCGACTTCAATAACTTTAGCTTCAGAAGTCGGTGACCTAGTATGTTTGATTAATTTACTTTCTCAACTATGTTGGGGTCGGCTTCCAGTCTAACCAGACGGAGCTGAATAACAGTATTTTACATGGAGCGACTTCATCAAAATCAAAACAATTATTTCAAGTAGGCCAGTTACATGCGCTTTTGAATTATAGAAACAAAGATGAAAAGTAAATGTAGCTACAGTCTCCATCACAAGACATAAAAACTGTGAAAATACTGTAGTTGCCCATTCCCTAGCGTAGATCTCTATGTAGAAGAACGGGCAAGAAACTCCATGGACACTCTTTTAATTTTTAAATCATTATGTTGTTACAAAATCTTGGTTTATATTGAGATGGAATTTGATTGAATTCAATGACAACTCTCATAGTTATACATCATGTTTAGTCGTGAGTGTTGGTCGTCAATGTTTTCAATTGCTCGACGTCTTGGTTGGAAACGGTAAACGGGGCAGTAAGAGTAGCTACCTTAACCGTTGCAGTTACATAAAAATGGTCACAGGAAACTATCCATAATTTTTCGTAAAGTTTTGAATCCCAATTACCGATTTTCAAAAAAATCTACAGTTAGCAAGAAAATTGCTATTTTGTACACAACATTTTTTTGATGTCAATCGATCCTATTTCTAATATTGATCAAAACTTCTATTGGACCAAAACAGCTTGGGGTACTTAAAAAAAAAATGTTTATTAAAATCACAAAAGCCTTATAGAAACAGGATTTGGAGACCACCTTTTAAGCAAGGAGATGCTTGTGTTAGGTGACTCCGCTCTTCCGCATAAAATTAACATTACAAAGCAATTGAACACAACATAGAAATAAAGAAAATTATACAAATTTAAAGATTAAAGTTAAAATTAAAGTATACTAAATTAAAAAAGTAAAAGGTAAAAAGAGGAGCGCATTTGTGAGGTGTATGCAGGTGGGTTAAAGTATGCAAGTAGGAGTGAGTGTGTGTGTCTGTGTGTTTGTGGGAGTCAGTGTGTGTGTGTGTGTGTGTGTGTGTGTGTGTGTGTGAGTGAGTTTGTATGTGTGTGTGGGAGTGAGGGTGAGTGTGTGTATGCCAATGCATTGCATGGAATACATTTTTTTTTTTGGATTCTGCTTAGGTTTAGGTTAGCCCTGCGACAATGTCTTGGGATCGGAAGAAGCCAGGGACGGCTCCCTCCACTAACAATTTCACGACCCCAGACTTATTAATTTACTAAACACTTCTACGGGACCAAACTGGGTTGGAGTACTAAAAAGTCAGAAATTGCAAAGTTTGAACGAAAAAAAATTGTTTTGATGTAAAAACCTCAATCGAAATCATAGCAGGTCCTAAGAAAGTATTTGTAAACCTTAAAAACAATAAAAAAAAAATGAAATGATCACGAACACGCGCGGTACGTAATTAAAATAAATAAATAAATATCGCTGGACATTAACACACAGCGCCACCAAGTGCCACACTAAGCAAAGCTTGTGTCGTGGACACTAGATAGTTGATATATATTACATACATACTTTACTTTTTTTTTACTTTAATTTAACTTTATTTGCGATTTCTGACTTTTTAGTACCTACTCCAACCCGGTTTGGTCCCCTAGAAGTTTTTGATCAGTATTACAAACAGTATCGAGTAACATAAAAAAAAAAACTGTTGCTAACAAAATGTATGGGAAAAGTTTTTTACAATTTTTGACTTTTTTAGTACTCCAACCTGGGTTAGTTTAGAAGAACTTTTTGATTAGTATTAGAAACGGGATCGATTGGAATCAAAAAAAGTTTTGTGTAAAATGGCAATTTTCTTGCTAACTGTACTTTTTTTTAAATCTGTGAATGGGAAACAAAATTTAATCAAATTATGGATAGTTTCCTAAGACCATTTTCATGTAGTTGCAACGGCTAAGGTACTCGTAGCTCCCCTCACTGCCCCGTTAACCGTTTTTAGCCCGTATAAGTAGCATTATATAACTTTTACTTATTCGATGTCCGTTCAGAGTTATTGACCTGAATAACACCGAAGACAAGATTGATTGATTGATTGATTGATTGATTGATTGGAACATGTCTTGGCTACTAATTATAATAATATTGTTGTAAATTAGATGGCAAGTTACTTTTTAACCGACTTCCAAAAAGGAGGAGGTTCTCTATTCGACTGTATGTATTTTTTTTTTTTATGTATGTTCACCGATTACTCGAAGACGCCTGAACCGATTTGAAAAATTCTTTTTTTGTTTGAAAGGGTATACTTCCAAGTTGGTCCCATAGAAATATTGTCATGATCTGATCACGAACTTCGGAGATATGGAACGGAACTCTTCAATAATAGACAGCACATCTGTCGTGATTGCTGCAATCGCTTGGATGTTTATTGTTTACACAACATCATAACATAACATCACGCCTGTATGCTCTGAGGGGGTACGCAGATGTGTACAGTATACCCATATTTCGACAGTTAGGTATGTTAACTCTTCAAATTTTATATGAAAACGTGTTGCGATTTTGGTATTTTCTACAACAAGTGAAGCATTTGCGTTTGATAAGAACCATTCTACCATCAGATCTGATGATGAAGCCAAGAGTCACGGAACTCCATAATGAAACAATGTACCCTAGTCGTGTTTGGGCTTGTTAACGGGCATAACTCCGTCGCTTGCCAACCGATTTGGATTTTTTTTTTTGTTGGAAAGGATATTCTTCCCAAATGGTCCCATAGCCACCAAGTCGGGATCTGATGATGGAATCTTGGCGAAATCGAGGGAACTCTTCAAATTTTATATGAAAACGTGTTGCGATTTTGGTATTTTTTACAACAAGTGAAGCATTTGCGTTTGATAAGAACCATTCTACCATCAGATCTGATGATGAAGCCAAGAGTCACGGAACTCCATAATGAAACAATGTACCCTAGTCGTGTTTGGGCTTGTTGTAATTGTAACGATATGCACTTATCATGTATGTCAAGCACATGTGAACCACTAAAAAGTGAAAAATAAAAACTTTTTTGCAAAAAATAAAACCGACTTCAAAAAAAAAAACAAAAATGTGAAAAATAAGTTTAGCTTCTGAAGTCGGTGACAAAAAAACTAAAGCAATGAAACAAAGGTCACCGACTTCAGAAGCTAAACTTATTTTTCACATTTTTGTTTTTTTTTTTGAAGTCGGTTTTATTTTTTTTAAAAAGAAAAATCTTACTGCTACAGTTATTAATTAAATAAATTAAGCAATTAGGTAAACAGAAATAAAATTGGGAAAAATAAATGTCGGACGCTACGATGACATGTTGACGGTCTGACAGCTCTCGAACAGAAGGGGGGCGCTGAAGGCAGCGCTCGCTTATATACGAGTTGTTTTTTTCTTATTCACCACAATATATATAATTATTGCATGTCATAATCAATATTTTAGTTCTCTATTGCGAAATTAATTAAAACATTTGACGGATATTTGCGAGTTGGTCAACTTTTAGAATGAGCCCTCTTTACGTGCTTCATGAGCCAACTGAAATTAAAATAAAGTACATTTGTCTAGTTTTGAAATGGTCTCGAAAGCGTCGTTTTTCTCGGGAATTTCGAGACCATTGCAATGATCGATGAATGTAGTCAGTGCGGTGAGCGGGACAGTGAAGAACACTTGAAGAAAACATGACAAGTTACGTGTTGCACTCGAGTGCAACACGTAACTTTTCATCCCAGCTCAGCGGGGAAATGAATAAATGCAAAAAAAATGCGCATAATTAACAAAATTCAGTTAATTCTGTTGGCGTCAAATAAATTTCCTCGTCGCTAGATAATGAGTGGTCATTTTAGGTTTTTCACTTGTTTTCAAGTTGGATTCCTTACTTTTAACCTAAGGTGTTAACAATATGACTTGAAAAGAAAATGGCGCGCGCAAAACATATTAAAAAAGTACACCAAGAATGTTCCGAGTCTGAGTTCTTAACAAATAAAAAAAAAATTATGATAAATTCGGCACCATAGAGGTAGATAGGTTTATTATGTTTTGAATTCACATGCTTAGTGCACACGATGTTCTTAATTCAAATTTACTTTACCCTCATGACGATAAAAACGGCTTTTTCACTCAGATATCGAAGAGCAAAAATACTCTTTTCACTTCTCATGCTCTAAAAGTACGCCGTTATAGCCCTACGAAGCGGGATTAAAATGGCCGTTTATTACCTAGGGAGTATAAAGTAATTTAAAAATGGAACGATTTTTTCTCTGAAATATGGTCACAAAAGAGTAACTTGTCAAAGGTTTTATTTAAATTTCGCATTGGCATGCAAATAGAAAGCGGTTTATTGAAAAAAAAAAAAAAAAAACTCTTCAACACGAAAAAAAATTATGGTTGTTTGTGTGCATCGTTAATTTTGAAATGCAATGCCTCTGTTGCTAGCCGCTGCAGTAATGTAGGTACTAATTATCTGTGGAGTGTGGATCATCTCCATTGCGAAAATGTTGAGAGATTGTGTTGTGTTTTCAATGGTTAATCTGTGACTGACCTGATAGAAGAAAAAACTGACCACTCAGTTCTGAATTTTTGTCGAGTGTAAATTTGTTCAGTTTTAAATGGCTATTTTTCTCGCACTCGAAGTGAAAAGTACAGTTTGCACCTCGAGACTAAACGCCAATATAATATACCCTCGCTTTTCATTGCCTCCCTCGCAAGCTCGGGAGGCAAACCGCCTCGGGTATATAATGGCTTCGTTTAGTCCCTCGTTATAAAATATACTATTCCGAGATGGGGGGATGAAAAAAATATTATTCGAAATTCAAAAAAAATTACGGTTATCGGTTAAGAATGTCGGTATCCGAACGTTTTATCGTCTGTTTCTTTTTTGGGCCTACTAGATATGAAAGGAGATCATCCAGCCTCCATACAGTTTTGCGCTATTTTCAAAGTTCCGAGAGAACTGTCCATGTCTACTCACAAAATTTGAAAGATTTCAACTTCACTTTGTTTTGTCACTTTCACTTCGATACAAAAAGAGCGAGAGATAAAAACAAGTCGATTCGAAATTCGATTTTCAAAGGAGATCACCCTTGTTGGGTTATTTTCAAAAGCCAACCAAAATAAACTTATTATTTGGGTAAACCAGCCTTTCCCAAAGTGGGCGATAACGCCCCCTTGTGGGCGCTGCAGGCCTAAAGAGGGGCAGTGAGAAACACAGAAAAAAATGGGGGCGTTGTGTAGAGGCTTAGGGGGCGATTTGTAATTACATCTGGGAGGATTCTTAGACGACCCGATTGGCGTAGTGGTAGTGACGCTGCCTTACGTTCTTAGGGTCCTGGGTTCGAATCCCGGTAGGAGCAAATGCTTGTGTGATGAGCACGGACATTTGTTTCCGAGTCATGGATGTTTATATCTATAATAAGTATGTATTTACAAACAAAAAAGTATATTTATGTAGTATATCAACTATCTAGTGTCCACGACACCAGCTTTGCTTAGTGTGGCTATTATTATTATTATTACCGACTGAGCTCTCGACTCTCGACTACAACTTGTGATAATCAACTAATATTAATTAAGAGATTGCTAAAACTAACTCGGTTCGATATTTCTCTCCGTGTAGTTCATATAATATCTGTCCTGTTATATTTAATAAGTAAAAGTAAATGACTTAATAAATAATAAAATTACTAATACTATAATAGCTAACATAACAGTTGTTAGTGTGAAGCAGCTTGTTTAGCTGTTACTTATTATTATTATTCTTTAATTGATTTTTTCTTGTTTTTTATTTTTTAAAGAATTTTAACAGTCGGTGAAAAAATGGGGACGCTTAAAAATATTCAATTCTCACAGTGGACCATAACTTATTAAACATTTTTTATCATTAGTAACGTAAGTCGTAACTCAATTCACCGAGAAGTTAATTCAACTACAAAATTTCTGAGGTCACCCAGATTGGGGTAATATATTTTTGCCGGCCAACTAACATAAAACGCAATAATGAAATAGCGCTTATGAGTGTAAACAATTTTTATTATGCTACCCAAGTTATAAAAAGTCACTTCTGAAAATAGCCATTGAGCTATTTTCAAAATTCTATTTTTGTTACTTACCTATTTAAAACTTGGGTAAATAAATTCGATTTTCAAATCGACTTGTTTCTGCTCGCCCTTTTCGTATCGAAGTGAAAGTGACAGAACAAAGTGAAGTTGAAATCTTTCGAATGTTGTGAGTAGACATGCACAGTTCTCGGTACTTAAAAATTAAAATTAAAAAGTTACTTTGTCGCTCGCTTTGAGGTGCTGAGGTGAAAAGATTTTTATATTTCTATGGGTATGACTGTATCCACAGGCAAGAAATAAGCAACTTTAGAATTTTTGAAAGTTATGGCATCAAAATAGCCCAGCGTAAAAGCCGAACGCAAGATAAAAGATATTAAGAAACGAGAGCAGTATAGCTATAGTGACAGATATGAGTAGCGCCATCTAGGGAACAACAATTGCAACACATTAGTCGATGCCATGTCAAGCGGCTAGTAAGTACAGTGCATAGCACATAGATGCCATCAGGCAACTAAGTGCTATTTTTTGTTATAAAATGTTATTTAATAACAAAAAAGACTTTATATAAGTACTTAATTCGATATATTGTTAAGTTCATGACTTTAGTGCCTTCTTCAGTATTGCAAGCTTAGAAAAAAAATCACGTCTAATGTCAGGATGGTTATGTCACGCAAATTCTTGTTGAGTATTCAGTTTCTTTGTTACTACATTTAATGTAAATGTCTAAAAGTAGAAGGGTCAATTAATAATAATATAATAATAAAAATGTTTATTTTTCTTCCACAAATAATCCTTATAAACTAACATAATATGCAATTTGACTCAAAAGATCACTATGTTTATTTGTGGGAGACTGGTGCCTAAACTAAGCCTAAACTTGTATTTCAGGACACCTTGGGACTCTTGGATTTTTCAATTGGATTTTTTTTTCTGAAATCAACTATCAAAAAGAGACAAGTACCTACCAAAATATTCGAACGCAGGGCAACATAAGTTACGAGATGGTTTGTTTACTGATTTTGAAAGTTTTTATTTCTGAGGATAGAGAAAATTCGCGATGGCAGCCCCACTGGTCATGCAATATGATGTAATGTTATGATAATGATATAATGACAAGCAGGCGATGGCGGGCTGTCGGCCGGCGCGCGGGCAGCGGGACGCGGCGCGGTGACGTCCAACCCGACTCCGCGAGCTGTGCCTCTTGCCAGACTGCCAGTACGTAGCGCGTCCTCGCGGAGTTAGCATGGCGAGTACGACTGAGGCGGCGGCGATGGCGGCGGATGGAGAGCGCGTGACCGTGCGGCCAGCCACGCGCCACGACATGCAGCACGTGTACGACATGATTCAGGTGAGCGGTGAAGCTGCGCGCTGCGGTGCGGCAGCGGCGCGGCGTGCACTATTATACCTACTTGTTCTGACTCTTATAAACACCTGTCAAAACTCCTACGCACCACGTGCCTTGCGTTTACTTTATTTAAATGTCAAAGTAGTGTTGCCAACATAATAAAATGCAATGTCGTGTTAGTCACCGCGTATAATTATTGTCATTTTTTGTGGAAAATTTAATTAAAATGTATATGAATTAGAGAGTGCTATAGACGATATTAAAAAAAAACTTTTTTGCAAAAAATAAAACCGACTTCAAAAAAAAAACAAAAATGTGAAAAATAACTTAAGGGGCGTTTTACAGTCCACTAGCGCCGCCAATCGAAAAAATGTCATAACTCGTAAATAGAATCAAAAATACAAAATGTGGTCTATTATTACTGTAGAAAAGGCAATAACGTAATTTTATAACACACTGTCAACACTTGTGTTTTTTTGATTGGCGGCGCTAGTGGACTGTAAGAGGCCTCTTAAGCTTCTGAAGTCGGTGACCTTTGTTTGATTGCTTTAGTTTTTTGTCACCGACTTCAGAAGCTTAAGTTATTTTTCACTTTTTTGTATTTTTTTTGAAGTCGGTTTTATTTTTTGCAAAAAAGTTTTTATTTTTCACTTTTTTTTTCACTTTTTAGTGGTTCAAATGTGCTTGATAAACATGGAAAGTGCATACCGTTACAATTACAACAAGCCCACGACTAGGACACATTGTCTCATTATGGAGTTTATTTATTTATTTATTTAGGAAAAACAAACAGTAACATATTACGGATTTAAAATAAGACTTAAGTAAATACTAAACTATGATAAATATGCTACCCACTACGTTTCTCACAGATTACTATCTATAAATATTGTACAACTAGAGAGACTAACTCCGACGTCCGGCTCCGTGACTCTTGGCTTCATCATCAGATCTGATGGTAGAATGGTTCTTATCGAACGCAAATGCTTCACTTGTTGTAGAAAATACTAAAATCGCAACACGTTTTCATATAAAATTTGAAGAGTTCCCTCGATTTCGCCAAGATTCCATCATCAGATCCCAACTTGGTTGCTATGGGACCATTTGGAAAGAATACCCTTTCCAACAAAAAAAGAATTTTCCAAATCGGTTGGCAAGCGACGGAGTTATGCCCGAACAAACATAAAAAAAAAAAAAAATAGAAACATCCGAATTGAGAACCTCCTCCTTTTTTAGAAGTCGGTTAAAAATCCGTACGAAGGTTACATCTAATACCTTTAAACGAGCAATCCTTGTATAAATATATTATACTAGCGGACGTCAAGCGGTCTCACTCCCGTTCCTGTGGGAGTACGGGGATAAAATATAGTCTGTTACTCGCTGATAATGTAGTATCCGTTGCTGAAAGATTTTTTCAAATCGGTCCAGTTGTTTAAGTTTATTCGTTACTTACAAAAAACAAAAAAAATCACACATACAAATCTTTCCTCTTTATAATATTAGTATAGATAATGATCTGAATCTCGGAAACGCCTCCAACGATTTTCATGAAATTTAGTACACAGGGGGTTTCGATCTACGCGGGCCTGTGGACGGTTAGCTGTGGGCTAGCTAGCCGTCCGTCCGTCTAATGACGACGACAGGCCGTGTCGACGGCGCGTTCGTGTTCCACGCGCGCTTTAAAGAGATGTCAGCATAAAGGGAGGGGCAAGGGCCGTAGCCTGCCGGGGCTGCGGTACTGTTCGAAAGAGATACCGCGGCCCCGGAACGTAAAGGGCGAGGAAGAAACATGGATGGGTTCTAGTCAGTAAAAGACTGACACTCCCTCCCGCTCTGCCCAGAATGGGAGAAGTTATTTGATGATTTCCCATCCGCAAAAAAGGGGGTTTCGATCTAGCTAGGATTATTTTTTAGAAAACGTCACCAAAACAAAACGAGCAACGCTCGGTCATCCACATATTTTAGATCTATTCGGCACCGATACAAAATACACTGCTATAGACTCTTGTAGTACCTTTTCCGATTGTCATGAAAGTTTTTTAAAGATTTTCATTACAGAAAAGGATTTTTTTATTTCAGACCGAAGTCCATAAATGATATAAATCTATACTAATATTATACCGAGGTAAAAGAACTAAAAAATATAAGAGCACTCTCATCAATATCGACATCGACGACCTGAATGGCGTAGTGGTAGTGAGGCTACCTTACGTTCTTAGGGTCTTGGGTTCGAGTCCCGGTAGGAGCAAATGTTTGTGTGATGAGCATGGACATTTGTTTCAGAGTCATGGATGTTTATATGTATAATAAGTATGTATTTACAAACAAAAAAGGTATATAATATGTAGTATATCAACTATCTGGTGTCCACGACACAAGCCTTGCTTAGTGTGGCGCTAGATGGCGCTGTGTGTTAATGTCCAGCGATATCTAAAAAACAAAAATGTATCACAGCAAACATATAACACATCAAAATACAAGCGGTGCATAATGTTAAGTAGAATTCTATCATAACAATATACGGGTGTTACTGTGCCGCATGCCGGACGGGCGGGCGCCGGGCGTGATCGCTAGACGCGGGGATGTAAGCGTGCCTACCTGACGTTCTGCCTATACTATAACTGTGCATAATCTTCGAACCTAGACGGCGCTGACGGCTCAGACAACCTCGGTCGTTTTCTATCAGGGGGTAGGGTTACTGGGAATAATAACACTGATAAACTTTCATAACTTTCAGGACGCGATTCAATACTTCTTCGTGACTTTCGCGCACTACTTTTACTGCTTGATTTTCTCACTTTATAATATTATAATATTTGACGTACCTAGGTACGTACCCTACAATTTTATGAAATTCTAACTTTACTATTGTACTACGGAACTTGACCATAACTGGCGCTGATACTGTAAGCATATAGAGTGCCATATACAAGGAGGTTACCTATATGGCCTGTTGAGATTTAAAGAAAGGAAGAAAGAAAAAATGTTTATTTGACGTCAGTACATTAAGCACACACACAATAATATTTAAAAATAAAGTAACAAAGAGGACAAAAATACATAGTTTGTGCTGTGTGCCTCACGGCTGCGCCAAAAAGGTCCATTTCAGCAATCATGCCAGACAGGTGATGCTGTCTGACGCTGGATTTACCATTTACTTTTACGCGTCTCCGTTATCCAGCCTGTAGCAATCCTTCAACTGTCGGTATGTTAGACTAAACACGTTATGAACAAAGGTAGCTAGCTATACGGTAGACCGTCATATCCTCGACAAGTGGCTTTCCTGGAGCGCTAAGTTAATACAAAAACTATATCCAGGCCTAGGTCGCAACCTAGTCTACCTGGATCTCAACGAGTTACTAAATTAAAGCTACATAAAATGCCACTTTCGAGCCGATACGAGTCTAGCACTTACTGTTTGGTTTATTTACTAATTCTAATCACTGACGCATTTATTTATTCGTCACTGTTATTGCCCATGTTTTACTGACTCCACACTATTGTTGCAAATAAACTATTTACACTTATTGTGTTGGTGACGTTCGTCGCGATTTACCTACATTTTCAATCTGTCTTGTTTTATACTATAATAATAAATTCAGATACATTAAAGAGATACGTACCAACTATTCTAAGACATGTGGCATCCACCAACCCGCACTGGGCCCGCGTGGTGGATTATAGGGAACGTGCACAACGATGGTGCTACTCACGGGGGTGAAACTTTCATACATTGGCTTCATACAAAATTTTCATAGATAGTGCTGCCATCTGTGTGTATTAGGTACACCAACTTTTCAACTGTCATAACGAGAACAGCTATTTTATACTACTTGCTAGTGAAGTATCAGTCAGGCATTCCCATCCGCTCCGCACAGAGCGGAGGAGTTATTTGATGATTTCCTATCCAGAAAAAGGCGAACTACCTGATTAAGTTTTCCATTGATTAATATTAATTTGGATTTCTAAACGATTCACAATGTTTTATTGATTTAACGGCTGTGGGCGATATTCGATAGCTCTTACTACATAATTACAATAATTAATAACGTGGAATTGAAATAACTGAAAGAGGTCATTGTACTCAACACTTTTAATACGGGACCAAACATGAAATTGAGATTTCCGGTCTTTCAAATTGTAACAGTTTCATACAATAATTTGAATTTCATTAAACACCTTTTTTCAGTAATTTCTAAATCAACTTGCATAAAGTTCAACAAGATACTTAATTAAATTATAAATCGAACTTCATCTGACGGACACTGCAATAGCTTAACCCCGAATTAATTATGGTTACAGCTTCCCATGAGGGTCATAGAAAGTGACTAACGGTGGCTGGTAGAAAATGCTTATGGCATTAAGGCTGATGATGATGATGGCGGTGATAGCGGTTGCCCGAGTAATAGTTCACAAGTTCGAATCCTCAGAAATTCTTTGTGTATTTATTTGGTAGAACAAAAACTAACAACGCCATCTAACAGTTTGGGTACACAGTTTTAAAAACGAAAACCAGAGTTACGCATCTATCTTGTATTATATAGTTTACACACCAATAACATTGTCAGTTTTGTTATTGGCAAGTCTAGATTAGTCCCGTTAAAGGACCAACATGACTCACAGATCCCAAGATTAGAATTGCTGGGAGTAGGTGCTTATCGGGTGCCAACTTATAGGTTATGTTATAAAATGTTTACAACTAAAAATTAAGGCACAATATTTGTGGACTGATAGTCAAATAGTACCTAATTGCCTGGCTCAAATCAGATAAATTACTTCCGCCATTTGTAGCACGTAGAATCAATGAAATAAAACAGAACAAGACTGTACAAATCAGATATGATTGTAATGTGCCAACTGAATTAAATCCATCGGATGTAGGCACTTAGACGGAACGAGTATATAGATTGTTACAATAGATGGCTCATAGGATAGGACCTGATTATTTAACGAATAGCTCAAATCAGTGGCCTACAGCTCAATGTAATAATATAAATACTAAAATTTCAATGGCCGGGGAGGGTCTTTAGAACACAATACTTTTAGATAATAAGATAACAAGTCTAGATATTATAGAACCGATGATGGTAGTTGATTCAGACAAAACAGAGAGTAACACATATAGAAACACATAGAAATTCAGGCTAAACATTTCCTTAAAGAAGTTGAGGGTATCACAACAAACTTGTCAAGATCACTGAAATTAAATAAAGGCGAGGAAGGACCTATTAGGTGTGAAGATAGATTCAGATACATTTACAGGCCTAAATTATTTTGGTCCATTGTTTGCGGATGAGAGTAGTGAAGAAAAACGCTGGGTATGCCTGTTTACATGCCTAACAGTTAGGGCTATACATTTGGAGCATTCTTAGAATTGAAACATTCGAGCGTTCTTAGAATCAGCTATCAGTAACCAAGACAAATCTAATTGACGTATGGAAATGTGGTCAAATCATCATCTCAGAATTCGCCAAAATGTTAATTAATCAATACTTGACAAGTCTCCGCGAAAGTAGCGACAAGCACAAACAACCTAGAGTCGTTGTTATTAGGCCACCAAAGTTATAAGAGATACTCTAAATTAATTCAGATATAGTAATAGGGCACATTGGAAAGTTGGCAAAATAGCAGAATTTATTAAAGGATCGGATAGGCAGATTAGAGTAGTCAAATTACCATCAGGAGAAACACTGACCCGTTCAGTAGGGCTGTTTCGGTGTTTCCGTTGGAGATGGACGATCAAAGTACAGAATCGTCCCTAGAGCAGAATGTGGTGCCAGTCAAAATCAGTTCGCAATCTGAAGATTTTCAGAAGGAACAATCTGAACAAAACGACCACCCAGTCGGTTTTGACCAAGAGTCTCGAAGTAATCAAGACGATGAATCAGTCACCAATGATACTAATATTTCAGCCAATACAAGTAGGACGACCAATCAGGGCATCAGCAGCCAATGCAAAAGAGAGACTTAAACAGTGGACATCTTAGTTTATGAGCAGATTATTTGAATAACTATTGAAAATTTAAAGTTGGAATCAGTCAGCATCAGATGGAATTAGTTAGATTCAGTTAATCAGTTGTAATCAGTTGTAATCAGTTGTAATCAGAAGTAATCAGTTGTAATCAGTTGTAATCAGTTGTAATCAGTTGTAATCAGTTGTAATCAGTTGTAATCAGTTATAATCAGTTGTAATCTGTTGGAATCAGTTGTAATCAGTTGGAATCAGTTGGACTCAGTTGGAATCATTTGGGAATCGGTTGTAATCAGTAACCCTGGTAATCATTTATTTATTTATTATGTATTTATTTATTTAAAATTATGTAAATAACACCTTAACAGCTATAACGCCAATGCGATGTTACTACCAAGAACTCACTTACAAATAACAATAAAATAAACAGACTTACATTAATAAAATACCTACAATTAAACAATCAACTATTAACATTCTCGATGCACTTTAGTGCAACTCCTGTGAACTGCGTCAGGCTGCAGTGAAATATGTCAACCTCAACTGAAATAATATTTAAGAGTCTTATTACCCATTATCACTACGACAATGTTTTAAACATAATTCTTTTGTATAATTTTGGTTAATTAGTTATTCCACTAGATCCGATTTTATAATTATCTCTTCCCTTGGGCGATAGTGTCGCGAAAGCGAAGGAATATAGCTTCTATGTACCTACAAATATTAATTAGTTAAGACGTGGCGTGAGGTGAGAGAAAGAGGGGGATAGCGCGGGGCGGTGGATCGTGCGTGCGCGCCACGCCGCGGGCGGGGCGTGTCAATTGGGCCAATTAGCTGAGGGTAGGAACTGCAGTACACGGGTGAGCAAGCTTGGCATTGTTCAGTGCTCGTGCGTGTGTCTTCAGATTGACCAGATATTCAGTTTATATTGAGTTCCAGAGAGAGAGAGTTTGTGTTGAGTTTCAGTTTATGTTGAGTTTGTTGAGTTTGTTTGTTGTTGAGTTGTTGTGTGTGTATTGTTTACCAGCGATCAGATTCAGAAATGATACCAAATCATAAACCAGCTGCGAGGCTCGGGGTGGCTATAAGGGGAGGTTGGAGGCCACTTTGGGAGGACACCCAGAATATCATTGCGATGATAATTCAATAACCGTTATTCAGTTGAAACCAGTTAACATGAATCCAATGTTCGTTGGATTCAAATAATATCGTACCTGGGCTTATTTCAGAGACATAGGGTACATTAGATTCAGATATTCGTCACTAAAGGATACGTGACGACAATTCTAATATGTATGCGATCATTCTGATTGTTTGGCAAATAATTATTCAACAAACAATAAATATTAGCATGATAGTGTTTTAGTTTTTCAATTAACAGTATTTTTGTAAATCGATCGAAACCACTCATTTCGCGCTATTTGGCCCGCAGTGACTGACGTAACAACCACTGTAACGTTACGGTTTCCTGGATAGGAAAACGTAAGGTTGCATTGTATAAAATAAGAGAAAGATGACAAGAGTAAATAATAGCAAGATGATTTAATAAACTAAGGAAGCCGAGGTAACGTGGTGATAAGGGTGAAGGTCTGAAGCTCGCAGTAGGCAGGAGCGGCTCGCCGCAATGATAGACTCGCTCGCAGACTCCAATCTTGCGAGAGTTCGAAGGTCGAGGCTCATCCGCTGTCAATGTCCAGGTTCTCAGAGGTAATAGTAAATGCCTTTTCAAGGCCGACAGCGTCCAAGCTCTCCGTAGTAGTGTAGCAGTGTAGTAGCAGCAGCATTTCAAGGATATTAGAGTTAGACTTTGCGGACTTAGCGATTACATCAAATAGCCCAGAGCTCCGTCAAGCTTCTTACTCGCTCCAAGACCAAGGGTAGACTGACCATTCAGGCTCGGCTTCCTGTCATCATGCAGATATGAACTTTTATAGTGTTCTAGAACATAAAAGAATAAAATGGTACAAAAGAGGTCTAGCATCAAACGTATATACAACCTACAATTCTTAGTTACAAGAATAAATTAAAAAGAAAACTAGGCTTGTCATTGTCATTATCTGACATCGCAAAAGTAAACAAAGATTTGGAAACACCAAAATGTACAGAAATGCTATAAATAATACTAATTAAAAGGCGGAAAAGGCATGCTAAGCCTCCGCATAAAAGCTTTGAAGTTATTCGAAAAGGACATGTGATAATATTTTGGATTACAGTAGTTAAAAAAGTAAGTACAAAAACAAAAACATTACACCACTTAGTAGTGCAAGCTGATTAAAACTTTATTCTAACAGCATTTCAAACGAAGTTTGAACCACCACAAATAGACTTGCTAATTTGGCTCGTCTAATTGCATTAAAAATAAATGGGGATAAATATAATGACCACCATAAAATGCTTTGATACCCTTAGTTTTGTAACCAAAAATATCTACTTAACACCAGAAAAATAAAGTCTAAAAATACAACAGTACCAGCTATTTTAGTCACGACTCCACTTTAAATTGTATTCGACCACCAAATTTAGTAAATGATCACCAAATCTTGACGACCAAATTAATGTATTATTTTTGCCTAAATAAATCACTGTGATTGCCATAAAATGTAGGCTTATTATCAAATAAAGAATTATGATAGTTATGTCTCCGGCTTGCAATCCCCTCCCGCACCGCACCGCAAACGCCGCGCTGCGCTCGCCCGGACACGATCCCCAGTCAGTCACGTGCGTGCACTTGCGTCTATTGGGTGTGTTTTGTTAACTTTTTATGTTTGTTTAAATAATTAAAAAAAGGATGATTAGAATTGTAAGAGTTTTATTTTCTTTGTTCAATGTGTTTTTCAATACACTCCCTCGAAAACACACACGTTTAGAGGCATGCAATAGACAATTTTCCACACTAGTGCAGAAAAAGGCGCAGTCTATCCTATCCCCCGCCCCACCATAATGTTATTACATTTATTGTATCAGGCCGAACGCGCATCGTCCCCCACGAGTCGCAGATCGTCTCCCGTTCATTAATTTCAGTGAGCATTGAAAAATATCGGCTCCATAACTTAAAAGGCCTAACCTACGGCTCGGGTGGATTCCGCCTCGGTCGCAATGACAAACTTCCTGCATTTGTATCAAAATGTTCTATATTTTGCCAAGGGTAATTTATTATTTATAATTATAAATCGGATAAGAAATGTAATTTTTTGCATGTCATTTTAAATTGAAATGTGGTTAATAATTTGATTTTCATTAACATTTTCATTATCTTTGGGTTTGATTTTTTTGGAGTCATTTTACTTAAACAGGATAGCAAGATGTATAAAACTTTGATTATAATTTTATCTTAAAACGCTGGTATAATTTTGGTGATCATTTACTACTTTTGGGATAAGAATGATTTATGTGGACTCATTTTGCTTGAATAGGATAGCAGAATTTAAAAACTTTGGTTATAATTTTACTTTAAAATGATGGTTTAATTTTGGTGATCATTTACTATTTTTGGGTTACTCATGATTTACTTGGAGTCATTTTACTTAAATAGGATAGCAAAGTGTTAAAACTTTGGTTATAATTTTACATTAAAATGCGAGTTTCATTTTGGTGATCATTTACTATTTTTATCTGCTATTTGTTATCTCTATTTTTCTTTTTTTTTAGTTATCTGCTATTTGTGTATATGTTAATTTCACAATAATTAGGAAATCGTCCATTAAAAGGTACGAAAGCCATTTGTCTCAAAACATTTCTATCAAGGTCAACGTGAATATTATCTTGAAATTTCCTTATCTGCTATTTAGGTACATAGAACAACAAAAAAATGGTTGTATTCGATAAATGTAGATTATTGCTGACGAAGGTGGAATGGGGTCGCTGGTAAAGTAGACAATTTTTTTTTGGGCCCACCTGGTCGTTGCATTTACTCGTATTATTCACATTACACCAAAAACAATAGTCACCATTTAACAATAGTATTAAAACGAAATCTATACTTCTATACTATATAATTATAATATAATATATATCACGTCAGGGAATCCCTGGAGAGCAACAGTCCTCGAATATTGGCGCCATTCGCCGCCATACTTATTGTCTTGCAGTCTATAACCATCACATCGCCGTGCGATGTGATTCTTCATCGTTGGTAGATAGGTAGATGGGTAGTTGAAATCAGACACAACATTTTACTCAAACTCCAAACGTTTGTTTCTAAGAAACCATTTAGGTACAGGCACAATAAACATTCTGAGTCAAGCAGCCCGTTCGCCAATATTGTTAATAAGGAGAAGAACGGACAAAGAAATTCCTTACACTCTCGTCAATAAATATTACATTTCTCATTTACACAAAATTGTAATGTTCACTTCAAAAGCCATTATTATTTTCTAAATAATTCAATTGTTTTACTCAACGAGACACTGCGTTTTCCACGCGTCTTTTTTTAGAGTGCCCGGAAGTTACTCACTCACTCAGTACAGTAATTAATTACATCGTAAGTTCATTAAAACTTACAAACAATATTAGAATACTTCACAGTTAATTATTGTAATAATTCAACAATACTTATATTCACAAATGAAAAGGTGTTAATAAGTTTAAGCTTAATTACTAGCTTTATTACTTTTTACACTTGATATAAAACCATTTCCGGCAAAACCAAAGACAGGTCAAATTAATACAAAGAATAAGTCTTCCACTAATAGATTGCTTTGTAAATAATCTTGTTACTTTTTGGTTTGTAGTCAGTTTTAGAAAAACTGATTTAGTTATAGTTTAAAATTATACATTGACTTATTGGTGCCGATTCTGTTGTGCACAAACTAAACTTAATTTAGGCTATTGCTATCTTTTACTAAAAGGCAGTGCGAGAAAAGGACGGCTATAGCTATCAACTAAGTTACAGATGTCAAACTAGTGTATGCCTTGCGCTTCACCGTGTTTTTAGTCGACATGTTTTTACGTGCACCCTTCATTTGTATGGAAATATTAGTTACAATTAAATTTGACAGCTTTAAATTACGTCCGCCTCTTTCTCGTTTTATTACAGAGAAAAAGATAGCAATAGCTTAAATTTAGTTTAGTTTGTGCACAACAGAATCGACACCATTGAGCATTAAAATTGTACTTAAAGCGTGTGTATGGCGACATCCACAACAAGTGGAGTGTTGCCATACAAAAAAAAACCGTAGTCTACGAAAGAGCTATGACAAATTGGTAAAATCCCAATAGTTGTAAAATATTAGCTATCTTAATTTCACGTTTTAGGTTATTATCGCTCATTAGGTTATTAGGTCGTTAGGCTCCCCCTGCCAATATGGCTAAAGCGTGCAACGGAATCCTAAACGCGCTGTTCGATGACCTGATACAGGTACTGTTGGATGACGACAGTCCCCATATTCAGGAAAAATACGCGGACCTCTTAATACCGTTTAAGAAGTTTCCTCCTCGAAGGGTGCGGCTCCTGTCAGCCGCCCTGCAAGCCCTATGGCTGCCTCTCAGCCACCCCCTCTTCAGCTGCTCCTTCTTCAAAGAAGCAGCTCAAGCCCCCCGCTCTATACATCCAGGAGAAATCCAGATGGACAGAGATATCCAAAATGTGTGTGGATCGCAAGATCCAATACACAAATGCCACCTCTACACTCCAGGGTATTAAGGTCAAAACCCCCACGTCCACGGACTTAAGAAGTCTTGTTCACGCGCTACGTGGAAGGAACGTCGCCTTCCACACGTACAGTCTCCCTGAGGAGAAGCCGACCCATGTGGTCATTAAGCGGATCCCCAAGGAGATTCCCTTCCAAGACATCCTGGAGGATCTCACCTCCCAGGATATCCACGTTTCGGCGATCCACCGCCTTCATAGAAATAGGTCCCAAAGGGGTGACGAGTACGACATGGTACTCGTAATATGTGACCCGGTTGAAGGGCGCCACCCTATATTCAAAGTCCGGTCAGTATGCTCACTCTCGGGCATCATTATAGAGAGGCCTAAAAAGCTTGAAGTCGTCGGGCACTGCCAGCTTTATGGTCACAGCCAAAAGCACTGCTACGCACCGCATAGGTGCGTAAAGTGCCTCGGCGACCACGCCACGGAAGACTGCACCCGTCCTAAGGACAGGAATCTCTGCACAGAGCCGCCTAGTTGTGTCCTGTACGGACAGTCTGGCCACCCGGCTAACTCTCCCTTGAAGTCCCTTGAAGTCCCTACTTGAGGTTTCAATCTGTCGGCTAGCTATGACCGGTCATCAAATGATCCACATAGTGTCTGCTTATTTGGCCCACTCTAACACGTCGGAAGATAATAACCTCCTGGTTAACGATCTCCGAAAAGGATTTCGGCTTAAGTGACTCCGTGATCATCGCGGGCGATCTTAATGCCAAACACCCAGCCATGAACAGTAGAATGGGAGAGAAAGTCCTCTTCCATCTAGGACTGTCTCTCAACTTCGACCCGATCGCTCCAATGGAGCACACCTATTATCCCGACACTCCCAGCTACCATCTCGACGTGCTCGATATAGCGCTGCTCAAGAATGTGAACCTCAGGTTACACTTGATTGAGACGTTACACGAGCTCCACTCCGACCATCGTCCAGTGCTCATGCACTTAATTCCTCGCTCGGGTATCATTGACCCCAGCCAGCCCCGTCCCACCACTCTCACAACCGACTGGAGGAAAGTAAGCGATAAGCTGAAATCTGAAACTTCACCGCTTCTTGCAGATGGTATTCCTGACCACATTGTCTCAGTCGCAGACACCTAGGCCGCAATCAACTCGTTTGTAGAACACGTACAATCCGTACTGAAGGATTGTTCTCGAGAAGTACCAGCGATGAGCGATCACCGCTGGATACTTCTCGACGACATCCGTGAACTGATAAACGAGAAGAATGCGGCCATACGTGCTTACAACACTTGGCCTTGCGACGCGAACAAGATTCACATGCGTTCCTTACAGCGTGCTGTAAAGAAACGCACTAGCGAGTTTCGTTCAAGTCAATGGGACAAAACGCTCAGCAAACTCGAGCCCACTCACCAAGCTTTCTGGCAGCTTCAGAGGCAGTTGCGTACCTCGGAAGAGGTTTCTTTACCACCCCTCATCCGTCCCGACAAGGGCGTCGCTTTTGACGATTCTGAAAAAGCAGAATGTCTAGCCGACAGTGGAATCCCAATCTTCACCAAGCACGAAATCAGTAGACAAGCAACACCTTGATGAGGTGGATGCAGAAGGCGAACGTAGAGCATCGCTTTCCCCAGTAAAAGACCCCGATGACCCTCTCCCCGCTATCATCCCGGAAGAGGTCAATGTTATCATAGATAAGTTACAGCCTCGGAAAGCCCGACGGCTTCACTAATAGAGTATTTAAAGCCCTCCCCGCCCGGCTCATAGTCCTTTTGACTGCCATCTTCAATGGCGCCCTGAGCAATAATATGTTCCCCCAAGTGTGGAAAGAGGTGGCCTCTTGTTATAAGTATTCTCAAACCTGGGAACCGAAAGCCCAGCCTTCGAGCTACAGGCCGATCAGTCTGCTGAGTGCTCTCGGCAAAATCTATGAAAAGCTGATTTATAAGTGTCTCAGAGATTATGCCGAGACCAAGGGCCTCATCCCTAAAGAACAGTTCGGCTTCAGGACCGAACATTCTTGTATACATCAAGTCCACCGCATCGTTGAACACGTTAGCACTGGTTTCCAGCGCGGAGCAAGCAAGGTCTGGCACAATGGCTTATTGTATAAGCTATACCAACTCGGTGTGCCTGACCGTCTCGTGCTCATCTTACGAGACTTTCTGTCAAACCGCACCTTCCGCTACCGTGTGGGTAAGACTTTATCCTCTCTTCATCCTATCCGTGCCGGAGTCCCTCAGGGCTCCGTTATCTCCCCCCTCGTGTTTACGCTGTACACCAGCGACATTCGCAAGAACAAGAAGGTTCAGTTAGCGCTATTTGCCGACGACACGGCTATTTACTACACCGGCAGTTCTCAGGCTAACATCCGCCGCATCCTCCAAACAGCTGCTGACTCGCTCGGCGCTTGGTTCCGTAAGTTTCATGATCACTAGGAAGAGCAAGTTGTCACTTAAGTGCAAGTTGCGTCTCTACACCGCAGTCATCCGTACCATCGTGACTTGAGCTTGTATCGTATTCGCTCATGCCCACCCCCGACATATCCACACGATGCAGACCTTGCAGAACCGATTCCTCCGTAAGATCACCGGTGCCCCCCCTTATATCCGTAATGACAGTCTACACTTAGACCTTAGAATCCCTACCGTTCAGCAGTTCATGAAACGCCTTTCCAAGAGTTACTTTGACACTGCTATCAAGCATAGGAACCCCCTAATCGCATCGGCCGCCCGATACGACCCATCGCGTATTAGCTCAGTCCGACGTCCACGTCACACTCTATTATAGTCACCTTTGACGATCCGATCACTACATTGCAAGAGAGTAGGAAAGATACCAGTACAGTTCGTAGAATATACAAATACAAACTGAAAACATTCCGACCTCGCCGTAGAGGTCCGGCGCGTAACCCCCGTTCAATCCCCCCTCCCCAACACTTGCTCGAGCCAGCCCGCGATGCTGAGCCTGTAGTAATAAAACAGTCCCTAAATAAAGACAACCAGATCCAGCCTGTCCCTTTGCTGCCCCCAGCGACGCCCTAAGCCGAGGTTCGTACCCAACAGGGGGTGCCCTTAGAGCGCTGTCGCTTAGTTTATAGTAATTTTCGCCCTGGCTGGAGGCCTTAAATTCAAGGCATCCACAGGACTTGCCCGGTTAAGCAGTAGCCAGTCTTCAAAGACTGAACTGCGAGACGCCCTACAAAAAAAAAAAAAAATGTTGCAAGCCCTAAGTTGCTGAGTCGTCGACCGGTAACGTGGTGCCTACGCTACTAATGCTACTATACACTATACAGTGAGATCGTTCCATATTTTTGCTTCAGTGGTATTTTGTTTTGTTATAATACACACATCAAAAGTGTCTAGGGATCAACATATATTTTTGCAATAACTTTTCTCCTGATTGATATTAATTAAAATTTTCTTTAAGGATTCATCAAATAAAGTGTTTTCGTTTGTCACAGTAACGATAAACCAAGTCACCTTTGCATTAGTAAAGAAATTTGCCATTTTCCTAATAAAGGGATTTTTGACATTTGAACCACTAACACAAAAGTTCGAAAAAAAGACTGAAATAACAGTTTTCTTTAAAATTTTACTGGGTAACTTAAACAATTAATAATCCGTGTTTCTACCGCGAACACTAACAACACAAGAACATCGGTTTGGCATACTCAAAATGAGTTCATCCAAATCACGCTGTGGAATGGCCGCCCATGTTCGTTGCAACAACAAAAAAAGGTCTTCTTGCGACTGGATACCCTCCATATTCGGCAGAGCTCTTCTCTGTAGCATATCCCATGCATGCTCAATCGGATTCAAGTCTGGCGACTGAGCAGGCCAGGGCAGGACATTGATGTTAGCTGCGGCGAGAGTCTGTCTTACAACTCTTGCGGTGTGCGGTCGTGCATTATCATGCATTAACTGAAATAAGGGACCGATTTGCACTTGTAGAGGAACGATGACGTCTGATACAATCGTCTCAGCATAAATTTGGGCGTTGAGGTTGCCTCTGATCCAAATCAACTCAGTTCTTCCGCCGATCCAAATACCCGCCCATACCATGATGGTTCCACCACTATAAGGATGGACTTCCTGGCAGGATTTTAATCGCTGTTGGCGTCCAGGGGTTCTCCAGTGTCGTATACGTCTTGTATCCGGTCTCATACCAAAACGAGACTCATCAGAAAAGCACACGAAAGGCCATTGTTCTTCTGCCCAATTTCTGTGTTCAAGAGCCCATTGATATCGAATCCTACGATTGCACATTACTATAGGTGGTACCCGTAGCGGTCTTCGGGAATGAAGGTTCACTTCTGCAAGCGGTTTCTGACTGTTTGGTCGCTAATTAAGTTCCCTGAAGAGTGATGAAGCCTCACGGCTAACATCATGGCGGTTATTGTTGGAGCTCTTCGAGTTAAGATTTGAATGTATCGGTCTTGTCTCCGTGTGGTGCAGCGATACCGTCCTCCATGGCGCTCAGCCACGGTACCAGTGCTTCGGTAACGTGTCCAAAGTCGACTGATAACACTCTGACTTGTATTCAGAGCTAAAGCCACAGTACGTTGCCGGGAACCAGCTTCTATCATTCCCACGGCTCTGAGCATTTCTTCCCTGCTTAAATGACGTCGCCGCTCCATAATAACGTTGGTTTTAATCAGTAGTAGGGAAACAGTAGCACTAATAATGTCTTCAATGCGTTGTATGTTTTTATAGGGAAAATATTGACAGCTGATTTTCATCTTTTACTCGAATTTGATTCACAGTTCCTGATTCAAATTATGAAATGCACCAAAAAGGATCCATATAAATTTATAAAATCATAAATTTATTACAAAGCCACATCTCAATCTCAAGAAATCCGCATAAAAATGCTTGATCCCTAGACACTTTTGATGTGTGTATTTTGTGCTATATTTTTGTGTTCTATTGTGATTATTATTTTTGAATATTAACGGCTGTTTGTTTGTTTTTGAAAAATTTGTTCATTACTTCCGCGGATTATCCCCTACATACAAACTTAAAAACAATTTTACCTCTTTATAATATTAGTAGTATAGATATAGATAAATTAGATTTAGGTTGTTTATGATTGTTTATTTTTAATTTGATTTTCACTTCTGGTTCCTAAAAATATTATTAAACTTTGACCATTTTTAATGCTTTTTATAATGGTTTAAACTAAAACCGCATAGATTTTTAAACAATCGCGGCACGTTAAAAAACCACTTTTTTAGTGGTTGACAGACAACTTCATTATTTTGACATTAACTTTTTCTGATACCGATACCACTCCTACTTCTTAGCGATAGAGGCTTTTTAAATACAATATAACAAACCATTTACTAGAGACAACTAAGACCCATACATAAATACCTTAACCTAATATACATACTAATAACATTTTGTAAGTATACTAACTTAAAACTATGTTAGAACACGGTGTATTTCACTTGCACGTTCTTTTGTGCGTCCTTGTGGAATTAGTTAAAGTATAATTATATTATGTAGTATATCAACTACCTAGTGTCCACGACACAAGCTTTGCTTAGTGTGGTACTAGGTGGCGCTGTGTGTTAATGTCCAGCGATATTTATTATTTATTTATTTATTATAGTAGAGACAAGCCGAGAAATTTGTAATGTGATGTCGTAACAAACATATTTTTATGCGCTTACATTGCAAACGCTGGCTAAACCTTACGAGATAGATCAAATTTATGTACTACGGACTTGCATATCTTAAAAAAGATAAATAAAAAAGTCCGCGACAGCATATGTTATCTCCTAATGATAACCCACAGTAACCATTTTTATCATTTTCATTTTACAAAAAAAAATATGGGTTATTTACCAAGCTATTTTAAACGATACAGTATCATTCCTTATCCAATTAAATACATTAGATACGTTGTGCATTTAATGTAGATCTAAATTGCCCCTAACAGCATCTGATTTAAATGAATATTTTCGAAGATATTACAGATTTGAATATTGCGGGACGTAGCGTTTGCGGCGGTAACGGCCTCGAATCATTGTCAACTGAACATACGGAAGTATGCTTTGCCCCCATAATCGGGACTTGGGGCACCCCCCCGTTAGGTTAGTTAGGTTCCTTTAAACCCTGCACACGGAAATAGGGGCCCTGCGAAGCGGGGCTCCGTCGACTACGATTTTTAAGGGAATATAAAGTGTTTTAAGGTTAGGTTATAATAATCGGTATTTTTCAGGAATGGTACAATATCTTTTCATGAGAGTTGTACCACTGGGCAAGGGGGACCCCCTCCTTCCCTCCACACCGCGTAAGTTGACTACCATCGCATGCATATTTTATTGTAAGCAGTATGTTCATTTGACAATATTTCGAGATTTTACAATATCGCTACAGATATTACAATACAACATATTTGACAATTTTACGGTGACATATACAACGTTCACAGTTTTTCTGTAGTGTATTTAGAATCAGCATTGTACCCGTGCGAAGCCGGGGCGGGTCGCTAGTAATGTTATAATAAAAATAATAATAATAATAAAATTTATTTCAGACCATCGAGTCCATATTTAAAACATTACAATTTTTCATCGTTCATACATAAAACACACATATGAAAGAATACAAAAACATAGGTACATAAAATGAAAAGATACACACATACATGTCATTATAATGAGAATTTCATTTTAAATATCTAAATGACGCACGATGAGTGGTCATCCAGTGCCACATCATTAGACTGTCCATTCTGTCAGCCATGATAGCCACCAAGCTGTTAGAACTACCGCGCACTCGCCGCATCAGTGAGGCTCTTCGTGATCGCAGAAGAGCGTAAAAATCAGGCACGCCGTATTCCGCAAACATCCTTGATGCACTGCAGAAGCGCGGTAGTCCCAACAAAACTCTGAAGGCGTTATTATATTGGACTCGCAGAGCATTGTACGAGCTTTTTGTATAGCCGACCCATAGGGCGCAAGTGTACATAGTTTGGCAATACGCTCTAAAGAGTGTAATTTTTACCTCTTCTGTACAACGTGCAAACCTATGGGCCAGCATGTTACATCGAACTGCCAATGCTCTGCGCTCCCTCTCCAAGTCTTCATCATCAGACAGACTATCGGTGACCCAATGTCCCAGGTACTTGAACTTTGTCACCCTAGAGAGCTGAGCGCCCCCTAGTGTGTTATAAAGCAGAAGAGTTTGTTTGTTTGTTTGTTTGGTTGAACGCGCTAATCTCAGGAACTACTGGTTCAAATTGAAAAATTGTGTTGGATAGTCCATTTAGGCTATATAACATCACGATACGACGGAGCGGAGCAGAAATGAAAAATGTTGCAAAAACGGGGATCTTTTTCCTTTCGTTTTTCTATTTTATGTGACGCACACGAAGTTGCGTGGGTCAGCTATAGGCTGTAAATTATTTTAGAAACTTGAACACCTGATGCTGAACCGCAATAGACCAGCTAAACTATAAGAGATACAAATTTTACACCATAGCAAAAATAGTTCCACGTAATGAGTTTCTGCTGATAGAATAAATTTGAAGATCTGTAACACCTGATGTGGAACTCCAACAGCCCAGCCACACCATAACACATATAGGAATGACGTCTTAACAAAAGTTGTTCAGTCTGATGAGCACTCTCTGTTGACTTATAAAAATCGAAGATCTGATCTTCGACTGTTATTTTATACTCCCGTACCTCCACGCGGTGAAGGCGGTAACAGCTTAGGACTGATTTTCGATGACGATGATATAATTATCATTGATTGAGTTCTCAGCGTATTCGCACCATCTACTAACAAGTCTTTTGAAACGAGTGATGAACGTGATGCGCCACTAACTGCTGCTCGAGATTATCATACATTGCCCCGAACACGCACACAAAAAAATATTCATAATTAGTTAGAAAGTGAGAGAGAAAGAATTGCTGGAGTACGGCATGAAGAGACAGAAGAAAAGCGCAACGAACGTTTGAATTCTGATCGACTTCGACATTGTCCGAACAGAGCGTCGATATCATCTGAAGAATTGGATGTGTCTCAAGATATAACCGTAAGGCATGGCGACCTTCCTAGGGTTGATAAGGAACGTAGTGCATTTACGTATACTCCTATGATTTCTACTAATGGTACTGTCGCATTAACTTGACCTTAGGTTAGGGTGCCTGACGAAAATTTCTGACAATTCAACAAATATGTTCCCCTGTCATGACAATTAAGTACATATTTCATAAAATAAAGAAGAATGGGCACCGATATGGAAATGGGTATTTACCCTGAAGTCCAATAGACATAAGATATATACTATCTAAAAGAGTATTTTAACGAGAAGCTTTTTTGCTTAATAACTTTGCTAACCTTGATAACATTTTTGTGACAATTCGTAATCCGCTCGGAAATATGAACCTAAGTAGGTGACTAGTGTGGCACCAAAGTTAAGACTGTCTTTCCCACTAATTAAAGTTTCCTGGGTTGTCAATAGTAAGAACATAGAATCCATTAACATAGAACTCTTTATGAAGAACCTTTGCCAGTAACACGACTTTCGCCAATTTGTTGTCCGTTTGAAGTTATTGGCCTAAACAGGCGACTATTAGAGCACTGAAGTAAGGAGTTTTTGGGTGAAGAATGGCAATAAAATGTATACCATGGAGAAAGCGTTATAAGGACATTTTTTACTACAACATAACTTACACTAAATAATTCGCAGTTGTAGACCTAAATTGCTGACTATTTAGACACTGAAGTTTAGACTTTATCTGCAAACTATTATTAAAAATTGACACCATTAGATATAACTTTTTAAGGAGAATCTTTGCGTCTTACATGACTTTCGCTAATTCGTATTCCGTAAGGCGTTATTGACCTAAATAGGTGACTATTTAATCCATTAAAACAAAGTTATGACTTTCTGAAAATCAAAAGCAATTAGATATACATCATTAGATAGAGCTTTTCAAGGAAAACCCTTGCCATTGAACGACATGCGCCAATTTGTGTTCCGTTCTGAGTTATTTACCTAAATAGCTGACTAGTTGGACACTAATTAAAATTTTATTTACAACCAATTAAGAGTTTACGGGTAACTAATGGCCAAAAGATATCTAGCATTACATAAAACTTTGCAAAGAGAACTTTGCTACTAGCACCATTTCCTTTCTGTAGTCTGTTCGAAATTATTAACCAAAACGTGAGTCTAATTGGGCACCCAAATTAAGATTTTCTAGGTAACTAGTAGCAATAAGCTATACACCATTTGAAAGAGCTATTAAAAAAAGGAACTCTTACTATTGTAGAACTTTGGCTAATTCCTAGTCTGTTCGGTTTTTTTGATAGAACTAAGTAGTTGACTGGGTACCAAACTGTAGCTCTTCTCTGATTCTGAATCTAAAAACTCTGTCAAAGACAAGACATATTCTTTTTGAAGAGATAAATCTATTAATACGTATCTTAATACTATTGATCATTGGGGTAGAAATTGACTTACGACTTTGCTGTAATAGTAAAAAATGTTTATAATGTTATGCTCTGTCCAAATAATTTATTTCGGTTGACCGGCTTTTGAAAATTGCCCAATCTGGGTGATCTACTTTGTTTTGTTAATCTTTATTTTGTACGCAAAAAAATGTCAAATAGACGGATTGTCATCTATCGCATATTAAGGTCTGTCAATTTGGCGTTTATGAAATAGGCCCGGGAACTGTTGATTCTCCACCTTTCACAATAGTAGTATTGTGAAAGGATAGAATAGATGTGATATACTACATGTATTACTTTTTTGTTTGTAAATACATACTTATCCTACTAATATTATAAATGCGAAAGTTTGTTTGTATGGATGTATGGATGTATGGATGTTTGTTACTCTTTCACGCAAAAACTACTGAACGGATTTGGATGAAATTTTGCACACAGATGGTTTATAACCTGGATTAACACATAGGATACTTTTTATCCCGGTAGTAAGATCCCGTGGGACAATTTCAAACATCACGCGGGCGAAGCCGCTGGCAGAAGCTAGTTATACATATAAACATCCATGACTTGGAAAAAAATGTCCATGCTCATCACACAAACATTTGCTCCTACCGGGATTCGAACCCAGGACCCTAATAACGTAAGGCAACCTTACTACCACTACGCTATTTGGGTCGTCAAATGTAGATATATTAATATGTAGCTATATCAATGCTGGATAATTTCGTAATGTAGTCAACGGGACCGCATCGTGTGCAGGTACATATTAGTACATACTGAGCTCGCGTGTCGTTGCAGGAGCTGGCGGAGTTCGAGGGCGTGCCGCGCGGCCCGCAGCTCTCCGTGCAGGGTAAGCAGTAAGCACTGGCCACTGGACTCGCTGCACGCACTACACATCACTCCCGCACTTCTTCCGCCTCTCGGTACCTGACAAACACGAAAAACATTTACAACAAATCAAATACGAGAATCATGCAATGTACATTGTATGATTCTGATTTTAAGTTCGGGACTAGTGTATTGCGAGGCGAGTAAAAAAATGAAACCGACTTCTGAAAACACAAAAAAGTGAAAAATAACTTTAGC
Source organism: Xestia c-nigrum (assembly GCA_916618015.1). Classification (NCBI taxonomy): domain Eukaryota; kingdom Metazoa; phylum Arthropoda; class Insecta; order Lepidoptera; family Noctuidae; genus Xestia; species Xestia c-nigrum. The sequence goes on along the minus strand of OU745246.1, from coordinate 138,690 downwards.
TTCAGAAGTCGGTGGCAAAAAAATCAAACCAATCAAACAAAGGTCACCGACATTTGAAGCTAAAGTTATTTTTCACTTTTTTTTTGTTATGTTTCATATTTTGTTATTGGCCCCCGACGCCCGGTGCGTCTCCCGCGGCGGCTGGGGCGAGAGGCTCTCTCCCGCTCACGTTCCGCCACCTCCTTCGCTGGCCCATGATAATGTTTCACTTGTTACGTTTCATTTTTTGCAAAAAAGTTTTTACGTTTCAATTTTTAGTATTTCCATGCGCTTACCCCTTTACAGCGTACTGGCATGAGATTTCAGCAATCCTAGTCCATTTGCTATTATTTATTGAGGAGTTCCGTTACCTATCTCCGAAGTTCTTTATCAAATCGTCACCAAATTTGAGGGGGACCACTCCGAGAAAGTACTCTTCCGAAAACAATACAAATCGCTACATGTGTGCCTATAAAGTTTGAGGAGTTCTCTCTATTTCTCCAGGATCCCATCATCATATCCTGACTTGATGATTATGGAGCCACCTGTGAAGCATACCCTTTCAAACAAAATAAAAATATTCCACATCGGTCCAGCCATCTTCGAGTAATCGGGGAACATACATAAAAAAAATGATTCCGATGAATTGAACACCTCCTCCTTTTGGAAGTTGGTTAAAGAACGAGTTGAGTTACACTGACTATGGGTATTTTAGGAATTAAGCATGATTATTATAATAAAATTATACGTAATAGTGGACACATACTTTACCTTCCACCCTGACAAAAAAAACTAATCTTATAATATTGTTACGAGCTGGGTATGTCATCTTTGTATACCATGTTTTATGCGAATAAATATACTATTACAAAACTATTAATTTAATTACTACCGATTAAACAACACAATAACTTTATTAATCACAAAACAATTTAAACTTAAACACAAATACACTACAGTTCACTATTCGCTTAGATATTGCACTTGTAGTTCACTTCGATGCGCTTCGTTGTGTAGCCAAAACAAGACTGACGGTCGCGTTTTTTTTTTCGGAATGGTATCTCGCAGTTCAACCTAGAGAGGTTGTCGTCTGCTTAACCGGACACTGACGGTCTTTTTATATTCGTCAACAGATACACAAAAAATATCCACGAATATTCTAGAGGTGTGTAGAAACGCTTCACAAAAAAATATCCACAAAAAAACACTAACAAAAGAAACTGTTAGCAAAAAAAAAGATAATAAACTACTTGTACAAAACAAACAAATATGAACCGTATGCCGTAGGCGTACGGTCAAAATTCTAATGTCTTTTTATAAATAGGTCGCGAATTTGTACCTACCTAACTTTAAAAGTAATAATAATGGAAAGCACTCGAAATTCCAACGTACACGTGCCTTCATGTGCTTTCTCGAATGTTCTAGTAGGTCCGATGTAACAATATGCTTGCCTACAAAGTGTGCGTTTCACACAAGATTTAAATATCATCGTAGTTGTAGAATTTGGGGAGATATTTTATTGAAACTTTATTTTAAACAGTACTTCATGAAAGCTGAATCTACTTTGGCAAGCCTGAAGCCTGGCTGAATTAGTTGGTCCCTATTTCTAGTGTTATAGTGGTGTCTGTTACCTCTTTTACTGAATACATACTGATTTTTCCTGACGTACATGATTTTTCATAGATATACTCGTATTGACAAGGTACTGTCATGATATTAATTTCCTTAAACAGTTATCTTAGATAATCGCGTGTACGTAATTCATATATGGCTCTGAGGGGTCTTTTTTGCAGAATAAAAATAGACTCGATGTGTGCAGTCTGTCCCCATAGGTAGTAAAATACCGTATGACATAATACTTTTAAAATAGACCAGCCTCGCCGTATCAACATCAATAATTTGACAGACTTTTCTAACAGCATATGCAGCTGAGCTCAGCGGGCCTGCAAGACATGTTCCACTGAACATGTCTTGCAGGCCCCCAGCAGGACCCTAATGTAGCCTGTAGTCGAGCGTAATTCCCAAGGAGCTCGTTTTATTGACAATTCAAGTTTCTCTTGACTATGTCACAATCACTACTTTTGACATTTGGTAAAGCAAATCTTAAGCACTTAGGTTTCTTCCCATTCAGAAATTATTAGCGATAAACCAATTACGAACTTTTAGTAGGGCGTTATTCACGTCGTCAAGATTTGTAGCACGCCTGTGTCAGTCGTACAACGTCCTTTGGTGAGACCATGCTGATGGTCGTGTAGGATTTTCATCATCATCAGCCTATATGTTCCCACTGCTGGGACACGGCCTCCTCTCAATGAGAGGGAATGGGCTATAATCTACCACGCGGGCCCAGTGCGGATTGGTAGATGTCACATGTCTTCGATTTTTTGGTTCTAGGACATGCCGGTTTCCTCACGTTGTTTTCTTTCACCGTTTTGAGAGCAGCGATGATGACATAAATTACACAAAGTAATGCGCCTGTCTGGGTTCGAACCCACGACTTACTGTTCGTAAGTCGGAGCCGCCACCACTGGGCCACCGCTGCTCCCAGGATTGTAGGATTTTATTGGTGTTAAAATGGTAAAGTAATTGATTGACAATTGCTTTAACCTTTTATCAATTACTTTACCATTTTAACACTATTACGCATTATCTTTTCAAACACCTTGCTGAAAACCGGCAACACGGATACGGACACAGGCCTATAATTGTTGGTGTCTTTACTATCCCCGGATTTAAAAAGCGGTATGACTTTTCTGAATTTCATTAGATCCGGGAAGACCCGTTGATCCACACACAAATGATATAAATTTAAGCTAAATACGGTGGTACAGTCTCCATCAATTTAGGTACAAGCTTTGATAGATATACCTCATAGATCCACAGTTAATTAGATCTTGATTTGCTTAAAAGCTTTTTTTGTAATGGGGTTTACATGATGAAGGAGATCACCCAAATTGGGCTACTTTTAAGTGCCTGCCAACCGAAATATACGTATTATTTGGATAGACCATAACGTAATAAACATTTATATTATTACGTGTTAGTCATCATAAGTCAATTCACCGAGAAATTATTCAACTACATAAAAACTTTTTTGCAAAAAATATAACCGACTTCACACAAAAAAGTGAAAAATAACTTTAGCTTCAGAAGTCGTTGACCTTTGTTTGATTGATTTAGCTTTTTTGTCACCGACTTCTGAAGCTAAAGTTATTTTTCACTTTTTTGTGTGAAGTCGGTTATATTTTTTGCAAAAAAGTTTTTATTTTTCACTTTTTAGTGGTTCATATGTGCTTACCCTTTCACAGCGTAACGGCGTGATTTGTTTTGAACTGGTGTAAACAATAGAGAGACATGAGATTTCAGCGATCCCAGTACATTTGCTTCATTTATTGAGGAGTTCCCGTCGCCTATCTTCCGAAGTTCTTCGTCAGATCTTTACCGAATTGAAATGAGATCACTCCAAGAACGTACTCTTACTAAAACTACCCAAATCGCTTCTGGTGTGCCTATAAAATTTAAGGAATTCCCTCTTTTCTCCAGGATCCCATTAAATGGAACTTAACACATCTAACTGACAAAATCTGGGTGTATTGTACACTTCTGCGTACTCCCTCAGAGCATACAGGCGTGATGATACGTCACTATGTTACGTAAACAATAAACAACCAAGCGATTGCAGCAATTACTGCAGCTTTGCCGTGTAATTTTAAGGAGTTCCATTTATATCTCCGAAGATCAGCGTCAGATCTTAACCAAATTAAAATGGGACCACACGGGAAGCTTTCAAATAAAAAAAGAATCATTAAAATCGGTTCACCCAGTCGAAAGTTCTGAGGTAACAAACCCAAAAAAAAAAATACAAACGAATTGAGAACCTCCTCTTTTTGGAAGTCGGTTGAAAATATCTGAGATCACCCGGAATGTGGTAATATTTTTTTACCAGCGAAAGCGCAATAATTAAGAAAAATTAAAAGTAAGTTACGTTGCTATAGTTACAATTTTTTTTATTATTTTTTTTTTGATAGGCACTGTAATGTCTATGTAAGTGACTTGTGTACTGTTTTTCAGTCAATTCTGCTGGCGTCAAATATACTTCCTTGTCGCTTGAACCACTTATTTTAGGTTTTTCACTTGTTTTCAAGTTTTTTTGTTTATAATCTAAGGTTTTAACAATACACGTCAGTGATAAGAAAATGTCACGCAAAATAATTAAAAAAAAAGTACCTACGTACACCAAGAAGGTTCCGAGTGTTAGTTATTAACAATTTTAACGGGACATCTTCCATTATTGATTCAAATATGGAAAAGTTTTGATAGTTTGGGGGTCTGTACACACACACAATTATATGCTTATCTAGCTCAACACAGGACAGTTCGACACAATGTTCAACTGAGAGACCTACTATGTCATTACGTTGCTTATATTGAAAACTAGTTTTTATTAATATTAGGGAACCTCCACGAAGCATAGATACTTTTACGGTTAAAGCAGCTACCCACCATATAGTTTTTCCCTACTTTTCGAGCCATTAAAAGCCAATGTTCAGTAAAACAAATAATGTCAAACTTACTATTTTCTAAAAACAATTTAATTTCTAATAATTTGGAAGAAATGCCTTGGATATTTTGGTTGAATAATTTTAAGGTGTTCTGCTGAGGCCCTTTTTTACTAACTAATTGAGTGCAAGAAGATACCTTGCTGTTGGTAGGATTAACAAAAATATTGTTAATGGTACTTCTGTTGTCTCACTTTCTAGTTTAAATTCATATTAAAATTTGGAGTGAGGGCGGAGACACCCGTGCCATCCTCAGACAACAATACCCTATCACTAATAAACCCTAATTGAGAATTTTCCATGGTGACAGATGGATCCTCCCCAGTAAAATGTGTGTAAATATTTATAGCACTAGTGCTATATACATTTGTGCCAGTCACCTGTACATTAGTAGAATTACTAATTGTCGCAGTGTTAATAATATAACTAAACTTAGACATACTATTTATGTCTGTGTGAATACTATAAGCTAATGTCTACATCCAATAGGTAGATACACCTTACCCCGTGATGACTTAAGATTACCAACTATAGTGTTGGTATCCAGATACATAAGCCTGTCACTATAGTGACCTACTAAAAAGTGTACATGTTTATTCAACATTTATGTATATAATCGTTTTTCCTACTACTTAAACTTAACTTAACTTTAGACTTGGACAACAGGGTGAGTCCCTTGTCCACTGCGACCACATCTCTGTGCATACCCACCTCGGCTTTTAGAAAATATTCTCTGAGGCTGCACACCTCGCGGTTGTGGAGGGTCTTCGCATTTAAAAAGCGTCGAGACCCGCACTTCCGCGGGATGTACAGTCTCATCATCGATGACCGTGGGTGATGCATCCGGTTTTCGGTCAGCAGTGTACGAATACTTCAATCCAGGGCGTCAAGTTCAGCCTGAGTCCATTTGAGTATGCCGAAAAAGTACATTCAAACCGGCATGACCCAACCGTTGAAGGCGCGCACCTTGTTCCCACCTGAAAGAAGGTATTAACCTTCTTTAGGCGACCGAAGAAGCGCTCTCTCAACGATTGCTTCATGTCAGTAACGTTAATGCCTAACGCTTCCGACATACCAAATAATTATAGCTCTCGGATGAGGGAAGAGATCTTAGGTGTATGGAATCGGTAACGGAATCAGTAACGGACGAACTGCTCTGGCTAAATCTAAGGGTGTTATTAGAATTGGTGCCATTTCTGAAATAGGTTCACATAATTCCTCTACAACAGAAGGGTTGGATCGTGGTGGGTTTGCATCAATAGCTTGTACCGCGGTTTGTACCGGAGTTAAGATGATACGGTTGCTCAGTACCTCTGAGCGCAGCCTATCAAGCGCGGCGCCGTCCAACAAGACCGCACTTGATCCGATAGTCGTTGAGCTGAGGCGTTGACAGTTGGTTCAAGATCCTGAAACAGAGACAGCATCCTAACACGGTACGCAGTGAGGTTAGTCCCCCCCTCTGTAGACCCGTAGTATGCGCGCATGACGTTCTCGTTCATTAGTTGAGTCCATTTCATGCGCTGCACACAACCACCGGTAGCGGGGACCCGGCTCGGAGCCTATTGGTCCCTAAGTCCTAAGCTCTTCGGTGGCCGGCCTCTCCCCGCACGACGTACAGTTGTTGGCGACGTCGGGGGAGAGAAATATTTGTCACTTGAGCTCGATGCAACTGCCGCAACCGGTGACACTGGTGATCCGGGGTCCGGTGGCGGCGAGGCGGAGCTGAGCGACGAGTCCGGGGATGGAAAAAGTGCGCGTCGGCAGCTCTCGTGATCATTTTTAACCGACTTCCAAAAAGGAGGAGGTTCTCTATTCGACTGTATGTATTTTTTTATTTTTTTATGTATGTTCACCGATTACTCGAAGACGCCTGAACCGATTTGAAAAATTCTTTTTTTGTTTGAAAGGGTATACTTCCAAGTTGGTCCCATAGAAATATTGTCATGATCTGATCACGAACTTCGGAGATATGGAACGGAACTCTTCAATAATAGACAGCAAATCTGTCGTGATTGCTGCAATCGCTTGGATGTTTATTGTTTACACAACATCATAACATAACATCACGCCTGTATGCTCTGAGGGGGTACGCAGATGTGTACAGTATACCCATATTTCGACAGTTAGGTATGTGAACTCTTCAAATTTTATATGAAAACGTGTTGCGATTTTGGTATTTTCTACAACAAGTGAAGCATTTGCGTTTGATAAGAACCATACTACCATCAGATCTGATGATGAAGCCAAGAGTCACGGAACTCCATAATGAAACAATGTACCCTAGTCGTGTTTGGGTTTGTTAACGGGCATAACTCCGTCGCTTGCCAACCGATTTGGAATTTTTTTTTTGTTGGAAAGGATATTCTTCCCAAATGGTCCCATAGCCACCAAGTCGGGATCTGATGATGGAATCTTGGCGAAATCGAGGGAACTCTTCAAATTTTATATGAAAACGTGTTGCGATTTTGGTATTTTCTACAACAAGTGAAGCATTTGCGTTTGATAAGAACCATTCTACCATCAGATCTGATGATGCAGCCAAGAGTCACGGAACTCCATAATGAAACAATGTACCCTAGTCGTGTTTGGGCTTGTTGTAATTGTAACGGTATGCACTTTTCATGTATGTCAAGCACATGTGAACCACTAAAAAGTGAAAAATAAAAACTTTTTTGCAAAAAATAAAACCGACTTCAAAAAAAAACAAAAAAGTGAAAAATAACTTTAGCTTCTGAAGTCGGTGACAAAAAAACTAAAGCAATGAAACAAAGGTCACCGACTTCAGAAGCTAAAGTAATTTTTTACTTTTTTGTTTTTTTTTTGAAGTCGGTTTTATTTTTTGCAAAAAAGTTTTTATTTTTCATGTTTAAATAAACATCTCATTATTCATCGTTTTTCCAAATGTTCGAGTTTTGACGTCTTTGACAGACGTCATTGGTCGTAGTGAAACACATTTTCATCTTTTCGATGTTTTGGTTTGCTTTCCGGTTTTTTTTTCAATTGTCTTTTTTAAACTTTCACGATCAGAACACATTATAAAACTTAAGAAGACGGGTATTTATCGCGAGTGAGGGTAGTTGAATAAACGCCTTCACTTTGCTGTCGCGGTACCTCCAGTACTTCAGTCTCCCCGCGACCACGGCTGGTGCAATCCGGTCGAAACGTCGGCATTAAATTAAAGGTAAATTCGCGATAAATACCCGTCTTCTTAAGTTTTTTTCAATTAATTAATATTTGAGTGGTTTCAAAACTTTATTAGAACTATTGTAAAAGCGTTTTGTATAAAAAAAAACCAATAGAATATATGAAAATAAAATGAAGATGATATTTTTGAGCGATAAGCTATATGTCCCGCAACCTTCACCAGGTCATCGGTCCACCTAAGGTCTCTAGTGTTATGTCATTACTTGGTTTTTTAGATCCATTTGTTTCACTGTTGATAATTTTCCTAACCATCTTTATTTTGTTATCGGCTGATATATTTTTTTATCTTGTTGCTTATGAAAAAGTACTTCGCTATCTTGTAAGAGTGTTTAAAAATGTTTGAGTACGTAGCAACATAATTACTAAAAGTTTATGTGTTGTTGTAAGGCTTGAGGCCGTACAGCTCAAAGAATCGTTCCCTACTTTTCCTGATAATTATTAGTTTACAACCAGTTACAAGTTTTGCTAAAGCATCTTCCATTACTGACTCAAATATAGAGTAGTTCAGGTTATTATGTAGTCTGTAAACGCACACTGTTACATGCTTATACAACGTGTAACGGAAAGGGTATATCCATCCTTAACCACTAAAGATAACAGCTGGTATAGAATCACTATACGAAGTTTCAGCTTAAAATAAGATACTCAAAAAATTGATACCAAAATTTTGGTATCGTAAGATTCTGAAGTTCAAATCATAACAAACGTGTCACTTCACCACGTAGGTCAATAACTTTGCACGTTACTCGCACACATCACTCTCTCTCTCTCTAATAAAGAAATAAATAAATCTCTTCCGTAATCCTGCGCGCCTAGTACCGTCAAGTAGCCTAGAAGGCGGTGTTCTTTGTCGGCGCGCACTGACGAGATCACAAGGGCCGCCGCGCGGCGGCCTCTTTTAGCAAAAGTGCGCGGTGCCTCAGAATAGAAAACTTACCTACTTTACCGTGATATAAAAATTATTAATGCGTAATTATTGATTTACTTATTTACAGTTTACTCGTTAATTTCAAGCAAGTAATTTCACGTAAAAACTGAGATAACAAAAGTTACGTAACAAAAATTCGAAACAAAGTTTAGATAAGTAAGCTAGTTTTATCCTATTATTTATTACCGAGTAAACAGTAAAATCTTAAAGCTTCGTTTTATCAAATTGACTTACATTTTAAAGATGGGGTTCGATATCGTGACCTTGGTATTGTATGCACAAGGCCGCTCGCTTGTTCATGGATTCTTGGACATTCTGTAGCATTTGTGGTGTTACCGTCGTGAAAGCGGCCTCAATGCGCACTTTCATTGGATCCACTGTATCACACGGCACTGCGTACACTACGTTTTTAATGTACCCCCACAAAAAAAAGTCCAACGGCGTATGGTCTGGGGACCGCGGAGGCCCAGTTTGGTGCAGACGATGTACCATCCGACTAAAGCACGCCAACGAAGGCAGCTGTCGACGCTCAGCATCTGGTCTACCCTAGATAAAGCGTTCATGGTACAGTTCTCGGGCAGCACGCAAATTACTATGTTCTGCTCCGACACACAGTATCATTTCGTAATATTCGGTATTACTAAATGAAATTTTGCAAACCCAACAATAACAAACACAACAACAAAAAAAACACAACTAAAACGATAACTTAACAACAATAACAACGAAACCAAAGTCAATTTTTAAATTCAAGGTAGCCGTACTGAAATGATGCGCGAATCACAAGTATGGAAACGGTATGCACCACACGCGGAACACTTGACGACTGACGAGCAAACAATGCAAAAAAAACCTCCTATTCCCTACTATCCTGCTAATAGGGTAGCTGTCCCATTTAGTGTTTACCACTATTAAAAATTATTGTTTTACATCCTAATAAAAATTTCAACTAAACACCAATAATTAGAAATGTCCGCAAAAATAAAATAAGAGTTAACTACATAAATCAAATTCAAAATTGAAAAATCATTAATTTCAATCAATTAGACATGATAATAAACATGAAGATCTGTGATACGTTTTTTTATTTCAGAATCTGAACCCCGGAGCTTTTATTTCAAAATAACATAAATACTTAATAATCTTTGATAAAAATAATAACATTATCCGAGTTATTCTGAATCTGATCAGAAGTATTATTTACCAGGAGTAAGGAGTAATTTAAACTGCAGGGACTGCAATTGGTTCACATACCCTAAATCGTACGATAGTGTGTCTAACGTCTGTCTATGTGTGTCTAACGTCGAAATTAGGGTTATGTGAGGGAAAGATTTTCAATTCGCAATAACAATATTCTCGTTACTCATGCGGTCCTAGTACTTTTATTAATTTCTTTCCGCAGCTAGATACAGTTTTGCGCATTTTTTTATTGACTTTGATATAAAAACTGCGCTTGGCCAGTAAAAAAGACTTATCAAAGTAGCTCGTAGAAAATGTATTAACTTCTTGTTAATAGTTTTCGTAACCTTATTTTTAAAATTATGAACGGAACCCACTGTGATTTTATTTGTACTAGGAATTGCATAAGTTGCATAGAGGTGGTGTTTTGGGTTCGGTTGGACAAATTACTGTTACTAAATCCTTTTTCTATTCTTAATTCTAATAATGAATAACAGATGCATGTAACGATTTTTGTGATCAATTCAATCAATGGCGCAAGATGACGTTTTTTCGAATCGATTCGTTTTAATCTGATCTTCAAGCAAATTGATTCAATAGTAAGGTTAATCAGATCTCCTGGATCTTATGTGTGAAAAATATTATGATAAGGGTGCATACTTTAGTTATACGAGTTATAGCTGTATTTTAATAAATTATCGCACGGCGTCTTATTCTGTATTGTGATATTGTTCTCATTGTGATTTTAACCGACGATTTTACGTTATTTTGAATATCGGTTCTAGTGCACGGTGTTCGGTCTGTGAATTGTTATTAAATTAGGTATTTACTGTTTTGAAGTTACGATAGCAGATATTAATTAATTCATTAACTTTCAGCGAAGTTGACACAATAGTTAAACAATGGCGTCTGACCGTTACGGCCAGGCTTGACAGATCAAGGGTTAACTACATAATAATCTTCAAAAGAAAAACTACGTAAAAATAAACAAGTGTGTAAATGATACGACGTGACAATGAAAGCACGTATTAAATATTGTTACGTTAAATTTAGATAATTAGACAAATTAATTTTAGCTTGTTCTCGAACATAATTTAGATTATGTTCGAGAACAAGCTAAAATTAATTTAAGAAAAGTCATTCAAATTATTTTGTTAGAAAAAAATAAACATGCGGAACCCTCGTTTCAAAAGTATCAGGAGTAAGAGGTTTATTTTTACTTGCAAATAGTTCGCTGACACCGATCAGCTGATTTAGTGCTAGTGATGTGTTTATTGCAATTTGAAAAGTTTGGTTTCTGGTATCAATGTATTTAAAAAATTCATAACTTCCGAACATGTAGAGATAGGGTTAAAAAACCCTTGCCTTATCGTTTGTTACCATCCAAAGAAGCCGTGCCTTTCGTATGTATATACCCTTTCCGTTACAGGTTGTATAGCTCAACACAAGACAATTCAATGCTATGTTCAACCGATAAATCGACAATATAATTACGAGACTTAAATTTAACCCAATTTTTAACTAAGATTAATGAACCCCGCTCACACTATAATTCTTATAATTCAATTTGCTTTTCGTAACCCTTCATCCAACGTTCAGTTATACAGATAATATCAAACTTGGTATTTTCTGAAAATAGTTCGTTTTCTAATTGTGTGGAAGAAAAATATAAATGCCCTGAATATTCTGATGTAGGTAATAATGTAAAGGAATTCTGCTCAACCTCTTTTTGACAATTAATTAATTGAGAGCTAGATGATACGTGGCGTGTCCGTGTGTGTATGTGTGTGTGTGTGGCATCGTAGCTGCCGAACGGATGACCCGATTTTGATTTGTTTTTTTTTTTTAAAGGTGTATTAGTCGGGAGTGTTCTTGGCTATGTTTAATAAAATCATCCCAAGATGGCCGCCGCCCGCCATGGGATCTGGAGACGATAGTCCTCGCGCGCCTGTACGACTGACGCGCGGAGGCACTACGCCGGGGGGAAACTCCGCTGCCGCGGCAACTTGCCGCTCAGCGGACTGACCTCCGGCGCGATCTCATGGCGACATGGAGAAAACGACTGTCGCAACCCCGTGCAGGGCACGCCACGATAGTGGCGGTAAGTCACCTCTTTGAGGAGTGGCTGGAGAGGCGCCACGGCGTCTCACCTTCCGCCTGACGCAGGTCCTCACCGGACACGGATGTTTCGGGAGGTACCTGCACCGAATCAGGCGGGAGGATGGGTGTCTCCACTGTGAGGACCGACCGTAGGACACGGTGGAGCACACGGTGGAAGTCTGCCCTGCGTGGGCGGAGCATCGCCGTGTCCTCGTAGTGGCGATCGGCGGCGGCGACCTGTCGCGTCTGGCCCTGGTTCAATCCATGGTCCGGAGCGAGACGGAATGGGAAGCCGTCACCTCCTTCTGCGAAGCAGTCATGCTAGCGAAGGAGGTGGCGGAACGAGAGAGGGAGAGAGCCTCTCTTCCCGGCGGCCGCGGGAGACGCACCGGGCGTCGGGGGCCACGTGGTGGCTACCGGCCACCGTAGATGCGGGCCTGTGGACGGTTGGCTATGGGCTAGCTAGCCGTCCGTCCGTCTAACGATGACGACAGGCCGTGTCGACGGCGCGTTCGTGTTCCACGCGCGCCTCAAAGAGATGTCAGCATAAGGAGAGGGGGCCGCAAGGGCCGAAGCCTGTCGGGGTTGTGGGCCTGTTCAAAAGAGATACAGCGGCCCCGGAACATAAAGGGCGAGGAAGGAACATGGATTTGTTTTAGCCAGTAAGAGTCTGACACTCCCTCCCGCTCCGCCCAGAGTGGGAGAAGTCATTTGATGATTTCCCAACCCATCCCAAAAAAAGGCTATCTACAAGACCTCTTTTGACTCTAACAGGTTCAAAAGATTTTACTTGTTGTACGAGTAGTACCTTACTAAGTTTGTTGGTAAGATAGTCAATCTGATATTTGTAAAGCATGTAAGCCTCGTTAGTAAATTTGGTTTTGAAAGTCTTTAGTTGCGTCTGTTCTTACGGAATTTATTTTATCTTTCATGTCGGTTGATTGTATGTACCTCCTGTATAAATGAGTGGTAATGTGTAGTTAGTCTGGTCGGTCCTAACTTGCATGTTAATAGGTCTGGTCAAGCATGCAACAAGTAAACTAACATGCAATATGCAGCAGCGGGGCTCCCGAAGCCCCACGCAAGCTTACCGTCGCCGATGGTTTTTATGCTCACCACCGAAGTTTCGGCTTGCTGCCGACGCCGGCCTCTCGGAGCCGCGGAGGTGATGAATAGAACCACCTGCTCCCCAGCTCGCGGGCCGCCTCACCCCTCCGCACCTACGTGGGCTTAAATTAAACACTAGGGGTAGGGCAGACAAGATTACGTGGAGTTGGTTCCGGAGCTATTAGTTTCTGTATATTGACTTATTATGACAATATTTTAATTTCAAATTAAGATTTAAAATGCAATTGTATAGAAATGGCATTAATGAAATTCGGCCAAGTGCAATTATAGCAAAAATCCTGTAAGTAAACGTTATTCTCCCACAAATCTTTGTACAACTAACGACTCCATAATAGTAAAAAGAAACAGTATGCTATATTCTACAGCACAAAACCCCTGCGGGGCTAGCCACGACAGGGATTTGTGTGAAGTGCCTAACTTGTACCAGTGTGTGGAGAAGGTAATGTGTCGGTCATGTTGCAGACTTGATTGAGGACGGGTTCGAGACGAGCCCGGCGTGGTTCTTCGGGCTGGTGGCGGAGTGCGGCGGTGCCATCGTTGGGCACGCGCTGTGCAGCCGCGCCTACTCATCGTGGACGCGCCGCGCCTTCTACGTGGAGGACCTGTTCGTGCGGCCGGTAGCGCGCCGCCGCGGCGTCGGCCTGTGCCTGCTGCGGGAGCTCTGCCGGGTGCGTGTCCGCGCCCCACACCCTACTGCTGTCCTGTGAGCGCACGGCGCCGGCGGAGGTATTAACGTTCACCACGCGTTGCAGATGGCGGTGGTGGAGGGCGTACACCGCGTCGACTGGCACGTGCTGGAGGACAACGCGCCCGCCGTCGGCTTCTACTCGCGGCTGGGCGCGCGCGACCTGCGCGTCACCGAGGGCCGCGCTGCCATGCGTCTCGACCGGCCGCACATCGAGCGCCTCGCGAACGAACAACCCTGACTCCGCCAGTTCGCTACATTCAAACAAGAAATGTTCGAAAACTTAAAGTTTTATAGTATATGACTTTTTATCAGTACGTCAACTTCGTGGAAATGTACTTGCTAAGTGAAATAACCTAACATATTCAAATATTATATATTTTGCACTTTGTCAAAGCATGTTGTTTACTTACGTACTCGCGAACTACTACTCGTACTTACGTACTACGTACTTACTCGAAAAATGCCTCCTTGCGAGGTGGCACATCATGTGAACAACTGAACACCACATCTGTATCGTATTTACACCGTTTGAAGGTCTCAGCAGCCGCAACAGTAGTGCCAGCTTTGCCCGCCGTGCTAGCTAAATGAGATGGCGCAAGACACACGTTGCATCCCACACTAAAGGCCTGGCTACCTTGCAAGACACCAACGTCATCCCTGGTCTCATCCAATATTTACATACTAACAGTCTTATTCATTAAAATAGGTTTATTAGCTTGTTATAATGAGAAATCCAAAAAGCATTATTAATGAAGGTTCAATAACGCTAAACAGCTTTGTGAGTACTCAATAACTACTTAAAACGGGGTCGACTCTACTATAAACCTTTAATAAACAGAAAAACGGCCGACAAAATTACTAATTAATTCATAAGCGATTAATTATGAAGTTGGGTGTGGACTCAGGCTCCTACACTTTTATAAGCGACGCTCATGGGACGTCAAGCTGGTTAGACCATTGTTTAGTCACAAAGTCTGCATTTAATGCTGTCATTGATGTTAGTATAAACTATGAAACACTGTGGTCTGATCACTATCCTCTACACCTGGAATGTAAATTTGACGCCATTACTCCGATATTATCCAACTTGTATGATGCAAATCAATATGATGTAAATTGAGAAATAAGGTGGGGCAATAAGAATTTGAGTCAAACACATGAATATAGGGAATATTGTCATAAGCTATTAAGATTAATTGATTTTCCACATGATTTTATTTTGTGTGGGGGCAAAATATGTTGTAACCAGAGTCATAAACATTTACTGGATGAAATGTATTGTAATATAGTGGCCGCCCTACGTGAATCTGCGAAGGTTACATATCGGGGAAATAGGCAACACAGAAGTAAATGTGTAATGGGGTGAAACAGACATGTGAGTGAAGCTCACGGGACGGCCAAGCTTATGTTTCGGGACTGGGTTGATCATGGCAAGCCGAAAACAGGGTTAATATATGATACGATGCGCGAAAGTAGATTTTTAAATCACGCCTGAAGTGGTGTCAAGATCATAAAGAACTAATTAAAATGGATAGGTTAGCGACACTATGTTCAGAAAAGAATTTCTCTGGTTTTTGGAAAGACACTAGAAAATTGAACTTTAAGCTTTTAGCTTTTATAGCTAGCAAAGAAATAGCCCTCAAGGCATATCATGGCTATGTTGCATCAGTACTGCGATACGGCCTCGTGATATGGGGAAATTCAGTAGATGTGAATAGAGCATTCATTGCACAGAAAAAAATGTGTCAGAGCTGTGTATGGTGCAGAATATTTAGACCATTGTAAGCCATTGTTTAAAGCGCTAAAAATTCTTCCACTTCCTTGCCTATATATTTTTGAGCTATGTATGTTTGTAAAAAGGTATTCACACATGTTTCCGTTGTATGAGCACATTTTTAAAAGAGTAAAAAGCAGAAGCCCAAATAAATTACTTGCACCTAGCCAGAGACTACATTTGTATAGCAGGAATTCCAATTGTATGGCGATTAAAATATTTAATAATTTACCTGCACGTATCAGAGTGCTGCCCATTAATAAATTCAAGAAAGCAATATTTCTCTGGCTTTTAGACAACTGCTTCTACTCGGTTAATGAATTTTTAAATTATAAATTTTGACATTATTTTTATCACCTATTGACATTGTATTGCTCATTTTTGATTTTATATTTATATTTTTAATCATTTGACCATTTGACATTGTGTAACTACTAAATTTTGACATTTTATTCATACTTTGTCACTTTGTAAGTTAATTTAATTTTAATATTTCTACACCGGTAACGGTAGTGTATGTGAAACTGACTAATTTTAAGATCTTAATGTACCATATACTCAGAAATAAATATATCTTATCTTATCTTATCTTAAGCCTGACCTGCCCGTGAGTATTGAGAGTCATTCGGATCCTGGGAACATAGCGAATACATTTAAGGACCACTTTTTTGTTAGGTCACCGCTTGGTCCGTCTGTGTCGATGCTTAATACTGGGCCCCAGGGTGTGGAGTTCAACCTAACAATTTCAGCAAAAGTAGTGGCTCAAGCTATTCGACAAATGGGAAGAGGAAAGTCTCCTGGCCATGATGGTCTTGAAGTGCCGGACCTCATATCGCACGAGTACTAGCTATATTTTATTCGTTATGTATGAGTCACTCTTACTTGCCGGAACAGTTAATGAAAACAATTGTAGTGCCCATAGTTAAAAATATAACGGGAGACATCTCCGACAAAAATAATTATAGGCTATCTTTAGCTACCGTGGTGGCAAAGGTGTGTGACAGCTTGCTGGATGCACAATTGGCTGAATCAATACTTTTGCATGATAATCAATTCGGTTTTAGATCTCAGCTGTCGACGGAAAGTGCCATATTGTGCATGAAGCATGCTGTCAGATACTATAGGTACCTAGAAGTAGGGCTACCGTCGGAACTTGTGAATATCTTAAAGTACTGGTATAGCAACCAAGGTAATATGTACAGTGGGCGGGCACCCTATCAGATCCATATAAGTTGGATTGTGGCGTTAGACAGGGTGGCTCGAGCTCTGCCCGGCTTTTTAATTTGTATATTAATGCCCTAATCGAGGAGCTCAGTGGCCAGCGGGTCGGTTGTCGCATAGATGATGTGTGAGTAAATAATATTAGCTATGCAGACGACATGGTGCTGCTGAGCGCCTCGGTTTGCGGCATTAGGAAATTGCTACCTATGAAAATTATGCAGATGGTCATGGCTTGAAGTATAATGTGAAGAAAAGCGAATATATTGTCTTTAGGGCTGGTACTAGGTGTCCCACTAGCGTGCCCCTATAAAGTAAATATAAATATAAATGTCGCCAAACATTACACACAGCGCCGTCTAGTGCCACACTAAGCAAGGCTTGTGTCGTGGTCACCAGACAGTTGATATATTACACATATACTTTTTTTTTGTAAATACATACTTATTATACATATAAACATCCATGACTCGGAAACAAATGTCCATGTTCATCACACAAACATTTGCTCCTACCGGGATTCGAACCCGGGACCCTAAGAACCTAAGGCAGCCACACTACCGCTGCTCCGTTCGGGTCGGGTTGTATGGATGAGTTGGCTAGGGTACGACAGTTCAGATACCTCGGTCATCTAGTTACCGAGGACCTTAAGGATGACATTGACATTGAACGTGAACGTAGGGCACTGTCCGTAAGAGTAAACATGATTGCTCGCAGGTTTGTCCGATGTACAAATGAGGTCAAAATCACTCTCTTCAGAGCCTTCTGTACATCTTTTTATACCTGCAACCCATACTCGTGGGCAGTCTATACTCATGAAGCGTACAGTGCCCTACGGGTACAATACAATAATGCGCTTAGGACGATGTTGCGGCTGCCCCGCCACTGCAGTGCATCTCGTATGTTTTGGGAGGCGCGCATCGATTGCTTCGACGCTACTCTGCGCAGGCGGTGCGCATCAATGCTGAGCAGAGTACGGGCTAGTCGCAACAGCGTTTTAAAGATGATAGCCAGTAGACTTGACTGTCTGTACCTGAATCGATGTATTAATGCTCACATGAGTACTAACACTATAATAGCTATAAGTTATTGTGCTACTAACAAAAGTGGATCTTAGTTATCTGTAATAAACGTTTATTATTATTTATTAAAATGTGCAACAGCTGATTTTAATGTAATTAATAATACCTTTTTTGTTTAGGATGGGAAATCATCAAATGACTTCTCCCACTCTGGGCGGAGCGGGAGGGAGTGTCAGACTTTTACTGACTAAAACCCATCCATGTTCCTTCCTCGCCCTTTATGTTTTGGGGCTGCGGTATCTCTTTCGAACAGGCCCGCAACCCCGGCAGGCTTCGGCCCTTGCGGGCTCCTCCCTTTACATACAATTTTAAAACCTACTTGCCAACTTAACCTAACCAATAAAACACGTACATTATAAAAAAACAACATTAATTCCAATTCAATTTTTCCAATTCAATTTATTCAAGAACAATTTATTTTATGTTTGAAATCTTAATCTAAAAATAAATGAATAACAAAATATACGTAAAATTAACCTAACCTAACACAAAATTATAGAAAATATTACAAAAATTAGAAAAATAAAAACAATACAAAGAAATCAATACTAATAAAAATTCAAAAACATTACGCCTACTTAATAAAAAAATAACAACATAACATTACTATCTATTATTACCCAGTCTCACATAAACTGAATCTATAAAATTAAGAAGGGGATATGTCATCGTCTATCGAATACAGACATTTCTCCAATAGGAATGCTTTGAGTCTTGACTTAAATGAGCTTTCATAAATTATAGTTTTTAAGTCCAATGGCAACCTGTTAATAATCCGCACTGCTTGATATTGAGCACTGTTGTAGTCTATGGTTAAAAATATAATGTTATTGTCTATGGAATGACGAAGCACTCTTTCGCTTTCCATATTCAACCTGAATCATGTCGTGTACAGTCATACAGTGCTAATTAAATATTATCTTTGAGTCTAAGGCAGTTTACTTTGATATTAAAGCAATCCCGACCGAACCCCAAACATGGTGTCAGAATTGGTGTCATATTAAAATAAAAGGAAAACGAAAAAGCCAATAAAAGTCGAGAAAACTGTAAGTAAAAAAGTCAAGTCATCCAAGTCACCAACATGGCGGACAAAGCGTTCTTTGTGCAATTGAAACCGTTTATCATACAAAATGGCGATAACGTGGCAGAAAAATGGAAAAAATGGAAACTTAGATTTGAAATTTTTATGGATGCTAATGATTTATCAAAAGTAACGGATTCGAAAAGGACAGCAATTTTCCTAAATGCTATTGGTGATGACGGAATAGAAATTTTTAATAGTTTCAATATAGATCGAAATACAACAAAGTTAGATGACATCCTAAAGAAATTCGACGAAAAATTCAGTCCTCTTTTAAACATAACAGTAGAAAGGTATAATTTTTTCACAAGAGTCCAAAAAACCGAAGAATCTTTGGATGAATATTTGACCATATTGAACAACCAGGCTACCACATGTGAATTTGGTAATTTGAAAGAAGAATTGATCAAGGACATGCTCGTAATAGGCATGATTAGCACACACATAAAAGAAAGACTCTTACAGGAAGAAAATCTTACAGTTGAAAAGGTGATGAAAATAGCAAAAAGTCTAGAATTGTCTCAAGAAAGATCAAATAAATTAAACAACCAAGAAATTAAAAAGGAGAATATTCAAGGGATCAAAGAGCAAAAACAAAATTATAAAAATAGAAGTCGAACACCCTACCGAAGTAATTCGAGACATCATAAAAATAGTCATGGGAGAAACAATAGTCATGGAAGAAATCAGTCAAGCAACAGGAATAAATCATCAGACAGGAATTGTACCAGATGTGGACAAATTCACAGATATAAATGCCCAGCACAGGAAAAAACCTGTAATAATTGTAAAAAACAAGGACACTTTGCTAAATTTTGTTTTTTCAGGAAATCAGACCATAAAGACAATTAGTGCCAAATTTAGGTACATGTATTCTTAACTGTAAATTTGAAAACGGAATAACCACAAAACTCTATTTTGTTATTGTTGAATGTGAATGTAAAACAATATTGGGTTGGAATTCATGTGAAAAATTAGGTATTGTGAAAAGAATATATGGAATCCAGCAAAGGTCAGTACAAGAAATTATTTCCAAGTTTGCTAAAACATTCGAGGGTCTAGGTTGTCTACCATATAAAGCTCATCTAGACATTGATAGTAGTGTTCCACCTAAAGTCTGCCCAGTCAGAAGAATACCTTATTCATTAGAGAAACGTCTTAAAGAAGAATTAGAATATATGGAAGAACTACAGGTCATAGAAAAAGTCGATAAGCCAACTAAATGGGTAAACTCAATTGTCTTAGTCGAAAAACCAAATGGTAAACTGAGAATATGTCTTGATCCTAGAAACTTAAACACGGCTATTAAACGTCCTCATTTCCCGTATCCAACATTCAATGATCTTAGATCTAAAGTTGCAGGTGCATCAATTTTTTCAAAATTAGATGCAAGTTCAGGCTATTGGACTAATGTTTAGACGAGGAAAGTAGTGAACTTTGTACGTTCAACACTCCATACGGTCGATACAAATTTCTAAGACTGCCATACGGAATCAACTCTAGTGGTGAAATTTTCCATAGGACAATGAATCAATTATACGGAGATTTAACAGGTATAATTATATTTGTAGACGATATACTTGTTTATGGGTCTACTATTGAAGAGCACAATGAAAGACTAGAATCGTTATTCAAACGAGCGTCGGAAGTCAATTTGAAGTTCAATAAATCCAAATGTCATTTTGGTTTGTCTGAAATATGCTATGTAGGACACATTTTCAATAAAAAAGGTGTATCACCTGACCAATCAAAAGTAGAAGCAATTTCGAAAATGCCAAGTCCAAGTAATGTCAAAGAACTGCAAAGATTTTTAGGAATGGTCAATTATTTAGGTTCCTATATACCAAATCTCGCAGAAGAAACTTCTTTGCTGAGAGAATTGCTCAAAAAACATAATCAGTGGCAATGGTTAGAACAACATGAAACACAATTCAAAAAATTAAAGTCAATGTTATGTCAATATCCAGTCTTAGTCCATTATGATATGAAAAAACCAATTAGATTGTCAGTCGATTCGTCACAAAATGCAGTAGGTGCAGTTATTTTACATGACAAAAATCCGATTGCTTATGCTTCAAAGTCATTAAACAAAAGTCAAATTAATTATGCACAGATTGAAAAAGAACTATATGCTATAGTATTTGGGTGTAAAAAATTCCACCAATACATATATGGAAAACCTATTCAAGTTGAAACAGATCACCAACCTTTAGTCACATTATTCAAAAAACCCTTGTCAGAAGTACCAACAAGATTACAACGTATGATGATCACTTTACAAGCTTATAATCTTATTGTGTCTTATACAAAAGGATCAGAGATGTATGTTTCTGATACATTATCTCGTGCTCCAGTCAAAGATGATAAATTTAACCAAGAATTAGTCAGTTTGGAAGATTTAGATTCAAATATTAATATTCACATAAATTTGTTAACCTCTAATTTAGCCATTTCTCCAGAAAAACTTGAGAAAATTACAAGACACACTAAACAAGATTTAGTTTCTCAAAAAATAATAGAATATTATAAAAATGGATGGCCTAAATGTAAAGAACATTGTCATAGTTTAACATTGCCTTACTGGAACATAAAAGAGGAAATTCATGTAATTAATGATATAATTTTCAAAAACAATTCTGTTATCATACCTCAGACAATGCGTACAGAAATATTAAATATATTACATGAGGGTCACCAAGGGATTGAAAAAACTAAAAACTTAGCAAGAAATGTAGTTTATTGGCCAAATATTAATCAAAATATTGAAAGTAAAGTTAGACAATGCGAAACATGTTCAATTTATTCTGCAAATAAATCAAAACAACCAATGTTAACTCATGAAAAACCTTTATTTCCATGGCAAAAACTAGCTACCGACTTATTTGAATATAAAGATAAGAAATACTTATTGGTAGTAGATTACTATTCTAACTACATTGAAATAGCAAATTTAAATAAAGACAGTCGAACATCTAATGTTGTCGCACACCTAAAATCTATTTTTGCACGTCATGGCATTCCAATGCAACTAGTTTCAGATGGAGGACCGCCATACAACTCCAATGATTTTAGAAAATTTTTGCATGAATGGGACGTTGAACACATTATCTCAAGTCCAAATTTTCCAAGATCCAACGGCTTAGCAGAAGTCTCAGTAAAAATAATAAAAAATATACTAAGGAAAAGTGATGATTCTGGATCTGATCCTCACTTAGGTCTTTTGCAATATAGAAATACACCGAGAGGAAATTTAAGCTCTCCAGCACAGCTTTTAATGTCTAGAACGTTAAGATCTCAGCTACCTAACAAAATTAGTCACTTACGACCTAAGATTGTAAAGCATTCGGAACATAACAAAAAGAAACAAGAAAAAAGTCAAAAAACCAAGTTTTATTATGACAAAAACTGTAAAAATTATCTGGATTTTCAAATAAATGACAATATTTATTTTAAGAAAAATCCTAAGGATATTATATGGACAAAAGGTACTATTATGTCTAAAACCAAATATCCAAGATCATTTATTGTCAAAGATTATAATAATAATACTTACCGTAGGAATAGTCAGCATATTCGTTTTAGGTTCAAGTCAGAAAGTCAAACGTCAAGTCAGAAAAATGTCTCTCAAAATAATAACAAAAAAGTCAACTTTAAGGATAGTCCTAGTCCTAGTCAATTAAATAATGAACTAAACAAGTCAAAATTTTCAGAAAAGGAGGATGATAGTTATACATTTATCTTCACTTATCATGAGTCAAGTCCTGAGTCAAGTTTACAAAATCAGGAACTGAACAATGAGTCAGATTCATTCTTATCTATAGAGTCAAATCATTCTTGTCAGTCAGAAAACCAGTCAGAAAACATAGTAAAGTCACCTATATTTGTTGATATCGATGAAACATTCGTTTCACCTGAAAGTCTACATGACTATAACGAATTTGATAATGAAAGTCCAATGTCTTCTCAACGTAGAAACTTAGAGAACTTACTTCAAAGTCCAAATGAATTAAATATACCAAGTAGTGTAGAACAATCTCCATTACCATGTAATGATGAGGCTGTAAATGCTGAAAAACAATATAGCTCTAGGGGAAGATTGTTAAAGAAAACACAAAGACTTGATTTATAAGATTTAATACATAGAAAATAATACAAGTTCACAATAATATTATCACAATTTAATTCAAATGCAAATTGTATTTTTATTGTATTATTGGCAAGCACTCACTTACTCTTACTATGATATTATTGTATAATTATATTAGTAATGTTTATAATGAAATGTATTTTAAAAATCTTAATTCTTCAATGTAAATTGTTATGGTTGTGTTTAACTTGGATTAAGTCATCTGTCAAATAATTGTAATGTCAATGTCAGTCTGACAGCTCTCTTTTAAAAAGGGGCATGTTGTAGTCTATGGTTAAAAATATAATGTTATTGTCTATGGAATGACGAAGCACTCTTTCGCTTTCCATATTCAACCTGAATCATGTCGTGTACAGTCATACAGTGCTAATTAAATATTATCTTTGAGTCTAAGGCAGTTTACTTTGATATTAAAGCAATCCCGACCGAACCCCAAACAAGCACTATGCTGAACAATATTAAGTTGGGGAATTATTTTGTTTTTAAAATCTTTTCTGCGCGTACTTTCTCTCACCTGTCTCTCCTCATCTGTTTCATAGTTATGTAAGTATTTTTTAAAATTAACCAGCAGTACTAAAATATAGAGGCTGGGCACAGTAAGAATTTTTAAATTTATAAAGTGCGGTCGACAGCTCTCTATTTGCGATATCCGGACCATGGTTCGTATGGCCCTTTTTTGGAGCACAAAGGCTCTCTGGCAGTTATATTTGTAACTATTCCCCCAAAACTGAACACTATATCTTAACCTTGATTCTATTAGAGCATAATATACTTTTTTAAGGTGTTTTAAGTCTAATACGTCCCTAAGACTGCGTAAGGCATAACACGCTGAAGAAATATACGAATCAATGGCTTGCAACTCTCTTTTCCAATTTAAATATTTATCAATGTATATCTATTGTATATCAATGTATATCAATGTATATAACTATGTCAATTTTAACGTCATTAAGTGCGATCGTCATGTTGTCTTTATTACGAGCTGTTGTACTAAATAACATTATGTTGGTTTTTTCAGTGTTAATTAAAAGCTTGTTACCATCAAACCAAGATTTAAAAACTCTCAAAACTGCATTAACCTTAGCAGAAAGCTCCTGTATATCGTTAGCTTCAACTATTGCGTTGGTGTCATCTGCAAAAACGGTCAGCTGTGTGTCGGGAAATATTGAAGCCATGTAATTAATTAAATCATTTGTAAAGAGTATAAACAATATAGGCCCCAAGATCGAGCCTTGGGGTACGCCTGCTACTATATCTTGCATAGGAGATCTATTACCATTGCTATTACCTTTTGCTATCATATTACTAATATCTACATACATTTTCCTGTTACTTAAAAATGTGGAGAAGAGTTGTAACGTTTTGCCTCTCACACCATAATGCTCTAATTTTGCAATGAGTAATTTGTGGTCAATTGTATCAAAGGCTGAGCTTAAATCAAGGAAAATGCCAGCTACCCTCTTTTTCCTATTACTAACAAAATGATAAAACCAATAAGACAAACAGAATTTCAACCAATCGCGATCATGATCATGATCTGAAATAAATGATTATTATTATTTCCTTTATTCATTCCTATACATCCTTCTTACATTTTTAAATATTTATTTATAAAACTAAATTAAAAAAAAACATTTAAAAATATAAAAAACAGTAGCCCACTAGCGCTGGGGACAGGGTCCGAGCTGCCGGTGGTCAGGGCTCTTGAGAGAGGAACCTCCTAACTATACGTGCCGTGTCGAGAAGTACTGCTTTCTGAATCAAGCCCTTGATCCAGCTGCCAAGCGAGAGCCTCCTAAGATGTTGGTCGAGGCTCTTGGCTATTAAGCCATTGGCCGACACGACTATCGGCACAATGATTGCTGTACTCACATCCCACATGTCGACAACCTCGCGAGCCAGATCTAGATATTTGTTTTTTTTATCTTGCTCTGCTTTCACGAGGTTCTCATCATGCGGGACCGTTATATCAACAATCATTGTGCGACGCTCCAATCGATCTATCACCACAATGTCAGGCCTATTGGCAACAACAGTCCTGTCGGTGGTGATAGGTCGGTCCCAATACAACGTGATATTACCATTTACGAGAACTGGGTCGGGCGCATACTTATAGTATGGCACTTCTGATTCCACAAGGTTGTATTTCAAAGCAAGTTGCTGGTGGATAATCCTGGCAACAAGGTTGTGTCTATGCAAGTACTCTCCGTTAGCCAGACTAGAACAACCAGAAATAATGTGTCGGATCGACTCTCCCGGACGGTGGCATGCCCGACATATGTCAACCGTGCCGTCCTTCACAATGTATTTGCGGTAGTTTTTCGTCATCATAACTTCGTCCATAATTGCACAAATAAAACCTTCGGTTTCCCCAAAGAGGTCACCAAAGCGAAGCCAGGATACGGACGCTAAGAAGTCTACATCAGGGCCATGTAGGGCCCGGTAAAAGCGTCCGTGAAGCTCCTTGCCTTGCCATTCTTCCCTGCGGTCATTAGTGTCCAATACTTTAGGCTTGCGCCAGTTCCCGTTAGCCAGGGAGAGCGGGGTGAGGCCCTTGTCCACTGAGACCACATCTCGGTGCATCCCCACGTCGGCTTCCAGGAAATATTCCCTGAGACTGCATACCTCTCGGTTGTGCAGGTTTTTAACATTTAAGAAGCCTCGACCCCCACACTTCCGAGGGATATACAGTCTCATCATCGACGACCGTGGGTGATGCATTCGATTTGCGGTCAGCAGTGTGCGTACCCTCCTATCCAGGGCATCAAGTTCCGTCTGAGTCCATTTGAGTATGCCGAAAGAGTACATTAAAACCGGCATGACCCAACCATTGAAGGCGCGCACCTTGTTTCCACCTGAAAGAAGGCTATTTAAAACCTTCTTCAGGCGACCGAAGAAGCGCTCCCTCAACGATTGCTTCATGTCAGTTACGTTAATGCCTAACGCTTCCGACATACCCAAATATTTATAGCTTTCGGATGAGGAAAGAGATCTTAGGTGTATGGAATCCGAGAGCTGAAGTCCCTCGGATTCCATAATCTCCCCTCGCTTTACATACATTACTGCACATTTGTCCACACCAAATTCCATCCTGATGGCGTTACTAAAAGTTTCAGTTACTTTTAGTAGCTCCAACAGTTGCAATTTGTTGGGGGCAAAGAGTTTCAGATCATCCATGTAAAGCAGGTGAGATATAACCTGACCATCTTTCCTCAACCGGTAGCCTAGTCCTGAATTCTCCAGCAACGTGCTTAGAGGATTCAGGGCTAAGCAGAACCAAAGTGGACTCAGACTGTCGCCCTGGAATATCCCCCGTTTAATCCATACAGGTTCATCGTTCCCCTGGATCTGTCGACATCCTGGATATCGAAGGACCGTTTTCCATTGCCCCATACATGACTCAAGGAAGGCGCGTAGAGTTGCATTTATTTTGTACAACTCTAGCACCCTCATGAGCCATGTATGAGGCACAGAATCATAGGCCTTCTTATAATCTATCCAACATGTAGACAGATTCTTTCGGGAGCGGCGAACCTGTTGGCTAATGGCCATATCAATGAGGAGCAGCTCCTTAGTACCGCGGGACCCGTTCCTACATCCATTTTGAGAGGTAGACATGATCGAATTACTCTCAATATGTTTGTTGATTTTTGCTCTCAAAATGGATGTAAGAACTTTATAGACCGTCGGTAAACAAGTGATTGGTCTATAATTTTTGGGTTCCGCAGTACTACCTGATTTATGGAGCAGGTGGGTAATTCCTGTCGTCATGAACTGGGGTAGCGACCCTGACTCTAAGGCTGATTGAAACTGGGACGCCAAGCAAGCGTGTGATCTTTGGAACCACTTGATCCAGAAGTTGTGCAGTCCATCCGGCCCTGGAGATTTCCAGTTAGGCAGCGGACGAACTGCACAAGCTACGTCTTGGGGGCTGATGATGATTGCCCCCATTTCCTGTATTTGATCACACACTTGTTCAACCTTCCGGATCCAATCGCCCTCAGTGTGACTGACAGGCACCGACCAGATGCTGCGCCAGAATGAACACATGGCATCATCATCCGGAAGACGCGTGTTAGTCACACCTTGGTCCGGTCGTTCCCAAGCCCTATATACCCACCTTTCATCACTTTGGAATGAGCGATTCTGAGTGTATCGCTCCACTCGCCGCTTATACCGACGAATACGGCTTGCCCATGCACAGATCTTCTGCTTCAGGAAGTCGATACGCTCTGTGATGCGGGCCAAGTAATCTCGAAAACTAATATCAGTTCCCGAGAACGCCCGCCTCACAAAACGCATCACTCTAGGGCGAGTATTGCCCTCCCTGAAGCAGATTAATTTGCCGATGAGTACCCTAGCCTCACCGATACGTCGCTCAATTCTGCACTGCCAAGCTGGAACAGCTAATTTCGGTCGTGTAGTTCTGTCGTTGTTGGGAAACTTGACGTGAGCTACACGACACGCCGCTACAGCTCCACAGTACAAAATTGAGTGAGTATCGGCGAGGTCTTTGCTGCTGTCAAAGCAATTTGACAGCTGCGAATCTAGAGCACACACCAGCGCCTTGTTTTTCTTGTGCATTGGCAAACGAGGCAAACGTGGTCTAAGTTCAGGCGGTGTGGAACGATACTCCCGGAACGCGTCCTCCAAAGCGCTCCTCAATTGTGCGTTGCATTGGGTACTCACGGATATAACTTCGTCCCCATCCTCTTCACCGTCGTAGTCAGATCGCAGTGGCGTACTGGGGATAGTTTGTAGCTGCACTGCGAGCATTGGCGAAGCAGGCGTAACTAAGTTACTCCGTGATTCGGAGCGTAGTCGATCAAGTACGGTGTCATCCAACATATGGTTACGCTGGATCACCCGCACCTGATCCGACAGTCGTTGTGCGTCTACGTTGACAGCCGGCTCAAGTACCTGAAACAGAGAGAGCATTTGACCACGGTACGCAATCAAGTTGCTTCCTCCCTCAGTAGCCCCATAATATGCGCGCATGACATTTTCATTCATGGACTGAGTCCATCGCATGCGCGACACATTTCCACCGGCAGCGGGGACCCTGCTCGAGGCCTGTTGGCCTCGAGGTCCCAAGCCCGCTGGTGGCCGTCCTCTTCCTCGTCGTCGTCCTCGTGATGGTGGTGGTGGTGGTGGTGTCGACGGCGGGGAGAAAAACTCGTCACTCGAGCTCGACGCAACTGCAGCGACCGGTGACATGGTGCTCACGGATGTGGCACGTCCCGGCGGCTGCGAGGCGGAGCTGAGCGACGAGCCCGGAGATGGTGGGTGTGCGTCTCGTAGTAATTTGGCCCGGTGCCTTGTTAACATGGTGACATTTCGACTGCTTATTTCGATGTGATGTTAACTAGTTCCGTATTGCTAAGGTCCATTTTATGATATTTTGGATGTCCAGCTTGTTTGAGATTTTTTTTGATTATTATTATTATTATTACAGCATTGTTATAATAATTCCGCGGAGGGCGCTAGTGTTCTTTATGTAATTCGGAATGCTGCCTCAATGTCACAAGTGACGTTGTAGAACGTTTTTTTTAATGCGTTTTATGGCCGTGGACACCTGTTGTTTTGGTTGTTTTGTCTATGGCTTCAGAAGAACGGCAACATAGCTATGACGGGTTTATTGAACGATTAAGAATAGAGATTTTTATAGTAAGTTTATTAGCTCTAATGAGCATTTTAACTAATGAGTGTTTAAAACCTATTTTAGGGGATTTTTATGAATAATACTGTAAGCCGTTAGGTTCTGAAACAGCCCGGTTCGTTCGTGCTGGCAAGTATTCCACGAGTAGTATAGTTAATACTGCTGGCGCGGCGTGCCGTGCCATGCATAGTACGCTTTGCGCTTCTGTAGGTCAGGTCAGGTCATGATGTCCCAGACTGTCGACTGTGCCACCGCAGTGGCACGGATGCGGAGCAACACAAAATGCGCCTAAGATATAAAGCGAAAACTTTTAGAGATCATCATTTCATCAACACAGCTTTGCTTGAGTAAAATAGTATAGACTAGTGAGCAAAGCAAGCAAAGCTAATCATTATATTATTATGTGGTCCGCGCGGGCTTCCTCTACCAAATGAAAGAAACCTTGTAACCGTACATGCGTGAAATAATCGGCCAAGTGCGAGTCGGACTCGCGCATTCAGGGTTCCGTAACAAGAATCAATATAATAGCAATATTATGTTACTCAGGGTGAATAGGTGGTAGCTTTCCAATGGTAAAATAATTTATGAAATCGACACATTAGTTTTTCAGTTAATTACAACTATACTCACACACAAAAAATCATTTTTTTCCTCTTTATATTATTATATTAATATTAGTAATAAGGTTTAGGCACGACTTGCTTACCTTTCATAAATTTATCATGTTTGATTGATTTGGGAGATTAGATCGATATGGTTGACCCTATACATTGAATTAAAAAAGTACAGTATATTATTTTACCGAATTTTACTCGGTTTGATTTCCGAGTGTGGCAAGTGAATTCTTGAGAATTTGTGAATACAGATTTGTTACATTTTAAAAAAGGAATGTTTCTTTTGAGTAAAAATTGCTATCTACAGTAGTTATAGTAATTTCTCTACAGGTAGCGTTGAAAAATTCCACCCTGTATATGCAATAGGTAGGCTTTTTATTGGTACTTTTAATTAAACGTTATTTTTTATTACATAGATATTCATTAGAAGACACCTTTTCTAATTTCATCTGTATGGTGCCAACTGTCCCGGAGTGAAACGGCTGGCAACAGTTGGATGCAAGCTTTGTTTATTTTAAAATATGCTTGCTTTTTGGTATACATTTTTTTCAGACGGGTTTCTTACACAACTATATCCTTCCTATCAGAAAATACATATTTATGTGCTCCTTCCTATTCGTTCCACGTTCATTTCAGTTCCTTTGACTTTGCACCATTTACCTTCGGTGTTCCACCTTAAGCTTCAAATATTCGGTGGAGCCGGACCGCCGAACTGGTTCGGAAGTAGGTCAGTTGCCTACTTACGTCCGAGACCGCCCCGCGACGCGCCAAACAATGCAATCTCAGTGACACAAGATATCTTTACGAAGTTGACACAATCAATCATGAAGCGCAGTTTAGGTTCAACCGTCTTCTCTTTGTGCGAACGTAAAGGTGAGTCTACAGAAGAATCGTCGGTGTTACTGACGCGAGCTGACTGTGTGCCGTGGTACATCACCCGCTACCGCCACAACCTTCTTGTTTAGATACTCGAACGACTCGATAATTATGTGCGCTTCTGACGGAAGGTGCTCCGAGTACTAACATCGGCATGGAGTAACTAAATCATTAAGAGCGGGCGGTGCACACTTGTTTGGCAACCGAACCCGGCAGCCGAGCCGGCGTCGGCGGTGACTTCGGCGGAGTGCGGCGCGGCTCGATCGTTACGCCGCCGCCGCTGCGCCGGTCAGGCAGCGTGTGGCGGCGCGGGCCCGGAGCCGGGCGGTCTGCGTGCGCGGCGCATGCGCCCGCCGGCGCCGGCCCGCGCCCGCCGGCCCCGGCGCGCCGCACTTCGCGCCGGACGCCGCCCGACGCGCGTCCCGTGCCCCGCCGCGGCACACTGCACGGCCGCTCGCTTCCTCGCACACTTCTACGGCAATGAGTTCGATGCGTTTCAATATTGACACGGCACATGTGAGTGTACTGTGATACTATTGTGCACAAGAGCGTCTGCGGAGAATGTGTGTGAAATAAATGTAACGTGCGTGTTACCGTCGCCGGATTGTTTGTGCCGTAAGTCTTCGTAAAATCTGTAGCTACTTGCACCGATGCGATCCCGCGATGTTGTCGCACCTACTCCGGTACTGACTTTAGAAACTGTTACAAAAGTATCCCCTATAGTTTATAGTATCTTTTTCGTTGTCCGCACATTGACTTGATGATGCATTCTGTTAGGTGACTGTTCAATGGCTTGTTAGGAAAAAAGAGGCCATTAAAAATAGTTGGTAGAAACTTAACCTACTAAATATTAAGTGTTTTCAAATAATTCTGAAATAGCAACGAACTGCCTGTTACACACTGAAGGTTAATAATACGGTTAATAAACGAGCACATAGCGCTTAGTTATAATATTAAAGGAATAAATTAAAAGAAGAGGAGTAATGCGAAAAGATATTTGTGAACGTTTAAGTAAGGTGTATACTTTTAGGAGATTCAACACAAATTCCAACTTATAAATATATGAAATGGCAATAGTCATGTTGAGTTAAGATAATGACGATGATGTACCTATGATGTATAGAGAAATTAAGCGTTTTGTATTATTATTGACGGTTGCTGACATTAGAATCCAAAGACCTCAATGAATACGTAACACTCTATACTCGTACAATACCAAACACACAACCCAGTTGAAGTTGCTGACGCGGTCAGTAACAAAACAAACACTGAGAGTGCTGTGACTCTGTGAAAGTAAAGATTTTTTATACTTATTTAAGTGTTTCTTGGAAGTCGGTTTTTTATTTTACCTCTACTACTTATAGTAGGTATTATAGACAATATCGCATAAAATTCTAGCCATTAATTATTTTTTACATTATAACTAGAAGGTATTAAGAGATAGTCCTGTCATCAACACAGCCCATCATCATCTGCCTAGCCTTTAGGTGAGCCTCCAGCCTCCAGCCTCCAGCCTCCAGCCTCCAGCCTCCAGTCTCCAGCCTCCAGCCTCCAGCCTCCAGACTAACCGGGTGCAACTGAATACTATGGAGCGACTTCTATCAGACCTCCACAATACAGTACACTTAGTACTGGGTGATACGATATCTCTTGGAGAGTCATCAATATAGTCCAAAAAGAAAACATACATATTAATACGTTCATTGCCAAGCCAAAGTGCTGAACTTACTTAGATGGCCAAAGTATAATTTATTTACTCGTGTTGTCCAGTGACCTATACAAATACCAGAATCCAACACGCTGCGGCCGCTATGTTCTCGCACATTATGGTGAGGCACCATTACGTGACACGTGACGTCGCGTGAGCGGCCATAGCATAACAGGCCTGAGGGCAATTCACACAGCGTCACGTGATCGTGAGGAAAAATAAAAAACCAAATTACTGAACCGAGTATCATGAAATTTATTTCAATTAAAAAAACAAATCGATTTCGAAGTGACGAAGTCATACTTCCACATTCAGAGAAACCTCCTTTTTGAAGAAAGTCGGTTAAAAACCCGAAAACGCATTCGGTGGTCTTTTGTGACCAAAATATACTAGACCAACTGTTTGGCGTTCGAGCTACGAGCCGGTCGTAGCAATTTTAAGCTGCTTGTAGCAGTACGTAGCAGCTCGTAGCAGCTCGTAGCATCTCGTAGCAGCTCGTAGCAGCTCGTAGCAGTTTGTAGCAGCGATTTCGTAGCGATCGCGATGCTGTGAAGTTATTTGTCAGACTGGGCACCGCGCCGGTTAAAGATTAGCACTTAGCACACTATCATGACAAGGACAGGGTTCATTACTACGAGTTTACTTTTAATTTAGGTATGTTTATATTTGCCAGTGACGTCGTATTACTACAATTGCTACGGTGTAGCAATTGTTTTGTGGTCATTCAATGAAGAGTTCCATTACTTTTACAAGTATTTCGTCCAATAGTTTTTGCTACCTTGTAATTGGTACGAATCATGAAACTTGAAGAATAGAGTGCAGAAAGGATTAGAAAATATTATTTATTTGGTAAAAACCAGTCAAGTCGAGTCGGAGTCACGCACGATTGGTTCCGTACTAATATCAACAAATCACGTTTGTTGTATGGGAGCCCCACTAAAATATTTATATTTATCAGATTTTAGTATTTATTGTTATAGCGGCAACAGAAATGCACGCAATTTCAACAGTCTAGGTATCACAGTTCATGAGACACAGCCTGGTGACAGACAGACAGACACAGTGGAGTCTTACAAATAGGGTCCCGTTGTTACCCTTTAGGCACGGAACAATAAAATATTATGGCAGTAATTGTACTATGTGAGTCTTCTCTTCAAATTTAAAATCCATCAGTTGTTAAAACAAACAAGTTTGTTAAACGGTATCCCTCCGTTTCCTTCCTATTAGGTTGATTTTATAAAACACTTAATGAACGTTAAAAGTGGTTTAAGAACTTTATTTTTCTCATAAAGAATTTACAATAATTCACTTACTGAGAAAACATGTTTAAATACAAGAATAAAATGTGTAAGCGTATACATAGTAATAGACGTTTAAAACACTTGGGTACAAAAATAAGATACATTTGCAAAAACGAAAAATAAGCGGGTAAGCGATCATAATAAACAAGGATCCAAAAAGTGATAATAACTAGATGTGGCATCTATGGCAAAGTAAGTAATTGTATGTATTTATGTTTTTTTTTTATTATTTTATAATTTTAATTGATGAGTCTTAAATAAATAGGTAAATGAAATTAAATGAAATGTTATTCGGTGACGTGACGTTTTAATAGTTTTTTAAAACTAGACATACTTTTTGTTTCTCTTATCTCGACTGGAATTTTATTATACATGTTGACGCCTTCATATTCAATATTTTTTTTCCCGAAATTAACTGTTCTGGGGGGTCGCGTTACTAAGTAGCTAGGATTACGTAAGGTAATTTTGTGTTGTTTTTTAATGAAATTAATTGTTGTATGGATATCTTTTTGTAATATTTTGCGTATAAGTATACACGTGTAGTATTTATAAGTTTGGAAGATGTTCATTATTTTTGTGTCCTCGTATATTTTTTGAGTTGGTGTTCTAAATTTGTAGTTAAATAAAATTTTAATCAATCTGTTTTGTGCTGTTTGTAGTGGTTTTAGATTAGTTTTAGCTGCGGTCCCCCAGATTTCTATTAGGTAGTCAATGTGTGGTTTAACTAAAGAATTATAGATTATGTATCGCACTTTTTTGGGAAGACATTTGTTTATATTATGAAGAGCACCAGTAAGCGAAATTAGTTTACATCTAATTTTTTCAATGTGTGGTTTCCAACTCAGGTAGTTGTCTAAAATTAAACCTAGATATTTTTCCTTAGTTTTCCTTTGGATTATTTCGTTGTTAATTTTTAATTGAATATTGTCGCAGATTTTTTTGTTTTTTGGAGCAATTATCACATAGTTTGTTTTTGCAGTATTTATCGTGAGAAGGTTAGATCGGAACCAATCATTTAACAAGTTTAAATCATTTTGAATATGAGGTATCATAGCTTCGACTGAATTTCCAAAGTAAAAAATACTTGTGTCATCTGCATAAAGCGAGATATCTCCCGTAAGACCGATTTTCGATATACTGTTTATATAAATTAGGAACAACGTTTATAAAAAAGTCATAGTTATAACTATCTGTATGCCAGGTATCAGCCCGATTCGCTCAGTGCTGAAGCGGGGAGAGATTGATAGTCAGTCAGGACATAATCATTTTATAAGTATACGTTGTCCGTTCGGCTCTTTATTATTACCTGGCGAAGTTGATTGATGATTAAACGAACTTACCTGTACGTGAAGTTCAATCACAATTACTCGCAGAGCTTCGTTCGAAGGTATTAGCATTAATCCACAGGTAGTTTCACTTACAGACTCGCCATTTCGCATTGAATTTAGGAGAAAATTAAATTATTTAAAACTGTAAATATGAATCCAATGTAAGGTAGATTGAAAACTTTGATATTGACTATGCCATTCGCACCTACCCCGCTCATTTAGTTTGGAGGTTTGCTGAGCAGTTTTATTTTTATTATATTTCACAACTAGGGATCCAGCATGACTGGGGGGGAGGGATGCTAATATCTTCGAACGAAGCTCTTCGAGTAATTGTGATTGAACTTCACGTACAGGTAAGTTCGTTTAATCATCAATTACTCTCAAGCTTCGTTCTCGATATTAGCATTAATACACATGTAGATTTTGAGAGATATTATTCATTTTTGAAATAATATAATCAATTACATGGTTACAATTTGACTGCAGGAAAGAAATATTCACTATATATTATAAATTCAATCACATAATTGAATAGTTTTGCATTGAGAACGATACTATAACAAATAAGATGTATTTTATCCATTTAACACACTTGTAACAAAATCACCTTGAGTAGACATATCGTCTGATATTATTCTATTATAATATTTGGCAAATACAGTAGAATTTGAACTCCACCCGGCAGTTTTACGTATAACGTCCAGGCTAACTCCTACGCAATAATATATGCGCAGTAGAGAGAACAGAGAGATATCAATGCCACTTGTTTGTAACACGCTCTTTACCCATTTGCTCAAAGTCTGCGATGTTACTGCACGGTATGGTTTTCTAAATGAAATAAATAACGATTGATGGTCTTGACGTATCTGATTGGTCCTATCAAGATAAACTTGAAGAGTAGCAGGGCATATTTGCGGCCTTTGTGAAAAATACGATAAGGAAACACAGGTTGTAAGGAACCCACTCGTGAAGTTTTAATTAAATCGGTTATTTTAATAATAAATCCTGAATCAGATTTGATTCTATGAGCTGTTACTAGGGCTAGAAGGGTCACTTTTTTCATGACTTAAATTTTTGTTAGGATATAATTCCGCCAAATTCCACGTTTAGTTATATCTAGGAACTGTCGGGCGCAATCGAAAGATTCCCTTGAAGAATCTCTGTATAAATTCGTTGTTCACTATATCGTGTCCAAGTAACACTCAAACTACAAACAAACACTCTAAATAGTACACGATCCGCTTTGTCGTAAAGCTCCGGTATTAAACAATTGCGTTAGAAAACAAAGAATATTCGATGTTACAGCTTTATAGGGATCTATGTTGTTTTCATGACAGTACGCAAACAACTTCTTAAGGCAAGTATCATACTGCTTGACAGTGTTATCTGACAAGGATGCTAGCATTATGACTATGGACGGCTGTGGAATTCCTCTTCGGATAAGAGATGACCGTACAACCTCCCGGCAAAAGTGTGATTTGCCGGTGAATTTCGCGTTCGCTACAACGAGAAATAATTAGGTCACCCTCCGACTTTAAAAATAGTGGTTTTGATGTGAGGAGCCTTTTAAAAAGAGGGTACCAGGGTTGTGTTGGCCATTTTGGCACGACGACAATACTAGTGGCTCTGTCGTTAATAATTTTACGCGAAGTCTTTAAACTAATAGAAATTAGTGGAAACGCGTAAAAGTAAAATATGGTATAGTGAACGCGTTAATTACATAAGCGTCAGGGTCCCTATGCCAAGAAACATAAATATCGCATTTGTGATTTATTCTACTCGCCAACAAGTCAATGCAAGGGATACCGAAGTGTTGCGTTATTTTGCTAAAAGCAGGATGAGAAATTTCCCACTCTATGTCGGGGTGTAATCTTCTTGATTCTGTGTCCGCAACTGTGTTATCAGAGGAACGTATACAATTAGCATGGACCATAATTTTACGCGCTTCGCACCATCATCATCATCATTCTCTTGCCCTTATCCCAAATTATTTGGGGTCGGCGCAGCATGTCTTCTTCTTCCATACTCCTCTATTTTTCGTCATCTCATCAGACACTTCCTTTCTTACCATATCCTTCTTAACACAGTCCATCCATCGTTTCTTTGGTCTTCCTCTACTCAAATACCCATCCACATTCATACTCAAAACTTTTTTCACGACATTTTCCTCATTCCTCCGCATCACATGCCCATACCACGACAACCGATTACCACACAACTTTTCAGTCACCGGCGCCACTTTCAGACTTCCTCTAATATACTCATTCCTTACTTTATCCATTCGCGTAACACCACACATCCCCCTTAGCATTCTCATCTCCGCGACATGCAGATGCCTTTCATTCAAAGTTCAATAATAATTTAATTAGCAAGCTTAATATACCAGGCCATATTAGAAACAATGTAAATGAATTGTATGAAGAATTCTTTTCGGTAGTGCACACTGAGTTCAATAACACTTTAAAAATGAAAACTAAAACTATTGGCCCTAAGTTTATTTTCAGTGACTGGGCAACACAGGGTATTAGGAAAAGTAGGGAACGATTGTTTGAGCTGTACGGCCTTAAGCCTTACATCAAAACAGAATCTTTTAATAAATATGTTGCTACTTACTCGAAAGTTTTTAAAACCACTTGCAAGGTAGCCAAATCTTTATTCATTAGCAAAAAGATTAAATCAGCCGAAAATAAAATAAAGACGGTTTGGAAAATAATCAACAGCGAAACAAATAGAAATAAAAAACAAAGTAATGACTTCACACTAGAGACCTCACGTGGCCTTGTCAGCTCCAACAGTGAAGTTGCTCATGAATTTGTAAATTTCTTTACTAGTATCCCAATTAAAACTACAGAAACCTTAAACTCCTGTCCCTTGGTCTCTATTGACTTACTGAAAGCAAACGTTTCAGCCTGTCCAAATGAATTTAAATTCCAGCATATAAACCCCATAACAGTCTTAAAAGCTTTTAAGCAAATCAAGATCAAATTAACTGAAGATCTATGGGGTTTGTCTATCAAAGCTTGTACCTCAATTATTGAGACCGTAGCTCCGTATTTAGCCTTAATATTTAATTTGTGCGTGGATCAAGGGGTCTTTCCGGATCTGATGAAGTTTAGTAAAGTAATACCGCTTTTTAAATCCGGAGACGGTAAAGACACCAACAATTATAGGCCCGTATCCGTGTTGCCGGTTTTCAGCAAGGTGTTTGAAAAGATAATGCTCAATCAGATGCTTAACCATTTTAACACCAATAAAATCTTACACGAACAGCAGTATGGTTTCACCAAAGGACGTTGTACGACTGACGCCGGTGTCACTTTATTAAAACACATATTTACTGCGTGGGAAGAGGCACATGATGCCATAGGAATATTCTGTGACCTTTCGAAGGCATTTGATTGCGTAAATCACGAAACCTTAATCTTGAAACTTGAGCATTACGGTTTAGGTAAACTTGCGCTCAGTTTAGTTAAATCGTATTTGAGTGATAGACAGCAGCAGGTACAAATAAATGGTGTCAATTCAATGGGTTTAAAAGTAGAAATGGGTGTACCACAAGGTTCGATATTGGGTCCCTTCCTCTTTTTGGTTTATATTAATGACTTACCCCATTTATTTAACAATCGCCCGCAAATGGTGTTGTTTGCAGACGATACTTCTTTAATATTTAGAATAAACAGACGTGCCACTAATTTTGACGACGTAAATAACGCCCTACTGCAGGTTCATAATTGGTTTACTGTAAATAATTTAGTTCTAAATGGGAAAAAAACTAAATGCATCAGATTTGCTCTTCCAAATGTCAAAAGTAGTGATTGTGACATAGTATTAAATCAAGAGAAACTAGAATTTGTCGAGAAAACGATTTTCTTGGGAATCGCGCTCGATTCAAGGCTACAATGGGGCCCTCATTTAACATCTCTTGCAGGACGCCTAAGCTCAGCAGCATATGCTGTTAGAAAAATCCGTCAATTTACCGATGTTGATACCGCGAGGATAGTTTATTTTAGTTATTTTCATAGTATTATGTCATACGGTATTTTACTATGGGGACGGGCTGCAGACATCGAGTCAATATTTATTCTGCAGAAAAGAGCCATCAGAGCCATATATGATTTACGTAGACGCGATTCTCTGAGAGAGCTGTTTAAGGAAATTAATATCATGACAGTACCTTGTCAATACATCTATGAAAACATCATGTACGTTAGGAAAAATCTGCATTTATTCAGTAAAAGAGGTGAAAGACACCACTATAATACTAGAAATAGGGACGAACTAGTTCAGCCAGGTTTCAGGCTTGCTAAAGTAGATTCCTCTTTCATGGGGTACTGTTTAAAATGTTACAATAAAATACCTCCCCACATTCTACAACTGAATGAGACGAAATTTAAATCTTGTGTAAAACGCACACTATGTAGTCAAGCATATTATAAGTTGGGGGATTACATTGATGATAAAAATGCTTGGCTCAATGCCGGTCCTGCTCCACAACCATAGGCGCAAACTAATTGATTCCCAGTCAAGTTATTGTGGAAGCTGCAGAAGATTGTAAGAATATCCTTGCATTGTATAGATTCCATCTCTTAATATTATATAATTGCATACCCCATGTGTGAGTTCTATGTATTGTAAAGCCACCATTTTACATTTAGTTATCTTTTTTTTGACTTGAATATGCCCTGGCGGCTGAGAGAATGTCATGCTCACTCAAATGTCTCGGTGATGGTGGCGGGTGTGTCGGGTCATTTAATTCCCTTCAATATGGTCGAGTTGAATGATGCTGATACATGCGTCATGTTCGTGAACGGGCGCTGTCAATTGAGACTGGTCAACTCTCAGCTGCCACGGTTAATTTTAATTTATTATTTTTTTAAGTTGATTTAATCTTTTCTCTGGACGCTCTTAATGTGCACGTCTTTCTACATCGTTCTCACATATATATATAATCACAACATGAATGATGTAACCGAGATTTTGTAACAATATTTTGATTGAAAAGAGTGTCCATGGAGTTTCTTGCCCGTTCTTCTCCATAGAGATCTACGCTAGGGAATGGGCAACTACAGTACTTTCTCAAGTTATTATGCCTTGTGACTGTGACTGTAGCTTTGATTTAGTTTTGTATTTTTGACATTCAAAAGTGCCGTAATGGTCTAATTGAATAAATGATTTGAGTTTGAGTTTTTGAGTTTTATTCATCCCTTTCGTGGCCCAACATTCTGATCCATACAACACAGCAGGTCTAACCATTTACGCGCTTCGCACCATTTCCACAATTGTTTCGTAATATCAGTCAAATGGGGAAATTGTATGCCACCCATTCTATTAATGTACGATATTGCCGTTGTATTGTCAATTCGTAACAAAATTTGTCAATTTTTCAAATCTTGTGCAAAAACTTTAAGGCCAAGAATAGTTGCAAGTATTTCCAAATAATTAATATGAAGAATTTGCTCATGTTGACTCCAAGGCCCACTGGCAGTCTCGTCACCACAGGCGGCGCCCCATCCCGTTGTTGAGGCATCGCTAAATATCTCTAAGGAATATGTGTCAACCTTAATTTTACATACTGATTCCTTTATCGCGTTAAGCCACCAGTCAAAGATGGGCGACAACTCAATCGGTAAGTTCATAAACTTATCGTAGTTCCCGTCGTCTTTGAGGTTTAGATATTTACACCTCTCAAAGTCATTGGTATGAAGCCAGCCGTAGTCTACGGCCTGACATGCGGATGTTAAAAGGCCGATAAAGCGAGCAAAATCCCTTATTTTAAATCGTTTGAGCTTCCTTATTCTTAGTAATTTTGTTTCAATTTTCTTTTTTTTGTCATCGGGTAATCTTACTTCAAATCTTTTTGAACCTATTATATTTCCTAAGAACTTGCAACAATTATTAGGCACTACAGAACTTTTTTCTGTGTTGATGATGAATCCTAGCGATTTTAATAATTGTATTGTGTCATTCACATTTTGTAAACAGTCAGTGTACGATTGACCAACCAAAAACAAATCATCCAAATAAAATGTTGATAAATATCCCAAAAACCGTAGTAACTTTGCGATTGGTTTAAGAATTTTCGTAAAAATATACGAAGCAGTGTTTAAGCCGAACGGTAACACGTTAAACTCGTACAGATTGCCGTTAAATTGAAAACGTAAATATTTTTTTGAGCTGGGATGTATGCTTATTAAAAAATAGGCATCTTTTAAATCAATTGTTGACATAAAACAGTTGTTCGATAAAAGTTTTAAAGCTGTTCTTAAATCTTCAAGTTTAAAATGTTGCGTTGGCATACATTTATTTATTGTTTTAGATTTAGTATGAAGCGTTGTTTATCGTTCGGTTTAGGAACAAGAAATATACTGGAGATGTATTGACCAGCGCATGGTTGACATAAGGACACAGCCCCAGTACTAATAAGATCTTTAATGGATGCTTTAAAGGCCTTGTATTCGGATTGCGAATAAAAAGGCTCTGCTGGAACGGTTGTTTGAAAAACTAGGTCAGAAAATATAATTTGATAGCCAGAAATCCAAGAGAGTATAACAGGGTTAGCAGTCAATAAACACCACTGTTCATAGAAAAACGAAAGACGACCCGCGGGGCTTACCGGCTCTAACGTCGGTGACCTGGTTGCGGCTGACGTGACAATGTCCTGGAAGCGTTGTTGTGCGTCGTCCTCGTCTGCTGCCTCTGAGCCTGAGTTGATGGTGCGCGCATATCTCGCGCCCCCCGGCGGCGGTGGTGGGAACTGGCGGCGACGTGGCGGGGGGCCTCGGTACTCGGTAGTTTAAAGGCCTGTTGACTGCCCTAGCCGGCTTATTAGCCATAGACTGCATTGTGGACGACCTTATGTCAGCTCCAGATTTTATAATTGTTTTTTCTGATCTTAATGTATCTGCTAAGCTATTGCCAAAGAGCATTTCGTCTATTTTGGTTTATCCAATTGATCTTTAAGCTCCTTCTTTACAGTTGAAAGAATGAACGAACGTCGTGAGATCGAGTCCGTAAACTGAATATCGCCGAGGATTCGAGCTGTGTCCATCAACAGCTTGAGGAGCTCAGGGTTTTTGTGACCTGATGAAAGTAGCCAAGTAATGGCCTCGCTGATGGAAGACAAAGCACGGGATGTTAGTACCTGTTTACCTTCTATACCCTTGTCTCGTTTTGCTTGAGTTTCCATTAGAGACACTCGAATCTCTGGATTGAGGGTAGGCGCTTTTATAAACTTGCAGTTCACAGGTACCAAATATCTGTCTCTCAATTCCTTGCGGTTCTCTTTAGAGAGGCCAGAGCTCACAATGTGGGTAATATTTCCATTAAATCTGGATCTAACTCAGGAACGTCTTGTTCAAAAGCAGGGGCCCCCGGCTCACTTGTCCTTTCTAATGGTACGGCGGTAGATTCCACGGCAGTAAGTACGAGTACTTGCGCGGATGGTAGTGCGGCGGTAGCGGAGCTCGGCGGCAGTATGTGTACCTGTGCCGTGGTGTTGTTGGCGGTAGGCGACTGTGTGACGACCGGGACCAGGACGTCCTCCTCATCACTAAATCCCGCTGGGGCTGGTTGCCAGTACGAGCATCCAGGTTGTGGATCTGCATCGCCGTGATATGTGGCACAATCGTCATCGATTGGGATTGGTTCGCGCTCCGCAAGCAAAATAAGTATTTGCTTATTTGGTGGGAAGTGAGACTCCTTATGAGAAACACGCAATCCCAATGGGCGGCTTAGTACTTAGGCGGTTGCGATGCCAAAAGTATTAAATACGAAATAAGTAGGTCAATGACTCACCCTGCATGTTATAAGGCGTAGAAAAATCACCATCCGACGACGATGCACTATCACAGCGAGTACGTCGCCCACGTTTTATTTCGCGTTCTAATTTCTAAGTTTTTTACTTAAGTAACTATAATTATCACGCTTATCACTCTTTCTTTTCGGCTTTCTATAGCTAAATTATAAAAACGCACTTGAAAACAACCCTTTCACCCAAATTGTTTTCAGCGGTATTGGAACACATATTCCGAAAATTTGATTGGGACACATTTGGAATAAATATAAACGGTGAGAAGCTGAACCACCTGAGATTCGCAGATGACCTGATTCTGCTCAATGAAAACCCAGAAGGCTTAGAAATAATGCTCACCCAATTGGAAAGAGAAAGTAGGTAAGACTGTAGGGCTAACTATGA
Organism: Xestia c-nigrum; assembly: GCA_916618015.1. Lineage (NCBI taxonomy): Eukaryota > Metazoa > Arthropoda > Insecta > Lepidoptera > Noctuidae > Xestia > Xestia c-nigrum. The sequence goes on along the minus strand of OU745246.1, from coordinate 95,943 downwards.
ACCGAGACAAAACAAAAGTAATGACAAATCACATAAGAACACCTAACTATAAATTCTGATCAGATAGAGTATGTAGAAGAATACACATATTTAGGACAAACTATTTCACCGGAAAATCAGATGCAGAAAGTAGTAAACAACCGAATAAGCAAGGTATGGAAAAGATTCTGGTCTCTGAAGGAAATTATGAAGAACCCACACATATCCCTAAAAGACAAAACTACAGTATTCAAGTCTTCCATACTACCATGTTTAACCTATGGAGCACAAACTTGGGCCCTCACTAAGAAGCAGAGTACAGCATTAAGAGTGTGCCAAAACAAAATGGAAAGAAGCATTCTAAACATAAAGCTACGGGACAAAATCAACTTAACAAATGTAAGAAACAGGACAAAAGTTATAGATGTCGCATACACAGTGAAAAAACTTAAGTGGAAATGGGCGGGCCATATGATAAGAAGCAAGAGGAAAAAATGGACAAAGGATGTGACTGTGTGGTACCCTAGAGATGGAAAAAGACGGAAAGGACATCAAAAAATAAGGTGGGAGGATGATATTAAACAAATAGCTACAACAACATGGCATAGAAAAGCCACAAACAGGGAAATATGGGAAACTCTAGGAGAGGCCGATGCCAAAGGGCAAGCTGATAATAACTTTACCGATGTCGTGGATGAAACTGTTGTTATGAATTAAATTTTAAAATAATTAGTATATAAAATCAATAATTACATAAAGTAGTAGCATGTTACTCTTTAAAGTGTTATTATAGCAAAAAAAAAGAATTATAAATATGTTAAATAAAGTAAATTGAAGCTAAAATTATACCAGCATAAATAAATAGAATGAAATGAAAAGCAATTAAAATTATCTTGGTACAGTATCTTTATAATATTTCTTAATTAGTTGCATGATAATATAGCGAAATGATATTGTAGCATGCAAAATAAAATAACTGTGTAAAGAGTTTACCCACTCAGACTACGTATTGATACAAAGGTGTTTTAATGATTTCAATCTTCTGAATTTTCAGTCAGTTGTATTGCACCCTGGGACAAATGAAACACACAAACGTCTTAGTTGGTAAACTTTATAAAAATAATTATCTCAATGTGCTCAATAATTCACTGAAACTGAAACTTATATGTAGCAACTTTAAAAATACGTCATTTCTGCCACAGGATCTAAATTATACTGGTACCAAAAAAATAGTATCATCCTAAATCACTCATGGCCTGACAAATTCATCTAATCTCGATAAATATATCTCACTTACTATTTATCATCAAAACCTTGAACAAGAAATATGAATCAGACGTTTATGTGGAAACTCTTGATATAATACTGGATTACGTGTGTATTAGTGAATGCTTTTTGAATGAGAGCACTGCAAAGGTTTTAATCTAAATAGCATAAGTTAGTAGCTTACAACACAAGATAAAATAAATTAAGAAGTAGTAGCTTCATTTTAGGGTATGTGGATAGACAGACCGACATTAGTGAACCAATAAATAAATTGTGTAAAATGTAATGTTTTGAAGTTTGTGGTGCTAAGGATACTATCTTTGGTTAGGGTTTAAAGATTAGAGAAGTTGTTGGACTATTTACTAAATAAGAAATGCATAATATGCGGTCATTTTAATATCTATTGATCTGCTCGTGGACAATAAAAAAGTGCGGGATTCCTTAGTCTGGTAAAATTTTATAATTTTAGAAATCAAATCAATTCTCCTACTTTTATCCGTAATAATAGTACTTCATGTATCGACAACATCTTAACCAATTTGCCTGATGCATGTCTTTTGGGTGATGAGGTAGATTACAATGGTTTGGCCGACGGACATGCAGGTATTTTTGCCGAGGTTCATTTGCAAAATCGATCCAATCTAAATTTGGATAATAATCGGTTCATTGAAATAGATAAAAGAGTATTCAACACTAAAAATAGTGCAGTACCTATCGGTACAGGGTATTCTAAAAGAATCTTGGGCTGATATGGGTATAAATACTTTTCTTAAATGTTTCTATAAAGTGTTTCGCAATAGGTATAGAAAATGAAATGGTAAAATTAATCTTAAAAATAAATTAAAGTGGATCACTAAAGGGATACATACCTCCAGCAAAATGATACGCTTTTTATATGCACGCAATAAAAATAATCTTGAACCGAGTATTTTAAAATATAAAACCATGTTCGTCAGTCGATATGCAAAGATTGTTACTAAAGCTAAAAGCTTGCAATAATGACAAAAATAAATACATAAAAAATGGGTAAGGAAATTTGGAAAGATGTAAATAAATGCACTTATAAAGAGAAAGTGATTCAGCGGGAACTTAGGTTTAAGGTCGATAGACCAATTGTAATGGATCCAGGGGAAGAAGCTAATTTACTAGTAAATCAATTTGACTATAATGGTGCTCCTGACGGAAATTAAGGAGACCATGCTACCGCATTACTTCATAGAAACACAGACAAGATTATTAATGACATGCATATTGCTCCTACCACTCCAAACGAGATCTGCACTATAGTTAAAATAATGGAGAACAAACATTCCTGTGGGTTTGACAAAGTTCCAATTTGTCTTGTCAAGGAGCACATTGAAGTTTTAGCCGAGTCTATATCTGATTTCTTTAATAAATGTATAGAAGAGGCTATCATCCCAGAACAACTAAAAATAGCGAAAGTTATACCTGTGTGACCTATCTCTCTACTACCACTGCTGTCTAAATTATATCTGAAAATATACTTAAATTCGCTATCAGAATCAGAAAACATGACTTACAGATGCACCTTCAGAGAAATTACAAAACGTGTCTGACGCCAATTTACGTTGCATACACGGGACAAGTTTGCACACCAAATCTCCCGCGATGCTTCGCATACGTTGCGTACGTGGGCACAGTTTGTCTCTCGCTTTAGTTTGTGAATTCAAAACATAATTAAACCCATGTATATAATTCTACCTCTATGGTGCCGAATTTTGGATACAACTTTTTTTAATTTATTTATAACTCAGACTCGGAACCTTCTTGGTGTACTTTTTTTAATTGGCTTTGCGCGCGCCATTTTCTTTTCATGTCATAGAATAGAATAGAATAGAATAGAATTTTTATTTTGCAAATATGGGTATACAATCGTTGTTATACATATCAAAGCTCAGCCATATTTTACCATTCGGCATGCAAACATTTAGCTACATTATTTTATGCAACATGAACTTACATTATTTTCAAATACCAGATCGATTTTAATGTTATTATGACAATTATCACTCAATAGATCAGTTAGTAACTTATTATAATTATCATTACAGTTAACATTAAATAAATAAATAATCATTTTCATTACATCAATTAATTATCATTTTCATTACAATTATAATTAAATTACAAAATTATTTTATTACATTAAATTAAAATCAACGTCAACATTAATCAACATTATTAAATTAAGAAAATATCAATATTAAACTAGTCAACAAATATATTTTTCTCTGTTAGAAACTCATTTATGCTATAGTACACTTTATCTGTCAAAAATTTACGTAGTCTACTTCTAAACATCACCGTATTTAAACATATTGTTAAAACCTTAGGTTACAAACGAGGAACTTGAAAACAAGTGAAAAACCTAAAATTACCACTCATCTCATCTAGCGACGAGGAAGTTTAGTTGACACCAACAGAATTAACTGAATAATGCGCAATTTTTTTTTGCGTTTAGTTATTTCCTCGTTGAGGTGGGATGAAAAGTGGCGTGTTGCACTCGAGTGCGAAGATTTTTCACCTCGTGCTCTTTTGATTCCCTCGCTAACGCTCAAGATTCTGAGTTTTGAATCACTTGCTGTGCTCGTGACTCAATTTTAGAATCTTTCGCTTGCTCGGTCATCAAAATTGAGCACGCGGTTAAAAAGTAACTTTGCGCTCCTGTAAACAATTAACTATTATCGGACCAACCCTGGTTGGAGGACTTAAAAAGTCCTTTATAAAAATGAACAGTTTTAAAGTAATTTCTCCCTCTTCATTATCTCCGAATTCAATGTATTAAAAGTTCATGATAAATAATCGTTAAGTTCCGAGTATGAATGTGAATGGCTATTAGAGTAAGGAAGATCAACCTGATGACAAATGTATGTGACAACGAATATAAAATAAATAAGTAAACCTAGCGCTATAATTGGTAATTAGTGTCGATGTTACTATTAATGACGGCTAATGGAAGATTCAAAGTTAGTTTTTAATTATAGGTACATGATATATGAGGTATCAAGGTGTATAAGGCGTTATCGATCCATGTTATAAATGTAACAGGTACTTGGTGCGGCATCGTTTGATCCGGTGCAGCCAGCCGAGCGAGGCAGCCGAGCGACCGGCGGCGGCCGCATGGCGGACGTCACGTGAGGGCCGCCATGCGCGCGCTGCTGCCGCTGCTGGCCGCCCTCACCACCGCCTCGCCCGCGCCCCCCGCGCCTCCCGCACCCGCCGCCACGCTCGTGCTCGTGCTGCGTGCCGCCTGCGACGCGCCGGTGCGAGCCGCCTTCGACGAGGCGCGCTTGTACCGCCACGAGCCGGCGCGCTTCCTCTTCGAGCGCTACCGCGTGCGACTTCTGAGCTACGAAGGTGAGGAGGTGCGATAATCTGAAATAAGCATAGCTCTAGACCATGGCTCTTAGTACAAATCCATAATATGGTTGTCCACTAGACACGTGCGGACCTGAATGGAGAGTGTCGGTGACGCTGCGCGCGCTCGCAGCGCTGAGCGAGGGGGGCTCGGTGGTGAGCGCTGGCTGCCTTGGCGCGGACGTGTGCGGCGCGCTTTCGGCAGCGGCGCGCGTGCTGCGACGCGCGCGGCCGGCAGCGTGCGAGGCCGCAGAAGCGCGTGGCGCGGCGGTGGCGCAGCTGGCGGCGCGCCTGCGCTGGCGCCGCGCATTGCTGCCGCCGGCTGAGCCACGCTCTGAGTGCGGTGCTGCGCTGCGCGAGGTGGCGCGCTCGCTCGGGGCTGCTGGCCTGGCCGTGCGCCGAGCGCCTCTCTCGCCCGACGAATATGCGCGCCAACCCGATGGTTAGTCAAATTCAAGAGCTTGAGTCCACTGTTAGGTAGATAGTGTTCTGTTGCGAACAATTTTAAACCATATCCTTACTTCGTTTCAGTTGTGATCTTGTGTGCCTCCCGCGGAGCCGGCAACGCGGTGTCAGCAGGCGTGACGCGCGGGGTGAGGGGTGCGGGGCCGCTGGCGCTGCTGCTGCACGTGGAGGAGTGCCTCCCTGCACCCCGCGACGCGCTCCCCTCGCTTTTTTCTGCGCCGAACAAAACTAATGACGCTTCCCGAATAAGCAATATCAATTTAGTTGTAAGCAAATCGCTGAACGCGAAAATTAAAAGGCAAACGTCCTATCAGCTACCAACTGGTGATGTAAGTCGAAATCTGTCAGACAGATATGAAATGCAACGTAAGAAATATATTTCAAAAATAGACTCCGTCCGAGTAAATTCAACGCTTGATAGTCACTATTACGATAACGTGAGTCAACCCGGGCGCGAACAGGCTCGTGTGGTTCGCTCTGATTCCAGAACGACCAGGATCGATTCATTTTTGCCTTCGATTGAAATTGGGTTTTTTCAACGCCTGCTACTGCTTACTGACGAGCAGCTTCAGGAGCACTCCCACATGGATTATATAGCCCTATATGATCAAATAATCGAAGCGGCCCAGATCGAATCGAAGTCTGAACACACTCGAATCGAATTAATCGAAATAGATTTTCATTTATATGAAAGATCAAATGGGACATCTTCTTCTTGGAAGCATGCAGCCGTGCTCGCGACGACTTGCTCTCGGTCCCTCGACCGGCTGGACGTGCGCGACATCCGCGTACGGCTGGCTAACGTGACAGCGGCGCTGGACAGCTGGGAGGCGGGCGCTGTGGGGGGCTCGAGGGGCGCGGGGGCCACGTCGCCGCGTGAGCCCAGCGGCGCCGCCGCACTGTCGGCCCTGGTGGCGTGCGGCGCGCTGGCACTAGCCACCAGCTCGGCGCTGCTGCTGCGATGGGCCGCCACGCACCGTCGGCGCCGACGCCGCCGCCGCGATGCCGTGTTGGCACCTTTGGACTTCTTGTTCCCGGTGGACGAGCAGCGCCGCGTGGGCGAGGGCATGGAGACCATGCTGTCGTGCTGGCTGCAGCAGCTGCACGAGTTCGGCGGGCCCGAGCTGGAGCGCCCTGACTTGCTGAAGCAGCCGCCGTGTGTACCGGCCCGCGCGCCCTCCGCGCCCTCCTCCACCTGCAGTGTCAACCGAGTCGCCGTTGACCGCCGCATCCGATACAAGGTACTATAGGTACAGCCTCTCTATCGAATGAACTCGATACTTTCGTTCAGAGATCGATACCGTCCGTAACGTGAGGTTTGTCTCAGGGGGACGTGGTGCACGTTAAATACTTGCCGGCGACGGCGGGGCTCGAGCTCAAGCGCAAGGCGACTGATGTGTTACTCGTTATGCAGAATCTGCGTCACGAAAACTTAAACCCGTTTATTGGTAAACTATACACAATATTTATCTACACTAATGTTATAAAGAGGAAAACTTAGTTTGGTTGTAATGAATTAACTCGAAAACTATTCACCATTGGAAAGCTACATTCACCCTGAGTAACATAGGCTATATTTTATCCCCGTTCTCCCACGGGAACGGGAACTACGCGGGTGAAACCGCGTGTCGTCGCTAGTTAATAATAATCCTGGAAGATGTGTAAAACAAGTGCCTTCATTGGATTTCGTTTATTACTGGCCAATCATGGAGCACAATCGTTAATATAGGTCTTTTTATTAAGAAGTACCTACACGCACACGTACATTTATGTCTTACATAACAATCATTCACATTACATCATCATCTGCCTGCATTTTTCCCAACTATATTGAGGTCGGCTTCGAGTCTAACCGGATGCAGCTGAATACCAGTTTTTTACATGAAGCGAGCTGCCTATCTGACCTCCACAACCCAGTTAATACTGGGTAATACGATACCACTTGGTAAGACTGGTTGTCAGACTTTTTGGGCTAGTAACTACCTGTAACGACTGCCAAAGATGGACAAATGACAGCCGGGACCGACAGCTTAACGTGCTTTCAGAGGCACGGAATAAAATCGGTATGTAAGGGTGGTCACCCATCCACAGACCAACCTAGGCAAGCACGGCTTAACCTAAGGATTGGGCGGAGCGGCTGTTCTTATTTAGTCAAGAGCTCCTAAACAATTCCCATTCCATAACGTTCATATTGGCAGGATGCCTGTGCGAGCTCCGGCCGGCGCTGGTGTGGGAGCACTGCTGGCGCGGCTCGCTGGAGGACGTGCTGCGCGCCGACGACATCAAGCTGGACTGGACGTTCCGCCTGTCGCTGCTCACGGACCTGGTGAAGGGCATGCGCTACCTGCACGCGTCGCCGCTGCGCGTGCACGGCCGCCTGTCCTCGCGCAACTGCGTGGTGGACTCGCGCTGGGTGCTGCGCCTCACCGACTACGGCCTGCCCGCACTGTTCCACGCGCAGGCGCTGCCGCAGCCCATCCGCACCGCCAGAGGTCGAGTCGCTCACGCCACACACACTCATCACACTAAACCATATCCAATTAGAAGGACCCTTATGGAGTACAAGCACCGGCTGCAGTGCGGTGCCATCAGTGTGCTTTGTGTTTTTAAAGGAGATCACCCAGCCTACATACATTTATGGGCTATTTCAAAAATAAACTTATTATTTGGATAGCGCATAACATAACAAACATTTTTATTATGACGCCTAAGTCGTAACTCAATTCACCGAGAAGTTATTCAACCACAATATATCTGAGGTCACTTTTGAAAATAGCCCAATCTGGGTGATCTCCTTTATTTCTGCTGAGAGCGTAAAAAGCAACACCTGCTTGCACTATACTTACTGTACTAGTACACGCGTTTGTTTCTGGTATGGTTGTCCTCTTACCTTCAGGAATGTCAGCAGTTAGTATGTCGTATCGAGGGTCCCTCATCATGTTGGTGTAATTTAAAAATGTTTTCCATGTTTACTAGCCTCGTAACTTCCGAGCTCCAGAGTGCGTATTATTTGTATGCTTGATATGCACAAAAAAACAAGGGTTGAGTACCTAACGCTACAGTTTAAACTGGGACTAGACCGTCATAAATAAAAACTGGTACTGATATACAGGCTGTAAACAGACTCTTCACGAAGCTGTTAACCAAGCATTCAGTAATCATCGAACTAAGTAACCCTACGAAAAATTACTGCAGTGAAATGACTTTTTTGTGGGATAAAAATCACGTTTTACGATAAAGCTCTATGTGACGCACCCAAAACATTGTGCTAATAGATAGATTGAATAGTACGGGGTTTATTTGTAGAGGTGTTTAGAGTAAAGTTCCCACATTACAAACATGAATTAAAAAAAAAAACTTGAGAATATGTAGGTACTTTGACCCCTTATATCTCCGTAACTAAAAGGTTCCCTGATATGGTCTACAACGAAGAAACGAGCGCAATGATGGGGAGAACCAGTGCCTTTCGGCGTCGCGTCGTTAAGTTTTTACAGCCTCTATTTGTTACGGCAATAAACACTTGTAGCGTCGCGTCGGGCGGCCCTCGTGGAGCATCTTCGTAGTCTTAGAAATTGGATGGCACATCTTGCAACTAGTTCTGTTCCACAGACGTTCGTTCCAATCGTTCCATTTTAGTGGGCTACAATCTATACTATATGTATGTCACCGTAAAATTGTCAAATACGTTATATTGTAATATCTCTAGCGATATTGTAAAGTCTCGAATTATTGTCAAATGAACATACTGCTTACAACAAAACGCATTATTTTTCGTGAAATGCATGCGATGGTAGTCAACTTACGCGGTGTGGAGGGAAGGAGGGGTCCCCCTTGCCCAGTGGCACAACTCTCATGAAAAGATAATGCACCATTCCTGAGAAACACCGATTAATATAACATAACCTTAAAACACTTTATATTCCCCCTATAAAGCGTAGACGACGGAGCCCCGCTTCGCGGGGCCCCTATTTCCGAGTGCAGGGTTTAAAGGAACCTAACTAACCTAACGGAGGGGTGCCCCAAGTACCGTTTATGGGGGCAGAGATACTTTCGTACCTATCTTCAGTTGACAATAATTCGAGAAATTACAATATCGCGAGAAAAAACACGTTATATTGTAATATAACGTTTTTGACAATTTTACGGTGACATGTATCCTACTTCCTACTAATATTAATATTATAAATGCGAAAGTTTGTGAGGATGTATGTTTGTTACTCTTTCACGCAAAAACTACTGAACGGATTTGGATCAAATTTAGCACACAGATAGTTTATTACCTGGATTAACACATAGGATACTTTTTATCCCGGTAATAAGATCCCGTGGGATAATTTCAAACTTCACGCGGGCGAAGCCGCTGGCAGAAGCTAGTATTGTATATTTGTATAATATCTATACTAATATTATAAAGCAGAAGAGTTTGTTTGGTTGAACGCGCTAATCTCAGGAACTACTGGTTCAAATTTAAAATTATTTTGGTGTTAGATAGTCCATTTATTGAGAAAGGCTTTAGTCTACATAACATCACGCTACGGCTATAAGGAGCGGAACAGGAATGCAAAATATTGCAAAATTGTGTTTATTACCTCAGAACTTTCGACTGCATGAACCGATTTTGATGATTCTTTTTTTATTTAGAAGCTGGTACTTTCCGTTAAGATCTGATGCTGATCTTCGGAGATATTAATGGAACTCTTCAAAATTAGACGGTAAATCTGCAGTGATTGCTGCAATAGTTTGAATGTTTATTGTTTATACAACATCATGACAGAACATCACGCCTGTATGCTCTGAGGGGGTACGCAGAAGTATACAATACTCCCAGATTTCGACTAAACGCGAGTTTTATAATTAATAAAAGTATATGATTCACTGCTATAAACAAGACCAGAAAAATATATGATATTCTTCAGGATACAATTAATTTGGCTCGATAAAAATAAATCATATATGCTGGCATGATACTGTTTTGAAAACGTAATACAATTAATTTGGCTCGATAAAAATAAATCACGAACTTATCTCTAAAAATATCTTTCAAACAATAAAAAACATACTAATATGCATGCGATCATTCTGATTTTTTGGCAAATAATTCTACAAGCAATATATTAGCATGATACTGTTTTAGTTTTTTAAATCAATCAATAGTTTGTTTAACCTACCATAACGTCGTGCAGTGCGATGCGTTATTGAATTCGGACGTGTTGTCCTAGTTGTACGCTCGGTGTGCGGGTTTAGCTGCTGTTTTTTCGTAATGAGTTCGCAACAACTTATTGCAAACGAACTGTTGGCTTTCATACAGAATGCCATCGATACTATGGACGAGGTGAGCATCATGGAGATCTGCAAGTCGAGCTTCAAAGAAGACGACATCAGCACGGGCAAGAAGCTACTCTTCCAGTCGACTGGGAAGCTTGATCAAATGCCATCTCGGAGGAGAGATGGTTCTGAGAAAAGTGTCCAAGACATCATCACCTTTCTAAAGGTGACCGACCCTGACGACGTGCCAACTTTCGTAGCAAAGGAGCTGAATAAGTCACCGCCCGTCACTTTCGATCACGTAGACGTCACCAGGCTGTTAAAGGATATTACATCGATGAAGTCAAGCCTGGTCGAGGTGCAGTGTACATGAACTACGTGCCGAGATAGTATTGCTACGAAGTACAGTTTCGGCAAGTAAGACATGACGATGCCAACAAAAACTTGCGTAGCTAATTTGACCCCCAAACCAACTCAAGCAGCAGAAAGGGGGAATGCAGAACCGTTGCTGTGAAACCCTGTCGAGGAATCCGGTACAGCGATGTCCAGCAAAGCAGAAATGTGATGAGGACGGCTTCAACATAGTTCAGAAGAAGAAGAAGAAGCCTACTTGCCGCAATCAATGCGGTACTGGACTGTCAGGACCAAATATGCTGCTGCATCCAGCTATACCAACGTCGTTGCTTTGTGTGTCCCGATTGCATCACTCCACGAAGGTATAGAGGTCTTAGGGTACATGAAGGTGAAGACCAGCTGGACCTTGAGGGTCGAGAAGTTAGAGCCGCGTCACAACACCAACTTCAAGTCGTTTGTGGTGCGAGTTCCGACACAATATCTCGACAATTTTTTGAAAGAAGAGTTTTGGCCGAAGGGTGTTGTCTACCGACGTTTTCGCGGCAGGTTATGTGACACCGCGCAGCGTACCACGACGCCGCCACTTCGTGAAGTTATATTTTGTATGTATTAGTGTATTTTTATGTTGTACTGTGATTTTGTGTATTTTATCTATGGGCCTTAAGATGTCTGAAAATAAAATGATTGATTGATTAATTAACTGACTTTAAAAAGGAGGAGGTTCTCAATTAAATTTTCCCCGATTACTCGAAGATGGCTGGACCGATTTTGTTTTAATTTATTGTTTGATAGGGTACACTTCCCAGGTGGTCCCATAATCATCAAGTCGGGATACTGATGATGGGATCCTGGAAAAATAGAGGGAACTCTTCAAATTTTATAGGCACACAAGAAGTGATTTAGGTAGTTTTAGTAAGAGTACTTTCTCGTAGTGATTCCGTTTCATTTGGTACAGATCTGATTAAGAACTTCAGAGATAGCCAACGGAACTCCTCAATAAAAAAACTTTTTTGCAAAAAATAAAACCGACTTCAAAAAAAAACCGACTTGAAAAATAACTTTAGCTTCTGAAGTCGGTGACCTTTGTTTCATTGCTTTAGTTTTTTTGTCACCGACTTCAGAAGCTAAAGTTATTTTTCACTTTTTTGTTTTTTTTTTAAGTCGGTTTTATTTTTTGCAAAAAAGTTTTTATTTTTCACTTTTTAGTGGTTCACATGTGCTTGACATACATGAAAAGTGCATACCGTTACAATTACAACAAGCCCAAACACGACTAGGGTACATTGTTTCATTATGGAGTTCCGTGACTCTTGGCTTCATCATCAGATCTGATGGTAGAATGGTTCTTATCAAACGCAAATGCTTCACTTGTTGTTGAAAATACCAAAATCGCAACACGTTTTCATATAAAATTTGAAGAGTTAACATACCTAACTGTCGAAATATGGGTATACTGTACACATCTGCGTACCCCCTCAGAGCATACAGGCGTGATGTTATGTTATGATGTTGTGTAAACAATAAACATCCAAGCGATTGCAGCAATCACGACAGATTTGCTGTCTATTATTGAAGAGTTCCGTTCCATATCTCCGAAGTTCGTGATCAGATCATGACAATATTTCTATGGGACCAACTTGGAAGTATACCCTTTCAAACAAAAAAAGAATTTTTCAAATCGGTTCAGGCGTCTTCGAGTAATCGGTGAACATACATAAAAAAAAAAAATACATACAGTCGAATAGAGAACCTCCTCCTTTTTGGAAGTCGGTTAAAAATGATAGCAAATGTACTTGGATTGTTGAAATCTCATGTCTGTCTATTGTTTACATCAGTTCATCACAAAAAATCACGCTGGTACGCTGTGAAAGGCTAAAAGCACATAATTATGAACTACTACCGAAAAAAATAAAACCGACTTCACACAAAAAAATTCAAAATAATATTAGCCTCAGAAGTCGGTGATAAAAAACGAAATCGATAAAACAATCTCTTTTATATGACGCAGACGAAGTTGCGTGGGTTAGCTAGTTCTTAATAAAGTGTAAGAAATGAGCCCAATCATGATTTTTTTACTTTTAAATGGGAATTAGTGTTGAATTGTATAACGGGTTGGTGTCCGCAACTCCACGCCCAAAGCGCTTATTATGCTAGCGGAAAACGAATTCGGAAAACTACTAATTTTGGGTAATTCTTTTTAGTTTCTATTTACGATATACTGATTTTTTCTGAAACTGCCTCACCATAAAATTTACAGCAAATCTTGGCTACCAGACGACGATAGGTAGTTCCAATGGGTTGATCGCCGCCATCCTTTTTTCGCAGGAAACATAGATTCACGTTGCCGGAGAGCATAAGGTTAATCAGAGCCGTAAGCTTCCTAAAGAGCAACTCACCAGCTTCCCGGGCACCTGAACATATTAGTTCCTTTAGATGTTGAGGTCCGTCGAGGCCGCCGGCGCGCGGCAGAGCTGCTCCGGAAGGAATAAACAGTTGTGACCAACTCTCGATCTGTAAATAAATAGTGAGGGAATGAAAGTCCGAATCAGGAGGGTCGGTAACGGATATGCCGCGTGTGAAGATTGACATGTTTTATAATCCACCACATTGCTGCTGCTAATATACATAAAAACTAAAGAGCATAGAACTAAAATAAATTAAATAAACTAAAGTAACATAAAAACAGTCTGTCTGATTTGGACACAAAACGAAACCGAATACAAAGTCAGCAGTGGCATAGTTGCGTAGGGGGGCTCTTAGAGCGGTGCGCCGCCAATGAGCACATTGCGGCGCAGTTCTGGAAATGGCTGCAGGCTGCAGGTGACTAGGAGCCAGGCGTCACACGCTCAGCGTCAAACTTGCACGCACCAATACTAACGGGTGTTCTTCAGGCAGTTCAGATGCGTAGTATTCGCCACTGGTTGGCGTGAATGACCAGACTGATGTATGAGCGTGGACGAGGTGATAGACTATTGAATGTTCTATAAACCGATCGTAGCTAGCGATGTTCCATTTCTTGTCATCCCTCATAAGACTTCACAACTTCTCTCTAACATACCTACGTGTCTGTGGCGCTATAGAAGTTGTTTTTTTAGTAAAGTACGGTTATTAGATTGGATGGAGTCTTTATATTTTTTTGAAAATAAATCACAGATTTTAGACATACACATTATTTTTATTATTTTGTCATTTTTAGGATTCGATTTGATTAATTTGTAAAAAATTTAAAGACGTCCATCCATCCAATCTGATAACCGTAGTTAAATAAATTCCACTACAATGTTTATTTTTTCATCCTTCCCTCTCAACCGTCACGCAATCATTTTCATTCATAGCATTCCTTACACAATCCATCCATCGTATCTTTGGTCTTCCTCTCCCGCTCCAACCATAAATCTTTATTATTCATTACTCTTTTAGTCACATGCGATTCATCCCTCCTCATCACTTGTCCATACCAAAACTGTCGATTTCTCTTAAACTTTTCTGTTACAGTCGCCACTTTCAAACTTCCGCTAGTATACTCATTCCTTATTATTTATCCATTCTGATCATCTCCGTTACATGCAATCTCTTTTCATCCATCTTCTTCACAGCCTAGAACTATGATATCAAAACTGAAATACAATTATATTCTTGCACTTCTGACTGCACTACTGTTTAATCTATAAATCAAAGTTGAAAAAATTCTTGGTGTTCAGATCTGCTGTGGACGGCTCCGGAGCTCCTGCGCGAGTGTAGCGGCGATGTGCGCGGCACGCAGCCCGGCGACGTGTTCTCGTTTGCCATCATCATGCAGGAGGTCATCGTGCGCGGGGAGCCCTACTGCATGCTCGCGCTCACGCCGGACGGTAAGCATGCGGTTTGCGGGGGGCGCGCTTGAGAGAGGAGGAGCGCCAATCACGCCGACGCTCGTTTTAGAGATCGTGGAGAAGGTGTCGCGGCCGCCGCCGCTGATCCGGCCGTCCGTGTCGATGGGCGCGGCGCCGCCGGACGCCGTGAGCGTGATGCGCCAGTGCTGGAGCGAGGCGCCCGACCTGCGCCCCGACTTCCACCGCCTGCACGACATCTTCCGCCACCTGCACCGCGGCAAGTATGTATTTTCGGTGCACCGCCGAGTTACCTCGCCGAGGTGCACATCATTCTAATACCTAAATGTTTTATTGTGCAGAAAGATCAACATAGTCGATTCAATGTTTGAAATGCTGGAAAAATATAGTAATAATCTGGAAGAACTCATAAAGGAACGGACAGAACAGCTCGACATGGAGAAGAAGAAAACCGAACAACTTCTGAACAGAATGCTACCCAGGTATGTGATCACCATTATTCAGCCGACTCACTCCACTGTTGAACTTGCGCCCCCACGTGACATCGGCACAGACATGTGGCGAGTACACGGTGGAAACTTTCAGCTGGCCAGTAAGAGGAACCTTAACTGTGTAGCTACACGGAAATGGATTTAAGAGACTATATTTTTTTGTGAAATGTTGATCCTCATTAACAGATTTTCAAAAAAAAAATTACAAATAGCAAGAAAAGGCCAATTTTCACAATAAAACATTATTGATTCTTGTTAATCTTGTTTCTAATACTGGCTAAGCACTTCTACGGGACCAACTCAGGTTGGAGTTAAGAGAGTATTAAAAAATAATATTTTGAAAGGAAAATGATATAAAAGATTTCTATAGAAAAATTATTTTTCTCATAACTCCTGTTTAAATCAGTGTATATTCAAAATATATGTGTTTGGGAACCTATATATTCTGTAATCCAATCAAAATAAATACACGCTACCTTAAGAATATTTTGACATACAAATTATTTTGGTACTACGTTTGTATGAAATTCGCATGCTCCGCAGGCCTCTTAAAACTTCGCGACTCAAAGGTTACCTTTGAGTGCCGTGAAGTACACTTCACTTACGCGTTTTGGCCAACACTTGTCAATTCGTCACGTTACGGTCGGGTTTTCTGATATGGTAACCCATGTATAGTACGTACTGATCTTAAAAAGGTTTCACGTCAAAAAATCTGAATCGGAATCGAAAGATAAGTTCGTAACATTAATTTTATTTAGGTTCGATCATAAAAAATCGGTTAGGTAGTTCCCTTCAAAATGGTTGAGTCGAGTACCTAGTCAGTAGGGACTGGCCATCTCTTAGCTGCCATGGGTTATTTTAATTTTGAATTTTTGATTATTATCTTTTACTAATTTTGGATTATTATCTTTTTTTACGAGTCAAACAGATAAGAAAGATTTGAAAGAGTTTCCTGCCCATATTTCTCCATGGAGATCTACGCTTTGGAATGTGCGACTACAGTGCTTTCTGGTCTCGTCTCATTAAAACAAATGCTTTGAGTTGAAACCTGCACTTTCACTAACAAAAGATTTCCGAGAGCTGCAGCTATCGACTCCACGTGCTTCGCGCAACACTCACAGCTGTTCTCACTATACTGACTATCACGTCGAACAACTTTAGTGCTGCAGGAATGTGTGACTGTGTGTGTGGGCAGGTCGGTGGCGGAGCGGCTGATGCTGGGGTCGCGTGTGGAGCCAGAGGAGTTCTCCGAGGTGTCCATCTACTTCAGTGACATCGTGGGCTTCACAGCGCTGGCGGCGCGCTCCACGCCCGTGCAGGTGGTGGACCTGCTCAACGACCTCTACACCACTTTCGACGCCGCCATCGAGCAGTACCAGGTGTACAAGGTTCGTGCCACGGTTGATGCGCCCGGCACAGTACGGTCGAGTGTCGCGCCGCAGCGCCGGCACTCACCGAGCGCCTCGTTTGCAGGTGGAGACCATCGGCGACGCGTATATGGTAGTGGGCGGGCTGCCGGTACGCTCGCGCTCACACGCCGACGCCGTGGCCACCATGGCGCTGCACCTGCTGCACCTAGCCGGGCGCTTCCGCCTACGCCACCTGCCCGACACCCCGCTGCATCTGCGCATCGGCTTGCACACCGGGCCCGTGTGCGCCGCCGTCGTGGGCCTCACCATGCCGCGCTACTGCCTCTTCGGCGACACCGTGAACACCGCCTCGCGCATGGAGTCCACCGGTATGTGTTGGTGCTAGTGTGCGACTGCGACGCACGGTGTACCACCCACAGGTCGCGGTGAGTGACGCGTGTGCTCGTGTGCTCTGCGCAGGCGCGGCGTGGCGCATCCAGGTGTCGGCGGCGACGGCGGAGCGGCTGTCGGCGGCTGGCGGCTACCGGCTGCGCTCGCGCGGTCTCACGCAGATCAAGGGCAAGGGCGCCATGCACACCTACTGGCTCCTCGGCAAGGACGGCTTCGACAAGCCGCTGCCCACGCCACCTCCTTTACAGTGAGCTCTTTCAACTACATTTACTTTCGTTGGCGCTGTCCAGTTTAAAAAGTCAATGGGACCTCGTCTCTTCTTCAACATAAAGCCAGTATAAGCTATGTAGTTAAGCAAGTAATTTCCAGATGAAAAGGAAATCTTATTACTTCGGCCGAAAAACTATAAGTAGTGATGATGACACTGAAACCCTTATCAGTGATCTGACCACGTGACAAAAATATTTATAACACAAACGTCACCTCAATTCTATAATAATTAGTGATGCAACGGAAGTGTCCTACCAGGTAACGGAAACGGATGTGGAAGCATAAGTGTAAAAGTAAATAAGTACTATGAAAAAAAGTATATTTTTTAACAAAAATCCAATTTTGAAGGGGAAAGTGCCAGGGTATCCCGCGAAATTAAAATAGTTGGCACCAACCTGCGCAAATGTTGGCACCAACCTGCGCAAATGTTGGCACCAACCTGCGCAAATGTTGGCACCAACCTGCGCAAATGTTGGCACCAACCTGCGCAAATGTTGGCACCAACCTGCGCAAATGTTGGCACCAACCTGCGCAAATGTTGGCACCAACCTGCGCAAATGTTGGCACCAACCTGCGCAAATGGCAAAAAAACGTGAGTTATATATTCGCGGGCTGCCCCGGCGCTTCCACCGTATTCAAAATTAAATAGTGGTAAGTTATATGATGTAAAAGCGGCGGTCAACCTACTTGACCGTTTTTTTACATCTAACAATCTGTTCCGGAGTTTTTCGTACTCGTACCTACCCTAGTTAAAAACCTGTCTTGACCAACCAATACCCAATAAAATACAGAACATAAAATAATCACGAGAGTTAATATGATAATTGGTGGGTAAATTCACCAATTTATAAAGACGATTTGGTAATTCTTAATTATTGTGGACTGTATGAGGATTTGCTGGTAATCATAGAGAGAACCTAGATTGGTGATCTGAGCGATTGATATGGACAGGTATTAGGAAGCATGCCCATCTACCTTTGTCTCGAGAAGGTTCTCTGACACGTGTTGGCGCCGACGGCGGTTCTGGTCCGACCCTGGTGCACACCAGGGCCCCTTATTCATAACCATTCGATACATTTTCGTGTCGGTAAGGAACCGCATTCGACTATCTCATTTCCGATACCGAAGAACTGTCAAAACGCTATTCACAGATCCAAACGGATGCGCTTTTTTCTATCCGAATGAGATTGTGTTTATGGGGAAGGCTACAAAGTGGTAGTAAATAGATAATCGTGATAGAAAACTTAAGGTAGTAATTAAAATTGGTTTATTTAAATATTTCGTTCTGTTAAATTAAGGAATATACAGCAAGTAACTTAATAGACAGCGACGATAAAAAATATTTTGTTATTTTTCACAAAAAATAACTAAAAATAAAAAATATTTTCGAATATACCTGCTTTGTAAACAGCCGTCTGTGAAGTGTTGTTCGACCATAATTATACGAGACGTCACATCCGAAAGATTTATAACCCACCCGAACCCTATGATTGCAATATCAAGCTTTAAGTTTTTAGTATTTTTAACTAAATTCGCTGTAAGTCCATAATTTCGTTTCTCAAGGATTTAAAAAATGGGCCCTCAATCCAGATGCACACGATATTGGGCTTTTCTATTTATCCTAAAAAAAGCGGTCAAGTGCGAGTTGGACTCGCCCATGAAGGGTTCTGTAGCAGCAAGTAACATAATTAACATAAAAATATTTGAGTTGATTGAAAGAAAAGTAAATTGCGGTTTACGAAAAACAATTTTCGGTGGAATTTTACATGGTAATGTACAGCACATAATTATTTATTTTAGTTCAATCATTCTCTTTTTTCTTTTGTGAATAACTAATTTAATTAAGTAGTTAATTCGGTGGTTATATTAACATAGGTACTACATCTAAAACTACATTTAATTACAAAAATAAAACTAAACGTAAAACTAGTATCAATATAAATGTACAACAATGTCAATAGGACACTTAGGCGTCAAAATACTCCTCCGCATCGCTGTCATCGGGAAACGTGCCCAGAAGACTGGCAGCATTGCCACGTTGAATGGCAATGCTAATTCTTTGGCCAAAGAAGTAGCCAGCCCTCTGGTCGCGCGAAGTGTCGATCAGTCGGCGGGAGATTTCCTTAAAAAGGAGACGCGCACTCGGACCCCATGACCCGAGCGTTTCGACCCCAAACGGCTTAAAGCTGTAGTTACCAATAAGGTTACAGTATTTGCGCCGTTTGAGGATCTCAGCAGCTGCAGCAGCAGCGCCTGCACAGCCCGCCGTGCTTGCAACCTGGCAAGGCGCAAGGGTGTCGACATAAGTTGCGTCGCACACCAAAGGCCTGCCAACGCTCCAAGGCACCAACGTCATGCCGTCCGGTCTCTTGCCATCGTCACGCACCAAGCCGTTTGGTTCTAAAACCGCTGGTACGCCGGCGCTGGCAAGAGCCCGACGGATAATGTCGTTGATGCTGGCGTGCCGTGCAATGCGACCTGCGCTCCTGTAGCAGGACAGGCCATGATGTCCGAGGCTGTCGACAGCTACACCGCAGTGACAACGATGCGAAGCAACACAAGGTGTGCCTAAGCGTAGACTCGTAGCAACCCGGAACGATGCGTCCTTTATCATTTTCTTATTTTAGAAGTTACACGGGGGGCGGTTTATCTAAAATCAGTTTTTTGGCCATATTTTTTTTCCTATGGAACTCTTTTTCATTTTTATCATTCTGAGTAAGAATACGAACAACTTTATTTATGTTAAATTTTTGAAATTTCCAAAATTTTTGTGAAAAAAAATCAATCATCAAAAAAATCTCCGAAACAGTAAACATATTGAACGTCGCAATTTTTTTTTAAAGCAAATTGTTTATTCTACAATTGTTACCTTCGAAGTTTAGCGATAAAACTTCTACTTTTCGAAATAAAACATTATAATAACTAACAATTTGAGGGCGTTTCCATCCTAAACTCTTATAAGAGGATTTAAAATGGGGAAACTTTCCATTACAGGACAACGATTTTCAAATCATATTTTTTTATGTAGATTGTACACATAACTCACTTACACTCTTTACTACTATTTACTACTGTTTATAAATACAAATTTTCAATAGTCCGACGCTCCAGCACTTTCTCCGAAATCTACCTCCTCCTCCTATTTTAGTGTGAAAATCTTGATGCGGTTCTCAGAATACATCTACTTACCAAGATTCAACAGCATAGTTCTTATAGTTTCGAAAAAAAGTGGCTGTGACAGACAGACAGACAATATGACGAATCCATAAGAGTTCCGTTTTTTGCCATTTGGCTACGGAACCGTCAGTGTCATTAACAAATAATACCATATTTTGAGGTTAGTTTTTACCCGACTACGGCAAAGCCAATAGGAAGGGTTATGATTTTAGCAGTCTATGTATATGTTTGCATTATGTATGTATGTTTGTATTTACGGATGTTCCATCGTAGCCCCTCAACTATTCATCCGATTTTAATGGGTAAGATGTCAATCAATTCGTTATTATAGTCCGGGTCCGGGTGACATAGACTATATCAATGCTACCAAAATTTTATACATATAACGGAATTTAAACCAAAGATTCTGACCTCGAAAAAATTAAACTGAGATTATCATCACGTTTGGTATCAAAACAAAGGTCTTGGCAAGTACATTCATATGTAAATGTATTATACAACCTTAGTTTTTGTTTATACTAAACCCGAAAAGGGGTCATTGTACTCATCATTTTGAACAACTTTTTCTATGGGACGAACCTTGAAATCGCGAAAAAAAAATCAGCTGTTCCCTACATTTTGACGAGTTATGCGAACTAGGGAACAGCTGATTTTTTTTTAGGCGCTTTTCTGGTGGTCGCCACTGTCGATTCTGGCTTTCAGGAGTTACAGTGGTTTGGGCGTGTGTGGCGGGCTTGTCTAAAAATAAAAAAAAACCTCGCTAGAGAGATTACAATCTAACGTGTTTGACAATTTTACGGTGACATACGACACACTAAAAAGGGGAAAGGACTCAATATTGAATTAAATGAGTGAATTCATGATTGTTTGAACATTTTTCTGAGACTATTTTCTTAGAACCACGATCAGCTGATATAAATGACGTAACCCGTGACGATCATTCGCCAGGTGGCGCTGTACCGGTGTTTACCTGTTATAGTTTACTCCCAGTAAATATTTATTTAAAAATAGTAAAAGTGTGCAATCCATCATAAATACGTGTTAAAAGTTTGAGAAGACAAATATCCCGCCTGTGTATAAAGTTTTATCAAGTTTTAATAACAATATTTAGTGTAAGAACACTTGTAAACCAGTGTACTTTATCTCAAAAATATAACAAAAATAGTAAATAAAAGTGAAATCATCTCAGTGAAATATTAGTTGTTGTGGCGTTTCCGGTGTTTTTCTGCACAGATCTAAGTGCGAGATCCTTAAAAACTAATTAAAGCTTTGAGTGATTTTTGTTGAAATTCTGCAAATCATTCTTGCAGTATTGTGCCTGAGATCAGCGACATCTATCCTTATAGATCCGAACTACTTACTACGAGCATCACTCCACGTCGTAGATCATTGTGAAATCGATCCTCGCGCATAGTAATTTACTACTCACGTTCACGTTCACACTTGGCGCTAGGTGGCGTTGGTAGTACCATAATATACGAATGATGAGCTCGAAGTGTAATCTTTGTGATGAAGTGATTGGAATTGTGGCACTATCAATAAAGTGTCATACCTGTGATGGAGTATACCATTGTGAGTGTCTCAACATCACACAACAGCAATTCGCGGGATTTACTCGCGAACAAAAGTCTCGCTGGAAATGTCTTCCCTGCAGTAATATCACACGTCGGGATCGCTCGAACTCGGCCTCACTGAATCGTTCAGTGTATATCTCTACCCTAGTAGCAATTGCCGTTGGCTTCCTTATGCCAACAGTTGGGAATGTATTGGCAGACGGTTAGTTGTTCAGCCAACCTAAACTTAAAATAGGCCCATTGTCATAAACATGCACTATTTGCCCAATGAATAGCCAACGAAGGGCCTTCTGTTACTATTCCTACTGATGGGTGATTTTTGCAGGGATTTCAGTTATTATAACAACATTGGGCCAACTAACGACGGGCCTGCTGCGTCTATTCCTACTGTTGGGAGTTCCTTGTAGGGATTTAAGTTATGATAACAACTTACATCCCTAGCAATGCCGTATTGTTCCATTTTAGAGTGTAAAAATGATAGTAGGAGGAAAAATCTTAAAAATGGAGGTATTTCGTATCATTGGTTAGTACAATTTTCATTGTTTTCTAATAAAAATCTTATTTTGTTAATATTTATTAATATTTAATAGAACGGTTGGGCAAAATCAACCTTACACAATTAAGATAAAGTTTATTTTGGATTGATTCTATTCAATAGAACACCCTCGAAAGCACTTCGCTACTCAAGTAGTGATGTGGTCAAGTCGAATATTGAATTTATAGATTGATATCGATACAAGGGATAAACAATTTTTAAATTCATTATTTATTTAGTTTTACATTACAATACAAGTATAAGGTCGCCTTCATTTTTCATAGATTGCATAAACGCTTTAAAGCAAAAATATGTATAATCAATGTTTTAAATAGTAACGTAATTATTATACTTAATTTATTAATGATTGAGACCTTGCATTGATCACTAAATAGACATCAGCAGGTCCTCTAACCTTCATTTAAAATACTTTTAGGTTTTACAAAAAAAAAAATGTCTCCTTTGAACACTTATAAAAGGCATGCATGCATACATACCAGCACTTTTATTACTTAATTCTAAATTTACCTGTCTGTCTGTGTCTATTTATTTATAATTTAAATGAATAGCTGCTTGTGTACCAAATAAATAAATGTACTCCCAACAACTCTTATTTTTGAGAATTGAAGACCATAATATGGGGTATCTATCGATATCGATAAATAAATTTAATATGCTACGTGGTCCGGCCTTGACCGAGTAGCAGCAGAAACCGACCGATCACGCAAATGTCAACCATATGTTTTACGCGTTTAAGTTCATAATTGCAACCACTCAGAATACCCCGCCATCTATGGTCAAGTAGCGGAATTGACTCGTCAATCGAATCTAGTGTGATTATAGATCGAAAACACGTTTTGCCGCTAAAGCAAAATACATCTTATTTGTAAAACGTCAGGGTTTATTTCCAAATCTGTGATGTAGGCTAATTTTGACTAAACTTTGAACAACGAATCAAACGAATAGTTTTTTTGTAGTGCAATATATGATTATCGGTTTAAATGTGTGAGTTTGGTGACAACGGTTCCTGCAGTAATTTTGGTGCATTGCACTTCATTTTTTTTCTGTGTTCCGTGATGATAGTATCGTAAAGGTTCAAAAGTTGTACCCAACCTCGATAGATGGCGTTGTAGTCCAATTAGAAGTCGCTATCGTTGTGTTACCACGATTTGGTTGGGTTCGAGTGAATTCTAGAAAATATATCACCAGCTTACATCAGACTGACAGCTAGTGTAATCAGCCGATTTCCAAGAAAAGGAGGTTCTCAACTGGACTGTATTTTTATTTCAACCCTACTAGTGTTTACACTGTGAACACTGATCACACAAGGTTGTTGTTAGTTCAACACTACCAGCTCGGTAGTAAACATAAACATTGGTAGTGGTTGCAGGCTCAAGTACTTACTTACTTTGGACCTTCGTCAAATCGGCAAATCCACGTTGGGCTTTCGTTGGCAAATCTATGTAGGCCATCAGTTTTGGGCCCAACCCGCAAACTGCCCGCCAATTGTATGCATTTGCCAACTAACCAGAGGTATGTGGCCCAACTAAATGCCAACAAAAAATGCTACTAGGGTACAAACTGCGACGATGATGCTATGAATATGTCCTGTGATAACGTAGAACAACCAACCTTGTCACCGAACTCGTCGTCAGGCTCCACTTCAACAATTATCGCTGATGGTGGCGACGCACAAACTGCCTCTATTGGTGACCTGAGCGCATTTTCCTTGGTACTTAACAATACGTTAAAGGGATGGCGTAGCGACATGGATCGCACTATGGCTACGTTCACTGATGATATCAGAGGTTCCCTGCGTAGCTGGCGTGAAGAAATAGAGAATAGCATATCCAAGTTCAACGATGGTATTAAAAGC
Source organism: Xestia c-nigrum (assembly GCA_916618015.1). Taxonomy (NCBI): domain Eukaryota; kingdom Metazoa; phylum Arthropoda; class Insecta; order Lepidoptera; family Noctuidae; genus Xestia; species Xestia c-nigrum. The sequence continues at coordinate 71,723 of OU745246.1, read as the reverse complement.
ACTCTCTCCGAAATAAAACAAGATATGAGCAATCTCCGAAGTGAACAAGAGGAGCTTAAAGAACGCGTTCGTGCGGTTGCTCGGAACGTTTCAGATTTAACAAGCTCAGTACAATTCCAAGCTGACGAGCATAAAGATCTTAAGGACCGTGTACACACCATAGCCCGTAGCAGTTCCGACCAATCTCAAATTTTAATCAACAACCTTGAACAAAAGCTAGACTCACTGGAACAGCAGGCAAGGAACTGCAACGTTGAAATCTGTAACGTTCCTGAAAAACGTGGTGAAAACTTGCTGCAGTTAATTGATACGATTGGCAATGCCATAAATTTCCCAACATCACAGAGAGATATAATATCTATCCATAGAGTTCAGCACGCTCAGCAAACTAATAATACTAATAATAGACCAAAGAATATCATCGTTAAATTTACTACAAGGATTATACGCGATAACCTTACTGATCGCCTTCCGTTTAGCTAAGGGCCTGAAAACGGATCAAATTGGAATATCAGGATCACCAACGAAGATATACATAAATGAACATCTGACACTAAAAACAAAGCAGTTGTTTCGGAAGTCTAAAGACGCCGCTAAACAACACGATTTTAAATATGTATGGGTTAAAAACTCAACTATACTTGTACGTGAACGGGACGGAATACCTTCTTTTGCGGTTAGAACAGTGGATGATATTCGCAAAATTAGTAGTGCTCAAAATCAAAATCAAAATCAAAATATTTTATTTCACATAGGCCTGGATGGGCACTTATAAAACGTCGAAAAAGGTGCACGGTTCGCGTTGGTCGATTCCATGGAGAAGAACCGGCAAGAAACTCCATGGTTACTCTTTTCAAATCATTTGGTATTACAATATTATTGTTTCATTACAGCATTAGTACTAAAGTATGGGGGGACAGCGTAGGCCCGACAATAGGTCGTTGCTTGCTATACAAAAAATGTAAAACAAAAGGAATATTTAACAAAAGTTAAACAGCATCCGGGAATCTAAAAGGCCTTCAATGTTCACTCATTCACAAATAATAGGTAAAAAAGCATCTATACAAAGGTAAGTAAATAAAAAAATAAAAAGAATATTTAATTAAAGAACTAAATTAAACAAGTGACACAAATATTGTCATCAGTGCTGTAACTATTCTGAGCAAAATATGAGAAAAAATGATTTGAAAACTATTGTAATAATCTGAATCAAAAGAAAAAGAATAATGAGATTGAGAATAGTTAGAGACATCCACAAATCTGTGCCGTTTATGAGCTACCAGGGAAGCCGCATGCGCAGAAGGAATCATAGCCAAACTTCTTTGTCATCAACGTAGTCCTTGATTTTGTAATATGCTTTTTTCATAAGGACACGTTTAATATAGTTCTTGAACTTTCCATCGGTCAGTTCTAGAACTGACTTTGGCAACTTGTTATAAAAGCGTATACTGTTTATAATAAAAGACTTGCTAGTCTTTGTTAATCTGAATTTAGGTATTACAATTTCATGTTTACTGCGTGTATTTTTATTGTGGAAGTCGCTTCTAATTTTGAAAAGCCCTCGATTTTTACGGACATATAAAATACATTCAAAGATATAAAGTGAAGGCAGAGTTAGTATATCGATCTCTTTGAATTTTTCTCTGAGTGACTCGCGAGGACCCATTTTATAAATCGCGCGGACTGCCCTTTTTTGTAGTATAAAAATGGAGTCAACGTCTGCTGCTGATCCCCACAGCAGGATGCCGTAAGACATAATACTGTGGAAATAAGCATAGTAAACTAACCTAGCTGTGGCTACATCCGTTAACTGCCTTATTTTCCTAACTGCATATGCAGCTGAGCTTAACCTACCTGAAAGAGTTCTAATGTGCGCGCCCCACTGTAATTTTGAATCTATAGTAATCCCTAAGAATACAGTTTCCGCTATAACATCAAGTTTATTGCCGTCAAGATTTAAATTAAGATCACGTTGTGGTACATTTGGTAAGGAGAATCTTAAACACTTAGTTTTGCTTGCATTCAATAAAAGATTATTAGCAGCGAACCATTTTGAGAGAACGGTTAGACTTTCGTTAACATGTTGGACAAGCGTATCCTTTCTATTTATTTTAAAAATTAGCGAGGTGTCATCAGCAAATAAAATTATATCTGATAATTTGGCCATCATATAAGGGAGATCATTAATGTACACAAGAAATAGGAAAGGACCGAGAATTGAACCTTGGGGCACGCCTATCTTGACTAGAGACCCGGAGGACGTCGCCCCATTTACATTTACTTTTTGCTGCCTGTTTGATAGATAAGAAAGAACCAGATCAGCAGCTTGACCACGAATTCCGTAGTGGTGTAATTTACACATCAGTGTGTTGTGGTCCACGCAGTCAAACGCTTTAGAGAGATCACAGAAAATGCCAATGGCATCTTGGGACTTCTCCCAGGATTCCAAAATGTGACTGATAAGTTTAACTCCCGCGTCCGTTGTCGACCTGCCCTTCGTGAATCCAAACTGCTGACTGTGCAAAATCCCATTTGAGTTAAAGTGAGATAACATCTGGTCCAGCATGTTTTTTTCATATATTTTACTCAACGCTAGAAGCACAGATATAGGTCTATAATTAGAGGGATCACTCTTACAACCAGATTTGAAAATTGGTACTACTTTACTAAGTTTCATTAGATCAGGGAATTTACCGCTATCCAAACATTGATTGAATATGCCTGTTAGGATAGGGGCAATTGATTCGATAATATCTCCAAGAACCTTGACGGATATGCCCCATAAGTCTTCAGTATTCTTTACGTTGAGACAATAAGTCCCCACCCCTTATCGCTCAAAATAATAGTGTTCAATAACTTTTGTTTTACCAACACATTTCTAATTCCCCCTGTGTCACGTATATATATTGCTAGTTTTGTCTATTGCACTGGAAGAATTGTTTTTTTATTTTATTACCTGCGTGTCTTATCTGTATTGTTATTTATTAAATTTCCCAATTTATCCACATCATTTAAAGGTGGGCTAACCATATTCATATGTTGTATAGTTTTCAACTTATCAAACCTACACTTAGGATATCTACTAAAGTTTCTCACTGTTAAACTCTACGTCAAAGTGGCATGTAATATTATTTTAAAATTATGTACTTATCATAAGATGGAATTGGTATTTCCATTTACTTGTCTGTGTTCCTGGATAACTGGAATTAAACTCATATTTTATTACGTACTTTCTACACATCACAAGCATAACTCGTTATTGCCTGGCGCCCCTGCGCTGTTAACACATTTATGTAATACAATTAATTATCTTACCAGCGCTTGTGACTCGTAACAACTTATCTATTTATTACCAAAACTGTAGGGGCATTCGTACGAAAATGCATACTCTAAACATGAACATCCTTTCGCGTACGTACGACATTATAGTATTGACCGAAACATGGCTAATACCAGAAATTAATAATAGCGAGTTCATCGATCAGCGCTACACTGTGTACAGGTGTGATCGCGACCGCGCGGCTACGAAGAAACTGGATGGCGGTGGTGTATTAGTGGCAACACTAAAGACTCTGAGATCCACTGAGATTGACTTAAGTACACACCTAAATGTTACTTCGTGGCATAACCACATCGAGCAAGTTGCCATTGAAATACCGAGTGGCCAAAATCAGAAGCACCATGTTGTCGTTGCTGCATACATACCACCTACATCCCCTGAGCACATATACGCGAAGCACTTCGAACTACTCTACGACGTTTTGGCCAATCCTAGTGTTGAATACTTTTATCTACTCGGAGATTATAATATTCCCGATACGACATGGGACATGCCATCTTCCCCGGGCTCCCCACCAAGTGCTTCTCTATGCTTCAGTTCCAACATGACTTGTAACCACCTAAACCACTTTATATCACTTCTAAATGCCTCGCAATACAATAGCTTGCTTAACGCTAAAGGCAAAACACTTGACCTTATAATATCGAATAGTTCCTGTTACGTAAAACTCGAGTCCTCATCTTTGCTACCTGTAGACGTATAACACCCTCCGTTCGTTTGTGATACAAATATAAATGTCAGAATTCCCCCCCTAAAAAAACAATATTTACAAAAATACAATTTTTACAAGGCTAACTATGATCAAATTAACAAAATGATACATGACACGGATTGGCCAGGCCTCCTATCACACGAAAATTCTGAAGACGCTTTATCGATATTTTATGACAAGCTCGATGAGATCATAAAGCTTCACACGCCTCTGACTAAATATAAATCTTCCAGTTTCCCAGTTTGGTTTTCACGTCCCTTAATAAGTTTGTTTAAAAAAAAGCAAAAAGTCTGGGTTAAGTGGAAGAAGTACAATAATATATCGGACTATGAAGCATTCTCCATGCATAGAACAAACTTTAAGGATTTGTGTAATAAATGCTACACCACGTATATGGAGTCGGTTGAGGACAGTTTACGCACTAATGTTAAACACTTCTGGACATATGTATCTAACAGAAAGGACCAACCAACTATTCCAGCAAAAATTAACTATGATAATATGGAATCCAACGAACCAGAGGTAATTTGTAATATGTTCTCTGACTTCTTTAACTCAGTATACGAACCTGCTTCTCCACTACCATCACAATGGCAACCGACTACAGAAACTTCTTTAGCTAGCGATATTACTACTGACTTACACTTTAGCGAGGAAAATGTGTTGAAAGAACTCAAGTCATTGGATCCCTCCAAAGGTGCTGGACCTGACGGGATACCAGCACTGTTTCTTCGGAACACTGCACCATGCATTTGTATACCGTTATGTATTATTTACAATAAGTGTATCACCGAGGGCGTGTTCCCCAACCGGTGGAAATACGCTAATATCACGCCTGTACACAAGAGTGGTTCCAAAAATAACGTTGAGAATTACCGTCCAGTATCCATCCTCTCCTCCTTGTCGAAGGTTTTTGAGAAACTCGTTCATAACGAGATATACCCTTTGTTGCACCATGTCATCATACAGGAACAACACGGTTTTGTCAAACATAGATCTACTACCACAAACCTTCTATCTTTCTCTAGTTTTTTGTTTGACGGCATTGATGCTAATGAACAGGTGGACACTGTGTATACAGATTTTTGCAAGGCCTTTGACAAGGTGGATCACGAATTGTTACTTAATAAAATCGCCTTCAATGGAATCAGAGGAAACTTATTGCGTTGGTTCGCATCGTACATCACGAATCGCTGCCAGAGTGTCGTAATCAACGGATACAAGTCGAACATTACCAAGTTACCATCTGGAGTTCCACAGGGTTCTGTCCTAGGGCCTTTATTATTTGTCATATTTGTCAACGACATAGGGAAATGTTTTCAGCATACCCAGTTCCTTTTGTACGCAGACGATCTGAAGGTGTACAAATCAGTGAAAACTGCTGAAGACTGTACTCTTTTCCAGCAGGACCTAGACCGACTGTCCGACTACTGTGCCAGTAATAAGCTCAAATTAAGCCTACCTAAGTGTAATTGCATTACTTTCACCAAAAAAAAGAATGTTATTAACTTTACATACATCCTATGTCACACACCACTCGCTAAATTGAGCTGTATTCGGGACTTGGGTGTAATTTTTGACTCGAAACTCTGCTTAGACTTACATATCGACAAAATAGTAAACAAAGCTTATCAGATGTATGGTTTTATCATGCGGTCCACCCTAAACTTTAAAAGAACCTCGTCTTATTTATGCTTGTATAAATCTCTAGTTCGTTCTCAATTGGAGTATGCAGTTTCAATATGGAACCCCTACTACAAGAAATACACAGATGCCATTGAAAAAGTACAACACAAATTTCTACGAGCTATGCACTACAGGTGCCATAGATCTTTCCTACCTTATGCCCAGTTACTCAGCAAGTACAAACTTCTATCATTAAACTGTCGTAGAGAATACCTCGAAGCTCTCACGCTATACAAAATTGTTAGAGATAAGTTCAACTGCATTAATCTTAATAACATGATATGTTACGCAGTACCTAGAACCTTCCATAGGCATCAGGTGCGCGCAGGTACGCTGTTTGCAATACCCTCCTGCCGAACCAACTCCGGCCTGCGCTCACCCATCCGCCGCATGGTTGACTTGTACAATAAAACTTTTGTAAATATCGACATTTTCAATAGTCCAATAGGAAAATTCAAAGGTCTTGTCTTCAGAACTCTTAAAAATTGATGCATTATACCTATACCACAATACATGTAATCTTCAAATTATTGTTTAAAATCTATCTTGGTTGTATACTTGTCATTTGTCATCTTTCGTTTATTTTATAATTTTTTACTCTTTTTTGTTTTTTCACCCCTGGCGATTATTGTTTTTTCTATATAATTTAGTTAACCCGTGGACAGTGTTGTGGGTTACATTATTATCAAAACGCAAATATTGTTATACTAGTTTTAAGTTTCCATAATGTAACTGTTTGCTGTTCCTTTTAATAAAAATAAAAAAAATAAAATAAAAAATCATCGTTGATGATCGAGAGTAAGTACACGCTTACTCTCGATTTTACTATGTTTCCAGATCTGAGGAAGTGTTATTTGAAGTTGACGGAGAGAACGACAGCGAGTCCCCAGCCCCTAGCTGCACGCCGCCCCCCACCCCCGCGCCGCCCCCGCCCCGCCCCGCGCACGTCGAGCGCCAGCGGTCCGACCCCACCAGCACGCCGGACAAGCAAGGTGCGTGTCGTTCCGCACAGCTCACACAGCTCGCACTGCGAATAGCTCTGCTTGATTGTGATAGTCATTGCAGCGTGGCAGCGGTCCGGCGCGGTGTCGGCAGACTGCAGCCCCCCCCGCGCCACGCGCCACTCCACCGACTCGGGCGACGCGCGCGACACCAGCAACACGCGGGACTCTCGCGACGTACGGGACACTCGCGAGTCGCGCGCCACGCTCGCCCTGCCAATCGGTGACCACAGCGCACAATACTCGCGTTACAGGTGCTGCCACTCATTCTACATGAATAGTCTGCTTTTGTTCATTTGAGCCACGACAAAGAGATCTCTATCTCCTCTAATAAAAACTAGCCAAGTGTGAGTCGTACTTCGAGTAAAAAAGTTTTCGTAGCACTGATTTACACTCAACAGCAAAACTAAATTTGTTTTGCTGATGAGTGTAATTTACGGCCACGGAACTGTAAAAAGTACAAATTAATAGTAAACAAACCATTCGAATTGAAAGAGTAAAAGGGATGTTCTAGTTTCGTTCAGAGCTAAACGTATTAGTGGGATATTGGTGCATGCCAGTGAGCCTAAGTTGGTAAATTGTATCCAGGTGCCTGGGAAGCGGAAGACGTCCGTTGCGACGTCAGTGGTCCCTGGAGCGCGGAGACGCGTTGGCGGCGGCGGCGGCGGGCGCAGCGCCCGAGCCCGCGTCGGCGCCGCCGTCCCCGCCCGAACCGCTGGCGCTGCTGGCGGGTGCGGCGCCACGCGCTCCCGCCGCGCGGTACCGCACGCGGCCCACCACGCCGGGGCCGCTCTAGTAGATGCTGTGTCGCTAGATCGACAATAATTTTCGTAGACGATTCTTCTCCGCCTGGCCGCCGCCGCCGCGGAGCGCTTCGCACGATCGTCAGCGAGCGTCGCGGCTGGCGCGTAGCTGCGGTCGAAGACGGTGCCTGTCAATATACATTTTACTATAGTCTAGGGTTCGAATTGTGATTCATAGCGGATGATTGGTGTATTTTTGAAAATTTTCGGGTATCTAAATAAATTAACTATGTCTTCATTATTTCTTTTACTTACTCAACCTAATACTTTCTATAAGCTTTTATTCAACTTGCCTCAATGATCATTGACTTGCCTTGTTTGTTTTTTGTTAGTATGTATTGGTATTTTACCTCTTGCAACTAAATTTCAAACCAGTTCGCCCAATCGATGTAACGTTACATTTTCCTGGTAGGAGGAAACTGCAGTCACATTAGGTTCCCCACTTACCTGATTAAATGAAAGCACGGTTTAAATGAAAAATGGTAAGGGAACGAGATAAGAGAATTTATTATTCCAGGGAAGCCGAGGGAAAGATAGTTGGAGATCCAAAGAAGTGAGAGGTCCAGGAGTTTCTTTCTTCTGGTGTAAAATTGAACGTTCCGAATCCAAGATTTTCAAATTGCAGAGGAGGGCTCAGGGTTACCAGATTTTGATTTTGATTTTGATTTTGATTTTGATTTGGTCCAGGCTCGCTGAAGTCGCCGACCTTGGGGGGTAAGGTCGCAACAAGAGGGCTGAGGGTTACCAGCCGTCGGAGTGTGCAAGCAAGCTCGCTGTAGATAACAACGTTTATCTGGAACATAAGGGTAATACGACTGACGGGCATGTACTCTTCTTGCGTCAGTACTTTAGACTGACGCCAGGGCTAAGCAAAGCCGGCTTAGCGACCCTTGACATTGTTATTATATGACAATACAAAAGAAAACAAAGATTGAAAAGACTAAAATCTACAGAAAACCTTAAATAATAGATGATTTTCCGAATTTTTAAAGTAAAGTTCGATCACAATTATATGAGTTGCTTTATTCTGGTTATACCCTCCATACCGTGTCAGATCCAATCTTGTTCCATTTTTTAGAGCTCAGGCATAAAGTTTTCTTACAAGGTTTGCTGCCGCGCACAGAACAACTCCCAGCAGCATGTAGACGATGGAGTACTGGTCGATGTCATGAATTGATATGTCATCGACTTCTGCTATGGTGGCGGCGTTTTGATCTGTTCTCCAAGAATGAATAGAGATCTATTCAGACTCATGTTGTTGGGGTTTTCTAGTCGTTGACAGATACCCCGGTAGTTGTTGTAGGAAGGTAGTTAGTTCACACCAAACCACTGTTCTGTTCAATAGTTTAATTACGTTTAAGTTACGTATGTTTAGTTATCTGAGCCGCACTTGATGCAATATTATTCTTGATCGACCCGCTTGTGGCTAAGTTTTAGTGACGACTGAATTTATGTTATAATATAATTAATAAATTACGTTTAGCGTAATTCGTTACGTGCGCAGAAACGTACTTTTGCTGTATGAGCATTATTGGCTCGTACATGCTCCCGAGGGAAAAATATGTACGCACTCAGATTACCAAACTTGAGTTACAAGCTAAATAGTATACATGTTATTAAGCAATCAAAACAATAAGCAAGACATAATATAATTCTTAATTGATTAATCATAGTTTAAATCTTGTTCCAATTGCTGGTAGCGGTGGCCGGTAGTTTTCCGTGTGTCCACCTCGTATTTTGGCGTAGGCAGGAATCTCCTTCAGTTCTATATCTTCTGTCCTTTCTTGAGTCTTGTTCGCGTTTACTGCACTATCGCTCTTCTTGTTCTGAAGATATCTTCTTATTCGCCAAACTATTATAGCGGCGACGATTCCTCCCACCAGCAAAGAGCTTACAGCGTAGTTGCCGATGTCGTGGACACTTAGGTCGTTAGGCAGGCTCTCTCTTCCCTTTTGTGCGGCTATCTGGTCATCTAATAATTTGTGGTCATTAGATAAGTTTAATTTCGGTAGCACAATCTTTGTGTTTTTGAATGTATTCCACATATCATTTGGTGAGTCAATAGTAGGTACCTCCAAGGTCATTCCAATGTTGGTACTGCTACTAAAAACGTTGTGTGAATAAATTGTGTTATCTTTGTGCTGAAGTATGCAGTCCTGACCTAGGGCAAGGAGCCCTGCTTTTGTTACAGTGGTTGTTGTAATTCGATTTTCGCAGACTATGCGAATCGTGCACTCATTGATGCAATTATACAGCCATATGTTTGGTCTCTGTAATTTTATCCATTGGTCAGCGCATTGTTGTGATACCCAATCACATGTAATGTTATTTACATTTTGACTAAGGATTTTAGCTTCGCATGATGCCGTAGCTCCATGTAAGTTGTTGATAGTTGTAGAGGCGTAGCAGATATGATTATCCTCCGTCATTGTGGTACACTGCTGAAGATCAACCTCTTCCATCTGTATATAGGTACTCTTTACGAAGTTGACTCCAATATATTGTGTTGCTGTCTGTATCACCTGACATTGTTCAGCCGTTTCCCATCTAGGAATGGCTATATTGCGATACAGTGTGTACTCGTCATCGCTTAGTAACGGGATATGCAATTCGAAGAGCAAGTACTGATCGGTGAGCCGGGTCGAACATAAATAATTTTGTAAATATTTTTTATGTTCGACCCATTGCTGTGTTTGATAGGTAATGTTAATCTTTTCGGTATGATTCCGGCGATGTAATTAAGTTGTTCAGATAGCTGCTTCGGTGTGAGTAATTTCATGTCGAGATGGCCTCTGTAGATATCTGTCAATGCACTTAAGAGCATTTCTTGGTTTCTTCTCAGTACTGAGATAAGTAAACTAGCTGTTAATGCCCCAGCATTGACATCATTCATGGTTTTCATTCGTTGAAATCTGTTTTCTATCAGAGCCGTATTATAATTCGTTTCGTTCATGAACTGTTGGATTACTTCCAGTTGCGTCTTTACAAAGTCTTCATTTTTCTTGATGACGTTGTTTTCTGCCTCGATGATTAGTGTCTGATTTCGTATCAGTTGTAATAAATATTGTTCGTTTGTTTTGATTTTTTCTATGTCCTGAGAGTATTTTTCCGCGAAATCGCTATCAAGGACACCAAACAGGGCTCGTGCAAGATTTCCTACGCCGTTGACGTAGCCACGTCGCCTCCGCTGTTGATGTTGGGACCGTAACAATATGTTATATTCGTTCAGCTGGTTCATTTCGAACTTGAGTTGTTGTGACGTAGCGTGGCAGGGTTCGTTAGGCATCGTGTCGCATAGTTGGCCTAAATGGTTTACGAACTTCTCTACCTTTGTCGTACTTTGCCAAAATGTTGTCAAGTTATAGTATACCAGAAGTTTCCATTCGTCGTGAATGAGTTGGATGTTCCCGATGGGGTCAAAGTATACTGGTTGGTTCTCAGTTAACCGAGTTATTTTAAAATGTTGCAGGGGTGCTGCTAGTCCACATGATAGCGTTGTAAATGCTACTAGTAACATCATGAGCAGGCTGTTTACCCCTTTTCGACTTTTATTAGTGCCTTTCTTTGGCTCGTCGTGGCCCGTTTCAGGACTCACTTCTTTTTTATCAGCGCTTCCGCGTACCTCGTTTATAGGTAACGGGGCGAGTTTGGTTATGGGTCTTTTAAGTACCCCATTTTGTGTTTTAAGCGTGACTACTCGTACTAAGTTGTCACTGCCTGGGTGCAGTTCTACTACTCGTCCCATAGCCCATCTGCTTGAGGGTAGATTACTTTCCTTGACGAGAACTAGTTGCCCCTTCTGTATGTTTTCTTTAGGTTGTTGCCATTTATTTCGGTTTTGTAGTGAATGAAGGTATTCTTTCGACCAGCGATCCCAATAGTGTCGGCGCATGAGCTCAATGAGTTTCCAGTTGTTTCTGATGTCTATCGTTTTGTTTTCTTCAGGTTCATTGAGTGGTAGAGTTAATGTTGGACTCCCCGTGAGGAAGTGACCAGGAGTGAGGTATTCCAGATCTTCAATATCTTCTGATAATGGACCCAGCGGTCGGCTATTCATGCACGCTTCGATTTGTGTGAGAAGTGTTGCAAATTGTTCGTAGGTAAGCTTTTGTTGTCCGATCACCCTTTTCAGGTGTGCTTTCATCGACCGTACCGCGGCTTCCCATAAGCCCCCAGCTGATGGCCAGGATGGAGCGTTGAAGTGCCACTCTGGAGGTAAATTGATCAGTAATAACCTGAGTTACTGTACCCAAAATTATTGCATGCCAGGCTCAAGCTACAAACAAGTAATGGCATCAGTAGTAAAAAATGATTGTTATCATAACACTACCATTACTCTATGTGTTGGTAATAGTTTTAATGTAAAAAAGGAAGATATCACCGACTGTGTTTCTGAGTTGCTTAAATTAAGTTGTAATAAAATCATATTGTGTGCTTTTCCATATTTTGAAAATTTAAGTAGTAGGAAAAACGATTATATACATATGTTGAATAAACATGTACATTTTTTAGTAGGTCACTATAGTGACAGGCTTATGTATCTGGATATCAACACTATAGTTAGTAATCTTAAGTCATCACGGGGTAAGGTGTATCTACCTATTGTATGTAGACACAAAATAGCTCGGCTATTAGCTTATAGTATTCACACAGACATAAATAGTATGTCTAAGTTTAGTTATATTATTAACACTGCGACAATTAGTAATTCTACTAATGTACAGGTGACTGGCACAAATGTATATAGCACTAGTGCTATAAATGTTTACACACATTTTACTGGGGAGGATCCATCTGTCACCATGGAAAATTCTCAATTAGGGTTTATTAGTGATAGGGTCTTGTTGTCTGAGGATGGCACGGGTGTCTCCGGCCTCACTCCAAATTTTAATATGAATTTAAACTAGTAAGTGAGACAACAGAAGATACCATTAACAATATTTTTGTTAATCCTACCAACAGCAAGGTATCTTCTTGCACTCCATTAGTTAGTAAAAAAGGGCCTCAGCAGAACACCTTAAAATTATTCCACCAAAATATCCAAGGCATTTCTTCCAAATTATTAGAAATTGAATTGTTTTTAGAAAATAGTAAGTTTGACATTATTTGTTTTACTGAACATTGGCTAAAGGATTACCAAATGCTTATTAATTATGAAAACTATATGGTGGGTAGCTGCTTTAACCGTAAAACTATGCTTCGTGGAGGTTCCCTAATATTAATAAAAAATAGTTTTAAATATAAGCAACGTAATGACATAGTAGGTCTCTCGGTTGAACATTGTGTCGAACTGTCCTGTGTTGAGCTAGATAAGCATATAATTGTGTGTGTGTACAGACCCCCAAACTATCAAAACTTTTCCATATTTGAATCTATAATGGAAGATGTCCTGGCAAAACTTGCAGCCAGTAATAAATATAAAATAATTTGTGGTGATTTCAATATCAATATTTTAGAAGAAAATTCAAATAGCAGTCGGTTATTAAATCTTTTTAAGTCATTTGACTTGACTAACGTGTTTATTGAACCCACTAGAATCACAACTTCTTCTGCTACTTGTATAGATAATGTTTTCTGCGATTGTGATTACTTAGATAAAGCCATAATAAATTGTTTGCCGTCTGACCATAGCGGACAAACTGTAACTTTTAGGTGTAAAACTCCAATGCAAAAAGTTCAGATTAAATTTAGACCTATAACTTCTTGCAAATTAAAGAGGTATAATACTTCCCTACAGAACAAGTTAAGTGTAATGAGCCAAGAGGATATTAATATAAATCAATTGTATGATCGTTTCTTTTCATTAGTTCACACGGAATTCAACAAAACTTTTGAAAAGAAGACAAAGAGTATTTGCCCTAAGTTTATATTTAGTGATTGGGCAACAAGAGGTATCAGAAAAAGTAGGGAAAGGCTATTTGAGCTTTACAGCCTTAAGCCTTTTATAAACACTGAAACTTTTAGCAAGTATGTTGCTACGTATTCAAAGATTTTTAGAAATACTTGCAAGGTTGCTAAAGCCCTGCACATTAGCAACAAGATCAAAACAGCGGAAAATAAAATAAAGACCGTTTGGAAAGTTATAAATAACGAGACCAACAGAAAGAAAATACGTAATAATACTTTTACATTAGATACAGCATGTGGTCTTAAAAGCTCTAATCAGGAAGTAGCTCAAGAATTTGTTAATTTTTTTACCGAAATACCAATAAAAACTACGGAGGCTCTTAATTCCTCACCTGAAGCCTCAATTGGCTTATTAAAGGCGAATGTGTCTGGCTGCCTGGCTGAATTTAAATTTAAACACATTAACCCCATGACAGTTATTAAAGCTTTCCGGCAAATTAAAATCAAACTGACTGAAGATTTATGGGGAATGTCTATCAAAGTTTGCACATCTATACTTGAGACCATAGCCCCGTACTTAGCTTTAATTTTTAATTTATGTGTAGACCAAGGAGTTTTCCCTGATTTAATGAAATACAGTAAAGTCATACCTCTTTTCAAATCCGGGGACAGTAAAGATGCCAATAATTATAGACCTGTATCTGTGTTACCAGTTTTTAGCAAGGTTTTTGAAAAAGTAATGCTTAATCAAATGCTCTATCATTTTAACACCAACAGAATCTTCCATGATCAACAGTATGGTTTCACCAAGGGACGCTGTACAACTGACGCCGGTGTAACCCTATTAAAGCACATATTTGCTGCGTGGGAAGAGTCCCAAGACGCATTAGGAATTTTCTGTGACCTCTCCAAAGCTTTCGATTGCGTAAATCACGACACATTGCTTTTGAAACTGGAGCATTACGGACTGGGTAAACTTGCACTTAGCCTGCTAAAATCTTATTTGAGCGATAGAAAACAACATGTTCAAATAAACGGTGTTAATTCAAAGGGTTTGAATGTAAAAATGGGGGTTCCGCAAGGCTCAATATTGGGTCCTTTCCTTTTTCTAGTCTATATAAATGATCTACCCTATTTGTTGAAACACCAATCTCAAAATATGGTGTTGTTTGCTGATGACACTTCTCTAATTTTTAAGATAAATAGACGGGCCAACAATCTAGATGACGTGAATGATGCCCTACTTCTGGTCCAAAATTGGTTCACAGCAAACAATTTGGTATTAAATGAAAAAAAAACTAAATGCATAAGATTTTCATTACCGAATGTTAAAAGTAGTGATTGTGAGATAATATTGAATAAAGAGAAACTCGAATTCGTAGATAAAACGGTTTTCCTGGGGCTTACGCTTGATTCAAGGCTACAATGGGGTTCTCATTTAACATCTCTTGCGGGGCGCTTAAGTTCAGCAGCATATGCCATTAGAAAAATCCGTCAATTCACTGATGTGGATACCGCTAGACTGGTCTATTTTAGTTACTTCCATAGTATAATGTCTTACGGTATTTTGCTATGGGGACGGGCTGCTGATATTGAGTCTATATTTATTCTGCAGAAAAGAGCCATCAGAGCCATATACAATCTTCGTAGGCGCGATTCTCTAAGGGAACTATTTAAGGATATTGGCATCATGACGGTTCATTGCCAATACATCTACGAAAACATAATGTACGTCAGAAAAAATCTGCATCTTTTCGGTAAAAGAGGCGACAGACACAATTACAGTACTAGAAATAGGGACCAACTAGTTCAGCCAGGCTTTAGACTCGCTAAAGTAGACTCATCTTTCATGGGGTACTGTTTGAGATGCTATAATAAAATTCCACAAAGTATTCTTGAACTGAATGAGACGAAATTTAAAACATGTATTAAACGCACATTATGTAAGCAAGCATATTACAAGTTGAGCGATTATATCGCTGATAAAAATGCTTGGCTCAATGCTGGTCCTGCTCCACAAGGACAGGGGCGCAAAACTTGATAGCATTAAATGGTATTGTTGGAGCTGCTGAAGATTGTACAACTATCTTTGCATTGTATAGATTCAATGTTAGTATTATATAATAGCATAGCCCATATTGTGTGAGTACTATGTACTAGAAAGCTATCATTCACTGGAAACCTACTTTAGTTTTGACTTGAATGTGCCCTGGCGGTTGAGAGTATGTCATGCTCACTCAAATGTCTCGCTGATGGTGGCGCGTGTGTCGGATCATTTAGCTCCCTTCAAAGTGGTTGAGCTGAATGGTGCTGATCCATGCGTCATGTTCGTGAACGGGTGCTGTCAGTTGTGACTGGTCATCTCTTAGTTGCCATGGCTTATTTGAATGAATTATTTTGTTTTTACTATGGACACTTTTAACATGCACATCTTGCTACATTGTTCTCACATAATCTACCATCTCAAAATGAATGATGTAACCAAGATTTTGTAACAATATTTTGATTTAAAAGAGTGTCCATGGAGTTTCTTGCCCGTTCTTCTCCATAGAGATCTACGCTAGGGAATGGGCAACTACAGTACTTTCACAGTTTTTATGTCTTGTGACTGGGACTGTAGCTACTTTAAATGTTCATCTTTGTTTCGACAATTCAAAAGTGCCTGTTATTGGCCTACTTGAAATAAATGCTTTGATTTTGATTTTGATTTTGACTCGATTTGAAGGTCGTTGATCTCCTTAAAGAACTCTGACGATTGCAGTGTTTTAAATAGTTGGAACTCTTCTTTTAAAACTCTTGCGGCTCCGACAAAGTTGGTTCCGTTATCCGAGTAAATATGTTTTGGGGTACCTCTTCGGGCGCACATTCTTCTTTGTGCTGCAATGAAAGTTTCCGTTGATAGGTCCGAAACAAGTTCGATATGTACTGCTTTTGTGCACATACATATGAATATGACTATGTAGCCTTTGCAGGTTTTTATCCCGCGGCCTTTGTTTATCTTTACATCCACATGGCCTGTAAAGTCGACGCCGGTATGCGAAAACGGCCTCGATGGAGTGATCCTTTCTTTAGGAAGGTTGCCCATCAACTGTTCACTTCGAATGGTTGCGTATCGACGGCATCGAATGCATTATCGCAGCATCTTCTTGACGGTTCGATTGCCGCTGATTATCCAGTAAGTGTTTCTAGTGTTAGCTAGCGTTAATCTTGCTCCACCGTGTAAAGTTCGTTGATGCGCCTTTTCAACAATAAGTTGGGTTAGTCTTCCCTCTCCTGGTAGAAGAATGGGGTGTTTTGTTTCCACTGGCAAGTTTGAGTGGTTTAGGCGTCCTCCAACGCGTAAAACTCCATTAGAGTCCAAGAATGGATTAAGTTTCAAAATGGTGCTTCTGTTGGCCAGTTTTTCACCTTTGTTTAGAGAATTTATCTCATTTTCGAAATATATATTCATTCATTCGAAATATATATTTATTATAAATTCGCGTTGTTTTGTTCGTGCAAGTTCAGTTCATGGCATTCAGTTGACCTTCTTTTGTTTCGTAATGCATCAGCGAAACGTATCACCAAAGTCAATATTCTTGTAATACGATTTATGTTGCTATGTCGTTCAAGTAATGAGTTTATTAATTCATTTTTTATCGACGTGGGTTCCGTACTATTAGTCGTATAACAGTTTGTTAGGAAGCCCTCGTTCGTGCTACAAGTTTGTTTAGAGTCAAGAGCTTGTGCATCTTGCTCCTTAAGCCATTTAGGGCCTTCCCACCACAGGGAATAGTTGACCAGTTTGGATGGTGGGAGTCCTCTTGTGGCGCAGTCGGCGGGATTTTCGTTTGTTTTCACGTAACCCCAGTTGATCGCAGGCACGATGTTTAATATTTGTGTTGTTCTATTGGTTACATACTTTTCGTATTTAGTTTGATTCCCCTGAAGCCATGCTAGAACGACCTTAGAGTCGGTCCAGCAGGTAATCCTTAGATCGTAATCTTCAAGGATTTTTGTAATCCTTTGTAGGAGTTTCGCTAGCAAAACTGCGGCGCATAATTCCAATCTCGGTATTGTAGTTTTCTTCTTGATTGGTGCCACCTTAGTTTTTGCTGCGAGTAGTGTTGTTTCGTTATCGCCACTGGATGACGTAGTTCGGCTGTAGATAACGCATGCGTAGGCTTTCTCGCTCGCGTCACAGAAGGCTTGCAATTCGATCGTACTATTGTTTTCGTTTTTTATCCATCTTGGTAAACTTATGAATTTTATGTTTGGCAGGTCGGATTTTATTTGTTTCCATTCATTTTCTATGGAATCCGGTACAGTTTCATCCCAGCCTATGTTTTGGCAGCTATCATTCCATAGTTTTTGGAAAAGCAGTTTAGCTTGTAGTGTTATTGGAGCCAACCAACCGAGTGGATCGTAGATCTTGCTTATTTCTGACAATAGCCTGCGTTTTGTATATGATGCATTTTTGCTGTCGTTAGGTGCTTCGCTAATAAAATGGAATGTGTCGCTTGCGTCATTCCATGCGAGCCCCAGTGTTTTGCTGAACTCTTGTTGTTTGAAGTTAAATTCGTTATTGTTACTTTTCTGTTTCTTTTGTAGGTCATTGAGAATAGATGGTTCGTTCGTGGACCATTTTCGTAAAACAAAACCACCTTTCTTCAGTAGTTCGCTTAGCTCTTTTTGCAGTAGCTTTGTTGTTTCTATGGTATGATGTCCCGTGATGGCGTCATCCATATAAAATTCGTTAAGTAGTGCCTTTTGGGCCAGAGGGAAAGCGTTGCCTTCATCTTTGGCCAGCTGTTGGAGAGTCCGCATGGCTATATATGGTGCGACTTTGGTCCCGTATGTTAGGGTACACAGTTGCATAGCTCTCAGTGGTTCTCTCTTGGATTCTCTCCAAATGATTCTTTGAAGACATCGTTGATCTTGATGAATAAGGATTTGACGGTACATTTTCTCAATGTCCGCCGTTAGAACATATTTATAGCTCCGCCATTTTATGATCAGGGATAGTATGTCCTTTTGTAGATTTGGCCCTTTTTCCATCAAATCGTTTAGGCTGTACCCGGAGTCTGTTTTCATTGATGCGTTAAAAACAGCTCGTAGTTTCGTTGTTGATGAGCATTCCCTTACTACGCCGTGGTGTGGTAGGTAGGCTTGTAGTTGTACTCGACTTTCCGATTCTGTCACCGGTTTCATGTGACCCAAATCGATGTATTCTCGAATGAATTCTTTGTATAGTTTAGCGAAGTGTTCTTGCTTCGCCATTTTCTTTTCTAAATGAAGAAATTGTGCTGTAGCTTGAGGTTTCGAGTTACCCAGGTTTTGTTCGTAGTTAGAATGCATTGGCATTTTCACTACATAACGCCCGTTGCTTAATCGCTCGGTTGTTTCTGTGTAATATTTTTCACAGAATTCGTTTTCCGTAGTGTTTACGGTTTCCGAAGGGATATCTTCTATTTCCCAAAATTTTGTTAAGTTGTCTAGCTCAGTTAGCGTTACTAGACAGTTAAACTGCTTTGTAGCTCCGCACAATATCCAGCCTAACTGAGTTTGTTGTGCTACTGGCGAACCATTGTTATGCTTGATTATTCCTCCAAGGATCACGTCGGAGTAAACATCTGCTCCAAGCAGTAGATCGATGGGTCCAGAGATGTTGTAGTCTGGATCAGCTAACTCGATATTGTGAAGATGTGTCCAATTCTCGGTGTTGATCGTTGAGTTTGGCAAATTGTTGATGAGTTTACTCATCACTAACGCTTCTGTTAGGAATGTATAATCAGAGTGGATAGACTTGCATTCCAATGTTATCATCCCTTTACTTTTCCCCATTATAGTACCAACGCCAGTGACCGCAGCGTTCATTTTGTTTCGGGGTAAGTTCAACCGTTGAGCAGCATTTTCTGTGACCAAGCTTACTTGAGAGCCTTGATCCAGTAACGCCCGAAGGATGACGTAATCTCCTTCCTTGTTCTTGACCCGTAATTGAAGAGTCGTTAAGAGTATCTCTTGTTCACCATTAATGTGATTAGATGTTCGCTCAGCCACCGTTGATGTGGTTGGCGTTGATTGTTTCCCTTTCAGATTATCTATGGAGAAGGGAGTGGTGTTTATAGTTACACGTGCGGCATTTTTTCGGTGAGTTGCATTTATTTCCGCCGTGACTAAACAAACAATTTTTGCACAAGTTCAGATTTCTTGTTGTTTTGTTACGCGTTGCGACATCCATGTCCATAAATGTAGGACACTGCATCAGCGTATGTTCGTTTTTGTACAGTGGACATTTCCTTAGCGTTGCATGGAAGGTTTTTGTCCACTTTTCTGTGCCTTTAAAGTTCGTTGACTTGTTGTTGTTATAACTTTTATGTTGGTTATCTGATGAGTAGTTCTGTTTCCCGCCATTCTTTTTGTTACGGGATGTTTCTTGAGTTATGAACTGCAATTCCAGGAACTCTATGAACTCTTCTAAGTCTGGAAGCTCTCTTGCATGTTTCATGTTTTTTATGTAGTCAGCGTACGTAACATCATCTAGTTTGGAGGATAGTAAATAGACGATAAGTGGACCCCATACTGGAATATTAACGTCTATGTTTTCTAGGCCGTTAAGACACTCTTTAGTTGTGTCATACAGCTTCTTCATGTTAGTAGAGTTTGGTTTTTCGATAGACGTTTGATTGAGAAGTGTTTCTATGTAGGACGTGAAAAGTAACCGCTTGTTGTCGTAGCGATGCTGAATAATATTCAGGCATGAGTCATAATTCTCAGCACTCACAGGAAGGTGCTTGATTAACTTTTCCGCTTCGCCTTTCAGTTTAGACTTTAGGAACTTCATTTTCTGCGTTTTGTTCAGCGTTGGATTGTTGTGAATCATCTCAAAGAATAAATCCCTAAAGGAGATCCAGTTGTTGAAAGTTCCGTTGAACTCCGGTAATTCCATACGCGGTGTTGTGTTCTCATAATGGGATGTCTCAAAGATTTTTCTATTTAGCTCTTCCTTTAGGTTGTCGTAGACTTGCTCCCAATGGTCGAATTTTGCTTCATAGTCCTTGTCGTTCCCTTGCAGTAAGTAGCTTAGTTCCCATTGAATCTTGTCGATGGATTCCCATTTAGATCGTAATATATTGACTTGATCTTGGAGTTGCCACTTCTCTTTCATGTCGTCCAGGTTAGTTTTGGAGACCGCTCGCTTAAAAGCGTTGAAGTTACACATTTGATTACGTAACAGAGTTGATAGGTGCTTGTCCGTTTCATCTTCGATTTGTTGGTGTACTCCAGTGGTATCAAATTGCGGTGTTCCGGGAGTTTCTAGTATTTTCGATTTTGATGTTCCCGAAAATCCAGGTTCGCTTATCAACTTGTTTCGTAGTTGATTCATAGATTGCATTGTTTCGTCAAACATGCTTCTAGTGATAATAAATATGTCTTGCCTAAAGTAGTCATGGTCTCTTTGGGCAAATTCATACTTCTTCAAAGTTTCGTGATTCGATCGAAACTCATCCCACAAAGATTGTAAAGCTTCGATGCGCTTGTTAAGGTAGTCTGTGGTTTTTCTACTCACAGCATCCTTTTTATAGTTGGTTTGTAGAGTTTTGATTCTCTCGTAACTGTTTTGCTGTTTCGTGATAAGTTCAGCAAATTCAGGGTAGTCTTCTGTGGACATTGTTTTTGCCTTGTGGCTGCGCGTGGTTGGCGTGTAGATAGTGAGTACTCACGAAGTTTTCGGAGCTGAAGTAACCGCAGGATGTGATCCCTGCTGATTCTTTCTTAGTTAAAGCAGTAGATGTAATCTCCGCCGATTGTTTCGTTGTAGTTGAAGCAGTAGATAGAATCTCCGCCGATTGTTAAGTTGTAGCAGTAGACGTCTTCTCTGCTGGTTCGTTAGTTACAGGCGCTCAGTGTAGCTCACCCTCCTTTACGTTATGTGCAACGTCTCAATGTTACTGGTGAGACCCGCTTGTGGGAAGCCAATAACACCGATTTGCTAACGTAACTGGGATATACCAAGCTAAGCACTCTGCTGATGAGGAGACACAACGACGTACGAGGTGGTATGCCGCGTGATCCGGCTCGAAGGACCAAAAAGATGTTGGGGTTTTCTAGTCGTTGACAGATACCCCGGTAGTTGTTGTAGGAAGGTAGTTAGTTCACACCAAACCACTGTGCTGTTCAATAGTTTAATTACGTTTAAGTTACGTATGTTTAGTTATCTGAGCCGCACTTGATGCAATATTATTATTGATCGATCCGCTTGTGGCTAAGTTTTAGTGACGACTGAATTTATGTTATAATATAATTAATAAAGTACGTTTAGCGTAATTCGTTACGTGCGCAGAAACGTACTTTTGCTGTATGAGCATTATTGGCTCGTACACATGTCCTAGCTGGTAATGCTGTCTCCGTTGGTATTGTAATTGTTATGTAGGTGCGTAGGAGACAAGTGAAACTACTCACGGCTAATAGCACACTGGTTTAATCCTGCATTCGAGGTTTGGGTAGGGACACAGCCCACGCTCACATACGCGCTGCTCACACATACATATATAACACTTCCCCCTTATTTTACCAAAATTATATAAACTTGTGCAAAATACTATATTCATTAACAATAGAAACATACAAAAGTTACAGGAAAGGTTTATAGTCGACTCTGGGAATGTTTCTCAACAGTCTTTCTGGATTCCTTGAAATTGGTTCCGAGACTGTAATTGTGTCTGCAGGTAGTGGTGATTGCAGATCTGCCTCGTCAGTTCCCTCCCCCACGGGACTCTGTACCCGATGGTCGCCAGGCAATGGCTCGGTACGACTGTTGTTAAAATCATTAAAGTCATAATGATGTTGTGCCTCCACCTGTTGTGAAACATTACCGTTGTCATCTTTAAATAATATTATTTGATTTTTATGCTTTTTCACATCACACGTCGAAATCAAGTCTTGAATGAGGTAAAGTACTTTACCCAGTCTCTTTTTAATGATACCTTTGCACCAACGGAATGTAACATTATTTAAAAACTTTTTGTACATTATCTGATCCCAGCGGCGTAGCGTGGGTGTCGGCCGCCCGGGGCGGAAGACAATTTTGCCGCCCTCTTATTTAGATATTTCAATTTAATGTATACTATACATTACATAACATACATTTAAATAAAAAAGTTTATCTAAGTTTTACAATCATCTTTATTATACATTGATACATTTTTTATAACAGGTACACTCAAGAACGCGTCAACCTATACACTTTGGACTTTGCACCATTCTTATTAACAAACGCATAAGATCGAAACTTGAACTGCGAGTGTATAGCTTGATGTGAGCTCGACTGTACAATACCTATCACCGCAGATTAGGTACAGCTGTCGATCGTCAGATTGACAAAATTAAATAATTGGAGAATTGAATATAAAACGCAAATAAATTTTTAATAAAAACTAGAACTATACTATTATAATAAAAGACTTTGCTCTTAAAAAAAGTAGACGTCAAAGTAAATTTATACGTCTACTTTTTTTAAGAGCATAGTCTTTAATTGCACCATCAATGTCTATAGCATCACACATTTCTTGCTCAATAGACAAGATAGCCAAATTAGTTAGTCTTAAAGTACTCATGTTTGATCTTAAATAATTTTTAATCAACTTCAATTTTGAAAAACTTCTCTCACAGCTGGCATTGCTTATGGCAACTGTGAAAAATATTCGTAGCATTATTAAAATATTGGGCAGAGCATCTTCCAGCTTGGACTCCACAATAAATTTTAATAATTCAAGTGAGTCTGCATTAATTAATTTATTTTCGTTACCTGTAGCAGCAACGAAAGTCCGTAGTCGATGTCGTTCCAGCTTGAAATCCTGCTCGTCAATTTCGACAGATGCGTAGTCTAGATTACATTTAGTGTCGTCTGGATCTAACAATATAGCCGGCGATAGATAAGCAAACTTATCTGTTAAATTCTGTAGCTGCTGAAAACGCTCACGAATTTCTACAATGATTCTATCTAACGGAGAAAACAGCTTTCGTCTCAACTCATTTTCACAAGACAAGTCAGCATCCCTAGATCCGTCATCAAAAATATGCCTTCTTCTTATGCGCCTCTGAGGTTCTATGGAAATTCCGAGTTCTTCACACATATTTTTTGCATAACTTACAGCGCCATCTGCCCATTCCTCTCGTTTCTCTATCAATATTATCTGCAAAGCATTTACTTTCTGAGCGCACAATCTTAGGTCAAGTCCCTTTGTTTGTAAATATTTTTGTGTATCATTTACTTCATGTAGCACCGGTTGCCAAAGGCCCAAAAAACAAAGAAAAGAAAATGACTGCATCATTACTAGTAAAGCTCCTGCATCTGTCCTAGTGTTTAAGCTTTCACATGCCTCTGTCAGTTTCTCCAAAGTGACGAGAATGTCTTTGTAATGATGCCATGTCATATTTACGGCATCGCCTCTTGCACTCCACCGCGTGTCTTGAACCCTTTTTAAGCCCTTGCCTGTAGCTGCTATCAGAACTTCCCAACGATGTGTAGATGTGGAAAAAAATGAATAGCAACGTTCTAAAGTGCCGAAAAAAGTAACTGAACTCACCTCAACTGAGGCAGCGTGTAAACAAACTAGGTTTAACGAATGATTTGAGCAAGGTACGAATTCAACTTTAGGGTTTATTTCTTTAATTCTTTGCTGAACTCCTGAATGCTTTCCAGCCATAACAGCAGCATTATCATATGCTTGGCCTCTACAGTTGCTTATATCTAGGCCATCAGTTTGAAGCTTGTTTAAAATCATGTTTGAAATACCTTCAGCAGTTTTGTCTTTAGTTTCAATAAAATCTATGAAAGATTCCACTACGTTTACTTCCTGATTTTCAATTACTACGTATCTTAATACCTGACTTGTTTGATCTTTATGAGAAAGGTCTGGAGTGCTGTCGAATATAATCGAATAATACTTAGCCTTTTTTATTTGTCCGATGATATGTTGGCGAACATTATTTCCCAAAATGGCAATAAATTCATTTTGTATTTGTGGTGACATATAAGAAATTGAAATTTTGTCACACATTTTAGATCTTACAAGATGTTCACGAAGTACGGGATCGTATTTTGCAATTAGATGAACCAATTCCAAAAAGTTTCCTCTATTGGTACTGGTGTCGTTTTCTATATGCCCACGTAAAGCCAAATTTTGTTTGGCCAGGAATTTTATAATATCAAACATTCTGAAAAGAATTTCCTGCCATTTTTTTGTTTCCTTTGCCACTATGTTTTGCTCTTTCTTGTCGATTGTCTGTCCTTTTTGAAGTCTGCTCTCCAACTCCTTCCAATTGCAATAATTTTGGTTGTGTAGTGCACTTGATTCGTGACTTGAAACCTTAGGATTTAATTTCCACCAAGTATTAAATCCATCAGATGAGCAAAATTTAGATCCATTCGGTGTATTTACGTTCTCAAATAACCGACAACAAAAGCAAAATAATGATTTTTTGGATGGAGAATAAGCCATCCAAGTATGTAAAACTTTTTCGCCGTTAGTCAATGTACGGTAAAACCATTCCTGAGTAAGCCGTCTTGTCTCTCCTTTTGATGTTGAAGAGCACGAATCTGAACGTATTACTGTTGAAGTTTCAGCAAAATTAGTATTAATATGTTGAACAATTTCCTGTCCTTGTTGGACGAGATACAATCGCATATTGTCGTCTATGTGTTCAGGCCATTTCCCAATATCGTCGAAATTTTGATATTGAATAGCAGACAATGCCGATGTTGTATCAATCTCTGTTTTGGAACTATGCCTGTCCATGTCTAGACGTAGAGATAGAGACTTTAATTCAGTGGATGTTATTGAAATTTGATCTTCAGGAATAATGTCAACACTTCTAACAGGTACCAGATTAACAGTGTTAAGTTCTTGCACTTTTTCAGCTTGTTCTGGGTTTGAAGGCCCAGTTGTCTGTGATGAACTTAAGCCTAACGTGGAATCTGACGTCTCAGGAACAACACTTTTCACATATCTAAGTAAAGCCCCTTCATTTGCTTTAATATTTTCCAACTTAGCTTTTCTCTTATTACGGTAAGATGCCCCACTTTCTTTTGCCCTTTTCATTTTAGATGCTAAAACAAAAAGAATATTATATCATAAAGTACAAGTTAGAGTCGTAAACGGTAGTAGGTGGTATGATGACAATAGGTCCATCTCTTAATAATGTTTTCGGTGCGTGATCTCGCCTGGGGTGTACCACCCACCACCCTAGAGGAACCCGCCATAGTAACTATAGGATACTTTCCGTTGACCTATAAACATGAAATTTGGCAGGAACCTAGGTATTAGACTGTGCCAAATTTAGGCACTATTTGTACGGAACCCTGAGTACGCGAGTGTAAAACTCGCACTTGGCTGGTTTTTTATTATAATAAATTACAGCTTGAACAACATATCAGACAGTCGAACATACAATTACAAAAATAAAATACCTTTTTAATACTCACACAGTTGAGGTACACGTAGCGGACAAATTCAATTTTTCACAAAGTCCAATTATTTCACGACCACTACACGTATCTATTTGCACAAAAATCACAGTTTTAAAGCGTAACGTAAATTACGATACGAGACATCAATAAAACTTTGTTTGAATCGTCAGTCATTCTCGCTGTTGTTTTGTTAGCCATAAACAATCCAAGCAATAAATAAAATACGGGGAATCCCCGCAAGTCGTAGACGGTGTTGCCAGCAATCGCTACAAAATATCATTCAAAGAAAGGGGATTCCCCGAATCCGTTACAGAATAAGTAATGAAAAATTCCATGCTCTTTTCAATCGGTCCTTTGTAGTTGCGTTAAAAATATGAAATGGTTCAAATATTTTTATTATTTATTGTGAAATTTTGCCGCCCCGCTAAAATGTGCCGCCCGGGGCGGGCCGCCCCTGCCGCCCCCACTACGCTACGCCGCTGTCTGATCCCCTGGCTTAAACACTTGTTTATTACAACCTCCACGTGCTTTAATTTGCGAACACTGTTGACGGTAAACATTAGTGGTGAGGGATGTGGGCGAGGGCGAAGGTGTTTCCGGATTGATCAGATCTAAGCGTGACCTCAACTTGCGGCCAAACACTAGCTCAGCTGGTGAGAACCCCGTGACAGAATGGACAGAATTACGATAGTCAAAAAGATATTTTAATATATTTAACTTGCAATCATTTTTATTGCGCGATTTAATTGCGCATGATTTAATACCTTTTTTAACGATTTTAACGTAACTTTCCGCTTGTCCGTTACTTTCCGGGTTGTAGGCCGGTGACGTCATATGGTCGATGCCGTTTCTTAGACAAAAATTTCTAAACTCAAATGACGTAAACGCGGTGCCGTTATCACTTACAATTGTATGTGGCAAGCCGTACTTGGACATAAAATCGTATAGTTTCCCTATGACGTTTGTGGAAGTTGTAGACATAGTAACATCGTACAACTCCACCCATTTGGTGTATGCGTCTACAACTACGAAAAACATCTGATTATTTAACGGGCCTAGAAAATCGATATGTATTCTATGGAATGGCTTTGGTGGGTACCGCCACGGAATTATCGGCGTTCGCGGTGGGGACGGCCGTAACTGTTGGCAGATATCGCACGAGTTGATCATTGCCTCCAGGGCCGCATCTACCCCTGGGAACCAAAATCGTGATCTAGCCTCGGCTTTCGTTTTCACAATGCCCAAATGCGAATTATGCAACTCGTGTAAAATTTTAGAGCGTAACGTTTCCGGAATAACCACTTTATGTCCTCTCATGAGGCAACCATTTTCATATGATAATTGTGTCCTACACAAATAATAAGGCTTAATATTTAAATCCGACAACAATTGTCTAGGCCACCCCTGATGAATGTAATTAATTACCATTGCT
The DNA here is from genome assembly GCA_916618015.1 of Xestia c-nigrum. Taxonomy (NCBI): domain Eukaryota; kingdom Metazoa; phylum Arthropoda; class Insecta; order Lepidoptera; family Noctuidae; genus Xestia; species Xestia c-nigrum. The sequence goes on along the minus strand of OU745246.1, from coordinate 44,451 downwards.
AAAATAACATCTTTGGCAGTTTCGTTGCGTAATTCGTCCAATGTTACTGGTATGCTGCCTTCAACAACAAAATTAACATAAGTCGCCCGGTCGATAGGAGCCGCGGATGCGGCCGCGTGAGCGCCGCTGTCCCCCCGCTCCTCTATCTGTTTTGGATCGTGACTTAAACTCGCTCGTGACAAATAGTCGGCGTTGTTGTCGGCACTTCTTACGTACTCAATTGTGTAATTATACGCGCTTAAGAACATTGCGTATCTTTGTAGCCTATTAGCCGATACTTCAGGTATGCCCTTATAGGGACCAAAAATAGTGATTAAGGGTTTGTGGTCGGTACGTAATACAAACGGTATTGATCTGCCATATAAATATTGATGATAACGTTTAATGCCAAATATAATCGCTGTGGCTTCCTTCTGTATTTGCGAGTATCGTTTTTCGGCTGACGTGAGCGTGCGGGACGCGAATGATATGGGACGTTCTAACATATCGCTACCTACTTGTGATAAAATAGCGCCTAACCCAAATGGAGACGCATCTACCGTCAATATTACTTTTGAATTTGGGTCAAAATGTGTTAACACTTGTTCCGACGTTAAGCATTTCTTTATTTCATTGAATGCATTCTGATGGGTTGCTGTCCAATGCCACTTAACTCCTTTTTTAACAAGTCGTACAGGGGACTGAGAATGCTTGATGCTCGAGGGACGAAATTTCGATAGTAGTTAACAAGCCCTAAAAACGATTGCAAGGTGGCAATATTAGTTGGAACAGGAGCGTCTACAATTGCCTTTACTTTAGCCGAATCTTTCTTTAGTCCGTTCTTGTTAATGATATATCCTAAATATTTTATTTCGTCTTTAAAAAAATCGCATTTATCCTTTCGCAAGGTTAGTCCCGCGTCCTGAAGTCTCTTGAGAACTATGTGTAGCTTTTCTACATGCAAATCTTCAGTGCTTGCTGTTACCAACACGTCATCCAATAGGCATAACACTCCGTCTAACCCGGACAACAAGGTTTCCATCGCGCGCTGAAAAATAGACGGCGCGCTCGACAAGCCGAATACAAGACGCGTATATTTAAACAAACCTCGGTGAGTGTTAATGCAGGTTATGTTTTGTGACTCGTCATCGAGTAGGAATTGATTATAGGCCATGGATAAATCAATTTTAGAGAACCGCTGGCCTCCGTGTAATTTAGAAAATAATTCGTGAACCGTCGGTAAAGGATATTGTTCTATTACTAATTGTTTGTTAATGGTCACCGAATAATCCGCACATAATCTCACGGAACCGTCACGTTTGAGTACCGGCACAATAGGTGATGCATAGTCCGCATGTTTAACCGGTTTTAACACTCCGAGGCTTAACAAGCGTTCTAACTCGTTATCGACTTTGTCGCGCAACGCAAACGCAATGGGACGCGCTTTAAAAAAAATCGGTTTTGCATCATTACGTAGTTGCAACTTAACTTTATAATTTTTAAAAGCGCCCAGCTTGTCTGAAAATACTTCAGGGAACTGTATTTGCAACCGGTCAATTGCGCTTTGAGCATGGGTAAAAAAATGTACAGGTGTTAACTTTAATTTAAATATTGATATGAAGTCACGACCTAGCAACGGTGGGCCGCCGTGTCGTATGACGAACACGTCAAGTGTGTGGGTGTGCTTCATATGTGTTATAGGTAAACGCACATAACCTACACACTGCATATCGGCTCCTGTGTAACCATAAAATCTTTTGTTAGAAATATGCAATGGTATACCCGAAAACAATTTTTTATATGTACCTTCAGATATGACCGTCACCGCCGATCCGCTATCTAATTGAAATTTTAAATTCCGACCGTTTATCGTCACCGTTTCTGTCATAGGTTCTCCCCGAGCCGAACAAATGTTATAAAGCGACTTACCATCATCGTCCTCGCTCACATCGCTCGTTAACACATAGTTTAGTTTATTGCACATTCTTCGCAAATGCCCTACTGTGTTGCACTTTTTACACTTATACTTGGCAAACCGACACTGAGACGATTCGTGATTAGCGCGACCGCACACTGAACACTTTTTTTTCTCGGCACTATTGGTCGTGTTGACACTGTTTTGCCCTTTCGCGATCTTGAACACCTGTGCTTGATCTGTCGATGCAGGAGCAGCAGCGGCAGCGCCTGCCCGCGCGCATCTAATGCTCTCTGCTAGCTCCACCGCTTTCGCCAAGGTTAAGGTCTCCAAGTCCAGCGCAAATAGTTTCTCCCGTTCAGGACCTGCTAGCATCCCCATCACAAAACGATCACGCAACGCCTCCTCAACATTGCTGAATCCGCAATGCGCCGTAAGTCCACGTAACCTCGCTGCCCATTGCGTAGGTGTCTCGCCAGGCTGCTGCGAAGCTGCGTAAAAGTTGTGTCGTTCGCTGAACCCGCAACGTTTTGGTGTGAAGTGGTTATCCAACAACGTCACCAGATCTTCGTATGGTACCTCGTGTACGTCTTTGGGCAGGGCTAAATCTGCTGCCAACTTGTATGTACCATCGTTGAGTGCGCTGAGTAGTATGGCTCGCCTCCTGGTTCCCGCCTCGTCGTTTTTTGCATCGATATTATTTGCGATGAACCATTGTGTCACGCGACCTTTGTAGGTCTTCCAATCATTGACATTATGATCGAAAATTGACAATATTCCACAGAATGACTGTGCCATTTTTCAACAAAGACTTTTTTTTTTTATTACTTTTTGCTATTGTGGGTAACTCGTCGCCACTGTTATGTAGGTGCGTAGGAGACAAGTGAAACTACTCACGGCTAATAGCACACTGGTTTAATCCTGCATTCGAGGTTTGGGTAGGGACACAGCCCACGCTCACATACGCGCTGCTCACACATACATATATAACAGTAATGTTCACAATATGGTTTACCTGGTCTAGTTTAAAGGATCAATTCTTTATCTCAAATTAAACGATTTAGTAAGATTTAATTCGGAATAAGTGTTCGGTTCAGCCGTACAAATTCGAATCAATCATTTTCCCTTGCCTTCAAACGTCAAAAAAATGTGATACAAAGTATGGCCATAGTGAACTCCGATTCGATTCGATACAATATAAAAATCAATCTATATGTCACCGTATAATTGTCAAACACGTTATATTACAATATAACGTGTTTTTTCTCGCGATATTGTAACGTCTCGAATTATTGTCAACTGAACACATGGAAGTATCTCTGCCCCCATAATCGGGACTTGGGGCACCCCCCCGTTAAGTTAGTTAGGTTCCTTTAAACCCTGCACTCGAAAATAGGGGCCCCGCGAAGCGGGGCTCCGTCCACTACGCTTTTTAGGGGGAATATAAAGTGTTTTAAGGTTATGTTATATTAATCGGTATTTCTCAGGAATGGTGCATTTTCTTTTCATGAGAGTTGTGCCACTGGGCAAGGGGGACCCCTCCTTCCCTCCACACCGCGTAAGTTGACTACCAACACATGCATTTCACGAAAAATAATGCGTTTTGTTGTAAGCAGTATGTTCATTTGACAATAATTCGAGACTTTACAATATCGCTAAAGATATTACAATATAACGTATTTGACAATTTTACGGTGACATATACAACATATAATAAAATCGTTGAGACCAACAAATCTGTACATTGAAGATTTAAATAAAAAAAACCGACCAGGGTGACTTAAAATAAGTAACTGAACATATTAACACCATTTTTAAATTTTTTGTTTGTTTGTTTGACCCCGCATCACGTAAAAACTACTGAACGGATTTTGATGAAATGTTCACAAATCTATTTAAATAAATTCAGAATAACATTTAGGCTATAGAAATTATGGAAAAAAATTGAAAAAGGGGGTGAAAAGGCGGGGTAAAGTTTGTATGAAATTTTTATTTTAGTTCAAACTCAAACTGAAACTCAAAGCATTTATTTCAACTAGATCATTAAGGCACTTCTGAATGTCAAATTACAAATAAAATCAAAGCTACAGTCACAGTCACAAGGCATAATAACTTGAGAAAGTACTGTAGTTGCCCATTCCCTAGCGTAGATCTCTATGGAGAAGAACGGGCAAGAAACTCCATGGACACTCTTTTTAAATCAATACCTTGTCACAAAATCTTGGTTACATCATTCATGTGTGATTATACATATATGTGAGAACGATGTAGAAAGACGTGCACATTAAGAGCGTCCAGAGAAAAGATTAAATCAACAATTTAAAAAAAAAGAAATTAAAATTAACCATAGCAGCTAAGAGACGACCAGTCCCAATTGACAGCGCCCGTTCACGAACATGACGCATGTATCGGCGCCATTCAACTCGACCATATTGAAGGGAGCTAAATGACCCGACACACCCGCCACCATCAGCGAGACATTTGACAATCTCTCAGCCGCCAAGCATATTCAAGTCAAAAAAAAAAAAGATAACTCACACAAATGTGCTATGCAATTATATAATACTACGAGATGGAATCTATACAATGCAAGGATATTTTACAATCTTCTGCAGCTTCCACAATAACGTATCCTGGGAATCAGTTAGTTTGCCTATGGTTGTGGAGCAGGACCAGCATTGAGCCAAGCATTTTTATCAAAATCAAAATCAAAATATTTTATTTCACATAGGCCTGGATGGGCACTTATAAAACGTCGAAAAAGGTGCACGGTTCGCGTTGGTCGATTCCATGGAGAAGAACCGGCAAGAAACTCCATGGTTACTGTTTTCAAATCATTTGGTATTACAATATTATTGTTTCACTACAGCATTAGAACTAAAGTATGGGGGGACAGCGTAGGCCCGACAATAGGTCGTTGCTTGCTATACAAAAAATGTAAAACAAAAGGAATATTTAACAAAAGTTAAACAGCATCCGGGAATCTAAAAAGCCTTCAATGTTCACTCATTCACAAATAATAGGTAAAAAAGCATCTATACAAAGGTAAGTAAATAAAAAAATAAAAAGAATATTTAATTAAAGAACTAAATTAAACAAGTGACACAAATATTGTCATCAGTGCTGTAACTATTCTGAGCAAAATATGAGAAAAAATGATTTGAAAACTATTGTAATAATCTGAATCAAAAGAAAAAGAATAATGAGATTGAGAATAGTTAGAGACATCCACAAATCTGTGCCGTTTATGAGCTACCAGGGAAGCCGCATGCGCAGAAGGAATCATAGCCAAACTTCTTTGTCATCAACGTAGTCCTTGATTTTGTAATATGCTTTTTTCATAAGGACACGTTTAATATAGTTCTTGAACTTTCCATCGGTCAGTTCTATAACTGACTTTGGCAACTTGTTATAAAAGCGTATACTGTTTATAATAAAAGACTTGCTAGTTTTTGTTAATCTGAATTTAGGTATTACAATTTCATGTTTACTGCGTGTATTTTTGTTGTGGAAGTCGCTTCTAATTTTGAAAAGCCCTCGATTTTTGCGGACATATAAAATACATTCAAAGATATAAAGTGAAGGCAGAGTTAGTATATCGATCTCTTTGAATTTTTCTCTGAGTGACTCGCGAGGACCCATTTTATAAATCGCGCGGACTGCCCTTTTTTGTAGTATAAAAATGGAGTCAACGTCTGCTGCTGATCCCCACAGCAGGATGCCGTAAGACATAATACTGTGGAAATAAGCATAGTAAACTATCCTAGCTGTGGCTACATCCGTTAACTGCCTTATTTTCCTAACTGCATATGCAGCTGAGCTTAACCTACCTGAAAGAGTTCTAATGTGCGCGCCCCACTGTAATCTTGAATCTATAGTAATCCCTAAGAATACAGTTTCCGCTATAACATCAAGTTTATTGCCGTCAAGATTTAAATTAAGATCACGTTGTGGTACATTTGATAAGGAGAATCTTAAACACTTAGTTTTGCTTGCATTCAATAAAAGATTATTAGCAGCGAACCGTTTTGAGAGAACGGTTAGACTTTCGTTAACAGGTTGGACAAGCGTATCCTTTCTATTTATTTTAAAAATTAGCGAGGTGTCATCAGCAAATAAAATTATATCTGATAATTTATTTGGCCATCATATAAGGGAGATCATTAATGTACACAAGAAATAGGAAAGGACCGAGAATTGAACCTTGGGGCACGCCTATCTTGACTAAAGACCCAGAGGACGTCGCCCCATTTACATTTACTTTTTGCTGCCTGTTTGATAGATAAGAAAGAACCAGATCAGCAGCTTGACATCGAATTCCGTAGTGGTGTAATTTACACATCAGTGTGTTGTGGTCCACGCAGTCAAACGCTTTAGAGAGATCACAGAAAATGCCAATGGCATCTTGGGACTTCTCCCAGGATTCCAAAATGTGAGTGATAAGTTTAACTTCCGCGTCCGTTGTCGATCTGCCCTTCGTGAATCCAAACTGCTGACTGTGCAAAATCCCATTTGAGTTAAAGTGAGATAACATCTGGTCCAGCATGATTTTTTCATATATTTTACTCAACGCTGGAAGCACAGATATAGGTCTATAATTAGAAAGATCACTCTTATAACCAGATTTGAAAATTGGTACTACTTTACTAAGTTTCATTAGATCAGGGAATTTACCGCTATCCAAACATTGATTGAATATGCCTGTTAGGATAGGGGCAATTGATTCGATAATATCTCCAAGAACCTTGACGGATATGCCCCATAAGTCTTCAGTATTCTAAACCAATATGTAGTAGCAATACATATTGGTTTAGATTGTTTTAGATAGTTTAGAACCGAAAACACTGTGCAAGTTTTTAGGTTTCGAATTCGACTCGAAAAATATGTTATTGAAATTACCTAGTTCAAAAAAGTCAAAAATAAAAGAATACATTTCTAGCTTCTTGAAAAAACATAAATGTAAACTCCGTGAGTTTGCTCGGTTCATAGGTTTATTAATTTCAGCTTGTCCTACAATTCAATATGCATGGCTTTATACTAAACTTTTTGAAAAATTTAAATATTCCTGTTTACTTAGTAATCCTAGCTACGAACAGTTGGTTCGGCTCCCCAACAGCTTACATTGTGATATGTTGTGGTGGTTAGAACTATTAACGAAATACTTAATATTGAAGCAGTGGTGGCCGAGTAGTAACGGCGCTGACTTACGAGTTATAGGTCTTGAGTTCAAACCCAGCCAGAAGCATTACTTTGTGTAATTTATTTCATCACCATTGCTCGTAAAACGGTGAAGGAAAACATCGTGAGGAAACCGGCGTGTCTAAAATTCGAAGACATGTGACATTCACCAACCCGCAGTAAGCCCTCGAGGTGGATTACGGCCCATTCCCTTTCCCAGAGAGGGCTGAGTTCCAGCAGTGGGAAAATTAAAAGGCTGGTACGAAATACTTTTGAATGGTTGTCTAATGGTTTTATTCATGGAACGTGTGAAGTCGCAAAGATCTGATACGTTTGGCTCTCACGCGCCCTGGACAGTCGCTACAGTCGAAGACAAGTTTCTACATACATATCTTGTAACCTAGAAGCAGTAGGCACCAACCTTTTAAAAACTAAAAAAGGGGGAAGAGGAAGTAAAATAAATCACCAACATATATGTATAAAACATGTTTTATTCATCTTCAATGATTATAAGAATATCATCCAAAAACTGTGCAGGAGGTACGATATTTTCTTGGTATCTTGCCCAACTGAGATACCATATAATGCACATTACATGGGCACAGCAGCCTACAGTCCTTCTACCTATAATACAATTACAATAATATGATAATATTGAATCACTAAAAGCACGATTTGAATATGTAAAAGAAATGGGTAAAAAAACTTACAGGCTGAGATGCACGCCACTGACGAATAACTGATAAAATCGCCTCATCTTCCAAGACTCTTCTACCAATAGAGTTACTGCGACCAGTCGCAATCGTACAATTTACACAGCGATCCATGTCGTCAATATCCGATCGATAGGCGTAAACAGTTGTCCAAAACAGAGAGCCAGGTAATATAGAGTAGTAAGATTCGTCAAATTGTCCGATAAAATATACAAAGCCGAGGTTAAAAAATTAAACAAGAAAAACGAGTGCACTCAGAACGAAAAAAAACGAACGAGTGGATCTGTCAGTCACTGATTGACGCAGACGGATGTCAGACACAAGTGTTGCCGGAAGAAAAAAAAAAGAACTAGGAACCGATTCAATCGATTCCACGAAAGCTTGATAATATGCTCTTGTCACTCGATTATCTTTTCAAATCGATCGATATTTTCAGATTTTACCGGTTTATTAATAATCGATTACTAGTAATTCAGGCATTATTTAATCGATTATTTAGTTTCATTAACTTAATTTCAGTTTTCTCGCTTCCTGGGTAAAAACATGGTACCATATTTTGTGATTTCCGTTAGAAAAATATAACGGTTTTTTTAATACACATTTCAACTAGTTAACTGCTGGGCCCAGAAGTCCCCTTCTCCTTTGTTAACTTCTCCTTTCAGACTGCCTCACAATCTCCAACGCACCCTGAAATTGGTTCACAGGGTTTGAATGTAAAAATGGGGGTTCCGCAAGGCTCAATATTGGGTCTTTTCCTTTTTCTAGTCTATATAAATGATCTACCCTATTTGTTGAAACACCAATCTCAAAATATGGTGTTGTTTGCTGATGACACTTCTCTAATTTTTAAGATAAATAGACGGGCCAAAAATCTAGATGACGTGAATGATGCCCTACTTCAGGTCAAAAATTGGTTCACAGCAAACAATTTGGTATTAAATGAAAAAAAAACTAAATGCATAAGATTTTCATTACCGAATGTTAAAAGTAGTGATTGTGAGATAATATTGAATAAAGAGAAACTTGAATTCGTAGATAAAACGGTTTTCCTGGGGCTTACGCTTGATTCAAGGCTACAATGGGGTTCTCATTTAACATCTCTTGCGGGGCGCTTAAGTTCAGCAGCATATGCCATTAGAAAAATCCGTCAATTCACTGATGTGGATACCGCTAGACTGGTCTATTTTAGTTACTTCCATAGTATAATGTCTTACGGTATTTTGCTATGGGGACGGGCTGCTGATATTGAGTCTATATTTATTCTGCAGAAAAGAGCCATCAGAGCCATATACAATCTTCGTAGGCGCGATTCTCTAAGGGAACTATTTAAGGATATTGGCATCATGACGGTTCATTGCCAATACATCTACGAAAACATAATGTACGTCAGAAAAAATCTGCATCTTTTCGGTAAAAGAGGCGACAGACACAATTACAGTACTAGAAATAGGGATCAACTAGTTAGTTAGCCAGGCTTTAGACTCGCTAAAGTAGATTCATCTTTCATGGGGTACTGTTTGAGATGCTATAATAAAATTCCACAAAGTATTCTTGAACTGAATGAGACGAAATTTAAAACATGTATTAAACGCACACTATGTAAGCAAGCATATTACAAGTTGAGCGATTATATCGCTGATAAAAATGCTTGGCTCAATGCTGGTCCTGCTCCACAAGGACAGGGGCGCAAAACTTGATAGCATTAAACGGTATTGTTGGAGCTGCCGAAGATTGTACAACTATCTTTGCATTGTATAGATTCATTGTTAGTATTATATAATCGCATAGCCCATATTGTGTGAGTACTATGTACTAGAAAGCTATCATTCACTGGAAACCTACTTTAGTTTTTGACTTGAATGTGCCCTGGCGGTTGAGAGTATGTCATGCTCACTCAAATGTCTCGCTGATGGTGGCGCGTGTGTCGGACCATTTAGCTCCCTTCAAAGTGGTTGAGCTGAATGGTGCTGATCCATGCGTCATGTTCGTGAACGGGTGCTGTCAGTTCTGACTGGTCATCTCTTAGTTGCCATGGCTTATTTGAAAGAATTATTTTGTTTTTACTATGGACACTTTTAACGTGCACATCTTGCTACATTGTTCTCACATAATCTACCATCTCAACATGAATGATGTAACCAAGATTTTGTAACAATAATTTGATTTAAAAGAGTGTCCATGGAGTTTCTTGCACGTTCTTCTCCATAGAAATCTACGTTAGGGAATGGGCAACTACAGTACTTTCACAGTTTTTATGTCTTGTGACTGGGACTGTAGCTACATTTAATTTTCATCTTTGTTTCGACAATTCAAAAGTGCCTGTTATTGGCCTACTTGAAATAAATGCTTTGATTTTGATTTTGTTGCCGCGAAGCAGGCAAACATTATTAAAAAGACATTTATCTAATCAATCTATTGAAATTATGTTATCATCATTGTCTGATTCTACTTATAAACAATATGATGTTTGTATAAAATCTTGGTTAAAATACTGTAATAAACATGGTTATGATTATTCCTCGGTTTCAGTTCTAGTAGTTATTCATTTTCTTACAACCATTTTTAACAATGGGGCAAAATACGGTACGATCAATTCATATAAGTCCGCATTGTCCTTATTGTTATGTAATGTGGCAAACGATGATAGAATGAAGCGATTTATGAAAGGACTTTACAGATTAAGGCCTAGTAATCCAAAATATAATTTGACTTGGGATCCAACCACTGTTCTAAATTATTTAGCTCAAAATGGCCTAACATAGACCTTCATTTGGAAACTCATTCCAAAAAGACAATAACTCTATTGGCTTTGGTGACTGCGCATCGCGTTCAAACATTTTCATTAATAAAATTAAGCAATGTTCAAGTAAATTCTCCTATTGACATAATTATAAAAATACCTGATTTAATAAAAAAATCCAAACCTAATTCTTCACAACCAATCTTAAGATTACCGTTTTTCGACGCTCGTCCTCAGATCTGTCCCGCTAGATGCTTAGAGGTTTATATAAATAAGACTCAACCGCTTCGCAAAAATGATTTATTATTTGTAAGTTACAAAAAACCACACTCAAAAGTTTCATCACAAACACTTAGCCACTGGATAAAAGATACACTTCACAATAGCGGTATAGACACGTCCATATTTAGTGCACACAGTACTCGTCATGCAGCCACATCCTCAGCCAATAGACTTGGAGTCAATATTGACCTAATTAGAAAAACTGCCGGATGGAGTGAAACATCTTCTGTCTTCGCAAAACATTATAATAGGGAAGTCGTAACTGATCCTCATCTGTTTGCCATTAGAGTACTTGCAGGTGAATCTGTAACAAATACCTAATATTAGATTAAGAGCCCTCTTACAGTCCACTAGCGCCGCCAATCGAAAAAATGTCATAACTCGTAAATAGAATCAAAAATACAAAATGTGGTCTATTATTACTGTAGAAAAGGCAATAACGTCATTTTATAACACATTGTCACCACTTGAAATATAGCTGTTTAGCTAAATCGTGCATTTGTAACAAAAACGGCCGTTTATGTTTTGCTTTCAACAAAATGATATTAAAATGGCTGTGAACCGTTAAGAAACATACTGTAGTTGGGGGCAAAACGGATAGTGTTGCAAGTGAAGCAAAACTACCGACAAAAGAAAAAAAAAAAAAAAAAAAAAACTGACTTACCTCTAAAAATCCGTGCAAGGCTGGTACATGGAGGCGCTGCTACAATACGTAAACAATAAATCGCTTCGAATGAAGCTGTTCACATAACTATCATCGAACTTCACTTGGTAAGTTCGTTTGATTTTTAATTATGATTACATGTAACTTAACTACATTAAGTAGTTGTTAATCTGATTAGTAGTAGTAGGTAGGTAGGTAGGCAGGTAGGTAGGTAGGTAGGTAGGTAGGTAGGTAGGTAGGTAGGTAGGTAGGTAGGTAGGTAGGTAGGTAGGTAGGTAGGTAGGTAGGTAGGTAGGTAGGTAGGTAGGTAGGTAGGTAGGTAGGTAGGTAGGTAGGTAGGTAGGTAGGTAGGTAGGTAGGTAGGTAGGTAGGTAGGTAGGTAGGTAGGTAGGTAGGTAGGTAGGTAGGTAGGTAGGTAGGTAGGTAGGTAGGTAGGTAGGTAGGTAGGTAGGTAGGTAGGTAGGTAGGTAGGTAGGTAGGTAGGTAGGTAGGTAGGTAGGTAGGTAGGTAGGTAGGTAGGTAGGTAGGTAGGTAGGTAGGTAGGTAGGTAGGTAGGTAGGTAGGTAGGTAGGTAGGTAGGTAGGTAGGTAGGTAGGTAGGTAGGTAGGTAGGTAGGTAGGTAGGTAGGTAGGTAGGTAGGTAGGTAGGTAGGTAGGTAGGTAGGTAGGTAGGTAGGTAGGTAGGTAGGTAGGTAGGTAGGTAGGTAGGTAGGTAGGTAGGTAGGTAGGTAGGTAGGTAGGTAGGTAGGTAGGTAGGTAGGTAGGTAGGTAGGTAGGTAGGTAGGTAGGTAGGTAGGTAGGTAGGTAGGTAGGTAGGTAGGTAGGTAGGTAGGTAGGTAGGTAGGTAGGTAGGTAGGTAGGTAGGTAGGTAGGTAGGTAGGTAGGTAGGTAGGTAGGTAGGTAGGTAGGTAGGTAGGTAGGTAGGTAGGTAGGTAGGTAGGTAGGTAGGTAGGTAGGTAGGTAGGTAGGTAGGTAGGTAGGTAGGTAGGTAGGTAGGTAGGTAGGTAGGTAGGTAGGTAGGTAGGTAGGTAGGTAGGTAGGTAGGTAGGTAGGTAGGTAGGTAGGTAGGTAGGTAGGTAGGTAGGTAGGTAGGTAGGTAGGTAGGTAGGTAGGTAGGTAGGTAGGTAGGTAGGTAGGTAGGTAGGTAGGTAGGTAGGTAGGTAGGTAGGTAGGTAGGTAGGTAGGTAGGTAGGTAGGTAGGTAGGTAGGTAGGTAGGTAGGTAGGTAGGTAGGTAGGTAGGTAGGTAGGTAGGTAGGTAGGTAGGTAGGTAGGTAGGTAGGTAGGTAGGTAGGTAGGTAGGTAGGTAGGTAGGTAGGTAGGTAGGTAGGTAGGTAGGTAGGTAGGTAGGTAGGTAGGTAGGTAGGTAGGTAGGTAGGTAGGTAGGTAGGTAGGTAGGTAGGTAGGTAGGTAGGTAGGTAGGTAGGTAGGTAGGTAGGTAGGTAGGTAGGTAGGTAGGTAGGTAGGTAGGTAGGTAGGACATCCATCGAGGATTTTCCACCCCGGCAACAAAAAAAAAAAAAAAAAAGGTTAGGTTAGGTTAGGTTAGGTTAGGTTAGGTTGGGGGACCACCCCACAGAGCTTGCGTCCACGTCGCGTCCCCTGGAAACGGCCCAGTTCTGACCACCGTAACGGAGTGGCAGACTGGGTACGGCTAAAGTGCTCTGTGCTCTCGTAGCTTCTTACTGCTTGCCTTGCGAACTACGATTGTGGAATGTCTAAACTTACGCGTAGCGCCTCTGAGCGATTTTTAAAAACCAAAGGCCCTTCTCAGGGCCAACCCAAAGGCCCTTCTCAGGGCCAACCCAAACCCAAAGGTCCTTCTCAGGGCCAACCCAAAGGCCCTTCTCAGGGCCACCCCGACGCCCCGGCGTCAGTAGCCAGCCGCGCGTCATCTGCGGCAGGCTTTTTAGCGGATGAGTCGTCCGATAACGACTCACTACTTGGAGTGTCGGACGCGAGTGGTTCTCGCTCGCGGAAGCGGGTCCATTTGAGCGGTGGGTCCGAGGGTTCGCAAGCCTCTGGGTCGAAGGCAAAAAAGCCGACGACCGTGGCCGCGGATACTCATAACGTTGGGCTGGCGGACGCCCAACGCCAGCTAGACCTCTCCCGGCGAGCGCAGCTCCAGCTAGAGCTAGAGGAAAAGGTTGCCGCCAAGGAGAAGCGGGCGCACGTCGCCCGGGCCAAGTCCGGGTACGGTGCGTCCCGCGTCCTGTACGCGGACCACTCTCTCGCCGAGCTGGAGAGAATGGCGGAGGAGGACGAGGAGGAGATTGTGGAGGTCGCCTCTAAGTCCTCCAACCTAAAGGGGACCTTTCAAAAGGCCCTCAAGAGCCGGGCCGCAAGCTTGCGCGGTGTCGTGACGGAGCTGGTCCGTCGCAAAACCACCGACGAGACGCGGCAACTGCAGGCGAAGGTGGATCGCCTGCAGTTGGAGGTCAGCCAGCTTCATCGAAAGCTGGCTGAAGCCACGGCCCAGCCGCAACAGGCCCGGACGAGCCCTGCGGCAGAAGGCCCATCCTCCAACCTTGAGGATATCATCCGCAAGGTTGTGATGGAGGAGAGGGCCTTCACAAGGGCCTGCTTGGCAGGCATCGAGGACCGGCTCTTGCCGGAGAAAAGCCTCCGACCGCCGCTTGCAGCGGACAAGAGGCAGCCGAGCGAGCCGGGGCCGTCCTCCTCCCAGGCGGAAGACACCCTTCTCCCTGCCACCACCCCGTCCAACGAGTGGACGGATGTGGTCCGCAAGGGAAAGGGCAGAGGCAAAAAGTCGGCGAAGGCCGTACCTGCCGTCCCCGCCACCACCGCTCCCAGTCGGTCGCAGACGACCGACAAGGAAAAGGGAAAGGGGAAGGGGAGAGGGAAGGGAAAGCTAGTCCCCCCGAAAACTGCTGCCGTCGTGGTGACGCTCACCGCGGAGGCGGCGGAGCGAGGGGAGACGTACGCGTCCGTATTAGTGCGGGCGCGTGCTAATGCCGACCCCACCCAATTGGGTATCGGCAGCGTCTCTTGCCGGCGGACACAAGCCGGGGCTCGAATTTTTGAGTTCCCGGGGGCCGAGGGGAGTGCCCATGCGGACCTCTTCGCAGCAAAGCTGCAGGAGGTCATCGCAGACTCGGCCAAGGTGGCCCGACCGGTCAAGACGGCGGCCTTTGAGGTGACGGAGCTCGACGACTCCGTCACCAAGGAGGAGGTGGTTGCGGCGGTCGCAGCGGTAGGGGGCTGTGGCGCCGCGGCGGTCCAAGGCCGGGACATAAGACCCGGACGCGGTGGCATGGGCACCATTCGCCTCGAGTGCCCAATTGCCGCTGCCAAAGCCGTCCTTGCCAAGGGACGGCTCAATGTAGGCTTCAGCTCGGGTGCAGTCCGGGCACTTGAAGACCAGCCACTGCGGTGTTTCCGGTGCTTCGGCATCGGTCACACCCGGCCCATGTGTCCGTCCACGGTGGATAGGACGGACACATGCTACCGCTGCGGCAAGAACGGCCACAAAGCCGTCTCTTGCGAGGCCGCCACGCCGCACTGCGCGGTGTGTGCCGCCAGTGGCCGCCTGGCAGGCCACGTCATGAAGGGGAGGAAGTGCAATCCTCCCCCTAAGCGTGGCAAAGCGCTGGCACCGACCAGGCCTGCTGCTGCTGCCGCTGACTCCGTCGTTCCTGCGACGGCTGCGGAGGGGGGTGCGATGTCCGACTGATGGATAGGGTCGAACATCGCATCCTCCAGGCGAACGCCAACCACTGCAGGGCAGCCCAGGATCTGCTGATGCAGACCATGGCTGAGTGGTTGGTGGACTTGGCGGTGGTCGCCGAACCTTACTCGGTCCCTGGCCGTTGGCTGGGCGACCGGGACGGCTTGGTGGCGTTGGTGGCGCGGTCTTCCACAGACTCCCCTCCCCTCTCGCTCTTAGAGAGGGGACCGGGATACGTGGCCGCCGCCTGGGGAGACATGGCCCTGGTGGGGGTCTATTTCTCCCCAAACCGCCCTCTCTCGGACTTTGAGGATTTCCTCGAGATCCTCACCGCAGTCAAAGGGAGGGCGGCGCCACGCCAAGTTCTGGTGTTGGGCGACCTGAACGCCAGGTCGACGGCCTGGGGCAACCCGGCCGCAGGTTGCAACGTCCGGGGACGCGCCGTCGAGTTTTGGGCGGCCTCAAGCGGTGTGTCCCTCCTCAACAGGGGGGCGGTCCACACGTGTGTGCGGCAACAGGGTGGGTCGGTGGTGGACGTGTCGTTTGCCACCCCCGCGCTGGCCGCCCGCGTCGTCAACTGGCGGGTAGAGATGGTGGAGACGTTGTCGGACCACCGATATGTGCGGTTCGACATCTCCACCCAGCAGGGCGGGAGGGGGATGGCCCGCGCTGGGCAATCTCCCTTCCCGCGGTGGGCACTCACCCGCCTGGACCGGGAGGCAGCCAAGGAGGCGGCCTTCCTCCAGGACTGGCTGTCGCCCCCTGTCGAGGGCCTTGACGTAGACGCCGCTGCGGTCCAGCTCAGAGGGTCCCTGACCGAGGTGTGTAACTCCAGCATGCCCCGGTCTCGCCGTCCGCCTCCCCGTCGTGCCGTCTATTGGTGGACGGAGGAGCTGGAGGGACTCCGGGCCACCTGCGTGGCGGCCAGAAGGGCCTACACGCGGAGCCGACGTCGCAGCGCCCAAAACCGAGACCGGGCAGAAGAGGACCGCCTATACGCCTCTTACCGAGAGGCGACGACGGTCCTCAAGTCTGCAATGGGTGCTGCACAAGACTCGGCGAGGGCCGAGATGCTGGAGGGTCTCGACAGGGACCCCTATGGGAGACCATATAAGGCGGCGCGGAACCAGCTACGCCCCTATGGTCCCCCACTGTCGGAGACCCTCGATCCAGCGTTGTTGGATGGGGTGGTCCGGTCCCTGTTTCCGCGCAGGACCGACTTCACCCCACCAACGATGGATCCCCCGCAAGGGGCGGCTTCGCCGGAGGAGGAGGACGTCCCAGCGGTTACAGTGGCGGAGTTATACGCGGGGATTCTCAGCCTCCGCGCAAAAAAGACGGCCCCCGGACCAGACGGCGTCCCCGCACGGGTGCTGGCGATCGCCGCCTCCGGCATGGAGGACAGGTTTCGGGACCTCTTCAGCGCGTGCTTTACGGCTGGGAGGTTCCCGAAGCTGTGGAAGGAGGGGCAGTTATGCCTCCTCCGAAAGGAGGGCCGCCCGGTGGACTCCCCCTCGGCATACCGGCCCATCGTCCTGCTCGATGAGGTCGGTAAGTTGTTCGAGGGGATTGTCGCCTCCCGGCTTGATAGCCATTTGCGGGAGGTAGGGCCGGATCTGTCGGACGCCCAATTCGGCTTTCGTCGAGGGCGTTCGACGATCGACGCTCTGGCCCTGCTCAAGGGCCAGGTGAAGGAGGCGGTGGAGGCGGGGGACGGAGTGCTGGCGGTGTCATTCGACATTGCCAACGCCTTCAACTCCGTCCCCCACTCGACGATATTGGAGGCGCTCCGATATCACGGAGTGCCCCAATACCTGCGGGACCTCCTGGCCAGCTACTTGGAGGACAGAGAGGTCCTCCTAGTTGACAAGACGGCCACCATTAGGCGGTACGGCGCAGAGTCCGGTGTTCCACAGGGGTCGGTGCTTGGCCCCCCCTTGTGGAACATCGGGTTCAACTGGCTCCTGCGCGGAGCCCTCCTCCAGGGCACGAGTGTCATCTGTTATGCGGATGACACTCTCCTCACTGCCCGGGGGAGGAATTTCGCGGACGCGGCCTGTCTGGTCTCGGCTGGCGGATCCTTGGTTGCAGAGAGGATCCGCCGCCTGGGATTGAAGGTGGCGCTGCACAAGACCGAGGCCGTGTTCTTTCGCGGGCCTCGGCAGCGCTGCCCTCCCGACGCCCACATAATTGTGGAGGGTGTCAGGATAGGGGTCCAGCCCCAGATGAAGTATCTGGGGCTGGTGCTAGACGACAGGTGGCGCTTCGGCCCGCATTTCAGCGGGCTGTCGACGCGCCTGCTCAAGGCCGCGGACGCCCTCTCGTGGCTCCTGCCGAATCTGGGGGGGCCCAAGGCGAAATGCCGGCGCCTGTATGCCGGCATCTTACGGAGCATGGCCCTATATGGGGCCCCAATCTGGGCGGACTCCCTCCACAGGAGGGAGAATGCGACGGCCATCCGCAGGCCCCAAAGGGCCATTGCACAGCGGGTGGCGAGGGCCTACCGCTCGGTGGGCTTTTCGGCGGCATGCGCTCTGGCTGGCACCCCGCCTTGGGAGTTGGAGGCATGGGTGCTTGCCAGAGTGTACGAGTGGACGGCGCGCCGGAAGGCTCTCGGGG
Organism: Xestia c-nigrum; assembly: GCA_916618015.1. NCBI lineage: Eukaryota > Metazoa > Arthropoda > Insecta > Lepidoptera > Noctuidae > Xestia > Xestia c-nigrum. The sequence goes on along the minus strand of OU745246.1, from coordinate 26,676 downwards.
AGCGCCCCGTCGCCGAAGAGCGGGAGGCCGTGCGGCGGGAGGCGAGGGACGCTATCGTCCTTCACTGGACAGAGGACCTCGCCACCGCCACCTTTGGCCGCCGGACGTTGGACGCGCTCGGTCCGGTTCTGCGGAGCTGGCTCGAGCGGTCCCACGGTTTCCTCTCGTTCCGTCTGGTGCAGGTGTTATCCGGCCATGGTTGTTTCGGATCGCACCTGCACCGGATCGGGAGGGAGGAGACCCCGGCGTGCCACGACTGCGGCGCGCCGGAGGACACGGCGCAGCACACCCTGGAGGTGTGCCCGGCTTGGTCCGAGTTGCGCAGCGGTCTGACCGCGGTAATCGGACCGGACCTCTCGCTTCCCGGCGTCGTCAACGCCATGCTGGGGAGCGAGGAGGCCTGGGCAGCGGTCGCCTCCTTTTGCGAGGACGTAATCTCGCAAAAGGAGGAGGCGGAGCGCGTGCGGGAGGACGACCCTCTCGCTGCGCCGCTCCGCAGACGAAGAAGGGGTCGGAGACGGCAACGCCCTCTCCCTCCTCATGGTGGCGACGGGCGGGCGACAGGCACGGGGGTGCCTTCGCCCGCATTGCACCCGTCACCACCTCCGTCAGTCATTCCCGGGTCCCTGTGAGGGGCCCGCCATGAAGGGCGATCGTCGACGGAGGACTGGACGTAAAGGCTATGCCGGTTTCCCAGTCCCCCGCCACTTGGACGAAGCGGGAATGTCGCTGGGTCGTTTTAGTGGGTATACCGGGTCAGACCGGGGAGTCCCACATACCCCTCTCATCCCCCGATGGGAGGGTATGCGTAATGCATTTTTTCCCAGCGTCAAAAAAAAAAAAAAAAAAAAAAAAAAAAAGGTTAGGTTAGGTTAGGTTAGGTTTTTTTTTTTTTTTTTTTTTTTTTTTTTTTTTTTTTGTTTGGGCAGGAGTGGGAAATCCCCGCGGACACCTCGACTATCTCACAGGAATTTCTCTTGTGAGACAGTCGAGGTAGTGCCGGACTCGAACCGGCTAAAAACCACTCCTGCCAAGCCAGTGTTCCTCTAACATGGTGATCAGAGTCCTTGACACCTTGCGTTTTGGCTTGTCTACTATACTTAGGTGGCCGGAGAGACCACATTAGTGCGTTTTTGGTTTTTTCGTGGTATTTAATACCTATTTTTAACACCAACATTTCTGTTACACTTTCTTAACTCTACGCTAATTTCGTCTTGTTCATGTGTATCTTAGTTAGTTAGTTTCTATTTTAACACTGTTGTTTTTGAAATTTATTGCTGAAATCATTCATATCTATTAATAACCCTTTTAATTTTGCCCCTGTTAACATTTCTAATTATGCTTACTTTTGTTTCCCTTTTTACATATAAGTTTTAATTTTGCTATTATTAATTTTATAATACATAAAGTACATATTCAATATGTAATTATATATCATTAATTTTTAAGTCTCACTATAATCGTATATTATTATTTCTATTGTTTCTAGTGTTTTACATTGATCAAGAAATGGGTTTTCGTCTATACAAGTATTGCCAAGTTCGGCACAGCTTGACATATCCACCAGAGCTGGCAGCCGCTCCAGCATAACTTGAGCCAGTTTCTCATGAAATTGACTCAATTTACCTACTCGCATGTTGCCAACGCTGGTGGTTGTCTTAACGCACCTGGATTCCGGTTGTGCCGAATTGGTTTTACTTCTGTGTCTGGAAGTGGGCGCATCGCCATCTTTAGCAGTAAGCTATAGAAGCTCTTGCGAATGCGTCCCACTTCCTTCGCACTGGGCATTCGTTGCTGAATGCGTTGTGTTCGGTGGCTCCCTGCTTTTCTCTGGTGCAGTTCACGCAGACCGCTGCTTTGCCGATCTGTCTATCCGGGCAGTCTGCCCTGATGTGTGGCCCGCCGCAGTGGCTACACAGATCGGCTGGCTCCGTGCACAGGCGTTTCCCGTGCCCGTATGCCAAGCAGCGGGTGCACTGCACCAGAGGCGTCTGGTCCTCTACGCGAACTCGCTGAAGGTCGATTCGGAGTTTTCCCCCCTCAATCGCCCTCCTCCAGATCACAGGGGACACACCGAGCACAACGTGATTCGCATGCGGGTTTCGGGTTTTACGTCGGTATTTGACAACAATCCTCTGTTCCTTGTCGTCGAGCCCGTGAAATATCTCCCGATTCTGATTCTTAAGGGCTCTCAGCACCTCCTCGTCACTGTGCATGAGTAGCACGTCCCTAAGAATCAGAAGCGGGTCCCGATTTTTCACGTCCTCGACGACGAGGTTCTCTCCGGCCTTCTCCAAACGCTGTTTCAATTTCCTCCTCTCCTCCGTCGTTGCGCACCCCATAATTACCTTTTGGTCCTTGGCCTTGCGGACCCTCTCGACGCGCACCCAACCTTCCTTCGCGTCCACTGCTTTCCTCACTCTTTCGAGGATTTCGTCCCCCGTATCCATCTCCTGGGTTGAGGAGACAACCACCGAGTGCAGCGTCCTTCGCTCTAGGGCCTGAGCCCCAGTCTGGCTCTTACTGGCGGCTGTCATGCTCGCGTAGGTTGTCTCCTCCACCCCGTGCCCGCTGGCCAGACTGTCTCGGAGTTTGTCGAGTTTCTCGTAGTTGTCTCTTAACTCCGAGATGTGCTCCTTCAAGGTGTTAAGGAGCTCAGTCTGGCCAGCAAGGACCTCGGTGGAAATAGGATGGGGACTATGGTCAGCAGTGGGCGCGGGTTCTGGAATGGCGACACGTGCGGAAGGGCCCTTATCTCGCTCGGACTCCTTGACCAGCTCATAAAGTCTGTTTATAGCTTCAAGCACCGCAGTCTTGATCTCGGCTTTGAGGTTGCGAGAGTTGCCTAAATTAAGCTTAGCCTTATTCAGGCAAGCTCTCGCCTCCTCAGTGCGACTGCGGCACTTAGCTTCAGGCTTTATGAGCGGTCTTGAGGCATCAATGGCAGCTCGGCGCGTCCCCGGAGTGGCAGGACCTCCCTGCGACGCAGAAGGAGCCTCGTCTCCGAAGGAGATTCTCCTCCTTGCTGCCACAGACGAAGGCGCCGCTTTCTCCGCCAATCGCGGCGAGCCACTAGAGCCTGGAGCCCTCACGGTGCTGGACGGGGTGCAAAACATGATAAGACTTTTTGGAGCAGGTATTATCGGAACAGAACCCTGTAAAGAGGGGGACGGAACAATAATATCTGCTCGAGAGGAGAGGGTAAGAGCGAACACTGGAACTTACGTGACCCTGTAAAGGGGGAATCACAGTAAGTTAATAAATAATATAATCAAATAAAATATAAATATACAAAGTCAAATAATTATGGTCGCGCTTTTAGGTACGACTGTCTTAAAAACTTACAAAATACAGTATAATCAAATCTAAAACATTAAAACCTAAAATTTCGTAAAATAAAAATATTTTACACGTAGTCAGTGTGATTAAAAACGATCTTTCCCTATGAAATCCCTATAAATAGGCCTAAATGTATTATAAAGACTAATTTTGAAAAATTAAATTTTGCCGAAATTCCCACGTCTACCTTCCTATAGACCAGAGGGCGGGTGGGTGGGCAAAAATTTTTCGAGCTAGGGGCGCGTGCGAGATGTCCAGAGACGCGTCTCCGCGCGGGCTAGCGAATTATGGAATAAAACTTGTTATGTGCCGAACAAAAATTTTGAGTTTTGGTCAAAAAACCAGTTTTCGAAAGAAAAAATTTGGAATTTCACCCCACTACCTGGAGACCGGGACACGGAACGCGGACCAGAATTCAGGGAAGAAGGGTGAGCACTATTGCAACTATAATCTAAATTGAAATGTGAAGGAAAATTTTGAAAAACAATTAATTTTAAGGAATTTCTCCGAAAATAAGGGATGGAGTCCAGACGCGCGTGTAAAGTGCGCGCGATATGGTCAGAACACAGGCGGACGCCTAGTTTGGTCTAAAAAAGCCGAAATCAGCTTCAAAATCGCACGTCTAGAATAGAAGATATCAACGTTTTCGTTTTTGACTCGTTCCCTTAGGTGGATTTTGGTACTTATAGAATTAATGTATGAAAATAACTATTTTTTAGAAAAATGTATGTTTTATTCGGGCTAGGGGCGCGGGCGAGGTGTCCAGAGACGCGTCTCCGCGCGGGCTAGCGAATTATGGAATAAAACTTGTTATGTGCCGAACAAAAATTTTGAGTTTTGGTCAAAAAACCAGTTTTCGAAAGAAAAAATTTGGAATTTCACCCCACTACCTGGAGACCGGGACACGGAACGCGGACCAGAATTCAGGGAAGAAGGGTGAGCACTATTGCAACTATAATCTAAATTGAAATGTGAAGGAAAATTTTGAAAAACAATTAATTTTAAGGAATTTCTCCGAAAATAAGGGATGGAGTCCAGACGCGCGTGTAAAGTGCGCGCGATATGGTCAGAACACAGGCGGACGCCTAGTTTGGTCTAAAAAAGCCGAAAACAGCTTCAAAATCGCACGTCTAGAATAGAAGATATCAACGTTTTCGTTTTTGACTCGTTCCCTTAGGTGGATTTTGGTACTTATAGAATTAATGTATGAAAATAACTATTTTTTAGAAAAATGTATGTTTTATTCGGGCTAGGGGCGCGGGCGAGGTGTCCAGAGACGCGTCTCCGCGCGGGCTAGCGAATTATGGAATAAAACTTGTTATGTGCCGAACAAAAATTTTGAGTTTTGGTCAAAAAACCAGTTTTCGAAAGAAAAAATTTGGAATTTCACCCCACTACCTGGAGACCGGGACACGGAACGCGGACCAGAATTCAGGGAAGAAGGGTGAGCACTATTGCAACTATAATCTAAATTGAAATGTGAAGGAAAATTTTGAAAAACAATTAATTTTAAGGAATTTCTCCGAAAATAAGGGATGGAGTCCAGACGCGCGTGTAAAGTGCGCGCGATATGGTCAGAACACAGGCGGACGCCTAGTTTGGTCTAAAAAAGCCGAAAACAGCTTCAAAATCGCACGTCTAGAATAGAAGATATCAACGTTTTCGTTTTTGACTCGTTCCCTTAGGTGGATTTTGGTACTTATAGAATTAATGTATGAAAATAACTATTTTTTAGAAAAATGTATGTTTTATTCGGGCTAGGGGCGCGGGCGAGGTGTCCAGAGACGCGTCTCCGCGCGGGCTAGCGAATTATGGAATAAAACTTGTTATGTGCCGAACAAAAATTTTGAGTTTTGGTCAAAAAACCAGTTTTCGAAAGAAAAAATTTGGAATTTCACCCCACTACCTGGAGACCGGGACACGGAACGCGGACCAGAATTCAGGGAAGAAGGGTGAGCACTATTGCAACTATAATCTAAATTGAAATGTGAAGGAAAATTTTGAAAAACAATTAATTTTAAGGAATTTCTCCGAAAATAAGGGATGGAGTCCAGACGCGCGTGTAAAGTGCGCGCGATATGGTCAGAACACAGGCGGACGCCTAGTTTGGTCTAAAAAAGCCGAAATCAGCTTCAAAATCGCACGTCTAGAATAGAAGATATCAACGTTTTCGTTTTTGACTCGTTCCCTTAGGTGGATTTTGGTACTTATAGAATTAATGTATGAAAATAACTATTTTTTAGAAAAATGTATGTTTTATTCGGGCTAGGGGCGCGGGCGAGGTGTCCAGAGACGCGTCTCCGCGCGGGCTAGCGAATTATGGAATAAAACTTGTTATGTGCCGAACAAAAATTTTGAGTTTTGGTCAAAAAACCAGTTTTCGAAAGAAAAAATTTGGAATTTCACCCCACTACCTGGAGACCGGGACACGGAACGCGGACCAGAATTCAGGGAAGAAGGGTGAGCACTATTGCAACTATAATCTAAATTGAAATGTGAAGGAAAATTTTGAAAAACAATTAATTTTAAGGAATTTCTCCGAAAATAAGGGATGGAGTCCAGACGCGCGTGTAAAGTGCGCGCGATATGGTCAGAACACAGGCGGACGCCTAGTTTGGTCTAAAAAAGCCGAAAACAGCTTCAAAATCGCACGTCTAGAATAGAAGATATCAACGTTTTCGTTTTTGACTCGTTCCCTTAGGTGGATTTTGGTACTTATAGAATTAATGTATGAAAATAACTATTTTTTAGAAAAATGTATGTTTTATTCGGGCTAGGGGCGCGGGCGAGGTGTCCAGAGACGCGTCTCCGCGCGGGCTAGCGAATTATGGAATAAAACTTGTTATGTGCCGAACAAAAATTTTGAGTTTTGGTCAAAAAACCAGTTTTCGAAAGAAAAAATTTGGAATTTCACCCCACTACCTGGAGACCGGGACACGGAACGCGGACCAGAATTCAGGGAAGAAGGGTGAGCACTATTGCAACTATAATCTAAATTGAAATGTGAAGGAAAATTTTGAAAAACAATTAATTTTAAGGAATTTCTCCGAAAATAAGGGATGGAGTCCAGACGCGCGTGTAAAGTGCGCGCGATATGGTCAGAACACAGGCGGACGCCTAGTTTGGTCTAAAAAAGCCGAAAACAGCTTCAAAATCGCACGTCTAGAATAGAAGATATCAACGTTTTCGTTTTTGACTCGTTCCCTTAGGTGGATTTTGGTACTTATAGAATTAATGTATGAAAATAACTATTTTTTAGAAAAATGTATGTTTTATTCGGGCTAGGGGCGCGGGCGAGGTGTCCAGAGACGCGTCTCCGCGCGGGCTAGCGAATTATGGAATAAAACTTGTTATGTGCCGAACAAAAATTTTGAGTTTTGGTCAAAAAACCAGTTTTCGAAAGAAAAAATTTGGAATTTCACCCCACTACCTGGAGACCGGGACACGGAACGCGGACCAGAATTCAGGGAAGAAGGGTGAGCACTATTGCAACTATAATCTAAATTGAAATGTGAAGGAAAATTTTGAAAAACAATTAATTTTAAGGAATTTCTCCGAAAATAAGGGATGGAGTCCAGACGCGCGTGTAAAGTGCGCGCGATATGGTCAGAACACAGGCGGACGCCTAGTTTGGTCTAAAAAAGCCGAAATCAGCTTCAAAATCGCACGTCTAGAATAGAAGATATCAACGTTTTCGTTTTTGACTCGTTCCCTTAGGTGGATTTTGGTACTTATAGAATTAATGTATGAAAATAACTATTTTTTAGAAAAATGTATGTTTTATTCGGGCTAGGGGCGCGGGCGAGGTGTCCAGAGACGCGTCTCCGCGCGGGCTAGCGAATTATGGAATAAAACTTGTTATGTGCCGAACAAAAATTTTGAGTTTTGGTCAAAAAACCAGTTTTCGAAAGAAAAAATTTGGAATTTCACCCCACTACCTGGAGACCGGGACACGGAACGCGGACCAGAATTCAGGGAAGAAGGGTGAGCACTATTGCAACTATAATCTAAATTGAAATGTGAAGGAAAATTTTGAAAAACAATTAATTTTAAGGAATTTCTCCGAAAATAAGGGATGGAGTCCAGACGCGCGTGTAAAGTGCGCGCGATATGGTCAGAACACAGGCGGACGCCTAGTTTGGTCTAAAAAAGCCGAAAACAGCTTCAAAATCGCACGTCTAGAATAGAAGATATCAACCGGTTAGGTTAGGTTAGGTTAGGTTAGGTTAGGTTAGGTTAGGTTAGGTTAGGTTAGGTTAGGTTAGGTTAGGTTAGGTTAGGTTAGGTTAGGTTAGGTTTTTTTTTTTTTTTTTTTTTTTTTTTTTTTTGTGCTTTTCCCCGTTCATGGGAACAACGGGATCTTGTTGGTCTACTTTTCTCATTCATGCCAGTTCTCTCATTTATTCCTCTCGCACTTTCATTCTTCATACTGTATCTTTCTTTCATGCTTCTCTTTTATTCTAAGCCGGGTGGGACTCCCGCTATTCTTACTACTTTTTTATTTATATTTCTTTATTAAGGGTAGGTATTCAGAACTCAACTCTTGTTTTTATTTACAATTTCTGTTAAGGTGTGTACAGTTTCTTTCCTATTCTATTTATTACTAGTTATATACTTATAAGCTAACAACTTTTTTATTTTAATACTAATTACAATCTAATTTACATTTCTAGCTTAATTTTACATAATTAGTTTAACAAAATACTTACTTATTCTATGGCTTATACAGTACAATAAGTCAAGCCAGATTAGCTTAATAATCTAGTATGTTTTACAAAATTTGGTTGATCGTGTCCATTTCCTTAATATTTGCTATAAACATTACATATTTTGTCCTTATTTTAACAAGTGTTTTTATTTAAACATAATTTATTACAAGGTTTGGACCGTCTTGGCTTCAAGCAATCTATTTGCCATTATTTCAGTTTCTGCGCTATTATAGGGGCTTTGTGGATTATTTGCGATAAGAATTTCTTAACATTCTTTAAGGTTGCGGCAATAATATATAATATATGCTTACGATATACATATTTATTGTCTTTTCTTGTTCCGATTTTTATTTTACTCATCATTGTAGCGTGTTGTTTGTGGTGCGTGTTTAGTGTTGTGTGTGTGTTTTTGATATATTCGTATATATAATTATATATTTTATATATCTGTGTATGTTTGTATGCGTTGGTTTCCATGTTTGTGTTGCTGTATCGGTGTGTTCGTGTGTGTGTTGTGTATGTTGTGTAAGCCCTAAGAAACAGTTCAGGCATACGCCGTTGTCGTCCGAGCCAGGTAGTCCCATTTCTTGCGGACCGGACATTCCACGCTGAAGGCATTGTGGTCGGTCCTCTGGAGCTTTGAGTGCAGGCAGTTGCAGCACTGCGGTTCGTTTCCCGCGATAAATTCCTCGCACTTCTCGCGTAAGTGCGGTCCTCCGCAGTGACTGCACCTGTCCGCACTCTCCGTGCAAAATTTCCGGCCGTGTCCAAACGCCAAGCATTTAGTGCATTGGATGAGCGGCGACTGGTCCTCCACCCTGACCCTTTGCAGGTCGAGGTAAAGGGCTCCAGCCTCCGTCATCCTCTGCCATACTTTGGGCCTGACTTGGACGACAACGTGCGCCGTCTTGGGGTTCCTTGTCCTTTTCTTATACTTAATGGCTATATCCATGTCCTCTTGGCCTAAGTCCCTGAAGATATTCTCGTTCTGAGAGTAGAGCGCCTGCACCATTTCGTCATCGCCACTGTCCAAGAAGACGTCTTTTAGGACGACGAGTGGGTTTTTATTCTTCATGGGCTCTACTCTTAATCCTCCACCTCGGCTTTCGATCCGGTCTTTCACTCTCTTGTACTCCGCCTCTGTGTCGCACCCCAGGATGACCGTCTGGTTTTTTGCCTTCCGCACTTTATTTATTTTAAGGCCAGTACCCCTGGCATCGACCGCCACCTTCACCCTAGCGAGCACCTCGTCTGCAGTCTCCTGACTGCCTTCGAGGGTGACCGCCATCGAGTGAAGCGCCGGCCGGTGCCCGGGTCTGGCTGCTGTGATGTTGGCGTAGGACATCGAGTCGGGTTTTGGCTCACTTGCCACTTCCCTGATGACCGCTTTTATTCGGTCGGTTCTGGCGACGACCTCGCCGGCAACGCCCTCGATTTTTTCCTCGAGGACAGCCGCGGCCCGACCAGTGACCTTGACCCATTCTGACGTATGGTCCAAGGTCGCCTGGACTGCGTCGACCTTCTCACTGACCTCGAGAACCTTATCGACGACCTTGTCGATGAGGTCGGCGCCGCAATCGTCGTAACGTGCGGTCATGTCCTGGAACTCTTTTTCCACTTTACCTTCGAGCTCGTTTAGGCGCGTGCTTATTATAGTCTCCATCTTTTCCAGCCTTCCCAATATGTTCTCCGGTACTCCGGGTGAAATAGGCGTGGTGTTACTCTTTGTAGGTGGGACTGTTCTGGGCGCAGTTTCCAGGGCCTTTACCCGCCTACTCAGCTCAAACAAGAGCCGCAGACTTTTGTCGGACTGGGTCTCCAGGAAGTTTTTAATGTCTTTCCTCATCTGAGGGTAGTCTTTCACCCTGGTTGGGATGTCCTCAAAAGTTTTCATTACTTCCTGGAGGAGTTGGTCGTTTGACAGAGCAGCAAAGGTGTTAGGCTGCTTTTTGTACCCTTCCATGATGTCTATGGATCTTCTCTTTCGCTCTGGTCTGCGGATAAAGGTCCTGGCAGCGTCCAGCGCCTGTACTGATGGGCCTACGGGGCTTGGAGTAATGGTGCGAGCAACAGCGCCAGAGGTCCCCGCCGATGACAGTGGTGTTTCGGCGGTTTCCGCTTTGGTACCTCGAACCGCTTCCTTTCTGCCGAACGTCAGGGATAACCCCTTCGGAACCTCGCTCGCTCCAGACTGCCCCTCATTTCCTAGGTGGGGAGGCGATGTAGACCCTTGTGGTTGGCTGTCGCTGGCTCCAGGCCCTTTCCCTTTTACTGGGGTGCGAATTCCTAGTACCATGTTGTGTGTGTGTGAATGTGTTGTGTAGCTTGTGTGTAAAGGGCACAGCGGATGGAACGGAGAAAGTTGTCAATATTAATATAATAAATAAAATAAAATATTGTTATAGTATATAACAAGCGATTTGTCAGTGTACCTACCCTGTATAGAGGGGTGGGTGATGAGTAAAATCACTCTAGAGAGCGTGTCTGACAAGAAAAACGGGAAAAAGAAATAAGACTCAGCAAAAATCGTAAAATAGAGACCCTTTTTTGAGGAGACTCTATGTAGAGTCAATCTACTAGGTCCAGTGGATAGCTCTCACCGAGCCCTCTCAGATGAACCCAAACTCGGTGCAGTTAAACCAAGGGGTTCCGGAGATATCCCAACTCAAAAATCTCGGTTTTTTATCGAAATAAAAAACCGAAAAATGTCACATAGGATTTCTCCGGCACCACCGGTCCAAAAACCCTGGTGTTTGGGCTCCCCGAACTTGGCCCGGTAAGACCAATCCACCGGAACAATTTTCAGGCTGAAAAATCCTTGGCTCCTGAAAACGCCTGAAAAGGGTCCCAACCTGTGCCCTATGTCTCGCTAGTAAGCCCAGCGAAAATCCCAGCTCTCTGCGACTCTCCGTTGGGAAGTTACGGTCAATTGAAGACGGTCCAAGATGGCCGCGGTCCTGTCAAACCTAATGTTTGACAGCAGATAACTTCCCTCAGGAAAGTCACAGACCCCTCGAGTTTGGGCTCTTATGACTCAGTCTGAACTCCGCTGCCTGCTGAAACCTCTTTCAGGATCCTGAAAATTTGTTGCTTCAAACCGCCTGAAAACGTGGGGTGGGTAGGATAATACGTCCCTGAGCATAAATCAAAAAACCACGATCTCCCACGACCTCTGGTTCAGGAGTTCTGGCGGTTTGAAGTTAAACAAAATGGCCGCCGAACTGTCAAACGTCTTACTGAAACGTCTCTAACTTGTGAACCCTTGGTCACAGAAGGACGGGGTTTTGGACGTACAGCTCGGCGTCACTTCAGGTGTGTCCTGAAAGTGGTTTCAGCGACAAAAAGTTGAATGGCCTGAAATGGCCTGAAATAGGTCCACACTTAAAACTGGCGGTATTACGTCAACCTTAAAGAAAGTTCGAGATTAATCGGACCAGCGGTTCCTGAGATATCGCGATTTTAATTTAAGAAACTAAAAACCAAAAATTGCCGTTTTCGCGAAAACAGCCAATTTCAACCATATGTGGCCCGTGTTTGGGCTTAAATGGGTCGCAATAGCTGTGTTGGACCCTGTTTTGGTGTTAAAATTATGAATTTACTATTAAATTTAAAATAAAAGCCAAAAAACAATAAAAAATCGATATCTCCGGAGCCGCTAGTCGGAAAATTCTGGAAAAAATGGCAATAATTATGTAAAATAAGCCCCTACAATGTGCAATTACACAAAATTTTGAAAACCGAAAACCTGGCGAAAATTTAAAAAAAAAGTGAAAAACTTATAAAATACGTTATAACTAAAGAACTACTTAATCTAAAAATCTAAAACTTAAATCTTCTATAGAGCCGATGAGCGCGCCACGGTTTCCGGCAGAAGAACTTCGGTGTGGTGATGGGGACCGGTGATATATAGGTCCAAAGTTTGCACTTTGTAACTGTTATACTGTGTCTCCCAGGGGTCTTAAAATTCTAAACAAAGATGGACTCGCCTTTTTTCGTCAAGGTCCTGGTTGGTGTCAAATTTCGAGCCGCTACCTCCACTCCTTCAGCCTTTTCAGGACACGTGGTTTTTCGTAATTCCTGAATAACTCGCCAGGGCGCAATGTCAGGGCGGTGGTGATATGTCCAGATGGTCCGGAGCCACAGTGTCCTCAGGAATCCAGCAAAAAAGGAGGGGGTCGTCGATCGCGTTCTCGCAGCGTTCTCGATTTTGTAAAAAGCAGCTTCTACTTAACCTCCAAAAAGAGGGTTTTCAGCACTTTTCACAACTAGCACTGCAATCCGGTTTGTGATTTCACTATATATGGTGGGGGCAACTTTTCTGCACCTCCTGACACTTGTTTTGTTGAAATCCGAGCACTTTTTACCACTTTTTTGTATTTTTACGTGCGGAGCAGCTTTAAAAATGATCCGACCACCACGGAGGCTGGGGGGGTACTGGGTTAGGTTAGGTTAGGTTAGGTTAGGTTAGGTTAGGTTAGGTTAGGTTAGGTTAGGTTAGGTTAGGTTAGGTTAGGTTAGGTTAGGTTAGGTTAGGTTAGGTTAGGTTAGGTTAGGTTAGGTTAGGTTAGGTTAGGTTAGGTTAGGTTAGGTTAGGTTAGGTTAGGTTAGGTTTTTTTTTTTTTTTTTTTTTTTTTTTTTGTATAATACAGCTTTTCCCCGTTCGTGGAGAAACAGGACCTTTCTATTCTAATTTTCGCATTCATACAAGTTCTCGCATTTTTGCCTCTCGCACTTTCAAGCTTCATACTTTATCTTTCTTTTATTCATCTCTTTCATTCTAAGCCGGGTGGGACTCCCGCTATTTTATCTATCTATTTATGTTTACTTTTATTTTATTTTCTTTATTGGGTAATTAAAGTACACAACTCTGTTTTCTTAACAATATAGCTTATTACATGTTTCTTTCCTTAATTAAGTACATTTCTTACTTGCTATATTTTACATGCTAGGTTTTTGTTTATTGTCTATTTCTATTGAATACATTATATTTTCTAGTTTCATAGTAATATCATCTTACAAATTATCTTAAAATTTTTTAGCTCTACATTTCTATAGTCTTATACAATACAGTGTTAATCCTAATACTTTACTTTACTAATTCTTATTTCCTAGCAGACTGTTACTCAGAAAAGTCCAAGATATAGGTACTTTGTACATGCTAATTACATGGCGATTTGCTGTACTTATTTAGTTTTATAACATGGGGTTTGGACCTACTTTATTTGTCACGGCTATTTGGTTTAATTTTTGAACTGTTATAAGGGCTTATGTATTTCTTTTTTTTTTTTTTTTTTTTTTTTTTTTTTTTTTTTTTTTTTTTTTTAAACTATTAATTTTTATTTCCTTAATATTGTGGCAATAATATATAAATATACTTTATTATATTATATTTATTGTCTTTCTTGAGCCTGGGGATTTTAATTTTCTTAACTTTTTAGAGTGTTGTTTGGTGCGTATGTTCGATGTTTTGTGTGTGTTTATGATATACTCGTATATATAACTATATATTTTATATATCTGTGTGTGTTTGTGTGCTTTGGTTTCCATGAATCTGTACTCCCAGTTTGTGTTACTGTATTGGTGTGTTACTGTGTGAGTTGTGTGTGTGTCATGAGCCCTAAGGTATAGTTCAGGCATATGCCGTTGTCGTCCGAGCCAGGTAGTCCCATTTCTTTCGGACCGGGCATTCCACACTAAATGCGTTATGGTCGGTCCTCTGTAGCTTCGAGTGCGAACAGTTGCAGCACTGCGGCCCACTACCGGCAACAAATTCCACGCACTTCTCTCGTAAGTGCGGTCCTCCGCAGTGACTACATCTGTCCGCACTCTCAGTGCAAAATTTCCGGCCATGTCCAAACGCCAGACACTTCGTGCACTGGATGAGCGGCGACTGGTCCTCCACCCTGACCCTTTGCAGGTCAAGGTAAAGGGCTCCAGCCTCCGTCATCCTCTGCCATACACTCGGCCTGACTTGGACGACAACGTGTGCCGTTTTTGGGTTCCTCGTCCGCTTTTTATATTTAACTGTCATTTCTTTTTCTTCTTCGCCTAGGTCCCTGAAAATGTTAGCGTTTTGGGAGTAGAGCGCACCAACCATTTCCTCGTCGTTGCTGTCTAAGTAGACGTCTTTAAGCACGACGAGTGGGTTTTTATTTCTCATGGGCGCTACACTTAGCCCTTTGCCTCGGCTCTCAATCCTTTCTTTGACTCTTATGAACTCTGCCTCTGTGTCGCACCCCAGTATTACCGTCTGGTTTTTCGCCTTGCGGACCTTGCTTATTTTAAGGCCAGATCCCCTGGCATCGACCGCCTCCCTCACTCTGGCAAGCACCTCGTCAGCAGTCTCCTGACTGCCTTCAAGGGTGACCGCCATCGAGTGAAGTGCCGGCCGATGCCCGGGTTTGGCTGCCGTGATAGTGGCGTAGGTCTTCGAATCGGGTTTTGGCTCGCATGCCACTTCCCTGATGACCTCTTTTATGCTGTCGGTTCTGGTGGCGACATCACCGGCAACGCCGTCGATTTTGTTCTCGAGGATCGCTGCGGCTTGACCGACAACCTTTACACATTCTGCCGTTTGGCTTACGTCCACTTGGACTGCGTCGATCTTATCGCTAACCTCGTCAACCTTATCGACGACCTTGTCGATGAGGTCGGCACCGCAATCGTCGTATCGTTCAGTCATGTCCTGAAATCCCTGTAACACTCTTCCTTCGAGGTCGTTCAGGCGCGTGTTCAAGTTTGTCTCCACCTTTTGTAGCCTTTCCAGAATGTTCTCCGGTAATCCGGGTAAATTAGGTGTGGTGTTCTTGGTGGGTGAGACTGTTCTGGGCGCAGTTTCCAGGCCCTTTACCCGCCTACTGAGCTCGAACAAGATCCCTAGGCTTTTGTCCGATTTGGTCTCCAGGAAGATTTTTATGTCTCTCCTCATCTGAGGGTATTCCTTTACTTTGGTCGGGATGTCTTCAAAGGTTTTCATAACCTCCTGGAGAAGCTGGTCATTTGATAAAGCAGCGTAGCTGTTGGGCTGCTTTTTGTATGCATCCATGAGATCTACGGATCTTCGTTTTCGCTCTGGTCTGCGGATAAAGGTCCTGGCGGCGTCCAGCGCCTGTCTTGACTGGCCTACGGGGCTAGGAGTGGTGGTGGAAGCGACAGCACCTGAGGTCCCCGCCGACGACGACAGTGGTGTTTCAGCTGTTTCCACTTGGGTTCCTCGAACAGCTTCCTTCCTGCCGAACGTCAGGGAAATCCCTTTTGGCGCTTCGCGCACTCCTGAGGGTCCCTCATTCTCTGGGTGGGTAGGTGACGTACATCCTTGTGTTTGGCTGGCGCTGGCTCCTGGCCCTTTCCCTTGTACTGGGGTGCGAATCCCGAGAACCATTTTGTGTGTGTGTGGTGTTGTGTGTCGTGTTTTGTGGCTCGTGTGTAAAAGGCACGGCGATGAGAACGGGGAAAGTTGTCGATATCAGTAAATATAATAAATAATAAAATAAGTTATAGTCTATAACGGCTGTGACCCGACCCTGTATAGGGGGGTGGGTTATGAGAATGTCAAGACTGTCCTGCGCTCGAGAGAGCGGGTCTTACTAAAAGTCACTATAAAAAATAAGAAAAAGTAAAAAAAACCTCAATGTAGAGACGTTTTCTAAGGGAGACTCTATGTAGAGACAACCTAATAGGTCCTGTGGATAGCTCTCACCGAGCCCTCTCAGATGAACCCAAACTCGGTGCAGTTAGAGCAAGGGGCCCCGGAGATATCTCAACCTAAAATTTCGGTTTTTTGCCAAAAACAGAAAACCGAAAGTGGTTACAGAAGATAACTCCGGTGCCACTGGTCCAAAAACCGCGATGTTTGGGCTCTCCGAACTTGGCTCGGTAAGACCAATCCACCGGAAGAATTTTCAGGCTGAAAAAACCTTGTAACCTGAAAACGCCTGAAAGGTGTCTCGACCTATTCCCTATGTCTCGCTTGTAAGCCCAGCGAAAACCCCAGCCTTCTGCGACCCTCCGTTGGGAAGTTATGGTCAATTTAATACGGGCCAAGATGGCCGCGGTCCTGTCAAACCTAATGTTTGACGTCAGATAACTTCCCTCGGGAAAGTCGCAGACCCCTCGAGTTTGGGCTCAAATAACTTGGCCTGGTCTCCGCTGTCCGCTGAAACCCCTTCCAGGATCCTGAAAGTTTTCTGCTTCAAACCGCCCGAAAACGTGGGGTAGATGAGGTGGTAAGCCCCTGAGTATAAAACAAAAAACCGCGATCTCCCACGACCTCTGGTTCAGGAGTTCTGGCGGTTTGAAACAAAACAAAATGGCCGCCGAACTGTCAAACGTCTTATTAAATAGTCGATAACTCCTGAACCCTTCGTCACAGGAGGACGGGGTTTTGGACGTACAGCTCGGCGTCGATTCAGGTATGTCCTGAAAGTGGTTTCAGCGACAAAAACTTTTTTGACCTGAAATGGCCTGAAAGTGGTGGACAATTAAAGTTGGTGGTATGCTTCTGGCTCTAGTGAAAATCCGGTGTAATTTGGACTTACAGTTCCCGAGATATTACAGTTCAAAAATTTAAACCAAAAAACCAATATGGCGCGTTTCTGCAAAAATAGCCAAACTAGGAGCTATAGGGCC